>CM051518.1:23152500-28152500 GCA_028015205.1 Mytilisepta virgata
AAGATAATAACCTAACACTGCAAAATTTCTTTAAAATTAACAAGTTAAAAAGTTAAAATTATCTAGGGCAATAACCCAACTAAGGGTGGACCGATTCATCTGAAAATTTCATGGCAAGTAGATCTTGACTTGTTTTGCTCTAAATGCTTTATTTTTTGAGATATAAGCCAAAAATTACAGTTTACCCCTATGTTCTATTTTTAGCCATGTCGGCAATGTTGGTTGGCAGGCGGGGTCATCGGACACAATTTTTAAACTAGATACCCTAATGATGCTTTTGGCCAAGTTTGGTTCCATTTGGCCCAGTTGTTTCAGCTGTACATTTTTATGACAGTCTAAAAATTCTGAACTGAATACTTTAGTGATAAGTTGAATTATGTACATAGCAAATCAAGAGATATATATATTTCTTACATTCTTGCAAAATGGTAATTTTGTTGTTCATCATTAGAAAAGTACACAATCAACAACTTTAAAATAGACAGTAATCTCTACAATGTCACAAATATATATTAAGAATCATCCAAATTACTTACAAAGTTTGTCTTTTTGTTTTTTATAGGACTTTTCCAAATTATTCTTCTGTTCTTGTAATTTCTAAAAACATGTAAAAAGTTCTTATTATACATGTATAATATTTGACTTTTTTATGTGTAAAATAACATGAAGCCTCTAATTTACATGAAGTCAAGGGATCATGTGGAAAACTGGTATTTTTATACTATTCCATAAACAGAGTGCACGATTAAAAATGAAAAGAATAACAGATGACAAACAGTGTACAGAGTACAATGATGTTACATGTTTTTGGATGACCATCGCTTCAAGACAACAATAGTGTAAAGTCATAACTGACTCTGTGATGTAAAAATATTCTTTGTCTTTGTTTTCTATTCTAAAGCTACATCTCTGAACTCCATCTGGACTTGTAGTTTTTTTTATCTTAGTAATTCATTGCTTCCATAATTTTCTTCATTATAAATTAATTGGGTATGAGTTTTGTTACTTATAATCTGTACATGACTACAGATATAACCATATCATCGTGGATTAATTCATTTACCTCTTCCAAAACTATTTCATGATCATGTTTCATTTTTCTCAATTCCTGTTCAAATTGTTCTTCCAATATAGATTTTTCTTCATTAAGTCTCTGTTCTGATTCCTCTCTCTGAGTATTTAGTTGTATGTTTAATTCTACTTTCTCCTTTTCCAACTGTCTTAGAGCAGTCTCTGTACTAGATAGAGCTGTTTCTAATTCTTCCTTCATCTCTTGTTGATGTGACTCCATTTCTTCTTTCATCAACATCATCTGTTCTTGTAACTCTAATTTCTCCTGTTGGAGTCTCTGCATGGCAGAACTAGGTCCTTTTAGGTATGACTCTAAGTTAGATTTATCTGTTTCATATTGTGACTTGACTTTATTCAGATGACCATCTAATTCAGCCTGGTACTGTGATTCAAGCCTGTGAAAAACAAAACTTTAATGCAATGCACTCTTATTTACACACTTGTCATCCATCTTGTTATGTTAATATCTGGAAACACTTTTGGTAGTTTTAACCGCATCTGTTGTTTAAAACTCCTTTCAGACCTTGATTTTCATGTTTATTTTTGTTTTGCATTAGAGCTAAAACACTAATCTAGTGCTTAAAGAATTGACAGTATTGACAGTATTGTCTGTTGTCTTACCGATGCAAATAACTGTCAATTCAGGATATGTACTCAAGTTCAAATACAATGCCAATATCTTCTTCTTATAATACTTGTATATAGTGTTTACTTATTACATACTTAATACATAATATACCATCGAAATATTAATTTTCAATAAATATTCCTGAAAATTAATACCTAAAGCAATGTTGAAATTATTATGATTTTGATTAGCCTGTTTAGCCTCATTTGATTTTATATTGCCCAAAATATTCTGAATTTTGTTTTGCCTCTCCAAAGTTTTGGACACAAACCTACCTGAGGAAAGAAATTCATAAATATGCAATATACTCAGCATATTTTATATTGCAGTTTATTTTTTTTTAATATTTTCATGTTTACCTACATAAAAGATTTCTAAATTAATATATTGTGTCCTAAAATCATATTTGTTCAACACACATTAAACATGTGCCGTATTTATTCAGTTAAAATTGGTTCATTGGAGTATCATGCCATTTTCAGCACCAATGCCTATATCTTGGCACGATGTTTTTATTATAGGCAAAAACAACAATTTTAGGAAAGAAAATATCTATAACTGTTCACATTTAATATTATGGACAGAATAAACTTAACAAAATTACCTTTCCTTTTCCTCCTTAAATGACTGTTTAACAAGATTAATTTGTGATTCGTATTTTTCTATCAAATCTTGTTTTTCATTCACATATTCTGTCTGCATCTCTTTCTGTTGTTCAGCTAATTCATCCATCATTTTCTTGTTGAAATCTTGTTTTAGTTTCTCCTATGAAATATTTGTTAGTAAAATCTTGTTTTAGTTTCTCCTATGAAATATTTGTTAGTAAAATCTTGTTTTAGTTTCTCCTATGAAATATTTGTTAGTAAAATCTTGTTTTAGTTTCTCCTATGAAATATTTGTTAGTAAAATCTTGTTTTAGTTTCTCCTATGAAATATTTGTTAGTAAAATCTTGTTTTAGTTTCTCCTATGCAATATTTGTTTGTAACTGATAGATTTACTTTTATTTCTCAGTTAATTAGTTTATGCAGTACATATATCACAAGGATCTATAGTTTTTAATTATTGTCTCTTCTCTTATCAGTCATCAAGGGGAGATAATTATAACATTCTACATTGTTTTATCATCTCCCATGGATAAATTGGTAATTGGCAGATAACTGACCGAGGTAATAATATAATATTATAGAATTTTTTGCTAGTTCAGGATATAAATGAATTTTTTTGGAATTTTCAAACTATCACTTGGTCTGAGTCTTATTCTGAGCATAAATGGTTATTGAACACACAACAATCCTTAAATGTCTTTACCTATGTCTACTTTTATGGGATGTCTCATAAAACATTTCATTTCATTTTCTTTTTCCAAGATAGAATCTGTTAGACAATTACGTAGTAATGATAAATTCACTAGACACATTGGAGAATGCTTTGTACCAGACCACAAAAACTATTTTTATGTGTTTTTATACAATATTTCAATATGTCTACCATCATGGACACTTAACCACCAGTCAAATAGTTACAGTATGGGGAATGAGATACACATTTTACTGTCATACACTTAACCTGAAATATTATCAAATGGTTACCAAACTTTTCAAAGTAATAATACTATCCCTATGTCACTACACACTTTTTTTTATATTTAAACTTGCTGACACCTTGAACAGAACAGTCTGAATACTTTTATTAGAGTATTATTTATAAGTGGGAAAAAATTAAATTTGACATAGATCATAACTGTTGAAAAATTGAAATACATTGATTAAAAATATCAACCTGATCATTTCTAACTTTTTGTAGTAAATCTGCTTTCTCCTGATCATGTTTCTCTTCAATTTTAGTTATTTCCATTTTATAAGCTTGTTCTATCTCTTTCTTTTCCCTGTCAAAATTTAGTTTTGTATCATAGAGCTCTCTCCTTAACACGTCTATGTAATCTTTATCGTTTGTCATACTGCTACAGACACCTGTAAAATATACAAAAGACTATGTGATGCAGTGTGGACACTTGCCCTTAACTGAAGGATGTATGATTACACTTTTGAACATTGCAATTAAGAAATTAAAACATTTCTATAGATAATAAATATGGTATATAACATACTGCTAGCATCATCATCTTCTGGAGCTTGTGGAAGTCTTCTTCGGACACGTGCAGGATAACCTGTTATACTTTCATCATCAGATATATCTAAAAGCAAAACAAACTATATTATATGATGTTTACAAATAAATCTATTATAAGAACTATTTATAACTTTTCTGACATGGACCCAAAATTTTTACATTCACAATAATGGACACACTACATGTCTCGCCTGAGTGTGCACATGGACATAGAATAATTATTATCTGATACCCAACATTGTAAGTCAAAGGAAAATCCGTTAAAAAAAATAGTAATGGTCAGGCGATAATTTGTCTGAAAAATCTCATGCACGCCATTCAAGCCTAAAACTGTGTCCAAGGCAAGCTGACAGGTCTCAGACTGGTATGTACCCACCAAGCACTATCTATAGTCCAAATATGGTTGGTCTATATATTGCAGTTGCTGAGAAATGGATATTATACCAAAACGTGAAACAAGTCAATCAAGCATGAAATAGAGGTCAAAGGTAAGGAGTCAGATGTTAAAATAGTATATACTAAGAACTTCTATCAACCAAATACTGTGGGTCTAAGTACAAATGTAGTACAGTTGCTGAGAAATAGAATAAATCATGAAAATGTATATTAAGTCACTCAAGCATGAAATTCTGGTCAGTTCAGCTGACAGGTGTTAGTCCAACATGTACCCACTAAGAACAATCTATTGACCAAATATGGTGGGGTTAGGTATTAAAGTTGCTGAGAAATGGACCTAATCTCGAAAATGTGACAAAGTCACTCAAGCATGAAATTGAGGTCAAAGTCCAGAGACAGGTGACAGACTTGCAAGAACCCACTAAGAACTATCTACAGACCAAACAAGGTGGGTCTAGGTATTAAAGTTGCTGAAAAATGGACTTAATCAATAACTTGCATGAAAGTCACTCAACCATGAAATTGAAGTCAAGGTCCAGAGAAAAGTGTCAGACTGGCATTTACCTACCAAGAACTATCAATAGACCAAATACAGTGGGTCTAGGTATTACAGTTGCTGAAAAATGGACTTAATCAAGAAACTTGGATGAAAGTCACTCGACCATGCAATTGAGGTCAAGGTCCAGAGACAAGTGTCAGACTGGCATGTACCCACCAAGAACTATCAATAGACCAAATACGGTGGGTCTAGGTATTACAGTTTCTGAGAAATGGACTTAACCACAAAAATTTGATGCAGATCACTCAAGCGTGAAATTCAGGTCAAGGTCAAAAGGCCGGTGTCGAATGACATGTACCCACTAAGAACTATCTATTGACCAATTATGGTGGGTCTAGGTACTCTAGTTGCTGAGAAATGAACTTAACCGCGAAAATGCAGCATGAAATTGAGGTCAAGGTCCCAAGCCAGGTGTCAGACTGGCATGTACCCACTAAGAACTATCTATTGACCAAATATGGTTGGCCTAGGTATTACATTTGCTGAGAAATGGATTTAACCACGAAACTTGGACGCAGATTTAACATTAATGTTTATGAAGTCAGTGAACCATGAAAATGATGTCAGGGTCACAAGTCAAGTATACCGCGGCAAACCTTATATGAAAACTATCTGTGGACCATAAATCTTAATTGTAGGTATTATATGTGCAAAGTTATTAAACTTTTAAAAAGGTTTACACCCCCGCCACCGCCGCGGGAAAGTAATATCTATATCTCGCCTTTGTGACTTTTCGTCGCAGGCGACACAATAAAATCTAACTGACTTGCATGAAACAGTGTCTCTCTTTATTAAAAAAAAATGAAAAAATTTCATGTTGACTTTATAAAAATTTATTTTACATTTCGTCTTCAAATTTTGGTATAAATAAATAAAAAACACTCCTTATTGCTTTATTAACTAATCTGATACACTGAACCTGACAATATTTCTCTGAATTTAAATCTATTACTTGACTTACCTGACACACTTGATCTAACACTGCCCCTCTTTGTTTTGATATAATCTGACAGAAATGATCCATCTTTGATAGGTATCTTAGACGACCAATCATTTGCACTTCCTGTCCTCCCTTTCTTGTTTGGAGTTAGATGTCTCATGCTTTCCATTTCGGATGTTAACTCATCATTCATGTCCTTTAATTCCTGAAAAATAAAACATTTGAAACAGATCTGTGGTACTGGAAAGCATGCACTTAAAAACAGTAACAGCAAAATGAGCAATAACTCTTGCTCCTTCTATGCTTACAGAAATAACAAATGGTAGTATAAGCGATAATTCCTGTTTTTTCCCAGCTTATGGAATTACCAAATGATATCATGGGAGATAACTCTTGCCTTTTCTAAGACTTTCAAAATTATTTTTCTTTCATTCATTTTACTGAATTTGTCATTGCAACCACAGACTTGAAAGAGCACTCCTTTTACCTCTTTTTGAAATTACAAGCTATTCCTAAACTTTTGACTAAAATTAATGATATTTATCTTAATAAAATTTTTTCTATCAATTTCTGTTTACAGTTATAATGTATAAAAGGATTAATAAGTCTTAAGACTCAATGAGAAAGAAAATCTATTTCAATACAAATAAATGGCTTCGCTAAGCACAACATGCTGTTTTGGCACTTTTAACCCCCTGTATCTCATGAAATGTAAAAGACAATTAAAAATTTGTTGGCATACTACTGAAAGTACTCATCAAGATAATTTTTAAAAAAAATCTCAATTGAAAACGGATGAAAAATAAAAATTTTATGTGTCCTCCAAATTGCTAACTTTGACCCTTTATATCTCAGAAACAATAAACAATAAAAAAAATCCTGCAAAATGACTAATTCTGGCCCCTTTAATACCTTTTATCTCTGCAATAAAAGTAGCACAAAAATGCCTTGAGTAACTTTTATTGTATTTCTTATGAAGAACCATTTGAAAAAAAAAATCATCAAAATTGGGTAAGAAATAAAAGTTTCGAAAATTAAGGTGTGTCCCTTTTTTGACCCCTTATATCTCTAAAATTGTGAGAGATAGTGTAAAATGGATCTATACAATTTTTTCATTTTTTGTCATGGAACATTATGAACCAAAAAACATAAAAATCAGATAAAAATTTAACAAGTTACACCAACATTATCGAAAAACCCTAAATCAATCCCAACCTGTATTTCTTATGGGAGCCATTGTGGTAAAATATCATAAGGATACTTTCAATAGAATAAAAGTAAATGAGCAGAAACCTAACTGTCTATGGACGCCGACGATGACGACAGGCTACTACCATATACGACCACAAATATTTGCAGTCGTATAAATATACTGTAATATACTGAAACTTGGACATCAGTCTTCTCAGAATTATATTCTCCAGCTGAATAAATTTCTCTTCACAACTGTACAGATACTGACCTTGTTTTCTCTCTCCATCTCTTTAATTCTGTCAAGTATACTATGTTGACTAGATAACAGGATACCTTTACTTTCTAACTCATCAAACTGTAAATAAAGATGTATATATTACAGTAAAATAAGAAATGAACTGTCGAACTGACTGTTAATCAGATTCTTCATCACTGTTGGAGCCACGCACCTACCACACATCACCAAACCAGATTTTTCATCACTGTTGGAGCCACCTAACAACTCTCATCACCAAACCAGATTTTCCATCACTATATGACCATCTGCCTGCCTGGTGTACATTGCCAAACTAATAACCAGATATTTTCTACAGCTGATTGACATTTCCTGATAAAAACATGTGATCAGACAACAGCATGACATGCCATAGAGATCTGTACACAGTTTTTAAATTTTAAGTCCAAATAAAACAAATATATATAGATATGGTTTTGTTTGAATTTCTCCTTGTTTTACTTCAGGAGAGAAAGAACTTATGTAGTGTAGAAATATACCCCAAAAAGAAAGCTATCTTTAAGAATCTTTATAACTGTACTTTTCTGATTCCATAGTAAGACTTTGGCCTCAATGAGATAAACCCCATATCTCATTTTTATTTTTATGAGAATCATATTCATATGTCTTTGAATGAAATGTAATAATCTAGATAATTTTAGTTGTAAAAAGTAAGAATGACATATATATATTTTAAACTGAAAGTTGATGAATTTTTTATATTAACATTTTTTACCTTTCTTTGTAAATCCTCTGTAGCTTCCAATTCTTTCTGCAGTCTGATATTTTGTTTCTCTGTATCTGCTAGTTTTCCTGTGGATTCAAATAAATCTGACTCTAGTTTCTCAATTTCCTGTGAATAGAAAACAAATAGTTTATTACATGGTCACTGAAAGACAAAAATTGTAATATATTTGATTAAAAAATATCAACCTACTGACTTAAACTTTAAAAAACTTGATGCTTTCAAATAATTTTATACTTTACAAATAAAAACATCAGATATATTCTCTTTACACCCTTCTGCCAATAAAAAGTAGCTTCCACGATAAAACCAAATGTTCTGAAAGTGACATTAGATTCCAACAAACAAACATACTAATAAAATACTTGCCTTTTGTGCCTGAGATAAGTTTTCCCTGAGTCTCACTTCTTCATGTTTTAGATTTTCTAATTCAGTTTGTATTTTAGACTTGAGTTTGGCAGTATGTGTTGAGTATTGTTCCCTCTCCTCGTCAAGCTGGAATTGGAGATTTTTTATCTGTTCCTGATACTTCTTTTCCACAGTTCTGTACAATTATATCCATATATAGTTTACATATATCAACAACAAATTAAAATATGGGTGAAATTAATAAAATCATTATGAATCAATTTCACTAATGTCTATTCAACATCCAAATCTATTAACATGGACGATTAGCTACTTATTTGGTGTATCCTTTTAATTGTGTCCTTCCACAAAACCTTGATTGTCTTTCACAAGTGTAGACATATATTTATATTATTATGAACATATAATCAATACTAATCATACAATGCCAGTCTAATGTCATGTATAAAACCAATGTATAACAGCATGAATGTATATGACACTGTCACACCAACATACAATCATTACACATGATGGTACCAAAATAGTGATATTTAATCAGGTGACAGTAATGATGTGTATTCCCTTGTAAAATTTTGTTCTGATAAGAAAATGATAATTGGGTTTAAGTGCCATAAAGTAATAAAATTTTGAATAAAAACAATCAAATATTTATTTATATTTCATTTTAGTTCTGTTTAGAATACAATAAAACCTCTATATAAAATAACATAGTATTATTCTGGACGACTGGAAGTTAAATAAATTTGCCAGTATAATATGTATGATTTGAAAAAATTCTGATTATTTTATTTTTTCCAATTGAAAAATTGTGTCTATTCCTAACTAAATCCAATGCTCCCTCGAGTTTTGTTTATTCAAAATAGAGAAAAATATTATTCTTAACCTACAGTTTCTCATTGTTTTATTACAGACCTGTCCAGAAAAAAACATGTTTTGGTGAAATTTTCAGAACATAATAGACTCTTGTCACCCTCCTTTTTCAGATAATTTATAAAGCTTTTTTTTATTTAAAAAAAAGTTTACCTCAGATGTAAAAGAGTTTTTGAAATGGAAACTGACAATTAAAAAAATTGAATTACTTCTAAACATTTTATGTTTATACATGTATGCCAGATAATTTGAAAATGTAAAACAAAAGAAAAGAAAAATAATCAACCAAAACAGACAATGTCAATCTAGTTCTCCAAGAAAGGCAGTAATAATGACCATTAAGGAATTTTGTATGGTTTAGAAAATAAAAATCCCTTAACAAATAAAGATAGGAAATACCAGTCTCCAAACTGAAAAACTGAAATGGAAGTATTCATGCATATTTAGGATAAGTAAAACCATCATGCTGTATATTCCCAGTTACTTACAGATATGTATCCTTTATCAACACCAATGTTTCACTTGTAAGGAAGCAAATTTTCTTATTAAATCAGAATCAGTGTGCTCTTAATACAACTGTATCCCTGTTAAATTTTATCTTTATGATTATAGAACTTACATGTAGTGTATGAAAGAAATCATTCACATAATTCATCACCTTTTACATTAATTCTCTTTGTTTTATAGGAAATAAAATCTGTTTTTTTTCTATTGATCATTTCACTACTAAAAATAAATATTTCAGTTTTGTTTATTGCAAAACATTAACCTTGTCAATGGTGTTTTCATATTTTCTGGCATCCTCTGTTTAAATAGTTCAGTTGCCTGAACTAATATTTTCATATTAACACAGCAGCATAAAATCTAAACTAACTTACATAAGTTTTTTCTCTGAAGACTGTTCTAAGTGAGCATGTCTTTCATCTACCTCTTTTGCCAACAAAGAATTTCTTGTGTTGGCCTCACTTAGATCTTGTTTAAGTTTATCTGTGGCCCATGAATACTGTTCATTTAAGGATCTGAAACATATTACAGATTTACTTAAATATATGGTAAATGCCTTCTAGAATAAAAACTTATTTTCATTTCAATTTTAAAATTGAAGATTTTTACAAACATGTACAAGTTAATCAATGCATAATTGGTTTTACATAATAATACTTTCAAAATCTGAATGGTTTAACTCTAAATACTAATTCCATCTACACTTTCTTTATTAAAAAGAGCATACTTAAGCTGTCTGATTTCTTGTTGACAGGAACACAGTGCAGCCTGGTATACTGCATTCTGGTCATCTGCACTGATAAGTACTTGTTCTAATCCTCCAGAAAGATCTGATAAGTTTACTTTGGTAACCAGGTCAAATCCAAGAGCCTACAGTTAAAAACAAATGAATAAAAAAAAAGGAACACACTAGTCCCAGATAACACCAAGAAAAAGGTGTTTCTACAGACCTACCAGTATACAAATTTTCAACATTCGTAGCACCATTCCAAGAATTAAATAGTGTTTATATACACAGTTATTATAATAATCAAGAACATTCAATATGATCCAAAAGTGTAGCATTTAATTCTGCCAGTTTCATTTCATTTCATTAAAAATTACACTGTTGTTCTTGAACATATATGTCATTATTAATTAAAGTATTTCTAGTGATGCATTTCTGAGCAGATTTTGACCTTTGACCTGGACAATTATAACAAGTATTTGATCTGCTTCTTATTTGCTTACAATATATCAATAAGTATCAAGACGACAAGTTGGTTTTCTTGGGGTTACTTTCCCTTCATAATCACAAAATATTTTTTAATATTGTAGGATTTAGGTACAGCCTAAAGTATCCAAACCTGTTTATAAAGGCACCCATGGGACCAAAGAAATGTGCCCATTACGAGCCGGTGCCCTTGATAAAGATGTTGGTTTTACAATTTTTGTCTATAATGCGGACATTTCACAGTGCCCTTTATAGACAGTGATTTAATATATTGAGGTGTCCTTTAAAGCAGAACAAGCTTAATGCATCACATGCATTTATGCCAAGTGGAAGCAGGAAAACACTTGAGGCCAAAGAATAGCAATGTACCAGAACTGTCTCCCCAAAAAATACATTTTACACATTTACAGGCAGCCTTGTTCAAAAGACATAGCCTGAATATATAAGAGCAGCTAAAATGGAAGCATTTGAATTTACATAAACCATATATCTGGAATGGGACAGGGTAATCCTAATTAATGTAATACTAAAGTGAAATGTTACAAGTGTAAAACATTATAGTATGCTTACTACTAATATATCAGCACCATAAGGAATATTGTGTTTCTCCCAGAAATCTATAATGATATCTGGCATGGCAAACCTTTAAAAAAAATAAACTGAGTTATCTCCCTTTGTATCAGGAATTAGCACATATAAATATCATCTTATTATATATGTTAATGACAATAACAGCTGGACATCATTAGTATAAAACCTAGTATTATGTTTTATAAATTTATGACTTTTTACCATATGACTTATTAAAACATATTTATTCAATAAATATCATAATACTTATATTTAACCTGGTTAAATATAAGGTCAATACAAATAAAATCTCTTAGAAAGCTTTTTCACAATGGAATGCATTCAACAATACTTTAAGTATAATCTAAGATTAACCAGAGGCTCCTAGGAGCCTGTATCGCTCACCTGGTTTACAAATAGCCCAAAAAATCTCATTTAAAGACCAGCCTGTCTATTTTACCCTTTAAGATGAAATGATAAATCTTTGTAGAAGACCTCAAACACATCATTTGTACTAATTAAAAAAGCTTTGGATTTGTTCAATTTGGAAACAAAAATTACCAATGGCAATGTTTTTGCCATATCAAGAAGATTTGAGGACACTTTGTGGAGAACTTCACAACAATCATTTGTACCAAGTTACAAATCATTTGCACTTATAGTTTCAGGACAGAAGATTTTTAAAGTTTCAGATAATCAGTGAGAAAAATTCCCCATGGCAGCCATGATTTTTGCTGGATAAAGTCAAAAAGAGGGATCTTGGTAGAAGATCTAAAAAAATCACTTGTATCAAGTTACAAATCATTTGCAATTGTAGTTTCAGAGGAGATGATATTTCATATTACAGCCAATCAGAACAAAGAACTATGGTGACCATGTTTTTTGACCAATCAAGAAAAAATAAGGATGATTTGTGGAGGACTTCATTAACATCATTTGTACCATGTTACAAATCTGTTGCACTTGTGGTTTCAGAGGAGATGATTTTTTAAAGTTTCAACTAATCAGAAAAAAGAATTGCCCATGGCAGCCATGTTTTTTGCCGGATCAAGTTGAACTGAGGAATCTTTGTAGAAGACCCCACAAACATCCATTGTATCAAGTTACAAATGATTTGCACTTGTAGTTCAGGGGAGATGATTTTTCAAATTTCAGCCAATCAGAAAAAAGAATTGCCCATGGCAGCCATGTTTTTTGCCGATCAAGACGAAATGAGGAACCTTTGTATAGGATCTCACAAGCATCATTTGTATCGACTTACAAATCATTTGCACTTGTAGTTTCAGAGGAGATGATATTTCATATTTCAGCCAATCAGAAAAAAAGAATTGCCCATGGCAGCCATCTTTTTTGCCGCATCAAGTTGAAATGAAGAATATTTGTAGAAGACCTCACAAACATCATTTGCATCAACTTACAAATCATTTGCACTTGTAGTTTCAGAGGAGATGATTTTTCAAATTTCAGCCAATCAGAAACAAGAATTGTCCATGGTGGCCATGTTTTTTGCACAATCAATACGAAATGAAGACTCTTTGTATAGGACCTCAGAAACATCATTTGTATTAACTTACAAATCATTTGTACTTGTAGTTTAAGAGGAGATGATTTTTTAAGTTTCAGTCAATCAGAAACAAGAATCGCGAATGGCAGCCATGTTTTTCGTCTAATCAAAACGAAATGAGGACTTTTCATAGTGGACCTTTAGTACATCATTCCTTGAAAGTTTGGTTCCAATTTGCCCAGTAGTTTCAGAGGAGATGATCAAAATCTGAAATGTTACGGACAGACGAATGACGGATGCAAAGTGATGGCAAAAGCTCACATGGCTTTGCCAGGTTAGCTAAAAATGACTGTTTAGCATAAAATGACGATAGTTGAGTATCTTAATTAATAAAATTTATATAGCCTAAAAGAAGTAAGTTTAACACCTATCCTTAACTTGGTACATGAACAACAGATGGTGACAATCTAATATTTATGCTGTATTATCTGGATCTATAGAAGTAGACCAGACCATATCTAATATTTATGCTGAATTATCTGGATCTATAGAAGTAGACCATACCAGAGACACCCCTATATGGTACATGTACAACTAAGGGTGACAATCTAATACTTACCCTGTATTTTCGGTATCTATAGAAGTAGTCCAGACCAGAGACACCACTCTATGGTACATGTACAAAAAATGGTGACAATGTTATATTTATCCTGTATTTTCTGTATCTACAGAGGTAAACCACCAGAGACACCACTCTATTGTACATGTACAACATAGTGTGACAATGTGATATTTACCCTGTATTATATAGAGGTAAACAAACCAAAGACACCACTATGTGGTATATATACAACAGAGGGTGACAATTTAATATATACCCTGTATTTTCTAGATCTATAGACATAGTACATGTACAACAGAGAGTGAAAATGTAATATTTACCCATTATTTTCTGGATCTATAGAGGAAAACAGACCAGAGACCCCACTACCTGGTACATGTACAACAGAAAGTGGCAATTTAATATTTACCCTGTATTTTCTAGATCTAAAGACGTAGTACATGTACAACAAAGGGTGACAATCTAATATTTAGCCTGTATTTTCTATATCTATAGAAGTAGACCAGACCGGAGACACCACTCTATGGTACATGTACAACAGAGGGTGACAATGTGATATTTACCCTGTATTATCTGTATCTATAGAGGCAAACAGACAAAAGTTACCACTACCTGGTAAATGTAGAACAGAGAGTGGCAATCTAATATTTACCAGTGTTTTCTGTATCTATAGAGGTAAACAGACAAGAGATACCACTATATGTTTCATGTACAACAGAGGGTGACAATGTGATATTTACCCTGTATTTTCTAGATCTATAGACATAGTACATGTACACCAGAGAGTGACAATTTAATATTTACCCTGTATTTTCTGGATCTATAGAGGAAAACAGACCAGAAACTCCACTTCCAGGTACAATAGAGGGTGTAGATCTATCATCACCACTAGCAACTTTCACCTTTTTCTGAGCTGAATGGGTTCTGGGTGTGATAGCTCTAGGGGTGGTAGAGCCATGTGGTCTGGATGAATTTGAAGATAAATGGGAGTGATTAAATAGTCCACCAATAAATTCATCAAAACTTATTCTACCATCACCATCTGCATCTAGTTTATTGAATAAGTCTTCAAGTTGCTGAAAAAAATTCAAATGATCTTTCATGTAGATTTGCCATAAATTCATTAATCGTGATTACTGGTAGTTCGGTCAAGGGATTTTATTTCTTGTATTTGAATTCAGGGATAAGTTATACTATAAATAATCTCTACAGTGTTTTTATTACAAGAACAGACAATGTTTAGCTCTTTATGTTCCCACCTCATCATTCATTTCTTGTTTGTCTAAATTACTAAGTCTTTAGTTCTCCATATACACTCACCTCATCATTCATTTCTTGTTTGTCTAAATTACTAAGTCTTTAGTTCTCCATATACACTCACCTCATCATTCATTTCTTGTTTGTCTAAATTACTAAGTCTTTAGTTATCCATATACACTCACCTCATCATTCATTTCTTGTTTGTCTAAATTACTAAGTCTTTAGTTATCCATATACACTCACCTCATCATTCATTTCTTGTTTGTCTAAATTACTAAGTCTTTAGTTCTCCATATACACTCACCTCATCATTCATTTCTTGTTTGTCTAAATTACTAAGTCTTTAGTTCTCCATATACACTCACCTCATCATTCATTTCTTCCATGCCAATGTAAGTACAGACAGTATTTAGTTCCTCTATTCCTATGTAACCATCTTGACCTATCCCATTAGTATTCCATATACTACGTAGATAGTCTTCTCCAGTAGTATAGTCTTGGACCTGTTCTAGCTCTGAGAGATTCAGATTCAACACTCCTATATTAGCAACAAAAAAAAATTCTAAACTAAAAAATATGTATAGTGATAAAAGGAGGTAAAGGGTAACAAGAGGATGCCTCATTGACCGTAACCGGATTTTCCTTCATCACTGTTTGGAGTCATGTGACCGACCTGTCATCCTGCTGTAAATTGCCTAACCAATAACCAGATTATTTCCATACAGCTAAAAAACTTCAAACTGAGTTCAAAAAGTCGGCCTTAAATGCAGAGAGTAGGTTTTACATTTCTTTTTAAGGATGTTTGCTCGTGACATTTCTGACTTTTGATAAAAATTTTGTAGCTCCTCTGGAGTGTTTATAGGAAATACATTGGATTTATTTTGCCCAGTAACACCTAAATTTATTTTCATTTTCTCAAATGACTTCTTTCAAATGTTTAGTTTGTAAAATATTTCAAAAATGTAGTTATTCCTTCCATACATTTTAAACATCTTTCAATATTATTTTCCCAATGTATTTCTTATGAAAAATCCTGAGAAAAAATTTTCCTGCAAAAAATTTGAACTTTTCAGTTGATAATATCTCAAAAACAAGTACACGAACATATAATTTTTTGTTAATAATTTTAAATCATTTCAAATTCACTTGTAAAATATGTATCATTTAAGAAAATGTTGTTATTTTGAACTTCAGGAGTGAAGATCCTTAAATTTAAATTTTGGTAATTAGTGATCAATTAAAAACTCTTGAAAATACGTATCCATAAATGAAACCCAATTATCCACCTAATATTTATGGTATTGGTACCTTAAATGATCATATGACACATTTGTACTTACAAAATGAATGTAATCAACTGCCGGCAATGTTTGAAATCTTAAGAGTACCAGTATAAAATAAAGTACTGCAGTTTAATGTGTACATATTATGGTCCTAGATGGATGATAAACTATAACCATGAAAATGTGTCTCAATCCAAATTTTGTACCCAGTTTATTACTTCAATGGAAAGTTATATTATAAAGTTTTATATCTCAGAGATAGATTTACTATTCTCCTATTCTTGACGTGTTTAATCGGTGGGGTAAAAATACATAATATCTTTAACCACTTCCAGATGATTAAATTTCTACGTGAGAATTACCGCCCTTTTTTCTACAGTTATTGGAATGATAAACTAGAGAAGTCCCGAAATGACGTCTATGTAAACAAACTACATAGCAACAACGTTTTCTTGAGGTTTTTGTCGAAAATCATAGGAAAAACAGATTCTCCTTCAATTTACTGGTGAGTTATGAAATTTCTCCACCCTCAATCGTTAAATTTTAGATTTTAACACGCTCGCTAAAGGCTCGCATGTTGAAAATCGAAAATTTAACTATCTCGGGTGGAGAAATTCCATAACTCACTCGTACCTGAAGGAGAATCTATATTTAATTATTGCAGTGATTTGTTTGTAATGTGAATTGCAAAATACAAATGACAATTTTATTTAGAGATTGAAAACAATGTTAAAGAGAAAATCTTAGGGTCCAAGATAAAAAAAAACCATAAATTTGCATAAATATTTTCAAATCAGCTGGATCTTTGATTTATTATATAAATAATTCCTGCTTAATTTTTAACAATGAATCTTATAAATTTTTTGGCATAAAGCCTCTGCATGCAACAATGAAGGTATGTATTGGATAAAACTCAATGACTTTTCACTGTATTCTACTAGATGTGAAATTAAATTTCAGAACAAGTAGTAATTGAGTGTGTCAATGATAGGTTTCTTTATCCTTCAACAATATACTGTAGCACTTATAAAACTTTATGTTAAATTTATTCATTAAAATTCAGCTCTGGAAAATATACAACTAGAGAGTAATGCTGACAGAAGAACATTCCTAAATGTAAGTTCTGCACGTGATCTAAATAAGAGTTACAGGCTCTTGGAAGTTGCTTAAAGCTATCAAATAAAAATGAAAGAAATATCTCATTCAAATCATGTATAGTTAAGATTTCATAGAACAATCTTTTTTGTGTATCCTTATAGGCTGTAACCATAATATTAGTTCAGATCCAGTTAGCACAAAACCTAACCAAAAAACTTAGCTTTGACCACAACCTTCCAAAATATGAGAATAGCGTAACGCCATTGTCAGTATACCTTTGTCTCACTTTCAGCCAGACAAATACTGCATAAGGAAATTTTGTTATAGTTGTAGTAATTAATACAATTTGAAAAAATATGGCCAAAACAGAAAGAGTAATAATAATTCATAATCTATAAAAACAATTTTTAGTGTACAGGGTCTTCTATTATGATTGTGCTACTGTGATCAGCAGTCATCCAAAAATATTGACATGATAATATGAAAACAATAGAATGCCAAAGTAGATAGTTGGATGTATAAATCTTTTTTTTGTCGTGTGTTACAAATATTGTTACATGTACTGTTTCTGTTTTGATTCAGATATGAATTAATTCCAAATCACTATATGGTTAAATAGTAATGGAAAATGTATCAAAATTTTATCCATATAAAGTAAAAAAAATTTACTCAGATAATTCTAAATTGCTGTATTCATATTTTAACACATTTCTACTCTGTTTTAAAATCCAAATTCTATTGAAGTAGAAATATATAACATTGGACCATTATAACATTCCAACTGTTTTATCAATTTAAGTACAATGTATCAATCTTCTGTCCTCAACTCATTTTAATTTAATACATTTTAAAATCACAAAATTAGCCCTTGATAAAACGTATACACTTTGTATAAACAAGTTAAAATTAAGACATTTACTTACAGTGTACTCTATAGTATACAAATACTTCCAATAAATAAGTATTAAATATTACTATTTATCATATACTTATTAAAATAAATGCTTAAGTTTACCTTGCGATAAAATTGTGAAGATTGCTGATAAACTAAGCAGGCTGATTAAGCCTTTAAGCGGGCCAAAAAACTACTTCCGGAATTTATCATATGCCTCTTCGTTCATTTCCGGAAAAGAAGTATTAACTGCAGATACTGCAGTCGCATTCATAAATTCTATGAAAAATGTAAACACAAACACAAAAACTACAAGTGATTTAAATATCTTGACAAAGTGGAATGAAAAGAATAATATGTTGAGAAAGTTACTGTGTGTCCTACATACTTCGGCAACTGATTTCTTGATGAAAAACTCCAGACCTAATTACAATCCTGCACATTTCAAGTAACAATTAGGTAGGCCAATGTCCGAAAATTCAACATGGTTAGAACTTTTGGACACCAAACGTACACATATACTGTTTGTGGTGATGTCATATTTTATGCAAAATCAATGAATTGCACATAGAAAATGAAATATCTGCTGTCGTAAAATAATTTGTGGTATTTCAGAAGTGAAAAAGGCAATAATTCATTAAAATATTGGAATTAAAAGATAGATTTATAATATTAACATTGGTTTTAAACAAATATTTAATATAATTAATAATATTATTAGTTTCTATATTTGTACATATATTTTTCTCGTATCTCTGTTTTTTCATTTAAGGTATCCGGACCATAAATGACCACATGATTATTCAAAAGTTCCCGGATGTTCCATAAAACGCAATTGAAATGACCTCGGTAATTATCGGCAAACTTCGGAAATGCCAATATAACTAACTTATTTTTACAGACTCTGCATATAAGCCACAAACTGTGTTTCAACTTCAGAAATATATATATACACAAAATTCCAACTTTAAATTGTTTGGTTCAGCCATTCGCGGTCAAAAAGAGATACAACTTTTGATCGTGATCTAATATGTTCCAGATACCTTAAGCAAGTGTTACTTTTATTTTATATAAATAAAATATGTATTTTTTGTTAGTTCACACAGTAGTGATGTTGTGGTTCACCTGTTACTGTATAAATGAATATGGAAAAATTCCAAAGCAAAAAAAATAATTATACATTAAGAAAAATCTGCTGAATTAACACCCGCAAGGAAAAAACAAATAAAAAAGCATCTAATAAAAATATGTGTTTTTCATAAGTTATCACAGGGTACTTCCTTAGCAAATGTATTTGATACCTATTTCACCCCTCAAGCATGTCAGCTGATATGAAAATTCCATATTTACCATATCAGGTGAAAATTTAAATCTTCAGAGAATTTTTTCAAAAAGTTTTGGTTATAGTTTTAAGTATTGTTGTTGATAACTATACCTTCATCTTCAAATGTTTCTTTTTCCATTTCTTCCTCTGAAGAGTTATCTGTTAATGAATGCTGATGTTCTTGTCTTTTCTGTGTTTCATGCTCATTCTAAAATACAATACAATAAGAAGTAAAATCTCCAAAAAACCACAAGCTTCAATAAATTGTTTTTCTATTTAAGAGTGTATAATCAATTAGAATGTATACATATGAATGATAACGTCCCGCCTCCAGCAATAACATATAACCAATAAGACAAGTGCAATATGGACCTCTAGACAATGAAATGAACTCCCAAAATATTCCAAATTGAAAAACATGTTTTGTGTTCGATCAACATGATAAACAGGATATGCAAGATGCTAGACCATTGAAATAGCAATCTGTAGAAAGGTGTGACACTGTAATCAGATAAATAATCTTAGCTCCATGCAAATCAAACTTTGTTCTCAGGCCATGTTACCTACTACTGAAGCATATATGAAGAGGTTTGACCTAGCCAGAATTTAAAGCACATTCTCAAGCACTCAAGATAGAAAGCTTCACATTACAAAACCAAGGTGTTAATCTATATAATATATAAATAATTTCAAATTCCATTATAACACATAAAACAACTTGTCTTCTGGATAGTCAATGATTACACATTTTGGCAATGTCATTCCTTTCCATGTTCCACAAGCATTGGTAATTTGTATTATGTGTGCTCCATATAGAATAATCCCAAATAACCAATGTATTGCATACTGAAAATATTAAACAATGAGGAAAGCAAAGACGATCACTGTTAATGAAGGGCCCTGGCTTGGATTAGGCACATATCAACTTATCTGCTGGTAAACAGATGAATTTACGTACACATTTCCATATGAACATTTTTACTATAATGACCATGACTTAAATACAATTCATGATTTAGTATGACCACTTCTTATATCCAAACCATGTAATAACTTAATTAGTTACATAATAAATCCTTTATCAGATTACTTTATATCTGTAATTAGGAATTTCTCATTCTTTAATCTTTGTCCCTACATAAGATTCAACTAAGGTCAAGCTACACAAGGATATTAAATTGGTATTATGTTATTATAAAAATAGTCAAGAATTCAAATTATGCTGACTATTAACTAGATTATTATTAAAATTATTTCAGTGTTTTTTAGTCAGTATATACAGAATTATATACTTAATCATAATGAATAAATTAAAGCTTTAATTGTAATTCTGTATCATTTAATGAACACAATATTAATATAATAAAACTATTTCTTTAAAATATAATCTTTTCTATATCTTTGTAAATACAAGATCAAACATATATGAGACATATAAATTTATGCAATTTCATTCCATTGGAAAGAAAAACTGATGACATCTCATAGAATAAAATAAACAGGATAGAATAGAGAATATAAATGGGGAATGTGTCAATGAGACAACAACTCAACCAAAGAGCAGAAAACAGGATGTATATATTTGTATGTATAAGGGTACACTAGTTTTTGTAGAATTATAAAAGTATTAATCTCTACATTAAACAGCCAAGGTATATAAGATTTTCCATTAAAAAACTATATACATTAAAGGTGAATAAATTGTACCAAGTGATGGTGTCAAAGTTATGAATTGGGACCAAAATAAACCATACTGACCTTCATGACCCACTGAATAATGTCATTTTTGTGCCAAAGTTTGAACTTTACATTTGATTCAAAGTATGGTTGAAATTAACTGGGGCGAGATAGCTTCTAAATGTTTTTATTTTAATTTATAAAACATTAGAATTCAATGGGATGTAATAGCTACTATATTGTTTTTTTTTATTTTAATTGATAAAACGTAAGCAAAAGGCTGTTAGATCAAAGTCTGTCATAGCCAAAGGTTATGGATCCAAGAATATAGAATATATACCCATCAATTATACAAAGCATCATTCAAGACTTTCCAAAATTCAGGGCTGAAAAATATTCCAATGATTATATATTCGCCTCTGGTAAGAAACAATAATAGGAAATTCAGTAATATTCTTGAATCCATTCAGAAGTTTCAATTCAGAAATTACCATATATTTTTGGATATGGGGTATGTAAAGTTGAACTTAAGTTTGTGATCTTTTGGATGAATTTTCCATCGTCACATTATTACACATCTGCTGATGATGGTACAAATTAATTTACAATATCCTTAAAGCCATTCAAAAGCCAAACTTGATAAAACAGACACACAGATGGACTTAAAATAATTTAAATATACCATCCTTATGATTTACTTAAACAGGATATAATTGGTACATACATTATTAGATTTAAAAAACATAAATTTTGAAATAGGAACAAGTCTCATATTTAAATTATTACCCAATAATCCCTACTAGTACATCTGTCCGTTCTGTGGAAAGTTCTGTTTATATTTTACAAAATTCATGTGACAAGTAACAAATGGTTTTAATTAGAATTAGAATCTCAATTAGAAGTTAGATCTTGAAAATAAACAAAGGATCATATAGTATATCTATTGGAAAAATAATACCTTATTAAGCAATAGGATATGATAAGTTGACATTTCAAAATGTTTTGAAAAAGTAGGGCAATTCTGAAGTAAAAAATATTGACTGTCATCCGTGCATTTTGACTCGCATATATTATACAGAAACTAGAATACACTTCTCATAAATTAAATCAGACTTACTATTCATTGTTAACACAGTTATCTCCCCTGACAAATGTCATATATTATGGAGTATCTAAGTTTTATGAAGTTGTAAATACTAAATAGAAGTTGATTTACCTGTCTGTTGTGATAAGTTTCACGATATGGAATCCTTTGTTGACGACTAGCCATATTATAAGTTTACTTTAAATATCAATCACAATTCAATATGTCAACAATTTATCAGTTACATTTCAAAGGCTGAGTGATTTAAACAGTCCGAATGAAAAGATAAAAATTCCAGTCAACATGGTCAAGTGGACCTCTCATTAGAGAAAGTCCATTCAAATTGTCATCATTGATAGCAGTATTAGTAAAACATCCCACACAAACGTGACACAGAAGTTAGAAAATTGATATGTACTGCTATATTGATCTGTTAAACGATCAATACTAACAAACGATGTTATTTAAATTTTGTTTACATATGCAATACACAAAAGAAATCTCTGAACATTAAACTTTTAAACTTAAATTAAGGAAAGGAATCCAATAAAATAGTTTCCTTTAAAAGTATATGGTAATAGGAAAAATAAATAGCTAAAAATTAAAAAATTAAATACCGACTTTAAGGTAATTATTTTGCTTTGCAAATTGGTATTTCCGGAAGTCATACAATGTAAAATATGATACTCCTTTTCAGATTAAGTAAAGTCATGTTCAGATATATAATTAAATATTTCATATGAAAGATATATCATGACACACCACTTTAAAAATTAAATACTATACAATTAACACGATACTACAATAATCATACAGACATTCTTTTCCAGTAATTTTTCTAATTTTCACTTGCAGCGCTGCAGAATTTTCAGATATTTATGTCAGGGTCCAAGTGCTGATGTATACGAAATAATACATTACTATCACAGAACATAGTTTGGTCAACTTCAAACCAACTATGGTAGTCAAGTGATCTATATAGATAGTTAGTTGGTATTACTAATAATCACTGGTATGTTAACACTGAGGTTGTGAGTCTGAATCCAGCTTGTAGCAAGGTGAATATGACTCCCAATCTTTAAGGATTGCCAGCTTTCCCACAATAGGTTCTTTCCAGGTACTCCACCTTCCTCTACCAATTAAAACTGGCTGCTTTGATACAGCCAATTATACTGAAAGTGACATAAAACACAAATAAATCAAAGCAACTACAAATGAACACAAATGTGTCAACTTCATTCCCCAGGGGGATTACTCCATTAAAAAGTGGGTATATATGTGACAATTGTGGTGGTCAAACTGGTACCTGTTCATGATCCAGAAATTTGGAAAATTGTACCCTGTCAGTGACATTTAATGTTCAAAGGTAACCCTGTTAATGACTTCATGATTTGGAAAATCGTATCCTGTCAATAACATTTAATGTTAAAATGTAATCCTGCTAATGACATGATGATGTATTGTCCCAACCTTATTGATCAGACCAATATTATTTGTAACAAAGAAAGATAAAAGGTAAAAAAAAATATAATACGAAAAAGAATGGATATAGAGTAAATGTCAAGGAGACAACCTCCCATCTCCAAAGTGACTGACTGATAAACAGATATCTAGATTTGTAGTGTGAAGCAGACCCTGTGCATGACAGGTGTTTTATACGTTCCACAATGACAAAATTATGAAAAGTAATCCTGTTATTGACAAGGGTAAAAATAGCAATGTGTGAAAAATGGGCCCTGTTCTGCGGCACATACATACTACCATTTCTAATGGAAGAACCCCCCCCCCCTCTCCCCGGGCATCATTCCAACTAGCACTAAACACAAATGTGTCAACACCAATCCAACTAGCACTAAACACAAATGTGTCAACACCAATCCAACTAGCACTAAACACAAATGTGTCAACACCAATCCAACTAGCACTAAACACAAATGTGTCAACACCAATCCAACTAGCACTAAACACAAATGTGTCAACTACATTCGAATTGAATTGAAAACCAAATAGAAACAAATATTCAATCTTATGTGAGATTTACATTTTGTGATCTGTTTTGCTATCATAGTTCATAGTAAAAGGGACAAAAAAGGAAGGGCTTGTCTTGATAACCAACTTCATTAAATGGCTCTGCAGTACAATTAAAATATATATATTTTCCAAAACACATTTTAATGTTCTACTGCATATATTTATTTAAAGTAATAAGACAAATACTTTTCTCCACACTCTTGTTTCAGTAATTTGAATAATCATTATATCAATGCAAATATTATTCTGTTGTTTGGATACAGGATATTGGCATCCTATTGTTAGATTCTATATCTAAGGTGTAGGTTATGAAAATCCTCCTTGGGGATTCTATTGTCTGGGTATAGGGTATGAACATCCTCTGGGTGGTTCTTGCCATCTTGTGACGGTTTCTACTTTCTCTGGTTTCTCAACCTCATCGTATTGTTCTCGTATATCAATAAGTAAATATCTATTCATTAAGCTACACTCCTCAGAAGTTATATTAAACTCCTCATTATATTTCGACTTTGGAATTGTGAGAAATTTGCCATGAGTCTGAGTATTACCTTCCACAAAACAAAACTGATGAACAATCATTTGAATTAATTTAAACTGATCAACCTCATCATAAAAACCTGGTCCCTCTTTCTCTACCTTTTTCCAAAATGTTTTGTTAAAGTGATCATAAAGTATAAAGTCTACATGACTAAAGTTTTTATAAATATTAAAGAACCTTTGTGAGCATGCTCACATACCCCACGTCTTCATATTGTCACTGGAGAAACAAAATCTCACTTCACAAGTTTGCACATCTACGTAGTATGTCCTTATTATCTGAAAAGGTTTCATGAAATTCTGCTGTGTGGTTTGAGAGGAGTTGCGATGACAAACTGTAGCTGTAGTACATTAAAGTAAATAAGTTCAAAGGGGCGTAACTCCTAGAAAAAAAATTGAATCGCAATTTCCTGTCGATATGCACATCTACGTAGTATGTCCTTATTATCTGAAAAGGTTTCATGAAATTCTGTTGTGTGGTTTGAGAGGAGTTGCGATGACAAACTGTTACAGTAGTACATTAAAGTAAATAAGTTCAAAGGGGCGTAACTCCTAGAAAAAAAATTGAATCGCAATTTTCTGTCGATATGCACATCTACGTAGTATGTCCTTATTATCTGAAAAGGTTTCATGAAATTCTGCTGTGTGGTTTGAGAGGAGTTGCGATGACAAACTGTAGCTGTAGTACATTAAAGTAAATAAGTTCAAAGGGGCGTAACTCCTAGAAAAAAAATTGAATCGCAATTTCCTGTCGATATGCACATCTACGTAGTATGTCCTTATTATCTGAAAAGGTTTCATGAAATTCTGTTGTGTGGTTTGAGAGGAGTTGCGATGACAAACTGTTACAGTAGTACATAAAAGTAAATAAGTTTAAAGGGGCGTAACCCTAGAAAAAAAATTGAATCGCAATTTCCTGTCGATATGCACATCTACGTAGTATATCTTTATTATCTGAAAAGGTTTCATGAAATTCTGTTGTGTGGTTTGAGAGGAGTTGCGATGACAAACTGTTGCAGTAGTACATTAAAGTAAATAGGTTCAAAGGGGCGTAACTCCTACAAAAAAATTGAATCGCAATTTCCTGTCGATATGCACAACTACATAGTATGTCCTTATTATCTAAAAAGGTTTCGTGAAATTCTGTTGTGTGGTTTGAGAGGAGTTGCGATGACAAACTGTTGCAGTAGTACATTAAAGTAAATAAGTTCAAAGGGGCATAACTCCTAGAAAAAAAATTGAATCGCAATTTCCTGTCGATATGCACAACTACGTAGTATGTCCTTATTATCTGAAAAGGTTTCATGAAATTCTGTTGTGTGGTTTGAGAGGAGTTGCGATGACAGACTATTGCAGTAGTACATTAAAGTAAATAAGTTCAAAGGGGCATAACTCCTAGAAAAAAATTGAATCGCAATTTCCTGTCGATATGCACATCTACGTAGTATGTCCTTATTATCTGAAAAGGTTTCATGAAATTCTGTTGTGTGGTTTGAGAGGAGTTGCGATGACAAACTGTTGCAGTAGTACATTAAAGTAAATAAGTTCAAAGGGGCATAACTCCTAGAAAAAAAATTGAATCGCAATTTCCTGTCGATATGCACAACTACATAGTATATCCTTATTATCTAAAAAGGTTTCGTGAAATTCTGTTGTGTGGTTTGAGAGGAGTTGCGATGACAAACTGTTGCAGTAGTACATTAAAGTAAATAAGTTCAAAGGGGCGTAACTCCTAGAAAAAAAATTGAATCGCAATTTCCTGTCGATATGCACAACTACGTAGTATGTCCTTATTATCTGAAAAGGTTTCATGAAATTCTGTTGTGTGGTTTGAGAGGAGTTGCGATGACAAACTATTGCAGTAGTACATTAAAGTAAAAAATAGTCTAAGTCCCACAACTCCCACAAAAATTATCCAATCAATATGGTGGTATAGTATGCACATATACACATCATAACCAACAATCCTACTAAATATGAAAGCAATCCGTCAAGCGGTTACAGAGGAGTTGCAGTGACAAGAACAGGACTGACGGACGGACTGACGGACGGACTGACGGACAGACGGACGGACGGGTCAAAAACATTATACCCTCCGCAACTTCGTTGCGTGGGGTATAATAAAAGTTATCTCCCCTGTCATTATTGTGATTACTTCCTAAAACATTGCTAACATGATGTGTTATATCTTGGAGCTTCCAACACATAATTCTTTTAAGAAGAATTAAGGATTCATACATATACTCCACAATCATTACCAATGAAAAATTGTTTTCCAAATGTTCAATATATTGTTTAATGGCAGTGAGATTGTTTGTGATATCAGTCCGACCCTTTGGGAAACCCAGTGGCATACCCAAACAATGACTTTGTAAATTCTTCACCAGAGAAAAATTGTCTGCAATACAACTTCTAAATTTATGCTTTTTAGGATCGATGAAAATTTTGTCATATTTTTCTATGTTTCGTACATATTCTGTAAAGTTTTGACCTGGTACTTCTGCTATTTCTCCTAAAGCAAAATATCTATATGATGATAAAAGTCTTCTCCATGGTTCTCTTATAGAAGTTATATACACTGTATCATTTGGCATCAAAGATTTCATCACTGTGTAATTATATACAGAATGTTCCATGATAATATTGTATGGCCATTTAGAAGGCCTAAAGTCACTTTTTTCCATAATGTGTGGCCATCCAAGATAAATGTTGTTTTTCACTGGTACAACAAAATTCAGAACTCGCTTTAATCCAAACCTACGAAAAATTGTTCCCAAAGTTTCTGTGGCACATTTCATACACTTTATGAATACAAAATTTTGTTTTTCCACACAAATCTGAGGATCTGATCTAAACAAGTATAGTCTTTTGTCTCCATTAGTGTTTTTCAAAAAAATGTTACTTACATTACGTAAGTTGTGAAAATAAACAAACAATACACATTGAAAAAAAATACTTAAAATCACTGTTTTTGTCAACAAAAGAGTACAATATTTAATCTGCCTTTTTAATTTAATCATATTTATACAGTGAAAATAAAGGAGCAATAAAAACAAATTGACAAAACGTGTAACCTAAAATCAATCAGCACCATTTCTTCTTCATTGTCACATAAATAAAGGATTTACAACAGATGTTCTTTAAAGCATAATTCTGTATAAAATTCGTTACTCTCCACTTCCGACTTCAAAAACAAAAGATAACAAAAAATCAACATATTATTGCATAGGTCACATATTTACAATACAATAACAAAGATTTACAAAGTAATAATGAATTCTGTGTCTATAGATTAGTATTAGTAACCATGTGTGGTTTATTTATTTTACATTCAGAATTATAGTAACAGTTGAAGTTGTCAGACCTATAGAATTTTTAATTTCTACTGAGTCTTTAATTATTCAGTTAACTCCATTTTTAGCAAGGTCTCATTGACATTGGCCATAAGATCAACCAAGTTTATCCTAACTATTAACGATCACCAGACTCAGTCAACACTAAGATTGTTAAGTTTGAATTCAACTGTTAGTAAGGTGTGTTCAACTTTGATCCTTTCCTACCAAAAAGTGAGGGTTACCTTCAATTTCTCTGACACCTGTACCAACAAATGCTGATATATCTACACAGGCAAAAATGCCACATATATGCACATGCATGACACATGCATTCACATGTGTGTCACATGCATGTGTTAATTTCATGCCACACATGTAATATGCATGATTCACACATGTGAATTTCATGCTTGAGAAAACACACCTGTGTCATATGCATTTTCAAACACATGCACACACATGCATTTTTAAGATACGTGCCATTCACATGTGTGTGTCACACATGTATTATATGAATGGCATAAAGCAGGTATTTCATGTGACACATGTGTGGCATTTTCGCCTGTGTAATTATGCTGAAAGTGGCATAAAACCACCATTAAACCATACCAATCCAAAATATTTCCAAAACCTTGAAACTTTAGGTATTGAGAGCATGCTTGTATGTGTCCTACTTCTAATATTCTAAATTGATGGTTAAATTTAACCTTATACTGAGTTTTTGAAAATCATATGTAAAAATATCAGTGACTTTTAAGCAGTGCCAGTTTAAGCTAGAATTGTTTTTCATACTTTTTCTACCTGTAATTATCAAAATGGTACACTTAGGATTACAATTTATAATTTTACAAACTGATGGAATTTTTCTCATGACATAAACACCAGACAACTTAGAAATAAACAATTCTCTGTAAATTATCTCGGTTAGCTATGTTTTTAAATATCTTCTTTTTTTTTTGTCAATGTTTTTAGTATTAAGTAGGAATATTAATGAATTGTAGGATTCTGGACAAATTTTTTTAAAATTATCAACTAGGACAATTCTAAGGTTAATTTAAATAGACCAAATATTTTCTGCTCAAATAATTATACAATATTTGTTCAATAAGGCTTTCAGTGTTAGTCCAACGTTAGAATCATTGTGCACAGTTGATAATGTGTAAATTCAAGAACAATTTTAACTAAGACTGATTTCAAATGATCCAGAAGTTTCACAAGATAAATATGAGACAAAATAAGGACAATCCATCAAAGAGTGATGGCTTGACACTTTATGAAGGTGAGGCAAACATTTACTTATGCTGAAGATGAACCAAGATTATCATTTCCTAAAAAATCGTGCTTGGGTAATGACAGGATTTTTGAAATACTTGTAAGTTTTGAAATATTCAGTAGATAAATTTTGGTAACCTAAGAGAAGTAGGTTAATACCTACCTCATGCACAGTTGACTTAACGTGGATGTTCGCCAACCTGTTTACAAGCTGGGAAACTTCTTGCGCATGAAGCACAATTTGACCGAAGAAAAGATCTTAAACAAACAGAAAATCTGATCAAAGATTTTTGTTCATGTCCAGATGTACTGATTGAAACTTGCCATTTTCTTAGACATTTTTGATATTTTCCTCAATTGTAAGGTGAGGCAAATGCCTCATTGCCATATGGAAGCTACGCCACTGGCTGACTCTGTCAAAATTTAACTGATTGTTCTCTAACATCACGAATGATGGTTTATAGTCATTTTGTACCATGACCATTTCGTACCAGAATTTGCCATTTCGTACCATAAATTTACCATTTCGTACAAAAGCCTTGTGCCACTTCGTACCATATATATTTTTCGACAGAACCATTTCGTACCAATATCAGTGAAATATTAACCTTTTCGTACCACATGGATAGAATCAACTTAAGACCATTATTCGTACCATATCTATATTCATTACCATTTTATACCATATGGCTACCAAATAGATATTCAAAACCTTTTTTTGTGCCGTAAAGGAAATCATAGATATTTGACACCATTTTGTACCATACGGAAATTTGCATGGATATTCAATATTTTCGTACCATATTGTAATTATATGACTACATGTAAGTAGAACTCCAACTAATGTATGTCTGTCTTCTTGGTGAATGATAAAAGAAGATATGGACTGATAAGATAAATTCTAATTTGATACCAGTTTAGTAGCACAAGATGAGACTGTACATTTCGTCAATTTATGACACATCAGCTATGCTCAAGGTTTACAATTTATTTTAAAAGTTTATTTTATTGCATTTATTTACAGGATTAGTAACAACGAAAAATTAACACAAAAAAATACAAAAGTTTGGCTTCAAAATTGTCCATTCCTTGAGCTCCTATTTCTTATCACAATAGCTAGTATTGTCAATCTCATTTGCATAAATTATTCATGGCACTAGCTTCTTCTCTCTCCTTTCTCTCTTTCTTGACATTAATTAAAGAAATTTTATGTTCATTGTGAACTTTTTTAATAGTTGATATTTCTATCCTTTTGTCATATTTCAAGAAAAAAAAATCAAAAATTTTATACACAAACATGTTAAAAACATATTTAAATATTTAAATATAAACCTACATAAAACTGATTTTTACATATGGTACAAACCGGTTGCTGTACATAGTACAAAATGGATCACAAGTGTGTATGATAAGACATGGTAGGTACGAAATTGTTTTCATTAGAAAATGACAATGGTACGAAAGTGTTATGGTACGAAATGGTAGGTACGAAATGGTAGGTACGAAATGGTTATGGTACAAAAATGATGATGGTACGAAATGGTTTTTGCAATGGTATGAAATGGTTGGTACGAAATGGTTATGGTACGAAATGACTAGAAACCCTAATGATCAAGTGAACAAATCTTTTATTGTTGTTCTTCATCTTGTAAGTCACTGAAAGTTATTCAATGATCATCTAAAAACTTTTTTTTAAATATGCAATGGGGGCATTTTTGGAGCCTACAATCATATTTATACAAGGATTTATTGTCCAACTATTTTTAAGAAATTTACTACTTTTAGTATGGAATTGTTTTTTTTGATAAAGTGATCATGTGACATACAGAGTTTTGAAAAGAAACCTCAAAGTATTTCAAAAGAATAATTTTTTATTCCTTTATCATGAAATTTTTATGGTAAAAGCAGACCTGATGTTTAGAGACTGGGACAAAAGGAATTTAAATTTGAAAATTGACAATCAAACAACCATTTCACCAAACATTTTCCTGTATGATCTAGTAAAAGAGGAGATTATCTTGTAATTATGAATAAACTGCTAACAAATGATGGATGCAAACTACTGGTGCAAAAGTGTAACAAAAAATTTGTTCCGGTGTAAAAAAAGTTCCAGTGGAACTTTTGTCATGTGATATTTGTTCCATAGGAACATTTTTCACATGAAATTTGTTCCAATTTCACATGAAAAGTGTTCCATTGTGTGAAATTTATTCCAGTACATATTTCATGACAATACTTATGAAATTTATTCAGGAACATATTTCATAATAATATAAATGAAATTTGTTAGAGAAAAATTTTATACAACTCTAGCGTCTTCGCCAACAAGAGAAATAAGAAGTAACTTGTGTTTTCCGCTAGTTGTTTCATTGATAATCACACCACTTCATTCATTATTTATATGCATAATTTGTATATCAGTTTTTTATACAAATATGATAGTATAGTACATTTCAACCATAAGTTCTTTCATTGTATTAATAAATTGAACTACAAATCTAATTTAATGTTTACAATAAATTCATAGACCATTCTATTCATCATGATCTATTTTAAATTTGTATTTAAGCAATGTAAACAATAATCAAGCTCACCCATGATGATGTGAACACAAAAGGTAAGTTTAAACATATTCATGACATTTAATTGCATGAAAACAAGCCAGTTTAACCAGTGGAACAAATGTCACAATATGGAACTAATTTCACCAGGTAAAGGAACAAATGTTACAATATGCAACTTATTTCACAAGGTAAGGAACAAATTTCATAATCAATGGAACATATTTCACCAGGTAAATCACGGAACAAATTTTTCATTATGGAATAATTTTCATTCAAATTATCCTATGAGATAAATTCTATTTTGAACTAATATCACGTAAAATTTGTTCCAGTGGAAGCGTTTTCATAGGAACAAATTTTGGCTTTCAAAGTTTATATGACAATTTGTACCAAACATACTTGTAATGAAATAAACTAAATATGTCTCATAACTAGTGGTGTCCCAATGATTTATTACAATCGAAAATCAGTCGATTGTAGCCCTATTCTAAGCAATCGATTATAAAATTTTATGATGATTAATCAGAAAATTTCTAATTTCACTTTCACTTTTGATTCCTGTTTCTGCTGACGTCAATCAATCACCAATTGGTTGAGCATAAGCGATGATCAAGTATGAAATTTCTTCAGATTCCCATCACTACTCATAACAACTATCTGATAAAAGGGAGATAATTCAATTATATAATGAAAATAAGAACAAAAATTAAAAATTTATAATGAATGAACAAAACAAAGAATAACAAATCTATTTTCATCAACAAGTTTTTCTTTTAAGCTCTGGGCGTGGATCTATCACATGACTATTGTCTTTATCAAATTTGGCTTTGATTTTGATTAACCATGAATCGTCCATTAGTTCACAATCTTGTTTTGATATACTGAATTCAGAATTGAATTTAGATTGTCCAATCTGTAATTTTGACTTAATATTTCTACCAAAACCCCAACAGTAATGATTCACTTGATTCTGTATACTAGAAAATTGATGCACTTCGTCATGGAAGTCAGGTCCTTCTGCAGCTATCTTCCTCCATAATGTACTATTAAAATGATCATAAATCATATAATCTATTGATGACCATTGTCTATGCTTCATTTTACAATGATCATTTAATGAAAAGAAATAAGTTCCTCTATTGACAAACTTGTATATCATGTCTTTTAGCTGCCATTTCATTAATCTTTTAAAAAGAATTAGTGATTCGTGAAAATGTTCTACAATCATTACCAATGAAAATTCTCTGTCTAAATTTTGAATGTATCGTTTAACAGCAGGTAAATTATTAGAAATATCAGGTCTTCCCTTAGGATATCCTAATGGCATACCAAGGCAGTGTGCTATTAAATTTTTTGTTACTGAAAACCCATCAGGTATACAATAACGATGTGTACCTGCTTCATGACTTCTGTAAACTGAATCATAATAGTCTATATTTTCTAAGTATTCCATTAAAGGATTTTTTGCAAATATCCCAGCTATTTGTGCTATTTTGAAATAATTAAATGTTGATTTAAAATGCTTCAGTGGTTCTCGAATTATTGTTATGTATTGTGTTGCATGTGGCGGGAAGTAGCCATTCATTATTGTTTTATTGTATATCGCATGATCAATTAGTCCATTGAATGGGCGATCTGAAAGACGGTAATCAGAGTCATCCATCAGGTATGGCCAGGCAAGGTATAATCTATTCTTCCGAGGCAGCATTATATTGAGATCATTATCATAACTATATTTACGTAAAATTCTAACAACAGTCTCTGTTGCACATTTCATTGGTTTTATAAATACAAAATTACATTTAGTATTTATACATGTTGTCCTGGATAAATTAGACAATTGTTTTGTTTTCACTTTGGTGTTTCTCTTCACAGAATAAGGTGAAACATCAGCCTGCATGTCTCTGTTGGGCGATGGTTTCATATCCATTTGTTTTACAGTTGCAGGCTTCGGGATCATATTATTAAAATCTTCCTTTAATATTGTCACATTAGATCTCAATATCTCTTTGTTTGAAATCAAAGGTTTCTGTGGTACAAAACCAGAATCCAGAACATCCTCACCTTGTCTATTGATTCCAATATAGAGGTTCTTTATACATAAAACTCCTGCGACAAAAAGGAATAAATACGGCAACCGTTTAACAAGAGCATATCTCTTTTTAAACATCTCTACCATGGGATATTCCTGGTTTGATTTTCCTGTTCATATCACATTTGTTTTTCTTCTTTGGCAATTTTATTTGACAGTTTTTAATCCATCATATTTTTGCCTTTAGACTTACATGATCTTCCTGAATTCAGTCTTAAGTAACATTTTTTTTAAAAAAACACAAATTTTTACCTTTCTTTAGGTAAAAAAAGTCACATAATAATATCAACTTTCAAATATTGGATTTCTTAACAATGATATACACATTATTGCTCCTCACTTCATTCATTTTTTACTTCCGTATGTTAGAGATTGTAATAATACAACATGATCAGAAATATGGTAAATATCCTCAGGTGTATCAAGCACATGTTTACCTGGTCACAGATAAGGTACAAACAATACACCTTTAATCAGTTTCTGGACACTTTAAATAGAATACAATAGCCCAGTCCCTTGAGCTAACTAACTTATTATGTTTTAATCACCATTTTATCTTTAAATCATGTTACCATTTAGTTTAGTTTAGTTACAAGATATTGATTATATACTACAGTAATTTATCAATATCCATTTATTTTGATCATATTTTTTCAATAAAATGAATCTATAACTATAAAAAATTTATTGAGTGTTATATAATTATATTATGCCATCTATGAAGGTCTAAATATAATTCTTCATAATGTGTACAAAAATTAATGGCTATAAAATCCTTTGGGACAGCCTTTACAAAATAACTGGTTACATACAAAATAAGTTTTGAAATGTATATATTCATTAAACAACAAAAAGAGGAATGTTGACATCCAAAGTGCAGAAAAAGTAATAATTTACATAAATCAACAGTATTAAAATACCAATAAATATACATTGGAAAATTTGGAAAATTAAACCAGTTGTAACTTTATGAAATTAGACATAGTAATATGCACTTTTAAATTAGATATTCATTTTATTGGAACCATACCTTTTTTGTTGTCTAACAGTTTTTTTAATACGCCAAATTTATTTCTGAGGCAATTTTTTTCCAAATTTTAAAACTTGAACCCCTTTTTAAATTTTCTGCTTACACCAATGAGCTATTGTAAAATTATAACACTAGGGAACTTATTCCTCTCTTCTTTGTGTTTTATTTTTCATTTATATGAAGGTGAACTACATATTCCATAAGATGTAATTTCTTAAAACTGCAATATTACAAAATTTGGAAGCAAGTTTACCCACACTAGATTGCTACATGTAGACATATTCCCCCCCCACCCCCCCCCCCCCCCCCCCCCGTGTGAAAATTTAGTTGTGAATTTGTTATTAATTGGGAGTTAATGATAATCCCCTGGGCACTGCATGACCCCATTAATTATAAGCAGTAATGTCAATGGAGATATTCTCCCAGCATGAAGTATAGAGATAAAGGGATACAAACATTCCTGGCTTTGATTTCCTATCACCATGTCTAATTTAATTTGTTAACATGGGTCAATCCTCTCCCACCTGCAACTACATGTGGTCAGCTAAAAATTATTTATCTGGTCATAGTTAAAACTTTGTTATCATTAACTTTGTTACCATTCTACAAGCAACATCACATCATTTTAACAGCTAACAATTTTTTCTTAAAAACTTTATCGCAAGTTGGACTGACAAAATGGACATTACCTGATGTGTGTTGATTATATGTAGTTCTGTGCAGGCATGCAGACTTATGTGTTTGTAAATGTATATCTATATCATAATGTGGAATATTCGCTGTTAATAAGTTCAGTATGAGGGTAAAGAAAGTGGCGGCCCTGGCATTCAGTTTTGAATTTCTTGAATTTTTTATATTGCTCTTATAACATATGTGCAAATGGCATTTAACAGTGAGTACAATATTCTTTGTGAGTGTAAAGAAACATCTCTGATAGCAATAATTAGTTCAGACATATGGCAATTGACAAATTAAATGGAATCAAAAGCTGGGCTATTTCTAAGAAATTAAGCAAAAATACTGTGCGCGTCTTATTGGATTTGGGATTTATCTCATTGGAAGCTTTAGAACTGTTGTCACCTGAGGACATTTTAGACAGTGGAATTCCAATTGGACAGAGAAAACTGTTACTAAAATCAGTTAAGGAAACTTTCAAAATTACAAGAGTTAGTTCAGATTCATCAGACAATTATCAACATTTAACAGATAGCGAGAACAATGTAAATGTTTCGAAAATTTTTAAAAACAAGACTTTGTATGATGCAAACAGCAATTTGGCAGTGCCATTCTCATCCAATTCTGCTTCATGGAATGACCTGCAAGAATTTTTAAAAACTTTTTCCAATGATACCAGCAAGCCCTTTTATGACATTTTAGATTTTGTTGAGAAAACTAGATTTGAAGTAGAAGAGAAAATTTTAATGGACAATGAAAAAGGCCAACTAATTTTTTGAACGGGACAAAAACCAACCTTTGAAACTATATCTATATGTCAGTGGTCCTTAGCAAATCTTGCAATTTTTTATAAATTAATAGATGATGCAATTTTAAAAAATGAAAATATATTAGATTACTTGTCCTATACTGCAAAGATTTATGAATTACTTAACATTTATGATTGGGTATCAGTTTTTTATTATGATAGAGAATATAGATTTTTTCAGGGTCAGCATGATTTTCGCTGGGGGACAGACATTCCTCATTTAATCACAGTCCACCTAAGATTTAAGCAGAAATCTCAGATAAAGCATGCAAAATTTTCAAAGCAAAAAGCCAACTATAACCATTATCCAATTATTAAATCAGATTTTCTACTAGGCAGGGAGATATGCAAACAATTCAACAGTAAGTCAGGATGTACATTTCACTCCTGCAAATTTGATCATATTTGTAATATTTCTGGGTGTGGGCAGAAGCATCCATCTGTTAACCATAAAACAAATACATGTACTATTCCAAAAAGACTAATCGTGAAGCCTTTACAAGACTTATGCGAATCAGTTTGGAGCACTGAATTAGAATTTGATCATGATAAAGTATTTCTTATGAATGGCATTACAACTGGGTTTGATATAGTGACAGAAGATGTTATCCCTTCAGGAATTTCTGAGAAAAATCACCCCTCTGTATCTATTGATAGTCACTTGTACTCCAAGACTCATGCTCAGGTGTTAGCAGAATTAGAATGTGGCAATTATGTATTTGCAGATGTTGAACCTAAAATTATCAGTCCTATGGCTGCTATCTCAAAACCAGATGGGGGTATTAGACTTATTCATGATTGTAGTCGGCCACATGGCACTGCAGTCAATGACTTTGTGACTGACATGGATAAACATAAATTTCAAACTGTAGATGATGCTGTCAAATTAGTAACTCAAAATTGTTACATGGCAAAGGTTGATCTTAAATCAGCCTACCATTCTGTAAGACTTAGTCATAAGAGTCAGCAAGTCACAGGGTTCAGATGGGTTTTTCCTGATGGATCAGAGCATATCTTAAGTGACAAAAAGTTACCTTTTGGTTCTAAATTAGCTCCAGGAATTTTCCATAGACTTTCACAAGCAGTTCGGCGTATGATGTCTCATAGGGGATTCCACATTATTGCATATATTGATGAATTTTTAATATGCGAATCATCCAAAGAGAAATGTAGTAATGCATTTAATACACTTATTTCATTATTGCGGAAATTAGGTTTTCTCATAAACTGGTCAAAGGTGGTTGACCCATGTCATAAGCTTACCTTTCTAGGAGTTGAAATAGACTCCAGCACAATGGAATTGCGCCTTTCTAATGAAAAATTATCTGCTTTGCAGGCAGAATTAGCAGCATTTTGCAAGCGTAAGCGTGCATCAAAAAAGCGATTACAGTCTTTAGCAGGCAAACTTAATTGGGCGTCAGCTGTTGTTCGTGGCGGAAGAGTATTTCTTCGCAGAATAATAGATGGCATTGCGGCACTTAAAAAAGACTGGCACAAGGCATTAATAACTGGCAAAATATAGCGAGATATTCTTTGGTGGCGGGATTTCTTATCCAATTTTAATGGCAAAGCGATGATCCTAGATCATATTCCCATTACAACTGTTTTCACAGATGCGTGTAAGGCAGGAGCAGGCGGCATATTTAACCAAGATTGGTTCTATGTAAATTGGCGTAAAGATTATCCATTTGCTGAACATTTGCACATAAATGAATTGGAAGCATTTTCGGTTGTTTTAGCAGCACTGCGATGGTCAAGTGAGTTGCGAAATAAACAGGTAGTTATTTACTCTGATAATATGGCAACAGTACGCTGCATTAACAAGTGTACCTCGCGCAATAAAAAATTAATGTCTTATTTGCATCAACTTTTCTGGAAATCATCATGTTTCAATTTTCACTTGAAAGCTATCCATCTTGCGGGATGTCAGAATGTACTGGCAGATCACATTTCAAGGTTGCATGAATCAAATTCTTTTGTCTCATTTTTGCGTGATACTTTACCACAGCCATTATATGTTCAAGACTTGCATGATCATATGTCTGTAAAATCTCTTCAGTGGCTTTTGGACAGACATGTTAAATGTGTGATTACGAAAATGCATAGGCCAAGAAAAAACTATTGGCAGTTCTAACTTGGAAATGTATATTTCTTTTCTGTCTAATATTAATATTATATATTGTTTGCATTTGCATTTGTTCATAATCAGACCGTTTTCAAACAATTCGTATTAATTTTATTTATATAACCTAGTAATTGTAATTTATTAAATGTTAATTAATATTTCTGAAAATTTGTGAGGTCAACAGAGCCTGCTCACATTCTTTCTCAAATTTGAAGCTTTCATTCTCTGTTAATATTCCCAATTGCTTATGAGATTTCAATTATTTTATAAAAGCAAACATTTACAGGGCTGGGAAATGTCGATTTCATTTGTTTCACAATAATTATAAGTTTAAGCATATCTCTCTGACCTAGTCTTGAGCTTTGCATTATTTTATTGACACTCAGACTTGGTGGGTCGCTGGTGATTAATTCAGGACAAATTAAATAAAAAATTTGTTTCACATAATTTTTTCCTACTCCTACAACAGGTTTGGGCTAATTACTTTGGGAAAACCACACAGTTTTATGCCTACTGTTCATTGTTTTAATATACAATTTATGATGCTTATGATTTCCAAATAAAACTGTGGTTTATTTTGTCCAAACCTGTGTTTCTCATGTTTTATCAACATCTAATGTATCAAATTGCCATCATAGTTGGTTTGGTTACAGACCTGTCACCAACAAACATAATGTGTCATATTAAGCTTATTATTATGAAAGTCCACTTAGGCACAGGCCCTTGTCTTAACATATCTTGTTATCATGAGCAATTTGCAACAGGGTGGGAAATTCCTGGATGTATTGGGTAGGGAAGCCTGATATCAGTACAAACAAATTAATGTGAAAATTTAGTTGTAAATTTGTTATTAATAGGGACTTAATGATAATCCCCTGGGCACTGCATGACCCCATTAATTATAAGCAGTAATGTCAATGGAGATATTCTCCCAGCATGAAGTATAGAGATAAAGGGATACAAGCATTCCTGGCTTTGATTTCCTATCACCATGTCTAATTTAATTTATTAACATGGGTCAATCCTCTCCCACCTGCAACTACATGTGGTCAGCTAAAAATTATTTATCTGGTCATAGTTAAAACTTTGTTATCATTAACTTTGTTAGCATTCTACAAGCAACATCACATCATTTTAACAGCTAACAATTTTTTCTTTTCCCACCTTCCCTTCCCTTTATATCTTAAGGTTTTTAGAGTTATTGTTTAATTATTTGTACTATAGTTAGTTTAGTGTTGTCTCTTTGTAAATCACAGTATGTATGTGTGGGAAAACCACACAGTTTTATGCCTACTGTTCACTGTTTTAATATACAATTTATGATGCTTATGATTTTCCAAATAAAACTGTGGTTTATTTTGCCCAAACCTGTGTTTCTTATGTATTATCAACATCTAATGTATCAAATTGCCATCATAGTTGGTTTGGTTACAGACCTGTCAGCTTATTATTATGAAAGTCCACTTAGGCACAGGCCCTTGTCTTAACATATCTTGTTATCATGAGCAATTTGCAACAGGGTGGGAAATTCCTGGATGTATTGGGTAGGGAAGCCTGATATCAGTACAAACAAATTAATTGCCGCCACAGGAGGGTAAGGTAGATTTTAAATCACTCATGGGCATGCTTGGTTAGAAGACGAGAAACTGTAATACTGTGATATGATCATCACAAAGGGCTCCGCTGCATATATATTGTTGTTGGGAACAGAAAAATATTTCAAGCGATCGATAGTGCATTGTCAATATACAACTTCCACATAAAATGGATAAAAAAAAAATGTAGAATTTAGAGAGCTAACTAGGAGTTGATAGGGATGTGGCCCTTATAATAGTAATAATAAATGGCAAATGGTTTCAGACAAAGTAGTATTCACAAGAAGTTATTATGTTAGAAAAGGGCGAAAGTTGATTAAAGTTCCATAACTCCTAACAAAATATTTCGAATCAAAATGGTGGTATAGTATGGTCAACTAAACATCATAACCAACAATTCTACAAAATATGAAAACAATCAAACAAACGATCTTAAAGGAGTAGTATTCACAAAGCGTCATAGATTGGTTGAGAGCATTACTATGTCCCCCTGTAGTTTGTAGCTGTGGACAATAAAGGAAACGTAATGGACAAATCTGGACATTCAATAGCAGAAGAAAGTCATGCCTGATGTAATAATAAAAAGACATCGAAGTCCTAAATTTACTGTAAAAAGCTATGAATTTGAATACATATGAAGTTAAAATACATAAATATAACAATTCGAAATTCAACAAATTCTCAAAATTTTTTAGTTTTAGAGTTAATAACATTACATTTGAAAAACTGCTGAAATTGTACACAGTTTGATACTGTCAATTATCTTCTCACAAAACAGATTAATATAGCATATGAGTATGAACTATTAGAGCATGAAACAAAAATGTTAGAATTATCACAGACAACTCACCTTTCTCCTTACAATATGTTTTATAATGAAAATAACACGTTTGGATTTTTTCTGAAGAAGAAAATATAGTACTGTATAGAATGGTAGTTAGGGCATCTGTTCTTTCTTTGCCATTTTATTTTTTACAACAAACCTGTCACTTCAATATTATACTGCTGTATTATATGAAACTACTTTTCTTCCTTTTAACTTCCTATCAGTATTATAATCGATTTACAACTACCAATAGTACTCTTATATTCACAGACTGGTCAAAAAAGGCATAATTGAAAAATAACTAGAGGCTCCTAAAAGGAGTCACTATACCACTTATGTAGGCCTGGTATAAGGATTATATCATTAGTTGAAAGTTTCTATCTATCTGTTATTGTTTTAAAAAAAACTGTTGGATTTGGTTAACAAGTTCAACCTAGGGTGACTTTTGTAGGCCTTGACATAAGGATCATTTTATGAATTGAAAATATCTTTTATAGTTTAGAAGCCAAAGACAGCAAAAATCCTCAAATTTAGCCTTTAGGGAAATAACTCCTATAAGGAGTCATTGTACAACTTCAACCTAATGGAAACTCTTGTAGACCTGGCATAAGCAGTGATTGGGAAACCCACGTGCAATGCGCAATTAGCACATTCATTATGAAAATGGCCCATTTAAATGTGAAACCCGTGCGCGTTGTGCAGATTACAAATTTCATGTTCCAATTATTAATCCTTGTAGATATTTGTTATATTCACGGTATAATTTGTCACAGTTCTCCTGATCATAAAGTTATCATGGCCAAAAATGCCTTGATCTGACCAAGAACTAGGTTTTAATAAACGTATCATCTATCTTCTTGTTCTAACGCGAGGAATGATCCAAAGACGTCTCAAATTGCATTGATAAAACTAAAAACCAATAAAAAATATAAGCTATGCAACAAAGATGTTACATACGCTGTTTGATTTATAAAATACGACTGTTGTTCGCTCATGAGAATTTATTGATTTCTAATAATTTTTTAAATCATTTTGATCTTAAACTCACATAATTTGGAAATAAATTTGATAATTTATAAGAAAATACCGTCAATACCGTCATTTTTGCGCATGTTGGTAATATTTTGTTTTTGGGTCTTTAGTTTTATCAATATGAAATTTGTTCATCATGCCACCAAAGAATGATTTGTTGTGCCTGAAACTTAAAGAACTTTGTTCTCTTTCTTCAACAAATTAGGCAGTGACATAAATAATAATAATAATCATATCAAATTGTATTTATTATGCCATGAAACACACAAATAATTTCTGATACCAATTTGAATGCACTTAACTTACATGTTGTAAACATGCACATTTCATCAAATAATGAACCACAAGCAGTGCTCAGGGTTTAAAATATAATGAAAGTGGACAAGAATAAGTCAGATATTGAGTTCAAACATTTCCACAATAGTAGTTAAAATATGGGCATTGTCTTTGCCTGATGGCCCATTAAATTTTTCAGGAAGGGGCCATAGGCCAATAACATAAAATTCTTTCCCAATCACTGCATAAGGATCATTTCATAAATTGAAAGTTTCTTTTGATATCTTTTATATTTCATGATAGAAGCCAAAAACAGCAAAAATCGTCAAATTTAGCCTTTCAAGGACAATAACTCCTGTAAGGAATCATCTTAAAATTTCAACCTAATGGCAACTTTGGAAGGTCTGGTCATAAGATCATTTCATCAATTAAAAGTTTCTTTCTATCTATTACAGTTTTCAAGATAGAAGCCAAAAATAGCAAAAATTGTCAAATTTAGCCTTTCAAGTACAATAACTCCTGTAAGGAGTCATTGCACAACTTCATCCTAATGGCAACTTTAGTTAGCCTGGTCATAAGGATCATTTAATTAATTGATAGTTTCTTTCTATCTTTATAGTCTTCATGACAGAAGCCAAAAACGGCGAAAATCATCAAATTTAGCATTTCAAAAGCAATAACTCCAAAAAGGACTTGTCATACAACTTTGACCCACACCAATGTTCGTAGGCCTTTAATAAGGATCATTTCATTGATTGAAAATTTCTTTCTGTCTTTTTTTATAGTTTTCAATACAGAAGCCAAAAACATCGAAAATCGTCAAATTTAGCCTTTCAAGGACAATAACTTCTTTAAGGGGCAGTCGTACAAATTCGACCTAATGGAAAACTTTCAAAACCCTCTTCAAGGCAAAGAAGGAAGATCAAATTCATTTTTCTGTATCTACTATAGTTTAGGAGATATAAGGCAAAATATGTCACCCCTATGTTCTAAAAATAGCCATGGAAGCATATGTTTTTAGCTTGATTAGATAAAGTAGATACTCCAAAGATGCTTGTGACTAAATTTGGTTACAATCCACTCAGTTGTTACAGAGAAAATTTTTGAAAAAGTTTATGACGACGACGACAACGGACGAATGATGCCAAGTGATGACAATAGCTCACCTGGACTTTGGTCCAGGTGAACTACAAACTAAATTCATATGACAAAAGGTATTTTTTTCAAATACATTTAAGAAACTTATCAGTACTTATGACCTTTGTACAGATCAGGATGATGACCTACTATAATTATATAAAATAGTCACCTATAACAGCCTACAGAAAAAAGTTGTCATCTGTACAGTAACACCTCTTTATCAGTCAATTACCGACAACATATGACATAATATTCTTATCTGTCAATTACCAACAACATATGACATAATATTCTTATCTGTCAATTACCTACAACATACGACATAATATTCTTACTTGTCAATCACCAACAACATATGTCATAATATTCTTACTTGTTTTTTAGGCTTTATAGGAGGCTTTCCTTTCACTACTTTTGTTGTTTTTATTTCTACATCAGCTATATTTAACTCTTCAAAATCTTCTTTTGTTAGTGGCTTTGATTTTCTTCCATATTTCTTAATACTGATTTCATCTGAATTAACTGAAACAAACAATGATTTATATACTAATTTTAAATCAATTATTCATTCCAATTTGAATAACTCAACAACATTTTATACTATTTGTAGTGAAAACATGAAAAGATTAAATCCTATATCATTCACCAGGTTCTTTTGGTTAGACTAGCAAATTCTAATATTTCTTCTTCAACAGAATCCAAATAATACAAATAATTAATTTATTGTAATATTGCAAAAAAAAGATAAATAAAGCTCTTAGTACTAGTTACATACAAAATAATAATAAAAAAAAAGTTTTGTGTTGTTGTCTGTGTGTAACTGAAGTTTATGAAGGTCATATAGATGTATAAAATTCATTTTATTAATTACAGTTTTCTATTTACATTTGACCCAATATCCTTCATCATGAATCATGTAATTCTATACATATAATTATATAGATTTTTTGCAGCAATTTACTCAAGACACAAGGAAATGATTCCAAGTTATCAAAAAATAACAAAATACAGATTATCATACTGTTAACTCCTGTTGTTGTTATGTGTTTTGTCTTATTAGAATTACAGTTAACATTAACCTGATGTTTGTCCCTTTTCTCTGATGTTTTCTTCTCTATCTTCATCAATAATCTTTTCCTCAATATTTTCCTCTTCATGTTCATCCTCTCCATCATCATAATCACTTTCATTGCCACTTTCCTCTACACTTTCATTGCCACTTTCCTCTGCACTATCATCACTCTCTTCGTCATCATCTATAATTCGACTGTGATCATCTTTGTTTTCTCCATTTTCCTCCTCCCCAACCACACATTCTATGGTTGACTGCCGTAAGATTTCTATAAAGTTTTCTTTAAATTCTTCAAATGTTACCTGATTGCAAAAAAAGAAACTAGAGGCTCTTTAGAGCCAGTATCGATCACCTGGATTTAACTTTTCACCTTGAGCAGGACTAATAATTTAAGTGTCAAAATCAAGTTGGCTGGATTTTCTATAGGGTTCTATGCTAAACTGGTTGACAGTCCAGGTCAATGGACACATTTCTAAAAGAGAACCGTCTAAGGACCATTACTACTAAATCTTGTTCCAACTGGCTAAGTGGTTTGAGACAAGGAGATTTTTAAATGAATTTTCCCATAGGGTCCTATATTAAACTAAGTTCGGCTGTGGCAGCCATCTTGGTTGACAATTGGGGTGATCGGACACACTGATGAAAGAGGACTGTCTAAAGACCAATGCTGCCAATTTAAGTTCCAATTGGCTCTGTAGTTTCAGACGAGAATATTTTTGAGTGAATAACCCATAGGGTCCTATGTTAAACTAAGTTTGGCTGTGGCGGCCATATTGGTTAACAGTTTAGGTCATCAGACATATTTCTGAAAGAGCAGAAAAGAAAGTTACTCCGGATGACGCTGGACAATGCTGGAACACAAAGTGATGGCAATAGTTCACATAAACCTTTGGTCCAGGTGAGCTTATAAGATATCAAACACATTTTTAGATGTACATCTCATGAAATTCATACATGGATTAACCAATATATTCATGTATATATATCTTATATGATAAATGTTGTTAAAAATTACAATAGTCCACATGGAAGTATTTTAGTTGTAGGAAATAGCTATTCATCAAAATTTCTGTTTATAATAGTTGCATTGTAGAATAAGATTTTAGTTATATAAGAATCTTTATTTTCACCCACTGAACATAGCAACATATTAAACAAAGATGTTCTTCTGAACATAAAAAATTACATAATTTTTGTCCAATCACAAAACAGAAAATTGACATGCTGTTACCATACTTCAGGTCAAAGAACAAAAATTGAAACTTTACCGATCACGTTAGAAGAAAACATCAGGGTGCTAAGAAGTATGTGAAAAAAATGCATAGATACCTAAAAATGTTTCATTAAATGAATATAGTTATCATTAAATAAATAAGAAACCAAGTACATCATAATAATATTATATAAGACAAAGTTGTCAACTCAGTAGTATTACAACACTGAACAATTTGTAAAATGAGTTACATGATTTTTAAATTGTACATACTTAAGTCAAATCAAAGAGATAAAGTTACGTTACCCAATATGAACAAATATATGACTTAATGCTATGACTCTATAAAAATGTAGTAAAACTTTAAATTGCTATCTGTTTACCAGAAATCTACGATTACAAAGTTCGTCTCGTTCCCCCACTAATTTTGGTATGTGGCTGTGTAGCTCCAAGAGATGCACCCTTACAGCAAGTAATGATTGTAGGTTGCTTGGTATCGGAGATCTGAACTCAGATGTAAAACTTAACCTAAGTCAATGAAGTGCAGTAAGTAGTTCAGAGTGACCTAATGTTGGTCGGAGGTTGAGTTACTCCCCGAAATGCACCCTCACACCAAGTAATATCATTGTAGGTCGCTTGGTATCATAAAACTGAACTCAGACATAAAACTTACCCTAAGTAAATGAAGTGCGATAAATAGGTCAGAGTGACCTAATTTTGGTCTGAGGCTGTGTGTTACTCCCCGTGGTGCAACATTTTACCAAGTAATATGATTGTAGGTCCCTTGGTATTGGAGAACTGAACTCGGACATAAACAAAACCTAAGTCAATGAAGCGAGATAAGTGGGTCAGGGTGACCTAATTTTGGTGGGGAGGCTGTGTTACTCCCCAAGATGCATCCTCACATCAAGTAATATGATTGTAGGTCCCTTGGTATCGGAGATGTGAACTTGGACATAAAACTTAACCTAAGTCAATGAAGCACGATAAGTAGGTCAATGTGACCTAATTTTGGTGGAAGGCTGTGTTACTCCCTGAGATGCATCCTCACACCAAGTAATATGATTGTAGGTCACTTTGTATATCAAAACTGATTTTTCACATAAAACTTAAAAGCCAGTCAACCGTGTAATATGGGTCATGTGACCTTCATCTTATGTCACATGGTCAGTCTCCTCATCATGCACCTGCAAACAAAAATATATGACCCTATGTCAACTAGTAACTGAGAACTGGCTGTGGACACGGACACGGACACTGACGTGGATGCCGGGCGACTTCAATAGCCCTCCTCAACTTCGTTGAGGCGAAACTAAAAATGTTATTCAATTAATTTGGAATTTCTACACAGCAGTTATGATGAACTTTCAGATTAAAAAAGTAAAAGTCTTGTAGCCTTACTGTTTCTAAAATACCAATCAGCTTTTTACGTTCAGTTTCACAAAAACAGAGTTTTGTCTCCATAGAAACCCTTTTCATTTTAAAATATATGTAATATATAATATATCGTAGTGCATGTGTTAGAAAAGTTATTGTCCATACCTTTGCCTCATCTGTGCTATCAGTAAGGTAATCAACAATGGCCTCTGCTTGTTCCTCTAGTTGTAATTTATAACACAGATTGTTTAATTCCTCTCTGTTAAGGTATCCTTTATCAAATGAATCACAACTATCAAACACTTCTTTAAGTTGTTCTAGGTAAAGGTCTGTTTCATCTAGATCATCTGTATCCATTACATCTGTAAAAGGTAAGTAAAAGATGTAGTTTTATACTTTTTCAATTATCCTTCAAATAAGAAAAAAGTAAAAGAAATGAGCTATCAAATCGACAGCAGACTAGATTTTCCTTCCTCACTGTGTGAAGCTGCCCAACTGTCCACCCTCTGCATCCCTCCACTTGCCATACATAGACTATCTATTAACCAGATTTTTTTTTCTTTGGAAAATCAGGATTAATTATGCAAAAAAGATGCATACAAGCTGTCAAGCTATATATATGGACTTTACACAAATATATGATATACATAATGTATATATTTTTATTAACTAATGCTTAAAATACAGTAGAAAATGGACATTTTACATAAATAGAAGTTCAACAGAACAGGACATTTATACAGGGCCAATACAGAAATTACAGGGCATTTATACAGGGCTAATACAGGATTTCAACTTCCGGTTAAAAATGATATTGTTGAATTTTATTGTGGTATTAAAGTTCTGTTGCACAAACTATCTTATTTAACAGTTCAAAAATAAAGATACAGAAAACATAATACATACAAAAACTAAGATGAAAATAGATACAACACATACTACATGGGAAAGTATAAATCAATACAAATACAAATCAGTACGAAAAATATGGGATAAAAAACCCGTAAAATGTGATTTTAAGTCATTAGTTAATAAAAGTGTCATTAAATGGGTTGTTTCATATAAAGCCTGTATTAAGTCTGAGACAGTCGTATTGGGTCGAGATCATCTGTATTGGCCCTACAACAATGACTAAATGTATTTTATCTTTTCCCATATGCATGTTAAATCCTATGGGATAATTCCTCTTATTTTTACATTTCTAATTATTGAGTTCCAAAGTTAAAAAATTATATTCGATAAGATAATCCATAATACATTTGTTTCACATATCTGTTAATGACAGATAAATGCTTGCAAATCAACAACTAGAGGCTCTCAAGAGCCTGTGTCGCTCACCTGTATCTAATGTGATTTTGGAAATTATGTAAAATTATATAATGATTGAGACCAAGATTGGTTTAATTTGACACAGTATTTAAAATTAAAAACAGGTCATCTTAGTGTAGTCTTACAATAGCTACTGAAGACATCTTATCATTATTATTTTTGAATATGAGGTCAAGTTGTGACCATTCAGAATTTTTTTTACAATTTTCTGATAGACTTCTAAACATCTTGGACGATGGATCGGCAACAAAGTAACAACACTTGGTCAGCACCTCATAAGGAACATTCATGCTATGTTTTGTTACATTCCATTCAGTGGTTCTCTAAAAGAAGTCATTTGTATGCATTTCCCATAGGGTCCAATGTTAAACTTAGTCCCCCGCTGGCGGCCATCTTGGATTATGGATCGGCTACAAAGTAACAACACTTGGTCAGCACCTCATAAGGAACATTCATGCCATGTTTGGTTTCATTCCATTCAACGGTTCTCTAAAAGAAGTCATTTGTATGCATTTCCCATAGGGTCCTATGTTAAACTAAGTCCCCATTCTGGCGGCCATCTTGGATGATGGATCGGCTACAAAGTAACAACACTTGGTCAGCACCTCATAAGGAACATTCATGCCAGATTTACTTTCATTCCATTAAGTGGTTCTCTAAAAGAAGTCATTTGTATGCATTTCCCATAGGGTCCTATGTTAAACTAAGTTCCCCGCTAGCGGCCATCTTGGATGATGGATCAGCTACAAAGTAACAACACTTGGTCAGCACTTCATAAGGAATATTCATGCCATGTTTGGTTTCATTCCATTAAGTGGGTCACTAAAAGAAGTCATTTGTATGCATTTCCCATAGGGTTCTATGTTAAACTAAGTCCCCCGCTGGCGGCCATCTTGGATTATGGATCGGCTACAAAGTAACAAAACTTGGTCAGCACCTCATAAGGAACATTCATGCCATGTTTGGTTTCATTCCATTCAACGGTTCTCTAAAAGAAGTCATTTGTATGCATTTCCCATAGGGTCCTAGGTTAAACTAAGTCCCCCTCTGGCGGCCATCTTGGATGATGGATCGGCTACAAAGTAACAACACTTGGTCAGCACCTTATAAGGGTTCATTCATGCCAGATTTAGTTTCATTCCATTCAGTGGTTCTCTAAAAGAAGTCATTTGTATGCATTTCCCATAGGGTCCAATGTTAAACTTAGTCCCCCGCTGGCGGCCATCTTGGATGATGGAACGGCTACAAAGTAACAACACTTGGTCAGCACCTCATAAGGAACATTCATGCCAGATTTAGTTTCATTCCATTCAGTGGTTCTCTAAAAGAAGTCATTTGTATGCATTTCCCATAGGGTCCTATGTTAAACTAAGTTCCCCGCTGGCGGCCATCTTGGATGATGGATCGGCTACAAAGTAACAACACTTGGTCAGCACCTCATAAGGAACATTCATGCCATGTTTGGTTTCATTCCATTCAGTGGTTCTCTAGAAGAAGTTCAAAATGTAAAATGTTAACGACGACGCCGGACGACGAACGCCAAGTGATGAGAAAAGCTCACTTGACCCTTTGGGTCAGGTGAGCTAAAAAACTGAAGAATACTGCCTTAAAGGGTAGATAATTCTTTATTCGCATATACCCAGTGATTAATCTGTTTTTCATACAATATAAGAATTACATCTCTTTTTGTCATATATGGCAAATTGGTATAAACAAATATTTTATAAATATTATAAATGTAAATGTAACAAAGGTCCTTGATTTTGCTCAGTTGAAGAATTTCAGTCGTGATCAATATATCATTCTGTTTTTATGTAAAAAAAAATATATATATGAAAAGGAAATTTTAAAGTATGCTCCCTAGAACTGTGTAAAAGTTAAATTAAACGGTTAACACTACAGAAATAAACAAATGATTCCTTAATCTGTAACTATACTACTGTATATATATTGATACAAATTCAGTTAATCCTGTATAAACATTTTATAAGTATATATATGTCATGTTTAAACCTATGAAAATTTCACTGAGAATCAAAATTCACTTTCATTTTACTTGAAAGTATGCCAATTCTGCTTCACAAAGCTCCAGAGCAAGGTGTGTACTAACAAAGTAATACTACATCAGCCTAGAAAGAAATATATTTTGCATTAGATATCTATTTCATATTGACACCTTTATTCAAGTCTTTGGTAGACTTATAAAAAATTGTTTGTTTAGGGTACGTCAGCCTACCTTTAGTTATCATGGTAGATTTTCTCAATAAGCAGTGTTAAAAGTATTTAAAAAAAAATCCATTTAATATATGCAGTTTAGCATATAAAAAATTCCTATCTAACATTATCATTTTACAGTAAGTGAACAAAATATTTTTTGAAAATATGTGCTCTAATCAGAGATTACTCTTATAAAAGGATCAACCTCAGAAAAAGAGATACAACTTTTTAAAACTTAATATGGTTGTATCTTTTTTCTATTTTTATCAATAATAAATTACATATTTTAACACAATGTTTGTTTTCAAAGATGTTTTGTTACTTTGATCGCTACTAATGTGAACATGCAACGAAATACCTAAATCAAATTCTTTTGACAAATCTATTAAATGAAACTTAGAATCAATTCAGTATTGCTCAATCTTTAAAAAAAATAAACTGCTGCGGTTTATGCACATGATACGACCGTAGGAAAAAACTGATTTTTTTTAGCAAATTAAGTGTCATGTTACTTTTTCAACGGCCTAACATATCTAAATTATAACACTGTAACAACAAACTGAATATCATCTTTGGGTATGCAGAAAGTTTTATACTTATTAAAAATTGCTTATATTTGGACAATCTAAGTCCCATAATGCTGGAACCACAAAAGTGAAAATCGTTAAAAAGTATACAGACCCTCATACCACCATTTGTAATAATGTGTTAAAGTTTAAAGAAAGTCAGTCAAGGCGTACCCGAGTAAGTGTGTGACATGTGAAAAATTGTTTTTTATTGGACAATCTTAGTCCCATAACTCTGGAACGACAAAAATTAAAATCGTCAAAAAGTACACAGACTCTCAGACCATCATTTGTAATAAAGTGTTAAAGTGTGAAGAAAATCAGTCAAGGCATACTCAAGTTAGTGCGCAATATGTGAAAAATTGCTCACATATAGACAATCTAAGTCCCATAACTCAAGAACGACAAAATTGGAAATAGTCAAAATCGAAAGGGGGTTTTCTTCCGTGAATCCTAATGTTGTGTTAAAATTTCATGGGAATTAACTGAAGCAAATTTGAGTTATGGTACAAAGTGTTGAGGGACAGACGGATGGACACACATTGGTATACGTTGTCTTATCTTTTAAATGTCAAAATTTCTGAATATCCATATCTTTGGCTACTGGATTCAAAAATTGACAATTACTGAAATGTTTAAACAAGGGACTAAAGGTTTGTGAGCTGTTGAATGGGCTAAAGGTAAATAAACTAAAGATAAAGATTACCAATAAAGAATAAACATTAAAGGCTAATTGATTTCAGTGAAGATTCATGAAGAGCACAAAAAGAAATTTTAACAGTTCAAAACATCATCAATGACTGGTAATATATATATATTTATTTTTTTTGAAATATGAAAAACTGACAAATCTATAACATTTCACAATAAGTAGGTGGAAAAATTACATGTACGTAAAATATGAAAAAAATGTCACCTTAATGCAAAATGTCCTCTTGAAACATACATAACTCTGTACCTACAGAGCGATCCAGGTAATAAAGAACAACATTAAACAATTCAATTATGATATCACTTAGCTATCTATTGGAGTCTAATTCACCTGCGATCAATAATAATATAGGTAGAAAATCATCAATGATAAGTTTTATTGGGCTAAGGTAACCAAAATAGACAAATTAATGCCTATTAATGATCTCATTTAAATGTTGTCCTTATTTCTGTAAAATGCCAAATTCCATTAAGATTTTATAATTTAGAATAAAAAAAAATGTTTTAAAAAACTATCAAATATAAACCTAAACAAACATTTGTTCCAAAACTTTTTTTTATTACTCCTAAAATGTCAGTAATATTTTTTTGAACTTCGAAAAGGCACTGATTTTTTACTCTTAAGAAACCCAATATATACATATTTTCAAATAAATTCAATTTGGTTGAATGGATTAGCAATAGAAAAATAGGCCTAATATTGTCACATGAGTAAAGGTATGAATACAATTATACATGGAGATATATATGACTGAATGAATAACTTGGAATTATAAAGTTTACTCACATTGTCATTCATTACATAATGCCAAAAAATTAATCTTTTCATCTACAAATAATTTTTTGGAACCATTATAAGATAATGTGTGTAGATATCCCAACTATTTTGATGCAAAAATTATTTAAATTTTCAATTTGATCATGACAAACAATGATTAAAATCTGACATCATAAGACAGGCTCTCAAAAGACCTTGAAAACATCATAGAAATCACAAATAATTTATGCAAGTTTCTTGGACTACATCAGTTTTAATAACGGATACATTTCATAAAATCTCAAGCAGAAAATAAGTTGGTCACTTCAATATAGTCTTAAGCTTCCATTTACTTACCTAAGATTATGTAATCTTTTAAAGGAAGTTATTTTGTATAGCTAATACTAGTACCTATAGTTGTTATACATGTACATAAAATGAAATGATTATAAAACTAGAGGCTCTCAAGAGCCTGTGTCGCTCACCTGTATCTAATGTGATTACAATAGCTACTGAAGACATCTTATCATTATTATTTTTGAATATGTGGTCAAGTTGTGACCATTCAGAATTTTTTTTACAATTTTCTGATAGACTTCTAAACATCTTGGATGATGGATCGGCAACAAAGTAACAACACTTGGTCAGCACCTCATAAGGAACATTCATGCTATGTTTTGTTACATTCCATTCAGTGGTTCTCTAAAAGAAATCATTTGTATGCATTTCCCATAGGGTCCAATGTTAAACTTAGTCCCCCGCTGGCGGCCATCTTGGATGATGGATCGGCTACAAAGTAACAACGCTTGGTCAGCACCTCATAAGGAACATTCATGCCAGATTTAGTTTCATTCCATTCAGTGGTTCTCTAAAAGAAGTCATTTGTATGCATTTCCCATAGGGTCCTATGTTAAACTAAGTTCCCCGCTGGCGGCCATCTTGGATGATGGATCAGCTACAAAGTAACAACATTTGGTCAGCACTTCATAAGGAATATTCATGCCATGTTTGGTTTCATTCCATTAAGTGGGTCATTAGAAGAAGTCATTTGTATGCATTTCCCATAGGGTTCTATGTTAAACTAAGTCCCCCGCTGGCGGCCATCTTGGATTATGGATCGGCTACAAAGTAACAACACTTGGTCAGCACCTCATAAGGAACATTCATGCTATGTTTTGTTACATTCCATTAAGTGGTTCTCTAAAAGAAGTCATTTGTATGCATTTCCCATAGGGTCCAATGTTAAACTTAGTCTCCCGCTGGCGGCCATCTTGGATTATGGATCGGCTACAAAGTAACAACACTTGGTCAGCACCTCATAAGGAACATTCATGCCATGTTTGGTTTCATTCTATTCAACAGTTCTCTAAAAGAAGTCATTTGTATGCATTTCCCATAGGGTCCTATGTTAAACTAAGTCCCCCTCTGGCGGCCATCTTGGATGATGGATCGGCTACAAAGTAACAACACTTGGTCAGCACCTCATAAGGAACATCAATGCCAGATTTACTTTCATTCCATTCAGTGGTTCTCTAAAAGAAGTCATTTGTATGCATTTCCCATAGGGTCCTATGTTAAACTAAGTTCCCCGCTGGTGGCCATCTTGGATGATGGATCAGCTACAAAGTAACAACACTTGGTCAGCACTTCATAAGGAATATTCATGCCATGTTTGGTTTCATTCCATTAAGTGGGTCACTAAAAGAAGTCATTTGTATGCATTTCCCATAGGGTTCTATGTTAAACTAAGTTCCCCGCTGGCGGCCATCTTGGATTATGGATCGGCTACAAAGTAACAACACTTGGTCAGCACCTCATAAGAAACATTCATGCCATGTTTGGTTTCATTCCATTCAACGGTTCTCTAAAAGAAGTCATTTGTATGCATTTCCCATAGGGTCCTATGTTAAACTAAGTCCCCCTCTGGCGGCCATCTTGGATTATGGATCTGCTACAAAGTAACAACACTTGGTCAGCACCTTATAAGGGTTCATTCATGCCAGATTTAGTTTCATTCCATTCAGTTGTTCTCTAAAAGAAGTCATTTGTATGCATTTCCCATAGGGTCCAACGTTAAACTTAGTCCCCCGCTGGCGGCCATCTTGGATGATGGATCGGCTACAAAGTAACAACACTTGGTCAGCACCTCATAAGGAACATTCATGCCATGTTTGGTTTCATTCCATTCAACGGTTCTCTAAAAGAAGTCATTTGTATGCATTTCCCATAGGGTCCTATGTTAAACTAAGTCCCCCTCTGGCGGCCATCTTGGATGATGGATCGGCTACAAAGTAACAACACTTGGTCAGCACCTCATAAGGAACATTCATGCCAGATTTAGTTTCATTCCATTCAGTGGTTCTCTAAAAGAAGTCATTTGTATGCATTTCCCATAGGGTCCTATGTTAAACTAAGTTCCCCGCTGGCGGCCATCTTGGATGATGGATCGGCTACAAAGTAACAACACTTGGTCAGCACCTCATAAGGAACATTCATGCCAGATTTAGTTTCATTCCATTCAGTGGTTCTCTAAAAGAAGTCATTTGTATGCATTTCCCATAGCGTTCTATGTTAAACTAAGTCCCCCGCTGGCGGCCATCTTGGATTATGGATCGGCTACAAAGTAACAACACTTGGTCAGCACCTCATAAGGAACATTCATACCATGTTTGGTTTCATTCCATTCAACGGTTCTCTAAAAGAAGTCATTTGTATGCATTTCCCATAGGGTCCTATGTTAAACTAAGTCCCCCTCTGGCGGCCATCTTGGATTATGGATCGGCTACAAAGTAACAACACTTGGTCAGCACCTCATAAGGAACATTCATGCCAGATTTAGTTTCATTCCATTCAGTGGTTCTCTAAAAGAAGTCATTTGTATGCATTTCCCATAGGGTCCTATGTTAAACTAAGTTCCCCGCTGGCGGCCATCATTCCATTCAGTGGTTCTCTAGAAGAAGTTCAAAATGTAAAATGTTAACGACGACGCCGGACGACGCCGGACGACGACGGACGACGGACGACGGACGACGGACGCCAAGTGATGAGAAAAGCTCACTTGACCCTTTGGGTCAGGTGAGCTAAAAATCAGACATTATTGAAAATATTCAGCAATTATGTGCATTTGACATAAACATATTTATTGAATACAACAATATTCTAATATTCTATCCCCATTTAATGCTTACCTTTCTAACTGTTCAACGTAAATAAATATGCTAAACTGAACCAGTCCTTTCTACATCATGGTTGTAAAATTCCATCTAAAAAAATGTTTTCAAACAATAAGAATTCTTAAACACAGTGTTTCTTTTTTATTTAAAACTAACTGTTATACTATAAAACAATAGTTCTCAGCCTCTGTACCAGTTTATGATTTTATGGTATATTATCTATAATACAATACAACTTTTACACTTTAATACTGTATAAGTAATGAATCAATACATCCTGACATTAAATAAACTTTTATATTGATCAACACAGGTGTGTAATCAGCTGATTTCTACCTGTAAATTCAAAAGTGAAAATTCAAATGTCATCAGTATATTATAATGATACAATGATCCATTTGTACCTGCCTATATTGTAACGATATTATGGTAAACTGCCAATTTTGTCTATACGAACTATTGAAAAATTTTGTTATCAAATAACCAAATAAAAGGATTTTTTCTGAAAGGAAAATTCAAGATGGGATACAGAAATTTGACCACAAAGAATTGCATCTTAGTATACTTAAAATACTTTACAAGAGGACTAAGACCTTGTTGTTCAAACTATAATTTTGTTAAAGTTTGTCCATCTGATAAACTAGCATGTATTACAAAATTATATATTCAGAATCATGTCAAACCAAAAACCTAAGGCAATCTTGACAATTTTCTTTTAAAGGTATATATAACAAATTTAATATTGATGTAGTGAGTTACTGTTCTATAATGTTTTTTTTGCAATACAAATTATACAGAGATACTACAAAATAAATTAATGTAACTCTCATTATATGAATTGGTTTAAATAAGTACATTTTCGTTCACTTTCAGGTCAACAAATTTCTGAATTGCAATATAATACATATATGAACAAAACCATAATAAAAGAAGACAAAAATAAAATGCTGCCAATGCACCATTTATTCCATCAGAATCTATAATGTTCTATACCATTTATTCCATCAGATTCAAATTCCTTAATATTTCTTCCATTGAAAATAATGTTACTTCCAGTTAAAACAAATATCATTAATTAATTTCTATTCCATGACGTTAACTCAAAATAAACTGTCATTAGCCTGCACAGTATGACTTATATTGGTTGGTGAATCGTAATAACTGATATAATTCCGAAAAAGGACCAACAAGGAACCCTTGCCACAAAGTTTGGTCCAATTGGATAAATATATGGCAAGCTGTTTTACTATTTATTCTAACTTCAAGATATCTAATAAACTTTATAGAATATCTCATATAGTTTATATGATATCTTAGAAACTATATGAGATATCTTATAAACTATATATCTTATATAAAAAATATTTATAAGATATCTTATAAAGTTTATAAGATATCTTATAAAAACTAGATTATATAAGATATCTTATATATTATATGAGATATCTTGAAGTTAGATTAAATAGTAAATACTTTCAGACAAGCAGACCTTCAACTGTACAGTCATCTGTTAAATTAAGTTCAGCTGGGGTAGCCATCTTTGTAGGCAGGTTAGGTTACTGGATATAAAACTCACAGAGGAGATTTAGACAACACTGAAATATAACATCTACAAACAGACGGAAGGACGACAGACAAATGATATGAAATAATAGCTCATATGGACCTTTGATCCAGGTATGGTTTTTATAGTGTGTTTGTGCGTGTTTTATACACCAGTGTTCCAGGATAGATAAAGGGGGGGGGGGGGGGGGGGGGTACCCATAAAATTGGTTTAACCTCACCAATGTTCAGTGTCTGTACCAAGTCAGACTATTATGACTCTCTGTTGTGTTTATGTTTGTGTTCTTTAATGTAATTTTTTGCCTGGAGTTGTCAGTTGGGTTGCTTTGATTGATTTGTATGTCATTGTTGACCTTTCCTGTTGTCCATTTTTCGGTTTGTTTGTGCTAAAAATTGAAATGACAAAAGATAACACCACCTCTAAAACTGTCAATGTTATGGTGAAAAATTATGTCCTGCTATATGGTCCTATTATTATCACTTTGCTATGAGCATAACTCCAGTATTAAACCTTCATAAAATGGTGTATATTGCCTTATAATATAATTATAAAACTTCCAAATGTCTTGAATCCAAGCAATATTGTCTCATGAAAATATCATTATGAAACTTTAAATCTTTTCACATTCAAAGCATTGTGGAGAAGAAAAATCCAGTAAAAAATTCTTTCCAATATTCCAAAAGCATTAAAAACCATTGGAATATTTAGATTTACCCTTTTAATCATCAATATCATTATAACATTAGACATGAGCTATGTTACATGTCTTTAAAAAGTAAATTTTTCATTTAATCTGAAAATTAATTTATAAAATTTAAACCTCAGACATGGTTGATTTCTCAATATTAAAATCAGAAATCAAATTTTACTAAGTATGAAAACAGATTGAAAGAAATAAATTTTTAAAAATGTCATTTTTAATTAAACAGAAATTGCTTTAACAAGTTAAATATACATACATTTTTGAGTCAGTAAAAATATCTCTTTACAGAATCAAATCACAATAAGTTTTAACTTGCTTTACATTGATTTACCAGCGCCTTTCACTATCGTTAATTGCACTTAAGTCTTTCTTACAAAATACTTGACAAAAGACAAAAGAGTACAAATTTTAGGTTATTAAATCAGGGTTACTTTTACCGAACAATTAACATACGGCATACCTCACTTCACATCAACGATCATCAATATTGAAAGGCCGTAATATAGACATAGCACACTTAAATCCAATCAGGCAATCTGTGGTGATCAAAAATTAACTGTAGTTCAGGTCTTTAAGCTAGGATGAAATTTGATCAAAATCTTGATTAAATTATAGACATGTCCCATCCACATACTAGATAATCTCTGCTAATCTACAGGTAGTCTCTTTGTTCTATTAAATTGATCAAATTTAAAACCCAATTACATTTATTTAAGAAATAAATATTCATTAAGGAATTTCTTTCTAGCCATCTGATACCTGAGATTTACATAGTTTTCAAAAACAAAAACTCAGACTTTGTTTCATTAGGACATTTAGTCTTGGACTGGTATGATATCGCTTTCTATCTGACACTTGAGTGCATGATTATTTAGGGACAAAATAAAAATAAATGTAATAACTAGTTGTGTCTTAAGCTTGATCATATTTAGTCTTACTACTTAAGACATTAAATTGATGTATACATGAAAGTTTTCAGAAATATTCGAATCAAAATTTTCATTAACCTTTCATTCCCAACTGATATATCCCTGAACACTTAACTTACTGTAACTATGGCTGACTGATTTTGTAGTTAATACTATGTGTTTGATATTCAAGTCATATAAGTTTAAGATAGATATGGAGTTATTGTACCATGAATATAAACTGAGAAAGAAAATGCCATCATGGAAAAAAGTTTCTTGGTTATATGTTTTAGTTTATTCATCTGATATAATTTTGAAGATAGTAAACATTAAATACCATTCTTTAAAATCAGATGAATAATTGCCATACACCTTGGAATAAAAAGGGTTAATGTTTTCAGAACTTCCACTTTTAGAAGAGTCCTCTATTCTGCTTGCAAGGAAACTGTTTTGTAAGAAATTTATAAAAACTGAACGGAAGTTTTGTTAGATACTTTAGTTTTGGTAAGAATTTATTACTAAATGTATTTTTACCAATGCGGCTAACCTAACATGTAAGGCAGTTAAATTTCACCAAAGAGACAAATTGATTAAAACAAATTGTGTGCGACCAGTTAAAAAAAAACCAAGAGGCTCACCTGTTACTTTTTGTGTATATCTTGCATCAATGATTATTCTTGCTACTGTAAATATGGAAATTATTGTGATGTTTCTATTATTGCGAAAATTGCGATCGGTTCAGCATCGCAATATTACAAACTCACATTTTTGATGAATATTTTCATGTCCGATTTATTCTTGATTTGTCCCCCTTTATTTACATTTACACAGGAAAATTTCTGGTTATTGATTGCCAACATCTGGAGACAGGTTAATTGATAGATACTTAGTTGTACAGTTATTTTTTTCACAGCTATTATATATATAATAACATTGTGAATTCTATTATTTTTTAAACCATTAATTAAAATGATTACTTAAATAACACTTCCATTTTCAATTTTTACCCAATCTCTGATCGCAATAATAAAACTTTTTTTTCACAAGGGTGGCGATCACAATAATTTAACCTCGCAATTTTGTGTTCGGTAGAAGAATCGTAATAATAAGTGCACGGGAAAATTTCCGAATTTACAGTATTTAATGTATACTGTTGCATTTTTTGCCTAAATATTGTCATTATTGACTTGTACAGCTAAAGTATAGAGTCCTGAACCCAGATATATATGGTAATGCTATGGTTTTTTTCAATGGCATTGACTCTTGACTAACATTTTGACTTGTACAGGTAAATTATAAGGTCCTTAACCCAAATATATATGATTGCTAGGGACTTTTTCATCGGTTGCTTGACTTTTGACCTTTATTTTTGACTTGTACAGCTAAATAATAGGGTCCTGTGAAAAATTTACTTTAAAGGGCAAAAAATCCTATAAGGGGACAATTGACAATTTTGGTCATGTTGACTTATTTGTATATCTTACTTTGTTGAAGGTTTTTTCTGTTTATAGTTTGTTTTTATCTATAATAAAATTCACGATAATAACCTAAAACTGCAAAATTTCCTTAAAATTAACAATTCAGGTACAATAACCCACCAAAGAGTTGATCCATTTGTCTGAAAATTTCATGGCAGGTAGATCTTGACCTGATGAACATTTTTATCCCTTGTCAGTTTTACTTTAAATGCTTTAGTTTTTGTTCTTTTTTTAGCCATGGCATCCATGTTTCTTGGCGGACAATAAAATAAATCACAAACTTTGAAGATATTTGAAAAAGTTTACGACAGATGCCAAGTGATGGCAAAGGCTCACATGTCATTTTAGGACAAGTGAGCTTAAAAGGTAAGTTTTTGTTTTACATATACCAAAGGGGAGATAATTCAAATTCTATTGCAGTGTGATAACAGTTATTAACAGTACATTAAAAACTCCTTCATACACTGGTTGAACTCACAAGTATAATTTATTCTGAAATTTATATTATACCATATATTCAGTATGTAAATATACTATGATTCACAGCATTGCACAAAAATATCAATGAGAAATTAGCAAGGAAATATATACTATGGATTCATAAATTATTTTTTTTATATACAACATAAACAGGATATACATCATTACTTAGAATTTGTATTCTTAATATTTTTTTAAAAGTGAATATGCAATTACAACATATGCATTAATTCCATTGCTCTATATTTTTGCCAATTTCCTGGGATTCACAAAGAATTGCAGAAAATAATTTAGGAATTAAGAGTAGTTTTAATATGCTCATCTTGTGGATCAAAATCAGAATCATAAGGCCACACAAAATTGATTTTTTGTTCTTTGGATTTTTTTATGGCAAAAATAGGTATGCGCGAGTCAAATTTTAATTTAAATTTTTTTTTTTTTTTTTGAGGACTACTTTTTTTTGGGTGAAGATCAAATTTATGTGTGGCACACATTTTTTAAACTAAAATATTGCAAAACTAGAGGCTCCCAGGAGCATGGATCGATCACCTGGACTTTGTCCATCTTGAATGGCAGCCTGGAACACTGCTGTCAAGTTCCAATTTGCTTACTGGTTTCAAACAAGAAGATCTTTCATTGAACTTTTCCATTAGATACTATGTTAATCTATGTTTGACTCTGACTCTGGTTATCAGATATAAGTCTGAAAGAAAACCAACTAAAGACTATTGCTGCCAACTTTTGTTCCAATTGGCCAAGTGGTTTCTGAAAAGAAGATCTTTTAGTAAATTTCCAATAGTGTCCTATGTTTAACTATGTTTGGCTCTGGGAGCCATCTTGGATGGTGGGTAGGGTCATCGGAAAAATTATGAAAGAGGATCACTTAAGGACCATTGCTGTCAAGTTTTGTTCCAATTTAGGCCAGGTGAGCTTAAATGGAAACAATAACATTTTTTACAAAATTTAAGGAACGAGCAAACAATTTTTATTTTTAATTTCTTTGCAAATGAAGAATTTGGGGCAAATTTTCAGCATTTTTGCAAAATGAAGCGGCAAAATTTTTTTATTAAAATTTACATAGTCCAAATCTTGGAGTGACAAAATCCAAAGAACTAAAGATCAATTTGGTGTGGCCTAAAATGTTTAAATATAGTGATGAAGACCTCAGGTATGGCTAATTTAAATTTCTCATATATTTCTTGTATGTCTGAATATATATTTACTTGGAGCCATATTGTTATCAATTTCTAAAGATGGTTAAATTTTATTTGTGCATACATTAGCCTGAACATCTATTTGGAACCATACTGTCTCTTGGTATCTATACATATGCTGTGAACTGAATGTTGTACAATCTGAACATATATATTCTTGCAGCCATACCACTTTTTGGCATCTTAGGTTGTTGTTCAATCTGTTTGTAGTACAGCAAGAACATATTTAGACTTGGAGCAATATACCGATATACCGTTTCTTTGAGGTTAGTCTTATTCTGTAATCTGTTCTTAGAACATCTTAACATACATCTATTACGAACAATACTGCTTCCTGGTATCCAGCCTTATGTTGTCATTCTTAGAACAGTCTAAATATACATCAGCCTGGAGCCATACTAATTTTTGCATCTATAGTTATGCTGGAATCTGTTCTTAGTACAGTCCTGACAGTCTGAAATGAATATATTCATTAACCATAAAACAAGAGGCTCCCAAGAGCCTGAATCGCTCACCTGTTATATTTTCTGTAGATCTTGCATCAATGATTATTTTTGCTTTTTAATGTACAAAATGTATACCGTCACAATTTTCTCCTTAATATTGACCTGTACAGCTAAAATATAGATTCCTGAATCCAAATACATGTAGATATGGTTGCTTGGGACTTTTTCATTGGTTGCTATGGACTTTTTTAATGGCATTGACTCTTGATCTTTCATTTTGACTTGAACAGGTAAATTCTAGGGTCCTGAACCTAAATATATCTGGTTGCTAGGAACTTTTCCATCCATTCCTATGGACTTTTTCAATGACCTTGACTCTTGACCTTTCTTTTTGACTTACAGGTAAATTATAAGGTCTTTAACCCAAATATATATAGTTGCTAGGGATTTTTTCATCCCATTGCTCTAGGGACTTTTTCATTGGTGTCTATGGACTTTTTCAATGAACTTGACCCTTGACCCTCCATTTTACTTGTACAGCTACCATTTAAAATTCCATGGCATGTAGATCCTTACCACATAAACATTTTTACTACTTGTCAGTTTTTTCCTAACAGCTTTAGTTTTTGAGATACCAGCCAAAAAGTGCATTTTCACCTATGTTCTATTTTTAGCCAGGGCAGCCACGTTTCTCGATGGACAAGAAAATAAAACATAAAATTTATACTAGATACCCTAAGGATCTTTCAGCCTATGTTTGGCTGAAATTGATTCTGTAGTTTCAGAGGAGAGATTTTTAAAAGTTTACAAAGATGACGAAAAAAATGTGAAAAATTGTCTTGAAAGGGCAAAAACTCCTATAAAGGGCATCCACATTCGTTCCTACAAACCCCTGACATCACACATTCATATTTTGAGAGTCGAACATATAGCCGCCTGGTGTGTGACCTAGAAAATTCTACCTATGACGCAAATGGATTCTCTTTTGACCTTGAGATTTTAAAAGTTTACAAAGATGACGAAAAAAATGTGAAAAATTGTCTTGAAAGGGCAAAAACTCCTATAAAGGGCATCCACATTCGTTCCTACAAGTACAAACCCCTGACATCACACATTCATATTTTGAGAGTCGAACATATAGCCGCCTGGTGTGTGACCTAGAAAATTCTACCTATGATGCAAATGGATTCTCTTTTGACCTTGAGAAGAACCAATGAAAATCATTCACTTCTGACTTGCAAAATATGAATGTGTGATGTCAGGGGTTTGTAGGAATGAACGTGGATACAAAACCCTGACTCGGGAGGATGATAAGGGGTCAATTGACTATTTTGGTCATGTTGACTTATTTGTAGATCTTACTTTGTTGAACCTGTTTACAGTTTGTCTTTTTCCATAATAATATTCAAGATAACAACCTAAAACTGCAAAATTTCCTTAAAATTAACAATTCAGGGGCAATACCCCAACAAAGGGTTGACCAATTTGTCTGAAAATTTCATTGCAGATAGATCTGCTCTAAATGCATTAGTTTTGAGATATAAGCCAAAACTGCAGTTTACCCCCTATGTTCTATTTTTAGCCATTGAGACCATGTTTCTCCACAAACAAGAAAATAAAACATAATTTTTATTCTAGATACCCTAAGGATCATTCAAACTAAGTATGGCTGTAATTGGTTCAGAGGTTTCAGAGGAGAAGATCTTTGAAAAAGTTTACGACAGACGATGCCAAGTGATGGCAAAAGTTAAAAAAAATCAGTGAAAACTATCAAACAGGCAGAAACTTCCTTCAGTCCATTTTAATCTTTGATAAAAAATTAGATAAATATCTTGATATCATAATGAATCAACCAAATTTTAAACTCCAGGGGAAAGCATTTTTCGGTTACATGAATGTATTTGGATTTAAAATTTTAAAATTTGAGGAAAAATTAAATGGGGCAAAGCTATATTTAAGTGGTGGAAAGCATTCAACACCCCATTTAGAAAAAAATAATGATTTGATAATATCTGGTAGTAGATAAAATTAATAAAATTAGCTGAGAAAAGACAGAGGTTAATTTTTGTCGGATAATTATAATGGTTTTACATTGGTTTACAAAATCCAAGAAAACTGATAAAAAAAATTTCTGGTAGGTTTTACAGAACTTATGTTTTTTTGTGCTGCAAATGTAATATAAAGCTTGTATTAGTGTGTTGGTGACAATCTGTCAATTATTAGGAGACTGCTTTTTAAATATTGTACAATATTTTTCTTTTTTCCAAAAAAATCCTCAGAATTAGTACAAAATCAACAGAAAATCTACTTGTCTCACTTAGAATATAAGTTTTGGATGAGAATCTTAGTATCATTTTTTTTATTAAAGAACAGACTTCTCCAATGTAGACATTTCTAGGAAAGGCAAGTTGGTTTTATGTTGACGAAATTTTGATATAAAATTGTGATATTGCATTTATTTGTTTCATAAAATGAGAAAAATAGAAAAAAAAACTACTAACGAAGATCATGGGTTGTTGCAAAAAAATGGGGAGGCAGAGGAATCTAGAGGCTCGTAACAGCCTGTATCGCTCACCTGAATTTAACTTTTCCACCTTAAGCATTACTAAAAATCTAAGTGTAACAGACAATTTGGCTGGTTTTTCCATAGGGTCCTATGTTAAACTAAGTTCGGCTGTGGTAGTTATCTTGGTTGACACTCCAGGTCATTGGACACATTTCTGAAAGAGGACCATTTAAGAACCATAGCTGCCGAGTCTGGTTACAATTGCCCAGATGGTTTCAGACAAGAAGATTTTTAAAATGAATTTTCCAATTGGGTCCTATGTTATACAAAGTTCGGCTGTGGCAGCCATCTTGGTTGAAAGTCCATGTAATCAGACACATTTTTGAAAAAGGACCATCTAAGGACCAGCTCTGCCAAGTCTGGTTCCAATTGGCTTAGTGGTTTAGGACAAAAAGATTTTTAAATGAATTTTCCAATTGGGTCCTATGTTATACAAAGTTCGGCTGTGGCAGCCATCTTGGATGACCGTCCAAGTCATGGTACACATTCTAAAAGAGGACCATGTATGGATTATTGCCGCCAAGTCTAGTTCCAATTGGCTCAGAGGTTTCAGACAAGAAATTTCTTTTTAATCCATTCAGCGGTTCTCTAGAAGAAAATTATTGTAAGTATTTCCCATAGGGTCCTATGTTAAACTAAGTCCCCTACTGGCAGCCATCTTGGATGATAGATCGGCAGCAAAATTTTAAATTTGGTACAAGACCATCATACAATCATTCAGGCATATTATTAATTCAACTGTCAAACAGTTTCAAAGAAGAAGTTGTTTGTATGTATTTCCCATAAGGTCCTATGTTAACTATGTCCCACGGTGGCGCCCATCTTGGATTTCCAATCGGCACCAAAATTAAAAACTTGGTAGAGGACCATCTAAAGAACATTCCTGCAAAGTAGAAGTTCATTTGGTCTTGTGGTTTCTGACAAAAAGATTTTATAAATTTCAGCCAATCAGAACATATTATTGGGCCTGGCAGCCATATTGAATATTCGATCAGAACCAAAATTATAAATTCTGTGAAGGACCTTACCAGAAACATTGCTGCCAAATTTGGTTCCATTTGCTTCAGTGGTTTTTTAGAAGAAGATTGAAATGTGAAAAGTTAACGGACGGACGGACGACGGATGGACGCAAAGTGATGGCAAAAGCTCACTCTGGCTTTTAGCCAGGTTAGCTAAAAATGTATAAATTGTACAAAACTGGAACGCTTAATTTCCAGAGGTAAATCCATAACGTTATTTGAATCTAAAATCCGGGACAATTACGGAAATTCCTTAACAGTAAACACCTCTGCCATTGCTGCTAAGTTTGGTTCCACTTGTCTCATGATTTCCACACAAGAACGTCTTAAATGAATATTCCCATAAGGTCTTATGTTAAACTAAGTTTGGCTGTGGTGGCCATCTTGGTTGACAGTCTGGGTCATCTGACAAATTTCTGAAAGAGGACTTCCTCAGGACCATTGCTGCCAAGTCTGGTTCCAACTGGCCATATAGTTTCATAGAAGAAGATTTTTAAAATTCATCCCCTTCTATCTATTTTAAGTGACAGCAGCCATATCCACTGAAAATCCAGAATGCTGGAAATACATTTGGAAGGGAGCAACCCAAGGACCATTCTATCAAAGTTTGGACCCAATTGGCCCAAGGGTTTCAGAGGAGAAGATCCTTAAAGGAAAATTTAAGCCACAAGACATATTAAAGGGCAAAAACTCCTATAAGGGGTCAATTAATGATTCTAAACATGTTGACTTTAATATTTGTATATCTTACTTTGTTGAACATTTTTGCTGTTTACAAGCAAGCATTTGATTTTTATTGGGGGGGGGGGGGGGGACATGGAAGTAATCTTAAGTCCTGCCTTTTTTTCAGCAAAATTTCGAGACTGCTTTTTTTTACTACTTGGTGTTGTCCTGCCTTTTTCTGGGTATCCTGCCTTTTTTCCCCCACTATATTTTTCATCATGGCTTTTTTTCTGAGGATTTTTGGTCCTGCCTTTTTTTCGAATTCCTTCCATGCCCCCCATAAAATCAAGTGGTTGCTCCCTTATCTATAAAAATATTTAAAATAATAACATAAAACTGTACTTTCCTTCAAACTAACAATTCAGGGGCAATAACCAACAAAGGGTTGACCGATTCGTCTGAAAATTACATGGCAGGTAGATCTTGACTTAATGAACATTTTTATCCCTATGTTCTATTTTTAGCCATGCTGATGTAGATGGTGGCAGGTGGGGTCATCGAACATATTTTTTATCTTGATACCCTAATAATGCTTGTGGCCAAGTTTGGTTCTATTTAGCCCAGTAGTTTCATAGACGATATTTGTCTCAAGTGAGCTAAAAAGGGGGGTGTAACATACTAACGTTAAATTCATTCCCCAGGTGCCTGTGTGTGCAATTTAAGTAAATTTCGCACATAGACAAAAAAAATGAAAAATATCAATCACTGTACACCGATTACTTTCACAGACCATTTTAATGATGCTTCCAAAATATCCCGTTTACGAAAAAGGGAAAGGAATGCAAAATTGTTATGTCTATAAGCTTTCCGTACATTTCTCCTATATAGGAGCGCCATCCGTATCTTTATATGTATAATTCCATTTCAATTTGCATATGATAAAATACAAGAATTTCATTGGTCGGAAGGAAGTTTATACATCGATAAACCCGTATTTGTTCAAGTATATTCATGCGCTTTCTTGAATATTTAAAGTTTCAAATGAGACATTAAATGTGAAGAATGTTGTAAAAGAATAAATTTTAAAGATGATACTGACAAAAATAGTCAAAATCATATAATACTATATTCCTGTTAAAATTTACGAGAAATGGTTTAAAAATTGATGAAAATTGCGTTTTCAAGAATTCCGCGAAAAGGAGAAGGTTCGCGAAGTATCCAAAACGGCCCTGTTTTAAGTCAGATTTTGAAATTCAACCATGGATTTTCATTTCTCGCCAAAAGATAGTTAGACATGTTTCTTTTATTGATATGAGGTTTTTTCGATATTATTACTTACATAACAAAGCCAAATAGCCGTCTAAAATCGGGTACAGTTACGGAAAACATCGATTTTTCAGCAATTTTCCGTACATACTAGCAATTTTTACGTGGGCCGCCAATCACGATCCAAAATATTCTGATTTTTTATCAATCCGCATGTAATTGTCTTTTCAAATTCATAAAGAAACAATGGATCGTAGAGGGCGGCCTTTGTTAAAATCGAGTTTATAGAAAATGCCGGTATCCGGAAAACGCGAGTATTTATTTTATCGCTTGAAATTATAATTTATTTTTATTCTTTAACATTAAAAGAATCGCATACAAATTGATAAAACTAAACGAAAAAAAGAAAGAACAAATTTATACAGCATATACGGTTTGATTAAGTCGTGTGTAAGTACAAATAAATCAGAAAAATGAAAGTTGCAGACGACAAGCCATCCAGTCAATGGTAACTGTAACTATGCAATCCGATGGGATCAACATGGACGCGTTCAATATCGTAGCTTTTCACTATTGAACGCATAGCTAGCTTAGCTGCCACGTAGTGCTAGATATCCCTAAAAATTCATGCTATCTAGTAAATCTATTATGACGTCAAAGAAATCAAAATGACGTCATATTTATCTAAATTAATAAAAACGTATAAAACAAATGATATATATGATTTTAGTTAGCGTACGAGATTTGCACAAAGTCTGGCGCGATGTTATAGCAGTAATAGGAGTATTTCCATAGAAACTGATTTTTTCTCTTGATATTTTATTGATATCGACATAATTTAACTAGGCTTACTACATAGCATACCGTTCAACATAGATATATATAGCAGCTAGCATAGCTACTAAGATTGCCCAGGTAGCCAATATTGCAAGGAACATAGTATTTAAGAAATTTAAAGTAAGTACAAATTATAAAAAATATTACAGGACTCAATATAAAACTTCAAATATCAGAAAAGGTGATTCTTGAAATGAATTCACACAAATAATCTGTTTATCTCCGGAATGATGTAGGCATTGAATTGAAATAACTTTTCTTTTTCTGTATGGATACTAGATAATATTTAAATGCATTTTCAAATAAAGTGCTTGATTCTAAGTTAGTTTTTTTCCTCGGTGGGTTAACTTGAACATTTTATGGCGAGGGGGGGGGGGGGGGGTGCATCGATGAACTTGAAACCCCTATCCGAAATTATCCACGTTATATCGAATTTGTGACCCGAAAATATCAAGGAAAGCTAAAATCACATACCCGAAATTATCCAAAAATAATATAAGGCGGTTATCATTATGAGACATATTTTAACATTTTACATTTATATATTGAAACATTTAATTGCATGTTATGATATCAAAAAATTCTCCTCAGTGCTTTATAAAAATACGCAGAAATTTTTTAAATCCTGACCGGAATTCTATAGTGTATCAAAAAATCTGGACCCGAAATCGGCTCCGCCGGCTTTGTAAAATCTTGACCCGAATTTGCCGCACGTCCCGAATCTAAATATCATTGAGCTATCAATAACCCTACCACTCCCCAGAGTTTTTTTCCAATCATCCGAATACGATCAATGAATCAGGCAAAGATTCTACTACAAATTTTTGCTTCCTAAGGCCTTTTCATTCCTGTTAATAGATTCTCAACAACGAACATGTAAAAACTTTGATACGTCAAATAACATTTACAAAATGTTTAGTAATGCTGCGATAGCTCAGTAAATGTTTTTTTAATAATTGGAATTCTACAAATGAAAAGATTAAAGAATTACACAAAATTATAAATAATTCATCGTATATTAAACAGACAAGCTGTGCATTGATATTCACACCCAAAATCTGCTTACACCATCTACATAAAAATGACAGCTTCTAGCACGGGAACACTCAGTCTATTGTCTTGCGTTCGCGTCGTCCATGTCACAGTATTTTTATCTATAACTTCGCGCCTAAAAAAAGTCTTGACCGACATCAACGAAGTGTTGGGACGTTATAAAAAAGTTAAATATAAAAAATACCGAACTCCAGTTCAAGAAAATTCAGAAGGGAAAGTCTTAAAAAAAACTGGCAAAACCAAACGCTGGAACACGAACATAATTGAAATTTGGTCGTTTTTTGTATTCTCCTCCTTTGGTTTTTAGGGGCATTTTCTGGACTATGTGTCCGTCTGTTTGTCCATTACTTCCTGTATCAGATGAACTTTTTTGTTTATAACGAGTGTTATGATAATGGTTAACAAAACACGAACATGAAAGTGTGAGCGGATCATAGATCATCATAGTATCCTATGGATACATATATAATTTTTAGTTCGCCTCAACGAAGTTGAGGGGAACTAACGGAGTACCCCCGGCGTCCACGTCCGCGTGTGCATCCACAGCCAGTTCTCAGTTACTAGTTGACATAGGGTCATATATTTTTGTTTGCAGGTGCACGTTGAAGAGACTGACCATGTGATATAAGATGAAGATTACATGACCCATATTACACGGTTGACTCGCTTTTAAGTATTATGTCAAAAATTAGTTTTAAAATGCAAAGTGACCTACAATCATATTAATTGGTGTGCGGGTCATCTCGGGGAGTAACACAGCCTCCCACCAAAATTAGGTCACTCTGACCTACTTATTGTGCTTCATTGACTTGGGTTAAGTTTTACGTCCGAGTTCAATTCTACGATACCAAGGCACATACAGTCATATTACTTGATGTAAGGATGCATCTCGGGGAGTAACACAGCCTTCCACCAAAATTAGTTTTAGATGAAGACCAACTAAACTGTATAACATGTGGAACATACCAGCTCAAGGTTAGCACAAGTTATATACAAGAGGACCTAGAAGGTGACTGTGACATCCAGATACAGTTGAGCTCAGTTCTAACCTCTCTTTAGAACTGTCCTAAACTGTCAGAAGAACTGTTCTAGAATTGTCATCATGACACCTTTGGAACCGTTTATGACAGGGTGTGTACTGACATAGAACCATTTATGATAGTTCTACACTAGAACCATTCTGGGTGGTTCTACTCTAGAACCATTTATGACAGTTCTACCTTAGAACCATTTATGACAGGGTTGGTTCTACCCTAGAACCGTTCTAGAATGGTTCTAGAACCGTCCTCTCTGACAATAGTTGAGAGGTTAGAACTGATCTCAACTGTACATTAGCACGAAGATCACCTTCTTCGTGTAAGACTTAGAAGTAGACATGTTGCTTCTAGGTCTTACCTTATGTGGATTCGATACACAGAATCAAATGTACTGTAAATGTCGAGCATGAGCCAGAGTTGTTGGTGCGTGCTCGCATTTAGCATCCATTGTGTGGTATTCGGGTTTGCAAGGCATCAGAACCTCACTTCGTATGGAGCACGAAATTGGTTTGCTAGTGTTTGTGACGCTGCTGCTTACATTCCGATAGATGCTTTTGACAGTGATGATGACGATGATGATATGCTGCAACTGCCATTAAACAGGAAATGGACAGTGACTAACCAATAATTGATTTTAATAATGATATATAAGATGCAACAGAGAAATAAATATAGAGTTTTCAATTCTTGAAATATTCATATTACAAATCACAATTTGATTCGTTTGTTGTGAATGTTTCAATCGACAAGCGAAAAAATAGAAAAATAAGAATTTCCAATAATATGTGATTTTTTTTTCGAAAAATCGTATATTTTACATAAAAGTCCATTAAACGACCAAACTTTTGATCTATGGTCACTTCTTGAGTGGACATTTAAATGAAAAGAAATTCTTTCCAATGAAAAAATAATTTTTAAAAAATTCCAGAAATTTTAGTTTTTTAAATTTTTACTATTTTTGGCCACAAAGCAACGAATATTGCAGAAATTGACTTTAATATGTGTTTTTGTATCTGTTAATTTGATTCTTTTGTTGTGAATGTCAGACTGTTTCGCTCTACAAACCAAAAAAATTGAAAAATAAGAATTTCCAAAAATACGTGATTTTTTTTCAATTTTGACGTTTTTACTCCAAAAATCGTACATTTTACATAAAAGTCAATTAAACGACCAAACTTTTGATCTATGGTCACTTCTTAAGAGGAAATTTAAATGAAAAGAAATTCTTTCCAATGAAAAAATATATTTTTTTAAAAATCCATAAATTTGAGTTTTTTTCCATTTTTACTGTTTTTGGCCCTAAAACAACGAAAATTGCAGAAAGTGACTTTTAAAAGGTGTTTTAGTATCTGTCAGGTACTATACAACATGTTTTGGTTTAATTGATTGTTTTCGGAGACAGGGCCATTTTCACCCCTTCGTGAACCTTCTCCTTTGCTGCACGGACTTCACAGTCAAGACTTCAACGTCATATTTATAAACAAAGCAAGTTGGGTTCTTCAAGTCAAGAAATACCAAAGGGATATTCGAAGGAGGGAAAAATCTAAACAACTGACAAACTCCGAAGAACAACGAAGACAAGACCAAAACAATACATGCATTACAATTAAAAACTAAAAACACATGAACAACATGGACCCCACCAAAAAACCGTGGGTAGACTCAGGTGCCCCGGAAGAGTAAGCAGCCTCTGCTTCCTGCAGGACAAGACAGTTTTTGGAAGCAAGAGTATATCTCCCTAGTGCCATGATAGTTATAATTTTAGTATCTTCCTTTTGGTTATTCTTTGGCATTTAAATCTTCTCTTCAACATTTTAGGTAATTATTACTGGTCAGTAACAATTAGACAGGATATCATTTTATAACAATGACGTACCAATGAAAACGAACCAATCGATACCCTCAGACAGAAAATAAAATAAAAGAGCAAAACACAAACATGCATGAAAACAACAGTGAGTCAGTGACTTGAGATAGTCTGACTTGATACACGTGATGGGGTTGAGTCAGTGAGTCGGGATAGTCTGACTTGTGTCAGACACGGGGGATTGAGTCAGTGAGTCGGGATATAGTCTGACTTGATACAGACACTGTTCAGTGGTGGTGTTGAAACAGTTTCATATAGGTATTATTTACAGTCCTTGGTTTATTGGTTTTTAGCTGAATGTTGCCTAATTTGGCCTATGTGGTGTTTGTTTGAAATAAAAGTTACACGCGGGTGGTAGTACTCCTATACTATTGTACAGACATTTGAAATAGAATTGAAATTGAATGAAAGAAGTAACGCATGTATGGCAAGCCGTTTTACTATTTATTCTATTTATTCTAACTTCAAGATATCTAATACACTTTATAAGATATCTTAAGAGGATTACTGCTGCCACAAAAGCTTCTTAACCAGGGTTTTATTAGGGATAAGTTGATGTCATCACTTAGAAAATTTTACGGTCGTCATCACGAATTGATTAGAGTGTTCCAATATCTGTTCCAACTGTCGTAATCTTTCATGTGCCTCCACCGATTTGTGACTTCCCCAGGATTAACTTTGTTGAACTTCAAGACGGGTGCCGTATACGGAGCAGGAACTGCTTACCCTTCCGGAGCACCTGGGTTCACTCCTGGTTTTTATAGGAGTTCGTGTTGTTCATTGTTTTTTAGTTTTCTGTGTTTATTTGTTGTGCTCGTGGTTGTTCATTTGTCTTCCCGGGTTTGTCTGTCCAATGGATTACGTTTTTTTTATTGCTCCTTAGGTATATTTGTCCTTTTTATAAAAACTAGATTATATGAGATATCTTATATATTATATGAGATAACTTGAAGTTAGAATAAATAGTATACTTTATAAGATATCTCATATAATATATAAGATATCTTATATAATCTAGTTTTTATAGGATATCTCATAAACTTTATAAGATATCTTATATACTTTATAAGATATTTTCTAAAGTTTATAAGATATCTTCTAAAGTATATAAGATATCTTATAAAGTTTACAAGATATCTTATAAAGAAAATTATATGATATATCTTATAAATTATATAAAACAAAGATATCTTATAAAGTATATAAGATATCTTATAAAGTTTATAAGTTATCTTATATATTATATGAGATATCTTGAATATAAAATAAATAGTAAAACGGCTTGCCATACGCATGTCTTAATAAGAACAAAATATAAACGTTCAATTGAGCAAATCTTAACTCTAGTGATAAGTTAGATAAAAATAAAGATTACTCAACCCAAACTTTATATTTATTTTTAAAGTAAGCACACAAACATTTGCATTCACACCAAAGTAATTTAAACTATAATACGACTTTACATATGTGTGTGTGTATATTTTACAACCATTTTTAATCGCCATTCTTTAAATGGTTTAACCTGCAATAAGGTAACATAGACAGAAAATCGATGATATAAGTTCCATTGAGTTATGGTTTCCTAGTATGATAAAATGTGTGTATCATTTAGCATGTGTATTGCAGGACTTTCTGTACTGTTTTCCGGTGAGTCGTATCTTGATATACATGATATAATAGTAAAGATGTAACATTTTTATATTCAGACAAATAATTGATTCAACCATAGGTAAAACAAAACATAGTTCACAATCGTGCAACAAAAAATGTTTTAAAATCACTGTCACTACCATGGTATTCCACACTGACATACCACTACCACATCAACGGTATCACAACTCACAAGAAACAAAAAAACCAGAACAAACAGAGCTCCATGTTGAAAACCATAAGATGTCCATGTATTTTATTGACCCAGTCAGGTCTCACATTCTCATAAAAGCAGTTAAAGAGTCGGGGTATAGTTTGATTATGTTATCAAATAAGAGAAAATATCGTGTATTTATATATAAGCTCATTATTTAATTATCTTTGTTTTGATATAACATTTATAGAAGTCTGTGCTGAAGAAATCTTTGGAGATAATATAGAAGTTACTACTGTCACTTTCTATATTGGTCTGGGTGCAGTTGTGACATTGGCATTTGCCGTGTTTTTGTGTGCAGGGGATGGAAAAGCAAATGATAATTCAGGCAAGTTACTACCTTTTAAAATGAGACCTCTTTAAAATAGCACCCAGAACAGTTATGTAAATATAAGACTGGTGTATAAATACTTGAATTCAAACGTCTTTTTATGTCTTGTGACGGTTATGGAGAGTGGAATTAAACGTAATCAACAGTGGGTGAAACTTAGACAGTATTTTTTTAACTAAAAAAAGTGTTACTATCTATGTATGATTGATGCAGGAAAATGGAATTTGCTTTATCCTCATTTCCGTCGCCATGTAGAAAGCTGTCCTTTTGTATGGCTTTCAAAACTGCGAGTATTCGTCGCTGACGCGAAGACCATAAGAACTGGATTTATCCTGCAACCAAGAATAAACTTTAGTCGTATTAGGTCAATGACATAATAAAGTCTACTGGCACTTGTTTACATGAAGAGCGCGAGGAGCGTAGCGAATGTACCAGGTGACGTCGTGGCGTTTCCCGTGTATTCACTGCAGTTGAATTTCAACTTTAAACGTAATTTTAAGACATTTCATGCATCTAAAGGGGATTGCAGGATAAAGACAATACAAAATCATTGTCGAAAAATATATAATTTATTTGGGCTCGCTGCGAAACGTGGGGAAAAGGCTCACTAAAGCTCGCCTTTTCTCATGTTACTAAAGCTCGCATTTTCTCATGTTACTAAAGCTCGCCTTTTCTCATGTTTCTAAAGTTCGCCAAAATAAATTTTAAATTTTCCGACAATGACTGTGTATGGTATATTTTATATTTATCTACGACGTTAAGAAATTATAGATAAGTTGTTTGATTTTATTTCTCGTTGTTTTTAATACTTTTTTTCATATTTCATAATGTGCTTTCCTATTTCAGGAAACAACAGAAATACCTCCAGCGTTTCCAAAGAGAATAGGAATCACAATAGTTTCAAGGAGATTCCTTTGTCCAGAAATGACATGAAACTTGATAAAACAAATGCCGTATCCCCAGAAAGTCCACTCCAAGAGACCCTCAATAATTTCTCGCAACCCAAAAATGACAGATCAAAGAATTTTTCTGTCTCACTTCAGACAGATAGTAAACAGGTCAAAACGGACAACAATAAGGCAACAGAAATACTAGATATTAACAAAGACAACATTATGTCAACTAATAAAAAACAAAATAATAACAGAGAAGGAAGATTGTCTTTAGATAACAGAACAATTCTTATAGAAACGAACCCCACAGTTATTTCACATACTGTGCATGCAACGTCATCTGCTGATAGTAATACTACACATTTAGTAAGTGGGCAAGAGGTAGTGTCAAGCGCCAGACAGGTTCCTGAACCTCTAAGAAATCCCCAAGTGTCTCAAGGACAAAGAGGCAACAGTAACTTCAGACAAATTCGTGAGGATTCCGGAGACGATTTTGGATATCATAGTGACTATTCTAAAAATTTCAAACCACCCACACGGTCATATAGGTCATCCCAACCTACACCAAATCCTAATATGTCTTCTACAAGTTATGACGTAGATGATGATGTTATCGAGACTTACAATGACGATGGAGAAAGTATAGACTGGAATTAACTTAGACGTGATTATCCATACTTTGGTACTCTATGGCCCTTTCTCATGTTAGAAGAAAATTTTTGTATGTAATTTGGTATTTCCTCCCTTTGTTATTTCACTGGAGGATTATGGTTTTATTATGTACTTTTTAATACAGGTTATATTGTGGAGTTAATATATATGAGAGCCGAATGTTCCCGAGGGGAAGTTTACTACATAAAAGCTAAAGCATTAAAAAACCCTGCTTTTAGGAATATAGTCCATAACCTACAATAGCGGGAAATTTATTAAATGCGGTGTAAAAAATTCAACAAAATCCCCCAGAAATCCCAGTTGTATATTAATAACATTGATAATCATTAACAGAAAACATGATTTTCCTTCATCACTGTTGAGAGCTGTCTGCCAACCTCACATCTCTAGTGTAATAACCGGACAATGTCCGTTGGAAACTCTGGTTAAATGAGAAAAACCTGGGAACATGGATGCAGCAAGGTCAAATTAATTAACCAGTGTTCTATACCCTATTCCCAAAAATATTGGCTCGGTTATCAAACATAAAATTCGTCTCAGCAAAAGTAAGTGCGTTTTTAAGCTTTGATAAAGGAATTTATATGGTAAATAACAGTCAAATCATAAACTATACTATAGCTCTTATAGTACTACTCTACGTAGTCCGAGATTTCTTTGACGTCTGACGGCCTTTTTTGTGATATGCTGGGGCCGTGGGACGTCAGAGCGCAGTCCGTATAGAAAACATGGAAATTGTCGACCCACACTTGGGGCCACAGGCACTTGTTTCTGTTAAAATTGGTAATTTATTAACAGAAAAAAGTGCCTGTGCTTGGGGCGGCAGTTTTTAGACTCGAAATCGTAATATATCAAATTATAAGTAGATAAATCATACATCAATCGATTCCTTATTCATTTTTCTCTAGTAAGAATACGTAAATTGTATTCACCAACAATCTCCCTGTACTACACACGAAACCTTTATTCCAAGTCTGGGTCGGCAATTTCCATGTTTTCTATACGGAGTGCGCTTTGACGTCCCACGGCCCCAGCATATCACAAAAAGGCCGTCAGACGTCAGAGCAATTCAGATCAGATATACTGAATAATTTGTGGTAATAGAGGGCAATGAATTGGTAAGTGGCGTGCGTAAAGGAGATAATTAACATTAACTAGGTAGTGGCAGTCGGACAGCTACCCTGGACTCCACACTTGTTGTATCCCTATGCATCACTTCTATAATCATAATATGTTTGAATATGGACTCCGAGTTTTGAAAATCAAAATTCCTAAACCTTATTGTGAATCTACATACAATGTATGACAATACTGTATAGAAATATTTAAGTGCTATTTGAACGTTTCGGGCTGATATGGTCATATCAGACCGGGTATGTCACGTAGTCATGCTAACATGGCTATGTCAAACCGGGTGAGTTCGGAATAAGTACTTATATATATACAGTATATGATAAACAGATTAATACATGACAAAACCATATCAGACCGGGTATCACCCCTCGACCCATATCGGAGTCTCGGGATGATATCCGGTCCGATATGGATTAGGTCATGTATTAATTTGTAATTTTTACATTTCGTACGTTTAGGATCGTTTAGATTTATCAGAGACATTTATATGTCTCTGGATTTATATAGAAACAATGTATTTCAAACTGGTCCGTATTTTGTGATATTATATTTTAAAGTTATTTATCTATTTTATTAGAAAAATAATATTTTTCGCTACTTTTTCGAAACCGGGCAATATAACCTCGCACATAGTTTTTTTTCAGATTTGATTTTCCCGCGCTTGAATTATTTTGCCTGGTGACGTAACCGGAAATGTCATTTAAAGAAATTACCAGTATTTAGCAAAATTAAAAAATACTAGAAATACTAAGGGTTCATTTCTTGTATTGCACATGGTAGATCTCCTTAGCTGAAATGTGGCTTCCTATTTCGGTATATTTGATTATGAGTACTTCTAGTTTAAAATAAGTTTGCTTTTTGGTCTTCCAAATGTTTCGGTTTTAATGCTGCGGATGAGAGGTAACTCCTTGAAATGCATCGTATACAGCATAGTATAAATTTACTATATCTAATATTAGTATCTTTAGATCGTTATTTTATTTACAAACAGACGACAAGAATGTCGTCAAGATTAGTTTACTTGAGGAGAGGACATCTAAAAACACTAAAAGAGTAAACAATGTTATTTTATATCAGAGAAAATTTAGTTGTTTTTATTGGTTAAAACATGTTCATGTGGTATTTATTAATCTGCGTTAAAATGCCAAGCAGGCATTATCATGATAGCTGTATTTGGCAAAGGCGAGGCCCAACTGCTGCATCACGTTTGCGTTTTAAAGGCCATTCTATGATCCCTTTATTAACTAGCTGTGTAAAATCATGAAAATGTATGACTTATCAATAATAATTGAAAAAAAAAATATTGTGATATTTTTGTTCACTTGTTTATAAATAAAAAATATATACCTTCATTGGCAAGTTTCCGATGGCCACATCTTCATATTCTTTCTTTCTTACCTTCAGGTCATTGATGGATGTGTGATGTTACATGCTAAATTTCTTTTCTTACAGTTGTTTTTGTAGTAATTTTTTTAAATATTTCGCAAGCAACTATTAATTAGAAGGAAATTATAGCTTTGCCTTTTTTTTACTTAGTACGTATGCATATTTCGAATAATAAATTCTTGTCAGTTATGTTTGAAATAGAAAAAAGAATATATATGAGGAACTTCCATGAATGTACAATATAGCAGCATAGCACCAAAAGTAATGACAGAAACATAAATACACATCCAGAGGTCATCATGAGGTATTCAACATACGTGTACATGTAAGAAACTCACACCCAGCAAATTTATATTCTTCAATGAAATAAACACAATAGTTGCTTATATAGAGGGCATTATAATGATAAATTGACTGTCCTCGGGACAGATATTGCCTTCAACATTGATAATGTCCTCGCCTGCGGCTCGGGCATTATCAATGTTTCAGGCAATATCAGTCCCTTGAGCAGTCAATTTTATAGTATTAATAAATGGTTGTTTTCATAATGGCCCTGTTATATGTCCAAGGTCTGTATTAATGGCCTGAGGATTGATGTAATGGCCCGAGGCAACGCCGAGGGGCATTACAGCATCCGAAGGCCATTATTACAGACCGAGAACATATAACAGGGCCATTATGAAAACACCCATTTCTTAATACTTTTATTAACCATTTCGTATATAGCATTTGCATTAATCCAATAGCACAAATATATTGGCAAGTTAGCCAAACTTGTGAGAAAAGTTTTAAAGATTAATTTCGAAATTTTCAAAAATATGTTTTAAAATGTTCTACTTTGCTCTTCCTGAAGTTTCCAAGTGGAGTATTGAAAAAAGCAACCATTTTAAAAAAAAAGCCGTAATAACCGGTTATTATGAACAAAATCCTGTAATGGTCCTGCTGTAATGCATTCATTTTGCTCATAAAGATAAGGCACTTTTAACGTATTTTACCCTACTGGTTAATAAATCATGATAATGCCCTCTATATAAGCAACTATTGTATAAGTAATCAATATTTGTTCTAATTGGTTAAATATAATATAACAAATATTGCATGTGATTGTGGTCAATATACAAGAACAATTTTCCCCGGTACCTTGAATTGCATGGATATTATACAATTATTTCATGTGATTGTGGTCAATATACAAGAATATTGCACGCCAGTTTTTCACGTTCTACAGGGAATATTACGTTGCTATACAATAATAGACAGTTATTGTTTTATTCAATAATGCAAATAAACATTTTAGTTTGTAATTGTCATATTGGCAATATCCAAATTCCTATATTGTTTCTGTTTCCTTTCGTCGTTGTATACAAGATGCCATGATGATGATGCAAACTCGGACAGTGATTTAATTCTACTCCGGTAAACATACGCTGCTTTAAAAGCACGCGACGTCAAAATTCATTTTCGTTGGACGATAAAAATAAATGGTTTCCCCAATTTCGAGAGGTGAATATCTTTTTTGATCGGTGAATATTCTTTTTTATTAAAAATTTCGTATATGCAATTTTCTATTAAATTATATATATTATTGAATAATTATAGATTATTACATGACATTTTCCATATCGACCCTTGTATCATCCCGAGACTCCCATATCGGACTGAGGGCTTTAGCCCGAGGTCAGATTTTGGTCAGATTTTGGTCGAGGGATAATACCAGGGCCGATATGGAAAATGTCATGTAATAATCTATTCATCACATATTTAAAAAAAATCAAAAAGAATTTTAAATTTTGGGGAAATGGAAAGAAAAAAACAAACAAACAAAAATATGGATTTTCGAGGGCAAATATTGGCCCCGAGGACAAATAACCGACTACGACTCCCGGCTATTATTGGACATGTAAAAACGTACATATTAGTACAAAACATGTGATAAAACATGATATTGCACTCAGTGAAGTGCCATAACTGTATAGAAATACTAGAAAGCTACTGTCGGAATCGACAATGATGCCCACACTTCTAAAACAATATTGCTCATCCAAAATATGGTCAAGGATTTAAATCCTTGATATGCATAGTGTATATGACAATTATGTTAAGAAATAGAATGCATAAATTGAGAATGAAAGAGGAATTAAGAACAACCTTAAATTTACAATTTTCGAAGTCTAAATTCCAAAATCTTATTGTACCATCTACATATGGTATATGACAATACTGTAAAGAAAGGATAAGCATAAATTGAAAAAGGAAGTTACGATATACAAGCTTAAATTAACTATTTTCGAAATTCGAACACTGTGGACCTCGATCTTGTTTAGAAAATAAAAATTCTAAAACATTATTGGTACACATCTTCCGATAGTATGCGACGGACGGAGACAATAGCAATATCCTCAAACTTTTTTCGAAAGAGCAAGGATATAAACAGGATTCCACACAGAAAAAATACAAGGCGAATACGATGTATACTAGCAACATTAAGTCCATTTTACGCGATCAAAGTTCTATATCAATAACTCTGAAAGAATTTTTGGGTCGTGTAAATCTGCACCAAAAACATTTACATATTTTCAATACAACTCCACGCCGTAGACGAAGACATGGTCATCGACATTACACTTCGTCTATTGACCATGACATCTCTTTAAATTCGTTATTGCCGTATATACAAAAACCTTTAGGACTACATCACATTCGAACTAAACTATATTCCCTTCCTTTGTGTAAGCTTAGCTCACTCCACAAAAAAGCAATGGAACAGCAAATCACGAATTTTAATTCAGCTGAATACAAACTCGATGCTGTGGTTCGCATCCATAACGTCGAATCTCACCAAAGGTCGTTCCTTAAAGTTAACTTTGTAAATAAAGGCTTGGATGCCATAAACCTCAACAATATGCTTCACCACAAAACGGTAAAATCAAAAATTTCTCCATATTTCAAAGACCAAACTGTTCCATTTATTTCTTATTCTTATAAAAAAAAACCATTGCAGCCAAGATTTTCAATTACAAACGGGCATTGCGGGACCTAAATTCCGATGATCTCAAGTCTAAACCCCCTGACTGCTCCTGTTCGACATCTGCATTCAATTATAGTCCTGTGGGTCATATTATCACTGGGGATCTCAATCTAGTTGATAATCAAAAGCTAAAATGCTAGCTAAAGGCACCAAATACCGAGAACCTCAACCAATTAATTGGAAATATAATTTCAAATTGCTAATGGAATCTGTTGGAGTATGACAGAAAATGGACTTCAAAGGAACAGGAACCTGCTGGCACACTTTCGGAGTGGGTGAAGGCTATTAGTTCAATGATACAAATCCGAATTAAAAACCTCCAATGGTCTATGAGCACTAAAGCTAAATCCACCTTTAAAATCCCTAAGGTTGTTTAAAACTTAACTTGCCTCCATGACAAATATATAGTTGTCCCAGCTGACAAAGCACGCAATAACATCGTTTTTGTTTGCAAGAACTATTATTTTTAGTCGTGAGTTGGGAATAGATAACACTGCGGATAACCCAACTTATACACCGACCACACTCACTAAGCAGGAAGTCCTTGATAACCACAAGATCGTTCTTCATTCCTTTGGCATTTCTACAAAGGGTTTTTCTGTGTTTATTTGTTGTTCTTGTGGTTGTTCATTTGTCTTCCCGGGTTTGTCTGTCAAATGGATTACGTTTTTTTTATTGCTCCTTAGGTATATTTGTCCTTTTTTTACACACTTTAAAGGACTTTGATGGAATGGAACTCCATCCTATTTTCCTAAACACTTTGAATTTTGGATAACAAGGTAATTATATGGATCCAATGGTTATGGAAGATTCTTCCTTTAACATAGTCCTTTATGCTGATGACATTCTGTTATTGTCAGAAAGTCAGCCAGGATTACAAAATTTTTTTAATAACTTACATTCTTACTGTGAATCATGGAAACTCGAAGTCAACACTGATAAAACAAAAGCTGTTGTTTTTAATTCATAAGAACACATTCCTTTACGATAATGAAGTTATCCAAACTGTGTCACAGTATAATTATTTAGGTATTACCATGAAATTTAATGGTAACTTTAATGTAGCTATAAATGCTTTAATGGATAAGGCAAGAAAGGCCTGTTAAAAAAATGTTGGTCTTGATAACCCTTGTAGACTCCTAGAAAAGGTATATGATTCTCTAGCTTCACCTATTCTACTATATTGTAGTGAAGTTTGGGGTACAGACATGTTATTAAACATTTCATCCAATCTACTTGAAAATTTCATGTTTTTCCTAGGTGTCTACAAGACTGAGACAAGACCAACTTATGTTGATAAATTGACAAACCGGACTGACAGATCCATGATTTGCAAATTGAGAATAAGTTTTCACCAGTTGATGATTGAAAGAGAAAGACATCTTAGAATAAGGGGGGGGGGGTGGAGAATGTGTCCACTTTGTAATTTTAATATTGACGATGAGGCACAACTTCCTATTAAATTGTAACATTTATGAAAGTCATAGAAAAATATTTAAAAACAAGATAACTACCCACAGCACAAACTGTAAAAAGAATAATATTAAAAAAATAAACATTATATTGAACAGTAATAACTCTAGAATTCTGAGGATGTCTTCCAAATTCATATCAGACTGCTTTGGAATGAGAAAAAAAAACAATATGTCGTAATCCATTCCAATTTATTTAATATACAATTTAACTGATACTTCGATACATTGTATGCATTCTCAAAAATTGTCCATATTCTTGTTATCCTATTTTCTTATTTAACTGGTTTAAAAGAGATAGATAAATTTTTGCAGGTGACAAACAGTAGTTCATTTTTATGTAAAAAAAACATAGAAAGGTAATCTTGAAAGTCCTTATGAACCACTGGAGATGTATTCAAATGTTCGAAAACGATACAAAATAGGTTGTGATGTAGCCGAGTAACTTTACTTCGTTGATAGGCATTTTGTTCCTTTACTTTATGCACGTATTTAAATAGTAAACCACATTTTTGCCAATGAGATCAAAAGGTAAAATATCGCTAAAAATGGAATTTATTTAAAAAAAATTATTCTAAAAGGAAGGTGACAATCGCCGTGTCCTTCGTGTTAACAAAACATATTTTAACATGTGAGAGTTATTTCCTCTAAAATTACTTCCTTTCAATAGAGTGTCTGTGAAGGTAAAATCTGTGTAGTCCTACTGGTAAAAAAAATACATATGAATTTCTTGAATTTTAACAGATATATATTTATATAGGTGACTATGTGAGTATTGGCTATGCTCCATATGTTCTATGAATTACAATATTTTATAAAAAAGCCAAAATTTAAAAATTTTCGGTATGGAATTCTAATGTCATGCAGCGAAGATTTCTGTGGTATTTTAAAATTAGGGGGCGGTTATTTCCAGGCCGTGATCCTTTTTTTATAGTAAATATGTCATTGGTGTTATTGTCATTGTAGTTACCATTTTGGTAACGACAAGGAAAACTGGTTGAATAAAATACAAGAAACCAGATTAAGGATATGACTAAATAAAATATTTCTTTTCCATAGAACCGAGATAACTTTTGGAGCTTCCAATACTCAATGCAATGGAAAAACTGACAAGTGAAATGGAAAATTCAATGGTAAGGTAACACTAATGACACTCATGGTTACAAACTGGACTATTTGGTAGCATTAACTACATTTTATTTCCACATATTATCTTAAAACTAATGCTTTTTCGGAATCTAATTTTGCATATCAACATTCGTTAATACTGTGATTTAAAATTAACACATTCGTAAAGATTTTACTTAATTGTGCAGATAAGTGATTTTGAACAAAATGGTAACACCAAGGACATAACTTTTTAATGGAATTACACGGGCAAAAATATTATGTGGATAAATTATATAAGCACTGTATATGGGAAATTGCTCCCAAAAACTTGAGACTATGTTCTTATATTATGTGTTATAAAATTAAACTTTGAATCCGTGTACTTAAGATAAATATTTGTTTGAAATTCACCTTAAGCTAGCTATAAAAACAGTTTTAACGAGTAATAACTGTAACAGTGGGCTGTTACGAAGTCTCCCAAACGAAGTAACTAATACCTCGAACGCCTTACATTGTATTCAATAAATTTATTGTTTTTCAGAGACTGAAATGTTGAAATTGTTCCTATAAAGTTTATGCATACTTAATAGAAGGTTACTTGAAAATCATGATTTGGGTATTTTTTGTCACTCGAGTTTTAGTCGTACAATGTCACACTTGATCAACTTTTGCTTGTCGATATGCTGCGTTGACAGAGATATATCCCAATATTTCTGAACCGTTTACGAGAACTGATTTTATTGTACGGTGTAATAAGATGAATTCGGTTTCATTAAATAAAAATTATAAAAAAAGACTTCTTACCTGCCGTGTTAAGTCCTCCCAACATCAAGTTTGAATCATATTTATATAAAATGATTGAAATACAACACGATTTTTTTAAAAAAATTTATGACCAAGCAAATGAAATAATATATATTATTACATATTATATCTGATACATTGATGTCGCCCTTGTATCAATATTATATAAATCTACAATATGATGTAAGGACAGAAAATAAAATAATTGAAAGATAAAACATGACATTAATATTAATGAAAAAATATCTGAGTTGCATAAAAATCAAACAAAAAATTATAAAAAGTTAGACCCATACAGTTTAGCATAAAACATTTTTGGAGAATTTTTTTATGATATATACATTTGTAACAATTTATTAATTTCCGGGAATAGTAAATTATCCAATTATTAATTATTAAACAATACCAAATGTGCATTCAATAGGTCTTGTCGTGGGCATAATGATTATACCGGCCAGCAGTTTCGAAACTATTCAGAAACACTGATGATACATCCAGTGTTAAAAGGGGTGGGACATCAACTCTGAGCTTTTCACAAAGAATAAAAATGCTTATTTAAGGGCCAAGGATCTCAATGTCTTTTTTTGATTTTTACGAGGGAATACCCCCATTCCCAGAGTGATGTAGATGCGCAATAAGGTTTTAAAATTTTATTTCATTCATGGATCGAAAATTGGGACCGAAAATCAGCGAATTTTCAAAATATGCCTAAAACATTAATTTCTGAGGCATTTTATGCTAGGCTTCTGGTTTCTTCATAGGTAGATGCCCATGATGGACAGATGCAAAAAACGGATGCTCAACACACAATTTTAGACCCATGGCATATAGGAAGTATTATAATTATCAAAATATGCTGTTGATTTTTTTTCCATTTAAAGCAAAAATGTAAATAAATTTTCTGCCCTCATCAAATCTGCCAGCACCCACACCAACTCCCCTCAAATTCCAACGGTCATCCTCTTGGGGACGAGATCAAAAGTTGAATGTAGGATAAAAAACTCATTTCACATAGTGTTTTCACTTACCCCACCCCCCTCTTAAATTAATTTGGGAAAAATGATTTGAGAGTATACTTTTTGTATCATGGGTCATGTTTCTCCTCAACAATGTATGTTTGTCTGTATATGGACTTGGAAATCACTTGAATCCGATTTTTTAATCCGAAAATCGATGTCGGATAACAAAACTAGCAGTGAATCCCTCCCTCCCCCCACTATTTGAATTAAGTTTTTTATCCTACGTTGAACTTTTGATCTCGTCCCTTATTGGGTTATGTCGGATGGACTGAAATGGTTTTTGCTACAATAAAAATGAAAACAGCGTAATGCAGATGTGGCACTGGGTTCTGTGGAATTCCTTTTGAATTTGTCATTTTAAAAGTATTTTAGAACTATTTTCTGTGAACTTGAATAGAATAGAATAGAATATTTTTATTGATTTAAAATCCAAACTGCAGGATTGTCATCATTAATACATATGTACATATAGAAATTAAAACATACACAATATACATTTACAATACTTAATTCCGAGAGGCATGCCTCATCCCCTAATGAATTAAAAAGTTGGTAACTAGCTTTAGTGGCAGGTGGTGCAGCTATATCATATGTATAACAAGTGAAAGAGATAAATCATAATGAATAAATAATAATTCAAAATTCAGGTTAAACATTGGTAATCAACTCATACCGAGTACTATACATTTCACCAATTCTGCTGACAATAATTTTAATGAACTTGTGATCATTTTGTTTGAAAATAACAACATTGTGATAAAAAGTAACAACACTGTCGCGAAATTCGACAACATTGTCATTAAATGTAATCTCTTTCTTGGGAGAATGTCGGGGATAAAGATCTTTGATCCTAAAATAAACTTTGCATGGTTTATTTTAACTCTGGGTAAGTTTTGTCCTTATAACACTAAATTTGCATCAAAATCATCACTTGGATAAAACAAATGTGGGGGTGCGGGTATACCCAGCTAGCACAAAAATATCAAAAAAATGTTTTTTTTATATTTTGCATTATATCAGGGAAATATCTTTAAAAATATTTTATTGATGTTAAATGTATGGCTGTAGTAACAGAAATAAGATATTTAAGAAAAACATTTTTTTCAAATATTTTTAAAACATTATTTAGATATTTAAAAATTTACAAGGAAAACATTGATACAATATTTAAAAAACATTTTTTTTACATATTATTTTACTGTTTCCAGAAATGTCATATCAATGTTATTTGGATGTCATCAAAATATCATTTGGACATTCTGAATAATATTTTTGTGAAAATGTTTTTTAGATATTAAGAAATGTACAAATAATGCTATTTTGATATCATCAAAATATCAGTCAGGACATTCTAAAAAATATTTATTAGATATAAAAATTATGTCCTAATAATGTTATTCTGATGTCATCAAAATATCACTCAGAACATTCTAAAAAATATTTATTAGATATAAAAATTATGTCCTAATAATGTTATTCTGATGTCATCAAAATATCACTCAGAACATTCTAAAAAATATTTATTAGATATAAAAATTATGTCATTATAATGTTATTCTGATGTCATCAAAATATCACTTTAACATAATGAAAAACTTTTTTGTCAAAATATTTATTAGATATAAAAACAAATGTCCAAATTAAATTAGCAGAATGTTTCCAATGGACACAGATCTTGTGCAAGTGTACTAACTTTAGAGCACAGGAACGACAAAATTCGAAATTATTTGTTAAGGGGCATTACTTTTGAACGGTAAAAATAACAGTACCCAAATTTGTGGTTGATCTGAACAATGCCATAATAAGCAATGTGTATAACTTTCAAAACATTTAGAAAAGACTATAGTTAGAGACCGGAAACCAGAGGGACAAGGGTAAAACGTAATGACCAAGACGCCTTGTAGCCAGGGCTAAAAATTATTTATAACATATAAGACGACAGAGTAATCATTATGCAAAACATACATCTACTTAACACAATTTCAGTGGAAGTGCAAATGATCGTCTCGTGGTTTGCTCATTTCAAAGGCCAACTTCTAATAATATTTTCTTCCTTGTTATGCCTCCAACTATATATGTTGTGGTCTCATTGACACAACACCAGATAAACTTACATTTTCATGGAAATTCAAATATTGTTTCAAGAATAATTTTGCATTGCAAGAGAAAAGTGGAAATGATGTACCAGAAACATTATGAAGAATAAAACAAACTAAAATGGAAAATCTTGATAGAAAAAAAGACAAATTATCTAAAGAGTGGAATTAAATGCCAGCAACGTTACAGATTGTGTTCTATATTTTTGTTTGCCTGTTATCAGTTACTTAGTTAATACTGCCTCATGTCTGTACTTCTGTTATGCCAGAGCTCCAGATAAGTATATAGTATCAGGAGGTAAATACTTCCAGGTTTTAAGACAGACGAGTATTTAACCTCCAAACAGCAGGATAAAAGGCGTAAAATGAAACACAGAGTAAAATGCATCTTATAATAAATATTAGCAAATTGAATCATTAGTGTTTAGACACAATGACTGCTGTTTTCACCCACATTATTTCCAATTAATATCTATGATTTCCTGCCATGTCAACTTCTTAAAATATGTTGTATTTTGGATAGTTCAAAAACAGAGGCAAGCACTTTTTATGAAAAGAAAAACTTTCAAGCCTTATGACATATTAAATGTGTAAGCAATAATGCTTTTATTACCTAATTGTGTGTGTAGCTGTTTCGGACTGAGCATAACATTGAGGACCAGAAAATATTTCTCAATATTTCATCTTGAACTTGCATTAGGGTGAGAAATGGTTTCTTTTTACCATACTGAAGACCTCACGAGACATTCAAGATGAAAACCAGAAATAAAGGACTGATTTTTTCATTGATTTTGTCTCCCCACTTGAGACTATGTGGACGAATATCATTTAGACCAACAAATATTCACAAATAAGTATTTCTTTATTATTTTTTTTTTCATTGTTCTTCTGAATCTGATTCTTCAGCAGGCAATATTCTTCTATTCTGTTTCCTTTGTTTCTGTGAATTGAAAGAAATAATGATTGAAATATTGAAAAAAAAAGAATCGTGGTAAATACAAGTTTGTCAACCATAGCTAGCTTTACACTTAAAGAGCATTTGACCCTGGTATCTAAAATAAGTAATGTCACCATATTATACTTTTCCTAGCTATTGGTCACCATGTTGTCAATACTGTATGGGTACTTAAAGAGTGCTGTAAACACCAAAAGGTCAGGATAGAAAAGGTTTCAGTGTTTTTTAAATTCTTTTTAAGAAGGCAGTTTATTGGTTTTGGTTAATTGATTGATGTGTCACTGTTGACCTTTCGAGTTATACTAATCTCTTCTTTTATTGATGGATTGAACTAAAAGAAAGTCAATTTCATGGAAATTACTTCCAAATACTTTTTTTTTTTTAAATTCATTAATTTAAAAAAATATAGAATAGGGTTTTTGCAAAAATAAATGTATGGGATATTGGAAGGCATATATATTTTTTTACCCCACAATGATTTAAATTTCATTGCATTATAACCTCGACTGTTGATAAAATCACTAATATCTTTTTAAATTTAAACTTCTTGCTCTATGGTTTGAACCATGGTTTGTTCTATAACTAAGGTCTGGAAAAAAATGCAAAAAACCATGCATCTAAACGACTAACATGCATAATTATTACATGAAGATTAGTTTGTAAAACGATAAATTAACATATTTGACAGTTACTTGGTTTTTTTTTTGAGTGGTGGGGGAGAGAATGTGGCAGGTTAAATAAAATAAACATTACTGTTATATTCCTAAAATCCCTCTCAACTTTTGGGTTAAAGGATAGGAGAGTATATTTTATTGAATAGAATATTGAGAGGATTTATGAATTATGTGTTGTTTTATATTACCATAAAATCTTTAATTATTCATCAGCTTTAGGATTTCATGGGAAAATGTTTTTTTTTTTAAATCTCTAAATTTTCCTCACTTATGAACTTTTCAAATCGTTGTGAATTCAGAATTTTCAACATTATTCATGAACTGATTAGATCTTGTCAGCATCAAGTCTTCCATTCTTTAAAACAAATAAGTGTATTCATCCAAAACATGAAAATAATTGTTATAAATACAAAATTTTAACCATTTTTTGCACCTGGCAGTAAGATTAAAATAGTAACAACAAAACTGATTTTAAGTTTGATAACGAGGATAAAATTTGAATTAATAGTACAAAATTAAACCTATTCTACTTCATTATTCCTTTTGTTTAACCTATAAGGCCAAAACAAAATATGTCTGTTTAACGTTAGTCATTGTGACAAAAAAGGGTAGGTAAATGTATTCATAAACGCAAATCTGGGGAATTTCGTAATAATATGTTGGGATTCTGGTATTTTCTGAGGAATTTGGGTAAAATTGGGTGTTATGTGTAATTTGAATTGCCAACAAATTTATGTTGGCTCAACTATGTCTATGATTGCATAATTTAGCAGTGGTATCAAGTTGATTTGTCACATAATTGGGAGATAAGTTGCTAATCCGGGGGGATTTTTATCCTTAAAAAAACAAATACATGCTCACTCAGAAATTGTTGCTTCAATCGAACAAGGAAAACGTGATCAAAATACCTGTGCATGCGCCTGTGTGCAGTAGTAATAAAACTCTATTGTAAGACTCTTGAAGTCTAAGAAAAAATCAAAATTTAAACAGTTATAACAATGCTTTCTTACCAATTAGAACAGATTTCCGATGAAATAATCAGCTTGATCACTTGTCTATCCAAACGTTTGTTGTCTATCAGTCTATCGCGTCTTTCTCCAGAAAAGGCGCAAAAATTGAAATTACACACACTTCCGCTACAAAATGCGCCATCTAGCGATAAAAAAGAGCGGCATATTCGAAAAACTTTCGGAACGATCACCTACTTTCCTCTGTGAATGTTGGTAGGTTAGGAATACAGCCGGGAATACATAGGTTTTTTTTATAAAATAAGATATTTCTTCAATTTTAAGTGCTAAAACATTCACCCCCTCTCAGTTTAGACTATTTGAGTAATTTTCATATCTATAAAAGACTTTTTTTCTCATATATCATTTTGATATTTTTTTCACATGTAGAAATATATATATATATATATATGATATTTTTGTTAACATTGAATAAACATTTTTTAGCAAATATTTTTCGCATATTATTTTCGACATCAATAAAATATTTTTTTGATATATTTTAACACAAACATTATTCTTATATAAAATATATGTTGTACAAATATATTTTTTTCATATATCATTTTGATATTTTATTCACATGTAGAAATATATATATATGATGTTTTTGTTAACATTGAATAAACATTTTTTAGCAAATATTATTCACATATTTTTTTTACATCAATAAAATATTTTTTTGATATATTTTAACACAAACATTATTCTTATATAAAATATATATTGTACAAATATATTTTTCTTATACATCATTGTGATATTTTATTTACACGTAGAAACATATATATATGATATTTTTGTTGACATTGAATAAACATTTTTTAGCAAATATTTTCGAAATATGTTTTCCAGACATCAATAAAATATATTTCTGATATATTTTAACATAAATATTATTCATACATATTTCTCAATGTTTATAAGATATCTTCATGATATTTTTTAATAATATTTGTTAGCTGATATAGATATGACATATTAAAAATATCATGGAAATATTTTGTGCTAGCTGGGTAACTGTCGTCTTCGAAAGTACTCTAGTTATACCCATAGTTTGGAGGGTATATAGGAATCACCCTGTCCGTCTGTCTGTCCAGAATTTTTTTGTACCCGCAGTTTCTCAAACATGCCCTATCAAAGGTTAATGAAACTTTGCATATACTGTTAGATCCGCTAGTACGTAGATGTGCGCCATGCGAAGTATGTCCTGACCCAATACTTTTTTCCATAATTTTATACCCTTATGGACTTAGAAATACTGTCTATCCTCCAATTTTCTTTGTACCCGCAGTTTCTCAAACATGCCTTATCAGAGGTTAGTGAAACTTTGCATGCTGTTAGATCCTAGATGTGCGCATGCGAAGTATGTCCTGGTCCAATACTTTTTTCCATTATTTTATACTTTTTTGGACTTAGAAATTCTGTCTATCCCCACATTTTAAGCTTACCTGTCCAAAGGCCATGTGAGCTTTTGCCATCACATGGCATTCGTCGTCCGTCGTATACTTTTCAAATTTCATCTTCTCTGAAATAGTGGGCCAAATGGAATTAAACTTGGCAGGAAGCATCTATGTAAAGTCCTTTATAAAGATTGCTCATTTCGTCCCGATCGGACAACAAACATGGCCGCTATGGGCAATTGTTGTTTCTGATTGGCTGAGTTTTAAAAAAATCTTCTCCTCTGATACTGCTAGGCCAAATGGAAGAAAACTTAACATGAAGCATATATGGGGGTCCTTTATAAAGTTTCCTCATTTCGTTCCGATCGGACTACAAATATGGCCGTAATGGGCAGTTATTGCTTTATTTAGCAAAATTTGTTTGAAAATTAACATATATTTAACTACAACTGCCAAGAAAGGCTTATCTGTAAACTGTAAACTGTAATCTGTATAATAAATACTGCCAATCAGGGCAGACCTCCACTATCAGGAGTATGATATCCACACGCAAATACAAATGGTTAAAATGACTTCCACACTATTAAGAGTTCTATTCACCAGAATATCGTTGATATTATACATAAAAGTATCAGGTCGTGGTGGCAGTTCACAAAGCTCGCGATTTGGTATTTAGATCAACCGCCAAGCCAAAGATGGCGGCGAAAGCTTGGGTCTTTCTGCTAAATCTTCTTCTTTTGTCGAAAGCATCATTTTCCTCTCCAGTGTATCTCGACAGAGTGATTAAAGCTGTTGACAGACTGATAGTGTACTATAAAAATAACTATAGAGACCTTAATGTTGACGGGTTGTTTGGCCTGAGGGTTATGGAGGGTCAGTATTTGTTCGATAGTCAGACCCAGCTGTTACAGATTAATTTGATAGGAAATTACACGCACCAGCTGTTAAGCATCCAGAATAATACTTTACGTTCAATTAATTTTGAATAATAAATGTTTTCCTTTATATGTTAATAAAATGATAATTTACAACAAGTGACAAATGACAGTTATAATTTGATATAAATATACTAACATACACAATACATGAAATAAAGTTCAGAAGATAAAGAGAGGATTTAACTTGCATAATATCATTAATGGGTTAGGAAAACCCTGAATAGGGATATTGTATCCAAAATGTAGATCAGTTTATAGAAATCAGTGCAATAATAAACACATTTTTATCGGAGATGGTTTTAAAGCACAAAAAAAAATTACTTTTAGCTCATCTGTCCTAAAAGGACGTGAGCTTTTGCTATCACTTGGCATCCATCATTCGTCCGTCTTAAACTTTTTCAAGATCTTCTCTAAAACTACTGATCATGAACCATTTTCAGCCAAACTTAAGTGGAATGATCCTCTAAAGTACATGTATCTTGTATGAACTTTGTGTTTTATTTTGTTAATTGTCGAGAAACATGGCCACCATGGCTAAAAATAGAACATAGGGGGTAAACTGCAGTTTTGGCTAATATGTCAAAAACTAAAGAACTTGAAGCAAAACTGACATGGGGTAAAAATGTTCATCAGGTCAAGATCTACCTGTCATGAAATTTTCAGAGGAGTCGGTCATCTGTTGGTTGGTTTATTGTCCCTGAATTGTTAATTTTAAGGAAATTTTGCAGTTTTAGGTTATTATCTTGAATATTTTTATAGATACAGACAAACTGTAAACAGCAAAAATGTTCAACAATGTAAGATCTACAAATAAGTCAACATGACCAAAAGCGTTAATTGATCCCTTATAGGAGTTTTGGCCGTTTAAAGACATTTTTCTCGTCATCTTTGTAAAGTTTTAAAAATCATCTCCTCTGAAACTACAGGATCAATTTCAGCCAAGCTTAGTCTGAAAGAACCTTAGGGTATCTAGTATATATTTTATGTTTTATTTTCTTGTCCATCAAGAAACATGGCTGCCATGGCTAAAAATAGAACATAGGTCAAAATCACTTTTTTCTCATATCTCAAAAACTAAAGCAGTTATAGCAAAATTGACAAGAAGTAAAAATGTTTATGAGGTCAAGATCTACCTGCATGAAATTTTCAGACGAATCGGTCAACCCATTTTCAGGTTATTGCCCCTGAATTGTTCATTTTTTGGAAATTTTGCAGTTTTACGTTAACTTGAATATTATTATAGATAAAGTCAATAAATAAGTCAACTGACCAAAATCGTCAATTGACCCCTTATAGGAGTTTCTGCCCTTGAAAGATTATTTACGTAAAAAGTAATTATCAGTAAAAAAAAATGGTTTGACAAATTATCACAGATTTTTAGAACATAACTTTAAATAAATTAAATGGTAGCTGTACAAGGGGGCCTCAGTGGCCTGGTGGTCTAGGTAGTTCGTCATGACTCCTAATGATCACTAGCTTGTCAACACTGAGGTTGTGAGTTCGAATCTCACCTGTGGTGATCTTAATTGACAAGGATTGCCAATTTTCCTACTGAAGGTAGGTGGTTCTCTCCTGGTATTGCGGCTTCCTCCGCCAATAAAAACTGGCCGCTGCGAAATGGCCAAATGTGCTGAAAACGGTGTAAAACCCCAACTTAACTAAACTAGTTGTACAAGTAAAATGGAGGGTCATGGTCATTGAAAAAGTCCATTGCAACCGATGAAAAAGTCCCTAGCAACAAAAAATATTTGGGTTAAAGACTATAATTTACCTGTACAAATCAATATGGAGGCTCAAGGGGCAAGGTCATTGAAAAAATCCATAGAAAGCAATGGAAAATTCTCTAGCATTCAGATATATTTGGGTTCAGTACCCTACAATTTACCTGTTCAAGTCAAAATGGAAGGTCGAGTCAATGCCATTGAAAATGTCGCCTAGCAACCATATATATTTGGGTTCAGGATTCTATATTTTAGCTGTACAAGTCAAGGCGAAAAATATAACGGTATACATTAAATAGAAAAAACAATCATTGATGCAAGATCTATACAAAAAATAACAGGTGAGCGATTCAGGATCTTAGAGGCCTCTTGTCTAATTTCTTGTCACTTATTTTTAGCTCACCATGTGAGCTTTTGCCATCACTTTGCATCCGTCATCCGTCCACATTTTCATCTTCTCTGAAACCACTAGTCCAAATGGAACCAATTTAGGCAGGAATGTTAATTGGATGGTTCTGTACAAAAGTTATATTTTTTTGTTCTGATATTCAACATGGCTACCAGGGGCAGATCATTACTTCTGATTGGACTATCTTTAAAGCTCTTGTCAGAAACTACCATGCCAATATTGAATTGATTAGTTGCATGAATGATCGTTGGATGAACCTCTACAAAAGCTAAGATTTTTGCACCTAATCGGAAATTCAAGATGTTTGCCACAGCCGGACAGAGTTTAACATTGGACCCTATGGGTTAATTTGTCAAAAGGTCTTCTTGTCAAAAACTATCAAGCCAATTGAAATTTATTTAATTTTATGTATAAACAAGCATTGGATGGACCTGTACAGAAGATATGTTTTTTGAGCCAATGGGAAATTCAAGATGGCCTCCACAGCGGGACCTAGTTTAACATTGGACCCTATGGGGAATTTTGTACAAAGGTCTTCTTGTCAGAAACTACCAAGGCTATTGAAATATTTTTATGTATGTACAAGCATTGAATGAACCTCTACAAAGGTACGTTTTTTGTACCTATCAGAAATTCAAGATGTTTGCCACAGCCAGACTTAGTTTAACATTGGATCCCATGGCGAAATTTGTACAAAGGTCTTCTTGTCAGAAAATTCTAAGGCAATGAAATGTCTTTGTTGCATGAAGATCTTTGTATAAATGTCTAATACAAAACTTATGTTTTCGTGCTGATCGGAATCCAAGCTAGCTGCCACAGCTGGACTTAATAAGTTTAACATTTTTAACATTGGACAATGGAAAAATTCTTTACATATCTTATCTAGAATCTGGATCATATCTTATCTGGACACTGTAGAACAATTCCTTGCAGATCTTATCTATAAGTGCTTTGTCAGTTGTGGTCACCTAAAATCTAGGTGAGCAATTCAGGCTACATGGAGCCCCTGGTTAGGTTCTTGACACTTCTTGCCACTAATTAGTGAGACCCTTGGAGGTTGTTTTCAGTCTGATTAATGATCATGATGGTTGACCATTTTCTGATCTCGCATTATTTCCTCCCTTAATTTTTAGCTCACCTGGCCAAAGGCCATGTGAGCTTTTGTCATCACTTGGCATCTGTTGTCCGTTAACTTTTCACATTTTCATCTTCTCCTCTGAAACCAACGGGCCAAATGGAATTAAATTTGGCAAGAAGCATCTATGTATGTTCCTTTATAAAGATTGCTCATTTCGTCCCAATCGGACAACAAATATGGCCACCATGGGCAATTGTTGTTTCTGATTGGCTGAGTTTTCAAAAATCTTCTCTTCTGACACTGCTGGGCCAAATGGAACAAAACTTGACAGGAAGCATAAATGGAAGGTCCTTTATAAATTATTTTCATTTCTGATTGGACTCCAAATTTGGCAGTTCTTGTTTCTGATTGGTTGATATAAATAATCATCTCTGAAATCACTTGGCCAAATGGAACGAAACTTGACAGAAAACATCTATGGAAGGTTCTTTACAAAGGTTCCTTATTTCGTCCCGATCCGGGAAAAAAATGGTCGCCATTGGCAGTCCTTGTTTCTCATTGGCTAATAATATAAAAGAATCTTCTCCTCTGAAATTGCTTGCCCAAATGGAATGAAACCTGACAGGAAGCATATGTGGGAGGTCCTTTATAAAGTTTCCTCTTTTTGTCCCGATTGGAATACAAATATGGTGCCATGAGCATTTCTTGTTTCTGATTGGCTGATATAAAAAAAATCTTCTCCTCTGAAGTCGCTTGTCCAAATGGAATGAAACTTGACAGAAAGCATCTAATTGGGAGGTTCTATACAAAGTTTCCTCATTTCGTCCTGCTCAGGCAACAAACATGGCTGTCATGGGCAGTTCTCGTCTTTCATCAGTTGATAATCTTTTTCTTTGAAACCTCTTGGCCAAAGGGAACGAGACTTCACAGGAAGCATCTGTTGGAGGGTTTTTACAAAGTATCCTCATTTTGTCCAGATAAGGCGACAAACATGGCCACCATGGGCAATTGTTTCTGATAGGTTGATTTAAAAAAAAAAATTCTCTTAAACTGCTTGGCCAAATAGAGCCAAACTTGACAGAAAGTGTCTATGACATATAACAAAAATCTACAGAACCACAGAATTGCTTGAAACCAAACAGGGTCTGAATGTTCCTCTTAAGGTGCTCACAAAGTATTGTTACTCTGGTGTCGATCCCTTATTCAAAATGGCCTTATGGGAAATACATCCAAAAATCTTCTGGAAAACTGCCGAATTTTAGAATATGCTGACCTGTAAGTAGAAGGACCTTGATGAAGAAAAAATTGGTTCCTACAAGGCTTACCACACACTTCATAATGATAGGGAGAAGTGACTTTTGAGAATCTCTGAGGTACATCAATAAAAATAGCTTTCATGCCAGGTGAGCCTCTAGTTAAATGTGGCTATCTGTTATATTGTGTGATTTCACATGTAATAGGTACAAATTTATACCTGCCTTGCCTGTATACATGTAAAACCTACAACAAGCAATCCCCTAAACACCTCATACTTTGCATTTGATTGTTTAAACACTGTTAATTCATTTTAGGCATGGTGTTTAAATTACTTCATTCAAATATAAATCATAATCTTTAGCCCAGAACATACCAACATTTATATTCATAGTGTAATACATGAATGAAACAATAGTGCTGATTTTGTTGATGATTTTGACCATTTATTTTTTCAGGCCATTTGTCAGCTATTATTGAGAAATATGAAAATAGGACAATACAAGGCATTGATTTTAAAGTCATAGAGAAACTGAAAACAATGAAATCCATATCTTCCAAAATCAGTATTGAAGCATTAGACTTTGTGAGAAAGGATGATGAAGAATACTTTAAGTCCATGGAATTTATAATTGGTAATCCATGGGCATTACATAAAGACTATAAAAAGTTACAGTTCCAGTTGTTATGGGAACCATCTGTGTATAAGGAAGCTTTATCAAGTAATTTTATCACTTATACTTGAACCTTAATTAGTCACTTGAATCAGTCTGTACAAAAAAATTTTTTCATGCACTGTATGTGTTCCTGGAACTTGTTATGGTATAACTTTCACTAGAAAAAAGTAATTCTCGCAAGACCTGTTAAGACCAGCGATGTATAATCAAAATAGCCTAAAGCAAATTGTACTTAATAGGCTTCAGGCTAGAGGATAAAGACTAAGTATCTCAAACTGCTCTTAAGACAACGGAATTCCATATCCATTATAATCTTTTAAACTTGAAATTTTAATAAGGTTCCTTTGGTGTCGCTGATGTATATTTTACACTGGCATCATTTCTAATAATAGCTTTGACATTGTTGTCGAAATTTATACGATTATTATCTATATGTTTATGGTACAAATAGTATTAATTTTCCCTGTTTGTAAAAAAGTAAAGTTAGTTTGTCCCTGAACCATATTATTCAGACACAGGGAATTATTTAAATAGTGAACTTGAATAAGATAAAGTAGCATACTAGGGGAAAAATAAAATGAAAAGATTAATACCTATACAAAGCCAACATCATGCAATCTGAATGGACTTCTTTGGTGGTTGTGCACCAAAATAATACTAACATGGGCAGTAAATGCTATGTAAAATACAGTAAAAATGACATAATTTTAATTTATTTTGATTACCGGTATTTTATGAGATATGTTATAGATAAACAAATTAAGTTGATAAATGTCATAAAAAATCAATGTTATTAACTGAAGAAGAGTACATGTATACATAAATGGCATTACCAGAAACCTTTTCATGTGAGTGAAAAACAGTCTGAAGTTCTGTATTTTGTTATTTTTGCATCTACTTGTAAGCCTTAACAAAACACTGATGTTTCCCTGATTTCCAGTTTATGGTTACTTCTAAACTTTCACTTATTCAGTCTTCAGATTGGAAAAATATTATCCATGAAAACTAAACAGAAGAAAAATATAATAATAAAATAAAATTCCTATATAGATTTTTCAAATTTTTTATTTGCCCTGCCTACGATAGAAGAGGGGTATTAAGTTTTTCTGTCTGTCCGTCCATCTCGAATCAGGTTAAAGTTTTTGGTGAAGGTAGTTTAGGGTGAAGTTGTAGTCAACTTGAAACTTAGTACACATGTTCCTTATAATGTGGTCTTTCTAATTTGCATCCATGGAATTTATAATTGGTAATCCATTGGTATTACATGTACATAAAGACTATAAAAAGTTACAGTTCCAGTTGTTAAGGTAACCATCTGATTATAAGGAGGTTTATCAAGTAAGTTTATCACTTATACTGGAACCTTAATTAGTTACTTGGACCAGTCTGTACAAAAATCTTTTTCATGTTTTGATGCTGTTTTCACGGTTCACTGAACATAGAAATATGAAAGTGTGGAAACAGTAGATTCTCAGGTTAAAGCATTTGGTGAAGGTAGTTAAGAATAAAGTTGTAGTCACATCAACTTAGTACATAAGTTCATTATTATGTGATCTGTCTCAATTCATGTACAGCAGGGCATCGTGTCCTGTGGACACATATTCTTGTTTTATAAACATTATACCCTTTTAAACTCTCTTTATTCAGGTATTTTGAAAGAAAAAGAATCTGACAGATGCATGATGGAAATAATGGGATACCAGCCATCCAGAATAAAGTGTGGTGTAAGTCAGTTCTGTATTGAACTAATGACTAGAAAAGGACTAACAGGATATGCAATAACTCATCAGATCCTTTGGACCATGTTATCTGAACAGGTACTGTATGTAGGTCCATTGATCAAATTATTAAGTTATCTATTACAAACAAATTAATGCATAAATTTTTATGATCCCTTAGTTTGATACATCATATCAGGGATCAGGAAATTTCATCAGCCTCTGCCGGACATTTTTTTGATAGAAATGAATTGTCAGTTTACACTCTTTTTAGCAATCTCAACACACGACCTTATTTCATACAAATGTTGTTATGCAAGATTCATAAATGTTTTGGGTAAGACCTTAAATAAATATCGTATGTATCAACTCTAACATTCTGTGCAACATTGTTTGTGTATTGATAATTTCAATGTTATAAGTGTCTTCTTCGACATCCGTGTTTGGTACGTATGAATAGGCTATCGATATGGAAATGGACTGCACAACGGAGTAAAATAAATAAATTCAAGTTAAAAAACTTAGAAATCAGTATATGAAAGTCCTCGCGAAAGATGAAATTTTTATTATTTTTTCATATTTATGAATATATGAGCACATGCTCAATGATTATTTAATATATACTACACGTGCAGAAAATGGCAACAATGTGGAAATCTCAAAGTTTTGCTGAGTTAAAGCTACCAAGGCATTTTACCTTCTCAAGTTTATGACTGTGACCTGTTAGATCGTCCGAAACATACCATGTAATGATTTTTTTTTAATTTCAAAGTAGAAAGGGGTGAAAAACGCCTGATTGATCGTCACTGATGAATGACAGCGATTGAACTTTTGGAAATTGTTGACAGGTGTACATTAATTATAAGTAACCCTCTTAAAAACATAGACACTTTTGTAAATTACCGTATTGACAATAGTAATTGCTGTAAAAACAGTTTGAAAACATCAGTCAACTATCGAGAGGAATGAGGTAACTGTCTGCCGAACTTCGAAATTTTGGCATCGCGACTTTTCAGTACATCTTTTTATGAAAAAATAGAAATTTTGGACCTCCGTTTGACCATTTTTATGACCGGACATAAAACAATTTCTCCGGTCATGTCCCGAAAATAGAAGGCTTTCTGGATCCTTGCATCATACCCAAAATTTTTATTTGTAATTATATAGGCAGGCTGTTTCAATGAATTGTCACAGAAGCTAGTTATGAATGGTAGAGGGAGAACAGAGAATATCCAGTTGGAACTTTGTACAAATAATTATCTGGAAATGATGCAGATAGTTCATGGTACACTGAAAGGTCAAATTATACCCAGGTTTCAGGACTTATTTATGGAACAACGTAAGTCAGAACTCATACATGTATTGTTTCATTAAATAAATCAATGATTTCTGTTTTGGTGATAAATTCTTTACAGAAGATATGGTTTAATTGTCATATTCCAAATGAAGTTCATAGATTTAACTAGTGATACACTTGCTGAATTCTGTTTTAAATATATATTACATTGTTTCAATTAACCGCCTCTTGTGGTAGCATCCTCGCCTCGAGTGCAGAATTGGTATTTGCTACTTCTCCGGCAAGCACACAGCATCTAGGACTAAGAGCAAAGGACTGGTTGGTTCAGAGTCAGTTTAATCTAGAATAGAGAATGGAAACGGGGAATGTGTCAAAGAGACAACAACCTGACCAAAGAGCAGAAAACAGCTCAAGGCTACCAATGGGTCTTCAATGCAGCGAGAAAATTCCGCACCCAGAGGCCCTTAAACAATAATGTATACTAGTTCAGCAAAATGGACGTCACACTAGAGGTTCCTGGCTTGGGACAGGGGCAAAAATGTGGTGGGGTTGGGGTGATATTTCTTCCTCTGTACTGTTACCTTGTGAGCTAGCATGTTAAAAGTCCGGCTCAGCATGTCAGGCTAGTACAAAGCAGGGTTCATATTCATATCATATCAACATGTTCTTGTCCTGATATACATTAAATAATTGTCACTGGACACTAAACAATAATTTGTCCATCCATCCATTGTTTCAATTAAAGAATAGCTGACTTTGTAACACCATCTGACCTAATTATTGTTTTTGTCCAGGTTGTCTATGTCCATCACAAAAGTTTGTGTTATCAACATCACTGAAGTTTTCCATTACATTATATGGGCAGTTTATAAACACAAAATATCATACAGTTTACACTAGAATGAAACAAAACTTGCTGCATACCAAGTGTAGTTGAGCAAGAAATAAAGGTTTTTTGTCGAGCCTGCGACTTTAGTCGCAGAAAGCTGGACATAGGGATAGTGATCCGGTGGCGGCGGCGGCGGCGTTAACTCATTTCTTAAAAGCTTTATATTTTACAAGGTGGAAGACCTGGATGCTTTATACTTTGTATATAGATGCCTTATGTTACGAAGTTTCCGTCTGTCATATGTACATTGTCCTTGACCTCATTTTCATGGTTCAGTGACTACTTGAAAAAAAAATTAAGATTTTTTGTAATGTTAATTTCTCTCTTATTATTAGTAATAGGATAACTATATTTGGTATGTGCATACCTTGCAAGGTCCTCATCCCCATCAGAGAGTTTTCAATTGACCTCGACCCAAATTCATGGATCAGTGAACAAGGTTAAGTTTTGGTGGTCAAGTCCATATCTCAGATACTATAAGCAATAGGTCTAGTATACTTGGTGTATGGAAGGATTGTAAGGTGTACATGTCCAACTGGCAGGTGTCATCTGACCTTGAGCTTATATTCATGGTTCAGTAGTTATAGTTAAGTTTTTGTGTTTTTGTTTGTTTTTCGAATACTGTATGCAATAGGTCTACTATATTTGGTGTATGGAAGGATTGTAAGGTGTACATGTCCAACTGGCAGGTGTCATCTGACCTTGAACTCATTTTCATGGTTCGGTGGTTATAGTTAAGTTTTTGTGTTTTGGCCTGTTTTTCGAATACTGTATGCAATAGGTCTACTATATTTGGTATAAGGAAGGATTGTAAGGTGTACATGTCCAACTGGCAGGTGTCATCCGACCTTGACCTCATTTTCATGGTTCAGTGGTTATAGTTAAATTTTTGTGTTTTGCCTATTTTTCGAATACTGTATGCAATAGGTCTACTATATTTGGTGTATGGAAGGATTGTAAGGTGTACATGTCCAAGTGGCAGGTGTCATCTGACCTTGACCTCATTTTCATGGTTCAGTGGTTATAGTTAAGTTTTTGTGTTTTGGCCTGTTTTTCGAATACTGTATGCAATATGTCTGATAGCATTTACTTTCATTAGAAATACACGACAGGCGAGACATTTTTGTGTGTCCACTCTTGTTTTTTATCAGATTGATTTTTGGGGTTTCCAATAACAAGATATGGACTTTGCCATTACATGTACTTTAAATGGGGAAGTTTGTGAGTGCAATTGTGTGCAGTCATTGTTATATGTACATGTTAGTCCAGACCTTGGCCTCAGTCTTATACTTCCCTGACATGGGTCCAGTTTTTGTGATGGGGTAGCTCAGTTACTCAGTAATTATTCATTGTGGGTTGATAATATTCGTTGTATATAAGTGTTTATTTTTGTGATGTATGTCACTTGACTCAGTTTAATGCTTCACTAACTTATGTCAAGTTTTTTTGGCTCAGTTTCTCAGTGGCAAAATTTTAATTGGTGCAAACATGAAATGTCATGGTTTATAGTTTTATATTTTTCAGGTCAAGCAGAAATGAATCACAAGATGCTGGGTTGTTTCAGACTCTATTTAAGTCTCCTAAACGAAGATTTTGCCCCGTTTCTTATTATTATGTCGCCCCAAGACGTAGTCGGGACGACATATTGTTATTGTTCCGTTACTTTGGTTTTTTTTATTCTTTCAGCTAATTTTGTCTGGGCGAGTTCTCAGAGATGGCTGGAACAATCTTAATGAAACTTCACAGTAATGATGATAACCAAGTCTAGTTGTGCATGTAACATTAATTTTTTTCAAAATGGCCGTCGTTGCCATGGTAACGGAAAAAGTATGAACATTTTGGAAACTTTCATATGTCAAAAACTGCACCATAGAATTCCATGAAACTTTGTACTTTTGTAAAGTATGATTAGTAGAACATGTTAATGAAAAAAACCTCAATTGGTTGGAGACGTTTGGTGGCCATTTTGAAAAATGTTGTAAAAATTACAAAAAACTGAACATTGTCCGATTTCAACGAAAATTGATATCTAGGCTAAGTTTGGGATGGCGAACAAGGCTCCATCATCGAAATACATGATTTTCAAAATGGCTGCCATGGGCAACATCTGCTATTGCTCGCAATTACAATTCTAGTTATTATTCGTCTTTCTTTCTTTTTTCTGTGACGTGTGAACTTGTCCGACACGTTTCTCAGATACCGCAATTCCAAAATCTATGAAACTTTGGGATATGTTAGATATGCATCTCTAGATTTGCAGTCAAAAATAAATTTTTCTGGGCATCCATTAAGGTTATATATGGGGGGTCCAAATAGGGGTGGGGTTTACTATAGAAACCTATGGGGAATAAAACTTTTTCAGCATCATGTTCATAACATATTAAACATATATTCAGTATGTATCTCTAGGCAAACCCCTGCCTTATTTTTTTTTAAAGGGGTCCGAAAATGGATGCAGAAGTTATTTTGGGGCTCAATTAAGGATGTAATTCACTTGAAATTAAAAAATTAATGCATTTAAGAGTATAAAAAGTTTTTTTTTTATTTTTCTGTTCAAACAAATGTTTTGATGGGATATATTATATTTGCCTTTTCTGTAGGGGTCTTTAAGGTTGTTTTTGGGGGTCTAAATAGAGGTGGTACTACTATAGAATCATTTTGAAAAATGTTGTTTTCAGCCATCGGGTGAATACCCCCAGACCAATGGGGAACCCTTGCCCAAATTTTTTTTAAAGGAGGTCAAAAAGGGGTGCAGAGGATATGGGCCTCAAATGGGGATAAGAATTACTTCAGATTAAAGAAAACATGCATTTTAAAACCCATACCAGTTATTTTCAATTTTTTTTCAAATGAAACCTATGGGGAAAAAAACTTTTTCAGCAACATGTTCATAACTTATTAAACTGCAGGATATGTTCAATATGTATCTCTTGGCGAACCCCTGCCAAATTTGTTTTTTAGCTCACCTGGCAAAGCCATGTGAGCTATTGCTATCATTTTGCGTCTGTCCGTCGTCGTTAACATTTCAGATTTTAATCATCTCCTCTGAAACTACTGGGCCAATTGGAACCAAACTTTGCAGGAATGCTGTACTAAAGGTCCTCTGTGAAAATTCCTGATTTCATTTTGATTGGATGAAAAACATGGCCGCCATGGGCAATTCTTTTTTCTGATTGGCTGAAATTGGAAATATGACCTCTGAAACTAGAAGTGCAAATGATTTGTTAGTTGATACAAATGATGTTTGAGAGGTCCTGTACAAAGATTCCTCACTTTGTCTTGATCGGCAAAAAACATGGCTGCCATGGGCAATTCTTTTTTCAAATTGGCTGAAATTTGAAAAATCATCTCCTCTGAAACTACAAGTGCAAATCATTTGTAACTTGATACAATGGATGTTTGTGAAGTCTTCTATAAAGGTATTTGTATATTGTGGCCTTCGTTTGGGAGACTTTTGTAACCCACAGGTTACAATTATCAATTTTTTACCCTGATATTTAAATAATCCTCAACCTTATACTTCTTTGTGAGAGGCCTATAGAACAAATTTGTTTCATGTTTGCTTGCATTTAATATTTTATTGGTTCAATAATTTCCGAAAATGCACTGCCAAATAGTGTAAGTTGTTATGCCTAAACTATACATTGTAGGTCAAAAATGTTTTTTTGTACAAATGTATGTCACTCCACATTGATCTCTAATTCAAGTAAACATGATGCAGGCGAGATGTTTATAATTCACAGCTCCACAATGATTTGTGATTGTGATACATTTATGACATAATCAGTTAAGGTCATAAGATATAAGGTTATCTTTTTTCTTTGCAGAATTTGTATGTCCTAGTCTGGGTTATTACCAGTTTCTTTCTGATGAGTTTTTAGGACAGATATTGTCATGGCAGAGAGATGTTGGTTGTTATGGTACCATGAAAAGAGTGAAAGCCTCTGGAAATGTTTTAAAATATGAAGTATCCAAAGATTATAATTATGAAAATGAAAGTGTTTTAAAATTTAACAGTAAAGTAAATAAGAGTAAAACAATATCAGACTTTACACATTTACAGCCTCCAATCTTAAGCTTAGTACCTGAATCTGTTAATAAAAGATTAGGTAGTGTTCACATGTCTCATAATGTTGTTATACAGAAAGGGGCAGATCTAGTAACCAAAGGAATCCATGGTATTACATTAGAGAAAACACAGAAATCCAGCATTAAATCACGAAGTAGAAGGTTGATGGCAGAGAAAGAAATGGAAGGTATATTAACTATGTTTGAGAAAGATGGTTTGATATATAGTTTTTAAGCAATTGGCCCATTAAGTTATGAAAAGACCATTCAGATTTTATCTTTCATAAGCACTGTTCAAAACTGTAGAACAGTAGGCAAAGCTGAATGAGTGGTCTAAGTAGTTTGTGAAAACTGTTAATGGTCACTAACCTGTCAACATTCAGGTTGTGAGTTGGAATCCAGCTCATATGGCCCCATAGCGGCATTTTCGCCTACTCATTTTTGACATCTGCAGGAGGGTATTTTCATTCTAAGGGTGTTCCTTTTGTACATGACAGCCATTTTTCATCCCCATCTGACTGAATAGCATCTTTATCGAGACCATCCTCACAAATGATGATGATGATAGGGTGTTGCAAATAGGATCCCTGAAATTTTCATCCCAAATGGGAATTGAACCAGTGACCTTTAGCTTCATAGTCCAGTGCGCTAACCACTACACCATGGCACCCTTATTCACTCCAGGTACTCTGGCTTCCTCCACCAATAAAAACATGATATAGGCAACTGGGACATGACTTATTGTTTAGCTTACACTCTTCATTCAAAAAACAAATAGCAAAAAAGAATTATCAGTCTATCACTCTATTTCATTGGTTGATAGGATAAAAACAATAACACCTGTATTGATTTTAATTAATCAATGAACTAGTCTGATTACTATTACCATATACAATGTACCTGACATTACATTCAGATAGCCTTAATCAGACTTTTTAAATAATTGGCTATTAAAGAATAATTTCAAATTCATCTCATTTCATTAAGTATCACATTTTTCCTACTGTGTTTTGTAGATGGCTGTTTAGCTCACAAGACAGCTGTAGCTGCAGGTGCTTTAATGGTTTATCTTCGTTACCTCATCCTTCCTGGACCAAAAACTTTGGAAGAAAATACAAAAGAAATGTTACAGCAAAGACATTTGTTAAATATTAATGATAGTGGTGTAGAAAAATTCTTCAAAGGTGCTAAAGTTGTTAAACAGTTGAAAGACACTCATCAGAAAGGACATGCTATGAATAATAACCAATTAGTAGCCCAGATGAATGATAATGATAAAGATGATGATTATTATGCAGATGAAAATGATGAAGATGAGGAAGAAGATGAAGATAAAAATGATGAAAAAGGAGGAAATAAAAATGTTCAGTTTGACAATCATCAGAAAGATGATAAAAAGGATAATGGATATGAGGATGAATATGAAGATGGTAAAAATGAAAATGAGAAAAGCCTTCTTGTTAAAAATATAGCTGACAACGATAAAAACTTGCCAAAACCAGATGATACTGATTATACTTACTATGAAGACAAAAATAAACATGATGATTATACAAACGAAGAATACGATGAAAAAGATGACAATGCTGAAAAGGAAGATAAAGATACAGTTAGTGATAAAATTAAAATAAAATTAATAAAGGAATCAAAAAATGATGAGCAATATTCTCAAAGTGGTATGCAGTCACCGAGTGGTGTATTTATTGTTATTTCATGCACAATTTTTGTGTTACTGATATTTATGTATAGATTTTTAAGAAATAGACGAGTACATATTAGATATAATTACAAAAATTTCAACAGAGTGTGATGAACTGTTAAACATTGTTAGGTTTTATTTTCATTTTGTTTGTTTTGTGGTCTCAAATTTTTTTGTAATATTTTTACATTGTTGTTAATAAAGATCCAATGTAGTGAAATCCATTTTATTATCTGTGTAAAACAAGGTCAGTTAGATTTGATAATATAATTAGGCATATTGTATGCATTCTGTTAATTAGTGCTTATAGATAAAATTAAAACATGATGAAGTGTTTCTCTGTAATAAATAGAGCCTAAAAGTTTTAAACATAGTTAAATACCCGGTAATGTAAGATGTCTAGTTGTACTTCGTATTGAAATCCAGTTAATTTGCCAAATATTACATAGTGAATCTTGTTTCAAATTTATTTTTACCCACACCTATAAATACCTACTGAAATTTTTCCTGTTGATGCTAAAATAAGGGGAGAATTTTTTTCTTTACATAAATAAAAAATCATTAAATTTAGAAATGACCATCAAAGTCTGGTCTTGTTATATTGACAGAGTGATGTCCCTTGATTTTTAGAAACTGGAGGTTTCTGTGTAATTGGGGCAACAGTTTCCTACATGTATTGACACATTTTATAGTATGATTTACAGAAAACAATTTTGATTACACATGTATATATAATTTATATGGTATAACATTTGCAGTGCATATTTATATTGATCTTGCATGATTTTATATGTATTATATATGTTTAGAGCTTTTCATTGACATAATTATTACTTATATAGAATTTTGTGTTGCCAGTATTGTGTGTCACATAATACACTCTAGTCAAAAGTTGTTATAATATATTTATTTTATTTTAACAAATATAGATATGTAATGTCTTCCAATTTCAAATATAAATGTTAAATGATTTAAAATAATTGCTGAAATATGTATGTTATGCATAAAATTGAAAAAAAAGCATGCAAATACACATAAATAATAAATGTACTTTAAGTTTCTCTCTCCACAAATGTCTTCCATTTAAATATGAAGAATTTTAACTTTTTTGTAGAATTTTTTTTTTAACCTCAGATTTAAGTATTTTACAAAATAAATATTTTATAATAATTTATACATGTACCACAAAATCATAAAATTGTGTATACTCCAAATACAAGTTTCACTAAATCACCATGATAAATAGGCATACATATAAACAAATTTGCAGGAAGTTTTCACACACTTACCTAAATTTAAAAAAAACAATTACAGAAAATGTAGAAATTATTTTTTCATAGTTTTCAATAGACAATATGTTTTATTTGAATAGAAAAAATTTAAACTCAAAACATATTTCATTACTGTTTTCTACAGAGATTGGAATTATAGAAGAAAGGAGTTTAACATTTTCCAGGTTTATTGTTTCTCTTCTCATGAATGTCAATTTAACTTTGTATAAAAAACATATCATTTATCTGATGTGAACAATAAATCTTAATTTCTCTTTAGTTGTAAAAAAAACATGCTAAAGTATTAATTTAAAAGGTCTGACTTATAATTTTTTTTTCTTTACATAAATCCAAACTGTACAGCAACAACTTATTTCAGAGTTTTTTTTTTAAATATATTTCAGTAATGCTATATATCTTTTGAAATAACAGAAATAAATTCTTAAGTTTGAATTTTTTAAAAGTTTTTCCAACTTTCCCTTTGAATTTAAAAACTGTATTCCAATCAAACATTAAAAATAAAACAGTTGCAATATTTACATGTATAATACAAAAGATCAGGGAGATCAGTTGGCAATATCATTATAATACCTCTTTTGTATGAATTAAGTAATGACTGATTAAAATAGTAACATTTAATTTCAGTCGTTATATGAAAAGATAATTTTTCATAAGTTTCATTGATGATGCTCAAAATCAAAACATTCAAAAACCATTATCCTGATTGTGTGTACCAAGTCAGACTATCCTGACTCCTGTTGTTTTAGTGTTTGTATTTTTTGTCTGAATTTTTGTTGATTGGATGGCATTAATTGATGGATATGTCATTGTTGACCTTTCCTGTTATTTATCTGTTTTGTTGTATATTATTGAAAACTTTTAACTGATACAAAACATTAGCTTTTTAAATGATAAATTTATCAACATAAGTATTGTGAATTCAGTTATTTTTGTTTACATCAATTTTCATGGATTATGGAAAGACAGCATATTCGTGGGTTCTTAATTTCGTGGATTTCAAAAAATGTTGAAATGAAAAGCTGTCGTAATTGCTGAAATTGTTTAAGATCAGAAAATAAATGAACAGTTTTTAAAAGATTTATTTCCTTTGATGTGAAATCAGTGATTAATTTCAGTTTAGACTTAATTTAGTATGTGATCATTTAGGGCTTAATAAAAACATCAAAATTGTAAGAACGATTTATATTTTGTTTAGTTCTTAAATTCTGAGATTAATCTGTCCACCAAATCCACAAAATTGGTGCACCATGAATAATAAGTGTTTCATAATATTTGTAAGAAAGGATTTCATGGATAAATTCTTGACACAAAATAAACACATGTAACAAAATTTTAGCAAAGGTACTACCGTCTTTCATGTTTAAGTTGCAGAGAGGCTTTCTGCATGGACAAATACCTTACACCACATTGTAAGCTCTGGTTTGAGCAGAATCATTAGCTAGTTTAAATGTCAGTCATGTCATATAAGTATGATTGAAGCTTTACATAGGTGTGAGGAATACAAAGAAATGACAACAGGCAGAAAAATCTAACAAATACTGTTACATCTTACCTGATAATTTCCTTATGAAAATTCTAAAACTCAACAAACATATGCAAATCACAGGGTACATCAGGATCAACCTATGAGTATTGCAAACAATATGCTTAAAATATAATTACTATGTGTGTATTTGTACATATTAGTGACACTGAAATTTGAAGGGTATTACCACTGGATGCAGTTTGTATATTTTGTGTGATTTTAATTTTTTTATTGCAGACTTGTAATGAAGTGATTTGAGGTAAAGCTTTTTACATTTTAAATTTTAGTCATTGTTAAACATTTTTATGTTTGTACATTTTACATGTCTTTATCAAAATATTTATTAAAACTGAATTGAAATTTCAAATAAAATAGAGTAAACAGAAACATTTATTCATTTTTAGCTTAACTTCATAAGTTGGCTATGGCTGCCAATGTTGTCCATACCTTTGCAGCCCAATGCTCTTCTGAAATATTAGTCATTACTTTAAAATATGAATCATTTATTCCGTAGCAGAATATCTATAAAGCCATAAAGAATTAAGATGAAAGGAAGGGGGTTTGTATTGTGTGACAATGAGTGAATAGAATATTTCTACTGTGTTCTTCCTCCCAAAAGTTTGTTTATCCTGATTACAGAAGTAACACTGCAGCTGAATGTAACTATGAAGAAAGAAGAAACAGGGAGGTTTGGGTACTCATAAAAATGGTGTTTAACCCACCACTGTTAAGTGTCTGTACCAAGTCAGACTACCCTGATTCTCTGTTGTTTCAATGTTTGTGTTTTGTGCTTTCTATGTTATTTTTTGTTTAAAGTTCCGTCGGTTTGATGGCTTTGACGATCATTGACCTTTCCTGTTATCCTTTTTGTTGCTTATCTAGTAAGAAAGATGATGAATGTTGAACCTTTTTAAAAATGTTATTGATATTTTTTTTCAATCCTCTACAATAAAGAACAAATAATAATAGAGTATTCAGATTAGGCAATTATGTTTTGGAAAAATCCGGTTTGGAGAGGGATGATTTCATGGCCAAAGTGATGAACATTAAAATATGATAAAGCTGGCTAATATCGGGAGTGTTTATGGAAGAAACTCGTACTGCTCAAATGAAGGTGGTGATGAAATTGCTTTTTAGCTAACCTGGACCAAAGGGCCATGTGATCTATTGTCATCACTTTGCGTCCGTTGTCCGTCCATCTCCTCTGAAACCGCTTGGGCAATTTGAACCAAACTGCAGGAATAATGTATGGAAAGGTGTCTATAAAAGTTTCTCAGATATTCTGATCGGATGAAAAACACGCCCCCCCCCACTTCATATGAATGATAAGTGGGAGGCCCTCTCCATAGATTCCTCCTTTGGTGTTTGTCGGGGAACATGTCAGCTTCGGTGGTATAGATTTGCATTTAAAACTGGGAAATCACAATTTCATTATCTGCTCTGAAACTATAAGTTTGGCAGGAATAATGTATGGAAGGTCTTCGTTTGTCCGTTTTCAAATTATTCCCTAAAACTGCAATGGCGTGCGTTTTCCTGACGTTGGGAGACGATCCGTGAATAGTCCTCGTTTGGTGTTGAACGGTTGGCATACATGGCGGCTATGGTGGCACGGAATTCAGTTTTTCTGAAACTACAGAGCCAATATTATCCAACCAAACTTGAATGTACTTTACAAAAAAGTTCTCATTCCTTTCTGATCGGCTATGACCTGATAAACAAACAGCATTAAATATGTTAAGTACAGTATCTGCTTCATTGTCCAGAAGATCGATTCAGGCTCACAATGGCCTCTAGTTTGAATGACCTTATACATGGCCATGTTAGGCCGCACCAAATTGATTTTCAGGTCTTTGGATTTCGCCTCTCCGATTTTCGGACTTCGTTAATTGTAAGAACAAGTGTTTTTTTTTTTTTTTTGCTTCATTTTGCAAAATTGCTGAAAATTCATTCCAAATTCTTCATTTTTCAAGAAATTAAAAATAAAGTGTTCTCCCACTCCTAAAATTTGTTAAAAAATAGGTATTTTTTTTTATATTTTTTTTTGCAATATTTCAGTTAAAAAAATTGTGCCGCACGTAAAAGATCTTCGCCTGATCAAAATAGAGTCAGAAGAAAAAAATGTTAAATTAAAATTTCACTCGCTCGCGTTTATTTTTGCCATAAAAATCCAAAGAAATAAAGATTAATTTTGTGTGGCCTAATTAGATTTGTTTCAGAGTGAAATGAACAAATTGATGATCATTTCATCATTTTGCGTACAAATGTATTTACATATCCTTTGAGCGATGGCTATTTGCAACATGTTACCAGTTCCTTTATTTCATTAATGTGAGTTCGAATCTCCACCAATAAAAACTACCGCCGCAAAATATCCAGATGTGCTGAAAACGGCGTAAAACCCCAACTAAACAAACAATTCATATGTTGTTTTCGTAAAGTTGTTGAATTTGAGTTCTTGTTCACTACAATTAATATCAAGCCTGATTTATGACGTCGGTGACATTTTGTGGTAAGTAGTATTATGCTTCATTAACATGTAAAGTATTTTTCTCGATTCTTTTCAGACTTGCTCTCTCTTGATGTTATTGTTCAAATATATTGCTTAAGTATGATGGCAGGGATGTTATTTAGATAAACAATAGTTGGCAGTTTAATTTTGGAATACGATCGTCATATTTAAAATCTTCAAACCCGTATTATTCTTATTCATTATCCGGAGCAGTGGAGTCTACCCCCGGTTTTTTGGTGGGGTCCATGTTGTTCATATGTTTTTAGTTTTCAATTGTAGTGCATGTATTGTTTTGGTCTTGTCTTCGCTGTTCTCCGGAGTTTGTCAGTTGTTTCGATTTTTCTTTCCTTCGAATATCCCTTTGGTATTTCTTTACTTTACTAACATGTCTAAGGCTACTCATGTGTTGATCCATAAATAGGTTCTAAACAGATTTACCATATTGAACGAATGTTAAGATTTCTGAAGCCAAAAACTCTAAATAAGAGGAATGTGCCGTTCGAAAATCGTAATAAAATAAGGCAAAATTAATTATTATAATTCTAAAATATAGAAACTAAAGTCTGTGTTTCTGATCCTTGCTTGGGTTTGACGAGTTAAGTTACAGGGTGTTGACTCGAAAACCACAATTGATCACATGTCTTACTGTTTTATGACAAACAGTAATACATAAATCATCTTATTTTGTTGGATTCATAATATGCATATTGTGCAATAATTATTAATCAGAGGTACTTATGGTAACTTTTCAATCTTTACTAGTATAATAATATAATTGCTTGATTTAATTTTACCTCTTTTCTCACTATTTTTTATATTCCTATAGTAGATTGATAAGATGTCTATGATTTTGAATATGCCATTGGATTTCCGAATAAATGTAACCCTCTTCTTCCCTGAAGACAAGTGAGGGCGTATGTATTGTAAATTCCATTCTGAAAGGAATATACATCAAGTTCTCATAATTACTAGTATACAATTGTCTAAACTTTACATGAATGGAGAGTTGGCGACATTCTATTTTGCTTAAGATTTCATGTTTTGTGTTGATTTTATCTTTGATCCTTTTCCTAGTGGGATTTTGTACCGTATCATGGATGAATACTTCCGGAGCTGGGAGTTCATACGATTATGGACTGTGGAAGGAAAGAGACTGTGAATTCAATAAATGTGTTGAAACAAAATGGTCAGAATTTATGAACAAGGGTATGTTTTACGGTTTATTCCAAGTACAATAAAATATTGTAATGCACTGCTTATAATCACTGAAATCAGAAATCATCGATGTATGGGAAAATGTCACCATCGCTAACTTACACGTTTTCTGCAATTTTACGCATACTAGTATTCAATTTTGCTCAATATATGTTTTTCAAAGAAGACGAACTATAATTTATATTACTACGATCGTTTTTAAATAATCAAAAGGTAGTCAGGTTGGTGTCCTTTTTCAAATTAAAATAATGTGTCTAGAAATTATTATAAATGTTTTAATACCGGCTTTGTAGAGTTCCGTGTAACATAGTATTAATGGCCGTTCTTTTAGACGGTCCAACATTAAGAACACTAAACGGAGTAAATTTTTTCCTGTAATTTAAAATATGTATCCTCGCACATTTGTTCTAGTTTCGTGTAAAAACATTCCATGTAACGTTATATATACATGTATTCCAACACTCTGTAGTTATGTAATTGTTTCTGAGGACTTACTGATTCTGTTTTTTTTTCAGTTTTACGCGAAGAAAACTTGAGATCTCACAAAACATGTTTAACCCAGCCAGGAACCTCTAGCCTTTGTTAGTCTTGTGTGTTTTTTTTAATTTTGGTTCATTTGTAATATTTCGGAGTTTAGTGTGCCGTCCATTTAGCTGGACTAGTGTGCATTATTGTTTAGGGGCCAGCTGAAGCCCGATTCCGGGTGCGCGATTTTCTCGCTGCGTTGAAGACACATTGGTAGCCTTGAGCTGTTCTTGCTCTTTGGTCGGGTTGTTGTCTCTTTGACACATTCCCCGTTTCCATTCTCTATTCTATTGTAATAATTAATTGTTTGTCGTTGATATCCGATGGTTTATTAATTCAAATACATAACAACAACATTTATTGTGCAACCACAAAATACAATTGGCTACTAAGGCTGTGGTAATTCTTCAGTCCATTTAACATAATATTTCTGTTGTTTTCATATTTTTCACAGCTTATAAGAAAATGGGATTCATTTTCTATAGAATTACCATCCTCTCATACAAGTCAGGGTTTTGTATCCACGTTCGTTCCTACAAACCCCTGACATCACACATTCATATTTTACGGATCGGAAGTGCACGATTTTCATTGATTACTTCTCAAGGTCAAATGAGAATTCATTTGAGTCGTTTGGTAGAATTTTCTAGGTCACACACCAGTCGACGATATGTTCGACCCGCAAAATATGAATGTTTCATGTCAGGGATACAAAACCCTGACTTGGGAGGATGTAGTATTACATACATTACATAATCGTTCATCTCGTGGTATAGGTTTAAGTTTATTGAATTGATCGGTTTCGATCTTTAGTGGGTGTGAACTAATTCGCAGTTTACATTAAGCGTTTCTTGATTTTCTTTCTTTAATTAGAATAAGAAATTTTTCCCTGTTGTAGTTTTGCTTAAGTATTTGATAAGAATCTAGTTTTTGATTCTGCTGTATTTTGGAGATATGTATTACATAAGAGTTGTGAAAATGAAGTAATAAATATTTCAAGATGGTAATTATATCGATTTCTCCATACGTCAGAAAATATACATTATATATTTCTTTAATTCAAATACATATACATTGTATATATACTGCAGTTTGTGTTCACTGGTAGTAAATTTGTTTCAAGTCTTCAAATCGAAGAAAGCGTCCGTACTTAATAGTTTTAACGTCGAGACCAAATTGACACCTGTTCCCAACCCTCGATAAAGCCTTCAAAGATGATATAACAAAGTATCTCTTATCAGCCAGTATAGACGCAGTATTATAAGGATCTAACAAGATCGTGCAGTTGGAATATGCATGATTAGTTTAGTACACTAAAAACTTACATTTTCAGTTGTTTAAAACAATTTATATATAGATGTTCAGAGGTTATTGATGAACGTTGTTATGGTAATCAGTATTTACTAAAGCTACTTATTTTTAGATTGTGCATCTAAAGATAACGAAAAGAATGTGATTCACTTACTTGTTATCATCTATTTCTGTGTCTTTAATTATAAATACAGAAGCCAGATCTCTGTTAACTTTCAACAAAATGGTTGTTGCAAAACGATGGAAAGAGGCTTCAATATATATCATCATAGCTCTGTTTTCGAAAACAGTGTCTGTCATTTTGTTTTTGGTTGGATTTTCGTCCGCTACATGGGTAATAAAAACATACGATGATAAAGGGATGCGAATTTATGGTTTATGGAAATATCGAAGATATTATCCTTGGGGCAAACCTACCGAGGAATATAAGCTAAGTGGTCTGCTTATTCAGAGTGGGGAAACACCAACATCAGTTACCAGAACAGGTAAGGATTGCCTTTATCCTACTCCGACATCGGTTACCAGATAAGATATAAGGGTTACTTACCAAAACATCGGTTACCAGAATATGTTAAGATTGCCTTTATCCTACTCTGACATCGGTTGATAACCGGTATAAGGGTTACCTACCCAAACAAGGTAAGCACTGACTACATATATTGTCGGTAGGTATAATTAAAATACACAACCTCAGGTTGTTCATCTATCTGCAACAACAACCTACTCCTATAAAATATTCTAGAGTTATAAGGTTCCTCAAACCCATCACTGCACAATGCTTAAGTTGAAATTTCACAAAATAATATAATTATGATAGTGCTACAATTTTTCCAACTTTGCAGCTATATTTCATTTTATTTTTAGTATCGATCCAGACTTGCATTTACTCACATCTCGTTTTTTTTGTTTCCAAAGTGAAAAAAAATCAATTTCCTTGAAATGCCTTTAATAAGTTCAAAAGACCAAATTACAGTAACAAATGTTATCCAGTGTCATGTATCAACGGTTTGCAACAGAAACATACAAACATGACAAAGTATGAGACATGTGTCTAGCTAAACTACAGACTATATAATTTATTAAAAGTAATCTATATAGTTTTGTATTTGATAGTTTAATTGAATAAAAAAATATATTTGTTCAAATAGGTTGTATATCTTGAATTCCAAATAATACCTTTTCGTGTTCTAGTAAAAGAACTGTCAAAATACACCTTTAAAAATCTCCAAATGCAGACTTTTTATATGTCCTTTAGATTGCTCATTGCATTCCCTTTGATACATATCCCTCAGAATTTCGGCACTGGGACGTAAAGAGTTGAATCGACCCTAATATATCAGCGACCGTAATGTTTGACCCAACCTTGACCCGAATATATATGGCACGCCGTTTTTATATTTATTCAAATTCCAAGATATCTTATTTATTTAACAAGATATCTTATTAAGTATTAAGATATCTTATTAAGTATTAAGATATCTTTAATTTTTATAAGATATCTTATTTAATTTGAAAGTAAATCAGATATCTCTATAAGTTAATAAGATATCTCTATTAGTTAATAAGATATTTCTATAAGTTTATAAGATATCTCTATTAGTTTATAACATATCTCTATTAGTTTATAAGATATCTTATTAAGTAAATAAGATATCTCTATTATTAACTATATAAAAGATATCTTATATAGTTAATAAGATATCTTATAAATTAATAGAGATATCTTATTAACTTATAGAGATATCTTATATATTTAATCAGATATCTTTATAACCAGTTAAATAAGATATCTCTATAAGTTAATAAGATATCTCTATAAGTTTATAAGATATCTCTATTTGTTTATAAGATATCTTATAAACTTATAGAGATATCTTATAAACTAATAGAGATATCTTATAAACCTATTGAGATATCTTATTAAGTATTAAGATATCTTTAATTTTTATAAGATATATTATTTAATTTGAAAGTAAATAAGATATCTTTATAAGTTAATAGGATATCTCTATTAGTTAATAAGATATCTTACTTCTTTATAAAGATATCTTTTAAACATACTTTATTAGATATCTTATAAAGCTTACAAGATATCTTATAAACTAATAGAGATATCTTATTAACTTATAGAGATATATTATATATTTAATAAGATATCTTTATAACCAGTTAAATAAGATATCTCTATAAGTTAATAAGATATCTCTATAAGTTAATAAGATATCTCTATAAGTTTATAAGATATCTCTATTTGTTTAAAAGATATCTCTATTAATTTATAAGATATCTCAATTAATTTATAAGATATCTCAATTAGTTTATAAGATATCTTATTTAACTAAATAAGATATCTCGAAATTGAATAAATATAACAACGGCTTGCCATAAATATATCAGAAAAAACATCCTGTTATAGGCGGATGGCCATCGGAAAGTTAAAAAAAAATGCATTAAGATTGTTAGTTTTTTTGGTGTGTCCATGTTGTTCATTTGTTTTTTGTTTTTAATTGTAGTGCATGTATTGTTTTGGTCTTGTCTTCGTTGTTCTCGGGAGTTTGTCAGTTGTTTCGATTTTTCCCTCCTTCGAATATCCATTTGGTATATCTTGACTTTACTTAGTTAACAATACGATACATTTATCATCAAGTTTTCTTCAAATGTAAGCCGCTCGACAAAATATAAAACTTTTTAGCTCGTTAGCTACGCTCACTCGCCGAAAAAGCTTCACATTGTGTCTCGTGGCTGATATTTTACGATATACGTTGCAGAAAACCTGATATTATATACATGTATATATTTCAATCATTTTTAAGGGTATATATATATATATTCTTTTTTTCAGACTGGTACAGAGCCACACAAGCTATGGAATGTCTTGGACTGATATTTCTCATGTTAGCATTACTAACGATGTTGTTGTATTTTTGTGTACCATCCTGTAAGGTTCGGAGAGCTCTCTACGGAATGATCAGCTTCACCTTCATAGCAGGTAAATTCAGATTGTGTATCGATGCTCGGCATCTAAATAGGTAATAGCAAGTAAACATCAGATTGTGTATTGATAGTCGGCATTTTGTATAGGCAATAGCAGGTAAACTTTCAGATTGTGTATCGATGGTCGGCATCTGTAAAGGTATTAGCAGGTAAATTCAGATTGTGTATTGATAGTCGGCATTTTGTGTAGGTACCGTAGCTGACAATGAGAATGGATGATTACTAGCATATGTCTTTTTAGAGTATCATCAGTTGTACTGACTGTTTCGCGTCGTAAAATTCTTCACAGGTGAGGTATTTATGAACAATAGTTGAACAAAGTTAAAAAACAAGTGCTACAACAAGCCTTTTTTGATGATCGCCAATTCCGGACTACAAGAAGCCTTTTATGGTGATCGCCACTTCCTGGCAATCATTTTCACTTTTACAGGTATTTCTTTCTCACTCACGGTACTCAGATATTACCAGGATACCATAGAATAAGATCAACCCTCGACAACCATCTTATTAAATTAAACTAAGGAAAACTAAAAATATCCCCTCACATACAAATATATAAGGAAACAACATAGACTAACTTCGTATAATCTGGAAATGTATTTTAAATTCAAGCTGATTAAATCAAATTTTTTTTGCCCTCGGGACACTTATTTGTCCCTTCATCTGCATTTTACTAACTCCAACGACAATTTTTCACAGCTGAAACGCCACAAATAAATAGCATGAATGAAATAAAGATCAAATTTTAATAAAATTGAGTGAAGTTAAAGTTTTTTGAGTATTCAAATATCCACTCGTCTGTGTACATCGTATACAGTAAAATTAAAACAGATATCTGAAGGTCGGTATATTTACCATGATGACACTCGCTATAATTCGGAAATCATTTGGTAAATGTTTGTATTTCGTTCTGCTGTAATGAATATTCTTTGTTTTTTTCAGTTTTCTTCATTGTGGTTGGCATTGCAATATTTGGATCAAAGTTCGACGAAAGAGGATTCGATGTTGGGTGGTCTATGGGTTTAGCTATTGGAGCAGCAATATTAGCGTTTATTTCAGGAATCTTACAAATTCTGGAATTAACATAATATTCATAGGTTAAATGTCACTTCACCACTTGATGTTAGTTCTATAGTACGATTTATGAAATAAGGAAACGGAAAAAATGTCAAAATATTTTGATAATACCTGCATGAAAATACAAAAAAATGTTCAGTCCCAAAGTTATATGCATCAAATTTATTTAGGTATTCAGTGATACGTTTTATTACCTAAGTGGTTTTGCAGGAATGCAAATAAATGTCTAAAGCAAAGGTTTATACAACGTCATTTGCATTTTAAATATCTTCTGCATTTAAAAATTTTCTGTTTTCTCAATTCGGAAATCGAACATTGGTAAAACATATTCCATGTAACGTCATTAGTCCAGTGTATTTGTTATTGTTTGTGGCTTATGTTTAATAAACCTGTTATATCGTTACAATTTATAGTCTTTTGTCACAACAGAACATTATGTATTGTCCAATTAATTAAAAAAGGCCATTATACTTACTTTGAATATGGTATTCCTGTAAGTGAAGGAATGTTAGATCACAAACCACATCATTTTCTCACTTCAGAAATCGCATATTAGGAAAAAATAATCAGTGTCGTATATAAAATTAATCTTAAACATTTTTATGTTTTTAACGCTACATATCATATTACATCTCAGTACGGAGCTTAAAAAGTGTCGATTTTGTCCGTTCGTCTATTACCCTACAAATGGTCTTCTCGATCGTCAAAGTCTTAATTTCGAACAACTTTTTTAAGTTGTTACTAATGAAAGTCAACTTTAAAAAAGTTTTAAAAGCTATACAATCTCCTAAGCGAACATTGTAATCAGCAAAAACCAAACATGTCTGGAAATCTATTTGACCCCTCAGTTCAACACATACATAATGTTTTTTTCTATAATCATTCAGGAAATAAGAAAACTAAAAGTTATTTTTATTCGTTCTTCTTTATTACAAGTTCCCTGAACCCTGTGTTGTCGTCATGTTCCCTTTTAAATAAAATGCCATCACAATTACCAATAATAATCTCTGCGGTAGTTTTAACAGTCATATTGCCAATCACATGACCACCAAATACCATTCCACTCTCATCACTCAAACTTGCATGGAGATGACCACCATCGGATAAAGTCCCAACTAAAGAAACAATTTCAAAGTTTCCTGAATAGTGCTTTATCTGCAAAAGACAACTAGCTGTAGTTAACAACTGAATATGCAAATCCAACACATGAATAAATCTTCGGACAAAGATCTTAATCAATTGAAAGACCATTATTAACTGTAGTAGTCATTGCACTACAGGCTATTCATGCTACTAGTCATAACGTATCTGAAAACGTAACCAATAGTCTCACGAGTCTTGAACGCGGCAAATGTGATATTTTCGGTTGGAGACTAGAACGGAATTACATTTATTACAGATGACAGTAAATTACAATGTCAATATGGCTAAATCAATCTCTACAGCCAACAAACTTTAGAAGGAAATTAATTTTAGTGCAGTATTTTAATAAGTAGATGAATTTGAGTTATGTATTGGTATTCAGTTAGTATATTTACAAATACAGCATATATTATTGTTACACATGTAATTCTTTAATTATCTGTGTATTCGGCTCTAAATTAGTGATAAATGTAAGTTTCAATATGGTTGAGGTTGATTTAGGGTTCTTCAGTATCAAATTCATAAGTCAAACTTCGATTTTTTTTAATACAGTAATTTACCGATTTGCTGTCTGCCATCCGAAGTGTAGCTGCTGTGACACTACCAACACAACTGATTACAAAAGCAGCTTGAAGGCTATTATGTGTAACAAATTCAGAAAGATTCTGTCTGATTTCTTGCCCAGGTTCTAATCTTACTGGATAACACGTCAGGGGACATGGAACAGCAGAGACGCACTGAAAAAACAACCCAATCACAATACTGTAAAGTTCTGCTGGCAACTATTTGGTATTATTGATAAATATTCTTTTAAACATTATTTTGCCAATTTATAATGTAACGTTTGAAACCATGTTAAATCAAACTAAAAAAATCTCATCATTGGAACCCACTTGAGCATCGATCGTATGTTGAAACTAGATTTTCATCGTCACGGTATTCTTTCGATTTATCTCGAATCATATCGTTAAATCAACTGTGCCATGACCATGACTGATAGTATTGCGACAGGCGAAATCAAAGTGATGGATACTCACACAAAACGAAAGGATCTAGAATATTAAAAAAAATACTCACCGAAGAAAATCTGACAGGAACAATCTCCCTTTCAACATACCCAGAAAACCCACATTTCAGCAATACTGTACATAAGCCTTAGAGATATTGATGGAAAATATTTCTTGTTTTAAGCAATAACACAGAGAGTAGCATGAAAATTATTATGCCGAATGAGGATGCACAACCTCTCTGAACTGGGATAAAACACGTGTTGCTAAAGCAAACTAAGGTGGTCTAGCATGGGTGTCTTACACTGGTAAACAATCTCCTCAACCCCTGATATTAAAGAACTCCAAAGACTTAAAGGATATTTTACGATCTCGGTCCATTTCAGTCTGTAACAGCATAAAAAACATTTGATTTCTCTACCCTCTATACCACCATTCCTCATTCACAACTGATGCTTTCAAAATAAAAATGGCAACAACAGATACACATACCTTGTCATTGGTAGAGCTAAATCATACTTTGTTAAAAACCACTCTAAATCTAACAAAAAATATACAGAGGACGAAATTGTCCTGATGATTGAATTTTTGATCGACAGCATATTTGTTCAATTTGGTGGACGTGTTTTCCAACAGACAATTGGCATTCCTATGGGTACTAATTGTGCGCCACTACTGGCCGACTTGTTCCTTTACTCATATGAGGCAGACTTCCTTGACGGGCTTCTTAAGGAAAAACAGAAGAAATTAGCCCGTACCTTTAATTTCAGCTTCCGCTACATAGATGATGTCTTATCACTCAACAATTCACGTTTTGGGAATTTCTTACATCTCATCTATCCCAATGAGCTCGAAATTAAGGATACAACAGACACTGCCAAGTCTGCATCTTATCTTGACCTTCACCTCGAAATTGACACCAGAGGAAGGTTGAATACAGAACTTTACGACAAACGGGATGACTTTGACTTTCCAATCGTCAACTTCCCATTTTTGAGCGGCAATATTCCAGAAGCCCCGGCGTATGGTGTATATATTTCACAACTCATACGTTATTCCAGAGCTTGTGACATATACATTGACTTCCTGGACAGAGCCCGGCTTCTGACAGAAAAGTTGCTCAGACAGGGGTGCGTTGCTCCTAAGTTGAAGTCATACTTATTAAAGTTTTATGGGCGTCATCATGACTTGGTTGACAGGTATGAAAAAACCGTTTCCTAAATGAAAATGGACCTGTTCCATTGATATTACCCCTTCCGCATATCGGATTTGACATGGACAGCATGGCGGCCGGGTGTCCTGCAGGAAGCAGAGACTGCATGCTTACTCTTCCGGAGCACCTGAGTCTACCCCCGGTTTTTTGGTGGGGTCCATGTTGTTCATATGTTTTTAGTTTTTAATTGTAGTGCATGTATTGTTTTGGCCTTGTCTTAGTTGTTCTCCGGAGTTTGTCAGTTGTTACGATTTTTCTCTCCTTCGAATATCCCTTTGGTATTTCTTGCCTTTACTTGTAATGAGAGAAATTAAATTGGCCGGTAAAAATCAAAGATGGGCTCAGGTGGTCATGTTGTTCATCGAATCGAACCAAAGGTGGACCGTTTGTAGATGTCCTTTCATACATCATTCCTACCAAGTTTGGTTACAAGCCATCAAGTAGTTTTAATTATAAGAAAACTTATAATTTATTTCGGTATTTTGTGATAGGTTTTATTCGGAGGAGAAAATCAAAATGTGAAAAGCCTACGGACGGCAGACGCAAAGTGATGACATAATATCCCGGCATCAGATCACATGGCCTATAGGCCAGGTACATGTTGATATGATAATGAATATGATCCCTGCTTTGTACTAGACCGACACGCTAAGTCGGATTTTTAATGTGCTAGCTCACGAGGTAACTGTCCACACAGGAAGACATATCACCTCACTCGGACACATTATACTGACTCCGAGCCGACCAGTCTTTGCTCTTACTCCTAGATGCCGCGTGCTTGGCGGAGAAGCAGCAAATACCAATTTTAATGTCTTTGGTTTGACCCGGCCGGGGATCGAACCCGCGACCTTCCGCACTCGGGGCGAGCACGCTACCACGAGACCACCGAGGCGGTTTATGACAAAATAAATACTACCGTTATCACTGTAACGGGACTTAAATTCCCTCTTGTGCGATAGAAGTTTTAGAATCGTAACGATTTATAACTACCCTGAGCGGTTTACTACCGAACCAAAAGTTCCGGGTTCGATCCCCGGTTGGGGTGTTAGATAATTTTAGGAAACAAATCATGCTCTACACCTGCATCTTGACTAACCATTTACTTCACCTTCATACCTAGACAAAATTAATACAGAAAACCTGAGACTACTATAACACTGTGCTATAGTAGTTTCTGAGAAAACACAGGAAATAAAATGTCAAATAGGTTGCATGAAAATTATGGAAGGGAATTACCGCCATAATGATAACGATATATTCTTGTTGTATTATTACTATTCTTATTCCTATTATTGTAATTGTCAGCTGTATTATGATAAATCTTATTTTCTAATTTCATAAACATCTAATTTCTATTTTATATTATTAAATTTCTAAATTGTTACAGGCCGATTATTAATTTTTTATTGTAACTTTTCTACTTTCATGCATAAATTTTTAAATTTTATTTTCCAAAATTATACTTTTAAACTTTACAACCTCAAGCTTGTCAAATCCTGAAATGAAAAAGATCAAATATCCCGTTTCCATAAAAAATACACGAATTAGAATTTAGAACTTAGAACTTAGACGAATAGCAATCAGCATATTGGAATTTAGAACTTACGAATTGGAATTTAGACGAATGCGAGTTAGCATAATTGAGTTGGCATAATTTAATGTCACATTATGACGATCAGTGGCGCTGTCGTCTGTACAATGAATCTCCCTCATCATGTGACCTTGTTTACGACAACTAGAACGATAGCTGAGGGTCTTAAAGAGGGGGTATGAGAACGAACAACGTGAAATAAAAACATTTTCGCTGAAATCGAATCACGAATAATAAGCAACGTTCTAAGGAAAAGAAAACGGACATATACAATTTTTTTTTTTTAATATTCACTTCTTTATTAAATTGAATATTGATGGAACTGATTAGCCTATATCAGAATTTCCCGTATCTTCAATACCGTAACACGTAAAATAACGAATCGCGGGCAATAAAAAGAACTGGAAACGCCCAAAGATCGAAAACACGAGAAATGAAATGGGGAAAACGCAGCACGAAAAACACGCTGTACGTTACCTCCCTCATAACTCTGGGGCCGTCAGATTTACGGCTGTGGTTCACTGTTTACCCAGTAAGTTTTAAAAGAAATATTGGATGGACACTGGTGGATTTAGAGAAGTGGAAGGGCCCGCCCCTTTTTAGCCGAGACCATATATTATGTATAAAAGTCCCATAAAATTATCCCGGGTCTCCTGTTGTCTTCGGGGCCTGTATACGATATTTATTGTGGGTAGGCCTACTCACAATAACTATCGTATTTTACAGGCCCTATGCTTTTTCACTAAAGAATTGTCAGATGCCGTGACCCGGATCCGACACTGATCACAGGGCTCGTATCAATATAGTCTTTCGATCACCAATCATTACTGGTTGATACGAGGGAAGGGGGAGGCTTTTCATAAAACTTTTCATATTGAATCCTTGAAGTCCTCAGTGGGTGATGTGAAGCCCCCGGAATTTCCTGGATTTTCTGAGATAAATTTTAGCATAAAAATAAAAGTTTTATGCCCCCTGACAAAAAATTGGGGGTGGGGTGGGTGTATATGCCGCTTTGTTCGTCCGTCTGTCTGTCTGACCCAAAGCAAATCGTTTCCAGATGATTACTCAAGTTTCCTTTAACCAATCATTCTGATATTTGAACACAACGTTACTGGCTTATATTAAAATACAGGTCAAGTTCTATTATGGGAGGAGCAAGGATCCCAAAATTTAAACCTCACCCCTGTTTTCTCATAGCATTTTTATAACAGAAATTGACCTGTGTTTTTTTATAAGTAACATTGTGTTCAAATATCAGAAGGATTGGTCAAAGGAAACTTGAATAATCATCTGGAAATGGGACAGACAGACAGACGGACGAACAAAGCGGCATATCCCCCCCCACACCCATTTTTTTTTGTCAAAATTTATCTCAGAAAATCCAGGAAATTCCGGGGGCTTCACATCTTGGATATCCAAAACGGCTTCGCCCTGGACCAACTGAGGACTTCAAGGATTCAATATGAAAAGTTTTATGGAGAGCCCCCTCCCCTTTCCCCAGTATCAACCAGTAATGATTGGCGATCGAAAGACTATATTGGTACGAGCCCCTGTGATCAGTGTCAGATCTAGGTTTTCGAAACGTTGGGACACGGCATCTGACAATTTTTAGTGAAAAAGCGTAGGGCCTGTAAAATACGATAGTTATTGTGAGTAGGCCTGCCCACAGTTAATATCGTATACAGACCCCGAAGACAACAGGAGACCCGGGATAATTTAATGTGACTTTTATACATAATTTTATATATGGTCTCGGCTTAAAAGGGGCGGGCCTTTCCTCTTCTCTAAATCCACCAGTGTCCATCCAATATTTCTTTTAAAACTTACCTTGTGTAAACAGTCAACCGCAGCGCACCAGTTATGAGGGAGGTAACGTACAGCGTGTTTGAACTTTTTTATTTATCGTGCTGCGTTTTCCCCCATTTTATTTCTCGTGTTTTCGGTCTTTGTGCGTTTCCAGTTCTTTTTATTGGCCGTGATTCCTTATTTTACGTGTTACGGTATTGAAGATACGGAAAATTTTGATATACGTTAATTTTAGAAATACATATGTAAATTATATCAATATTTAGTACCATCACTATTCAGTGTAATTAAGAAGTGAATATTATCTAAAACAATGTATATGTCCCCTTTCTTTTCCTCAGAACGTTGCTTATTATTCGTGATTAGGTTTCAGCGAAGATGTTTTATTTCACGTTGTCCTTTCTCATACCCCCTCTTTAGGACCCTCATATATCGTTCTACGTAAACAAGGTCACGTGATGGGGGAGATTCATCAGACGACAGCGCCACTGATCGTCATAATGTGACATTAAATTATGCTAACTCGCATTCGTCTAAGTTCTAAGTTCTAAGTTCTAAATTCCAATATGCTGATTGCTATTCGTCTAAGTTCTAAGATCTTATTCATGTATTTTTATGGAAACGGGATATTTGATTTTTATCATTTCAGGAGTTTCACAAGCTTGAAGGTGTAAAGTTTACAGGTACAATTTTGGAAAATAAAATTAAAAAATTTAGGCATGAAAGTAGAAAAGTTACAATAAAAAATTAATAATCGGCCTGTAACAATTTAGAAATTTAATAATATAAAATAGAAATTAGATGTTTATGAAATTAGAAAATAAGATTTATCATAATACAGCTGACAATTACAATAATAGGAATAAGAATATGAATAATACAACAAGAATATATCGTTATCATTATGGCGGTAATTCCCTTCCATAGAAAATAACCATGTATCACACCTTAATTGAATTCTGAAGCCAGAAAAGCTTTTTAAAAATCTAATATATATAATACCTTCATCTCCATATTGTACAACTCATTGCAACTTATAACCGAAAAAAAAAACATTTGAAAGTTCAATTACAATTATGCCGAATGGAATTATCTCCATTTATGTCCAACCCAGCGTGTCAAAGTCACCTTTTATCAGTTTTAATTATGAAATATGAAGTTTGAGTTTATTTTCAAAGGATTTGTAACATGGACATATAAACATGAATTTGTAACATATAGATAAATAAAAACAGTGAAAGTCACACGTTGTCAGTATATGTATGCCTTCGACCCTTTTGGGGTATAACTGTGTTTAATGCAGATATAGTTATATCATAGTCGCCTACCATAACATTCTACTCCATCGTTCTTAACACCATAAACGGTTTTTTGAATTATCTTCATCCTCCCAAGTCAGGGTTTTGTATCAGGCCGCGTTCGTTCCTTTTGTATAGGAACCCCGGGGATAGGAATGAACGTGGATACAAAACCCTGACTTGTGAGGATGGCTTATATTATAAATTGCCAAAATGTTAAGCAGTATTATATTGTAGCTAGGATCTTCATTGCAGGGATAAATCCCCGGCGATGATACTAAACAGAGTCGAGTAGTAGTATCACCCATCCCCGGGGATAAATCCAGCTAACGATAGTATATAAACAAAGTTAAATTGAAATGCTTTATTTCCTAAATCAATCACTCTATATTATACACATATATATAATAATAATAAAATAAAATAAAATATGTGACATTTATAAGAGAATAAACTGACATTAAATATCATAGCTATTTCGGATATATAGAACTTTCAAGTATAAATACCCACATCTCCGTCATTGAGGAAATAACAATTTTGAAATAGAATTAAGAGTATGGTATTATGGTAGTTTCTGTGTTTTCACATCTTACTTTAAACAGCTTTAAACCGTCCGTGGCCTATAAAATATTGAAAAAATGTATCACGGGCTTGACACCGTTTTGGTGCGTTGTTGTTTGTAAGAAAACACTGGTACTTAACAAGGAATTTTCGGAACCTACCCGCACTTTTTAAAGAAGACAAATTTTAGAGGGAAAATGGCAACCAACAAACCGGAGTCTGCTACGACGAATGAGGAAGCAAACGACGATGAACCAGCTGTTTCTATGTTAGATGTTTTACAGGAAGAGGAGGAACTAGAAGCTGATGCAAACGCTGTTCTAGGAGACAGCGACCCCACTAATTGTACCTATATAATGGTGGGTGCCATTATCTGATAATATGACACTGACAGTCAAAACACTACCTACAGGCAAAAGAAACAGAAAAAATGCCGTGCAGTATACTACCCACATTCATTTTTGGCTAAAACACTAGAGATATTGAACACAGCCATATAATTAGTCAATATTTTTTAGTTTCTATTAAGTTACATAGCTGGCCCAAGGATTTTAAATAGTAGAAGGATACGGATCTCGCGATATTTTACACAGATTGTATGTAAATATGTTGTGTGGGTTGAGAAGAAGTGAGATTACCAATAGTGCAATTCGTTGACGATGCAAAATGGTAGAATATTTCATCGCTTCAACATTTGATACCGGTTTTTGTAACTATGTAAAACCATAATTACAGGTTTAACGTGAAAATATTTGCCCTAAACATCAGTTATTGATAAGATATCGACTTGTTGTGGATATTACACCCATATTTCATCAATAATTAACGTTAATCGGTTTGCGCTTTTCACCTTCATAATCCCGCCTATAATAGGCAGTTGAGAAACTAACTTAAAATTCAAACTCCTCCCTCATCATACCGAATATTGAAGCAAATCCATCATTTTTGCGATATTATGATATTTTTCAATGTATAGAAGGTGTTTTCATGAAAACAGTGCTCCCTGTCTGTATTTATTAGGGATTGTTTGCCATTGTTAAAATGGGGCATGCTTGGATGGAGGTGGGGTTGCTCATTTAGAATTCAATAAACTTCTGTGTTTACATGAAATGGGCTCAGCAAAATGTATAATTGTGTAGTTTAGAGTGTAAACAATGTATAGAAGAAAAACTGGCATGATTGATTGATTTCTTTTATCATTACAGTAGACTCCATGAAATCAGATATCGGGTAAACGAATATATCAGCAAATGGGATATCATTTCAAAACACCAAACCATTTCCTATATGTTATGTTTTAAAATCTCCGGCTATTTGGATATCGGATAAGAGAATATACCGCCCAATTGAATAAAATAAAAGCTAAATTAGTGACTAAAGTCATTGAAATCGAATATTTTTAATTACAGGTAAACATCCCGGAAGTGCCTCAGGTAACTGTTTCAGTGATTTGCATAGTAAAAAATGTACAATTTATTAATAAAAATGGTTCTTTAATGTGTTTTGTTTTTTATTACATGTATAATTATAAAGTTTCTGAAATGGTTTTGTGTATTTGTGTGTTGTGGCAAGGAAGTACATCGAGAAAATGTCGTTCACTCGGACACGCTTTGTCCGTGTAGTGGTGACAAAAAATAAATGTTTAATAAAATTTTATTTTAAAAGAAACAAGATTTCTTTAGAAATGTATCATGTTGTGTATTAAATGTTCTACAACAAAGTTTCTGGTCGGTTAAAATCCATGCATCCCATACAGATCGATTGTGTCACACATGCCATTTATATTTTACCTGTGTAGTTACATACAGTTAAAATGAAATCATCCGAATGTTTTATACGAAAAGTTAAGTAAATGTACCAAAAAGCGTTTTCAAAATAAAAAAAAATTAAAAGATATATTTATTCATTAGTTTATTAAAAATTAATATTTTTTTTGCGTTCATGATCAGCTAGGATCACATGAATAGCGATGTCAACGGTCAATAAATATGAGCTACAAACAAGCCTATGTGATATTGATTTGAGTGTAGATATGTCGTCAATTTTAAATTTTATCCAAAAATATCTTAAAAATGTGTAGTTTTTACACCTTTCTAAGAAGAAAAAGCTGGACAGGGAAAGAGATTTAAATGTTAGTGGCATGTATAAGTAGCGAGTAGTATAAAATAGTGCAAGATAAAGCGAGAGAGTACGAGATTCGTATCCTTCTACTATTTAAATCCTTGGCTGGCCTAATAACGAGCATCAGCAGTTCTTAATATGTAGTCCATATTTTTTCTGCCCATTTTGGATTGCAACATGTTTCATGTATAATTTGTGTGTATGCAGTGATTGTTTTTTTTTGGGACCAAAATTTGACCCCATCCCCAACGTAAAAAAGGTTCTTTTTTTCAAATTTTATGGGGAAAGTACCAAATACTTGATTTCCAATCTTAGTCCAGAATTACCGCATCCTTGGCAGAAATTATTATTCCAATCATGTGACTTTAGTGATTTGTTAGGTATGAGGATGGCGCTTTCCAGGTTACGGAGGGTGAAGGGAAATTTGAAGGATAATTCAAGTCAGGCGAGTTTTAGCTTTCTGTATTCATGGAACAATATACACCTCTGGGACAGAAATTGTCCCAACCCTCGTACAGTTTTTGTCACACAATTTACCAGGGCTGCTATATTGTTATTGTTTCTATGCCTAACAAAACACCACAAGATAGTCTATCTTTACCTCCGTCGCAAAGAGCGATTGATCTGGAAAAAATCGTATTGTGTGGTGACAAGATAAATCGTAAAAATCGTTATTCAAAGCATCTTAAAAATGAAATAAAAAATTCAAATGTCGTCAGTATTTAGTTTTTCTGGTAACCTTTTGTTTTGAAAATTTTGAATAAGTATGTCACATACTATGCATATCTTACTGGGAACTAGTTACATAATAATGGGAAAGTATCATAACTAACTGAGAACCAGTGAAGTTTAAGTTTTGATTGCTTGATTTGTTGTAAGTTGGCAGATAGTAAGGGGGTATCCAGTAGAACTGATACTCCCTGACGAACAGAACCCCTTGAAAAATATTTGTAAATGTAGGAGAACTATATCCACAATTTCACAAAAATATCTTTATGTTAAGGCCTTTTATTTTTATTTAATTGGTTTACGGATTTTTTTTAAAAAAAATAGGGTCGGTCGGTCGGGAAAAAAAAGAAAAAAAAAGAGGGAAAATCATGTACTTTTGAACAATCTTTTTATATTGCCAAATGTACAAAGGTTGCAAATGATCAGTTAATTCCCTCTTTTGAAACCCAAATATCAGAACATCTATCTTGAAAGGTGTTGTTCAGTAGACCGTTCCCTTTTTAAGGGACCGACTCGTCAACTACAAGTTGTACAACATTAAATGAGTGGATTCGATATCTTACGGAATCAAGATATTAATACAAAACGAACTTAAAAGTGGCATAGATTCTATTAAGAAATTCGTTTCATAAAACGTGTTTCGGAAATTGGCATCAACTAACGTCTATAAATAGATTTTTTTCCGGGGGATCATGTTTACAAGTATTTTATTTGATGGATAATCTATTTTTAGACGAATTGGAATATAATCTTTTATGAAATTTTGATGCAAAAAGGATTTTAATTTATTTTTATTTTTGGGATGGCTGATTTCAGAGGGTCGGTGGTAATAAAAAACCAAAATTTTCAATTTTATTTTTTTTCTTCAAATCGGCAAAATCGGGTCGGCGGATCTGTAAACCAACTAATTAAAAATAAATGGCCTAAAGAATGGGCAATCAGATCATTCAGTCTGATAGCTGTCACAAGATACAGTGTAGTCTGGATGCCATTATACACATTGTGAAGGAAGGAAAAGTCACTGTGGCAATGAACTTCATCAACTAGTGGATATGTTTAAACAATAGTATAAATGAAAAATTGACTTAAATGTAATAAATTGTGTTGAATCCAACCTTTTAAATATTACTCTATCAATCTTTTCCCAATTTACATTGTTTACGTGCCCACAGGGTTTCTCGCTAAGGCGTGTACATGCATCCTGGACGCGTAAACCTTTAAACTCTCTGGGACAAGTGTAGATTTAATCAGCTGCATCCAAAGACCGTAATTTTCATCAAATATTTTCTTATTGCCATTTTTTAGTTCATAGAGATCAATGGGGATGGGGAAGGAAACAACAAAAAGTAGGCTTGAAAATGGCGGCAATCTTAATTCTCAGAATTTTTCATTGGCCACAGTGTTTTTTACCGACCGGTAACAATATGTAGACCATTCTGAATGATTCCCAGGACTCATCATGAAAAATTCTTAGTGATAATCCTTTGCCCAGGGCCCCAGATATATGAGTAGGAAAATCACTGGTATGAAACATAAGATTGTGACTGATTTTTCCATTTCTTATCTTGTTAAAAGAAAGTATGAATATAATGGCCTATGACAATCATAGTTTTTATTTGACTTATGTCCCCAATCAAAGGGATTAACTGTCTTCTAGGATCTAGCCCTAGTTGTCCACAGGAAGAGGGTCTTTATCATTAGAGCAGTCATAAAATTACCGCCATTTAATTAAAATCAATACCAGTTGATAAGTGTTGTAATGATTTTGTATATTACAGGTAAAAAGTACAATAAACAATGAATAGACACATGTTGGGAAGCACTTCTGAGTGGATACACCTATTGACAGTACATGTCCAATCCGGAATTATTCTGAAATTACACAACTTTTTCATAACAAGACCAACTAGATCCCGGTTGTAACATGGCATTGTGAAAGGACCTTTACAAGGGGGTGTATTTAAATGATCGTAAAAACTTCCAATAATGTTTTTATATAATTAGTAGATAGGCTTGACAACATGATGGTTCAAAACTATCATCAACTTAACGCATTTTCCTTTGAAAGTTATCCTTTCCCTCAGCTCTTGTGACTTTTCTCACTCCAAGACTTGACCCCAAGTGGAAGTTGTTCAACATCCCGGATAAATCCGGATTGGACATTACTGTCAATAGATGTATAGTAACCACCACACTAACATAAATAATTTTTTGTACTGTAAAACATAACATATTATTTTACCTCAGTATGTTTTTTCTATATAAAATCAAGACATTAATTTGAATTTTTTTTTTTACCGGTTGATAGTTTCCAAAACTAATCACCAGTAAATAGTAACCAGTGATAAGTACGGGAAACTATTGACTGGTAAAGTGTTTCGGTACAATAAAACAGTTATTTAACAGTCATTTTGTGATATAGCCATTTTATTTGTCCCCTCGAAACATTTTCCCTCCACTATGTGTCAGGGAAAATAGTCAGTTTCTTGGGACAAATAAAATGGCTATATCCCTCAATACTGTTAAATAACTGTATACAGTGTGATAATATTAAAACCAAAAACAATCTGTGACAGAACTGATATGAAATAGCTCTTCTTAAACTACAATAGTGTAGAGGTTATTCTTTGGTCCAAAGTTACATATTCTTTCATTCTTTCTTGTGTTGCCAGTTATAGGCCCTGATCATGAGTTTCTGTCCAGTTATCCAGAGAAAAATGTCACAGAACTATATGTATTTACACAGCAGTAATGAAATTATCACTTTCAGTAAGAATCCTGGATTTCAAAGTTTAAGAAATTCTGTGACAATATTTTTATATCTTTCTTTTTTCAAGGGATATGTACCAAGACAAGCATTATATGCATGTATGACATGTGATACCAATGAACCATCTGGAATATGTTTGGCCTGTAGTTATGAGTGTCATGATGGACATGATTTAGTAGAGCTTTATACGAAAAGGTAATTTAAGTCAAATATTGCATTATAAATAACGATTTTTTTTTTTAAACTAATGTATACATTTATCGGGAATTCGTACATATTTCCTTTGAACTTTTTGCCTAATATTTTCGAGTATCACATACAGGCTGTATCACTGAAAATATTAGGCAATACATTGTGAGACGTAATGAGGAAGGGTCTACTTGTCTGATCATCCAATGAAAATGAATTACAGAAATTATCGATGACAAGTCGTCAATTCACTCAAATAGTCAATATTTTCCTTTCCCATTCACTGTCAATAATGTGTTTCAAAATGATGTCACATGCCAATGATTGGTCAACCGCATTACAAACTTCTTCCACTATGAAAAATACATGTAGTGCACATTAAAATTAGTTCAAAAAGTGATATTTTTCAGAAAAAAAAGTTAATTACCGATAAACAGAATAATAGGTAGTTTCGTTGTTGATACTGATTATATCATGTGGAATATCTAAACTCGACCTTCAGGCTCTTCTAGATATTCCACATGATATAGTCAGTATCAAAAACGAAACTACCTATTATTCTATATGCATTATAAGCTTACTCTTGAGACAGAAACATCATGAAAGAAATACTTATTAATCACATTAGCTTAATACAAATATTTGATATACATAATACATAGAACTGGAATTTTTCAGTTAAATGTCAAAAGTTAATATATATCTGTTTTTGACAGGAATTTTAGATGTGATTGTGGAAATGGTAAATTTAGAGGTCTGACATGTAAATTGTTTAAGGTAGGATATGTATTAGTTCCTGTTTGTATGTACATGTATTGTAAACACTAAATGTTTTTCTCACAACAGAATATTATGTAAAATGTTTTCTTTCTATTTGTTTTTAATGTTAACATTTAGAAAATTCATGTTCCTTACAAGAAAAGGTGCATGGAATGTTAGTTTCTAACTGGTGTCACAGATACATCTTCTTTTAGCTGTATTGAATTATTATCAAGGAACTTGAGTTTACCAGGTAGGCAGACATTGACAAAGTATTTAAATTTCACTGTTTTACTTTACAGTAATGTATATTTTCCTTTTTAGCTTTAAAAGGACATGTGAGCTTTTCCCATCACTTGGCATCCATCATCTGTCTGAAACCACTAAACCAATTACAGGCATACTTAGTCTGAATGATCCTTTGGGGATCTAGAATAAAATTTGTATTTTATTTTCTTGTCCGTTGAGAAACATGCCCGCCATGCCTAAAAATAGAACATAGGTGTAAAATGCAGTTTTTGGCTTATATCTCAAGAACCATCTATTTAGAGCAAAATTGACAGGGTAAAAATGTTCAACAGTGTTCTACCAGCCACGAAATTTTCAGATGAATCGGACAACCCATTGTTGGGTTATTACCCTTAAATTGTTAATTTTAAGGAAATTTTGCAGTTTTAGGTTATCTTGAATATTATTATAGATAAAGACAAACTGTAAACAACAAAAATGTTCAGCAAATTAAGATCTACAAATAAGTCAACATGACCAAAATCGTCAGTTGACCCGTTATAGGAGTTTTTGCCCTTTAAAGACAATTTTTCACATTTTTTTCGTCATCTTTGTAAACTTTTAAAAATCTTCTCCTCTGAAAGTACAGAATCAATTTCAGCCAAACTTAGGAGGGTAGATCCTTAGGGTATCTAGTATAAATTTTGTGTTTTATTTTCTTGTCCATCGGATATATGGCTGCCCTGGGTATAAATAGAACATGGGTGAAAATGCACTTTTTGGCTCATATCTCGAAAACTAAAGCAGTTGGGGCAAAACTGACAGGTAGTGAAAATGTTTAGAAGGTCAAGATCTACATGACATTCAATTTTCAGACGAATCATTCAACCCATTTTTGGGTTATTGCCCCTGAATTGTTAATTTTAAGGCACTTTTGCAGTTTTAGGTTATTAGCTTGAATATTATTATATTACTTGGAACAAATTTAATACCGGGTATTAGATTGTAAATTTCCAATTTGAAAGTAAGGTTTTTAAAATAGTACATGTACAAATGTATATTTGCAGCTTTACATAAAGCGTAATATACAGATCAGCCAGCGCATGATGACGCTCATATGCGGTACACCGCGACCGCAAAATTCCACAACCCGCGGCGGATTTTCTTTTTGTACGCGCTCAATCCGCGGTGTTTCCGCCGCGGATTTTTGTAAAACAAGTTATTTTTGCGGCGGACACGTCCTTTGTCGGGGCAAACGCGTCCCATGTCTGCGGCGGATGCGGCAAAACGAGGGTTTTTTTTTAAAGAAACGTTGTGGTTCTTTATTTCAATACATTTTTAAAATAATTACTTTCTTTTCTTTTTCAGTGACAGATCCAGATAAGACTCAATACTTTGACCATATACATGTATATTAGTCCTTTACATGAGTGATTTATAAGATCACTAAATAATGAGGTTAATTAAGAATGTACTGAGGTTAAAAATAATGATAACCATCTTTTATATCTTTAAATCAGACTTTTATGTAATCAGTTTTTTTTAATTTCAAAAGCTTTTTGTTTCTTTTTTTTGAAGGTGTCAATTCGTTCTGGTGATTGTATTAGTCTCTTGGTGTACTGTCTCCCTGCACAAAATAAGTCATAGTCAATTTCGAAAAGTGTGACGTTTGTTGTCGCAGTGATCAAAATGTTAGAATTACAAATCAATCAGTGTATGCAAAGATGTGTTTTCAACATTCTTTAATTACCCTGAATTAGTAATTTGCTCATGAAGCCATGTTTGACATAAAGCAGTACGATTATTTTTTTTATCTACATGTACTGTTTAGATAATGGACCAGACTTAAGAACGGCTCTCTGCTTGGCTACAAGAAATCATAAATGATTTTAAAACCGTTTTGATATCCCCATCATATCATCTGGTATATATTCTCAACAAAGCCATTCAAAATAAAATTATCTAAAGACAAATGCGAAACCGTTTGTGTACGAGATCTCCTTTGCCTGCTGTAGCCCATAACCCCCAACTTAACTGAAACAATCTGTATATATGTTAAATGACATACAAGGCAAAGAACGACAATAAAATGACTGTATGCTTTGCTTAATTTGTATGTACTGTTTTGGATTTTATGTCAAGACCATTTCACCATATCCCTATGCGTACTAGAGGTTTTCCGTATACTTAGTGAATTTTATACAAACACAATACAAAACTGCCAATTTAATAGGGATATTATCATAGTTTAGTTTAAACAAAAGAGATAGTGTGAAAAATTTCCGACTTTTTGGTTTAAATTCAAAATGTCTTCCTCTGCAACTACTCTTCACAGATATCAGAGACATATAAAACATATAGTCTCTGTTGAAATTGTCTCCTGCGAAGGGATTTAAACAAAATTTGGAATTCCCTGATCCCGAAATCCTCTTTTGATGTTGATATAATTTCAATCCTTTTACAGTTAATCTTAATATAATATTTAAATTTGAATATTGTAAAAATAAAATGATTTTACAATAATAAAATTTAAACAATAAGTAAATTAAGCACTACATTGAAAGAAACAAATATATACATAGAGAACAAATTATCAAAAGTCAATTTCAAATGCACTGTGATCATCCAAAGTGAAGAAGCTGTGACAGTTCAAGAATTATTACTATATAAATGCAAAAATTGTAGATTATAAAGCATTATTTTATACATTTTCTTATCAAATATGTTAAAAAATCAAATATTATTTTAACTTTTTACATTAAAAATGTTAGTAATTTTCATGTTATTTTTTCAATATTTGTTCATTTTTATAATATTTCATGCCATTAATCATATATTTAACAATACAAAAATCTGTCTAATTAGTACCTAATCAACACCCCTTAGAGTACCCCACTGAAATGCCCAAAACAACATTATGTGCCTTATGTAATTTTAAGAATGTTGGCACTCAGGGAAGACACCGTTTTTTATTAGAAAAAGAATAAACAATAAATGTTTATACTACTGTCAAAATAGTATAATAGCAGCTGTCCGGCTTGGAACACTGACAAGCACTCGTGTTGTTACAACTCTTGGTTAACCGACAAACCATTGTAGCAGTTTTTGATTCCAAAAAAAACAACAATTGTTTGTACAACACGCACTCTACTAATTCATTGACACTACTCTTGGGGCACATTGATTCAACCACACCTGTTGTTACAACTTTTGATGAACCACCCCAATCATTGGTAAGTATTCAACAAGCCATACACTTTCTACAAATGTATATAATATTCGACTTGGGGCCATGAGCTGCAAAATCATTATTTGTTACTGTACGTTTATTTGCTTCAAATCACAATAACACTTAGAATTCGTTGGAAGAACCAGGAAACACACTTTCTTGTAAAGTATTTAGAGGACAGCCAGTATCAAAGTAGGTCCAGAGGTTTTATCAAGATTGATGGAAAGTTAGGTCCATTTATTACTTTGAATTAAACTTGGGTTTAGGTCGCTTAAATATTTTATCTTCTTTTAATGTAGTTTATACGACCAATAAATATTCAAGTTAACATTAGGCCAACTAAAATTAATTAGTAGATTTTCATCCAACTTTTTGAAAAAAATGGGGCGGTTGGGAGGATTTTATTTTTTATTTTTTATTTCATATGAAACTATTTTGTAAGGTGTTATTAATATGTAAACGTTATAAAATGGCTTATACCGCTTACTACTCTAAGAATCACGAAAACCATGTTGAATTGTCACAGGAAGTTAACAAAAAACGAAATTATTGACACGGATACCGGTAACGGAGATGAACAAAATCCGGAAATCATAGATTTTAGAAAATAAAAAAGATTGGGGCGGCACGATTTTCGAGGGGCGGGCGGGGATGAAAATCTATCAATTAATTTTAATTGGCCTTAATATGTTAAAACTCAAATCCGTTAGAATTGTATGTTGTTACTTATTTGTTTTGAAATGTTGATGTCAAAATCAAGACCTTAATAATCTAAAGTCATCGGTATTTTAATTGTCGCATAATATTCAATCAGTTATTTAATGTTTATTCTTGGGTGTTGAAATTAAAGAATTAACACAAATTAATTACCGATAGTTATTACCTGTGTCAATAATTACTGTTATATTAGCAAGTTAAAGAAAAGTTATCACTACATGTAAAAATAAAGAAATTAGATGATTATCCATTTTATTAATTTAAAGCAATTTCAATATTTAACGAAATGTTCATTTAAGACATGTGAAATAAATAAATGTGAAAAACAAAACATATGTTACTGTATGCAGCAAATATGGCTTTCATAATCTCGGGCCAGTGATTATTGTTTAGATATACCTCGTCAACAAAGACTGTGCAATACATATAACAAAAAAAAGATGATCATTTCTTTTTTTGTTGTCCTAAATAAGCTCAACCTTGAAATTTGTGATTAAAATTAAATGTGATGACATTACGAACATTTAATAATAATACTTTATTGCAAAAAACATAAAACCCTATTAAATATCATTGAAAACAATGTTAGTAAATTTGTCGGATTGAAGTAAAATATTTATTGTTCCTGCCCCCAACAGGCACTTGTTTCTATCAATGGGAAGGTCGACTATCAAGCATTAAGAGGGAGAAGTTGCTTGTGCCATTCCATAAATAGTTTATAATTCTTTTATTTTAAAATACACCCATGTGGGTCAAGCAAATACATGAACAAGAAAATAAACAACAAAGATCATATTGACATATCCAACTGTAGAAGTCATCAAGTAAATTGTATAGAAATACACTTGGGCGATCAGGAATCGATAAAAATAAACTACTTTTAATTCATGCTCAAACAATTTTGGTGCTATATAGTACTTCCTCATATATTTCGAAATAAATTTATGCTATTTGGAAAAGTTTAAATTTTGGTCCCTTCCAAATGCTTTTGAAAATTTTGTCTTATTTTCTCGTTAAGTCCATACTGTTAAATCATCAGACTCCGATAAATTGGCTTCTTGTCGTTTTTAACATTTAATTGCGATTTTTTTGGTGCTATGTGCTAATTAATACATTTATAATTTTTTGAAATATCGTAAATCCAATAGTTAATTTTTTATTATAACCCTTCCAAATTGATTTGAAAATTAGCTATTTTCGGAAAATCTGTTATTATTTTTCAAGATGACGACGATGACCGGAAACGGCACTAGGCACGAAAATACAAACATTTAATGATTTCAATTTCATATTTGCATCGAAACAAACTATTATGTTTGAAATATAAAGTATATATATATAAATAACTGACATAACTTATTAATAAGTGTATAGTTCCCAATTGCACTGCATAGTAACTTATCCTCGTCAAGGGCGATATAGATTATGAAAAAAAATCGCACCTTTGCCAGTATTTAATACTATTAACGAATAAAAACTAACACAGATGACGGATTATTTCATACAGACATCATTTCTTTTCAATCAATGATTTTATTATATAATGCTTGTGACGAAGTGGTTATAATAAAAAGGGAGGATCAGTTTTTAATTAGATTGCACTAACATCTGACCTTTTATTTATCCACGAATCTTCAATCTGTCATGGTATAAATATGACTGAACCATCTGACATTTATTCTTTACCTATACAACAGTGCGGAGTTCATAATATATGTGAAGGTACTACACTCAGGTAGTGTGCGTTCTCAGTACGCATCAGACTGCACAACACCCTCTAATAAAACAACTCGCTCCATTTCCCTTTCTTACCTGCGTGACCCTATCCGACAACAACGAAATACCAATGCACCGTATAGTTTAGATTATATGCATATATATATACTAGTACAATGTACCAAAGAATGAGATAACATCAGTTTCGCGTCGCTGTCTTCCCCCATAAAAAAATATAAGTAAGCTAATTGTAAATCACTCTTACAATGTATGAGTATTCTGAATGTGAGCAACTGTTGTCCGGATATGTTCAAGAACACGGGAATGTTTACATCTCCATCATGCATTTTTGTACAAATTGAAAAAGAAAGGATAGTGGGTATGCGTCAATGAGCCATCATCTCAAATTTTTTTCCAACTTGATTGACGTGTTGTTACGTCGCAATTCGCAACTTGTGCTATAATAATGACGTCTTCTTCCACCAACCATTGTGTTAACATTGCTATTCATGTACAACATGACCTCACTTTTTGTTTTGTTTTTTTGTATCTGTACGATTTGTCTGTCTGTTCGAATTACGTTTTTTTTGTTGTTGTGTTGTTGACCCCTATACCCGCCAGGTGTATTGGGCTTTTCTCTGATAACGGCTCGCCACTGAAAAACGCTTAAAAATAAACGACTGATATACAGATGCATATTCTCATTTTGGTATTCTGTTTATTTGTTTCTGTTCCTTTCGTTCTTTTTGTAATAGTCACGAATAAGCCGTTAATGTGAAAAGAGAAAAATATTTAATTTTAACTGATGAGTGTGTGAAACCTACATGTACCCGCCTTATTTCATCGATAAACTTACTATGAATCAGAAACAATATATATATATACCCAGGTCAAACACCAAGATGATACACGCACATATGCAAAACTAATATTTGCAATACTCCAAGTACGTATTTCCGTTGAGCTATAAATTCAGTGCAATTGCAATCCAAATTAATATAAACACTGAAAAAATATTTTTTTACCATTTAAAAATAAATAAATCCCGAGGTCCTAAATCCGAAATAAAACAAATGAAATTGTACCAAAGATCGCCAATACATTGATAATGGATAAGAAAGGATATGATGAATAAGATCCCGACACAAAATCAAAACATGTACATAATGTATTTGCAGCAAAGGATATATAAAATGTTTCATTTCGTGGTTTAATGGTGTAAAACCGTATATCCTAGAACATACATGTATAACGCATTCCACCGCGAAAACGGCCGCTATATATCGCCGTGGACAAATCCGCGTTCGCCACGAAACAACAGTGGTCCGCCGCGAAATTCTGACGAGTAAAGAAAAATCCGCGCTAATTCCTCTTTTTTTCCGCCGCGAAAAGATGGGAATCCACGGCCGCATATGAGCGTCATCACGCGCTGGCTGATCCGTACAAATGTACCAGAACTTGTATACTTTGTAGGAAAAATCTGAATACAATGTTGACAACAGATATAACCAGAACTTCAGAGGAGTCTATTGCACATGTGAAAGACCATATCCAGATCCACAAGATGATGTAAGTTGTTCATTGGAGAGGTACAAGGAAATATTTAAGACACAACATTTTGACTGGTGTAACATACTTTTATAGACCTTTAGCTTTACATATTATTGAGGTAGGGTAAGGAAGTTTTTAGTGGTAATGTAATTAAAACAACATGTAGCAAAAGTTTAAATATTAAAAATCGAAAATTTAACAGTCTGAAGTGTAAAAAAAATGAAGGTGGGCATACAGTACAGATTTTCATTTTATCAGTTTGCTTATTTTCTGGGAGTAATGAGCATTGGCGGCACATGGTGGGTCTAGATAACTCCTCCTGCAGTTCAGTTTTCATGGTAAAAAATTTTTATTATATAAAATTTTGTAAAATATGCAAGGTGTGCACTATTAGGATTTCTATTTTTGTCAATTTTGCACAAAATTATTGGTTTCTGGAATTAGTTATTTTCTAGGTGAAATTAGCATTGAGGATACATGGTTTGTCCAGATAACTGCTTCTACAATAGGTGAAAACTGTATGCCCTATCCCCACCATCAACATCTCCAAGACCCTTCCTCACACTTTAACATAACTGTCGTACAGTCATACATTTGCTGAGCTTGTAACACACATATGATGCCCCCGCGAGTGGTCAGGGAGATGTTGATGGTGGGGATAGGGCTATTTACAATGATGATAATTTTAAGATTTCTAGGTTGTGATCTGAACTCCATACATGTATCTACAAGGTAAACATTTATAGAATAAGCTATTATGTACCATGTTATTTTTCTTCATAATAATCAAATTTTATATTGTAGATAGAAGATGAAATGATTCAATGTATTGTATGTGAAGACTGGTATCATGGAAGGGTAAGATATTCTTTAAATGCATAAATTAAATGCAAAACATTTTCTGTAATAGGTGATGTATTCTTTCTAGATGAACAGTCTTTAGTTAAATTAGTTTGTGGTCATCATGGCATTAAAAAGAATAGTTTACAGTAGATGTCACTTTAAAACCCTTGAATACTGTGGATTCGTTTATTTTCGTGGTTAGAGCAAAAAGGCATTTCGTGGGATACGTAAATTCATGGATTACTGGCTTAGAATTTTTTTTTATTATCTTTTTACAAAATGTTTTTACTGTAATGTATGAGAAAGTCTGTATTGTTAAGGCATACTTAGGATTAATATTTTCCTTGAATGTTTGATTAAAAAAAAAACGGAAGAAAATTGTTTGAGCGTTTATATTTTACCGAAGACAAAATTACATGAAACACTGTATCCTCTGTGGAAATAGCTGACTCATCATATGTCAGTATTCAAGTACATGCTGTAAAAATGCAAATGTTCAATGTTGTCTCAGATAGGTACATAAAAACTTTGTGGTTTCAAACTTCATTGCATTCAAGCTAAAGTAAAAATATTATTTTTCATTGGATATTTAAATTTGTGGTTTACTGGGACCCACGAAAATTGATATACAACGAATAATAATGAATCCACAGTATATAAACTATATTTGTGGGAATGCATGTAATAGTACAGGTGTATCTATTGTGTACATACTGTTTTGATAGTAAATGATCATTTCAGCACTTAGGTTTGGATGATTCAACAGATGCTACCAGTAACGCAGAAATGATTTGTAGAGGCTGTATGTCTAAACATGATTTCCTTTGGGCTTATACTGCATTAAGTTCAGGTATGTTTAAACAAGATTTACTATAGGCTTATAGCGAAAGAAGATTTCCTATAGGCTTACAAACTTAGATTAATCTTCAACAAGTGGTATGTTATTTGACAGTCTCAACCCACTATCTCAGATGTATCTTCATATATTTTCTTTACTAATTCATAGAAATAACACAATCAACTAAAAACTAATCCATTTATTCTTTTATGCAATTTCTTGGCCATGTCTGTCATGGGGAAGGAGGGAGGCATATTAGTAAACATCCAGTTCTTGTCATCCTACATATGGTAGAAGCAATTGTAAACATTTTTCTTACAAAAATCTTTTTATGCCTTCATTTAGTTACCGATTTTGATGAAACTTATATGGAAGATTTGTTTTGATGGCAGCTCGATTAAGTTCGAGTTCAAGTGCCATAAAATGATTTTTGCCATTTGAACTTTGAAATTTTGCTAAAATTGCATTGAAAGGGCTCTGATGCCTACATTTAATTGCAGATTTTGATGAAATTAATATGGAAGATGTGATTTGATGGTATCTAGATCAAGTTCAAATTCGAATGCGATAAAATGATTTTTGTTGGGGTTATTACCCTTTGAACTTTGAAATTTTGATAAAATTGCCTTGTAAGCACTCTCATGCCTACATTTATTTGAGGTTTTTGATGAAATTCATATGAAAGATGTGTTTTGATGCTGTCTAGATCAAGTTCAAATTCCAGTGTAGTACCATGATTTTTGCCAGAGTAATTGCAATGCAAATATTGTGTTGGATCTATCTAACTATCTCCACTAAATGAAGGGCCATGTGGCAGGGGACATTGGAAGCTGTTCTTTAATTTCCATTTAAAGGTCTCAATTTACCCAAAACAGGCATTTTGGGAGATAAAATAGCCTTCCATCCTGTTCCATCCCCAAAAACAGCTGATGTTAATATAATCCATACTCAACAATCTCCAAGATTTAACTGATTTGCATATTGATCCTTATATACAAATACATTGATATATTTGCATAAAACAATTTAACCTGACAACTGTTTGTAAAAATTATTTTCATTCTTTTAACTTTTCAATAACTTTGAATTTAATAACATAAGAAAATTGTTTCTGATCTGTAACTTTTGAACTTTTCCACCAAGGTAAAAATTACAAGACATCTCTTTTTCCTCAGTTATGCAGTTTTCAGTATAGTAGCATGTTATTTTCCAGAAGTTCAAAAATTGTCATCATCAGACACACCAGACAATATTATAGATGTGGTCAGTGAAGATATAAAGAATGACAATGTAGAAGAACCAGGCACATCAAAAACATCTAAAGTCAGTGGAAATAAAAGAAAAGTATCATAAGGCTATCTAAGATTAAATATCTGGTTCTCAGACTCTGCCTCGCCACTTAAAAAATTGCTAACAGAATCAGTTTATTTGACTTCCAGAAAAAAATTGTCGCCATTACGGTATTTTTCTATAAGAAAAACATTTGAAATTTGACACCAAAGTTACGTTTCAAGCATCTGCCAACCCAGACTCAATTTTCAAGCATTGTTTGACATTGATCAAGTCAAAACAAAAGTAAATAAACAACTGATAAACGATCATGGAGTGAGTTTGACTTGAATATTCACTCCAAACAAATAATTGCATAGATGATATTGCCTGTTCAGTCTACAGTTACCGTTGAACAGCTCTGCAGAAGAGTGTTTGGAGGAAATTTGAGGCAGTGAATGGATTCAGACTAGATTTGTATGTCGCCAAAATAAACAGCTAAACTCAAAATCCCTTGCCTCTTTTGAAAAGGAAATTAACTAAAAAATTAATTCCCTACCTACCTTGCCATTTTTGAAAAATCAATTATGAGAACCAGAGAATTTATTTATATGTGCCAAATAATTATTAGGGCCATTCCGGAAAAAAATGTATGGGGGGGTTGGAAGGCACTTTATATAAAATTGTATGGGTGGTCGGGGGTCTGGAAAAAAATTCTAAAGGAAGCATAAGGAAATTTTATTTTAAATTGTATGGGTAGTGGGTGCTGAAAAAAAATGCCTTCCAACCCCCCATACCATTTTTTCTGGAATAGCCCTTACATTGTTTTTGATGGACCCCATAAATTTTCTGGTACCCTCTGTAAGCCGCTGTTATAAATTTATCATGGACCTTTGAATTGCAAGGAGATTTTATGATTGATAAAACCAAACTGGTCGGCACTGATTGTTTACTGTTTTTAGGAACTCATAAGAAAAGAACTTTACTTGCATCACCAACGGAGAAAGCGGGTCTGGTATGCTAGACTCTGTCTGTCTGTCATGCTTAGGGGTGCATACTTTGTGTAATCTGTAACTCGGACTGTATTGAACCAAATATTTTTAAAACCCTGCATAGTGTTTATATACATATTGAAGATGTGCACCTCCTATTTTGGACAAATTTTTACTATGAATTTTTGCATGTTGAACTTTAATAGCAATTTTTCAGCAATACATGCTATGAATGGTGCGTATTTTATGTAATCTGTAACTCCGACTGTATTGAACCAATATTTTTCAAACTTTGCATAGTGTTTATATACATATTGAAGATGTGCACCTCCTTATTGGGGGCAAATTTGACAAATTTTTACTATGAATTTTTGCATGTTGAACATTTTTTAGCAAAATATGATGTGAACGGTACATACTTTGTATATTTTTAACTATGTTGCATACAACTAAAGATGTGTTGCCTATATTGTAAGTAGATCCATATCAAGTCAAGACTAAGGCAGTATAATGTAATCTCATCTCAGATTGCTCTTAGCCATTCAAAAGGCTAGTTTTTGTCAGAAAAAGGGGTAATCCTGTGTATGCAGTACAATTGAATTAACAAATTACAAAAATTTCAAAATATTTTGACTTATGAGTTATGTTGGAGATACAATAAGATTAAAAATATTTTTTTTTGTAGAATGCAACGAAATGCAACAAGGAAGTATGTCAGTTAAAGGAATTACAGAAGAAGGAAATCAAGCATAAAGATTCAGCTGCATTTTTCAGTGAAGGTTGGAGAAAGAAACTATGTGCATGTCCAAGTTGTATGGTAATTTAAAAATAATTTCATAAAACTCTTCGGGCCTCTTTGGCAGAGTTGTCATGACTACTAATGATCACTACCCTGTCAACACTGAGGTTGTGAGTTTGAATCTCATCTTTTGTGAGGAGTGTTAGTTGCCGACCTTAATTGACAAGGTTTGTCGGTTTTCCTATCGAAGGTTGGTGGTTCTCTCCGGGTACTCCGGCTTCCTCCACCAATAAAAACTGGCTGCAGCAAAATAGCCAAATGTGCTGAAAACGGCGTAAATCCCCAACTAAACAAAAATAAAACTCTTTACTGTGTTTATAAATATTTTTACAATTGAATCAACTTTATTACAGGATGCTTAACTAAATGCCATGGATATAATCATTGATTTTAGATGGATTAAATATTCATGATTTTGAAACCAATGCAGTTATGTTTTATAATGATATTTTACCAATAAGACTTTACTTTATCATATACTTATTACTAAATAAAGGAAAATTTCATATACGATATTGAAAGAACATTGTCAGCTGTATTTTCTCCCGTGATAATATTGATATCACCCCTTTATCATACCCCTTAAAATGATATTGGTCACATGACCAGAAAAAAATTCTTCACCACTGTTGAAATATATGATAAGCATATAAAACATGTCAAAATCCGTATCACATGCCGTATCAACCCTCGATCAATATCATCCCTTGTGCCAGAGGCACTCTTGCTGATATTGAAATCTCTGGGTGATACGGATTTTGCCATCTATGTATCATATTTTATCTTATTCCTGTGTTAACCTCAAATAAAGCATCAAATTCAGCAATTTAATGGATATCAAAGTAAACATTGGAGAAAATACTCATTAACAAACCATAAACAAAATTGCTGTTCATATGAACGGACAGTTTGCTTATTCCAATATACTATGATTTAGATTTGAATATTTAAGAAAAGTGACATTGAGTTAAGCTTAGATAAACTGTCATCTATTCCATAAACTTAACATTTTAATCGTAGAAATGTATATAATATATTTTATTTTCAGGAAATGTATAATAGAATAGACATAGAATATTTAACAGATGAAAGTGATACTGTTCACGCTTATGAGTTAAGGGGGAAACAGAAGACCACACCATCTTCCCAGTATGATAAAGGATTACAGGCATTATCTAACATGAACAGACTCCAACAAGTGGAAGTCTTACATGGTATGTAATGTACAATAAGACAAAATACATTCTGATTAGTTTGTTATATGTTTTTTTATCATCTTACATATTGTTGTAGTCTTTAGTGTAATCATACTGAGACCCTACTATGACTGCAAGAATTTAACATAGTTGCAGATGTACTTAATGTGATCCATACAGCATAAAGTATGTAGAAAAATGTTCATCCACAGTGAAATAAGACTTCTCACTTGTATATACTATTACTGTTGATATATATTGAGAAAGTATAATGTAAAAATTTAACATGCCTCTTGCCCTTTCCAGGTTATAATGATATGAAAAGTGAGCTCAGTGAATATTTGAAGAAATTTGCAGAAAACAAGAAGGTATAGTTTTTGCAATATAGTAAATCTTATGACATAAATTGTTTTTGGTCTGACCAGTAAATAGTGTCATGGAATGCAATTAGACAAAGAGTTAATTTTTCTATTAGCATAGCAGTTGCTGAATAGATAAATAAGCTTATATCGGTATACATAAGATTTTATTTCATATCAGATAAAATTTCTGTATCCCCATTGGATAAAAGGTGATCATGTGTCATTCATTATTCAACGATAATGCTTGTACCGGTCAATACCGTTTGATTAGTGATAATGTCCGCTGTTACTTTTACTGCTATGCCCCCTTTTTAAAATGCACAAGTGATTCAGATTTATTCAAGCACAAACCAGAAGTTATATAACTAAGCAGTATCCAAAGTTTACAATGAAAATGTTCTTGAATAAAAAGACAAAGTGTGAAAATTCTTTTTAATATATTTTCACAATAAATGTCTGCACAAATAATCCATGATTACTTCATTGAAATAAACATAATAGTTACTTATACAGAGGGCATTATCATGAAACATAGACAGTTGTATTGACCAACACCAATAATACCCTCGCCTATGACTTGAAATTATCGGTGTTTTAGTCAATATTAGTGTTCCTTGGGCAGTCTATATTTCATGATAATGCCCTCTGCATAAGTAACTATTATATAATTAGTTTGTAAATCGTTGATCGGGCGAAAAACATGGCCACCATGGACAATTCTTGTTTCTGATTGGCTGAAATTTGATAATCTCCTGAAACCACAAGTTCAAATGATTTGTAACTTGATACAATGGATGTTTGTGAGGTCTTCTACAAAGATTCCTCATTTCAACTTGATCTGGCAAAAAACATGGCTGCCATGGGCAATTCTTGTTTCTGATTGGCTGAAATTTTAAAAATCATCTCCTCTGAAACTATAGAAACCTATGGGCAAATAATTTGTAAGTTGATACAAATGATGTTTGTGAGATCCTGTACAAAGATTCCTCATTTCATCTTGATCAGTAAAAAACATGGCTGCCATGGGCATTTCTTTTTTCTGATTGGCTGAAATTTTAAAAATCATCTCCTCCGAAACTACAAGTGCAAATCATTTGTACTTGATACAATGGATGTTTGTGAGGTCTTCTACGGAGATTCCTCATTGAACTGGTTCCGGCAAAAAAAATGACTGCCATGGACAATTTTTTTTCTGATTGGCTGAAATTTAAAAAATCATTTCCTCTGAAACTACAAGTGCAAATGATGTTTGTGAGGTGTACTATGAATTTCGTCATTTCAACTTGATCCGGCAAAAAGCATGGCCACAATGGGCAATTCTTGTTTCTGATTGGTTGAAACTTTAAAAATCATCTCCTCTGAAACCACAAGTGAACTGATTTGTAACTTGGTACAAATGATGTTAATGAAGTCCTCTACAAATAGTTCTCATTTTATCTTGATTGGTCGAAAAACATGGTCGCCATTGGCAGTTCTTTTTTCTGATTGGCTGTAATTTGAAAAATCATCTCCTCTGAAACTACAAGTGCAAATGATTTGTAACTTGATACAAGTGATTTTTTATACGACCGCAAAATTTTGGTATGACGTTGGCGTCGTCGTCGTCGTCCGAAGACATTTGGTTTTTCGCACTATAACTTTAGTATAAGTTAATAGAAATCTATGAAATTTAAACACAAGGTTTATGACCACAAAAGGAAGGTTGGGATTGATTTTGGGAGTTTTGGTCCCAACAGTTTAAGAATTAGGTTCCAAAAAAAGGGCCAAATAAGCATTTTTCTTGGTTTTCGCACAATAACTCTAGTATAAGTAAATAGAAATCTATGAAATTTTAACACAAGGTTTATGACCACAAAAGGAAGGTTGGGATTGTTTTTGGGAGTTTTGGTCCCACCAGTTTAGGAATTAGGGGCTAAAAAAGGGCCCAAATAAGCATTTTTCTTGGTTTTTGCACAATAACTTTAGTATAAGTAAATAGAAATCTATGATATTATCTTGGTGTAAGGGAGGTAATTCAAACACATTTAAAGTAAAATATTGTGTATGATTCGATTATATATAAAGAAATGTAGATTGTCTTGGGGTGAATTATAGCTGTCAATTTATTATACGACCGCAAAATTTTTGCGGTCGTATATTGGTATGACGTTGGCGTCGTCGTCGTCGTCGTCGTCGTCGTTGTCGTCTGCGTCGTTGTCCGTCGTCTGTGGCGTCGTCCGAAGACATTTGGTTTTCGCACTATAACTTTAGTATAAGTTAATAGAAATCTATGAAATTTAAACACAAGGTTTATGACCACAAAAGGAAGGTTGGGATTGATTTTGGGAGTTTTGGTCCCAACAGTTTAAGAATCAGGGGCCAAAAAAGGGCCCAATAAGCATTTTTCTAGATTTTCGCACAATAACTCTAGTATAAGTAAATAGAAATCTATGAAATTTTAACACAAGGTTTATGACCACAAAAGGAAGGTTGGGATTGTTTTTGGGAGTTTTGGTCCCAACAGTTTAGGAATTAGGGGCTAAAAAAGGGCCAAAATAAGCATTTTTCTTGGTTTTTGCACAATAACTTTAGTATAAGTAAATAGAAATCTATGAAATTTAAACACAAGGTTTATGACCACAAAAGGAAGGTTGGGATTGATTTTTGGAGTTTTGGTCCCAACAGCTTAGGAATTAGGGGCCAAAAGGGTCCAAAATTAAACTTTGTTTGATTTCATTGAAAATTGAACTATTGGGGTTCTTTGATATGCCGAATCTAACCGTGCATTTAGGATCTTAATTTTTGGTCCCGTTTTCAAATTGGTCTACATTAAGGTCCAAAGGGTCCAAAATTAAACTTAGTTTGATTTTAACAAAAATTGAATTCTTTGGGTTCTTTGATATGCTGAATCTAAACATGTACTTAGTTTTTTTATTATGGGCCCAGTTTTCAAGTTGGTCCAAATCGGGGTCCAAAATTAAACTTTGTTTGATTTCATCGAAAATTGAACTATTGGGGTTCTTTGATATGCCGAATCTATCCGTGCATTTAGATTCTTAATTTTTGGTCCCGTTTTCAAATTGGTCTACATTAAGGTCCAAAGGGTCCAAAATTAAACTTAGTTTGATTTTAACAAAAATTGAATTCTTTGGGTTCTTTGATATGCTGAATCTAAACATGTACTTAGTTTTTTTATTATGGGCCCAGTTTTCAAGTTGGTCCAAATCGGGGTCCAAAATTAAACTTTGTTTGATTTCATCGAAAATTGAACTATTGGGGTTCTTTGATATGCCGAATCTAACCGTGCATTTAGATTCTTAATTTTTGGTCCCGTTTTCAAATTGGTCTACATTAAGGTCCAAAGGGTCCAAAATTAAACTTAGTTCGATTTTAACAAAAATTGAATTCTTTGGGTTCTTTGATATGCTGAATCTAAACATGTACTTAGTTTTTTTATTATGGGCGGAGTTTTCAAGTTGGTCCAAATCGGGGTCCAAAATTAAAGCTAAAGAGGGGGTAAATTTTTTTTTTTTTTTGGGGGGGGGGGGGGGCAATTCTCCACAGCATATTGTATTACACAAAAGCAAAAAATTGAATATAAATTCAAATCATATGACCAATTCTAAGTTCTTTATTTCAGTTATTATGTGTCAAATATTTGAAGAAATTTTCAATTGCACAGTATTGCGCAATAGCAAGAAATTGATATGTGTGCCCTGTTATCAAAACTTTATTATTAACAAATTCCATTGGAAATTTGCCAATATAAAATGTGCTGATGAAGCTTTTTTGTTTATCTTATCTAAACTGCTTTTAATATGTATATTTAAAATTTGCCATCCATGACTATGATGTCATTTTCTATTTTAATATGTTATGGTGTATTTAAATGGGCTGTTATAGTTGCAAAGTATAAAGAAATGGGGGGGGGGGGGGGGTTGAAAACAAAATTTGGGGGGGGGGGGGGTAAATGAGAAATTGGGGAGGGGGTAATTTTTTCTCATTTCATATTTCATAAATTAAAAAGAAAATTTCAAATTTTTTTTAGCAAAAGAAAGGGGGGGGGGGGGGGGGTTACAATAAATTTTATTGTTTTTTGGTTTTTTTTTGGGAGGGGGGTCAATGTGCAACTTCATAGTGTATTGCACAAAAGCTAAAAAAAGGGGTAAATTATTATTTTTTTTTTGGGGGGGGGGGGGCAATTCTCCACAGCATATTGTATTACACAAAAGCAAAAAATTGAATATAAATTCAAATCATATGACCAATTTTAAGTTCTTTGATTTCAGTTATTCTGTGTCAGAAACCTATTATGTGTCAAATATTTGAAGAAATTTTCAATTACACAGTATTGCGCAATAGCAAGAAATTGATATGTGTGCCCAATTTTAAATTTTAAATTGGTTATTTCTGATTTATATATAAAAACAAATAATACTGATATGGTTTGAATAGGTAAATTAAAAATTTTTAAGTTCTTAGACAACATTCATTCTGTGTCAGAAACCTATGCTGTGTCAAATATTTATTCACAATCCAAATTCAGTATTGTATCAAGCTTGAATGTTGTGTTCATAATTGCCCCAACTATTCAGGGTTCGACATCTGCGGTCGTATCTAGCTGCGCCCAGCGGAGCATTTTATTTTTAGAAGTTACTATTAATTAATATTAATTTTAGCCATATGTCATTTTCTATTTTAAGACTTCAATGATGTATTTAAATGGGTAATTATGTTTGCAAACTCCATGAGAAATTTGAATCGGGATTATGACCTTGAGGGAAAGAATTTTTTTGGAAAAAAGGGAAAGGTGGGGGGAGGGGGGAGTGTGAAAATTTAGGGGGTAAATAAGAAATTGTGGGGGGGGGACAATTATCTCTCATTTCAGATTTCAGAAATTAAAAAGAAAATTTCTTCAAACATTTTTTTTGGCAAAAAAAGGGGGGGGGTACAATAAGTTTTTTTTTTTGGGGGGGGGGGGGGGGGGTCAATACGCAATAGCATAGTGTATTGCACAAAAGCAAAAAAAGCGGTAAAATTTAATTTATTTTTTGGGCGAGGGGGTTCAATTTGCAACAGCATATTGTATTGCACAAAAAGCAAAAAATTGAATATAAATTCAAACATACGACCAATTCTAAGTTCTTTGACTACAGTTATTCTGTGTCAGAAACCTATTATGTGTCAAATATTTAATTAGAATCCAATTTCAGACCTGTATCAAGCGCAAATATTGTGTCCATTTTTGCCCCAACTGTTCAGGGTTTGTATCCAGCTGCGCTCAGCGAAGCAATTTATTTTTAGATCTTCTACCAAGATCCCTCTTTTTGATTTGATCCGGCAAAAATCATGGCTGCCATAGGCAATTCTTGTTACTGATTAATTTAAACTATAGGTGCAAATGATTTGTAACTTGGTACAAATGATTGTTGTGAAGTCCTCCACAAAGTGTCCTCAAATCTTCTTGATATGGCTAAAACATTGCCATTGGCAATTTTTGTTTCCAAATTGAACAAATCCAAAGCTTTGTTAATTGGTAAAAATGATGTGTTTGAGGTTTTCTACAAAGATTTATCCTTTTATCTTCAAAGGGCAAAATAGACAGGCTAGTCTTTAAATGAGATTTTTTGGGCTATTTGTAAACCAGGTGAATGATACAGTCACCTAGGAGCCTCTGATTCTGTAATCTATCAGTACTTCTTGTGTACTCAGATAGTCACTATGTTTGTAGTTTTTCTTCATTTTATTATTACTATAGTTCTGGTAACATAAACTAGTTGTATGATTTCATTGACTTTAACCGGAGTAATTGTATTCACACAACAGATATGGACTGTGCACATGAATAAATAACAGACAGCCAAAAAACAGTTTTCAGAAAAATGTTTTTAAACTGAACTTTACAAGAACACTTTCCACTAAACCTCAATCCATACTATTTTTAGAAAACTTGCTCTTAAAAAATTACTCAGTGAAAAACTCTTACATCATAATACTGGAGGTCTATAAACTTTTAAATATTAGCATTCGTAATATACCATTCAAAAATCTAGTTTTACGTACATTGTATGTTACTTTTTTTTGGTCTGCAGTAATAATCATGAGGTGTGTGAGTAAGTAATATCCTGGTTAAACATTGGTCAGAATTGTATTGATTCACTGAAAGAGAAGAAAAATCTAGTTTTAAATTTTTCTTTGATAGGTTGTTCGTGAAGAGGATATCAGAGAATTTTTTAGTACATTACAGGCCAGGAAACGACAAAAGACATCAGAGGGAATGAGTTATTACTGCAAGTGATTTTAATATTGTGTTTTAAGTATTGACATTTTATTGACTTTTTTACTGTTATTCTGTTGGATAAATTAAATTTTGTCTCTTAACTTTTAATTCATTTAAGTTTTATGGTGTTTTATTTATTGCAAATTGTGCAGTTGGGTCATGCAATCCCCAGCTGAATGTCAGTTGGCCCTTTGAGGTGTTGCCAACAGTTTGATGTACTATCCAAAACTGTTTTGTCAAACTGAATGGGGGTTATCCTTTAAAGTATGTCCAGTTATATCAAGATAGTGGCAATATCTATTGATTGAAAATAAAAAAAACAACAAAAATTGTTTAACAGTTGTTTCTGAAAATCCTTTGTTTATTTTAACCCAATAAATTCAGAAGAAATTATTGTCTTACGTAAAAGATGACACATCTGTCAAAGGGCTATTTATTGAATCTCCTTGTCTGAATTTGTGAGATCTATTTGATTTAATTTGAAGAAATGAATAAAATTATTGTATGATCTTAATTCAGAATTCATAAGAGCCAGATTTGTCATCACACTGTGAAAATTTTCACTGAAAAATTTCTCATCTAAAATTATCCGGACAATGGCAACCAGATTTTAGAAAAAAAGTTTTAAAGACGAGCCCATTTTAAAGTTTACCCCAACCAGCATAGACAGTATCTAGAGAGAAAGTTGTACTTACTATTTTATGGTGTTTGATATTTTAATAAAATCCAGGTGAAAAATATTTGGGTTCCTGGGGTCATCTGGTTTTATGCCCCTGCAACTAAAAGTTGGGGGGCATATCGTTTTACTACTGTCTGTCCCATTATGGGTATATAGTTATTCCGCATAACTCCTCCTACAGTTTGAATCCTAGGAATTTTTCACTTTGCTGTCTGTTTGTACATATATTGAAGGTGTGCATGTGGTCAGGGTTTTGATTTTTATCTTAAAAATAAAGATACTTGCATTCCAGGTAACTCCTCCTACAGTTTGAATGCTTGGAAGTTTTCACTTTGCAGGCTGTTTGTACATATATTGAAGGTGTACATATGGTCAGGGTTTTGATTTTTATCTTAGAAATAGATGTCATACAATGCTGATTAAGGAGCTACCATTTGATCTGAACCTTTGACCTGTGTGCTCCCATGCTCAACTTTGTGCATTTTAAAATAACACTGCATCTGCGGGGGCATCATTTGTGTCTCCCAGACACAATAATATCTCAAAGAAAGTCCTACACTGACTTTGTTATAATAAAGTTACTTCAGAGTGGAGTGTGGGGGCATCACTTTGTCTAGTGTGTAATTGAATATGTATTTTGATCTAAAACTTAATTAATTGGAAGGTTTTGGATAATGAAAGATTCATTGATTTACATGATATGTCAAAATATAGAAGTAAAAACCTCACCACTATCTAGCTTGTGGATATATTTTCTGTATTATGTAAATTTGTCTTTTAATAAATGTTTCAGTTTTTGTCTTTGTCATTTTTAGCACAGAACAATAATGGATGCATTATATTAAGGTCTTTGTGTCTGTCCATCAGTCACACTTTGGTTTCTGCACTCAAATTTGACTTTGCCTTGGCCAAATGTTTTGAGAATGATACATAATACCCATTACCACAGTAGGCAGGTTAAATTTGAATTTAAATATCATTCCTCTTACCATTCAAGAGTTATGCCCCTTTATAAATGGAAGAATTGTTAAGTTTGTACTTTTTGCACTCTACATTGAGTTTGCCTTAGCAATATTATAAAACTTATAAAGAATGCTTATTACCACAGTATGCAGATCATGTTCCAATTTGGGTATTCTGCCTTTTACCATTCTTGAGTTATGCCCCCTTATGAATAGAAAATTGTGAATATTGAAAATAGCCAAATTTAGGTTTCTAGTTCAATAACTGGAGTATTGTTTCATCAGATCATTTGAAATTTGGAAGTTGTTTTGGACCATTAAACACAAGCTTGGTTATAATTTGACATATTGCTCTTTTGTCCTCTTCAATTTGTAACCTTTTACATGTTGTATTAGCTCACATGGCCTATATGGCTTCTGTCATCACTTTGCATCCATCGTCTATAAACTTTTCACATTTTGATCTTCTCTGAAACTATTTGGCGGATTGTAACCAAATTTGGTATGAATGATGTATGGAATGACCTCTACAAAGATCCACTGTTGGTTCCGGTTGGATGAATAACATGACCGCAATAGGCAAACTTTGATTTTTATTGGCTTATTTTCAAAAATCTTCTGTGAAACTGCATTATGAAATGTTTTGAAACTGCAGGATTGATGACAACAATACCCTCTATAAACAATCCACTTGTGGTTGAGATTCATCTGCTTAACCAATGGCTGTTCAAAGTTTCCATTGAAACCATATGGGAAAAGACTTTTTTTGTCAATTGCTCAGGAACTAATGGGCAGATTGTAACCAAAGTTGGAAAGAATGATGTATGGAAGGACCTCTATTAAAGGTCCACCTTTGGTTCAGGACAAATGAACAAGGTCGTGAGAGGCCGTCTTTTAGTTTGATTGGCCAATTTTCAAAATTTTTCTCTGAAACTACATCATGAAATGTTTTGAAACTTTGCAGGATTGATGACAACAATACACTGTACAAATGATACACTTTTGGTTGAGATTCATCTGATCAACCAAATGCTGCAGCTGTTCAAAGATATGAGAAAGGACTTTTTGTCATTTGCTCAATAACCAATGGGCAGACTGTAACCAAACTTGGCAGGAACCTCACATGGAAGGACAGATCCACCTTTTATTAGGGCCTGCATCAGAGATGCGAGGCCCTATAGTTTTACTGCGTCCATCTGTCCGTCAACAATAGTTGTTAGCGCTCTATTTTACATTTCTCAACGGATTTCAACCAAATTTATATGGAAGGTGTATTGGTAATACCTTGATCAACTTCGGGAACGAGTGGTATCGGATAATTTTTGTGGGAGTTACTGCCCGTGACTTAGTTTTTCCCTATCAACTTCTTATTAGCACTCACAATTCTACATTTCTCAACGGATTTCAGCCAAATTTATTTGGAAGGTGTATATGGGCAATACCATAATTAAGTTCGAAAATGAGCGCTATCGGAAAATTTTTGTGGGTGTTACTGCCCTTGACATAGTTTTTCCCTATCAACTTCTTGTTAGCGCTCTCAATTCTACATTTCTCAACAGGCTTTAACCAACTTAATATGGAAGATTTATATTCATGATACATGTATCTTGATCAAGTTTGAGAGTGCTCTTGGATAATTTTTATGGGAATAACTACCCTTGACGTAGTTTTTCCTATCAACTTCTTGTTAGTGCTCTAGATTGTAGATTTTTGTATCCATTTTAACCAAGTTTATGTGGAAGTTGTATATTGACAATGCACGATCAATCACTTGAAATATTTTACTGTTCTTTACAACAATAAATATGCAGCCGGGCCCTTCGTGATGATGACATCATAGTATTCTAGTTTGATCAAAGGTCAAATATCAAGGTTACTTTGACATTTTGCATTTCTGTAACAGCCTTGTGGTGGATACAAAAAGCTTACATTTTCAAATGACTTAATAAAAGCCAGGTGAGCTTCTAGTAATGTAAACCTAATTTGGCATCAATAAGTATAGAAAGTAAAATGCGCTGAAACACGTTCTAAAGCCAAAAAAAACCGTAGAACTGAACATAAGCTAAGCAAACGTCTATCCAAAAAATTCACTGCAGTACCATATGGGGAGGCAGAACAGGATAAAACCAAGATTTTATGTTAATTGAAAGAAAAAAATTGAACAACAATGCAGGACACGCTGCAGAAGACAACCAAACTCATCTCAGAAGCTGACATTCAATTGTAGAGACATTGTTTTCATAACCTATATCTGCCATTTTCATCAATAATAATTTCTGTTGTAAAGAATTTTTGTTCTACCATTCGGTTGTTCTGGTTTCAGCTTTAAAGAAAAGAAATCTTTATCTGAGTAAAATACAAAGTATAAATGCAAGTACTTATATATTGTGTAATCTGAACTGAAGGTGTGCGATGCTATTTGAAGAATGATTTTAAAATGTCGATTGGCGATATTTTTATGTTTCAAGGGGAATTATTAAATGCAACTTGGCTGATATAAAACATTTAGTAATCAGTAGAGATATAGAAGATGCAGGGTACCGTTTTGGCGGGGTTGAACATGTTCGTGAGTACGCAACCTTCCCCTAGATTATCCTTAGACCCTTTGGGAAGATTTGCTCAAAAATCGTCTCCTGGGAAAATTGAAGAGAAATGGTTTTGTGCCCTCTCAGAATTATTTCCAGTGATCCCTGCTTGCCACAATCGGGCTTAATTAATTTTATATAGAACCTTATTGGTTTGTCATAGGACCCCATAAAATATAAAACCACTAGGTTGATTTGAAGCGATTGTATCCGGCAATTTCCACCTTCCAATCAAGACGACCACAGAAGGGCATGCAGTTTAGTAATTAAGTAGATAACGTTGGATGGAAGGTTGAATCAAATGACAATTTTTGAAAGATTGTCAACTGTTTGAGTTGGAATACAATCCGTATAATAGGCACAAAAACATTTAAACTAAAGTAAGAACTAAAACATAATAATTTGAAATATTTGAATAAAATAACACGTCCAGTTCTAAAAAATGATAAAACCTTAAAGCAAAACGTGGCCTTAATTCAGGGATTGTAGTTGATTTAGTTGTTAGTGATATAAGAGTACAATAAAAATACATTTAAAGAGCTAGAACCTATATAATTACTATCGGTATTACATGAAAAGCTGCCAATAAAATCCTTAAACTGTTAATAGAGGCTTTGATTTTTAGCTTATTTAAGGCATATGTAAATTCTTCAATCCGTACGTATTTAACACTTAAACTTGGCTTACATCAATAGTGCATGGTCATGGGCCTCGGTGGTCAAGTGTCTAGTTATTTAGTCGCGTAGCCAGTGATCTCTTGTCTGTCAACACTAAGGTTTTAAGCTCGAGCCCAACTTCTAGCGATGTTAATTGACAAGGATCGTAAGTTTTCCTGTCGATGTATACGGTGGGTTTTTTTTCAGGCACTCGGGCTTCTTCCACCAACGAAAACTGGTTGGCACGATATAGTCAATGGCGTAAAACCCCAAGAAACCAAACCAAGTCATTAAAAAGTCGAAAATTATATAATACAAATAGATGTTAACAAGTTAATGCAAAATATGTCTTAAAAGTGGAGCAAAATAAATAGTAATTTGTACTTCGAGTATACTTTTTCACGGACTTATACCGTCATGTTCATGTTAATATAGTAACACTTTTAGAGTACAATGCATAGAGAATATTTATGCATTTCTTTTTAATTTCAATTTCAATGTACCTGACTGTCAGTACCACTAAACAGGGGTGTACATTGTAACAACGGAAAGACGGCTAAAGTTTTGGTATCCCGGTCTTGCTACTTTCAACAAGGAATCGGATCGCTAGGTTTTATTCAATTTATGGAATAGTGTTTAATAATACGATTCAACCGCCTCGGTGGTCTCGTGATAGCGTGTTCGCCTCGAGTGCGGAAGGTTGCGGGTTTGATCCCCGGCCGGTTCAAACCAAAGACATTAAAATTGGCATTTGCTGCTTCTCCGACAAGCATGCGGCATCTAGGAGTAAGAGCAAAGATCTATCTACTGGTCTGCTCGGAGTCAGTATAATGTGTCCGAGTGGGGTGATATGTCTTCCTGCGGACGGTTACCTCGTGAACGAGCATATTAAAAATCCGACTCAGCGTGTCGGTCTAGTACAAAGCAGGGATCCTATTCATTATCATATCACCATGCACCTGGCTGCCACTGGACGTTAAACAGCAATTCATCCATCGTTAATACGATTCAACCAATAGTACACGACTTTGGAAAATTTATTCCCACGGCCGGTCGCGCTTACGCGTTCCTACACTTGCTAGTAAGCAAAGCGTAAGCGCGACCGACCGGCACATTAATCAAGTATATTTTCATAGATATTGAAATTGTGCTTGAATGTTCAAGGGAACGGTCAGTCACTTTTCTAAAACATAAGCATCTACATACGACGAGCCAAAGATGTTAGTAATCTTTTTCATGTTAGTCTACCGGGATATCGTCTCGTTGACGCATACCATTCACCCTTTGATTTTCACATTCAGACTTGGAAGAATGTATGTTTTTACCTCACTTGTTTTTGATGATGCGACTATGTCTGTTTTTCCCTTATTTGACAATCCACTCAGTGTTGAACTAGTGTCAAAGGTTTGGTCTTTACCTTCGAACAACCGGCATGGGATGTCACTTCGGATTATAGAAAGCAAAATTAGGTACCAAGTAATATTTCTAAAGCAATCACATCAGCAGCTGTGAGGAGGATGTCTCATTATTGAGATATAATATGTTGTTATCAACCGTTACATATTATAATTATATGGAATTTAAGCCATGTATGACTATTTATTAAAAAATTTCTCTCACTTTCCATTTCATTTGAGCTGAAAATATATCATTCTTAAAATTCAATCAAACATTTTTACAAGTGTTAATTCAGAAATCATTACACTGACAACACCCACTTTTCTATTGGAACATACTTAAACATGAGTTATTATGTTTATCAGCCATGTATATCAACTTTATTTTTCTATTAAAAATTCCAATATATGTAATGTTACATTATTATATATTTAGCATTAAATTGATACTTTAAAATTTTATTATGAATAAACTTAATATCGTAAAACTCCGGCGTATTTCACGTGTGCACTTAGTTATATCCTTAGAAGTTTTGGCAATACCTATTTTTTGCTGATGCATTATAAGTACCCAAGGAATTTTCCAAACGGTCACAACGAGGAGTTTAGCGGACTGGTGCGCAAAGGGTGGTGTTAAAATGACCGGCGTCTCTGTACGTGAATGCACATTTTCGAAAATTGTTGGTAGGGATATTGGAAACTTTTACTCAATAAAATAGTGATTACTTAATACGAATCAGCCATAAACGAATTTGGAAAATTTAAGTGCAAAGTAATTAACAAGTCTCGACTAACTCAAGTTTTATTTGTGATTTCAGTTTTCACTTGATTTTAAACATAAAGGTTTTCCTCCTTGGACATTTTTGGTCCAACGTTCTTCGGTGTGGTTTTTTTTTAGGCACAAAATTCGAAATTCATGCATCAAATTAAAATATTATCCCTCTAGACAAAAAATATTCGAAAAACACACTCAGAGGGGGACAAGCTACGAGGATGTCTGATTTGTGACATTTATTAAGAAAAAAATAAACAAAGAATGCCTGCAGAATAATATTTAGAAAATGCAGTGGGGTTTTGGGAAAACACAATTTTGTGTATGGCCATCATGAACCATTTGTGTGAACAATGTACAAACATTTAAAAAGATGCAATTAAGAATTTGGTACTAAAAATAATATAATGAAACTCGTTGTGTTTTAAAAATTGTTATAAACTAAAATGTTGGTTAAATCTTATTGTATTGACAACTTAATTTTCATATAAAAGTGCGTTTTAAAATTGGTCTTTCGCACTGCCAATGAGACAATATTTATCGCAATGTTAGTATACTGGTATCAAAGTATTTTTATTGCACATTTAGATTTTATATATACTGCTAGTTGATATGTTAAATATATAGGTCAAAAACATTTGTCATCAAAGAAGGTTTTTGTTTGAGAAACACTATTAAAGTTCGGTATTCATCTATTCAAATAAAGATAATGAGCTTTGTGTCAGTCCATCAAGGTATACCGGAGTGACACTGTCAAAGGATAAAAGTATGTTATAACTAGTATTTTCTTTATAATAGTAATAAGGTCCCAATTGAACTCTGTCCTCAAGACATAAACTTGATACAGGTTAAATTCTTAACCGTGTTACCAACGAAGGATATATACTTATGTTTTAGTTTCTGCATACAAATGTCTGATTAAGTGATCAAATTATTATCAGTTTGATCAATACATATCAGGTATAGGTAAAATTATTTGATTTCCTACTTAATTCACCTTCGTTACGACTTAACCATGCGCGGAATAATGTTGTATCGATTTAGCAAAGAATACAAAAAATGAATAAGACTATCAAGGTTTCGGATCGGACTATCAGTCACTCGGAGGTGATCACATCGGGGAAGTGGTATAATTTCATGTAGGGTAGAAAACAATTTTGTTGAGAGTGGGCAGTTTAACAATATTTTTATTACAAGCTTCGATACTTTAATGACTATCAAATAACGATATAAAATAGACGGATATTTAAATTTTGAAAAATAGAGTTAATGACAGAAGAAAACATTTGATGAGTTGTTTAGTTCTAAATTTTTTGATAACAAAGGATTTAAAGTGAAATTTCCCATGATTTAAATTTACTTACATTTCAATTCTTATTACATATTCAAGGAATTGGTGAACAGATCTTACTGAAAAGTATCATAATGGGATATGGTGTTCATAAATTTGTTGGTGCTATAGATCCGAATTTGCTTTGTGGAATCTGCAGCATTGTTCTTGAAGATGCTGTGTTGACTCCATGTGGGCATACTTTCTGTGGCAGCTGTCTGGAAACATGGCTTGACAAACCTAGTACGAACACATGTCCAGAATGTAGAAGTCATATGCAAAAATGTGATGCTAAACCAGTATTATCTCTACGTAACCTCATAAATGGATTCGATGTTGTTTGTGATTATAGCGACCGGGGCTGTAAAGTACTGGTCAAACTTGAAAGATTAACAGCTCACTCTGAATCCTGTAACTATTCTCCAGTAGAGTGTGCTGGGTGTAATGTAACAGTCAACCGTGGAGATCTTGCTCAACATCAAATAGGCTGTGAAGGTATAGCCGCTGCAGTTGAGGAACCTGAAGAATGCAGAGGGGTACGTCGACTGAGATATTTAAAAGCTGGAGCGTCTGTTACCGCAACTGAAGTATCGGATCTATTGTTTAGAATAAGCTCTTTAGAATTTCAGATTAAAAACCTAAAACGTGACTTACAGATCTCAGAATCCAAAAACAGAATGATGGAACGTGAATGTCGAAAAATGAAGGACGAGTTACAGACAACTAGAAATGAACTTGTAGACATGCAATTTGCGGAATTTGATCCAAACTATGACTATGGATATACACCTCAAAGTGTGGCCAAACTTTCGCTGTTGATCTCCAGGTTTTTACTAAATAAACCAGGTTATATAAATGAAGACAAGATCTTTGATGCAGTAAAGAGGTGTTATGACCAATACTCACGATGTGGAACAGAGTATGAACATGATGTTCACATGTTAGTTGCAACATCCTTCGCTAGTAATTGGTTCAGCGATGGACAACGCATACATTTCCACTGTTGGCTGCAAAGTATATGTAGACAAAGACAGTGCAATATCTCAGGAAAACACCTCATTGACTCTTCTGAAAATAGACGAACATTTTCTTACCGTGAACATAATATATTATAGGTATCTTGTGTGATAAAGATGAAAAGGTGTAAGTTGTGCACCTAATTTTACCAAATACTAATATCATTCAGGATATTAAAAAAAAGTACAGTGCAAGACTGTCATGAACTGTTGTCATGTAAAATGTGAATATTGTTTTATGGTTTATTAATAATGCAATTATATCAGCAAGCCACGATATTTAAATGTCACAGTATGTTATTATATGGAAATTGAGACAGTTTTATGGTAATTTAATTGGTTCACTCTATATATTAATAACAGCTATAATTACATCCATTTTTGGAGTCAATATTTTAAAGCACTCTGTTGTCTTTATAGATTATTTACATTCAAATTTACGTTGAATACAAGATATCTGTGACACCACTGAATTTTTTTTTATATTTAAAAGCCTGCTTACTATTAGAATTAACAATAGATATGGTCAGATCAAGAAACACTGTTTGGCCACACCGTTACCAATCATAATTAAGACAAACCCATATCTGAACTTAAGGTGGTACCCAACACTTTCACTAAAATTAATTTGGCTCGTTTAATTTTCATAAAATTTTGACAAAGTATTTACTTTGACCCATTGACAAAAATTTTAAAATTTCAAAACATTTGAACCAACCAATTCATCAGAAAAATTACACTAATTGTATAGCAGTTTGACAAACACTAATATTGATCATTGAAAAGCTTAATATTCCATTAAAAACACAACGTTATTAAAACGTTTAGCTGATTTTACAGAGTTATCTCCCTGTAGTGTTAGGTACCACCTTAAATTTTTTGCATTAATTCCTCAAAATATTAATTTCTGTAGCAAACATATTGTGTAACAAAATCTGCATTCATCAAGCTGATATTTTGGAGCAGATTCCTATTACGATGCAAATATAGTTAAACTCGGTTGTTTCTAAATCTACCGGAGTGAAAAGAAAACTTTACCTATACAGTACTTCGACCGATCCGTATATAGTGTAAACCTTGGTTGTGCACATGACTTGTCGTTCAGGTTTTTAATCCACACACACTTTACGTAACACAAATGTAGTTTAGTTTAAACATATTTTATTGCTATAAACACAGCAAAAGGATCAGACACAAGTAAATCATATAATGAAGTCTTCTCCTAATATATTAACATTCATAACAATAGTAGAGCACGCATTACATACGTACATATAAATATATATAAATATACCAATATAATCTGCTTATTATAACAAAATTACAATGGTTTACAATGATTGGACGGGATGAGGAGGAGAGGTATAGAGAAAGGGAAACAAAGAGAAGAGGGAGAGAAAGAGAGAGATAAGTGTGGAATCAGATGTTAATTAGACGAACTGGAATCTGTTTGATTTTCTAATATAATCATTCATTTTTAAAAATGATTTCATTTTGTTCGATGGAGAGTTCATTACTATGCCTCTGGTTAAAAGATCAGTATTTATACTTCAAGTATCTGGTAACCAGGTCAGGTTATTAATCAATACTGCTCTGCTGTTTGAATATTTATTACACTTAAAAAAGAAGTGATGTGCATCTTCAACCGCAGCGCCGCAGGTACAGGACGGACTGGGCACAATGTTTACTCTAAAGATATCGTGATTTAGAAAAGAAGCAGAACACCTTATTTGAGTTAAAATAACATTTAGTTTTCTAGATGGAAAATGTATGTACCCGATGACAGGCTCGACTAAAGGGGGTTAACATAAAACGAGTTTGGCACAACCAGTGTATTCGATTCAATAATGTTTAAATAAATTAACTAGTATACAGAAATAAATGCGGTTCGCTCTACAAATAAAAGTGTCTAGTGATTGGAGGCTGTATGAAAATGTAAGGATATGAGACAACATCCCATTGGAATGATCAAAGAAGAAAAAACTATTACATCTGGGGATATAAAAATGTTCAATTTAAGTATCCATAAATCCCAAATAATATGTATTTGATACAATAAACAAAAACAAAAAATAAGTAAACAAGAAACCGGCATTGAAAATACAGGGTTCGGACTTGGGACAGACACATATAGAATCTGGCTTTGTTATTACTAAACCAACTTCAATCCTTGATCAGTACAGTAACTAAACACGCAAAGATATACAATAGAAATCAGTCCAAATAAATACTCAATTCAGAAAGTTCGTTACCATAACAAACGTCCTTGCATACAAACGACAGACAAGATGAAAAAGAATTGCGCTTAGAATTGTCGTTGTTAACTGAAAAACTTAGCAAATGTGGATTTAATGACAAAAAATAAGTTCCAGAGCAGAAATTTTCCAACATATATTATTTAAATTCTATATTTCAAACTTGAGCCTGAAGTTCTTTGCTGTCCAATATTTAAGAAATTTTTTAAAGCTATGTAAATTTGAAATGTCTAGATCTTCATTTATTGAAATAGATTTTTATGGAAAGGTCAGTTATAAAAAAAATCTAATTAACCAAACAAGCTATAAATCGTAAAAGTTAAAAAAATCATATTGATAAGATAGAACATAACATCAGGCAGTATTTTTATATGCTTAATATGAAATTTACCAGATGGAACTACTTTTTGTCCACCAAGTTTATATCTTATCGATCGTGTCAATAGTATCAATCCCAGTGAGACGTACAAATGCATTCAGTAATGCAATTTAAGGCATAAAATAAGAACACACCAACTGACAAATATATATGGCAAGCTGTTTTACTATTTATTCTTACTTCAAGATATCTCATATAATATATAAGATATCTCATATAATATATAAGATATCTTATATAATCTACTTTTTATAAGATATCTTATAAACTTTATAAGATATCTTCTAAAGTTTATAAGATATCTTATAAAGTATATAAGATATCTCATAAAGTATATAAGATATCTTATAAAGTTTATAAGATATCTTATAAATATTTTTCATATAAGATATCTTATATACTTTATAAGATATCTCATATAATTTATAAGATATCTTATATAGTTTATAAGATATCTCATATAGTTTATAAGATATCTTATATAATATATAAGATATCTTATAAAGAAAATTATATGAGATATCTTATAAATTATATGAGATATCTTATAAACTATATAAGATATCTTATAAACTATATAAGATATCTTATAAACTTTATGATATCTTATAAACTATATAAGATATCTCATAAAGTGTATAAGATATCTCATAAAGTATATAAGATATCTTATAAAGTTTATAAGATATCTTATAAATATTTTTTATATAAGATATCTTATATACTTTATAAGATATCTCATATAATTTATAAGATATCTTATATAGTTTATAAGATATCTCATATAGTTTATAAGATATCTTATATAATATATAAGATATCTTATAAAGAAAATTATATGAGATATCTTATAAACTATATAAGATATCTTATAAACTATATGAGATATCTTATAAACTTTATTAGATATCTTGAAGTTAGAATAAATAGTAAAACGGCTTGCCATAAATATACCTTCAGATTCTGTCTAGCAATTTCCAAATTTCCAATGTTCTGCAGCTGTCTTACAAAGAAAGTTCATTTGCCATAAAATGAAAGATATCCATGTAACATTAGCCGCACGTGTAAATGTGTAAATGTCGTAAAGATAATATCTAACACTTTAATACAGTATACATTTTTGAAATTATATTGTACCACAATAATAGAAAGTTTATTTAACGTGACATTGGATATTGATAGTGAGTTCAAAATCCAATTAAAATAATACTATTTTTGCAAACTGAGCATTTCGAAAAACGGTAAATTATTAACATCTTTAACTATAAATGGTAAATAAAATCCTATTAATCATTTGTAACACTCGATTTTTTAAATTAAAATTCAAAAGGTAAAGATTAAACCTTTATCCAAGTGCTGGTTAAGCTTTTATTTAATAATGGTTAAAATAACAGTTTTGTAATTTTGAGGTGAAAATTGAGCTTTAGAGATCACAAAATTTTGGGATTTCGTTTTCTAGATTTTATCACAGATGAAAGTTTTCATAGTGCAAAGACAAGACCGATAAGAGAAGATATGAAATATTTGTGTGTTTTTTTTTAACGTTTAGATATATGTAAAATTGTTTCATTGGTTGAATGGTACTTTTTTTGCAGAAACTATACTGATGGATATCCAAAGTATTACAATGTATACACGAAAACAATTTCCCCTTTGTTCAAAGTCTCTTTAAAATAGAATTTGCTATCTTTGGAGTAAAAATTTACCAATTTAACTTTCACGCCAACAGTGTACAGTTTCTATATGTATTGCTGTTCGGCGTACGTACGTACGTTAGTAATGTCCAAGATCATCTCGGATGTAGAAATTTGAAACTTGTGTCATTGATTGCACTGTGTGTGGGGACTGTGACAAAGGTTATGTTATGTTAAAGCTGTGACATAATTCATTTGTCACACAACTCCTCTCAGGTTATTTGGAATATGGAACTGTAAGTTGGCTCAGTAATTGCCCTGTCAATGTAGATTGTGTAGAAGGTTTCGGAATTTGAATAGCGCCCCTGAGAGCCGAGCTACACGGGTGGCCTAAGGGTACATTATACCTTTGTCGCAGAATCTCACGTTATTTGGAATATGGAACTAAAAGTTGGCTTAGTAATTGCCCTGCCAATGTAGATTGTGCCAAATTTTTCGGAATTTGAATAGCACCCCTGGGAGCCGGGCTACACAGGTAGCCTTTGGATACATTATTCCTTTGTCACGCAATCCTCTCAAGTTATTTAAAATATGAAACTGAAAGTTGGTTAAGTAATTTTACCACTAATGTAGATTGTGCTATAGATTTCGGAATTGTTTTAATATGCGGTTCAAACTTTGGTAAATTTCCTGGAAGTCTCAAAGACCCTTTAAAAAAAAAGAAACCATGTTTTTTGGGAGGTCACATTAGCAGTAACACATATTAGGATCATCTAGATGTCAAAAATATGTTATTCCAACTTTGGTAAATTTCCTGAAAGTGTCTAAGACTATTATTTTTGGAATTTTACTTAGCAATTATATATATTTTTTTTATCATATTAGCTTTAAGACTTATCAGGATCATTTGGATTTCAAAAATATGTGGTTCCAATTTTCGTAAATTTCCTTAAAGACTCAAAGACTAGTTTATTTGTGATTTCTACTAGGCAACCGTATATATTTGGAATCACTATATCAACAGCACTAGTTTGGATTGTATGGATTTCCAAAATATGTGATTCCAATTTCGTTAAATTTCCCGAAGACAATTATTTTTGGAATTTTAGTTAGCAACTACAGATTTTTTGGATCATATTAGTTTTAAGACTAATCTAGATCAGTTGAATTTCAAAATATGTTATTCCTATTTTAGTAAATTTCCTGAAAGAATAGTTTATTTGTGATTTCTACTTAGCAACCATATATATTTGAAATCACTATAGCAACAGGATTGTATGGACTTCAAAAACACAACAGTAGCGCGGGGCTGCTTCGACTAGTTTGAAATATTTAATAATTGACGTTTAAAAGTTTTTTTTCCGTAGAAGTAATAATACACACGGACGTTGTCCTTCGACCTTTATTTACATTACATAGGTGGAGTAAAGAAACATACCCATTTTACACTTCATAAAGCCCTTTAACAATTTTTAGAAATATTAACCCAAAGTGATCAAGGTCAGTATTGGCGTGACAATAAGCCAATAATTTTCATTTAATTACACTAACTGGTGGCAGAACACGAATACTATAAACCTTTGGGAAATCAGTAAAAACAAATAAAATACCAACAAGACCACAGAATGTTAAATAATGCAAGGATAACACACAACAGAACAATCACGGAGACAAATCTTGTTAAAGATCTTTGTACAGAGTCTTTCTTAGAACCCATTTTTCCTCATTTATTATTCTATAACTGCCGTATAGAGATAACTTTACGTTTAATTACAGACACCTGTTGTGATTTTGCGTTAAAGCTGTGACATAATTTGATTTCTGCAATGAAATATTCCCTGCTCTCATTGATCCTTGTAAATTGTATTATGAACTTGTTTTTTTCCATAATTCAATTTATTATTAAATAACCACAAAGCTATACAATTAATTACACATAATAATAGTTATAATGGGTATACCAGTTACTACTGGAGGTCAGAGATTACTAAAACAACGTGTTAGTGAACATAGTATTAATATTGACAGTGTGAGATGCTAGACGTGATTTGGTGTACGAGTATGTAAATATAAAGAAAATCGAGTCTAGCACCTGTTGATTCGACTTTAAGAATATAGTATTAAACCTACTGAAGAGAATTCAAATTTCATTCTAGATATGCAAATTTGGACTTCTCGCAATACAGTCAAACCTGCTTTAAAGGGCACCTCTATATAGCAAATCACTGTCTATAAAGGGCAATGTGAAAATGTCCCTGTTATGAACAAAACATGTAAAACTGACCTCTATAAAGGGCACATTTCTTTGGTCCCATGGGTGCCCTTTATACACAAGTTTGACTGTATATAAATATGGCTGTTCAGAATGCCAGTCGCTCACCTCCCTAAATCCAGGGGAGATAACTGTAATAGTCTCCCTTTTGTTCCTATGGCTAAAGGGAGATAACTTATTAATGTTGCTGTATGGGGTATCTGTACAATTGGGGATTCCAACCCTAGTAACAAAAAAATGTCCGTTTTCTGATTATAAAAGCATGGGTATCAATATGGCTGTACAGCTGCTGTATGTCACCAGTAACTGATTTGCGTTTAGACATCAGTATTTAGTATCAGCAACATTTGACAGAACTCTTGTCATCACAGATTGGTGAAAGGCAAACATGATCATAAGCGAAGTCATTATATAAAATATTTGCGGTCGAATAAAAATGCAGGCACATGGATATTGCAAAAAATGTTCAATGATTTATGATCTCTTCTTTAACCCCCCTCCTCAAATAAAAAATAAAAGTGTTGCTATCTAACTCAATTTGTTTGACATTATGTAAGTTGAAAATTGGTGGTTCCAGCATCCAAGAGACTGACAAAAACAATAGGCGATATAGGGTTGATAAAGTAGTATAAGTTCAATGGAACAGAACAGAACAGAAATTCTATACAATAGGATTGAAACCACAGACAATGTTAATAAAATTAAGGAAGAAACAGAAATGTTTGGTGAATGAACTTGAAATTAAACAGATTTTTGTTTGAATTTTTGTCTGAGACTAAGATTCTACTGTAAAGACATTTTATCAAAACATCTGGATGTCCTGCATTGCATTTTTGTCTGAACCAATCTTAAGTCAAGGAAACAATTTCAAAATCCCATCATTTCTTATGCTTAACTTGAAAATTTTTAATGAAATGTTAAAACACCTTCTCCAGTCATCTTTGAAACCACCGAACATTAAAATGACCTACAATTCACATTATAATAGCAGACCTATAGACTTTTACTTTAAACAAACATTTTTATGCCCCGCCTATAAGGCAGGCAGGACATATAGTTCTTCCGTCTGTGCATCCGTCTATCTGTCTGTAGGAAGTTAAGGTTCAGGTTTAAGGTAGTATTTTATGGAGTTATGGTATCATCATGAAACTTTGTACATGGATAGTTTGTGATATGAACAGCAGCATGGGTCATCAACTTTGAATTTCTTTATGGAATTTCAATATTAGAATCCAGGTTCAGGTTGAAGGTATTTTTTCATGAAGTACTGAGAGATAGTATTTCATCTACCCTATCATCAGAGACTTCAAAGTTAACAATATACAAATGTAATTCTATTTCACATCGTTATTGGGGCATGTAGTGTCCATTAGACACATTTATACTTGTTCTGCCTACATCTGGCTATATTATCCATGTGTTATACCCTATTTTTGTGTCTGTCTGGATTCTAATACTTTAATGAGTTTGTGATTGATGATTGGTACAGTATATCACAATGTACATTGTGTATGAAGTGTTTTTTTGTAAATAATCTGTGGTATCTTTCATATGTAACTTTTGACTTTATCTTGACTTTTAAATATACAAAGTATATTGTCTTGATATAATTTACAAGCCATTTTCTCACATTCTCAATTCGTTTTTGTTTGGTAAGCTGTCAGAAGTAGTGCCTAATACTTTTCTTTAACTTCAATGTTGTAACATTAGGCTTTTGAAGTATGGCAAAAAGTGTAAAAATTTGATAATTTTCATTTAAATAGTATTTAAAAGCAGTTTGTATTTTTTAATTTTGCTATTTACAAATAGGTATTGTCTCATTTGATTTAAAGGCACTATGGATGTGAAATTTTGGTGCCAATGAAAATCAGATTCAACAAGCTGGCATCACATTATTATTTTTAAGGTTGATATCAAAGTAATTTTCTAAATAACCATACCTAAGTAAGGAAATGCTGTTTGTACTGGAATTGAAGGCAGTCTGGATCATCGGATATGATTTTAAAGACGACCACCTAAGGAACATTCTTCCAATTGGCTTCGTGGTTTCAGACAAAAACTTTTAGAGAATTTTCCCATAAGGTCCTATGCTGAAATAGGCTCACCTGTGGATGGTGGTATGTAACATACAATACAATATTAAAAGAAGACCAACTAAGAACCATTGCTGCCAAGTTTGGTTCCAATTGGTTTCATGGCTTAGTGGTTCAGACAAGCTTTTTTAGTGAATTTTCCTATAGGATCCTATGTTAAACTAAGTTTATGTTAAACTAAGTTAACATTATGAAAGAGAATCATCTACAGACAACTGCTGTCAAATTTGGTTTATGGGAAAATATCTAAATATAAATGTTGAAGGACCAATGATATCAACTGATGGCAATAGCTCAAATGGGACCTTTGGTCCAGGTGAGCTAAAAAAGAAAGGGAATAATGCTTCAGAGACAATTTCACTATGTATAATAAAGGAACCATATTGTCATATCTTAAAGAACATGTACACAACACCAAATGTAATATAACCAACAGTTGTTAATAAGAACAAGTCCTCAGAACAACAATAAAATCACCATAATTTAATCAGATAAGAATCACTGACTGTTATAAATCGTATCCACTTCTTAAGGTTGCTTTTCTTTCCCATCTCTTGAACTTTTAGAAACTTTATTTGAAGCCCAGAACTTGTAAAACCTGATATTTCAAAATCCATTAATGCAGGACCTATATCTTCTTTACTGATAATGCTACTGGTGTCATTTATCAACTGAAAAAAAGACATCAAAATAGACATAAAGTAGTCATAAAATTAAATTCTGATCAAATACTTTACATCTGCTACATAAATTCAATAACAAAAAAAAAACACAAACAATAAACTTATTCTTGCAGTAATTTTGTGACAAGGACAACCTTACAATGTTTCTCTGGTTCTCATTGTATAGTTTCAATGTATTAATGCACACATATGTTATTTTCAAAGTTCTGACTAATTTCCAATGTAAACTTTTGTACCAAATCAAAATTATATTAAAATATAATACTTCTATCACCGCAAAGTGTAAAGATTTTAAATTAAACTAGACAATGTGATGCCCGTGCACTGAACTAACCTCAGTGCAATTAACCTCAATTAAGGACATCTTTCAAAGTGTTGCAGAATAACATTTGAAATTCATGTTGTGTCTGGGAGACACAAATGATGCCCCTGCATATCAAATACAAGGTGGAAAGTGAATAACAAAATCTGAAAGTTCAATGATAACATTTAAAAAAATTGATAACTGTAACCTGTGGGTTACAAAAGTCTCCCAAACGAAGGCCACAATATACAAATAGCTTTGATGAATCTTTTCAAACAAATGAATGCAATATTTTCTTATCCTCTGCACCCCTTTTGGATCTCCTTTAAAAAAAACATTTGGGCAAGGGTTCCCCATGCCCAGCCTATCCCAGCTTGGTCTAGGGGTATTCACCCAATTCTAGATTGCTGAAAACAAAGCATTTGTTTCATTTTGAAGTGAATTGTATCCCCTCTTGGGCCCCAAAAATAACTCTGCACCCCTTTTTCAACCACCGTTAAAAAAATTAGGCAGGGGTTCACCTAGAGATACATACTGAATATATCCTAAAGTTTAATAAGTTATGAACATGTTGCTGAAAAAGTTTTTTTCCACATAGGTTTCTATAGTAAACCCCACCCCTATTTGGACCTCCCAAATATAACCTTAATGGACTCCCAGAAAAAAAGTTATTATTGACTGCAAATCTAGAGATGCATATCTAACATATCCCTAAGTTTCATATATTTTGGACCTTTTGGGTTTTGAAATGCGTCGGACAAGTTCACACATCGCAGAAAGAAAGAAAAAAGAATAGTAATAATAACTAGAATTGGAATTGCGAGCAATAGCAGATGTCGCCCATGGCAGTCATTTTGAAAACCATGTATTTCGATGATGGAACCTTGTTCACCATCCCAAACTTAGCCTAGATATCAATTTTCGTTGAAATCGGACAATGTTCAGTTCTTCGTTATTTTTACAACGTTTTTCAAAATGGCCGCCAAACGTCTATATGATTTTTTTTCATGAACATTTTCTACTAATCATACTTTACAAAAGTACAGAGTTTCATCAAATTATATGGTGCAGTTTTTGAGATATGAAAGTTTCCAAAATTTTTCATACTTTTTCTGTTTCCATGACAATGGTGGCCATTTTGAAAATTTTTAATGTTACATGCACAACTAGACTTGGTGATCATCATTATTGTGAAGTTTCATAAAGATTGTTCCAGTCATCCCTGAGAACTTGTCCGGACAAAATTAGGTGGAAGAAAAAACTAAAAAAACAGAATAACAATTTGTCGTCCCGACTACGTCTGGGGGGCGACATAATAATAAGAAACGGGCAAAAACAATAATACTCCAAACTTCGTTTGGGAGACTTAATAAATGAAAACTTTTCAAATGACCAGTATTGTATCATAAAAAATGTATTTTTAAGATATACTGCCAACTACAAATACTGATACCCACAAGTTTTAATATTTGACAATGTTCACTATTTTATGAATGGAGAAGCAAGTTGCAAATGTCTTGATGTGATAGGCACCCTGAATGCTAAAATTTGCCCCAAAAGTGACTTTGTTCAAATACGCTCCAAAAAGGTAAAAATTGACAGAAATACCTGACAATATGCACCTCTTCAATATGTGTAAAAACACCCTGCAAAATGAGAAGTTCCTAGCATTTAATCTGTAGGAGGAGTTATGCAGACAAAACACATACCCTGAATGGGATGCACGGAAGAACAGGGGTAAAACAATATGCCCCCAACTTTTAGTTGCGAGGGAATAAAAAGGTGATTTTTGAAGCCCCGAAGTGACACTCTGCAATGTACTGTCATCTCTGACGTCATCATTGCAGAATTGATGGTCTGAAATTTTCAAATTCATCCAATGAAAATCAACAATACAACCTATGTTGTATTAAAATGAGTTATCTCCCATTTTGTTTTAGATAAAAGCACAAACTTGAAAGTGTATCAACCATTCAACAAGTAATACATGTTTATACTAAAAGAAGATCCAAACCATACAATACTTACCCTAAAGTTAGCAATGTATTCTGCTCTACCTGGAAATCTTTTGATTGTCCATACTATCTGGTGTTCTACTAAATCTAATTCAGCTGTCTGATCAGGTTCATTTAACTGTTGTGATATCCTGAAAATACAAATATCTGTTTTATTCACTACATATACTAAATCATCCATTATTACAAAATTTTGTCTGGAATAGTCCCCATTTTACTTAATTGAACAACTAGGTTTTATATTCAAATTATCTACAGGTCATTGTTGGTTAGCCACATCTTATTATATCATGTTCTTCACTGCTGAAAAGAAGAGTGCACTGAATCAAAAACTGGTCCAGTAGTATTAGGGATTTGACTGCCAGTTCAATTTTTTTAAAGGGACCACAAAAGGATATTTTCTACTTAAATATGAGGCAATTTTAGCATTTTAATATTGGCTATGTTGGTACAAGGTCAAATACATTGAATATAATCTGAAAACTATCTGAAGACAATTCCAAGTTTAGTCCCACTTTCATCAAGAATTTTCAAAGGATAAAATTTTCCAGTGCATTGTACTTTTTTTTAATGAATTTTTGATTTTTGGTACTGGTGGCCATATTAATCTAAGGTAAGAACCACCCAACAACACTTCCACTAAGATTTTATTCTATTTGGTGATAATGATAATATTAGACATCATGTATTAATTAAACTTTACTGGTTTAATCCTACCTGGCCCAGTAGTTAGAGCAAGATCTTAAATATTTTAGATGATTTTACGCTAGCTTTTGTGGTCTAAGAATGGGACTGTTGGACAAAATTTTGAAAATGGATTAAATCAGGAGCTTAACAGAGTTTTGTCTTAAATCTTGCTGTTGTTTTAAGAGATCTGAATTGGAGATTTCACAACTAGAGGCACCTTGATTTATTTGCCATTTAATTTACCATTTGGAGTCAATGGACAAAATTATAAAAAAGAAACAGCCCAGCTGCTGTGATGGTCATCCTGGATTTCCAATAAGTACCAACCAAAGTAAAAAATGATATTTGGCTTCTTGACCATTTGAGTAGTGCCTTGCAATTATCACTTATGACAAGGTTCAAAGCAAATGGTCAATTAGTTTAAGAGAAAAAGATCTTGAGAGTTTAACTAATCAGAAATGCCCTTTATGAGGCCTGGTGGCCATGTTTGTTGGTAGAAAATACCAAAGTCCCAACAGTTATTCATGTCCTCATATGTATCAAATCACCAAGTTTGGAATCAATCTATTCAACTGTTCTCAGAAGAATTTTCAATACATTTTCCTATGGGTCCAATGTTAACTACTGGTAGGTGTTATGCTGGCAGCAATCTCAGATTTCTGATCATCATCAAAGTACCAACACTTGGGTAGTATCTTGCAATAATTATCTATGCCATATTTCAAATCAATTGATAAAGTAGTTTCAGAGAACATCTTTGAAATTTATAAAATCAGAAAAGCCACTTTTCCAGCCTGGCAGCAATGATTATCAAAGTACCAAGAATTATTTGTGTCCTCATATGTATCAAATCCACCAACTTTGTATCAATCCATTCAATTGTTTTTCAGAAAAAGAATTTTTAATACATTTCCCCATAGGGTCCAAAGTTAATTTAGTCAAAAATTGGCAGCCATCAAAGTAACAACACTTGTGAAGGACCTTATACAAACATACCTGTAAAGTTTGGGTTCAATTTGGTCAGTCATTTTTGAGAAGACGTCTTTCAAAGTTCAGCTGATCAGAAATTAAAAGTAACAACAATTGGGAAGGACTTTATAGGAGTATCTCTGCCAATGACAGACTATGAATGGATGATGACAATGGGACACACTGGCCTATGGCCAGGGGAACTAAACAAGAGGCTCCCACAAGCCTGAATCGCTCACCTGTTATATTTTGTGTAGATCGTGCATCAATGATTATTTTTGCTATTTAATGTATAACGTCGCAATTTTCCCCTTAATATTGACCTTTAGAGCTAAAATATAGAATCCTGAATCCAAAAAGATATGTCTGTTAGGGACTTTTTCATCATTGCTATGGACTTTTTCAATGGCATTGACCTTCCATTTTGACTTGAACAGCTAAATTTTAGGGTCCTGAACCCAAATATATACAGTTGCTAGGGACTTTTTCATCGGTTGCTATGGACTTTTTCAATGACCTTGATTCTTGACCTTTCTATTTGACTTGTACAGGTAAATTGACCTTTGACTTATGACCCCCCCCATTTTACTTGTTCAAATATCATTTAATTTATTTCAAGTTATGCCCTAAACATCTGTGACAATATGTCAGACCATTATTTTCTGTTTACATGTAAATAATATTTCAAGGGCAAAAACTCCTATAAGGGGTCAATTGATGATTTTGATCATACTGACCTATTTGTAGATCTTACTTTGCTGAACATTTTTGCTGTTTACAGTTTGTCTTTATCTATAATAATATTCAAGGTAACAACCTAAAACTGCTAAATTTCCTTAAAATTAATAATTCAGGGGCAATAACCCAACAAAGGGTTGACCAATTCATCTGAAAATTTCATAGCAGGTAGATCTTGACCTGATGACCATTTTTACCCTGTCAGTTTTGCTCTAAATGCTTTTGTTTTTGAGATATATGTGTATAAGCCAAAAACTGAAGTTTACCCCTATGTTCTATTTTTAGCCATGGCGGCCATGTTTCTTGACGGACAAGTAAATAAAACACATATTTTATTCTAGATACCCTAAGGATCATTCAGACTAAGTATGGCTGTAATTGGTTATGTGGTTTCAGAGGAGAAGATCTTTGAAAAAGTTTATGACGGATGATGGACCGACGAAGGACACCAAGTGATGGCAAAAGCTCACATGTCCTTTTAGGATAGGTGAGCTAAAAACTTCTAAATTCTCTGTTTTTGCTAATGCCACAACATATCAATGAAGATGCTGGCAATAGCTCACTTGGTCACTTTTATAGTCTAACTTTTTATTCTTCAACTTTATCTCATATTTTCATACAAAATAATAATACAATGGAACTCCCCTAAACCGGCCCCTCTGAAAACCGGATTCCTCTGCAAAGCAAACGATTTATTTTGGTCCAGAATTTACACCTATGTGTTCAAGAAAATATATCGAAAAACCGGCCCATCTGAATTCCAAATACTGGAGATAATTTCCAGTCCAAAACATATATATTCCTGTGAAATACACCTCTAAAAACTGGCCGAACTCTAATTCTCTTCATTGAGCAGCGTATTTTAAACAAAGCCTCATTGATAGGAAAAACAGGAAAAACTTCTTCTTATAAAGGATTTTAATTTGCCGTTCTACCAAAAACTAACGACGAAGCTTAAAGACAAAGATTTAGTAACAATTTAAGAAGAAACAATGCAAATGTAGTAAATATGTAATTTTCATGCCTTCCGATATTTCAATTAATTTACTTCCGGTCAGATTTCGGTACAGTCCGGAACCTCTCAAAACAGGCACCTCCGAAAACCGGTCAATTTCTACGGTCCCATAGCTGTTTGGTTTACACAGGTTCCACAGTATATATAAAGCAAATTCATCATATTTTATTGGATTTCGTTTTTCAAGTTTTTTTGTGTATTCACTCCAAGCCTGAACTTAATGTTTCCATGAATGGTATATTTTATTAATATGTAATTACAAAACTTAAACAACAAATTTTTGCTTAACGGACAAAACCAATAACTTTTCCATAAACATACCTGTCTATACTGTGAGGTATGCTTACTCTAAAACTGACTTTGACAGCATTATAGTTTGATGGTAAATCATTTTTCAGTCTTATAGTCAGCAATTTATCTCTGGAAAATATAAAATGGATTTTATTTTCATGTATATAATAAACAAGTAGAAAACATTTGATGAAAGGCATGAATATGACTTTTAATTTTCTGTACCAACCTTAAAACATTTTATAAACTATTGAAGCATACATCATGTTCCTTATGAAAAAAAAACTACCATAAAATCTCTAATTTTGTTCATTAATTTACCTTTTTGAGTTGTCCAAGAAAACATTAAAATTTTACCGTTGTTTGAATAGGTTAAACTTTTAACCCCAAATAAGATTCTGAATAAGCTATTTTTTTTATAGTAATAATAAATGTACTTGAAAACTTAAAAATATCTATATGTAATAACTAGCTCAAACTTATTTTATGATTTGTAAAACAATTCAGTTTTCATTTAATTTGAGTATATCGTGTACAGCCAAGGGATACAATGCCTATTTTACCAAGATATTACAGGAGATATTTCCTTTTCACATTTTGCTAAAGCATTGTGTTTAAATTTCAAAAGATCTAGTCAAGCAATACTTATCATCCAGACACCTAAAAAATTTCAACAGTAAAGTCAAATACACCAATATCAAACTCGGCCATTGTTGCTAAAAAGTGTCATAATCTTGTTGACTTCATCTCCACAAACAATTCATCATACAAACATTTTGTTTCTTTTTATGAACGAATTGCTCCATTTGATCTGGGGTCAATCAGTGCAAATTGTATCATTGTAGTGTTCTGCCTTATTATGTTATGAATTTGCAGGGAACTGTAATAAATGTGAATTTGTCTATGCTAAAACAAGGAGGTTGAATTATTCATTGTGTTCCTGCATTTACAATATATATGTACACATAATCTGGCTTTCTACATATTTACATTTTAGTCATGTTATCTTTCAGTTTCCAAAACAAGACCTAACACATGAAAACAAGATATAACAAATGTTTAATGTTTATCAGGTCATGACTACAGCGACCGAATATGACATTTAATTATTTATTGATATAAAAAAAGTATTACATATTCTAATCATTAATCTACTTCAGAGTTCAGAAGGAATTGAATAGTGCTATAATATAGTAAATCTATTCCTGTAATATATATTACCTGCTATTTTCAGCATCCTCTAAAAAAGCCATTACTCGAAAAGGAACATTCAGTGCAATCTCATCATTGGTACTATATGTCATTACAGAGAACTGTAACAGAATAATTTAAAGAGCAGGTTACAATATTCAGAATGATTTACTGAATCTTACTACTCAACTGAATAAATTCATTGGAAATGCATATTTTTTTAAGAACTGATTTATTTCTTTTATAGTTTCATAGGTGATATAACAATTTATTTGCCAACTAATAAACACTGCATGCGGAGGAGCAACTGTCATAACTAACCTGTCCTGGTGGAGGAACAACTGTCATAACTTTAGGTTTGTCAACTAACCTCTCCTTGTGGAGGAACAACTGTCATAACTTTAGGTTTGTCAACTAACCTCTCCTGGTGGAGGAACAACTGTCATAACTTTAGGTTTGTCAACTAACCTGTCCTGGTGGAGGAACAACTGTCATAACTTTAGGTTTGTCAACTAACATGTCCTGGTGGAGGAACAACTGTCATAACTTTAGGTTTATCAACTAACCTGTCCTGGTGGAGGAATAACTGTCATAACTTTAGGTTTGTCAACTAACCTGTCCTGGTGGAGGAACAACTGACATAACTTTAGGTTTGTCAACTAACCTGTCCTGGTGGAGGAATAACTGTCATAACTTTAGGTTTGTCAACTAACCTCTCCTGGTGGAGGAATAACTGTCATAACTTTAGGTTTGTCAACTAACCTGTCCTGGTGGAGGAATAACTGTCATAACTTTAGGTTTGTCAACTAACCTCTCCTTGTGGAGGAACAACTGTCATAACTTTAGGTTTGTCAACTAACCTGTCCTGGTGGAGGAATAACTGTCATAACTTTAGGTTTGGCAACTAACCTCTCCTGGTGGAGGAATAACTGTCATAACTTTAGTTTTGTCAACTAACCTCTCCTTGTGGAGGAACAACTGTCATAACTTTAGGTTTGTCAACTAACCTCTCCTTGTGGAGGAACAACTGTCATAACTTTAGGTTTGTCAACTAGCCTCTCCTGGTGGAGGAACAACTGTCATAACTTTAGGTTGGTCAACTAACCTCTCCTGGTGGAGGAATAACTGTCATAACTTTAGGTTTGGCAACTAACCTCTCCTTGTGGAGGAACAACTGTCATAACTTTAGGTTTGTCAACTAACCTCTCCTGGTGGAGGAACAACTGTCATAACTTTAGGTTTGTCAACTAACCTCTCCTAGTGGAGGAACAACTGTCATAACTTTAGGTTTGTCAACTAACCTCTCCTGGTGGAGGAACAACTGTCATAACTTTAGGTTTGTCAACTAACCTGTCCTGCTGGAGAAACAACTGTCATAACTTTAGGTTTGTCAACTAACCTCTCCTGGTGGAGGAACAACTGTCATAACTTTAGGTTTGTCAACTAACCTCTCCTGGTGGAGGAACAACTGACATAACTTTAGGTTTGTCAACTAACCTGTCCTGGTGGAGGAATAACTGTCATAACTTTAGGTTTGTCAACTAACCTCTCCTGGTGGAGGAACAACTGACATAACTTTAGGTTTGTCAACTAACCTGTCCTGGTGGAGGAATAACTGTCATAACTTTAGGTTTGTCAACTAACCTCTCCTGGTGGAGGAATAACTGTCATAACTTTAGGTTTGTCAACTAACCTGTCCTGGTGGAGGAATAACTGTCATAACTTTAGGTTTGTCAACTAACCTGTCCTGGTGGAGGAATAACTGTCATAACTTTAGGTTTGTCAACTAACCTCTCCTTGTGGAGGAACAACTGTCATAACTTTAGGTTTGTCAACTAACCTGTCCTGGTGGAGGAATAACTGTCATAACTTTAGGTTTGGCAACTAACCTCTCCTGGTGGAGGAATAACTGTCATAACTTTAGGTTTGTCAACTAACCTCTCCTTGTGGAGGAACAACTGTCATAACTTTAGGTTTGTCAACTAACCTCTCCTTGTGGAGGAACAACTGTCATATTTTAGGTTTGTCAACTAACCTCTCCTGGTGGAGGAACAACTGTCATAACTTTAGGTTGGTCAACTAACCTCTCCTGGTGGAGGAATAACTGTCATAACTTTAGGTTTGGCAACTAACCTGTCCTGCTGGAGGAACAACTGTCATAACTTTAGGTTAGTTGACAAACCTAAAGTTTGTCAACTAACCTGTCCTGGTGGAGGAACAACTGTCATAACTTTAGGTTTGTCAATTAACCTGTCCTGGTGGAGGAACAACTGTCATAACTTTAGGTTTGTCAACTAACCTCTCCTGGTGGAGGAACAACTGTCATAACTTTAGGTTTGTCAACTAACCTGTCCTGGTGGAGGAATAACTGTCATAACTTTAGGTTTGTCAACTAACCTCTCCTGGTGGAGGAACAACTGTCATAACTTTAGGTTTGTCAACTAACCTCTCCTGGTGGAGGAACAACTGTCATAACTTTAGGTTTGTCAACTAACCTCTCCTGGTGGAGGAACAACTGTCATAACTTTAGGTTTGTCAACTAACCTCTCCTGGTGGAGGAACAACTGTCATAACTTTAGGTTTGTCAACTAACCTCTCCTGGTGGAGGAACAACTGTCATAACTTTAGGTTTGTCAACTAACCTCTCCTGGTGGAGGAACAACTGTCATAACTTTAGGTTTGTCAACTAACCTGTCCTGGTGGAGGAATAACTGTCATAACTTTAGGTTTGTCAACTAACCTCTCCTGGTGGAGGAACAACTGTCATAACTTTAGGTTTGTCAACTAACCTCTCCTGGTGGAGGAACAACTGTCATAACTTTAGGTTTGTCAACTAACCTGTCCTGGTGGAGGAATAACTGTCATAACTTTAGGTTTGTCAACTAACCTCTCCTGGTGGAGGAACAACTGACATAACTTTAGGTTTGTCAACTAACCTGTCCTGGTGGAGGAACAACTGTCATATCTTTAGGTTTGTCAACTAACCTGTCCTGCTGGAGGAACAACTGTCATAACTTTAGGTTTGTCAACTAACCTCTCCTGGTGGAGGAACAACTGTCATAACTTTAGGTTTGTCAACTAACCTCTCCTGGTGGAGAAACAACTGTCATAACTTTAGGTTTGTCAACTAACCTATCCTGGTGGAGGAACAACTGTCATAACTTTAGGTTTGTCAACTAACCTCTCCTGGTGGAGGAACAACTGTCATAACTTTAGGTTTGTCAACTAACCTCTCCTGGTGGAGGAACAACTGTCATAACTTTAGGTTTGTCAACTAACCTGTCCTAGTGGAGGAACAACTGTCAGAACTTTAGGTTTGTCAACTAACCTGTCCTGGTGGAGGAACAACTGTCATAACTTTAGGTTTGTCAACTAACCTCTCCTGGTGGAGGAATAACTGTCATAACTTTAGAATGCTCAAATTCTTCTAATTTGACACACTGATGAAAGTTACATTTGTCCAGCTGTACATGATTTCCATATGCTATAAATAGATGAAAAATACTGTAAATTCAGAAAATAATACTATTTTTTATCATTGCAAAAAGTGTGAAAGGATAAAGATAGCAAAGATTTTTCTTTTGTTTTTCTTTTTAATATTCTTTAACAACATGTACAGTTAAGGATTAACAATAATAAGCAGACACAAGAATTTCTGAATTTACAGTAAATAAATACATACGTAAATGACATAATTTCTGAAAGTTCAGATTTAATTGTTGAATATCTAGAACACCAAGAAAAATTGTTAGTGCGTTTTTACATTATTTGATGTATGGAAAACTTAATATGACTGTTACAATATGCAACAATACCAAAATTTGCGTTTTGATTTAATAAATGACTGAGAATGAACATAATGGACATGTAACATCCACTGCGTCATATTGTATATTTTCTATGGTTAACAGAAGTTACAAATATACCTTTGCTCCTGCCCTCTAGAATTGTTAAATCTTCATTCAATCCTATTTTTATTTGAGGACTACCATTTATAAAGTTTTTCATTTTCATACAACCAGACACTTCTATTCTAGCTGCTGTTCCCTGGAAATAAAATCAACCATGTACTTACTGCCAATCACTGTACATTTGAAATCTACTTATCAATAATATGCAATACTTTCTGGCCAACAAAAAAACTTGCGGGGAAAAAATCCTATTGTATATTAAGCAGGTAAGCTTTGTAATGAAGTTAATGTTCAGGTCATTATCACATACATGTTTTATTTAATATTCATTTAATTAATTTTTTTTTTCATTGACTATTTTCATTTATCAATTAAACCCAACAATGTGTTTTAAAAGAAAATATACTGTGTTTATTCGGGAATTTGGAAACTTTGTTGAATTTTTGACAATGGTATGTATTGGGCCATTTACATGTTATGTCTTGTTGAAGAGGCTGATTGTTATCACTAAATGCCACATTGCCATGTTTAAGATTCAATTATGGTACATCAAGAGACATATACTGTGTTTCTTTTTTAAAACTAGAAGTCATTTTTTAATGAATATCTCAAATATTTCATTAAAATGAAGGTAAAAAGTATTACCAGTACTCTAGTTTTTGTTTTCAATAGTGGTAATTATTGTCTTTTCCAGTGCTGAAATGCATCAAATATTGTACAAAAACTCATTTTCCATTTTTTGTGTATAATTTGTTAATTTTTGCATAAATTATGACATCACCACAAACAAATGTGATGTTGATGAATATGTGCCTGTTTTGTTTCCAAAAGTTTGAACCATGTGTATCAAATTGTTATTTGAAATGTTCAGAATTGTAATAATCTGAGTTATTCATTGAGAAATCAGTTGCCGAAGTATGTGGGACATACGGTAGACATTTAGCAAAGAATTTCAATAAATCTGTTTTGAAGTTGCAAGTAGATGATGCAATATTTTTCTTTGTGCTGTCAGGCCTTTCTGTGATTTTATGATGAAGAACATGAATATAAGCCCTGTCTCACATGCAAGTGTGGATTTTCTGTGAAGAATTCATCCACCATATCCTTTATTCATATTACAGCAGTAAATATATGTTTATAAACATCCATATTATCACTTAAAATGAACACTTTATTATTTTTTTTTCAAAATATGGCAGTTCTTATAAAATTTGAACTCAGTTGGCATCAAAATAATAATATTCTTTAAAAATTTAATTCAGTAAAGAAATATTTATTTACAGGATTTAACCAAAGTCTTGATAGTTTAACTTTTTTCTTCGATTTTAGGCTGGGATTGGGCAGGTATTTTTTTTTGTACTTGTGCATACTTTCTGTGGTTAGATATGAGATTTCATCTGTTAAAACCTTATTTTTTTTTACCCTTTGTCAGTTTCTATAGAGTTGCATCTTTTACTGACTAGACATACATATCACAATTACATCTATAAAATAAACAGTAACTGAAACCTTTTTACATGTGAACACACTTTTGACTTACATTTGCATTAATTACACCAGTAAGCCTTTCAATAATGTCCACAAATAACTCACTGTTCTTTGAATCCTAAAATATTATAAAATTAACAAATATAATTTGTCAAAAGAAAATCATTTTCCATTACTTTTTAGTTACACTGAAATTATCTAAACTTAAAATCAACTGACAAGAAATGTATGGAATCTTCTAAACTTATTATCTTACTTTACAGGTATAAATGAACGTATCACCAGTCAACACAGATCATTTTCATGGCTATGAACACAACACAATTTTGTTAACAAAATATGAAAAGAATTTTCACAGTAAACATCACTCAATTTTACCTATCCTAACAGGCCAATTGTGAAATTTATTGCTCATGTTTTGGCAATATTTTACATTCAAAATTTAATATCAAAGTTTAGCTGACAAAATTACATCCAGAAAGGTACTTTGTACACAGGAGTTTGTATTTCAGCAATACAAAATGTAGTACTACAGTGACAGAGGAAGCAGAAAACAACCATCAACCTTTTGTAGAAAAACTTAAGAATTATTTGTATTTCATAATGAAGACTGAAAATATACTTGAACCTACTAACCCATTTAAAAATACAATTAATTCCCCATATGGTTAAAACGATATAAAATGAAAATGACTATTAAATTACCTGTGAAATAGGTGATGATACCACAGATCTTGCAGTAGATGAATTTGGAGAAACTTTGGTCTCTATGCCAAACTGAAACAAAATAAATTCAAACTCAATTTGTTTTATACATGTAATAGAAAATGTGTAGTTACATATGTAAATATAAGTCTGGAAATATAACATTCATAAAATTTGCTGGTTTGATATTAATTTTATATACAAAATATAAATAAATAAGCATTGTATACAATCATAATTATTCATCTTCACATATTGTACTTTATAGAAATAACCATACTTAGTAGCCTTGATGTGATATCACTGCTCAGTTATCGTGTTATTTTAACATAAAAAATATTGAATATATAAATAAATAGGGATTGTATACCAATCATAATTATTCAACTTCGCATATTGTACTTCAGAAATAACCATACTTACAAGCCTTGATGTGATGTCACTGGTAGGTTCTCGTGTTTGTTTGACCATTACAGGTTGAGACTGAATATATGGTTTTATTTTCTCAGTGCTTGCTGTCTGTACATATCCAAAATCCTACAATTTTAATGATAATCATACATCATATATCAATTCATTAGAAAAGAAACTTAATGAATCTGAAATACTCTGTGATAATTGAACTGAACAAGTATATATGTGTCCAATGAACACTACATGCCAGGCCAATGATGTAAGTATTTAGTAAATAGAATTACATGATCTGAAGTCCCTAATGATAGGGTAGATGAAATATTATCTCTAAGTACTTCATGAAAAACTACCTTCAAACTAAACCTAAACCTGGATTCTAATATTGAAATTCTATAAAGAATTCGATGACCCATGACCTCAAGGTCACAGCATCCATTTAGCATCAAAATGCTGCTGTTCATATCACAACCTATCCATGTACAAAGTTTCAGGATGATACCATAACTCCATCATGAAAAACTACATTAAACCTGAACCTTAACCTGGATTCTAATATTGAAATTCCATACAGAAATTCAAAGTCAATGACCCATGATGTCAAGGTCACAGTATTCGTTTCGCATCAAAATGCTGCTGTTCATATCACAAGCTATCCATGTACAAAGTTTCATGATGATACCATAACTCCTTCGTGAAAAACTACCTTAAACCTGAACCTTAACCTGGATTCTATATTGAAATTCCATGAAGAAATTCAAAGTCAATGATCCATGACTTCAAGGTAACAGCATCCTTTTCACAACAAAATGCTGCGGTTCATATCACAAGCTATCCTGTACAAAGTTTCAGGATGATACTATAATTCATTTATGAAAAACTACCTTAAACTTGAACCTTAACCTGGATTCTAATATTGAAATTCCATAAAGAAATTTAAAGTTGATGACCCATGACCTCAAGGTCACAGCATCCTTTTTGCATCAAAATGCTGCTGTTCAATATCACAAGCTATCCATGTACAAAGTTTCAGGATGATACCATAACTCCTTCATGAAAAACTACCTTAAGGTATCTGGACCATAAATGACCATGTGATTATTCAAAAGTTCCCGGATGTTCAATACAACGCAATTGAAATGACCTCGGTAATTATCGGCAAACTTCGGAAATGCCAATATAACTAACTTATTTTTACAGACTTTGCGTATAAGCAACAAAGTGTGTTTCAACTTGAGAAAAATATGTATATAAAATTCCAGCTTTAAATTTTTTGGTTTAGCCATTCACGGTCAAAAAGAGATACAGTCTATTATGGTCCGGATACCTTAAACCTGAACCTTAACCTCGTAAAGACGGATGGACGGACGGACGGCACAACACACAGATCGAACTGCTTTACATGCAGAAGAACAATACAACATAAGCTCCAATGAAAAAGGTGACAGATAAAAGTTTATTTGCACACTCAAGAAGTTTGGACATTGATTTGATGAAATGGGCAGGATTAAGCCAGCATACCAAACACTCTCAAAATGGAGGCCTAATGCAAGTAAAGATCTGTTTATGGCAATCATGCTATTAAAGGAGAAGGTAAGATTTCAGCCATTATTTGGCCCCATCTGATATGAAATATTAAAAGTAAGATTTCAAATTCAAATTTGTATCATTTTTATTGTTTAATGATTAAACTTTAACAATGTATCAATCACTGTACAAAATTCCTTCCAATGATGCAACAGCGTTTTCATGAACAGCTGCTAAATCAAGGATTTGATTAAAATTGAGTGTTTTCACAGTAGATTTTGGTCAACAACTATGAGCAACAGCTTTACCCAAAATGTTTTTTTAATATAATGTTTCTCTAACATTAAGACACATTTCAGTGAAATATCTTTTTGGGCAAGGCTGTTGCTCATATCAAAACTTTTAATTCAATGGTCCAAAATGGGTGAAATTTGATGATTTTCATTGATTTCTTCAAAATTAGCCATCTATGACAGCATATTGCTGCTCTGGCAGAAATTTCTTGTTGAAAACAAAACATGTTCTTTATATAAATACAACATTTCAAGAGTACTTAATGATAGCTGAGAGTAGGTTTTTCATTACTGCTTGATTTTGGAATTCATGGGGCCAAATATCAGGCCAAATTATACCATATCTTTTATACTAAACAGTGCTAAAGTTTCTACTAATTTTAAGTAAAGTATATTTAACATTTTAAACTAATTTACTTGTTTGATGAAATTTTATTAAAAATGACACACCCACTAAAAACTACGAATTAACTATCAAGTATGCCACCTAGCCATTTTTAATAATTTTTCAAAATCGAAGCTGAAATTTTTTTTATTTCTTAATCTAAAATCTTTATTGATTTTAAGGATAAAGTATAGATGTTATGAACATGATGAATATGACATGTGACTTTTATGAAATAAAACCTGTAGTCTTTATCACTATTTTTTCTGAGCGAGTTGTAGACTTTGTTGATGTTTTAGTACATACATGTACATGATATTTCACCTTTGTGTTCATCCAGACTAATTTTCTGTCAGGGAACATATTTCTCAGATTTTCTCTTGATTATATTTTGTTAGGAAAATATCTTACAACAAATTCATTTAAAATCTCCATCAACAGCAAGTTATTTGCCATCAGTGAATCTTCATTTACTGTGCCACAGAAATCTTTCAAGATACTGTAAAGCCTGAAATAATAACAGCTAAATATAGGATAAGGCCTGAAATAATAACAGCTATGTATAGGATAAAGCCTGAAATAATAACAGATAAGTATAGGATAAGGCCTGAAATAATAACAGCTAAATATAGGATAAGGCCTGAAATAATAACAGCTAAGTATAGGATAAGGCCTGAAATAATAACAGCTAAATATAGGATAAGGCTTGAAGTAATAACAGCTAAGTATAGGATAAAGCCGGAAATAATAACAGCTAAATATAGGATAAGGCCTGAAATAATAACAGCTATGTATAGGATAAAGCCTGAAATAATAACAGATAAGTATAGGATAAGGCCTGAAATAATAACAGCTAAATATAGGATAAGGCCTGAAATAATAACAGCTAAGTATAGGATAAGGCCTGAAATAATAACAGATAAGTATGGGATAAAGCCTGAAATTATAACACCTCAGTATAGGATAAAGCCTGAAATTATAACAGCTAAGTATAGGATAAAGCCTGAAATTATAACAGCTAAGTATAGGATAAGGCCTGAAATAATAACAGATAAGTATGGGATAAGGCCTGAAATAATAACAGCTAAGTATAGGATAAGGCCTGAAATTATAACAGCTAAGTATGGGATAAAGCCTGAAATTATAACAACTAAGTATGGGATAAAGCCTGAAATTATAACAGCTAAGTATAGGATAAAGCCTGAGATTATAACAGCTAAGAATAGGATCACTGCTAACAATTAATACTAATATACAGTGTATTAATTTCTGATAAAGCAATCCTTGTGCACATCTTATAAGTCCAAAACAAAAACAGCAACTTCATTCTTACTGTTTCCTATTTGTAAAACTGAAACCATGGTCACACCTTCAATGTATATTATGAAAACAACTGTGCATCGCAGGACACAGGAAATATATATTTTCAATTATTTCTATACATATTAATTTTGTCACAGGTTTTTTTTTATTGTTCTAACAGCCATTCTCAACAACATAATTTCCTCTGAATGCTGGCTAAACTTTTTGTCATGTATATGAAGGGATTTCTACGTAAAGAATTAATCCCTTCCTTCATACCTAATTAACTCGAGTAATGCCTTTTGTAATATACGAATAACAAATCTAGACTCAAAATTGAAGCAAAATTAGGTCCTGAAAAGAATTCTGTGACTTGTATATAAATAATCAATGGCATATACATATACATGACTGATTTTGCTGCATTTGAGAGGATAAAATGTTTACACTCCTGGCATTAGATAAAAAATAATAGCATTCTATAATACTATATAATCAGGACATTGTGAAAGATATTTGCACTTTATACTTTTTGTTTTATTTTTTGTTCTTTAGTTGTTTACATTCATATTTTTTTTAGATATTCATTCAGTTTAATATATATCTCTCCATTTTTCAGCAAAGGGAAATAAATGTTTACCAAAACTACACATGCACTGCTAAATTTGATTATTTAAACTGGTCCTTATTAATGAGTATTTATATATGTACATGTATATATATTTTTGTATATTTATTTTAAATAACTGTAATCTAAGCATACACAATTCTCTGAACTGTCTATAATTGTCTTAAACAAACCTGCTTAAAATTTCAATAACCATAATAGGAGACACCTCATGTCCTGAGGTTGCTACCAGATACAGGCCACCTCTTTTGATACTGTAGAAGTATTTTCCATTGCATTCCTAAAAATATAGAAGTAACAATTATATTTGATTTTCAGTATTCCACATGTATAAATAATAACATTTATCCTGACCTGGCATTATCTGTTAACAATCATATGAATCATAAACAAAGATTTAAATTACAGTTTGATTAAAAAAAAGTGAAATATGAACAGTACAAAAGACTACAAATTTTTGCTGGTAGGGTTGATCAGTGGTCATAAATTTATGTAAGTCAAAAGCGTCTTTTTTTTATTCACTTTAAGAATAGTCAAATATTAACCTATGCATTATAAAATTTCAAGGAAAAATATATTAGCCAGTTTTCTGCAATCTATAATTTTTCCTTTTGGGTATCCCAGTTTTCTGCAATCTATAATTTTACCTTTTGGGTATCCCTGTTGGGTACATGACAAATCTTGCTTTCAAGCTCATTATATACATTTCATAAATTGTTGACAGCAAAAGTCTGAAGATAAAGTGTTTCCTTAACAACCTCTTTTCTGATGGCTAAATACACATAGATATATGCAAGAGGCAAGGAAATGTATGGCAATTTTGCATACTTAAATAGAAAGTCTTTTTTTACAGCAGTTAATTCATTAGATTCTAAAGCCAGAAAATCAATAGATCTTTATATTCACTGTAAGTGATAATTAATATAAAACCATCATCTGTAAAAATACTATCAGTATTATTAACAAACATGGAAAGGTGACATTTCTTTACAGACAACATTCTTTAAAAACAACACCTGATCATACTGGACAGGTATAGTTTTTGTTCTAAGCTTTATTTTCTTGTGAAAGATAAAGGTCTACAATTTATCAATGTACTTACAAAGTGTGGAGGTAGGTTAGGCCCTTTATTTTTCAGTGTCTGAAGGAACACATCCTTACTCTTATCATCTGTATCCAGTCTAACTGACAGTGTTAAGGATAATATTACATGGAACATTCATATATTTTGACAAGTACAAATGTAGTACAATGTATGTCCTTTGTGTATTAGATGCTATATATTAAGTGCAACTTTATTCTGAATGCCTTAAAGTTTTGTTTATTTAAAAAAAAATTGGGATACCAGGTATATATGTTGTAGGACACTATATTTTCAAAGAGCAACAAGGTTTCACATAAATGTAAAATTCACAATTTTTGAATGTTATGGACTTTTGGTAAATTCACTGCTTGATCGCCACCTTAAAATGTTTAAATTGAATTTTTCAGTCCACTGTTCCCAACCATTTCAACGAATTATAATGACTTGGTATCATACATATCATAAAGTTCAAATCCAAGATTATGAGAATTGTAAATTATGATCAAGAGTTTAATTTAAGCCTCATATCAGGACACTGGCAATTTCATACCTTTTTTAGAGAAATAAAACCACTTTTTCAGAACTTCTGACCATCTAAATATAAGGAGATCTATATCTCCGGACTGCAGGATCACATGTTCATCTGGTGAATACTTTTAAAAATATGAACCATAATGAACTATTTTATTAAGGCCCATTCAAGTTACATGCAATTGATAGAATATCACCCCCTTCTTCCACATATTCTTTTTTTCAATTTCCAGGATCTGTTTTTCGGAACATAGTTCCTTGCACTGCTCTGTTTTATATAAATTAATTCATATTTTAAATTAAATTTGGTATATATGGAAAGCTTTAATAGGGTCTTGGCAGAATTTTTAATCTGCTGACATGAATATATTCAAAACTAGTGTGGGTGTACAGACTGTCAAAAGTGACCATTCAAAATGATTGACACTCAGGTGTAAAATTCAGGAGATTAAAGTTCACATTGCACATTGCTTTCTTATACAGTGTAAAATATGCAAGTTTAATATTAAGGTAAGGTCTAAGGACCAAGTCTAAGGTGAAATTTAGAGGAAAAGAACTGTCATGCTGCTATTTTCACATATGCCTTTCACTTTATTTAAAATCAATATGAATTTTCCATAGAAGATAGAAATATGGAATGTTTAAGGAAATGTACACAATCACAGGTCTAATTTTTGACCTTTTAAAACGTTGGAATTGGGTGACAAAATTGCCCATGAGCTAGGCTCTAGAACTGTCATTTTTCGTCGTCTTATTTACCATGTAGTAAATTATACCAATTAAAATGATACATGATTTGTACAACAAAATGGAATCGTTGCCAGAAATTATTATAATTTCATTCAAATGCATGTTTGAGTCACATCATTTCTTCTAGCAGACACCTGTCATCCGGGTACGGATGAAAATCTCGATTTCAGCGAGATCAGAACGAGAACATATAACCAATGTGAATATTTATTCTGAATGTTGATCTGTCGAAGGTAAAAAAATGATTTTATTCACACCTGATCAAATATTTATGACCGTAAGACACATTTCTAGCCATTAGTTAAAGTAAAGAATTCAAGTAAGGTCATACAAGGCAGAGTCATTGTCAAAATATGCATTTTTAAATTATGGGGGACGGTTTAATTTTCAGACATGAATGATGAAGACTCCAAAAATTATGCCTATTTGCTACCTTAGAATTACATTTGGTAATTGTGTATGTCATATCTGCTCAATGTAAATCACAACTGTTTTTTGATAAAAACGAAATTAACATGGAAGGAAAGTGAGATAATGTGTATTTTATGTTGTTACTCCCTTCCCATGATCATCTACACATGATCATGAAGATATCATTACATTGCCATTGGTTCCATGATGTTGTAGTATCTACAGGATTTTTCATTGTGAATGTGTAACCATTTTGCATTTTGATGGTGTTAAGGCCACACCAAATTGACCTATAGCTCTTTGGATTTCCTTGGGTTATTATTGTCTTCCCCTTGCAAACATAGTTTGGGAATTTTTAGGAATCACTCTGTCCATACATCTGCGTCCAATTCCCATAGTCCAAGAGAAATAATTTGGTATGTTTTCTCACAGTTCAAGTCGGTAAAAGACATATAATGCTCAGCAATACTATCAGAACGCTTGTTTTTCCTGAGAACTAGTTTTTTTGGGCGAATAAGTTCTTGAAAAATGAAGAATTTGGGGTGAATTTTCCAAAAATGGGGGGGGGGGGGGGGGGGGGGGCAAAAAGACTTTTCAAAAATTTACATAGTCCAATAATTAAAGCAATCTGCATGAAACTAAAACTTGTTCTGTAGCTTATCATTATATATGTAAGCTCACATACCAAAAATAAGATCACTTGGTAAACAGGTTTCCAAAAAAGTAAAAAAACAAATATTTTGACAGTAATTCTTATTTCCAAGGGATACAACTCTCACAATAATTGAATGTCAAACTTGATCTGTACAATTACAGATGTAGCTGATCATTATAAGCTCACATACCAAAAAATAAGATAAGTTCACATTGGCAGCGTTCTCCCCATCCCCATATGGCACTGCGGTCCCATAGCGCCTTCTCTTTGAAGTTCTCATTCACCACAGCGCCTTTATTAGTAACACCGCAGCGTCATCATATATAAAAGTCAATTTGCAATAAAGCCGTATTTGACAACATTCAAGCACTTCTGTTTGCATTGTAATTAAAAGATATTAAAATTTACTGGTCAATAGAAATTGTAGAATCGGTAATTATTTATTGCCGAAATATGTGTATTCAGTTAAAATTTCCACTGAAGTAAAAATAGATCGACGTTTTCTATTGGTTGGAAGTGACATTTGACCTTTACTCTTCTATTTTTATACAGACTGTTTAAGCATGCAAAAAACATGTTAAAACTTCTAGAAAATATGTATTTTTTTAAATGATTGATTGTGTAAGTTTTTGGGATTAAGAAATAAAACGATCGTGAATGGCTGTTGTAAAGAATATAAACAGGCGATCGGCAATGGAAAATCACCATTTCATGTCAAAATGATCGGAAGGACTAAATAAACATGCAATCATACCTATATATATATACATGTATACATGTAAATATTTGCATACTGTCATCCAGAATGAAATAATTCTTGGTAGCCTGTTGTTATGTTTAGGTATATTTTTTTCTAAACTTTTGTTTCGACCTTCCACAATATGGAACAGCTTGACATCTGCCAGATGAAGGTAGGTATACACCTACATGTATAACAAAAACTTTGGTCAGGTAAATGTATAATAAACAATCTGTCCATATCTTATAACAATTCAAGCGAATCTCTTATTTATTACGTTTGAAAGGCCATGTGAGCTTTCATCTTCTTCTCTAAAACCACCAGTCCAAATTGAACCAAACTTGGCAGAAATGTGAATTGGATGGTTCTGTACAAAAGCTATGTTTTTTGTGCCGATTGGATAATTTTGTACAAAGGTCTTCTCATCAGAAACTACCAAGCCAATTGAAATGTTTTTGATGTGTGAATGATTATTTGATAGATGACTACAAAATTTATGTTTTATGTGCCAATCGGAAATTCAATATGGCTGCCACAGCCAGACTTGGTTTAACATTGAACCCTATGTGAAATTTGTACAAAGGTCCTCTTGTCAGAAACTACCAATCCAATTGAAATATTTTTATGTATGAACAAGCATTGGATGAACCTCTACAAAAGTTCAATGTTTTTTTGTGCTGATTGGAAATTCAAGATGGTTGCCACAACTGGACTTAGTTTAACATTGTATCCTACATGTATGGGGAAATTTGTACGAAGGTTTTCTTGTCAGAATCTACCATGCCAATTGTAATATTTTTACGTATGAACAAGCATTGGATGAACCTCTACAATATATATGTTTTTTTTTAATCCTCTTCTGAAATGGTAAGAAAATACTAAGCCAATTGAAATGTTTTTGTTGCATGAAGATCCTTGGATAGATGTCTGCTACAAAAGTTGTGTGTTCGTGCTAAATCGGAATCCAAGCTAGCTGCCACAGCTGGACTAAGTTTAACATTTTTATACGACCGCAAAATTTTTGCGGTCGTATATTGGTATGATGTTGGCGTCGTTGTCGTCCGTCGGAGTCTGTAGACATTTGGTTTTCGCACTATAACTTTAGTATAAGTTAATAGAAATCTATGAAATTTAAACACAAGGTTTATGACCACAAAAGGAAGGTTGGGATTGATTTTGGGAGTTTTGGTCCCAACAGTTTAAGAATCAGGGGCCAAAAAAGGGCCCAATAAGCATTTTTCTTGGTTTTCGCACAATAACTCTAGTATAAGTAAATAGAAATCTATGAAATTTTAACACAAGGTTTATGACCACAAAAGGAAGGTTGGGATTGTTTTTGTGAGTTTTGGTCCCAACAGTTTAGGAATTAGGGGCTAAAAAAGGCCCAAATAAGCATTTGTCTTGGTTTTTGCACAATAACTTTAGTATAAGTAAATAGAAATCTATGAAATTTAAACACAAGGTTTATGACCACAAAAGGAAGGTTGGGATTGATTTTTGGAGTTTTGGTCCCAACAGTTTAGGAATTAGGGGCCAAAAGGGTCCAAAATTAAACTTTGTTTGATTTCATCGAAAATTGAACTATTGGGGTTCTTTGATATGCCGAATCTAACCGTGCATTTAGATTCTTAATTTTTGGTCCCGTTTTCAAATTGGTCTACATTAAGGTCCAAAGGGTCCAAAATTAAACTTAGTTTGATTTTAACAAAAATTGAATTCTTGGGGTTCTTTGATATGCTGAATCTAAACATGTACTTAGTTTTTTTATTATGGGCCCAGTTTTCAAGTTGGTCCAAATCGGGGTCCAAAATTAAAGCTAAAAAAGGGGTAAATTATTTTTTTTGGGGGGTGGGGGCAATTCTCCACAGCATATTGTATCGCACAAGAATTCAAAAATTGAATATAAATTCAAATCATATGACCAATTCTAAGTTCTTTATTTCAGTTATTCTGTTTTAGAAACCTATTATGTGTCAAATATTTCAAGAAATTTTCGATTACACAGTATTGTGCAATAGCAAGAATCAGTATAATTTTAATAAACCAATTTACATTATTTACATTACAATTAAAGGATAACTTCAGTAACACCCAACAATGACTTCAATCCAAACATATATATTGAATAAACTTACAAATCAGAAATTTTAAAATTATATGATACTAACATACATACTACTGCTAACAATTAAATATGACTTAGAGCAAATATGACAACATGATTATAAAAATATGTACAAAGAGGGATAACTCTTTTTTTTATCTCAAATTTTGAATATGTGCTGATGAAGCTTTTTTGTTTATCTCATCTAAACTGCTTTTAAATTATGCATATTTAAAATTTGCCATCCATGACTATGATGTCATTTTCTATTTTAATACGTTATGGTGTATTTAAATGGGCTGTTATGGTTGCAAAGTATCAAGAGAAATGGGGGGGGGGGTGAAAACAAAATTTAGGGGGGGGAATGAGAAATTGGGGAGGGGGCAATTTTTTTCTCATTTCATAATTCATAAATTAAAAAGGAAATTTCAAATTTTTTTTAGCAAAAAAGGGGGGGTTACAATAAATTTTATTGTTTTTTGTTGTTTTTTTTTTTGGGAGGGGGAGTCAATGTGCAACTTCATAGTGTATTGCACAAAAGCTAAAAAAGGGGTAAATTTTTTTTTTTTTTTTTGGGGGGGGGGGGGGCAATTCTCCACAGCATATTGTATTGCACAAGAAGCAAAAAATTGAATATAAATTGAAATCATATGACCAATTCTAAGTTCTTTGGTTTCAGTTATTCTGTGTCAGAAACCTATTATGTGTCAAATATTTGAAGAAATTTTCAATTGCACAGTATTGCGCAATAGCAAGAAATTGATATGTGTGCCCAATTTTAAATTGGTTATTTCTGATTTATATATAAAAACAAAAAATACTGATATGGTTTGAATAGGTAAATTAAAAATTTTTAAGTTCTTAGACAACATTCATTCTGTGTCAGAAACCTATGCTGTGTCAAATATTTATTCACAATCCAAATTCAGTATTGTATCAAGCTTGAATGTTGTGTTCATAATTGCCCCAACTATTCAGGGTTCGACATCTGCGGTCGTATCTAGCTGCGCCCAGCGGAGCATTTTATTAACATTTGACACTGGAATAATTCTTTACAAATGTGCATATCTTATCTAGAAGTTGTGGTCACCTAAAATCCAGGTGAGTGATTCAGGCTCCATGTACATTTGTGGCCTCTGGTTTCTAATAATTATCGGTATTTAAAAATCACAATATTTTTTACATTAATAAAAACATGAAGCATTGAAGAATTAAGAAAAAACTAGCATTGACAAAGTATTTCTATATTATAATTCTGATGGATAGGCAATGTTTTAATATTTAAAATTTCCAAAATCCACTATAGATCTATGACTATTTATTCCATATTAGATATATGTATGTATAAAATAATCAGTAGTCGTTCCCTGAAACCACGCTTTAATCGTACATGTAAGCTGACAATTAACACCTTCAATTTGGAATAACAGGTGTGTTGTAAGGAAGAAATACAGGTTCACAAACAAAATTATATAAACACTCACTGCAACTACGCAGTATTTGGACATAACAAATGAGAAATTAGACGTAGATGAATTACATACATTGTACATGTATTCTCAACGCAATAAAAAGATGTATTGACATTCTCAGAAAGTAAATCACCTGAACAAGAAAAATAAGTAGCACGTACACATGTAGCTAATCATTGCACTTTATTATAAATAAATAAATAATTGATTATAATTACATTAAAAAACGAAGCAATGGACTCCCGTTTTTTTCTGGAGTTAAAGGCAACAATCAGAAAATTACTAATACCGCAGACGCCAATGACACACCTGAACACCCTTGGGTGTTTACCCCATAAAATATTTTATTTTAAATATAAAAAACATGGTATTAACACAATAATCTCTTTAAAAAGCTGTTCAAATTTCATCACATTCATCCGGTTAACCCATATATTTTTGCATCCACAATTGTACCAATCTGCCCACCGCATTTTTCCTCGTTCCTGGGAGTAAGAGCAATTTTTACACACATAATTTCATATTTGTACATGTAGGCTTGTAGCCCTTACTGTGAATAGATCTAAAGTAACTACCAAGTTTCTTTGAGCTGTTACCAAGATGTTCGCATTTATTCACGATATTACAGGTCAGAGTGACCTAATTTTATTGGGAGGCTGTGTTACTCCCCAAGATGCACCCTGACACCAAGTAATATGATTGTAGGTACCTTGGTATCAGAGAACTGAACTGGGACATAAAACTTAACCTAAGTCAATGAATCTCAATAAGAAGATCAGAGTGACCTAATTTTGGTGGGAGGCTGTGTTACTCCCAGAGATGCACCCTGACACCAAATAGTATGATTGTAGGTCCCAGAGAACAGAACTCGGACGTAAAACTTAACCTAAGTCAATGAAGCGCAATAAGTCGGTCAGAGTGGCTGTGTACTCCCCGAGATGCATCCTCACACCAAATAATATGACTGTAGGTCCCTTGGTATCAGAGAACTGAACTCCATCTTTTGTTACATGGTCAGTCTCTTCAATGTGCACCTGTATACAAAAATATACTGAACCGTAAAAGAAACGTCGCACAAAATGACATGTTCACATACATTTATTTCAAAGTGACATTTATATATTTTAAATTAATTTTTACAAAATTTAATGAATGATTTACAGTCTTTTGGTTACAATGTTCCCAAAAACGTCACAATTGTCGCAACGTCACATGTTTTCAATGCTGTGCTCCCACGTCCGTTAATAACGTGTATGTCCTCCACCGGCACCAATTACTGCGGCACATCTTCGGTACATGGAGTTGATGAGCCGATTAATAAACGCCATCGGAATACGTGCCCATACTCTCTGAAACGCTTGTGAAAGTTCAGCTGCAGTTGTCGGACTTGGCTGCTCATTATTCAACCGTCTTTGAACTTCGTCCCATAAATGTTCAATAGGGTTTAAATCTGGACTCAAAGCCGGCCAATCCATAACATTAATGTTATTCTGCTGTAGGAAGTCTCTTGTGGCTCTTGCGGTATGCGCATGTGCATTGTCCTGTTGGAAAGTCTTGTTTTGATGACGTGCGAAATGGGGCTGAACATGGGGTGTCAAGACTTGGTCGATGTAACGGGCAGCTGTTACGCCATTTCCTCTGCCTGGGCCAAGGTTCTGAAAGATGACTGGACCAAGTTTAACGTTAAGGCCGATTCCACCCCATACCATGATGCTAGGTCCTCCCCACGCGTCTGTTTCCAGAATGCAGCTGTCTTCGTAACGTTCCCCGCATCTTCTCCACACTCTGGTTCTGCCATCGGCTGTTGAAATGCAGTAACGGCTTTCGTCAGAGAAGATGATGTTACGCCATTGTCGATTTCGCCAATTCTCTCGCTGAGTGGCCCACTGAAGACGAGCTTGACGGTGTCGAGGAGTAAGAATAGGTCCTCTTGCTGGACGGCATCATCTCATGTTTCTAGCAGCTAATCGCCGACGAACCGTATCATCACTTATGGGTCGTCCATGTGTTCCAACAGTGTTTCTGGCAGTTTCGGCAGCTGGGGTGAACCGATTCATCAAATGGTGACGAACAATGCCTCTATTCTGTCTAGGGGTAGTGACTTGGGGTCTACCACTCCGTGGACGGTCATTTGTGCTGTTTGTTGCATTGTACCGTGTCCGTAGACGTTCAATTGTTCGAACAGCACAGTTGAAGTCGTTGGCAATAACTCTGGCAGATTGCCCAGCATCCAATCGACCAATGGCCTGTTCTCTCTGTTGTGGAGTCAGACGTGGCATAGCTTCTGTGTCAACACTGATACTAACACTCTTTAATTTTCTCCGGCCTTTTATACCCATAAAGGAGCATGAATTTCACGAACATTTAAGATTTAAGAAAAATTACCGCCAAGTGTGTCCCATGAGCGGTTTTAGGTACGGTCGCTCTACGATATCAACTGAAAATTATTCAACCGAAAATTTAATTCACAGGTAATTTAATCTTACCTGGTGATGTAATCGTAATACTGATTATATAAAAATCATTAATTAATATTTATTTTGAATTTTGCTAACATTTTGAAAAAGCGACGTTTCTTTTGCGGTTCAGTATAGATGACCCTAATGCTATGTCAACTAGTAACTGAGTACTGGCTGCGGACGTGCACAACGACGCACACTAGGATGTGGACGCCGGGGGTACTCCATTTGTCCCCCCTCAACTAAAAACTAAAAATTATATGGTACTTTGCAATGACTCATAATGACTTCATGTTGTCCCTTCACTTCTTGTCAGCCTCAGAAAGAGAAGTCACATTTGCCTATCATCCTCTAGATATATATATAGTAGCATTAGCCCTTTTAAAAGAAACAAAGTGTTAAATCCTGTACCACGTATAACGATCTATTTTTGATCAAGCAGTTTTATTTCTGACACCATTTTGCAGGATGGTCAAAATTGTTGCAATTAGAGCTTGTCTTTATTTGCAAAGCTAAAGCAGCATATCATATTAAAATTTTTTATTTACCAATCAATTATAACTTAATTTAATTTTCTGTGAATTTATGGGTTGAAAAAAAAATTGCTTATGTGAGAAAGGCATTAAAAAGTTCAAGATGGCTGCCATAGCCAAACATAGGACCCTATGGGGAAATTCAATTAAAGATCATCTTGTCTTAAACCACTTGGTTGGTCCTTAAGCAAAGGATCAGTGATTTTATTGCTTTTCTTCATTTTAAAGTCTTAGTGAGGCCTTCAACACAGAGAATATGGCCTTGATCTCATTTTCATGCTTCAGTGGCTGTTCAAGTTTTTTGGAGTACAATGTATGGGTAGGTCTGTTTCTCAGTACATATGTATGATAGGTCAGAAGTATTTTGTACATTTTATGAAAGGAGTATACAGTTTCTGTATTACCAATGAAAGTCAACAATATTTGTAAAATTCAAAACAAAGTTTAAATTAGATAATATTGTATACATGTTTATATATGATTGCATTTCCTCCTACAAATGTATATTTTGGTATGCATACATGTAGTTGTCCAAGACCTCAGAGACTTTCAACATAGTTTTCGGTCAAAATTAATTATGCAGGGCAGACAATTTTCATTTTTGAGAGTCTGCTCTTGTGTTACTTTTACTGTACTAAGCGTTCCCCTTTTTCCTATGTGTACATGAAGGAAAAACAAAAAACTTTAAATCCAGTAACACTCTTAACAGTAATTTGTTAATTTTCATTAATAATGAGAAAATTTGTCAAAATGTAAAACTCTCTGTAACAATAAAATGGAATGAATTGTGACAAACATACTGTATGACATGTGACTTCTATTCCACAATAGGGGAGATCTTCACAGGAAAAAATCAAGGGTTGTAGATAACAAGACTTATTTTATTATGGCCCCACTACTAAGTGGTCAGGGGTCTATACATTGTAGTTTTACTCTTGTCCGTCATATGTCATTCTGCAACGAACAGTTATACAGACTTTTTTTCTAAATGCCTTCAGATATTGAGCTGATTTTTTGAAAATTTTGTGAAATTACCACCACCCAGACTTTTTTTCTGAACGCCTTCAGATATTGAGCTGATTTTTGGTATGTGAGTCTACCGTGATGAGTTACAGATTGAGTTAAGGTTTAGATCTGCCCCGTTGATTTTTGCCAAAATTACAGGCCTTGGACTTTAGCAGCAGGGAATTTAATTTTATTGTTGAGTCTGCGAATTAAGTCGCAGAAAGCTCGACATAGGGATAGTGATCCGGCGGTGGCAGCGGCAGCATTAACTAACTTCTTAAAAGCTTTTTATTGTAGAAGGTGGAAGACCTGGATGCTTTATACTTTGTATATAGATGCCTTACATTGTATGTTACGAAGTTTCCGTCTGTCATATGTACATTGTCCTTGACCTCATTTTCATGGTTCAGTGGCTACATGAAAAAAAAGTTTTTGTAATGTTAATTTCTCTCTTATTATGAGTACATGTAATAGGATAACTATATTTGGTACATGTATGTGTGTACCTTACAAGGTCCTCATCCCCGTCAGTTTTCAATTGACCTCGACCCCATTTCAAGAATCAGTGAACAAGGTACTATAAGCAATAGGTCTAGTATATTTGGTGTATGGAAGGATTGTAAGGTGTACATGTCCCACTGGCAGGTGTCATCTGACCTTGACCTCATTTTCAAGGTTCAGTGGTCATAGTTAAGTTTTTGTGTTTTGGCCTGTTTTTCGAATACTGTATGCAGTAGGTCTACTATATTTGGTGTATGGAAGGATTGTAAGGTATGCATGTCCAACTGACATGTGTCACCTGACCTTGACCTCATTTTCATGCTTCAGTTGTTATAGTTAAGGTTTTGTGTTTTGCTCTGTTTTTCGAATACTGTATGCAATAGGTCTGCTATATTTTAGTGTATGGATTGATTGTAAGGTGTACATGTCCAACTGACAGGTGTCATTTTACCTTGACATCATTTATAAGGTTCTGTGGTTAAAGTTAAGTTTTTGTGTTTTGGTATTTTTTATAAAAATATATGTAATAGGTAAACTATATTTGGTGTATGGGAATATTTTACGATGAACATGTCAGTCTGGCAGGTTTTATTTGACCTTGAACTGATTTTCACAGTTCATTGCTCAATGTTAAATTTTTGCGGTTTGGACTATATTTGTTGAAAAATAAGCAGCATTGGTGGTGGATCCAGTATCAAGAAAATTTCTCTCTTTCAGTAACAGTTGATAATAATTACTTTCTTTTTCAGTATTTTTAATGTTTTCATAACTCACTACAGATGTAACTTTATCACTTTTCAGCACCTTCAAAAGCTTTTGTTTAAATATTCTTCTTGTATTAAAATATGACAATCATACTGTCATTGTTCACTGCCATCTTTAGTTGCAATAATCAATATCAATGGTATATCGCTATTAAAGTTATTTCATTCTTAACCACAGTTATCCAGCATATCTTCATATAGGGAATAATAACCTATATAATTAGTAGTATGAAGACACTGTTATAGTTGTCTTCACCAGGCCTGGCAGCAGCTTAGCGTTCAAACAGGCATCAGCAACATGGACATTATCTCATTATTTACAGCTTAAAATTTATAATGTATGTCTGATACCATTTACTTTCATTAGAAATACGTGACAGGCGAGACATTTTTAGTTCACCTGGCCAAAGGCCATGTGAGCTATTGCCATCACTTGGTGTCCGTCGTCGTCGTCGTTAAAAATTATACAAAACTCTTCTCCTCTGAAACTACTTGACTAATTAGAACCAAACTTGGTATGAATGTTCCTTGCGGTACCTTGCATAGAACTGATGTGGGGATTTTTGATTCGTCGAAAAACATGGCCACTGTTAATAAAAATAGAACATAGGGGTCAAACAACAGTTTTTATACGACCGCAAAATTTTTGCGGTCGTATATTGGTATGATGTCGGCGTCGTCGTCGTCTGCGCCGTCGTCAGCGTCGTCGTCCGAAGACATTTGGTTTTCGCACTATAACTTCAGTATAAGTTAATAGAAATCTATGACATTTAAACACAAGGTTTATGACCACAAAAGGAAGGTTGGGATTGATTTTGGGAGTTTTGGTCCCAACAGTTTAAGAATCAGGGGCCAAAAAAGGGCCCAATAAGCATTTTTCTTGGTTTTCGCACAATACAAATGTAACTCTAGTATAAGTAAATAGAAATCTATGAAATTTTAACACAAGGTTTATGACCACAAAAGGAAGGTTGGGATTGTTTTTGGGAGTTTTGGTCCCAACAGTTTAGGAATTAGGGGCTAAAAAAGGGCCCAAATAAGCATTTTTCTTGGTTTTTGCACAATAACTTTAGTAAATAGAAATGTATGAAATTTAAACACAAGGTTTATGACCACAAAAGGAAGGTTGGGATTGATTTTTGGAGTTTTGGTCCCAACAGTTTAGGAATTAGGGGCCAAAAGGGTCCAAAATTAAACTTTGTTTGATTTCATTGAAAATTGAACTATTGGGGTTCTTTGATATGCCGAATCTAACCGTGCATTTAGATTCTTAATTTTTGGTCCCGTTTTCAAATTGGTCTACATTAAGGTCCAAAGGGTCCAAAATTAAACTTAGTTTGATTTTAACAAAAATTGAATTCTTTGGGTTCTTTGATATGCTGAATCTAAACATGTACTTAGTTTTTCTATTATGGGCCCAGTTTTCAAGTTGGTCCAAATCGGGGTCCAAAATTAAACTTTGTTTGATTTCATCGAAAATTGAACTATTGGGGTTCTTTGATATGCCGAATCTAACCGTGCATTTAGATTCTTAATTTTTGGTCCCGTTTTCAAATTGTTCTACATTAAGGTCCAAAGGGTCCAAAATTAAACTTAGTTTGATTTTAACAAAAATTGAATTCTTTGGGTTCTTTGATATGCTGAATCTAAACATGTACTTAATTTTTTTATTATGGGCCCAGTTTTCAAGTTGGTCCAAATCGGGGTCCAAAATTAAAGCTAAAACAGGAGTAAATTATTTTTTTTGGGGGTGGGGGGGGGGGAATTCTCCACAGCATATTGTATTGCACAAGAAGCAAAAAATTGAATATAAATTCAAATCATATGACCAATTCTAAGTTCTTTATTTCAGTTATTCTGTATCAGAAACCTATTATGTGTCAAATATTTCAAGAAATTTTCAATTGCACACTATTGTGCAATAGCAATAAATTGATATGTGTGCCCTGTTATCAAAACTTTATTATTAAAAAATTCCATTGGAAATTTGCCAATAACTCTAGTTTAATGAACTTCATTGGAAATTTGCCAATATAAAATGTGCTGATGAAGCTTTTTTGTTTATCTCATCTAAACTGCTTTTAAATTATGTATATTTTAAATTTGCCATCCATGACTATGATGTCATTTTCTATTTTAATATGTTATGGTGTATTTAAATGGACTGTTATGGTTGCAAAGTATAAAGAAATGGGGGGGGGGGGGGGGGGGGGGTTGAAAATAAAATTTAGGGGGGGTAAATGAGAAATTGGGGAGGGGGTAATTTTTTTCTCATTTCATATTTCATAAATTAAAAAGAAAATTTCAAATTTTTTTAGCAAAAAAAGGGGGGGGGGGTTACAATAAATTTTATTGTTTCTTGTTGTTTTTTTTTGGGAGGGGGGGGTCAATGTGCAACTTCATAGTGTATTGCACAAAAGCTAAAAAAGGGGTAAATTATTATTTTTTTTTGGGGGGGGGGACAATTCTCCACAGCATATTGTATTGCACAAGAAGCAAAAAATTGAATATAAATTGAAATCATATAACCAATTCTAAGTAATTTGATTTCAGTTATTCTGTGTCAGAAACCTATTATGTGTCAAATATTTGAAGAAATTTTCAATTGCACAGTATTGCGCAATAGCAAGAAATTGATATGTGTGCCCAATTTTAAATTTTAAATTGGTTATTTCTGATTTATATATAAAAACAAATAATACTGATATGGTTTGAATAGGTAAATTAAAAATTTTTAAGTTCTTAGACAACATTCATTCTGTGTCAGAAACATATGCTGTGTCAAATATTTATTCACAATCCAAATTCAGTATTGTATCAAGCTTGAATGTTGTGTTCATAATTGCCCCAACTATTCAGGGTTCGACATCTGCGGTCGTATCTAGCTGCGCCCAGCGGAGCATTTTATTTACACTTGCTCAGATTTCAACAATATTTGGTTTTTAAAGTAAACATGGTATCCTTAGTGAATGGTGATGATGAGATTTTTTGTATGGAGCATCTATGGAAGGTCCTTTAGGAAATTTGCATAAATCTTCCCAGTCCGTGAAACAAAATGGCCGTCATGATTTACATGTTCTGATTGGTCGAAATTTAAAAGTTCTTTTCCTCTGAAACCGTAAAGCCAAATCAACTGATTTTTGGTATGGATGATCTATGGAAGGTCCTTTACAAAGTTTGCATAACTCATCATGGTCCGTGAAACAAAATGGCCGCCATGAGCATTTACATGTTCTGACTGGTTGAAATGTAAAACTTCTTCTCCTTACAAACCGTTAAGCCAAATGAACTGATTTTTGATATAGAACATCTATGGAAGGTCCTTTACAAAATTTGCATAAATCAGCTTGGTCCGTGAAACAAAATGGCTGCCATGAGCATTTACATGTTCTGATTGGTCAGAATTTTAAACTTCTCCTCTGAAACCTTAAAGCCAAATGAACTGATTTTTGGTATGGAGCATCTATGGAAGGTCCTTTAGGAAGTTTGCAAAAATCTTCCTGGTCCGTGAAACAAAATGGCCGTCATGAGCATTTACATGTTCTGTTTGGTCGAAATTTAAAAGTTCTTCTCCTTTGAAACCGTAAAGCCAAATGAACTGATTTTTGGTATGGAGCATCTATGGAAGGTTCTTTACAAACTTTGCATAAATCTTTCTAGTCCGTGAAACAAAATTGCCACCAGAAACCTGTATATGTTCTGATCGGTCAAAATTTAAAACTTCTCCTCTGAAACCATTTGGCCAATGAACTTATACTTGGTATGAAGCATTATTTTATAGAAGATCATTTACAAAGTTTCCAGAAATCAATCTAGTCTGTCAAATCAAAAGTTTGTGACTGCCAGGTGAGCCATACAGGCTCAGCCCACTGAGCCTCTTGTTGTGTGTCCACTCTTGTAAAGCATGCAGCAGTTAAACTCAGTTTATCTATCACAAACTTGGACAAATATTGATAGACAGTAAAAAAAATATCAAATAATCAATATTGATTAAAATTGACAGCCTCAAACTGAACACTCAGTAAGTAATATAAATTAAGTATTCAGCTCTCTTTAAGACTTTCTTCTTCATCAGTCAAGTCCCTTACTGGCCTGAGTAAATGTTTAGTGGTTATTCTGTAATAATTGACTGTGACTTTGCTGCATTCTGTTTTGTTTTAGAATCTTTAGCTAAATTTACATCAATAATACCAACCATTACGATTTATTTCTTTGGATTTCATACAGATACGTACATTGTACATTGTTCTGGTATACTTTTCAAAGAGACTATAAAGGGTGTGATATTTTCAGATAACCATTTGCTTTTTGGTTATTTTTAATATGTTTAATTGATATCATTATTATACTGCTGATGTTATGGATAATATAAGATGCTGAGAATTTCAGTGGTGTATCTTAAAGACGGCATGGTCTTCCCTAAATGCTAACACAGATCTAGCTGAATCTTATTAGACCACACCAAATTGTGGGCAAACACGTTTTTTGGTAATTTCTTGAAAAATGAAGATTTTGGGGCGAATTATCAGCATTTTTGTAAAATGAAGCTGCAAAAAATTTCTTTCATAAAATCAGAGCAGCAAAATTCAAAGAACTAAAGATCAATTTGGTGTGGCCTAATTAGATATAAATTGAACTGTTCATTGGAAAGTCTGTCATTTTTCTGAGTGAGTTGTACAAATGTAAATTAGACAAAAACAAAAATAGTTACATTGTAACCAACAATTAAAATCAGGGACAAAAGACATTTAATTAGGTTTAATTTATAAATAACATTAGGTACAAAATGTATATGTTATCAAAAACAATTTTTAACCAGAAACAATATGTAAAACACAATTTTTAAATGATCAACAAGGTACCATAAATGTTTTATCATAAAAAAACATTTGTTGTTGAAAATATAACGTTTTATTAAGAGAAAAGTCATGGAGGAATTTTTAAATCAATAAGTTTTTATAATTCAGAGAAAAGAGGACAGACCAAAACATGTGATTTATGTCCTTAAAAACAAATTATTTACAACAAAGAAGTTTGTGAAACTACAACTATTTGATTTCTAAGAACTGTTGTAAGGAAGATGTTATACATGTACATTAAACACTTCTACTTAAGGATGCTCGCTGGTCATGTTTTGGTCTTTTTGTCAGATTTTCAGAATCCTCTGGTTTTATCCATTTCTTAAACATTGAATTTTTTGCCCATGAACCTCCACTTTTTCTTTTATAATTCAATCATATATACTTTAAAATGGTATTTGACAAAATTTTATGAAGTCCTTTTTATTTTTTCATACATTTTTGATAGAAGAAGCTGCCAATGCAAAGACAATGAAAAATCCAGGGAAAACCTATTTCCTGCAAATTTTCAAGGCTTTATAGCTCTAAAATGAGCACATGAACCTATATTTTTTCTTGCTTATTTGTTTACTATTCATATGTTCTCTCAAACTAAAACACCTATTTCAAATCCTATTTATTTCCTATTAGACCAGCGATCATCCTTAAGAGTGACATTTTGTTATTTCAAGATGTAATACATGCATATTGGTACAAATGTAACTACTGTCTGGACACCTCAGTTAACCCCATGGAATGGATTTTTTCCATTTTGAAAGTCTAAACGTTTGAATTATTAGACAATCTTATGTTAGTTAATTAACCTTATTGAGTCGGCCCAGAAAACATAAAAATTTTAAAGTTGTTTACAAAGGTTGTGTTTCTATGTACCTCACAAATGATTCTGAATGGGGAATTTCCAGTTGAAAAAATAATACACTTCAAAATTTCAAAAAAATTAATAATTTGAATTTATCAACTCAGACCTCTGTTATTTTTAATATTTTCAATGCACTTTGTGCATATTCCATGCAATACAAGGTTGTGATACTTAATTCTTTAAAATCTCACAGGAAGAGTTATATCCCTTTTACACTGAAAATTCCATAGGTAAGTTCATTTGTTTCAGTTACGATTTAGCTCATTGCATCTTTCACCCAAGTGACTAGACAATTCACATTGATTAAGATATTCAAATTTTGAAAAATCCATTCCACGAACTGAGGTATCCAGACAGTTAATATTATTGTACTAAGTTTTGGAGGAATATAGAGATTCTGTAGTAATGACCAGATACAAGCAACTACAACTTATAGAAGGGTGTTATGTCAGGACAGTAACAAAAGTCCATTAATAAAATTACTTTCACCTTTTCCTGTATTTTATGCATGAATGCTTTTGGTTAAGATATTGATATTAGTAACTGCAAATCCTAGGGAAGAGTAACTCTCTTGGATCATGTGGATAGTAGAATTAGGTAAACCAATAGTAATTCTGTAGAAACCTATTTTCTTGTGTGAGCTAAACATTCAATCAGATCAGCTGATGTAGGTATGGAAGCATGGAAGTTGATATCATTCCTGCTAGATTATTTAATGTCTGTAATTGATGTATTTTGCTTGCTCCTAATTTTGTTTGTCTGATATTACACAAATTTAGTTGTTATTACCGGTATGTAGTAATCTTCCTTAGATTTCCATTTATGAATGAAAAAGGGAAGTTCATGTTGTGCAGGTTGTGGTTTTAACATGAAAAACAAATTAATCAGCATTGATGTAAGTGAAGACAACTTCCCCTTTCCCGTACATTTTTAGAAAAATACTTTTAAGATGTTTGTTTACGATTTAAACTGAAGGTCACATGAGTAATTCCTAATTATGTTGAATTATGAAAAAGTAATACAATGAATAAAAAAAAACATTCAGATGAAAATAAAATCACACTCAATTTTATATACATGTACATGTATCTATTTTCAGATTTTAATCATGATTGAGAAAATGCAAGGTCATGGTTATTATTTTCCTTTTCAGTGCTGACGGGTGGATATGACAATGAACCCGTCTGGCAACCACATTCCTGTGGTGAAGGAAGGATATTTAATGAAAAGAGGTAGGATCAGTATTTACATGTACAATTGTTTTGTCAAAGAGTATTTGTCAGATATGTTTCTGCTTCATTAGTTTATAATGATACCAGAGAAGTTTGTTGTCAAAAGATACATTACAATATGAAGTTTATTTTTTTTTTAATGATGCTTCATGATGACTTAGTGTTACATGTAAATTGTACATAGTCATGATATACATGTGACTTGAATTTTATTTTTTCTAAAACATCTACATTTATTCCTGTTTATAATTGACAAATTATACACAATGTGCAGTTTTATACATGTGTATGTACTTTTTAATGCTGTCACTTGACCAAAAGGGTCAGCTGATGACCCTTTTTCATCACCTGGTGGGCATCTCTCTGCTGTCAATCAATCTTTAACCATTTCACACTTTGAACTTCTCCTCTGAAACATGTAGACCTGGATAAAAATGAATTTGATATTAAGCATTTGTGGAAGGACTTTTAGTTTAATTACAAGTTTGCATATCTCATCCCAGTTGAACAAACATATTCTCCATGATCAAATGTATTCTTGTCTCATACTTCTTGGCCAAATGAAGTAGACTGTATAACAAGGATTTTTTTTGGAGGATCTGTATAAAGTTTGAATATTTGGTCCTGTTAGAAATTTTAATTTGTCCACCTGAAAAATTCCTTATAGCTCATCGATTTTTACAAAACCGTTCTCCCCAGAGATCTCTGGGCCATAAAACTTTAAAACTTGGTACAATGTATCTGTAGAAAGACATTTATAAATTTGCTTATTTCATTGTGTCGTGGATGTTTTAAATGGCTACAGTTGACTGGTAGTCACAAGGTTGTGTTTTGTCTCGAGTTCAGGAGGTTGAAGTTATGATGGTTGGCCTGGTAAAACCAAAGACTTTAAAATTGGTACATGTATTTGTTGCTTCTCTTCTAATCATGCAGCATTTTGGAGTTGGCTTGCAGTTTGAATAATTTGTCTAGGTTGGGAGACATCTTCCTGCAAAGTGTTACCTTGTGAGTCAGCTCATTAAAATGTAATTTCCCCATTTCTGATTGTCCAATTTAAAAAAAAATGTGTCTAGATTGGGAGACATCTTCCTGCAAAGTGTTACATTGTGAGTCAGCTCATTAAAATGTAACTCCCCGTTTCTGATTGTCCAATTTAAAAAAAAAGAAATTCCACATGTAACTAACTTTTTAGCCTGATATCTAAATTACATAAAGCCAGTACAAGTCCACATGTAGTTCAAATTCTGAAAATGCCAAAAAAATATTTTTTTGCTTTCTTAATATGTAGTGACAACCACTACTTCAGTTAAAAATATCTCTGCGTACTACAGCTTGCTCCACCAATAAAAACTGACCGCCACGAAATAACAAAAATATGCTGAAAACAGCGTAAAATCCCAACTAAACAAACAAACAAATCTGTTAAAATATGTGTGCAAGTGATCCTTTATATTTATATCTATTCAATATTTTAGTGAAATTTCTTTGATTTGTATCTCCCCAAAAATATAAATACACTGTATATACTAGTAAACTATGTAAAGAAAGAAAAAAACAACCTGGAAAATTTTAAGATTATTTTAATGATATTGTTGAAAGTGCATACATGTATGATAGTGACGTTTAAATTTAACATGAAATTCTGATGAGTTAAGAGTACAAGTGGCAGGAACTGTGTTGTACTTTTCAAGGACTTCCTCCACTTTGAAGTTTGTTGTTTACTTCTCTTATATTATTATTAATCAAGAAAAATGACATAATTTACTAGTAATGGTTAATAAATTACCTTAAATACCAAATATGGTTGTAAAAATTATTTACCTGAGTGATAGTTTTCTTTCAAATTTTGAAGAAAAAAATTCAATAATTTAATTTTCATTATAGGAGAACATATTAAGAATTGGAGGAAAAGATATTTTATATTGAGAAAGGATGGGTCATTTTTAGGTTTTAGAGCCAAACCAGAACAGGGTTTAACTGACCCATTAAATGACTTTACAGTAAGAGGTAAGATAAAATCAGGAATAACTCAATACTTGTGCAAATGTAAGACCAAGAGATCTTGCGTTAGATTCAGTCATCCTATGCCAAATCTTGCCGACTGAAATCTTATCCGAGGATGTAAAGAATTTCTCTGTCTGGCATTTTCTTACAACATGCACTTTTAAAGAAAAACGGGCAAATTAAAAAAAAATAATTTCTTATTTCATTTATCTTAATGTATATAAATAAATACAATGCTTCCAAACACAAGATTTTCCCAGACAGTTGGGGTAGGAAACTTTTTTATTAGCCACCATTAAACTGCTTTTTTTTTTGAAACTCTAACTTTTTTTTCAGAATATAACACTTTTTGATTCAGGGTTGTATTCAGTCTTGCCCTTTTTTCACTAATATTATATCTGTTCTTTTTCCAAATTACTTCCTTGGCACCGCCCTCCCCATAAAAAATCATCTGATTGCTCACTAGGTTTTAATGTGTGTGTGTGTGTATGGTTCTTATTTCAACCATGTACATGTCCTACATGCACTACCATACATTTTATTACAAAGTGTTAGCTTGTCCGAAGTATGATGAGGTTTTTGTACAAACATTTCCAATCTGTTTGAGCTTAACTGCCAATTTGCAAAATCTTGTTCAAGAAAACACAAAATTTCACATTTCAATTTTACAACTAATTCAGAAAAAATTATATATTAGTAGATTTAATTTGTTGTCTTTTTGGTAAAAATAATAAATTTGATGGATTTGGTATAACTCATTACTGGCTGTGAAATACCTTATTCCTGAATTAAGCTTTTTTTTTCAGTGATCAAAAGCATGTCTGAAAATTCCAAAACAAAAAACACTGGTAATCGTGATAATATGATTATATATGTAAATTAACAATAATTTTTGTATTGGTCAGATTGTCAGTTAATGAGACAGGAGCGTCCCAAGTCTAACACATTTATTATCCGTGGGTTACAATGGACGACAGTAGTGGAGAGAATGTTTTGTGTAGAATCTCCAGAGGAAAGAGAAGAATGGATAGCTGCTATACAGTCTGTATCTGACGAGTTAAAAAATTCAGATGAAGGTGCAGAGGGACTACCTGTTTTTGACAAATCAAAGAAAAAAGTGGTAATTTTTTTTCAGACATTTTTATCTGTTCTATCATAGATGTATCAGATTTGTTCTTTTGTGCTCATTAGGGTTTATAGTACACATTTATGGTAAATTCCCTCTGGCTGGTTGGCATGTTTTATGTTGGGTGGGGAAAACAGAGATTCTGTTTGGTGTAACCAGCTCCTACAGCTTTTAATCCAGACTTTGGATACATTTCAGAATGTTTTCGGACATACAAAAGATATGCATGAAGGAGTATTGTGCCATTTGAAGATTTTTTTTGTGATTTTTCATTGTTGTCCTAATTTCAGAAATTGTTTGTAGACACAAGATGTTATTTTGTGCATTCAACTCCTCCTGCTTTTTTTAACACAGATCAGTAAAACTTTTGAAGACTTACAACTTAAAGATTTTTTGTATCAGATTTTTATATTGTGAAGATTTAAACCTTGACTTTATTTCTCAATTATATGGATTTTGATGCTTGATTTTCTAGTATAACGAAGGTAATTTTTTCAATGTTTGGTGTATCAATCTACAATTATTGTGTTTGTATCATAATAAACCCACCATCCATCCATTTGATACATGATGAAGACAATATTGCGATTGAGTCTTTGACATATCTTTTTACAATATTGTAGTCACTGGATGATTTTGAATTCCTAAAAGTGCTAGGAAAAGGAACGTTCGGAAAAGTGATTCTTTGTAAAGAGAAACAAACAAGTCATTTGCTAGCAATCAAAATATTAAAGAAGCAAGTCATTATTCAAAAGGTAAAGTTACTTTATAGTTAAATATAAACACTTAAATGTACTTCAAATCTATGCAGGCCATAGGATGTGTATAGATGGCTTTCAAAAGAAAAATTAGTACAATGTACTCTAAATGAAAATTCCATTAAAAAAAGTATCAGATGATTTTTAGTCATAACTTCAATGAATTTTATCGTACTCCCACTCCAAAGGAGAGTGTATTATACTGTTTTACCCTTGTGGTTCTGTCTGCAACTACTCAACACAGCTATTTGATATTTTGTCACAAGCCTTCTATCGGTATGCCATATGGTGGGATACGTTTTTGAACCAAGGCGACATCAACTTCCTGTTTGACGACTTTTGTTTATTTTTCGACCTTATCGTGGTGGGGGTATCACTAGTGAGCAATGGCTCACAGTACATCTTGTTCATTCTTCATTTTGTGGTTACAAAAGGATTCTCAGAATAGGTTCAAGTAAAGCTGTCAAAAAAGTGTTCTTAATGCTGAAGATCTTTAATTAATGTTATTGTCCATTTAGCAGTTACATGTATAGTAAATTTTCTGAGCGGGTGGGTTTCTTACCAGATGTATACAAATTCTGAAAGACAAGTTTAAGTCCATATTGTTAAAATATTTACTGTCAAAATCATGTTAAATGAAATGTACAACACTTTCATTTTTTCATAATATTTTGATGTGATTTGTTTTAGGATGAAGTTGCACATACTTTAACAGAGAACAGAGTATTACAGACAACAAAACATCCATTTTTAACAGTAAGTAAACACAGTTTTACAGACGACAAAACATCCCTTTTTAACAGTAAGTAAACAGAGTATTACAGACAACAAAACATTCTTTTTGTCCCCCGCGCAATGCAACAGAGGGACTAAGTAATGGTCTCCGTCCGTCCGTCGCAATTACTTGTGGACGCGACTCCCCTGAGACCGCTGATCGGATTTGGTTAAAATGTTGTAGGACTTTCTGTCACCATATGTATTTGATCCTGTCTCACCACCATTTGGATTCGACAAATTTTACGAGAGTTGTTGGACTTTAACGTTTTTGTTATGTGATGCTATAGGAACACTTTGTGGACACAACTCCTCTGAGACCGCTGATAGGATTTTGTTATAATTTTGTAGGATTGCTAGTCACCATATGTACTTGATTCTATCGCACCACCATTTTGATTCGACAAATTTTACAGGAGTTATAGGACTTTAACTTTTTTCTGCATTCAACACTATACATGTAGGAACACTTTGTGGACGCAACTCCTCTGAAACCGCTGATTGGATTTCGTTCAAAATTTGTGGAATTGTTAGTCACCAAATGCACTTGATCCTATGCAACTGCCATATTTATTCAATACATTTTACGGGACTTTAGCATTTTTGTGTATGTGACACTATTCGAAAACTTTGTGGACGCAACTTCTCTGACACCGCTGATCGGATTTCGTTCAAATTTTGTAGGATTGTTAGTCACCTTTTGTACTTGATCCTACCGCACCATGATTTTGATTTGACAAATTTTACAGGAGTTATGGGACTTTTAACTTTTTTCTGCATTCAACACTATACATGTAGAAGCCTACAGTAATATATTAATGATATTTCACCACTACAGTCCTCTTGTATAGTACAACGCTGTTCAGCAACACCTATATTGTTTTTAGGGTGTGGCATCTGTGTCTTATAGACACATTTTCTAGTTAGTCAAGAACATGTTCTTGAGCAGGATGACTTTATTTTGTACCAATGTTGTTTCTATATACAAGTACATATTATGTATAGAATCATTTATTTTACTGGTGATAAAATTGTGTGCTTTTGCTTTTAGTAACTCAGTTTAGAAAAATAGATGTGGTTTGTTATATTTTAATAGAAATAAAATTTGTGTCATTGATTTCATCTTGTTAAATTGTCTGGTCGATCACCAAAAATATATCATCGCCAGATTTGTTCTTTAAAAGTATTTGATGCTAAAAGATGCTTATTAATTTGATCTGTTATAATGGATTTGTCATATTGTAAACTTTCAGTTAATATGTTACTTTTGTTATTTACAGCAATTGAAGTACTCATTCCAGACACCAGACAGATTATGTTTTGTTATGGAATATGTAAATGGTGGTGAACTTTTTTTTCATTTATCACGAGAGCGTGTGTTTGCAGAAGAACGCACAAAGTTTTATGGTGCAGAAATAATTTCAGCATTGGGATATTTACATGAAAACAATATAGTTTATAGAGATCTGAAGGTATTTTAAATAATGTTCATTTACATGGACCTATATTGTAGAATTTATGTTATTTTTATTGAATGTACCCAAATGCAAATTCCATCCAAAGATTTTGGTACAGGCACGAGGGGGACTAATACATTGATGTAAGGGCACCACACTTAATAACGATACTACTAGAAATTTTTTTACAGTATGTCTTATATTTACTAGCTTTGTTCGTTATCGTTCATTGAGTTAGGATATAACATTCATCAATGAAATGTGCACATCTTCTGCATCAAAACTGGTATCAAAGAATTTATTATTACCACTGAGCTGATACTGCTGCTGGTTGATTCCCAAGTCTCCAGCTTAGTTGCTAGTATTTAGATTCTTGTTGTAAAAATGTTAAATTTTGTGAAAACTAAGAAGTACCTCCCTTGTGCATAGCTCTGTCCATAGACGGTTTTTTCCCTTTGATCATTTTGTCATTTTTGAATTTGCTCTTTGACTTTTTCATATTGCCCTTGTTATCAGCCCAGACCTTGATATTGGCCCCGAGGGCTTTAGCCCAAGGGACGATATTAGTCGAGGCCTGATAACAAGGCCAATATGAAAAATACCATGTATTAATCTATTTATCACATGTTTTGCCACTACGTAGAAATATTTTTAATGCTGAATTCAATTTTCCTGTCTTCAATCACTGATGTGGTGACTGAATATCAAGTGCACATTCACAGTGCTACAGCTAGTAAACAGTTATTTCTTTCAATTTTAGTATATAAATGAAACTACAGTTTCTGTGCTATTCCCAAGATCTACAAAAAGTCCTATTGGAAACTGCTTATAACGTATATGCACGGTTAATTTACCGTAAATAACGAACAGATGATTATTTACAGTTGAGCCCGGTGGGCAAATAACATGGTTCAAATTATGCTTTTATTACATATGCAAAATCAGCATTATTTCAATGAAACATGTGATAATAATATTTTCAGCAGATATTAAAAATTTTTACAAAAGCTTTAGCAATATCATGAATAAACTAAAGTGTCAAATATTCCATTAAAATTTTAAAACTGAATATTCAAGTAATAACCTAGTTTGGCCTTCACACGTTTGCATGGTAATTAACTCTTAATATAGTAGACATTAATGTTATCATAAAGTGTTCATTGTTACATTTTCCACTGAACTTTTTTTTCTTAAACTGGAAATAAAAATATGACCATTTTGAAAGCCATGATTTGAGTTAATTAGTAACAGGCATACATTTTCCAATATAAGAACTGGCTCAAGGGAATAATATAAAGAATTTGAATTTTATACTGTACAAACATGTGAAATTTATAGAAAATTAATGGATTTCAGAGGGAGACAAAAGTTTTTTTTATCCTTCACAAGATACATGTATGTCTCATGTACAGTTTTCAAAACAAATAGTTTTCTTTAATATTTCAGCTAGAAAATTTGTTATTAGATAAAGATGGACATATCAAGATTGCAGATTTTGGTCTGTGTAAAGAAGAGATGTTTTATGGTGCTAGTACTAAAACGTTCTGTGGTACACCAGAGTATTTAGCTCCAGAGGTTTGTATACTCAACATGACTTTGAGAAAGAAATCTCAAAAAGGAGTAATTTATTGGAAATTTATTTTGACAAAATACACAGAATATATTGAATATCAATTTATTGTAATAATGATATTATAGTTGATGTCATTTAGTAGAATGAAAAGTACAGTCATCTCTTGTTATGTCAAACTCACTTGAGTCGAATTTTTGGTCCCAAATGTTTTAAAGTGCAAACCTATCTAGTTTGACTCCTTTTTAGTTGAATTTGCATGAGTAGAATTTTCTTCTATCGAACTAAGTTTTGAATTCCAAATTATAAAAACAACGAAAATTGTATTCGTTATGCGAATAATCGTCATCAAAACTTCAACTTGTGAATTTATCGTATAAATTTATCGTTTAAGTATAAAGTTTTATTTCCTGTAATTGACAATTGGTGTCTATTGATTTATAAAGAATTCACAATGATTGTAAAAACAATATGGTGTCAATTTGCATACAGAGGTTTTTAATCAACAAGTTAATCATCATCTGCTGTTTTCACCAGCACCTACAAAGATTTTAGAATTATCGGAAGTAGTAAATTACCTCCCCTTCGTGACTTGGAAAATTTTTCATCTCCGTTTTAGTCGAATTTCTTCTATCTCGAATTATTTTTGCCTTCCAAGGGAGTTCGAGATAACGAGAGTCGACTGTATTTTCCTTGTCTGATACTTAAGAAAATATTACCAGGCTTTCAAAATATTTTTACTTTTACTAGTTGTCATCAACATTACTCCAGTATTTTATAATTTATACAGGGAAGATTTTATTCTGTTTTTAGCTCACCATGCCCAAAGAACCATGTGAGCTATTGCGTCCGTCCGTCCGTCGTAAACTTTTTCAAAGATCTCCTCTGAAACTACTGAATAATTTTCAGCCAACTTAGGTGGAATGATCCTAGGGTATCTAGTATGAAGTTTGTGTTTTATTTTCTTAACAGTTGAGAAACATGGCCGCCATGGCTAAAATAGAAAATAGGGGGTTAACTGGAGTTTTTGGCCTATATCTCAAAAACTGAAGTATTAAGAGCAAAACTGACATGGGGTAAAAATGTTCATTAGGTCAAGATCTACCTGCCATGATATTTCAGACACTTCGTTTGGCTATTGCCCCCGAATTGTTGATTTTAAGGAAATTTTGCAGTTTTAGGTTATTGTCATGAATATTATTATTGATAAAGACAAACTGTAAATAGCCAAAAGGTTGAACAAAGTAAGATCATTGTAAACTTTCAAAAATATTCTCTTCTGAAAGTACAGGATCAATTTCAGCCAAACTTAGGCTGTAAGATCCTTAGGGTATCTAGTATAAACTTTCAGACAGATGAGTCAACCTATTTTCGGGTTATTGCCCCTGAATTGTTAATTTTAAGGATATTTTGCAGTTTTAGGTTTTTAACTTGAATATTTTTATAAAGACAAACTGTAAAAGCAAAATTGTTCAGCAAATTAAGATCTATAAATAAGTCAACATGACCAAAATCATCAATTGACTCCTTATGGGAGTTTTTGCCCTTGAAAGATTATTTACATGTAAACAGTTATTATCAGTAAAAATAATGGTCTGACATATTGTCACAAATTTTTAGAGCATAACTTAAAATAAATTAAATGGTAGCTGTACAAGTTAAATGGAGGGTCAAGGGTCATGGTCATTGAAAAGTCCATAGCAACTGATGAAAAAGTCCATACCAACCATATATAGTTGGGTTAAGGACCCTATAATTTACCTGTACAAGTCAAAAAGAAAGGTCAAAAGTCATTGAAAAAGTCCATAGCAACTGATGAAAAACACCCTAGCAACCTTACATATTAGATTCAGGACTCTATAATATACATTGTAGCTGTACAAGTCAATATGGAGGGTCAAGGATCAAGGTCATTGAAGAAATCTATAACCAGATATGCTTGGGTTCAGGACCCTACAATTTACCTGTTCAAGTCAAAATGGAAGGTCAAGAGTCAATGCCATTGAAAAAGTCCCTAGCAACCATATATATTTGGGTTCAGGATTCTGAATTTTAGCTGTACAAGTCAATATTAAGGAGAAAAATGCAACAATATACCGGTACATTAAATAGCAAAAATAATCATTGATGGCAGATCTACACAAGAAATAACAGGTGAGCGATCCATGCTCTTGGGAGCGTCTTTTTTAAAGATGTTCTCCCCAGAAGCTACTGGGACAATTGTAACAAAACTTGCCAGCAATGGTCCTAAGGTAGTTCTCTTTTTGAAGTGTAACTGATGACCTGGCCCACCATCCAAGATGGCCACCAGAGCCCCTAACAGTTTAACATAGGACCCTATGGGAATTTTACTAGTTTGAAACCACTGGGCCAAATTGAACAAAACTTGGCAGCAACAGTCCTTCATCAGAACATAGTTTAACATAGGACCTAATGGGAAAAATCACTGAAAGATGTTTTTGTTTGAAACCAGTCGAACTTGACATCGCAGGTGAACCATACAGGCTCCTGGGAGCCTCTTAGTTTAGCAGATTTATGCTTTTTGCAATCCAGATATGTCCATTATGCTTTCATTATTAAAAATAGCAATATGGCTTCTGGTACAGTATGTCCGTTTTTTAGCTCACCTATGTTCCTTACATGGTGTTGACCAAGTGTTACTTTGTTCCCGATCCATCTCTCAAGATGGTCGCCAGCAGGGATCTTAGTTTAACATAGAACCCTATGGGAAATAAATACAAAAAAATCTTTTTCTAGAGAATTGCTGAATGGATTGAAACCAAACATGGCATAATGTTCCTTATGAGGTGCTGACCAAGTGTTGTTACTTTGGTGCCAATCTGTCATCCATGATGGCGTTAACTGAAGACTTAGTTTAACATAAGACCTATGGGAATTACATACAAACGGCTTCTTCTTGAAAATTACTGAATGGATTGAAACCAAACATGGCATGGATGTTAATCTCAAGGTCCTTTACCAATGAACAAATGGAAATATCAAAAGAGTGATACAGGCTCCTTGGATCCTCTGGTTTTTCTTGGCTAATAAACAAGACAAAAATAAACAGATTATTCATGTTAATATAGACTGCTAAAAAACGATCATTTTCTGCAGGTCTCCAATGATCTTTATAACAAGTAATATTACATTCATGTTGAGATTAAATTTCTGCATTTTGAAATTGAATATTGAAAGCAGTTGTTTTTCTTGTAGGTTTTAGAAGACAATGATTATGGAAGAGCTGTAGATTGGTGGGGAACAGGTGTTGTTATGTATGAAATGATGTGTGGACGTTTACCGTTTTACAATCGTGATCATGACGTGTTATTTGAACTTATTTTATTACAATCAGTGCGTTTTCCACGAACATTATCAGAGGATGCCAAAAATTTACTTGAAGGATTTTTGAAGAAAAATCCACATGAGAGGTTTGTTGAGTTGTAGTTATATTTCTCCCTTTCTATGTGATCTTCCTTGGTAACCAGATTTTCCAACAAAAAAATTCTTTCATAACATGCATGTTGGTGATTTAAGATGGCAGGTGGCTTCATATAGTGATGATTCTCGCTGTTACGTATTTTTAAAGAAAAATCAGCATGAGGGCTTTGTTATAATGAATTTATGTTGCCATATTACTGTGTGAAATGTTGATTTTGACTCAGCATGATTTTAAAAAAAAACACCGAAACAAAAGATTTTTATATGCCCGTCAATGCCGGACGTATTTTGGTATACCCTTGTTCTTCTGTTCGTCTGTCCGTCGTAAGCATGTCGCGCACTTACTCGAAAACACCTTGACGGATTTTCTTCAAACTTAAACACATTATTACAAATGATGGTCTGAGGGTCTGTATACTTTTTGACGATTATCACGTTTTTGTTCTAGAGATATGGGACTTAGATTGTCCAAATAAATCAATTTTTGTGGCGCACTAACTCTAGTATGCCTTGACGTATAATCACTTGGGGTCTGTCATGGTCTGTCGTAAGCTTTTCCTTTAAAGATCTTCTCCTCTGTAACAACTTGGCCAATTGGAACTAAACTTTGCAGGAATGTTTGTGAGGTCCTCTACAAATATTCCTCATTTCATCTTGATTGGGCAAAAAACATGGCCACCTTGGGCAATTGTGTTTTTTTATTGGCTGAGTTTTCAAAAATGTTTTTCTCTGAAACTCTTTGGCCAAATGGAACAAAACTTGACAGGAAGCATATATGGGAGGTCCTTTATAAATTTTCCTCATTTCATCCTGATCAGACTACAAATATGGCCACCATGGACATTTCTTGTTTCTGATTGGCTGATATAAAAAAATCTTCTCCTTTGAAATCACTTTGCCAAGTGGAATGAAACTTGACAAGAAGCATCTATGGAGGTTCTTTACAAAATATCCTCATTTTGTCCCGATCGGGCAACAAATATTGCTGTCATAAGCAATTCTTAGTTAAAAAAATTTTTTTTTTTAAATTTTTTATCTGGAACTGCTTGACAGGAAGCATCTATGGGAGGTTCTATACAAACTTTCTTCATTTTGTCCCAGTTGGAGTACAAATGTGGCTTCAATGGGCAGTTCTTGTTTCTGATTGGCTGATGTAAAAAAGTGAAGAAATAATTTCTCCATTGAAGTCAGTACACATGAAATTTCGTCTTTTGGATTACTGTAATTTTTTACTTCTGAGGTAGATTTTATTTTTACCAGACAGAAATTTTTTATATGATTTATTATTCATATAGAAGATCTAGAGACGTCAGGATGCTAAGTTCATATTCAAATGCCAAAACCAAAATATCTAAAAAGTTAACAAATTTGGTACTGTTAACGAATTCAGAGTTTTCCAGAACTGATTAAGGGATTTGTTTTGATGCTTTTTGGGGTTTTTAGCTCACCTGTCCTAAAAGGACGTTTGATCTTTTGCCATCACTTGGGGTCTGTCATCTGTCGTAAACTTTTTCAAAGATCTTATCCTCTGAAACCATTGAACCAATTACAGCCATACTTAGTCTGAATGATCCTTTGGGTATTTAGATTAAAGTTTTTGCTTTATTTTCTTGTCCGTCGAGAAGCAAAAATGTTAGCAAAGTAAGATCTACAAATAAGTCAACATAACCAATATCGTCAATTGACCCCTAATAGGAGTTTTTGCCCTTGAAAGGTTATTTACATGTAAACAGAAAATAATGGTCCGACATAGTCACAGATGTTTAGGGCGTTACATGAAATAAATTAAATGGTAGCTGTACAAGTAAAATGGAGCGTCAAGGTCATTGAAAAATTCCATAGCAACAGATAAAAAAGTCCCTAGCAACCATATCTATTTGGGTTAAGGACCTTATAATTTACCTGTACAAGTCAAAAAGAAAGGTCAAGAATCAAGGTCATTGAAAAAGTCCATAGCAACCGATGATGAAAAAGTCCCTAGCAATCATATATATTTGGGTTCAGGACCCTACAATTTACCTGTTCAAGTTAAAATTGAAGGTCAAGAGTCAATACCATTGAAAAAGTCCATAGCAACCGATGAAAAAGTCCTAGAAACCATATCTATTTGGGTTCAGGATTCTATATTTTAGCTGTACAGGTCAATATTAAGGAGAAAATTGCAACAGTATACATTAGATAGCGAAAATAATCATTGATGCAAGATCTACTGGTACACGAAAGATAACAGGTGAGCGATTCAAGCTCTTGGGAGCCTCTTGTTTTTTCTCCTCTTAGTAATAGTAAATCCGTATGATACTTAAATAAGAACACCTAACTAAGGAATTGCTAGTGTCTACACATACAGTATTAATATAGTATAGTATTCCTTAAATCAACTATATCACTCTTTTTGTTCTAGACTTGGCGGAAGTGAGCAGGATGTGAGAGAAATTATGGTACATCCTTTCTTTAAGACAATTAATTGGCAGGACTTAGTAGAAAAGAAGGTAGGTGTGAGTGAGAATTTTATATGGCTATACATGTATGTATTAATTCTCCTCCTGCCTATGGAAGGAGACCTAACAATAGAAACCTTACTTCTTACTTAACAGTCTATAGCAGGTTAAATGAAAAATACATCTATAATCTTAGCATGCAATCAATTTCTAGAAATGTTAAGCCTAGAAAAAGGAATTGGCCAAACTATAATGAGAATTTACATCTTGAAATAACTGGTTAAGAAGTTACTGTTATTCTTTGCCAGAATAGGAGACAGATCACAAATTTTGCCTTCGCTTTTAAAATTGCAGTCCAGCTTGTGATAGTAACGTATCTTAGCCAGATTTGTTCATAGAAATTTTACCAAATTACTGTAATGATAACACAATTGACTGACATATTTTGAAAAGGAAATGGCCAAGTACTCAAGTATTTTTTATTAATTGTAACTTGCATTATACAGTCTGTTAGACTTTTCTGTGTAATTACTGTTTATCCAAAGAACTACCGGTAGTTTCCCAAACTACAGGATGAACAGGACAAACAAGAATTTCTGCTGTACTGCATATTTGACTTGCTGAAGGTTTCTTGTGCATAATTTTCAATATTAATTATTATATCTAACAGGATTTTGTATTGATGCATATAATATATGTCCATTTTCATACATGCAGCATATCCTTAACTCGTCACTCCAATTTTGCACAAAAGAAAATGTGTTCCTAGCTGACCAGATTTTGTATATTATCCCAGGTTGTTTCTGGTCCTCAAAAGTTCATTTAGATTCTCAGAAAATACTGTACTCCTTTTTACAACTATGAAGTTCATTGACTACACAGTAAAACTTATAAATTAACCATGGAGTGATAATATTTCATGTTGACAGGCTGAATTTATTATCAAAGTAAACTTGAAAAATTTTAATAGATGCAGAACTGCAATCACAGAAATTGATATAGTTTTATAAATGTGAAAAATCAATCACAAAAATTGATAGGATAGTTTTATAAATGTGAAAAATCAATCAGAAATCGATAGGATAGTTTTATAAATGTGAAAAATCAATCACAGAAATTGATAGGATAGTTTAATGAATGTTAAAAATACAATAGGATGAGAATCTCAATAATAAAAACCTTTTAACTACAGTATCCACAATAATAAATGCAAGCAATTATATTTCAGGATTATGGTTAGGTAGATGATTTGGAACTGTAAATCTAAAAGGTTTAATGCTTTTCAAATGATTTTTCATTAATTTTCATCATGAATAAATTCATCTCTTATATCACAAAAAATGATGTACATGTATAATTAGATACAATAGATATGGGATTAACTGACCAATACAATAAAGGCATATTCAGGTACGTGTAATACAGTACTGTTATTGTTGTTGTTCATCTTGAAAATTGCTGGAATGTCTTCAACAATGAGCCAAAAATCAGCAAAATGGCCCCTAGTATCAATGCAACACTTTCCCCATTAACTTCCTGGGATTCTTCAATCTATGGATATTGCTTTTACTACAAAACCAAGGAATAGATGACTGTTCTTCAATTATTTGAAAAATTTAGTTTGAAAACTGTATATATGAACTAGAGAATTTCTTGAAAATAAAACCTATATACAGTTGGCACTCATTCATGTCAAAATTCCTGATATCTCATGGTGATTTGTTGATCCCCAGACAGAATTTTGCAATATTTTTTCTCTTGATATCTCAAAAGACATTTGACTGTCCTTTCAATTTTCTTCTAATGAAAATCAGCTGTATATATATATTTATTTATTTGTTGTATTTTATACTGTATATTTAATTAAAATTTCTGGTATTGGTGTGGTTTTAATAATATAGCTGCATGTGCATTTTACCAAAATCTCTTAAAATATATATTTTTCTTAACCCTTAGGAAAACTGTATCCAGCCAAACCCTTATATCCTCCCTAAACATGTAAAATGCCATATATCTTCTAAAGTCTTATTATTTACAATTATAACTGGTAGTGTGATACATAACATATTACAATGTAATGTTAGATACCACTTGTATCTGTCAAATGATTGTACAAGGAGAAAAACATCATTTTTTTTTAAATGATTTTCCATTTTCAATACAAATACAAACGTATTTATTTTCTGTGATACATGTGTATGTTATATGTACGTAGAGGAAGAGGAACTATGAAACATTAGCATATGGAGGTCACAGTGGCTAACATTTTTAGAAACTTACCATCCATAAATGAAGATGTAAAATTTAAAAGAATAGAAATTACATGTTTATTTTGTCAAAATAAAAAAAAATAAAAGAAGAAAAATAATCTCTAATCAAAGCATGCAAGCACAAATATATTTTACCATTGTTTCTGGTTTCTGTATTACAATAAGATGCACTGCCTGCATTACAGTATATCCTTGCAAAAAGCTTAACAAAATATCAGGGTATCCTAGCATATGTAAAATTGTAACTGAATAAATGCATGGCTGTTATTGGTTTATGTATCATGAAGTATCTGGTATGAAGAAAATTTTCAGATATATAAAAATATTCGACAAACATCAAAATTACTTGTGTGTTAATCTTTACTGCCAAATTGTAATACATTAGTTGTAAGAATAAAGTTGTGCATTTCTACCCATTAGGCCATTAATATATTATAAATACATTTACATGTATTTGTGTTAATTTACAGTTTGTGAAACTTTTCGTTCGTATATGAGAAACATTCAGTTTGGTGGTCTAATTCTCCTAGTACTCCGAGAATCCTTATCATGAAATTTTATCATCTGACCAATATTTGAAAAATAAGTATGATTGATTCCTTAAGAAATACAAGTATATGAAGACTAAAGTCCATTCCAAAATTTACAAATCTCCTGATTCAATTTAAAGGTTGTCAGTTAATTGATTCTATTATCAATTAGGTAACAATTATTGGAAAAAAACCTCATCATTGACTTTATTTTCTTAAAGATTCAAAATCTAAAACAATAATTGTAATTACAAATAAAAGGGCTATGGTAAATGCAGACATCTTTCTGCCAAAATAATAACAGAAATAGTTCAAAAATAGTTAACAGTTAATTATGACATAACTCCAGATTTAATTTATTAAATTTAGCATCCATGTTAAAAAAAATTTCAATTTAATTGTACAGTTGAGTCCAATAATTGTTCATCAGAAGCAGTCTTTAGTATTGGTTGTAAATACTAATAATTCTTAAATAATAACCCAATTGCCACAAAGTATATACATGTGTATTATTCCACGTTTTATTTTTTTGTATCCTCTTTCAGTATTTTTCTGTTTTTATAATCTACAAAAATGCAAAACTCTTAAAAATCTGTACAGTATACTATATAACATTTAACATCATGACATTTTAGGAATTCCATATAAAAAAAAATATTATTTAACTTTCCAGTACATAGCATATACTAAATAAAACTTGAGAAGTACATTGTACTATAATTTCTCTATTAGATTTAAAATCATGACATTTTAGTAATTCAAATAGAAAAATATAACTTTTCTAAATATCTAATTAATTTACCTTTCAGTGTAACATATATACTTTATACAGCTTTTTAGAACTTGATTTGTGTTATCATTTCACAAAAAATACTGGTATGCAGTTTTTTATTCCAAACACCTTTAAAATTAGCTTCCTTCAATCTTCCATAGGGTATTTCATTAAAAAAACTCAATCAGGGCATTTCATAAAAATTTTTTGGATTATCACTTCTTAATATACAGTCTTACAAAAGGAGTATGATGCCTTTTGAAGAATTTTCCCCTGATTTCCCATGTTCTGAACTTAGTCATTATTTGTGTCACTTAAGTATGGAGGGGTACCAATTTTGTGTAAACAACTCCTTCTCTGTCTTTAAACTCAGATCTCTGAAACTTAGTAGAATTTTTATTGGTATATTGAGGATGAGCGTTTCCTAATAGGTAATAAACCTTCTCTTGGCGTCCGTCGTCCATCCGTCTGTCATCCTTTAACTTTTCAATTTTTTTTCTTCTTGAGAACCACTGAACAGAATTTGACCAAACTTGGCAGAGATGTTCCTTGTAAATCCTTTCAAAATTTTGTTAATTTGGTTCCGATTGGTCAAGAACAATATACCTGATTGAACCCAAACTTTAGAGATATGTTTCTATAAAGGCCCTTAACAATCAATGTTACTTTGGTGCTGATTTGAAATCCAAGTTGGCCACCACAGCCAAACATAGTTTAACATAGGATCTATGTTGGCCACCACAGCCAAACATAGTTTAACATAGGATCTATGGGAAAGTTCATTTAAAAAACTTGTCTGAAACCACTTGGCCAATTGGACCACACTTGGCAGTATTGGTCCTTAGTTGATTCTCTTTTGGAATTATGTCTGATTACCCTGACTGTCTACTGAGATTGTCGTCACAGCTGAACTTAGTTAAACATAGGACCCTATCATGCCCATTTATCTCTAATTCATAACTATTGGTTATTGTAAAAGTTTTACAATATGCAGAGTAATTTAAAAATTTGAGGAATGTGAATCGATGAAATATTTTTGGTTTGATCTGTGCGTATAACCCCATTTAGGTCCATACAGTTATAGTAAAAAATTTTGTTCCAACCTAATATTGGCTATAGAAAGACATTGAAAATTAGTTCAGATTTTGAAGCCATACTCGTAATTCATTAACTAGAATTAAACAATCACAGCAAGGAAATAATATTACAGTGAATCACATTCTTGGATTTGTAGCTCATCTGGCCCAAGGGGCCAAATGAGCTTTTGTCATCACGTGGCGTCCGTCCGTCACCCATCTTTAAACTTTTACATTTTGATCTTCTCCTCTGAAACCCCTAATCCAAATGAACTGAAACTTGGTATGAAGCATCTATGGAAGGACCTTTATACAATTTGCATATTTCGTTGCGGTCAGACAACTAATATGGCCACCATGATGAATTCTTATTTCTGATTGGTCTAAATTTCAAAAATTTTCTCCTGAAACTGCAAAGACAAATGAACTGTAACTAGGTATGAAGCATCTGTGCAAGGACCTTTATAAAGTTTGCATATTTTGTTCCGGTTGGACAAAAATATGGCCGCCATGATGAATTCTTATATCTGATTGGTCAAAATTTAAAAATCTTCTCTTCTGAAACCTCTAAGCCAAATGAGCTAAAACATGGTATGAATCATCTTTGGAAGGACCTTTATAAAATTTGCATATTTTGATCCATTAGAGAACTAATATGGCATCCATGATGGATTCTTATTTGTGATTGGTCAAAATTTCAAAAAAAAAAATTTCTGAAACCACAAAGCCAAATGAACTGTAAATTGGTATGAAGCATCTGTGGAAGGACCTTTATAAAGTTTGAATATTTTGTCCTGGTCGAACAGCTAATATTGTGGCCAAGATGAATGATCAAAATTAAAAAATCTTCTCCTCTGAAACAATATAGCCAAATTAACTGATATTAGTATGAATAATCTATGGAAGGTCCATTTCACTTTTCTCTTGAAATAAAATGGAATGATTGTAGGACTGTCAGGTGAGCTATTAAGGCTCAATTCTCTTGAGCCTCCTGTTTAAATAAAACATAATAATAAGAATATTTAACACTATTCATTTGTTATACATGGGAGATATAAGCAGGCATGCCTATGGGGAAATACAATAAAAAATCTTGTCTGAAACTTCCAAACCAAATTGAACCAGACATGGCAGCAATGGTTCTAAGGTGGGTCTGTTTCAAAATTGTGTCTGTCTACCTGGACAGCCAGGAAAGATAGTCTTCATATGCATCTAAGTTTAACGTAGGACCCTAAGGGAAATTTTTTTAAACGTCTTTTCCTCTGAAACCATTGTGCCAATGGAGACCAAGCTGAGGTAAATATCCTTATCAATAATATCTATGATTAACCAGACTGCCAACCAAGGTGGCGGCAATAGCCAACATTAGTTTATTGAAGGTCCCTATGGGAAATTTAACTGAACAACTTTTTATCTCACACAATAATGCCAAATGAAATCAAATTTAGCTGCAATAAGATAACATCAGTTACTTTTTAACTCACACCAACAGTAGGTTTACAAGTCAAATTTTGAGTTCTGCTGAAGATAAGCAATACAGGCTCCCGGCAGTCTCTAGTTAATTTTTCAACAGGATTATACAATATAACATAATTTGTGATACATGTAGTAAATGCTTCATAAAACACAAAGTATTCTCTCTGCAAAGATTTAAACAATCCTTGTAATTTAATTTTTGCTGACACAAGTTGCTGATTTTATAATTTATGTTTGGAATATTTGAATATAAAAACACAGATTAATACAGTAGGTACAAATGTATGTCACATGATACACTACGTATAAATTGCTCTAAAATTAAATTATAATTACATGCATATTATATCGATCATATAATAAATAACATTATTTGAGGCTTTTGAGGTTGATCAGATGCCTATAAGGACATGAAAACCTTTTTGACACAATCCTTTCATATATATATTTTACAAACAGTCTGTGGATTTTTAGATGGCCTATTTAAGTGAGTGGAGTACCAGAAAAAGATATTAAGATTAACTAGATAATAAGATCATTTTTTTGTCTGAATTATTGAGTTATTAAAACCACACCATTCCAATTAAATTTCTAAAAACCTGCATACTTTAATATTTATATTTAATTTTTCTTGCATGATTGGAAGAAGCATTTCTAACTAAGGTTTCAGGATATGGAAATGTGTATTGTGTAATTGTTTTCTCAATCTGATTAACAATTTGTCTTTATAAAATGGGATATGGGCATTAATGCTATTAATTTTAATGAAATATGTGTTGCAAAATATTACATTTACACTCTTATCTCATATTTAACTCCTTCAAAATTTTTTCAAATAAAATGAGCAGTAATGATATTTATTTCTTTTATGGGACAATGCATTTCCAGTATCCTATAATTTTATAGGGTCTTAATCTAAATTGCAAGAATTATCTAAATATCTCATATTTTTTATTTGAAAGTTTTTATAGCTGAATACTTTAAGTTTCTTTAATAAATCATCAAATTCATTCGCATGCTGCTGTTTACTCTACCCATAGGTTCAGCCACCTTTCAAGCCACTTGTGACCTCCGAAACTGACACTCGCTATTTTGATGATGTGTTCACCGGTGAATCTGTCAGTTTAACCCCACCAGAGCACCAGAAGACAGTTTTAGAGAGAATTGATGAAGAAATGCCTGATGCTTTGCCTTATTTTGAGAAATTTTCCTACCATGGTAGTAAAGCAAGTTTAGCAAGTCATACTAGTAGTTGTATGAGTTTTGAGACCACATGGACATCATGATAAGTTGTTAAAGTAGAACAGTTAGAAATATGTAATCAATTTTACAGAGATTTTAAATTTTATATATGTTATTATTTTAATGAGAGAAAATAAAATAGAATTTTAATTAATGTGATAAAAGTCATTTTAATTAGAATTTATTTTGTATTTTGTTCATCATACTGGAGATTTGATCTTTAGTTTTCATTTATAAAAAAACTTTTTAATTATTGTTACTATTATCAAAAGAAAATTCAGTAGTATAGTAAACAAAATATACTGTAAGAAAAAATATTTATAATGAAAGTAGGATATTAAATGCATTATATATATAATAGAGAATTTGTTTTGATGCATCAGAATTTGCAAATGAAGGTAATAGAAAATATCTGCGTAGTCTGAAATTTAAAAACCCCCAAATTTGATCCCATTATTTCATATAAAATGATATATATACATGTGGAAAGCTATCTGAATGGTCCTTCATGTATTACACTAATGTTGATATAGGAAATAATGTACTAATGGCAATATGACCTTGAAAGACTACTAAAAACATAAAAAATTTCAAATTCTTGGGATTTTTAACTCCCTTAAAATTGGATTATATAAAATTTTTGAAACTTGGAACAGTGAGAAAACAATAATGTCTATGTTTTTATAAAATGTTTATTCCACAAATTACTTTTGTTACTATTATTGAATTTTTTCCCAAATATTTTAAGTCCAATTAGATGATAAAACTGCCTAGCGTTCCCAAAAATTATGAATATTTCCAAAAATAATGAGCAATTTCCTTAAATTTAACATAGTTTAAACTTTAGGTAAAAAACCCTTTCACTTGTACAATAATTTCAGATTATTTTTTTAAATGGAAAAATCAGTCACAGGCAGAAAACTGAAAATCTGTTGAAAAAAAGATCATATTGGTAATATGTAGTTGCATTAGCATCGGAATATATCATTACCATTGTAATTATTCAGTCTTGCTGCCTCAGAAATGGCTCATTCTACGAAATCTTAAGTTTGTAACTTCCATTTTAACTGCAACCAGTTATGATTAGCTAAAAAAAATTAAATATCATGCCTGTCCCCTTAAACATTGCATACTAAAATTTATGCCTACTTCAGCTTTTCTGTGAGCAGCAAGACATAGCTCTGTGTCAACAGTTTATATATCTGTTAGCTTTTTATCTTTATAGGATATATGTATAACATATTTTGATATCAATGAAAGTTTTTTTTGTACTGAAAACAACAAAATAAATGAACAGTCAATCTTGTGTTCATAACAGGAATATTTTTACAGTTCCCTTTTTGAAGCAAATGCTGTATATTTTTTCCCTTTTCCAACTGAGTTTGGGAGGGAAATATAGTATTTCATATGTTTGTTTGTTAGTTTGTCCCAGATCTAGTCTAGCAACTACATTTGTACAGGTGATGGATTGTTGATAATTGTTGAATGGAAACATCTTAGATAGTAACGAAGGTCCTTGCATAAATTGACACGCGTTGACCTTCGTCATTATGCATAAAAGACTTAGACAAGTTTTGAATTAAGGTTTGGGTCTGAGTTCCTACAAGTTGATATTTTGTCAGTGCAAGCATCTTGCATAGTAACAAAGGTATGGGTGAAAATTAAATAAACTGACATGAGTTAAACATGTAAAGGGATAAGCTGTTATTTTTGATTGCCATATTTCATTATAAAATTTTATTATAGTATTATTTGTAGTGTTTCAATATTGTTACAAATTAAAAAAGTTTCTAGTACAATAAAAATGATTTTATAGACAGATTTTACAAATCATAAGAAACACATCTTTAATAACCAAGAAATCATGTTACAAAGCCATTTAGTTTGGTTGTTAAGCCTTGTGATGCCAATTTGTAATTGAAAATCTTGATTTTGAATGTTTTAGTTAATACAATGTTCGGCAAAAGAATACCAAAGTGACAATAGATTGGGAAAAGTCCGTAAATTTGAAAAACTAGTAACTATATCACTTTGCATCCGTCATCTGTCCGTTAATTTTTCACATTTCAATCCAAAACCCCATGGCCAATTGAAACCAAACTTGGCGGGGATGTCCATTTGATGGTCCTCTACAAAGTTTATGTTCTTGGTTCTGATCCAAAATTCAACGTGGCTGCCAGGGCCATTTGTGCACTCTTGATTGGCTGAAATTTATGTTTTTTGTGCCGATCTGAAATCCAAGATGGCCGGACAAATTTAACATAGGATCCTATGGGAAATACATACAAACATCTTCATGTCAGAAACCATTTGACAGATGGAAGTTATATTATGCCTGAATGATCAGATAATGGTCCTTAACAAAATTGATATCTTTGGTGCCAATCCAAAATTCCAAAACATGGCTGCCAGGGCCATTTAAGCACTCTGATTGGCTGAAATTAAAAAAATCTTCTTCTCTGAAACTACAAAAGCAATTGAATTGTAATATTGCAAGAATGATCCTTACATGGTCCTCTACCAAGTTTATTTTCATGCCAATATGATATCCAAGATGTCTGAAAAACTACAGAGCCAATTGGAACTAAACTTGGCAGAAATGGTCCTTAAATAGTCCTCTGTTAGAAATGTGTCCAATGACCAATGAGTCAACCCATATGTCCGCATCAGCCGAAATAAGTTAAACATAGAACCCTATGAGAAAATTAATTAAAATATCTTCTTGTCTGAAACCACTGAGCCATTTGGCTCAAACCTTGGCAGCAATGGTCCTTAGATGGTCCTCTTTCAGAAATGTGTCCAATGACTAGGACAGTCAACCAAAATGGCTGCAACAGCCGAACTTAGTTCAGCATAGGACCATATGGGAAAATTCATTTAAAAATCTTATCTGAGACCACTTTACCAGATGGGACCAGACTTGGCAGCAATGGTCATTAGATGGTCCCCTTTTCATAATTGTGTCCGCTGACCTGGCCTGTCAATCAAGATGGCCAGCAAAACTGAACTTAAATTAACATACGACCCTATGGGAAAATTTAATTTGCAGATCATCATATCTTAAACTTGGCCATTTGGAACCAGACTAATGCCAGCAATCGTCCTCTTTCAGAATTATGTTTGATAAGATATACAGGCTCTTGAGAGCCTCTAGCTTTGAAATATCAATCTCATAATGAATGTAAGAAAATTGATTCTTGTTACCAGAACTCTGTGTAGAACTTAAATCCAAGTTTATCTCCAAATAATTCAATAATACAATAAATCTTGATTTTTATATTTGCAAAATGTATCAAAAAAGCACTTCTTTCTATATTCATTTTGATAAAACATTACATTAGTTATTTTCAATATAATTTTAACTACTGGGTAACTGTTGTTTATTTCTGTATGTAGCAATTCATAATTAATTTAGACAGGTAAAGACATAATAAATGTTTTTGTTCTAAGAATGCACAGAGAAGGTTATTGCAATCAGTATAAATCTCTTTAAATTTTAAATATGGAAGAAAGTTAACTGAAAATTCTTGATGATTTCATAAACATGCAAACGAAAGAGAAAGAAACCAAACTCCTGCCTAATTTATTTTTATTATTTTGCTGTTGAATTTGAAACAAATTTGATAAGGTGAATAATAAAGTAAAACCTCTGCAAATATACTCATATGATTAAAGAAATAAAGTAACTTCCATCAGAAAATGTCATATAAGTATATTGTATACACACTTTGTTTGGGGCTCTCATATTTCTTAAGAAATATCTTGCACACATGTGTTAGACTTAAATGATCACTTATATTAGAATCTAAACAACTCCAAAATTGTATTGAACTTGCACACCAAGATAATTTTATTATAAATAGAGCTACATTTTTAAGTTAAGGTCATTGACTATGAACAAATTGAGCACTGCCAATCACTCGTTATGAATATTGTTACAGATAGTGATACCACATTGTATATCTTAATACTATTAATTAGTTCATGTTATTATAATTATATAGTCATGTGCTGTCTGTATGAAAAAAGATTAACAATTAGTAATTTTTATGTCTATCTTAAACAACACATGCTTAGAAAATTTTCCCAAGTGTATAATTTTTAACAGAACCTGATAATTAGTTCATCCAGTTCTTGTTTTTTATTATCAGTAAAAAATATATTTGTCAACAGTAGAAAATTTGTTTTTGATATTAAAAAAACTACACAATTATTAACATGCAAATTTCGAGTTACAGTGTTATATAAGTTATAACTGCCTCTGATTTTTAACTTGTCATAGTTGAATTCAGTTTTAATTGTAATAATTAAATATTGGATGTAACACATTATTTTATTGGGTATTTTTCCTAGACAAATTAGGGCCCTATAGTGATCAGTCTGTCCGTTTGTCCGTCTGTCTGTAACAAATCGTGTCTGCTCTATATCTTGAGAACCTTTATGATATTAAAGTTTATATTTGGCATGGATATTCACTAACACCAGAGGGTGCTTTATAACTTGAGAATGGTTTTAAGTTAAGTGAAGATACTTGGCATGGTTATTTATCACTGTCGAAAGCGGTGTAGTGATTATTGTGCGAATCTCTAGGTTAAAGGTCAGTGTCAATAACTGAGGTCAAATGTGGGAACCCATCCATTCATAACAAATCATGTCCGCTCCATATCTTGAGAAACTTTATGATTTCAAAGTTTATACTTGGCATGGATATTCACAAGCACCAGAAGGTGTCTCACAATGCATGTACTACTCTGTAGGTTAAAGGTCAAGGTCAAGGTCAAAAACTTAGGTCAAAGTTGAGAACCCCATGTCTTACAAAAAATGTATGGCAAAGAGAATGGTTTGAAGTTAAATGAAGATACTTGGCGTGGTTATTCCCCACTGTCAAAAGGGGTCTTTCGATTATTGTGTAAATCTCTATGTCAGAGGTCAAGTTCAATAACTAAGGTGAAATGTGGGAACCCCTTTGACCACAAGTTATTTACGGCAGAGCCCACTCTTTGACACGTTCCTTGTTTCCATTCTCTATTCTATGAAACACCTAAAATTTTTCAATCAGTTTCCACTGGACATTGTTAATAGGTCAATTATAAAGGTTAGTCGTTTTAATATCAAAGATCAAAAAGAATTACATTGTAAAAAAAACAACATAAATACAATATTAACTTGTTTTTTAACCAAATATATTAACATATTACTATGGTCAGCGTTCAATATGTCAGTAGGAAGTTTTTTATTTTTACCTTTTATGCCTTTATAACTTTTCTGATAAAAAAGTCTTTAATGAAAAGTTGTTTTCAAATTTCATGCAACGCTGTTCAATGCCAATTAGTAACATGTAAATATTAGAAAATTATGTTAATTATATGATAAACAATTAAAAATTTTCTTTGTTTTAACATACAATATTACATGTACATGTATTTGATTTTTATCATAAATTTTAAGGTGATGTGAATATATGTTATTTTGTATTACAAAAAATGGAGCAACCATTTGATTTTTGAAGACTGGGAAGAGGAAGTGAAAATATTTTTTGTCACATCCTGGATTTCTTCAATTTTTTTTTCTCTTCTTTGGTAGGTTATGTTAATATTCAGTAATGACTTTTTTTCACTGCATTTTTGAATCTGTCCTTTTTCTTCAAATATTTGTACCCTGATTTTTTTTTCAAATTCTTTCCTTGCCCAAATCAAATGGTTGTTTCCTAAGAAACTATTTTATGTGATAAAGCATGGTATTTATTTTTACAATCAGGTGTTCAATATTAATGTGATGTTTTTGACTCTGCTTTTAATGTACTATGGTTGTTGACCAGCCATAATTGTTGTAAAATGTCAGCTCACTACCAGTTATGTTCAAACATGTTAACTATTGTACTGAAAATAAATGAAATAATTTTATGGTCAAATAAAATTTCATTTGTACCTGAATGAAAATTTATAAACTTGTATTAGATTGCGAGTCAAGGAGTCACTAGTCTCTGCAGTATAAACCTTGATAAAAAATGGAAAACATAACTTTTATTAAAATAATAAGCTTAAGAGTCAAACCTATTTTAGCTCACCATGATCGAAGTGAGCATTTCAATCATATTTAATTTTCTTTGAAAATATTGGTCCAATTTGAAACAAACCTGGCAGTAATGGTCTTTATATTGCCCTGATAAGAATTGTATTCGATATCTGATGTCTTAGTTTAACATAGGACATAACTTAAAAATCTTGTCTGAAACCACTGAACCGGTTAGAACTATCCTTAAGTGGTCTTTTGAAAAATTGTTAACACTGACCGCAACAGCCAAGTTAGTTTAATATAAGACTGTATGGGAAAATTGCTTATGTATGATAAAATTTTCTTTTCTGAAACCATCAAACCATTTGATATCAAATGGTCTGAAGTGGTCTTAGTTTAACATACTAGTGTATAAAAATTTGATTAAAGATCGTCTTGCCTTAAACCACCAAGCTTGGTGGAACTAGGCTTTGCAGCAATGGTCTTTAGGTGGCCAAATTTCAAAATTATATTGGATTGCATGGCCAACCAACAAAGATGAATGGTTTAATTGAACTTGGTAAAGACATAGGAGCATATAGAAAATTTGACCTAAGAACTTCCTTTCATGAAACATTAAGCCAGTTTGAACCAAATTTGGTAGCAAATCATTTGTAGGTGGTCATTCTTAGCTCACCTGGCCCTAAGGGCCATGTAAACTATATTGCTATAACTTTGTGTCTGTTGTCGTCTGGCATAGGGGCGTCATAAAATTTCTTTCAAAGATCTTCTCCTCTGAAACCATTGGGCCAATTGAAACAAAATTTGGCAGCAATGGTCCTGAGGTGGTCCTCCTTCAGAAATATATCCGATGATCCAGCCCATCATCCAAGATGGCCACCAGAGCCGAACATAGTATAACATAGGACCTTAAAGGAAAATTCACTGAAATGGTGTTCTTGTTTGAGGCCAGTGAACAATATGGCAAAAGTAATGAGCCAATTGAACTTGAAAGGAAATTGCATTGGCAATGTTCTAGACTGCCAGCCAAGATGGACATAGTCAAACAATTCTTTATGGTTCGAAGTCTGCAAATGATTTCCAGGTGAGCAATAAAGGCTTCTATGAGCCTTTATTTTATTAGGTTCATTTAGTACCTTCTTCATGTGCACATTCTTTGAGATTTAAATCAAGGTGAGTGATGCAGGACAACCGGGAACCTCTAGTTTAGCCTTTAAAACCAACAGTCTTGTAAAAACCATATCATAATTTGATCAAAAGAAAATTTTAGAGTAAATCAAAACTATTTATTTGTTTATTTGGATTTTATATTTTATTCTGCAATATTTTGGTTATTAGATCACCTGGCCTATATGCCACATGAGCTATTGCCATCACTTGGCATCTGTTGTCCAGCGTACACTTTTCATTAAAGATCTTCTCCTCTTAAACCAGATGGCCAATTGGGACCAAACTTTGATGGAATGATCCTTGGTTGGTCCCCTTCATAAATTGTGACTGGCATCTCCGACTTCCAACCAACATTGTTGCTGCAACTAAAAATAGAAAAATAGGGAATGAATTCTTGATCTATGAAAATACATGGCCAGATGTAACCAAATTTGGCACCAATGATCCTTAGGTGTTCCTCTTTCAGAATTATGTCCGATGGCCTGGACTGTCATCCAAGAAAATCATTTAAAAATCTTCTTGTCTGAAACCATTGAGCTAATTTGAACCAGACCTGGCAGCAGTGGTGCCCTTTTAGAATTTTGTCTGATGACCTGGACTTTCAACCAAGATGGCCACCACAGCTGAACTTAGTTTAACATAGGACCCTTTTGTGAAATTCTTTTAAAAACTTCTTGTCTAAAACTGCATGGCCAGATGGTCTGAAAGTGCATTGCCAGATGGAACCAAGGTCGGCACCAATGGTCCTTAGGTGGTACTCTCTCAGAATTATATCCGATGACCCGAACTGTCAACTAAGATGGCCGCCACAGCGGAACTTAGTTTAACATAGGACCATATGGAAAATTCATTTAAGAATCTTCTTGTCTGAAAGCACTGAGACAATTGGAACAAGACTAGGCAGCAATGGTCATTAGATGGCTCCTCCTGTACTATGACCCAGACTGTCAACCAAGATGGCCACCAAAACCATCTTACTTTAACATAGGACCCTATGGGAAAATTTTATTTGCAGATCTTCATACCTTAAACCTGGCCATTTGGAACCGGACTTTGCAGCAATGGTCCTCAGATGATCCTCTTTCAGAAGTGTGCTTGTTAACCTGGTCTTTACTAAGATGGCCACCACAGCCGAACTTAGTTTAACATAGTACCCTTTGGAAAACAAGATAACTGCTACAATTAAATCTTCAGTCCTTCTGAAGGTGGACAAGTTAAATCACAGCGATACAGACTCTTGAGAGCCTCTAGTGTTATGATTGGGTTATTTTGTTGGAGGAAGTTGGAATATCCAGGGAAAAAAAGACCTTTGATAGAGAAGTGACAAACCTTTGTAATAAATGAAGATAAAGGGTAAATGTTTGAGTCAAAAAATTTTATCCAAAAATGGGAATTTGAGAAGTATTTCTACAACCATTATCATTGAGAAAACTGCACAAGGAGATGGAATGTGAATGTTGTGTTAATAAATATGAAAATAAATCTTGCCATACTTGAATTACTGTTAATGTTTCCTAATAAAAATATGGTGAAAAATATTCAATCCAAACCACCTAATAGGTAAAGTTAAAATATATCCCAAACAACACATATGTAACGCAACAAACAATAACTGATAAATATGCATGATAAAATTAATTCATTACCCAATCTGTGATGGTGATAGTAGTAGGACAAATGAACGAAAAGGCATACAGTAACAATCGGCAAAGAATTGCAACTAAAACAATGAGTGAGGCATTTAAAAAGAGGTACAAGCAAGTGAATAACATGATCAAAAAGTGCTGAAGGTAAATTATGTAGTGCTCCCAACGGAGAGCTAAAAAAGTTGGTAAGTGCAATGATAAAAAATATCTGTATTCATTTACTTACATATTTCCTTGGAGATTTTATAAAGTTTCATCAAAGTTTTTAGAAATACTCATAAATAATTTCTTCAAATAATCCTTGTTTAAGTTAAATAAAACACAGCCACTGCAGTGTTGACTGACATGTGGTAATAAGTAGAATGTATTTAACAAAATACCCACAAACTATGCCACACAGGCCCTAATTCAAAGTACTTGTTATATTTCATTATTTGTTTCCAGTTTGTTTTTAAATTTTAGACTTAAACAGAGGTAGGCCACTCGTGGCTGGTAAATTTGTATACCTTATTAAAGTTGAAACATTCATCCCTTCCTGTTTTCAGTCATTACCTACTTTCAGCCATTACCATTAATGACTTAACAGGAACAACTTTCTTCTGTCAGCCTTTCATATTGCAATAGTTTTAAAACTTTTGATTTCTCTATGATGTACACTTTCCTTCCACATAATAAGCTAAAGTCTGTTTTGCATGATCTAATTTATCAATATTTATTTTCTAAAGAAGAGAAACTTTTAACAGGCTAGAACTTCTATTCAACATTATCAGATATCTCATATAATATATAAGATATTTTATAAATTATATGAGATATCTTATATAAATTATAAGATATCTCATATAATTTTCTTTATAAGATATCTTTTAAACTTTATAAGATATCTTATATACTTCATAAGATATAGGGGCCTCGGTGGCCGAGTGGTCTAGGTAGTTCGTCATGACTACTGCTGATCACTAGCCTGTCAACGCTGGGGTTGTGAGTTCGAATCTCACCTGTGGCGGGGTGTGTTTGATTCCGATCTTAATTGACAAGGATTGCCAATTTTCCTACCAAAGGTCGGTGGTTCTCTCTGGGTACTCCGGCTTCCTCCACCAACAAAAACTGGCTGCCGCGAAATGGTTAAAATGTGCTGAAAACGGCGTTAAACCCCAACTAAACAAACAAATCATAAGATATAAACTTTAGAAGATATAAAGTTCATAAGATTTCTTATAAAAACTAGTTTATACTAGTATAAGATATCTTATATATTATATGCGATATCAAATATTATATGAAATATCATATATTATATGAAATATCTTATATATTATATGAGATATCTTGAAGTTAGAATAAATAGTAAAATGGCTTGCCATAAGAATCTGTTACCATTACAGTCATCATCAAGACTTGATTGTTTGATACGAAGTTTATCTCGCATATGAAAATAGATAACTTCAGTTACTGGTCAGGAATTGATTCTTTACCATACTTGACACTCTACCAGATTTTCTTGACAGGTGCCATTTTTTTAGCGCACCTGGCCCAAAGGGCCATTAGAGCTTTTGTCATCACTTGGCATCTGTAGTCCATCTGTGAACTTTTACATTTTATCTTCTCCTCAGAAATCCCTTAGCCAAATTAACTGAAACTTGGTATGAAGCATCTATAGAATGACCTTTATAAAGTTTGCATATATCATCCTGGTTGGATGGCTACTATGGCTGCCATGATAAATTCTTATTTCTGATTGGTCCAAATTTCAAAAATCTTCTCCTCTGAAACCGCAAAGCCAACTGAACTGTAATTTGGTATGAAGCATCTGTGGAAGGACATTTATAAAATATTTCGTTCCGGTGAGATAACTAATATGGCCGCCATGACAAATTCTTATTTCTGATTGGACAAATTTAAAAAAATCTCCTCTGAAACTCCTAAGCCAAATGAGCTGAAACTTGGTATGAAGCATCTATGGATGGACCTGTATAAAGTTTGCATATTTTATTCCGGTTGGACGGCTAGTATGGCTGCAATGATGAATTATAATTCTGATTGGTCAAAATTTCAAAACTTTTCTTCTCCGAAACCGCTAGGCCAAATGAATTCTAACTCGGTATGAAGCATTTGTAGAAGGACTTTAAAAAGTTTGCATATTTTGTTCCGGTTGGTTCACACTGCAAGTGCTTTAGTATTGTGCTGTCTTGCTCCGATTGTCTTTGATTTGTTATGTAATTTTTACTCCTATGGAAGTGTTTGTTTGCCATGTTAGTGTTCTTACAAATTTGACATGGATTCTAATTTTAGTATTGTGAAACTTATCCTTTGTGTTATTCCTTCAATATTCTTTTTCCATTAGTTATGCTGTATTCCTTCTTTATTTTTGTATAAGTTACATCCTCTGGAAATATAACTGTAACACTTCTTAATATATTTGATGCTACCTTTAAGTAATTTGCAGATATAGCAATAGTTTGAATTTTATAGAAGTACAATTGATCTAGAACTTATTTCAATATTTTGCCAAATTTTTGAAAGATTTATATCAACATTGTGCCTAGAATTTTTATTTCAAGAAATAAGGGTCCTGGAAATATGAATTACGTGCATCATTGCAGTTTCTACTGGTATTCAGAAAATAGTTAGATAATTTTATAAAAATTGCTGGTAGTAAAAATTTTCCAAACTAGATAAGTTTTTAAAGTAAATTTGGGGTAGAAAAAACTGGGTCAATTAAAATTAATCTAGAATAAGTGGAATGCCATAATTCAATATTTTGCCCTATTTTACTCGCCATAGATCTTATAGGTTTGATAGGACTTGGACACTTTTGTGTTAACCATAATACTTTTTGTTTTCACAGATACCACCTCCTTGGAAGCCAGATGTAAAGAGTGACTATGACACAAAGTACATACCTGACGAGTTTGCCCAGGTTCCATTGTCACTCACTCCCAATTCTAAAGACAGTCATACTGAACTCAGCTCCATAGTAGAGGAAAGTGAATTACCTTACTTTGAACAGTTTTCTTATCATGGATCTAGAGTTGGAAGTGATAGCTACCTCAGTACTTCTCATGTAAACGATGGAGAAATTTTCTGATAAACTGCAATAATTTAGTGTATGGTTGTCTCATGTATAGTTTGTTATTTAACTATCATTCATACAGAGCGATGCCAAGTGTCTAACAGTAAAAAATGGTGGAATTCCCTTATTCTACATCTTTCTGTATGAATGATAAATTTTCTCTCATTACAGACAGTAAAATTTTAAAGAAATAAATCGAAACTAAGAATGGCACCATGATGGAAAAAATCTTGCTACAAAACGATTGTTCTAGAGAAAAACTAACATCGAAAAGTATAAAACTTGAAATTAAATTTTAAATGAGAATCATGTATTAGTTTTCTTTTTATAAGCAATTTCTTTTTGAAATTCTCTGTCCAAATCTGGGAAGGTTGATGTTTTCTTGGCGTTTTCACATTATGACGTCGGCGAGATGTACTGTGACGTTACACTTTGTGTCATGTGATGTAAGACAAGAATATTCCACATGGGTGTCTTACACCGGCAAACATTGTCTTTAACTGCTTGTAATGAGAGAATAGATTGTCTTTCACTGTAGTAGGTCACTGAAATCATTCTGAATGAATTATTAAGATTATAATTTAGTCTAAAAAATGAAGTTTATAGTGAAAATTTATATTGTTTGTCAGAGAATGTAATTTACAGGGATAATGAAACATCGCTTTGGCTACTGCTGCAATTCTTATTTAGTTTTACCCCCCACAAAGTTTCTGGGGGTATATAGGAATCACCCTGTCCAACTGTCCGTCTGTCCATGTATCTTGTAAGCGCAACTCTTCCTAAACTGTTCAATGGATTTTGATGAAACTTTATATGAAGGTTGGGCATCATATGTAGAGGTGCATGAAGTAAGATAATTATTGCCAGGAGCTTGCAAAGAGAGATAATCCAACTTAAGAATTTTACATATATATAAAGCTTGTAAGTGCAACTGCTAGTATTGCAAAGGGGGGGGGGGGGGGGGGGGGGTTCAGTTAGGTCACTCACAGTTCTAGTTTTTAAAGGATTTGATAATTGCTTAAATTGCTAGAATAAACAATCTGGTTTATCTGTAATTTTTCCTATATTTTATTATTTCTCTCCCCTTTCCTGGGAAAGACATATTCTTTTTGTCCTTTCCGTCTGTCTGTCACAAAAGTTTGTGAACACAAAATCTCCTAAAGTTTACAGTGGAATGGAATGAAACTTGACAGAATTGATGCATACCAGGTGTTGTTGTTCAGTACATAAAGATTTTTTGGAGATTAAATTATGGGCCCACACCAAACCAATATTTTTAAGACATGGATTTTGCCATATTTACGTATTGGGAAGTTGTGAACACAGAGTCTTGTACAGTTCAGACTGGAATGGAACAAAACATGACAGAATTAATGCATACCAGGTGTAGTTATGCAAGACATCAACATTTTTTTTGGATCGGATTGATTTCAGGGGTTTCCCTACCAAAACATAGACATATGGGGATCAAATTTTGTTAACACAGAATCAGACTGGAATGGAAATGAACTTGACAGAATTGGTGCATACCTGGTGTAGTTGTGCGCTACATAAAATTTTTTGGATTTTTACATATGGGGACATTTGTGCAAGACATAAAGGTTTTTCTCATTGGATTGATTTTTTGGGTTTCTTAAACCAGAACATATACTATATATAGGGAAGTTTATGAACACAAAACCTCCTACAGTTTACTTTGAAATAGAATGAAACTTCATCATCCTTTGATGTATTCCTATGAATGCATCTTCCATTTGATGAAGAATAATGACAGGGGGAGGGAGACATATGTTTTTACATTAAAAACAATGTTTATTTTCAGAGAAATTTTACCATATTTCATAACATATACATCAAGAGTCCCGAAAATATTTTTAGTCAACTATTTTTCACATATTATATAAATACATTTGATGTACTTATCAATGTCATTTGCAGCTATGACATCAGGACCAATGCATTACATTTATGAAGAAAAAAATTGTGTTGTGTGTTGAAAAAATTTTGGGGTTAGGAATAATAGTATTTTTGATTCATCTGCAGTGGCTTTTGTCATCAAATCAAGACAAGTATCAGGATTGTTCTAACTTTTAATGAAGATCCTTCCATTAAGAGCAGAGTTGATTTAATTGTAGCTTGTGTCATTAGCTTTCCAGCATATACTATATGACCATGACCTCATTTTCATGATTCAGTGACTCAGTTAAATATGTTATAACAATTAATGTAAAGAATTTTAATCCCTTCTATGTAGTTGCTCAGTAAGTAGAAATGATTGGTTGGCAGATAAATATATTTGTTAGAATTTATATTGGTACAACCTTTTGACACCTTTCTATTGTCTAGTGGATAAATATTAGGAAGCGTCTTTATACCTGCTTATGAAACTGAAAAAAGTTGAGATTCTTTTGTAATATTTTCTAATATTCAATGTCCTTGACCTCATTTTTATACGACCGCAAAATTTTTGCGGTCGTATATTGGTATGACGTTGGCGTCGTCGTCGTTGTCGTCTGCGTCGTCGTCCGTCGTCTGCGTCGTCGTCCGAAGACATTTGGTTTTCGCACTATAACTTTAGTATAAGTTAATAGAAATCTATGAAATTTAAACACAAGGTTTATGACCACAAAAGGAAGGTTGGGATTGATTTTGGGAGTTTTGGTCCCAACAGTTTAAGAATCAGGGGCCAAAAAAGGGCCCAATAAGCATTTTTCTTGGTTTTCGCACAATAACTCTTGTATAAGTAAATAGAAATCTATGAAATTTTAACACAAGGTTTATGACCACAAAAGGAAGGTTGGGATTGTTTTTGGGAGTTTTGGTCCCAACAGTTTAGGAAGTAGGGGCTAAAAAAGGGCCCAAATAAGCATTTTTCTTGGTTTTTGCACAATAACTTTAGTATAAGTAAATAGAAATCTATGAAATTTAAACACAAGGTTTATGACCACAAAAGGAAGGTTGGGATTGATTTTTGGAGTTTTGGTCCCAACAGTTTAGGAATTAGGGGCCAAAAGGGTCCAAAATTAAACTTAGTTTGATTTCATCGAAAATTGAACTATTGGGGTTCTTTGATATGCCGAATCTAACCGTGCCTTTAGATTCTTAATTTTTGGTCCCGTTTTCAAATTGGTCTACATTAAGGTCCAAAGGGTCCAAAATTAAACTTAGTTTGATTTTAACAAAAATTGAATTCTTGGGGTTCTTTGATATGCTGAATCTAAACATGTACTTAGTTTTTTTATTATGGGCCCAGTTTTCAAGTTGGTCCAAATCGGGGTCCAAAATTAAACTTTGTTTGATTTCATCGAAAATTGACTTATTGGGGTTCTTTGATATGCCGAATCTAACCGTGCATTTAGATTCTTAATTTTTGGTCCCGTTTTCAAATTGGTCTACATTAAGGTCCAAAGTGTCCAAAATTAAACTTAGTTTGATTTTAACAAAAATTGAATTCTTGGGGTTCTTTGATATGCTGAATCTAAACATGTACTTAGTTTTTTTTATTATGGGCCCAGTTTTCAAGTTGGTCCAAATCGGGGTCCAAAATTAAAGCTAAAAAAGGGGTAATTTTTTTTTTTTTTTGGGGGGGGGGGGGGGGGAATTCTCCACAGCATATTGTATTGCACAAGAAGCAAAAAATTGAATATAAATTCAAATCATATGACCAATTCTAAGTTCTTTATTTCAGTTATTCTGTGTCAGAAACCTATTATGTGTCAAATATTTGAAGAAATTTTCAATTGCACAGTATTGTGCAATAGCAAGAAATTGATATGTGTGCTCTGCTATCAAAACCTTATTATTAACAAATTCCATGACTATGATGTCATTTTCTATTTTAATATGTTATGGTGTATTTAAATGGGCTGTTATGGTTGCAAAGTATAAAGAAATGGGGGGGGGGGGGGGGGTTGAAAACAAAATTTAGAGGGGGGGGGGTAAATGAGAAATTGGGGAGGGGGTAATTTTTTTCTCATTTCATATTTCATAAATTAAAAAGAAAATTTCAAATTTTTTTAGCAAAAAAAGGGGGGGGTTACATTAAATTTTTTTGTTTTTTGGTTTTTTTTTGGGAGGGGGGGGGGGGTCAATGTGCAACTTCATAGTGTATTGCACAAAAGCTAAAAAAAGGGGTAAATTATTATTTTTTTTTGGGGGGGGGGCAATTCTCCACAGCATATTGTATTGCACAAGAAGCAAAAAATTGAATATAAATTCAACTCATATGACCAATTCTAAGTTCTTTGATTTCAGTTATTCTGTGTCAGAAACCTATTATGTGTCAAATATTTGAAGAAATTTTCAATTGCACAGTATTGCGCAATAGCAAGAAATTGATATGTGTGCCCAATTTTAAATTTTAAATTGGTTATTTCTGATTTATATATAAAAACAAATAATACTGATATGGTTTGAATAGGTAAATTAAAAAATTTTAAGTTCTTAGACAACATTCATTCTGTGTCAGAAACCTATGCTGTGTCAAATATTTATTCACAATCCAAATTCAGTATTGTATCAAGCTTGAATGTTGTGTTCATAATTGCCCCAACTATTCAGGGTTCGACATCTGCGGTCGTATCTAGCTGCGCCCAGCGGAGCATTTTATTATGGTCTGTTGGACATGTTAACCTCTTTTTATTTAATCTTTTTAAAGTATTGTCATTCTATCCTAGAGGGCTAAGCAGTAAAGGTAGTGAGTATTTAAAACTATTATTGATCACTTGGGTTGTAATTCAAATCAAAGTCTTGGAGAGATGTGCATGTTGACTGATTTTAACTGATAAAGAATGCCAATTTTCCTGCTGAAGATTGATGGTTCTCTCATGGTACTCGAGCATACTCCACATGTTTAACTGTTAAATAAGCCCTGTAAACAAATCGTACTGCAACAGATTACTTGGTTTTCATTCTTACTTTAATTAAAGTCCTACTAGTTGTCAAAACATAATATGCTTATCGGCAGTTTTTTTATTGTATATTTGTGAATATTGATGTATGTAATTTTTATCAGTGTTTTTATGTTGTTTACATATGTAGTATTTGATGTAGAATGGTTGCCATAGATAAATCAAATGGGACCATTTCTTCCCCTAATCAGCCAGTCATTTTCTCAAAGATATTTCCGTGAAAAATATGTGTACTAAAGAAATTTAGGTCTTCCTCTTTGTACATCATGCTCTGACTTGAAGCACACAAACAAAATTGAATTGAATTTTTAATTCTTTGAAGCTTTGCTGTTATGTGGCTGTCACATTGCCAACCTGGCTTAAAACATAGTTCTAAATATTAAGTTAACAAGTTAGATCCAAGACCTTTATACGAATGTATTCTACTCATTTGAAAATGGAAATCCAGGTAATATTTCTATAACATTAATAAAACTGAAAAAAGATACAACCTATAATTGACATCTTCAAAATGGGAAATTGTTTTAAGGTAATTTGAATAATTTTTTAATGAGCAGACATTAATGTTTACTCTGTCTTCCTCGGAAATCTGTAGGTTAATAGGAACTAAGAATTCTAGTCTTATAAAGGTGTCTTTCTGAAAGTAGTCTTTTCTACTTATCAACAAAAAAATGCAGTTCTAGGAAAACATGTTTTTTTAAAAAGGCAATATGACAGAAATCCAGAATTTCAGATGTAGAGAAAAAAATTTGTTCTTTTGAAAAGGCAAAGTGACAGAACCAAAAACAGACCTACAAAAACGAGATGTATCATTTTGACTTAATGATTTATTCTCTGTTTTAACATGTGTACAATAGTAATAATGTGTATTGTAAATTATTGTTGAATTTTTGTTGATAATAAAATCTTGTTATATTTTTAGACTGACATTGGGTTGTAATGTAGAAATAGATAGCCCTTATGAATTATCAATGTTAAATATTGTTTTTACAGCTTTAGAACTGTCATCATATACTATATTTTATATACATAAATAAAACATTCATCAACTGTAAGTAGTTTGATAAAAAAAAACATTACAAAACTAGTGTTTTTTCATGTATCTATATATGGGTTTTATGCCCTTTGTCTGTCTGTCTGTCAGTCTGTCTATTTCAGTTTTATTCCTATAACTACCACAGATTTTACTTGATAAAATAATATAGGGCCTCATATCAAGATAGAAGGTGTGTCAAAAATTTATTGAAATCTCCACCTTGATGGGGGTGGGAAGGTATCTTTCCATTTATTGCTAAGTCCTTTCTGTAAAGTTTTACCTATTTTTAGCTCCTGTCCTAAAAGCAAATGTAAGCTTTTGCTTTACTTGGCGTCCGTTGTCGTCTGTCTGTCCATCATAAACTTTTTCAAAGATATTCTCCTCTGAAACTAATGAACCATTTTCAGCCAAACTTAAATGGAATGATTCTTAGGCTATTTAGTATGAAGTATATATTTTATTTTCTTAACCGTCGGGAAACATGGCCGTCATGGCTAAAAATAGAACATAGGTTATAAACTACAGTTTTTATACGACCGCAAAATTTTTGCGGTCGTATATTGGTATGACGTTGGCGTCGTCGTCGTCTGCGTCGTTGTCCGTCGTCAGCGTCGTCGTCCGAAGACATTTGGTTTTCGCACTATAACTTTAGTATAAGTTAATAGAAATCTATGAAATTTAAACACAAGGTTTATGACCACAAAAGGAAGGTTGGGATTGATTTTGGGAGTTTTGGTCCCAACAGTTTAAGAATCAGGGGCCAAAAAAGGGCCCAATAAGCATTTTTCTTGGTTTTCGCACAATAACTCTAGTATAAGTAAATAGAAATCTATGAAATTTTAACACAAGGTTTATGACCACAAAAGGAAGGTTGGGATTGTTTTTGGGAGTTTTGGTCCCAACAGTTTAAGAATTACGGGTTAAAAAAGGGCCAAAATAAGCAATTTTCTTGGTTTTTGCACAATAACTTTAGTATAAGTAAATAGAAATCTATGAAATTTAAACACAAGGTTTATGACCACAAAAGGAAGGTTGGGATTGATTTTTGGAGTTTTGGTACCAACAGTTTAGGAATTAGGGGCCAAAAGGGTCCAAAATTAAACTTTGTTTGATTTCATCGAAAATTGAACTATTGGGGTTCTTTGATATGCCGAATCTAACCGTGCATTTAGATTCTTAATTTTTGGTCCCGTTTTCAAATTGGTCTACATTAAGGTCCAAAGGGTCCAAAATTAAACTTAGTTTGATTTTAACAAAAATTGAATTCTTGGGGTTCTTTGATATGCTGAATCTAAACATGTACTTAGTTTTTTTTATTATGGGCCCAGTTTTCAAGTTGGTCCAAATCGGGGTCCAAAATTAAACTTTGTTTGATTTCATCGAAAATTGAACTATTGGGGTTCTTTGATATGCCGAATCTAACCGTGCATTTAGATTCTTAATTTTTGGTCCCGTTTTCAAATTGGTCTACATTAAGGTCCAAAGGGTCCAAAATTAAACTTAGTTTGATTTTAACAAAAATTGAATTCTTGGGGTTCTTTGATATGCTGAATCTAAACATGTACTTAGTTTTTTTATTATGGGCCCAGTTTTCAAGTTGGTCCAAATCGGGGTCCAAAATTAAAGCTAAAAAAGGGGTAAATTATTTTTTTTGGGGGGTGGGGGCAATTCTCCACAGCATATTGTATCGCACAAGAATTCAAAAATTGAATATAAATTCAAATCATATGACCAATTCTAAGTTCTTTATTTCAGTTATTCTGTTTTAGAAACCTATTATGTGTCAAATATTTCAAGAAATTTTCAATTACACAGTATTGTGCAATAGCAAGAATCAGTATAATTTAAACCAATTTACATTATTTACATTACAATTAAAGGATAACTTCAGTAACACCCAACAATGACTTCAATCCAAACATATATATTGAATAAACTTACAAATCAGAAATTTTAAAATTATATGATACTAACATACATACTACTGCTAACAATTAAATATGACTTAGAGCAAATATGACAACATGATTATAAAAATATGTACAAAGAGGGATAACTCTTTTTTTTATCTCAAATTTTGAATATGTGCTGATTGAAGCTTTTTTGTTTATCTCATCTAAACTGCTTTTAAATTATGCATATTTAAAATTTGCCATCCATGACTATGATGTCATTTTCTATTTTAATACGTTATGGTGTATTTAAATGGGCTGTTATGGTTGCAAAGTATCAAGAGAAATGGGGGGGGGGGGGGTGAAAACAAAATTTAGGGGGGGGGGAATGAGAAATTGGGGAGGGGGCAATTTTTTTCTCATTTCATAATTCATAAATTAAAAAGGAAATTTCAAATTTTTTTTAGCAAAAAAGGGGGGGTTACAATAAATTTTATTGTTTTTTGTTGTTTTTTTTTTTGGGAGGGGGAGTCAATGTGCAACTTCATAGTGTATTGCACAAAAGCTAAAAAAGGGGTAAATTTTTTTTTTTTTTTTTTTGGGGGGGGGGGGGCAATTCTCCACAGCATATTGTATTGCACAAGAAGCAAAAAATTGAATATAAATTGAAATCATATGACCAATTCTAAGTTCTTTGGTTTCAGTTATTCTGTGTCAGAAACCTATTATGTGTCAAATATTTGAAGAAATTTTCAATTGCACAGTATTGCGCAATAGCAAGAAATTGATATGTGTGCCCAATTTTAAATTGGTTATTTCTGATTTATATATAAAAACAAAAAATACTGATATGGTTTGAATAGGTAAATTAAAAATTTTTAAGTTCTTAGACAACATTCATTCTGTGTCAGAAACCTATGCTGTGTCAAATATTTATTCACAATCCAAATTCAGTATTGTATCAAGCTTGAATGTTGTGTTCATTATTGCCCCAACTATTCAGGGTTCGACATCTGCGGTCGTATCTAGCTGCGCCCAGCGGAGCATTTTATCTATTTTAATATGTTATTGTGTATTTAAATGGGCTGTTATGGTTGCAAAGTATAAAGAAATGGGGGGGGGGGGGGTGAAAACAAAATTTGGGGGGGGGTAATGAGAAATTGGGGAGGGGGGTAATTTTTTCTCATTTCATATTTCATAAATTAAAATAAAAATTTCAAATTTTTTTCAGCAAAAAAAAGGGGGGGGGGGTTACAATAAATTTTATTGTTTTTTGTTTTTTTTTTGGGAGGGGGGGTCAATGTGCAACTTCATAGTGTATTGCACAAAAGCTAAAAAAAGGGGTAAATTATTATTTTTTTTTTTGGGGGGGGGGGCAATTCTCCACAGCATATTGTATTGCACAAGAAGCAACAAATTGAATATAAATTCAAATCATATGACCAATTTTAAGTTCTTTGATTTCAGTTATTCTGTGTCAGAAACCTATTATGTGTCAAATATTTGAAGAAATTTTCAATTACACAGTATTGCGCAATAGCAAGAAATTGATATGTGTGCCCAATTTTAAATTTTAAATTGGTTATTTCTGATTTATATATAAAAACAAATAATACTGATATGGTTTGAATAGGTAAATTAAAAATTTTTAAGTTCTTAGACAACATTCATTCTGTGTCAGAAACCTATGCTGTGTCAAATATTTATTCACAATCCAAATTCAGTATTGTATCAAGCTTGAATGTTGTGTTCATAATTGCCCCAACTATTCAGGGTTCGACATCTGCGGTCGTATCTAGCTGCGCCCAGCGGAGCATTTTATTGGCTTCTATCTCGAAAACTAATTAGAGCAAAACTGACTGAGTAAAAATGCTCGTTAGGTCAAGATCTACCTGCCATTAAATTTTCATATGAATCGGTCAGCCCTTTATTGGGTTATTGCCATTGAATTAATTTTAAGGAAATTTTGCAGCTATAGGTTATTATCTTGAATATTATTATAGATAAAGACAAACTGTAAAAAGCAAAAATGTTCAGCAAAGTAAGATCTACAAATAAGTCAAATGGCAAAAATCATCAATTGGCCTCTTATATAGGAGTTTTTGCCCTTGAAAGATTATTTACATATAAACAGTAATTATCAGTAAAAATAATGGTCTGACATTGTCACAGATGTTCAGAGCATAACTTGAAATAAATGGTAGCTGTACAAGTAAGATGGAGGGTCAAGGCTCAAGGTCAGTGAAAAAGTCCATAGCAACCAATGAAAAAGTCCCTAGCAACCATATATATTTGGTTTATACCTGTACAATTCAAATAGAAAGGTCAAGGTCATTGAAAAGGTCCATAGCAACCAATAAATAAATTGCTTCGCTGAGTGCAGCTGGATACGACCACAGAGGTCCAACCCTGAACAGTTGGGGCAAAAATGGACACAATATTTGCGCTTGATACAGGTCTGAAATTGAATTGTAATTAAATATTTGACACATAATAGGTTTCTGACACAGAATAACTGTAGTCAAAGAACTTAGAATTGGTCATATGATTTGAATTTGTATTCAATTTTTTGCTTTTTGTGCAATACAATATGCTGTTGCAAATTGAACCCCCTCCCCCAAAAAATAAATTAAATTTTACCGCTTTTTTTGCCTTTGTGCAATACACTATGCTATTGCGTATTGACCCCCCCTAAAAAAAAACAACTTATTGTCCCCCCCCCCCCCCCAACCCTTTTTTTGCAAAAAAAGGAATGTTTGAAGAAATTTTCTTTTTAATTTCTGAAATCTGAAATGAGAAAAAATTGTCCCCCCCCCACAATTTCTTATTTACCCCCCAATTTTTCACCCCCCCCCCCTCCCCACCTTTCCCTTTTTCCAAAAAAAAAAATTCTTTCCCTCAAGATAAGGTCATAATCCCTATTCAAATTTCTCATGGAGTTTGCAAACATAATTACCCATTTAAATACATCATTGAAGTCTTAAAATAGAAAATGACATATGGCTAAAATTAATATTAATTAATAGTAATTTCTAAAAATAAATTGACAGCTATAAATCACCCCAAGACGATCTACATTTCTTTATACATAATCGAATCATACACAATATTTTACTTTAAATGTGTTTGGATTACCTCCCTTACACCAAGATAATATCATAGATTTCTATTTACTTATACTAAAGTTATTGTGCAAAAACCAAGAAAAATGCTTATTTGGGCCCTTTTTTAGCCCCTAATTCCTAAACTGTTGGGACCAAAACTCCCAAAAACAATCCCAACCTTCCTTTTGTGGTCATAAACCTTGTGTTAAAATTTCATAGATTTCTATTTACTTATACTAGAGTTATTGTGCGAAAACCAAGAAAAATGCTTATTGGGCCCTTTTTTGGAACCTAACTCTTAAACTGTTGGGACCAAAACTCCCAAAATCAATCCCAACCTTCCTTTTGTGGTCATAAACCTTGTGTTTAAATTTCATAGATTTCTATTAACTATTACTAAAGTTATAGTGCGAAAACCAAATGTCTTCGGACGACGACGCCAACGTCATACCAATATACGACCGCAAAAATTTTGCAGTCGTATAAAAAGTCCCTAGCAACCACATATATTTAGATTCAGGACCCTATAATATAGCTGTACAAGTCAATAAGGAGGGTCAAGGTCATTGAAAAAATCCAAAGCAACCAATGGAAAATTCCCTAGCAGCCAGTTATATTTGGGTTCAGGACCTTATAATTTAACTGTTCAAGTCAATATGGAAGGTCAAGCGTCAAGGCCATTGAAAGAGTCCATAAAAACCATTGAAAAAGTCCCTAGCAACCATATATATTTGGGTTCAGGCTTTTATATTTTAGCTGTACAAGTCAATATTGAGGCGAAAAATGCAATGATATACATTAAAAAGCAAAAATATTTATTGATGCAAGATCAACACAAAAACAGGCGAGCGATTCAGGCTCTTTTGAGCCTCTTGTTTCTATCTTTTGCTCTTCAATGTAAAAGATTCAGTATTTATTCAGACATACAGCATAAAAGTATTTATACAAAAAAAAAATGTATTTTTTAAATCTGTCAGTTAACATTTTATATGATAAACACAACAGAAAGTAATCAGTCTTTTCAGAGACAATATTTATTTCAGAGATGCAACAAAAATCTATCATTATTCAAACAGTACAAAAATCTAGCAGTACCTTAACTCAGGGCCACAAGAGAAATATACCCGTATACTATTTTATTTCAAATACACAAAACAGATCTACCTGTATTTTATTTAAGAGACACAACAGAAATATTTCAGCATCTTATTTCAGAGATAACAAAAAACAATATCTTATTTCATAAACACAACAGAAATCTTTCAGTGTTATATTTCATAAACATAAAAAAGTCTATCATCATCTTAATTCAGAGACACAAACATGTCATTTCAGAGTAACAAAATTAATCTGCCATTATGTTAAGAGAACAGAAATCTTTCAGTATTAATTTTTTGCGTAATATCTTAAAAGTACTATATACCAATGTTCAAATTGTTGAACAAATGCAAATTTTGTTTGAACGATGTTCACAGTTGATATGCCCAATTTTTGTTTGCAAAGACAAAGATTATATCACAGCCATGATTATTTCATTCTAAAAAAAAACTATGTTTACAATTTGTAAGTGTGACAGACGGTTGAGGAAATTAAGGGATACGTTTGACAATTTGATAAAAAATTAAATATAACAGTAATTCACTACTTGTACCATCTGAAAAACCATTCACGACTTTTTAATACCAAATTATAGTATTGTTATTCTCCTTTCAATACATGATTTTATTTGCTTCATTCTTAAACTTTTTTTTAAAGTATTTAACTTGGTTCAACTAAAGTTTCATCAAAATGGAATTTTGAATGGCCGTTTGACCCTTTTCTTTACCATACAAATAACATTTTATTTGGACATGTAAACTAAATACGAGGTCTAATATATCCTTGCTTGTAATGTTTTTTTATACATTTACTTCATAATAGTTCATGTTATATCTGTTTCCTAATAACATAGACTGGATCTCCAACTTTAATTTCACCTTCAATGTCAACTGCAGCATTAACACCGAAACATGCCGCTTCATACTCTTTCATATATCTGTATCTGAAAAAACAATTATTCACTCTAAAATGAATTGTAACTCAAATCTTCAGTTCTGAATGATAACTAAAGCTATTTTCTTGCATATCAACAATTGCATTTAATATTAATTTATAGGTTGTGTAAATAAATGGACAGATTTCCTTTTATACTGACCAGTTGATGCATGTTTCTGACTGGACTTAGAGAGACCAATACTTACGACTTGAGTGTTTTCAGTGGCTGTCCCTTTGGATCTTTTTCTCCCTTTGTTGGGTCAATTGTCGTCAGGGAACATCTATTTACAGTAAATATAGTGTTTTAGTGAAGCACAGAAGGCAACAATCCTTAATGTGATTTCATTTATACATATGTAAACTTAAAAGAATTTTTAGCAGACAAGCTCACACACCCGACGAACCTACATAAATTGGACACGCCTATTATTTGTTGGCCTACAGTTTTTTCTTCTCAACTTCTTTATGCATGCTATAAATAAAGGGCTTCGCTCAGAGATACGGGTATGATACGACCGCAAAATGTCGGCAGGTAAACACTTAAAGCAAGTGTGGACACACTATTATGCTTGACTCCATAAACTGTTGGATATTATAATATACATTACACAGAAATATTGGACTTCCAAAAAAAAACCAGATGAAAAACAAAATTTAGAAATCTAGCCATGTTGCTTTTTTGCCACTTTAACCCCCTATATCTTAAACTATAAAGACCCTGTAAAGGATAGGAAAAATCTGTTGACAGACTAAGCAGACGAATTAAAAGAAAAAATCTCCATTGAAATCGAATGAAATATAAAATTTTTATGTTTCCTCCAAAATTGCTAACTATTTCAAAAACAACAAGATTGCTACACGTAGTAATATGTCCCCCACATAAAAAAATCGAAGCCCCACAAGATATACAAAATGTGTATTATTGAAATGGTGGCACAGTATGGATGTCAACACATAATAAACAAAAATGCAGTACAATACAAATAAAAATGTGCGCCCACAAATTGTTCCTGCAATGTCACATGCACAAAACATTAAAATCCCATAACTTCAGTAACATTATTATTCTCGATATAAAAACATATCATAACAAATATGCTCATGATATTGTTTTGATAGCAAGATTCAAATATATGAGTTGATAAAGAAATCTATTTTGCACTGGATAATGTCAGCGTATTCACACAATACAAAAATGAGTAATTGTGTGTCAAAAACAACCCAGAACACGATCTGAATATACTGGTTTTTTCTAGCTTCGAAGTGAGCCAACCTAGTTTCTAGCGGAATTTGATCAGCTTGCCGGTTTAAGAATCAGGGCGATAGATATACTACGGATAGCATCCTTGTAAAAATAATGCCACTATCCAGGCGACGAGAATGAAAAAAAAAATAAGCCGCCCTCCCCCAAAAGTGGTTCTGAATTTCAGATTTTTGTCCCCCGCCACAACGTCCCCTGATTATACCATCTTTTACTTTTGACTATTCAGATTTGTTGATAACTAAAATTATTTTTCTTTCAGGGCCCAGTTGTTCAAAAGTTAATCACTTTTTTCACTTTCAATTATTTCGATTATTTCTTTACAGAATGGACACACAAAGTCATGGGATTAACCCATCAGAAAATGTTCAGTCCTCAGGCATAATCAAGGGAGCGAAAATTCGAAACTGAACATTGTGGTTAACTTTTGAACAACTGGGCCCAAATGATTATGCTATTGTGTGAGGTCACATGACATTATTGATTTTTTGACCTACGTATTTAACTTTATAACCACGGAAGACGGAATTCCCGTTAATCAAAGAAGAGAGGTAATTTAAAAAAAAAATGTATTCTTTCTTTAAGAAAAGTTTTGCCTTATCCAATCCAAATTACGGCCACAAGTGAAACACATAACCCTTGACTTGTGAGCATGTTATTCAAATTCTTAAAAAATCACTGATCAGGTAACAGTCTTCCTTACGCTACAAAGAAAAGAATTCACCTCGAACAAAAATCCAGAAGGCGTATGTATACCCCTTCACCAATTCTCATCTCGGACCAGTTATTCTGAAAAATAAATAAAACGAAAAAATCCAGAAGCGAGACAGGGATTTTGATTAAGGAGGATAACTCCTTTGACAATTCAAATACCTACTAGATCCACGGGCGGTCACTGGCTAAATACTTTTATATACAGGCGTGCTGCTAGGTTGTGTCGAATATACGACTGGGTAGAAAACTTCGAGTTATTCTGCTGTAGGATTTTCGAGAAGAAATTTATCAAAGGGCTGCATTAGGGCCTTTTTCAGAATTTTAGTGGCTGTCTTAGTTAAATAAATATATATTCATGCTTTGACTAAATCAGTGAATGGGTCAAAATTTAATGACTTTCTGCTTTAAAGAAACTAAGTATATTTGAATATGATTCCTTAGAATGCACGCGCACACCGACGGTTAAATGTTTGATAAACGAAATTAATGAATCGGATACAGAAAACGAAAATTCGGCTCTTGTGGGAAATTTGAGGCATGGGGAAAGGGTAAAAAATTATGACAATTGGGAGAAACTAAAAAAACTTAGAGGCTCACCTGTGCTGTATCGCTCACCTGGCTTCTATTAGTTCATTCGAAAATGTAATTTATGTTGTATCCACAAGGATGTTAAAGAAACGCAAAATGTCAAGGTTACCTTGGCATTTGACCTTTGCCCAAAAATAAGGTGCATCATTTGTATCTGTCTTTTAATATGAGATTCCTGCCAACATCGGTTACAATCTACCCATTACTTCCTGAGCAAATGAAAAATGGGCGTCGAGGTGTAGTGGTTAGCGCATCGGACTACGAAGCCAAAGGTCCCCGGTTCGATTCCCATCGGGAAGAAAATCTCAGGGGTCGGATGGGGACGGAAAATGGCTGCCCTGTGTTAAGGGAGAGCAACACCCTTAAGCACGTTGAAGACTCCTCTGTAGATGTCGAAAATGAGTAGACTGAAATGTCGCTACAGAGGTCGCTCTCGCACCCGCCTAGTGGAGGGGAATTAGTATAAGTTGGTATAACTTGTTTCCCAATCCACTATAAATAAATATGTTAAACTAAATGAAAACAGTCCTTTCCCATATTATTTCCACGAAAACTTTGAGCAGCCGCAGCATTCGGGTGACCAGATGGATCTCAACCAAAAGTGGATCCTTTATAGAGAGTATTGCTATCATCAATCCTGCAAAGTTTCAAAACATTTCATAATGTAGTTTCAGAGGAGAAGATTTTTGAAACGATTGGCCAATCAAAATCAAAGATGGCCTCGGGCAGCCATGTTCTTCATCCAACCGGAAATAAAGGTGGAGAGTTTGTAGAGGCCCTTCCATACATCATTCCTGCCAACTTTGGTTACAATCTGTCCATTAGTTCCTGAGCAAATGACAAAAAAGTCCTTTCCCATATGGTTTCCATGGAAACTTTGAGCAGCCGCAGCCGCTGGGTGAGAGGATAAATCTCAACGAAAAGTGGATCGTTTTTAGAGGGTATTACTGCCACGAATCCTGCAAAGTTGCAGGACATTTCATGAAGTATTTATAGAGAAGAAGATTTTTGAAAATTGGCCATTCAAAATCAAAAATGGCCTCTGGTGACCATGTTATTCATGTGTAATAGGACTGATATTCGGATTGAGTAACTGTGTTACGATACTCTCTCGGAATTCAGTCAAGGGACCTAACACCAGCTATCACAAGCAAAGATCAACCCAGGTTCCTTGTACAGTGAGACTTTGTCTGTGACTCATTGTCACACTTGGGGACAAGAGTCCACTTCGCAAGGTCGGGACGAAATTAACACAATAATTAACACATAAAACTGGACCTTGGGAATACAATTCGACAGTCAGCTATGACTCTATAATGGTAGTTTTGCTATAAGCCAGTTTCTATGCTATTTCTTAATAGAAATGAAACAAAATGCTGTAAATAAATAATTTATTTTGTAGTAAATTTACATGTAACAAGTGTATAAGAAAAATCATACCAAAACGGCATAAATCATACAAAAATGGACTCTGAAAGGCATCAATACCCATACAAAATAATTCTGACCAGGTGTAGGTTTATTTTAAGCCAAACACCAGATTTACAAAATGTTGCCAAAAGGTATCCATACTTTCAGATGCAAGCCAAAGGGTTGGACCAAGGAAAAGTGAAGCGCTTGGCACTCTCTAATTTACCTTCCAGGAAGTGTATATCTCCTTGGACAAATATACAATTTATAAGTCCAAAGTGTTATAAAACTTTTTGTGTTCACATTTAATGGTAATGAGCAAAACTTTAAAGCTCTATAAAATAATAATTTTAAACTTCCAACAGTCCAACGAAATTAAATAATGAAGAAAACATTTAAACTTACTTTAATACCAGTTTTCTTTACTTCGAATTACAAATAAAACGTAAACAGGAAATAGTGAGAATATCATTATTAAAGAACGATAACTCAAACTCTGCCACACATGCAACCAGAACCAAAGGTGGATCATTTGTAGAGGTCCTTCCTTACAACATTCGTACCAAGTTCGGTTACAATCTGTCTGATGGTTTCAGAGAAGAAGGCCAAAATGTGAAAAGTTTACGGACGTCGGACGCAATGTGATGACATAAGCTCACATGGATTAAAGGCCAGGTGGGTTAAAAAAAACAAACAAAAAGGACAGTGAAAGTTTTGTATTGATTAAATGAGGCTATTAGATATTCAAGAAATTGAAAAACAGTTTTCAGTTTACCTGCGGGCACACGGTGAGATGTCTAGTGATTTTTGCCTTTTCGTTAAGACTTTTATTATTTCTATTATGCATCTTTTTCTGACCATGATCACATCCTTCATAATTCTAAGAAATGATACAAAATGTAGTATTATACTTGCTAGAATATTTCTGTGTTGCTACTTCATACCTCGTCAAATGGAGAACACCCTGCAATAGTTATATTTGGTCTAAACTGTGTCATGGTTACTTTATGTTCCAGTCTTTTGTTCAGGTCTTCTAATGATGGTTCTGACAGGATCATATAAGCACTGAAATCTGCGAATGCAGCCTGCGCAAAAAAAATCAAAGATTAAAGTTTAAATAGGCCGTTGTAAGATTAAAAAGAGAAACAAACAACTAGAGTTGGTAATTTTTTTTTATTTAAGGTCATCAAATATTTATGGATCTAAATAATTCGGTTTCAGAGGCTCCTGGAATATTGATGGACCTCCATAAATCGAATATAGAACCGCGTGACTTATTTTAGTACATCCCGTAAATAACTGGTCACAATTTTATTTCTGGGTGTCCTCAAATACTCGTAGACCTCCATACTTCGATTTCAGGACATTCTATAAAACATCTATGAACAATTACATATCATTTCAGGAGCTGACGAAATATTCATGGTCCTCAACAATTCCGTTTCAGCAGCTTCTAAAATATTTGTGGACTTCCAAAAATAAAATTTAGGATGTCCATGAATAATTGGTCAATTTTGTTTACTTCAGGAGGTCCTCAAATAGTTGCTTGACATCCATAATGTGATTTCATGACCTCCTGAATCGAAATATTTATGGACCTTTATAAATCAAATGCAGGACCTCCGTAAATATAATTTGGAACCTTCTGAATCGTTTTATGGAGGTCCAGGGATCGAATTGTTGCATGAGATCCATACATATTTTAGTAGGTCCTGAAACTGATTTATAGAGGTTCACAATTACATTTGCGGATCTCCTGAAATTAATTATTTATGGATGTCATAAATTGATTATTCCATTTTAGAGATAGATAAATATATAATTATAATTTGAGAACCACCTTGGATATAAAAATTTTGAACATGCTATCCATTTGCCAGTTAAATAATTGTACCATAAAACCTGTTAACGTTGGCCCTTGTACTTACTACGTCACCTGGTTTTGCCGGATTTCCCCATGGTTTTTCTACCAAATATGATTCACGTTTCTCCATATCGACTGTTGAAACTACAAGTGAAAGATCGTCTTTTCCAAGAAATTTCCTAATCCATTTGTCTGCTTCGTCACCACAATGTAGACCAATAATGTACTCGTCCCATATCCTGGAAATGTATAAAATAATGTAATTTCTGTATGTACATGTGTATACTACAATGTATAGGTACAGAATAATATAAGCTTTATATTTAATTGTTTCCATCCAGCTATCCAGGAGCCAAAACAAGCAAAGTGACTATACCTTCTACATTTTGGCTTTTTATCTTACAGACCGTAGTATATATAGGAGATTTGGAAATGGAAGTTATATTTGCCCAATTTTTTTTTGTAAAATTATAAAATATGTTAAACATATTTTAGTGAAAAGCCTTTATAAAATTTAACAAGAGGCTCCCAAGAGCCTGAGTCGCTCATCTGTTATCTTTTGTGTAGATCTTGCATCATTGATTATTTTTGCTATTTAATATATACCGTCGCAATTTTCTCCTTAATATTGATATGTACAGCTAAAATATAGAATCCTGAACCCAGATATGGTTGCTAGGGACTTTTCATCGGTTGCTATGTAATTTTTCAATGGCATTGACTCTTGACCTTTCTTTTTGACTTGTACAGGTCAATTATAAGGTCCTTAATCCAAATATATATGATTGCTAGGGACTTTTTCATCGGTTGCTATGGACTTTTTCAATGGCATTGACTCTTGACCTTCCATTTTGACTTGAATAGGTAAATTGTAGGGTCCTGAACTCAAATATGTATGGTTGCTAGGGACTTTTTCATCAGTTGCTATGGACTTTTTCAATTATCTTGACTCTTGACCTTTCTTTTTGACTTGTACATGTCAATTATAAGGTCCTTAACCCAAATTTATATGGTTGCTATGACTTTTTCATCGGTTGCTATGGAATTTTTCAATGACCTTGACGCTCCATTTTACTTGTACAGCTACCATTTAATTTATTTCAAATCATGGCCTAAACATCTGTGACAATATGTCAAACCATTATTTTCTGTTTACATATACATAATCTTTCAAGGTCAAAAACTCCTATAAGGGGTCAATTGACGATTTCGGTCATTTGACTTATTTGTACATCCTACTTTGCTGAACATTTTGCTGTTTACAGTTTGTCTTTATCTATAATAATATTCAAGCTAATAACCTAAAACTGCAAAATTTCCTTAAAATTAACAATTCAGGGGCAATAACCCCAAAATGGGTATACTAATTCGTCTGAAAATTTCAAGGCAGGTAGATCTTCACCTCATAAACATTTTTACTACCTGTCAGTTTTGCCCTACCTACCTTAGTTTTCGAGATATGAGCCAAAAAGTGCATTTTCACCTATTTTCTATTTTTAGCCAGGGCAGCCATGTTTCTTGACGGACAAGAAAATTAAACATAAAATTTATACGAGATACCGTAAGGATCCTTCAGTCTGAGTTTGGCTGAAATTGATTCGGTAGTTTCAGAGGAGAAGATTTTTAAAAGTTTACAAAGATGGCGACAAAAATGTGAAAAATTGTCTTAAAGAGCAAAAACTCCTATAAGGGGTCAATTGACGATTTTGGTGATGTTGACTTATTTGTAGATCTTACTTTGCTGAACATTTTTGCAGTTTACAGTTTGTCTTTATCTATAATAATATTCAAGATAACTACCTAAAACTGCAAAATTTATTTAAAAGTAACAATTCAGGGGCAATAACCCAACAAAGCGTTGACCGATTCGTGTGAAAATCTCATAGCAGGTAGATCTTGACATGATGAAATTTTTAGCCCAAGTCAGTTTTGCCATAAATGCTTTAGTTTTGGAGTTATAAGCCAAAAACTGCTGTTCTATTTTTAGCCATGGCGGCCATGTTTCTGGACGGACAAGAAAATAAAACACAAACTTAAATCTAGATACCCTAAGGATCATTCAGACTAAGTATGGCAATAATTGGTTCAGTGGTTTCAGTGAGAAGATCTTTGAAAAAGTTTACGACGGACGAACGGCGGACGCCAAGTGATGGCAAAAGCTCACATGACCTTTTAGGACAGGTGAGCTAAAAATGCATCTTAAAATTGTTCTGCAGAAACGAGTTAAAATATAAGCTGCTGATAAGAACCTTTACTTCCTACATCATACTGTAAATTTACCTGCATTTTATCAACCTTGATTCCTTAGTAATTAATGGTCGTCTTTGAAGGACTAAAGTTGGCATTCCTGTAGCATCTAGATGGAGGGTATCGCCAACACTGGATGGCTTTATTAACACGATTTTTGGTTCAATACGTGCAGATAAAAAAGACTGGTCTTTGCGTATAACCATCCAGTGTCTGTATAAATATAATTTAGAAAACGCTGATGAATAATTTTTAAATACTACTGTTCATTAGCTTTCGTACATGCATATCTATTGTAGAATCCATTTTTGCAATAAAATGTATGCCAGGTCCTCCCATTTCTTTCGTATCTTGGTGTTCATCCGGTTATTGTTGTTTCCCGACGCTTTGTATGGTCTCGTCCTTCTGTCCTTGTTTTGATTTCCGAACTTTTCATTGAAAGAACAGACTGCAGCTAAGTGTGGTATTTATAAGGCCACACCAAATTGAGAATTTTTAGCACTTTCATAAAAGGAAGCGGCAAAATTTTTTTTTTTCAGTCCAAAAAATCGGAGCGGCGAAATCCAAAAGAACTAAAGATCAATTTGGTGTGGCCTAAGGGTATATAATTAAAAGATATGAATTATGATTTCTAAATAAATCTTGTCAAAGAAATTTCCCCTTTTGAACTACAATTTATATGTTGGATTATAAACTCATATTGAAGGAGGTGTGGTATGAACATTTATGTCAAGGCAAAATCGCTCCTTTTGTAACACTTATCTTGTGAGCCAAATTTATCCAAAAAATTTACTTTCACTATGAACACAATGTAACACTGCTGCCGGTGGAACTTTGATAACAGCCTTTCATTCATTTGAGAAATTGGTCATATATAGCGACATACTGCAATAGTACAAGTCGAACAAAACCAAATATAAAATCGTAAAAAACATGGGTTTCTAAGAGTCAACACCTATTTATTTTTATTTTTTACACACTCGTGATCAAGACCATATTGGTCGAAACGTTGAGTATTTTTTACTTTTTACTTTTTAATTTGTTGTTGTTTTTTACGATTTTATATTTGGTTTTGTTCGACTTGTGTATTTCATACATTTTAGTCGTCTTACGCCCCTTTTGACAGCTCACCATTTCCATTTATTTTTCTTGTTATCTATTGTCGCATGAGCTGTTTCGCAACATACTTAGTTTTTTTAACTGCAATAGTACATGTATTGATATCGCTCAACCAGGAGCTTTTCGAAACTCTAACTATTAGATCTAAATATGATGGAAGACAGCTATATATCGTCTAAGCAAGCGAAACCCTCGATTTTGTATATTTATATATATTATTAGAAATAAATTTATATCCACCAAAATTACTAAAAGGTTCACCCAAAAATAAGGCCAAATAAAAAAAATACATGTGTTTAGGGTAACACACTGAAAAAAGTTAGGTAGGGTAGGTAGGGAAATTTTTTTTTTATATTAATTTTTTTAGTTAGGTTGTATACTGGAGTCACCTTGACTTTAACAGTGCTTGTTGAAGAAATGTTATAAAAAATTTAGGGTAGGCACTAAAAATTAGGTAGGGTCGGGTTACCCTAAACACAACTATATTTTTTTAGGCCTAAAGGACGGAGCTTAGCATGACGGAAATATTCCTTAGTTTACCGAAGTTTATGCTGAATTAATTCTTACATCATCTTAATTTCTAGTGATAATTGATTTTATTTTAATTTTAAAGTCGCTGTGAGACCCGTCTGAAACCCGGAGAGAAATATCTTATTCCCTATGAGCCTTAGTTCAAGACGGCCTCCTTTCAGCGAAAAATATATAACGGATGCAATTCATTTCATGCCAATCTCGAGATATCAGCAAATGAGCTGCCAATATCGTCGAATTAACCGCGGAGAGGTATTTATCTTGTCCACCAAATTAATGTAACGATCGTGTCCTCTGTAAGGACCTTGGTTGAACAATCATGCAGCTTAGCAAATATTACAGTCATGTACAATTAGGATTTCGTCAAAAAAATGTTAAAGCCAACCATTAACAAAGGCTGTGGATCGATGAAGAAAAGAAACAGCTTGAGTGAGATGAATATATAGAATGTTTATGTAAATAGATTTTTTGCCAAAAAAGTACTTCAAGGAGAAAATTTCCCTTTTAACTCTGCCTTGAAATATCACACTATTTAAATTTTTAGATTTAAATATCTGTAGTAATCTTCAAGGTATATTTATGTTGTATTTAGTTCATATATACATACCTGTCTGTAATACCGTTGTAACATAATCCGGTCGTTGTACAAATAGCATTGTTCAGATTGATGGGGCCACCAGATTTCAATGGATACTGTAAAATGGATTTCACTGTTCCAACTTTTTCGAATGTTTTTAGTTTGTTAAACCTACAATAAGCCAATAATGTTACTTTTACAGCATATATTGTAGAAAGGGTAAAAAAAACTGTAATATTGTCGGACATTATAGTAAAACACGTGTGTTTGTAAATTATACAAAACTCTCTAAATACCACAAAGAGGCACGGACTTATCACCGGGCTTATGACCTAGTTTGTAAACGGGGTAACGGGGTCAATAGGTATAGCAATGGCTGTGGATGATCCGTTAAATTTACTTCTTGCTTTAACTGCATTTAGCGTTATAAAGTACGTGAGTGCCACGTTATGGAGAAGAAGAAAGCTCGCAAATTTTGACTACGTCGGGGAAATATCAGGTTTAAATATTTACCCGATGAAATCATGTGCAGCACTTTCACTAAAATCAGTTTACTGCAGAAAACTTGGCCTTTATCACGACGGAATCTTTGACAGGTAAATCTATGTAACTTAAGTCAAGTATTATGGCACACCGTATTTATATTTATTCCACATTCAAGATATCTTATATAATTTATAAGATATCTTATATAATTATATATTTTTAAAACTATAATGTTTGTAAGATATCTATAATAAAGTTTAAACGATATCTTGTATAACTTATAAGAATTAGATATTTTAAGATATCATATACAGACAAGTTTATATGGTATCTTATAAAGACAGGTTTATAGGGTATCTTACTGATAAAGACAAGTTTATAAGATATCTTATAGAATAGAATAAAACAGAATAGAATATCTTTTTATTCCAAATCATGGGCCCATAAAGGGCATATATAATCAAGGTACAATCATTTTAATGATAATAAAAAAAAGTTATGACATTGTAATGTCATCGTAGAGCCAAGTCCTAATTCCACATTTTATAAGATATAAGATATCCCATAAAGTATATTAAGATACCTTAAATGTGGAATAAATATGAATATACGGCCTGCACAAGTATACCTATTTTTTTATATTTTCGGCGGCGTATGTGGAGTTTTATTTCCATGTATATTTTATTTTAGACAGTGGATGGTTATCCGAGACGATGGTATGCTAGTTAATATCCAACAAGAACCAAAAATGGCACTTATTAAACCCAGTATTAAAGACGATATGCTTTTTCTCGATGCTCCTGGTATGTCAACATTGAAATTAGAAACAAATCCTAAATTAGACCAAGACAGCTTCAAGAATTGCAAGTAATGTATTATTTTTTACTTGTCAGTCCTTATCTTATATATCTGTTAATTTAATTTATGTAATATTAAAATTAATGTTTCTTATTAAGTAATGTAACTAGCATATATAAAATATCTTGAATTTATATATATTCGTGAGTATTAACAGAAAACGAAAATGGGAAATTCTGTTTTAATTGACAATGTCAGAAAATGCATCCTTTATATGTTGCATTAAGGATGCTCGCTGGTCTTGTTTTGGTCTTTTTGTCAGATTTTCGGAATCCTCTGGTTTTATCCATTTCTTAAGCATGAATTTTTTGTCCATGAACCCCCACTTTTTCTTTTATAATTCAATCATATATACCTTAAAATGGTATTTGACAAAATTTTATGAAATCCTTTTTATTTTTTCATACATTTTTGAGACACTGAAGTTGTCAATGCAAAGACAATGAAAAATCCAGAGAAAACCCATTTCTTGCAAATTTTCAAGGCCTTATAGCTCTGAAATAAGCACATGAACCTATTTTTTTTTCTTGCTTATTTGTTTACTATTCATATATTCTCTCAAACTAAAACACTTATTTCAAATCCTATTTATTTCCTATTAGACCAGCGATCATCCTTAATTTGTATTTAAACAAAAAATAAAATAAATGAGTTAAACATATGCAGGGTATCCGGAGTGCCTATAGTTGGAATGAGCTACGGGAAGACGGCATCTGATTGGATAAGTAAATATATTGGAACAGAAGGACTTTCTATCGTGGTTTCAACGCCTAACATGACAAAGCGAGAAGTTAGTAAGGTGGGAAATAAACCATGGGTAAATTTGCCAACCAAAAATGACACAGTACGTTTACATTTATTTGTTAAAAAGTGGTATTTTAAAATTGAAAACAGTTCTATTCTGCTTTTTTATCAATTAACTATGATCTGTAGAAATTCTCGCACAGAGTAACCCACTTCAAAGAAAGCAGATGTCTTAAATTAAAAAAAATTAAACCAGAATCAGTTATTTAATACATGTTTACTAGAAAATTAGATAGGTAATCATAAACTCATGATATAAATGGGAGGATACTTAATACCATAAAATACCAAGAGAAAAGTGGTTATACCAGAGAGGATGAAATCTATCTCCTTCTATACTGAATATCTGATATTAATCGAAGAAAAGACTACTTTGAATTTTTGTTGAATGATAACACTACTTTAAAAAAAAATAACGTATTTTGAAAAAGGAATTTATATCCTGAATCCCGGATTTCACACTTTCAAAACTTGCTCCAGAAATGTTTATTAATATACCCAAGAAGCTAATGAGTTATTAACCGACTTTAATTTTGTAGCGAGTTTTCAGTGTAAGCATATTTTATTAATTAATTCAGTTTTAAGTATTAAATATGCATATAAACCCACTAAGGGTTAGGCATATACTAAGAAATACAAGACATTACAATGGCATGTACACATATAACAACAAAACAGTATCTAAAGATATCGTTTACATCTTATTTCTTTTGGTATGTAGGGTCTTCCCTCCTCAGTTCTAATGACTGTTTCTGCCTTGAAATCAGTTGATGTTACAAGGTTAAGATGTTTCTTAATAATCAAAGTATCAGAGGATATATTGTTTACATTTTTTAGTTTACCAAGACATTTTTTCAAATTTTTATTTATATTACATGTGAGACAAAAAATACTTTCATTATCCAATATCTTACAGACTGGACACTTCCTGTCTTTGTATACCAGCCCACTTCTATCACTTGTTCTGATCTTCTGAACTTTGTAATTAGTATTCTATTTTCAATATTGGGGTTTAAGAGGTATGGTTTCATCTCCTCTATTTATCATTGCATTTAATATATTTATATAAATAATTTTTGTTATTTTCACATTGTCCATCTTTGAATTTAACAATTTATTATAAAATTCAGTAGCACAGTTCCTGATTTCTTGGTTTCTGGAGTATTTGGTTTGAAACGATTTTTGTATGTCAATATTTAATTTTAATTCCTATGCAACATTTTTGGCATATGTATAGCAGGAATAAGTTCCTTCTGAATCAATATTCTTTGACATCTGAGATGCCTCCTTCAATAAGGGGCTAAAACGTGTATTTAAAGTATTAAGTACGTCTCACCAGATACTTAATAGTCTGAATTTTAATACATTTTTCAATGGGGTCCCTCCCTAGTTCTGATCGAGACACAAAATTAGTCGCTGATTTTTTTTGATATTTGAAAACACTTTTACAAAACTTCAAATTTATCTTTTCTTTTTGTTTTATCAACAAAACTCAGATGATTTAGTGGGATTTTCTTTTTTGTGGCTCTTTCCCTAGACCTGTAATATTTTATATAAGTATCCATATAGAATATTTCTGAGTTATATGTTTAAGTGTTGCATCAAACATGTTGCAGGCAGCTTTGAAATTGGATGTGTAAGATTTAATAGACTATAATACTTTATCTGCAACCAATCAAATTGACTGCTACACTTAAAGTTTAGTCCTTCTCAAGGTCGACAAGTTTAATCCAGGTGAGCGATATATGTTCTTGAGAGCCTCTAGTATTATTACACAGAAAGTTGAATTCATTAACATTCTCGAGTTGTTGGCTTTATAAGAAAATGAGCCAGCTTCATTTGAATTTGATTGGTTTTTAGAAATCATACATTTAGTCTTTTTAATATTAACTGTGATTTGCCAATTATCATAGTAGTTAGCAAGTTTATCCAAACTGTTTTGTAAACCCTTTACACTTTCTGATAGAATTAATAAATAGTCCGCTAAAAGTAGGTTCCCAAATGCTAGACTCTTAAAGATGAATAGGAGTTTTTTTCTTCCCCTTCAAATAGAGGGGGTCATGTCATTAATAAATATATTAAATATTGAGTCCCTTGGTGTATAAAAGAAATCTGAATGAAATTCCCCAAGCTTTAGTGCCCCTTCATTAATAAGGAATTTTTTTTATGACATTGTAAGCATACTTTCCGATTACACAGAAAATTATAATGATATTGATTTTTGAATTTATGGAATTTGTTTCTTTGTTTTTTTTTTTTGTTTTTTGTTTTTTTTTGCCATCATCAAACACCAATGTAAAGACTGTATAGTTTATTTGTCTTATTTAATTTATAACGATTTATATATAATATAAATCATCACCAATATTAATTGATTTAATCAGTTTACTATCTTTAATCTTGAACATATAACAATAGATATTTACTAGTATAATGTTACTCTTCATGGTACAAACATTTAGTTTTTCTAGACAACTTTTCTGTTTTTTTTTCTTGCAAAATTATATAACTGATATATTTTAACTTTTTTATTTTCATTTAGAATTATTTATCATAATTATTGATACATTTCCATCAGTTTACCATAAAAATTCTAGATACCAACTCTATATATATTTAGTTGTTTGTTCTGTGATGAATATAATTTTTTGTTTCTGAATGTAACATGTTTTTACCTTGTAGTAGGGAGGGGGCTTACATAGGCTTTGTCTGTTGCCCTATCCCATTCAGCTTATAAATACTGAATAAAATATTGTTTAAACTAAAACTTTCCGATTCCCAATTTTAATAATTTATATAATAAACCTGGTCTCAATAGTGAGTCAAAGGCCTTCCTCGGGTCTAAGAAACAAGTATATCTTTTACTCGTACTTTATGTATTATGGATGTTTAAAAAAACAGGCTGTATGTTGTTATGTGGTTTGTTCTGAATCCAATTTGATTTTCACTACATTTATTTTCCATAAACTTTACTATTCTAGTATTAAGAATAGCACTGAATATTTTAGATAAACAATTAAGTAAAAAGATACCACTATAATTGTTTGAGTCTATATAAAGAATATAGTAATGTAGTATATCTAGACATAAGATATGTTACGTTTATATATACATTGTCTTCATACAAAGTTGGAAAAATTAAAATGATAATACGATACATGTAGTTACATTTTAATGGTTGGAAGTGAATCTTAAATGATGGCCAAAATAAATTTTAGAACTGTCAAGAATATGATAGTGTTCTCGTAGTAGTGAGACGCTGGATCCATATAATAGTAAATCTAAATAAATAAGTATTTGTGATTTTTGCTTCCTTGTTCTTTATCATTTTAATTTTATCGGTTAAGGTGCATTTCTATTTTAGGTAACCTTCGCTGAAGTTGGAGTGTGTAACATTGCAACTGAGAGTTCGTTAGACGAGCTAAACCGTCGTTTGGTAAATCCAGTTGTTATGGGAAATTTCAGACCATCAATTGTTGTCAAAGGTTCTGCAGCCTTTGATGAGGTAATGTATATCAGACATTAGTCGTCGAGACAGAAAGGATGAATTGTGGTCCCAAGGTTATGGCAACTCTAGTTTGTCTCCTGTATCTTGCGACACTAATTTGTCACATCTGAAAGTAAATACACAGATCCTCAACGTGTTGCAAGATAGTCCAGGCGCAGGTTGTGTTGTCAAATATTAAAACACTGACCCGCCAATTCCAACAGCCTCAAAAGTGTCCAGCTCTAGTATAACATTATATTTTCACTTTCTCATCAGATGAGATTGGTAAAGTGTGTGTATTTTTATTTTTTGTTTTTTTTCTTGTCCTGAATATACCTCAATCATTGGATGTGGTAAACTTAAAAATACCATCTTGTACTTTATATTAAGAGGTCTCTTGCTAAATTTTGACATTTTAATCTTGCTCGATCAAGCTTCACTATGTTAACACGTCCAATTATAGACCCAGGTTTGCTTTAGTTTTATACATTTAACAGGATTCTTGGACAGAGATCAGAATTGGGGATCGAGTGTTAATGAGATTGCTAGAACCAAATCCAAGGTAAGAAATTGATTAGCGTTCAGCAAATCTAAGTTACTTCTTAAAAAATGTATAATTGTAAACGTGATCTTATCTTATCAAGTTTCAGTTTACTTCGGAACTGCACCTCTTGACGATGCACTGTGTGTGTTTTCAACGGTAATGCTTAATGCAAAACAATAAATTACAAACCGCTTTGTGTCTTAACCAAAAAATAAATCATAACAAAGAATTGTTTGTTGTACTATAGTTGACGGAAAGTAATGGTGTCTCAGGATAACCCATCACACTATAATCTGTCCGAATATATCCAACAATTTTTTGGTTTAATTTTAGATGTCTGTTAATAACAGTCGACCCAAATGGAAAAAGGAGTCCTGATACAGAACCAATTAAAACCTTGAGAAAGTACGTAAAATTAGCTAAACTGAGTTTTAAAATGACTTATTTCCTTCGTTGTACCGTAATATAAATCCCTTAGATAAGTAAACAACAAAACGAATATCAGGAAAGGTCAACATTGACCTAATAATAATAATATTTTATTGCCGTAAAACATATAAAACTAATGTCTGTGACAAGCATGACACAAACAAACAGTACAATTAGTGCAATCAATTTGATTAACACCGCCCAATCGACGGACCAACATAAAAGAACAAAACACAAACGTAAAAACAACAGGAGTCAGGAAAGTCGGATTTGGTACAAACATTTAGCAGTGGTGAGGTTGAAATGGAAATTTGGAGGAGTAGAGTTAAAGATAGAAGGGAGTAATATTCAGAATGTTGAACAATTCTGTTTTCATTCCAGGTTCAGAAAATCGCCCCTCTATGGAGATTCGCCGCTGTTTGGGGTAACCACAGCCGTAGACTATGAGGGAATGATCAACATAGGAGATCCAGTATATGTTCTGCGAAAATCAAAATAACAAATCATTTATATTTTAGAATGTTTTATCATAGTTAAAATAAAAACCGACCCAATCTCTCCCCCTCTCTTCTCTACAACACCCCACAATTAACCTTCATTTTGATTTTTTTTATTGTTTCAGTTATGCTATATAATATTATGATATTGCGTTTATTCCTTTCATAAAATGATGTAAAATAAAAAAAAAATTGACAATGTCAGAAGGCTGTGGGGTGTTGCAGAGAAAAGGAGGGTAGGCAGAGGGGATGCAACGCAAATGACTTTGTGCTTATGGTAAATCGTCTATGCTTGGGAACAAGTGTGAGTGAAAACGGTCCGAGTTGTTCTTAACAGAGCAATCCGAGAAATACATATGTAAAAGCTCAAATAACAAAAGAATAAATCGACAGATCCCCAAGGTCCGAGTTGTCTGAAAATATATACGTATATCGATTATCGATGCGTTAGAGTAGTTTCAGATTTTAATTTTTAACTGATGTAACGCAGTTGTAGATGTATTGTTTACTCGACAAAATTGTATATATCAGAAATATATATTGTCAGCATCAGGGATAAAAGTCCTAAAACTTTTTTTAAACGAATGCTAATAAACTGTATCAAAATACCGAAGTAAATAGATAATCCAGGAATTAATAAATTTATGGAAAGTTTATGACCGAAAAAGTTAAAAATAGAATCTGGTGTCTGACCGGAAATGGAGACGAATGACGAAACATGGAAACATCTCTATGATTTGTTTTGTTCGAGTTAAATCATCGATAATTCAATATTAAAGAAACGTATCGACCTAGACGTGAAATTCTTAGACAACACATTCTTCCTCAATCAGTCAAATTCTGATTTGAATCGTGTCTATTGCAGTTGTTACGTGATGACGGCCCAAAGAAATCACATCCTTAATTTTAGTAGTGGTTCTCTTTCAGAATTATATCCGATGACTCGACCCGTCATCCAGGATAGCCGCCAGAGCCAAGCATAGTTAAACATAGGACCCTATGGAAAATTTACTTAAAGATCTTGTCTGAAACCACTTGGCCAAATTGGAACAAAACTTGGCAGCTGTGGTCCTTAGTTGGGCCTCTTTCAGAATTATATCCGATGACCCTGTCCACCATCCAAGATGGCTACCAGAGCGGAACTTAGTTTAACATAGGACCTAATGAGAAAGTTCACTGAAAGATCTTTTTTGAAACCAGTGAGCAAAATTTGAACTTGACAGCAATGTTCCTGGCTGCCAGTCAAGATGGACATAGTCCAGGTAAGCGATACAGGGTCTCAGTAACACCTGAATGCCCAGCTGGCTAATGATGGGAATCTTTTGTGATTTATTATTATCTGACGCACGGTTCATTAGAACATTTGAGTTAAAATGAATAAAATGCGGTCATATGCGTATGAGATGTCATCGATGGCACCATATTGAGGTGAAAAATGCAGAATCCTCTGATTTTATCTTTGACATCCATTATGAAACTTAAAAGTTTTATTTTTAATTTAATTGAAACCAACACGATATTTATTAAAAAAAAAAATCAAAATTTACATTAAATCCATATCTAAATTATTTTAGATTTTGCCAGGAAGAAAATGTTATCATTCAATTGAATGGTTATTTTGATTTTGATTTTAATTAGTTCTTATGAAAAATCCAGAGGTTTCACGTCAGCTACGGTTGATTGTCGTCTGATTGGTTACTTCCATAGATCATGTAATCTCAAATTATTTTCGTTAGGTTATTTCAATATCAAATTTTAAAATTGTCAATATCCATACGCAAGGAGATATTTCTACAAATTTATGTTCTGTCTCGAAATTGAAATATTTTTGAAAATATTACTAGTACGTGTGGTACATGCAATTAATGACTTTTTATCAGGTTGATGCGATAATTGATATACCCCAGTAAAGTGATATTCACCGAGACCGACGGTCGAGGTGAATATCACTTCTCTGGGGTTGATAAACTTCGTATCAACCGATATCAAAGTCATCAACTGTTTTATTAAATGACAATTATCTCACCAGATATCGATTCATAGAATCTTATATGTTATTGCTATGTGTATTTTGGCATATGAAAAACCGTGAAGTTTCAACAAATTCTAACAAGTAACAATGACATTTTGACACTCAGCTGGTTGGTTCAAGAAATTAACAACTTCATAATTTGAAATGAAACTGAACTGTTGTCACGTGCACATGTGGTTATCCCCGTTTCTATATTTATGATACCTAAACTTCATAAGTGTCCATACAAACAAATGTACAAAGCAGGCCTTGCCAAATGCACTACTAAATCTTTTTTAAAACTCTTACTACTTTACTTACAGCAATTAAGGATACTGTGATAAGGCCTACTCAACTAGTGGTATGGATCAGATGTGGACTTTGGAGGATATATTTTTCAACATACGATCGGCTTCCCAATTGGGACAAACTATGCGCCGCTTTTGGCCGATCTATTCTTGTTTTCATATGAAGCAAAATTTTTACAGGGGCTACTGAATCGGAAAGAAAAGATTCTAGCCCAGTCCTGTAATTTCAGTTTCCGCTATATAGATGATGTTTTGTCACTTAATAATCCTTACTTTAAGGATTACCTAGATCTCATCTATCCCAGTGAACTTGAAATTAAAAGAGACCACATGCACTCCAGCTTCTGCTTCATATTTAGATTTGTACTTGGACATAGATAATAATGGGCGGTTGAAATGAAAAAATGAAAATTTTATGACAAACGTGATGATTTTAATTTTCAAATTATGAACTTCCCCTTTCTTATCAGTAACATACTAATGTCTCTAGCCTACGGGGTGTACATTTCAGAGTTGATTCGATACTTATATACGCCGACTTTCTCGGCTGGGTGAGATTGCTGTTACGTTACTTCTAACGAGGACGGGGTAATGTTCAGTCTATGTTAATTTCATCACTCCAAATGTTTTACGATCGTAATCACGAATTGATTGGGCGATACAAATTTTCTATCTTCACTGGCAATGTCATAGGTGCTGTTGATGGAAGCATGACAAGCGTACCCTTCCGGAGCACCTGATGTCACTCTCAGTTTTCCATGGGAGTTCATATTGCTAGTGCTTTAGTTTCTGTGCTGTCTTATTCTAGTTTTGTATAGTTTATTATACGTTTTTTTTATTCTTTTATTTATATGTATCAATAGAGCATGATTTGTCGCACAAAATTACCCACCGTACCAACCAGGGATCGAATCTAGAATCTTTTGTACAGTAGTTCACCGCTCTACCAACTGAGCTAAAGGAGTACCCCAGTCAGCTAATTGGGGGGTGCAGTTATCAACCTGTTACGGTTCTATAACTTCTATATTAATCAACGGAAGTCCGTTACATACATGTATACATGCACCCTTGTGCGTTTGTGTATTGTGTTCCATTCTTTCCTTGTACTTAGAATTTGTGGACTTTACCCACTCTTTTGTCGCTTCGGTATTCTTTTGCAGATGTTTTATAGGTTTATAGGTACACGACCACCGTGATATATGATATGTCTACCTCTCGTACACAATTGTGTTTTCTCATAAGAAGTGTAGAAAAGAGAGAATTTCTAGTCATTTGATAAATATCACCAATGCAGGAAGTTAATCTAACGCTGATTTTCAGTATTTTTTCAAGTAAATGGCACACGCAGTTATAAATTTACAGTTCTATAGGTACAGAAAAGGCTTATTTCGTGAAAAACCCTCTGATTCTGACAAAAAGTATTCTGAAGATGAAGTTACAGATGTTAGATTTTCTCATACACAACATATTTGATGAATTTGACGGTCTAATTTTTCAACAAACAATCGACATTCCAATGTGAACCAACTGTGCTCCTCTCCTCGCCGATCTGTTTCTGATCGGACTTCATTCAAGGGTTATTACGTGAAAACAAGAAGAAACTAGCCCCATCCTTTAATTTCACTTTTGATATACAGATGACGTGTTGTCGTTAAATAACGACAAATTCCAAGACTTTCTACATCTAATCTACCCCAGTGAGTTTGAAATTAAGGATACTACAGATATACCAAAGTCTGCTTCAAATTTTGATTTGTTTTTTGAAATAGACAATGAGGGACATTTGAAGACAAAACTTTATGACAAACGTGATGACTTCAACTTTCCTATTGTTAACTTTCCCTTCTTGAATAGCAATATACCAGCATCGCCTGCATATGGCGATTTTCAATGGCATGCGTGAGTTACCCTGACTTTCGACAAAGAGGATTACTGCTTTCACAAAAGCTTCATAACCAGGGTTTTATAAGGGATAAGTTAGTGTCATCACTTAGGAAAGGAGTAGAGCCACGAACCCACTAAAATGGCCCTGTCAGCTGGCATTTTGTCAAGTTGGGTCCATTTAGTACATATGGTGTTTATGAATCCTTTAATGTACATTCATTAAAAATATGGTGAAAAAAATCAATAAAAACAACATAGAGCGTATGAGAACACGTTGGAAAGGGGGCTTGTCTATTCAATTTGGTCAATTTTCGTTATGATTTCAGTTTACTGACCTATTTTTCATACAGGCGCCAGGCCTCGCCCATTGTATTGTTTGTGTAAAAAGAAGCACATGGTACTAAAAGATGTATTTCTATAGAGAAAATCGTGGGCGAGGCCTGGCGCCGTATCAAAATATTAAAAACAAAAACGCTAGATGATCGTGTTTTGCTTCCGAGCGGGTGTAATTATAGGTTCGATCACGGACCGACATCGAGAAAAAACACGGATTTCAGTACAGCCTGAGTGAAACAGAAGCCGTCGGTGTTTCAGGTAATGCAAATATAAGACATGATTTTATAAAGAATTGATTTATTCCGATTCTGTATGTATTTATATTTGTTTCCCCTTCTACTTCACGTGTGTATTGATTATTATAGAGATTCCAAATAATATACATTCACTAAAAAGGGTTCTTCTAAAGTTATGTTAACTGATGCAGAGATACTTCCAATTGTAAGATTGAAATGCAAATCCAATAGAATTTAACCTTATTTTGAGAAGTGCAAACTTTCTCTTAATAAAAGACCATAACAGTAACGTTACATATTACTGCCATTGAATGACTTATTAGCATGATCGTAGATGCATGTAAGTCATTCAATTTATCCTTGAATTTTATATTTTTGGTTAATAGAAGTTTCACTTCCATTTCCATTCCTTTATATCAAAATCCTTTATATCGATTTTTATTTCGATTTATTCTTTTTATTAGCAGACGACAGCGTCGTGATTCAACTTATATTTATGCAACAATTTGAGTGATAGCAGGAAAGTACATAAGATATATTCTATATGCAACCATTTTTCTAAATCAGATAAAATTAATTTTTATTATATATACTAATATTTGGAATAATCTTTTTTATGAAATGACACGAACAATAACAAAAATAATAAATTTAACAAGATATAACAAGCTAATAAAAGTTAAAAAGTACTTTAAAGGGAGATAATTACAGTTTCAAAAAGAGATTTAAATACGATTTTGTATGAGTTTAACGATTTGTAAACTCGGCCGACTCACTCACAAACTAAGGGTTTTATGTTGAGTTTGTGAGTCAAAAGGCCGAGTTTACACATCGATAAACTCATACAAAATCGTATTTAATCCTTATAATTCCATTTCAAACATCGAAAAGTTGTTCCTAAATAACTTTGCCCTTTTCAGGCGACATTCATCTTGAATCTGGTACTATTTTTGACAGCTCAGCAATTGAATAAAAAAGTCAACAAAGTCATTTACAAATCGAAAAAACAAGGAAACTTACATTTTGATAGATTTTAATATAATCTGAGAGGAAGAGAAAAAAATGTTCGATAAAAATCGCAAATCAAAATCCATAAGTCTCTCACTTCGTTTGGGAGACTTAATAAAGATCAGACCTTGATTGGTAACAATCCATTAGTGAAAAGGTTGAATTACTGTGTCATAGTTATCATCAGGAGAATTTTAATGTGAAAACTTATATTTCAACTTACAAAAAAGCAAACAAACAAACAAAAAAAAATCCCCAAAAATACAATAGACCTTGAGAAATATTCCTTGTAGATTTCCTAGACAGGGGATGTTTTTCCAATCAAAATATGTCCTTGAAACACTTCTCATCTGTCAATCGTTTAATTAGGAGCCGAAAATTTTATATGATTATAGTGGCTGGGTTTCATACGTCTTTGTTTCGGAATTAAAAAGAATTTGACACTCCTCTTTAAAATACCATTATTTTAATGAAAAACTCGAAATCGTGTCTGTAATGCTCAAATGCCCTGCCCTTTATCCTATATAAACACACAACTTAATCTTAGGTTTACAGAGTCGTCCATCACCGCCTGGTATTGTAAATGCCGCGCGGGAGCACGTGTAGTTGGAGTTTGCTCTCACATTGCCGCTGTACTTTGGTACTTAGGTTTTGCAAGACGAGTCGGAAAATCTACTTTTGGTGTACGTAATGTGGGAGAGTACATTGAGGATGCACAAGTGATTGACCAGTCTGATTCTGAGACAGATTGTAGTGTTATTGAGGAATGAGTGTAGTTTCAGATTAAAATGTGTTGATTGTAGATTTTTTGTTTACCTTTTTGTCACCGGATTAAATATTAGACTTTGTAATGGAATAGTTAAAAATGTTTATTATTGTATAATTCCAATACGTTCTGTATTATTGATTCTGATTGGTCGACAGAGTGTCGCCTGGGATCTTTTATTTTTCGATAAATGACGTTCACAGTATGAGTATGTGACCAAGTAAAAAGTGCCATTTTGTACAAATTATTTTTTTCGTATTTTTACTGAAAAGTGTAATTATTACAAAATTGTAAGAAATAAGAGTTGTTTCTCCGTAATTTTTTGGTGTATAAACTCGACCAGGTCACTCACAAACTTAACATAAAGTCTTTGGACTTTGTTCAGTTTGTGAGTGAAATGGTCTCCTTTATACACCAATGAATTGCCTCAAAACAACTCTTATTACTATGACATAAACTTTATGAATCAACTATGTCCTTCATAGACAATGAGTATACTTAATATATTTGTATGTGTTACCGACACATGACCGAAGGCGAATTATTGTAATTGACATAAAAATATAGTAACGCATACCTATTTCAATTCATGGTTTTCGTATATTTCAGAACACAATTTATCATCAACAACGCGTCAACGGGTCAAGCAATCATTTACAATGAATAAGTTATCTCATATATTACGAAATCCTTTATTTCTTTGTCTGTTCTATTAGACAATTGAATTATTGTACCAAATGTAATGTACATACAATTATTTCCGCCAATTAAAAAAAAACGTTTTTACTAGAAATCTTTTATTTCCTCTGATATTTGTTGATTTTAACCCGAAAATTCCACTTGTAAGTTGAAAAAAATATTACTTGCCCTTCTTCGTTACTTGAATTGGTCCTTTTGGAAGTACATCAACCATTGTTAGAATTAATATATAATCTTTTTCCAGAAATCTGATATTTTTAGTGATTTTATGTCATTTTTAACCCAAAATTAAGCCATGATATCAAATTAATCAAGTAAGTGATAAAGAACTGATCATTTCAATAATATACATCAAATTTCAAAATAAGTTCTCTAATAGGATTTAAATAATATAGTTTTACAATAAATTTCCAGAAATTCGTGATTTTTCATCATTTTTGCTGTTTTTATCCCACAAATGCAGCTCAGTTGTATATTTTATAATTTAAACACGTTTTCTCATCACAAATGATCTATACATTAAACTTATGACATTTAACATAATATTTGAAGATAGGCCATTTTTGCTAGTTAGTGAACCTACTCCTTTCACGAGTTGATTGACCGTTACAGTGTTCCAGTGACTAAGATGATGTTGGACCTGTTCCAACTTTCGTAACATTTTATGTGCCTCCACCTATTTGTGACTTCCACCGGATTGACTTTGTTGAACTTCACGACGGGTGCCGTATGCGGAGCAGGAACTGCTTACCCTTTCGGAGCACCTGGGTTCACTCCTGGTTTTTATAGGAGTTCGTGTTGTTCAATGTTTTTTTAGTTTTCTGTGTTGATTTACCCTGATTGTGGTTGTTCATTTGTCTTCCCGGGTTTGTCTGTCTTTTTATTGCCTCCTAGGTATATTTGTCCTTTTTATAAACAGCATCCAATCTACTCCAAGGCCTGAGAACATTCAATTACTGTGTCTCTATAATTTGGTTGCAACGGGCCCATGACAGTTTTTAAATATTTCTGCCTTTTTTCTATTTTTAGTTAATACCGGGGCAATATTAGCTACAGAAAGATTTTCTAAGGGAACCAACTAGCGATGAAATGAGAGAGAAGTGTTAATAGTTATCATTGGACGATATGTACTACTTCAACCAATCAAACAATGTTTCACTTCTCAGATTAACAGCGCCATTTGTAAACAAATACTTATATCAGAAATTTTCGACTGCTAATATTTATGTATTTAAAGGTTGGTCGAGTGGTGGTAAAAATAGATAGCTGTTGCATAGTAGAAATTACCCCTTGACCAGTCGACTGAATAGCTTGTATAGTTCATCCGAGTGCAACCCTCCTGACTTTGTCGGTTTACGAATACGAATATTTTATTAAACAAATCAACGGCCCATTGAGGGCATATAACATAAAATAATTATAGATCAATATTTTCAACCAAATAAACGATAATATTAATAAGGGACATATATCAATTCCCCTAAAAGGACATCTGTACAATGTATTTCATTTATACATTGTTGATTATATGAAAATGTCCACATAAAAAAACAATAGTTCGTAAGAGACTAAAGAGTGATTACTGGTTTAAACATTTTTCCTTATATCAAAACAGTTGTCAACAAATACAGCTAATTCATTACATATAAATTCATCTTCATTAGAAAGCAGACATATAAATTGATTATCAGAGTTCAGAAATTTAAAGTTGTAACAAGCACTCTCTGCGGCTTTTAATAGAACCTTTCTTTAATTTATATATGCAGGACAGTTGAGCAGAAAATGACATTCATCCTCAATAACATTATTTGTACATAATTTACATTTTCTTTTTTCGATTTTTCTGTATCCTTTCAATTGCTAAATCATGTCAGAGCACTAATTCTGAACTGTGTAGCAACCTTCTTACCTGAAATTTTTTGACAAATTCGAGATAAGATTCCTTCTTAAAAATATTTTTAAATTTATAATAACTTCTTAGTTTTTCTTTATGTATTTCTCCATTTTGAATTAATTGCTCTTTCCTATATGATTGGTATATTTTGACAAGAGTGTCCTTTATCTTATCAATGCTAATATTGCAAATGTTAATTTTCAGCTGCTCTAATATATATGAGATACTAGAAAACCATGTTTTTACACCCTTTTTATTCAGATCCATGCTTGTATTTAATGCTTCTTTCAATAAATGAGCGTCATCTAATGGGTATAATTTTGAGAAGGAATTTCCAGGTAGAGCATATAATATCAATATGTAAAGGCCTGGAGTTCTTCCTAACTCCCCAAGCACAGCTATATTTGTAGCTTAATTGTGTACACCTAGTATATATTTATAAAACTTAATGCATAACTTTTCGTTTTCAAATTTTTCATATTTCCTCTCAATATATATATATTGTCTCTTCAATTAATATTAATACTACCCCATATTTCGGATGCATATAGTAAAATGGGTTTAATTGTATGGTCAAATATATGTAAACTAGTGTCAATTTTTGGATGAATGTCACCAAGTATACGTTTGATTTTATATACTGCTTTTAATGCTCTATGATACAAATCCTTTTTTTGCTACTGAGAAACAACCTGATGCAGAAAATATAATACCTAGATATTTAGAACTTTGAACATTTTCTGTTTTATTTCCATTAGACTGAAAACTTTGATAATTTTTCCACTCCTATTAAAAATCATAATTTTTGTTTTATTCAAATTAATTTGAAGACACCACTTACTGCAGTAATCTTCGAGTTTCTTCAAACAATTTTGTAAACCAATCTTACTTGTAGATATCAAGATAACATCGTCAGCATATAATAAACAGTTTAACATACAATTATCTAAAATTGCAGGTGAACATTCTGTATCACATATTTGTGGTAGATCATTGATAAAGATTTTAAAAAGATTTGGACTCAAATTATCACCTTGGGTTACCCCTATTTCCGATGTAAAAAAATGTGATAATTTATGCTAAGTAAATTTTCCTTATATATGTTTTTTATAACATAGTAAAAAGGTCCTCCTATTCCAATTTTTCGTAATTTCAACCATAATGCAGAGTGAATGACAGTATCAAAGTCTCTCTAAAATATATAAAGCATGTATATAAATAACTTTTGTTTGATAAATATTTTTCTATCAGACATCTTAATATAAACATATGATCGGAAGTCCTTGACTTCTTTTGAAATCCAATTTGTGTTTTGTCAATGATTTTATATTTATCCAAAAAAATATCTAATCTGTTGTTCATTATAGCATTAAAAAACTTTCCTGTACAACTCATTATGGCAATCTCTCTATTTGTTTGTTTGTTTAGTTTGGGTTTTACACCGTTTTGAGCACATCTGGCTATTTCGTGGCGGAAATCCCTCTGTAGTTGGTAGGATCGGTATTTGGACCCGATTTAAAGATAGGGAAAATAAAACCCTTTCGCCATTGTTTTGGCTATAAACTAGTATGCAAAATACTATTTAATATTTTCATAAGACATGGCATTATAATATTGATCCCACATTTTACCATCTCGTTAGATATACAGTCTATTCCTGTTGATTTACCATTTTTAAGAGAACATTAAGTCTTTGATATCTCAGCCTCGATAATTTTTAAAGTCCAAATCTGAAAATATGTTTTCTTTTTTTTTGAAAAGGGGACTCTACTCAGACTACTGTCTGCAATATGGTCGTGGGATGGATTTTTGGCATTTGAAAGTCTATTAAAATGATACAGTTAATATGAAAAAGATGTGACCTGGAAAGCGAGCGAAGCGTACTTGTGGATAGTAATTTTGATGTGTTATTTAGCATGCATAAATAAGAAGTCATGTTCGAAATTTGTGCATTTGGTATTTGTTGTTTCTTGGATGGAATGCTCAATTTACGAGGTAGGACAACTGTATTCCTTTACATAAATATTCTTATGCGCGGACTACAAAAACGGTAACTCATTCAACTGTAAACAAAAAAAAATCAGTCTTTAAATATTGTTTAACATAGGACCTAATGTGAAAAATCAGTGAGCCAGTTGGCTTGACAGCAATGTTCCAGATTGCCAGTCAGGATGAACATTGTCGAGGTGAGCGATATTAGTTTCGATTTATACATTGTTTTGTTTCACTCATTTCTCCTAAGGGAGAAAAACTTTACATTTTCCCGCCATTGTAACAGGGCATATCGGCCTGCGGACAATTCGGAATGTGTGAAGTAACAACATTGATAATGATTAACTTAATACTTTGAAGTGAGATTGTTAACGCCATTACGATGTTTTCACTAAATGACAAAGCAAACTTAAAAACCTTACGCTTCACTCGCTTTCCAGGTCACACCTGTTTCATATTAAAATGTTATATGAAAAGCATTTTAGGGACATGATAAAAAATAATGGCTTGTCATTAGTACTACTGTGTCCTTGCTGTCAGGTGTTTGAACTAAAAGTGTTTGGACAAAATAAAATCTTTTCGTTACCTACCCACCCTACTTTTTATTTTTGATGAAACTGGATTTGTACAGTTAATTTATTTTGGCCTAATAAGATATTTTATTGATGCAAATGTCTTGGATAGATAGTTAAAAAAGTCTATACATAATCTGAGCCTCCTTGGCTTACATTAACTGGCTTTGTTTAAGTTTAGTGTTAAGGTCCAAATCTAAGTATATGTAAGTCAAAGAGGAATGGTTTCAGTGCAGACATGTTCAATAGTAATTAAAGTAATCCTTTAATGGCAGCTGTTTTTTACAAGATTTTCTAATAGAAAAAATCTGGTTACTAGAATAAGTTTGTCGATGTACATCGAACAGCTCCAAACATTGATGAAGGAATATCTGGTTTGCTGTCAATCAGTCACATTACATTTTCTTGTTTATTTTAAAACATTATACATCTTATAAATATCCATCATAAGAAATTTTAGTGGTTTAATCCAATTACTGTAAATTTGGAAATTAATGTTCAGCATGATGAGTACCGGATAGATGGTAATAATTGAGACTTGCATTTTGAATTTTGATCTTTAAATTCTTAAACGAAAAGTACTCCAATCTTGTTAAATTATCTCACAGTATCGTCTGTTAAAAAATATTTGCAATAAAAAATGTACTTAAAAATTCAGAAATGTTCACTTTTCTTCAATTTTATGAGCCCCAATCAAAAAAAAATGATTGAGTATTAGACTGAAAATTATTTCTTTTGTTAAACATGGTTTAACAGAATATTTTGATAGTAAATAAAACAATTATGATTTCAGAACAATGTACTACATTTTTTTAAGTGTATGTAACATTATTACAGAGACAAAAGAAAGAAGTCTAGAAGAAATTGAAAAGTAATGGTAGAATGGAGAACTTTGTACTGTATGAAGAATTAGGCCGTGGAGAAAATTCAATTATTTATAAAGGAAGAAGAAAAGGAACCATTAACTTTGTTGCCATCCATTGCATAGATAAATGTAAACGTGCTGAAGTGACTAACACAGTATGTTTTGAATAATTTTTGTAATAATATAGATATTAGAAGTAACTATGATTTTGTTATTACATGTATGTTTTTTGTAAAATTTATAGCAAAGGTTGTTTGTCTATTGGAAAGGTAAAACATACTTTTTCAACTGATCGCTGACAGAATGTTTGTTTATTTCAAGGTTCGTATGACACATGACATAAGCCATGGTAATGTTGTAAAGTTCTATGAATGGTATGAGACCAGTAATCACCTATGGTTGGTTGTAGAACTATGTACTGGTGGAAGTCTGGAGATGTTAACACAGCAGGATAAATATCTACCAGAAAGCTCTGTCAGAAACTTTGGTATTGATTTGGTAACAGGAATACATTATATACACTCACTAGGAATACTCTTCTGTGACCTAAGGCCATCTAAGGTGGGTTTAATTCCAATGTATGTGTTTAGAATGAGGTCTTTATACAATACCAAAGATTAATTTATTCCTTAGTCTGTCGACTTATACTCCTAGTCTTTTGTCTGTTCATCACAGAAACTTTGTAAACACCAAATCTTCAAAGTTTGATTTTTGTTCACTATAATGCTATATGAAATTAATTTTCTGGCTCTCAAATACTGCCACACCTGCCGAAAATTTATCTCAAGGGAGTATGATGGTCTGAATGATTTACCAACATTATCACATGGAAAAATCCGTTGAATGGCAAAAACTATGATGTTCATGTCAAATATCAAGTCTAAAGCTTATGATGTCTCTGTTAAGGAAGTATGAACACAACATACATGTATTTTATGTTTTAATAAAAGTAATTATACATTGTATGACCAATAAACAAGAAGTTGGGAAAATTATACATGCAAAAAATAAATAACCGCACTCCCTGACGAATATCTGAGAATCAGGGGTTAGTAGTTCAAAAGTGAATCATATTTATAATTTTAAAAGTTTTCTGCTTTTTTTGTGTGAAGAACTGAAAATTTGCCAAGCAGTTTATCTTATGAATTAATGTATGCAGGTTTAATTGGCTTTGTATTTTTAATATAGATTTTGTTAGATGGATCAGGAGTGCTTAAATATGCAGATTTTGGTTTGTCAAAAGTAGAAGGTGAAAATCTGGAAGAGTTATTTGAGAAGTTTGCAGAGGCAGGAGGGGGAGAAGAAGATGGTGCCACTCCAAGGAAATATAAAACTGCAGGTATTCAACAGAGTTTATATATTTACTGTGATGTGAAAATGATGACTGAAATACTTATACTGCTTTTATTGAGAGAAACGATTTTTATTTTAGAAATATAAATCTTCAGCTAATAAACCAAAGTTTCATAGGCTTCTGAGTTAATTAGAGCATATTGAGAAAAATGAGAGACATGAGGTGTGAAGAAAGAAGATACTAAAGTTATTGGTTGTATGTAATTCCAGGGATTGATATGATTAATTGGGGTTTTATGATACTTTCTGCTTAGTAAGCTTTATTTTACTGGCCGGTATTTATTGGTGCAGGAAATCTGAGAGCCCAGAGATGAAAATTGGTAGTCATTGTCAGTTGAGATCAGAGTTGAACACACCTTACCATAAGCCGGATTCAAACTGCCAACCTCAGTGTTGAGAGTAACACAACTTACCATAAGCTGGATTCAAACTCCCAACCTCAGTGTTAAGAGTAACACACCTTACCATAAGCTGGATTCAAACTACTAACCTTAGTATGAGAGTAACACACCTTACCATAAACTGGATTCAAACTCTCAACCTCAGTGTTAAGAGTAACACACCTTACCATAAGCTGGATTCAAACTCCCAACCTTAGTGTTAAGAGTAACACACCTTACCATAAGCTGGATTTTAACTCTCAACAGTGTTTAGAGTAACACACCTTACCAGAAGCTGGATTCAAACTCCCAACCTAAGTGTTGAGAGTAACACACCTTACCATAAACTGGATTCAAACTCTCAACCTCAGTGTTGAGAGTAACACACCTTACAATAAACTGGATTCATACTCTAAACCTCAGTGTTGAGAGTCTAATTATCATCAGTAGATGTGATGAACTACCTTGACCACTCAGCCTCTGCAGAACTCAAGGTAACAAAGAAATTGTTGAAAAGCAGAGGTAAGGCCAAATTAACTTAAATATTTGGTTCTCAGACACCACCGCACTACTACAAAAGTTAATAATGGAATGAGTTTATTTGGTTTCTGGGAAAAATATTGCCACCATCACGAATATTACATTTTATATACATAGGTTATGCTTTCAAGTGAGTATTAAAAGTCTTCTTTATATGCCAAACATCATAGGAGTGAATGGTTTCAAGCATGATTTGTATGTTGCCAAAATAAAAAACCTAAAAACCTAAAGTGTAAATCTCTTTCCTCTTTTGACAGGATATAAACTAAAAAGATAAATTCTCTACCTACCTGGTCTGAGAACCAGAGAATTTATTTTTCACGGCCTAATAACGTAGAATTTATTTATTATGCCCTGCCCATGATGTGGATGGGGCAAATAGACTAACCCTTGTCCGTCTGTACGTACATACATACGTACGTCCAAACTATGTGGTGAAGTTTTACGTTTAGGTTCATTTCTTTGGAACTAAGCATAGTTTATCAATGAAACTTCATCATTGGATGAGCCTGTACTGAGCAGTCATACAATAATTGGGTCATTATGACCTACATTTTATGCTTGAGCGACTCTGGTTACCAGTCAGTTTAGCGTTTATATGGACTTTAGGGCGGGGCATCAGTTTGTTACAGACACAATTTCTAGTTTTGGTAAAAGATAAAACTTTGTATAGAATTTAAATCCATATGGTTGACAAGTTTTTATATAATATAAACTTCATAATCAAGTCAGTGTTTAGATTTTCTCAATAATTTTCAACCATTTTGATAATAGGTTCACCGACATACATGGCACCAGAAGTATTGCAAGGTGCTGACTGTACCATTGCTAGTGATCTGTGGTCCCTTGGAGTAGTATTTTATGAATGTTTCACAGGTAAGAACAAATGGAGATACCTATATGAAAATGAAATGGTGTTTGTTACAGTTGATATTGTCTAGGGTTTGCTTGATCTGTGTATATAACTTTAGTATAGTCATTTGACAACTGTATTTATTCATCAAAACTATTATTGCTATCAGTCAGGGGTTCTCTGTCAAGCTTGCAATCTTAGGACCTTGAAAAATTTTATGCATAAAATGCATACAGAATGAACTCGGCACTCATTGGTTGCATTGGATGTAAGGAAGGGGCCAACTAGCATGCTAGTGTATGTTTCCTAGACATTCAAATTTAAACATGTCTGTATGTTATGTCTTCATCTTGTGTGTAATTTTTATGCAAAGTCTTTGTTTCTTTTAATTACTTAGAACTAATTTTTATTGTCTGGTGTTTGTTTAGCCACTGACCCAGATTTGGGGAAGGGTTAAGTACACATAAAGGCTATTCAAAACTTCCAATATAGATGTGTGTATATATTTTGTTATACGTAAATAATTAACTTGTTTTAAGTAGTTAAGGAGTTCTCTTTTTACAAAATGTTGAATAATACATATATGTACATGTTTTTAATTTGAAAAAATTAATGAATTTCATTTTATTCTTTAAAGTATGCTATTTAATTTTCAAATACATTGTACTGTATACTGTACCTACAGAGTACAGGTGAGGTAAGGATTGAGAGCTGTGTTAAAATAAACATAAGTGTTCATCTAAGTGAACATTTATTGTACCTGTATATAAGTACATTCTCTGTCATAGAAAAAAAATTAAGAGAATGTTCTGCATTACATGTGGCTTTAAATTTTTACATGTATTTAATTTTTGAATATTCAATTTATTATTTTAAGTATATTGTTTCCTTTGCTAAAACATGTCTTATATTCTTCAGGTCACCCACCATTTTTAGCAGAATCTTTCCAACAGTTGAAGGAAAAAATAATAAACAAAGATATGCCAGTCCCTAAAGTGAAAGGTAAAATAAAGATACATGTAGACCTTACAGACTAAAACAGTGGAAATACACACTAATGTATAATGCAGCATAAAAAAATCAGAAATTATTAAAATATCATATGAACGATAGGTGTTTGATCATGGTGTTTGTTTAAGGCTTTAGCACAAAAACATTTTGAAGTTTATAAATCTGAATATTTTGGATTAAATTTTAGAAAAAAAGGTAGTTGTATTTTATAAAAATTTATGAACTGCCTCGATGGTCTCGTGGTAGCATGCTAGCCTGGAGTGCGGAAGGTCACGGGTTCGATCTCTGGCCAGGTCAAACCAAAGAAATTAAAATTGGTATTTGCTGCTTCTCTGCCAAGCACGAGCATCTAGGAGTAAGGGCAAAGGACTGGTCGGCACGGAGTCAGTATAATGTGTCCGAGTAAGATATGTCTTCCTGCGGACAGTTAACTTGTGAGCTAGCACGTTAAAAATCTGGCTCATCGTGTCGGACTAGTACAAAGCAAGGATGATATTCATATCACATCAACATGTTCTCATCCTGATATGCACCAAATGGCTGCCAGTGGACTTCAAACAATAAATCATCCATCTATCCATCAAAGTTTTATGATCTTTTTTCTTTACTTCATAGGAACGAGATTTTCAGCTAAACCATCACCAGACTTTTTAAGTCTGCTGGAAAGTTTAATGCAGAAGGATCCCGACAAAAGGTAATACTGTAAAACACTTTAGATCTCAACAATATGTCAAATGTTATATGGACATACATTTTGAACCTCAAGAATGTTGATTGAAAAGTGAATAAAAACATCTATGAACAAAACAAAACAAACAAACAAATACTTTATTGTCAATTACGACGCCCAATAATGAGCTGTACAATTAAATATTAAATCACAATATACACTTGATTAAAATTGATTGATTGATTGATTGATTGGAATGCATGGAAATTGACAAAAAGGAAAAGAAAATAATAATAATAAATGTGATACATATATATCAAACAAACACAGTGATTCTACTTTTGTACTAGTACTGGTCCAACATGTAACAGGAGGCAGAGCTCCGAAGTATTGGCAAAAGGAGGGATAAATAATTCACATTTAATATTTATATATATATCAAAAAAAAAAAAAAAAATATATATATATATATATATATATATATTCATATAAAGAATAAAATAAAAAAATATGGTAAGGATTTTAAACATGAATCTTTAATAAGAGGTAGTTAATAATAACATTATCAATATAATAACTATAATAATTATTTAATGTGTAACTGTCACATAGAACTGTGGTTGCTTATTAAATTTGACTGTTGTTAAGAATATCATTCCTCACAATGATCAGTTTAGTCAAAAGCAGATGTAGCTGACTATAAATAAAAGTGCTTTCTGCTGTAAGAATCCATATAAATTTTTGCTTGTTGTCCAACTGGTTGAAGTTTGGATACTTTAATATGATTTCATTAATTATAGTCTTTCTAACTGAACTTAATGCATTGCATTCTAACAGAAAATGGATCTCATCTTCTACATCCTGGTTGCATAATTTACATGTTCTCTGATTAGCTGGAATGTTTTTATACCTCCCCCTTTCAATTTCTAAATTATGACAGCTTATACGAAATTTGGTTTTTGTTTTTCTCTGACAATAATTTCCCCAATTTAAGTATGGTTCATAATACAATGTATCCTTGCTTATTACCCCCTTTCCTAGTTCTGTTATCACTAAAAAGTTCACTCTTCCATGCATCTTTAAATTTTTTGCAAAATAACGGGAATAAATATCCTTTTAGTCCAGATTTTAATTTGACTATTTTAGTAGTATCAATCTTAAAAAAATCCAAGATTTCACTTACAGATTTATTCAAACATTGTTTATTTTTGGTGTGAAGTCGTGTTGATTCTATATAAGCATCAGAAATAAGACCAGTACAATCAGTGCTTGTTAAGCGGATGAAATATTTAATCATATTAAAAATTACCTCTAGAAATAATCATTAATGGGAATCTACCAAGTTCCCCCCTTACAGCTAAATTAGTTGACCGACGGCTTACTTCAAGAATATACTTACAAAATTTTATGTGAATTTTCTCTGGCAATTCATTGCAGAGCTTGCTAAAATAGGTCTCTCACAATTTATTTGGTGGGAACATACCCTATACTTCACTCCCATACAAAACATTTACGGAATTTAAAATAAGTCCCTTTTGGTAAAGTTCATGTTTTGTTGTATTTAAGCTATAATGATTACTGAAAAGTATGCCAAGATAAGAATATTTTCTGACATTTTCTAAATAATTATTATTATATACAAAGGTAAAGGGTTCTAGTCTACCAGTATTATTGAAAATCATAGACTTTGATTTTTTTGTATTTACTTCAAGTCCCCTTGTATCACAATATTTGTTGAGTTTTGATAAACAAGTCTGAAGACCTTCTGCAGTTTCTGCAACCAGAATTACATCATCTGCGTACATTAAACAGTTGATTTTTGATATGTTTAGACTCCCAGGGTGGCAACTGTCATCAAAAATTTCTGGTAAATCATTTATAAAGATCTTAAATTGGGACTCAAATTGTCACCCTGGCGGACACCTACAAATGACTGAAAATCTGCACTTATATTATTGGTGTTCACTTTAACACTTAGATTAATGTTATTATACATGTCTTTAATGACTTTATAGAAAAGATCACTAATACCATAATTGCGTAGTTTATAAAACAGTTCTTCATGGCGAACTGTATCAAAGGCTCGTCTAAAATCTATGAAGCATGTATACAAGCGCTTAGATCCTTTTTTAGCTCACCTGGCCTAAAAGGCGATGTGAGCTATTCTCATCACTTTGCGTTCGTCGTCGTATGTCGTCGTAAACTTTTCACATTTTTATCAACTCCTCTGAAACCACTGAACCAATTTAAACCAAACTTAAGTGGAATTGTCCTTGGATGGTCCCCTTTAAAATTAGTGTTCAGTTTTCCGGGGCGCTGTCCAATATGGCTGCCATGGTTGGACATAGTTTAACCTTGGACCCTATGTGAATTTTAACATTTTCGTTATCTTCTCTGAGACCATTAGGCCAATTTGAACCAAACTTTGGTGCAATGGTCCTTGGGTGGCCCCTTTTAAAATATGTGTTCGGTTTCCCCGAACGCCATCCAACATGGCCGCCATGGCTGGACCTAGTTTAAGATTGAGCCTATGGGGATTTTACTTTTTCGTCAACTCCCCTGAGCCAATTTGAACCAAACTTTGGTGGAATGGGTGGCCCCTTTCCATACTTATGTCTGGCATCCTCGACTTCCAACTGACATGGCTGCTGTTACTGAAAATAGAAAAAGGGGGGGGGGGATGAATTTCCAAAATCTTCTATGAAACTGCAAGGCCAGTTGCAACCAAACTTGGCAGTAGTAGTCCTTAGGAGGTTCTCTTTTAGATGGATGTCTGATGACCCGGACTGTTAACCAAGATGGCAGCCACATCCGAACTTAGTTAAACTAATGGGAAAATTCATTGAAAAATCTTTTTATCTGAAAACAATTTACCAAATTGAAACCAGACTTTGCAGCAATGGTCCTTATATGGTCCTCTTTCAGAATTGTGTCCCATGACCGGGACTGTCAACCAAGATGGCTGCCACAACCGAACTTAGTTTAACATAAGGCCCCATGGGAAAATTCATTGAAAAATCTTCTTATCTGAAACCACTTGACCAATTGGAACCAGACTTTGCAGCAATGGTCCTTAGGACGTCCTATTTCAGAATTGTCTGATTTCGTGGACTGTGAACCAAGATGGCCGACAGAACCAAACTTAGTTTAACAAAAGAACCCTATGGGAAATTCACTCAAAAATCTTCTGGTCACAAACCACTCAACCAATTAGAACTAGACTTGGTAGCAATGGTCCTTAGATGGTTCTTTTTTAGAAATGTGTCTATTGACCTAGACTGTCAACCATGAGGCTGCCACAGCCGAACTTAATTGAACATAGAACCCTATAGAAAAACCAGCCAAATCTTTAGTCCTGCTCAAGATGAAAAGTTCAATGCAGGTGAGCGATACAGGCTCTTTAGAGCCTCTAGTTACAATATTTATCAATTAAGGTTTTTCAAACAAACATATGGTCGCTTGTTCTTTTACCCTTACAAAAACCAATTTGTTCTTTACAAATAAGGTTCCTTTTAGTACAATATTTCTCCAGCCTTTAATTCAATATTCTAGTAAAAAGTTTACATATATTACTGCCTACTGTTAAGCCCCTATAATTTGCTGGGTCATCTCGAAGTCCATTTTGTAAAGATTGGAACAATTATCCCTTTAACCCAGGTTTTTGGGAATTTCCCATTACTGAATATTGAATTAAATAATCTGTATAGTATATCTATTATAAAACTTTGACTATATTTGATCATTTCATTTCATATGGAATCATAGCTACTTGCTTTATTATTTTAAAGGGAGCTTATATTATCTAAAATTTATTTTTTGATATTATATTATCAAGTTCAGTGAACATTTTACAGTTCTCAAGATTCTTTAATTTGTGGTGTATATCTTGAAAAGTTCTTCCTGGTTTTTTGTCTCGCCTGCGACGAAAGGTCGCAGAGGCGAGATGGCGGCGGCATAAACTGTTGTAAAACTGTAATAACTTTGCACATGTAATACCTACAATTATGATTTATGGTCCACAAGGTAGCTTATCGTATAAGGTTTGCCACATTATACTTGTCTTGGGCCCTGACCTCATTTTCATGGTTCACTGACTTCATAAACATGAATTTAAAATCTGTGTCCAAGTTCCGTGGTTAAATCCATTTCTCAGCAACTGTAATACCTAGGCCAACCATATTTGGTCTATAGATAGTTCTTAGTGGGTACATGCCAGTCTGACACCCGGCTTGGGACCTTGACCTCAATTTCATGCTCTAGTGACTTTGTCACTTTTTCACTGTTAAGTCCATTTCTCAGAAACTGTAATACCTAGACCCACCGTATTTGGTCAATAGATAGTTCTTGGTGGGTACATGTCAGTCTGACACCTGCCTTTTGACCTTGACCTCAATTTCATGCTTGAGTGACTTTGTCACTTTTTCATGGTTAAGTCTATTTCTCAGAAACTGTAATACCTAGACCCACTGTGTTTGGTTTATTGATAGTTCTTGGTGGGTACATGCAGTCTGACACTTGTCTCTGGACCTTGACTGCAATTTCATGGTTGAGTGACTTTCATCCAAATTTCTTAAGTCTTTTTTTTCTGCAACTGTAATACTTAGACCCTTCCCTGTTTGGTCTATAGATAGTTCTTAGTGGCTACATGCAAGTCTGACACCTGTCTCTGGACATTGACCTTAATTGCATGCTTGAGTGATTTTGTCACATTTTTGAGATTAGGTCCATTTCTCAGCAACTTTAATACCTAGACCCACCATATTTGGTCAATAGATAGTTCTTAGTGGATACATGTTGGTATGACACCTGCCTTTTGACCTTGACCTAAATTTCTTTCGCAAAATGTTGGGTATTCGATAATCATTATTCCATGTCCATGTGCATACTCAGGTGAGACATGTAGTGTGTCCACTCTTATTATTTAAATCTTTGAAATAATCAAGCAAATTATTTGCTGTTATTTCACAATAATTATCTGACTTATCTGAATTAATCAAATTATCAAGTAAATCCCAGTATTTTTTAGGATTGTCATCTAAAAGTGAATCTAGTTGATCTATAATGGTTCATGTAGTCAGTGCATTGATTACTTTTAAAAAGTTTGATTTATAGAATAGACAATTGTTTTTTTTTTCTAAAAATTTGCTGTAATACAGTTGAAGTTAAACTCCCCACTACTGTTTTTTTTTAAATTGCCACAGTTCATGTAATCTACTGTTTCAATAAACTTGATTGTTATTATTCAATACTACATAGATAATTTGGGATTTCAATGTCTGTTTTAATTGTTTATTTTAACAGATTGGGATGGCCAGGTTTAGTAACGCATCCATTTTGGCAGGACAAATTGAGTCATCTAGCCAAAGATTTGGTTCTGTCACAAGATGTCCAAGGTAGTACTATAACAACAACAAGGAGTAGTGTGTTTGTAGATGGTACTGGATCAGTTCTGGGCAAAATAAAGACAATAGACACAGGGAAAAGTACAGACAGACCTGTATCTAATCTTGATTTACTTGATGTAACTCGGCCTGGTAGGTGATATTAAAGGTGTATTATACAATTGAAACATTGAACATATCCTTTAGAACATTTGATAAACAAGTCACATTATAAAGGGATGTAGTGTTTTTTTCTGTTGATTGTGAATTTTCAGATTTTGAAACTAACTACATAGTGATTTTCAACTATCATTTCTTGATATTGAACACTTTATTTGGTTTGTAATTCCAGATGAAAACTCCTTCCACCCTTAGGTGTTTATTTTTTAGCAAAAGTTTTATAGTCTTTCCCATGTTTCGCAAAAAATAGATAATTACAATTCTTCTAACTGTGGTCCATTGCCTAAAATTCTTTATACACTAAGTATGAAGTACCATTAATCTTATTGAGTCTATTTTTACAATGCTAAGTTTATACCAGCCTCATTTTTGGTACATTTGAATTGTCTCCTATTTACAGAGTTATCTGCTCTTTGGAAAAGACATCAATAGACAAATTGTCATTTTCTGCAAAATATTTTTTATTCCTAAAAATATCCTCCATGTATTTTAATATATGTTTTCAGATACATTTTCCCACTTTTTTTTATGTCCAATGAAGGCATTCCCTTATTCAATATTTTCAGAAAAATTAGAACTATTATTTGCACATTATGTTAAATACAAGACAACTTCTGTCATGAAAGATAACTCATGCATATGGGAGACAACTTCAATATGTGAATATGGAGTAGAAGTTTTAAAGATAAAAACAAAATGATTGAATATAAAAATGTGGCCTTTTTTAATGATGTTTTTAACTCAGTTTTATTTTAAATCAGGTTCTACAATGGGAGATTACATGAGACCTAAAACAGCTCCAGGATCAGAGGGTGGAGCAAATTTATTTACATTAAGGTTATTAGAAAATTATTTTCTTTACTATGAGATTTTATGTTACAATCAGTTATGTTACATTTCATTGTTGGTATTAGAGTGATTTACAAATAGCAAATAATATGTTAAAATAGCAGTAACCTTTTAAGCACATTTTTTATCATCAAGTAAGATGATGGCAAAATGCTAAGTGGAATAACAGAAGGTTTGCAAAATATACTACAGTTCTAATATTGGTTTGATATTCTGCCAACATTTGGAACTTGTCTCATGTTTAACCAATTTGGAGAACAAGAAATTCATAAAGAAAACATTAAGAAAACAGTATGACACTAGAAGCCATTTTCCATGAATTCTCCAATGTTGTTTAATCAGATTAAGAATTAATGAGAAGAAAGTTCCAAATGTAAAATCTTATTTTAGAAATTTGTCACAATCAGCATATTACAGGAAAAGATTTTTTCCTCCGAGAAAGTGTGATCTGCAGACAGAAGTAATGATAATATATGTATCTAAACTTGCTTCACAACTGAAAATACAAAAATAAACCGGTAGTTTAATTGGTTTACATAATTTGTTAAAAGGTATTTCAAATCCTAAGCATATTCACAATTAAATTTATCATTTTTTTAAAGTGCTAGACCACATACTGCTGTGCCACCAGATGAACGAGTTGGATCCCCTCACAAAGCCACCCAGTCCCCTTTATCCACCAGGGAACCTATAGGTGCTACACCAGACCAGAGTGGAGCAGCAGATAGTAGAAGTGAAATTATAGATCTCATATATCATCCTAGTGACTTCCAAGTTACACAGATAGTTGATAATACTAAGGTAATAATATATCAGTTTATCTATCCTTTTTGCAGTGTTAATTGACTCAGATTTTTGGCAGTTTACTGCTTTTTTTGCCCAAGTTTATAAATGTGGGATCCTGGACAACATTCCAGCAATTATCTTGATACTTTTTTTCAATTATCTTGTCATAATTCATACTACTTTTCAGCCAGACTGTCTATTTCACCTTGGTATTAAATCTGTACTTATTTTCTGATAAAAAAATTTATCAGTTGATTTTATTTTACAATGTCAACATGTCATGCAAGTTTTTATACGACCGCAAAATTTTTGCGGTCGTATATTGGTATGACGTTGGCGTCGTCGTCGTCGTCGTCGTCGTCGTCCGTCGTCCGTCGTAGTCTGTAGACATTTGGTTTTCGCACTATAAATGTAGTATAAGTTAATAGAAATCTACGAAATTTAAACACAAGGTTTATGACCACAAAAGGAAGGTTGGGATTGTTTTTGGGAGTTTTGGTCCCAAAAGTTTAAGAATTAGGGGCCAAAAAAGGGTCCAATAAGCATTTTTCTTGGTTTTCGCACAATAAGTCTAGTATAAGTAAATAGAAATCTATGAAATTTTAACACAAGGTTTATGATCATTTTTTGGAGTTTTGATCCCAACAGTTTAGGAATTAGGGGCTAAAAAAGGGCCCAAATAAGCATTTTTCTTGGTTTTTGCACAATAACTGTAGTATAAATAAATAGAAATCTATGATATTAGCTTGGTGGGCTAAGGAAGGTAATCCAAACACATTCCAAACACATTTAAAGTAAAATATTGTGTATGATTCAATTATGTATAAAGAAATGTTGATTGTTTTTGGGGTGATTTATAGCTGTCAATTTATTTTTAGAACTTACTATGAATTAATATTATTTTAGCCATATGTCATTTTTTATTTTAAGACTTCAATGATGTATTTAAATGTTTAATTATGTTTGCAAACTTCATGATAATTTTGAATAGGGATTATGACATTATCTTGAGGGAAAGATTTTTTTTTTTGAAAAAGGGAAAGTGGGGGGGGGGGGGGGGGGGGGGGGGTGTCAAAATTTATGGGGTAAATATTAAATTGGCGGGGGGTGGGGAAAATTTTTTTCTCATTTCAGATTTGTACTTAGTTTTGTTATTATGGGCCCAGTTTTCAAGTTGGTTCAAATTGGGGTCCAAAATTAAAGATAAAAAAGGGGTAATTTTTTTTTTTTTGGGGGGGGGGGGGGGGGTGGGGCATTTATCCACAGCATATTGTATTGCACAAGAAGAAAAAAGTTGAATATAAATTCAAATCATATGACCAATTCTAAGTTTTTTGATTTCACTTATTCTGTGTCATAAACCTATTATGTATCAAATATTTCAATAAATTTTCAATTGCACAGTATTGTGTAATAGCAAGAAATTGATATGTGCAGAAAGAGAGATAACTCTTTCATTTTAATATCACAAATTTAATATTTTTATCTGTCCAGTTTTATTATGGGCGATATTTTTCAGTTGGTCCAAATCTATAAAAAAGGGGTAATTTTTTTTTTTTTTGGGGGTGGGGGAATTCTAAACAGCATATTGTATTGCACAAGAAACAACAACTTCAATATAAATTAAAATCATATGACCAATTATAAATTCTTTCAATTCAATTATTCTGTGTCAGAAACATATTATGTGTCAAATTCTTCAATTGCACATTATTAGTTTAATGAACTTCATTGGAAATTTGCCAATATAAAATGTGCTGATGAAAGTTTTTTGTTTATCTCATCTATAATGCCATTTTCAATTGGTTATTTGGGATTTATATATAAAATCAAATAATACTGATATGGTTTGAATAGGTAAATTAAAAAATTTTAAGTTCTTACAACACATTAATTCTGTGTCAGAAACATATGCTGTGTCAAATATTTATTCACAATCCAAATTCAATGTTGTATCAAGCTTGAATGATGTGTCCATACTTGCCCCAACTGTTCAGGGTTCGACCTCTGCGGTCGTATCAAGCTGCGCCCAGCGGAGCATTTTATTCAATTAAAGGTGATAGTTGGATTTTAAAAATTGGGTTATACCCTACATAGGCATCTTATCACTACAACTGTGGGGAGTTCGAATTGCATAATGGGATAATCTTTTTAATCTTGATTAATGTATTAATGATTGATTTATGTCCAGTAGCAGAGATCCAATGCACGAACAGTTGGATTTAAAGCATGCAACATACTAGCCATGTACTCAATCTCACCACTTACCACTTCACACAAAGTATTAAGACTTTTTTTTAAAATCTGTTTCACTGTGAACTTAAATATGTATTGATTCAAACCAAGAATAAAATTTTATCTGGAAGTTTCAAGCTAACAGAAAAACCTTGGATGTTGAGATTGGGTACCTACAAGGTATGGTAGCCAGCAAGGAAACTTCAAAAGCATGGCTTATTGATAGAAATTAAGAATTTATCCTTCTGTTGAATTAAAGTCAAAGTACCACAACATTCCTCAAATGTGTCAGCTACTATGTCAGCTGGACTCTTATTATCTGTTGTTATATTTCCTAAATGTCCCCATCCATATATTATCTGTTGTTATATTTCCTGCTTGTCCCCATCCACATATTATCTGTTGTTATCTTTCCTGAATGTCCCCATCCACATATTATCTGTTGTTATCTTTCCTGAATGTCTGCATCCACATATTATCTGTTGTTATCTTTCCTGAATGTCCCCATCCACATATTATCTGTTGTTATCTTTCCTGAATATCCACATATTATACTGAATATCCCCACCACATATTATCTGTTGTTATCTTTCCTGAATGTCCCAATCCACTTCTTTTTAGCTCACCTTGTCCATCATCCGTCCGTCTGTAAATTTTTACATTTTGATCTTCTCCTCTAAAACTTCTTAGCCAAAGGAACTGAAACTTGGTATGAAGCATCTATGGAAGGACCTTTATAAAGTTTGAATATTTCGTCCCAGTCGGACATCTATATCAGTGGGACTGTAATGTGAGCTATACAGGCTCACTTCTCTTGAGCCTCTTGTTTATAGATCACTCCTCTAAATCTACACTTGTTTATTTTTACAGATCCAGAAACCACCCACAGCAAAGTACGATTCAAAAATTCTTCCAGTCCCTCCATTTTCAGGTAATTCTCTGTTGTGAATGTATTTATTGTCATAAAAGTTTAAAATCACACAAGCTTGTATAAGTGCAGTGTGATTAGAATTTGTAAAAGAATTTCCTAGAAATTAGTGATATCAGGAACTTGCATGTTAACTACAGTAGAGTTCGTTTATAACGTACAGGCTTGTAACGAAATCAGGCTTATAACGAAGTGAAGATAAATCCACAGTCCCATTGCTAGTTAAACAGTATTTTTTTAGGCTATTGCAAATTTTTTGTAACAAAATCGGGCTTAAAACAAAGAGAATTTTCATCCCAAACAACAGTTTTATTACCTTTAAAGTGACATGTTATAACAAAGAAAATAGCTGAAAAAAAAAACAAATTGTTTACCTATCTTCCGTTACGCATGGACGATCACATAAAACAAAGGTATATAACAAAAATTTTCAGAAGTTAATTTTAAAAGTCCAGGTAACAATGCATATTTTCTCTTATAATGAACGATACCTAAATGAATTTAGATTGAGAGTCTCCTGCACTTTGTTATAAACAAACTCTGCAGTATATTGATTCCTTTATATATGGCAGGACAATGAAAATGGCTAAATTATCAAATATTTTCAGATTAAATAACGTGGCAATCACCCCTTTTACCTGTGTTCAATAAATGATTGTACAGGAAAGTTCAAATGACTTGAATTATGGAGCCTTACAATAAGTTGTGACAAACAAAACTTTTTAGTTTGGCAACAAGTTTTAAACGTTGAAATATGAGTGAAAATTTAGGAAAAGTTATACATTAAAGGTAACTGTAATATTAGCAAGAATGTAATTGTCACTTTTCGCAGAATATGAAATTCTGATTACAAAAATTGCAGAAAGAATATCAGTAGTACACAAAATCACTTTTGCAAATTGGCAGAAATGTTTTGGAATTTCTGTGAGAAGCATTTCTTTTGATCACCTACATGTGTCCCAATGAACCATTCGTTGATGAAATTGGTGGACCAGTTTAATTTTTATATAGAATGACCAATTGAAACCATGTTTTTATTGTGTTTTCACTGTTTACCAAGTGACAAACAGCGAATCCTAGATGGAACAGTTTTCTGATAATTAATTTTTATTCTTTAATCAGGCATGATTTAATGGACAAAGTTTACAAAGTAAAGGTTCATATTATAGTGCAAATATACAAGAAATCTGCCTTTTCCATTGAGAAATTTGGAAATCCTAATTATACACTAAATACAAATGTAATGATAATAATATCAGAAAACAAATTTTTCTTATTTTCTACAAAAATACAATTCTGTTTGAATTCTCATAATCTCAGGTTTAATATTTAATTACGATCTATTAATCTGTAATAATTAATTTTTAATTTTTTTACTAACACAATTGTTTTGGTGGAACTTTACTGGATGTTGTAAATTTTTGTAAGTCCTTATAAATAAACTTTAATGCATTGTGTTTGTTTCTCAAAATGGAATTTAGCACCAATTGTGATAAAATCTTAAAGTGCATCCTACATCCCATCTATTTCTGTAAATGTCTTTACATTATGTTAAAATTTTATTTCAGTAATGACCAAAAATTGATTGATTTATTGTTAAATGTCCAGAAGGCATTGATTTAAGAATAATAAGAACACTGTCATGATTTAAGATGTTATTTTATTTGTTATATTATTTACAGTATTGCTTTTATGGTACCGGTATGTATATATAGATTTCAATTCTAAAAATTTTTTTTATATTTCAGTTGAAAAGTTAAATTCCATGTCAGAGAAAGAATGGAGTAAAAATATAAAAAGCATATCAGAATGTTTAAATATAGCAGAGAAAGGACCTCCATCACAGAAACGTATACACCTGTTACATTATCTGACTGGTATATCTACAAATTCTCTGGTAGCCACAGCTCTAGTTAAACAAGGCATACTAACAACTCTGTGTAAAGTTATAAAAGATACTTCACACCTTGATGTGTAAGTTATAAAAGATACATGTAATTCACACCTTGATGTGTAAGTTATTTGACAAAAAAAATTGTGCATCTTTTAATTGAAGTTTAATACATGTGTATACTGTTAATTTTCTCTAACTGATGGTAAATTGATGCATATTTTTTTATTTTTAAATGGGATTTCATCTGATTAACCCCAAGGACAAAGTATTAGTAAGTAATATGTCCCTGAAAAGGTTACTTTTCTGTAACATGATAATGCAATATCAAGGGATGGTATGCATCCATATTCCGTCAAAATAATAGTATTGTCAGGGTTCACCCTACTTAAGGATGACATGTAGAAGTGACTTCTGTCGCTGAAGCTGACAAGGAGAATTGGAGAGAGAACTAGGATAAGTCCTTAAGTGTCATTTCAAAGTACCATGATCATGTTTTTTAATAGATAGTCTAATTCTCATGTTTGTGATGTATTTTTTGAAGAATTCAGATTCATTCTCTGATTTACATTCAAGTGGGTAAAATCAAATAACATGAGATCAAGCTTTTCTTAAAAAACGGCTGTTGTATTTGCGATTTCAACTATTCAAATGTATCAAGCGATTGATTAAAATTATAGACAACTGAAACTTTGCTTTTGAAACGAATTCAGGAGACTGACCAATATGCATGGTGACTCCAACTTTGCTTTTGACGAGAGTTGGGGCGAAGTCAAACACTACAAGGCGACTTCTTTGCCAGAATCACCCTCCAGGGTAAGTCCTGATTGTAAAGAACCACACCACAAAATTACCGTATTGTTTTATTAAGATTTTGTGAGTATACATCATCAGTGCAGTGTTGGCTGAAATTTTACTACTTTTTACATAAATATGTCATAGCTATACAATAATATTACAGAAAAGGAAAAGCTGCTAGAGTGGTTGGTCTGTTGTGTTATAATACTGCTGATGTAGAGGATTCTGTCAACCTGTCTGAGGTAGGTCAATTACAGCTCAGAAATTTGCAATCTATTGTTTGTAATAATAAATCAGACCAATAAATAAAAAACATGAACAAAAAAAATCAGTCAATAGCATTGAATTTCTTTTCATCTGAAACTTGGCTGTTTGAATTAAATTTTCAGAAATGACTTTCAATCAGTTTTCTTTCTGAAGTTTGCATAGTGATCTCGGTATCTAATCAAGGTAACTCTAGGAATTGTGGAAAAAGTATATACTGTAATAATCCTAATTATTCAATGCCCTAATTTTTTGATAACCCTTATTTTTCGACACTTTCAAAATTATCAAAGTTACGATCATTGTTATTATCAGGTGGTGACAGCCGGTAATTTTAAATTCTTAGGTAAGTTATTTCCAAGTGTTTATTTCGTCTTTCTAGACCATTTAAACCATATGTCTTAATAGATTTGATTGAAATAAGATAGATTTTTAAGTAAATTTTATTGAATTTTTCCTATCTGGAAGTTTACTTTTGAAAAGAAATCCGAAAAAAGATCGCAACGAAATTCAGTATTCGCGTTTCTCAGATATTTAAATGAAATGAATAATTTTGTTAGAAAACAAAGCCTCTTATTAGATATTTCAAAGTTATCATTTACGAGATGTTCCAAATGCAGATCATGTGTTGCATAGTTGTCAACAACATGGCAGGTCATTTTGAAGTTTGCTACTGTTTTCGTTTTCAACATTAAAACAACTTTTTTAAAGTACAAAAAAGTTAATTAAAGCAAAATGAACTTACAATACCACAAGTATAACCCATTATTTCAATTGCATATTCTTCAAGTAATTTGACCAGGTCAATCTTATTGAGTCAAAAAATGACAATGATGAGGACGGAAAGACAAAAACTCTTATTTTGACACGATTTTCCAATTTTCCTATTTTAAAAAGGGTATTTTTAGTGTTGAAAAATTAAAGTATACATATACAGTTATATATTATGGAGAAAAGAAATAGTTTTATATTACATCTATTTTGCAGTAGAATAATTGAGTTTCCATTTGTTTTGTTTCAGCCATTAACAATTCTTACAGAAGCAATAAGAGAAAATGGCAAAAATGCAAAGCTGAAACAAGCATTGTTACCAGCATTGGGAGAAATTTTGTATTTAGTGGCTACACAGGTATGTTCTCCTGATACATATTTTTATTGAAATTCCTAGAAGCACATTTAAAGGGGAATATACAGCTATTTTGATTTTGCCACACTGGATTAAAACAAATGTCAATAAAAAAGCATAATGAATACTTGTAACTCTAAATGCTTGCTTTGAATATAATCCAATTTTTATTTGCTGTATTATAAACTTTTACAAATCCAGAATATCATACTGTACCAGTTTGTAGTATCAGGCTTCATTACACCATGGTTCGTTCTTAACAGAATTTAAAATTTTTGTCATCACCTTAGAAATAAAAAATTATAAAACTAAAAACTCTCAGTGCATTTATTTCATTTCTTTATATTACCATGCTTGTATTACATGTATATGTAGAAAACATGGAATCATACATGCAGCAAATTGATTATTATTGACACTAACACTGCTTGAATGTTTCACTGAAAGTTTTAAGTAGAATTCTGTTCCGTTAGTATTAGACATAACTGTTTTTGTTACACATATTTTTTACAGGAACAGACAAGACACACACCTGTAGAAAACTGGAATGTTCCAAGTATGACTTACACAGTAGTAACTAGATCGTGTAGGGAAGGTGTAAGTGTTTCATATAATAAGATCCTTTTACACTATTGCCGTATCCTGGTATTAATCAGATTATCTGTTTTTATCTTCCAACTGGCCTATTTACTAGCTAAATAATAGGTGTCATATATTTTTTTGATATTCTGTGAGTAGCATAATATCATCTCCTGGTACTCTTGTCTTCAGTTGCAATGATAGTAAGTTTTGTGTTCTGGTTCACTTTGTTCACTGTGTATATAGCAGCATCATCTTCTCAATAGATTAGGTGCTTTAAATTGCATTCTTAGAATAGACTAGAAATTTGCCATTTTCATGTCTTTTTCCGATAAAAGATAACAATGTCTCACTGCAGAATAAAAACAATATACTGTGGATTCATTTATTTTCGTGGATACCAATTTTCGTGGATAGAACAAAAAAGGCATTTCGTGGGATACCTAAATTCGTGGATTGCGGGCTTAGAAAAAAATATAAAAAGTTGTTGAAAGTACTTATTTAAAACGCTCATTAAATAAAAGTCTAACAAACAGATTCTTTAAATTTGTAACGGAACAATTAAAGCTTGTCATGAATTTACAACAAGATTAACAAAATCCATAATTATTTACTCATTAGGTTAAACAGGTGTGAAATATATATTGACAAAATTGCAATCACTTGTCACCAAATACATACATATTTTTAATCCGATTACGATCAATAATTTCTGCTTTATTATCTTTTGACAAGATGTTTTTACTGTAATTTATGAGAAAGTCTGTATTGTTTAGGTCTACTTAGGATTAAGATTTTTCTTGAATGTTTGAATAAAAAAAAAAACGGAAGTGAATTCCGCGACAATTTACACAGTCAAAATCTTTTTAAAGAAAATTGTCTGAGCGTTTATATGTTACCAAAGACAAAATTACATGAAACACAGTATCCTCTGTGGATATAGCTAACTCATCATATGTCGGAATTCAAGTACATGATGTAAAAACGCAATTGTTCAAAACTCCGTGGTTTCAAACTTCAGTGCATTTAAACAAGAGTAAAAATATTATTTTTCGTTGGATATTTAAATTCGTGGTTTACTGGGACCCACGAAAACAACGAAAATTGGTATACAACGAATATTAATGAATCCACAGTATGTACATTGTCAGAAAATATTCAATGGAAAATGGCTGAAAAATGCTCAGTAAACCTTGTATTTCTATTTTTTTTTAAGGCTCTTGCAAATAAACTGTATTTTTTCCTACAATGTACATATATTTTATATATATATTTATATCACAGATTTAGTACTGGTAGTTAGATAACAACTGGCTTAACTCTCTTCACCAGAAAGTATGTTAGAATAACTTTGGAATCTCTAAGTCAAGCTCCCCAGCCTGTGTGTCAATAAAACTTGGTATTTTAAAATTGTTTACAAGTCTTAGAAGTTGCATTTAAATAAGGTTAAAATATCACTTGAATGCCAGAAACAAAAACCAGGCATACCCTGGATTAAATACACTTTCAGCTTTATAATGTACATGTATATACCATTTGGAGTTATAAAGATAATTTTTACAGTTTTTAATTTTCTTGACTTTATATATATTTTAGGAAGATGCCATTGTACACCATATTGCTGCTAAGATTGTGGAAAATGTAGTAGTCACTACTGGTCTTCATGCACAGGTTAATATGAAATTTGAAATTATTTCATTTGAATAAAGAAACTTGTTACAAAAATTGGAGAAATCTGCCTTTTGATTCCAGTGATTTCAGAATTGTGTGATCACACTTGGCTAATTGTGAATAAATATTTGCATTCTCATTTAATGTTATTACTCAGTCACACTTCAATAAAATTTTATAATGTATCTGTGCAGTGTCATAACTGGTGTAGATAATTTATAAAATACCTTATAATTTTAACATTCTTTTGGTGTTTTATTTAGAGGATGACAGCCATATAATGATCAAGACACACCTGTTTATTTTTTTCACACATACATGTATGAACAAAAAAGTGTTTGTAAGAGTTTGTATTGTAGGATATTTTCATTAATATTGAGGAATATTGACATAAACAAAATAACATATAGCAAGATCTTTTAAATGTCAAATAAGTATACATATTTTCTACATCAAATACATAAATTATAAGGCAATATTGCACAGAGTGCATGGAGTGCAATTTCATAGAATAATAATCATAATAGTACGCTCCATTTTGATCGCGTTCTACCTGGAATTATTATGCTATACAATTAAATTGAATATCAGAAAATAATTTTTTTTTAACTTGTACATTTTGTTTCAGAAATTTGTAACCAATGAGATGGGTCAGGCTTTATGGTTTATATTTAAGCATTCTACAGTAGATTCTCTCAGGATAACAGCAATATCTGTAAGTCAATACTATGTATGTTTATAAAATTTTGATCTTGTTTGCATTTATATAATTTTTTCACACTAGGTATAGTTTTAAGGGTGAAACTTTGGAATGAATGCTTTTTTTTCTGAAATTTCAGGCATTATGTAGGATCACCAAACATAACCCAAATGTTTTCCAAAGCGTGATAGATACAGTAGGAGTAACAACAATACTTTCTACCTTATCATTTGGCATCACACGTATCCAGCAAGCTATTGTTACAATGTTTGGGATGCTGATAGCTTCTGGTACATTTATTAACAGACTTGTACAAGATAAGGTAAACATATATTATATAACTATTAACCTAATATTGTTAATGTCAGATATAGTATTTTAAAATTATGGATTAAGAATTAAGGTTACATTTCTTAGAATGACAAAACTGAATTACACTATTTGTTTTAAAACAAATCCATATTGAAAACTTAAAACTTGGGTAACTTTCATGAGTGAAAAAACTAACAGGTTTTCTCAAATGGCAGTGCAATGAAATGAGTGAAAAAGACCTGTTGATTTTTTACACAATTGAAAGATTTCCAAATGGATAAGTGAAAGTACCTGTTTTTCCATAAAAAACACACTAAAACCAATGTAAAACAGGACTGATATATACATGTAGCTGTGACATCAGATGGTTTATGATAGTGCAGTTTGTACTGTGGACGATATCAAAGTTTTTTATTGGTTACTGCAGCAGTGGAAGATCAAATGTGACAGTCATCTTCCGCTTTAAGCAGTGATTTCTCAAAGAATATTAAATCTCAATACTCGTCTAGTAGCTTAAATTTTGGAATAGAATTCAAAGGTATTAATATGTTACAAACAATATTTTAGGACTTTCTACAAAAGTTATTGAGATTGTTAGACAGTCCATCCTCTGTGATACGAGCTAAAGCATTTGTTGTCATCCATGAAGTCGTCAAGAGTAATTATGATATGTTACTACAGTGTTGTCAACTCAGGTATATTTATAGTATCACTGTGAATTTTGCCTTAATTTTATTAAGAAATGTAGGAAATCCTTTGTTTGAAATATTGTTTAAAATAAATTTAAATCTAATTGTATGTATGATATAAGTATTGTTATATGCTGCATCTGTTCTTAATTTTGTGGATTTAAAATTATTAAAAAAAAAAATCAAATGAGTCCAGTTAAAATTAATGAAGAGTGTTAATTAATTAACATTTGTGTAGCAATTTAAATTATCAATTTCATCCTAGTCTCAAAATACTAGCAACTGAGCTGGTGATACCCTTGGGGTCAAAGAGGAGTGTTATTGACTCAGTGGTAAAAGATATTTAGAATTTATTTTTTCTCATTTAAAAATTACACAGTAGTATTTTCAAATCTTGTTGGGTAAAGATGTTTTTGTTATATAACAGTGGATTCATTATATTTTGTTGGATACTAATTAAGATGGTATTTATCGGTGTATTGGAACCATAAATTGGTTTTCAGTGAAATATTTATGTAAAATTTCAACTAAAATTACAGAACCATTGAAGTCTGTGTTTTAAAAAATGAATTTTCACTAAACCATGAAAATTTATTCCAACAAAAATAAATAAAATGCCCAGTAATTCCTTAAAAATTTCACATTATGAAAAATAATAACAGTTACAGATGACATGTTTGTTTGAAGCCAGTCTTAATTCTTCATATGTTTATGAAATATAAATATTTGATGGATTTAATAAGTAAAAATATTATTTTAAAAGTAACCTTTTAATAATATCACAAGAATTTGTGAAAATACTTCAGAATGGAATAGATTAATAAATGTTCTCATACAACCATACCTAGGAAAAAGCAAAATCAAGTTTGCTATTTGTATTCTATATTTAGCATCATACAATTTATGTACTTGTAACTTATTTATTTTAAGATTGGTAATGTATATAGAAAGAGACAATAGAAGACAGACACCCAGAGATAAGAAAGCAGAAGGAGGGGAAGCTGTAGAGTACATGGGTCAATGTCTAGAATTTCTTATTAATTATATAGTAGAAATTCTACCTGCTGTATTTAGTAAGTTATATCTGATTGATCATATGGTATTGAAATGACTTATTTATTGTAAGGCTGTTAGATGATTATCTTCTTCATAGTTAGTGGGAAATAGAAAATTTACTGCTGTCTAAGAAAAATGTCAAATACTCCTCCAAGAATTTAAGAACTGACTAGCTTATTTATATATTTTTTTTTAATTCTACAATACAGCTAATACAGAATCTGCTGACTAATTACATCAATTGCCCTTTTGAATGATAATATAAGTTACAAATAGCATTAATCTTCTTTCCTATATAACATATATATCTTTCTTATTTATGAATTTTCATAATTTTTTTATTTCATTTATTTCTTTTTTTTAAGTTTTTGTTTTATTTTTTGTTTGTTTTTTTCCCATCAACATTGTTAAATATTGGAACATTTTTTTACATGTTTACATGTTCCTCAAAAGCACTATTAGAGCCTCTATTTTTTTTTTTGGTCACTTATAACACTATTTTAGAGGGAAAACTGGAAATTAAAAAAAAATTAGGTTGTTGATATGTACCATTGTTGACCTAAAAAAAAAAGATTGATAGGTTCTTACATGAGTTCAAAGGGAAGAAAGATGCTGAATTTTTAAAAAGAATTGAATATTTTTGAGTTTTTCAATTTTTAATGAGTATAAGTACCTAATTCTTCCGTAAGTACTCAATTTTTCGGTTTTGTATACCTAGGTTAATTCTTTCAGCACAGTCCACAAAGTTAAATAACTTTATGCATGATTAATCAAAAGGAATGACTAAAGAATTCTGATTGGACGTCACAACAGTGGGAGATTGATGCATGTGCAATGATTTTCCATGGGTCATCTCCCACTGAAAACAGCCATTTACAGAATAATAATCTGTTCTGAACACAGTAAATATTAAATTCAAAAATTGTAGCACTAGTACAAATTTGAAATACAGTAAGTATGAAATATTGGCCTGTTACTGTATTAAGCTTATATCATTACGCAAATTACCAAAACAAATTTAAATCTACATATTCTTGATTTTTTTAGAGGAAATTTTAACAGCTTTAGACGCTGTCAATGGTAGGAAGCATCCAAATGCAGTACAAGCGAAACAGTTGAAGGCAACATTACCTTTGATTAGTATTATACTTCATTTAATTACTAGTCCTGTAAGTATAGCTTAAAGTCATATAATAACTAGTCCTGTATGTATAGCATAAAGTCATCTAATTACTAGTCCTGTAAGTATAGCCTAAAGTCATTTAATTACTAGTCCTGTAAGTATAGCCTAAAATCGTTTAATTACTAGCCCTGTAAGTATAGCATAAAGTCATATAATAACTAATCCTGTACATATAGCCTAAAGTCATCTAATTACTAGTCCTGTAAGTATAACCTAAAGTCTCATAACTAGTCCTGTAAGTATAGCCTAAAGTCATCTAATTACTAGTCCTGTAAGTATAACATAAAGTCATTTAATTACTAGTCCTGTAAGTATAGCCTAAAGTCATTTAATTACTAGTCCTGTAAGTATAGCCTAAAATCATTTAATTACTAGCCCTGTAAGTATAGCCTAAAGTCATTTAATTACTAGTCCTGTAAGTATAGCCTAAAGTCATCTAATTACTAGTCCTGTAAGTATAACCTAAAGTCTCATAACTAGTCCTGTAAGTATAGCCTAAAGTCATCTAATTACTAGTCCTGTAAGTATAGCCTAAAGTCATCTAATTACTAGTCCTGTAAGTATAACCTAAAGTCATTTAATTACTAGTCCTGTAAGTATAGCCTAAAGTCATTTAATTACTAGTCTTGTAAGTATAGCCTAAAATCATTTAATTACTAGCCCTGTAAGTATAGCCTAAAGTCATTTAATTACTAGTCCTGTAAGTATAGCCTAAAGTCATCTAATTACTAGTCCTGTAAGTATAGCCTAAAGTCATCTAATTACTAGTCCTGTCAGTATAGCCTAAAATCATTTAATTACTAGTCATGTAAGTATAGCCTAAAGTCATTTAATTACTAGTCCTGTAAGTATAGCCTAAAATCATTTAATTACTAGCCCTGTAAGTATAGCCTAAAGTCATAAAATTACTAGTCCTGTAAGTATAACCTAAAGTCTCATAACTAGTCCTGTAAGTATAGCCTAAAGTCATCTAATTACTAGTCCTGTAAGTATAACCTAAAGTCATTTAATTACTAGTACTGTAAGTATAACCTAAAGTTTGTACTTTTGAAGAAATTGGGCAATTGATTTAGAATCTGAAACTTCATTTGAAATAACATGCTGTGATGTAGGGGTTAGTGTGTCAGAGTAAAGGATTCTTGCTTGGGATGAACATTTCAGGGGTCAAATTTCTGATGCCTCATTGAAACCATATCCAAGGATGGTCTTTATAAATGATGGTTGTCTGTAAAATAGGAATTGAAACAACTGTACTGTGTTAGTGAAAGTAAAACCCTAAAAATGTAAAAAGACTCCTCTGTAAATGTGAAAAAGTAGTTAGCTAAAGTACTGTGATTGGGGCTACTCTTGTACCTTGCAAATGAAGAGACATTAAACAAAGACTTTCTAAATGATCCATATGTAGAAAATGCATATGCTCCTATAATGCTCGCTGCACTCGCTATAATATATTTGAAGAATGTTGAAAGATACTTATCCTTTCAGGTATTTAGACCAAGAATAATGTGTGTGGAATTTATTCAAAATCTATCTACATTATTATCACATGTAAAGAGTATAGAAACAGGGGAGACAAATATTGAAGCAGCTAATGGTACGTATTTTGTAAAACATCATCATGTGATTCCTGCTGTTTGTTTTATTTAACAAATAGGAAAAACTAAAGAGTTATGTGTTGAAAGAAGGTACTAATTAACAATAACAAAGTTTCCACACACAAAAAAAAAAAATTGACATAGATGATAGTAAGAGAATAAATTAATAAAATTAATAATAATAAACGAACATTGTGTTTAGAATAATGAATAAAATTAGTTTGATTAATAAAGATGTTTGTATTTTTTAAAAATATTTTTGTTGGTAATCTTGTAAATGTTTTAAACAAAAAACTTATTTATGTTTAGCTGACAAAGGTAACATTTGAACAGAGCTTATGTATACATTGCTGTGCTTATGTAGCTAGACAGATGTGTACTGTAGTAATGCAATCATTTTATGTTGTCTGTATTGTATAGAATTCTTGGTTGTTGAAGCCTGTAGACTATAATTCAATTTTGTTGCATTTTCTTAGCTTCATTCTTCACAGTTTTTTGTTTCTCTTAATATTATTCATTTGTGTATATTAATAATATGATGAACATTCACTGTAATTCACTGAATCTTTAAGAATGTACAAATTAATTGATGAAAAGAGATTAATGATATAATATACATTGTGCAAAAAATTTTACTAAATTTTATCATCAGTACAAGGACATCATTCGTAAATATGAATCAACGTGCAAACATCTTATATCTTCAGGTATTTCACTTCCTATCTTTTATTGTAATATTTTTATTCAAAGCACAAAAATTTTGTCATTCACCTGAAAAGCTAACCAAACCCATAAACAGCCTTATTCACAAAGGATATAGTTACGATACTATTGTCAAGTCATTAAGGATGGCATTTTTATGCCCTGCCTGTAAGGCAGGCCTGGCATATAGTTCTCCAGTCTGTGTGTGTGTGTGTGTCTATCTGTCGTCCATACGAGGTTAAGGTTCAGGTATAAGGTAGTGTTTCATGAAGGAGTTATGGTATCATCCTTAAACTTTGTACATCGATAGCTTGTGATATTAACAGCAGCATTTTGATGCGAAACAGATGCTGTGAACTTGACGTCATGGGTCATCGACTTTGAATTCTGTATAGAATTTCAATATTAGAATCCAGGTTAAGGTTCATGTTTAAGGTAGTTTTTAATGAAGGAGTTATGATATCATCATGAAACTTTGTACATGGATAGCTTGTGATATGAACAGCAGCATTTGATGCAAAACGGATGCTGTGAACTTGAGACCATAGTTCATCGACTTTGAATTTCTTCATAGAATTTCAATATTAGAATCCAGGTTAAGGTTCAGGTTTAAGGTAGTTTTTCATGAAGGAGTTATGATATCATCATGAAACTTTGTACATGGATAGCTTGTGGTATGAACAAAAGCATTTTGATACGAAATGGATGTTGTGACCTTGAGGTCATGGGTCATCGACTTTGAATTTCTATATGAATTTCAATATAAGAATCTAGGTTAAGGTTCAGGTTGAAGATAGTTTCTCATCTACTCTATCGCTAGCGGCTTCAAAGTCAACAATATACAAATGTAATTCTATTTACTAAATGCTTACATCATTGACAGAACATGTAGTGTCCATTGTACACATATATACTTGTTTGGAATTAATATTGATTCACTCATAGGGTCTTTGCATCGGAAATAAACACAAATATCAAAAACCAGTTGTTGGCATGATACTGGTTATGTTCTTTTCATATAATTTATGATGGCATGATACTAAACCCCTAACGGGAGGGATTGTGGCTGATTTTCTAAAGACATAATCTTTCGATCAGTTTCATTGAGGTCTGGAGCTGGCATGTCAGTAACTGCTAGTAGTCCTTTGTTAATATATATTGATCATTGTCATTTTGCTTAGTTTCTTCTGTTAACTTTTTTAACATCGGACTCGGACATTTTTTGAACTGAGTTTTACTGTAAGTATCGCTGTGTGTTTATTCCACATTGCGTACAGGTATAGGGGGAAGGTTGAGATCTCACAAAACATGTTTAACCCTGCCATATTTTTGCACCTGTCCCAAGTCAGGAACCTCTAGCCTTTGTTAGTCATGTGTGGTTTTTTTAATTTGGGTTCATTTGTATGCTACAGAGTTTAGTGTGCTATCTATTTCACTGAACTAGTATGCATTATGGTTTAGGGGCCAGCTGAAGCCTTCCTCCAGTTGCTGGATTTTCTTGCTGCATTGAAGACCCATTGGTAGCCTTGAGCTGTTTTCTGCTCTTTGGCCGGGTTGTTGTCTCTTTGATACATTCCCCGTTTCCATTCTCTATATTATTATCTATGTTGCATGTCTGAAGGTCTGTTGATTGGATGGCGATATCTAATTGCTGGCCTTAACTGTTATCTGGTTGTTATTTATTGTAGAAGGTCTGTCATCTGATTTATCAATTGGATGGCAATATGTCATTGCTGACCTTTCATGTTATCTGTTTTGTTATTTATTGTAGAATAATGATCTGATATGTATTTAAAGTTATCACACCCTGCTGTTGGATGGGACTGTGCTTTTCTTTACCCATTCTCACATCACTGAGTTGGACAGTCCAACTGAATTTTCTGTTACATATTACTTAGTGTGAAGGTAGAATGCAATTTTTTTTCTCAAGCATGCTTATTGAATTGTGCAGTCAAAAAGACATTCAGATTTCCTTTGTATCTACATATTCTATTTAAATGTATTTTGAATGTGAAATTGTCCTTGATACTTCTGTGGCTCTTATTGTTAGGAATGGTTTAATATTTGGTCTGACACTTGTAAATGTAGAGTTGTGTGTAATTTATTTATCTGCTTTCATCAAATTTCTATTTGGTGTTGCATTGAAATATTTTTACTATTTAAAATAAATAAGAAATTTGATGTAGATGCTGATGTCATTTTATATCTGAACAGTATGGCTGCACAATTTGACATTTTACATGGAAAAGACTGAATTTTGGGTTCAAGCTAGTTTTTATGGTAAAATAATATTATATCACACAATTTTCTGTAATTGCTACTTTTGATTTTAAGAGATTCATTCATTAATGCTTTTTACTGCACTTAGTGTAAATATGTGCATTAAGTTTATATATAATTTACAACATTTATTAAATATTTGTACAACAGTGGGAGATTGTGTTCATATCAAATTTAGGACATTTCTGACTAGGACATTTCGGCCTATTTCTCAAAAACTGATAATTATGAATCAACAGCAGATAAAGGTGGTTAATATTAATTGATTAAATGGCCAAAAAGAATAGAGGCAAATATCAAAAGCAATCATCACCTTATATCTATTGTTTTTAACATTTTTGATTGTTATTTTATATTTTAAAACTTTACTCATATTTGTATGGCTTCTAGCTTTTGCTTAAACATACACAATCTAAGCAAAAAGTGTCCTAGGTAACACAATATAAACTTCATAAAAAAATGTCTGAAATATCCTAGGTTTATAATATACACTTCATAAAAAAAATGGCCAAAACGTCCACCTTGAAAAAAAAAAATTGGCCGAAATGTCCATGTCCAAAATGTCCAGGCCGAAACGTCAGCGCAAATTCACTTACAATGTATGATTGCAATGACAACTTTATTAAACTGTTGTAATGATACCGTTATCAGAATAAAGATTGACAGCAGTGGGTTTTCAAATAAGAAAACTGAAACACATTGAAAAATGTGTTTACTACATGTACATTTTTACCTCAGAAACAAAAATATGAACTGCATGTAGGACTGTGTCTTTTGTATCAATATATCAAGATTGGCAATTTACTTTTATTTCCTTCTAAATCAGATTATTAGATTGGCAATGTACAGCAGAGGGACTGTTGTGTGTGTGGACAGGAGGCTTAAGATCTTGTTTGTTGTCAGTTTGATTGCTCAGTTCCTGTTTCTCAGCATTTTTTTGCATCTTCATATTTTTATCATTTTAATTGAAGAAAACAGAAATGTTAGCCTTTTGTATCTCAGGACAAATATTTTACTAATTTAACCAATTTTGGTACATAAATGATTGTTTTGGCATTCCTACCCTATACTGTTGAATAGAAATCTTTACAGATAAAGTTATACTTATTGACTTTCAAATTGCTAAAACATTTGCAAGACTTCAACATTGAGAAAGTTTAAAAAAAAACTGAGTCCAATTTTAAAGAATAAAGTAGTAACAATGGAAGTATGATATCCAGATACATATACATTTTATTGATTGTAAAATGTTTAAAAATTAATCAACTGTTTAATCCTAGCTTTGAAAATGGTGAGGTGTCACTTGTTTCAGAAATGAACATGATACAGTGAGCTCTGGGTTCATGAAAAATAAAGTTAAATCCATGATCATTCTTAATGACACTATACACCATAAAGTAACACATCTGAATGAAAAATACTATAACATGGACTAAATGTCTAAGACATCAAAGCGGTCAGATGGCTAAAATTTTACCCTGAAAAAGATGAAAGTTTCGGTTTACTATGTTTTATTTATGACTTTGATTGATGTAAAATGCTGCTTGCAATAGAGCTTCAATAGGTTATGTACCCCATTAGGGTATAGGTTCTTAGAACTATAATTATTGATCTGTTAAAGTCAAACATTAATTGGAATATATAGTTGCTTATGTTTAATTTCAATTTCATTTAAATCTGTATCAGAGGTTATTAAAAAGTCCTAATTTTTTCTTGTCAATTTCAAACATTTTTTCATTTTAAATTTACTGCAATTAATTGTTAGTTAGTATGTTATAAATACAGTTTTAGATGTTGTCATTACAAAAAATGTGTATTAAGAAATCTTAATACACTGTATTTTGTAATATAATATGTCCCTTTCATAGTGTACATGTAGGTATTTTGAAGCACTGCATAGGGTACATGTAGAGTTGAAGAGCAGGTTATCATTCAGATTGATATGAGGTTATATTTACAGTATTCAATAGAACAGCAGTAAATATTTAAGATTCCGAAGTTTGTTACTAAGGATTAATCAGTGATACAAATGTTTTTTACCATAGGATCAATCACAGCCAGTGAATTTGTCAACACCAGTATGTCTGTTTTAGAAGGTTTATCACAACACCCAGTAATATTGGCAGAATACAGTCAAGTAATACTAGAAAAAATATTGCCTACACTGGCAGACCTAATAGGTAGTCAGAATGGTGAGTACATCATTGATGCATGTTATCATACTAAGGTAATACTGCCTATACTGGCAGACCTGATAGGTAGTCAGAATGGTGAGTACATCATTCACTGCATGTTATCATACTTAGGTAATACTGCCTATACTGACAGACCTGATAGGTAGTCAGAATGGTGAGTACATCATTCACTGCATGTTATCGTACTTAGGTAATACTGTCTATACTGGCAGACCTAATAGGTAGTCAGAAGGGTGAGTACATCATTCACTGCATGTTATCATACTTAGGTAATACTGCCTATACTGGCAGACCTGATAGGTAGTCAGAATGGTGAGTACATCATTCACTGCATGTTATCATACTTAGGTAATACTGCCTATACTGGCAGACTTAATAGGTAGTCAGAATGGTGAGTACATCATTCACTGCATGTTATCATACTTAGGTAATACTGCCTATACTGGCAGATCTGATAGGTAGTCAGAAGGGTGAGTACATCATTCACTACATGTTATCATACTTAGGTAATACTGCCTATACTGGCAGACCTAATAGGTAGTCAGAATGGTGAGTACATCATTCACTGCATGTTATTATACTTAGGTAATACTGCCTATACTGGCAGACCTAATAGGTAGTCAGAAGGGTGAGTACATCATTCACTGCATGTTATCATACTTAGGTAATACTGCCTATACTGGCAGACCTGATAGGTAGTCAGAATGGTGAGTACATCATTCACTGCATGTTATCATACTTAGGTAATACTGCCTATACTGGCAGACCTAATAGGTAGTCAGAATGGTGAGTACATCATTGATGCATGTTATCATACTAAGGTAATACTGCCTATACTGGCAGACCTGATAGGTAGTCAGAATGGTGAGTACATCATTCACTGCATGTTATCATACTTAGGTAATACTGCCTATACTGGCAGACCTAATAGGTAGTCAGAATGGTGAGTACATCATTTGCTGCATGTTATCATACTTAGGTAATACTGCCTATACTGGCAGACCTGATAGGTAGTCAGAATGGTGAGTACATCATTGATGCATGTTATCATACTAAGGTAATACTGCCTATACTGGCAGACCTGATAGGTAGTCAGAATGGTGAGTACATCATTCACTGCATGTTATCATACTTAGGTAATACTGCCTATACTGACAGACCTGATAGGTAGTCAGAATGGTGAGTACATCATTCACTGCATGTTATCGTACTTAGGTAATACTGTCTATACTGGCGGACCTAATAGGTAGTCAGAAGGGTGAGTACATCATTCACTGCATGTTATCATACTTAGGTAATACTGCCTATACTGGCAGACCTGATAGGTAGTCAGAATGGTGAGTACATCATTCACTGCATGTTATCATACTTAGGTAATACTGCCTATACTGGCAGACTTAATAGGTAGTCAGAATGGTGAGTACATCATTCACTGCATGTTATCATACTTAGGTAATACTGCCTATACTGGCAGATCTGATAGGTAGTCAGAAGGGTGAGTACATCATTCACTACATGTTATCATACTTAGGTAATACTGCCTATACTGGCAGACCTAATAGGTAGTCAGAATGGTGAGTACATCATTCACTGCATGTTATTATACTTAGGTAATACTGCCTATACTGGCAGACCTAATAGGTAGTCAGAAGGGTGAGTACATCATTCACTGCATGTTATCATACTTAGGTAATACTGCCTATACTGGCAGACCTGATAGGTAGTCAGAATGGTGAGTACATCATTCACTGCATGTTATCATACTTAGGTAATACTGCCTATACTGGCAGACCTGATAGGTAGTCAGAAGGGTGAGTACATCATTCACTGCATGTTATCATACTTAGGTAATACTGTCTATACTGGCAGACCTGATAGGTAGTCAGAAGGGTGAGTACATCATTCACTGCATGTTATCATACTTAGGTAATACTGCCTATACTGGCACACCTGATAGGTAGTCAGAATGGTGAGTACATTATTCGCTGCATGTTATCATACTTAGGTAATACTGCCTATACTGGCAGACCTAATAGGTAGTCAGAATGGTGAGTACATCATTTGCTGCATGTTATCATACTTAGGTAATACTGCCTATACTGGCAGACCTGATAGGTAGTCAGAATGGTGAGTACATCATTCACTGCATGTTATCATACTTAGGTAATACTGTCTATACTGGCAGACCTGATAGGTAGTCAGAATGGTGAGTACATCATTCACTGCATGTTATCATACTTAGGTAATACTGCCTATACTGGCAGACCTGATAGGTAGTCAGAATGGTGAGTACATTATTCGCTGCATGTTATCATACTTAGGTAATACTGCCTATACTGGCAGACCTAATAGGTAGTCAGAATGGTGAGTACATCATTTGCTGCATGTTATCATACTTAGGTACTGGCAGACCTGATAGGTAGTCAGAATGGTGAGTACATCATTCACTGCATGTTATCATACTTAGGTAATACTGCCTATACTGGCAGACCTAATAGGTAGTCAGAATGGTGAGTACATCATTCGCTGCATGTTATCATACTTAGGTAATACTGCCTATACTGGCAGACCTGATAGGTAGTCAGAAGGGTGAGTACATCATTCACTGCATGCTGTCGTACTGATAGTAGTCAAAATGGTGAGGACATTGCATTGTCATATTATAATGGAGGTAATACTGCATTTAAATTTACCATCTACACTGAGAATCCTTCTATAAAGCCAAAACAATGAGTATAGCAGTATTTGGGTAAATTAAGATTAATTGAATAAACAAACTTCCCACATATGCAAAAGAATAGTTAGTGCATCAGTCATCACACACTGTAACACAAGACAATGAGAATGTATTAATGACTATACCATGAGGTCTTTAAACAGTCAAAAAAAGGGAGTACATCAGTTTCAACATTCAAACTGGCATAGTAAAAAAGTCATCAGTACAGACTTTCTTAGGACAAATAAAAAAATATGTGTGGTTGCCATTCCTACCCTATTTATTTTGCAACTACCCTTAAGATTTTGTGGAAATTTTTGAATAAGCACTGTTGAAGTTAGAATGTCTCTACCATAAATTCCATGTAAACAAAATTTGTAAAATAAAAAAAATCCTTACCTACATATCCTATTTTATATCTTGGAATAACAGGAACCACACTTATTTTGTCACTTGGCCTTAGTATAAATACATGTTGATATGAGAAACAAACTAATAGTATTTTTTTCATTTTACTTATCACATTGAATATGTTATATTTTTACAGGTGATACCAGAGCTTTGTCACTTCGACTGTTTACAGAGGTGGCTTCAGTTTACCTCAGTCAAGATCAGTTTGGTGTTGGTGATGTAAAAGTAAACACATCTTTACTTCACAAAACTATAGCTGATAATCTTCTACCCCAGTAAGTATCTCAGCAGTATCTATTGAAATCCATAACTGATAATAGGCCTCCACCATGGTAGGCTTTTGTTACATGTAGTAAAGGTCCTCAGTTAATCATCTATTTTTCCAGAAGTTGTGCTTGATAAGTTGCTATTTGCTTTAGACAAAAAGTGTTCATGATTCTGTTTCTTCATGATGTCATAAAGTCCATGAAATAAAAACTGATGTCACTTGCTAAAAACGACAATGAAACCACTATTACTGTCTACTTAATGTGTCATATCTACAAAAAAAACCTAAAACTTTCAACAGTAGTCTTTGGGGAACATCTCAGACAGTAAATACAATGAAAAGTAACTACTGTTTATATTAAGAGTTCTACAGAAAGGGTATAACTCCCAAAACACTGAAAAATTGCATTTTCTCACGATTTTATCTATAATATATCTTATCATAAATATAAATACCGCTAAGTTTTACAAAACAAAGAAGTCTGTCTATTTTATAGAAAGCTTTATAATAAAATTATCAATAGAAGTTCTGAGAAGTATTGTAACAACAGATATTTATAGCAACAATATTGTACAAATTTATGTTGTATATTTGATAGATTTGAACAGATACTGCTGGATCAGGATCCATTACCAGCATATGGACTAAAATTACTGTTAGCATTACTGGAACAAAACCCAGCATTCATTAAAAAATATGAGCAGCTTGGTTTGGTATCAGTAATTTTCCAAGTATTATTGGTATGTATATAGGCACAATTTTATGGACATGTGTTTTCTTACTGTTTTGTTTATATTTAACTGTAATCTCTCCTTTGATATCATAATGTTATTAATTTAAGGAAGAATTTGATAAAAAAAAATCATTACAATCATCTAGTAGAAGATAGATATTTTATAACAGGACATTGAATTATTAACATAGAGATTAAAATGAAAATATAACTTGAACGTTCATAAGAAAAACATATTAATAAATACATTTATTTTTTGTTCATGTATATTATTGATTCGAAGAAACATGACAGATGTTTTGCATATTAATTTTAAATTTGAGCATAAAATTTATAATGGAATTTTTCTAGGATCACCAGCAAAACCCTTTGAACAGTGCTATGCAGAGTATTGCTGGTATTATAAACTGTCTTGTTAGTCACAAAGAAACAAATATGCAGGAACTCTATGAACAAGGTAAGTTTGAACACATTTCAGGGTGATATATAGAGTTTTTGCTGTAAAATGGTAGTTTGAAAAAATGTAAAAAAATGTCTCTCAGTTTTGTTCCAAATTTAAACGACTACTATACAAAAATGCTATTTGATGTTGAAAGATAAATTGAATACTTTACCACATTGATATATTGAATATGTGCAGTGTGTTGTAGTTATTTAAGGTTTTTTTATCACCTTTACCAAATTGATATTTTAAGTATAATCTGTTTTTTTTCTGTAGGTTTGATTTACCAGCTTGATATTGGAAGTATCAGCTGTAGGTTTTGTAGGTTTAATTGACTACTTTACTGTGTTGATATTTGAAGTATCAGCTGTATGTTTTGTAGGTTTAATTGACTACTTTACCACACTGATATTATAAGTATCAGCTGTATGTTTTGTAGGTTTAATTGACTACTTTACCATTTTGATATTTTAAGTATCAGCTGTATGTTTTGTAGCTTTAATTGACTACTTTACCACGTTGATATTATAAGTATCAGCTGTATGTTTTGTAGGTTTAATTGACTACTTTACTATATTGATATTTTAAGTATCTTTACTACATTGATATTTTAAGTATCAACTGTATGTTTTATTGTTGTAGGTTTAATTGACTACTTTACTACATTGATATTTGAAGTATCAGCTGTATGTTTTGTTGTAGGTTTAATTGACTACTTTACTACATTGATATTTGAAGTATCAGCTGTATGTTTTGTTGTAGGTTTAATTGACTACTTTACTACATTGATATTTGAAGTATCAGCTGTATGTTTTGAGGGAGATGAACATGGAGGAGACAGTAAGACAGCTGTTATGATGTTGCAAATGTTACTTGACACCTTAAACAGTATATTTAAATATGTCTCTGATGTTGTCAGGAAAGCTTTACAGGTACTTAAGTCTCTCGTTGTACACAAAATTATATCTGAAGATGTTTATTGTGATGAATTTTCTGTATTTTGGCCCCTTCATTGTACTGAAATTTTTTTTTGACATTTTGTGTCAATAGAATGTCAGTATATGTGAATGGTTTGATAATGCCCTAAAGCATTTAGAAATCCTAAATATATTTTGCCTTCGGAATTCATCTTCATCATTTATTTCCATGTTTAATCCTTTGAAATGTCAAATTCCAAATGTTATTTGATAGATAGATCAACATAATGATAAGATTCCTGATAAAAATTGACAGACAACAAAAAAGGGTCAACACTTGTGTAATCAAAATGATTATTTCAATCTCTGTAAATACACGTAACTTGAGCTAAGAAAAATTGTGATTGATTAAAACATTTCCTAATGACATTGAACAAAACATTCTTCTAGGGACAAGTTTTCTTTCTTCAGTTTTGGTCATTTGACAGCTAAAATGTAATTGAACCACTAGCATCTAGTATCACATTAATTAGGAATGAAAAGAGAGATGGTTTCACTACGAATCATCTATTAAGGATTGTAATTGCTAAATGTTTTATCTTAAACTCATTTATTATTTATTTACAAACTATATTTTACAGTCCAAAAAGACCGGAGGTGAGGCTGGAAATAAAGAGGCAGAGGATGCTGAAATGTTACTTCTAAACAATAAACCATTAACTGATCTTACTTCCTTACTTACTCAGTTGGTATGTAAAATACAAAGTATAACTATAGAAATCTTTAATCATTTAATGAAGAAAATAATGTAATTACAGAAAACCAATAAATAGATGTTTGGTGCTTTACTGTAGTAAACTAGTGTAACTACAGAAAACCATTAACAAATTTTTAATTCCTACTTACCCTGTTAATGTTATAAACCAGGTGTACCAGTAACAGCAGAAGATCGGAATCATATCATTAGCACTTTACTGTAGTAAACTAGTTTTACTACAAAAAACCATTAACAGATCAATACTTTTTAACTTAAAGTTTATATTTTTCATGCCAATATGAAATCCAAGATGTCTGAAACTACAGAGCCAGTTGGATCCACAATCGGCAGAAATGGTCTCTGTAAGAATTGTGTCCGATGACCAAGATGGCCGCCACAGCTGAACTTAGTTAAACAAAGGACCCTATGGGAAAATTCATTAAAAAATCTTGTATGAAACCATTAATCAATTGGAACCACACTTTCAGCAATGGTCCTTAGATGGTCCTCTTTTAGAATTGTGTCTGATGACCAGGACAGTCAACCAAAATGGCTGCCACAACCGAACTTAGTTCAACTTAGGACCCAATAGGAAAATTCATTTAAAAATCTTCTGATCTGAGACCAATTGGCCAATTTGGACCAAACTTGGCTGCAATGGTCATTAGGTGCCCCTCCTTCATAATTGTGTCCACTGACCTGGTCCGTCAATCAAGATAGCCACCAAAGCTGAACTTAAATTAACATATGACACAATGGGAAAATTTAATTTGCAGATCATCATACCTTAAACTTGGCCATTTGGAACCAAACTAATGCCAGCAATGGTCCTCTTTTAGAATTGTGTTTGATAACCTTGAATGTCAACTAAGGTGGCTACCACACCCTAACTTTGTTTAACATTGAACGTATGGGAAAACTACCCAATATAACTGCTACACTTAAATTTTCAGTCCGGCTGAAGGTGGAAAAGTTAAATCCAGATGAGCGATAAAGGCTCTTGAGAAACTTCTGTATCTACCGAAAACCTTTAACAGATTTTACTTCTTGTTAATTCATGTATGATTGACTTTGGTAAGATTTAAACTTCAAGAAAAAAGCAATGATCATTACAAGTAAAAATCTTAGTACACTTTAATAACCTTACTGTCATCATGGCCTTCATGCATGATTTATTTTGAGGGAAGTTGCACTTAGGTCAGATTTTGAACCCATTAGGTTGTACTTCACCTTCACTTCAAACTGAATGACCGTGATAAAACTTCTGCATTTTGGAATAATGTCCCAGAAATCCATGATAACTTATCAGATAATAATCATTACAATTTCATATATATAGTACAAGATAGAAGTACAATATTTAAGGGAACCAGGTGGTCTAGGTAGTTCAACATGACTACTAATGAAAACTAGCCTGTCAACACTGAGGTTGTGAATTCGAATCTCACTTGTGGTGGGGTGTGTTCAACTCTGATCTTAATTGACAAGGATTGCCAATTTTCCTACTGAAGGTTGTGGTTTCCTCCGGGTACCTGGCTTCATCCACCAATAAAAAGCGCCCTCTGCAAAGTGTGCTGAGAACGGTGTAAAACCCCAACTAAAACGAACAATATTTGGATTTTTATGAAAGTGATTACACATGTCATATTCTTGAGTTTGGCATTTGACCCAGTACACCAAAATATGTTATTGTATTTTTAGGATTGGGCATGCATATCACACATACACATTTTATTTATTTTTTGTCATTATTATTATTGTATTACATGCTAATTTTTAGTTATGCCATGAAGATACAGATATACATGATTTATCCACTAAATGTCTTTCCTTGCTTGTCCAGTTGTTTGGTGGAGAAAATAAAGATTCTTTGTCTGCTGAGAATATGGTATGTGTTAATTATAATAATTTTCCTTGTGAATTACACATCTAAAAAATAAGATAAGGCTGGCATCTTTTCACTCTTACCCAGTCAAGAACCAACTTTTTTTTCTTTTTTAGCAAAGCAGGGGATATATAGTGGTGGGGGTGTCTTTTTGTCTGCAGTGTATTACCTGCAACTACTTGTACACCAGTGAATGGATTTCCAATAAACTTTCAGGAAATCTTCAACTTTGCTCACAGTTACCTCCAGTTATATTTACATAGATGAAAAATCATGTAAAAATTTTATATTATTGAAAATTACCTATGTTGGAAAAGAAGCTAATATGTAGATCATATGTATGCATATGTATGCATAGTACATGGTAATTTTCAAATAGGGTGCAGAGATGATTAAGAAATGTCTGTAAATTGCATATATTTATTCCTGGGAAAGAAAATGCTGTTTAATAATTTTCTGTTAGAGTATTTTGTTTTTGATATGTCTGTCCAGTTTAAACCTTATCTTTTTGTTATTTTGCTCACACATACTGAATTCATGTCATTATTTTTAGGCCAATACAGCTGATCATGAATCCAAACTTTGTCTGGATAAAAAAGTTTATGATTACAATATAATTTAGCTTGTGTTAAATTAAGATGGAATTTTTTTCTTGCAGGATTATTACAGTAAAGCATTACAGAAAGCTGATGCAAAAAAACAGAAAGTTTTGTTACGGATCATCAAGCGATTGGTAAGATATTTTTTTAACAGTAGTAATACCCACGAATATATGGAGTTAAAATTCCTTTATACTGGCCTAAATGTTATCTAGGTTTCTGTTATCCCAGCAACCTGCCCAATTCTTTCATGTATGTTATTTCCTTCCAAACTGACACTATGAAATTACAATGCAACATAACAGTAAATGGCTACAGTCTATACTTTAACCAAGATGTCTTTTCCTTTAATGCACAAATTTTATTACCTCTGCCATTTAATGATCATTTTTTAAAAGATTTGATAGTTTTTGGGTTTATCAACATAAAATTTGAGATATGAATAATTATCCTGAAGATTAAATTTAATGGTCATTATAGGATGCAATGTACTGTGGATTCATTTATTTTCGTGGATAGAGAAAAAAAGGCATTTCGTGGGATACGTAAATTCGTGGATTGCTGGATTAGAAAAAAATATAAAATGTTGTCGAAATACTGAAATTCGTGGCTTGGCACATCAGATATCTTGAAATTAATGCGACAAAACGTGCCAATCAGATTTTGATATTGTACAGTAAAGTACTGATTTTAAGCCTATAAAACAAAAGTCTAACAAACAGACTGTTCAAATTTGTCATGAATTTAACAAGATTAACAAAATCCAAAATTATTTACTTGTTAGGTTAATCAGGTGTGAAATATGTATTGACAAAATTGCAATCACTTGTCACCAAATACATGTACCTCGGGGCATATACATTCATATTTTTAATCCGTTTACAATCAATAATTTCTGCTGTATTATCTTTTGACAAGATGTTTTACTGTAATTTGTGAGAAGGTCTGTATTGTTTAGGCCTACTTAGTATTAATATTTTTCTTGAATGTTTGAATAAAAAACCTGAAATAAATTCCGCGACAATTTACAGTCAAGATATTTTAAAAGAAAATTGCTTGAGCATTTATTTGTTACCAAAGACAAAATTACAAGAAACACTATATGCTCTATGGATATAGCTGACTCATCATATGTCAGTATCCAAGTACATGCTGTAAAAACGCAATTGTTCAATGTTGTCTCGGATAGGTACAAAACACTGTGGTTTCAAACTTCAGTGCATTTAAGCTGAAGTAAAAATATTATTTTTTGTTGTATATTTAAATTCATGGTTAATTGGTCCCCATGAATACAACGAAAATTGGTATACAATGAATATTAATGAATCCACAGTATCATTTTTTAGCAATGATAATATACTCTCTGGAAAGACAAATTCTGGCATGTATATTGCTGTTATATCAATAATTCTGGTATGTATATTGCCATTATATCAATAATTCAATCTTATGAGATTCAATATGTTTGAAAAATACAGTTGGTTCTGCACTCACAAATGACAAATGGCAAAATAAAGTTGGTTCTGCACTCACAAATGAAAAATGGCAAAATACAATTGGTTCTGCACTCACAAATGACAAATGGCAAACTACAGTTGATTCTACACTCACAAATGACAAATGGAAAAATACAGTTGGTTCTGCACTCACAAATGACAAAAATACAGTTGGTTCTGCACTCACAAATGACAAATGGCAAAATACAGTTGGTTCTGCACTCACAAATGACAAATGGCAAAATACAGTTGGTTCTGCACTCACAAATGACAAATGGCAAAAATACAGTTGGTTCTGCACTCACAAATGGCAAAAAACTATTGGGTCAAGAAAGAATCCTAGCCTGGAAAATCATACTTTATAAAAGAAGTCAAGGTCAAATACAATTCATAATGAAAGGCAACCCATTGTCTACATGACAAATATCATTTAAAAAATCTTGCCCAAACAGGACTACATGTGAACAAGAAGGAGTAAAAGAATAAGAATACATTGTGAAAAAAGTATATCTTTCCCTGTGTAAAAGGAGACTTGATTCTTCATTTTATTGATTATTTCAAAAGAAATAGTAATACTGAATGTGGATAACATTAACATGATTGTTTTACTCCAGCTGAGTACTGAGAAGTCTCATGTAGATATGATGAAACAGCATGGTGATGTTTTAGCCAATACGATCAAGAATCTAGTGCAAACAGGAACGTAAGTATGGCAAGCAATTTTTATATTTATTCCACTTTCAACATATAAAGTTTAATAAGATATCTAATAAACTAATTGATATATCTTAATAAGCTAATTAAGATATCTTATTTACTAAATAAGATATATGATAAATCAATCATATAAGATATATTGTATACTTTATAAGATATCTCATATAGTTAATAAGATATCTTGTAAAGTAATAAGATATCTTATATACTTTTAAAGATATCTTATAAAATATTTGTTTAAAAGATATCTTTAAAAAGATACAAAATATCTTATAAACTATATAAGATATCTAATTTAGTTTCAAAGATATCTTATTAACTTCAAATTAAATAAGATATCTTATAAACATTACAAGATATAAAGATATAAAGTTAATAAGATAATAAGATATCTTGAAATTGATTGAGGGGCCTCGGTGGCCGAGTGGAGGTAGTTCGTCATGACTACTACTGATCACTAGCCTGTCAACGCTGGGGTTGTGAGTTCGAATCTCACCTGTGGCGGGGTGTGTTCGACTCCGATCTTAATTGACAAGGATTGACAATTTCCTACCGAAGGTCGGTGGTTCTCTCCGGGTACTCCGGCTTCCTCCACCAATAAAAACTGGCTGCCGCGAAATGGCCAAAATGTGCTGAAAACGGCGTTAAACCCCAACTAAATAAATAAATAAATAAATAAATGAAATTGATTGAATATAAAAACGGCTGCCATATGTAAGTACATAACATATTTCTTGATAAAATTTCAGCAAATAATATCGCATATCTAGTGCATTCAGGAATGTTAGACATATTAGACAGTTTGCTGCAGAGTTTCTTTCAAGTAAATCTATGTTGAAAGCCATAATGTAGCAGTAACTGCAAGATGCAATAACATCAATAAAAGTTTGTCTTTTCTTTGTAATGTGCATATAGGATTCCCAGTCATAACTATATCTCTTTTTCTATTATTATGATTTTGTGTATTTCAGGTCACATGCAGATGTAGCTTTGTCTTCATTAGCCGGAGAAATACTAAAGATGACTGGATACCTCAAATAGGGCATGTATGCCTTGAATAATACATTTGACATCCCAGTTACCTCCAAATAGAAACGACAAAATAATTTGTTATATCAGGAGTAAATATGATGCAGACTTTGATCTTGGGACCAACAATTTATTTTTGCACAAAAATATTCAACTTTATACAAGAGTGCCAATCTTTAGTATTGATGCATGTCATTCAGCCATTGTAAAAACATCTTTATATTGTGACTGTATTTACCAACAGAATTGCCATATTTACATATTATTTATTTGTTGTTATTCAATACTATTTATATTTATGTCAGAAATTGACTATTATGTCTGTTCATTGATGAAAATATCTTTTAATACTATAAAATTATTTGTATACTGTGAATATAGATTTGTTTAAGTGATGATCGTTTGATTGGAGTTTTGTTAGTATATGTTGGAATTAATCCACTACAGTCCTTCATTATGATCATATTCTAGTAATATAGAACATAATGTAAATCTTTAGCTGTAATGTAATCTTTGGATTATTATTACCCATAAACCTGTAAAATCTAGCAAAACATAGGACCTTGATATACTGGTATAGAATTATATTATTTGTACAACTGTATTAATAAAAGTAATCAGGTTATACAGAAAAGAAACCTTGTTATGATTGTAAAAAGTAATTGTTTAATGGTCCACAAAAAAGATGTCTTTCTGATTTGAAATTTTCTGCTTTGTTAGTTTATTAATATTCCATGGAAAGAATCAAACTTAAAGTAAGAACTTACTATAGTTTTATATTATACTTCATTTTATAACAGTTTTCATTGAAGCACAAACATTAGCAATCAATGAAACATATGTTTTAACATTGAGTCTGTACTTAAACCCCAGGAAGTTTGGTATCCTCAATTCTAAAAACGTTTTCCTTAATTATTTAATTTAATAGGTATATAGAAGAAAATATGAGTTCATAGGATATTCAATGTTTTCATCATCATTGTTTTATTAATTGAAAGTGAAATGATGTCTAATCTAAGGCCCATTTACAGCCTTAGTTGTGTGCTATATATTGTGTACTGTAATATCATTCAAGTATTGTTTTGTATCTATTGAGATATTTGAAGTTTGAAGAGTGCAGCAACAGAACTGTTACACAAATAAAAATAATGTGTCTGTTATGTCTTCAAGTTATTAAATTATTATACCCAATATAGATAAGACATTGTATTGACATGTGACCTAAGTTACATACTGATTACAAGACTTAATTGTTAATAAACAAGATACAAGTGAGGTAAACCATTCACTTATATCAATTTATTAAACAGTCAAAAGCAGAGAGAGAATTTAGGAACTCTTTATCAGTAGTTCCATTTAACTGATATACTGTGAGTGTGAATCAAATACACAGTGGTTAATGATACATGGCACACACCCAGATATCCAGGAAGTGGTAATATCAATAGTAATTGTCATACAAATAATCTAATGCTTTGTATTTTGTTCCAGTATTGCTGATATCCAGGAAATGGTAATATCAATAGTAATTGTCATACAAATAATCTAATGCTTTGTATTTTGTTCCAGTATTGCTGATATCCAGGAAATGGTAATATCAAAAGTAAATGTCATACAAATAATCTAATGCTTTGTATTTTGTTCTAGTATTGCTGATATCCAGGAAATGGTAATATCAATAGTAATTGTCATACAAATAATCTAATGCTTTGTATTTTGTTCCAGTATTGCTGATATCCAGGAAATGGTAATATCAATAGTAATTGTCATACAAATAATCTAATGCTTTGTATTTTGTTCTAGTATTGCTGATATCCAGGAAATGGTAATATCAAAAGTAAATGTCATACAAATAATCTAATGCTTTGTATTTTGTTCCAGTATTGCTGATATCCAGGAAATGGTAATATCAATAGTAATTGTCATACAAATAATCTTATGCTTTGTATTTTGTTTAAGTATTGCTGATATCCAGGAAATGGTAATATCAATAGTAATTGTCCATTTGTCCGTCCGTCCGTCCGACCTTTGTATCCGCAACCCCTCCTTAACTACTGAATGGAATTTGATGAAACTTTCAGAGAATCTTCATCCCATTATGGCACTGTGCACTTCCTATTTTAGAATTTGATCGGACCAATGTTAGAGATTTCCCATAGAAAAACATGGACTTTGACTTTCATTGTGATTGGGGGTATCATGATGCCATCCGCAACTCCTCCTAAACGACTGTATGGAATTTGATGAAACGTTCAGATGATCTTTATTTACATGATGCCATAGTGCACCTCCTATGTTAGATTTTGATCTGATGAATATTTGGGGTTACCCATACTAAAACATGGACTTTGACATTCATTGTGATAGGGGGTTCCAGTATGCCATCCGCAACTCCTCCTAAACCACTGAATGGAATTTGATGAAACTTTCAGACTGAGGATCTTTATTACATGATGCACCTCCTATTTTAGATTTTGATCTGATGAATATTTGGGGTTACCCATACCAAAACATGGACTTTGACATTTATTGTAATAGGGAGTTCCAGTATGCCACCCGAAACTCCTCCTAAATAACTGAATGGAATTTGATGAAACTCATCTCACTGCTGTAAGAGTTTTCCTATCCAAAATATTGATATTTCCATTCATGATCTTATGTAAGGCGGGGTATCAAGTAGTGAGCTTTGCTCACAGTATTTCTAGTTTGATTATTAGAATTGCATCACATGATTCCCTTTCTTTTTGTCACATTGAGCAGTTTCTAAAAATGGTTGGAACAATTCTGTACCTATTGATGAATTTAAAAATTTTCGTATCGAACTAATATATTATTAGTAAATTTGTTTCTCTCGGGTCGATATAACCTTGCATCGACTTTCAACAAAGGCTATATTTGTATATTGGCTACATTCTTCCAGCAAATCATCATATGACATGAAAATTTTGCAATAGGCATCCAGAAAATGGCTGTGTCTCTTCATGAATTCTCTACTTTAGACTTCCAGTTCCAAAATAAATTGTGTTGACTATATTTCTATCATCATTCTTTTACTTGAATTATATATTTGTAAGTTATATGAAATTAATGCTGGAAAATATTCCCAGGCATAGATTTCATTGAAACCCGTCATTGAAAAGCTATACTGGTTTTATTAAACGTGTTGCTGATTTTTCGTTGGCTTAAAAAGGACTTTTCCTTGTAATACTATTCAGACAAGACAGTTCCAATAGTTAGTTCGTCTGCACAGAGGCAAATAATGATGTGCTTTAAGACAAGTAGACCTAACTAAGGCAGGAGTGGATGCAATAAATGTCTCGCCTGAGAACGCACAGAATAAAGATTATATGACACCCGACATTGTAACTCAAAAGGAATAGCTATGGTCATGTGACATTTGTCTAAGAGACTGATGCAAGTCATTCAAGGCTAAAATTGTGTTCAAGGTACATCAACTCTAACACCGTAATCCACCCTATTTGGCCTAAAGAAGTTTTTAATGGGTATATGCCAGTCTGTCACCTGACCTTGACCTCTATTCCACACGAGTGACTTGCATCACCAAACACGGTGGATTAAGGTGTTACGGTAGATGAGAAATACTTATTTGCAAATATGTAATACAAGTCAATCAAGCATGAAATTGGGGTCAAGGTCGGGTGACAGGTATCAGAATGTCATGTACCCCCAAAAAAACTACAAAATGTATCTATAGATCCAATACCGATGTCAAAAAATATCACGAAAATGTGACGCAAGTTACCAAATCATGAAATTGAGGCCAAGGTACGGAGATAGGTTTCAGACTGGCATGTAAACACCAAGAACTATGTATAGATCAAATATGATGTATCTAGGTATTACAATTGCCAAGAAACAGATTTAATCATGAAAATGTGACGCAGATTTTACAACTGTTTATGAAGTTAATAAACCATGAATACGAGGGCAAAGTTACTAGACAAGTTTTTCATCAAAATTTATCCGTGGACCAAAGATATTAAAAATGTAGGTAATATCTGTACAAAGTTATAAGGGTTTAAAAAAAGTCTGCCCCGCTGCAGCCGGATAGTAATACCTACATCTCGAATGTCGTGACAGTCGTCAAAGGCGAGACAAAAACCACCGGGAATCGATGATCCATGGAAATGGTGTGATAACGCAAGTCGGAAACTTGATATCTATAAGCATAAATCTGGAATGTGAAGCTATCTATATGTAATGATATGTAATAAGACAAGAGACGTGCATAGGAAACTTAACCCATGCGGTACTGGAACATATTAACCACGATTTTATTGGCTGTCGTCAGGTCCCCACCAGTGAATTGAAAGCTCACCCCTTACGTATAAACTCAGATTCCTTGGATTATCCTCCATAATGTAAGCTCGTGACCAAAACTTTGGAATTAATCTTCATAAGGTAAGCTAGTGGCCAACACTTTGGAATTAACCTTCATAAGGTAAGCTCGTGATCAAAACTTTGGAATTAACCTTCATAAGGAAAGGTCGTGACCAAAGCTTTGGAATCCACCTTCATAAGGTAAGTGTGTGACCAAAACTTTGGAATTAACCTTCATAAGGTAAGCTCGTAACCAAAACTGGAATTAATCTTCATAAGGTAAGCTCGTAGCAAAAACTTTGGAATTAATCTTCATAAGGCAAGCTCGTGACCAAAACTTTGGAATTCACCTTCATAAGGTAAGCTCGTGACCAAAACTTTGGAATAAACCTTCATATGGTAAGCTCATAACCAGGGCTGGGATTCCCCCCCCCCCCCCACACCACCCCCAAAAAAAATGTCCAGCTTGATCTGAAGAAGAAAAAAGCATTTCCAACTATGTTGAAAAAAAAAAAATTATCATGAATATTGAACAAACAAAAAATATGTGCCCCATAGCATAAATCCCCCCCCCCAAAGTATGGAACGCCATGACTGCCTTATGTTAATAATCAGCATTATATGCAGTGGTCACAGCATTATATGCAGTGCTCATAACATTATATGCAGTGCTCACAGCATTATATGCAGTGCTCACAACATTATATGCAGTGCTCACAGCATTATATGCAGTGTTCACAACATTATATGCAGGGTTCACAACATTATATGCAGTGTTCACAACATTATATGCAGCGGTCACAATTTTATATGCAGTGTTCAAAACATTATATGCAGTGTTGACAACATTATATGAAGTGTTCACAACATTATATGCAGTGCTCACAACATTATATGCAGTGGTCACAACATTATACGTTTTTTGTCGATGAAGGTAATGATCAGTGATGGTGATGATTGATGTTAGTGATGGTGGTGGTTCAGATTCGGTAAACATCGGAAATTTTATCGGACATTGCCGAATCCGGTCAAAAATAATAAGACAAAAATTGATAATGCACCACCAAAATTTCAAATGGAACAGTTACTGAAGTCCTCTAATTTAGGCAATTTATCCGAAACGTTTATAAGAGAAAAAATTACACCGGATATTATCTGCAAATTGGACAGACATGATTTTTATAATTTAGGGGTAGTTCATTCAGATGACATGATGAAACTAAGAATTGCGTGCAGCAATTTCATAAAAAATAATAATAAACACACCGACAAAATATAGCTTGGATCCAAGCTTGTGACTGACAGGGTTAAACACCCCCCCCCCCCCCCCCCCCTCCTCCTCAATCAGAAATTATTAAAATATGAGGTGCACAAGACCATTTTTCATCTTAAAATTCATTCAATTCCATAGACTTTTCAGACTGATAATTTCGGAAGCCGATGATAATTAATGGAGGCCTAATGTCCAGCGGCAAATTAATATGCATATTGAGGACAAGAACTTAACAGCTTAAGGGCATACGATACAGTTACAGGGGAGGTAATTACGTTGCTAACGTAAATTGTTATTTTCGCGACGTCAAACTATGACTTATCGGGAAAAGATTCATTTTTCCACTGATTTTTATCATTCAAACTTATCTAACTTCAAAACGAGTTCATTGACCCCTCTGTTTTAAGGCCATTTGGTTTGATTACGGAAGAAGATTATGTGTGCCAGTTTTCATAAAAACGTAAATAGTGCATTTTTTTTAAATTTGATAAATATGCAGCAAAAAATGATGGTTTTTTTTTACTACTTTCGTGAACATTTGATAAATATGAGTTATTTGAAAAGAAATTGCACACATTTAAATGACATTTATATAAAACAGAATTTACAAATAATTTAACAACAAACAGCTTGTGTTTATCTTTTAAAACAAAAAAAGTTATGTATTTCTGTCGAAAAGAAAAATACGTCCACAAATCCAAATTATGAGTAAATATATAAAATTTTGACCCCATTTTACTCAAAAAAGTAGCACATGAAGGTATATTTTTTATAACATATTTGATTTAATCAGGCAAAAAATATCCTATATGCAAATTGTGAGCAAATTTTCAATATGGGATCAAAACTGTATCGTATGCCCTTAATGTTAAATGAATATTAACCCTGTTTTGTACTAGACCGCAGTCAGACATGTCACCTTACCCAGACACATTAAACTGACTCTGAGCGGACATTCAGTCTTAATGCCGTGTGCATGCTTAGGGGAGAAGCAAGAAATACCATTTTTTAGGTCTTCAGTTTGACCCAGCAGGGTTCGAACCCATGACTTCCAGCAGTCCATGTGAACACGGTACCTGCGGTAGTTACAGAAGGAGGACGTCTATCCTCCAAAATTTATTCAAGTCAATATATATGAGTTGGATGTATTAATTTCTCATATAAAAATTACTATACACCAAGGGTATGTTTTACAGTCTTATTGCATCGTAATTGTATATGCAAATTATATTTGGGCCCTTAATTGGTAATAAAAATATATATCTTATCTTCCAATACAACAGAAATACCAAAGTGTATTTTTTGAAATGGGAAATCTTCAAATTTATTCGGAACTTCTCGAGGTGACATTACACATTACAAAACAATCTAAGTGTATGTCTTGTCATTGAAGTGGGCCGTCACAACATAGTATCCTCAGTGACTTTTCACGCTTTAAGCTGGATCATAAACAAAAAATTAACCAGAATAGTTAATGCGTAAAAAAGTCGGTCCCAATGACCTACTTTGTTTCAAGGTCTTTTGTTACTGTTCAATTTGCGGGTCACAGTTTACATGCAGGACACACACAACAGATAGAATCAATAGGGGAAAAGTCACTGTTCCCGAAACAAGAAAAATTAACACCTTCATCACTGAGAACGTGTATCAAATAAACTGACTATAGTGCTGACTCCTGGCTCAAGTAACCCTACTATCTCTTTATATCTATTAAATATGAGACTTGTCATCAGTCTACTCATACCAAATTGAATTAAAATCGAGTCACGAAAAATGCACTAATCACTAATCACGGATAACAAATCCATGAAAAAAAAAACTTAACGAATCACAGACAACAAATCCATTAAAAAAAGTCATGGAAAACAAAATTCAACGATCACTAAGAAAGAAAATATCCCATCATTCCCCTCAAAGTAGCATTCCTCTATATATATGACATGTACTGCTGTACTTGCTTATAGATTCCGTATCTTAACGGACTGAGGTAATTCTGCATAAAATGTAGGTCGAGATGACCCACTTTTATTGGACCATTGTTACTACCCAAGATGTGCACATGAACAGTAACAGAACATCTTTCATCTTTAATTCAATTCGCAGTTAATTTATATATATATAGACCTTGACGCAAAACCTGACCGTGACGGATGGACGGATGAACGAACGGACGGAGGTAATGCTACATTCATTTCAAAACTCCGATTGACGAAGAGATGATAATTAAAGGGGACGACTATAGTCTCTTTGATGTCTGTGATATTCTAAGGGATTTGTTTTCGGATTGATTGTTTATTTTCCTCTGCTGCTACACATGCTTATTAATTTATGTTTTACCGCTATTGTACTGTGGTAAAATTGTTCATTTTTAAAATTCTCCTGATATTTGATGTTTGATGTAATCTATGATTACATATATCATTATTATTGATTGTTTGTTTTTTTTACTCACTTTATTCCTTGTGTATTTCTCTGGACGAACAGTACCATAACTAATGCACGCAATTCTTAGTTTCATCATTTCATCTGAATGAACTACCCCTAAATTATAAAAATCATGTCTGTCGAATTTGCAGATAATATCCGGTGTAATTTTTTCTCTTATAAACGTTTCGGATAAATTGCCTAAATTACAGGACTTCAGTAACTGTTCCATTTGAAATTTTGGTGGTGCATTATCAATTTTTATCTTATATATGATTCGGCAATGTCCGATAAAATTTCCGATGTTTACCGAATCTGAACCACCACCATCACTAACATCAATCATCATCATCACCATCACTGATCATCACCTTCATCGACAAAAAACGTATAATGTTGTGACCACTGCATATAATGTTGTGAGCACTGCATATAATGTGAACACTTCATATAATGTTGTCAACACTGCATATAATGTTTTGAACACTGCATATAAAATTGTGACCGCTGCATATAATGTTGTGAACACTGCATATAATGTTGTGAACCCTGCATATAATGTTGTGAACACTGTATATAATGCTGTGAGCACTGCATATAATGTTGTGAGCACTGCATATAATGCTGTGAGCACTGCATATAATGTAGTGAGCACTGCATATAATGCTGTGACCACTGCATATAATGCTGATTATTAACATAAGGCAGTCATGGCGTTCCATACAAAAGTGTTTAGTTGAAGCATCAAGATGTGTACAGAGTAGATCTAGAACTGAGAACGTTGTTAAGTTGTAATATCCAATAGATGTTCTTATCAAAATTCAATCCTTATAATATTTTGCTAGATTATTTCCACTCTATATTAATCCAATACATCATGATGCATAAAATTTATCAAAAAAACTCCATGAAAATGGAATATATTCCTGGCATACATATATTTATGATATTCTGAGAAAAAAGAACTTAGAAATGAAAGATATAGAGAACTGGAATCTTGAAAAGCAAAAAGACACATTAACAACATGTGCACTCTTCAGAATAATTATGAAAGACTGTTCATTACAAAATTAAATTCCTTAAATGGAAGTAACAAGTTATATCTATATAGTAAAAAAAAATATTTAATTATAAAATAAAACCATATTTACTAAAAATAAAAGATTTTTAAGGAAAGAACTCCATGTATTGATCGGAATTAAGAGTTTCGGATCATATTCTAGAAATAGAAAGGGGAAGATATCAAAAAATTACGTAAGACTTTGCAAATATTGTAATCAAAATGAGATAGATGATCAAATTCATTTTTACTTATAAATATCTTCAATCAACCTCTTACAAAAGATTTTTTCACGAATATTGAATGTATGGTTACTTTAGACCCTACTTCTTTTAAATCACAAGAATTTTTAATTGAATTTATGTCTTCAGCTGAAACTGTGGAGCATTGATCAGCATTAGGCTTCACCCAAAAAAAGTCGTGTTCCTAAGGAGAATGAACTAAAACTCTGCATAATATTGATTCATGTCTCTCCCCTTTCCTGGAAGGGGGGGGGGTGTGAAATGAAACAGAATTGATGCATGCCAGGTGTAGTTGTGCACTACATATTTTTTTTGATCGGATTGATTTTAGAGGCTTCCTGTATCAAAACATTGACTTTGCCATATTTACATACCTTAAAATTTTCTGGAATTTGCCGGATATTTGTCGGTATCAGAATATGCTGATACGTATTGGACATAGTAGAGTTTTACCACACCTCAAACATAGAATTAGGACGTTATAAAAGCTTCCGCTTTATGTATTGGACTATGAATAGACCCTTTCGTCTTAATTGCGTGGTATTGGTCGGGAGCTTGCGTATAGGTGACTTAGGAAGACAAAATGACGACGACACAATTTTACGTGAAAGTATGTGTTTGTCTTCCCCCGCCCACCCCCATTCCCTCACCTGAGACTCATTCTGAATGACTTAAGAATTATTCTAATTAATTTGATGATGCTATATGTTATAAATCATGTAGGAACAATTCATAAAGATGTGCAGTTGCTCTTTTGGTAGCGTATGTGAGTTCAAATTTATTTGGGTTTACATATGTTTTTTTCATAAAGAAAACGTTATATTAAGGTATATGTCTACAATATATATGGAAATTAAAAATATTGAACAACATGGTTATAGGCAGAGCCATGCATTGTTCTACAGGCAGGAATATTATTCCCCCTTGAAAAATTATATGCAGAATATTTAATGAAAAATCTAAGAAAAACCATTTCTTATTTTTGTTTTCTTGGAAGAAAAAATCTGCTTTGCTTGAAGTGTGAATAAAATAATTTGATTTTCTGCAGACCTGAAAAAGAAATATTATCAAGCATAAAAATCCCAGCCCCCCCTCCCCCCGGTAATAAAATGGTCGGTGCTTAAGGTAAGCTCGTAATCAAAACTGGAATTAACCTTCATAAGGTAAGTTCGTGAACAACACTTTGGAATTCACCACAAGGTAAGCTCGTGACCAAAACTTTGGAATTCACCTTCATAAAGTAAGCACCGCCTCGGTGGTCTCGTGGTAGCGTGCTCGCCCCGAGTGCGGAAGGTCGCGGGTTCGATCTACGGTCGGGTCAAACCAAAGACATTAAAATTGGTATTTGATGCTTCTCCGCCAAGCACGCGGCATCTAGGAGTAAGAGCAAAGACTGGTCGGCTCGGAGTCAGTATAATGTGTCCGAGTGAGGTGATATGTCTTTCTGTGGACAGTTACCTCGTGAGCTAGCACATTAAAAATCCGACTTAGCGTGTCGGTCTAGTACAAAGCAGGGATCATATTCGTACATATTATCAGGTTTTCTGCAAACGTATATCGTAAAATATCAGCCGCGAGACACAATGTGAAGCTTTTTCGTCGAGTGAGCGTAGCGAACGAGCTAAAAAGCTTCATATTGTGTCGAGCGGCTTATATTTTACAATATTTGTTTGAAGAAAACTTGATGATAAATTTATCGTATTCGTATTGTTAAGTAGCAATCTTAATGGAATTTCTTACTTTTCAATGGCCATCTGCCTATAACCGGATGTTTTCCTGATATATTCGGGTCAACTTTGGGTCAAACATTATGACGTCGCTGATATATTCGGGTCAGCTCATATTAGGGTCGTGTCAACTCTTTACGACGTTACAGTGCCGAAATACGGGAAATTGTGAAGGCCTCAGCAGGTCGATATAGGCATGGGGAAATACGATAAATTATCATATCAACATGTTCTCATCCTGATATGCAACTGGTTGCCACTGGACGTTAAACAATAATTCATCCATCAATCATCCATAAAGTAAGCTCGTGACCAAAACTTTGGAATTCACCTTCATAAGGTAAGATCGTGACCAAAACTTTGGAATTCACCTTCATAAGGTAAGCCCGTAACCAAAACTTTGGAATTCACCTTCATAAGGTAATGTCGTGACCAAAACTTTGGAATTAATCTTCATGAGGTAAGCTTGTGCCCAAACGTTGGAATTACTATTAACCTTCATAAGGTAAGCCCGTAACCAAAACTGTGGAATTCACGTTCATAAGGTAAGCTCGTAACCAAAACTTTGGAATTCACCTTTATAAGGTAAGCTAGTGACCAAAACTTTGGAATTAAACCGGCCTTCATAAGGTAAGTTCGTAACTTTGGAAGGAAAAAAAAACAGACATCAAAACATTGCGAATAATACAACCAAACAGTTTAGTTAAAATCAAAGCAAGGTCAACTTTGTCTGAGGGAATTGTTTTATTTACATGGTGATTAATCGTCACAAGTGTGACAGACCACTGAACTTATAAATAGTGAAATATGTAACTCCAATAAATCAAACCAAACATTCCCATAATTACTAGCTAGAGGCTCTCAAGGGCCTGTATCGCTCACCTGGATTTAACTTTTCACCTTAAGCAGGACTAAACATTTAAGTGTTGCAGTCAATTTGGCTGGTTTTTCTATAGAGTTCTATGTTAAACTAAGTGGCAGTCATCAGTCCAGGTCAATGGACACATTTCTAAAAGAGAACCATCTAAGGACCATTACTGCTAAGTCTTGTTCCAACTGGCTAAGTGGTTTCAGACAAGAATAAGATTTTTAAATGAATTTTTCCATACGGCCCTGTGTTAAACTAAATTCGGCTGTGGCGGTCATCGGACAAAATTCTGAAAGAGGGCCATCTAAGGACCATTGCTACCAAGTCTACTTCTTATTGGTTTAGTGGTGTCAGACGAGAAAATTTTTTGAGTGAATTTCCCATGGGGTCCTATGTTAAGCTAAGTTTGCCTGGTTCACAGTCCACGAAATCGGACATATTTCTGAAAGAGGACAATCTAAAGACCATTGCTGCCAAGTCTGGTTCCAATTGGTCAAGTGGTTTCAGACAAGAAAATTTTTCCCATACGATCCTATGTTAAACTAAGTTCGGCTGTGGCGGCCATCTTGGTGACAGTCCCGGCTATCGGGCATAATCCTAAAAGAGAACTTCTAAGGACCAATACTGCCCATTTTTAGTAACAGCAGCCATGTCGGTTGAAGTCGGGAATGCCGGGTATAATTTGGGAAGGGGGCCACCCAAGGACCATTCCACCAAAGTTTGGTCTTAATTGGTCCAGTGGTTTTAGAGGAGAAGATCTTTAAAGGAATGTTTACGCCAGATGCTGTCTTTAAAGGGCAAAAACTCCTATAAGGGGTCAATCAATGATTTTGGTCATGTTGACTTATTTGTAGATCTTACTTTGTCGAATATTTATTTTTTTTTTTGGCTGTTTACAGTTTGTCTTTATCTATAATATTCAAGATGATAACCTAAAACTGCAAAATTTCCTTAAAATTAACAATTCAGGGGCAATAACCCAACAAATGGTTGACCGATTCGTCTGAACATTTCATGGTAGGTAGATCTTGACCTGATGAACATTCCATTTGGCCAGGTAGTTTCAGAGGAAAAGATTTTGGTAAAAGTAGACGGACGACGACTGACGCTAAATGATGAGAATAGCTCACTTGACCCTTTGGGTGAGGTGAGCTAAATATATGTTCAAATCAAGGAAACTTACACGATCACTGGAATAATGAAATAGATCAACGTAAAAAGCCATTTTGCATTCTGTTTGTGAATATTTGAATACATTATATAACCGTCATGTACGATAGAAATTGATAAACCTACTTCCTTTGACATGTTTGATGAATCGGAAAAATAGTCTAAGGTAACAAATTTCTCTCGCGATTTTTAAATATATGCTAAAAAAATTAATGATACATTTTTGCCTTAATTTAATGATTAACGGTTTGATGTATCCCCATTTTTCTTCAACAAGTTTACTGGGTCACCAAATGTTTAAATCCACCATTTAGATTCATTCTATCACATATATATGAGCTAAATTTATATATAAACATTGGAATGAGGTCGGGGACATGATGGAAAGTATTATACAACCAACAGAACAAACTTAATTCTCTTACGCTACTTTAAAAGGTTTCTGAGATGGCAAAGGAAGTAACATTTTCCATATCATGAAAAAAGACAATTTTTATAAACAGTTTCTATGTATATATAATTTTTTATTACATTTTCTGTGTACTAGTATATGTAATTTTTTATTACAGTTTCTATATATAAAGTTATTTCTTTTTTGTTGTGTTTTGTTGCCTGTGCTGTGTTTTGTTGCCTGTGCTGTTTGCTACATGTTGTTGCTGTTTCAACTAATTATAAATAAACTGTGGTGTTTTGTCTAAAGGAGAACTTGTAAACTTTCCTCGTATCTTTTTTAATACTTCACATAGCGTCTATGGTGAACTGTAAAAGAAAAGATGACAGGAAATAAAATGAAAGTTTCTATGAAAACTCAAAAATCAGAAATTTAACCGCTTTAAAAGACAAAAAAGGTGAAACTAAATCAATTTCTGCCAATGGAAATTGGCTTTATATTGTTTACTAAATCACATGATGTAGAACGGAAAATACAGTAAGCAATACTTTTCCATTTCATAATTAAAACGATGGAGATCAGCACCCTGAGAAAATATAGCATTAACTGGTTATCGCTTCATCAAACTTGTTCACAATCAGGTCCTTTATTTTACACAATATTTTACACTGAATTATTCTAAGATGAACAGACACTGCATGCATTTTTATCACATATTTAGTAGTAATCGGTTCGATTTTGCTGACGACATATATGACCAGGAATGGGTGTCCCCTATTTTCTCTAGATCGTTAAAATGCATATTTGTCCGAAAAAATCCATATTTTCCCTCGAAAATATAAATATGTTCTCAATAATGCACATCTGCATATATTCTCAATTCAGATAAATAACACTGTTTCTTCGATAATTTTGTTAAAAATAAATTCCAGTTGAATGTATGTTCTGATTATTTTCTTCAGACTGAAAATATGTGATTAATAAATTATAACATGGCATTTTCCATATTTTGGTATCAGTTCTCAACCCTCTTGGCCCTGGTATCAGTCCTCGACCTATATTGGCCCTGGTATCAGTCCTCGACCCATATTGGCCCGGGGATCAATATGGGAGTCTCGGGATGATACCAGCCCCAATATGGAAAATGCCATGTAATAATCTGCAGGTATATTTTCAAATTCAGCTAAAAAATTGGACAAGTTAAAATAAATATGATATTTGACATAAAGATAAATAAGTACTTACCGACGACAGGGGCCTGGTAGACTGGTGGTGGTAGCAGGAAGGGGCGTGGTGGTGGTGGGATGGGATATCCTACACCTCCTCCTCCTCCTCCAGACAAACCTCCAAGGAATAGTGGTAAACCTAATCCTAAAGTGAAAGCTGCGGAATTTGATAAACCATTTAAACCATTAAAGAGCTGTGCGTTAATTGTGTATGAACACAACATAACAGCACACAGAACAATCCATAACTTATTCATCTTTTCTCTGAAAAACAACAAAGCAGGTATATATACAATAAGAAAAAAGCAAATTTAACTGACATTTTGAAAATGTTACAAAAATAATTTTAAACAATTCCAGCGCTTTGTTTAGTTTGAATTAAATGTTTATACATGGATTTAATAAACATTAGGGGTGGTATTTTCTCACTAAAAAGGAACAAACGCGTATAAATAAACAAGTTGTCCGAGTGACAGCAAACTAGATATTTTCGCCACTTTATTCTCCCATCGTACTTCTACAACTATTTACCTGACTGTTTCTTTGGTTAAAAAGAACTTTAAAGGAGTTCTTATACATTCAATAAAGAAGTTTATGGTACTACATAGAAAGCCTACCTGTATTGTATCCGTGGTACACTGCACGTGGACCTCAGCAGGTACCCTTTATAAATATACCCGCCAGACTGTAAATGTCATGACTTATGGTGACCTATTGTCAGTTGATCATAACTGTCTTCTGTTGCATAACATGTATTGCTTTATATGTATTTTGTGTCACTTGTCTCTATCTGACATGTCAACAACGTGTTTATATGACAACTAAATTTCTACTATTATATCATGTTATATTTGCACTATATATAAATCTGCTAATATCACATCATACGCGCCTCTGTAGTGTATGGGTGCATTAAGGACAACAATTTGTCTATAGTTATACTAAAGTACGCACATAAATGGGGCTTTATTGTGGTTTCAAACCCATAAAAAAGTGTTAATCGTGCTATTCTAGTCATTTTCTGTTTAGTTAAAGGGTATAAAAAAACAGTCATGTCCGTTTTATAATTAATGGAAACACTCTTCGACAAAAAGTGCTTTTTGAAATAAATAAAAAAATATACGAATACATCATTGTTATGCTTAGCGATTTTTTTATATTTAGATTTACGTAATGGTTGTTTTCATTTTTTGGTTAACGTTTCGACCAATCAGTGAAAACCAAAATTACTTATTACTGTTGCGGAAACTTCTCCTTCATCTGGAAGCAAATTTTTACCTGAGAAATGATTCCCAAACGAAAATCAACATTTTCCTTGCAATGTTTGCTTTTTTCCGTTGGTCAGTACAATGTAATGCCCTCTCGCGTATAAAATATTTCACGGTTGAGTAACCAAATCTTGACGAAAGCATTGATTTTACACACCAACAAGTCTTTTCTAGTAATATCAACTAAGAGCTAAATAATTTACAAAACAGTTTTCATTGTATTTAAAATATGACTTTTTCGCCAATTTTGAAAATCACCCATCTTCCATTTGCCCCAAAATATTTATTTCATTTGCGTCACTGATAGATAGATATTTCTAGTTTTATAATGAAATATATTTATTTAACGATTATATAAAAATATTAATCAGAGGCCGTATGCATAAAACTATTTAAGTTAAGATTTTGCTAAGAAGTTAAGTAAACTCCACCCACATTGCTCAACTAGTATGCATAAAACAACTTAAGAATTTGCTTAGCACCATCTTAGTTTATTGAAACCCCTCCACCCCACTTAAGTCATATGCATAAAACAACTTAAGTTAAGAAATACCTGAATATTTGACTTAAGTCTAAGACAACTATGGTGGCGTATTAAGTTAATTAAATCCTTTATCTGTGACTTAATGAATTGCAAAAATTTAAATACTTAAATACAAGCAAGTCATATGAATTTTGAAAATAATTCTTATTTGACTTATTCATATACTACATACATGTACATGTATTTAATTTTTGATAAAATCTACTCGCTTAATAATTTTTTTATATTTATGTGCTGTCTAATTAAACAGTGGTTGATATAATGACACACACGAAATTAATGTGTTTAATGAATGATAATTGTTGCTCATCAGTTACTTCCTTTAAGAAGCTGTAATACTGCTGAATATCGCTCGATACTGTATACATGTATGACTAAAGAAAGAAAGGACTGAACATCGCTCGATACCGTACATAACTAAAGAAATAAAGGAACGGATTTTTTTTCGCTCTAAATTACCGGCCGTGGGTAACTAAGTAACAAGAGATATCCAAGATGGCCACCAGAGCCGAACATAGTTTAACATAGGACCCTATGTGAAATTATTTAAAGATCTTATCTCGAGCTACTTGGCCAATTGGAACAAAACAGCAGCAATGATCTCTAGGTGGTCTTCTTTCAGAATTATATCCGACCACCCCGCCCAACATCCCAGAAGGCCACCAGAGAAGATCATAGTTCAACATAAGACCCTATGGGAAATTTACTTAACGGTCTTCTTGTCTGAAACCACTTGGCCAATTGGAACAAAATTTGGCAGCAATGGTTGTTGGGTGGTCCCCTTACAGAAGTGTATCTGATCATGCTGATGACACAACCATTCATACAAGATGGCCACCAGAGCCGAACATAGTTTAACATGGGACCCTATAGGAAATTATTTAAAGATCTTCTTGTTTGAAACCACTAGGCCAGTTTGAACAAAAGTTAGCAGCAATTGTCCTTAGGTGGTCCTCTTTCAGAATTGTATCCGATGACCCCGTACATCATCCAAGATGGCCACTAGATGTGAGCATAGTTTAACATGGGACCCTATGAGAAATTATTTAAAGATCATCTTGTCTGACACCACTTGGCCACCAAGGTCTTACTTATTTATCATTAGACAATATCGGAAAATGTATTAAAAATGTTCTTCTGAAGAGCCAGTTGGAACAAGACTTAGCAGTATTCGTCCTTAGATGGTTCTCTTTTAGAAATTTGTCCATTGACCTGGACTGTCAACGAAGATGGCTTCCACAGCCGAACTTAGTTTAACATAGAATCCTATGGAAAAACCAGCCAAATTGACTGCTACACTTAAATTTTTAGTCCTGCTCAATCCAGTTAAATCCAGGTGAGTGATACAGGCTCTAGTTTTTTTTTGCTGATTGAAAATCCAAGATAACTGCCAGCTTCAGAATTAGTTATTATCAAACCCTATGGGAAAATGTATTAAAATTCTATTTCTGTAGAACAATTGAATAGATTAATATCAGTGTAGGCGGAATTGATCCAAGATGACTGACAGTGCAGGACTTAGTTTTCATTGACCCTAAGTATTTCTCTTTTATAATTGTGTCATTTGACACCAAATTATGACTTAAATGGCAAATAAAATCAAGGTGAGCAGTACATACACCTGGGAGCCCCCAGTTAGATGATTAAAATGGGCCTAGACTATGAAAATGTATTGATTTTTCTAATGTAACTACAACCAATTTTAACCTGAGATTTTTCAGATGTGTTATATGTTTAGATTATTTTTTTAAAGGTTATGAAGGTGTGGACAACTTTGTAGAAATATTATGCAGTCATCTTTTATATCTTATGACGGGTAGTGAATCCTTGTCCAGTGATGCAGAACAATATTCTGATGTGGAAAAACAGGTTCCGACAAAGAGAAAAAGATTGAAAATTTGTGATGAGCATTCTGTGATGTATAAAAAAAGAACAAGCCTCTGCTGAACGTAGGAATCAGGAAGGATTTGGGTATAGTTCTGACAGCATGACATCTGATGCAGAAAGTCAAGATGAAACGACATGGAAACAACCAATCAGACGTTGTTCTAAACATTGCCAAAAACAGTGATTTTACATGTAATATAGGGCATTATTTATATTCACACAAAAGTCTGTTTTTGTTTAAAATATTTTTTTTATATCTCTGCTTTGTTAATATGTTATTTTTATAATTCTTAATAATTATGCATACTATTTCATATTGTTACTTGTTAAGTTATATATTGTTTAAAGTATAAATAGTTGGGGATATATTTGGTAGTTTATCATATTATATATCAAAGTTACTAATTTATAAAAATTTACAGGAGCATATTTAAGATATTATTATGGATATGGATAAACCTGTAGATCATTCTTGAATATAACTTGATAAGAGCCAGCAGATAAAATTCAATACATAGAGAGGTAAATTAACATTTTTTGTCATAGTACTCTTATAACTTCTAAACACAGTTATAAATGAAAACGTAAGTTGGAAGAAAAAAAAGATTATCAGATTCCTGTTATTTTCTTCTCTAAAAGTCCACAGGTGGTGGGATGGATAAATACACTCCTGACCTATACATCACCATTCTTTTTTTTTAGAAAAAACATTGAGTTCTGTCTGTTTCTAGACTTTATATCCATATGAATCCCCAGTACTTGCTATAATATTCCAACTACAGTATAGTGGTGTATATAACAAAATAGTCTGTAGAGTACTTAAATTCAGGTCAAGACAGGCAGAAATATAATGTAGGCATATCAGTTAAGAATTCAATAATTTTGAGTAGTTGCTTGAAATATTAACATGTGAAACTTTCACATTGCTTAGAATTAATTAGATTATTATTTTATGTGTAAAAGGGGAATAACTCAAAAAAATTATTTCATGATTAAAGTACTTTTAAAATCTTATTTTAATGAATCATGTTGATCTGTATTATATTATACCTAAGCCCTCACAGTGCACATGAATTCCAAATTATAATTGCTCTAACTTATTGGAACAAAATTTTCAAAATTTTAACAACTTCCTTTATTTACATAGTTTAATATTGGACCTTGTTTACCCTGTTGGAGGCTTGTCATATGAATTTATTAACGCTGATCGGTCTATTTATCAAATTTCCCAATTGATTCACAAATTGTAAGAGCTATTACTTCCATGTAAGTTATTTGCTTTTTTTCCTCACTACATATACGTACATATTATCAGGTTTTCTGCAAACGTATATCGTAAAATATCAGCCGCGAGACACAATGTGAAGCTTTTTCGGCGAGTGAGCGTAGCGAGCGAGCCAAAAAGCTTCATATTGTGTCGAGCGGCTTATATTTTACAATATTTGTTTGAAGAAAACTTGATGATAAATTTATCGTATTGTTAAGTAGCAATCTTAATGGAATTTCTTACTTTTCAATGGCCATCCGCCTATAACCGGATGTTTTCCTGATATATTCGGGTCAACGTTGGGTCAAACATTATGACGTCGCTGATATATTCGGGTCAGCTCATATTAGGGTCGGATCAACTCTTTACGACGTCACAGTGCCGAAATACGGGAAATTCTGAAGGCCTCAGCAGGTCGATATAGCCATAGGGAAATACGATAAAGTATTTAACATTCTATTGAAAGAATTTCTCAAGGATGAAATTTATCTGCAGTTATCAGGGAGTTTTACAAATTTGTGTCATGTGGAATCAGCGATTTAAGTTGAACAATGTTCAGATTTAAAAAAAAAAATTTCTGAATCTTTTTATCTATATGATATCTTGTAAGACTAATAGGTTCTCACACGAGTTCAAAATGAAGACAGGGAAATCTTCAACGAGTTTTTAAAATTCACGAGGGCAAAGACGCTAGATTTTAAAAAAGAGTTGAAAATTTTCCAGTTCTTCATTTTTGAATGAGTTAAGTTCCTATTTCTTCCGTAAATATAAAGGGTGATAGGCCTCTCACACCTATATATTTTCAGTATGAACAACCGAAAAGGTATAGTAACGTTTCTTTTGATAAGTCAAGAGTCACAATAAACGAATGTATTAAGGATTCTCATTGGACGGCATACCGAGTGAGGACGAACGCACGTGAACTTGTCTTCACTTGGTCGTCTCAACTCGAAAACGGCCATTTACGGAAGAATTAGTCCCACTATTACACAATGTTAAGAATTATTTTGATATTGAATACTGAATTTTCCAAGTTTTATTGTCTGTTTCTTTGGGACATGTTATTTGTGGCATTCAGTCAGCTGGCAGCATTTGTTTCTAGTTGGGTACATACCAGAGCAAATATTTTTGTGTTTTTTTCTTATGAATTGGTTAACTTGTAGAAATTATCCTTTTGAAATTGGTAATGTAAACACAATTATTATTCATAAGTATTTATAACATTTGATTAAGGTTAAAGGTTATATGGGCATATTGGAATATGAACCTCATTTTTGGCAATGTATGTTTTTGTCCAGGTTAATTAAAATAAAAGATATTATTTATCATGTAGATTTTTACATAGTACTAATGATACAATATGCATGACTTATACTACTGCTGTATCTATAATAGTTTGTCCTTATACAGTCTGATTTGTAACAGTTTATAGTCTATAAACCTCAGTTCGTGGAATTGATATTTGGAATTATCTAAATGTTAGAATTATTTAACAGTTTTTGTTCGTTAATCAATCTTATTGAGTAAAAGAAATCATAGAAATTTTACAATTGTTTAAATACGTTATATTTGGTCACCTCAAAAATGATTCTGAATGTGGAATTTCCAATAGAAAAATGCATGCACTTGAAAATTTAAAAAAATTAAAATTTTGAATTGACTAAAATCTCATAGGAAAGTTTATCTCCCTTTTACATTCAAAATTTATTAGGCGATATGTTTTTGTTTCTCTATAAAATCAGTTTATTTGTTTTGAAGTTATGGCCTAGCTTATTCCACGACGGGTGCCGTATACGGAGCAGGAACTGCTTACCCTTCCGGAGCACCTGGGTTCACTCCTGGTTTTTATAGGAGTTCGTGTTGTTCATTGTTTTTAGTTTTCTGTGTTTATTTGTTGTGCTTGTGGTTGTTCGTTTGTCTTCCCGGGTTTGTCTGTCCAATGGATTACGTTTTTTTTATTGCTCCTTAGGTATATTTGTCCTTTTTATTCCATCTATCAGCAAGTGATTAGACAATTCACATTGGTTAAGGTACTCATATTTTGAAAAGGCTATACTGTGGACTGAGTTTTACAGACAGCAGTTGGCCTCGCCAGGTTCCCTGATAACATGGATTGACATTATATGTTTGAATGTTAAAAACTTTACTTTGGTCCTGTTCATCTTTGGTTGCTGTTCATAGACTTTAACATTTTATTTGCTCACCTGGCCCAAAGGGCTATGTGAGCTATTGCCATCACTTTGCATCCGTCGTCAGTTGTTGTTGTCGTTGTAAACTTTCCTTTAAAGATCTTCTTGTCTGAAACCACTTGGCCCATTGAAACAAAAGTTAGCAGCAATGGTCCTTAAATGGTACTCTTTCAGAATTATATCCAATGACCACGTCCACTATCCAAGATGGCCGCCAGAGCTGAAAATAGTTTAACATAGGACCCCATGGGGAATTTAATTAAAGATCTTCTTGTCTGAAACCACTTGGCCCATTTGAACAATACTTGACAGCTATTGTCCTTAGGTGGCCCTCATTCAGAATTATATCTCATGACCCCGGCCCGTCTTCCAAGATGGCCCCCAGAGCCGAACATAGTTTAACAAAGGACCAAATGGGAAATTTACTTAAAGATCTTCTTGTCTGAAACCACTTTGCCAATTGGAACAAAACTTAGCAGCAATGGTCCTTAGGTGGTTCTCTTTCAGAATTATATCGATGACTCCCACCCATCATCCAAGATGGCCGCCAGAGCCAAACATAGTTTAACATAGGACCTTATGGGAAATTTCTTAAAGATCTTCTCATCTGAAACCACTTGGCCAATTGGAACAAAACTTAGCAGCAATGGGCCTTTGGTGGTCTTCTTTCAGAATTATATCCGATGACCATGCCCACCATCCAAAATGGCCACCTGAACCGGTCCTTAGTTGATCCTCTTTCAGAATTATATCCTATGATCCAACCCATCATCCAATATGACGCCAAAGCCTCACAGTGTTTAACCTAAGTGGAAAAATCACTGAAAGATCTTGTTTGAAACCAGTGAGCCAGTTCCCATGCTGCCTGTCAAGATGTACATAGTCCAGGTGAGCATAGTTCTTTTTTTGCTGAAACCAAAAGGCCAGTTTTAACCAAACATTGGATGAATGAATCATCTTTTCTTTTAAACTATATCCCATGACTTTGTCCATCAAACAAGGTATCCACAGCAGCTTAAGTTAGTTTAACATAAGACCCTTAAAAAACTTAAAGCTCTTCCTGTCTGAAATCATTGAACCACTTTGAATCAGACACAGTAGGTCGCAATGGTTCTTAGGTGGTCCTCTTTCTTAAATATATCCGGTGGCAATTCCTGATAATGAATATGGCCACGAACACAAAAATAAGTTTATTATAGGACCCTATGGAAAATTAGCCTTAAGTATTCTTGCTGAAACCACTGAACCAATTGGAATAAAAGGTACATGTATTGGCAGTCATCCTTTGATTATCGTAATTGAGAAATGTAACATGTTTCTTATATTAGAAAATTTGGTAAAGAAGTACTTAAAATTGATCTCATTTAAATCACAAATTTTCATGTTTCCATATATTAAGCGTTGATATACAGTGCCAGGTGGGCCCTAGGGACTGAAAACTTTGTTCCTTGGTATAAAAAAGTTTGTTTGATTTTTATATGTGTGGACTATACGAAATATTTTTTTTATAGTTCAATTAAATTTTGAGATATCTGGCCATTACCAATAATCTTATTTTATAACCAGAATGTTTTTCTATTTTTTTTACATAATTTATTTTTTCTTACATTTTTTGATACAATTTTAATTTCTTTCAATTTTTATTTTCTCTACTTTCTTCTTGAGTTCTCTGTTTTGCACATTTAAGAGATATAAAGGGTAAATATTTGAAATTTTTCATATAAATTTATATTGGAAAGATCAAAGGGACCAAAATTCCAAAATCAGTGATAAAGTAAAATCTGTGTACATTGTATGGATAGGGCAAGTGAAAACTGAATTACAGAATATAATATTTAAAACTGTGTGTAATCATTGTGTCTGCCATATACTTTGCAATGGATTTCTTGATAAAAAAAATTATGGCTTTTCTACAATTCTATACATTTCAAATAACAACCAATTATGTCCTTAAAGTCAGCTTACCGGTCAGCATATTCTTAAAATTGGCGGTTCTCCAGAAGATGTTGCATGTATTTCCCATAGGGTCTTATGTTAACCTAAATCCTCTGCTGAACAGCTGAAGGCCATTTTGAATTAGGAATCGACACCAGAGTAACAACACTTGGTAAGCACCTTCAGAGGAACATTTTTTTTATATGTCATAGACACTTTCTGTCAAGTTTGGCTCTATTTGTCCAAGCAGTTTAACAGGAATTTTTTTCAATCATCCAATCAGAAACAAGAATTGCACATGGCGGCCATGTTTGTCGCCTGATCTGGACAAAATGAGGAAACTTTGTGAAAAACCTCCAACAGATGCTTCCTGTCAAGTCTCGTACCAGGAAGGGGAGTATGGGGAGGGATTGTTTTTGAGGAGGAGGTGGGGTCATTTTCTTCTTGTCTTGGTCGCTTTGGCCAAGCGGTTTCAAAGAAGATTATCAAGCTATGAAAGAACTGCCCATGACGATCATGTTTGTTGCCTCATCAGGACGAAATGAGGAAACTTTCTGTAGAACTTCCCAATTAGATGCTTTCTGTCCATTCGTTCCATTTGGCCAAGTGACTTCTGAGAAGGTTTTTTTTATATCAGCCAATCAGAAACAAGAACTGCTCATGGCGGCCATCTTTGTATTCCGATCGGGACAAAATGAGGAAACTTTATAAAGGACCTCCCATACATGTTTCTTGTCAGGTTTCGTTCTATTTGGGCAAGCGATTTCAGAGGAGAACATACTTTTATATTAGCCAATCAGAAACAAAAACTGCCAATGGTGACCATATATGTACTCCCATCGGGATGAAATAAAGAACCTGCCATAGATGCTTCCTGTCAAGTTTCGTTTCATTTGCCCAAGCAGTTCCAGTGAGAACAAATTTTTAATCAACCAATGAGAAAAAAGAATTGCCTATGGTGGCCATATTTTTGGCTCGATCGGGACGAAATGAGGAAACTTTGTAAAGGACCTCCCATAGATACTTTCTGTCAAGTTTCGTTTCATTTGGCCAAGCGATTTCAGAGGAGAAGATTTTTTTGATATCAACCAATCAGAAACAAGAACTTCCCATTGCGTCCATATTTGTAGTCCGATCGGAACGAAATGAGGAAACAATAAAGGACCTCCCATATATACTTCCTGCCAAGTTTTGTTCCATTTGGCCAGCAGTTTCAGAGGAGAAGATTAAAATGTGAGACGACGGACGGACGACGGACGCCAAGTGATGACAAAAACTCAGTCAATCAGAAACTACAATTTCCCATGGCGGCCATATCTGTTGTCCGATCGGGACGAAATGAGCGATCTTTATAAAGGACCTTACATAGATGCCACCTGCCAGATTTAATTCCATTTGGCTCAATGGTTTCAGAGGAGAAGAGTTTTGAAAACTCAGCCAATCTGAAACAACAATTGTCCATGGCGGCCATATTTGTTGTCCGATCGGGACTAAATGAGCAATCTTTATAAGGGACCTTACATAATAGCTTCCTGCCAGATTTAATTTCATTTGGCCCAGTGGTTTCAGAGAAGATTAAAATACGAGAAGACGGACGGACGACGGACGCCAAGTGAAGACAAATGCTCACATGGCCTTTGGCCAGATGAGATAAAAATAAGCAGCCTTTCTTTGGTAGAATCATTCATAAATTTCATATTTGCATGATTGTTGCAAAGACCATTTACTTAAGCATCATACAGTATTGATCTTGTAAGCACAACTCATAAATTTAATTAAACTACCCAGTACAAAGATGTGTCTGAAGCAAAATAATCTTCAGGGAGGAGAAACTTTAAGCATTTATTTGATTCACCACTTGGCATTGACTTTTTAAGCTTAATTTCTCCCTAAACTGTCTGATGGATTCATGAAACTTCAGAGCAAAATAAAATACATAAATAGACCCCATGTAGTGTGCATGAAGCACAATAATTCTTATCAGACATATTAAACATGTGGTAATTTGACTTATTTATTTACTTTATTTGTCATATGGTATTCAACTTGTAAATGCAATTAAATTTACAGATTTCAGTAAAACTTCACACAAAGGTACTATTAGTGCTTCATTTAGAGAATAAAAGATATGGGAAGAACCGTCCAGATTTGTTCTAGGGTAGAACTGTCATAAAGGATTCTAGGATAGAACCGTCCAGATGGTTGTAAGTTAGAACTCTCATTAATAACATTACGACAAATAATTTTCTAAATTTTTCTGTCGAATATTCAAATTTCACAAATTTAACGGATGACCAAAGACTTGTCTTAATTTGAACCCAGCGTCCTCCCAGCGTGTAAAAAACACAGGTTCCTTTTTAAAACAGCCCTTGGAACTGCGGTCAGGGGACTAGTCACTTTCTGCTTGTTCTTTGTGTTTATAATGTTCAATATTGTGTATTTGTTAATCTGTTTTTTTTGTCACAAACTGTATATTTAAGGACAATAAAGTAATTTGAATTTGAATTAATGGTTCTTGGTCAGAATTACCTACAGGATTTACAATTAATTTTAGACCAACTACGTATGAAGCCGGTTATTATATCGAAAATATAATTTTTAAGATTTTGTAATAAGCAAACTCCTAAAATTCTTGATAATTTGATGTATTAAATTTATAAGATACCTTAAATTCCTGATTATGCAGGGGATATTTTTTAATTTCACACTTTACGAATTATTACAATATCTCAAAAAGATAGTTTTTAATATATATCACAACAAATTTAAAAATTTAAATTCTTCAGAGTTCAAATGAGTAAAAATCTTAATTTTCATTTTATTGTATTGAAATGTTACTTTCTTGTACTCTGTATTAAAACTTTATTAAGGATGCTCGCTGGTCATTTTTTGGTCTTTTTGTCAGATTTTCGGATTCCTCGGGTTTTATCAATTTCTTAAACATTAAATTGTTTGCCCATGAACCCCCACTTTTTCTTTTATAATTCAATCATATATACCTTAAAATGGTATTTGACAAAATTTTATGAAATCCTTTTTATTTTTTCATACATTTTTGAGAGACTGAAGTTTCCAACGCAAAGAAAATGACAAATCCAGAGAAAACCTGTTTCCTGCAAAATTTTAGGGCTTTATAGCTCTGAAATGAGCACATGAATCTATATTTTTTTCTTGCTTATTTGTTTACTATTCATATGTTCTCTCAAACTAAAACACCTATTTCAAATCCTATTTATTTCCTATTAGACAAGCGATCATCCTTAAGGTATGTTAAAAGTTGATTGAAAATTGTGGCAACAAGTTAATTATTTTATCTCTTAGTTGATGTTCAAAAATTTCCAAAATTCCAAAAATTCAATTTCTATTTTTTGCTCCATTTGTTATTTAGTTATGTTGAAATAGTTCTACAGTAGAACCGTCCAGAATGGTTCTAGGGTAAAACTGTCATAAATGTTTCTATGGTAGAACTGTCATAAACGATATAGGGTAGAAACTGTCAGAAATGGTCCTAGCTTAGAACTTTCCAAAATCGAGTTCTAGGTTAGGACACATCCTGTCATAAACAGTTCTTAAAGTGTCAGGATGACAGTTCTAGAACCGTTGTAGAACAACTCTTCTAATGGTTTAGGACAGTTCTAAAGAGAGGTTAGAGCTGAGCCCAACTGCATATATGTACATAAATACATGTTTATTGCATATCGACAAATTTGATCAATGGGTACGACGGTGATATTTTGAATACAAGTTATTTAGTTGCAAAATCAGGATTCCAAATTAAAAGAATCACAAAAGAAATAATTAATGGGCAAAGATACTGTAATTCGATCATGTAATGTTTGCATTTTAACCCGTCAGAGTTTACTTTTTGCAATAAACAATTATTATATTATAATAAATTCAGTTAAATTTTGTTAAAAGCAAAAACCAGAAGTAATTTCAAATGATCGATGACTTGAACAGCAAATGGGTTTAATATGAACTTTTTTATATAGCTTGAATTAAGACGCTATGTAAATGTATCAAAAGTATCATGAAAACGTATATTTTCAGCAAAATATCCTTGTAACGTTGGAGCGAAATATTTGGCACCCAGTACGATTAAAACCATGCAACCCTCTTGTCGTTATAATGGTACAGTCCGCACATCCTTAACGGCTTGCTACATTTAGAAGTCAATCAAAATCCTTAGCAGTTTCATTCTCATCGAGTAAGTATTGTTTGTCACTGATTTTATTTGTTTAAACCCATCAACATAGATTTAATTGTAGTCATGACAGAGTGAAACGTTGAATTTTATAGTATTGCGAAAAAAGGTTTTCGTCCTTATGTATAACGACACGCAACAAAAATGTGCGCATAAAGCTCAGTGATCGATCCGTCGTAAAATAACTTCAGTACTGATATTTTGTTTTTAACGTTTGTTCCCTTGAGTAATAACACATGTCATTAATTAAATATCCCCCCCCCTTTCAATTAAATTCAAATTCAAATTCAAATTTTATTGGTTAAATGAATCCAAATAAAGAATTATTATAAGTGACAATACAAACATAATACAATAACAACCACAAAACAATTATAATTATATACAAAATATCCTGTTCTCACTGAGGGGCACCATTTAAATATTATATATGCATAACTTAAAAATACTTATTATGATTATAAAAAATCTATAGATATAATATTTATTTGTGATATAAAGTGTTATTGAAAATCATTAACATACATTTGCTAACTTTTCCCTTGGGCTAAAGCATTTCGTTTAATATACATTTGGCTAATATTTTGAATACAACATTTTGTTATGTCATAGTCATTACTGTGAAAAATAAAATGAAATTTCTCTGTGTCAGATAGTTCTGAAAATAATAGAGAAATAAATGTAAGCTCTTCAAAAAATGAAACACGTTGCCCAGAAAGTGCAGAACATTTTATAAAAAAATGTATTTCATCTTCCACTTCAGCTTTACAGAGTGGACAGATTATATTTTCCAATCAATATTTCTATGCCTTCGCGTCTCAATGAACAAGTTACTATTACTTATTCAAATTTTCATGAAACAGTCTAAGCTTTTCCCTATTAATTCTATTATTTTTTTTTTAAGAGTGCTACCTTTTGCCCGAGATTATTATCCCAAGGCCGATTTTTGTCATTAGCCTAGATAAACTTTTGATATGTCTGTATTTTGATTCACATTCATCGTACCATGATTTTGGAGCTCTAGAGGTACCGATAGCAGAACTGAATAAAAACTTGAGAATTCAGAAATTTTAGAGTTGATAATATTTTTTACTATTCAATGAATCACAAGTGCTCTCAGCTTCATTACAAGAATTTAACGAATTTATTATTTTTTACAAATCTGAGTACAATGAGTCAAATAGTTGAAATTATTAATGTTAGACTTGAATTGCTTTTCTCTAGAAACATTCCATCTTATATATTTCTAATTGAGATTCAGGTCTATAGAATATTGTGACCAAATATTTAGTTCTATAGGACAATCGTCTGAAAACCCTGGATCAAAATCTTTAACACTGAAACTGAGAACATTTAAAAAAAATGGAATGACATAAAACAGTAGTCATCAATTGATGCTCCTATATATATAGTTGTAAAAAGTAGCTTTTCCCATTGAATCTCCTATTGTCCTCCCTTGATATGAAAATTGATCCAAAATCGGCATTTATCCGGGTAACTTTTTTATATTTGGCTGTATATGGAAGATGTATTAATTCATTATTCAGTCAACTTTCAAAAACATTCTTTGAAAAATCGCACTGTATATCAAGTTTCGGAATTCCGTAGGAGTTTGTCTGGTCGACTTCTACAAATCAATATCTATTCTACGGTTTGATTAGCTTTTTTTTCGTTTTTCTTTAACTTGTTCAATGTCGGGAAACATTTTTTTCATTTGAAACAAAAACCAAGACCTTTGAGATACGCGTTTAAATAATTTTCCTTCATAGAAAAGGATCGTTGAGTATTTATATGATGTATTGTCAGTTTTATTTATAAAATTTGCTTTATCATTAAATTGATTAAGTAAGAAAACTTTTTGATTTTTAAGGAAGGGAAGGCGTAATGAAGAAATTTAAAAGAAAGATTAAAATTTTGTGAATTTGCAGGATATTATTACCTGGCATTAGATAGTAGTATACATCAAAACAACCTGTACACGCATCAAAAATAAATGTATCCACACTTTTGGATTGGGCGGAAAATATTCCCAGGATCCTTGTCTCCAACCCCTTTCTGCGTAAAAATCAAATAGTAGATCCGATATCTATAAGATATCCGATATCTATAAGATTAACTAGAAAGGTACTGCCGGAATCGACAGAGATCCCCGCACCCCCACATTTAGTTGGGAGCCCCAAGTTTCGAAAATCAAAATTCTAAAACCTTATTGCACATCTACATATGGTGTTTGACAATACCTTTTAAGAAGAAGAATGCAAAATTGAAGAATAAAAGAGGAGTTCGGGTCAAAAACTTAAATTGTGGGCCCAAATTTTAGAAAATCAAAATTCTAAAACCTTAATGGCTATAGGTGGTATAAAACTATTCAATAAAGAAAATGAATTCATAAACCCAAAAGTGAAGGACGAGTTGATGTTACAAGAAAGTGTGACGGACGGAGACAATTGCTATATCATCAAACTTTCTTCGAACTAGTGGGGATAATAAATTCCTTATAACTTATGTGGAGTTCTTTAGTTGAAAATATTTATGCAAAAATTTCCTTTGTCCCCTCCCTAATATGCAGAGTAAATGAGGTTGAAGCTATAGAACTGTTAAAATAAATTGCTACCCTACCTTCGGAGATATAATTAATGTACACAATTAATCTTTGCACGACATGAAACAAAATATTAAATATTTTAGAAAATAAAATACTATAAAAACATTTGCATATTATTTACAAAGTCGTTTAAAATTTCTAATGGTTCAAAAAATATACAAAAGAAATTCGCAAATTGAATCTTGCGCTACAGGAACTTGTATTCCTAAATGTCATTGACTGAATCCCAAAAAGGAGGTGAAAACTCAGTTTATATCGAAACAACTGCAAACTTTGAATAATTTTGTCCTTTACAAGTTCATCCCATGTTGAGGATAGCGAGTTTTTACAATCTTAAACCCTGAGGTTTTTTTAATAGATCAAAAAATCTGGCCATCAGTTTGATATGCTATTCATGTAACGAATTTTAAAAATTACAAGTGGATAGAAAATGGTCTGAATTTCAGATTACACAAACTAGCTTCTGTAGTCCCAAATTCTCTCTCTGTGCAATAATAAAAGGTGACTTGGAAGTGGGAATATCCACACGGTGTTTCCCCTCTTATCTTTGACCAAGATCACGTGGTGGATATGCACACATCAGATGTAACAGTCTAGCAATCCGCTTGAATGGTAATCGGTCGTATTTACCTGTTTATATCAATAAAAATTAATTCCTGATGTCAGATAACCTCTATTTTTAAAATCTACAAGCTTTATAGCAAGAAAGCGTGCAGTTATTGCAAACACTTCGAAACAGTTCCAAAATTTCGACCGATAACTCACACACTCCATATTTTTTCAACAGATAATCACACACTTCGTATATTTTTACAACAAAATTTCTGAAAAGTTAAAATAATAGGACTTTTACTTCAAAAATAAATGCATGTTTTAATTCAACACCTCTACTATTAATTTAAACAATCAAATAATTTACGATAAACACTTGTTTGACAGTCGGTAAAGCATATTTTCAAAAATGATACCACACACAGTTAACGTAAAATTAAACAATCTGAATGACATGCACTTCGTATTATGTTGCTGTCCTGATGTGTTTATAGTCTAAGCCATGCCTTAACTGTGAATACAAATGATGTATTTGTTATTTCAAATCATAAAAAGGCTTGTTAATCCGTCCAAGATGGTAGCGGCTCCTTTCAATGCAAAATATAAAAAAGAAATCTATATTTATATTAAACATTTAATAACCTAAAACATACAAACTTCGTAAATTATATATTTGTAATTTTAATTAAAAAAATGCTAGTTGACACAAAATGACCAACTACTAAAATTAGAAAATTTAAAAAATGATGTGCTAGGTGCATCAATACTTAAAAGAAATTATGTTTGTTTTCTCATTCCTAACATCCGATAATCACGTAATATATAAATAAGGTGAGCGATGGAGGTTCCACTTCTTGTATCGCTTGTGTCACAATACTGGAAAAATTCTAGTATTCTCGTATATGTCTAGTAACTGTAATACTACAATAAAATGATTGTACACAGTAGTCTGTAATCAGTAATTCTTTTGTCTGATATGAAATCTATACTATCCTTGCTGTTCTCATGACTTGACTCTATATCCGTTTTTTCTCTCACTAGATATTCAAGCATAACAGACTAGAAAGCTGGATTGTCGGAATCTTCAGTTATTCCCACACCCCTGCAATTAGTTGGGACACCTACCATCTAAAACCTTATGCCCATTTAAAGATGTTATGCAATCATCCTATGAAGAAATCACAAATGAAAAAAAAAAATTATGTCACAAACTTAAATTGAAAAATTTTGAAATCTGACCCTTGTATGCCCGAAGTTTAGATAATTAAAATTCTAAAACCTTATTGCATATCTATAAATATTGTGCATGACACTACTGTATAGATATGAAATGCATAAATTGCAAAATGATAAAGGAGTTTACATCACAAGCTTAAATTGACAATATTTGAAATTAAACCCCTGTGGACCCGAATTTTAGAAAATTAAACTTCTAAAACCTTATTGCACATCTACTTAATGTGCATGACAATACTATATAGTAAAAAATGCATATATTGGAAAATGAAAAACAAAGCTTAAATTTAATTTTTGAAATTCGACCCCTGTGGGTCCCAATTTTCGAAAATAACACTTTTAAAACCTTGTTGCACATCTACATATTGTGCATGACACTACTATATAGAAAAAATGCATAAATTAAAAAAATAAAGAGTTTACATCCTCATCTTCAACTGAAAATGTTTGAAATTCGACCCCTGTGGGCCCCAATTCTAGAAAGTCAAAACCCTAAAACCTTATTGCGCATCTGCACATGGTGCCTGACAATACTGTATAGAAAAAAAAGCATAAATTGCAAAATGAAAGAGGAGTTTAGGTCAAAAGCTTAAATTGACAGTTTTTCAAAATTCGACTACTGTGGGCCCCAATTATAGAAAATCTAAATTCTAAAACCTTATTGTGCATCCTCATATAGTGCCTAACAATACTGTATAGAAATAAAATGCATAAATTGAGAAATGAAAGAGGAGTTTAGGTCACAAGCTTGATTTAAAATTTTCGAAGTTCAAGCCCTGTGGGCCCCCTGTTTAGAAAATAAAAATTCTAAAACCTTATTGCGCATCCATTCTATATAGAAATTAAATTCCTAAAACCAAAAGTGAAGGAGGAGTTGATGTCACAAGAAAGTGTGACGGACGGACGGAGACAATCGCTATATCCCCGATTTGTCTTCGAAAATGCGGGGATAATAATGGAAATAAACCGCATCACAAAATACCGAGATAAATTGATGCATTGTATGACATGTCGTTGACTGACACCTCATCAGCAGTGTTCAAGATCAAAATGTTGGAAACCGGTTAAAGATGTAATGATGAATTAATAACCACATCCATCAAAAACCAAAACAATTAAAACAAAGAGGAATCCTAAATCAGCTAAGCGTTACCTCTTCATCAAAAGGAAGAGCCCTAGAATAAAAAGTCTAACAGTCAATGTGGCTGGATTTTCCAAAGGTTCGTATGTTAAACTAAGTTCGGCTGTGGCAGTTATCTTGGTTGACAGTCCAGTTCAGTAAGAAGAAAAAAATCAATAAATTTTTAACTTGAGTCCTATATTAAACTAAGTTCAGCTGTGGCAGCCATCTTGGTAATCAGACATATTTCTGAAAGAGAACCATCTAAGGACCATTTCTGCCAATTGTGTTCTTATTGGCTCAGTGGTTTCAGACAAGAAGATTTTTAAGTGAATTTTCCCATAGGGATGGCGGCGATCTTGGTTGATAGTCTGGGTCATCAGACATATTTATGAAAGAGGTCCATCTAAGGATCGTTGCTGCCCACTATAGTTCTAATTGGCTCAGTGGTTTCAGACCAAAAGATTTTAAAATTAATTTTCCAATAGGGTACCATTTTAAACTTAATTTTTGCTGTGGCAGCCATCTTGGTTGATAGTCCGGGTCATCAGACACAATTCTGAAAGAGGACCATGTAAGGGCTATTACTGCTAAGTTAGTTCCAATTGGCCATGTAGTTTCACTGAAGAAGATTTTAAAAATTCACCCCTCCCCCCTTTTTTTAGTCACAGAAACCATATTCGTTGAAAGTCAGGGATGCCGGACATAAATTTGAAAGGGGGGCACCCAAGGACCATTCCACCAAAGTTTGGACCCAATTGTCCCAGGGGTTTCAGATGACAAGATCTTTAAAGGAAAGTTTACGCCGGACGCTCTCTTTAAAGGGCAAACACTCGTATAAGGGGTCAATTAATGATTTTGTTCATGTTAACTGATTTGAAGATCTTACATTTTTGATGTATACAGTTTGTCTTTATCTATTATAATATTCAAGATAATAACCTAAACCTGCAAAATTTCCTTAAAATTAACAATTCAGGGGCAATAACCCAACAAACGGTTGACCGATTCCTCTGAAAATTTCATGACAGGTAGATCTTGACTCAGTTTTCCTCTAAATGCTTTAGTTTTTTAAGATATAAGACAAAAACTGCAGTTCGCCTCTTTATTCTGTTTTTAGTCATGTCATTTCCTAAAAGTTTGAATATTTATACGGGATAAACTTTAACAATTTAAGACATGGACTATAAACACATCAGGACAGCAACATAGTACGAAATGCATGTCATTCAGATTCTTTATTTTTACTTTGATATGCTGGTAGCTTAAATTGCGTGTGTGTGTGTATTATCCGTTGGTTTTTTGGGTGTGTGTGGTATCAATTTTTTTTACATCTGCTTTTCCGCCAGTGTTTATCATAAATTATTTGATTTATTTAATCAATAGTAGAGGTATTGAATTAAAACATGCATTTATTTTCCAATAAATCTCCTATAATTTTAACTTTTCCGAAATTTTGTTGTAAAAAATACATTGAGTGTGTATGTTATGTGTCGTAATTTTGGAACTGTTTCGAAGTGTTTGCAATAACTGCACCCTTTCTAGCAATAACAATTATGTATTTTAAAACTAGAGGTTATCTGATATTAGGTGCGCTACCTCAGTAATTAATTTTAATTGATATAAACAGGTAAATACTACTAATTACCCTTCAAGCAGATTGCTAGACTGTTACTTCCGATGTGTGTATATCCATCACGTGATCTTGATTGTACCCCCTGTTTGATAGAATTATTTCATGTAATCAAGTCTTAAAAATTGGTTATTTTGGATTTTTTAAAATTAATTAATTTATTTATTATTTTTTAAAATATCAAATATATAAATCGTAAACTGTAATCTCAACGGAATTTATAAAACTAACTACCTTATTGTGAGAATGGGAAATTTAGAATGGGGAAATAACCACTGGAAGACTGTAGGCTTGTTTGGTTTTATTAAGCACTGGCTATAAGTTTAAATTTTATGTTTAAGCTGATAGTCTAAAATTCCTAACACTGTTTATTTCAGAATCTACTTCAAGCAGCCATGGATATCCCTGAGGACGATTTACAACTTATCGCAAAAGGTGTGCAGAGGTATATCAATGAAGGTAAAAATCAGAGTGTTATATCCAACCTTATGAATTTTGCAATGGAAAAAATTCACTTTATTGTTAATCATAAAGTAAATGGTAAGTCGTGCCTTATTGTGGCAACTCAAATGGGAAATATAGAAATGGTGAAATATCTCGTGGAAGATTGTTTGGTTGACCTGGAAAAGACAGGGTTAACCAAAGTCAACGGAGTGTTTGTAGAAGCCAAACCATTGTGGATAGCTGTGAAGTCCAAACAAAATGAGATAGCAGCGTATCTTATCGAAAAGGGAGCAGATATAAATACGTCCGGGTCCGAATTTTCTTTGATACACGAGGCCTGTGAAGACGGCGATGCGTTGCTTGTTCAGTTTCTTATTGAGAACGGTGCAGACGTGAATTTACCAGACAAAAGATGGTAAATTTTGTATTCAAAAAGCCCTAAACAAACCAGACGTTTTAAGATGTTTGGTTTCAAATGGCGCAGATACCAATATCCGCTTTGGTAAAAGACCACTGCTTCACACAGCTATTCAGAAAGACTTGATTGAATCTGTTGATATTCTTGTTGATAGTGGGGCAGATATTTATTCAGTTGATTTCGACAAAACTACAGCATTACAGTATGCTTGTATTAATTTTAGAGTAGACATTGTTGAACAATTGATTTCGAAACTTGATCTTCCACGAAAAATTATCATTGAAACATACGAATTGCTAGGTGCCGCGGCGTTAGAGAACAAAGCAATGGATAAAGCATGTGATCTGTGGTGGAAAGCCATTCAAATGCAGATGACAGATCCTATAGTCTATCGATATAATACTGACATTCTCAGATCTATAATTGGAGGATATCCTGAACCCAAGTCTTTCGAAGAATTACAAGAAATAGCCTAATCATATCTTACTCGTTTGAAAGTTCGAGCATTGATTGTCCGTGAAAGGTTTCTTGGTCCGCACCATACGGACAACGCTTTTCAACTGATAACACATGGAATGGAAAAAGCTTTTCAGATTCTCCAGTGTGCTTATACAAGAATGGTAGAGAGACACGGTCTTTTAATTAAAGTTGAACAATACATAATTATCCGTATTGCTTCAGTATGCAGTTTCATTATGTATGAATATATGAATAAAAAACACGGATTTATCCCTGTTGGTCATCTTTTTTCACTTCTAATAGACGTTTTAGACCAGTTACAAGAAGGCTGTTTGTTAATTAAAGAAAACCCAGAACATTTTGGCGGGAAAGATTATAGTATTTACCAAGGTATTATGAATGTTTCTGTCGATATATTGTACCTTACGTACAGAATGGATCAAGTTACGGATAACCGATCATTCATGAATGCTTTATTGAGAATGATTCGTTTAAATCCGACAGGCACTGATGGAAACTGGTTATTACATCTAGCATTAAGTCGTCACCCAAATAACAAGTTGCATGCTGAATTACCTAGACTAAATGAATGGCATTACTCATTGGCAGATATGTTGCTGCAAAATGGAATAAACCCAAACGCTAGAAACAAAGATGGCGAGACGCCATTACATATTTATCTAAGACATGCTACGGATTTTTGTCGTCCAAATAATGATTTAGTTAACCTTTTACGATTTCATGGAGCCCATATCGATATTTGTGACGAGTACGGAGTTACTTTGTTCGCCTAAAGTCGTAGGAATAAAAATAGATTTAGTAAAAGATTGCTCCCTGATGTGTTTGGCAACACATACTATATTGCGACACAAGATTCCGTTTGAAGAGGAAATACCAGGATTTTTAACGGAATTCGTTCAAATGCACATTTGCAAAAGGACAAAAGATATTATCTAGTTACATTGAAATGTACATCCGATTTACATTCTTCACGTTATCCTTTATTTACATATTTGCAGTCATCAAACATATATTGTTTTAAGTTTAATTGATACATGTATATATAAAATTGCAATTGCCTTACACTATATCCAAGATCATTTTAGACTAAATTCAAAACAATTATACAATTCTGCCATATTACTAGCAGATCATTTGAGTCAGAAGCCATTTAAATTTCCATCACTGTCGAATTTTACTGGAACTTATATTAAGAATACACATGTTACTCTATATAAAAGGAGTAAAAATGATCCTATATGATAATACTTGCGATCATTACACTAGTGATGCACGTGACAAAAGTTCAATCAAAGGAACCAAAGTTTGTAAGATTAGCTGTTTGATTTATTGTTGAAAACCTTACACCAACTTTCAAACTGAAGAACCGTCGTAGAAAGACATGTTAATTTTGTTCTCAATTTTGCATGTGTGAATTTCCTATTTGCGTTATTTTGTCCATTTAGGTTGAAAATATGTCATCTCTCGTTTTTAAGAAATCAATAATTTAATTTCAAATATCAGTCGCCTAGTGATTTTTTTTATTATTCCAAGAACTAAATGGTTCTTAGACCTGTAATATATATACACTGCCAACTTTAACTGGTTATATATAAACAAATAAAAAAAGCAGAATTTATTTACGCTTATTCGTCGTTGTGTTTATTTTCGCTGGTCGAGATATAAGATTGTCCTAGATTCATCCAACTTTAACGGCCTTTTCAAACTGGTTTTGTATCCTTGTTGTCATGGAACACTATTTATTAAAGAGAGAAATGATTGACAGTAAATGTCAGATTTCTGGTACAGACAGATGGTCCACCACTGGTTCTACTTTCCTATTGTTTCTCACCCTGCTGATAGATGTCAAATTTGTTTTCTCCTGAAATGGAAAATCGTGACTGATACGATTTATTCATGTTGGCTAATCTGGATAACAGTTGGGTACTTGCCAACACCTACCAGATAGCACTTAAACTCGATGAGGTAACAAAAAAAAATATTATTTTACAGAATGAAATTACAAAATAACATGCGTCCGTATTTAGGAGGAATGGGCCTTATTTTCACTACTGAATAGGTATATTTAAGTTTAAACTTTCGCTTTAGTGTTAGAAACCTTCCAGAAGCAAGAGAAAGAAGTGAAAGTACTTCAAGGATTTACTGAAAGAAAATTTGTTTTCGTTGACTTGCAGGAAGGTCTTTGAAATTATCTTTTTTTTCAAGCTCTGATGCTCGTATATGATTCTTGAGTGAGACAGATACTTTGAATTTATTTAAATTTAAAAATTTAAAATTTCGTAAAAGCACAGGAGTTTCTTCATCTTGGATAGCTCCAACCTTAGATGCTCATTTCAAAAACTAGTTAATTAGGAGTTGCAGATAAAGATGTCTATAAAAGTCCTATAACAGTGGCCTAACTTCAATTACAAAATATCACGATTGGCAATTCTCTATATCTCATTTATCCCAATGAGCTTGAAATAAAGGATACTGCTCGACCTTGATACTCACCTTGAATTTGATCACCTTTTATATGGCAAACGTGATGAATTCACTTTTCTCATTGTCAACGCCCCGTTCATCAGTAGCAAACTTCCTGCTGCATTCCCAACTAATATGCCATCCCAGGCCTTCTGGCCAGAACATCATTCAGCTGATGTTGGCAGAACAACCTGACGATATCGCCTGTAGGTCGATATGGAGTATTATAGGAGCTCAGATGAATTCTGATCTCTTCCATCTGTTTTGTCGTCTTAACAAACAGCTACCTTTATTCCTGTTGGTTTTCTGTATATTCCTGTATGATTTAACACCCATATTTACTCCTCTGAGTTTTCCATCATCTTTCTGCAGACCCTCATCTTTATTTTATAAAACACTTACTTTTAATCCTCCACTTTTTAAATTATCTTACTGCATATCGATATTCTTTGAGTAATCAAAATAACAATCCAAAGATACTAATATTAGATATAGTAAATTAATACTATACTGTATACGACGCATTTCAAGGAGTTACCTCTCATCAGCAGCATAACAACCGAAACATTTGGAAGACCAAAAACCAAACTTATTTTAAAACAAGAAGTACTCATAACCAAATATACCGAAATACGAAGCCAAATTTCAGCTAAGGAGATCTACCATGTGCAATACAAGGAATGAACCCTTAGTAATTCTATTATTTATGAATTTTGCTAAATACTGGTAATTTCTATAACAAATCAATGAATAATCATGTCAGACAAGTCTGACGACTGGGTTGGCGAATACCCTCGGGAACCTAGGGTCCACCTTGCAGAGGAATCGTCCCAGGAGTTTCAAAATAACAATCCAAAGATACTAATATTAGATATAGTAAATTTATTCTTTTAATCATGTACTCCTGTGTTATCAAACATCCTCCTTTAATTATTTTTTATGCACACCATGAAATACTTATGTTACATCTGGTAATTTTTTCTTCATCTTTCTGGATATTATCAAACACTTATTAAGCTCGAAGAGTTTTGATTATTTTTCTGCATATAGAGGTTCTTTACATTTGTACCCTTGATGTTGTTTTTGTTTTCATTGGTAGAGATGTGGGATTGTCCTAGATTCCTCTACCTTCAAATGGTTTTCCCCGAACTGGCTTTGGACCTAGGACTTTATTGAGCACTATAGAGAGAGAGAACGGGGAGTTTCCTGACAGAAAAATGTCTGACTAAATATAACAAAAGTCTGAATGATATCTGAAGATCAGGTATTTGGTACTGGCAGATGATCCACGAATGGTTTTACTTTCCTACTGTAGCACATCCTACTGCCTTTAGTCCAATAAGTCATATTTCTGCTTATCAAAATGCTCTTTGAGATAAAGCAGCCTGTTAGTTTTTCATCTTTCTGCACATCAATATTCTTATGTTATCTAACAAACACCTGCATTTAATCCTAAAAAGTTTTCCGCAATTTTTAGCACATCAACATTCTTAGTGTGATAAAACAACTATACTCAATCCTGTCGGTTTCCAAATATACCTACCTTTAATCCCGTTAGTATGTCGTCGTCCGTCTGTAAACCAACATTCATTGTGGGATGAAATATCTACCTTTATTATTGTGTGTACATAGGGGCACAAGTGTCAAAAGTGTCATTTGTTTTCTTTACATCCACCTTTAATCCTGTTGGTATGCCATCGTAATTATGTACACCAACATTTTTGCGTGTGACCAAACATCTACCATTAATCCCGGTGGTATGCCACCGTCTGTCTGTATGCCAAAATTCTTTGTGGGATCAAACATCTACCTTTAATCATACTGATATGCCTTCGTCCGTCTGTACACCAACATTCTTTGTGTGATCAAACACCTACATTTAATCCTACAGGTATGACGTCGTCCGTCTGTACACTAACATTCTTTGTATGATCAAACACTTACCAATAATCCTATTGGTAAGCCGTCGTCCGTCTCTGTATACTAACATTCTTTGTGTGATCAAACAACCTACCTGTAATCCTGTTGGTGTGCCGTCGTCCGTCTGTACACCAACATTCTTCGTAGGAGCTCCTTCTATATTTGTCCTGTTATATTTGCTAGCATGGACAGTAGCAAAAGTGTCATTTGTTTTCTTTACATCTTCTTTTCTGTACAAGGCAAGTAGCTGAATCGAAAAACGTTCTGTTATAGAAATAAGTAAAAGCTGTAGAAAACCACATAACAAATAAAATAATTCAATGTGTGTCTTGGTTGAAACAATATATAATATCATAGAATTTTCGTTAGACATAGTTCAACGGAGGAGCACATATTACTCTGTAACCGTATCTTCCTGTCGTTTAAGTCCAGACTTTTTTTGTAAGAGTTCAAATTGCAAGTTCTTTATTTTTTGTTCTGTCATGTTATACTTTGTTTGGTTTGTTATGGGTTTGGTTTTTTTTATTCTTTTGTTATGTCTGCTAAGTATTTTATATTGTTCTCATGAATGTGTTATCTTTGGGTTTTGGTCTTGTTGAATTTATTCATCGTCTTGCCGATTACCGTCTGCCGATTTATTTACTACATAATGACCACCTACCTTTGGTATGAAAATCAAAGTCAATGTTATAGTAACAAAGGCTTGTATCTGAAGTCCCTGTAGTAAATATAATAAATCTGGTCCATAGGAATGTCCAATCAAATGTCTACAAATAAACTCATGTTTATAAATCAAGAGTTATCGAGACGTTAAAGAAGATCATACAGCCAGTAGTACTTTTCACAAAAAATCAAGAAATATTACTCTCAAGTCATATAGATTCTAGTATAACTTGCGAGTGATCTTACTCTTAAGATATTTTGTGAAAATTGGTCATTTTGTAATTCATAAACAATAAAACGAACAGGAACGATCAACAATGACATACCAGTTAACGCCACCAAATAGAACCCGGGACAAAAAATAACATAAAGGTGCACAGTTTTATGGGTATATAACCCGACCACCCTTTATCTATCCAGACACTCTGTTGTATAAAACATACTATAAAAGCCACCGACAAGGTGACCGCTTGCTAGACCTGCATACATTGGTTAGTGTAAATAGCTTGGTCAGAATTTTCTCGTTTTAACTGTAAAACTAGCTAAGGCTCGCATGGCTGTTGGTCGGATGCTGTCGCTCTGTTAAACGAAATAGTCAGAAATAACACTCCTATAAAGAGTCTAATGTTGTCTCATCATGGAGTTCAACAGAAATCGGCAGTTTTCGTGAGAGGCCAATATGAATTTAAAATCTTCAAGTCATTGGGAGAAAGAGCATTTTTTACACAATTACACAAACTTTTATATTTGTAGGCCTCACTTTGAAAATACCTTAAGATACTTCCCAGTATCTGTGGACGTTTGCATTTATCCGCGATATTACAATAGTAACCAGGATACTTACGTAAGAATTAGAAGAAAACATCCAAGAATAATTCCATTATATACTGCCCACGTTATGTATTTACTTTCGTTGAAATGACCAGGAGCTTTTCTGACCAAGTAACAGAGATAAACTCCTACCAATAGTAGACATACTTCAACTGCAAAATAAAATGGTTACTGTCGGATTTAAATTTGCTTATTTTTAAAAAAAATATAAAAAGCACAAAGCAAACATGCCATAATTCTCTCTATCGACCCAAATGTTATAATTTCCAAAAAATAAAATAGTTCCAGGTCACAGCTTTTTTATCTGACTTAAGAAATATACTGTTTCCTGGTACTTTTCACATAAAATAAAATCAAGAAAATCACACGCGTTGGAATTATAATGTTATGAAGTCCAACTGTTCCATGTAAGCTCTATTGCCCACCTTTCATCAATCTAATTAAAAACCGATCTCTCATCGCTCCCGTTTTCTGATATGTCGCGTGGGAGATCTAACGAAACCCGCTTTGAGGTCACATGTGAGTGACCTCGTAGGTGTGTCCTGTTCGACCAATGAAATTGCGGCTTACGCGATCTTGTAAGTTGATTACGAAGAAATCGTCAGTCCCCAGAATTCATAAACTTTTTTGATTGGCTTACTGATAGGAAGTCAACTCATTTGCATGTCATTATAAATTCATAAGTTCCAGTTCACTCACATGTGAACTCAAAGCGGATTTCGTTAGATCTCCCACGCGACATATCAGAAGACGGGAGCGATGAGAGATCGGTTTTTAATTAGATTAACCTTTCATAAGACCAGAAAATATCATGATATGATGCATTCGCCAATGAAACAGCATCTCATCAGATACTAGTAGAACAATTTAAAAGACTGAACACAAGTACGGCTCGCCGTGAAGACTTAATCAATGACAAACAGTTCACACAAAAAAACAGGCACTAATCTTCACACACCTACCTCCCCCTCCCCGTGTAACAGAGGTGTCAAAATTTTAACTCACTTAAAATAATTAAATAAGACACGATAACTAAAATATACAAGGTCCTGTCTTCGAACAGGTACGTATAAAATGTCGCGAGGTTAAGACAAAAGACAACTAATAACCATCAGTTCCAATGATACTTATTTCAATAGGTTCAATACTAGAAAAACAACAACAACACTAAGTTAAGAAAAATTAAGATCTAGTGTAAGACAATATAGTTTTAGATATGAAATTTTCTTAAGGAGTGTACTTGCAGAAATGAAAATACTATAATTCACAAAAATGGGGGAAAGAAAAGAAAACGCTTGGATGCAGTTCAATTGGCTTTGCAGTTTAAAAGGTGAATATTTTACATATTGGACCAATCAGAAATAAAGAATTGTCCACTACCTCCATGTTAGTTTTCTGACCAGTACAAAAACTATGCAAACTACATGTAAGGACCTTCCATAGAAGCTTCATATAAATATCAGTTCATTTAGCCAAACAGTTTCAGAGCAGATTTTTAAAAATTTTATTAATTAAAAATAAGAATCTGTTCATGGCGGTCATATTAGTTGTCAGACACAAAAGAAACATTAAAATTTATAAAGGCTTTTTCGCATATGTTTCATATCAAGCTTCAGTTAATTTGGCTATACAAGTTTCAGATGTCAAGATTTTTTAAAATTGCCAATGAGAAATAGGATTTGTTAATGGCAGCAATGTTAGTTGCCCGATCATCACAAAATATGCAAACTTTATAAAGGTCCTTCGAGATGCTTCATACCAAGTTTCAGTTCATTTGGCTGTAGAGTTTAAGGGAAGAGGATTTTTTTTTTTAATTTGACCAATGAGAAACAGACTTTGTTCATGGCGGCTTTATAAATGCCCTTCCATAGATACTTTATACCAAGTTTCAATTCAACTGACAATATAGTTTCAAGGGATAAGATTTTCTTTAAATTTAACCAAACGGAAATATGATTTGTTCATGGCGGCTATGTAAGCTGTCTGAAAACTTAAAGATCTTTTTGTCTGAAAACTTATAACAGTCCTTCCACAGATGCTCCATACCAGGTTTCAGTTAATTTGGCCCAGGAGTTTCAGAGGAGAAGATCAAAATGTGAACAGTTTAAGGGTAGATGAATGACGGACGCAAAGTGATGACAGAAGTTCACATGACCCTTTGGGCAAAGTGAGCTTACAACGATATTAAGTCTGGAGAAAATATTTACAAATTAAACAACGAATTTATACTTTTGTTAGTATTAATAACATATTTTAGTGGTGTTTGAAGTCATAAAACGAATTTCAAGCAACAAAAAAGATTATAAGTGGTGTCTATGGGTATTCATAAAAAAACAAACAACAAAACAGATATCAGGAAAGGTGAACAATGATATACCAATCAATTCATGTCATACAAGTGACATACCCGCAAACAAAGTAGAGGCTCGGAAGAGTCTGTATCACTCACTTTGATATCGTTTGGAGATTAAGGCAGAATAATTTAATATTTGATGTAACGCGTATTTTGATTGGTCAATTTTTTTTTCGTCTATCATATCATAGACTAAATTTTCTTTTCTACTATGACGTCATTAAAGGGAATCCCGACGTTTTAGACGTAAAAACAACTGTTGCAATTAAATTATAAGAATTGACAGTAATTTTGTTTTCAGTCTTTTAGAAATAACCTCAACACACCACGTGATTGAGGTTATTTCTTCATAGACTGAAAAAAATTACAGTCAATCCTTAAATAAATTGTTTGAATAATAACCATCTTGTTTTGTAATCTTGGTCATGGATACAATTTTGAAAGAGAACCACCTAAGGACCGTTTCTAGCCAACTTAGTTGCAATTGTCAAAGTGGTTTCGTTCTTCATAAACTAAGTTCGACTGTAGCTTGCAACTTTGTTGGCGGTCGGGGTCATCAGGTACACGTCTAAAAGGAAGAAACCTCAGTACCATTCCTGCCACCTTTGGTTTCAATTTTCTTATTGGTTTCAGACAAGAAGATCTGAAAATGATTTTTTCTATAGGGTATTATGCTAAACTAGGTTTGCTTGGACTGGGGGAAGGGTCATCAGATATAATACTGAATGGGGACCATCTAAGAACTATTATTTCCAAGTTTGGTTCCAAGTGGGTTAGTGTTTTTAGACAAGAAGATATTTAGGTGAATTTCCCCAATTTCACCAGTGGTGATCATCTAGGATGGCAGGGTCCTTCATTTACGTTAAAAAACGTTCGGCTCAGTAGGCCATCTTGGACGGTGGGCGAGGTCATTGGATATACCTCTGATAGAGGACCATCTAAGGCCCATTGCTGTATTAAATTACATTCCAATTGGCTCACTGATTTAAGACAAAAAGGTTTGTAAGTGAATTTTCCCATGGGTCCTATTAAACTATGGTCGGCAATGGCGACTATCTCGGGTGATGAACGGGCTCATCAAATACAAGTATGTTTCTGGAAAAGGACCACCTAAGAATCATTACTGCCAAGTATGGTTCAAATTGGCCAAAAATTTTCAGAGGAAAATATCTTTAAAGCAAATTTTACGATCACGGATGACTGACGCCAAGTGATGGCAATAGATTACAAGGCCCGTTGGACCAGGTGAGTTAAAAATAACATAAAATTAAGGACACCAAACACAAACATAGAAACAATAGATACAAAAACATAGAAACAACAGAGAAAAAATACAAACATAGAAACAATAGAGACAAAACACAAACAGAAACAACAGAGACCAAACACAAATATAGAAACAACAGAGACTAAACATAAACATAGAAACAACAGAGTCAAAACACAAACATAGAAATAACAGACAAAACACAAACAGAAACAACAGAGACAAAACACAAACATAGAAACAACAGAGACAAAGCGCAAACAGAAACAACAGAGACAAAACACAAACATAGAAACAACAGTGACAAAACACAAACAGAAACAACAGACTAAACACAAACATAGAAACAACAGAGACAAAACACAAACATAGAAACAACAGAGACAAACATAAACATAGAAACAACAGAGACAAAACACAAACATAGAAACAACAGAGACAAAACACAAACATAAAAACAACAGAGACAAAACAAAAACAGAAACAACAGAGACAGCCTGACTTGGTAGAGATACAATCTGTCGGTAATCGTAATCCTTATACGACTGTAAGGGTTTTCTGTCGAAGAAAGAATCCCAAAAATCCTTTCTTACCAAACTAGCAATTACATAAACATATTAATGCGTGTTTTTCAAAGTTTTTAATGGAAAAATATTTACATTATACAACACTTTTTTGCAAAGCGAACTTCGTATGTTTTCTAATGGATTCAATGTTACAACGACAAACAAACATCTTCCGTGATAAAAGATAAGAGTGTTTATTTTACCACCAATTCAATCAATAATTCTTTGCAAATTGAATTATAAAAAAACTTCCGACTTAGCATATCTTCAGAAAATTAAGAAATTTCAACTGGTTTTACATGGTAACAGAATAGTATTAGTATGCTGCCTTGAACATACTTAGCAAAGTGAATTTCTTAACTTTTTTTGTATTAATTTATTTAGATCTTATTCGTGCTTATAGTCACTATTCTAAAGATACATCGATAAAACGAGCTGTCTTGAGAAATTTATCTTAGAATAATTACGCAAAAATTATATATTCACATTTCACCTTAACTGTATATTATCTGAGGCGAAGTGGGAATTTTTATTTTAGATATTTTCATCTTCAGTCCTCGTCTTCATCAAAAAATTTCCACAAAAGTATCTAAAATCATGGCATCGACGAATCAATATCTACTCCATGCAATCTTGTTTCCTTATACCTACATGTCAAGTATGAGAAAGAGTCATTGAAATCTTGTTGAAGTTAACCACATCAATACAAATATGTGCATTAATAAACTAAGGCGCATGACGATGAAATTTATTTTCATCAGACGATTCAGTTCTGTTGAAACAACCTTTGCAGCGTCCAGATTCCAGCAGACGGGATTGTTTATTCATTTTAAGGAACTTGTATCCGAGAGCAATACGTGGGGGTTGGTAACAGGTTTGTGTTTTCTCTGAGGCACGTGAAAGAACTGTAACGTATTGCTCTAGGAAACGCTCTATTTTTTTTCAAAATCTGTTTAATTCAAAACAATTTCAACATTATTTTTAAGCCTGTGGATTTTTTTTGCATGGAAATGATATTGTTATTCTCTTTTACTCGATTCATACATACCACACTGGATGGCGTATAGCCAATAGCTGCTCACACATACATCGTACTTCAATAAACTAGATGTCTCTAAAGTGCCTGTCTTTCCTTGTTCAGCTACTGACCAGGCCAGAAGGTAGACAGCTACCACCAAAATCAAAGGTATAAATCTTTTTAACAGTTCTTTGTCTGGCAATCTTACTTTTATCACTTTATTTGCTGGCCGAAAAATAACAGCTATTCTAAATAAAGATTAAAATCGTGCAAGTAGGAGATTAAAATATGAACAAGATATAGATCTTTCTGCAATTCGTCTGGATTACTGTTGAAGACCAAACAGCGATTTCCAATCAACAATAAAACGCACTGTTTAGTTGCCTTTTGCATCATGTTCCAGTATAATATTGTTTTTTATGTAGATTATCTTCAAATTCTTTTTGATTTTTTTCATTTTGAAATATGTGTAAAGACTATGCTAATGAGTCTCACAGACTGTTTAATGTAAACAAATATGTGTTTTTGATACTTACAACAAAATGTCTAGAGATTTACAATGTACGTGAGTGTCCTTTAGAAATTTTTGGCGATTTTTTTATCTATCAGGAATATGGTATATTTTAAATGATAATCGAGTTATATTGAATTTTAAATAACATTGACAATTTTACACAAAACACAGTGTAATCTAATCACTTTTCATTCGTGTCATAATAATATTGTTCTAGTAAATTTTGTTCGTAAGGAATGGAGTAAAGGTTTAAATAATTTTGTACGTTATTAATTTAGTCTTTTGATGAATATATAGACTCAGTTGAACCGAACTTTTTGTTTATATTATAAAACATTTGTAACTTTCTTCAGTTTCGTCTAGTTTCGAGTTTTTCCCAGCTAATTTCTTGATAAATAATTTCGGACTTCGTGAATGACGGCAACCGGTTATTATTCGTGCTGCTTCAAGTTGCAAACACTCCAATTTTGTTGTAATTATGACCCCACAGTTATCGCAAACCTCGCTTGCATACTCAAATAATGGTCTTATATAAACTAAATGCAGCTTTTCTAAATTTCCACGATTTATTTGATACTTTAATTTGATAAACTCCTTCCATACATGTACCTCCATGTTTTGTACACTAATGCTCCATACATAAGGTTAAATCCAACATGGAACACACAGTTCTGTACAACGCAGAAGCCTTTTGATGCTCTTGGGTAAGCAAACAATCCCTGAAAATACAGAATTATTGACCAAGTTCCACAACATTTCACACATGCTATGGATAATTTTTTTTTATTATAAATAATAATAGAATTAATATACTTAAAATAAAACTTTTTGGGTAAGGAAATCGATTAATTTCTCAAAAATTCTAAATCTAAAACAAAGTTCTTTAAGACTAATGACTAGTAAACAATATATTTGTTGAGTTTAGAGGACAAACTGTGCGACTTTTTCTGTCCTTTCATTATGTGCGATATATGTAATCTAATCTTAATTTTAAGGACTACCTAGGCAATACTACTGTACGTCACATCTACTTCAAATTCATACCTGACATTATACATACGCGACATTTTGTGGTTGAAATCTACATTATTCCAAATGTCTTTGAACTGTTTCCTATCTTTACAATGATTTTCTCAACAAAGCGAAATTACTGAGCATATTGAAAGGACAAATATACCTAAGGAGCAATCAAAAAACGTCATCCATTGGACAGACAAACCCGGGAAGACAAACGAACAACTACAAGCACAACAAGTAAACACAGAAAACTAAAAACAACGAACAACACGAACTCCTATAAAAACCAGGAGTGAACCCAGGTGCTCCGGAAGGGTAAGCAGTTCCTGCTCCTTATACGGCACCCGTCGTGAAGTTCAACAAAGTTAATCCGGTGGAAGTCGCAAATCGGTGGAGGCACATGAAAGGTTACGACAGTGGGAACAGGTCCAACATCATCTTAGATATTGGAACACTGTAATGGTCAATCAATTCATGATGGCGACCGTAAAATTTCTTAAGTGATGACATCAACTTATCCCTGATAAAACCCTGGTTAAGATGCTTTTGTGACAGCAGTAATCCTCTTTGTCGAAAGTCAGGGTAGCTCACGCATGCCCTTGAAAATCGGATAAGCTGAGAAACGTTGACGTCATATGCAGGCGATGCCGGTATATTGCTACTTAAGAAGGGAAAATTAACAATAGGAAAGTTGAAGTCATCACGTTTGTCATAAAGTTTTGTCTTCAAACGTCTCTCATAGTCTATTTCAAGAAAAAAATCCAAATATGAAGCGGACTTTCGTGTATCTGTAGTATCCTTAATTTCAAGCTCACTGGGGTAGATAAGATGTAGAAAGTCTTGGAATTTGTCGTTATTTAACGACAACACATCATCTATATAACGAAAAGTGAAATTAAAGGATTGGGCTAGTTTGTTTTTGTTTTCACGTAGTAACCCTTGAATGAAGTCCGCTTCATATGAGTACAGAAACAGATCGGCGAGGAGAGGATCACAGTTGGTTCCCATTGGAATGCCGATTGTTTGTTGAAAAATTAGACCGCCAAATTCAACGAATATGTTGTCTATGAGAAAATCTAACATGTTTGTAATTTCATCTTCAGAATACTTTTTGTCAGAATCAGAGTGGTTCTTCACGAAATAAGACTGTTCTCTACCTAGAACTTAGAATATCAGGGATCATGCAGGGATGTTTTTTTTTCTTTCTTTTTTGAAATGATTTTAACAGTGCTAGTAATTTAGTTATTTGTTGTTGGTTTTCTCTTTGGTTTGTGTTTTATTACTTTCAATTTTTGTAATAGCTAAGAAGGTGTGTGATATATTCTTATTTGGTCCGTATGTTACTGTTCTCAAGAATTCATTTGTCTTTTAGTGTTATGGACTTTTATCTTACACTTTCCGTATTCTTTTGCCGATATTTATTTCATATCAAATAAAATTCCTATATCCCCATTAGATAAAAGGTGATCATGTGTCATTCATTATTCAACGATAATGCTTGTACCGGTCAATACCGAATGATAGTGACCGGTCATTATCAAGTGATAATGCTCGCTGTTGCTTTTAGTGTTACGTGTTGTACGCCTCCTTCTTAAACCGCACAAGTGATTCAGATTTATTCAAGCACACATCAGAAGAGATGATATTTCATTTCCTGTTTTTAGATGGCGACGTTCCATTGGAACCATCGTATGGTGTTTCTATATCTCAACTTATTCTATTCGCTCGTGTATGTAACAGCGTATTTGATTTAAACGAAAGAAATCTCTGTATTACTGAAAAAATTTTTACACCAGAGATTTCGATATCACAAACTTATCAAAACTTTTACTAAATTTTATCATCGGTACAAGGACATCATTCTTAAATATATATCAACGTGTAAACATCTTATATGTTCAGGTATTTCAGGTTATATTCTATACAAAGCATAAACATGTCGTTATTCACCTGAAAAGCTAACCAAACCTTTAAACAGACTTATCCACAAGGGATATAGCTACGATACTGTTGTAAAGTCATTAAAGATGGCATTTTTGGAATTAATATTGATTCACTCATAATAGGGTCTTTGCATCGGAAATAAAAACATTTATTCTAAAACCAGTTGTTGGTATGATTCGGGTTATGCTCTCGTATATTTATGATGGCATGATACTAAATCCCTAACGGAGGGGATTGAGGTCTGGAGCTGGTATGTCAGTAACTGCTAGACCCTTTGTTAATATATATTTATCATTGTCATTTTGCTTAGTTTCTGTTCTTACCTTTTTTAACATCGGACTCGGACATCTTTTGAACTGAGTTTTACTGTGTGTATCGCTGTGTGTTTGTTTATTCCATATTGGCTAGAGGTATAGGGAGGATTGAGATCTCACAAAACATGTTTAACCCTGCCGCATTTTTGCGCTTGTCCCAAGTCAGGTTAGTCTTGTGTGTTTTTTGAATTTTGATTCATTTGTATGTTTCGGATTGTAGTGTGCCGTCCATTTCTCTGAACTAGTATGCATTATTGTTTAGGGGTCAGCTGAAGCCCGCCTCCGGTGAGGGATTTTCTCGCTGCGTTGAAGACTCATTTGTAGCCTTGAGATGTTTTCTACTCTTTGGTCGGGTTGTTGTCTCTTTGACACATTAACCGTTTCCATTCTCTATTCTACTGACTAAGCAAAATGAACATGGTCTTCAATAAAAGACAAAGTCTGAAAATTATTTTCAATACATTCTCCGAACAAATGTGTGAAGAAAAAAAAACACGGTCGCTTCAATGAAATAAAAATAATAGTTACTTATTCAGAGGGCATTATCATGAAAAATTGACAACCATTGGGACAAGTATTGACTTGAACACCGATGATGCCCTTTTCTGCGGCTCGGGCATTATATGTGTTTCAGTCAATACTAGTGTTTCTTGGGGAGTCTATATTCATGATAATGCACTCTGTATAGGTAACTATTATATAGGTATTACACAAATGCAATTAAGGGGAAACCTAAAAAAAACTAGTATTAAAACTAGGAAAATTTTTTCAACCAACATTCGGTGTTAAGTGCTTTCTAACGCTATGTAATATGTGATGTATATCAAAAGTCTGCCTTTTTCTTCTTAATGTTTCAAATATCTAATTTACAGTAAGTTGAAAGCGTTGCAGCCATTATTCAAATATTGACCCCCCACCTCCCATAAAACAAAAAAATCCCCAATAACCAATATTAACAAGATTGAAATGAAAGATTTTCTGATTCATTTGCAGTCTTTTGTTCGTGTTATAAATAATTGTTCATAACCCAATGAAAAATTTTTAAATAAAAAAAGAAATACGGAAATTAAATATTACAAAGGAATCTAGTAACTACGTTCCGGACACTAATATTTCATTTATATCGTCATAACATCAATAGTATAGTGCTGTATTAGTTAATGAAATTCTATTTAAGAAAACATACAGCAAAACTAATTAACAAGGAAATGTACCTTCAAAAGATTATTGAAAGTCCATTTAATAATCATACTTACAGTACAGCACATCAACATTCCACCAGCACACATAAATAAGAGGAAAATGGGACTTCCGGTCTTTATTGCCTAGAAGAGGAAATGTAATCGATCATTCAACCTATCCCTAATGATAAAATGCATATAGTTTTTCCTTTTCGTTTTAGATATTTTAACTGAGTTTTCATTTTACAGAACTGTTGGTTCTTACATGAATGATACATTTCCTACTATATATTACTAAGAGAAAAAGCTAAATGTGTACTTTTTCTGTAGCTAAAGACATAATGCAAGGCCGAGATTTTTTTATGCAATGATCACACGTGCACTTGTAGAAAACGAATCTTCTTTTTAGCTCACATGGCCCAAAGTGAAATTCACTTAAATATATTGTCTAAAACCATCCAGCCAATTGGAACCGAATTAAGCAGCAATCATCCTTAGGTGGTCCTCTTTCAGAATTGTATCCGATGACCCCGGCCGCCATCCAAGATGGTTGCAAGAGCTGAACATAGTTTAACATTAGATCCTATGAGAAAACTGACTTATTAATCTTCTTGTCTGAAATCAGTAAGCCAATTGGAACCAAACTTGGTAACAATGGTCCTTAAGTGGTCCTTTTTCATAATAATATTCGATTACCCCGCCTGCCATCAAAGATGGGAAAATTGACTTAAAAATCTTCTTGTCTGAAATCAGTAAGGAACATGTGCAACAACACTTGGCAGCAATGGTCCTTAGGTAGGTGGTCCTCTTTCAGAATTGTATATGATGACCCCGCCCGCCATCCAAGATGGTTGCAAGAGCTGAACATAGTATAACATTAGATCCTATGAGAAAACTGACTTATTAATCTTCTTGTCTGAAATCAGTAAGCCAATTGGAACCAAACTTGGTAACAATGGTCCTTAAGTGGTCCTTTTTCATAATTATATTCGAATACCCCGCCTACCATCCAACATTTGTTCCATCTACAAACTATAAATTGGAACAGAAAGGTAATACAGATATTCAATAAGAATGCGTTTTAATTTTCATCTGAATTAATTCACTTCAGAAACTGTGCAAACAACTCGCAAATATCAAAGTTATTGTAATAAACCATTACTGATTTGGTATTCTTGTTACCAGTTTATATATATAGTCTAAAGATTTGCTCAACGGTACTAATATATGATGGTAATATACGAAGATGATGTTATAAAATCGTGTTGACAAATATTTCGGCTTAACAAATAGCCTTCGTCAGTGTCGATAGTTTTTACGTACTAATATAAGATGGTAATATACGAAGATGATGTTATAAAATCGTGTTGACAAATATTTCGGCTTAACAAATAGCCTTCGTCAGTGTCGATAGTTTTTACGTACTAATATAAGATGGTAATATACGAAGATGATGTTATAAAATCGTGTTGACAAATATTTCGGCTTAACAAATAGCCTTCGTCAGTTTCGATAGTTTTTACGTACTAATATAAGATGGTAATATACGAAGATGATGTTATAAAATCGTGTTGACAAATATTTCGGCTTAACAAATAGCCTTCGTCAGTGTCGATAGTTTTTACGTACTAATATAAGATGGTAATATACGAAGATGATGTTATAAAATCGTGTTGACAAATATTTCGGCTTAACAAATAGCCTTCGTCAGTGTCGATAGTTTTTACGATAATACTATTGTAAAAACTATCGACTCTGACGAAGCCTATTTGTTAAGCCGAAATATTTGTCAACACGATTTTATAACATCATCTTCGTATATTACCATCTTATATTAGTACGTAAAAACTATCGACACTGACGAAGGCTATTTGTTAAGCCGAAATATTTGTCAACACGATTTTATAACATCATCTTCGTATATTACCATCTTATATTAGTACGTAAAAACTATCGACACTGACGAAGGCTATTTGTTAAGCCGAAATATTTGTCAACACGATTTTATAACATCATCTTCGTATATTACCATCTTATATTAGTACGTAAAAACTATCGACACTGACGAAGGCTATTTGTTAAGCCGAAATATTTGTCAACACGATTTTATAACATCATCTTCGTATATTACCATCTTATATTAGTACGTAAAAACTATCGACACTGACGAAGGCTATTTGTTAAGCCGAAATATTTGTCAACACGATTTTATAACATCATCTTCGTATATTACCATCTTATATTAGTACGTAAAAACTATCGACACTGACGAAGGCTATTTGTTAAGCCGAAATATTTGTCAACACGATTTTATAACATCATCTTCGTATATTACCATCTTATATTAGTACGTAAAAACTATCGACACTGACGAAGGCTATTTGTTAAGCCGAAATATTTGTCAACACGATTTTATAACATCATCTTCGTATATTACCATCTTATATTAGTACGTAAAAACTATCGACACTGACGAAGGCTATTTGTTAAGCCGAAATATTTGTCAACACGATTTTATAACATCATCTTCGTATATTACCATCTTATATTAGTACGTAAAAACTATCGACACTGACGAAGGCTATTTGTTAAGCCGAAATATTTGTCAACACGATTTTATAACATCATCTTCGTATATTACCATCTTATATTAGTACGTAAAAACTATCGACACTGACGAAGGCTATTTGTTAAGCCGAAATATTTGTCAACACGATTTTATAACATCATCTTCGTATATTACCATCTTATATTAGTACGTAAAAACTATCGACACTGACGAAGGCTATTTGTTAAGCCGAAATATTTGTCAACACGATTTTATAACATCATCTTCGTATATTACCATCTTATATTAGTACGTAAAAACTATCGACACTGACGAAGGCTATTTGTTAAGCCGAAATATTTGTCAACACGATTTTATAACATCATCTTCGTATATTACCATCTTATATTAGTACGTAAAAACTATCGACACTGACGAAGGCTATTTGTTAAGCCGAAATATTTGTCAACACGATTTTATAACATCATCTTCGTATATTACCATCTTATATTAGTACGTAAAAACTATCGACACTGACGAAGGCTATTTGTTAAGCCGAAATATTTGTCAACACGATTTTATAACATCATCTTCGTATATTACCATCTTATATTAGTACGTAAAAACTATCGACACTGACGAAGGCTATTTGTTAAGCCGAAATATTTGTCAACACGATTTTATAACATCATCTTCGTATATTACCATCTTATATTAGTACGTAAAAACTATCGACACTGACGAAGGCTATTTGTTAAGCCGAAATATTTGTCAACACGATTTTATAACATCATCTTCGTATATTACCATCTTATATTAGTACGTAAAAACTATCGACACTGACGAAGCCTATTTGTTAAGCCGAAATATTTGTCAACACGATTTTATAACATCATCTTCGTATATTACCATCTTATATTAGTACGTAAAAACTATCGACACTGACGAAGGCTATTTGTTAAGCCGAAATATTTGTCAACACGATTTTATAACATCATCTTCGTATATTACCATCTTATATTAGTACGTAAAAACTATCGACACTGACGAAGGCTATTTGTTAAGCCGAAATATTTGTCAACACGATTTTATAACATCATCTTCGTATATTACCATCTTATATTAGTACGTAAAAACTATCGACACTGACGAAGGCTATTTGTTAGGCCGAAATATTTGTCAACACGATTTTATAACATCATCTTCGTATATTACCATCTTATATTAGTACGTAAAAACTATCTACACTGACGAAGCCTATTTGTTAAGCCGAAATATTTGTCAACACGATTTTATAACATCATCTTCGGATATTACCATCTTATATTAGTACGTAAAAACTATCGACACTGACAAAGGCTATTTGTTAAGCCGAAATATTTGTCAACACGATTTTATAACATCATCTTCGTATATTACCATCTTATATTAGTACGTAAAAACTATCGACACTGACGAAGGCTATTTGTTAAGCCGAAATATTTGTCAACACGATTTTATAACATCATCTTCGTATATTACCATCTTATATTAGTACGTAAAAACTATCGACACTGACGAAGGCTATTTGTTAAGCCGAAATATTTGTCAACACGATTTTATTACGTCTTCGTATATTACCATCTTATATTAGTACGTAAAAACTATCGACACTGACGAAGGCTATTTGTTAAGCCGAAATATTTGTCAACACGATTTTATAACATCATCTTCGTATATTACCATCTTATATTAGTACGTAAAAACTATCTACACTGACGAAGCCTATTTGTTAAGCCGAAATATTTGTCAACACGATTTTATAACATCATCTTCGTATATTAGCATCTTATATTAGTACGTAAAAACTATCGACACTGACGAAGGCTATTTGTTAAGCCGAAATATTTGTCAACACGATTTTATTACGTCTTCGTATATTACCATCTTATATTAGTACGTAAAAACTATCGACACTGACGAAGGCTATTTGTTAAGCCGAAATATTTGTCAACACGATTTTATAACATCATCTTCGTATATTACCATCTTATATTAGTACGTAAAAACTATCTACACTGACGAAGCCTATTTGTTAAGCCGAAATATTTGTCAACACGATTTTATAACATCATCTTCGTATATTACCATCTTATATTAGTACGTAAAAACTATCGACACTGACAAAGGCTATTTGTTAAGCCGAAATATTTGTCAACACGATTTTATAACATCATCTTCGTATATTACCATCTTATATTAGTACCGTTGTGCAAATTTTTAGACTTATATAATTTTTTCCTTATCTGCGCAGTGACATTAGTGGATATTTATACCAATTTCAAAATTATTTAATACGTTTGTTACCCTCAAGAGGCCCCAGTTGATTTGGCAGGTGAACTCAACTTTCCAAAGATCGATGAGCAGGTACACTATTGATAGTCGCATGAGATTATATAAAATAAAGGAAAATTTGGCTGCAAATATTTTTTTTCGACAAAAAAATATTTAAGTCAGTATTGTACATAAGTTTGTTTATATCAGTCAATCAGGTCAAGTAGGTGTGGCCTAAATATTATAGTCAGTGACCTATATAACTTGTAAATATACTGTCAACGCATTTTGACTCATCAAATAGAACGATTGCAGTATAAATTTAGTTATGCATGCATAGCAAACATAATTACTCAAATAAAAATTAAAAACTGCACAAATTTACAACTCAAAATCCATTTAAGGACAGATATGCATGAAGACAATAATCACTCACGCGTTTTCAAAAACTTTACCAATTTTATATAATGGTGTATATTTCACATCGGTATGGAAATGCAATTCCTTTATTTTTTAAATTAAGTTCTTATCATTATTCTGTAAATCGTGTTAAAAAATCTCGTATATATGTATTGTTTCTATGTATAATGAATATTAGTTCCCCGAGAATATCATCTGTTCTAAAGTCAAGAAACAAAGGAGTTAGTTTTGTCCTATGTTGGTTTTTGGTTTTACACTTTTGGGCTATTTGGGCATTTTAGGCACCATACTATGTATTGGTTTGTTGTTTTGAATTTCAAAAGTTTTTGCCTTGAACACTACTTATGAGACTTATATTGTTGAAATGTGCACATACTGCGCATCAAAATTAATATTGCACAATGATTATTTTACATATCATATTATATTTACATGGTCATCAAGTATCATAATTATAGAAAAGCCAAGGAATCATTTATTATTTTTATCAAATGTCCAACTAATGCAATTACTGTCACATTATAAAATTAATTTAATTACCAGTTCATTCCTGAAGCATGTCGTAACAATGGATAATACAAAGATAGTTGTAAAAGTTAGAACGGTAAACAGTAGAACAGGGAACCTGAATGCAAACATAAATTCATATAGACATGGAGAATCATCTACACATGTTGTACAGCCTTCTTTACACGGTAAACATCGGTATTGTGTTGTATCTGTAGAATTTTCAATGTCCATACCACCGAACGCCTTTATTTCAGTATTTGTATCCGGAAAATAGTATCCTTGGCTACAGACACACTGGTAAGCTCCACGTACAAAGCCAAGTCCTTGTTTAAAGCTACACTGCAAGGTAAGTTTGATTCAGTGCTTAAGAAAAGATGCTAAATAATTATTCACACACACATACACCACCAACCACCCAATAATCCATATCTTTTGTTCTGAAAATAATGTAATTGTTGATTTTTCAAGACATGTTAATTTGCAATATAAAAATAAAAAGACATGGTGTGTACGTCATTGCAGCCTATAAACTATAAGAGACTGATAAAATCTATTGCTGTCACGACTATGAGCAGCATACCAAATTAAAAAAACAAGCTCTCGAAAGAACTGATGTCAGAAAATCAATCATAGTTTATGTCAAAATAGTAACATTAAGTTATAAGTAGACAAGCCAAACTTTATTGCTGTATGTACATTCTAAAACAAGTCTAATTGTATCTACACAATATAACATCCGATAAACTTTATCAAACATATTTTCTTGCAGATTTCAAGAACTTGTAATGCAGATTTCTTACTTCTGTAGTAACAGGACATCTATGGGTTCCTCTGAACACATCTAAAGCACTAAAACTATCTGTATCAGGATCGCATTGGTTGATGTCAATATTCGTCAGTTCAATATCAATTGTTGCTACACCCCTGGAAAGTATATATACTATCGTGCTAAGAGATAATAAGACAATATAAAAGCTAGCATAAAAAAGGTAATTTTTTTAATTTGGAAAAAAGTTACATTTGGGTTTTATTTAATCCATCAAAGGGTAGTATTGATTAGCTGGAAGATGAAGCTAATGTTTCCTTATAGACCGTGTAATAATTACTAGTAGTGGATAATTATATCAATAATCAGTTCCAAATGCAAATTATTTTAACCCTATTATGATAAAGATCAACATCACAATATGTATAAATAATACATTCATCGAAGTATAAAATTGAATAGGGTAAGAAAAAATCTCCAATGCTTGGAAAATATATCTCAGAATAGAAATTTTAAGTATGAGAATCTATTTAGATTTTAGTGTATTACTACATCAAATATTTTGAGTTATTTTGAATAACAATTTAAGGATTGCCATTATGTGAAAGTTGTTTCAAAAAGTCATATTTATGTACTTACTGAAACTTTAGTTGACCTGAAATTATCGAGAAGATAGGAGATGAATATGTGATCATCCATAGGTCTCCTCCACCACAGTCAAAATAAGGTTTAGTCCAATAACCGTCTTCTATCCTAGCAGTAAGTAATGTCCTTTGTTCTTCAGGTAGAGAGATACTCCCAGATCTAAGGTGAGAATGCATTATATTCTTTTAATTTTATATTGGTATTAACATCTTTTCGACAGACTGTCCTGAAAAATGCGGTTTGATCACTAAAATAATTTCTGAAATTTATATTTATTTTCTTTATTTAGGGAAATTCATCAAGAAAGAGTAATTTTAATTTACGGTTATTTTATTACGATGGTATTCAGTGTTACATAGATTGGTTTCTAGTTTGTCGTGTAGATCATTTTACCTTGTTTAATAAAGTTCTCATTATTTATAATAATATGTAAAAGTATTTGAGAAAGAGAATATTGATATTAGATTTGAAATAATTTTCATAATATTGTGGGTTTATATCACTACGAATGCCGAGGGGAAATCCGATTAAAACAACATAAAAAAGAAGCAGAATCTCTGGAGGTTGTATTAGTAAAGAAATTTGAAGGAAACTTTAAAGCAGATTTGACTGGATACCGGTATCCATTAGATCAGCCTATTAGCATAACAAAAGGATGAACGCATAAAGAAAAACAATAGTAAAAACATTTTACCTGTACTTTGTTTTAGATACGGTTTCTGTAGTATTTTCCCAGCTGCTTGTCTTCAAAATATAATACCATTCTGTCATGTTACTGAGATAATTGTAAAACAATGATATATCATGAGCAAAAACAGTGCCATTCTTACGGTAAGCATATGGACAAAACGATAAATATTTGGAGTATAATCCAGGTTCGACTGCTATTGCTGACCCAAATATCAAAGATTGACCATTAACGTTGTTTTTTACAAATGAAAAAAGAATTTCATCCGTGAGGGAATCGAGTGACCCACCATTTTGTAGAATTATAGATGTTAAGAAGTTGGATGTTAAAATTGCAGGTTTTGTATATTCTCGCCAGGTACTGTGATTGAAGGTAAGGTCTAATGTTTCCTCTGTTCCACCAGTACAAGGACTTTGTTCTACTCTACTGACATATTCTAAGGCTAATTTTGCTGCTTCTTTATCGTTTACACCTACAAATTCACAAGAAATCAGGTTGTTGAAATACGCACGTAATATGTATCTGTATGTACATCGTCTCAACATAACATGCACTCAATAAGTTCAGTTCTAATTAATTGTTAAAACATCTATTAATTTCACCGTTTGCACAAAATGAGAATAAAAAGTTCAAAGTTCAAAATTTTTTTGATTTAAAATACAACATAGGATTATCATCAAATTACAAATACACATGAAATAAAACATAATTAGACAGACATACAATATATTCTTGATATATATCAAATATAATACCTTACAAACTTGTTATCACAGCTGAGGAATGTTTCAATTAATATTACTATGGTTGTATATACATATTCGAGATTATTTCCCAGATAATAGTATCAAATGGAAAGGCGAAGTAAAGAAATATATTATATATAATAAACCATATTACCTACATATTTTAATTATCTGTTATTTGAACTTGTTTCTAAAATCATATATTTCATTAACTTTTTCAATACAAAGTTTTGTGATATCATAATCGTTACCTCTAAGTATAACATGAAATTTATCCTTCTCAGATATTTTGTAAAAAGGGGGACACTGGAGTTTAACTCAGAAAGAAGTTTGTTTCTGATTGGATTTAATTCCACACATTTCATTATAAAATGAAATTCCCAGGTATCAATTATTTTGCAAAAAAGCTGCTCAGCCCAGATGGCCAAAATAGCTCGCCTGCTATACAGCCTCTCCCATAATTAAGGCCAATGTACGGGCCTGATTAGTTGACATGTAATTTATCTAAAAAGAATATGGTTGTTCAATTCCTGACACAATTGCTGTTCTACAATTGAAGGTCACAGACCTTAAAACCTGGAATAAATATCTCCTACCACGATAAGTTCAATACCGCCTTTCCATCTTTTTAAATAAATATCTATTTACGTATTTTTTGTTTGTTTGTTTTTTTAACTTGTCGTACTTCAGTTTTCGCCAAGTGGACCCATATATAGATAGTTCAGAGAGCAAAAAAAGATGATGTGAAATTATCCGCCTAATATTCTAAATTTGCATCTATCTATCCTTAAGATATTATTAAAAACATGGGTTATACAATTGTTAATTCGAATTATTAGTTTCAAGTAACCACTTCAATCCAATAGTTAATAACATTCGACTTTCCCTCACTTATGGAGGGAATATAATGAGGACTTAGATACTCTAGATACTGAGCTCCATTATATCGGTAAACACAGGGCAGTCTACTTCGCAGCAATTGTTCTTAAAGAAACAATGCAGCGCTCAATAAAACCCCGGAAAAAATCGTTTTCTCGTTTCAATCCTTTCAAATATCATTCTTCTTGTATGTATACGTTGAAATATTTAAAGAAAGTATTTAGATACAAGATATCTGCTACGATCTACAAAATATTTACGTGTGTTGTCCTGTAGCCTGAGAATTCCTAGCTTTAGACCTACCATCAGAGAATCTGGGACTATTTGTCCCATAAATCTTCCACCACTGAGTAATATGTATATTTATCCCAGATCAATAGATACATGGCTACAATTTTAAAGTTTTATCTTCTAACAGAAAGTCATTAAATTCAAACGTCGATTAGAAGTAAAAGAGTCTTAACTTCATTAGAATCGTGGAATCAAAGTGCAGTCAAGCGATTTTCCTTTAAAAATTATACAATTAATAATATTATTATTTAAACATAAATAAATGAATGAACAAAAACAAAAAACAAACCCCCAAACTCAAACAGAATGTTTTTAAGCAATGATAGACAACGTAATGCCAACATACCAAACCACAAAAATGTTTATAAATTGCATATTTTTATTTACAAATATGACTATCTACCACTCATTAAACCGTTATTGTATTACTGTTACAAACAAAGCAAATATACCTAACTGTGTCTTACCCATCATACTGTCAATGGTACATTCATAACATTCATACCCAATACTATCTAACCAATTATACAATCATTGTTACATACGTAAAATACACACCCAACACTGTCAATCAATTTAACAAACATGAAATACATACCCAACACTGCCTAACCAATCATACAATCATGCTACAAACACATCATACAAACAAAACACTGTCCAATCAATCATACAATCACTTTACATTTATATCCCAAAATAAACAACAAAATGGACAACTTGAAAGGTCAACAATGACATATTAATTAATAAAAGACACACAAACAGACAGAACGAAGAACAAAAACAAAATAAAAGAGCACCAAACACAAACATAAACAAAACAAACTCAGGATAGTCAGAATTGGTACTACTATACAGACACTGAACACTGTCTAACCAATCATACAATCGACGCTAATAAAACATAAACACCCATCACTGTTTAGCAAATCATACATTCGCTGCTACAAATATTACAAACACACCCAATCATACCATCATTGATGCAAATATACCACACCTAACACTATCTAAGGGAGCAACCATTTGCTTTTTACATGGGATGGGGGGGGGGGGGGGCATGGAAGGAATTTGAAAAAGGGCAGGATGCAAAATTTGGTGAAAAAAGGCAAGACCAAAAATCCTCAGAAAAAAGGCAGGATGAAATTGTATTTTTAAAAAAGGGAGAGGATACATAAAAAAGGCAGAACAACACCAGGTAGTAAAAAAAGCAGTGACTTAAGATTACTTCCATGACCACTCCCTCATAAAAATCAAATGGTTGATCCCTAACCAATCATAAAATCTCTTCTACATACATATCATATAAACCTAACACTGTCTAATCAATTATTCAATCACTGCTACATAAATTACTTACACACCCAACATAGTGAAGCCAATCAATTAATAATATCCACAAACATGACATGCATACAATTCAATACTTGCTACATACATAACATACACTCTCAACACTCAACATGTTTCATAAATCAATCATAAAATCACTGCGTTATTACAAAACACAGACCAAACACTGTTTAACCAACCATACAATCACTACTACATATACAAGACACAGACCAAAAACTGTTTAACTAATCATACAATCATTGCTATATAAACAACACATAGACCAAACATGGTTTAACCAATCATACAATCACTGCTACATATACAAAACACAGACCAAACAACATACAATCACTGCTACATATACAAAATACTGACCAAACACTGTTTAACCAATCATACAACACTTCTACATATACAAAACACAGACCAAACACTGTTTAACCAATCATACAATCACTGCTACATATACAAGACACAGACCAAACACTGTTTAACCAATCATACAATCACTGCTACATATACAACACACAGACCAAACACTGTTTAACTAATCCTACAAACACTGCTACATATATAACATACAGACTAAACACTGTTTAAATAATCATACAATTACTGCAAATATACCTCACCCAACACCGTCTAACCAACCATACAATCACTGCTACAAATATAACATATAAAACTAACACTGTCCAACCAATCATACAATCACTGCTACATATACAACACACAGTCCTAGCACTTTTTAACTAATCATACGATCACTGCTACATAAACAACACACAGACCAAACACTGTTTAACTAATCCTAAAATCACTGCTACATATACAACACATAGACCAAGCACGGTTTAACCAATCATACACTCACTGCTACATATACAACACACAGACAAAACACTGTTTAACCAATCATACAATCACTGCTATCACAAAATACCTCAATAAATTACGTAAATAACATAGTTTTACTATGACGTACCAAACTTCATTGCGGTGTGCGCAATGACGAAACTCGGTAAGGGGCATCTCCGTAACGAATCTAAAACATATATATGCAGTTGATAATAACCCTTTCAGTGCCAAGCTGTTTTTTTACAGCCGACTGTCCACTGATGTTCACAATAGCAGACGTTAACAAGAGCGCAACTTCAGCATCCATAAGGGGGAAAAATAAGGGATTTTAATATGACGTGCCGCTTTCGCTATAGAAAAACAACCGTGTTCTAAATACAACAATTATTATTGACATCTGCGCACAATGCCATGTTGGTGGGAAGCGTGAAGCACACATGAAATCACTATAAACTGTTGTATTTTGTTGATAAAATAAAGTTTCAAAGTCATATTCTTCTATCTCACTGAATATATCTTACATACATGTATATCGCTTTGCGAACATTTAGCAAAGCTCGAAATACAAGAACGAAAATGGTATGAAATTCGAAAGTGCGACATCATAATCCAACGTATAACGTCCAAATAACGCCAGATCGACAGTCAAAAACGGAAAATCGTACGTTGTACAGGATGTGGAACACTGGTATTTGCTTTAAAATCTTGCAAAAATGTAAGTCTGATTTTATTTTGTTTGTTAAACATTTTACGTTTTTTCTGTATAAGTTGTTGCCTTGTTAAAATCGACATGGCTGTCTGTCACAGTATATGACGCCTTATATGGTTCGCTTCGGTTACAGAAATGATGCAAATTGTCCTATTAGAATCAAAATAATTCATTGGTGCCATGCCCTATGGTTATTTGAACGTGGTAAGGCTTTATATTTGTTAATATTGTACACCTAACTAACGCTCTATGTAAAATATAAACAAATATAAGGCCTTTCCATGTTAAATTAACCATTATAGAGCATGGCATCAATGAATTATTTCTTAAATATTGATTCTGAATATTGAAAACTTTAGAGACTTTAAATATCATGGAATATTTCTTAATTGATCAATATATAGCTATATGATCTTGTTCGTTGTTTGTCAAATTTTTAATATAGAATATAGGGTACGAATAAACCGCATTTTCTGTCCAAGCAGATTTATGGCAACAAGAATGGAATGAAATTAAATGTGATTTTTCTATAATAATTATGAATTTAACAAAATCTGAACGAATTTACATTATCGGTCCCCACAAAAATTGCGGGAATTCACGGTTAATACGTCTATATTGAAGAAGGGCGCGCCAAAAAAGAAAAAAGGGAAAATAAGCAATTTTGAGCAAAGATAACAAAAAATTCGAAATGTTTGGAGCAAATTGCATTTAAAAAAAATATTTTAAATGAACATTTGAACGTGGATACAAAACCTTGACTTTCCATCGCTAAGGTAAGTGTGTCATGTGATCAGGTTTGACTCCAAAACGTCACTTCCGGTTACTTAAAATATCCGTTGGATGTAAATAAAACCACGTTGAAATCAGCTGATTATGAAGTTGAAGTATTTGTCAAAAAAGTGTGAGTCAATAGAAAATTTATTAGTTTGGTTAATTGGATTAGGATTGCCCTTAGTTCTTAGCCATTGTATTTGTAATTTTTTTAAGGCTGGGCATTTTGGATTAAGGAAAGACAGTTCCTACAGTCGGGACAATTATATCAGGAGGTGTTCAAATAAGAAGTGTAATAAGACATTGCTTTGCGTCGTGGATCTTGGTTTGAAAATCATAATTTGACATTTGAACAAATCGTTTACATTATATACTTCTGGGTTTACAAAGTGTAATCAAGAATTTGTCATTCAGGAACTTGAAATTGGCCAGCGGACAATAGTAGATTGGTAGAATTACGTCCGAGAAATTCTTGAAAAAAGAAGCGACGACGTAATCGGTGGACCAGGAAAAACAGTGGAAAACGACGAGGGCAAGTTCACATAACGCAAGTACCGCAAAGAAAGAAAATCGACGTTGTATGGGTCTTCGACGGCATTGAAGAGATTCAAAGAAGTGTTTTTTACCCGTGTTGCAGACAGCACAGATAACACCCTAGTTTCTATTATAAAGGATCATATCAAACCGGGAACAACAATAATCAGTGACTGTTGGGAGATCTACAACTCTCTGGACAAAGAAGGATTCAGCCATCTTACAGTTAATCACTCAGTAAATTTTGAAGATCTCGATTCTAATTAGTGTACATCGTACTGGATCTTTTATATTAGTCATACAACCATACAAATCGTGCAAATCGTATCTATAGAACGGGAGTGTATTTATTTCACGTAAAAAGTACCGGGCGTGCATCTTTTCCGTATGGAAGTGGAGAGAACGATATGTTCCGAATAAAATGTCTGCGAAGAAAAGTAACGCAACGTTCGAATGAATTTATCTGTTTTTTTCTTCGCGCAATTTTATAAAATTTGAAAATTGCAGTCAATATGATACAAGAATTATGACGAGTTCCATCAAGCTAACTGATTGCGACGCTGACGAAATGAACATAATTTGTAAAGAACCTCCCGTAGATGTTTTCCGTCAAGTTTCGTTCCATTTGGCCCAGCGATTTCAGAGGAGAAGATTTTTTTTATATTTGCCAATCAGTCACAACAATGCCCATGGTTGCCATGTTTGTTGTCCAATCAGAACGAAATGAGCAAACTTTATAAAGAACCTAATATAGATGTTTCCTGTTAAGTTTAATTCCATTCGGCCAAGAGGTTTCAGAGGAGAAGATTAAAATGTGAAAAGTTAATAGACGGGCGGACGCCAAGTGATGACAAAAGCTCACATGTCCTTTGGCCAGGTGAGCTAAAAACAGGTTTACGTGAACGTACAATTATCCTACAACTACGCTATTAACTGACCAATATAGCCTACCCAATATTGTTTTTCGATATTGGGTCAGTAGCCCAATATAGCCTCCTGGTACCTTTGTCCTCCCATTCAACGATATTTAGCATTGCGTTCTGGTTCACAGTGATTATGACGTCGTGTTTCCCTAGATTACGCGCCAAAAACGACCCGTCTTCAAATCAGCTATAAATGTTCCATTTTAATGCCCTTTCGCCCAAACAGATAACAATTAAGTGTTGCAGGATAAAAACAATATACGTACAATGTCAGAAAATATAAAGTTTATTTGTACTCGCCGCAAAACGGGCGAGAAATGCTCGGTAAACCTCGCATTTCTACCCGTTCCTATGGCTCGTACAAATAAACTGTATATTTTTTGACAATGTACCTATATTGTATATTTATATGAATTTCTCGTGGTACTGGTAGGGTTAACTCTTTCACTGCCAAGGCATTTTTGGAAATACTATTGTGACTTCCAAGTGATCGGCCCTGACATTCAAAACTGGTCTCCATGCGATCTTATTGTTCTATGCAACAGTATGTAACGTCACGGTGATTAGGATAGTGAGCTCGCACTTTCTGATTTTTCTCCGATAAATTGTTGTGACGATTTTAAGCTTTAGGTTAGATATTGACTGGTGCTACCTAACATGTCTACTTGATTCATTGGTATACAATACTTTGAATACTTAATTTCAAAGGACCTTCCTGTCAGTTATATTGAGAGAGAGAAGGAAGATTTTTTACACGATATTCTTTTTTTCTACAGATAACTGTACCTAACGACCCTCTCACCACTTTTTGTAACCAAAAGCGCACTTTTTGATGATTATAATTTGCATTATGTCCTATAATATATATGAAAAAGAGTAGAAGGAGAGGTGCACATATTCTATGTGTTCAGAATAAGTGTGCAATATTTCAGAAGTGCCAGGTTTACGGTGTTGGAGTTTTACGGTGTTGGTTGAGTACTTCTTGTTTAATATAAGTTTGGTTTTTGGTCTTCAAAATGTTTCGGTTATAATGCTACTGATGAGAGGTAACTCCTTGAAATGCGTCGTATACAGCATAGTATAAATTTACTGTATCTAATATGAGTATCTTTGGATTGTTATTTTGAAACTCCTGGGATGATGCTTCTGCTGGTGGACCCTAGGTCCCCGAGGGTATTCGCCAACCCAGTCGTCAGACTTGTCTGACATGATTATTCATTGATTTGTTACAGAAATTACCAGTATTTAGCAAAATTCAAAAATAATAGAAATACTAAGGGTTCATTCCTTGTATTGCACATGGTAGATCTCCTTGGCTGAAATTTGGCTTCCTATTTCGGTATTTTTGGTTGAGTACTTCTTGTTTAATATAAGTTTGGTTTTTGGTCTTCAAAATGTTTCGGTTTTAATGCTGCTGATGAGAGGTAACTCCTTGAAATGCGTCGTATACAGCATAGTATAAATTTACTGTATCTAATATGAGTATCTTTGGATTGTTATTTTGAAACTCCTGGGATGATGCCTCTGCAGGTGGACCCTAGGTCCCCGAGGGTATTCGCCAACCCAGTCGTCAGACTTGTCTGACATGATTATTCATTGATTTGTAACAGAAATTACCAGTATTTAGCAAAATTCAAAAATAATAGAAATACTAAGGGTTCATTCCTTGTATTGCACATGGTAGATCTCCTTGGCTGAAATTTGGCTTCCTATTTCGGTATTTTTGGTTGAGTACTTCTTGTTTAATATAAGTTTGGTTTTTGGTCTTCAAAATGTTTCGGTTTTAATGCTGCTGATGAGAGGTAACTCCTTGAAATGCGTCGTATACAGCATAGTATAAATTTACTGTATCTAATATGAGTATCTTTGGATTGTTATTTTATATTACACAAACTAGGTATCCATCGTACCGAATGCGCCTAAAAAGTTAAAAAATGAGAAAATGAGAAATTTTACATTCTTTTCTCAGATTACGCCAAAAAGCGAGGTGCTCATCTTCAATGTGTTCAGAATAAATATGCAAAATTTCAGAAGTGCGGGTTTATTGTGTTGGAGTTTCGGATTACACAAAGAAGGTACCCTATTCTGTGACGGACGGACGGACGGAGTGACTCGACTTTTAGACCGGCTTCCGCCTTTGGCGACGCAGGTAAAAAGGAGATGTGGGATAACAACCTTGAAACGGAGCTATCCTTTTATACAGAGTAAAATGTTATTTAATGTTTTCTGTACCATGGGGCTATCATTTTTTACTACGTTGAGTGCCAAAGGGCCTATTTTGGGCCTATGTTTTTTTTTTCTTGAAATCAAACAATAAGAATAACCTAGCATTACTATGACATTTCAAACATCCTTGCATCGGACGGAGTGATGAGGTTCGATAAGGGGCATCTCCGTAATGAATCTAAAACTTTTTTACAAATACATATCTATAATCAGAACGATCTGAGCATTTCCATGGACATGCTGAATGTGTGCGAATATTTATATCTATATTTTGGTAATTTTAAATTCACTTCTAATTTCACGGCATGGGTCAATGGATTAAATTCTTCAGAATAAGACATTATTTATTTCCCGAGAATTTCGGATAAGACCCCAAAAATAGTGTGAACATAAATTATTGTACTAACAATATATTTACGCCATCAACATGGTTTTGGTAAATTTTTCCATGATATCAGTTTTGATTCACAATAAATACAGACAAAAAAACGCAACAATTCGGAAATGGTAAATAACCCGTATTTGTTCAACCTTAGTGCTTTAAATAAATATATTGTTTAGGCCTATTCCAAGTCTGTTGAGCAATATATTACATTACAAAAATAATAAAAAAAAAGACTACCAAAACATTAAAATTCATTTATATTTGCCAAAAAGTTTCCAGCTGAATTAATATATTTTTTTTAATATAACCATTGTTTTCTTCTTTTCTTTCTTTTTCCCCCTTTTCTCTTTCATTTTTGTTTTGTTTTCATTTTATTCTTTTTCTTTAATCAACTTTAACGTTGATTTATCTCTTCAACTTTTCAAATAAATAAAAAAAACCTTAATTTTACTGACTTACTGCTATCTAAACTGATATATTGTAAAAGCATCATTAATATTATTAAATTGGACATCATATCTATGGCCTTTCTTGTCATCAAGTGATGGTTTCACCTGTACAGGTAGATATGTGATTTAATGATGCTGATTTCTGACGTGATCGCTGCAATATAACGGAAAATTATTCAGTTGAAATAGATGATAGTGATATTTGTATTGATTACAATAATTGTACCTTTCATATCATATTCTAATATTTTCTAATATTTTTTCCTTAATGAGTATTCTTCTTCCAATTAACAACTATACCTTGATATCTTTTTGGCATGGAAGTTCGTTAGAATACATATATTATAGCTGCTGTAATTAAAATAACTTCTATGTGTCTTTATATTTAAAAAAAAATAATTCGATACTACACTTAAAGAACAACCATTTCATTTTTAGCTGGTATAGGCAAAAAAGGAATTTGGGGAGAAAAAAATCCAATCTTTTTATACTTGGTAAAAAGAGCAGACTGTAATGTAGCTAAAAATACTCAATTTAAATTTACCTTCAATCATATATTAGTAGTATATTTTTTTAAATAAAAGTTTGCACGTGCTCAAAATGAAAATAAAAATTCTGCCCCATGCATAGATGCTAGGAAAAAATTCTAGGATACAATCCCTTCTTGCCATTTCCATATAGAAAAAAATTGAGTGCTTGCCTTCTTCTATTATTTCTGGAATTTCGATTATATACCTGGTCGTAAGAAGAAAGAAGATGGCATGATTTCAGCCATTATTAGGCCCTATCTGACATGAAAAATTAAAATTAAGATTTCAGATTGGAATCTGTATCATTTTTATTCTGTACTAATGGAACTTAAAAAGCGACGTCATGAACGTCTGCTAAATCAAAGATTTGAAGAAAATTGAGTGTATTCACAGTAGATTTTGGTCAAAACCACTATGAGCAACTGCATTGCCCAAAACGTTTTTTCAATATAAGTTTTATCTTACATAAAGAGACATTTCAGTGAAATATCTTTTTGGTCAAGGCTGTTGCTCATATCAAAATATTAATTCAAAGGTAAATAAAATTTGGTGTTTTTCATTGATTTCTTCACAATTAGCCATCTTTAATAGGTATTTTCCCTATTACAGAAAATTATTGTTGAAAAGAAAACATGTTTATTAAAATGCAACATCTTAAGAGTAGTTAATGACCGCTGAGAGTAAGTTTTTCATTACTTTCTGATTTTGGAATTTAAGGTGCCAAATATCAGGCCAAATCATAACAAGTTCTTTTGTAGATTATTTATAATGAACGCATTTTTCAATAGTTAATTTAACCAATCAATATGAACAATTTTAGATTACATCTAACTCTCTCCATTCTGTATATTGTTCTGAGTTTTTATAAGCATTATAAGCCATTAAATCACACAGAAATGTTAGAAAAAATCGTAAGCAAATACAATTCACGCAAGTGTTTTTTTGTTTGTTAAATAGAGATTTTAAATGAATTAAATTATTCCAAGTAAAACATTTTACAATTTGTGAAATTCATCTTCATTTCTATTCAAATTAGAGTAAATACACATTGTCATTATAACATTAAAATACCTGGAAGTAGATATTTAATAAGCTTACGAAAGACAATACACCATTTTGGAGCAGTGTCAAACTTTTAAGTTAGTATCAAAGTAGTAGTACATGGCTAGTCACAGATTATACGTTCGTTAACAAACAGGAAAAAACACCGAAAGAGATATAGAAGTATCACGCCAATAACGTACAAGTCCGTTACAGAAGAGGTAGGTCCAGCCAGTTGTGCCCTCATGGTTAACTCTCCAGTTTTGTGTGTATTATCGATAAACCTAACAGCCTATTCACAAAACACCTTGGACGTAATTTCAGACGTAAATTGAAATGTTCCAACGAATTTACGTCTAAGAAGTTTTGCGAATAAGGCTATTGGATATAAATTGTCAGGTGATAAAGAGACACAGACACACTATTCAGTTTTATTTGTACGAAGGTTTGTATATATCTCAGCTCTACAGTGAGTCCATTTGGTTTGTTTCCTTTGTAAGATCTTGTAAGAGAAAATTAAACAAAAACGCACAATCTAGAATTTTTACCAAAACGTTTAGTGGTTTAAATAATTTATGTGATACTCATTTTGACACACTAAATGTACACATTTAGACAACTTAATTAGAAAACACAAACACCGTGACATAAGTAGAAAACTTGCCACCCTTAATTGGAAAAAAAATATATGGTACTATTTCTGATACCTTAAGGTGCACACTAATGTGTGGAAAGACCAAGAAAATAGACCAGAATCAAGCAAAAATTGTTTTAAGACATTAGTATTTTATTTTTGCAGTTTTATTGGGGTGTAAAACCTTGGCCAAAGCACATTTTGAGTTCATACTAAAATATCAAGGTCAAGGCTTTTACAACCCTGTAATGAGAGGAAAACCAGGTATGGGGTGAAGTTAAAAAGAAAGCACAAAATCACAATTAGTATATAACAAACATCCAGAGATTGCAACATGGTCCTCGGTGTGTAAAACCGTACCATGCCGAAAGCCCTGAATGGCTCCAGAGTAATTCATAAGCAACCATGTCAAGCAGAATAAATTCATGTCAGAATATCAATAAATAAACTGAAAAGACATGCATGACTTGGGAAAGGCACATAAAATGCGGCGGGTTTAAACCAGTTTCGTGCGGCTCTAACCATCCTCCTTTTTAGCTCACCTGGCCAAAGACCATGTGAGCTTTTGTCATCACTTGGCGTCCGTCGTCGGTCCATCCGTCCATCTGTTAACTTTTCACATTTAAATCTTCTCCTCTGAAACCACTGGGCAAAATGGAATTAAACTTGGCAGGAAGCATATATGGGGGGGTCCTTTATAACGTTTCCTCATTTCGTCCCGATTGGACTTAACATATGGCCGCAATTGGTCAGTTCTTGTTTCTGATTGGCTGATATAAAATAATCTTCTCCTCTGCAATCGCTTGGCCAAATGGAACGAAACTTGATAGGATGCCTAATCTTTCGATCAGTTTAAACTAAGGTCTGGAGCTGACATGTCAGTTACTGCTAGTAGTCCTTTATATTGATCATTGTCATTTTGCTTAGTTTCTTCTGTTACCTTATTTAACATTGGACTCGGACATCTTTTGAACTGAGTTTTACTGTGTGTATCGCTGTGTGTTTGTTTATTCCACATTGGCTAGAGGTATAGGGGGAGGGTTGAGATCTCACAAAAGATGTTTAACCCCACTGCATTTTTGCGCCTGTCTCAAGTCAGGAACCTCTAGCCTTTGTTAGTCTTGTTTTTTTTTTAAGTTTGGTTTATTTATATGTTTCGGAGTTTAGTGTGCCGTTCATTTTGCTGAACTAGTATGCATCATTGTTTAGGGGCCAGCTGAAGCCCGCCTCCGGGTGCGGGATTTCTCGCTGCGTTGAAGTCCAATTTGTAGCCTTGAGTTGTTTTCTGCTCTTTGGTCGGGTTGTCTCTTTGACACATTCCCCGTTTCGATTCTCTTTTCTATTTATTAAAAAACATTTTTCTCTCTCTGGAACTGCTTGGCTAAATGGAACGAAACTTGACAGCAAGCATCTACGGGAGGTTCTTTACAAACCTTCCTCGTTTTGTTCCGATCGGAGTACAAATATGGCCACCATCTTGTTTCTGATTGGCTGATATAAAAAAAACTTCTCTGAAATCGCTTGGCCAAATGAAACTAAACTTGATAGGAAGCATATATGGGAGGTCCTTTCTAAATCTCCTCATTTCGTCCCGATCGGACTACTTGTTTCTGATTGGCTGATCCCTTTCTGAATCTTTCGACGTCACAAACGTCATTTGTTAGTAACGCCCTTGACGACTTTAAATAAAAACCGATCTTTCACCGAGTGAAAATATCGAATTTATTTTCACCGGAAATTACGATAAATCATCATCATCAATGTAATAAAATCTCCTCTTAAGTCGCTTAGCCAAATGTAACGAAACTTGACAGGAAGCATCTATTGGAAGTTCGTTACAAAGTTTCTTTATTTCGTCCCGATCAGGCAACACACATGGCCGTCATGGGCAATTATTTTTTCTGATTGGTTGATTTAAAAAAAATTCTCTGAAATTCAGCTTGGCCAAATAGAGCCAAACTTGACAGAAAATGTCTATGGCATATAACAAAAATCTACAGAACAGAAGACGCTATCGGAAATATATGCAAAAATCTTCTGGAGAACCGCCAAATTTCAGAATTTAGAATCTGTAACCCTTGTCGCGCGAGGGACGTAATATTATGGCTTTGACCTCTACTTAAGATATATAGCTCTGGTGAAGTTCCCAATAGGCTGTTATTGACTAATTCATGGGTATAGCACATTGACACACACAAACAAGTAAAAATCAAAAGTTCATTTCAGCACCTTTTGCAACATTAAGGACGTTTTATTTGACCAAGAGTTGGCCTGGTCGCGGGACAACGGTATTTTTTAGGTGTTCGGCTAAAGAACTGCTAGTGCACTATCGTACCTGAGATTCAATTACTAATTAGTCAAAGTATGCCATGGCCAAATATGATGGTTTAATCCTAATTTTTCTTTGGTACCTATACCTCTGTTTGCATAAAAAATGTTATAAACGTCAATTTTTGAGGTCATGGGTTTCTATAATTTGACCCTTAAACGGAAGGAGGTACTCAGTCCTCAATAAGTCACATTGACCACTGAATACAAGTTCACCAATGTGACATAGGGTTTATAGATGCAACATTTCAGCCCAGGCTCAGTTTGAAGGTCCAAATTTACCCCAAACAGAAGGATACAATAGACTGGAGACTCGGTAGGTACTGATGAGTACGTTAGTCAGAAAATTTGTCGTTTATATACAGCTTTATCTTGGTATGAAACAGAGGTTTGATGGTCGATTTAATTTCGAGTTCATTTCGGAAGACAATATGCAGGTAAGTCATCCAATTCTACATAATAAGAATGTAGAGTAAATGTTATTGATTTTAAAATTCACATACTTTTCTGATATAATAAATGGATCCCAATGTGCAGATTTGCTACTGGGTATGATGTAATCAGTTTCTTGGATTTATTCCGGGACCAAAACAATTTTACTGCAATTGTACGTGTACATCTTTATATCACAGACTCAGTGTATTTATATACTCGTGAAAGCTGGTAATTGATCCCAAAAAGCCAGATCTAGATGTAGGTAAATTTCTGCGGCCTTTGCATTTTGTAAAACAACAAAACTTAAAAATTGAAATTTTTGACCATCTGGATTCAGTTTTTCAACTTTATTAAATACACGTAAAATGTTGTTAGTTCGTGACATTCAAAATAATATACGACTCTGTCAAACTAAAAGTATTTGGAATGCTATGCGGATAGTCTTCTTCCCTTTTATTACCAGAGAACTATAACTTGACTTTGAAACAATCCTTATTAGGCAATGCATAATATACTAGAGGTTCCCAGGAGACTGTATCGCTGACCTGGATTTCATTTGAAAATAGATGAATAAAAAAAATTAATATGACCATCTGGGTTGGCAATCAATGTGATGGATACAATTCTGACAGAGAAAGACCATCACTAGCAAGTATTTTGTATCTTTTAAGAATTTCCAAAAAGGTCCCATGAACTAAGTTCAGCTGTGGCGGTCATCATTGTTGATAATCCAATTCTGCACGGAAACCATCTAAGGCTCATTACTTTGGTTCGAATGCATTTAGCGATTTCAGAGAAGATCTTAAAGTGATTTTTTCTATAGAGTCCTACATAAATTAAGTTTGCCAGTGACTGCCATCTTGGATCATTGGCCGAGTCATCAGATATAGTTATGAAAGATAAGAACTAAGGACCATTGCCGACGAGTTTCAAATAAGATTTTTAAGTGAATATTCCCATAGGATTTGGTGTTAAACTAAGTTCGCCTGCAATGGACATCCTGTATGGCGGTCCGGATCATCGGCTACAATTCTGAAAGAGGACTATCTAAGGACCATTATTTCATGTGTTGTTCGAATTGGCCCAATGATTTCAGACAAGAAGATCTTTAAGTGAATTTCCCATAGGGTTCAATGTTAAAATAAGATAACCTGTACATGGGCAATCCTGGATTGTGGTCCGCGTCATCGGATACATTTTGAAAGAGAACCATCTAAGGACCAATGCTGCCAAGTTTTATTCCAATTGTCCCAGTGGTTTTAGAGAAGTTTAAAATAATAAAGGTTAATGGAAGGGCTTAAATTACAATAGCTCACAAGGTCAGCTAATGCTAGTAAGACAAACGAAGTCTCATGAATTCCCTTTATGTTGAAAGTGTTTAAAGCCTTAAATGTCGAGTAACGCTGTTACTCATTATAAGACCGAGAGGACCACCAGAGTCAACATTTAGTACTATTCGATACACATTTTGAACGACATACTAACAAGAGTGGACAAACTACATGTCTCGCCTGAGTATGCACATGGACATAGAATAATGATTATCTGATATCCTAGATTTTGGAAGTAAAAGGAAAATGCGTTAATATAAATTGAGGTCAAGGTCAAAAGGCAGGTGTCATACCGACATGTATCCACTAAAAACTATCTATTGACCAAATATGGTGGATCTATGTATTCAATTTGCTGAGAAATGGACCTAATCTCGAAAATATGACAAAGTCACTCAAGCATGCAATTGAAGTCAAAGTCTGGATACGGGTGTCAGAATTGCATGTACCCACTAAGAACTATCTATAGACCAAACACGAATGGGTCTAGGTATTACAGTTGTTGAAAAAAGGACTGAACTAAGAAAAAATGACAAAATCACTCAAGCATGAAGATAAGGTCAAGGTCCCAAACCAGGTGTCAGACTGACATGTACCCACCAAGAACTATCTATTGACCAAATGTGGTAGGTCTAGATATTCTAGTTGCTGAGAAGTGGACTTAACCATAAAAAAGTGACAGTCACTCAAAGATGAAATTGAGGTCAAGGTCCCAAGTCAGGTGTCAGACTGGCATGCACCCAACAACAACTATCTATAGACCAAATATGATTAGCCTTCGTATTAGTTTCTGAGAAATGGACTTAACCACAAAAATGTGACGCAGGTCATTCAAGCATGAAGTTGAGGTCAAGGTCAAAAGGCATGCGTCAGACTGACATGTACCTACCAAGAACTATCTTTTGACCAAATACGGTGAGTCTAGGTATTAGTTTCTGAGAAATGGACTTAACAACAAAAAAGTGACAAAGTCACTCGAGCAAGAAATTGAGGTCCATGTCCCAAGCCAGGTGTCAGACTGATATGAACCCACTAAGAACTATCTATAGACCAAATATGGTTGGTCTAGGTATTACAGTTGTTGAGAAATGGATTTAACCACGAAACTTGGACGCAGGTTTTAAATTCTTCTTTATGAAGTCAGTGAACTATTAAAATGAGGTCAGGGTCACAAGACAAGTATACTGCGGCAAACCTTATACGATAAGCTACGTTGTGGACCATAAATCTCAGTTGTAGGTATTACATGTGCAAAGTTATTAAAGTTTTAAAAACGTTTACGCCGCCGCCACCGGAAAGTAATACCTATGTATCGCCTCAGCGACTATTCGTCGCAGGCGAGACAAAAATGACAACAACAATCCAAAATACTACATATATTAAAAACAAAACAACTGAACAAAAGAATATAAGTCATATTTTTTAAAAGTTTGAAAATGTATCGGTAATTTTAAACAGGGATCATATAATACTAACGGGATATGTCACTCGGTTATAATAGGATATTTCTAGGACTCTTATACAAAGCTAGGAATCGATCATTTACTTTCGCATTTAAAGATTACACGAAAAAAGCTAGCATTATTTTCGTATTTTGAAAAAAATAAAATCGAGTTCGGTAAGTTTGACAAATATCCGGATTTGAGTAAGTAATTCGATTTATTTATTATTACTGCTGTCACAAAAGCTTCTTAACCAGGGTTTTATCAGGGATAAGTTGATGTCATCACTTAAGAAATTTTACGGTCGTCATCATGAATTGATTGACCATTACAGTGTTCCAATATCTAAGATGATGTTGGACCTGTTCCCACTGTCGTAACCTTTCATGTGCCTCCTACGATTTGTGACTTCCACCGGATTGACTTTGTTGAACTTCACGACGGGTGCCGTATACGGAGCAGGAACTGCTTACCCTTCCGGAGCACCTGGGTTCACTCCTGGTTTTTATAGGAGTTCGTGTTGTTCATTGTTTTTAGTTTTCTGTGTTTATTTGTTGTGCTTGTGGTTGTTCGTTTGTCTTCCCGGGTTTGTCTGTCCAATGGATTACGTTTTATTGATTGCTCCTTAGGTATGTTTGTCCTTTTTTCAAGACGATATTGATGAAATATACGAATATATCAAAAACTTGAATTTTAGTTTTGGTTTATTGATGGTAGTTTTTGGAAATTTCGGAAAAGATTTTTAAATATGAATTTATGTTCATTAAATTTAAATTATTTTTTTATTTTTGTTTTTAAATAACAGTTAAAGTCTAATCTTCAAGTATCTGCATCTTTAACATATGTTGCAATTACGAGAATAGTTTGCATTGTTTTACTTCATAAGAAACCGTTTAAGTGTAAATTGCGTAAGTGTGATCATGAAAGCATGATGTGTCAATATTGTATATAAATAAATAACCCTTTGAAGACATCGCCTTTGGTTATTGTCTTAAAATTAAATTAGTTGATAATTACGGACATGAACATCCCAGATAATTTGGTAACTTGTGCAACATGAAATGAGGTTCCAAAAGTGAAATAATTTACCGATATATTCTTAAAACGTGTTAATTCATTAATATTTTTTTATTAAGATGTATTATTATATCATAAACTCATATTTAAATTTCGTATTTGTGTTGTTCTTTCGTAAGTTATATATATATATATAATTGTGTCATATAATATGTTTATAAAAAAGTGTTAATTATTGTACCAATTTTGCCAATAAATTGGTATAATATCTAATATAAGTTATGTTTAGGAATACAATTTATCTCAACTATATCTGAGATATGCAAATGCAGAAGAATCATTTCGTTTTTTTCAAAATCTATACTAGCTTTGGTAGTCCTAAATATTGTTAGTAAAAAACTATTTCGAAACAATCTCTTTTTTATATTTATTTGGTTTCCTTTATTCTTGAAGGTATATCACAGCACACCTCTTATATACTAGCAATTATTAGTCGTATATAAAGGTATTTTGATAGGTAAAGCCAAAACCATATTCAAATGTGAGGTCAAAAACTTAACATTTACACTTATCTTATATGTCCTTATTGCTTACCTTACAAATAAAGTATGTATGATTGTCACAGACAGCCTCAAATAATTATGTAGGATAATTAAAAACATCCAGGAAACAAATTATGTCGATATGAATTTTGAAAGTTAAAATGAATTGAGCCGGAAAATATAGCAACCTGAGGATTAAACGTATGTTGCAAGGTCAATGCAATTTGCCTTAGTCACTTTAGAGTTTGCAGAAATTGGGAATTGCAATAGGATCAGGAATTTGTACATTAAACACAAAGTAAAAAATATCTACATTCCTATTCACTTGTGCAATAATCTACACACTATTACATATTTTCAATGATGATGTGACAACAAAACTCATCAATATTTATCAATATCTAATTCACAGCTAATTATTTCAAATCAAAAGCAAATAAAATCAACAAATGTCGGTGACCAGTCAGCAGTCGTGGGTCCACGTATTGCTTTTCTTTTTTAGCTCACCTGACCCAAAGGGTCAATTAGTGAGCTTTTCTCATCACTTGGCGTCCGTCGTCCGTCGTCGTCCGTTAACTTTTACAAAAATCTTCTCCTCTGAAACTACTGGGCCAAATTGAACCAAACTTGGCCACAAGCATCATTAAGGTATCTAGTTTAAAAAATGTGTCCGACGACCCCGCCTGCCAACCAACATGGCCGACATGGCTAAAAATAGAACATAGGGGTAAACTGCAGTTTTTGTCTTATATCTCAAAAACTAAAGCAATTACAGCAAAACTGACATGGGGTATATATGGGATATATATGTTTATCAGGTCAAGATCTACCTGTCATGAAATTTTCAGACAAATCGATCAACCCTTTGTTGGGTTATTGCCCCTGAATTGTTAATTTTAAGGAAATTTTGCAGTTTTAGGTTTATCTTGAATATTATTATAGATAAAGACAAATTGTAAACAGCAAAAATGTTCAACAAAGTAAGATCTTCAAAAATAAGTTAACATGACCAAAATCATTGATTGACCCCTTTTAGGAGTTTTTGCCCTTTAAAGACGGCATCCAGCATAAACTTTCCTTTAAAGATCTTTTCCTCTGAAACCACTGGGCCAATTGAGACCAAACTTTGGTGGAATGGGCCTTGGGTGGCCCCCTTCCAAAATTATGTCTGGCATCCCCGACTTCCAACCGAGATGGCTGCTGTTACTAAAAGTAGAAAAAAAAGGGGGTGATTTTCAAAAATCTTCTTACATGAAACTACAAGTCCAGTTGGAACCAAAGTTGGCAGTAATAGTTCTTATGAGGTTCTCTTTCAGAAATATGTCCAATGACCCTGACTGTTAACGAAGATGGCCGCCACAGCCGAACTTAGTTTAACATAGGGCCCTATGGGAAAATTCATGGAAAAATCTTCTTGTCTGAAACAACGTGACATATTGGAACCAGACTTGGCAACAATGGTCCTTAGATGGTCCTCTTACAGAGGTGTGTCCGATGACCCGGACTGTCAACCAAGATGGACGCCACAACCTTAGGGCCCTATAGGAAAATTCATTGAAAAATCTTCTTGTCTGAAACAACTTGACATATTGGAGCTGGGCTTGGCGGCATTTGTCCTTAGGAGGTCCTTTTTCAGAGATATGTCTGATTTCGTAGACTGTGAACCAAGATGGCCGCCACAGCTGAACTTAGTTTAACATAGGACTCTATGGGAAATTCACTCAAAAATCTTCTCGTCTGAAACCATTCAGTCAATAAGAATTAGACTTGGAAGCAATGGTCCTTAGATGGTCCTCTTTCAGAATTTTGTGCGATTACCCAGACTGTCAACCAAGATGGCCGTCACACCCGAACTTAGTTTAACATAGGGCCTTATGGAAAAATTCATTGAAAAATCTTCTTGTCTGAAACCACTTGACATAATGCAGCCAGAGTTGGTGGCATTGGTCCTTAGGAGGTCCTTTTTCAGAAATGTGTCTGATTTCGTGGACTGTGAACCAAGATGGCCGCCACAGCTGAACTTAGTTTAACATAGGACCCTATGGGAAAATCACTCAAAAATCTTCTCGTCTGAAACCACTTGACCAATTGGAACCAGACTTGGCAGCAATGGTCCTTAGATGGTCCTCTTTCAGAATTTTGTGCGATGACCCAGACTGTCAACCAAGATGGCCGTCACACCCGAACTTAGTTTAACATAGGGCCTTATGGAAAAATTCATTGAAAAATCTTCTTGTCTGAAACCACTTGACATAATGCAGCCAGAGTTGGTGGCATTGGTCCTTAGGAGGTCCTTTTTCAGAAATTTGTCTGATTTCGTGGACTGTGAACCAAGATGGCCGCCACAGCTGAACTTAGTTTAACATAGGACCTTATGGGAAAATCACTCAAAAATCTTCTCGTCTGAAACCACTTGACCAATTGGAACCAGACTTGGCAGCAATGGTCCTTAGATGGTCCTCTTTCAGAATTTTGTGCGATGACCCAGACTGTCAACCAAAATGGGTGCCACACCCAAACTTAGTTTAACATAGGGTCCTAAGGAAAAATTCATTGAAAAATCTTGTCTGAAACCACTTGACATATTGGAGCCAGACTTGGCAGCATTGGTCCTTAGGAGGTCCTCTTTCAGAAATATGTCCGATCACCCGGATTGTCAACCAAGATGGCTGCCACACTGAACTTTGTTAAATATTGGACCCTATAGGAAAATTCAATTAAAAATCTTCTTGTCTGAAACCGCTTAGCCAGTTGGAACAAGACTTAGCAGAAATGGCCCTTAGATGGTTCTCTTTTAGAAATGTATCCGTTGACCTGGACTAAACCAAGATGACTGCCACAGCTGAAATTAGTTTAACATAGAATCCTATAGAAAAAACAGCCAAATTGACTGCAACACATAAATTTTTAGGTCTGCTCAAGGTGAAAAGTTAAATCCAGGTGAGCGATACAGGCTCTTGAGAGCCTCTAGATTAAAGAAAGCAACTTGTTTTTACAAAATCAAAGTAAATATTTTCCGAGAAGAAAGCTTTAAATTTGTTGTGATTTGTATTTTCCCGACTACAGTTTCCCATGAATACTCCACTAACATAAAGGAAAAATGGCATTCGTTAGGGGAGATCATTATTCAAAATTGAGCCCCCTCCCTCCCTTTTCTTATACTCTCTATGATCTTATTTCTTAACAGTATTGATATACATCGTATTTAGATGAGCAGTACGGTCTTAGAATTTTTATTTTCAAAACTTGGGGTTTACAGTATTGAGACCTGAAAATTATGAATGTACGCTTGTGATCTTTTCATATTTCAATTAATCATTAAATATTATTTTGAGGGTAAGGTCATATCTTTGTTTATGAAAACCTGAGTTTTTTTATGATAATTATAAATATTTGATCAATGCCATCAGAAATTAATATAAACTAAAAACATAAAAGTTACAAGAATATGCTGACCACAAATGAATATTTGTATATTTATGGACAGTAAACCTAGCATTTCTACGCGTTTCGAAGGCTCGTACAAATAAATTGTATATTTTCCTACAATGTACATACATATTGTATATGCATTTCTTTTGTTTTTATTTTCTCTTAAACTTACTGATTATTTTTAAGTATTATTTCTGAATTTAAGTCTAAGATATTTTGTAAATAAGGCTGTCTTAAAAGTATCAATTGACATATGGAAATACAATTGATTAAGTGCTGTTCGGTATGTATCAGATGTATCAATAATGTAAAAATACCAAATAAACATTCTTGGAGTGACAATACTAAAATTCTGATAAACTATTTTTTGTATCAGTTCAAACAATGTATTGGTTCTTATTCAGGCATGGTCACTCCAAATATTAAACCTTCGTTAAATAATTTTATTTTTAGTATATCAATCAAGCGGTTCTAAGAAAATCTACTTAACCAAGAATTTCCATTGTTCTTGTACTCAAACTTTTATCCACTTCACTTTGTGTTGTATGTTCAGTTTAATTACCGGTGTCCGGTCTGATTCATAACAATCATTGTTTGAAAATATGGTTCATGTTAACACAAAGTGGAAGAAAAATTTCCGGGAATACAAACTTTGTAGATACTAAAAAATCCCACGCGTGAACTCGGACGTACGTGACCGCTCAACATTGCTTAAGAGTATTAAAAGAAACAGGTATAAATGAGAAAGTCTATTAAAAATGCTACCCACCCTTCCCCCATATGACGTTATATGTTGATATTATTTTCAGTGATATACTTGGGATTCTAACGAATGGTTAATTTGAAATGGGCATGGCATTTTGCTATAATGACAAGAAGCAAGCAAGAGCCTGATTCAGCGGGGTTTCTGAGAAACAGGAGAAAAAAATCTTTACTTATGCGTCTCCAGGCAATTCTTGATTTTTCAGTGGAAGATACTTTAAACAAAATTAAGGCATTAGGGTCATACTCTTTAAAAGTGATCCCAGATATTTGCAGAGGCCGGGTGGGGGTGCTATTTTTCAAAATAACAATCCAAAGATACTAATATTAGATATAGTAAATTTATACTATGCTGTATAATATTATTATTATTAAAAGTATTTATTTTTCTACGTTAATTAATTCATACCGTTTTAGTAAGGTTTTATAAGTAATTGTTATTTAATTTTTTGTATTGTAATATATCCATAAAACGGGAAAGGAAGATTTCAAGACGATATTGATGAAATATACGAATATATCAAAACCTTGAATTTTAGTTTTGGTTTATTGATGGTAGTTTTTGGAAATTTCGGAAAAGATTTTTAAATATGAATTTATTTTCATTAAATTTAAATTATTTTTTTATTTTTGTTTTTAAATAACAGTTAAAGTCTAATCTTCAAGTATCTGCATCTTTAACATATGTTGCAATTACGAGAATAGTTTGCATTGTTTTACTTCATATGAAACCGTTTAAGTGTAAATTGCATAAGTTTGATCATGAAAGCATGATGTGTCAATATTGTATATAAATAAATAACCCTTTGAAGACATCGCCTTTGTTTATTGTCTTAAAATTAAATTAGTTGATAATTACGGACATGAACATCCCAGATACTTTGGTCACTTATGTAATATGAAATGAGGTTCCAAAAGGGAAATAATTTACCGATATATTCTTAAAACGTGTTAATTCATTAATATATTTTTATTAAGATGTATTATTATATCATAAACTCATATTTAAATTTCGTATTTGTGTTGTTCTTTCGTAAGTTATATATATATATAATTGTGCCATATAGTATGTTTATAAAAAAAGTGTTAATTATTGTACCAATTTGGCCAATAAATTGGTATAATATCTAATATAAGTTATGTTTAGGAATACAATTTATCTCAACTATATCTGAGATATGCAAATGCAGAAGAATCATTTCGTTTTTTTCAAAATCTATACTAGCTTTGGTAGTCCTTAATATTTTTAGTAAAAAACTATTTCGAAACAATCTCATCGAAATTCATACCAAACTTCTTTTTTATATTTATTTGGTTTCCTTTATTTTTGAAGGTATATCACAGCACACCTCTTATATACTAGCAATTATTAGTTATATATAAAGGTATTTTGATAGGTAAAGCCAAAACCATATTCAAATGTGAGGTCAAAAACTTTAACATTTACACTTATCTTATATGTCCTCATTGCTTACCTTACAAATAAAGTATGTATGATTGTCACAGACAGCCTCAAATAATTATGCAGGATAATTAAAAACATCCAGGAAACAAATTATGTCGATATGAATTTTGAAAGTTAAAATGAATTGAGCCGGAAAATATAGCAACCTGGGCCCAGGGGTGCGTAGAAATACCGCAAAGGACCTCCTTAGTGCACTAAGAACCATAAAAGTGCACTAAGGACTTGAAAGAGTAGTCCTATTTGCACAAAGGATGTGGCATATGAAAGCTTATGTTTTTAAAAACAAAATTCTAAGTTTTTAAAAATGTATCTTTATTGAATCCTGAGTTATTTGATTTTTTGTATGCACGTGCCACTAATCCTTTTATCTTTGTTGTGTCAATGTGCGCAATCAGGCGGAACCAATGCCAATAAACATAAATCGACGTATGATTACTACAGGTAAGAATATGGAGATAATACATGACAATAATAATTATAATAATAACATTTGGCCTTTAATTTTGTAAATTATTATTATTATTATTATTTTATCTGAAATGCTATTATATAAAAAAAAAATACGATATTATTTTTTTTTTATAATTTTATTGTATTAACAAGGTTGACATTGACGATCATACAAGACATTTATAACAATAACAAAGTCATATGAATATGGTAACAAGTGTCTAAAATCGCGGCTTATCCCTAGCTGCAGCAGTTCTTGGGCGATGTTTCTGACATGATTTCCTGGCGAGTTTGGCCACAGCAGGTATTGTAAGTGTACCGTCTGACGAAATGATTTTGTGAACAGATAAATGCCTGTCTGTCATAAGTCTATAGAACAGCTGACTCTTTTCTTCTTGTGTCTTTACACAGTACAAGTGATACTGTATATAGTGTCGTTTAAATTGTTCATGTAATTCGTAATTCCCCATACCAAACAACGATCTTTCTAAATCTGCAAAATGGACTCGTGTTACACCATGGATAGTATTTATAAGCTCTGGTAGCTGCTGCGGTTTCCAGTCAGTTGCAAACTTGAAACGGTGGTTCATGCTTTCACAATTGTTGTTAGTCCATAAGGTTAATTTCGGATTGTTCCTGGTTGGTTTATTTACATATTCTGAAAGTCTATTTTTCAAGTGTTTGTTGAAATAATCGGAGAATATCGGATAGGCAGAACATAAAGCATCGGACTTTAAATTAAAATCTATAGTATCGTTTGCAGACACTAAACCATCAGAACCAAAAAGTTCTTCTATGACATCGTTGCGTTGTTGTTTAGTCAAAGGCAGCTTGTTTTTTGAATAGTCGACCACGTTGTCCTTAATGTGTTTTGTGCAGAGTAAACGCGAAGAGTTCGGAAATACACTATCTAAAGCTTTTGTCAGTCCGCCCTCATCATCACTTCCAAATCGGATCTCAAAAGTCTTAATGTCGGAATCAATGCGTGCTTTCACATGAGAAAAAAAAGTATGATATGTGCAAGAATACATGAGTTTTTCACGTTCCGTTTATATAAACATAAAAATGTAGCATATTTTAATATCTCATAAATATACCTCATGCAATCTTTGCAAAACCATATTGTAGTCCATAGAAGTTGGTGATCCCCATGGACGCCACATCGTAACTTATAAAAATCAAAACAATGTGAATGACAAGTATTGCATGCTGCTTATTTAAATATTATCAAATTTTACTCAAAAATTTTTACAAGAAACAAATTTTCTTTTTAACTTTTTTCGGCAATAAATTTTGTTTTCATATTTGTTTTCTTATAGTAGCTCGTAAAAACTTAAATGTTTTTTCAATTATGAACATCAAAGGCTCATACACACTTGTTTATAATATAATAATAGCTCACACCTAATGATGTTTGTTTACCTTACCGATGTTAATTGACAATCAACAATTAATCATCACCTGATTAGGTAAAGCAGTTGGCGCGTGCCCACAAAACTGCTAATAACTTATTGAATCAATAACCAATTAAAACCAAAATTGATAAAATAACATATTTTTATATGACAATTCATATTCAGCCTCCTTTGTGCATATAGCATATCTATTTCATGTCCTTAGTGCACTTTTATGGTTCTTAGTGCACTAAGAAGTCCTTTGCGGTATTTCTACACACCGTGGGCCCAGTTGTTCAAACGTTAACCACAATTTTCAGTTTCATATTTTCGCTTCCTTGACTATCCCTGAGGGCTGAAAATTTTCTGATGGGTTAATCCTATGACTTTGTGTGTCCATGCAAAATTCTGTAAAGGAATATTACTTAACAATCGAAATAATTGAAAGTGAAAAAAGTGATTAACTTTTGAATAACTGGGCCCTGAGGATTAAACGTATGTTGCAAAGTCAATGCAATTTGCCTTAGTCACTTTAGAGTTTGCAGAAATTGGGAATTGCAATAGGATCAGGAATTTGTACATTAAACACAAAGTAAAAAATATCTACATTCCTATTCACTTGTGCAATAATCTACACACTATTACATATTTTCAATGATGATGTGACAACAAAACTCATCAATATTTATCAATATCTAATTCACAGCTAATTATTTCAAATCAAAAGCAAATAAAATCAACAAATGTCGGTGACCAGTCAGCAGTCGTGGGTTTATGTATTGCTTTTCTTTTTTTAAGGAAAGCAACTTGTTTTTTTTTATCTACAAGCGCTTGTGATTATAATATCCGGTATGAAACTTCCTTTAAAGTACATTAAAGATGACAAAAAAATAAAGTTTGATGTTGGTGTTCAAACACACAAGATGGTTATAGGAGTGTCCTTTGCTATACCTTTAATTGTGAGTCATTAGTCATAGATGACTTACATATAGTTAGGGACAAGATCAAAAGTTCAATTTAGGATAAAAAAACTTAATTCAAATAGTTTGGGGGTGGGGGGGGGGGGGGTAAAAATCGCTGCAAGTTTTGTTATCCGACATCGGTTTTCGGATTGAAGTGATGTCCAAGTCAAAATACAGAACAAACATACATTGTTGAGGAAAAACAAGACCCACGATACAAAAGGTATACTCATATTGGTCAATCAATTGTTCCCAAATTAAGTTAAGAGGGAGGTAGGGGGTTCAGTGAAAAAACTATGTGAATTAAGTTTTTTATCCTACATTGAACTTTTGATCTCGTCCCTTAACGACGCGGAGAAAGAACTGAAAGTATTCCTCCATCATTTGAATTAATAATTCATCTTCAATCAGACTTGTTGGCCAATCAGGACGGGACAAAAGCATTTCGTCCTCGAAGGAACAACCAAGGTCGATAATTATACATTCAAAGGCATATCCATGGGATTTAAAATGGTTTTATCTGCTCAAAATTTAACTTTTTTTATGTGAATTGAAAATAAAAATTTTTTTAGGATTTGTACAATGAAGTTTATTTTGAATATTTATTCGAGATTTTGCTGTAAATTTATTTTGTAACACAAATTCAGCCATGGCATATCCCATTTGAATTTTGTAGGAAAACATGAATTGAGTGGTTATTGTGAAATATTCCTGTTTTCCTTGAAAACATTTTCATTCTGAGTTTTCACTAAAGGTAAGTTAAAGTAGGTCTAACCTAAATCCGCTATTATACGTACAATCATTTAAATTTTATTTGCATATATTATCAAATATATATATAAATACAGTATATATACAAATACATTATGTAAATGAATAAAATATACAAAAAGTATCAAATCTCCGACTTAATATAATACTTTTAACTTTGATTTCGGAAATAAAGGTAATATGTCTGTTCAAATTATTTTTCATTTGTATTGGGCAATTATTTCCTCAACATTTAAAGTAAGATCAAATTTCTTACTGCTAATACTTTAAAAAAAAACAATAATCCCTCCACGTGTACATCTTACAGAAAAAACTACATGAAATTAGATGACAAAGTTTTTTCGGTCAGTTTCATAAAAGCCAACGTCCTAAAAATATTCTTTGATTTGTTGGCGGGGAAGGAATTTGAAAACAAGAGGCTCACCTGAGCCTGTATCGCTCACCTGGAGTCTGGTTTTCATTGGACAATTAATCAACTATTTGACCAAGTTTGTTGCAATTGGTTCAATTGACCAGGGAAAATTTGTTGAAGATTTATTTTTCATAAGGTTTAATATTAAAATATGTTCCCTGATGGTGGTAGTCCTGGCAGGAAGTTGATAAAATTGACCAGGAATAAGGGTGAAGCTTAAATAAATGTAACAGAATCGACCTCAAATTACACAAACCAATAACTCCTAAATAGAATTTGGGAATCCCTTCAAAATTTCAGGGTATGTAGATCTCAACATGGCAAACATTTTTCAATTTACATTTCACTTCTATCTCAAATAGTTTTGGAGATAAATGCAAAAATGTTAAAATTTTGAAAATTTGACAAAAAAGGGCAATAACTCCTAAATGGGTTTTGGGATTTCCTTTAAAATTTCAGGGTATGTAAATCTCAACATGGCAAACATTTTTCAAATTTACATTTCACTTCTATCTCAAATAGTTTTGGAGATAAATAACGAAAAATGTTAAATTTTGAAAATTTGACGAAAAAGGGCAATAACTCCTAAATGGGTTTTGGGATTTCCTTCAAAATTTCAGGTTAGGTAGATCTTGTCATGCTGATCAATTTTACCCCTGTCAGATTTTTTATATCTGTAACGGTTTTTAAGTTATAAGCCAAAAACAACACATGCACCCCTATATTCTATTTTTAGCTACCATAGCCATGTTTTATGTCAGGTCAAAATAAATTGAGGATTGTTTGTAGAGGACATGTCATAGATCATTCCTATTAAGTTTCAAACCAATCGGTCCAGCGGTTTCAGAGGAGAAGATTTTTGAATGAAAAAAATTTGAAAATTTTACCAAAAAAGGGCAACAACTTCTAAATGGGTTTTGGGATTTCCTTCAAAATTTCGGGGTAGGTAGATCTCAACATGGCAAACATTTTTCAAATTTACATTTTACCTCTATCTCAAATAGTTTTGGAGATAAATGACGAAAATGTTAAAATTTTGAAAATTTGACGAAAAAAGGGCAATAACTCCTAAATGGGTTGTGGAATTTCCTTCAAAATTTCAGGGTAGGTAGATCTCGTCATGCTGATCAATTTTACCCCTGTCAGATTTTCGATATCTGTAACGGTTTTTAAGTTATAAGCCAAAAACAACACATGCACTCCTATATTCTATTTTTAGCTACGACAGCCATGTTTTACGTCAGATCAAAATAAATTGAGGATAGTTTGTAGAGGACATGTCATAGATCATTCCTATTAAGTTTCAAACAAATCGGCCTAGCGGTTTCAGAGGAGAAGATTTTTGAATGTTAAAATTTTGAAAATTTAACGAAAAAAGGGCAATAACTCCTAAATGGGTTTTGGAATTTCCTTCAAAATTTCAGGGTAGGTAGATCTCGTCATGCTGATCAATTTTACCCCATGTCAGATTTTCGATATCTGTAACGGTTTTTGAGTTATTAGCAAAAAACAGCAATTTACCCCTATGTTCTATTTTTAGCAACAGTGGCCATGTTTTTCATCGGATCAATATAAAATGAGGATCGTTTGTGGAGGACATGTCATAGATCATTCCTATTAAGTTTCAAACTAATCAGCCCAGCGGTTTCAGAGGAGAAGATTTTTGAATGAAAAGTTTACGACGGACGGACGGACGGACGGACGGACGACGGACGAAAAGTGATGGCAAAAGCTCACATGGCCTTTGGCCAGGTGAGCTAAAAAGCAGTAAAGTTTTCAAAAATAAAGCCATCTCTTAAAATGCAATATGAGTAAATCCAGTACTTCATATTTGTTTGAACCAATAGTACAATTTATGCAAAAAGAAAATATTATTCGTACAAAGGCGTAAAAAAGAAGAACGCATGCTTCTTGATCACTCTCGACCACTAATTCCTAGCTATTCCGTCCTGAAAATCAAATGGTCGGTACTATCGACTAGACAGCATATACTACACTACTTACAAAATTCTTCAAATTTGCTTTAATTGTCTGCAGAGTATTATTATCCTGTTAAATGATCATATCCAACTTTCCCGGTCTTGACCAGTAATCATGTGACCGAACCACTCGTTATCGTATTGACAATAATTTAGCATTTAAGTAATGAGAAAGTTGGAATTAACGTCGATTTGTGTATTAAATATTGTTTTTTAAACAAAGTTGGACCTAGTTTGATAAACTTCATTTATTTCTGTTTTGTTTGGTATATTTTTTATCAGTTTAAATTAATCGGATGTCTCTACCAATTTTATTTTAATGCAAGGCCTAATTTCTCGATCATTTGCCATAGACGACAATGGAATATTACGATAAAACTACTGACTCTACCCTGTTCTACGCAAAATATTTCACTTGTTGTAATGTTTAAAAAATAGTTGGACCTATTTCCAATATCTGTATTCATAGTTCTTAAAATTTATCGTTCATCTGACAGTTTTGATGTTGAAGAAATTACTTCCAATTTGATTTGAAAATCGTCAATTTTCAATGTTCAATATATTTTTCCAAGATGGCGAAAAATAAAGACTTATTTTCAAAAAATAATTTTGATGATTTCATACCATCCAACCCCATAAAATAAAGTTAATATATGATAGAATATCATCATGAAGACCAATTATTTGTGTCCCATTTTTCTTGCTTCCAATTAAGGTTGAAATCTGTTATTTTTTTTACGATTGTTGTGAAATTATTCAAGATGGCGCCCACCCCAATCAGCTTCCACCTTAATTGTCATAACAAAGTAAATATCGTTCATACGAGTAAATAGAATTAATTATATAATATGTCAATTATTTACAATATATAAATACAACAAAAAAAGAATTATTAATTTAAAATAAATTAAAATGTTACTTATCTGACATTTGAAATTATATTTTATCTCTGCCTCCTTTGTGATCCCCCTTACTTCTTCTTCTTCTTCGTATGTCCTTCCAATTTAGGAACACCAAGTAAAAAATAAGATTTTTACTTGTATTTAAGGGCTTTAAATACTATATACATTGAGTAGTTTAAAATGTAAAATTCCAACCTCCATGTACAAGACAAAGTGCCATCAAATATAGACACAACACTATCGTGCAAAGCAGGTGCAACATATATACATCCGTTTCCTTGAGTTATACTACAGGTAGGTTAAAATGTTTATAGAGTAAGCACAGTGTCGAAAAGGTAGCTAATGTTCAAAGCTAGCATATTTCATCTCTTTCATCCAGATCGGATTTAATACAGTTAAAAGTTAGTTTTACGTGCAGATCCCATAAAATATATTAATATTTAAAAGGCATAGTTCGACTTCCTCACATATATGTAGAATATGGTTTAAAATAATTCAGTTTCTATCATGCATCATTCACACATTAAGATAAGGATAAGTTCCTATATTAAACAGTTTGTTTAAAAGTGGTATCTCTAAAATCTAAAAGTGTTTGCTGTTTGTTGGTTGGGAACACTTAAGTAACATTCAGTTCCATTTTTATTTTTAATCTTTTGCGATGGATTTCAAAGCACATTTCACTTGTTGCTTTTGTTATATGTGCTAAATTAGGCAAGGATTTCAATATCTGGCTGTAGAAGCTGGGATCAACTATCAGCTGTGTTATTGACTGTTTATCTACAAAGATTTCATTGTACTGTCTTAATCCAATGTATCCAATAATGATATCTTTCAATCTTAAGAGATGTGTTTTTCTGACATCATGTAGCAGTATGCAGCTTGTAAGCATGTGTATAGTATCTTCTTCTTCCAGACCACATAATGGGCATGTAGCAGTTTCTTTATTATTACTGAATTTTGCTATGTTGGTTTGTAGTAGGTAGGTTCCTGTTGCTATACGACAGTGATTGATAGATTTTTTCACCTCAGTGACTGATGATCCAATAGATTGCCAAATTTGATGTGGTTTTCCAATTTCCACATGTTCCAAACAGAGGTATTTTAATGTTGATTTATTAGATGATTGATCTTTATAAGTTTTTGACCAGTAGTTATTAATTGCTGTCTTATATTGATGTTTCCATTGTAATTTGTTCATTTGATTATTCAGTAAGAATTCTAGATTTGGTAGGTCATATAGCTCTAAAGTTTTGGATACTATGTTGTAGAAACTTCCTGGATTGTTGATGTTGATGGAGATCTGGCGTTGATTAAGTTGTTGTATACTTTCATTTTCGTTGTTTAGGAGACTATACAGAAAGCTCAGTTGACGTTTGTGGAGCTCTGCTTCTATGGGTATTGCACCTATTAATAGATAGACGGCACAGAGCGCTGTCCTTTGAGACAGTGATTGGAATCTTCTTAGGCAGTTTATGTGGAACTTTCTAAGGCGGTCAATATCTATTTGTTTTAGTGGTAGTATTTCAAGTCCAAAAAGAAGTTTAGGTATTACATAGCTCCGATATATTTGGTAAGAGGTTATGGGATTTAAACCATTTGATCCATGCAGTCCACTGTTAATTAGTGAGTAGAGTGTTCTGCGAGCTAGGGACAGTCTATCCTCTACATTTATTTCATTTTCTTTAATTTCAGCTCTTATTATTCCTAAATGTTTAGTTTGGTCGGTTGGTGTTATACAGGTAGTGCCGAGATTCCACTGTAGGTTTCTCCTAACAGTTTTGCCTTTGGTTAGGATGACAGCATTTGTTTTTGTTGGATGAATTGTGACTCTGTCCTGTTTTGCATTTCGTAGAACAGTGTTTAGCATAATTTGTAGCTCTTCTGCATCATCAGCCAATAGTGCTATATCATCTGCACATGTGGGTGTGCCAGTGTAAATATTGCCAATTTTCATTCCTATACGACTTTTCATTAATTCATTCAATACGTTGTTAATGTAAACTTTATACAGGTGAGTTGATAGAACTCCACCTTGTCGAACTCCTTGTTGTATTGGAAATTTGTCACTTATTTCACCTTTCCATTTTATTTTTGAGGACATGTCTGTATATAGATCTTTAACTATGGACCAAAGTTTTGGATGTATGCCACATTCATACAATTTATTCAATAGAATGATGTGAGAAACCACGTCAAATGCAGTTTGACTATCTACCGCTATCATATATAATGGTTTTAAAGTTACATGTTTGGATTCTGCTTTACATTCTGATACGAGAAAGGCAGCTATGAGCATAGAGAGGCCTTCTGTAAAACCAAATTGCATGTCTGCCTGAGTTAAGTTTTTGGAAAGGCGTGGTAATAATACATATTCAAACAGTTTTGTGATTGTTGGTGTCACTGTTATACCTCTGTAACTTTCTACTAATGTTGGGTCTTTCATCTGTTTTAATACTGGGTTGGTAATTCCGGTTTTGAAGAAAAGTGGTATTTGTTTTGTATCTATGATTTGATTAAAGATGGAGGTGAAAATTGGTGAAAGAATATTTCTAGCAGTTTTGAGATGTTCTGAGGAGATGCCAAATTCATCCATAGCTTTGCCTGTGTTCAATTTTCCTATTGCTTCAAAAATTTCAGTTTCTGATAGTGGTTCTAATTCAGTGTTCAGATTTTCATATATAAGATCAATAGCTTTAGTTCTGACAGTACTTAATTCAAGAAATGTATTCTCATAATTGTTATCTTTTGGTACAAATAGGTCTTCCATATACTGTGCAAAGCGTTTTACTTGGTTTTTCGGATCAAAAATATCACAGTCGGGTCCTTTAATTATGGAGGTAGTTGAGGTTTTACACACACACACCTTTATTAAATTGCAGCATTAACTATAAAAAATGTAGCGTTAAAATGAAATCACGCTGTTTTTGGTCAGCAAACGGTTTACTTGTATACATACAATGTACCTGTGTACCTTAATTAAGGGTTGGAGCAATAAACATCCGGACAGTCAAGGTACAATATACATGTCAAATCGTTAATTAGTTATAATTACCTGAAAAACACAGCATGTTAATCGCCGAGAACAAATTTCTTTACATGTAATTAAAATTACTCAGATAAAAATCAAATGTTAATCGCCGAGAACAAATTTCTTTACATGTAATTAAAATTACTCAGATAAAAATCAAATCAGGGGCTTAAAAAATGGAAAAAAAAACTTGCACCATAACCCTTTATTACGTGTTATTATGTACTTTTGCCAGTTTGTATAATTGGTGATAAATTTCATATTATAAATTAATGTCACAATTTCAATCCATGTGAAATGTTACTACATATTTCAAATGAAAAGTATTTTAAAGTGAAGACGATGGGTGTGTGCTATAATCAATACAGAGTTGTCGAAGTACGATAAATGCCTGGTATGAACGGGACCAGTACAAGATAATTGGGTAACTAGTCAATAAGTAAACAGAGTTACCTAACCTGATTATGACCGATATAGTTGCTCTTGATAAATGACACTCCGGTTTTCTATGAAGAGGTAAACACAGAATATACGTGATGAACTCTATTCATGATGAATTAAGATACATTTTATAACTGCATGTTTCTGAGATACCGTATAGGAAATATTAATATAAAGCTTTTAACAATACAAGTGTCAATATACAATATTCATGCAATTTGATGAATAAAACTTTCAGTGTTTTAAAACAAATACTAGGCTGCGCCACCGGTTTTCATATGCGTACACTGAAACACTTATTTAGGTCAGAAACTAAATAAACATATGAAATTGGGCGTCTCATATCTTGGTGGCTGTATTGGATTGACATTTTTAGAATTCATGTCCTCTCTTCTAGGTAATCCACCGAAGGAAGCGCCTTATCCTGTTGGTGGATATAATATCGCTGTTGATGGAAGATTTTCTCTGTTAGAATGAGTATTTTGTGTAGAAATATTATTATCTGGTTGATCATTACTTGACGCATCATGTCTACCACGGCGACCAGTCTGTCGCGGTTTTCGGGGTTGTGGTAAAGGATTGTCTGCAGTGTTACTTCTATTATATTGATCATACCCATGACCTGGGTGAGTATATTGTTCATTTTCAGTTCCTTGCAACGGAGTAGGCTTATATTCCTTAGAAAATGCAGGATCTCTATTGGCATGTTGACTCGGATGAGGTAATCTTGCACTATCATAGTTTTTTGGACTACTAATTCGACTACGAGAACTTGGTTTTACATGGTACCCATTGCTCTGTCCAGATACAACAGCATTATCCCCTGCAGATAAATTATAATATTCTGAATTTTGTCTTGTATAACTGGTTTTTCCACCATCATCAAATGCTAGATTAACTTGTCCTATATTTACGTCTTCCTCTTTTGGTGAAAATGCAACGGTATCCTTTGTTTCATCAGTGCGTTTGTCTCGTCTTCCAGACAACATTCGCCTCATACTTCTCCTAACGAATTCCCGAGCAATTGCTGCAAAAAATTAATTATATTACATGTAATTTAAAATAACGTGTTAACATTTACAATTAATTTTAAATATTGATATATTTATCTCTTATGTGTAATTTTTTAGATATCCGATTCTTGTTATAACTAGCAATTTTGATCTAATATGTGGCATACCAATTTGTAATTGTTACTGGAATATGCGTTATAATGGTCGTACATATTGAACTGCAAACTCAATAATTTTTGCCCATGTTTACAGTTGTTTTCAAAATTAGAATTATACACTTACATTTTAAAGATATTTATTTCCTAATTAATTGAACAACAGTTGTTTCTCAGAGCTGAAGGAGTAAATACAGAAAGAAATAATATCTAAGGAATAACAAGTTACTTTTAAGATATGAGGGGTTTGGAGATAAACAATTCTCAGAAACTGTGAGTCGACTGAATTTTATGCTTACTATATTGCTTCATCGTGGCTTTGTGTCCATAAGCTTCTGGATTCTTATACATGTAAATAACATATCCAACAACCAGACCTATTAGAACCACCAAAGGTACACATATACCAACCGCTACCTTTGCCCCAATATTCATCCCAGACTCTTTCGTAGCAGGTCTCGGTTCTAAAAATAAATAAAAACATTTTAAAAACATTTAATTCATTTTTTTCTGACATGGAATCCATAGCGAAGAGAGATATATGAATTAAAGTGAATAGTTCTCCATATTTTTTAGATAGGAATTATCAATATTGAAAGTTTTAGACATCAAAACTACCAACTCAATCATGTGTATTTAAGACTTACCTGTACAATTAACTCCAGTGTAATCTCCGGTACATTTACATGTATAAAAAGTATATCCTTCAATACAGGTTCCATAATTCTGACATGGCGAAGATGCACACTTAAGAGTAGCTGTAAATATAGTCAATCATGGAAATTTATAAATTTAGTTTTTTTTAAATAATTTATATCGACAAAAGAATACCGACGCGACAAGACAATTGGGAAAGTCCATAAAGACCTACATCCGAATGCAAAGCAAAATAATGAGAATGTTACAAAACAAACGAATACCACACACACACACACAGACACAAACGAACAAAACAAAACAAACCCAAACTTAATTAGAACAACACAATATAAAAACTTAAGTACCAGCCATGTGCTCTCGAAAAAAAAACTGGGAGTAATATCAAGTGCTCCAGAAGCGTAAGCATGTCCTGCTCCGTAAACGGCATCCATCACATTGTAAGTGGGTAACATTCGGTAAAGGGTCAATTCCAGGAGGACGTTATATATGTCTAGTCTCGTTCATGAGATAGAAACTTCATATCTGCCAATCAATTCGTGATGACGACCGTAATATTTTTAAAGTGAAGACAATCCTGTCTTAGAAGTTTATATGACACTATTTTGCTCTGCTGATAAATTCGTACATAGCAGATGCAATTAAACATTATCAAATCAACTGTGAAATACACAAACTGTCGTAGACTGGAGACTTTTGTGTGTTACTGGTCTGAAAGAGGAAGTTCACAAGTTCACGTTTGTCATAAGTTTGATTTCAATTGCCCTTTAGCGGTCATTCATAATTTTCAACATTTTTCACAAGTTTTACAAAGACCAATGTTTTTGGAAACCCCCAACCCTCCTCAAAAAATATACATCAACATTTTTTAACATTTTTGCTGTGAATAGGTATCACTCGTTACTCGGAAGGAGGATCTACAGACATATTTACATCCTTTGAAAATGCATGTACCAAGTCCAGGGCATGAGTCATATGTTAACATGCTCAAGTGATTTGCCGTTTGTTGGGTTTTGTCACCTTATATACCGTTCAGAACTTTCTCAACATCAAGAATTCAGCATGTATTCTCTATCAATGATTTTTAAGCGTACGCTAAAAATGTTAAATTTGAAACCGCCTCCCAACAAGCGTGCATTCTGTAAACTCGTGAAAAATGTTAACAATTATGGATGACCCCTTGCCATCTATGTAAGAGTACAAGTCTTTGTATGAAGAAGAAGTGGATCTGTCTTTATATCACTGGGGTAGATAAGATACAAATAATCCTAAAAGCCATGATTACTAAGTGACAGCATAGCGAAAACTGAAAACTGAAGGACTGGGATAGTTTCATTTCTTTTGTCTGTTGTAGCCCTAGTAAAACCTTAGCTTCGTACGAAAATATGAATAGATCGGTCAAATGCGGATCACAATTCCAATCGTCTGAAAAGCCTGTCCTCCAAACTCAATTAATATACTGTCGACTACAAATTTCAGCATGTTATGAATATCAGTCTCGAGTAATATTTTGTTAGAATCAGTGTGATTTTGTCGAAATAAACCTTCCTTACCTAACACCAGAGAGTCGTAACTATATTCCTAGTGTATTGGTAAACAATATTTTGTTCAGAAAAAGTAAGAATACTTCATACTTTTGTTACATGTGGCTCCAAAATAGTAGTCTGGACATTGGCAAACAATCCTGGTATTCTGGTCTAAGGTAACGTATTCATTGTTCATCAGTTCATCATTAATGACAACTGTTCCATCATTGTGTATGTAACTGTCGTTAATATCATGACAAACCCCATGGTTTTCACATGGACATTCATCTGACAACAAAGATGTGTTTTATATACAGTTACTCAAGAATAAGACATGGTTACGGTAATATTAAGAAGACTGATACTGAATATAAAATGTACTATGCCAAACTGAACAAACTTATATTCCAGTACTTCTATTAAATCTGTCTTTAAAAAGAAACACTATCTCTTTTATTGCAATTCCGATTTGTAAAATAAGAAAGACACATTTTTTTCGGACCGAAAATGGTTAAATTATTAATATTAAGTGTTGATTTTTTTTATATACAACTCTCAGAATTTGTGTTTGTGAGTAAAAATCTATCACAAATTTAAATTCCCAGAAAAAAATTGTAATATAGCTTTCTATTATAAAACTTCAATACCTTAAAATATTTACTATACATAAATGAACCGTATTGTAGTTATTATTTTAGTTACTTAATGTAGACCTTTCAGACAGCTTGATCTTAAATCTATTTTTATTGGTAGTATATATCACTGTTTCGATACTTTTCATTCCATTTTTTATTTTCATAAAAAATGACATCAGAGGTTATGGAATTGTTAGTTTTCTAATGGCTTTGTATGCGAAGAGATTTGATAAGCAGACATCAATATTCATATGTCTGAATTCGAAAATTTTAAACAAGTTTTGGAACTACGAAATTTTGTCATTTTTCGAAAAGATACTAAGATTTCTAAAAAAATTTTATAACTGTCATTTTAATTATTAATTTCGACCCGTTCAGAAATATTAGAGATTGAACCGCAAATACCATCTTTTTAAGGGAATTTGCATGTTATAGGATGGAGTACTTTTAATGCGCTATCAAAAATGGTTTAAAGTGAAAATTAACTAGGGGATCTAGGGAGCCTGTATGGCTCACTTCGATATCACTTGCAGACTTCAAGCAGAATAAATTGTTATATTATGTCTATTTTGGTTGACAGTCTGGAATATTGCTAAGATCCTATGTTAAACTATGTTTCATGTGGCGGGTCACGATGCAGGTCATCAGATATAATTCTGGAAGAGGACCACCTTAGGACCATTGCTGCAAATTTTGGTTCCCCTTAGCTGAGTGGTTTCAGATAGGGTATTATGTTAAGCTACGTTTGCCTCTGGCGGCAATCTTTAAAATAATGGAGGTCCGGGTCAACGGATACAATTCTGAAAGAGGACCACCTAAGGACAATTGCTGCCAGATTTGGTTCTAATTGGCCATGTTGTTTCAGACAAGAAGATGTTAAAGTCACTTTCCATATAGGGTCCTATGCTAAACTGAGTTCGCCTGTGTCGGCCATCTTGGATGGCGGTTCGGGTCATCGGATATAATTGTGAAAGAAGACCATCTAAGGACCATTTCTGACAAGTTTTGTTTCAAATGGCACTCGTTTTCAGGTGAAATCTTTAAAGGAAAGTTTACGAACACTGACGACGGACGCCAAGTGGTGGTAATAGCTCATCTAGCCCTTGTGAGATAAAGAAGAAAGTCCTGCAATATTTGTTTTGAAAAACTGGATAAGTGGAAACCGTGATTTTAAATCACGATTAAGTTTAGAGGGTAGAACATTTTTTAATTCCTGATTAGAATTACTAAACTCTTTTTATACATACAACGATAACATTATGGATTATTACAGAAATTATGACGAAAGGTTTTCTGAACTAATTAACGAAAGTTAATCATTCGGAGCTCCTGCGTATGTGTCCTTCATAAAATTTGTATCAGAGAATACTGTCGATACCTCTTCTTGTAGACTCCTACTTACCAAGGGTATCACCAACTCAGTTACCAGTATTTCCATACTAGTGTGAAATTATAATTTAAAATCTATTGTTTGAAAATAGTTCTTTGGATTTTTGGATGGCAAAAAAAGGTGTGAGAGAGTGAAATTCAATTTTATTATTTTTTTCTTGAGGACTATTTTTTCGGGACACATTTGTTTTAAATAAAATATTACAAAAAAAATCAATTTTTATAAAATTTTTAATTTCTTGAAAAATGAAGCATTTGGGGAGAATTTTTATAATTTGTGCAAAGTGAAGCGGCAAAAAAATCCAAAAATCGGAGGGGCGAAATCCAAATAGATGCCATATATCTATATGTTATTCCATATATTTTTATATATTAGAGTTAAAAAGACGGAGTCTACGTCTTGCCAAGTATTTTACATAATCTATGATTTAAGTCTTTATGGTAATAAAAATTTCAACCCTTCAGAAATTAAGGATGATTTCACCATGTATTGGTCTGACCGCAGACATTAAGGATGATTTCACCATGTATTGGTCTGACCGCAGACAACCCTTCAGAAATTAAGGATGATTTCACCATATATTGGTCTGACCGCAGACAACCCTTCAGAAATTAAGGATGATTTCACCATGTATTGGTCTGACCGCAGACAACCCTTCAGAAATTAAGGATGATTTCACCATGTATTGGTCTGACCGCAGACAACCCTTCAGAAATTAAGGATGATTTCACCATGTATTGGTCTGACCGCAGACAACCCTTCAGAAATTAAGGATGATTTCACCATGTATTGGTCTGACCGCAGACAACCCTTCAGAAATTAAGGATGATTTCACCATGTATTGGTCTGACCGCAGACAACCCTTCAGAAATTAAGGATGATTTCACCATGTATTGGTCTGACCGCAGACAACCCTTCAGAAATTAAGGATGATTTCACCATGTATTGGTCTGACCGCAGACAACCCTTCAGAAATTAAGGATGATTTCACCATGTATTGGTCTGACCGCAGACAACCCTTCAGAAATTAAGGATGATTTCACCATGTATTGGTCTGACCGCAGACAACCCTTCAGAAATTAAGGATGATTTCACCATGTATTGGTCTGACCGCAGACAACCCTTCAGAAATTAAGGATGATTTCACCATGTATTGGTCTGACCGCAGACAACCCTTCAGAAATTAAGGATGATTTCACCATGTATTGGTCTGACCGCAGACAACCCTTCAGAAATTAAGGATGATTTCACCATGTATTGGTCTGACCGCAGACAACCCTTCAGAAATTAAGGATGATTTCACCATGTATTGGTCTGACCGCAGACAACCCTTCAGAAATTAAGGATGATTTCACCATGTATTGGTCTGACCGCAGACAATCTTGAATATATTTTTAAGGTCATCCTCTATCGAAGGTGCGCATTAAAACCAATCTTCCATTGCCAGAAGAAAGTTAATTTGATAAAGTAATTTCTATTACCCCTGCTTATCACAGGTGAAAAGGTATGACCTGGAGCAGATTAATGTTAATACCAGCACTCTGAATAGGATATAAAAAAAAAACATAATCACATTTTAATAAATGAGACCTATATTACTTTCACTGTAAATGAAAGGATTCATATCAGTTTTTGAACAGTACTTGAAGCAAGCTTTTTCTAACATATTAACAAATGTCGACTGCAAGGAACTTGTACTATAAATTATGAGCGAGAGCCCGTTGTACCGTGGAAATGTGGGGCCAGAGCCCGTAGTACCGTGAAAATTTTGTGCCAGAGCCCGTACTACGATAGAAATTTAAACTCAATATTTCAAAACCGTAAACAATTTATTGAACAATTTTAGGCTAGTGACCTATAGTTTATAAACATGTTTATCTGGTAAAAGAGTTATATAAATAACAATTTAAGCAAAATAATTCAGAATAAGGTAATATTTTTACTATAAATTGTTAATTTAAATGGATATAGATACTTACATTGGCAAGAATGTCCATACACTTGATCAGTACATTGACATATATACCCATCCATACGTGTGGTACATGTGTCGCTCCTTTGACAGGGATTAACTACACAGTCATCTGTAACACAATTTTCTAACATGCAGCATTTATAGGAACAGTTCAATACAGTCGTCAAATTAACTGAAAGTCTATAGTACAGATTCCAATATCCAGAAAAACGCTATTCGAAAACGACAAACGGAAATGTTTGCTTATTATAAACAGGAATCTATTATAGCCCATTAGGCCAAATCAGAAATATGTGTGTTTCCAAGGTAGGTAAATGGGGTTTTTTTTAGACTTAGGTAAAAAAAACTAGTTTAAGCGAAAAATTCTTAAAGAATATAAATATTTATAACCTGAGCAAATTTTCCGTTGATTGCTCATTTCACTGAAAAATTGCTAGGACTGGCAATCACTTATAAACTTTGATATCATTTACTTGATATACAAGATAAACAAATACTGACCTACAAATACAGCAAAAGAGTCTGCAACCGCATCTACAAAATATACATTAACATCATCAATATATGATCATATATATGTTGAAAGCGATTTTATTATGGCTGTTTACTATGGAAAGCCAACGGGGTCAAAATTCTTAATTCGTAAATTGTCAATTTGTAACTTGTAACTGTGTAATTTCTAAATTCTTAATTCGTAAATTGTCAATTTGTAACTTGTAACTGTGTTATTTCAAAATTCTTAATTCGTAAATTGTCAATTTGCCACTTGTAACTGTGTAATTTCAAAATTCGTATATTGAAAATCTGCATTTGCAACTTTGAAATTCAATATTTGTAACTTTAAGATTCTTTATTTGCGACTTTGTAATTCATTAAATCTAACATTCGTTTACTATTTCTTATTTTGCCATTCTTCATTTGTAACCACGTCACTTAAATATTTGCCATAGACACGCTGAAATTCGTATATTGATGTTTTGTAACTTGAAACATGTCGATTCGTTAAATGTCATCGTTGTATTATTCTAACGATCATAATGACGACAGATGGCGCTCTTTTTTTCTGAAGACGACAGGTGGCACTGCGTTCGAGCATTACTGGAAAACCCATGTAATAAACGGTTTCTATTAATCCTAAAATGCGATTATCGGACCATTTTATTCTGACTGAGGAGGAAGGGCTGACAGATATATATTAATATACATGCCTACTAAACTTTACTGGTCAAGAAGTAATTGCCACCACCCAATGTTTCGTCCTATAAAAATTTACAAAATGTGTTGCAGACAAAACGTCCCACAGGGTGTTCTCCAAATATTCCCTCCCCCTAAACTCCGGCTTCACGCCCCTTGCAACCCTCTCCTCACAGTTTGCCACCATTTTGCTCTCCAAAATGAGCTATCACAGACACCCCCCCCCCCCCCCAATCATGTGCAAAGCTTTTCATGGAGAAATAAAATTGTTGTGAACAGATTGGCGAGAATTGTTTCTGTGAGATCTTCTCTCTGACCAGCCAGTAGAAGTACTGATCAAAAAGTATTTCTCGCCGGCAAGTACTTCTTTTTTTTGGCGCCTCTCCTGTCTGAAAAGTTATACCTAAATTTGAAGACAACATTTAACAGATTGCTGATATTTTGCTCTTTAAAATGAGTTGTCATATATGAAGATTTTCATAGAGAAATAAAATTAGGGTAAGCAGATTGGCGAGAATTGCTCGCCGGCAAGTACTTCTTTTTTTGGCGCCTCTCCTGTCTGAAAAGTTATACCTAAATTTGAAGACAACATCTAACAGATTGCTGATACTTTGCTCTTTAAAATGAATTGTCATATATGAAGATTTTCATAGAGAAATAAAAATTAGGGTAAGCAGATTGGCGAGAATTGCTTCTGTCATGAAAATGGCGAGATCTTCTCTCTGACCTGTCGGGGGTGTCACTTTGGTTTAAAGTGGGTATAGGTGTTTATTAAAAAAGAAACAGTTTCATAGTTTTACTATCATGGTCATTGACAGAGTGGACACCAGGACATCCGTGACACCATTATACTACTAGTATATGTCATGTCTCGACGATCCAATATTCATTAAGTTTTCTGGTTGGTCAGATTCCTTTAAACTTTATATATATATAACAAAATATTGCATATTCAATACAGTTTTAATATATAGTATACATTAACTAAGTGACTCATTTAAATTAATATTCTTTGCTCATTAAATTTGTTTTGCAAAGTAAAAACATGATAAAAAAACATTTTTATCTACATTACTCAAGAGCCAAATAAATAGATTTTTCATCTATTTGCTTCGTGTATTAAAAAATCATTAGATAGTTTAATTCTTTTCCAAAATTTTAACATTGAGATTATAATATTAAGGAATAATGGGTGTCAACCCATTTCTCCCATCATATATTTAGTCCAAAATTTCCGCCCCAGAACAATATTAGTCTGAATTTTCCGGCTCAGTCTTATATTTCATGTATTTAGTCTGAAATTTTTGACCCGGTCATATATTAAGTCTGAAAATTCCGACCAAGTGACAGTCATATATTTGCCAAGTTAAAAAAGGGACCCATTCCAGCGACACATCTTTATATAGCTTAATAAAGGAAGTGACACACCCCCTCCCAGGTGTGGTGACCAGTACAGTAGACATATATGTATATAGGTCACCTCTATATGAAGATGTATTTTTGATGATTTAATTGGCCCCCAAAACGAAGTCTCCGTCCAAAAAAAAATACCATTAATTTGTTAAAGTGGATGGCTTTCAAACACAATCCACGTAACTTTATCAATCAAACATGAATAATTGATGAAATGTCAAGGAACACTTCTTTGACTTGACATTTGAAAGATTTTCACGTTTGATTGATAAAATTTCAGACTCCTTTGAATGTTGCCATACAGCCCCTTTATCGATTATATATCCTCATTGTTCCGCAATGCAAAGTCATCTATCTTATTTTGAGGGTATCCCTAAGAATACAGTCAAAACACAGTGATTATGATTAGAAGAGGGCATGCACCATTTTTCATATTCAAGTTGAAAATACCACATTAAAATCAGAATATTTTACAGAGATTGTTAAAAGAATGTCCCCTTAAAATTCTGAATATCAATAGAAAATGTCCCATTATAACTTTAAAAAAAATTATTGCACCCCTCCCTTTCCCAACCATTCATGACGGCGGCAATAAGATTCACTGACGAAAATTATACAAAAATTCTAACCCTAAACACTGTATTTACATGAGAGAAGACCTCATAGAAACAATTCTCGCCAATCTGTTCACAACAATTTAATTTCTCCCTGAAAATATTTGCACATGATTTGGGGGGGGGGTCTGTGATAGCTCTTTTCGGAGAGCAAAATGGTGGCAAGGGATCGGGATCCCGGGAGTAAGGGGCGTGAAGCCGGAGTTGAGTGGGAGGGAACCGGGGATCGGGAATATTTGGAGAACACCCTGTAGGACGTTTTGTCTGCCGCACTTTTTGTAAATTTTTATAGGTGGCGGTAATTACTTCTTGACCAGTAAAGTTTAGTAGGCATGTATCTATATATCTGTCAGCCCTTCCCACTCAGTCAGAATCACATGGTCCGATAATCGCATTTTAGGATTAATAGAAACCGTTTATTACCTGGGTTTTCCAGTAATGCTCGAACGCAGCGCCACCTGTCGTCTTCAGAAAACAAGAAAAACGAGCGCCATCTGTCGTCATAATGATCGTTAGAATAATACAACGATGACATTTAACGAATCGACATGTTTCAAGTTACAAAACACCAATATACGAATGTTGAAATTACACAGTTACAAGTGGCAAATTGACAATTTACGAATTAAGAATTTAGAAATTACACAGTTACAAGTTACAAATTGACAATTTACGAATTAAGAATTTAGAAATTACACAGTTACAAGTTACAAATTGACAATTTACGAATTAAGAATTTAGAAATTACACAGTTACAAGTTACAAATTGAGAATTTACGAATCAAGAATTTTGACCCCGTTGGTTTTCCATACTCACGATTGCCCGATGTTTTTACGATCAGATCCTAAATTGAACATTTCCTTTATCGTATGTCCACCTGGTGTCAATTTCGGGACAGTGTGATGCCTGCATTAGGATATGTGGGCGGAGTTTAATTAGCTTAAGTGATTTCTGAGCAAAATCTTAACTTAAGCAGCATTATGCATACGGCCCCTGATTTCCCTTACTGTTACAGATGTATTCCATGGATTTGTTTCAGACTTTGTAAAGACATTCATCTAATTCTGGCGAGCTCATGAAGCTCTTACGAATTACAATATGATTCATGAATGGTAAGGTGACCTGTTTGATCACAGTTCACACCTGGGCCCGTATGCATAAAACTTCTTTACTTAAGTCTTTCTTAAACTAAGATTTTGCTAAGAATTGACTTACCTAAGCAATATACATAAAGCGACTTAAGTTTCTACTTAACTAAGAAAAACGTAAGTAATATTACATCGGAAACCCTCACTTTTTATAATTTCAATCCAGACAATTAGCCATTGTTTCTTAAATAACTCTCACTCGAATAACTTTTTGTTAATGGGTTACAAAGGAGTCCGGGCGTGTTTGAATAGCACTAATCCAGTAAAAATTTGTCAATATTTTAGATCCTTACAATTAATTACGACAAACCAAACTTATTTAGAGGTCGACTGAAACGTTTTTATTGTGCAAATCATTTTTCGCAATGTCTGATTTTGATATATCAAAAGGAAAAAGTCATAGATGTTTATTTTTATCTAAAAGTTTGAATTTTGAGTAAAAAGTTTAGGATGAGTACTATAAAAGATTTCTCTAATATAAGCAATAAAATAATTGCCACTTTTGGCGTAATAGGAAACTCTAAGAAGTATAAACGAATATGACTAGGGATTTTAAATTATGATTTTGATCGCTTAATTACACGTGTCCGTACTTACCTATTCATTGACGGATTTAATTGTTATGTGTTACCATTGAAGATGACTTTTTTCTTGTGTTTGTATTTTTTAACCAAGTGACAAACGGGGGATCCGAGATGGAGTTATTTTCTGATAACTTATTTTTATTTTTTAAAAAGGTGTTGCTTTGTTGCCGGAAGATTCCCCGTTTGTCAGTGTATTGGTAAAAAATGTAAATAGTCACAATAAAAACATGGTTTAAATAAGTCATCTTTAATAATAACTAGACATTGAACCCGCGCGAGCGCGAGAAAATAAGCATTTTTTTTTTTTGTGGTGGCCATATTGACTATAAAAAGTTGTTGCGGCTATGTCATTGATGGAACAGGAACTCAATATGGATGTTGTGGCAGGCTTCCCATAAACTTTCCTGTCAAGTAGGTGGTTTCAACTGATAGTTTCATGTCTATATATGATGTAGTATTCCAGAAATGGATGTGAATGCAAACTTTAACCAAGTCAATGAAGCGTGAAATGTAGGTCAACGTGACCCAATTGTCACATGGCTGTTCGTTACTACCGAAGATGGAAACACTGATGAAGTAGACTATATGCCACGTAGAATTACCAAAATGGACCTTAAGGTTCCATCAAAGTCAAAATCTATGACGAAAACACAACCACATAGATTGTCAATATTTTTATTGTTACAATTAATTCTGAACTGGAACTTGATGAAAAGCTTTCATTAAATACACATTTCATAATGCATTACCTTTTTCCTTCAGAATAAATATGAAAATGAAATTGTAGATGTAAACATTTCCTTAGTGACGGATGAATTTTTCAAAAGATGCCGTGAGTTTCGTAGAGCATATTTTTGGAAAATAATTGTTCCAATTGTTCCATTGTCATTATGAGCAGGGCAAGCTAGGCGTAATTTCACAAATATATCCAATAATCAGGCGATAAAAGCATTTTTAGTGTGTGGCTGCGTGTGATGTCCACGGTTATATTTATCAAAAATGTCCGAGATAAATTTCGTCATTAATGATAAAGATGACCATTTGTTAAACATATTTTTACCTAGGGCTTACAGGGAATTGTATGGTAGAGATATATTTAGACAGGTCACATTACAAATGATGTAAAAATAGATAATGGTTGGTGTTATCACTTTGTGCAAGGTAAACATCCGAGCAATCCAAAAAACACTAAGTTAGGAATTCCTTTGAACTTTACCTTATTTCTTCATAATCTTCAAAGTTCATAACCTTTACAGTTAGGAGAAATTGCGTTATTGTTGAAAAACAATCCTGAATACATGAAGCGGAAACATCCCACATGAAGGGGAATGTTTTTAATTTGTTTTATTCTTCTTCCGTAATTTCAAACAGAAATACATTTAAAATAAGTGCATACTTGTTTATTTAAATCAATTTGTTAAAATTACGCATTCGAGAACCTTCTAAGGTATGTGTTGGGAGAATTCATATCGGAAAGTGCATACAAATTCCATTTGCACATAAACAAACCTGTAGTTTAAATTTATAAATGCAGATTGTCAAATCCGATCATAACCGTTATAATCTGAACCATACATCGTTTATTTTGAACCACGCGTTTTGCCGCCTATTCGGCTAATTCGTAAATTTAGTATTATAGATTTATAACAATTAAATCAATAGGTAAGTAGGGGCACGTGTAAGTGATCAAAATAGATAATTGACACAGAGCTTAAAAAAATCCTTACCATTTGAAAAAAACTGATTTCGCAAATTATTTTTTATTCTTTCTACGAAATTTGTGATAAGAGTTTCATATTCTGCCAAAATTGACAGTTATTTCTTTGCTGATATTCGAGAAATCCTTTATACTATAACTTTTTCCTAAACTTTTCACTCAAAATTCAAACTTTAAAAATAAAATTTATAGATATAAATAAACACATTTATAAATTTTCATCAGATATTTTAATTTAAGACATTGCGAAAAATAATTTGCGCGAAAACCATGTCAACTGAGCACTGAATGTTTTAAACTACTGGTCAAACTAAAAGGTTTTGTTTGTCGTAAAACGAAAAGGTTTTGTTTGTAGTAATTTATGGTAAGGCTCTATAGTACTGACCAATTTTTACAGGATCTGTGCTATTCAAACACGCCCGGCATCCTTTTAACCCATTAACAATGTTTTTAAGAATAAAGGTGATCCGAATGACCCAGATAATTTCCGAGCGATAACTTTAATAACTTGCTTCGGGAAATTGTTCACTTCTACTGATGATAAATAAAAGATTATTTTTTTTTGCAAACGAACTTTCGTTGATTTCGGTAATTGAAGCTTGGTTTCGAAAATGGTATACCACTATACCACTATGGATAATATTTTTGGTCTACATGTATTGATAGATTAGTATTTTTGTTTTGGAAAAAAATATTTTGCACAATTTTGTAGATTTCCGAAATACATTTGACAAAGTTTGGCGACTAAGGATATGGAAAAAACTGAAAAAAACAGTGAAATTTAAGGGAAGTATTTTAAGGTCATATTTAATGTGTATGAGGATATCAAATCGTGATTACGGTATAATGTATGTCTGATTTTTTTTTCCATATCTAATAGGTGTACGAGAGGGAGAAAATCTAGAAATCTTTTTATTTTCAGTCTTTTTTAATGACTTGGTAGGATTTTCATAGAACATATTTGTCAAACATTGAAAGTGAATTGCATATATTCAACAAACTGTTTGCTATTCTATAGGCTGATGATACGGTTTTCTTTAGAAGAAACTAGGGATGTAATGCAAACGGCTCTTGATATTTTTCAGTCGTATTGTGAAACTTGGAAATTAGAGGTTATAATATCAATAAGGTTTTTAGCAAAAGATAACATTGGGGAAAATTTTAGCTTCACTTTAGACGGGAAAGATTTAGATATTGTTGACTCGTACTCGTATTTGGGTGTTATTTTAAGATATAACTAGACGGAACCCGCGATTCTCGCGGGAGAGGTCAGGGAATCGATATTTGATAGGTAAAAAAAGCGGGGAAAAGCTGAATAGTAACAATACTGACGCTGCAGATTAAAAAAATTGTTAAGAAGGAGATTGCGAACAAAAACCTATATCATTGATAGCACAGTTTCAATTTTATGCGACAATCTCGGCGGGTGTCTTTAAGGAGGAGAAGACTCATACTTTGCTGGTGCAGATGATTTTTTATGGATGCGTGTTCATTGTACACCAGATATTGCTATTCACTGGTAACCAATGCGTTATCTCAACAATAGAAGTGTATCGTCAATTGTCGCTAGTGTACCGCTAATTGTAGCCTGTTGCCATTTACGGTACACCTACATGTATACTATTGCAATAGGTACCAGAAAAGAGGAGTATATATCTGATGTAAGGGGATGCACAGTGGTGTTAGTCTTAATGTGTTCCGACTGATTAACTACATTTTTTTGTATGGGTATTCAAATTAGGGACTGTTACGGTACATATTGTCATAAGATTAACTACATTTTTTGCATGGGTATTCAAATCAGGGACCGTTACGGTACATATTGTCATGGCGTCAATTTTTGCAGCACATGTGCAAGATGACAATAAGTACAAATTGATGGCGGCGACAATATGTATCGTAATAGACCCTGTTGCCTGTAAAATTATTTCATTTTCAAAATTTTTGTAATGAAAAAAAGAAACATTTAATCTTTTTCGATGTAATGTCACTTTAAAGTTCAAAAGTAATTAAAATTATTTTTTAAAAGTTACATTGAATAAAAACTTAACATCTGGAAAGGACCTGGCAGATTAGGATTTAATTTTATTTTTTTTAAGTGGCAAAAAAATAACAACCTGTCACCACAAAACTGACCCGAGCAGGTTAGGGGAAACCAACCATCATTTTCCCTTGGCCTTACCTAAGTAAAAGAAAACGCAATTTCCAGTGTTAGTCAAGTTAATAACAAATACTGATAAAATGCCAGAAATTCCTTTGAAATTTTTCATTTTCTATCTGCAATAAGTATGTAATTTCCAGTAGGATAAATAAAAAAAAATTGGTCAGTCAGAAAAAGCTGAATTTTTTTAAACAGAAAGTTGATGAGCGACAGACCTGAAATTGCATATATAGTATGGGTCACTCACCTGAGGCTGCATACCAAATATCAGGAGCCTCTGACTGATAGTGCTGAGAAAACTGTTATGGAAGTTCATGTCTGTTTTTCCCTGCCCGCCCAACATTCACCATTTTATAACCCAAACAAAAATAGGTTTGAAGCAAAATCATACATGTGATTTTACTAAATATGCCAATTCCATTGGGAACTTGGCCACATCTATCTGATCACTATTCTCATCTGCCACTAAATTTTGTCGAGATAAATGGGGTTAGTCTGTGTATGTTTTTCAACCTGTAGGCTAACCCCTACTACAGGCTGATATACTATACCTGAATACATGTATATCATTGTCAAATCTGCAATATACGTAAAGTCGTTTAGGTCAATATCGCGAGTCAAGAGAAAATTTCATGGTTTTACTTTTTCGTTTAAAAATGGTGAAGTTTAAAATTGATTTTAGGCTATGGTGCCCTAACTCAAGTTACGAAGTGTACGCACATTATTGCAGACGATAGTTTTTTTTTAATAAATAAGACGTGATGTGCATCTTCTGTTGTCTTGGGTAGTAACCTGTGAAGTGTTTTTAGACCGGGAAGCAGATTTGCCTTTTTTATTTTCATGCATGTGATGTTGGGCATGTGGTCACTTTCTGTTTTTAAAATTTCCAGTTGCCCACAAAATGTTTGTTTTTACAAATATAATAAATAAGACGTGATGTGCATCTTCTGTTGTCTTGGGTAGTAAGTAACCTGTGAAGTGTTTTTAGACGGGGAAGCAGATTTGCCTTTTTTATTTTCATGCATGTCAAGTTGGGCATGTGGTCACTTTCTGCTTTTAAAATTTCCATTTGCCGACAAAATGTTTGTTTTTACAAATATAAAGACGCGATGTGCATCTTCTCTTTTTGGATATTTAATCCCTGGAGCCTTGGGTGAAGTGTTCTTTATAAGACGGGGAAGCAAGCATATTTGCCTTTTTTATTTTCATTCATTTTGGGCATGTGGTCGCTTTTTAAATTCCCAGTGCAGATGATTGAATAGAAAGACAATTGTTCATTTTCTTTTGTGCATTTTTCTTTACACTTACGCAACGAAATCCTAAACCGTTTTCTGTCGAGCTGTCTTTAGACAAACTTTTCTCGGTCGATACCGGAAACTTCTTGTGATGTATACTTCCGGAACGGTATCGGTTTTCGTGATGCGGATTAATTAATTAGGGGTAATTAGCAAAACGCGGAAACAATTGCGTATGTACTGATAAAAGTTTTAAACTGCACAATGGTCTCATACTTCTGATATATAAAGATCGCACGTCGCATTTGTTGTTGAAACGGCAACCCGGCTAACAAAAATTTGTCTCATTCTTTAGTAGTATTAATGGTTCGTTTCTGATACAAATAATATGTTAGTAGACCAAGCACAAAAAGCTATGTAATGTTTATATAAACTGATTTCAAACGAATCTTTTCCTGCTGTCATAAAGTTATTTAATGATATTGTTGTACGGTTCTAAGATTTTGGGGTAGTTAAATGCGCCGTATTTATACATAAGGATCCAGATGTTCTGAAAATGGGACTATTTCTTCCCGTTGTACCAACAAATCTTGCAAAGCCAAAATAGCTACTGAATAATGAAATTGAAATAATTCCATAGTACTGCAGTTTGGGAATCGGGGCCCGCATGCATAAAATTTCTTAACTTAAGTCTTTCTTAAACTTAACATTTTGCTAAGAATTGTCTTAGCTAAGAAATATTCTTAGGTCATATGCACAACGCTACTTAAGTTTTTACTTTATTAAGAAAAGCTTAAGTATACATTACATCGGAAACCCTCACTTTTTATCATATCAATCCACACTAATGAGTCGTTGTTTTTAAAATTGACCACGAGTAACTTTTTTTTAATGGATTAAAATGGTGTCGGGCGTGTTTGAATAGCACTTGGTTAATATTATAGAGCCTTACAATAAGTTACGACAAAAACATTTTAGGTTGACGTGTACTTTTATTCATTCAAAAGCGATGTAATGTGTGCTCGATTGAAATGGTTTTCGCGCAAATTATTCTTCCCAATTTATGAAATTAAAATATTTGATGAAAAATTGATAGATATGTTTATTCATATCTATAAAATTTAATGTTAAAGTTTGAATATTGAATATTGAATGAACAATTTCAAAAAAGATTTTTAACTCGAATAGTTGCAATGAAGTAATTGTCACTTTAAATTTGGCGGAATATTAAAACCGTAATCGCAAACTTCGTAGAAAGAATATAAATAATTCGCGAAATAACTTTTTGAAAAGATAGGGATTTTTGAAAGTTTTGTGCCAAATATATATTTTGATCACCAAAATGTGCCCCGACACACCTATTCATTGATGAAATTGGCGTAACGGTTTATTTGCTGAAAATTACTATTGAATATAACAAATGTTTTAATTGTGTTTACATTTTTTACTAAGTGACAAACGGGCAATCCGAGATAGAGTTGTTTTATTCATTCTTGAAAAGCTAATGTCATTCTTAAAAAGGTGTCGTCTTATTGCAAACTTTACGATATAAAGGTTCATATTACATTGCAAATGTGTAAGACGTTTCACGAAGAAATCTGCCTTTACTATTGAGACATAGTGAATTTTCAGACACCAATACAGCACTGTTAATATTCATATATTGACGCCTCGCCCAATACGAAATTTTTCAGGCACTCCATATATTCCCGTATCTCCCCTATAACTGAGTGTATAACTAATAATGTATAGAATAAAACATATTAAGTTTCCGTATTCTTCTATCTACTCAGGTAATTCTAATAGCTAAAATGACTGCATGTTGATTTGTAGATTTATAAACTTTAAATTTGGAGGAACTGTTGATGAATTTAGATAAAACAACGTTATTTGGGATTTTTAGACTTTCCACACCAACATACATCATTATATGGTAACGTCAAGCTGTAACGTCTCATGTCGTAATTTTTGTCTTTACTGTGACATATCTCGAAACGAGATCCGTGGAACTATATATTTTTTATACCAAAAAAATTGTTATTTCATCAGGAATAATTAGTTGGTGTTTGGTCATGATCTGGAAATCATATATATTAGAAATGAAGGAGAATGGGAAAAAATACAGTCAAAAGTCCTCTGCTGGTGGACCCTAGGTCCCCGAGGGTATTCGCCAACCCAGTCGTCAGACTTGTCTGACATGATTATTCATTGATTTGTTACAGAAATTACCAGTATTTAGCAAAATTAAAAAATAATAGAAATACTAAGGGTTCATTCCTTGTATTGCACATGGTAGATCTCCTTAGCTGAAATTTGGCATCCTATTTCGGTATTTTTGGTTGAGTACTTCTTGTTTAATATAAGTTTGGTTTTTGGTCTTCCAAATGTTTCGGTTTTAATGCTGCTGATGAGAGGTAACTCCTTGAAATGCGTCGTATACAGCATAGTATAAATTTACTATACCTAATATTAGTATCTTTGGATTGTTATTTTTTCCCCTATATGTCTTTGTAAATTTCCAGCCATTTTCCCATTTTCTAACGTGACCATTTTAGCGTGAAAACGAAATCCGTGACCCCATTTTTTAAAAACGTTTTCGGGTGTATATCAGTAAGTACTATTACTGTGTAAAAAATCAGACAAATTTGGATGTAGGCCATTTTGTATCGTCCCACCTTAAGTTGTTTTATGCATATGACTGAAGTGTAGTGGGTGGAGTTTCAATTAATTAAGATAGATTTTTCTCGGCAAATTCTTAAGAATCTTATTTACCTCAATTCACCTATAAAATGACGCAAATAAAACAAGCACTCTGAAAGTATTGCTGGGCAATACAATGCCCCCTACCGGCTTGAGCTATGAGAAAACACGCAAAATCTTAAGTATGTGAATCGGACGAAGACGTAGTGACAAAGTGCGGAGATTATTTGAGTGTATTTTCTAAGTCCACGAACCATAACTCTGCAAAACAATCATTCGAACGGAACGAAATTCAAACTTGATCTGTAACTTGTCATGGTAAAACTATAATCCAAATATCAAGTCAATATCTTCAAGCATAATGAAAAAAAGTGTGGAAAACTGATTATTTGTGTTAATTTTCTAAGTCCAAGGACCATAACTCTGCACAAAATCGTGACCGGAACAAAATTCAAACTTGATCTGAAACTTGTCATGGTAAAATTATAAACCAAATATCAAATCAATATCTTCAAGCACAACAAAAAAAGTCCGGAAACTGATTTGCCGGACAGACGGTACGAAAGACAGACAGACGGACGGACGGAGTGCAAACCTATAGTCCCCTTCGGCTTCGCCGGTAGAGGACTAATAAATTGGAGCAAAGGCAAAAATCTGTGTCTTTATGACAGAATTGTGTTTACAATAAACGTTAGACATAAAGGTAATTTTAAAATACACATTACATATTAACCCTGGGGCACCTCTGGGCACATCTCAGGTAACAGTTACTGATTTCGGAGTCTTGAAGGTTTATCGGTTTTATTTTGAGTAATAATAATACATTTACGGATTGTATTGTTAAAAAATTTAACCGAGATTCTTCAAATTTATACAGAAAGATGGGAAATATTTTAATTCGCTAAACAAAGATTCCGGAAATGGTTATAACACACAGGTAAGTCAATTAACAACACGACTATTTCAGTCATCTCGGTTGTATATTTATTTTAAATTTATTAAATCATTATAATGTTTTGTAATTATTTCGTTTAATTAACATTTATACTTCTTAACAATTAACGAATTTTAAATATTTACTGAGTCTTTGGGGGCGACTTCCGGATGTTATTTACCTTTAATATATATAAAAAAAATAAAACACATGCAGTGACTGTAAAGTTTATAAATGCATATGAATTCTATGCATGAATAATGTTTTGCATGCGGATTATGGAAAAGGTGGTGAAATTAGCAGACACAGGTGTGGTAGCTGATTCAGTTAATTAGACCAGGTAAACACACCTGTAACGGGAGACAACTAAATATTACTATCAGAGGTTCCATTTGGGATTCATCTAATATTATGTTGCAGGTTATTGCTAATACGATGGATTGTGATAACACTAATGGTGGCAATTAAAGTTGAGGGTGAGACTCTTTAAATGTATTTTTATGAATTAAATAATAAATAATAAAGAAAAATTAAGAATGGTAAATTTTTGGATTAATCTCAATAGTAGTGATAGTAAATTCTCATCAACTCTGTAATTTATTGTACGTAAATCTGAAAAACTATGGTTATGAAAATAAATGGCTGTGTTTTATTAAAAATATTTTTGATAATTGTGGCATGTCATATGTATAGCAAAACACTAATGTTTATTCTAAAGAATGGATACTAGCATCCTTAGATCAAAAACTTAAGGATCAGTTTTTTCAAGAGTGGTCAGCGGATGTTAATACTTTATCTAAGGGATTATGTTATAGAATTTTCAAGAATGAATTAAATTATTTATCATTGCTTCCATTAAAATGTTTGGTCACTTTTTGTGGATTTCGATGTGGAAATCATCGACTGTCAGTGGAGACAGAAAGATGGCACAACATACCTCGTGCAAAAAGGTTGTGCCAGCTTTGTGGTTCCGCTGACATTGGTGATGAGTTCCATTATATATTTTCGTGTAATTATTTAAAAACAGAGAGAACAAAATATTTGTCGACGTATTATTGTATAAATGCAAATAATTTGAAATTTAATAAGTTGTTTTATTCACAAAAAATAGTAGAATTAGAGAAACTATGTAAGTTTATAAAACTTGTATCTACGAAAATATTTCCTCCTGGTTAATTTTTTTAATGTCATTGTATTTCCACACATGCTTACTTTGTATTATAATTAAATAATTAACTTCTCTGTAACAATGTCATGGTTTATGAGAATAAATTTCATTCATTCAATTATTTTACAGATAGTCATTTGTTTACTAAAAAAAAATGACTAAATCAAGCTTCCAAAATATTGGTATTCAAAATTTAATGATTTAACATTTTTCCCTACTGAACGTTTTTTTTTATTTAGCAAAGGTGTTTATAAATATTACAGTCTTTGAGCAAATATTATTTTGACTAGGCCTGATATTACCAAACCGTCATACTCTGAGATGTTTCTTCTTTTTCCTAATATTTCGAAGTAAATAGAGGCCATTCTTATGTGAATAATACGTAGGTATTCAGTAATTTCACTTAATCTAAATATGACCTTTGATACAAAAGGATGTAAAAATAATTCAAATTTTTCGCTGTCTCAGGATGGAGAGTTGTATTTAAAGTTTCCAAAGGTGGCGAAGTAGCACCTGCAAACTCTGTGTATGAATTATGGAATAGTTCTGACGTCGTATACGATAATCCAGCCGGATTCCACAACACCAACCTAACGTATATGTCTCCATACCAGCCAACTTATAAATCAGAAATAGTCAATAAATGGAAAGATTACAGCATTAGATATGTAATATATTATATATATATATATATTTCATTTGTGATAGTTTATAAAGAGACAGTGTCTTATTGAATTTCTTATAAATATTACATGCAATGAAAAGAACCGAAAAATGTTCTTACTGTTTAACTACACAATTTAAAGGACTGTTCAGTCTTTGGTGTTTCTTCTTTTAAAGTTTGTTTTATTGTAAACATTATCTTCAAACGTTTATATTTACAGACGTAGACTAAAATACAAGATATAAAAACTTCTAAGTACAAAATACATTTTCTACAATTACCAGTCATTGAGATAGTATTTTTAAACGATTTTAATGGCAAGGAAGTCACTATTATGTTGTCTTTCAAATTAAGCTTGGTTTTGCATATAAAATTGGACAGGAAGTTGAATCTTTCAGATAAAGCTTGGTCTTATTTGTAAACGGAAATGACGTCCCGTTTGCTGTATCTTTCAGATAAAGCTTGGTTTATATAAAAGTGGTAAGGAAGTGTCCGTCATTGTATTTAATGGTACAGACACAAACAAAACAGACTGGTTTGACAATGAAAAGATATTACAGTCTCCATATTCTGATCTTACATCTGATGATGACAACATGTTTAGCTTACAGGGGTCAGTAATTAGTATGTATGTAGGTTCTGTAATTTGTAAATACACTATATACAGTGATCTGATTGGCTGCGGGGTTATTTATATACCGAATTAACCCACTGCCCTGCCTTGTTGCTGTGAATAAGAAATACATAGAAATACATTTAAATGAATAAAAAAATAATACTTTTTGTGTTTCAAAATTCTGAATTTCTTTAGTAATTTATACATATTCTTTGATGTAAGTGTCATAATTTTTCAGTAAATAAATTTCAAGTGTTAAAACAATTAATTGAAAGAATAAGAATTGATATGTATGCAAGGTTATTTTCTGAGATTAAAAAAAAGTTCAGTATAATATAAAGTTTAGTTGTTATATCCCTGTTTCAAAAATATTTATAAGAAGTACTAAAATAAGTTTCGGAATACTGTTTTTTTTTGTCTCGCCTTCGACGAAAGTCGCGAAAGGCGAGACATAGGTGTTGCTATTCTGGCGACGACGGCGAAGGCGACAGCGTCAACAATTGTTAAGTTTTCTGCTTAAGTCAGTTTGATAGGAACTATTTGTGATAGATCAATGATATTTTCTTTGAAGTTGCATTAATATCAGTACATCTCAGTTTAACGACTATTTCGAGTTCCTGTGTCCTAGGTCATGGTCCATTGACTTTCAATTAATTAGCACTTTACAATGTTAAGTTTTCTGTTTTTAAGTTAGTTTGATAGGAACTTCTTGTGATAGATCAATGATATTTTCTATAAAGTTGCATTACTATCAGCACATCTCACTTTGTTGACCATTTTGATGCCCTGCCTCTAGTTTCTGGTCCAGCGACTTTTAATTCATTAGCAATGTTGCTGTCCATCAGATTGTCTTTCTCTAATTTTCTGCCGACACGCGAGACATATCTCTGTGTTTAAAGTTTATTTTTTGTTTTGAATGTTATTTTTATTAGATGTATATTTTTCAGGACGTTTTCTGGAGGTAGATTCCAGGTAATGAAGACCACTCAAACATATAATTGTCTTGGAGATGGGTGGATTGTTGTGATAGATAAAGATGTATCAACGTTATGTGGAGAATTAACTGGTCGTCCATATTTTTACTATTCAAATAAAACCAAGAGTGTGACGTTAGGAGGTAACTTTTTTGATATGTTGTAGAAGGGGTTGGGGTACAATACTTTTATCGAAAAGTAGAAGTAAACTAGGATTTATGTATTTTTTAATACATAAAATATAGAGTATAATACACGGCAAAATCTGTATCACATGCTGTATCAACCGAAGTAACGAATATCGGTCAGTGGTCCGAAGGAAAGCCCTCTGGCTGATATTGGTTACTCGGTTTGATACTGATACAACTAACACGACCGCCATGGGCAATTGTTGGTTCTGATTGGCTGAGTTTTCAAAAATCTTCTCCTCTGAAACTGTTTGGCCAAATGGAACAAAATTTGACAGGAAGCATATATGGGGGAGGGGGGTCCTTTATAAAGTTTCCTCATTTCGTTCCGATCGTACTACAAATATGGCCGTAATGGGCAGTTCTTGTTTCTGATTGGCTGGTATAATATTCTTGTTTTTCATTGGTTGATTAAATAAAAAAAAATTCTGTGGAACTACTGGGCCAAACGGAACGAAACTTGACATCTATGGGAGGTTCTTTACAAACTTTGCTCAATTTGTCCTGATATGACTACAAATATGGCCACCATGGACAGTTCTTGTTTCTGATTGGCTGATATTAAAAACTCTTCTTCTCTGAAACTGCTTGGTCAAATGAAACGAAACTTGATAGGGAGCATATATGGGAGGTCCTTTAAAGTTTCCCCATTTCGTCCCGAACAGACTACAAATATGGCCGGTATAAAAAAAAATCTTCTCTGACATCGTAGGGCTAAATGGAACAAAACTTGACAGGAAGCATCTGTGAAAGGTTCTTTACAAAATTTCCTCATTTTGTCCTGATCGGGTAACAAACGTGGCCGCCGTAGAAAATTATTGTTTCTCATTGATTGATTTAAAAAAAAATCTGAACTGCTTGCCCAAATGGAATGAAACCTGACAAGAAGCATCTGTTGGAGGTTTTTACAAAGTTTTCTCATTTTGTCCAGATCATTCGACAAACATGGTCGCCATGGGCAATTCTCGTTTCTGCCAGTTGAGCGATACAGGCTCAGCCCTCGTTTATTTACCAATCATTGGCCCCCGTCAGGCAAGATACATAATCATAATACAATAATTATTATAAAACATGCGAGAATAAGAATTTTCAGCGAAAATGCACAATACACAAAGAAATAAAATAAAATATGAGCAATATAGAATATTAAAGTATAAAGTGTGTAGTGTGGGATTTCCATGATTCTAAAAATAATTTGCTTCCCCGATTTCGAGTGGTGATCCGGTGAATATCCCTTTTTATTCAAATTTTCGTCTAGGTAATTTTTCTATTAAACTATATATATTATTGTATACACTTTGAAGAAACGAAAAAAGACATGTTAATGTAGGAAACAGCTATAATAAAATCTCTTTCGACATATATATTGATGATGGTAATGTATATTTTGTAGATGCGGTTGCAGACTCATTTGCTGTATTTGTAGGTCAGTATTTTTTTTATCTTGTATATCCAGTAAATGATATCAAAGTTTTATAAGTGATTTCCAGGCCTAGAAATTTTTCAGTGAAATGAGCAAATCAACGGAAAATTTGCTCAGCTTATAAATATACATGTATATATTCTTTAAGAATTTTCGCTTAAACCATTTTTTTTACCTAAGTTTAAAAAAAAACATTTACCTACCTTGGAAACACACATATTTCTGATTTGGTCTAATGGGTTATAATAGATTCCTGATTATAATAAGCAAACCTTTACGTTTGTCGTTTTAGAATAGCGATTTTTGGGATATTGGAATCTGTACTATAGTCTTTCAATTAATTTGACGACTGTTTTGAACTGTTCCTATCAATGCTGCAAGTTATAAAATTGTGTTACAGATGACTGTGTAGTTAATCCCTGTCAGAGGAGCGGCACCTGTACCACACGTATGGACGGGTATATATGTCAATGTGCTGATCAAGTGTATGGACATTCTTGCCAATGTAAGTATCTAAATCCATTTAAATTAACAATTTATAGTAAAAATATTACCTTATTCTGAGTTATTTTACATAAATTGTTATTTATATAACTCTTTTACCAGACAAACATGTTTATAAACTATATGTCACTAGCCTAAACTTGTTCAATAAATTGTTTTCGGTTTTGAAATACAAATGTATTGAGTTTAAATTTCTATCGTAGTACGGGCTCTGGCTCAAAATTTCCATGGTACTACGGGCTCTGGCACAAACTTTCCATGTTACTACGGGCTCTGTCTCATAATTTATAGTACAAGTTCCTTGCAGTCGACATTTGTTAATATTTTAGAAAAAACTTGCTTCAAGTACTGTTCAAAAACTGATATGAATCCTTTCATTTACTGTGGAATTAATATAGGTCTCATTTATTAAAATGTGATTGTTTTTTTTTATATTACCTATTCAGAGTGCTGGTATTAACATTAATCTGCTCCAGGTCATACCTTTTCACCTGTGATGAGCAGGGGTAATAGAAATTACTTTATCAAATTAACTTTCTTCTGGCAATGGAAAATTGGTTTTAATGCGCGCCTTCGATAGAGGATGACCTTAAAAATATATTCAAGATTGTCTGCGGTCAGACCAATATATGGTGAAATCATCCTTAATGTCTGCGGTCAGACCAATATATGGTGAAATCATCCTTAATGTCTGCGGTCAGACCAATATATGGTGAAATCATCCTTAATGTCTGCGGTCAGACCAATATATGGTGAAATCATCCTTAATGTCTGCGGTCAGACCAATATATGGTGAAATCATCCTTAATTTCTGAAGGGTTGAAATTTTTATTACCATAAAGTCTTAAATCATAGATTATGTAAAATACTTGGCAAGACCTAGACTCCGTCTTTTTAACTCTAATATATAAAAATATATGGAATAACATATAGATATATGGCAAAATTGAAAAATAGTTCTTTGGATTTCGCCCCTCTAATTTTTGGATTTTTTGCCGCTTCACTTTGCAAAAATGATAAAAATTCTCCCCAAATTCTTCATTTTTCAAGAAATTAAAAATTTTGTAAAAATTGGATTTTTTGTAATATTTTAATTAAAACAAATGTGTGCCGCACGTAAATTGATCTTCACCCCAAAAAATAGTCCTCAAGAAAAAAAAATTAAATTGAATTTCAATCGCTCTCACCTATTTTTGCCATCCAAAAATCCAAAGAACTATTTTCAAACAATAGATTTTAAATTATAATTTCACACTAGTATGGAAATACTGGTAACTGAGTTGGTGATGCCCTTGGTAAGTAGGAGTCTACAAGAAGAGGCATCCACAGTATTCTATGATACCAATTTTATGAAGGACACATATGCAGGAGCTCCGAATGATTAACTTTCGTTAATTAGTTCAGAAAGCCTTTCGTCATAATTTCTGTAATAATCCATAATGTTATCGTTGTATGTATAAAACGAGTTTACTAACTCTAATCAGGAATTAAAAAATGTTCTACCCTCTAAACTTAATCGTGATTTAGAATCACGTTTTCCACTTATCCAGTTTTTCAAAACAGATATTGCAGGACTTTCTTTTTTATCTCACAAGGGCTAAGTGAGCCATTACCACCACATGGTGTCCGTCGTCAGTCTTTAAAGATTTCACCTGAAAACGCTGGGCCAGTTGAAACAAAACTTGTCAGAAATGGTCCTTAGGTAGTCTTCTTTCACAATTATATCCGATGACCCGAAGCGCCATCCAAGATGGCCGACACAGGCGAACTTAGTTTAATCTTAGGACCCTATGTGGAAAGTGACTTTAACATCTTCTTGTCTGAAACAACTTGGCCAATTAGAACCAAATCTGGCAGCAATAGTCCTTAGATGGTCCTCTTTCAGAATTGTTTCCGTTGACCCGGACCTCCATTATTTTAAACATTGCCGCCACAGGCAAACGTAGCTTAACATAATACACTATCTGAAACCACTCAGCTAAGGGGAACCAAAATTTGCAGCAATGGTCCTTAGGTGGTCCTCTTCCAGAATTATATCTGATGACCTGCATCGTCATCAATGATGGCTGCCATAGCCGAACTCAGTTTAACTCTGGACCCATGGAAAAACCCATTAAAAGATCTCTCTGAAACCACCTAGTCAGTTAGAACCAAACTTGCCAGCTATGGATCCTATGACCCGGACCTCCATCTAAGATGGCCGCCACATGAAACATAGTTTAACATAGGATCCTATGCTATGCAAGATCTTCTTGTCTATTCTTTTATTCCGAAACCAGTGAACCAATTGGAACCCAACTTGTCGGCAATGATCCTATTTCAGAAATTTATCCGATGACCATGCCCGCCATCCAGGATGACCACCACTGCCGAACATAGTCAGCAAAATGGAACCTGATTTGGCAAAACCCATTAGCCAGTTGGAACCCAACTTGAGAGCAATATTCCGGACTGTCAACCAAAATGACAGATTTAATATAAGTACTGGAATATAAGTTTGTTCAGTTTGGCATAGTACATTTTATATCCAGTATCAGTCTTCTTAATATTACCGTAACCATGTCTTATTCTTAATTAACTGTATATAAAACACATTTTTGTTGTCAGATGAATGTCCATGTGAAAACCATGGGGTTTGTCATGCTATTAACGACAGTTACATACACAATGATGGAACAGTTGTCATTAATGGTGAACTGATGAACAATGAATACGTTACCTTAGACCAGAATACCAGGATTGTTTGCCAATGTCCAGACTACTATTTTGGAGCCACATGTAACAAAAGTATGAAGTATTCTTACTTTTTCTGAACAAAATATTGTTTACCAATACACTAGGAATATAGTTACGCCTCTCTGGTATTAGGTAAGGAAGGTTTATTTCGACAAAATCACACTGATTCTAACAAAAAATTACTCGAGACTGATATTCATAACATGCTGAAATTTGTAGTCGACAGTATATTAATTGAGTTTGGAGGACAGGCTTTTCAGACGATTGGAATTCCAGTGGGGACGAACTGTGATCCGCATTGACCGATCTATTCATATTTTCGTACGAAGCCAAGACTTCACTAGGGCTACAACAGACAAAAGAAATGAAACTATCCCAGTCCTTCAGTTTTCAGTTTTCGCTGTGCTGTCACTTAGTAGTCATGGCTTTAAGGATTATTTGTATCTTATCTACCCCAGTGATATAAAGACAAATCCACTTCTTCTTCATACAAAGACTTGTACTTTTACATAGGTGGCAAGGGGTCATCCATAATTGTCAACATTTTTCACGAGTTTACAAAACGCACGCTTGTTGGGAGGCGGTTTCAAATTTAACATTTTTAGCGTACGCTTAAAAAATCATTGATGCTGATTTCTTGATGCTGAGAAAGTTCTGAACGGTATATAAGGTGACAAAAACCAACAAACAGCAAATCACTTGAGCATGTTAACATATAACTCATGCTCTGGACTTGGTACATGCATTTTCAAAGGATGTAAATATGTCTGTAGATCCTCTTTCCGAGTAACGAGTGATACCTGTTCACAGCAAAAATGTTGATGTACATTTTTTGAGGAGGGTTGGGGGTTTCCAAAAACAGTGGTCTTTGTAAAACTTGTGAAAAATGTTGAAAATTATGAATGACCGCTAAAGGGCAATTGAAATCAAACTTATGACAAACGTGAACTTGTGAACTTCCTCTTTCAGACCAGTAACACCCAAAAGTCTCCAGTCTACGACAGTGTGTGTATTTCACAGTTGATTTGTTAATGTTTAATTGCATCTGCTATGTACGAGTTTATCAGCAGAGCAAAATAGTGTCATATAAACTTCTAAGACAGGATTGTCTTCACTTTAAAAATATTACGGTCGTCATCACGAATTGATTGGCTGATATGAAGTTTCTATCTCACGAACGAGACTAGACATTCCTAGTTATATAACGTCCTCCTTGAATTGACCCTTTACCGAATGTTACCCACTTACAATGTGATGGATGCCGTTTACGGAGCAGGACATGCTTACCCTTCCGGAGCACTTGATATTACTCCCAGTTTTTTTTTCGAGAGCACATGGCTGGTACTTTTAGTTTTTATATTGTGTTGTTCTAATTAAGTTTGGTTTTGTTTTGTTTTGTTCGTTTGTGTGTGTGTGTGTGTGTGTGGTATTCGTTTGTTTTGTAACATTCTCATTATTTTGCTTTGCCTTCGGATGTAGGTCTTTATGGACTTTCCCAATTGTCTTGTCGCGTCGGTATTCTTTTGTCGATATAAATTATTTTAAAAAAAACTAAATTTATAAATTTCCATGATTGACTATATTTACAGCTACTCTTAAGTGTGCATCTTCGCCATGTCAGAATTATGGAACCTGTATTGAAGGATATACTTTTTATACATGTAAATGTACCGGAGATTACACTGGAGTTAATTGTACAGGTAAGTCTTAAATAATTACACATGATTGAGTTGGTAGTTGTGATGTCTAAAACTTTCAATATTGGTAATTCCTATCTAAAAATATGGAGAACTATTCACTTTAATTCATATATCTCCCTTCGTTATGGATTCTATGTCAGAAAAAAAAATGAACTTTAATTAAATGTTTTTAAAATGTCTTTATTTAATTTTAGAACCGAGACCTGCTACGAAAGAGTCTGGGATGAATATTGGGGCAAAGGTAGCGGTTGGTATATGTGTACCTTTAGTCGTTCTAATATTTCTGGTTGTTGGATATGTTATTTACATGTATAAGAATCCAGAAGCTTATGGACACAAAGCCACGATGAAGCAATATAGTAAGCATAAAATTCAGTCGACTCACAGTTTCTGAGAATTGTTTATCTCCAAACCCCTCATATCTTAAAAGTAACTTGTTATTCCTTAGATATTATTTCTTTCTGTATTTACTCCTACAGTTCTGAGAAACAACTGTTGTTCAATTAATTAGGAAATAAATATCTTTAAAATGTAAGTGTATACTTCTAATTTTAAAAACAACAGTAACCATGGACAAAAATTATTGAGTTTGCAGTTCAATATGTACGACCATTATTACGCATATTCCAGTAACAATTACAAATTGGTATGCCACATTTTAGATCAAAATTGCTAGTTATAACAAGAATCGGACATCTCAAAAATTACACATAAGAGATAAATATATCAATATTTAAAATTAATTGTAAATGTTAACACGTTATTTTAAATTACATGTAATATAATTAATTTTTTGCAGCAATTGCTCGGGAATTCGTTAGGAGAAGTATGAGGCGAATGTCTGGAAGACGAGACAAACGCACTGATGAAACAAAGGATACCGTTGCATTTTCCCCAAAAGAGAAAGACGTAAATATAGGACAAGTTAATCTAGCATTTGATGATGGCGGAAAAGCCAGTTATACAAGACAAAATTCAGAATATTATAATTTATCTGCAGGGGATAATGCTGTTGTATCTGGACAGAGCAATGGGTACCATGTACAACCAAGTTCTCGTAGTCGAATTAGTAGTCCAAACAACTATGATAGTGCAAGATTACCTCATCCGGGTCAACATGCCAATGGAGATCCTGCATTTTCTAAGGAATATAAGCCTACTCCGTTGCAAGGAACTGAAAATGAACAATATACTCACCCAGGTCATGGGTATGATGAATATAATAGAAGTAACACTGCAGACCATCCTTTACCACAACCTCGAAAACCGCGACAGACTGGTCGCCGTGGTAGACATGATGCGTCAAGTAATGATCAACCAGATAATAATATTTCTACACAAAATACTCATTCTAACAGAGAAAATCTTCCATCAACAGCGATATTATATCCACCAACAGGAGAAAGCGCTTACCTCAGTGGATTACCTAGAAGAGAGGACATGAATTCTGAAAATGTCAATCAAATACAGCCACCAAGATATGAGACGCCCAGGTCAGGTAACAAATATAATACAACAGTTCCACCCGGGCGACATCAATATCCAAAAAGTCATGACGAGAGATTACATGCTGAGTCTCGATTTTCTCCAGGATATCAGCGACCTCAGAACGATCATGATAGATCAAGATTTTCACCAGGATCCCAAGCTCCAGAAAAGGGTCTTCAGACACCGTATAAGGATTCCAGATATTCTGCTAGGGGAAATTACCCAGACCAGTCAATGGACGATAATCGGTATTCTCCTGGTTACAGACCATACGATGATCGACACTCTCCTGGATACAGACAGCCACACCACACATCTGGTGATGAGCCCTCTCTTGGTCACAGACAGTCACAGGCATCTGATGATAGACTTTCTCCTGGTTACAGACAGCAACAGAATGCTTATAATGATAGACTTCCACCTCATAACAGACAAGACAACGAATATGATCAAAGGTCTCCTGGCCATCTTCAAGGCCCTAATTCTCGAAATGACAAACACATCGAGCATCCTAGAAATCAGGGTTCTGACCGAATCGTTTTTACTTCATCTGAGCCAATCGAAGATGTAACAGTTTAATGATGTAGAACTCTTTAAAAAGATATTATTGCATATCTAGTCTTAAGAGTACATCATATTTGCTGGTGGGATCTAAAAATGAAATTTTAAAATACAAATTAAATTGATTTTTGTATCTTGCCAGAGTCACTTAAAAATCTAGAATTTCTTAACCATATCATATTCTTACTGTTTTGTTACTCAATTACTTGCATGTTCGTATAAAGACTGAAATTACTTTTTAAAACAATGAAGAAACTTTTGTAGCGTACTTTCTGCATAACTTGTTGCAATCACAGAGCATAAAGAAAACAAAAGGTCTGGAACATTGGGGACAGGGCATTTTTATAATATGTGTATACACTGTAACAACTGACTTCGAAAAATGTTCACTAGGTAGCCCTTCTGGGGAAGGAGTTCAGTAATTAACATATCAGAATATTTCTTTAAGAGTATGTATGTTATTGTTATGGTTCTGTTTTATCCAGTACTATGTTGTATTGTCGTTATTATATTTGTTATACATGTTGTTACATGTCCCTTTTCATCACATTTGTGAGGAAAAAAAACAGTAAATCAATTCAAATCAAAAGACGAATATTTTTTCAGTCAAATTACATATTAATTGCATTTTCACTACACTAATTTCCATTTTTCGGCACGTTCCATTTTATTATTTATAACCTCCGATATATAGCTTTTAAGGCAATGTCTTAAAAAATCTTATACATTTAAGGTAAATGGTAATCTCGTGCAGTATCAGCCCAGTGAAGGTGTTATTGCAATATCAATACAAATAAGGTGAAGGCAAAAAGTATTAGATTGGTAATTGGTTATATGCTTGATACTACGAACTGAAAAAAAATACAATGTCTGACAATTTCCCCCCTCCCCCTTTTTCGTTTTCAGTGCCTTACGCCTTTATTTACTATTAATACTTTATCTTTTCATTGCGATTGTGGGACTAATTTTGAAAGATTTGTTCTTGCATGTATTCTGAAGACAAATGTCACACCAAAGGTTTTTGAAGATTTTTAAATAAATACAATATGAGGTGAGGTATTTTAATTTGCATCTTTTTTTAATGTTATAAATGTATAATTTAGTCAGTTGCATCGTGGAAAGCCAATTTCATATGTTTTATTTAGTTTCTGACCTAAATGTAAGTGTTTCAGTGTACGCATATGAAAACCGGTGGCCCAGCCTAGTATTTGTTTTAAAACACTGAAAGTTTTAAAGCATGAACATTGTATATTGACACTTGTATTGTTAAACGTTTTATATTAATATTTCCTATACGGTATCTCAGAAACATGCAGTTATAAAATGTATCTTAATTCATCGGGAATAGAGTTCATCACGTATATTCTGTGTTTACCTCTTCATAGAAAACCGGAGTGTCATTTATATCAGGATAATAATACTATGCAGACAATTAAAGCAAATTTGAAGAATTTTGTAAGTAATATAGCATATTTTTTTTTACATATATGCTGTCTAGTCGATAGTACCGACCATTTGATTTTCAGAAGGAATAGCTAGGAAGTGGTCGAAAGTGATCAGGAAGCATGCGTTCTTCTTTTTTACGCCTTTGTACGAATAATATTTTCTTTTTGCATAAATTGTACAATTGGTTCAAACAAATATAAAGTACTGGAATTACTCTTATCGCATTTTAAGAGATGGCTTTATGTTTGAAAATTTTACTGCTTTTTTTTCAAATTCCTTCCCCGCCAACAAATCAAAGAATGTATTTAGGACGTTGGCTTTTATGAACTTTTTCATCTTATTTCATGTAGTTTTTCTGTAAATTGTGCATGTGGAGATATTATTGGGTGTGTTTAAAGTATTAGCAGTAAGAAATTTGATCTTACTTTAAATGTTGAGGAAATAATCGCCCAATACAAATGAAAAATAATTTGAACAGACATATTACCTTTATTTTCCGAAATCAAAGTTAAAAGTATTATTTTAAGTCGGAGATTTGATATTTTTCGTATATTTTATTCATTTACATAATGTATTTGTATATATACTATATTTATATATGTATTTGATAATATATGCAAATAAAATTTAAATGATTGTATGTATTTGTTGTTCCTTCGAGGACGAAATGCTTTTGTCCCGTCCTAATTGGCCAACAAGTCTGATTGAAGATGAATTATAAATTCAAATGATGGAGGAATGCTTTCAGTTCTTTCTCCGCGTCGGTAACTATATGAAAGACATCTATGACTACTTCATGACTAGTGACTCAAAATTAAAGGTATAACAAAGAACACTCCTATAGCCATCTTGTGTGTTTGAACACCAACATCAAACTTTTTATTTTTTTTTGTCATGTACTTTAAAGGAAGTTTCATACCGGATATTATAATCACAAGCGCTTGTAGATAAAAAAAATATTGAGCAGTAGGGAAGTAACAGTCGACTTGTAGCCATAGAAACAATACTGTTTTACCAAAAGAAATAATTAGTGATTAATCAACTGATTCCCTGATGTACTAAAACGAAATGAATTTCCATTTCAATGTTTTCACTCCTTGTATAAATATAGATTTATGCAAATGTGTAAATGTTAAGAAAATAGATGTTTGTGTATATTCATTAGAAAGGAATAAAGAAGGCTTCATTTCGTTTAGATAATGGATTTCAGTAGATTTAATGTCGGTGCTGGCAAATGTAATACATTTCATTTAAAATTACCGATACATTTCAATTTTTTTAAAAATATGACTTTTACCCTTTTGTTCAGCTGTTTGGATTTTAATATATGTGGCATTTTGGATTGTTGTTGTCATTTTTGTCTCGCCTGCAACGAATAGTCGCGGAGGCAAGATATAGGTATTAGTTTCCGGTGGCGGCGGCGTAAACTTTTTTAAAACTTTAATGACTTTGCACATGTAATACCTACAATTGAGATTTATGGTCCACAACGTAGGTTATCGTATAAGGTTTGCCGCAGTATACTTGTCTTGTGACCCTGACCTCATTTTCATGGTTCACTGACTTCATAAACATGAATTTAAAATCTGCGTCCAAGTTTCGTGGTTAAATCCATTTCTCAGCAACTGTTACACCTGGGCCAACCATATTTGGTCTATAGATAGTTCTTATTGGGTACACACCAGTCTGACACCTGGCTTGGGACCTTGACCTCAATTTCATGCTCGAGTGACTTTGTCACTTTTTTTAGGTTAAGTCCAATTCTCAGAAATTAATACCTAGACCTACCGTATTTGGTCAATAGATAGTTCTTGGTGGATACATGTCAGTCTGACACATGCCTTTTGACCTTGACCTCAATTTCATGCTTGAGTGACCTGCGTCACATTTTCGTGGTTAGGTCTATTTCTCAGAAACTGTAATACCTAGGCCAACCATATTTGGTCAATGGTTAGTTCTTGGTGGTTTGAGACCTTGACCTCATCTTCATGCTTAAGTGACTTTGTCACTTTTTCGTAGTTAAGCCCTAGACCCATCCATGTTTGGTCTATAGATAGTTTTTAGTGGTTCTTGCAAGTCTGTCACCTGTTTATGGACTTTGACCTCAATTTCATGGTTGAGTGACTTTCATCAAAGTTTCTTGATTAAGTCCATTTTTAAACAACTGTAATACCTAGACCTACTGTATTCGGTCTATTGACAGTTCTTGTTGGGTACATGCCAGTCTGACACATGTCTCTGGACCTTGACCTCAATTTCATGGTTGAGTGACTTTCATACCTAGACCCATTCGTGTTTGGTCTATAGATAGTTCTTAGTGGGTAATTGCAAGTCTGACACCTGTCTCCGGACTTTGACTTTAATTGCATGCTTGAGTGACTTTGTTACATTTTCAAGATTAGGTCCATTTCTCAGCAACTTTAATACCTAGACCAACCATATTTGGTCAGTAGATAGTTCTTAGTGGATACATGTCGGTATGACATCTACCTTTTGACCTTGACCTGAATTTATTTTAACGCATTTTCCTTTGACTTGCAAAATGTCGGGTTTCAGATAATCATTATTCTGTTTCCATGTACATACATGTAGTGTGTCAACTCTTGTTAGTATGTCGTTCAAAATGTGTATCGAATAGTACTTAATGTTGACCCTGGTGGTCATCTCGGTCTTATAATGAGTAAAAGCGTTACTCGTCATTTAAGGCTTTACACTTTCAAGGGAATTCATGAGACTTCGTTTGTCTTACTAGCATTAGCTCACCTTGAGAACTATTGTAATTTAAGCCCTTCCATAAACCTTTTTTATTTTTAACTTCTCTGAAACCACTGAGACAATTGGAATAAAACTTGGCAGCATTGGTCCTTAGATGGTTCTCTTTCAAAATGTATCCGATGACGCGGACTGCAATCCAGGATTGTCCATGAACCTGGACATTGAACCCTTTGGGAAATTCACTTAAAGATCTTCTTGTCTGAAATCAGTGGGCCAATTGGAACAACACTTGAAATAATGGTCCTTAGATAGTCCTCTTTCAGAATTGTAGCCGATGATCCGGAACGCCATACAGGATGTCCATTGCAGGCGAACTTAGTTTAACACCGAATCCTATGGGAATATTCACTTAAAGATCTTATTTGAAACTCGTCGGCAATGGTCCTTAGGTCTAATCTTTCATAACAATATCTGATGACTCGGCCAATAATCAAAGATGGCAGTCACTGGCAAACTTAATTTAATGTAGGACTCTATAGAAAAATTCACTTTAAGATCTTCTCTAAAATCGCTAAATGAATTCGAACCAAAGTTGGCAGTAATGAGCCATAGGTGGTTTCCGTGCAGAATTGAATTATCAACAATGATGGCCGCCACACCTGAACTTAGTTCATGGGTTCTTTTTGGAAATTCTTAAAAGATACAAAATACTTGCTCTTTCAGAATTGTATCCATGACATAGATTGCCAACCCAGATGGTCATATTAATTTTTTTTATTCAGCCTCTATTTTCAAATGAAATCCAGGTCAGCGATACAGAACTGAATCCAGATGGTCAAAAATTTCAATTTTTAAGTCTTATTGTTTTACAAAATTCAAAGGCCGCAGAAATTTACCTACATCTAGATCTGGCTTTTTGGGATCAATTACCAACTTTCACGAGTTTAAAGATATATTGAGTCTGTGATATAAAGATGTACACGTATAACTGCAGTAAAATTGTTTTCTCCCGGAATAAATCCAAGAAACGGAGTACATGCATCAAATCCACTAGCAAATCTGCACATTGGGATCCATTCATTATATCAGAAGAGTATGTGAAGTTTAAAATCAATAACATTAACTCTACATTCTTATTATGTAGAATTGGATGACTTACCTGCACATTATCTTCCGAAATGAACTCGAAATTAAAACGACAATCAAACCTCTGTTTCATACCAAGACAAAGCTGTATATAAACGACAAATTTTCTGACTAACGTACTCATCAGTACCTACCGAAGTCTCCAGTCTATAGTATCCTTCTGTTTGGGGTAAATTTGGACATTGAAACTGACCCTGGACTGGAGAAGATTAAAATGTGAAAAGTTAACAGACGACGGACGGACCGTCGACGGACGCCAAGTGATGACAAAAGCTCACATGGTCTTTGGCTAGTCAGACATGTCTTTGTCTCGGTTACGTTTTCAGTTTATTTATTGATATTCTGACATGAATTTATTCCGCTTGACATTGTTGCTCATGAATTACTCTGGCGCAATTTAGGGCTTGCACACCGAAGACCATGTTGTAATCTCTGGATGTTTGTTATATACTTGTGATTTTGTGCTTTCTTTTTAACTTCATCCCATACCTGTTTTTCCTCTCATTATAGGGTTGTAAAAGCCTTGACCTTGATATTTTAGTATGAACTCAAAATGTGCTTTGGCCAAGGTTTTACACCCCAATAAAACTGCAAAAATAAAATACTAATGTCTTAAAACAATTTTTGCTTGATTCTGCTCTATTTTCTTGGTCTTTCCACACATTAGTGTGCACATTAAGGTATCAAAAATAGTACCGTATTTTTTTTCCAATTAAGGTTGGCAAGTTTTCTACTTATGTCACGGTGTTTGTGTTTTCTAATTAAGTTGTCTAAATATGTACATTTAGTGTGTCAAAATGAGTATCACATAAATTATTTAAACCACTACACGTTTTGGTCAAAATTCTAGATTGTGCGTTTTTGTTTATTTTTCTCTTACAAGATCTTACAAAGGAAACAAACCAAATGGACTCACTGTAGAGCTGAGACCTTCGTACAAATAAAACTGAATAGTGTGTCTGTGTCTCTTTACTCACCTGACAATTTATATCCAATAGCCTTATTCACAAAACTTCTTAGACGTAAATTTGTAGGAACATTTCAATTTACGTCTGAAATTACGTCCAAGGAGTTTTGTGAATAGGCTGTTAGGTTTATCGATAATACACACAAAACTGGACAGTTAACCATGAGGGCACAGCTGGCTAGACCTACCTCTTCTGTAACGGACTTGTACGTTATTGGTTTGATACTTCTGTATCTATTTAGGTGTTTTTTTCCTGTTTGTTAACGAACGTATACATTTGTAATCTATGGCTAGCCATGTACTACTACTTTGCTACTTTGATATTGAACTTTAAAGTTGTGAAATGATGTACTGACAAAATTAATACTATGTTCTTCGACTTCCTTGTTTCAATGTTTGATACTGCTCAAAAATGGTGTATTGACTTTCGTAAGCTTATTTAATATCTACTTCCAGGTATTTTAATGTTATAATGACAATGTGTATTTACTCTAATTTTAATTGAAATGAAGATGAATTTCAAAAATTGTAAAAGAGTTTTACTCGGAATAATTTAATTCATTTAAAATCTCTATTTAACAAAAAAAAGAAAAAAAAAACACTTGCGTGAATTGTATTTGCTTACCATTTTTTCTAACATTTCTGTGTGATTTAATGGCTTATAATGCTTATAAAAACTCAGAACAAGATACAGACTGGAAAGAACTAGGTGTAATCTAAAATTGTTCATATTGATTGGTGAAATTAACTATTGAAAAATGCGTTCATTATGCAGTATGATTTGGCCTGATATTTGGCCCCTTAAATTCCAAAATCAGAAAGTAATGAAAAACTTACTCTCAGCTGTCATTAGCTACTCTTAAGATGTTGCATTTTAAGAAACATGTTTTCTTTTCAACAATGTACGCTGTTAAAGATGGTTAATTGTGAAGAAATCAATGAAAAACACCAAATTTTACATTTTACATTTTATCTACCTTTGAATTAATATTTTGATATGAGCAACAACCTTGCCCAAAAAGATATTTCACTGAAATGTGTCTTTATGCAAGACAAAAATTATATTAAAAAAACATTTTGGGCAATGCTGTTGCTCATGGTGGTTTTGACCAAAATCTACTGTGAATACACTCAAGTTTCTTCAAATCTTTGATTTAGCAGAAGTTCATGACGTCGCTTTTAAATTTCCATCATTATAGAATAAAAATGATACAGATTCGAATCTGAAATCTTATTTTTAATTTTTCATGTCAGATGGGGCCCAATAATAGCTGAAATCATGCCATCTTCTTTTTTCTCACGACCAGGTGCATAACCTAAATGCCAGAAATAATAGAAGAAGGCAAGCACTTGATTTTTTTCTATGGGGAAATGGCAAGAAGGGATTGTATCCTAGAATTTTTTCCTAGCATCTATGCATGAAGCAGAATTTTTAATTTCATTTTGAGAACGTGCAAACTTTTATTTAAAAAAATATACTACTAATATATGATTGAAGTAAATTTAAATCGAGTATTTTTAGCTACATTATAGTCTGCTCTTTTTACCAAGTATAAAAAAATCCTTTTTTGCCTCTACCAGCTAAAAATGAAATGGTTGTTCTCTAAGTATAGTATCGAATTGTTTTTTTTAATATAAAGACACATAGAAGTTTTTTTAATTACAGCAGCTATAATATATGTATTCTAACGAACTTCCATGCCAAAAAGATATTAAGGTATAGTTGTTAATTGGAAGAAGAATACTCATTAAGGAAAAAATATTAGAAAATATTAGAATATGATATGAAAGGTACAATTATTGTAATCAATACAAATATCACTATCATCTATTTCAACTGAATAATTTTCCGTTATATCAGCAGCGATCACGTCAGAAATCAGCATCATTAAATCACATATCTACCTGTACAGGTGAAACCATCATTTGATGACAAGAAAGGCCATAGATATGATGTTCAATTTAATAATATTAATGATGCTTTTACAAAATATCAGTTTAGATAGCGGTAAGTCAGTAACATTAAGGTTTTTTTTATTTATTTGAAAAGTTGAAGAGACAAATCAAGGTTAAAGTTGATTAAAGAAAAAGAATAAAATGAAAACAAAACAAAAAGGAAAGAGAAAAGGGGGAAAAAGAAAGAAAAGAAGAAAACAATGGTTATATTAAAAAAATATATATTAATTCAGCTGGAAACTTTTTGGCAAATATAAATGAATTTTAATGTTTTGGTAGTCTTTTTTTATTATTTTTGTAATGTAATTTATTAAATAATTCGATTAAAACAGCCCTAATACTACCAAAACGGCCTGTGTCATACTGGTGACATCGTCCTGGTCATATAAATCACGTGATCTATATTGCTTTTTGGCCCGGTCCAATACTGAAAAAGCAAGTCAGTATTAAAATCATTGGCCCTGTAAACATATATTGTGCATGTAATTCAGGATTCATTGCCAGTCCGTATTGGAAATATTGGCCCTATATTCACATCATTGCCAGTCCGTATTGGAAATATTGGCCCTATATTCACATTTGATGTATGTACTACAGCATTCAGAACAAGTCTGTATTGAAAAAGTTGGATTATTTAATAAAAGTGTTATGAACTGGCTGTTTCTGTATTGGCACTGGTATAGATTCTCGGTCAGCTATATTGGCCCTCGACCCTACGGGTCCCGAGGCCAATACAGCAAACCTTGAATCTATACCAGTGCAAATACAGAAACAGCCAGTTAATAACACTATAATATTGCTCAACAGACTTGGAATAGGCCTAAACAATATATATATTTATTTAAAGCAATACAGGTTATTTCGCATTTCCGAATTGTTACGTTTTTTGTCTGTATTTATTGTGAATCAACATTTATATGGAAAAATTTACCAAAACCATATTGATGGCGTAAATATATTGTTAGTACAATAATTTATGTTCACACTATTTTTTGGGTCTTATCCGGAATTCTCGAGAAATAAATAATCTCATAATTTGAAGTTTAGTTTAGTTTAGTTGGGGTTTAACGCCGTTTTCAGCACATTTGTCCTGGAACTTCGTTTGTTTAAAGTTAACAGATTAGTGTTCTTCGCTGGTAAGAGGGAATATTATAGGATTAACCCTTTGGCCGCGGGAAGGACACATATGTCCATTGTCGGAAGGCCGCGGGAAGGACATATGTGTCCAAGGTCGGCAGGCCGCGGGAAGGACATATGTGTCCAAATGATGTATAAATTTAATTGATTTTTTTTTCTGTATGAAGAATTTTGTTGTTTAATTGTTTTTATTAAGATCTACAGACTGTTATTGGTTTTCCTTGATCTCTTTGATCTTGGTGTTCAAAAACAACGTTACATGACGTCACAATGAACGAGTGTTTTTTTTTTGTTTTTGCAACGTTGTAAAATTAATGCCGCGTACGTCGTTACATTTGTGCAATTAACGTCGCGGACAAAGGTTTTAAATACGGTTTTGTATGAGTTTATCGATATGTAAACTCTGCCGACTCACTCACAAACTAAATAAAGTCCGAAGACTTTATGTTGAGTTTGTGAGTGAAAAGGCCGAGTTTACGCATCGATAAACTCATACAAAATCGTATTTAATCCTTATAATTCAATTTCAAACATCAAAAAGATGTTCCTAACCAAAATAAAAAAAATAACTTTGCCCTTTTCGGGCGACATTCATCTTGAATCTGGTACTATTTTTGGCAACTGAGCAATTGAATAAAAAGGTCAACAAAGTCATTTACAAATCGAAAAAACAAGGAAACTTACGTTTTGATAGATTTTAACATAATCTGAAGCATACAGAATCCACGCAATGTCCGATTTTTTCCGTTTGAAGAATCCAACTTGCAATGTTTACAAATATGACGCCGCAATCTTGACTGTGACGTCCGTGCAGCAACTTTTCGCGGAATTTTTGAAAACCCAATTTTCATCAATTTTTAAACCATTTCTCATTAAATTTTAACTATTATTGTCAGTATCATCCTTAAAATTTATTCTTTTACAGCATTCTTCACATTTAATATCTCATTTGAAACTTTAAATAATCAAGAAAGCGCATGAATATACTTGCCAAATACGGGTTTATCGATGTATAAACTTTTATGATTTTGCCCTTCCGACCAATGAAATTCTTGTATTTTGTCATATGCAAATTAAAATGGAATTATTATCCTTTACATTTAACAATAGCCATACAGTTGCTCAAATACCAGAATATTATAGATTCCAAATATTTGGATAAAAGTTTTAGATTCATTACGGAGATGCCCCTTATCGAACCTCATCACTCCGTCCGATGCAAGGATGTTTGAAATGTCATAGTAATGCTAGGTTATTCTTATTGTTTGATGTCAAGAAAAAAAACATAGGCCCAAAATAGCCCTTTGGCACTCAACGTAGTAAAAAATGATAGCCCCACGGTACAGAAAACATTAAATAACATTTTACTCTGTATAAAAGGATAGCTCCGTTTCAAGGTTGTTATCCCACAACTCCTTTCATTTCTACCTTTTATTTCCACAGAATTTGTTTTATAGGTAATGTTTACCTATGTCGCCAAAGCGGAAGCTGGTCTAAGAGTCGAGTCACTCCGTCCGTCCGTCTGTCACAGAATACCTTCTTTGGGTAAACCGAAAATCCAACACCATAAACCCGCACTTCTGAAATTTTGCATACTTATTCTGAACACATTGAAGATGAGCACCTCGCTTTTTGGCGTAATCTGAGAAAAGATTGTAACATTTCTCATTTTTGAACTTTTTAGGCGCATTCGGTATGATGGGTACCTAGTTTGTGTAATATAAAACTCAAACACCGTAAACCGGGCACTTCTGAAATATTGCACACTTATTCTGAACACATAGAATATGTGCACCTCCACCTAATCTCTTTCATATATATTATAGGACATAATGCAAATTATAATTACCGAAAAGTGCGTTTTTGGTTAGGGGGTCTGTAGAAAAAAAAGAATATCGTGTAAAAAATCTTCCTTCTCTCTGCTCAATATAACTGACAGGAAGGTCCTTTGAAATGAAGTATTCAAAGTATTGTATGCAAATGAATCAAGTAGACATGTTAGGTCGCACCAGTCAATATCTAACCTAAAGCCTAAAATCGTCACAACAATTCATCGGAGAAAAATCAGAAAGTGCGAGCTCACTATCCTAATCACCGTGACGTTACATACTGTTGGGTAGAACAATAAGATCGCATGACGACCAGTTTTGAATATCAGGGCCGATCACAAGGCAGTCACAATAGTATTTCCAAAGAAATGAAAGTTAACCCTACAAGTACCACGAGAAATTCATATAAATATACAATATACGTACATTGTTAGAAACTATACAGTTTATTGTACTAGCATTAGAAACGTGTAGATATGCGAGGTTTACCGAGCATTTCTCGCCCGTTTCGCGGCGAATACAAATAAACTTTATATTTTCTGACAATGTACGTATATTGTTTTTATCCTGCAACACTAAATTGTTATCTGTTTGGGCGAAAAGGCATTAAAATGGAACATTCATAGCTGATTTGAAGACGGGCCGTTTTTGGCGCGTAATCTAGGGAAACACGACGTTATAATCACTGTGAACCAGAACGCAATGCTCAATATCGTTGAATGGGAGGACAAAGGTACCATGAGACTATATATTGGGCTACTGACCCAATATCGAAAAATGATATTGGGTAGGCTATATTGGTCAGTTAATAGCGTAGTTGCAGCATAAATGTACAATCACGTCAACCTGTTTTAGGTCATCTGGCCAAAGCTTCCGCCCGTCTATTAACTTTTCATATTTTAATCTTCTCCTTTGAAACCTCTTGGCAGAATGGAATTAAACTTAATAGGAAGCATCTATATCAGGTCCTTTATAAACTTTGCTCATTTCGTTCTGATGGGACAACAAACACGGCAACCATGGGCATTGTTGTGACTGATTGGCTAATATAAAAAAAAAATCTTCTCCTCTGAAATCGCTGGGCCAAATGGAACCAAACTTGACAGGAAGCATCTATGGGAGGTTCTTTACAAATTCTCCTCATTTCGTCAGCGTCGCAATCAATTAGCTGTGGTGGAAGTCGTCATAAATCAAGAAAGATAACTCCGCTGTATCATATAGACAAATTTTGTAAAATTGCGTGAAGAAAAAAACAGGTAAATTCGTTCGAACGTTGCGTTACTTTTCTTTGCAGACATTTTATTCGGAACATATCGTTTTCTCCAATTCCATACGGAAAAGATGCACGCCCGGTACTTTTCACGTGAAATAAATACACTCCGTACTATATACATGATTCGCACGATTTGTATGGTTGTACGACTAATATAAAAGATCCAGTACGATGTACACTAGTTAGAATCGGGATCTACAAAATTTACCGAGTGATTAACTGTAATATGGCTGAATCCTTCTTCGTCCAGAGAGTTGTAGTCCTCTCAACGGTCACTGATTATTGTTGTTCCCGGTTTAATATGATCCTTTATAATAGAAACTAGTGTGTTATCTGTTCTGTCTGCAACACGGGTAAAAAAACACTTCTTTGAATCTCGTTCAATGCCGCCGAAGACCAACACACCGTCGACTTTTCTTTCTTTCTAGTACTTGCGTTTTCTGAACTTGCTCTCGTCGATTTCCAATGTTTTTCCTGGTCGATTACGTCGTCGTTTCTTTTTTCAAGGACTAAGAGACAGATTTTTCGGGCGTAATTGTACCAATATACCATTGTCCGCTGGCCAATTTTAAGTTCCTGAATGACAAATTCTTGATTACACTTGTAATCCCAGAAGTATGTAATGTAAACGATTTGTTCAAATGTCAAATTATGATTTTTCAAACCAAGATCCACGACGCAAAGAAATGTTCTTATTACACTTCTTATTTGAACACCTCCTGATATAATTTTCCCGACTGTAGGAACTGTCTTTCCTTAATCCAAAATGTCCAGCCTTACAAAAATTACAAATACAATAGCTAAAAATTAAGAGCAAAACTAATCCAATTAACCAATCTAATAAATTTTTTATTCACTCACACTTTTTTGACAAATCCTTCAACTTCAATGGCATAATCAGTTGATTTAAACGTGGTTTTATTTAAATCCAAAGTATATTTTATGTAACCGGAAGTGACGTTGCTCAAAATTGGTTATTTTCCTTTTTATTCTTTTTTGGTGCGCCCTTCTTCAATATACACGAATGTACCGTGAATTCCCGCAATATTTGTGAGGACCGATAATGTAAATTCGTTCCGATTTTATTAAATTCATAATTATTATAGAAAAATCACATTTAATTTCATTCCATTCTTGTCACCATAAATCTGCTTGGACAGAAAATGCGGTTTATTCCTACCCTATATTCTATATTAAAAATTTGACAAACAACGAACAAGGTCATATAGCTATAACCTCTGTAAACCGAACAGCTGTGGGACCGGAGAAATCGGCCGGTTTTCAGAGGGTCCGATTTTAGGAGGTTCCGGAAAAGACGTATCTGATCCGTATAGTGAAACCGAAAGTGTATTACAATGTATTATAACGAAGTTGTATAATAAAGAAGTTTCGTGTTATATCCATCACCGGAAAAGTTCGTCAATTATGCGCGCCTTTATGACGTCATTTACCAGATTGTGGGGCACGCCTGTATCCCTACACTATTAAAGTTCATCAAGCGTCTTCGTGATCGTCATTATGCAGGATGATCTAGAAATATATTTTGCTCCGTAGGTACTTTATCACAATTCCTTCATGACTGCAGTACTGATTATCACTTATAAGAATTTAATTTGCCAAATATTTCATGCAACATAGCATCATTTTTTTTTCAACCGTTCGCTCAACACGGAGACGGAAGTGACGATGCCCTTAAACGCACTAAAGACGTTCACTAAAACCAGAGTTTTTGACGGAATTGCAACGAACTCGAAAGTGGCGTATTGTGCCATGTGCTTACATATGTACATGTACCACGCGCATATTATTTTAATACAATTAATTGTTTTTAATTTCAATCCAACGTTTTTATTGATGCCTGATTATTGTTTGATTACCGACTTTCACACCATTATTTAAAATGGTTATTTAGTTTAATGATGTCAATCATCGATCGATTGAGGCTGACATGTATTACGGTTCACTGAATTTCCAGGTAATACATTGTTTCGGCCGGTTTCTGGAGGTTAATTTGACAAGAATATATATGTTTTGTACCGGAAAGTACGGCCGGTGTTCGGAATTCAGAGGGTCCGGTTTTCAGAGGATTTTTTTACTTGAATATATAGGCAAGCATTCCGGACCGAAAGTAAAAGTTCGGTTTTCAGAGGAATCCGGTTTTCAGAGGGGCCGGTTTTCGGGAGTTCCACTGTATATAGATGAATTAAGAAATATTACATGATATTTAAAGTCTCTAAAGTTTTCAATATCCAGAATCAATATTTAAGAAATAATGCATTGATAAAATGCTCTATAATTGTTATTTAAGCATGTTTAGGCCTTATATTTATTTTACACAGAGCTTTAGTTAGGTGTAAAATATTACAAATATAAGGCCTAACCATGTTAAAATAACCATAGGCCATGGAATTATTTCTAATAGGACAATATGCATCATTTCTGTAACCGAAGCGAACCATATAAGGCGTCATAAACTGTGACAGACAGGCATGTCGATTTTAACAAGGCAACAACTTTTACAGAAAAACGTAAAATGTTTAACAAACAAAATGAAATCAGACTTACATTTACAGCAAATACCAGCGTTCCAGATACTGTGCAATGTTTGACTGTCGATCTGGCGTCATTTGAATGTATGACGTTATACAGACCAAAAACTGTTAACTAATCATACAACCACTGCTACATATACAACACAGAGACCAAACACTGTTTAACTAATCTACAATCATTGCTACATATACAACACATAGACCAAACATGCTTTAACCAATCATACAATCACTGCTACATGTACAAAACAAAGACCAAACACTGTTTAACCAATCATACATCACTGCTACATATACAAGACACAGACCAAAAACTGTTTAACCAATCATACAATCACTGCTACATATACAAAACACAGACCAAACACTGTTTAACCAATCATACATCACTGCTACATATATAAAACACGGACCAAAAACTGTTTAACCAATCATACACTCATTGCTACATATACAACACATAGACCAAACATGGTTTAACCAATCATACAATCACTGTTACATATACAAAACACAGACCCAACACCGTCTAACCAACCTTACAATCACTGCTACAAATATAACATATAAAACTAACACTGTCTAACCAATCATACAATCACTGCTACATATACAAAACACAGACCAAACACTGTTTAACCAATCATACAATCACTGCTATATATACAAGACACGGACCAAAAACTGTTTTTGATTATGACGTCGCATTTTCGAATGTCATACCATTTTCGTTGTTGTATTTCGAGCTTTGCTAAATGTTCGCAATTCGATATACATATATGTAAGGTATATTCAGTGAGATAGAAGAATAGGACTTTGAAACTTTATTTTATCAACAAAATACAACAGTTTAGTGATTTCATTTGTGCTTCACGCTTCCCGTCACCCATTGTGCGCATGTGTGAATAATAATTGTTCTATTTAAAACACGGTTGTGTTTTTATAGCGAAAGCGGTACGTCATATTAGAATCCCTTATTTTACCCCCTTATGGAGGCTGAAGTTGCGCTATTGTTAAGGTCTGCTATTGTGAACATCAGTGGACAGTTGGCTGTTAAAAAGAAACAGCTTGGCACTGAAAGGGTAATTATCAACTGCATATATATAAGTTTTAGATTCGTTACGGAGATGCCCCTTACCGAGCTCCGTCACTGTGTAAACCGCAATGAAGTTTGGAACGTCGGAGTAAGGCTACGTTATTTACGTAATTTATTGAGGTATTTTGTGATACATTTCATTATTCCCATTTTATCATTATTAATATAACTCTTATGTGTTTGTCAGTTTCCCTAGTTTGTTTGTTCCTAAAGTTTACGTAGTATGGTTTTGTCCTGTATGATAGTCTGATTGGTTAGACATTGTTGTTAGACAGTATTGAGTTAGTTGTATATGTAGCAGTGATTGTATGATTGGTAAGACAGTGTTAGGTCTGTGTGTTAAATATGCGGCAGTGATTGTATGATTGGTAAGACAGTGTTAGGTCTGTGTGTTGTATATGTAGCAGTGATTGTATGATTAGTTAAACAGAGCTAGGTCTGTGTGTTGTATATGTAGCAGTGATTGTATGATTGGTTGGACAGTGTTAGTTTTACTTTTATATGTTTTATTTGTAGCAGTGATTGTATGGTTGATTAGACGGTGTTGGGTGAAGTATATTTGCAGTGATTGTATGATTAGTTAAACACTGTTTGATCTGTATGTTGTATATGTAGCAGTGATTGTATGATTGGTTGAACAGTGTTTGGTCTGTGTTTTGTATATGTAGCAGTGATTGCATGATTGTTTAAACCGTGCTTGGTCTATGTGTTGTATATGTAGCAGTGTTTGTAAGATTAGTTAAACAGTGTTTGGTCTGTGTGTTGTATATGTAGCAGTGATTCTAGTATTAGTTAAACAGTGTTTGGTCTGTGTGTTGTATATGTAGCAGTGATTTAAGGATTGGTTAAACAGTGTTTGGTCTGTGTGTTGTTTATGCAGCAGTGATTGTATGATTGGTTAAACCATGTTTGGTCTATGTGTTGTGTTTGTACCAGTGAGTGTATGATTGGTTAAACAGTTTTTGGTCCGTGTCTTGTATATGCATCAGTGATTGTATGATTAGTTAAACAGTGTTTGGTCTATACGTTGTATATGTAGCAGTGATTGTATGATTAGTTAAACAGTGCTAGGTCTGTGTTTTGTATATGTAGCAGTGATTGTATGATTGGTTAAACAGTGTTGGTCTGTGTGTTGTATATGTAGCAGTGATTGTATGATAGATTAAACAGTTTTTGGTCCGTGTCTTGTATATGTAGCAGTGATGTATGATTAGTTAAACATTGTTTGGTCTGTGTGTTGTATATGTAGCAGTGATTGTTTGATTGATTAAACAGTTTTTGGTCCGTGTTTTGTATATGTAGCAGTGATGTATGATTAGTTAAACAGTGTTTGGTCTGTGTCTTGTATAAGTAGCAGTGATTGTATGATTAGTTAAACAGTGTTTGGTCTGTGTCTTGTATAAGTAGCAGTGATTGTATGATTAGTTAAACAGTATTTGGTCTGTGTCTTGTATATGTAGCGGTGATTGTATAATTAGTTAAACAGTTTTTGGTCCGTGTCTTGTATATATAGCAGTGATTGTATGATTGGTCAAACAGTGTTTGGTCTGTGTTTTGTATATGTAGCAGTGTTTGTATGATTGGTTAGACAGTGTTAGTTTTATATGTTATATTTGTAGCAGTGATTGTAAGGTTGGTTAGACGGTGTTGAGTCTGTGTTTTGTATATGTAACAGTGATTGTATGATTGGTTAAACCATGTTTGGTCTATGTGTTGTATATGTAGCAGTGAGTGTATGATTGGTTAAACAGTTTTTGGTCCGTGTTTTGTATATGTAGCAGTGATGTATGATTGGTTAAACAGTGTTTGGTCTGTGTTTTGTATATGTAGCAGTGATTGTATGATTGGTTAAACAGTTTTTGGTCTGTGTCTTGTATATGTAGCAGTGATGTATGATTGGTTAAACAGTGTTTGGTCTTTGTTTTGTATATGTAGCAGTGATTGTATGATTGGTTAAAGCATGTTTCGTCTATGTGTTGTATATGTAGCAATGATTGTAGATTAGTTAAACAGTGTTTGGTCTCTGTGTTGTATATGTAGCAGTGATTGTATGATTAGTTAAACAGTTTTTGGTCTGTGTGTTGTATATGTAGCAGTGATTGTATGGTTGGTGAAACAGTGTTTGGTCTGTGTTTTGTATTATAGCAGTGATTTTAGTGATTTTATGATTGATTTATGAAACATGTTGAGTGTTTGGAGTGTATGTTATGTGTGTAGCAAGGATTGAATTGTATGCATGTCATGTTTGTGGATATTATTAATTGATTGGCTGCACTATTTTGGGTGTGTAAGTAATGTACGTAGCAGTGATTGAATAATTGATTAGACAGTGTTATGTTTATATGTTATGTATGTAGCAGTGATTTTATGATTGGTTAGGGATCAACCATTTGATTTTTATGGGGGAGTGGTCATGGAAGTAATCTTAAGTCCTGATTTTTTCAGCAAAATATCTAGACTGCCTTTTTTACTATCTGGTGTTGTTCTGCCTTTTTTTTATGTATCCCCTCCCTTTTTTTAAAAATACAATTTTCATTCTGCCTTTTTTCTGAGGATTTTTGGTCTTGCCTTTTTTCACCAAATTTTGCATCCTGCCCTTTTTTAAATTCCTTCCATACCCCCCCCCCCTTCCCATATTAAAAGCAAATGGTTGCTCCCTTAGATAGTGTTTGGTGTGGTATATTTGCAGCAATGATTGTATGAATGGGTGTGTTTGTAATATTTGTAGCAGCGAATGTATGATTTGTTAAACAGTGATGGGTGTTTATGATTTATTAGCATCGATTGTATGATTGGTTAGACACTGTTCAGTGTCTGTACAGTAGTACCAATTCGGACTATACTGAGTCTGTTTTGTTTATGTTTGTGTTTGGTGCTCTTTTATTTTGTTTTTGTCCTTGGTTCTGTCTGTTTGTGTGTCTTTTATTGATTAATATGTCATTGTTGACCTTTCAAGTTGTCCATTTTGTTGTTTATTTTGGGATATAAATGTAAAGTGATTGTATGATTGATTGGACAGTGTTTTGTATGTATGATGTGTTTGTAGCATGATTGTATGATTGGTTAGGCAGTGTTGGGTATGTATTTTATGTTTGTAAAATTGATTAGATAGTATTGGATATGAATGTTATGTATGTAGCATTGACAGTATGATGGGTAAGACAGTGTTAGGTATATTTGTTTTGTTTGTAACAGTAATACAATGACGGTTTAATGAGTGGTAGATAGTCATATTTGTAAATAAAAATATGCCATTTATGAACCTTTTTGTGGTTTTGTATGTTGGCATTACGTTGTCTATCAATGCTTAAAAACATTCTGTTTGAGTTTGGGGGTTTTTTATTTTTGTTTTTGTTCATTCATTTATTTATGTTTAAATAACAATATTATTAATTGTATAATTTTTAAATGAAAATCGTTTGACTGCACTTAGATTCCACGATTCTAATGAAGTTAAGACTCTTTTACTTCTAATCGACGTTTGAATTTGATAACTTTCTGTTAGAAGATAAAACTTTTAAATTGTAGCCATGTGTCTATTGATCTGGGATAAATATACATATTACTCAGTGGGTGGTAGATTTATGGAACAAATAGTCCCAGATTCTCTGATGGTAGGCCTAAAGCCAGTGTGACAAAAATACGTTTTACGTCGAAGGAATTCTCAGGCTACAGGACAACACACGTAAATATTTTGTAAATCGTAGCAGATATCTTGTATCTAAATACTTTCTTTAAATATTTCAACGTATACATACAAGAAGAATGATATTTGAAAGGATTGAAACGAGCAAACGATTTTATCCGGGTTTTATTGAGCGCTGCATTGTTTCTTTAAGAACAATTGCTGCGAAGTAGACTGCCCTGTGTTTACCGATATAATGGACCTCAGTATCTAGACTATCTAAGTCCTCTTTATAAGTGAGAAAAAATCGAATGTTATTAACTATTGGATTGAAGTGGTTACTTGAAAATAATAATTCTAATTAGCAATTGTATAACCCATGTTTTTAATAATATCTTAAGGATAGATAGATGCAAATTTAGAATATTAGGCGGATAATTTCACATCATCTTTTTTGCTCTCTGAACTATCTATATATGGGTCCACTTGGCGAAAACTGAAGTATGACAAGTTAAAAAAACAAACAAACAAAACAGTAGATAAATAAATATTTATTTAAAAAGATGCCAAGGCGGTATTGAACTTATCGTGGTAGGAGATATTTATTCCGGGTTTTAAGGTCTGTGACCTTCAATTGTAGAACAGCAATTGTGTCAGGAATTAAACAACCATATTCTTTTTAGATAAATTACATGTCAACTAATCAGGGCCGTAAATTGGCCTTAATTATGGGAGAGGCAGTATAGCAGGCGGGGTATTTTGGCCATCTAGGCCGAGCAGCTTTTTTGCAAAAAAATTGATACCTGGGCGTTTCAAAGACCTTGATATCTTAAATAACTGATAAATAAAAATTATCAAACTTTCTGCAAAAGAAGGTTAGTTCTGTGTCTTGTCTCATTGTGAAGTGATGAAGTTTATTTAACGCGTAAAAGCAGACTCCAATATGAAAAGGAACGTTCTGCGGCAAAGTCTTTGAAGTTAGCCACAGTTGGACGAGACTAACTATGCTTTTAGTTTTCATGTATAAATTATTCCTTTTCTCTAATAAAAAACATGTTTTTGATCAAAATTTGGGGGAGGCAGCTGCCGCCTCCGCCTCTATGGAATTTAAGGTCCTGCTAATATGTCCTAGCTAGGTTGGCTTGTTACTTCTGTAGTTTTTTGTAAAACTACATTTGAAAATAAGAATGTACTTAAGATAATTGATACTCAACATATTACGGTTATGAATTTGTAAATATTTGGAAACAGTATCTCCCCCATTCATAGTATTGTCATTAAACTTGTTTATTCGTATCGGTTCTGTTTTATTTTTTCCGAATTCCACTCTTTTTGCCATGAGATCTTCTATTGAGTTTACATTGTTAAAAATGTGATCAGAATATATTTATAAGGAGAGGAAACGACAAAACAATAACTCAGCATAGTGAATGTATCTGTATAATGATAAAGTACAGAATACCAGATGTGTTGTAAACATTTACCGGGGTATATAATTTTTTGGCTTTTTATGTGAGTCCCCTTTTTATCTGAAACATAAGAGTATAAAGTGTGAAATGTTTCGAAATATTACAAATTGTTATACCTTTTAATTTTTTTCCTGTAAAAATTTAACAGAAATTATCATCAACATTTTGACTGTTTTAAAACAATGGTCAAATCATTCAAATTCCTTAACTGTTGACCGTCAACATTTTTGAAATGACCGGATCCAGACTGTTAACCGCTTGCCTTATTTTGATTGGTTACTATAAACAGCAGTTCCACGTATAAATTATAAAGCATAACAGAACAGTTGTTGACTGGTTGCTCGGACAACAGCTGTTTTGGTTTGACCCCCGGGGTTTGACCCTCTGACTGAACTGTGTCCTCGGACCCAGTCAATAACTGTATATTGTTATATGAAGTTTACTTTGTTATATATATCTAGGTGAGAAAAAATCGAATGGCCGATAAACAATCATAAGTCCAGATACAAATACAGAACGACAAAGGTAAGAGCGAGAACAAACAAGCAAACTTAAAAAGTGATTGAACAACACGGTAGGAAGAGGAAAACAATTTTTTACCCATTGGATCTGTCGAAACACCCCTCCACCAAACTGTACAAATCTTTTGTCAATAACAAAATCTAACAGTTGAATGGTTTAGTTTTCGGTTTGCTTACTGTTAGATTATGAGTTAAAGATTGCAAATATTTACCCCTCATTCGATGTGGTCAGTCATTTTATTTAAACACTTTAACTGCACATCATTTTTTGAAAGTCCAATCGTGTTTTGATTTGTACATCCCATTCATTATTATTATAAGGGTCTGTCATTATGTTTGTCCTTTTTTTAAAAAGGAATTAAAGGGAATATTTTTTCAAAATATTACAAAATTTATTATCTACTTGTAATGAAAGTATTTAAGTTTTTGCTCGTTACGGTATGTAGCATAGATACATATGATTTACTCGGTTTTGAAACAACTTAAGACACATCCGTAGGTGTCTTAGACTTATGCCATCCACTGTTGCATTTCTTGTGCCTTTCTGCCTCTCCCCATTACATTCCCATGCTTTTCAGTTCACTCTCTATTTTTTATTTTGGTCTTTCTCTTTTTTTCCAATCTGGTGTCCAACGAAGGGCTATCTTTGTTATGTTATGCTTGTCTTTCCGTAAAACATGGCCAATCCATTTCCATCGCCTTTCTTTAATTTCTACTCTGATGTATCGCCGTAAGGTTAGGTCATATAGGTCTTTATTATTAATGGTTTTTGGCCAGAAGATCTTGCAAATTTTACGAAGACATGCATTATGGTATAATGACAGTTTGTTTCAATCAGATTTTATAACCCTCCATGAATCTGCTCTATATGGGAAAACTGATTTTACATAGCTATTATAGATTTTGATTTTTGTGGACCTTGATAATGACGTTGCGGAGTGTACTTAACTTAAAGACATTTCTTAGAAAAATCTTAACTTAAGTAGTTTTATGCATTCGGCTCCTGATGTTTATTTATGAAAGGTAAAAATGATAATGAGAACATCCATCATAAATAACTTAAGGAGCAAATTGTATTAATAATCACAATATAAACTAAGCCACCAAATTTAAAAAATAGTATTATGAATAATGCATCAAATTTAAAGCATAATATGTATTTATTGTTGAAAGATAATACATGTATCAGTTCATTTCTCATTTTTAAAGTTAATGATGCAATTATTAATTATGAATTAATTCTACAAGCGCAAGTAGTTAATCTGTCAAGCTAGGGCATATATTTAACAGTTTATGTGACTTATTAATAAAATCTTCTGTATTAAAACTGGTATCTTAGAATATCTATTATGTTTATTATCTACAAATTAACATTAAATGTTACAATATGATTGCTGATTCTACTTTATAGCATAAAATATAGTTTCAGACGTGTAAACTAACAAATTAACCAATACAGCTGTAGAACAGGCTTATGGTAAATAAACAAAACATAAAATGAAACAACAACAAAAACCCATAAAGTGTAAAAGATAAAAGCCTAACCTTTGGCTAGCTACCCTTCATTAAGAGCATATAAAAACAACCTAAAAATAACATTTAAAATAAAAGATGAAAGGGCTCCACGTTTTCGTTAGACTGGTTTTTATAGCAAGCAGTTTTACTATTTATTCTATCTTCAAGATATCTAATAAACTTTATAATCATGTAGTTTATAAGATATCTTATATAGTTTATAAGATATCTCGTATAATTTATAAGATATCTCATATAATTTTCTTTATAAGATATCTTATAAACTTTATAACATATCTTATAAACTTTAGAAGATATCTTATAAAGTATATAAGATATCTTATAAAAACTAGATTATATAAGAATCTTATATATTATATGAGATATCTTGAAGTTAGAATAAATAGTAAAAAGGCTTGCCATAGGCCTTCATCAAGAACACGCGATTTAAAGTTAAAAGGGGAATTATTTAAACATAGAGTGTTTCTTATATATTCAGAAAACTTTTTACACTAAAAAATCATATCTTTTTATCATGACGGTGGAGAATGCCGCAGTTTTTTTTATTAGTAGCAGGGAGACATTTTGTTTTTTTTTCTATTTAAGAAAGCAATAGTATAAAAATAGTTAGTAAACTGCTGTATTTATAAGAAGAATAAAGGGGTAAATATAAAATAACAAAAAAAAACATGTTATTTTGAATGAAAAGATTGTCGATAACGCACATCAGAATTTTCATCGATAAAATCAGCGATGGTATTAATAACAAGTGTCGTATTTATGGGCAGTGGTCCTTTACAGTTGTAACAGATTTCCATATGTAATAAAAACTTGTGTAACCATACTGTATTTAGTCTTCTTCATTAGTGTAGGGTAATAATGAACTACTAAATAATGTCTTTGTTCCGTTAGATGACATTTATCTCTGATATACAAAGCTTCACTCTTCGTATAATTATAAATGACTAATTAATCCTGAATTTTGTCCTGTTATAGTTTAAGATATCTCATTAAGGTTCTCTAGTATAGTCACTTTAAAAGGAAAAGTTCCATTAGTTCTCTGTAATCAAAAGCTAATAGACTTAATTAAAGTTTGTGTCAGATCCTATAATCAAATCCTTAAAATAATCCTGATAATATATCTTAATTAACAAATCTGTTCATTAATTTACGTGTAAATATTTCAAAGATCTGTCAGTACATATAGACAATTAGTAATGATTTACGATCGAAAACTTCCACGAAGCGGTGTTTTAGGCAACAATTTAAAGGAAAATTATCTAATAAATAAGTACATAAAAAAAGAAGTTGTCACAAACACGAGAATATTAAAGCTTGAAGGGAATTCAGTAATTTCAAAGCAAATAAAAAATATCAAAAATAAATATCTGATGCTAATAGATGCATTTTTTCATAGTTCTTATTTCTTTTTTTTTTCAGAGCGAACGTAGAATATTTTTTTATAGGGTTGAAAATATTCTCGAAGTTTTGGATAAATTTCAAGCTGTAGAACATCTATTTGTACTTTGTGTACTTTGTCTTTTGTGGTCTGATAAACAATAGTTTGGTATTTTGATCAAATACTCTTTTGAATCTTTGTGACGTAACACTAATAAGTAATTCTTTCAACCATAAAAAGTATATCAATAACATATTTAGTTATCAACGGACACAGGACGACATGATCAAGTCCTTGGTCCCTCTATTTGTCAATACTGTATACAGGTTATTGGTATTCCAGTGGGAAGAAACTGTGCTAATGATTGCTGATTTATTCTCAATGCCCTGGAAAAATATTTATTAGTAAACTTGGAAAAGGAAAAGATTTCTATTTTTACAAAAATTAAAATAAGTAATAGTAAACTGCTAATGGAACAAGGCCGTTATCAGAATCTTCCACTGGACCAAAGAACTTGTCCTCTTTGTAAATCTGATATTGAGGATGAATTTCATTTTATAATGAAATGTATGGAATTAAATCCAATCAGAAACAAACTTCTTTCCGAGTTAAACCCCACTTTCCCCCCTTTTTACAAAATATCCGAGAAGGATAAATTTCATTTTTACATCAGAGGACCGTCAGGGCCTCGGGTGTATTGCCATCGCCTAAATTTCCCGCTTATTTGCATATATGCATATATTTAAATTAGTTTTGGAATGATAACCGACCTATAAAAATTATAGACCCGCGGCCATTATATAGTGCAAAATAAAATTCCTTATCGCTTCTTTTAAATTCATGTTTTCAATGAATACTCAGATTTTTTTTTTAAATCCAAATTAATAATATGAAAATGTTTTGTCGTTAGAAATATTAGTATATTAATCAAACAATCTTTAATATCAATGACGTACCGAAAAATTGTTGTTGCGGATGAATATATATATATATATATATATATATATATATATATATATATATATATATATATAGATTTTTGAACTAAAACTTATGCTATGAACTACTGTTTGGATATATATATGTAGACAAGATTGTCAATGCATGAATAATGCTGTTCTCATTCCCAATGCATCTATACTAGTCATTACAATGTTAATGCCCTTTTTGCTAAGCCGATGGGGGCAGTCAATGTTACCGTTGTCTGTCTGTATGTAAATCTCTGTTCATCATGAAAGTGATTTCCGTTTTATAATATTAATATGGCTCAACTGAATGTTATTAAATATATAAACAATGTTTATTATCACCAAAAAAAAACCAGATAAATTTAAAATTTGGATTGTGTCCGTCTTATCATTATAGTTATATTTCCATTTATATGTGGAAATATTTTTACTATCTTAATAATATTTCGAACTCTTATTTGCCGCAGACAAATGTTAAACAAAACACTATTTATTTTAAAGTGCTCATTCCCACAAAAAAAATAATCAAACGCAAAATTGAATGGTGATTCTTTCACTATTCTAGAGACGTGTCCCATAGTAACTAATATGCAAGCAAGTACCACTGATACATTCACAATTTTTTTCTGTTATATATAGTTTAGAGTTATGTACAACTACATGTATACATGTATATGCTATGCGATGTGATGAACTTTTTGAAGTTTGATAAATGATTAATTTTTATGAATAATGTATATATGTTAGTCCAGTGTATATATTTATAGTTTTTTGGTTTTTTTGCTATTAATAATAGGTATAGATAGTCTATTGAACTGTATTAAATGGAAATAGCATGAATTCAATGAATAATACAATAATAAATCCAAATGTTTATATATACCAGTTATGACATTTTTTAAAGTTATCTAATGGTCAATCCAAAGTTTGATTGTAACACATGTGATCCTTTTAATCCATTTTAGAATATTAAGAGACTATACAAATGCTAGCTCAGCATACAGATAAATGATTTGAAAACATAACAGATATGCTAAATAAATAATAATATGCTCAATTCTGTTCATATAATATAGTCCTACATTTGAAAGTCATTATAACTGTATGCTTAGCATATATATAACTGGATTAAATCAAATATATGGGATCATGTAAAATGTTTCTCGTTAAATTTAATATAAAAAAATGTATTTTGGTATATGTGAATATTTTAAGGAATATCAAATAGAAATTTACTACATATTATAGGAAAAGAGAGGTTCACGAAGGGTTAGAATGGCCCTAAATTGGTCAAGCGATTACAAATTTCAAATAGAAATACTTGTGATAATTCTATTAAGACTAAAATATACTATTTTGGCACCTACTATTAAATATCTTGAAGCTATGACCCCATAATTATATATTATTTGTATTTTTGGTCAATTTTGTCTGAAATTTATATGTTTTGGCATAATTAACCATGGCTGCCATACAATTCCGAAAAGTTTTTATTTTGATGAATTCTTTATCAAATTTTGAGTCTTTCGGTTACAAAACATTTTGGATTGTAGATGGTGGCCAAATTTTCCTAAAGCTTTCATGTCTGAAAATTGCACCAAATCATTATATTTGGACAAAATGGGCCTAATTTGGAGAATGTAATGTACTATTATGAAAGAACTGATTTATTGAGCGTTAATACATTTTGAAATCGACGAATTTACGAACCAAATTGTGAACTATTTGGAGTTTAATTGTAAGATTTATATTTTAGACCGTTTTGGGCTATAAATGAACTGTATCCTTTGAATAAGTGATACCACAATAACCATAATACTAAGTACCTGTTAGAAAATAGCACTTTTACAGTACATTGTTAAAGATGAATACATTCCAACAATGACCAATATTAATGATGTAATATGAGATTATATATATACTGTTTTATATTGTTACATATATAAATGAAAATTGAAACCAAACTGTTGTCATTATTAAAAAAAAAGAAACGAAAAGGGAGGTATGATTGGTAATCAGACACAGAAACAAAATGATGAAAAAGAAATAAAGCTAACCATACAACATCTTTACAATCAGAAAAAAACCATACTAAAATCAGTTAGAAATAGCCATGAAATGACAAATATTAAACAATATAAATCAGAAAACTAATGGCCACATCAATGTGCAAACAGAAAATCAAAAGATATACACCAAAGAATTACAAGCCATGTTTTACAGGCCTCTAAGGACCGACGCATTCATATTGTAGTTGTGATCTATATGTATGGTGCAAAATCATCTCATTGCTACTACCCATCCAGAGCACTTGAGATCACCCCAACTATTGGTGGGGTTAAGTTGCTCAGGCTTTAGTTTCTTTAGTACTCTTATTTGTCTTTTTCAGTTTTAGACATAATATTATCGATATATGAGTTTACTGTTCATGTGGTATCTTTCACCCAAATATTACAATTTATCTGTTTTAATATGATTGTCTTGACCTCTTTCTCATAATTCAGTGACTAGTCAAAAAAATATTTGCTATGTTGATTCTCTGTCATAAGTAATAAGCTAAAGATTTTTGCAAGTGTGCAACTATACGGTCATAATGCCAATCTAGCAGTTCTCATTTGACCACGTCAACATTTCATGGATAATTCACAAAGATAAGTTTCTTACTATAAGACAGTATCTCAGATATGATAGCAAATTATATTATGTGTACTATATTGTAAGGTGAACATCTGTCTGGCAGGTACTATATAAACACCTGTCATTTATCAATAATCCAACATAACTTGAGGTCCTCTGATGTTCAGTACTTCAGTACTTTGATATACTTAGAAGTAACGATTATGATATCACAAAACTTTGTATTGAGAGAGTTAGTGAATTATATGATTTTAGAAACAAGGTCAAATAACAGATAATTAAAATATGTAGTATGTAAGTAATATGGTTTATTATATATTATATATTTCTTTACTTCCTCTTTCCAATTTATACAATTATCTGGGAAATAATCTCGAATATGTATATACAACCATAGTAATATTAATTGAAACATTATTCCTCAGCTGTGATAACAAGTTTGTAAGGCATTATATTTGATATATATCATGTATATATTGTATGTCTGTCTAATTATGTTATATTTCATGTGTACTTGTAATTTGATGATAATCCTATGTTGGATTTTAAATCAATAAAACTGAACTTTGAACTTTTTATTCTCATTTAGTGCAAACGGTGAAATTAATAGACGTTTTAACAATTAATTAGAACAGAACTTATTGAGTGCATGTTATGTTGAGACGATGTACATACAGATACATATTATATGCATATTTCAACAACTTGATTTCTTGTGAATTTGTAGGTGTAAACGATAAAGAAGCAGCAAAATTAGCCTTAGAATATGTCAGTAGAGTAGAACAAAGTCCTTGTACTGGTGGAACAGAGGAAACATTAGACCTTACCTTCAATCACAGTACCTGGCGAGAATATACAAAACCTGCAATTTTAACATCCAACTTCTTAACATCTATAATTCTACAGAATGGTGGGTCACTCGATTCCCTCACGGATGAAATTCTTTTTTCATTTGTGAAAAACAACGTTAATGGTCAATCTTTGATATTTGGGTCAGCAATAGCAGTCGAACCTGGATTATACTCCAAATATTTATCGTTTTGTCCATATGCTTACCGTAAGAATGGCACTGTTTTTGCTCATGATATATCATTGTTTTACAATTATCTCAGTAACATGACAGAATGGTATTACATTTTGAAGACAAGCAGCTGGGAAAATACTACAGAAACCGTATCTAAAACAAAGTACAGGTAAAATGTTTTACTATTGTTTTCCTTTGTTATGCTAATAGGCTGATCTAATGGATACCGGTATGCAGTCAAATCTGCTTTAAAGTTTCCTTCAAATTTCTTTACTAATACAACCTGCAGAGATTCTGTTTCTTTTTGATGTTGTTTTAATCGCATTGCACAAGGAATTTTGTCTTTTGGATTTTCCCTCGGTATTCGTAGTGATATAAACCCACAATATTATGAAAATTATTTCAAATCTAATATCAATATTCTCTTTCTCAAATACTTTTACATATTATTATAAATAATGAGAACTTTATTAAACAAGGTAAAATGATCTACACGACAAACTAGAAACCAATCTATGTAATACTGAATACCATCGTAATAAAATAACCGTAAATTCAAATTACTCTTTCTTGATGAATTTCCCTAAATAAAGAAAATAAAAATAAATTTCCGAAATTATTTTAGTGATCAAACCGCATTTTTCAGGACAGCCTGTCGAAAAAATGTTAATACCAATATAAAATTAAAAGAATATAATGCATTCTCACCTTAGATCTGGGAGTATCTCTCTACCTGAAGAACAAAGGACATTACTTACTGCTAGGATAGAAGACGGTTATTGGACTAAACCTTATTTTGACTGTGGTGGAGGAGACGTATGGATGGTCACATATTCATCTCCTATCTTCTCGATAAATTCAGGTCAACCAAAGTTTCAGTAAGTACATAAATATGACTTTTTGAAACAACTTTGACATAATGGCAATCCCTAAATTGTTATTCAAAATAACTCAAAATATTTGATGTAGTAACACACTAAAATCTAAATAGATTCTCATACTTAAAATTGCCATTTTGAGATATATTTTCCAAGCATTGGAGATTTTTTCTTACCCTATTCAATTTTATACTTCGATGAATGTATTATTTCTATATATCGTGATGTTGATCTTTATCATAATAGGGTTAAAATAATTTGCATTTGGAAATGATTATTGATATAATTATCCACTACTAGTAATTATTACACAGTCTATAAGGAAATATAACTTCATCTTCCAGCTAATCAATACTACCCTTTGATGGATTAAATGAAACCCAAATGTAACTTTTTTCCAAATTAAAAAAAATAACCTTTTTTATTCTAGCTTTTATATTGTCTTATTATCTCTTAGCACGATAGTATATATACTTTCCAGGGGTGTAGCAACAATTGATATTGAACTGACGAATATTGACATCAACCAATGCGATCCTGATACAGATAGTTTTAGTGCTTTAGATGTGTTCAGAGGAACCCATAGATGTCCTGTTACTACAGAAGTAAGAAATCTGCATTATAAGTTCTTGAAATCTGCAAGAAAATATGTTTGATAAAGTTTATCGGATGTTATATTGTGTAGATACAATTAGACTTGTTTTAGAATGTACATACAGCATTAAAGTTTGGCTTGTCTACCTATAAGTTAATGTTACTATTTTGACATAAACTATGATTGATTTTCTGACATCAGTTCTTTCGAGAGCTTGGTTTTTAATTTGGTATGCTGCTCATAGTCGTGACAACAATAGATTTTATCAGTCTCTTACATTTTATAGGCTCCAATGACGTACACACCATGTCTTTTTATTTTTATATTGCAAATTAACATATCTTGAAAAATCAACAATTACATTATTTTCAGAACAAAAGATACGGATTATTGGGTTGTTGGTGGTGTATGTGTGTGTGAATAATTATTTAGCATCTTTTCTTAAGCACTGAACCAAACTTATCTTGCAGTGTAGCTTTAAACAAGGACTTGGCTTTGTACGTGGAGCTTACCTGTGTGTCTGTAGCCAAGGATACTATTTTCCGGATACAAATACTGAAATAAAGGCGTTCGGGGGTATGGACATTGAAAATTCTACAGATACAACACAATACCGATGTTTACCGTGTAAAGAAGGCTGTACATCGTGTGTAGATGATTCTCCATGTCTATATGAATTTATGTTTGCATTCAGGTTCCTGGTTCTACTGTTTACCCTTCTAACTTTTACAGCTATCTTTGTATTATCCATTGTTACGACATGCTTCAGGAATGAACTGGTAATTAAATTAATTTTATAATGTGACAGTAATTGCATTATTTGGAAATTTGATAAAAATAATAAATGATTCCTTAGCTTTTCTATAATTATGATACTTGATGACCATGTAAATATAATATGATATTGTTGTCCTTTATGTAAAATAATCATTGTGCGATATTAATTTTGATGCGCAGTATGTGCACATTTCAACAATATAAGTCTCATAAGTAGTGTTCAAGGCCAAAACTTTTGAAATTCAAAACAACAAACCAATACAAAGTATGGTAGCCTAAAATGCCTAAATAGCCCAAAAGTGTAAAACCAAAAACCAACATAGGACAAAAGTGACTCCTTTGTTTCTTGACTTTAGAACAGATGATATTCTCGGGGAACGAATAATATTCATTATACATAGCCAATACATATACTTGATTTTTTAACACGATTTACAGAATAATGATAAGAACTTAATTTAAAAAATAAAGGAATTGCATTTCCATACCGATGTGAAATATACACCGTTATATAAAATTGGTAAAGTTTTTGAAAACGCGTGAGTGATTATTGTCTTCATTCATATCTGTCCTTAAATGGATTTTGAGTTGTAAATTTGTGCAGTTTGTAATTTTTATTTGAGTAATTATGTTTGCCATGCACGTATAACTAAATTTATACTGCAGTCGTTCGATTTGATCAGTCAAAATGCGTTGAAAGTATATTTACAAGTTATATACGATCACTGACTATTATATTTAGGCCACACCTACTTGACCTGATCGACGGGACTGATATAAACAAACTTATGTATAATACTGACTTAAATATTTTTTATTGTTGAAAAAAAATATTTGCAGCCAAATTTTCCTTTATTTTATATAATGTCATGCGACTATCAGTAGTGTACCTGCTCATCGATCTTTGGAAAGTTGAGTTCTGCCAAATCAACTGGGGCCTCTTGAGGGTAACAAACGTATTAAATAATTTCGAAATTGGAATAAATATCCACTAATGTCACCAAAGATTATAGTATAAAAACAATAACAGTGCATTGACATAAAAATTTATATATGAATTCGGCACGAATCGGCGAAAATACTCTGAAGCCTCATCCGTACAAGTCAATGCAATCTTATTGTCTATATATATATATATAGAATAATACATGGCAAAATCCGTATCGCATGCTGTATCACCACGAGAAACCAATATCAGTCCCGAGGGCTGATATTGGTCGAGTGGTGATACAGCATGCGATACGGATTTTGCCATGTATTATTCTGTTTATCATATATTTTAATAGATCCAGATTCATGATATATAAGAGGTCTGTGATTTTTCGTTGTTTACGATTGTTCGAAAATATAAGAAAAAGGGTGGACAAGAATATGATGATTTTCCTGTAGTTCTCCAGGTGACTTGGAATTGTTTTTGTTTTCATAAGACTTCCTGATTTGATTTTCCTGTTTCATGATACTCATATAAAAATTCGGAATCTTTCATATTAAATGATATATCCACACCGAAATGTCTCTAATAAGCTATTCACAAATATGCATGTATAAGAGCATTTTGAGACAATGATTTTTTTTCCATGTAATTAAATGCATTCACTAATAATATTGTGAGCTGTTCCGACCTTAGAATACGACACATATTTCCCTATATACCGGTTTATGTTGCCCTGCATTGATTCAAGATTTCAGGCTCGTATTCTCCGTCATTAGCCTTTTTAAACCTTGCAAGTACCAAATGTAACTCGGGGGGAGAAATGGTTTCCAAATTTGGTTCATCAGTCTCTCCCCCATTTCAACTGAACGGGGACTCCGTGATATGGCAGTAATTGTCGTCTGCAACTGACAATAATATCGAGGAGTACCGGTTAATAACATATGAGAGGTTCCGAAAGGGGTGCGATACAGGGTATGCGATACGGATTAGCTATGCGATACAGGGTATGCGATACAGGGTAGATGATACAGACTAGAGAAAAGAACCTTTATCAAATATACAAAATTCCTGTATTAAGTATTAAATATGTGATAAATATATTTATCATATATTTGGTACTAAATACAGGAGTTTTGAACATACGACAAAACCCATGACGTTGGTCCGTACGTAACCTCGACCAATATCAGCCCTCGGGCCAAGGCCCTCTGGCTGATGATATTGGTTTCTCGAGTGATACAGCATGTGATACAGATTTTACCACGTATTATTCTCTCTCTCTCTCTCTCTCTCTCTCTCTCTCTCTCTCTCTCTCTCTCTCTATATATATATATATATATATATATATATATATATATATATATATACTGGTAACAAGAACACCGAAGCAGTAATGGTTTATTACAATAATTTTGATATTTGCGAGTTGTTCGCACAATTTCCGAAGTGGATTAATTCAGATGTAAAATTAAAACGCATTCTTATTGAATATCTGTATTACAATTCTATTCCAATTTACAGTTTGTAGAGGGAACAAATGTTGGATGGTAGGCGGGGTAATCGAATACAATTATGAAAAAGGACCACTTAAGGACCATTGTTACCAAGTTTGGTTCCAATTGGCTTACTGATTTCAGACAAGAAGATTAATAAGTCAGTTTTCTCATAGGCTCTAATGCTAAACTATGTTCACCTCTGGCAGCCATCTTGGATGGCGGGGGGGGGGGGGGGTCATCGGATACAATTCTGAAAGAGGACCACCTAAGGACCATTGCTGCCAAGTGTTGTTGCACATGTTCCTTACTGATTTCAGACAAGAAGATTTTTAAGTCAATTTTCCCATCTTTGATGGCAGGCAGGGTCATCGGATACAATTCTGAAAGAGGACCACCTAAGGATCATTGCTGCTTAATTTGGTTCCAATTGGCTGGATGGTTTTAGACAATATATTTAAATTAATTTCACTTTGGGCCATGTGAGCTAAAAAGAAGATTCGTTTTCTACAAGTGCACATGTGATCATTGCATAAAAAAATCACAGCCTTGCATTATGTCTTTAGCTACAGAAAAAGTACACATTTAGCTTTTTCTCTTAGTAATATATATTAGGAAATGTATCATTCATGTAAGAACCAACAGTTCTGTAAAATGAAAACTCAGTTAAAATATCTAAAACGAAATAGAAAAACTATATGCATTTTATCATTAGGGATACATTGGTTGAATGATCGATTACATTTCCTCTTCTAGGCAATAAAGACCGGAAGTCCCATTTTCCTCTTATTTATGTGTGCTGGTGGAATGTTGATGTGCTGTACTGTAAGTATGATTATTAAATGGACTTTCAATAATCTTTTGAAGGTACATTTCCTTGTTAATTAGTTTTTGCTGTATGTTTTTTTAATAGAATTCCATTAACTAATACAGCACCATACTATTGATGTTATGACGATATAAATGAAATATTAGTGTCCGGAACGTAGTTACTAGATTCCTTTGTAATATTTTCCCATTTAATTATCGTATTTCTCTTTTTTATTTAATAATTTTTCATTGGGTTATGAAAAATTATTTATAACACGAACAAAAGACTGCAAATGAATCGGAAAATCTTTCATTTCAATCTTGTTAATATTTGTTATTAGTGATTTTTTTGTTTTATGGGAGGTGGGGGGTCAATATTTGAATAATGGCTGCAACGCTTTCAACTAACTGTACATTAGATATTTGAAACATTAAGAAGAAAAAGGCAGACTTTTGATATACATCACATATTACATAGCGTTAGAAAGCACTTAACACCGAATGTTGGTTGATAAAATTTTCCTAGTTTTAATACTAGTTTTTTTTTTTTCTTAGGTTTCCCCTTAATTGCATTTGTGTAATACCTATATAATAGTTACCTATACAGAGTGCATTATCATGAAATATAGACTCCCCAAGGAACACTAGTATTGACTGAAACACATCTAATGCCCGAGCCGCAGAAAAGGGCATTATCGGTGTTCAAGTCAATACTTGTCCCAATGGTTGTCAATGTTTCATGATAAAGCCCTCTGAATAAGTAACTATTATTTTTATTTCATTGAAGCGACCGTGTTTTTTTTTCTTCACACATTTGTTCGGAGAATGTATTAAAAAGAATTTTCAGACTTTGTCTTTTATTGAAGACCATGTTCATTTTGCTTAGTCAGTAGAATAGAGAATGGAAACGGTTAATGTGTCAAAGAGACAACAACCCGACCAAAGAGTAGAAAACAGCTCAAAGCTACAAATGGGTCTTCAACGCAGCGAGAAAATCCCTCACCCGGAGGCGGGCTTCAGCTGACCCCTTAACAATAATGCATACTAGTTCAGAGAAATGGACGGCACACTAAAATCCGAATCATACAAATGAATCAAAATTAAAAAAACACACAAGACTAACCTGACTTGGGACAGGCGCAAAAATGCGGCAGGGTTAAACATGTTTTGTGAGATCTCAATCCTCCCCTATACCTCTAGCCAATTTGGAATAAACAAACACACAGCGATACACACAGTAAAACTCAGTTCAAAAGATGTCCGAGTCCGATGTTAAAAAAGGTAAGAAAAGAAACTAAGCAAAATGACAATGATAAATATATATTAACAAAGGGTCTAGCAGTTACTGACATACCAGCTCCAGACCTCAATTAAACATGTCTTTATCATATAGAAAATCAGCCACAATCCCCCCCCCGTTAGGGATTTAGTATCATGCCATCATAAATATACGAGAGTATAACCCGTATCATACCAACAACTTGTTTTAGAATAAATGTTTTTATTTCCGATGCAAAGACCCTATTATGAGTAAATCAATATTAATTCCAAAAATACCATCTTTAATGATAAGTAACATAAGGACCAAATAAGAATATATCGCACACCTTCTTAGCTATTACAAAAAAAAAAACACAAACCAAAGAGAAAACCAACATCAAATAACTAAATTACTAGCACTGTTAAAATCATTTCAAAAAAGAAATAAAAAAATCATCCCTGCATGATCCCTGATATTCTATGTTCAATATGCTCAGTAACTTCGCTTTGTTGAGAAAATCATTGTAAGATAGGAAACAGTTCAAAGACATTTGGAATAATGTAGATTTCAACCACAAAATGTCCCGTATGTATAATGTCATGTATGAATTTGAAGTAGATGTGACAGTAGTATTGCCTAGGTAGTCTTTAAAATTAAGATTAGATTATATATATCGCACATACTGAAAGGAGAGAAAAAGTTGCACAGTTTGTCCTCCAAACTCAACAAATATATTGTTGTCTAGTCATCAGTCTTGAAGAACTTTGTTTTAGATTTAGAATTTTCGAGAAATTAATCGATTTCCTTATCCAAAAAGTTTTATTTTTAAGTATATTAATTCTATTATTATTTATAATAAAAAAAATTATCCATAGCATTTGTGAAATGTTGTGGAACTTGATCAATAATTCTGTATTTTCAGGGATTTTTTGCTTACCCAAGAGCATCAAAAGGCCTCTGCGTTGTACAGAACTGGGTGTTCCATGTTGGATTTAACCTTATGTATGGAGCATTAGTGTACAAAACATGGAGGTACATTTATCAAAGACACGAAATACCGAAATATAATGCATATTTATTACAAAATAGACAAAAGAAATAGTTGCCACAAACATGGTCTGCCATCTTGGGATATACGTAACTGCAGTTACGGATATCAGTTGTACCCCAGTGAAAGGGATAAATATTACATCAATTTAAAGATTTTTTTAGTGTTAAATGAGAATGGAAATAATTTGATAAGCTGCCCAAACTATGAATAATAGATAGGTCATTGAAAACTAATCTTCAGTGAAAGTTTCAAGCTCAGGAACAAATAAGTATACAAATGAGGATCACTGGGAATCTATTATGTAAATATGTTTGTGGTTATGTTTTACACCGACAATCTGTAACGATCAATCTTTTTGTGATGTTAACAGGGGGAACCTATAATTTTTTAATTTAAGTCGCTCATACTTAAAGTATTCTTTGCTTCAAGAAAACTAAAAATTACCCGTAATGTAACGTCATAACAGATTTGTAAGGCAATGCGTTCATAGTTTCTACAAATTCCAAGTAACTCGAAATATTGTTTCTCGATAACGCCGACTGTTTTTTTTTTCAATAGCGGTCTAAATCCATTCAGACAAAAAGTTCGGTTCAACTGAGTCTACATATTCACCAAAAGATTAAATTACTAACATACAAAATAATTTAAACCTTTACTCCATTCCTTACGTACAAATTTACTAGAACAGTATTATTATGACACGAACGAAAAGTAATTAGATTAAAGAAGCGATTCAGCATGACAACATATACACTGTGTTTTGTGTAAAATTGTCAATGTTATTTAAAATTCAATATAACTCGGTTATCATGTAAATTATTTTTTTTTCCAATATTTATTTACGATGATAAAACAGGGTATAACACAGTACTCTGGTCAATGTTTCCAAACGATTACGTATCTGACTATTCAGAAAATAGGACTTTTTACAGTCAGTTAATAGCTGACATAGTGATTCCTCGTTATTATATAGTTCATGTGCTAAGCCTTTCGAAATATTTTATACAGAACATCCCTCATTATTATAAGAAATCTGTCAGACATCTCACCACCAGAAAATGTAAAATATGCTCATCCCGAATTTTTACTATATACATGTATAGCCGGTAATTTGAGAATTTGCCGACACTTGTTCTTAGAGATTTATAGAAGTTGTAGCTATTTTTATCAATTGCTGCGAGTTTAACATCCATATATTGTAAACGTTTCTGGATTTCTACACTTTACACTACCATTACACATTCTCAATTAAAATATCCATTGAAACAACTAGTTCATCAATGATTTGTCAAGAAAAATGGCACACGTAGGTATAAATGTCTAGTTACGACAGTGGGATAAGGTTAAAAAACATCATCCTAGACATTGGGACACTGTAGATCAATCAATTCGTGATGACGACCGTAAAAATAATACTTAGGATGATGTTGGACCTGATCCCACTGTCGTAACATTTCATGTACCCCCACAAATTTGTGACTTTCACCGGATTGTCTTTGTTGAACTTCAAGACGGGTTTCCCATACGGAGCAGGAACTGCTTACACTTCTGGAGCACCTGAGTTCACTCCTGGTTTTTATAGAAGTTCGTTTTTTTTTAACAAAAATAACAACTTTATTCAATAAATTATACCATGTTCCTAATAGATAAAAAATCGCCAAAACTTTCTAAAGGACACTCACGTACATTGTAAACCGCCAGAAATTTTGTTGTAAGTATCAAAAACACATTTTTTTTCATTAAAAAGTCTGTGAGACTCAATAGCATAGTCTTTACACATATTTCAAAATCAAAAAAAAAAAATCAAAAAGAATTTGAAGATAATCTACATAAAAAACAATACTGTTCTGGGACATAATTCAAAAAGGCAACTAAACAGTGATTTTTATTGTTGATTGGAAATCGCTGTTTGGTCTTCAACAGTAATCCAGACGAATTGCAGAAAGATCTATATCTTGTTCATATTTTTATCTCTTACTTGCACGATTTTAATTTTTATTTAGAATAGCTGTTATTTTTCGGCCAGCAAGTAAACTGATAAAAGTAAGATTGCCAGACAAAGAACTGTTAAAAAGATTTGTACCTTTGATTTTGGTGGTAGCTGTCTACCTTTTGGCCTGGTCAGTAGCTGAACAAGGAAAGACAGACACTTTAGAGACATCTAGTTTATTGAAGTACGATGTATGTGTGAGCAGCTATTGGCTATACGCCATCCAGTGTGGTATGTATGAATCAAGTAGAAGAGAATAACAATATCATTTCCATGCGAAAAAAATCCACAGGCTTAAAAATAATGTTGAAATTTTTTTGAATTAAACAGATTTTGAAAAAAAATAGAGCGTTTCCTAGAGCAATACGTTACAGTTCTTTCACGTGCCTCAGAGAAAACACAAACCTGTTACCAACCCCCACGTATTGCTCTCGGATACAAGTTCCTTAAAATGAAAAAACTATCTCGTCTGCTGGAATCTGGACCTGCAAAGGTTGTTCAACAGAACTGAATCGTCTGATGAAAATACATTTCATCGACATGCGCCTTAGTTTATTAATGCATATATTTGTATTGATGTGGTTAACTTCAACAAGATTTCAATGACTCTTTCTCATAATTGATATTTAGTTTTAAGGAAACAAGATTGCATGGGGTACATGTTGATTCGTCGATGACATGATTTTAGATACTTTTGTAGAAATTTGTGGATGAAGACGAGAACTGAAGATGAAAATATCTAAAATAAAAATTCCCACTTCGCCTCAGATAATATACAGTTAAGGTGAAATGTGAATATATAATTTTTGCGTAATTATTCTAAGATAAATTCTCAAGACAGCTCGTTTTATCGATATACCTTTAGAATAGTGACTATAAGCACGAATAAGATCTAAATAAATTAATACAAAAAAAAAGAAAAGTTGTTAAGAAATTCACTTTGCTAAGTATGTTCAAGGCAGCATACTAATACTATTCTGTTAACATGTAAAACCAGTTGAGATTTCTTAATTTTCTGAAGATATGCTAAGTCCAGAGTTTTTTTTATAATTCAATTTGCAAATTTGAATTATTGATTGAATTGGTGGTAAAATAAACAGTCTTTAATCTTTTATCACGGATGTTGTATAATGTAAATATTTTTCCATTAAAAACTTTGAAAAAACACGCATTAATATATTTATGTAATTGCTTGTTTGGTAAGAAAGGATTTTTGGGATTCTTTCTTCGACAGAAAACCCTTACAGTCGTATAAGGATTACGATTACCGACAGATTGTATCTCTACCAAGTCAGGCTGTCTCTGTTGTTTCTGTTTGTGTTTTGTCTCTGTTGTTTCTATGTATGTGTTTTGTCTCTGTTGTTTCTATGTTTGAGTTTTGTCTCTGTTGTTTCTATGTTTGTGGTTTGTCTCTGTTGTTTCTATGTTTATGTTTGTCTCTGTTGTTTCTATGTTTGTGTTTTGTCTCTGTTGTTTCTGTTTGTGTTTTGTCTCTATTGTTTCTATGTTTGTGTTTAGTCTGTGTTGTTTCTATGTTTGTGTTTAGTCTGTGTTGTTTCTGTTTGTGTTTTGTCTCTATTGTTTCTATGTTTGTATTTTGTCTCTGTTGTTTCTATGTGTTTTGTATCTATTGTTTCTATGTTTGTGTTTGGTGTCCTTTTATGTTATTTTTAACTCACCTGGTCCAACGGGTCTTGTAAGCTATTGCCATCACTTGGCGTCAGTCATCCGTGATCGTAAAATTTGCTTTAAAGATATTTTCCTCTGAACATTTTAGGCCAATTTGAACCATACTTGGCAGTAATGATTCTTAGATGGTCCTTTTTCAGAAATATACTTGTATTTGATGACCCCGTTCATACCCAAGATGGTCGCGATTGCCTACCATAGTTTAACAGGACCCATTGAAAAATTCACTTACAAACCTTTTTGTCTGAAATTAGTGAGCCAATTGGAATGTAATTTAATACAGCAATGGGCCTTAGATGGTCCTCTATTAGATGTATATCCAATGACCTCGCCCACCGTCCAAGATGGCCTACTGAGTCGAACGTTGTTCAACGTAAATAAAGGACCCTGTCATCCTAGATGATCGCCACTGGTGAAATTAGGGGGAATTCACCTAAATATCTTCTTGTCTAAAAACACAAATCCAGTTGGAACCAAACTTGGCAACAACAGTCCTTAGATGGTCCTCATTCAGTATTATATCTGATGACCCTTCCCGGCGTCTAAGCAAACCTAGTTTAGCATAATACCCTATAGAAAAAATCACTTTCAGATCTTCTTGTCTGAAACCAATAAGAAAATTGAAACTAAAGGTGGCAGGAATGGTACTGAGGTTTCTTCCCTTTAGACGTGTACCTGACGACCCAGACTACAGCCGAACTTAGTTCATGAAGAACGAAACCACTTTGACAATTGCAACTAAGTTGGCTAGCAACGGTCCTTAGGTGGTTCTCTTTCAAAATTGTATCCATGACCAAGATTACAAAACAAGATGGGTATTATTCAAACAATTTATTTAAGGATTGACTGTAATTTTTTCAGTCTATGAAGAAATAACCTCAATCACGTGGTGCATTAAGGTTATTTCTAAAAGACTGAAAACAAAATTACTGTCAATTCTTATAATTTAATTGCAGCGGTTGTTTTGACGTCTAAAACGCCGGGATTCCCTTTAATGTCGTCATAATAGAAAAGAAAATTTAGTCTATGATATGATAGACGAAAAAAAATTGACCAATCAAAAAACGCGTTACGTCCAATATTAAATTATTCTGCCTCAATCTGCAAACGATATCCAAGTGAGTGATACAGACTCTTGGGAGCCTCTACTTTGTTTGCGGGTATGTCGCTTGTATGGCATGAATTGATTGGTATATCATTGTTTTTGTATGAATACCAATCGACACCACTTATTATCTGTTTTGTTGCTTGAAATACATTTTATGACTTCAAACACCACTAAAATATGTTATTAATACTAACAATTATTTTCTCCAGACTTAATATCGTTGTAAGCTCACTTTGCCCAAAGGGTCATATGAACTTCTGTTATCACTTTGCGTCCGTTATTCATCTACCCTAAACTGTACACATTGTGACCTTCTCCTCTGAAACTCCTGGGCCAAATTAACTGAAAATTGGTAAGATGCATCTATGGAAGGACGTTATAAGTTTTCATGCAAGAAGATCTTTAAGTTTTCAGACAGCTTACATAGCCGCCATGAACAAATCATATTTCCAATAGGTTAAATTAAAAAAATTTTATCCTCTGAAACGATATTGTCAGTTGAACCGAAACTTGGTATAAAGTATCTATGGAAAGGCCTTTATAAAGCCGCAATGAACAAAGCCTGTTTTTCATCGGTCAAATTAAAAAAAATCCTCTTCCCTGAAACTCTACAGCCAAATGAACTGAAACTTGGTATGAAGCATCTCGAAGGACATTTATAAAATTTGCATATTTTGTCATGATCGGACAACTAACATTGCTACCATTAACAAATCATATTTCTCATTGGCAATTTTAAAAAATCTTGACATCTGAAATTAGCCAAATTAAATGAAACTTGATATGTAACATTTACGAAAAAACCTTTATAAATTTTAATATTTGTTTTGAGTCTGACAATTAATATGACCGTCATGGACAGATTCTTATTTTTCATTAATAAAATTTTAAAAAATCTGCTCTGAAACTGTTTGACCAAATGAACTGAAATTTATATGAAGCATCTATGGAAGGTCCTTACCTGTAGTTTGCATAGTTTTTGTACTGGTCAGAAAACTAATATGGAGGTAGTGGACAATTCTTTATTTCTGATTGGTCCAATAAGAAAAATATTCACCTTTTAAACTTCAAAGCAAATTGAACTGCATCCATGCGTTTTCTTTTCTTTCCCCCATTTTTGTGAATTATAGTATTTTAATTTCTGCAAGTACACTCCTAAAGAAAGTTTTAAAACTATATTGTCTTACACTAGATCCTAATTTTTCTTAACTTAGTGTTGTTGTTGTTTTTCTAGTATTAAACCTATTGAAATAAGTATCATTGGAACTGATAGTTATTAATTGTCTTTTGTTTTAATCTCGCGACATTTTATACGTACCTGTTCGAAGGCAGGACCTTGTATATTTCAGTAATCGTGTCTTATTTAATTATTTTAAGTGAGTTAAAATTTTGACACTTCTGTTACACGGGAGGGGGAGGTAGGTGTGTGAAGATTAGTGCCTGTTTTTTTGTGTGAGCTGTTTGCCATTTATTACGTCTTCATGGCGTGTCGTACTTGTGTTCAGCCTTTTAAATTGTTCTACTAGTATCTGATGAGATGCTGTTTTATTGGCGAATGTATCATACATGATATTTTATGGTCTTATGAAAGGTGGGCAATAGAACTTACAAGGAACAGTTGGACTTCATAACATTATAATTCCAACGCGTGTGATTTTCTTGATTTTATTTTATGCCAAAAGTACCAGGTAACAATATATTTCTTGAGTCAGATAAAATATCTGTGACCTGGAACTATTTTATTTTTTGGAAATGATAATATTTGGGTCGATAGAGAGAATTATGGCATGTGTGCTTTGTGCTCTTTATATATTTTTTTTAAATAAGCAAATTTAAATCCGACAGTAACCATTTTATTTTACAGCTGAAGTATGTCTACTATTGGTAGGAGTTTATCTCTGTTACTTGGTCAGAAAAGCTCCTGGTCATTTCAACGAAAGTAAATACATAACATGGGCAGTATATAATGGAATTATTCTTGGATGTTTTCTTCTAATTCTTACGTAAGTATCCTGGTTACTATTGTAATAGGATAAATGCAAAAGTCCACAGATACTGGGAAGTATCTTAAGATATTTTCCAAGTGAGGGCTACAAATATAAAAGTTTGTGTAATTGTGTAAAAAATACTCTTTCTCCTAATGACTTGGCGATTTTAAATTTATATTGGCCTCTCACGAAAACTGTCGATTTCTGTTAAACTCCATGGTGATACAACATTAAACTCTTTATGGGAGTGTTATTTCTGACTATTTCGTTTAATAGAGCAACAGCATCCGACCAACAGCCATGAGAGCCAGTTAAAACGAGAAAATTCTGACCAAGCTATTTACACTAACCAATGTATGCAGTCCTAGCAAGCGGTCACCTTGTCGGTGGCTTTTATAGTATGTTTTATACAACAGAGTGTCAGGATAGATAAGGGGAAGGTTTGGATACCCATAAAACTGTGCTCCTTTATGTTTGTCTATTTGGTGGCGTTGACTGGTATGTCATTGTTGATCGTTCCTGTTCGTTTTATTGTTTATGAGTTACAAACTGACCAATTTTCACAAAATATCTTAAGAGTAGGATCACTCACAAGTTATATTAGAATCTATATGACTTGAGAGTAATATTTCTTGATTTTTTGTGAAAAGTACTACGGATTGTATGATCTTCATTAACGTCTCGATAACTCTTGATTTATAAACATGAGTTTATTTGTAGACATTTGATTGGACATTCCTATGGACCAGATTTATTATATTTACTACAGGGACTTCAGATACAAGCCTTTGTTACTATAACATTGACTTTGATTTTCATACCAAAGGTAGGTGATCATTATGTAGTAAATAAATCGGCAAACGAAAACCTAAAGACGGTAATCGGCAAGACGATGAATAAATTTAACAAGACCAAAACCCAAAGATAATACATTCATGACAACAATATAAAATACTTAGCTGACATAACAAAAGAATAAAATAAATTGTTTCGCTGAGCGCAGCTGGATACGATCGCAGAGCTACAACGCTGAACAATTGGGGCAAAAATGGACACAATATTCGCACTTGATACAGGTCTGAATTTGGAATAAGTGTAATCAAAGAACTCAGAATTGGTTATATGATTTGAATTTATATTCAATTTTTTGCTTTTTGTGCAATACAATATGCTGTGGCGAATTGCCCCCCCCCCCCAAAAAAAAATTACCCCTTTTTTTGCTTTTGTGCACTACACTATGAAGTTGCACATTGACCCCCCCCCCTCCAAAAAAAAAACAAAAAACAAAAAACAATAAAAATTATTGTAACCCCCCCCTTTTTTTGCAAAAAAAAATTTGAAATTTTCTTTTTAATTTCTGAAATCTGAAATGAGAAAAAAAATGCCCCCCCCCCCCCCATTTCTCATTTACCCCCCTAAATTTTGTTTTCACCTCCCCCCCATTTCTTTATACATAATTTACATCTTGTAAGGGAGGTAATCGAATCATACACTACATTTTACTTTAAATGTGTTTGGATTACCTCCCTTACACCAAGATAATAACAAAAAATGCTTATTTGGCCCTTTTTGGCCCCTAATCCTTAAACTGTTGGGACCAAAACTCCCAAAATCGATCCCAACCTTCCTTTTATGGTCATAAACCTTGTGTTTAAATTTCATAGATTTCTAATAAAGTTATAGTACGAAAACCAAAAATGCTTATTGGGCCCTTTTTTGGCCCCTAATTCTTAAACTGTTTGGACCAAAACTCCCAAAATCAATCCCAACCTTCCTTTTGTGGTCATAAACCTTGTGTTTAAATTTCATAGATTTCTATTAACTTATACTAAAGTTATAGTGCGAAAACCAAATGTCTTCGGACGAAAAATTTTCCGGTTGTATAAAAACCAAACACATGGCAAACCAAACAAAGTATAACATGACAGAACAAAAAATAAAGCACTTGCAATTTGAACTCTTACAAAAAAAAGTGTGGACTTAAATGACAGGAAGATACGGTTACAGAGTAATATGTGTTCCTCCGTTGAACTATGTCTAACGAAAATTCTATGATATTACAAATTGTTTCAACCAAAACACACATTGAATTATTTTATTTGTTATGTGGTTTTCTACAGCTTTTACTTATTTCTATAACAGAACGTTTTTCGATTCAGCTACTTGCCTTGTACAGAAAAGAAGATGTAAAGAAAACAAATGACACTTTTGCTACTGTCCATGCTAGCAAATATAACAGGACAAATATAGAAGGGGCTCCTACGAAAAATGTTGGAGTACAGACGGACGACGGCACACCAACAGGATTACAGGTAGGTTGTTTGATCACACAAAGAATGTTAGTATACAGAGACGGACGACGGCTTACCAATAGGATTATGGGTAAGTGTTTGATCATACAAAGAATGTTAGTGTACAAACCAGTAGGATAAAATGTAGTTGTTTGATCACACAGAGAATGTTGGTGTACAGACGCCCGACGGCATATCAGTATGATTAAAGGTAGATGTTTGATCCCACAAAGAATTTTGGCATACAGACGGGCGGTGGCATACCACCAGGATTAATGGTAGATGTTTGGTCACACACAAAAATTTTGGTGTACATACTTACGATGGCATACCAACAGGATTAAAGGTGGATGTAAAGAAAACAAATGACACTTTTGACAGTTGTGCCTCTGTACACACAATAATATTGTTGTACATAGGGGCGACGGCATACCAACAGGATTAAAGGTAGATATTTCATCCCACAATGAATGTTGGTTTACAGACGGACGACCACATACTAACGGGATTAAAGGTAGGTATATTTGGAAACCGACAGGATTGAGTATAGTTGTTTAATCACACAAGTACCAGTACCAAAAAATGAAGTCCTAGGTCCAAAGCCAGTTCGGGGAAAACCATTTGAAGGTAGAGGAATCTAGGACAATTCCATATCTCTACCAATGAAAACAAAAACAACATCAAGGGTACAATAGTAAAGAACCTCTATATGCAGAAAAATAATCAAAACTCTTCGAGCTTAATAAGTGTTTGATAATATCCAGAAAGATGAAGAAACAATTGCCAGATGTAACATAAGTATTTCATGGTGTGCATAAAAAAATAATTAAAGGAGGATGTTTGATAACACAGGAGTACATGATTAAAAAAATAAATTTACTATATCTAATATTAGTATCTTTGGATTGTTATTTTGAAACTCCTAGGACGATGCCTCTGCATGGTGGACCCTAGGTCCCCGAGGGTATTCGCCAACCCAGTCGTCAGACTTGTCTGACGTGATTATTCATTGATTTGTTATAAAAATTACCAGTATTTAGCAAAATTCAAAAATAATAGAATTACTAAGGGTTCATTCCTTGTATTGCACATGGTAGATCTCCTTAGCTGAAATTTGGCTTCCTATTTCGGTATTTTTGGTTATGAGTACTTCTTGTTTTAAAATAAGTTTGGTTTTTGGTCTTCCAAATTTTTCGGTTTTAATGCTGCTGATGAGAGGTAACTCCTTGAAATGCGTCGTATACAGCATAGTATAAATTTACTATATCTAATATTAGTATCTTTGGATTGTTATTTTGATTACTCAAAGAATATCGATATGCAGTAAGATAATTTAAACAGGGCAGGATTAAAAGTAAGATGATGATCTGCAGAAAGATGATGGAAAACTCAGAGGGGTAAATATGGGTGTTAAATCATACAGGAATATACAGAAAACCAACAGGAATAAATGTAGCTGTTTGTTAAGACGACAAAACAGATGGAAGAGATCAGAATTCATCTGAGAAACTATAATACTCCATATCGGCCTACAGGCGATATCGTCAGCTTGGAACAGGTTGTTTTGCCAACATCAGCTGAATGATGTTCTGGCCAGAAGCCCTGGGATGGCATATTAGTTGGGAATGCAGCAGGAAGTTTGCTACTGATGAACGGGACGTTGACAATGAGAAAAGTGAATTCATCACGTTTGCCATATAAAAGGTCATCAAATTCAAGGTGAATATCAAGGTCAAGCAGTATCCTTTATTTCAAGCTCATTGGGATAAATGAGATATAGAGAATTGCCAATCGTGATATTTGTAATTGAAATTAGGCCACTGTTATAGGACTTTTATAGGACTTTTATAGACATCTTTATCTGCAACTCCTAATTAACTAGTTTTTGAAATGAGCATCTAAGGAGGGAGCTATCCAAGACGAAGAAACTCCTGTGCTTTTACGAAATTTTAAATTTTTAAATTTAAATAAATTCAAAGTATCCCGTCTCCCTCAAGAATCATATACGAGCATCAGAGCTTGAAAAAAAGTAATTTCAAAGACCTTCCTGCAAGCCAACGAAAACAAATTTTCTTTCAGTAAATCCTTGAAGTACTTTCACTTCTTTCTCTTGCTTCTGGAAGGTTTCTAACACTAAAGCGAAAGTTTAAATTTAAATATACATATTCACTAGTGAAAATAAGGCCCATTCCTCCTAAATAGGGACGCTTGTTATTTTGTAATTTCATTCTGTAAAATAATATTTTATTTTTTTACCTCATCGAGTTTAAGTGCTATCTGGTAGGTGTTGGCAAGTACCCAACTGTTATCCAGATTAGCCAACATGAATAAATCGTATCAGTCACGAATTTCCATTTCAGGAGAAAACATTTTGGACATCTATCAGCAGGGTGAGAAACAATAGAAAAGTAGAACCAGTGGTGGACCATCTGTCTGTACCAGAAATCTGACATTTACTGTCAATCCTTTCTCTCTTTAATAAGTAGTGTTCCATGACAACAAGGTTACAAAACCAGTTTGAAAAGGCCGTTAAAGTTAGATGAATCTAGGACAATCTTATATCTCGACCAGCGAAAATAAACACAACGACGAATAAGCGTAAATAAATTCTGCTTTTTTTATTTGTTTATATATAATCAGTTAAAGTTGGCAGTGTATATATATTACAGGTCTAAGAACCATTTAGTTCTTGGAATAATAAAAAATATCACTGGGCGACTGATATTTGAAATTAAATTATTGATTTCTTAGAAACGAGAGATGACATATTTTCAACCTAAATAGACAAAATAACGCAAATAGGAAATTCACACATGCAAAATTGAAAACAAAATTAACAGGTCTTTCTACGACGGTTCTTCAGTTTGAGAGTTGGTGTAAGGTTTTCAACAATAAACCAAACAGCTAATCTTACAAACTTTGGTACCTTTGATTGAACTTTTGTCACGTGCATCACTAGTGTAATGATCGCAAGTATTATCATATAGGATCATTGTACTCCTTTTATATAGAGTAACATGTGTATTCTTGATATGAGTCTCAATAAAATTCGACAGTGATGGAAATTAAATGGCTTCTGACTCAAAGGATCTGCTAGTAATATGGCAACTGATGTTGAAAACTTGACTCGGTGACAAAAAAAACTACTGCTGATAGAGCCCCAGAATTGTATAAATGTTTTGAATTTAGTCTAAAATGAACTTGGATATAGTGTAAGGCAATTGCAATTTTATATATACATGTAACAATTAAACTTAAAACAATATATGTTCGATAACTGCAAATATGTAAATAAAGGAAAACGTGAAGAATGTAAATCGGATGTACATTTCAATGTAACTAGATAATATCTTTTGTCCTTTTGCAAATGTGCATTTGAACGAATTCAGTTAAAAATCCTGGTAATTCCTCTTCAAACGGAATCTTGTATCGCAATATAGTATGTGTTGCCAAACACATCAGGGAGCAATCTTTTACTAAATCTATTTTTATTCCTACGACTTTAGCAGAGGCGAACAAAGTAACTCCGTACTCATCACAAATATCGATATGGGCTCCATGAAATCGTAAAAGGTTAACTAAATCATTATTTGGACGACATAAATCCGTAGCATGTCTTAGATAAATATGTAATGGCGTCTCGCCATCTTTGTTTCTAGCGTTTGGGTTTATTCCATTTTGCAGCAACATATCTGCCAATGAGTAATGCCATTCATTTAGTCTAGGTAATTCAGCATGCAACTTGTTATTTGGGTGACGACTTAACGCTAGATGTAATAACGAGTTTCCATCAGTGCCTGTCGGATTTAAACGAATCATTCTCAATAAAGCATTCATGAATGATCGGTTATCCGTAACTTGATCCATTCTGTACGTAAGGTACAATATATCGACCGAAACATTCATAATATCTTGGTAAATACTATAATCTTTCCCGCCAAAATGTTCTGGGTCATCTTTAATTAACAAACAGCCTTCTTGTAACTGGTCTAAAACGTCTATTAGAAGTGAAAAAAGATGACCAACAGGGATAAATCCGTGTTTTTTATTCATATATTCATGCATAATGAAACTGCAGACTGAAGCAATACGGATAATTATGTATTGTTCAACTTTAATTAAAAGACCGTGTCTCTCTACCATTCTTGTATAAGCACACTGGAGAATCTGAAAAGCTTTTTCGTACTGCTTTTCCGCAGCCTTTTCCATTCCATGTGTTATCAGTTGAAAAGCGTTGTCTGTATGGTACGGACCAAGAAACCTTTCACGGACAATCAATGCTCGAACTTTTAGGCGAGTAAGATATGATTTGGCTATTTCTTGTAATTCCTCGAAAGACTTGGGTTCCGGATATCCTCCAATTATAGATCTGAGAATGTCAGTATTATATCGAAAGACTATAGGATCTGTCATCTGCATTTGAATAGCTTTCCACCACAGATCACATGCTTTATCCATTGCTTTGTTCTCTAACGCCGCGGCACCCAGCAATTCGTATGTTTCAATGATAATATTTCGTGGAAGATCAAGTTTCGAAATCAATTGTTCAACAATGTCTACCCTAAAATTAATACAAGCATATTGTAATGCTGTAGTTTTGTCGAAATCAACTGAATAAATATCTGCCCCACCATCAACAAGAATATCAACAGATTCAATCAAGTCTTTCTGAATAGCTGTGTGAAGCAGTGGTCTTTTACCAAAACGGATATTGGTATCTGCGCCATTTGAAACCAAACATCTTAAAACGTCTGGTTTGTTTAGGGCTTTTTGAATACAAAATTTACCATCTTTGTCTGGTAAATTCACGTCTGCACCGTTCTCAATAAGAAACTGAACAAGCAATGCATCGCCGTCTTCACAGGCCTCGTGTATCAAAGAAAATTCAGACCCGGACGTATTTATATCTGCTCCCTTTTCGATAAGATACGCTGCTATCTCATTTTGTTTGGACTTCACAGCTATCCACAATGGTTTGGCTTCTACAAACACTCCGTTGACTTTGGTTAACCCTGTCTGTTCCAGGTCAACCAAACAATCTTCCACGAGATATTTCACCATTTCTATATTTCCCATTTGAGTTGCCACAATAAGGCACGACTTACCATTTACTTTATGATTAACCATAAAGTGAATTTGTTCCATTGAAAAATTCATAAGGTTGGATATAACACTCTGATTTTTACCTTCATTGATATACCTCTGTACACCTTTTGCGATAAGTTGTAAATCGTCCTCAGGGATATCCATGGCTGCTTGAAGTAGATTCTGAAATAAACAGTGTTAGGAAATATACACTTTCACCTTAAACATAAAATTTATACTTATAGTCAGTGCTTAATAAAACCAAACAAGCCTACAGTCTTGCAGTGGTTATTTCCCCATTCTATATTTCCCATTCTCACAATAAGGTAGTTAGTTTTGTAAATTCCGTTGAGATTACAGTTTTCGATTTATATATTTGATATTTTGAAAAATAATAAATAAATTAATTAATTTTAAAAAATCCAAAATAACCAATTTTTAGGACTTGATTACATGAAATAATTCTATCAAACAGGGAGTACAATGGATATACACACATCGGAAGTAACAGTCTAGCAATCCGCTTGAAGGGTAATTAGTAGTATTTACCTGTTTCTATCAATTAAAATTAATTACTTAGGTAGCGCACCCAATATCAGATAACCTCTAGTTTTAAAATACATAATTGTTATTGCTAGATAACGTGCAGTTATTGCAAACACTTCGAAACAGTTCCAAAATTAAGACAAATAACATACACACTCCATGTATTTTTTACAACAAAATTTCGACCGATAACTCACACATTCCATATTTTTTCAACAGATAATCACACACTTCGTATATTTTTACAACAAAATTTCTGAAAAGTTAAAATAATAGGACTTTTACTTCAAAAATAAATGCATGTTTTAATTCAATACCTCTACTATTGATTAAATAAATCAAATAATTTATGATAAACACTGTTTGATTGGCGGAAAAGCATATGTAAATAAAATGCTCCTCTGGGCGCAGCTTGATACGACCGCAGAGGTCGAACCCTGAACAGTTGGGGCAAGTATTAACACAACATTCAAGCTTGATACAGCACTGAATTTGGATTGTGAATAAATATTTGACACAGCATTGCAACCATAACAGCCCATTTAAATACACCATAAACGTATTAAAATAGAAAGTGACATCATAGTCATGGCCGGCAAATTTCAAATATACATAATTTAAAAGCAGTTTAGTTGAGATAAACAAAAAAGCTTCATCAGCACATTTTATATTGGCAAATTTCAAATGAAGTTCGTTAAACTAAAGTTATTGGCAAATTTCCAACGGAATTTATTAATAATAAAGTTTTTGGCAAATTTCCAATATACATAATTTAAAAGCAGTTTAGGTGAGATATTCAAATGAGTTTCAATTACCAACCTTACACTGCCTTTTAAATTATGTTTTGTACTTAAGTAATTGTCCATTAACCTGGAAACCCTTTTCCCCCCTTTTTTGCACCTTATTCCTTAACGGTTTGAGCCATAACTCCCAAAGACAATTCTTACCATCCCTTTGTGATATAATTTCAGAGATCCATACACCATTCCACAATTTATTGTCTGAAAACTAGAAAAATTCTTATTTGGGCCCTTTTTTGACCCCTAATTCCTAAACTGTTAGGACCATAACTCTCAGCGTATCAAAGAACCCCCATAATTCAATTTTTAATGAAATCAAACAAAGTTTCATTTTGGACGTTAAGGACCTCAATGTGGATAAATTTAAACACAAGGCCCAAAATCCAAAAATCTAAATACACAGTTAGATTCAGGATATCAAAGAACCCCATATATTCAGTTTTTGTTAAAATCAAACAAAGAGTGATTTTGGACCCTGATTTGTACCAACTTAATACTGGGCCCATAATCAAAAATCTAAATACATGTTTAGATTCAGCATATCAAAGAACCCCAAGTTTCGACCCCGATTTAACCCAACTGGAAAACTGGGCCCATAATCAAAAAACTAAGTAAATGTTTAGATTCAGCATATCAAAGAACCCCAAGAATTCAATTTTTGTTAAAATCAAACTAAGTTTAATTTTGGACCCTTTGGACCTTAATGTAGACCAATTTGAAAACGGGACCAAAAATTAAGAATCTAAATACACGGTTAGATTCGGCATATCAAAGAACCCCAATAGTTCAATTTTCGATGAAATCAAACAAAGTTTAATTTTGGACCCTTTTGGCCCCTAATTCCTAATTCCTACACTGTTGGGACCAAAACTCCCAAAATCAATCCCAACCTTCCTTTTGAGGTCATAAACCTTCTGTTTAAATTTCATAGATTTCTATTTACATATAATGAAGTTATAGTGCGAAAACCAAATGCCTTCGGACGATAAAGACAAACTGTATACAGCAAAAATGTTTAAAAAAAGTAAGATCTTCAAATCAGTTAACATGACCAAAATCATTAATTGACCCCTTATACGAGTGTTTGCCCTTTAAAGAGAGCGTGCGGCGTAAACTTTCCTTTAAAGATCTTCTCATCTGAAACCCCTTGGACAATTGGGTCCAAACTTTGGTGGAATGGTCCTTGGGTGCCCCCCTTTGAAATTTATGTCCGGCATCCCCGACTTTTAACGAATATGGTTTCTGTGACTTAAAAAGGGGGGAGGGGTGAATTTTTAAAATCTTCTTCAGTGAAACTATATGGCCAATTGGAACTAAACTTAGCAGTAATAGCCCTTACATTGTCCTCTTTCAGAATTGTGTCTGATGACCCGGACTATCTACTAAGATGGCTGCCACAGCAAAACTTAAGTTTAAAATAGTACCCTATTGGAAAATTAATTTTAAAATCTTTTTGTCTGAAACCACTGAGCCAATTAGAACTATAGTAGGCAGCAATGGTCCTTAGATAGCCCTCTTTCATAAATGTGTCTGATGACCCAGACTATCAACCAAGATGGCCGCCATCCCTATGGGAAAATTCACTTAAAAATATTATTGTCTGAAACCTCTGAGCCAATTAGAACCCAACTGGCAGAAATGGTTCTTAGATGGTTCCCTTTCAGAAATGTGTCTGATGACCAAGACGCCTGCCACAGCTGAACTTAGTTTAACATAGGACTCAACTTAAAAATTCATTGATTTTTTTTCTTCTTACTGAACTGGACTGTCAACCAAGATAACAGCCACAGCCGAACTTAGTTTCACATACGAACCTTTGGAAAATCCAGCCACATTGAATGTTAGACTTTTTATTCTAGGGCTCTTCCTTTTGATGCAGAGGTAACGCTTAGCTGAGTTAGGATTCCTCTTTGTTTTAATTGTTTTGGTTTTTGATGGTTGTAGTTATTAATTCATCATCACATCTTTAACCGGTTTTCCAACATTTTGATCTTGAGCACTGCTGTTGAGTTGTCAGTCAACGACATGGTCATACAGTGCATCAATTTATCTCGGTATTTTGTGATGCGGTTTATTTCCATTATTATCCCCGCACTTTCGAAGACAAATCGAGGATAAAGCGATTGTCTCCGTCCGTCCGTCCGTCACACTTTCTTGCGACATCAACTCCTCCTTCACTTTTGGGTTTAGGAATTTAATTTCTATATAGAATGGATGCGCAATAAGGTTTTAGAATTTTTATTTTCTAAACAGGGGGGCCCACATGGGTTCAACTTCGAAAATTTGAATTCAAGCTTGTGACCTAAACTCGTCTTTCATTTTTCAATTTATGCATTTTATTTCTATACAGTATTGTCAGGCACGATATGCAGATGCACAATAAGGTTTCAGAATTTAGATTTTCTAAAACTGGGGCCCACAGAAGTAAAATTTTGAATAAATTGCTTCGCTGAGCGCAGCTGGATACGACCGCAGAGCTCCAACCCTGAACAATTGGGGCAAAAATGGACACAATATTCGCACTTGATACAGGTCTGAATTTGGATTGTAATTAAATATTTGACACATAATAGGTTTCTGACACAGAATAACTGTAATCAAAGAACTTAGAATTGGTCATATGATTTGAATTTATATTCAATTTTTTGCTTTTTGTGCAATACAATATGCTGTGGCGAATTGCCCCCCCCCCAAAAAAAAATAAATAATTTACCCCTTTTTTTGCTTTTGTGCAATACACTATGAAGTTGCACATTGACCCCCCTCCCCCCCAAAAAAAAACAAAAAACAATAAAAATTATTGTAACCCCCCCTTTTTTTGCAAAAAAAAATTTGAAATTTTCTTTTTAATTTCTGAAATCTGAAATGAGAAAAAAATTGCCCCCCCCCCAATTTCTCATTTACCCCCCCTAAATTTTGTTTTCACCCCCCCCCCCCCCATTTCTTTATACATAATTTACGACTTGTAAGGGAGGTAATCGAATCATACACAACATTTTACTTTAAATGTGTTTGGATTACCTCCCTTACACCAAGATAATAACCAAAAATGCTTATTGGGCCCTTTTTTGGCCCCTAATTCTTAAACTGTTGGGACCAAAACTCCCAAAATCAATCCCAACCTTCCTTTTGTGGTCATAAACCTTGTGTTTAAATTTCATAGATTTCTATTAACTTATACTAAAGTTATAGTGCGAAAACCAAATGTCTTCGGACGACGACGACGACGACGTCGACGACGACGCCAACGTCATACCAATATACGACCGCAAAAATTTTGCGGTCGTATAAAAACTGTCAATTTAAGCTTGTGACCTAAACTCCTCTTTCATTTTGCAATTTATGCTTTTTTTCTATACAGTATTGTCAGGCACCATGCGCAATAAGGTTTTAGGGTTTTGATTTTATAGAATTGGGGCCCACAGGGGTATCGATGCACCTAGCACATCAGTTTCTAAATTGTCTAATTTTAGTAGTTGGTCCTTTTGTGTCAACTAGCATTTTTTAAATTAAAATTACAAATATATAATTTACGAAGTTTGTATGTTTTAGGTCATTAAAGGTTTAATATAAATATAGATTTCTTTTTTATATTTTCTATTTAAAGGAGCCGCTACCCTCTTGAACGGAAAAACAAGCCTTTTTATGATTTGAAATAACAAATACATCATTTGTATTTTATACGGGATAAGATTTAACAGTTAAGGCATGGTTTAGACTATAAACACATCAGGACAGCAGCATAATACGAAGTGCATGTCATTCAGATTGTTTAATTGTAAATCAATAGTAGAGGTGTTGAATTAAAACATGCATTTATTTTTGAAGTAAAAGTCCTATTATTTTAACTTTTCAGAAATTTTGTTGTAAAAATACACGAAGTGTGTGATTATCTGTTGAAAAAATATGAAGTGTGTGAGTTATCGGTCGAAATTTTGGAACTGTTTCGAAGTGTTTGCAATAACTGCACGCTTTCTTGCAATAAAACTTGTAGATTTTAAAACTAGAGGTTATCTGACCTGAGGAATTAATTTTAATTGATATAAACAGGTAAATACGACCGATTACCATTCAAGCGGATTGCTAGACTGTTACATCTGATGTGTGTATATCCACCACGTGATCTTGATTGTACCCCCTGTCAATTTTAATCTATTAAAAAAACGTCAGGGTTTAAGATTGCACAAACTCGCTATCCTCATCATGGGATGAACTTGAAAAGGACAAAATTATTAAAAGTTTGCAGTTGTTTCGATATAAACTGAGTTTTCACCTCCTTTTTGGGACTCAGTCAATGACATTTAGGAATACAAGTTCCTGTAGTGCAAGATTCAATTTGCGAATTTCTTTTGTATATTTTTTGAACCATTAGAAATTTTAAACGACTTTTGTAATAATATGCAAATGTTTTTATAGTATTTTTCTTTTCTAAAATATTTAATATTTTGTTTCATGTCGTGCAAAGATTAATTGTGTACCTAAATTATATCTCCGAAGGTAGGGTAATTATCAATGTTTCAGGCAATATCAGTCCCTTGGGCAGTCAATTTATTATGATAATGCCCTATATAAGTAACTATTGTGTTTATTTCATTGAAGAATATAAATCTGCTGGGTGTGGGTTCCTTACATGTACATGTATGTTGAATACCTCATGATGACCTCTGGATGTGTGTTTATGTTTCTGTCATTACTTTTGGTGCTATGCTGTTATATTGTACATTCATGGAAGTTCCCCATATATATTCTTTTTTCTACTTCAAGCATTACTGACAAGAATTTATTATTCGAATTATGCATACCTAGTAAGTACATAAAAAGGCACCCTGTTATATAATATTACAACAATACTATTTGAGCAAGTATTGTTTTCATTTCACCTAGAAATGTCTAGAATTTAATTAACAACTGCTGCATCACGTTTGCGTTTTAAAAAGGGGACGTAACTCTAAATTGCAAGCAGGCATTACCGTGTGGTGGTAATGCCTGCTTGGCATTTTAACGCAGATTAATAAATACCACATGAACATGTTTTAACCAATAAAAACAACTAAATTTTCTCGGATATGAAATAATTTCTTTTAACAGTTCTATTTACTCTGCACATTAGGGAGGGGACAAAGGAAATTTTTGCATAAATATTTTCAACTGAAAGAACTGCACATAAGTTATAAGGAATTTATTATCCCCACACGTTCGAATAATTTTAAATTTCTTCATTACCCCTTCCCTTCCTTAAAAATCAAAAAGTGTTCTTTCTTAATCAATTTAATGATAAAGCAAATTTTATAAATAGAACTGACAATACATCACATAAACTGGCACTCAAAGATCCTTTTCTATGAAGGAAAATTATTGAAACACGTATCTCAAAGGTCTTGGTTTTTGTTTCAAATGAAAAAAAAAATGTTTCCCGACATTGAACAAGTTGAATAAAAACGAAAAAAAAGCTAATCAAACCGTAGACTAGATATTGATTTGTAGAAGTCAACCAGACAAACTCCTACGGGATTCCGAAACTTGATATACAGTGCGATTTTTCAAAGAATGTTTTTGAAAGTTAGCTGAATAATAAATTAATACATCTTCCATATACAGCCAAAAAAGTTACCCGGATAAATGCCGATTTTCGATTAATTTTCATATCAAGTGAGGACAATAGGAGATTCAATGGGAAAAGATACTTTTTACAACTATATATATAGGAGCATCAATTGATGACTACTGTTTTATGTCATTCTATTTTTTTTTAAATGTTCTCAGTTTCAGTGTTAAAGATTTTGATCCAGGGTTTTCAGATTATTGTCCTATAGAACTAAATATTTGGTCACAATTTTCTGATAGGAAATATTGTCATGACCTGAATCTCAATAAGAAAAATATAAGATGGAATGTTTCTAGAGAAAAGCAATTCAAGTCTAACATTAATAATTTTAAATTTGAATCGTTGTACTCAGATTCGTAAAATTCTTGTAATGAAGCTGAGAACACTTGTGATTTATTGAATAGTAAAAAATATTATTAACTCTAAAATTTCTGAATTCTCAAGTTTTTATTCAGTTCTGCTATCGGTACCTCTAGAGCTCGAAAATCATGGTACGATGAATGTGAATCAAAATGCAGACATATCAAATTTATCTAGGCTAACGACAAAAATCGGCCTTGGGATAATAATCTCAGGCAAAAGGTAGCACTCTTAAAAAAATAATAGATTTAATAGGAAAAAGCGTAGACTGTTTCGTGAAAATTAGAATAAGTAATAGTAACTTGTTCATTGAGACGGGAAGGCATAGAAATATTGATTCGAAAAAATAGAATCTGTCCACTTTATGTAAAGCTGAAGTGGAAGATGAACTACATTTTTCTGTAAAATGTTCTGCACTTTCTGGGCAACGTGTTTCATTTTTTGAAGAGCTTACATTTATTTCTCTATTATTTTCAGAACTATCTGACACAGTGAAATTTCCTTTTATTTTTCATAGTAATGACTATGACATAACAAAATGTTGTATTCAAAATATTAGCCAAAAGTATATTAAACGAAATGCTTTAGCCGAAGGGAAAATTTAGCAAATGTATGTTAATGATTTTCAATAACACTTTATATCACAAATAAATATTATATCTATAGATTTTTTATAATCATAATAAGTATTTTTAAGTTATGCATATATAATATTTAAATGGTGCCCACTAGTCAGAACAGGATATTTTGTATGTAATTATAATTGTTTTGTGGTTGTTATTGTATTATGTTTGTATTGTCATTGATAATAATCCTTTATCTGGATTCATTTTATCAATAAAATTTGAATTTGAATTTGAATTTAAATGAAAAGGGGGGGGGGGATATTTAATTAATGATGTAGGTGTGACATGTGTTATTACTCTTTAAAGTATTTTGTTAAACAGAAAGGGAACAAACGTTAAAAACACAAAATATCAGTCATGTCAGTACTGAAGTTATTTTAGACGGATCGATCACTGAGCTTTATGCGCACATTTTTTGTTGCGTGTCGTTATACATAAGGGCGAAACCCTTTTTTCGCAATACTATAAAATTGAACGTTTCACTCTGTCATGACTACAATTAAATCTATGTTGATGGGTTTAAACAAATAAAATCATTGACAAACAATACTTACTCGTTGAAGATGAAACTGCTAAGGATTGTGATTGACTTCTAAATATAGCAAACCGTTAAGGATGTGCGGACTGTACCATTATAACGACAGGAGGGGTGCATGGTTTTAATCGTACTGTGTGCCAAATATTTCGCTCCAACGTTACAAGGATATTTTGCTGAAAATATACGTTTTCATGAAACTTTTGATACATTTACATAGGTCTTAATTCAAGGTATATAATAAAGTTCTGCTGTTTAAGTCATCGATCATTTGAAAATACTCCTGGTTTTTGCTTTCAACAAAATTTAACTGAATTTATTATAATATAATTATTGTTTATTGCAAAAAGTAAACTCTGACGGGTTAAAATGCAAACATTACATGATCGAATTACAGCTATCTTTGCCCATATAATTATTTCTTTTGTGATTCTTCCTATTTGGAAACCTGATTTTGCAACTAAATATCTTGTATTCAAAATATCACTGTAGTACCCATTGATCAAATTTGTCGATATGCAATAAACAGGTATTTATGTACATATATACAGTTGGGCTCAGCTCTAACCTCTCTTTAGAACTGTCCTAAACCATTAGAAGAATTGTCCTACAACGGTTCTAGAACTGTCATCCTGACACTTTAAGAACTGTTTATGACAGGATGTATGGCACGCCTTTGTTATATTTATTCTATTTCGAGATATCTTATTTAGTTAAGGGGGTCATGGGGGTAGGCCTGGGTTAGGCCAAAATTTTCCACTCGTTTAATTTTTTTGATATTTTCGTCATGCATTATATATGTCTCAATACACCACCTGAGAAAATTTTGTGGAAATTCAACTACGCGTTTCCTTCACAGGGGTCATTGAAAATGGGCATTTAAGGGGTACCCTTCATTCCATGAGATGACACAAGTTAATGAATATTACTACCTCTCATAGGACATATGTTTGATAAAAAATAGTTATAATTGTTGAACTGAAGAACAGGGATATAGTCTTAATCAAAAATGAAATATGATGGTAAAATTCATTCTTTATATGCAAATTCAAAGGTAAAAAGTACCAGACAGGAAAGTTGCCTCATTAAATATTCAAACACTGCTGTAAAAAAATTCTGTCGTTTAATTCCTACAAAAAACTGTTAAAACAAATATCATATATGTGTGTGTTATATGACAAAAAATTATAAAATTTTAACCACAAATTTTCACAAAATACTCGATCAATTTCGATATTAAGACATTGAAAAAAATAAAGATTTTCTCATAATACTATTTGAAGCTGCATTATCATTCATTATATTAGTTTATATATGCTATGCTATGGAACGCCATGACTGCCTTATGTTAATAATCACCATTATATGCAGTGGTCACAGCATTATATGCAGTGCTCACTACATTATATGCAGTGCTCACAGCATTATATGCAGTGCTCACAACATTATATGCAGTGCTCACAGCATTATATGCAGTGTTCACAACATTATATGCAGGGTTCACAACATTATATGTAGTGTTCACAACATTATATGCAGCGGTCACAACTTTATATGCAGTGTTCAAAACGTTATATGCAGTGTTCACAACATTATATGAAGTGTTCACAACATTATATGCAGTGCTCACAACATTATATGCAGTGGTCACAACATTATACGTTTTTTGTCGATGAAGGTGATGATCAGTGATGGTGATTATGATGATTGATGTTAGTGATGGTGGTGGTTCAGATTCGGTAAACATCGGAAATTTTATCGGACATTGCCGAATCCGGTCGAAAATATAAGACAAAAATTGATAATGCACCACCAAAATTTCAAATGGAACAGTTACTGAAGTCCTGTAATTTAGGCAATTTATCCGAAACGTTTACAAGAGAAAATTACACCGGATATTATCTGCAAATTGGACAGACATGATTTTTATAACTTAGGGGTAGTTCATTCAGATGAAATGATGAAACTAAGAATTGCGTGCATTAGTTATGGTACTGTTCGTCCAGAGAAATACACAAGGAATAAAGTGAGTAAAAAAAAACAAACAATCAATAATAATGATATATGTAATCATAGATTACATCAAACATCAAATATCAGGAGAATTTTAAAAATGAACAATTTTACCACAGTACAATAGCGGTAAAACATAAATTAATAAGCATGCGTAGCAGCAGAGGAAAATAAACAATCAATCCGAAAATAAATCCCTTAGAATATCACAGACATCAAATAGACTATAGTCGTCCCCTTTAATTATCATCTCTTCTTTAATCGGAGTTTTGAAATGAATGTAGCATTACCTCCGTCCGTTCGTTCATCCGTCCATCCGTCACGGTCAAGTTTTGCGTCAAGGTCTATATATATATAAATTAACTGCGAATTGAATTAAAGATGAAAGATGTTCTGTTACTGTTCATGTGCACATCTTGGGTAGTAACAATGCTCCAATAAAAGTGGGTCATCTCGACCTACATTTTATGCAGAATTACCTCAGTCCGTTAAGATACGGAATCTATAAGCAAGTACAGCAGTACATGTCATATATATAGAGGAATGCTACTTTGAGGGGAATGATGGGATATTTTCTTTCTTAGTGATCGTTGAATTTTGTTTTCCATGACTTTTTTCCATGGATTTGTTGTCTGTGATTCGTTAAGTTTTTTTTTTTCATGGATTTGTTATCCGTGATTAGTGATTAGTGCATTTTTCGTGACTCGATTTTAATTCAATTTAGTATGAGTAGACTGATGACAAGTCTCATATTTAATAGATATAAAGAGATAGTAGGGTTACTTGAGCCAGGAGGCAGCACTATAGTCAGTTTATTTGATACACGTTCTCAGTGATGAAGGTGTTAATTTTTCTTGTTTCGGGAACAGTGACTTTTCCCCTATTGATTCTATCTGTTGTGTGTGTCCTGCATGTAAACTGTGACCCGCAAATTGAACAGTAACAAAAGACATTGAAACAAAGTAGGTCATTGGGACCGACTTTTTTACGCATTAACTATTCTGGTTAATTTTTTGTTTATGATCCAGCTTAAAGCTGAAAAGTCACTGAGGATACTATGCTGTGACGGCCCACTTCAATGACAAGACATACACTTAGATTGTTTTGTAATGTGTAATGTCACCTCGAGAAGTTCCGAATAAATTTGAAGATTTCCCATTTCAAAAAATACACTTTGGTATTTCTGTTGTATTGGAAGATAAGATATATATTTTTATTACCAATTAAGGGCCCAAATAGAATTTGCATATACAATTACGATGCAATAAGACTGTAAAACATACCCTTGGTGTATAGTAATTTTTATATGAGAAATTAATACATCCAACTCATATATATTGACTTGAATAAATTTTGGAGGATAGACGTCCTCCTTCTGTAACTACCGCAGGTACCGTGTTCACATGGAGTGCTGGAAGTCATGGGTTCGAACCCTGCTGGGTCAAACTGAAGACCTAAAAAATGGTATTTCTTGCTTCTCCCCTAAGCATGCACACGGCATTAAGACTGAATGTCCGCTCAGAGTCAGTTTAATATGTCTGGGTAAGGTGACATGTCTGACTGCGGTCTAATACAAAACAGGGTTAATATTCATTTAACATTAAGGGCATACGATACAGTTTTGATCCCATATTGAAAATTTGCTCACAATTTGCATATAGGATATTTTTTGCCTGATTAAATCAAATATGTTATAAAAAATATACCTTCATGTGCTACATTTTTGAGTAAAATGGGGTCCAAATTTTATATATTTACTCATAATTTGGATTTGTGGACGTATTTTTCTTTTCGACAGAAATACATAACTTTTTTTGTTTTAAAAGATAAACACAAGCTGTTTGTTGTTAAATTATTTGTAAATTCTGTTTTATATAAATGTCATTTAAATGTGTGCAATTTCTTTTCAAATAACTCATATTTATCAAATGTTCACGAAAGTAGTAAAAAAAAAACCGTCATTTTTTGCTGCATATTTATCAAATTTAAAAAAATGCACTATTTACGTTTTTATGAAAATTGGCACACATAATCTTCTTCCGTAATCAAACCAAATGGCCTTAAAACAGAGGGGTCAATGAACTCGTTTTGAAGTTAGATAAGTTTGAATGATAAAAATCAGTGGAAAACTGAATCTTTTCCCGATAAGTCATAGTTTGACGTCGCGAAAATAACAATTTACGTTAGCAACGTAATTACCTCCCCTGTAACTGTATCGTATGCCCTTAAGCTGTTAAGTTCTTGTCCTCAATATGCATATTAATTTGCCGCTGGACATTAGGCCTCCATTAATTATCATCGGCTTCAGAAATTATCAGTCTGAAAAGTCTATGGAATTTAATGAATTTTAAGATGAAAAATGGTCTTGTGCACCTCATATTTTAATAATTTCTGATTGAGGAGGAGGGGGGGTGTTGTGTTTAACCCTGTCAGTCACAAGCTTGGATCCAAGCTATATTTTGTCGGTGTGTTTATTATTTTTTTTTATAAAATTGCTGCACGCAATTCTTAGCTTCATCATGTCATCTGAATGAACTACCCCTAAATTATAAAAATCATGTCTGTCCAATTTGCAGATAATATCCGGTGTAATTTTTTCTCTTATAAACGTTTCGGATAAATTGCCTAAATTACAGGACTTCAGTAACTGTTCCATTTGAAATTTTGGTGGTGCATTATCAATTTTTGTCTTATATTTTTGACCGGATTCGGCAATGTCCGATAAAATTTCCGATGTTTACCGAATCTGAACCACCACCATCACTAACATCAATCATCATCATCACCATCACTGATCATCACCTTCATCGACAAAAAACGTATAATGTTGTGACCACTGCATATAATGTTGTGAACACTGCATATAATGTTTTGAACACTGCATATAAAGTTGTGACCGCTGCATATAATGTTGTGAACACTGCATATAATGTTGTGAACACTGCATATAATGCTGTGAGCACTGCATATAATTTTGTGAGCACTGCATATAATGCTGTGAGCACTGCATATAATGTTGTGAGCACTGCATATAATGCTGTGACCACTGCATATAATGCTGATTATTAACATAAGGCAGTCATGGCGTTCCATACTATGCAACAAATCATGGTTACTAGTATATGATTTAAGGCAGAAAATATCTCTAAAACATTCGATTCATAAATTAAATGCTATTTAAAATAATCCTGAAAATGTCAGGAGTGTGACATTTTATGTGTGATGGACTATTACTATTACAGTATAAGACTAACAGGATAATGTGATATAAGCAACCACGCACTGAGATGAGGACGAGATAAGCACACACTAAGAACAGACAATTCTGGGGGAAGGGGGGGGGGGGGGCTAATTCTAGATTATATATTACGAATTTATGGGACGAGTAGAAAATTCTAGTAAGGATTTATGAAATTATTGCAAATATTGACTCAGCATTTTCTCATTTCGAGCGGCTTTTTCATCATCGTAATATGCATTTCATAATTGCCAACTGGATGTTAAACAATAATTCATCAATATATCAGATCCTATGTAATGTCGATTTTGCACATATTTCAAAAAAGTTTTAGATTCGTTACGGAGATGCCCCTTACCGTGCCCCTTACCGAACCTCTTCACTTCGTCTAATGCGAGGAAATTTGGTACGTCATAGTAATGCCACGTTATTCCTATTGTTTGACGTCAAGAAAAATATCAATATGAGTTATCTCCCTTACCCCAGGCCTACCCCCTTAAATAAGATATTTTATAAACTAATTGAGATATCTTAATAATAAAATTAGATATCTTATATATTAAATAAGATATTTGATTTATTAAATAAGATATCTTATATATTAAATAAGATATCTTATTAAATATATAAGATATCTTATTTAAAATATAAGATATTTCTATTAATTTATAAGATATCTTATTAACTATATAAGATATCTTTTATATAGTTAATAATAGAGATATCTTATTTACTTATAGAGATATCTTATTTACTTATTGAGATATCTTATAAACTAAATAAGATATCTTATTAACTAATAGAGATATCTTATAAACTTATAGAGATATCTTATTAACTTATAGAGATATCTTATTTAACTGGTTATAAAGATATCTAATTAAATATATAAGATATCTCTATAAGTTAATAAGATATCTCTATTAGTTTATAAGATATATTATTAACTTTATAAGATCTCTCTATAAGTTAATAAGATATCTCTATTAGTTTATAAGATATCTTTTAAACTTATAAGATATCTCTATAAGTTAATAAGATATCTCTATTAGTTTATAAGATATCTTATAAACTGTATAAGATATCTAATAAAGTATGTGTTTAAAAAATATCTTTATAAAGAAGTAAGATATCTTATATACTTTATAAAATATCTTATTAACTAATAGAGATATCTTATTAACTTATAGAGATATATTATTAACTTATAGAGATATCTTATTTACTTTCAAATTAAATAAGATATCTTATAAAAATTAAAGATATCTTAATACTTAATAAGATATCATGTTAAATAAATAAGATATCTTGGAATTTGAATAAATATAAAAACTACGTGCCATAAGGATGTGTCCTAACCAAGAACCCGATTTTGGAAAGTTCTAACCTAGGACCATTTCTGACAGTTCCTACCCTAGAACCGTTTATGACAGTTCTACCCTAGAAACATTTATGACAGTTTTACCTTAGAACCATTCTGGACGGTTCTACTGTAGAAATATTTCAACATACCGAAATAACAAATGGAGCAAAAACTAGAAATTGCATTTTTGGAATTTTGGACATTTTAAAGATTATAAGAGATAAAATAATTAACTTGTTGCCACAATTTTCAATCAACTTTTAACATACCTTAATATAGTTTTAATATAGAGTACAAGAAAAGTAACATTTCAATACAATAAAATGAAAATTAAGATTTTTACTCATTTGAAACATCAAACTCTGAAGAATTTAAATATTTAAATTTGTTGTGATATATATTAAAAACTATCTTTTTGAGATATTGTAATAATTCGTAAAGCGTGAAATTAAAAAATATCCTCTGCATAATCAGGAATTTAAGGTATCTTATAAATTTAATACATCAAATTATCAAGAATTTTATGAGTTTGCTTATTACAAAATATTAAAAATCATATTTTCGACATAATAACCGGCTTCATGCATAGTTGGTCTAAAATTAATTGTAAATCCTGTAATTCTGACCTAGAACCATTAATTCAAATTCAAATTACTTTATTGTCCTTAAACATACAGTTTGTGACAAAAAAAAACCAGATTAACAAATACACAATATTGAACATTATAAACACAAAGAGCAAGCAAAAATTATTTGTCGTAATGTTATTAATGAGAGTTCTAACTTACAACCATCTGGACAGTTCTATCCTAGAATCCTTTATGACAGTTCTACCCTAGCACAAATCTGGACGGTTCTTCCCTAGAACCATTCTGAATCAGTTCTAACCTCTCAACTATTTTTTCTGTGAAGAATCTGGACGGTTCTACCCTAGAACCATTTAGGACGGTTTTACCCTAGAGCCATTTACGACAGTTCTACCCTAGAACCATTTATGACGATTCTACCTCAGAACCGTTTATGACAGTGTTGGTTCTAACCTAGAACCGTTCTAGAATGTTTGAAGGACAGAATAGTTGAGAGGTTAGAACTGATCTCAACTGTATATACATTTACACTGATCATAAATATTCAATAATATATATTTCAACACACCATAGGTCAGTGCACTGCTCAAAGCCAAAAATAGAAAGTGAAAAAATAAAAAACAAATTATTATGCTGGAATCATGTTGCTTTATACATATCTTATATTCTTTAAATGAAGCACTAATAGTACCTTTGTGTGAAGTTTTACTGAAATCTGTAGATGTAATTGCATTTACAAGTTGAATACCATATGACAAATTAAGTAAATGAATAACTCAAATTACCACATGTTTAATATGTCTGATAAGAATTATTGTGCTTCATGCACACTACATGGGATCTATTTATGTATTTTATTTTGCTCTGAAGTTTCATGAATCCATCAGACAGTTTAGGGAGAAATTGAGCTTAAAAAGTCAATGCCAAATGGTGAATCAAATAAATGCTTAAAGTTTTTCCCCCTGAAGATTATTTTGCTTCAGACACATCTTTATACTGGGTAGTTTAATTAAATTTATGAGTTGTGCTAACAAGATCAATACTGTATGATGTTTAAGTAAATGGTCTTTGCAAGAATCTGGCAAATATGAAATTTATGAATGATTCTACCAAAGAAAGGCTGCCTATTATTAGCTCACCTGGCCAAAGGCCATGTGAGCAGGTGAGCATTTGTCTTCACTTGGCGTCCGTCGTCCGTCCGTCGTCTCGCATTTTAATCTTCTCCTCTGAAACCACGGGGCCAAATGGAATTAAGTCTGGCAGGAAGCATCTATGTAAGGTCTTTATAAAGATTGCTCATTTCGTCCCGATCGGACAACAAATGTGGCCGCCATGGGCAATTGTTGTTTCTGATTGGCTGAGTTTTCAAAACTCTTCTCCTCTGAAACCACTGGGCCAAACGGAATAAAATCTGGCAGGAAGCATCTATGTAAGGTCCTTTATAAAGATCGCTCATTTCGTCCCGATCGGACAACTGATATGGCCGCCATGGGCAATTGTAGTTTCTGATTGGCTGAGTTTTTGTCATCACTTGGCGTCCGTCGTCCGTCCGTCGTCCGTCCATCGTCTCACATTTTAATCTTCTCCTCTGAAACTGCTAACCAAATGGAACAAAACTTGGCAGCAAGCATATATGGGAGGTCCTTTATAGTTTCCTCATTTCGTCCCGATCGGACTACAAATATGGACGCAATGGGCAGTTCTTGTTTCTGATTGGTTGATATAAAAAAAAAAATTCTCTTCTGAAATCGCTTGGCCAAATGAAGCGGAACTTGACAGAAGGCATCTATGGGAGGTTCTTTACAAAGTTGCCTCATTTCGTCCGATCGAGCCAAAAACATGGCCGCCATAGGCAATTCTTGTTTCTCATTGGTTGATTAAAAATTTGTTCCTCTGGAACCGTTCGGGCAAATGGAACGAAACTTGACAGGAAGTATCTATGGCAGGTTCTTTATTTCATCCCGATGGGAGTACATATATGGTCACCATTGGCAGTTCTTGTTTCTGATTGGCGAATATAAAAGAATGTTCTCCTCTGAAATCGCTTGCCCAAATGGAACGAAACCTGACAGGAAACATATATGGGAGGTCCTTTATAAGTTTCCTCATTTTGTCCCGATCGGAATACAAAGATTGCCGCCATGAGCAGTTCTTGTTTCTGATTGGCTGATATAAAAAACCAGAGGCTCCCAGGAGCCTGTAATCGCTCACCTGGCATACAGTTGCCAAAGTTGACATTAAAATTTTTAGTTTGTACAGAGTAAGCAGTTTAAAACAAAAAAAATCAAAATATCCTATAGTGATCTATGTTAAACAAGTTTGGTTAATTGGTCATCTTTGTTTGTGTCTGATGTCAATGATTTAAATTCTAAAAATGACCATTTTATTGAAGTTTGGTTCTAATTGTAAATTTAGATTTTTTCTATGAACTTTTCATAGTGTTCTTATTAAATGTAGGTTTCTTGTAGTAGTAATGTTAGTTGGCTGGTTGGGTAATTGGATAGGATTATCCTAGGGTGAGTGCTCACTAACCTGTTTAATCCTGCCACATACTAAATGTGTTTGTTCGAAGCCAAGAATTTGTAGTTCAGTGGTTGTCTTCGTTTATTTGTTTACTGTTATTCCTTGTTGATTAGGTGCATTGTTATATCTTATGAATTTTGATACATTTTGTATTTTTCGAGGCTTTTTACATCTTGTTTTATGGTGTCATTTTGATCTATTGTTGAAACTTCTACCATTCCAGACTGTACTCAATATGAATATATTGGTTAAGTTTGACAACCACATTGAATTTAACTTAAGTCCATGGAAGGTAAAATGTAGGTCAAAATGATCAAAGTGTTCTTATTCTGGACTGTACAAGTAAACATGAATTCACTGATAAAGTTTGACAACCATAATATGAATATTTGTACAGAAATGGACCTAGATGCGAAACTTAACCAAAGTCACTGGAGCATAAAATTTACATCAGTTACCAAAGTACTGCCATTTTGGACTGTGTTTCTAGAGATGAATATACTGATTAAGTTTGACAACCGTAATATTGAGCATGTGGTTCCAGACAAAAAGATTTTTTAATGAATTTCCCATAGGGTCCTATGTTAAACTAAGTTCGGCTGTGGCAGCCATCTTGATTGGCGGGTGGAGTCATCGGATACAATTCTGAAAGAGGATCATCTAAGGACCATTCCACTTAAGTTTGACATAAATTGGTTGAGTAGTTTTGGAGGAGAAGATTTTTTAAGAAACCACCCCCTTTTTTCTATTTTTAGTAACGGCAGCCATGTTTGTTGGTGGATTGCGACCCCTGATACAATTCTGGAAGGGGACCACCCAAGGACCATTCCTGCAAAGTTTGGTTGAAATTGGTCCAGTGGTTTCAGAGGAGAAGATTAAAATGTGAATTGTGGACGGACGGACGGACGGACAGACGGACGGACGGACGGACAGACGACGGACGCCAAGTGATGACAAAAGCTCACATGGCCTTTCAGGCCAGGTGAGCTAAAAAAACCTTCTCTGAAGTCGCTTGGCCAAATGGAACGAAAATTGACAGAAAGCATCTAATTGGGAAGTTCTATAGAAAGTTTCCTCATTTCGTCCTAATGAGGCAACAAACATGATCTTCATGGGCAGTCCTTTCATCGGTTGATAATCTTCTTTGAATCCGCTTGGCCAAAGGGACCAAGACAAGAAGAAAATGACCCCACCTCCTCAAAAACAATCGCTCCCCATACTCCCCTTCCTGGTACGAGCTTGACAGGAAGCATCTGTTGGAGGTTTTTTACAAAGTTTCCTCATTTTGTCCAGATCAGGCGACAAACATGGCCGCCATGTGCAATTCTTGTTTCTGATTGGATGATTGAAAAAAAATTCCCGTTAAACTGTTTGGACAAATAGAGCCAAACTTGACAGAAATTGTCTATGACATATAAAAAAAATGTTCCTCTTAAGGTGCTCACCAAGTGTTGTTACTCTGGTGTCGATCCCTAATTCAAAATGGCCTTCAGCTGTTCAGCAGAGGACTTAGGTTAACATAAGACCCTATGGGAAATACATGCAAAAATCTTCTGGAGAACCGCCAATTTTTATAATATAATGACCGGTAAGTAGAAGGACCTTTATGAAGAAAAATTTGGTCCCTACAAGTCTTATCACACTTCATAATGATAGGAAAAAGTGACTTCTCTCTTTGAGGTACATCAATAAAAATGGCTTTCATGCTAGGTGAGCGATAGTTTATTTTTGTTATGATGAGCCTCTAGTTTATTTTTGTTATTCTATTTTTGATGGGTCTATATAATGAAAGGAATGATAACTCATTCTATCCTATGTGGTTTTGGAGATAATTTACATCTACTGGTGTATTTTTCAGTAATCTGTTTTCAAATTATCTCCTTTTTCTGCATGAATACAGTGCATTCTGTGACCATAGGGTATTTGAAGAGGTACATTTAAATTTCTGTTTATTATTCTGTTCTAAATAAAATATCAATCATAGAACTAGAGGCTCGATGGAACAGAGAATGGAATGTGTCAGACAACAACCCGACCAAAGAGCATGTATTGCTCACCTGGATTCAATTTGCCAATCAAAAGCCATAAAAGCACCTAAGAAACAAAAGTCTGTATAATTGGACATAATTCTGAAAAAAGAACAATATAATAACCATGGCTGCCAAGTCTGGTTCCAATGGTCCAAGTGCTTTCAGACAAGAAGATTTTTTAATGAATTTTCCCATAGGGTCCTATGTTAAACTAAGTTTGGCTGAAGCAGCTATCTTGGTTGACATTCTTAGTCATCGGACACAATTCTGGGAGAGGACCATTTCTGCCAAGCTTGGTTCCAATATTCATAGTGGTTTTAGACAAGATTTTTAATGAATTTTCCCATGGGGTCCTATGTTTAACTAAGATCGACTGTCGTGGCCATCTTGGTTGACATTCTGGGTCATCGGATATAATTCTGAAAGTGGACCATTTAAGGACCATTTCTGCCAAGTTTGGTTGCAATCAGCTCAAAAGTTTCAGACAGATTTTTTAATGAAATTCTCCATAGGGTCCTATGTCAATGGAGTGGTACTTAAGTCCAATTCTTTTGGACTACTTGCAATTTCAAGGTCAATACCATATACACATGTACAATGAATCAAATAAATGCTTACGTTCACTTCAAAACATTGGACCATAATTATTCTGCTTCATGCACACTCTTTAATTTCTCAGTTTCGATACAATAAACAATAAAGTTTAGTGCAATTGGATCCCTCAGCATTATCAAATAAAGATGGTGTTTAGTATGTATTAGAAATTCAAGTGTTTCCCCAAATATTGAAGCATAATTTCAATACATGATGGAATAAAATCAGGTAAGTTCAACTGTTTTAGCTACAACTCAGCTAAATGCATGTGTCAGCTAAGTGATAAGGCAATTCAAATTGATTACAGTACTCAAATCATGGAAAATCCATCCTGCTGACAAAGGTTAATGGACAATGAGGTATGAGATTTGTTTCTGGTTGAAAGTCCAACTGTAACTCTATGATGGAGAAAAATAAAAGCACTGTTGCTTCATCAGAACATATTTCACTTCTGTGAATTTTTTGTAGGGAACTTTTCTGCCATTTCTTTTTATACCCATGATTGTAGCAGAAAAATAAACCATGTAATTAATCAGACAATTACTTCCAAAGTATCTTTAATGGATTCTAAAGGAAATTTGAAGAAAATATTGTCTGCCACCTGTAATAAAGCCTGAACAAATAGTAACTACAAGATATACATAAAAATCCTATATTTAAAACAAATTATCTGTAACAAATTAACAATCAGTGTTTATAAAAAATGTCAGGTTTTATTTTTTTCCAATAATTATATTTTAAATCACTAAATTGTTTATCAAGTTAAAAGTGTTACACAGTATTCTTATACATGAAAAACATTTTTTTTTTTTTGTAAATCTAATGAGTAATGATTAATTTATCAAACTTTTGTGAAAAAAATAAAAAATCTTTTCAGCAGTAGGTAAACTAATTAATTCTAAGAATAATAATATAAGGAGACTCCATAATTTCAGTTTGTTTGACAAGTTAGAATTAATACATTCTCTTCATTATCAATGCATTATTTCAAATAAAAATACTTTTTTATTTTCTAGATTTCTATTTAATTTCATTCATTTCTTGTTTTTAGAGGAAAATATTTTCAGCAGTAAGTTAAATAACACATCTTAGAAAAATGATAAATACAGAAAATACTGAATTTTAATGATATAAAAGGAACCAACAATTCACAGCTGTGACAAAGAAAACTGGTAAAAAAAAATTATAAAATTATTCCTCAGAATTTTAAAATCTTTCCAAAAACACTCGTCACCTTTGAGCATAATTTTCAACAAAGTACAAATACATCCAAGCATCACAGGGAACTTAATTATAACATATAATCAAACTCTATTATGATTTAATATTTATTTAAAAAAAAACTGATGTGATATGCATAACTGCATGAATAATTACATAAAAGTCAATATTATACAGAAATAATTACAAAATACAGCAGTTTGTTGCATATACATTCTAATATGTATAAATGTTTCATTTCTATGTGTACATCTATTTAGTGTGTGTTTCACAATTAACTATTTCTTTTGGAGGAGGGGAGGAGTAAATTTCAATAATTCTATAAAACATCAACAAAAAAATGTTAATGTGTAATTATATTCCTATATAAAATTTAACAATTAATTGCAAAAATCTTGATAATTTCTCAATAATTCTTTAAATGCCAATAACAACTGTTACTGTATTATTATTTCCTTTGGTCAAATTAATTATTGCCTTTTCAAAGTGTTAAATATTTTCCAGGAGAGCCAATTTTCCAATTTATGCATGATTTATTAATTTTTGCATCAAAAGATGAATTCATTTAAAAAAACGTAACCTTGTTGGAAAGGCTCAAGTTTTTTTCCCAAAGTTTGGACCTTGCTGACTTTAAGGACATAATTAGTTGTTATTTGAAATGTATAGAATTGTAGAAAAGCCACAATTTTTTTTATCAAGAAATCCATTGCAAAAGTATATGGCAGATACCATGATTACAGAGTTTTAAATATTGTTCTCTGTAATTCAGTTTTCACTTGCCCTATCCATACAATGTACACAGATTTTACTTTACCACTGATTTTGGAATTTTGGTCCCTTTGATCTTTCCAATATAAATTTATATGAAAAATTTCAAATATTTACCCTTTATATCTCTTAAATATGCAAAACAGAGAACTCAAGAAGAAAGTAGAGAAAATAAAAATTAAAAGAAATTAAAATTGTATCAAAAAATGTAAGAAAAAATAAATTATGTAAAAAAAATAGAAAAACATTCTGGTTATAAAATAAGATTATTGGTAATGGCCAGATATCTCAAAATTTAATTGAACTATAAAAAAAAATATTGGTATAGTCCACACATATCAAAATCAAACAAACTTTTTTATACCAAGGAACAAAGTTTTCAGTCCCTCGGGCCCACCTGGCACTCTATATCAATGCTTAATATATGGAAACATGTAAATTTGTGATTTAAATGAGATCAATTTTAAGTACTTCTTTAACCAATTTTCTATTATAAGAAACATGTTACATTTCTCAATTACGATAATGAAAGGATGACTGCCAATACCTTTTATTCTAATTGGTTCAGTGGTTTCAGCAAGAATACTTAAGGCTAATTTTCCATAGGGTCCTATGATAAACTTATTTTTGTGTTCGTGGCCATATTCATTATCAGGAATTGCTACCGGATATATTTAAGAAAGAGGACCACCTAAGAACCATTGCAACCTACTGTGTCTGATTCAAAGTGGTTCAATGATTTCAGACAGGAAGAGCTTTCAGTTTTTTAAGGGTCTTATGTTAAACTAACTTAAGCTGCTGTGGATACCATGTTTGATGGACAAAGTCATGGGATATAATTTAAAAGAAAAGATGATTCATTCATCCAATGTTTGATTAAAACTGGCCTTTTGGTTTCAGCAAAAAAAGAACTATGCTCACCTGGACTATGTACATCTTGACTGGCAGCATTTCAAGTTCCAACTGGCTCACTGGTTTCAAACAAGAAGATCTTTCATTGATTTTTCCACTTAGGTCCTATGTTAAACACTGTGAGGCTTTGGGGTCATCTTGGAGGATGGGTTGCGTTATAGGATATAATTCTGAAAGAGGATCAACTAAGGACCGGTTCTGGTGGCCATTTTGGATGGTTGGCATGATCATCGGATACAATTCTGAAAGAAGACCACCAAAGGCCCACTGATGCTAAGTTTTGTTCCAATTGGTCAAGTGGTTTCAGATGAGAAGATCTTTAAGAAATTTCCCATAAGGTCCTATGTTAAACTATGTTTGGCTCTGGCGGCCATCTGGATGATTGGTGGGAGTCATCGGATATAGTTCTGAAAGAGGACCCCTAAAGACCATTGCTGCTAAATTTTGTTCCAATTGGCCAAATGGTTTCAGACAAGATGGTCTTTAAGTAGATTCCCCATTTGGTCCTTTGTTAAACTATGTTCGGCTCTGGGGGCCATCTTGGAAGACGGGCCGGGGTCATCAGATATAATTCTGAATGAGGACCACCTAAGGACAATTGCTGTCAAGTATTGTTCAAATGTCTGTAAATTTCAGTCCACAGTATAGCCTTTTCAAAATATGAGTACCTTAACCAATTTGAATTGTCTAATCACTTGCTGATAGATGGAATAAGCTAGGTCACAACTTCAAAACAAATAAACTTACCTGATTTTATAGAGAAACAAAAACATATTGCCTAATAAAATTTCAATGTAAAAGGGAGATAAACTTTCCTATGAGATTTTAGTCAATTCAAAATTTTAATTTTTTGAAATTTTCAAGTGCATGCATTTTTCTATTGGAAATTCCACATTCAGAATCATTTTTGAGGTGACCAAATATAACCTATTCAAACAATTGTAAAATTTCTATGATTTCTTTTACTCAATAAGATTGATTAACGAACAAAAACTGTTTAATAATTCTAACATTTAGATACTTCCAAATATCAATTCCACGAACTGAGGTTTATAGACTATAAACTGTTACAAATCAGACTGTATAAGGACAAACTATTATAGATACAGCAGTAGTATAAGTCAGGCATATTGTATCATTAGTACCATGTAAAAATCTACATGATAAATAATATCTTTTATCTTAATTAACCTGGACAAAAAACATACATTGCCAAAAATGAGGTTCATATTCCAATATACCCATATAACCTTTAACGTTAATCAAATATTATAAATACTTATGAATAATAATTGTGTTTAGATTACCAATTTCAAAAGGATAATTTCTACAAGTTAACTAATTCATAAAAAAAAACACAAAAATATTTGCTCTGGTATGTACCCAACTAGAAAAAAATGCTCCCAGCTGACTGAATGCCACAAATAACATGTCCCAAAGAAACAGACAATAAAACTTGCAAAATTCAGTTTACAATATCAAAATAATTCTTAACATTGTGTAATAGTGGGACTAATTCTTCCGTAAATGGCCGTTTTCGAGCTGAGACGACCAAGTGAAGACAAGTTCACGTGCGTTCGTCTTCACTCATCCAATGAGAATCCTTAATACATTCATTTATTGTGACTCTTGACTAATCAAACGAAACGTTACTATACCTTTTCAGTTGTTCATACTGAAAATACATAGGTGTGCGAGGCCTATAACCGTTATTTTTACGGAAGAAATAGGTACTTAACTCGTTCAAAAATGAAGAACTGGAAAATTTTCAACTCGTTTTTAAAATTCAGCGTCTTTGCCCTCGTGAATTTTAAAAACTCGTTGAAGATTTCCCTGTCTTCATTTTGAACTCATGTGAGAACCTATTAGTCTTACAAGATATCATATAGATAAAAAGATTCAGAAATTTTTTTTCAAAACCTGAACATTGTTCAATTTAAATCGCTGATTCCACATGAAACAAATTTGTAAAACTCACTGATAACTGCAGATAATTTTCATCCTTGAGAAATTCTTTCAATGAATGTTAAATACTGTATATGTAGTGAGGAAAAAAAAACAAATAAGTTACATGGAAGTAATAGCTCTTAAAATTTGTGAATCAATTGGGAAATTTGATAAGTAGAGCGATCAGCGTTAAAAAATTCATATGACAAGCCTCCAACAGGGTAAACAAGGTCCAGTATTAAACTAGTAAATAAAGGAAGTTGTTAAAATTTTGAAAATTTTGTTCCAATAAGTTAGAGCAATTATAATTTGGAATTCATGTGCACTGTGAGGGCTTAGGTATAATATAATACAGATCAACATGATTCATTAAAATAAGATTTTAAAAGTACTTTAATCATGAAATAAATTTTTTTGAGTTATTCCCCTTTTACACATAAAATAATAATTTAATTAATTCTAAGCAAAGTGAAAGTTTCACATGTTAATATTTAAAGCAACTACTCAAAATTATTGAATTCTTAACTGATATGCCTACATTATATTTCTGCCTGTCTTGACCTGAATTTAAGTACTCTACAGACTATTTTGTTATATTACTGTTGTTGGAATATACCAAGTACTGGGGATTCATATGGATATAAAGTCTAGAAACAGACAGAACTCATTATTTTTTCTAAAAAAAGGAACGGTGGAGTATAGGTTAGGAGTGTACTTTATCCATCCAACCACCTGTGGACTTTTAGAAAAGAAAATAACAGGAATCTGATAATCTTTTTTTTCTTCCAACTGATGTTTTCATTTATAACTGTATTTAGAAGTTATAAGAGTACTATGACAAAAAAAATGTTAATTTACCTCTCTATGTATTGAATTTTATCTGCTGGCTTTTTTTTCAAGTTATATTCAAGAATGATCTACAGATTTATTCATATTCATAATAATATCTTAAATATGCTCCTGTAAATTTTTATAAATTAGTAACTTTGATATATAATATCAGGGCTTTCCAAAGTAGCCGGTAGACAGCGGAAATCCGCCGTTTACGGTGGCTACAAGTGCCGGCTACTTCACTGACAAAAAAATAAATTCAAAAAGAAAAAAAAATCTTTTTAAAATATGTAGACAAGCGTCGAGAGTCGTACTGTCGCAAAGTCGCGATAAACAAGGATGTAAATCCTGTGTTTACCTTTAGCTAAATATAGTTCACGTGTATTCCGGTCACTGATTGGTCGTCTATTAAAAGTGTACATTTACGTCATCTCTAGTCAGAAAGCATTGTATTTTTCAAGGATAATAAGAGAGAAGTTCCGATGGTCAACAACAATGAAGCGATCAAATACCCAGCTGGCTCTGTCCCACGATCATCATCACTTCCTCAGGGCTATAACCAAACTTTCAAAAAAAATTAAGTAGTAGCTAAAAATTAAATTTTATAACAATAATATTTGTTATTATTATCAAAAAAGAATGAATTATCAGCATAACGGAAAGAAAATAATGAAGAATTGAAGGTTACACAATCCTGCACACAAAAAAACAAATTTCTTCAAGATTTTTTTTATTTCATACATAAAAAATGGTAATTTGAAAGTTGGAATCAGGTGCCAGGAGATTGCAAGAATGCAGGATTTTGCTCTATTTACCCCAGACCCCCTGTCGTAAAAGGCGCCAAGCTTGGAGCTTGGCGCGGCGACCGGCTTTGCCAGCCGCATGTCACAGCCGCCTACTTTTAGATTTCAGCCTGCTACTTCAAATTGTATGGAAAGCCCTGTAATATGATAAACTATCAAATATATCCCCAACTATTTAGACTTTAAACAATATATAACTTAACAAGTAACAATATGAAATAGTATGCATAATTATTAAGAATTATAAAAATAACATATTAACAAAGCAGAGACATAAAAAAAATATTTTAAACAAAAACAGACTTGTGTGAATATAAATAATGCCCTATATTACATGTAAAATCACTGTTTTTGGCAATGTTTAGAACAACGTCTGATTGGTTGTTTCCATGTCGTTTCATCTTGACTTTCTGCATCAGATGTCATGCTGTCAGAACTATACCCAAATCCTTCCTGATTCCTACGTTCAGCAGAGGCTTGTTCTTTTTTATACATCACAGAATGCTCTTCACAAATTTTCAATCTTTTTCTCTTTGTCGGATCCTGTTTTTCCACATCAGAATACTGTTCTGCATCACTGGACAAGGATTCACTACCCGTCATAAGATATAAAAGATGACCGCATAATATTTCTACAAAGTTGTCCACACCTTCATAACCTTTAAAATAATTATCTAAACATATAACATATCTGAAAAATATCAGGTGAAAATTGGTTGTAGTTACATTAGAAAAATCAATACATATTCATAGTCTAGGCCCATTTTAATCATCTAACTGGGGGCTCCCAGGTGTATGTACTGCTCACCTTGATTTTATTTGCCATTTAAGTTATATTTTGGTGTCAACTGACACAATTATAAAAGAGAATTACTTAGGGTCAATGGAAACTAAGTCCTGCACTGTCAGTCATCTTGGATCAATTCCACCTACACTGGTATTAATCTATTCATACAGAAATAGAATTTTAATATATTTTCCCATAGGTTTGATATTAACGAAGTCTGAAGCCGGAATCCCCCAAACTAAAAATAGCTATTCTATGGTATCACCCAAGCACCTGTGTGAACCCCAAACCTCTATACATCCATTATATTTCCCAAAAGTCAAGCATGTTGGAAAAAAGGGGATGAAGGGGAGGCTGGGAGGGACCTTTAATTTATGATGGTAAGTATTTATTTTATAAAATCTCATTTTACTTTAAAAATGTATAATTTTATCGTAATAAATACGTTACCATCATAAATTCTGAGTAAATTGAATCTAACGCAAAGCTGAATCCCCTGAACCCGAAGATGCAGGTGGAAAATTAATTCTTTGCGCAGCAACAATAGGTCCCAAGGAAAACAGGTTTTGAGCTTGGGAAGCCATAGATTTCAGATAATAGGTTATGAAGGAATTTTCATTCCTCCAAAAACCTGCAGAAAGTACCTCATCAATTGAGGCATGGTTGAAAAGGGCCCAAGATGTAGAAATAGCTCTAACATCATGAGCCTTGACATTAAAACTGTCCAGAAGGGCTTCATCAGAAATCTCATATGCTAGACTGATAGTCCTGCTGATCCAGGAAGAGATAGTTTTGACTGATAAATCAATAACCCCCTTTTTAAAAGGGATAAAGAGTCTTGAGTTACGAGCTGAGCGTAAACTCAATGTCCTCTGCAAATAAATAGATAAGATTCGAACAGGACAAAGCAAGCTTGAATCAGAATCTGGAGGTAGAGCAGGAATTACAACCGGCTCAGCTCCTCTAAGTGGCAATTGATTCTTTGCCATAAAGACTGGGTCTGTTAATAAGGTGACTGAGGACTTGTCCCTTGAAAAACGGAGACAAGCTTCTGATACCGAAAAAGCATGGATCTCGCTTCTTCTTCTACCTGAGGCCAAGGCAAGAAGAAAACAACACTTGTACGATAGGAACTTGAGATCCACCTGGTCAGCCGGCTCAAAAGTTGAGGACTTCAAGGCTGATAGAACTAAACTGAGATTCCACTGAGGGAATAGAGTTCTCTGTTTGGGCCGTTCAAGACAAAAATTACGGACCAGAAGAGAAAGGTGTTCATTACTCCCAAAATCTTCACCACCAGCCAAATGGATGGTGCGAGAGATAGCAGATCTATATCCCTTAATAGTTGAGGGATTCAAACCTCGAGAGTCAAACAGGAAAGTAAGAAAATCAGCTAATTCTTGTACAGTGATTTGGAAAGGATCGATTTCCCTTGGAATACACCAATCACTGAAAATCTTCCATTTAGCGTCATAGACGATATTGGTTGATTGCCTAACAGCTCTGGTGAGGTGTTTGGCTGTGCCTTCAGAAAATCCTCTCTTTTCGAGGCTATCCCTGAGAGAAGCCAAGTGCAAAGATTCAGTCTTTCCGGATTCTGATGAAGAATCTTTCCCTTGTGTTGGGAGGAGCATGAAGATGGGCAATTGCCGCCTGCATGACTTTGGTAAACACCAGAGGGGCTATAGAAAGACCAAACGGGAGGGTCTTGAATTGGTACACCTGTGATCCCAAACAAAACGGAGGTACTTCCTGTAAGAAGGACAGACAGGGATGTGGAAATAAGCATCCGAGAGGTCCAAGGATGTTGTCCACATACCAGGGAGAATAGCCGCTCGGATAGAGCGATTTGTCTCCATTTTGAAGTGAGGTACTACTAGATAACTGTTGAGGATGGACAGGTCTATGACTGGCCTCATTCCGCCGGTCTTCTTTGGTACCAGAAAAAGTCTGGCATAGAAGCCGGGGTTCAGATCTGACTGAGATACCTCCTCTATCGCCGCTTTTTCCAAAAGAGTAGATACTTCCTGTGTGAGAAGTTGAAAACGATGAGGATCCGAGGTGTGTGAGCGAAACAGAGGAACTGGTGAAAGAGGTGGAACCTCCTTGAACTGAAGAGTCAATCCCCCTCGAATTATCGACAATACCCAACAATCTTTTGTAATATTTTCCCATTGTTTTATAAAATGAGTCAATCTCCCCCCTACTGGAATGAAAGCCAGAGGAACTGAAAATTTTTCTGTGGAGTTTGGTGTTGTCGATAACGTACGAGGGGGCAACTTCCTAGGAGGACTTATTATGCCTCCTGGGACCTTTAAAACCTGAAGCGGAATTAGAAGGCCCAGGCTTAGGGGTTGACTTACCTGCACTACCACCAGTTTTCCTTCTCTTGTTTTGAGGAAAAGAGGAATTCCTAGGAGAGAAGTTGGGAACTGATCTCTTACCACTGTTTACCTGTACATTAACCTTAAAAGGGGCAGGTGTTTGCCTGATCTGTTCTTGCACCTCCTGAAGGGAAAGATTAAAGATCTTATCCGATAGTGAAGATCGGAGAAGGGAATCTTTCACACTTACAGAAACATTAGATTTCTCCAAGATTTCTGACCTCTTAAAAAGAGTGCAGTTGGCTAGAGAACCCATGATTAGGAGTTGGGAAGCACCAATAGCCTTGTCTACTTGGAGTAGAAAAGACTTAATCTCTGGAGAAACAGTAGAATCCTGTCTATTAAGACAAGAACCCACTGCTGCTAAAAAATGTTCTGCTGTTCCAAGTATTTGGGAAGTACTACGCAGAAGATTTTCATTTTTCGACCAGATCGACTGAGACAGGCGAAGGCCGTCAACTGGCTTTGAATTAATAGCTCCGGAAATAGATTTCTCAACCTTAGGAACTAACCTTCCAAGAGAAGAGTTGAAAATATCATAATCCTTCACCCGGACATGCTCAGAAAATGAAGCAATTCCAAAACCTGTAATGTTCCCAGACGAAACCTCGGAAGCTGAACCACCTATCCCTTCATTAATAATTTGCAGGGCAGTGGAAATGTGATCAGGCTCTGGAAAGCTACTACGAGCCTTACTCTCAGGAAAACCACAGGAGGCCTCGAAAACAGAGGAGAGCCTTTTGGGTTTAGGAGGTGACGCAAAAGGAACCTTGTTGACCTCCCTCATAATAGTGAAAACCTTATCTCTAAGATCCCTCATAGAAGAAGGAGCTTCCTCACCTTCGGACTCCTTAGTATGAGAGGGTGGAACTGAGTTCGATTGAGAAACAAGCGAAGCAGTATCTGTAAGGGCGGGATCTGACGGAGCCGGATCTGTAGGAGAAGGATCTTCCTCATCCTCAGAAAAATTGCTTTCCTGACTACCAGGAGCAACCGACACTCTGTCATCCTCAACCTCTTGTTCACTATCGCTGTCCTGACCCCTGGCCACAGGACAAGGTTGGACAGCTTTACCTTCAAGTACAGAAAGCCTTTTAGAAAAGGAGGAAAAATCCTTTCGAATAGAATTTTGAAATTCCTCAAGTACACTCTTGAAAGATGCAAGAGAAGTACTAGTGGTAGAAACCGGCTGGTTGTCCTGGAGCCCAACAGTACAAGTGGGCTGGGAGACAGTTGCCGGCACTGCTACGGTGGAAGGTACTGCTACCGAAGGAGCCGGTATTGCTACCGACGGAAGGTTAGCAGTATGGCCCGAAACCGAGGTTGAAGGACCAAAATATCCACCATATGGCCAAAAACCAGGCATACCTGCACCAGGAAAACCTTGTGCCCAAGGTGGTCTAGACCAGGAAAAAGGATCATTACCTGACATAGGCAGGGGAAAACCACAGTATGAACTGGGGGGTCTAGAACCTGGGAGGCCTAAGTTCATAGAACTGCCTGGAGCATAAGAAACTGACCCTGTAGTAGAAACAGGTCTGGATATGGTGTGGGTGACAGTAGCCACAGTAGGAACGCTTCCATGCCTGATAACAGAAACCGGGGGTGTCTGCTGAAAAGCGGTACCTGTAACCGAAGTAGAGACGTCGGTAAGTGGGCAGGTAGTAACTGGAAGCGAACCTGAGCTCACCGGTGGCGAAGGGAAAGGTAATGAGCCATCCAGAAACACATCATTGCCTGTGATGGTCTGGAATGGACTGCTTATGTCATTGAATGACGACATTTTAATTAATATTTATCTAAAATTAATTGAATGTAGATAAATATAATCTATCTATAAATAAATGGGGATATCAGTAAATAAATAATATTAATAATATTACAGTATACACAAAGTTTGTCAAACCATAATCGTTTTCATCTGTGTAAATCCAAAAGCGTGTTACCACGTGCGCAGCCGGAAATATAATGGATGTACAGAGGTTTGGGGTTCACACAGGTGCTTGGGTGATACCATAGAATAGCTATTTTTAGTTTGGGGGATTCCGGCTGTTGCTGACATGCGCAAATGGTATACTCAGAATTTATGATGGTAACGTATTTATTACGATAAAATTTAAGTGTAGCAGTCAATTTGGCTGGTTTTTCCATAGGATTCTATGTTAAACTAAGTTCGGCTGTGGCAGCCATCTTCGTTGACAGTCCAGGTCAATGGACAAATTTCTAAAAGAGAACCATCTAAGGACCAATACTGCTAAGTCTTGTTCCAACTGGCTCAGTGGTTTCAGACAAGAAATTTTTTTTCTTTTCTCATAGGTTCCTATATTGAACTAAGTTCAGCTGTGGGTGCCATCTTGTTTCACAGCCAGGGTCACCGGACACAATTCTGAAAGAGGACCATTTAAAGACCATTGCTGCCAAGTCTGGGTCCAATTGCTCCAGTGGTTTCAGACAACAAGATATTTAAATCATTGACCATTCCACCAAAGTGTGATTCAAAGTGTCTCAGTGGTCTCAGAGAAGTTAATGAAAATGTTAAAATTATTACAAGGGTCCAATGTTAAACTAAGTCTGGCCATGGCGGCCATATTGGATAGCACCCAGGAAAACCGAACACATGTTTCAAAGGGGACCATCCAAGGACCATTCCACTAAAGTTTGGTTTAAATTGGTTCAGTGGTTGCAGAGGAGTTAACGAAAAAGTAAAACTCCCATAGGCTCAATGTTAGCTAAGTCCAGCAATGGCAGCCATGTTGGATGGTTTTCGGGGAGACCGAGCACAAGTTTTAAAAGGGGCCACCCAAGGACCACTGGACCAAAGTTTGGTTCAAATTCGCCTAGTGGTCTCAGAGAAGATAATGAAAATGTTAAAATTGTTAAACTATGTCCGACAATGGCAGCCATATTTGATGGCACATGGAAAAACCAAACATACATTTTAAAAGGGGATCATTCAAAAACCATTCCACTTAAGTTTGGTTTTAATTGGCTCAGCGGTTTCAGAGGAGTTGACGAAAATGTAAAATTCCCATAGGCTCTATGTTAAACTAAGTCAAGCCATGGTGGCCATGTTGGATGGCATTCAGGGAAACCGAACAAAATTTTAAAAGGGGCCACCCAAGGACCATTCCAACAAAGTTTGGTTCAAATTGGCCTAATAGTCTCAGAGAAGATAATGAAAATGTTAAAGTTCCCATAGGGTCCAAGGTAAAACTATGTCCGACCATGGCAGCTCGGAAAACCGAAATACTTTTTAAAGGGGACCATCCAATGACCATTCAACTAAAATTTGGTGTAAATTGGCTCAGCTGTTTCAGAGGAGTTGATGAAATGTGAAAAGTTTATGACGATAACGATGGATGAAAAGTGATGAGAATAACTCACTTGGCCTTTTAGGGAAGGTGAGCTAAAAAACCAACACTTTAGTTCATGCAGTGCCATGCTTCATTCATACTACATACATTGTAGGTCAAGTAAATTCAGAAAGAACATCGTGTAAATTTAACCATTCAGAAAAGCCCCCTTTTGGGCCTGGTGGCAATGTTTGTTGGTAGAATGGTACCACTGTAACAAAAATTATTCATGTCCTCATAGGTATCAAATTCAGCAAGTTTGGTATCAATCTATTAAACTGTTCTTCAGAAGAACATTTTTAATACATTTTCCGATATTGTCTTATGATAACTAAGTCAGACCTTGGTGGTCAAGTGGTTTCAGACAAGAAGATCTTAAAATAATTTCTCATAGGGTCCCATGTTAAACTATGCTCAGATCTTGTGGTCATCTTGGATGATGTATGGGGTCATTGGATAAAATTCTGAAAGAGGACCACCTAAGGACAATTGCTGCTAACTTTTGTTCAAACTGGCCTAGTGGTTTCAGACAAAAAGATCTTTAAATAATTCTATGTTCAGCTCTGGTGTCCATCTTGTATGATGGGTTGTGTCATCAGCATGATCAGATACACTTCTGTAAGGGGACCACCCAACAACCATTGCTGCCAAATTTTGTTCCAATTGGCCAAGTGGTTTCAGACAAGAAGACCTTTAAGTAAATTTCCCATGGGGTCTCATGTTGAACTATGATCTTCTCTGGGGGCCTTCTGGGATGTTGGGTGGGGTTGTCGGATATAATTCTGAATGAAGACCACCTAGGGATCATTGTTGCTAAGTTTTGTTCCAATTGGCCAAGTGGTTTGAGATAAGAAGATCTTTAAATAATTTCCCATAGGGTCCTATGTTAAACTATGTTCGGCTCTGGTGGCCATCTTGGATAGCAGATAGCGTCATCCGATACAAATCTGTAAGAGGACTACCTAAGGACAATTGCTGCCAACTTTTGTTCCAATTGGCCCAGTGGTTTTAGAGGAGATCTTTAAAAGAAAGTTTATGTCGATGACGACAGACACCAAGTTATGGCAATACACAATCAGAAATTTTGAAACATTAAAAATGATGAATCATATAAATTTTTTTGCCATTTTGTCTTTGAGTGTAATGTATTTTCATACTATTGGTCAAGGATTTCAGAAATGATTCTTGAAATTTTATAAATCAGAAACAACAATAACATTTCAAAAAATTTGAAAGGAGTTTAAAAGTGAACAGAGGTTTAAAAGCGACAACAAATAATAATAGTTGACTAAACCTCAAATAACCCTTTAATCAATGTTTGTTTCTAACACAAAAATCTATGCAGTCAGAGAACCCCGGTCCCTCAACAACACGGGATATGAAGCAATTTTTTAAAATTTTGTTTCATTCTCAGATTTTTTGTTGACAAACTTTCCCATATGTTGCAATGGCATAGTCCAAATTTTTCGCTTTGCCACTTCCCATAAAATCAATCTAAATAGCTATAGGAAAACCTGTATCTCATGCATAACAACAACCCTAGTATGCATCATTTCTGTCAAGTTTCATTCAATTCCAATGTAAAGTGTAGATTTTGCATTCACAGAAAGATGGGCAAGAAAAAACATTATGAAAGGGTGAAGACATAATTAAAATTTGGTATAGCAAGATATCCTATGTTACCTGGGAAAGCATTGATGTCAATAACAGCATGTCTTCCCGTTTCACAATCTATAATAACATCTATACCAAACAGATCCATCTTAAGTTCTCTGTGTATTAATTGAGCCAGTTCTTTTAATCTTTTGTAATCTGGACTGAATGGGGTTCGGTTGAGATCATCCTGGTCCAACTGAAATGTTTAATGGCAAATTAAATTTGATATATCGAACAATATACACTATTAAAAACCCACCAGAGGTTGTTAAGAAATAAGAAAGATAAACTGGATTAAAGTAAACCAGTATCCTTGGAGTATAAAATTACAGTTTTAGATACCAAATCAATGACCATAGAGCACTGTAAAATTTTATCCATTACATGTAATAAGCTTGAAAACCACTGTATGAAGAATAATTTCTCAAGAATACTACTTTTTTCTTTCTTGTTAGATGCCTATTATACACAGGTTTGATTGTAAACATCAATTAATAATTTATCATTAGATGTAATGCGTCTTCTGATTGGTTAATTTTTTTAAGTACAGTCAACAAGATTAAGTACAGTCAACTCTAGTTATCTCAAAGTTGTTGAGACAATGGAAAAAGTTCAACATATCTGTAGTTCGACTCAAGCAAAAGATCATTAAACATAATACCAAGATAATTCAGAATTGAAACTTTTTTCAATAATTCACTACCGTAAAACGCTGTGTATTATATGCACATTTATGCCTTTAATTCATAATTTGTAGATGGAGGTGCGTACTATAGATCACTATAACATATTTAAGACTTTTTTTCAGGATTGAAACAGAGTGGGGGTATCACGAAGTTCGTATCTATTTGACATTTTGAGATCGATTTTTGTATGTTTTCATTATTGTTGCATGTTCTTGTTTTATGTTTTGAATAAAATCATGTTTATGTGTAATGAAGTTGTTTATTACTTACTGCCAATAAATATTACCCCAATAAAATAAGAAACACTGAAAGTAAATACCGATAAACTTTGCCGACTGCCATTTTATTTGTAAACACAATAGATAAGGAGGAATTAATCAATACATACTACCCCTCTCAGAAGAATTGAAATTACATGGGATAAACCAATATGAGTACCACCCTCTGTGACTAATTGAAATTGACCTTAGATTACCTGGTGTTTGTGTACATGTCACAATAATTACAATCAAAAACAATTTAGATTTTTATTGAATGTGATTTATTATCATTGATTAACAAAGTTCATACTATATAAGCACTAATTAAACAATCAACAATAATAATACTAATCAAATAATAAATCACATGTTGATTACAAGATAGATTATATTTATGTATTAATGGGTTTAATGAAGAGATTTAAAAACTCGATTAACATAAAACACCACTTCATCAAGAAAATCTGCTCTCAGTAATGACGATCTCAACTCAATCTTGGTTCCTGATCTTGTCGCGTATTATCGATATGAACTAAGTTTTTTTCAGGATTTTAAGACACAAATCCACTGTGCGTATAATACACAAATGCGTATAAAACACAGCGTTTTACGGTAATTATCTAAGATAGGATGAAAAAGTAACCTGAGGTAAAGATGGGATCGTCATACATCAATCAGGAGTTAACGACTGGAAATTTATTGATTTTCGGATTAATTATTAAAACCATTTTTATCCCTGAGGTAATAAGTTGATATGTGTGTATTACTCCCATGACTTCGAGAAAATTTAAATGTATTTGTTAATATAGGGACCATAACTTTATTTCGAGACAACCAAAATTTCGACTCATTAAAATTTGACACATCAGGTGTAAAAATACATGCAATTATTTGGACTCAAACAAGTTCAAAACAACAAGAGTTGACTGTATATCATCTTTTCTGTTCTCTTTTGATGTCATTAAAGGGAATCCAGACATTTTAGGCCTTAAAACAGCATTGGGGATCAATTCCTAAGGATTGACTGTAATTTGGTTTCCAGTCTATTCAAAATAACCTCAGTGCAAATGATGGACACTTGTGAGTGAAACCAAAAAATATCAGTAAGCCAAATTTTTGTTTTTTACATATATCTTTCGATGAAACACTATATTGTTAATCATAACTTTATATGTAATTTTTAATTTTTAATGATCTTACTTCTGTTAAAATATTGGTACTATTTGGCTTGGACACGTCATTACTGTCAAAATGAATTGTTGCTTGGCCTGAAAAAAAATATGCCATATAACATTCTGGGAAAAAAATGCCAATTTGAAAGAAATACAAGCTTAGAATTTTTATGCCATTTTCTAATCTACATGTATCATGGATCATTTTTTCAGTGCATAACTTCAGTGAATTTCTATGGTTACATATTATTTGAAGTTATTTTCTATTATTTAGCCAGTTTTGTAAGGTTCCATAATAACATATCTAGACTGAAATTTGAATGAAAGTAAATAAACCGCAGTATCAGTGCACAGGGTTTTCACAATTGGCAAAAAAAAATAAACATTAGCTGTCCTCTTTCAACACCCATCCCTTCCCATTTCAAAATAAAATAACAATAAAGGGTCATTAACTGCAGCATGGTAAGACCACAATATGTCGAGAGGTAAAGAATTAAAGTAAATGTGAACATATTATGAAGGTTTACCCAACAAAGTGTTTGATAATATTATATACATTGCACAGAAATATTGAGCCTTCCACAAAAACCAGATGAAAGACTAAAAAATTTAGAATTCCAGCTACCTTGCTTTTTTGGCCCATTTAACCACCAATATCTCAAAAACTGTAAAGGGTAAGAAAAATCTGTTGCCATACTATTGAAATCACTCATCCTGATGAATTAAATGAAAAAATGTCCATTAAAATTGGATGAAAAATAAAAATTTGAGCTGTCTCTCAAAATGGCTAATTTTGGCCCCTTTAATCCCTTTTATCTCTGCAATGACAAAATTTACACAAACATGTCTGAATTAACATTAAGGTGACAGGTACGTAAATGGATAATCTCACGGAATTTTATGAAATTTTGCATACAACTAGAGCATGGGGAACTGGACATGAACATCGAAAAAATGATATATATAACTTTTACACTTTCTGAGATATAGCAAATTAAATATCCGGTAAATAGTAGTACAAATATATAGAATACATGTAAATATCGTAAAAAAAGTTCAGCAATTTTGACTACAAATTAACATTTCTCGAAATCCTGTCCTACGAATTTTCTTTAAAAATGATATGTTTTTGCTACTGGAATTTCCGTTTTATTGATATAAAATTTATAGGGGGTCACCGAATTCGTTTTTTTGAGTATGGATAGTTGAATCTGCTGTACAGCGTGGAAAAAGTGCCGAAAAGGGAAAAATAATTGTGACGTCATGGCTCTAAATCTTATTTTTCGACGTTTTTAGGTATTGCACAGACACTTGGATGATTTATACTGCAAAAACGAATTCGGCGACCCCCTATAGCTTTCATATCAATAAAACGGAAATTTTAGTGGCAATAACATATCAATTTTAAAGAAAATTCGTAGGACACGTTTTTGAGAAAAAGCAATTTAAAGTAAAACTTTTCAATATTTTTTGCCATATTTATATGCATCCTATACATCTGTACTTCTTTCAACAGAATATTCAATTTGCTATATATCCGAAAGTATAAAAGTTACTTATATATTTTTTCGATATTCATATGCAGTTCCACATGCTCTAATTGCTTGCAAAATTTCATAAAAATGGGTCAAAGACACAAATGGCCGGGTTGCTGGGTGTTTACTGTAGTGGTGACAAAGGTGATTTCAAGATCATATTGCACATTGGCAGTCATGAATATTTATATAGACAAAATCAGACACATTGTATGTTGGTGTACGAGCACAGAAGCAGCCATCAATTTAATGAGAAATAGGTGAAGTAAGCAATATTTGATTTGATTACATGTTGATAAACACTTGTTTGGAAAAATGGGAAATAATTCCTGAAATAATTCCATAAAGTGAGGTGCACATCTTCAATATATATAGAAACATTCTATGAAGTTTCAAGGATGTGGGTGAAAAACTGTAGGAGGAGTTGATTTCACAAAATAGGTACCCTCTATTGAAGATGTCAATAAAAAACGACTAAGTTCCAAAGTTTGGAAAAATGGGAAATAATTCCTGAAATAATTCCATAAAGTCAGGTGCACATCTTCAATATATATAGAAACATTCTATGAAGTTTCAAGGATGTGGGTGAAAAACTGTAGGAGGAGTTGATTTCACAAAATAGGTACCCTCTATTGAAGATGTCAATAAAAAACGACTAAGTTCCAAAGTTTGGAAAAATGGGAAATAATTCCTGAAATAATTCCATAAAGTCAGGTGCACATCTTCAATATATATAGAAACATTCTATAAAGTTTCAAGGATGTGGGTGAAAAAATGTAGGAGGAGTTGATTTCACAAAATAGGTACCCTCTATTGAAGATGTCAATAAAAAAAACGACTAAGTTCCAAAGTTTGGAAAAATGGGAAATAATTCCTGAAATAATTCCATAAAGTCAGGTGCACATCTTCAATATATATAGAAACATTCTATGAAGTTTCAAGGATGTGGGTGAAAAACTGTAGGAGGAGTTGATTTCACAAAATAGGTACCCTCTATTGAAGATGTCAATAAAAAAACAACTAAGTTCCAAAGTTTGGAAAAATGGGAAATAATTCCTGAAATAACTCCATAAAGTGAGGTGCACATCTTCAATATATATAGAAACATTCTATGAAGTTTCAAGGGTGTGGGTGAAAAACTGTAGGAGGAGTTGATTTCACAAAATAGGTACCCTCTATTGAAGATGTCAATAAACAAGAGGCTCTCAAAGAGCCTGTAATCGCTCACCTGGGTTACTGCTTTTATAGTCAAACATAGGTAATCAACAATTACAGAGTCCGCTTCGTTATGTCATTTAATTTGAAATTAATGGTTTACTGGTAAGATTGCAATATCCCTAGCATCAGAGATGCATGCATGTGCAAGATAAATTGTTCCTACCATGTACAGTGACTGAGATTTGAACTCGGATGTAAACTTGAATGCAAGTCACTGATGGCGAAAATATAGGTCAAAGTGACCTAATTTTGCCTGGATGCTGACCTGCCTTTTGAGATGGATGTACAATAAGTTGATCCTATTATGTATAGTAACTGAGATATAAACTAAGACTTGTACATTTGGTGCACCATTATTATTTTTCTTTATGCGCATGCACATGTGTTTATTGTATATATATCTTAGGGATGGGTGTTCCAGGGAACACGTGTGTTGCCTGCTCAACAACACTTGAGCTCAACAAATCGAAAAAGTGTGGGCAAGTAAATGAACACAAAAATTCTGGAAGGAGTTGCGAATAAACCAATGTAAATCTAGATCTTTAAAAACCAAGACTCCCAAAACTTGAAAAAAATTTGGGCAGCACTTCCCCTTGTAAACACATCTTTACATTGACCCCCTTCCCAATTATACCAGGCCACAAAGATTGGACAAAAGAAAGAAAAGAATTGTGCGGGGCAGGCCCATTTATTTATGAGATGAGCCATACACAATTCTGACTTATCAACAGTTAAAATTAAAAAAGTTTACATACCTGAGAGAGAGACTATATTATTCCCCTGAATATTCTGTATATTTATATTGCATCAATATTTCTTTGTGGTTATATAAAGGGTATTAATTTTTGGTTTCTAGTAGTAGTATCTGAACCAAAAGACGTGGGAAGTGGGTTTGTTTTCTATCATAGTGGAAATTCCTGGTCATCCTTTCTTTTATGTACTTAATATTTAAGAATTCCAGCGCATGTTGAACACATTCTTTCTACGGAGCCATCCGTGGACCTGTTGAGTCATCAATCAGTAATATACTAGGTGGACGCAGGGGCACAATCGATACTTTAGTGAATGTTTACCATTGTCCACCCCTCAATTTCTGTAATACATGTGTATTTTCTTGATCTTGGCCTTAGGACACAGATCATATATATGATTGAAAACATGAAAAGGGCTTAATTATGTTTTTTTTCCTACATTTTGTGTTTGTAAATTTCAGAAACATCCATGCTTACCAGTCACAGGAAGTCGTATAAAATCGGGTCACGCTAAAGACCTGAACGCGGACTTAGACCTGAATGGACCTAAAAATCACCATATAGCTTTCTCACTTTTGCAAGGATTTACATCATTTTTTGATTTTTGACAGATCTTAACGTTACAAACATTTCATCAATTTTCACAACCTCTGTATATATAGTTTTCAAAATAAAACACAAAAAATGCAAAATTGAAAAATTTTGAACTCCAACAGGGGTCCTAAGATTTTCTTCAAAATTGCCAGGTAAGTAGATCTCATCATGATAAACATTTTTGTTTTTTACACTTAACCTCTATCTTCAATAGTTATTGAAATAACAGACAAACAATATAAAAATTTGGAAGTTTACCTAAAAAGGGCAATAACTCCAATAGGGGTCCTAAGATTTTCTTCAAAATTGCAGGGTTAGTAGATCTCATCATGCTAAACATTTTTGTTATTTACACTTAACCTCTAACTTCAATAGTTATTGAAATAACAGACAAACAATGTAAAATTCGCAAAATTTGACCTAAAAAGGGCAATAACTCCAATAGGGGTCCTAAGATTTTCTTCAGAATTATAGGGTAGGTAGATCTCATCATGATTAACATATTTGTAATTTACACTTAACTTCTATCTTCAATACTTTTTGATATAACAGACAAACAATATTAAGATTCGGAAAATTTCACCTAAAAAGGGCAATAACTCCTACAAGGGTTTTTGGTTTTTCTTCAAAAAATCACGATGGGTAGATCTCAATATGCTGAACATTTTTGCTATTTACACTTGACCTCTATCTGTTACACTTTTTGAAATAAAAAATAAAAAATGCAAAAATTTTGAAAATTTTATGAAAAAAGGGCAATAACTCCAACACGGGTAGTCAGATTTTCTTCAAAATTGGACAGTAGGTAGATCTCTTCATGATGATCATTTTTACCCCATGTCAGATTTTTCATATTTGCATCGGTTTTCGAGTTATTAGCCAAAAACTGCAATTTACCCCTATGTTCTATTTTTAGCACCGGTGGCCATGTTTTTCATCGGATCATAATAAAATGAGGATCGTTTGTACAGGATATGTCATAGATGATTACTATAAAGTTTCAAACCAATCCCTCCAGTAGTTTCAGAGGAGAAGATTTTTTAAAGTGAGCTAACGACGGACGGACGGACGGACGACGGACGACGGACAGACGACGGACGCAAAGTGATGGCAAAAGCTCACCCTGGCATAGCCAGGTGAGCTAAAAACGACTAAGTTCCAAAGTTTGGAAAAATGGGAAATAATTCCTGAAATAATTCCATAAAGTCAGATGCACATCTTCAATATATATAGAAACATTCTATGAAGTTTCAAGGATGTGGGTGAAAAACTGTAGAAGGAGTTGATTTCACAAAATAGGTACCCATTTTCCCCGCCCGCCCGCCGCCCGCCGCCGCCCGCCGCCGCCCGCCCGCCGCCCGCCCGACATTCACCATACTATAACCCGGATTTGCACTCTGTGCAACCCGGCCAAAAATCCGTGAGATAGCCCATTTACGTACCTGTTACCTTAATGTATTTCTTACGACAATCCATTTACAAAAATATCATCAAAATCAGATACGAAATAAAAAATGTTTTGAAAATTAAGGCGTGTCCCTTTTTCAGCCCCTTATATCTCAAAAACAGAGATAGTGAAAACGGATTGTAAATAAATTTTTCCAATTTCACCAAGGAATATTAATAACCAAAAATGTGTGAGTCTTCCGAGGAAGACATGTGTCGCATGCGGATGTCAATTTTTACAAAAGATATTAAAATGTTCTAAAAATGAAATATATATGCACACCTTTGCATTAAGGTTAATGCACAGAGAAAGTTTCATCAAATTGCTTTGAGTGGTTATGGAGTAGTTGAGGATAGAAGTTTTGAACCCCCCCCCCTTTTTTTCAAAAATGTCAATTTTTACAACAAAAAAATTAAAATTTTCAAAAAATGAAATATATATGCACATCTGTGCATTAAGGTTAATGCACAGAAAGTTTCATCAAATTCCTTTGAGTGGTTATGGGGTAGTTGAGGATAGCAGTTTTGACCCCCCCTTTTTTTTGTTGAAAAAATGTCAATTTTTACCAAAAAAAATTAAATTTTTCTAAAAATGAAATAAATATTCACACCTGTGCATTAAGGGTAGTGCACAGAGAAAGTTTAATCAAATTCCTTTGAGCGGTTATTGAGCAGTTGAGGATAGAAGTTTTGCCCCCCCTTTTTTTGGAAAAATGTCAATTTTTACCAAAAAAAAATTAAATTTTCTAAAAATGAAATATATATGCACACCTGTGAATTAAGGTTAATGCACAGAGAAAGTTTCATCAAAATCCTTTGAGCGGTTTACGAGTAGTTGAGGATAGAAGAAAAGTGTGACGACACAAGACGCAAGACGACGCAAGACGCAAGACGATACAAGACGCAAGACGACAGATAGTGATCCCTATGTGTCGACCATGCGTTCCGCAGGCGACACAAAAATCATACAAATTGGACGAATATTAAAAAAGTTATCAAAAAACCCTCAATGACCCTCAGAAAAAAAATGGGAGGAGCCAGATTCCCCAAAATAAATTCCAGCATGTATTTTTTATGGGGAACCATGTGGTAAAATATTATAAGGATACATTCAATAGAACAAAAGTAAATGAGGGGGAAACCTAACTGTCTATGGACGCCGGCGACAACAGACTCATACCATAATACGTCTACAAAAATTTGCAGTCATATAAAAAATAAAACACTGACATGTGAATATCATCTTAACTTAATCTTTGAGTTAAATCTAAAACTTTACCACAAATTTTAGGGTACATGTAAATGGCTATTCATTATTTCATTTCTGCTTTTCTGATTCAATTGCTTTTATATAATGCAAATCAAACAAATTTTTCTGCCAAAACACTATATCTGTAGCAATAAATGTTTATAACTCCAATATATTTATAATGTTGATAGCCATTGACTTTAGACTTGAATGTGACATATATATAACACCCTGCTACACAACAGGGTTATTACCTACCCCTAGGAGTTAGATTTTTTATTGATGGTCTTTCGACAATGAACTGCTGGTCACCAATAACAAAGACTTTATAGAGAACTGCACTGTGATTGATGAAAGACTGTGCAACACAAGGAGGTTGAATATCTGACAGACCATACTCATCAAATATGATGGACATCTGTTAAAATACAATTATAAAATGGGTATGGTCATACATATAGAAATGTTAATATTTAAGAAGAAAAAAATCTGCAAAATAATAAATCAATCATTTAATAATCTTATACAACAAGATATACCTTGGAGTGTACGTAAACCACAATATCTCATTCAATAAGTATAAATCATTGAATTGTGAAGAAAGTGTTCTTTACTACAATTTTCTTGTGGAAAGAACATGTCATTGCTTTTGCCTAAACTTAGCATGTTGTGAGATACAATTTGAACTTCTCTATTTCCTATATACCAAACACACTTTCTTCCATGTAATGCACACATATGAATATTTTGTTAAACTTTTCTAGACTATCACACAAGCAAAGAGCTACATGTACTTCAGTTTGACTGCAGAACTAATCTATACTGGAGATTACAAATCATTCATCCTATTTATATTCAATACAGAGTGAATAAACCAATGATTCCTATTTTATACTGAATCCATTAGTTTACAAGTATGTTACTAAACAGGATCTTACCAAGGATCATATTCCAAGGTCGAGTGAAACTGGTTAAGAGATTTTACTTAGGAACAAATTTCAGCAGATTATGTCTTGAAGGTCATCATACACAATTTTCAAAGGTGTTTACTCAAGTACCATTTACCAAAATTTGATTCCAATTGATTAATTGATTAAAGATAAAATCTTTAACAGAATTTTAACAAATGGTGTTGGAAGTGAAATATAATTCTAAAGAGGATGTTCCAAAAGTCAATTCAGCTAGCCTGGTTGTTGCGATAGAGATTAAAATAACTTAATTTGACCATAATAATAGTTACGTTTGTTATTATTTTGTAAAATATTTAGTGGTAAAGTAACAAGTACTTTGTTGATGTAAGAGTCTCTTCAACATGACAATGACATATTACTGATTACATGTACGTCATAGTATAATGACTGATAAAGGAAAAGAGCTGTAAAAACCAAACCTTACATCAATTTAAATTCTTTAAATTTCTTCAATGATAAGTTTATCATAAAACATTCTACTAAAATACTCGTCCTTTCATTACAACAGTTATTCAATAAATTCAATAAATTTAAAACAAAGAAAAATAATATCAAGAGGCTCTCAAGAGCCTGAATCGCTCACCTGTTATATTTTGTGTAGATCTTGCATCAATGATTATTTTTGGTATTTAATGTATACCGTCGCAATTTTCTTAATATTGACCTGTACTGCTAAAATATATAATCCTGAACCCAAATAGATATGGTTGCTAGGGACTTTTTCAATGGCATTGACTCTTGACCTTCCATTTTCACTTGAACAGTTAAATTGTAGGGTCCTGAACCCAAATATATCATCTGGTTGCTAGAGACTTTTCCATCGGTTGCTATGGATTTTTTCAATGACATTGACCCTTGAGCCTCCATATTGACTTGTACGGCTATATTATAGGATCCTTAACTTAATATATATGGTTGCTAGGGACTTTTTCATCAGTTGCTATGGACTTTTTCACTGACCTTAACCTTTGACCCTCCATTTTACTTTTAAAGCATTTCATGTTATGCTCTAAACATCTGTGACAATATGTCAGACCATTATTTTCTGTTTACATGTGAATAATTTTTAAGGGCAAAAACTCCTATAAGGGGTCAATTGACGATTTTGGTCATGTTGACTTATTTGTAGATTTTACTTTGCTGAACATTTTTGCTGTTTACAGTTTGTCCTTATCTATAATAATATTCAAGATAACAACCTAAAACTGCAAAATTTCCTTAAAATTAACAATTTAGGGGCAATAACCCAACAAAGGGTTGACTGATTCGTTTGAAAATTTCATGGCAGGTAGATCTTGACCTCATACCCATTCTTACTACTTGTCAGTTTTGCTCTAACTGCTTTAGTTTTTGATACACGAGCCAAAAAGTGCATTTTCACCTATGTTCTATTTTTAGACATGGCAGCCATGTTTCTCGACGGACAAGAAAATAAAACATAAACTTTATTCTAGATACCCTAAGGATCATTCAGACTAAGTATGAGTGTAATTGGTTCAGTGGTTTCAGAGGAGAAGATTTCTTAAAAAGTTTATGGTGGACGACAGATGGACGACCGACGCTAAGTGATGGCAAAAAAGTATACGAGCTTGTGGAACATTGATATGATACATTAAAACAAAACCATTCTACTCAAATATGACACTCAGAATATTATACCTGATGGGATTCTTTCTTTCCATGTGCAACAATGGGCTTGCATACTGAAATATAAATTCAAACATTTCAAACATAAAAATTTAGTTATACAAATAAAATTATTCTCTTATCAATAAACAGTTTATTCCAAATTATTTAGATATATACCTTTATGGTTTTGATTTTAAGTAATCATACTTTAATTCATGATTCAAAATTTAACTACCTGGTACACATGGAGGAAAAATAAAATAAAATGTGCTGAATTCAAAATACTTGGACCTACAAAAATAAAAAATTATTTCTTAAAAATATATTTCCTTTCTTCCTTGTTAAACTATGATGGTTCTCTTACCCTGGGAGGTACTGGTATATAATAGTGAATAGAATCCTGACAGATCCCAACAAAAATTTCAAAATCAGAAAGAATAGATTTACAAAAATATTTTTATTAATTACTAATTGCTAAATTCAAATACCAGAAATATACAACGTGTGACTGAACTACAAAGTAAATCATGAGTATGTGCAGCTCACAAGTTATTTTAATTCAGTTGTAGTTCTTTCACAGATTGTTTATTTTTCGTATTTCAATTCAGCGACTAGTCATACATTACTTTTTATTACATTGTACAGAATCTAGCATTTTAGCAGAAATAAATTGAAATAAAACCGACTATGTCTTTTGATATCTCTCCGGAGAAAAACTGATTGGCCAATATGGGCATATGATTGAGAGTATACTTTTTGTATCATAGGCCCTGTTTTTCCTCAACAATGCATGTTTGTTCTGTATATTGACTTGGACATCACTTTTAAAAAATATTGGAAAAAAGTGATGTGTATTTTTAGTATGCATCAAAAGGGGACAAAAAAGGCACTGTTAAATTATAATTTTATACATATCATTCAAAATTCACGATCGATAAAGCGTTTGAACGACATAGATACTATGATTGATTTCACACCAATACTCTCGGCCAAAGATTTGCTTTCCGGTACGATTTGATGGCTTTTATTTGCTTTAAAAGTCCAAACATATGTTGGGGCCAAACTTAAATCCGAATTTTTCGATCTATAAATCGATGTCGGATAACAAAACTTGCAGCGATTTTTTACCCCCCCCCCCCCCTCCCCAAAACTATTTGAATTAAGTTTTTTATCCTACATTGAACTTCTGATGTCGTCCCTAAGACATTTATTGTAAGATACTATGTTAAATCACCGGTTTCAATTCTGTCGATTTTTCTCTTTTTTTATATCATTTATTCTGCAGGTTAATCATGAAGAACAAAAAATGAAAATTTTATAGAGACTCTTGCATAGATATTTTTACACACAGCTCACAGAAAAAAGATATTGCCAAGGTGCCAAAAACAATGGTCTTTATTTTACATCTATTCACACAAGAAACAGTGACATATATAATCAATATTAAGATAAAATTTCAACCAACAATGAATAAAACGGAGGCATACACAACACAACAAAGGACAAAAAACAAATATCTGATACAAAATATAGTATAGACAATTATAACCAGAATCCATTAGAAATACCAATATTTTATTTGTGTATATTCTGGCAAATAAGTTTCCAACAATGCAATGCAATTAAAAATGTAATTTTAGCCATATATTTGTTGCTTGGTTATCATTGGTTTATATGAATTATTTCTAAGCTACATATTATTTATAGATATAACCAATGTTATTCCTATTACTTTTTCATTATACAACCCCCATTCAACAAGTATGTCTTCTGTGATATGAAACAAAGTGTATATTGATAATTGTTCAAGTCCTCTCCTATGGGACCCAAAAAATTAACCAAGACTAATTGACAAATGTTTGTTTTTAACTGAAATAATCATTATTAATTAAACACACTTTTCAACGACAAATATTAAATTACTAATAATAATTATAAGCAACCAACTAGTTTAAATTTATTGCATAATACCTTCTGAGCTCATTCATACATGTAGATGAATTAAAAGAATAATGTTTCCATTTAATGTTTTTTAAAGTGAAAAAAGGTCATTTCCACAAAAGCTTTTGTTTTGTTATGTATTTTAACTTGAGATCATATATAATACACAATAAATGTGACTTGTCTTAAGTGACAAAACATGAAACCTTAATGTTTACACAACATGGAGTAAACACTATTTATCTGGTCATAACATTATTGTCTGTTGCTATTTACAAAGGACTCCTCATATCCCAATTTGTTACAATCTATAACTCAGAAGTTCATTTAGTATGAATGTGTCTTTTTGCACAATTAATAAAATATTTTAAAACATGCTGTTTAATGTTAGGATATTTAAACTTTTTGTTAAGAAAATAAAATTCTTTGATACCAATTTTGATGCATAAGATATGCACATTTTGTTGATTTATGACTCATCAGTGGTGCCCAAGGCCTAAAAAGTAATGATCTGTAGCATCTTTTTTTAAAATTTATATTCTTTTACAAGTTTTAAAGAAACTTTAAATTAAATTGAAATCTTACCCCCAGAAGATAGTTACCACTATCTAATGAGCTTTAAGTTATCAAACTGCATGCTTACAGGTCAAACAGAGAAACCACAAAGAAATTTCAATAAAATTTTATCACAAGGTTAAGGTTAAAAAAAATCATGTAAATATTTCTTTACATTTTTGATATGTCGAGATATTTTCACAAAATTCTGACATAAACTTATCAATGACACTATAAATATTTACATAAACTAATAAAGAGATGACCCAAACTTATCATAGTAACTTTTTTGGTGAAAAAATAAGAAATAAATTCAAGTCTATTTTTGACATAAAACATACACCCCCCTTCCTTTTGTTGTCATTCTTTATTAAATAGAACTAGGATGCATACAGTGCAATACATCAAAGTGTAATGCATATGAGGCATATGTAAGTACATCTGAACATGATAATGAAACAAATTGCTTTGTGAACCAAAAAAAAACCCAGTCTTGCACAACTGGTGGCCATCTTAGTTGACATTCAAGGTTATGAAACACAATTCTGAAAGAGGAACATTGCTGCCATTAGGCTGGTGCCAAATGGCCAAAATTAAGGTATGATAATCTGCAAATTATTTTCCCATAGGGTCCTATGTTAATTTCTGTTCAGCTGTGGCAGCCATTAATTAAACATCTTTGTAGATAAATTGACATTAATTAATCTACTCAAAGTGAATTTTTCTACAAACCAATATGAATTCCCAATAAATCAATAGCATCGGACACAATTCTGAAACAGGACTATCTAAGGGCCACTGCTGCCAAGTCTGGTCACAATTGGCTCAGTGGTGTCAGAAATTTTCCCTTAGGGTCTTATGTTAAACTAAGTTTGGCTGTGGTGGGCATCTTGGTTGACATTTTGGGTCATCAGACACAATTCTGACAGAGAACCATTTAAGGACCATTTCTGCCAAGTTCAGTTCCAACTGGCTCTTCATGGTTCCAATTGGCTCAGTAGTTTCAGACAAAAACATTTTTAAATTAATATCCCAGTCCTACATTAAACTAAGTTTGGCTATGGCGACTAACTTGGTTGATCATCCGGGTCATTGGACACATTTCTGAAATAGAAACACCTAAAGACCATTGCTGCTATGTCTGGTTCCAACTGGCCAAGTAGTTACAGAGAATATGACAGACAGAAATTTCATAACATAAGGTATCAGCATACAAGGTATGACTTTGTCGCAGGCGAGACAAAAAATACTAAAACCTGAACCTTAACCTGGATTCTAATATTGAAATTCTATAAAGAATTTCGAAGTTGATGACCCATGACCTCAAGATCACAACATCTGTTTCACATCAAAATGCTGCTGTTCATATCACAAGCTATCCATGTACAAAGTTCCATGATGATACCATAACTCCTTCATTAAAAATTACCTTAAACCTAAACCTTTACATGGATTCATATATTGAAATTCTATAAAGAAATTCAAAGTCGATGACCCATGACCTCAAGGTCACAGCATCTGTTTCACATCAAAATGCTACTGTTCATATCACAAGCTATCCATGTACAAAGTTCCATGATGATACCATAACTCCTTCATGAAAAACTACTTAAACTTGAACCTTTACCTGGATTCTGATATTGAAATTCTATAAAGAAATTCAAAGTTGATGACCCATGACCTCAACGTTACAGCATCCGTTTCTCATCAAAATACTGCTGTTCATATCACAAGCTATCCTTGTACAAAGTTCCATGATCATACCATAACTCCTTCATGAAAAAGTACCTTAAACCTGAACCTTAACCTCCTACGGACAGACGTATGGTTGCACAGACTGAAGAACTATATGGCCAGCCTGCCTTACAGGTGGGGCATAAAAAGGGAAACTTATCGATAGCATTCCCTACAGATAATGTAAACTTACCAAAAGGATAGGTAACATTGGCTTCCCTTAACTTGTGTATATTGCTCTGAACATCAGCTGTAGTCAAATTTACAAAAGTTGGGGTAAAAACAGGAGAATCTGTAACAAAATTAAATAATGGGATAAGGCAAGGTTCAAGCTGTAAGTACTATCTTCAAAGGAACTAATTACCAATGCAATAACATGCACATTTTAGCTCACCTCACCCAGAAAAGCCATGTCTTCAGTCTCTGCCTATAAACAATCATCAGTCTGTTAACTTTAAATGTTTTAATCTTCTCTAAAATGATTTTGAAAAATGAACTGAAAATCAATATGAAGCATATATGATCTATAATTAAATTCATTAATACATTAAAGTTGATTCTTGTTATCTCGAAGTCCGTCTGACAGCGAAATTTTTTTGAGATAGACGAAATTCGACTTAAAGGGAGCTGAATTTTCCTAGTTACGAAGGGAAGTAATTTACTAATTCTGGTAAATCTAAAATCTCTGTAGGTGACAGAGTTAAAACGATAGCTTATACATACTATCAAGACTTCAATTTATTTATCCATGTTCAGATACATATATAATTAATGTGTAACATTTTTTTTTGATAAAAATAATAAAGTTGAAAAAAATTGATTAAAATAAAACAAAAATATTTGACAGTCCCGCACTGTGTATGCACTAAGAGCAAGACGACGAATAAATCATTAAATTGATTAACTTGTTAATTAAACATCTTTGTAGATAAATTGACATTAATTAATCTACTCAAAGTGAATTTTTCTACAAACCAATATGAATTCCCAATAAATCAATAGCACAAAAAAAAATCAATCGACATTGACTGTAAATTACCGGAAGTAAAACTGTGCAGACATTTACTCCGCAAGGTGACTGATTTGACAGATGATAAATATTTGACTTAACGAATAAAATTTTCATTGTTTTTATAATTTGGGAGTCAAAATTTAGTTTGAGATAGAAGAAAATACCGTATACGACTAAACAGGAGTCAAAATACATATATTTGTACTGTAAAACATTTGAGACCACATAAAAAATTTGATTCATCCGAAAATTCGACTAAAGCGAGTTTGAGATAACAAGAGTCGACTGTATATAGATCCGTGCACATCACTTGCCAGTTCATTTAGTTTTAATCTTTCTAAAACTTGTCTTATTTGAATGAAATAAGGAATGCTTTTTACCAGACATTGTAAAAAGTTTCAGTTCAATTCACAAATTGCTATCAATTTCCTGAGGTGAAGAATATTTTACAATACTGAGACATATTTTACAAAAAAACTAGAGGCTCCCAGGAGTCTGTATTGCTCACCTGGATTTATTTTGCCATTCAATTGATCCACTTGTGTCAGAAGATTTTAAAATATTTTTTTGCTGATTTTTCTGTTTTTAGTAATGACAGCTTTATTGGTCAGAGATCTGGACCTCCAAACTTTTTGAAAGGGACCATTAGCTCCATTCCATGAAAGTTTGGTCTCAACTGCCGCAGTTGTTTCAGGAGAAGATTTTAAAATATCTTTTTGCTGTTTTTTCTATTTTTAGTAATGGCAGCAATATTGGTCCCCTGGACACATTTTTTAAAGGGGATGATCTAAGGACCATCCTACCAAAGTACCAATTGCCCTAGTTGTTTCAGAAGAAAAGATTTTTAAAATATGTTTTACTGTTTTTTCTGCTTTTAGTAATGGTGGCCATATCTGTAGGAGGTCCAGAAAATCAAAACAGTTCTAAAAGGACTATTCCACTATATTTTGGTCTCAAGTGCCCTTTAAGATTCAGAGGTGAAGATTTTTAGATATTTTTTACTGATTTTTTCTATTCTTATGTAACAACAGCCATATTGGTAAAAGGAACAGACACAATTTTGAAAGAACCATCCAAGTACCATTCTACTAAATTTTTTGCCAAAATAGCACAGTGGTTTAAGAGGACAAGTTTAACTAGAAGCTCAGATGGCTGAGCCTGTATCACTTACCTGGCATGAAAGCCATTTTTATTGATGTACCTCAAAGAGAGAAGTCATTTCTCTCTATCATTATGAAGTGTGGTAAGCCTTGCAGGAACCAATTTTTTCTTTATCAAGGTCCTTCTACATACAGGTCAGCATATTCTAAAATTTGGTGGTTTCCATAAGGTCTTATGTTAACCTAAGTCCTCTGCTGAACGCCATTTTGAATTAGGGATCGGCAGCACAAGAGTAACAACACTTGGTAAGTAAGTAAGTATGGTGAGCACCTTAAGAGGAACATGCAGACCATGTTTAGTTTCAAGCAATTCTGCAGATCTGTAGATTTTTGTTATATGTCATAGACACTTTCTGTCAAGTTTGGCTCTTTTTAGCCAAGCAGTTTAAGAGAATTTTTTTTTTTAAATCAACCAATCAGAAACAAGAATTGTCCATGGCGGCCAAGTTTGTGCCTGATCTGGACAAAATGAGAAAACTTTGTAAAAAACCTCCAATAGATGATTCCCGTCAAGTCTCGTTCCCTTTGGCCAAGTGGTTTCAAAGAAGAAAATTATCAACCAATGAAAGACAAGAACTGCCCATGACAGCCATGTTTGTTGCCTGATCAGGATGAAATGAGGAAACTTTGTATAGAACCTCCCAATTAGATGCTTCCTGTCAAGTTTCGTTCCATTTGGCCAAGCGACTTCAGAGGAGAAACTTCAGACTTCAGAATCAGAAACAAGAACTGATCATGGTGGCCATATTTGTATTCCGATTGGAACAAAATGAGGAAACTTTATAAAGGACCTCTCATATATGCTTCATGTCAGGTTTCATTCCATTTTGGCAAGCGATTTCAGGAGAAAATTCATTTATATAAGCCAAATCAGGACGAAATGAGGAAATTTTGTAAAGAACCTCCCATAGATGCTTTCTGTCAAGTGTCGTTCAATTCCAGAGGAGAAGATTTTTTTTATATCAACCAATCAGACCATTCCACAAAATTCTGGTCCCAACTAGCCCAGTGGTTTCAGAGGAGAAGAGCTTTAAATAAAAGTTATGACAACAGACTCAAAGTGATGGCAATAGCTCACATGGACCTTTGGTCCAGGTGAGCTAAATATTTACTGGAAAAATATCACACATATCAGATACTGGTGAAAAAAAGCTATTACACTTGGAACTGAACAGGAAATTTGTACAATGTATGGTTGCTTGCATCATCTCCAAGTATGATACCAATATGAACACATCCATCCAACTTTGTCACAAAATATTGTAAACAAATATTCACCAGAATCTAGTACATGGTGATGTAAGTTCTGTTACTCACCAGAATATAAAGCTCCCAGAAGCCTGTATAGCTCACTTGGAATTTTTTGCAGAATAAATTGCTTGACTGGTAGTCTTTAACATTGCTGTCAAATTCCATTTGTTAGACTGGTTTTACCAAATTGTTCACTGGTTTCAAACAAGAAGAACTTTCAGTGAATTTTCCAAGAATGTCCTATGTTAAAATATGTTTGGTTTTGGGGCATTCTTGGATAGAGGTTGGGGTCAACAGATACAATTCTGAAAGAGGACCAACTAAGAACCATTACAGACAGGTTTTGTTCCAATATGCATTTGGTTTCAGACAAGAAAATCTGTAAGTATATTACAAATAGAGTCCTATGTTAAGCTATGTTCTGCTATGGTGGCAATCTTGGATGGAGGGAAGACGGAGTCTTTGGATGTAATTCTGAAAGAAGACCACCTAAGCGCCATTGCTGCCAAATTTTGTTCCATTGGCCAAGTGATTTCGGACAAGAATATCTTTAAGTAAATTTCCTATAAGGTCCTATGTTAATCTATGTTCAGCTCTGGCAACCTTCTTGACTGAAAGGCATAGTTATCGGATAAAATTCTGAAATAAGACAACCTAAGAACTATTGCTGCCAACTTTTGTTCCAATTGGGCAATTGGTTTTAGACAAGATCTTTAAGTAAATTTCCCATAGGTCCTATGTTAAACTATGTTTGGCTCTAGAGGACTTCTTGGATGGCGGGCAGGGTCATTGGATATAATCTGAAAGAGGATGACCTAAAAACCATTCCTACCACGAATTGTTCCAATTGGCCAAGCGGTTTCAGACAAAAAGATCTTTAAGTAAATTTCTCATAGGGTCCTATGTTAAACTATGTTCAGCTCTGGTGGCCATCTTGGATGGAAAGTGGGGTAATCACATATAATTCTGAAGGAGGACCATCTAAGAACCATTGTTGCCATGTTTTGTTCTAATTCGCCCAGTGGTTTCAGAGGAGAAGATATTTAAAGGAAAGTTTATGATGACAAAGACAGATGCTGGATGCCAAGTGATGACAATAGCTCACATGGCCCTTTTGCCCAGGTGAGCTAAAAATGGTGGTATCTGATGAGATTCTCACTAAAATCTACCCTGGTAATAAACGGTGATATCTGATTGGACCAGAATCTAATATTATCACTTACTATACCTAACTTTGAGTTCATCATATGAGAATGTTAACCCTTTGAGTAAGTAAGTTTTATTGAATTTCCAATAAAGTCATAACAACTAGCAACTTCAGTTAATGCTACGTGCAGCAATGACCGGAAACATCAATTGTAAACATTATATCTGGTATCCAAATAATCTCTAGATAGGTGATAAATATTTATTAACTTCCAGAAAAACAGTCCCAAGTCAGAAGACACTGTCTATGGAATGTAGCTGTTATTCCAGATATTATGTGGCTAAGCTTGGGTCCTTCACAACATTTTTTATATGGGGCCAATAAGAAATTAATATTCACTTGAAAGCACATGCCTTGAGTTTTAAGTTGAACAATGATCGCATTTTCTACTTTTTTGATTTGGTTTCAAGTTTGTTTCATTAACATTTACCCCATACCCACTTTCATTAATATGGGATACTAAAATATATCTTCCAAAGACTTGTACCAGTTGTATCTGATAGGATACTTACAGAATAATATATACATTTGTAATAATAAGTTCTGATAATACAATACATACTAGAATCTAATAAATGGCACTGAACAAGTAACTGGTACTGATGATGCCGATCTAACAAGTGATTTATATGTTCAAATTTGTCAACTAAAATACAGTCTTGGTTCTTATCTATATAACCCTGAAAAAAGAAAACATATAATTTAATTATATCCTGTTCACCAGTTGCTGCTTACATTTGTTGTTCATGTATTTTAGAGTATATTTTTCATTTCATATATTATATAGTTTCAATTGAATGTTGTACTAGCCCCAAAAGTTGAAGGCAGAACACCTGTGCTTTTCCGACTCCATTTTTGGCTGGTTGTATCAATGACATTTATTGTACCCATATCATCTTTCATGTCTGAGAAACAGAATTGATATTAAAAATCTAATAAGACCACAGGACCAAAGAAATCAGGTTATTGATAGCGGATATCATCCACAGAAAAATTTTACCATTGTTTGTTCAGGTTATTTTTGAACCCTAGATATGATTCTGTATGTGGTATTTCCATTAGAAAATAAAATGCACTAAAAAAATTGAAAATATCAGAAATTCAAAATGACTAGGACAAACCTACTCTATATACTGTATTAACTGTGTAAAAAGATATTACCTGAATGTTTTTTATTTGATTTTCAGCAGTGGTGTCTCCATCTTTAGCAGCTACCATCAACCCTGTACATTTATGAAGTATCAGATCAAATGGTCCCTGTTCAGTTAATGGTTGGTCTATATCAATCTGCAAAGTTAAATTTGCATTCAAAATCTTCTAAAAAATAATTTTCCACAGGAAACCATAAGTTAATGTTTTATGAGTTTTATGACCATATACAGTAATTGGGTAGCCATTTTGGGCCTAGCTGTAGACTTCAAGACAGTTTAAAAAAATAATTGAAAATAGATCCTCATATTTTTTGAAAAAAAACCATATTCGTTTAATATTAAGACTCCTGGGTATAATTTTGCAACATGACCTTACAGGGACGATTCCAACACGTTGAGCTAGGTAAGCACCTTACGAAAAATTTGAAACTATTTTATACATTACTTAAGTGTCATTTAATAAACTAGAAATTGTGTCTGTAAGACACGGATGCCCGACCTAAAATGTAGGTCATCATGTATGAAGGCTCAGTACTATCCAAGGCACATCCACTGAGGAAGTTTCGTTGATACACTATGTTTAGTTCAAAAGAAATTAACCTAAACGCAAAATTTAACCAGAGTCACTCAAGCATAAAATGTAGGTCATAATGACCCAATTATTGTATGACTGCTCATTACTACCAAAGGCACATCCACTTATGAAGTTTCATTGATGCACTATGCTTAGTTCCAAAGAAATGAACCAACACGCAAAACTTAACCAAAGTCACTGAAGCATGAAATGTAGGTCATAGCGACCCAATTGCAAGTGTTGCTGAACTGTGTTGTACTATACAAGAAGACTGTAGTGGTGAAATATCATTGACATACAATGTATTACTATAGGTTTCTGAGAAATGGAGCTAAACGCAAAACTTGACTGAATTGGAACGTACGTACGGACAGATTGACAAGGGTAAATCTATATGCCCCAACCACATTTGTTGTGGGGCATAAAAAAAACATTAAAGTTTTAGTTTAGATATTATCATGTCAATGGAAAATTTTATAGGAATTTTTCTCTCATCCAAAATTAGAGGTCATACCTTATAAGATTATTATATTACATGTACTATACATTTTCTTCTCTGTGGCTGAATTAGGTCTACAGCAACTCTTCCACTTTATAGAAACTTGTTAGAAAGTGTCTATGTTTAAAATTATTCTTTTAACACACATATGATCTTGAATTATTATTAACTAGTTGTGTAAAATATGTTATAAATTGGCTATGCAATACTAAATGTCAAGAACTAATAACAAACAAAAAACTGGACCAATACGGATTATAGCCTCAATATGGATATCAAGCCTGAAAAACAGGACCAATACGAGTTTTAGCCTCAATATGGAAATATGAGCCAGAAAAACAGGACCAATATGGATTTCAGCCTCAATATGAAAATAAGGCCTAGGCCCAATATGGAGTTGTTTACTTCCGCCATGTTTGCAAGCAGATGACGAAAACCTAGAAAATCGATGCAAATAATATTGGGAGGAGACAAAGCTATAATTTCTTTCTATAATAGTTGCTTGGGTAAGTATTTAAAAAAAATTACTACAAAAACTACTGTAAGAAAAGAAATTTAGCATGTAACATCACACATCCAGCAATGACCTGAAGGTAAGAAAGAAAGAATATGAAGATGTGGCCATCGGAAACTTGCCAATGAAGGTATATATTTTTTATTTATAAACAAGTGAACAAAAATATCACAATATTTTTTTTCAATTATTATTGATAAGTCATACATTTTCATGATTTTACACAGCTAGTTAATAAAGGGATCATAGAATGGGCTTTTGTCATATTGGTCCAGTATTATGTCCTCGGACAGGTCGCATTGGGCCTCGGACAGCTGCATTTGGCCTTGGCTTCGCCTCGGCCAAATACAGCTATCCTTAGCCCAATACGACTGTCCTTGGACATAATACAGGACCAATATGAAAAGCCCATTCAATAACCCTATATTATGACACTTTTGGAATACAAGTACGATTTACTTTACTATCAATAAAATTAATGAAAAAGATATATTTTGACTATTAAAATTGTTCCTTACTGCATTCTTCATGCCTAACTATCCATATTTACGCATCATGTTTTGTGTGAATATCTGTATTTTGTACAACATGCTACCAGAAATACAATGTATCTATATTCTTCTACTAAGGCCAAAAAAAATTGGTCTGTTTTCACTAACCCTACCTACAATAATTTTTGTGCATATCCTATAGTTTTTCTTTTTTTTTGCTAATTTTGAACAAGCACCATTAAAGTCAGAATATCTCTCTTATATAAACCAGTCAAATTTTGAACAAGCACTATTAAAGTCAGAATGTCTCTCTTATATAAACCAGTCAAAAACATCTGAAAAAAATTGTTATGCCTACCTACCAATCATCTACCAATCCTAATTTATAAGAGCATGTTAGCGAAAACACAGGTATTTTTTTCTTGGCCTAATCCAAGCTCCACACAGGGGTAGACATTAATTCCCTCTCTTACTAGAGTGAGTTTCGAACGTTAAACGCTGTTTGGAGCTTGGGCCTAAACATTAAGATTTCTATAATATTACTGAATGTTGAAGCTGGTTATGAATCATGACAGAAATACAAGATATATGATCTCCACAAAAATATTCCCAGTGACTAAAATTATCTTAACTGAGTATACAATGATATGGGTTTAACCATGTCTTTTCTTGTTTATTGTTGAAAAAATATTTTGCAGCCCAACTTTCCTTTATTTTAAATAATCTTATGCGACTGTCAATGGTATACATCTACATTTGTACCTGCTCATTGATCTTTGAAAAGGTGAGTTCTCCCACGAAATCAACTGGGGCCTCTTGAGGGTAACAAATGTTTTAGATAATTTTTGAAATTGGTAGTTATATTCACTAATATCACCAAAGATTGCAGCATAAAGACAATAATAGTGCATTGACATAAAATTCAATATACGATTTCGGCATGAATCGGGGAAAATGCTCAGGAAACTCTCCCATTTTCAACCAGATTCGAAGCATCATCGGTATATTGATTTTATGTCAATAATATGCATTGTTATTGTCTATGTCTTCTACCTGTATGTTTGAAAAAAGTTTGTAAAAAAATTGTTTGCATCTGTATATTTATATATAACTGCAAGTGGGTTGCAAGATAATACATGTAACAACTATCGGTATATGCATATCATCATGATCTTATAAAAATTATTGCAATATACCTATTCAGAACAGATGTGAGTGGCATACTCTTTATGCCCTCAAATTTTAAAGTGATTACAGTCCAAAGCTTAGGGACAATATTTGGTAAAATCATAATAAAACGACCTTGTAGTAAAAGTTTACTTAAAGAACCAGTTCTGTCTGGTTAAAGTCGGTATGATCTACCAGGTCTGTCTGGTTAAAGTCGTTATGATCTACCAGTAATGTCATACTAAGGCATTTTATTTTACTACAAAAACCTTATCACATCTTTGATCAATTCATTAGTATGTTTGAACATTCAGTCATAAGTAAAAAATGTGTATTATGATTATATTAATTACATAAGACAAATGAAATTAGTAGTAAGTGTGACTTTTTTATGTTCAATATAGTACATAACCATCAGTCCAATGTATAGTACTTTTTCTTTCAATAATTCAAACTTTTTTTTTCATACAACACTGCCAATACTTGATCAATACCCAATAATAGTAACTCGTTACTGACCATAATTACTTCTCTTGTGCCTTTATTTTTCATACTAGTATTCCTTTGTGAATTCAACAAGCCAAAATATAACAAATTTTTAATTCAACAATGAAGACTTTCATGACACTGTATATATTATATGTATGTATACAAAATGAAACAAAAATATTTTTGGGGTTAATCCTTTCCACCCTTCAAATGACCAACCTTTATCTAAATTAACATATAAAACAATCCATGTACATGTAATAATTATTTAATTAAATATATAAAACATTCCATGTATGTGTAATACTTATTTACTGGTAAATAAATCTATTGAACAATCCTTGTACATGTACTTTATATCTTTATCAAGGATATAATTCACTGAACCTTGTTATAATTCTACTAATTTATACACACTATACTAAATCACCTTCACAAATACTAGAATTTACAATTCTATAGGTATATACTTTGACATTTTAAAGTGTTACTATTCAATTCAGTTGGGTTCCATTTGCCAATTAGTTTCAGAAGAGATTTTGGTAATTTATACTGAAATTCATGTTTTCAATTCTCACAAAAAAAAATACACAAAATGCAGCCCTTGGTCTAGCTGAATTTGTTTTACACATTTTTTTTAACAAAGAGATATACAGATACAGAGGCATTATTACAAAATTCTAATACATGTATGAATACCAGTAATTAGACCCTTCTGATTTAATAAAAAATGTATAGATAAGTTTTGTGCACTGTCTGATGTAATTTTATTATAAGATAAATGATAAGCTATATTATAGTGTTGCCAAAATGACATATTTATCTAACCTTTATCTTTAGAGACAATTAATAGTTTATGACTTATGAATTCATAATCACACGATGTAAGGCTGTATAGTAGTATCCTATTGTTCAGAGATAATATATGATTATAATTTACAATATTTGAATAAGTAAAATCAGTACTAAAGAGGACATATAACAAAACTTTTAATGTAATATAGGGGACATGGCAGATTAATTCTAGACATAAGTCCTATATAAACATGACAGAACTCCAAGCAACAACACAGCTTTTGGAGATGGCAGATTAATTCTAGACATAGTCCCTATATAAACATGACAAAAGTCCAAGCAACAGCTTTTGGACGTGGCAGATTCATCTAGACATAATCCCGAAATAAACATGAAACTAACAACTTAGCTTTTGGGCATGGCATATTAATTCTAGATATAATTCCTATATAATCATGACCGAAGTGCAAGCAACAGCTTTTGGAAATGGCAGATTAATTCTAGACATAGTCCCTATATAAACATGACAGAAGTCCAAGCAACAGTATAGCTTTTGCATGTTTTAATGATAATGACTGTACTTACTGAAAATACGAGAGTAAAGTATTTCATTGAAAACTGATTGACCTTGTAAATAATGACTTTTTTAGTTTAATATAAAGTTTACATCAACCAAATTATGAAGATCAGCATTAACAATGTACCTCTCTATTATCAATTTTTATGGGTCTCGGCCGCAGATTCTCTATCCATTTCACTTCTTAATATACACTGATACAGGTGCTTTTTAAAATGTAAAATGTAAATATTCAAATATACATGTACCTGCATGTTTGAGTACATACAAATATATTTCCATTTTCTAATTTTTAAGGTAAAGAACCACAATAAAAGCCTTATTTGTTTCCTTGAACTTTTGTCACATGAGTAAATGAATTTTACATCAACAAATGATCCCCCATATTGGGTACTGTATGTGTAAGAACAATTATCAGAAATAGCAAAATACTTGTATTTGTATATAATCTTGACAGAAAATGACAAACACAAAATGATGAACTATATCATTTAAGTAATGAACAACATAAAACAGTAATATTCACAGTTCAATTAAGTTGAATGATGAGTAACATATGTATTTTGAATTTATAAAAAAACTTGAGAGTTTGAGAATCTATAGTTAAAAATAAGTCGTACAGTTGTATTGGGTCTTGATCAGTTGTATAGGCCCTCGGCGTTGCCTCGGGCCTATACAGTTGACCTCGACCCAATACGACTGACTCGGACATAATACAGGCTTTATATGAAAATAGCCATTTAATAACACTATAATACAATGTAGTACACATGTACTCTTACTTTATAACATTGATATCTTACCTGGATGAGGTCAATTCCAGAATTTCTGAAATAAATAAAATATCTGTTTACAAATGTAAAATTTTGACGACCTGTGTTAATTACAAATGTAAGAAGCTGACTATGTCTAAGGGGACATGAAGAGAGTGGACAGCACTTGACCAAACTATACATGTATTAAGCAGTGAATCACTATTAATCAATCCAAAAGAGGAAAACCTACTTATTTTGACATCTAAATCCAAAAGCATGAGACAATATGGTGTAAGTTTGGCAACACATTAGTGAAGAGAAAATCTTACTTTGGAGTGGAAACTACATTTTGAAGGTTTCTTAAAATAAATGATACCCTGCTAAAATATAACCTGCCCTCAGTACACGAAATCATACTTAATACTGACAGAAATTAGAAAACAATCACGAATTCCGGGAATAGATAATTACTGGGGGATCTTCTGGATAGAAAATGCAAAATCCAAATCTTCATAACAACACATGGAACTAAATTCCTGGAGCTTTAAACACCCAAAATTGTGTTGGAAGAGTGTATGTGACAACAAAAGAGACTTACAGAAAGGAATCATCAAAGCAAGAGTTTTGACGGGAACATACAAAACACAAGATATCTGTTCTCGACACAATAAGATGCAGTCAAAACTGTGCATGATCTGTCAAAACGCGGAGGAAAATTACCTCCATTTTATACTCCACTGTGAATGCCTATCATCAATAAGAACTATTTACCTCAATAAATTAACAATTTTTCTTAATGATCACAGAATCAATAGGACTTAGCTAAATCATAGAATGGACTTTTAAAATTAATCATAGATCCTAGCTCAAACAATTTACTCAAAGTTGACCAGAAATACCAGTTGGAGTATATTTGTAGACACATGATTTATGCCCTTCATTCCAGACGAATTCAGCTTATGAGTTAATATCAATAACTGAATGGACTTTCATTTTGAGACAGTCCAGAAAATATGAGCTAGTCTGTTTGGTGCTGTCAGTCATGATGCTAGTCAATGTGATAGGGCCCATTTTAAATTTTAACTGTTTAACTTTGAAACAAACTGGTGAATTCATCTAAGATTTTTTATCTATAAATCGATTAATATTGGTTATTGATGTCCATGCCAGATCAGATAACTAATGTACAGTGTATATATACATAATTTTTAGCAACTTTTAATTTTTATTCAAATAATACCTTAAACCTTATCCCCATTCTATTTTATTTTTTTTAGTTTATGTAAATTTTTAGTACTCAACTTTTTTACCGTTAGCCTTTATAGTTCGGTGTAGATATGTACAATGTATACGCACATTAATTTTAATATGTCATTCGACAGTTACAATGTACCCTTCATATACATGTAGGTTGGATCTTCCTGGAGAAGAAGAAGAAGATAGTTGGCTACCCAGATAAACGATAGAACCCACCAATAATCAATCTTGATCTTAAGTAAATTATTAGTGACTCCTTTCCTTATCTTACTTCCCAAATTGATGACAGACAGTGGTCAACTACTCAGATTTACAATATTAATTTGGACATTTTATCAATCTACAATATAACAAGACTAAAATTGTAGAAATAATCAACTAGTGGAATTTGGACTTTAAAAATATCATTTACCTAAAGATTTAGTGACAATTTTGTATTCTGGAACAATTTGTGATTTAGTTAAAAAGTGAATTTCGGTTTTATTTAATTTCTATTTTGGCTGGTTTGAAATTTACTGTTGATCTGCTTTATAGCTATGCTTGCTATGGCTTAAATGTGAGAACAGACTGATACCCTGTTACCAGGGTTAAGCATGGAAAAATTATATGTAGTTCCCCTTTCTTCTATGAAAAGAAAAGCTTGGTCACACCAACCAAGAATTCATATTTTGCCCAATTCATACATACTTTACAGCCAAGGTATCTAACAGGTATTAAAACAAGATTTTGCATATAATTGTTACTTTTCACAGGAACTGGTTGGAGACACTTATTTGGATTAAGGAATTTTAGAAAAGTCTATTGGACTCAGGTCTTAAAATATGTGTCTCCGGCCATTTCCAGAAAAAAAAGGAACATTATTTGCATATGATGCAAAATCTTGTTTACTTCAGATGATGCTTCACAATGACAACAAAGGGGGATTGTCGTTTAAAAATATTTGGAATTTTAATTAAAATGAAATATGCATGCAGGATAATCATTCTGGAATCTAACTAGGTGGATCAGGTTCCCAATATAATAATAGAAAAAACGTAAGAAGTGTTTGAAGTGTGGTACCACATGGTACCCCTGAAATTCCAACTTTTTGAAGGTATATCGTTCTGATCCCAACCCAACATATCAATATCCAAATAAAAAAAAGGGAGGGTTGCAGGGTCAGAGGAAATTCGGACTAGTCACAAAGATCATCTTAAAGGAGTTATGACAGGCTTTTAATCACGACAACACATGATCCCCTTTGATTTCATATTACAACAAAAAAAACAACTATTAATGTTGCCTTACTTTGGATTGAAGTCTTATTAAGCTAATTATATTATTTAAAAGTTTCCGCAATTGTCAACAGACAAATTTTAATTAGATGAATAGTCACATGATTGTGTGACGTAGTAAGATCAACATGGGCATGAAAGCAACATAAGTCTTAGCGTATACATGCTTTTGGTCACAAAAGCTTAAAATATGAACATGGAAATGTTTGAAAATGTTTGACAGCGATATCCAAATTTTAAAACGTCTCCAAAAACCAAACCCTACAAGTTGGAATGGTTGTTTGATGACAATAGTAATGTTTATAGGAGTATAATTGATGACTTTCTTTCTCTATCAACACATGCAAAAGCTAGGTGAGACTATCATTCTGGGTGTAATAAAATGACCCACATTTAATTAAAATCAGTACCAATTTACCTGAAAGAGAATTTACATGACCACCCGGTGTTAACAGGCCGTTACATGTTGTAATGATGTAAGTTGTATATTACAGGTAAATAGTACAATAAACAAGAATCGACACCTGAAAGGAAGCACTTCTGAGTAGACTTTTGACATCATTGTATGATAGATATCAAATTAATATAAACAAATGTTCAAAAAACAAAAATATAGAAAAAGACCATTGTAGAATAATAAAAGATGAAATAATAATCCATTTAAAGCATTTATTCAGTAAAAGACAGCTGTGAAAATCGTTAAAACATTTAACAAAAAATTTTCAGACACCTTTGAAATTCATTTATTTACATGTTTTTAAAAACATTGAAAGCCAAAAATTGTAATTAATTTAACTGAACTCTTTTAAATAATTAATAATCATGTACATTGTACAATAATAGTAGGCATAACAATGGGAATACATACACATGCGTATACATACAAATTAGTATGTATATAAAATAAATGATTAGGAAATTTGATTACATGTAATGTTTAATAAATATTGTGTTTTCTTTTAATAAATGATTCATATTTACCAAAATCAAACAGATTTTATCTGCAATTAGACTTTTCTCACTTGTAATCAAGGGTATTATACTTGCAAATTAGGATTAAGTTGATTTATTTCATGAAAATACTTTGAAGTATAAACATTTACAAATTATTTTCTGAAGATAAGTGAAAAAAACTAGAATTCACAGTAAGTAGCAATTTTTCTTTCATTTCTATATTCACAGGAGCTCTTTTCACAGAATTTGTAAGGGTAAATTCCAGGTATTTGAACCATCTGATATCTTTTATTTTTTACCTCGTTCCCATGGTTGAAACAACTCCCAATATTAACCAAACTCGTTTAATTTTACATAATTTTATGAATTCATTCAAATCTGTTGTCCCCAGCAGCTATTGGATCATGTTAAGTCACAAGTCTGAAAGCCTCGTTTTCGGAATGAAAATATGAATAATTAACAGGTGACGAAAATTGAGGTGAAAATAGGTCATATTTACACATCAGATTATTTGCGGTAACTTAAAGTTTCATCACACCTATTTATGCATGAAAGGCATTAGGAAGGTCTATTGTATGATGCCTATATATGGAACAGGCAATTGCATTCTTGTAAAGTTAATACTTGGTATTCTAGAATTATGTTCATATTGAAAGAGATTGATTTACCAATATCAAATTTAAAGGAACTAAAATTAGGTCGCTTATGCAAAATTGTTAAAAATAAACTATCAAAAAGTTTCCTCAATTGTTTTGGATGGCTTTAGAGAAAGTAGTTTAAATTCTGACAAAGGGAAATTATTAACATACTTCACTGTCAAAAGATGTTTTGAAAGAGAGAAATGTCTTGATTTAAATGATTTTAAAATTAGACAATCAATTTGTAAAATTAGAGTTAGTGCTCACTGTTTAAAAATAGAAACTGATAGATATGCTAAAATTATATTGAACGTTCACAGAGACTATGTACTAAGTGCATACTCAAAGAGGTTGAAGACGAGGAACACTTTTTAGCTCAATGTCCATTGTATGAAAATGAAAGAAAAGTATTTTATGAAAATATATCTTTATTTTGTAATAATTTTGGGAACCTGAATAAAACACCAAAGTTTATTTGGCTATTGACTAATGAAAATATTAATGTCCTAAAAACATTGGGTATATTTATAAATAAGTGTTTAGAAATAAGACATTCTATATAATAATAATATGCAAATATTTTAATTGATATATGGTATGGCTCTGACCTGACTGCGGTTATTGTGGGTTTAAATACATATAGTTTACATGATGTAAACTGTATATGTACAATGTACCTCCAATGATATAAATCATTTGTATAAATTTGATTGCTTGCTCTTAATGGGCCCTTAATTGGAAATAAAATTCTTTATCCTTATTCTTTTCAAATTCAAATAAAATGAACTTTTGAGGTATTCCTTTTCATAAATCCTTTAACTTGTTTAAATCCTAGTCTAAGACACTGCAAGCCTGCACATGTAGTTACTCACAAGACACAACATCAGTGTTCTCTAATAAATTACGGACGTTACCCTGAAATCTGTAAGGATACGGATCAAACTGATTGAGCTACATCCTACAAATGTAAAGATCTAGCTTTACGACTACATACATACGCAATACGGCAGTGCAGAACGACTTTTGAAAAACAATATCATTTATAACTATAAAACCATACCTGAATGTTTCCCTGTGATCCTCGAGATTTAGCCTTTTGTTTTTCTTTTGACTCATCCAATATCCTACACGCTTCATCGTTTACACTTACACATGTACTATTCCGCCTGTCAACAGTGGTCAACTAAAGAGTTTCATTTTTTTTTTTGAAACGGAAGTTACTCTTCCATGTCATAAAGTGTTCATTCCATGTAGTTGTTAAAACGGTGTATTTATACGTTATTCCAGAGCTTGTGACATATACATTGACTTCCTGGACAGAGCCCGGCTCCTGACAGAAAAGTTGCTCAGACAGAGGTACGTTACTCCTAAGCTGAAGTCACCCTTATTAAAGTTTTATGGGCGTCATCATGACTTGGTTGACAGGTATGAACAAACCGTTTCCCAAATGAAAATGGACCTGTTCCATTGATATTATCCCTTCCTCATATCGGATTTGACATGGGCAACATGGCGGGTGTCCTGCAGGAAGCAGAGACTGCTTACTCTTCCGGAGCACCTGAGTCTACCCCCGGTTTTTTTTTTTTTTTTTTTTTTTTTTTTTTGGTGGGGTCCAGGTTGTTCATATGTTTTTAGTTTTTAATTGTAGTGCATGTATTGTTTTGGTCTTGTCTTCGTTGTTCTCCGGAGTTTGTCAGTTGTTACGATTTTTCTCTCCTTCGAATATCCCTTTGGTATTTCTTGACTTTACTTATGAACCTTTTTGTAGTTTTGTATGTTGGCATTACGTTGCCTATCCTTGCTTAAAAACATTCTGTTTGAGTTTGGGGGTGTTTTGTTTTTGTTTTTGTTTTTGTTCATTCATTTATTCATTTCTAAATAATAATATTATTAATTGTATAATTTTTAAATGAAAATCGCTTGACTGCACTTTGATTCCACGATTCTAATGAAGTTAAGACTCTTTTATTTCTAATCGACGTTTGAATTTGATGACTTCCAGTTAGAAGATAAAACTTTTAAATTGTAGCCATGTGTCTATTGATCTGGGATAAATATACATATTACTCATTGGGTGGAAGATTTATGGGACAAATAGTCCCAGATTCTCTGATGGTAGGCCTAAAGCCAGTATGACAAAAATACGTTTTACGTCGAAGGAATTCTCAGGCTACAGGACAACACACATAAATATTTTATAAATAATGGAAAACATTTCGTAGCAGATATATTGTAATCTAAATACTTTCTTTAAATACATGAAATATGGCATTTCAACGTATATATACAAGAAGGGTGATGTTTGAAAGGATTTAAACGAGCAAACGATTTTATCCGAGGTTTTATTGATCGTTGCATTGTTTCTTTAAGAACAATTGCTGCGAAGTATATTGCCCTGTGTTTACCGATATAATGGAGCTCAGTATCTAGAGTATCTAAGTACTCTTTATATTCCCTCTATTACAAAATTTATCAAGATATATCTGTCTTCACTATTCATAATGTTCACTATAGCTAACAGTATTCAAGTGTTTTGGTAGATATTTGCTATGTCCCTCTTTTAAAAGGTACAATTGAAGATATAGAGGAATTCCTCACACATATTTTCAGTCATATATAATACTAAAAAATGAACAAAATAAATGGATATCAGAGTTATCCCTCTTTGTATTGTATATGCTCAATTAATTTTTATTTTATTTTGGTATTTGAATGATCACAAAACTTAGTTTGAATGATTGTTTGTATCGTTGTGTATGCTTGATTTTTATGATTTATATGCTCACAACGTGCCCTTTGATTAAGAATAAAGAATTTTAATTTGATTTTATTGTAGCCAGTAAGTTGCAGTAAAGTCCAGTATATTGTGATTAATTTATTAATTACAGACCCTTTTGGGGCCTTAGGTGGCCCCCTTTCTAAATTTGACTGGGTCAGTACCATAGAGCAATATGGTAGAATTGTCAAAAAGACAACAACCCGACCAAAGAGCAGAAAACAGCTCAAGGCTACCAATGGGTCTTCAACGCAGCGAGAAAATAATGCATACTAATTCAGCGAAATGGATGGCACACAAAACTCCGAAACATACAAATGAACCAACATCCAAAAAAACACACAAGACTAACAAAGGCTAGAGGTTCCTGACTTGAGACAGGCGAAAAAATGCGACGGAGTTAAACATGTGTTGTGACATCTCAACCCACCTATACCTCTAGCCAATGCGGAATACACAAACACACAGCAATACACACAGTAAAACTCATTTCAAAAGATGTCCAGTCCGATGTTGAAAAAAGGTAACAGAAGAAACTAAGCAAAATGACAATGATCAATTTATATTAACCCAGGACTGCTAGCAGTTACTGGCATGCCAGCTTCAGACCTCAATTAAACTATTCTAAAAATTATGTCTTTATTATAAAGAAAATCAGCCACAATCCCTCCCGTTAGGGATTTAGTATCATATGCCATCATGAAGTATACGAGAACATAACCCGTATCATGCCAACAACTGGTTTTAGAATAAATGTGTTTATTTCCGATTCAAAGACCCTATGAGTGAATCAATATTAATTCCCCAAAATGCCATCTTTAATGAATTGACAACATTCCTCCTGGATAAGTCTGTTTAAAGGTTTGGTTCACTATTGAAAAAAAATCAAAAAGTCGCTGTTTAAATGTATTTCTGATGCATAACATTACTAAAATCTACACTTGGCTATCTTTTTCAGTTAGTTACACACGTGTGTGTGTTTACGTTTGGTATTTCATTGGTCCTTTAAGACTTTTGAAAGTTTTACTTATTGAAGTATTTGTTGTAAATTAATGTTGTTGTTGCACGGAATTTTAAAGCGGGAAAATATTCTTCGTTAAGAAAATATTTCTTTATAACATTAATTCGACGCTACGCCTTCAATGTAACCCCCCCCCCCTTTTACCTCTTAAATGCAATGTTATGTACAGTATATATATGTCAGATGTTATGTTTATATCATATGATATTAATTTGAATATTGATATAAGTTATTTTTGGCGTTGTAGATAAGTCATTGTCGCAGCGGCAAGTCGGCAAGTACAGTGCATACAATTTTATTTATTTATAATTTGTTATTGAAAATAAAGATACATGTAGCTGCACTTCTGGTGAACTGTTCCCATAACAATATGGTGTTGTGTTTGATTAGGTCTAGTGTTTTGTTTAAACTATAAATATTTTATATTTGGTTGAGGAATGAATAAGAACATAATTCTCTGTAATTGTTTAGAAAGACGGTATAAGTGTTAATAAATTTCCATCTTGTATACTCAGTGGATTATAATTGAAACTAAATTGGGACTAATCATATAGTATATTAAATCCCAGATAATAAGTTTATAAAGTGTCAGTGCCAATTTTCACAGATATCGTGTTTATGACAAGTAATAAGTTACGACAAACAAAATTGAAATATTAATGTAACGCGTGTCCATCCTCCAAAGTCAGGGTTTTGTATCCACTAGCGTTCCTACAAACATCCCCCAAGTCAGATTTTTGTATCTACGTTCGTTCCTACAAACATCCTCCAAAATCAGGATATTGAATCCACGTTCGTTCCTTCAAAATACAAGCGTAGGAACGAACGTGGAATCCAATACGAAACCCTGATTTGGGAGGATGCACGCGCCCGATTTAAATGCTTTTTTGTGGAAATTATTTTTTAGAATGTCTGATGAAAAATTGATAGAAATGTTTTTGCGTATCATTAAATTTTAAGAATAAAGTTAAAATTTAAAGTGAAAAGTTTAGGGAAAAGTTGTGTACTATAGAACATTTTTCGAATATAAGCAGAGAAATAATTGTTTTGTTTGCCGGAATATGAAATTCTCAATAACAATGTTTGTAGAAAGAAAATAAAATTAATTTTTGGAATGGGTAGAAGTTTTTTAAAGTTACGTGTCAAATATTTATCTTCATCACCTAAATGTGCCCCTATCTACGTATTTATTGATGATATGGCCTTTGAGAAACTGTGAACTCCTAATTTGACGCTAAACCAAAAGTGGTAAAAAGTGGTAAAAATGAGCCATAAAAGGTAATAAATTTCTACATATAATAAATAAAACTCTGTTTGTATTCTCATTTTTTCCAGTTGCATATAATATCGTGATCTACATTTTCAGTCAATTTTGTACATTTTCGGTACAAGTACGATCGTTTTTACGGCATTTTGCTCTTAACTTTTTGTCAGTCTCGATAAACAGTTAGCGTTTCTGTCAAAAAATTGATATCTTCTGTCCACGATCCAACCCATACAGAAGTCTTGGAATAATATAACATCTTTATTAAATGCATTGATTCAGCTGGGTTAATACCATTCAGTTCATGTAGTCCTGCGCCCATGAGTGCATGTATAGAGTTTTATACGAGCAGTTTGAATTCTATCTGTAATGACAACTTTCACCCCAGATTTAGAGGATGTATCACGTTCTATTGTCCATAAATGTTCGGTTTGATCGTAATATTTCAGAACACATGATTTCTGACTGCTGATTATATAATTTGATGACATGGTTCATTTGAATTTATACCATTGTCTGTAGCTCATAGGCATCGATGTAACATCGATTCATAATTCTGTTGCTTTGTTGTATATTTTGATAAGTTTTAGTAATGCTCTGATAATTAATACAGACAAATTACATGAATTATTGTGGTTTTTTTTAAATGTATTAAAATATCCAAAAGTAGATAAGGTTACCTTTAATTACACGATTTGAAAATTAATATTTGATTCGTTTGGTTAATACCAAACACGTGTTGAAATAACAATGAAATTTATATGTTGAAACAGTTTAGGGCGAAACCGACGAGTTGTGATATGATTACAGTGTATCAACACTATAAACTACAACAGAAAAAAACTACTTATATCAAACAAAAAAAATAATTTAGAATACATTTCTCTATTATACATAAGCTTATAATTTTACCATGATATACGAAGAACACAAAATTAAGTCTGCATATGTCTTAACAAAAAACATTATTGTTAATTAGTTATTTAATGACTCCAGAAATTTACCTTTTTTATGATGTAAGGGATTCAAAATTAGAAACATTGCCGCAAAAACTTAAAAGTCTATTTATTCACATGCTCAATTTTTCAGATTTATTTCAAAATGTTCACTCCCCAAGGAATGACAACAAGGTCCAAGGCATCCCCGTTCACAAGAACACCTCAGAGCGGACGTTCTCAAAATAAAAGGGTATCCAGTTTGTTTGCCTCGCGAGGGAAAGGTTCTACAACATTTTCAAAGTAAGACCCTCATCATTTTGGTCAATTAATTTTTTTCCAAAGCACACTTTAAACTCAAACTAGCCAGGTGTCATCTTCACATAGTCTAAGAGAAGGGAATCAACTGACCTGTTGCAATTTAACAAATTATTAACATTACAGGTGTCGGGTCGATTTCCCAAAACAGTAGATCCGACTAACAGTAGATATAATCACAGGCACTTGTTTCTTTAAAAAAAAACAACAACAACAACAATATATCCTTATCATAACACAAATTACCTATGTTTACATTTTTCAACAATAACGACCTTTCTTCAGTTGTTCAGTTGGATATAAATTTAATTGATCTTTTATCTTATTTCTGTTTTCTTAAAATATTTGGAAAGACTAAAATACCTTAAAAAAGTTTAACAGAGAAGACCTTCTTCAGTTTTATGGAAACTAAGGAGTATCTCCCTCATGCACGGCTCTGTCTTTAGATAGTTTTACTTTTTTGGTCATTTTGGCATTTTGCTCCTCAATTTTTTGGATTATTTTATTGGTTCTCATCATTTTTAAAACCTTGAGCTCAACTGAGAAATTTTAAATCAACGGAATGTGCACATATTATTACCAGTTGCTAGTATTTCGATAATAGCCCAAAATTGATACTTTAATTTTGTGAAGTTTGTATACATTTTTAGTTAGATCATTTACCATTGATGCCAATTTTGTTAGAAATTTATAGCAATCAATAGACTTGTTCAGATCTAATAAATGTTAATTAATTTAGATTAATTTTAGTAGAAAATTGCAGTTATTTGTTCTGCAACTAAAGTAAATTAACTGTACAATTATCCACAAACTTTTTTTATTACATATGCACACTATGTTCATTACATCTATGCACCTTTTTTCATTCCAAATGTGTACCTTTTAAATACAACTGTGTACTGTTTACTTTCCTTAGGACTTTGTCTGTCTCTATGATTGAATAATCAATTCATGTCAAGTCTTTTGATTTTCTGTTCAACGAGTTATGGTAGTAAGTAAATATAGGACAAAAGAACAGAAAAATTTGCATACATCCAATAGAATGTTTATAAAACAATTAGTGATTATATTCCAGTGGTCAACCCACACCCATACCGGATTGAACTGGTTATTTCCAATTGAATACATGTGTATATTTTCTCTTTTGCTAGTATTAGAAACCATGACAAAAAATGAAAGATTTTTAATAATTTAACTACCTTTCTAATGTACAAATTTCCAATCGGAATTCTTTATACGCAGATGTAACAGTCCTTAATTACAAAAAGTGTGCAGTTGTAATGCAGATGTAATAGTAAAATTACAAAATTCTGTAAAAACATTCTAATCTCTGTATAATGAAAGGTTTTAATTGCTGGATATGTCATAAATTAATTGTTGACGTTCCCTTTTATGATTATCTAGTTTATTTTTTTTTTCGAATATAATAAATATATGTGAAGTGTTACATTCCCTTTTCAAAGTATCACTGTTAATTAATGAATATTGGATGAATCACCCATAACAAGGGACAGATCAACTGGGGACATATCGACATGAAATCACATTATACGTATTGGATATTATATTCAGTCAATCAGTATAGACAAGAGAATGTTATACATGTATGCGATTTACACAATAGTAATACATAAGAGTCGGATTATGTTCTCTTGTCACTGTGTGTATAAGGTCATTATTTTGATTTTCTATGCTTTCTCCCAGAATAGTTTATGGGCATTCATGTCAGCAGGCCAGGTGAGCTATTGCCATCACTTGTCATCCGCCATTGTCATCGTCTGCCGTCGTAAAATTGCTTTTAAAGATCTTCTCCTCTAAAACACTGGGCCAATTTGAACAAAATTGGCAGCAATGGTCCTTAGATGGTACTCTTTCAGAATTGTATCCGATGACCTCGGCGTCATCAAAAAGATGGCCGCCAGAGCCAAACATAGTTTAACATATATATATATATATATATATATAGGACCTTATGGGAAATTTACAAAAAGATCTTGTCCAAAACCAGTAGGCCAATTGGAACAAAACTTGGCAGCAATGGTTCTCTTTCAGGATTGTTTCCGATGACCCCACCCATCATCAAAGATGGCCACCAGAGCTGAACATACTTTAACATAGGACCCTATGGGAAATTTACTTAAAGATCTTCTTGTCTGAAACCACATGACTAATTGGAACAAAACTTGGTAGCAATGGTCCTTAGATGGTCCTCTTTCAGAATTATATCAGATGACCCCACCCGCCATTCAAGATCGCCACCAGAACCAAACATGTAACACATGACCTTACGGGAAAATTCACTGAAAGATGTTCTTGTTTGAAACAAGTACACAATTTGGCAAAACCAGTGAGAAAATTGGACAACAATGTTCCAGACTGCCAGTCAGGATGGATATATTCAAATAATTTATTCTACAAATGATTTCCAGGTGAGCGATATAGGCTCCCGGGAACCTCTAGTTTAATACTAAATAACTTTGCATGGATTTAAAAACCTCCATTGCCCTATCATTTAATGAGGTTTTGTGACTAAAACCTTAGAATTAGATACACATATTGTGTAAATGTACAATGTAGATGTAACTGTCTCAGTCACCTGGACATGGATTTAGTTTATTGCCATATCAGTTTGATATATGTTCTTTTATTAGATGAAGTACTCTTTGTATAATTGATGTTGTGTGTGTGTGTGTTTGGTGGGACCATGTGTAGTTACAGAGAAAAAAGGGGGATTCAATAAACTAAGTGAATGTATTGGCATAGGTGCCTGTGATAAACCACAACCTATTTAAGAGTTTGGGTCCACCACTATTACAATTATTAAAACGATAGGGAAAGATCCAAATTCTAATGTCTTTAATCTGTCATACATCACCCCAATTCAGGAGCACCATAATATCGCAAGTATATGTCAGTCAAATCCGAGAAAATCAAAAGGTTATGGTAATCTGGATCACTTGCTTGAAAAATGTCCTAAATCAGTGCATGAGTATGAGTAAGAAGAAAACTTGAAAAATGGGGATTTGAGCAGAAATCTATAAAAACAGTGTTTTTGGTAACTCATGTAGGTGAGTCCTGGAATCATAAATTTCCAGGATTACTTCAACTGTGGGACTCACTAAATTGAAATACTACCACAAATCTTTTTTAAGACAATTACAACTAAAAAATGACATGTACATGTATTACTCTGTAAATCTACATGTGATAGATACACCCAGCACTGGGAGTTTTAATAAGCTAATCTGAGGAAGTGCCAGTTCTTGACAGAATTTACAGTTTTCCCAGTTTTTATGTGCGGAGTGTAATCTGATGTTCCACACCCTATCTGCAATTCCTTCTTAACTAGGAAATGTATTTCTATGAAACTTTCAGGGAATCTTAAGTAATGAATGGCATTTTTCATCTCCTATTTTATGATCTTTTTTTAATAAATAAATTATTGAAATACATTCCTTGTAATTTAGTTGTGTAGATACAGGTTGTTTTTTCTAAAGTATATGAACACTGGTGTTAATACAAAAATATTTGATCTACAAAGATACATGATTATAATTTGAATGAACAGTCGTACAAAGTGTTTAAATGTACACATACATTTCCAAACAAATGTGTCTTGTTTTTGACACTAAATGCATTAAAATTAAATACTCTGTATGTAATGAATGTCATTCACTTGATTTTTAGAAGCCATAGTAACAGATCATTACAGACATCACAGCTACTTGAAGAAACTGCAGGACATAAAGTAGAAACTTTTGGATTACCACTTCCTGTCCTGATAACAGAGGCTCTAACATTAACTGACAGTAAGGGCTATTCCATTAAAATCTACATCACAGGTGGGGAACACACTTTTTATTTTTAGCTCACCTGGCCTAAAAGGCCATGTGAGCTATTCTCATCACTTTGCGTCCGTCGTCGTCGTCGTCGTATGTCGTCGTAAACTTTTCACATTTTTATCAACTCCTCTGAAACCACTGAACCAATTTAAACCAAACTTAAGTGGAATGGTCCTTGGATGGTCCCCTTTAAAAATTATGTTCGGTTTTCCCGGGCGCCATCCAATATGGCTGCCATGGTCGGACATAGTTTAACCTTGGACCCTATGGGAATTTTAACATTTTCGTTATCTTCTCTGAGACCAATAGGCCAATTTGAACCAAACTTTGGTGGAATGGTCCTTGGGTGGCCCCTTTTAAAATTTGTGTTCGGTTTCCCCGAAAGCCATCCAACATGGCCGCCATGGCTTGACTTAGTTTAACATTGAGCCTATGGGAATTTTACTTTTTAGTCAACTCCTCTGAAACCACTGAACCAATTTAAACCAAACTTAAGTGGAATTGTCCTTGGATGGTCCCCTTTAAAAATAGTGTTCGGTTTTCCGGGACGCTGTCCAATATGGCTGCCATGGTTGGACATAGGTTAACCTTGGACCCTATGGGAATTTTAACATTTTCGTTATCTACTCTGAGACCATTAGGCCAATTTGAACCAAACTTTGGTGCAATGGTCCTTGGGTGGCCCCCTTTTAAAATTTGTGTTCGGTTTCCCCGAACGCCATCCAACATGGCCGCCATGGCTGGACCTAGTTTAACATTGAGCCTATGGGAATGTTACTTTTTCGTCAACTCCTCTGAAACCACTGAACCTATTTCAACCAAACTTAAGTGGAATGGTCCTTGGATGGTCCCCTTTAAAATTTTTGTTAGGTTTTCCGGGGCGCTGTCCAATATGGCTGCCATGGTTGGACATAGTTTAACCTTGGACCCTATGGGAATTTTAACATTTTCGTTATCTTCTCTGAGACCATTAGGCCAATTTGAACCAAACTTTGGTGCAATGGTCCTTGGGTGGCCCCTTTTAAAATATGTGTTTGGTTTCCCCGAATGCCATCCAACATGGCCGCCATGGCTGGACCTAGTTTAACATTGAGTCTATGGGGATTTTACTTTTTCCTCAACTCCCCTGAGCCAATTTGAACCAAACTTTGGTGGAATGGTCCTTGGGTGGCCCCTTTCCAAACTTATGTCTGGCATCCTCGACTTCCAACTGACATGGCTGCTGTTACTGAAAATAGAAAAGGGGGGGGGGAGGGATGAATTTCTAAAATCTTCTTCTATGAAACTACAAGGCCAGTTGCAACCAAACTTGGCAGTAGTAGTCCTTAGGAGGTTCTCTGTTAGACGGATGTCTGATCACCCGGACTGTTAACCAAGATGGCAGCCACAGCTGAACTTAGTTAAACATATGGCCCTATGGGAAAATTCATTGAAAAATCTTTTTATCTGAAACCACTTTACCAATTGAAACCAGACTTTGCAGCAATGGTCCTTATATGGTCCTCTTTCAGAATTGTGTCCCATGACCTGGACTGTCAACCGAGATGGCTGCCACAACTGAACTTAGTTTAACATAAGGCCCCATGGGAAAATTCATTGAAAAATCTTCTTATCTGAAACCACTTGACCAATTGGAACCAGACTTTGCAGCAATGGTCCTTAGGATGTCCTATTTCAGAATTGTCTGATTTCGTGGACTGTGAACCAAGATGGCCGACAGAGCCAAACTTAGTTTAACATAGAACCCTATGGGAAATTCACTCAAAAATCTTCTGGTCTGAAACCACTCAACCAATTAGAACTAGACTTGGTAGCAATGGTCCTTAGATGGTTCTCTTTTAGAAATGTGTCCATTGACCTAGACTGTCAACCATGAGGCTGCCACAGCCGAACTTAATTGAACATAGAACCCTATAGAAAAACCAGCCAAATCTTTAGTCCTGCTCAAGATGAAAAGTTCAATGCAGGTGAGCGATACAGGCTCTTTAGAGCCTCTAGTTTTCTATTGGTCCTGTGGTGCATGGAAAGTTTGTTAATAGTGGTAATAGAGAAAAAATCCATAGATGGTAGGGTTTAAAATTCCCCACCCTGGAATGTAGATTTATATGGAATAGCCCTAAGTAAAATGGACTCTTTTATTAAAAGTTAGGCCACTCTTCAACTCCTATGGGATTAAATGAAACACTTTCAGCTATATTGTTGTTCAAGTAATCAATGTTTGATGAAGGAATGTATTTCAAGATGCCAAAGGTGTTATTTGAGATTAACTGACCGAATAAGCAACAAAATAGATAAACAACAAAATCAATAACAGGAAAGGTCAACAATGACATACCAGTCAATCAAAGCAACCCAACTAGGTTGTGTTTTTTGGCACTTTTATGTTATTTTTTATCTGGGATTCTGTCATTTGGGTTGTTTTAATTGATTGGTACATGTGTATGTCATTGTTGACCTTTCCTGTTTAAAGTCTTCAAGTCTTTATGAGAATTTTTACAGAATTACACAAAATTTTATATTGTAGCCCTTACTGAGAAAACATCTTAAGGTACTTTCAAGTTTCTGTGGGTTATTTGCAAGACTTCTGCATTTATTTGGGATATATAACAATGAAAACTAGGTTGGGGAAAACCCCTTCATGATAAGTGCTTTTCAGGAAGCCGAGTGTTTATTATAAAACTTTTTAAAAAGCATTAAACAGCATGAAATCTATAACCCTGTAATACAAGTATTTTAGTAATTGTATGGGATTACTTATTAAAATCATCTTAACCTAGAGCAAATCCATGTAAAATGTAGAAGCTGTAATATGTACAAACCATACGATGGTCAAGAAAGGGGAAGTTAGTAATTAGAAAATTAAAGTTGTCCCTTTTATAATAAATTTTAGTATATATCTCCCCATTTTCGATATTTATGGTAAGATCTAAAAAGGGACAACATTTGCTATTTGTGTTAGCTTTGTTCAAATGTAGCTCTTTTGGAAAAATGTCTTTTACATATATTTTAGAAACTGTGGGTTATCAACAGTAAGTATATCATTCAGGAGATTTTTCATAAAAGACTGTTCATAACAATATAAAAATAAGTCGGCAATAGGAGGAGCACAGTTTGTACCTATAGGAATCCCAATGACATTTATTGCCAAAATGAACAAATATATTTTCAAGTAAGAAGTGTTTGGCCATGATTATGAGGTCTATTTAAGATTTAGATCAAAGGGATTTTGTGACCTCAATGTTAATACTGTTGACTGATTCCTCTTTAGGTTGAAGTTTAGATTTAAGGTAGTTTAATGGGAAGTATATGTCATATCAACATGACACTTTGTCACTAAATATCTAAGATGGGATCTATTCAAAATTTAGGTCAAAGGGATGGTGTCATGGGTAACTGATCCTGATTTAGGTGTTCATTTGGAAGAGAGGCACAGTATCCCTTGTACGCATATACTTGTTTTTATTGTGATAGGACATTCCTTTATTTAAATATTTGTTTGTGTTACAATAAGTTATTACAGATAATTTTTTACTTTGAGTACCGTTAAAATGTTTTAAACAAAGAAAATTTTAAAAATTTGATTACAGTTGATATTTTACTATGCATGATACTTACAGGGAATACAGAAATAAGTGTCAGCATCAATCCATTAGGATGGGCATGGTTAGTTGGTGGACGTAAATTGTTTATTTGGAGATACAAACAAGGACAACATTCCAGAGTAAGTTGTATAGAACATTTACACAGATTTGAGATTTGTTAATAGTGTCCACTGGTCTGACAGATTTCATAAAGTTTTATGTTTCCTTTCATTAAAGTTTCATAATTATGTAGTTTATTTCTTGACATTTTAAACAGAAAGTTTGTTTTGATGGCTGTAGTAAAAACTGAAGTGAAATTTTGATGGTCATATAAAGTAACATCAAAGACCTGGCTTATAAATGGCAGAATTACTTTTGTTATTGAACATACATGTATATTTTTTAAATTATTCCAATTTTCATATGAAAAAACAAAATTTTAATCAAATTTTAAATAAGTTAGTACTTTATATTTACAAAAAATGTACTAATGATCAGTAACTGAAAACATGTTTTCAAAATGTGGATTTCAATCTTAATTCTCTGTGGTATGAGTAGATCTCATATTTTTCCATAGACAGAATTATCCTTGTGCTCTTTATTTCCAGAGTGTGTTTTGTAAAGAATTGACATTGCCGCCTAGTGATTTGGCACACAATTCAGATAGAGTATGTGTAATACCCAGTAGCTATGACAATCAGTCTGCATCATGTATAGCAGTATCACCAGAGGGGATTGTTAGATATTGGCCAAACATTGCTTATGAAGGTTCTTCAGTTGAGATCAGTGCTGAACTCAGAGGTGAAGAATGCCATTGTGTTGTTTGTTTACCAGTAAGTTTGTAGTTAGTCTTTTTGCCTGAAGTTATCAATGTGTTTTTCTGTTGACAAAATTTCGTACATTGCTGTAAAAGCTGACACATAATAATCAAACGTCATTCATATTAGAGACATATCAAAAGATTCTAGACAGGAACTAATTGTTTTATAAATGTAATATACATCTTTTACCTTTTCTGTCTTCTATGTCTAGAGGTGTTATCGGTACACTATAGATGACATTTTGTATTATTAACTTATATTATATGTTTATCATATGTAATATTTTTAACTAATTATAAGAAAAGTAGTTGGTGGAGTGAAACAGTTCACTGTTCCCCAACATCCGGATTGAACTGTTCCATGCCCGAAATCGATGCGCAGTTTGTCATTCCTGTCAAGCGCACAATTGACCGTTATGTTTGTTGTGCAGACAATTTTATGTCCCAATTTTTTAATGGTGCGGTATGCTGAAATTATCATCTTCAGTGGCTTTGTTGTTATGTACATTTATATATAAAGTTAATAAAACAGTTATTTCATGCCTGTTCAGGGAACAGTCAAAACTATGGACCCGAGGTGCTGGAGATGATTTGGGAACTGTTGCCTGAGCACCGTATAATGTTGGATTATTTTCTGTTTTAGCCATTTGGATGTCTTTTAGCAACGACTACAAGTTCACTTGTGTTACTTAATACAGCTACAAATAAGGTTTGTACGGACAATGGAATTGTTTATACTTAATAAGAGTAAAACAATAACATGAAATACCAGATAATGCCCGCCACGATATGACTTCAATCGTCAATTTTGCACTAAACATCAAAATATTCAATCATCCAGATACTGCCTGCCATGATAGGACTTCAATCGTCAACGTGGCATTAAAAATGAAAAAATCAATCAACCAGATACTGCTGTCAAGAGAGGACAGTAACACCAACATTTAACTGTTGAACCTTGGACTTATTTGAATCTAAAGCAAATATGTTTTAGGAGCTCAATAAAAAAAGACCTTTTTGGCCTCAAAGTGAAAAATTCAAAAACCTTATTACTTTCTACTAACTATATAAAATTTTTTAATTATCAAAATTAAACATCAACCAAAAATTTAGAAGGAGGAGTTTTAAATACATGAAAGTGTGACACAATTACAGATGGTTCAAAGAAGGAAGCAAAACCATATCGAAAGTGTGGGCATAATAACAAAATAATCTTTAAACATTAACAAGATCACAGCTTTCCTAAATACATGCATATTCATATGCTTATAAAATGCATAAAAACTTTCAAAATTCACTGAAGATCTGTAAATATTCAAAAACATATAAACAAATAGTATGTACAGAAAATATCAGACAAATAATGCATAAGACAGAGATGGAATAAGATAAGGACCATAGAAATACAGATGAAATTCAATGAAAATCAAAATTATTTTTTCATTTAATAGTGCAACACAAATTATCATATATAGATTAATTTATTTTACAGAACACATTAACATGTCATCCCCTGAAGTCATCTCAGGGAATGTTTTCTGGCATAGGGAGGAGAATGTCGTCTTTTATATTTGGAGCTTCTCCACTCCAGCCAACAGGAGCTGTAAGTCTAATATAAATAGTTATATCCTCATTACAAAGATTTAAGTCTGTATAATTGCTTATAGTAACATGTGTTTTTAAGAAAAAGTTTTGTTCAGTGAATGACACAATTATTTCTTTCCGAATTAAAACTGTGCTGACTATGTACTTTATTCAGAAAAAGTTTCTTTGACCAGAAACGATGACAGTCTTTGTAATAATAAAGCATTTTAATGCCCTTTAGGAGTATAACATCTGGAACTTAAAATGCATTTGTTGCTGTGCTTGATATTTGTCATATTATCATAAAATTCATGTTTTAGAGAAGTTTCTTAAACTCTTAGCCATTAAAGATTTTTTGCATTTTTGACAGCCATTGCAAGCTCTATGTGTTGGTGTTAGTGATGATGAAGATGACCTTCCATTCTATGTATTGTCTGGTACACAGTTACAGAAGTGGACTATAGCAGATGGAATTACAGAGAAGGTCAGATTTGTGTAATTATAAGGATTTTACAGAATTATTTAAATATTTTGGCACTAAGTTATTTTTGACCACTATATAGCGTATCTAATTCTCAAATAATGCAATGAAATGCTTTCACTTTTTCATAGCAGTTAAAAATAAATGCAAATTGATCATACTTTGAATTTGAATCTACATTCTTAAATTTTTTTTTTTAGATATATATTTGTTGCTGATGTAGTACACATTCTTCTTAAATATTTGAAATCCGATATCTTGTTTTATGTCAAAGTTAATTCTGACAATTAATTGAGAAAACAGGGTTTTGAGTTATCTGGAGTAAATATAGTCCAAGGTATTGTCATGAGATCACTAAATTGCTTTGTAATATCCCTAGTTTTGTGATAAAATATTTGCAGATAACTAGAATTAATTTATATATAATTGTTTTTACAGCTTTATTATCAGGTAGATGCAGACAGAATGTTTAGAGAAAGTCTGGCTAGAAAATTATGGGTAAGATATAAAACATTCATTTTCACAGCAATGTATATCATTTTATCGAACCTTTATTCTAGTCATTTCCTTTTTGCCTAGCCTGGGTCTTTTGTCGCGAAAGCCAAACATATTCTACATTCCGTCATCAACATTGTCGTTGGCGACCACGTCAACATTTACATTCGCTCTGTGGTTAAAGTTTTTTAAACATTAATATCTTTCTAACGCTATCCTGGATTTTCACTAAACTTGCACATAAGCATGTTCATGATCAAAAGATTTCCATTTTTCTGTATATTACTTATAAATGGAGTTAGTTTTTCTCCCAGTTAACATTACATACAGTCTGCAGTTAAAGTTTTTAAAATATTAATTACTTTCTTAAAGCATCCTGGATTTTTATCAAACTTGAAGAGAAGCTTCTTCATGATCAATTAATAACATGTGGAAAAAAATTATGTACATTCCACTATTACACTGAAAACATAGACAACAGCGAAAGCAGACGAGACACTGGGTTCCATGGAACACTTACAAATTTTATTTATTGTAAATGCTTAATAATCTTTTTACCTTATTACACCAGAACAAAAGCAGATGTTAGTATTAAATGAATAGATTAAACAATATGATCTTTTTTTCCCGTGAAGAGTCAAATAAAAATATTAAAATTTCAGAATCAGGATTCCAAACATTTAACACAGTTAAGGACTTGGTTAATAGATATGAAGCCTACAAAGTAAGTATCCATATGTAACTAACATCTGTTGCTTATAGAACTGCATATCTAATACTCTGTAAACTAAAAATGCTCCATATTTTATGGCACATTATTTTGCCTGTCAGTGACTGTGTAGATTTAGCCTTGTATGTGCAGGTTTAATAAAATTTTTTGATTTTAAGTTCACGTCCCACTAATTATAAGAGGTAGTTAATGAATCTGCACCACAATTATTTTATTAAAAGTAGAACACAATTCATTAACATTGCATGTCTTGCAATGGTAAAGTTTTACAGTTTGATTAATATTTCAAGAACCCAATGTGTTTTTTCTCACTTATATGATCTCCTTGATAAATGCATATCTACAACAAGTGGGCTACTATGACATCTATTTCACGCTCTATTAAGTTGGTTCAGTTTTTGCATTTAGGTTAATTTTTTTTATAAATTCTTATCTGGTATTTATAAATGAAATTCCCCCATACAATCTTACAGAGTAAGTTTAAATTCTACCATGATCTTCATTTAACCTTTAACCTTAAATTTTGTATTCAGTTCAAAAGGTCAGAATTCAATATTGGTTTTAGAGGACACAAAATCCTTGATTTTCTGATTAGTTTGTTTTTCCAGAGTTATATAACTTTATACGTCAAAACTCAGTCAAATTAACTTTTCTTTCAGGACGATTACTCGGTAACTTAATAAGAAGTTATCACTTGTATGTGTTCCTTGTGAATATCACTTTTTAAAAATTTATTTTATGTAAGTTAGACTGTTTTTACTTTTAGCTCTGGGGTGGTTATATTTGGTGCAGCAGTCAATATGGAAGTTTCCCTCACTGTAAACTATGCGATTGGTAAGTTTCTGTGGTTAAAATGTCTAGCATATTCTTTATATAGTGGAAACAGTTATGGTATCCAAACAAAAATGACCACTCGATTCTTACAAATATCCCTGATGTGAGATACAACATAATGACAATGACTTCGGTAATAATCGGTAAACTTCGGAAGCACGATACAAATAAAGAAGTGGGTTTCAACTTGAGAAAGATCTATCTACATAATTCCTGCTATAAACTTTTGGTTAAACTTATATTTGGTCAAAAAGAAAAATAATTTACCGTAATGATCTATTATGGTTTGGATACCTTGAAGAAAGTTTGATAGCTTCGAAGGTCTGAAGGTTTTCAAACTATCGGTCAGTTAGGAGATAAGAGATTTAAGAAAGAATCCATCTGAATAACAACAAATTCCTTTTAAACAAAACTGCCTTACATTTTCACCTTTATGTACTACAGAAAAATCTTTCATTGCAAAAGTTCTGAGCAGTAGCAGGTCACAGCTAATTCGTGATAGTTGTGAAAAATGACTATGGTGAGTGGTAACATGGGTAACGATCAGATAATGATTACTTAATTAACAAATGCATTGGTAATACCTACAAATTATCATTCCAGTATTCATGCAGTCAAAAATTCCTTTGAGCATTGCTACTTGTAAGCTGTAAGCTTGCCAGTTATTTCTTATTTTTGACAATGAAGACGTGTTCAGTTAAGTGTTACAGTCCTAAATTACAGATATTTAATACATTTCAGCATTTATAGACACAGATATTGGTGGAACACCATCAGGATTAGACAAATTAGTTTTGTTGGATTATCAAGATAGATATGAGGTAAATTTATGTCTTTTCCCTAGTTCTTGGCCATTAAGTCTGAAAAGATTATATTTAGTAATGAATTATTGGTGTTTCTTTGATACTGAATAATTTACAAAATAAGTTATTTTTATGATATATATTTGTAGGAAGAACTTGAATATCAGTTACAGAACTTTAAACTGGTAATACCAGATACAGCTTCATATGTAGGCTATGTATACAACAAAGAAAGAGTTCTCTACATACCAGGTAAATTATCTCTAACATACCGATGAATTGAGCACTTAAAAATAAGTTTTGTACCTGTAGAAGATATTGTAAATCTAAATTTAGTACATTGTTGTGTCACTCCAGGCTGTTTTGACAGATTTAACTTACATTTGTAAAGCTGATTAGGATTTGTTGTGGTAGGATCCTTATCCGTTTTATTCCGCAGATGTGAAACAAGTTATGTAACAATATCTGAAATGGACATTGAATCACTCTTCAGTTTGAGGACAAAATGAAAAGACTTGTGAAGTTTGACAAAAACTGAAGTTCAAATTGAAAAAAATGGAAATACCTTTTAAGAGTATATTTGCAAAATAATAGTATCTCTCATTAAATGAAGAGCGTTATAAAATTTTATTTGAAAGGTTACCATAGATTCTAATATGACGTGCCTCTTTCGCTATAGAAACAAAACCATGTTCTATATAGAACAATTATTATTGACACATGTGTACAATATGATATTGACGTGTAGCATGAACCACACATGAAATCACTAAACTGTTGTATTTTGTCGATAAAATAAAGTTTCAAAGTCATATACATATTCTTCCATCTCACTGAATCTATCCTGCATATATCACTTTGCAAACAATGAGCAAAGCTCGTCATAAACCAAGGTATAATGTCATACATTCAAATGACGCCTGATTGACAGTCAAAAACGGAAAATCGTAACGCTCGGTGTAAAATATAAACAAATATAAGGCCTAACGATGTTAAAATAACCATAGAGCATGGCACCAATGACTTATTTCTTAATTTGCTTTTCAATTTAGGTGAAACAGAATTGATAGACATCCAGGCCCCTGGAGGACATGTATTGGGTGCAGGTTTGTTTCTTCTTTAATGAATACATACCTGTTGACCAATCAGGCTTTACGTTATTTAACTTCATTGACTGCGCTCATTGAATTTACTTAGGTACAGGAAACTTAAAAATTGAGTACTTACGGCAGAAATTGGTACTTATACTCTTTCAAAAGTGAAAAACTGGAAAATCTTACACTCATTTTTAAAATTCAGCGTCTTTTCCCTCATTCCGCTGCGCTCCACTCGGGAAAGACGTGAATTTGAAAAACTCTGAAGATTTTCCAGTCGTCACTTTGAACTCGTGTAAGAACCTATTAATCTTACATCATTCATGGAAAAATTTGAAAGTATCATAATGTTTCTATATAAAAGTGAAATAAGCATTTTGTACTGTGCTTTCTAGATCTATGAAAAAAATATTAAATTCATATTGAATCTCAGTATAAACAATTACAAAGGGAAATAACAAATTAAACCATTTATTGCAATAATATTCCATGAATTATAATTGAGGTGATATAATTGTTACATTCATAGAATTTGTTTCTTAATTGTAGGATGTTGTGATAAGTGTGCTGTATTTTTCTCCAGCAGTGTTGGTTTATTTACTATATCTATGACACAGAAGCAAGATGTCAGGTACAATCCTTTTTGTCTGATATGACATGATGCATTTATTATGCATAAAAAGCCATACTCCCATTCCAGCAATTAAGACTGTCAATAAATGATGTCACTCTTAAAATATTAACAAAAGGTTTGACATTTAAAGGTTTTTGAACAGTTTAATATGCATATTCACAAAGCGTTTTCTTTTTAAAGCAGTGTTTAAGATTCAATAGACTTAAAAGGTCTGTCTACAATTACCAAAAGGAATCAAATCATCTTTTATGTGATGTTTTGACAATAAAATATGTTTAAAGTAATCATCCTGTTTGAATCCTGATAATCCTTGCATCTTTTTTTAGCTCAGCTGGACCAAAGGGTCATTTGAGCTATTACCATACCATCTGTTATTGTCGTCCGTCGTCATCCTAAATTTTCCTTTAAAGATCTTCTTGTCAGAAACCGCTTGGCTAATTGGAACAAAACTTGGCAGGAATGTGCTTAGGTGGTCCTCTTTTAGAAGTTTATCCGATGATGCTGCCCGTCATCCAGGATGGCCACCACAGCTGAACATAGTTTAACATAGGACCCTATGGGGAATTTACTTAAAGACCTTCTTGTCTGAAACCACTAGGACAATTGGAACAAAACTTGGGGGGTCCTCTTTCAGAAATATATCTGATGACCTTGCCCGCCATCAAAGATGGCTGCCAGAGCTGAACATAGTTTAACCTAGGACCCTATGCAAAATTTCATTTTAAAATCTTGTCTGAACCACTCGGACAGTTGGAACAAAACATTGCAGCAATGGTCCTAAGGTGGTCCTCTTTCAGAATTGTATCCAATGACCCCACCCACCATCAAAGATGGCCACCAGAGCCAAACTTAGTTTAACATTGGACCCCATTTGAAATTTACTTAGATCTTGTTTGAAACCACTTGGCCAATTGGAACAAAACTTGACGGCAATGGTGCGTAAGTGGTCCTCTGATGACCTTGACTACCATCAAAAATGGCTGCTAGAGCCAAAAATAGTTTAACATAGGATTCTATGGGAAATTTGCTTAAAGATATTCTTGCCTAAAACCCCTTTGCCAATTGGAACAAAACTTGACAGCAATTGTCCTTAAGTGGATCTCTTTCAGAATTGTATGGGAAATTTACTTAAAGATCTTCTTGTGTGAAACCACAAAGCCAATTGGAACAAAACATGGCAGCAATGGTCCTTAGTTGGTCCTCTTTTAGAATTATATCTGATGACCCTGCCCACCATCCAATATGGCCACTAGAGCTAGTTTGACATAATACCTTATGGGAAAGTTCACTGAAATTACTTCTTGTTTGAAATTTGCAAAGCAAGTGAGCCTATTGGAACTTGACAGTAATGTTCCAGATTGCCAGACAAGATGACATAGTCAGATAATCTATTCTGCAAATGATTTCCAGGTGAGTGATACAGGCTCCTGGGAGCCTCTTTGTTGGAGATTTTAATGTTGATACATCTTTCAAAATTCTGTCCATAAAATGCTATCTGGTATTCAGATTGTCCACTATTGTTAAAAATAAGAAAGTGAACTTGTCTGAAAATGAAACTTCTCGAAGCAAAGTTTGCTCAAATGATACATGTATGTATGGGATCATCTTTCTAAATTATGTTTGGTTATCATCCTATTTGAATCCTGATAATCCATTGCATCTATTTTTAAAGGGCCATGTGAGCTATTACCATCACTTGGCGTTCATTGTCTATCTTCGTCGTCCGTCTTTGTCTTCCATTGTCATCCTTATGGGTCAACCAGTATCATTACTAACCATTATAGCTAAGAAAAATAGAAAAAATCTATGAGTCTCTGAAATGTCTTATGATATGTACAGTTTTTGTTTCAGGTGGTGTTTTTTTTGTATATCGATATTTGCTTAAATTTAGAAGGGTTAACTCAATGTCTTCACAATTCTGTCTTAAAATGTAGAAACATATTTCTATTTTGAATGCAATTATTGTCCTGTTTGTTATATTTCTGCATGAGAATTTCCACGAATACTGAATTTAGAGATGTGATTGATTGGAAGTTGATTTTTAACATAATGGTAGCAACTTTCTTGTGCAGACTGCAAGAAGGTGAATTTTTATGTTGAAAGATACAATATTTTTTACTTTTTTTGATAGTATAAATTTTAGATTTTCACATACTTGCGGTACAATTATCATAATTTCCTGACAACAGAAATGATCATTTATAACTCTGTTATTTTTCATTTGGTGTCCACAAATTCAGGCTCTTTGGAAAGGAAATGAAAATTTGAAAAGGATAATGGAAAATAATACCTTCTAAATGAAATGGTTTTTAATGGTTCATTTATAATTCAGCCCAAATACTTGATAAAAAACAATTTGAGTTATTTTTCAATATTGACAAATACTTGGTATGTTTAGAGTAACTCTATTAATTTTTATAGTCTTGTAGAAGAACCAAATTATGATGTTTCAAAGGCAGATATGGTATGTATGTTTTTAGTGTTTATTTTCATCTTAATGGAATCATTATAAATAGATTTAATACACATATATCCATTCAATACTTATGGCCTCTAGAATGTATAAAATTCTGTATTAAAGATTTCATGCATATTTAAATATTTTTATTACAATAGATTTATTCCAAGATTATGACCTGGAATCTGTGTAATTTTTAGCCTACCTAACCCAAAGGGTCAAGTGAGCTATTCTCATCACTTGGCGTCCGTTGTTGTCCTTTAACTTTTTTACATAAATCTTCTCCTCTGAAACTACTGGGCCAAATAGAACCAAACTTGGCCACAAGCATCATTAGGGTATCTAGTTTAAAAAATGTGTACGATGACCATGTCTGCCAACCAACATGGCCCACATTGCTAAAAATAGAACATAGGGGTAAATTGCAGTTTTTGTCTTATATCTCAAAAACTAAAGCATTTAGAGTAAATCTGACATGGGGTAAAATTGTTCATCAGGTCAAGAAAATTTCAGACCCTTTGTTGGGTTATTGCCCCTGAATTGTTTATTTTAAGGAAATTTTGCAGTTTTAGGTTATTATCTTGAATATTATTATAGAGAGAGACAAACTGTAAACAGCAAAAATGTTCAACAAGGTAAGATCTACAAATAAGTCAATATGACCAAAATCATTGATTGAATCCTTATAGGAGTTTTTGCCCTTTATAGACGGCATCCACGGTAAATTTTCGTTTAAAGATCTTTTCCTCTGAAACCACAAGGTCAATTGGACCACACTTTGGTGGAACGGTCCTTGTGTAGCCCCCTTGCAAATGTATGTCCGACATCCCCGACTTCCAACCGACATGCAGCTGTTACAAAAAATAGAAAAAAGGGGGGATGAATTTCAAAAATCTTCTATGAAACTACAAGGCCAATTAGAACTCGGCAGCAATGGTCCTTAGGAGGTCCTCTTTCAGAAATGTGTCTGATTTCATGGACCCTGAACCAAGATGGCCGCCACAGCAGAAATTAGTTTAACATAGGACCCTATGGGAAATTAACACAAAAATTTACTCGTCTGAAACTACTGAGCCAATTGGAACTAAACCTTGGTCCTTAGATGGTCCTCTTTCAGAATTGTGTCCGATCACCCGGATTGTCAACAAAGATGGCTGCCACCGCTGAACTTAGTTTAACATAGAACCCTATAGAAAAACCAGCCAAATTGACTGCAACACTTAAATTTTTAGTCCTGCTCAAGGTGAAAAGTTAAATCCAGGTGAACGATACAGGCTCTTGAGAGCCTCTAGTTTAGATATACAGGTAGAAAAAACTTTTTTAGCTCATCTGGCCCATGTGAGCTATTGCCATCACTTGGCATCTTTTGCTTGTCGTCATTGTCTTAAACTTCCTTTGAAGATCTTCTCCCCTGAAACCTCTGGGCCATTTGGAACAAAATTTGGCAGCAATGATACTTAGGTGGTCCTCTTTCGGACTGGTAGACCCTGCCAAGGTGGCCGCAAGAGCCGAAAACATAGGACCCTATGGGAAATTTACTTAAGATCTTCTTGTTTGAAACCAGTGAACAATTTGGCAAAGTCATTGAGCCAATTGGAACTTGCCAGCAATGTTCCAGACTGCTAGTCAAGATGGACATAGTCAGACAATTTATTCTGCAAAGGATTTCCAAATGAGCGATACAGGCTCCTGTGAGCCTCTATTTTCTTAGATATGAAACTTTTCTTTGTGATTATATGTTGTATTAGTATTTTTGGATATATACAGTGTAGATATAGTATTAGTTAGAATATTCTTGAAGTGTACCAAAAGGTCTATGTCAGCTGAGTGTACAAACAAAACATGAACAGTATAACATATTTTCTGTATGGATATGTTATTATTACAGTCTGTATTAGCAGCCAGTTCTACACAGATACAGGAACTCAGTATGAGTGATGACAAGATATCCAGACTAAAAGCTGCTTTCTTAGCTGCAATGAAAGGGAATATGGTATAATTATATATATATCTGTCTAATCTTGCTTTCTACATTAAAGATAAACTTTACAAAGAATTATAGCTAACCCTTTTACTGTAGGTATTAGAGCACTTCACTTCCCCTTAATTAAAGTTTTGGAATTGTTTTGATTTAAGTTTTGGAACAACTCTTGAATATATACCAGTACAGTGCAAATTATCATCATAACAAAATTAGACAAGTCTGTTATCTGTAATATGTCTTTGATAGCTTTAAAAAAATTGTGATGACTAGTCTTTAGTATAAGTATTTAGAAGATTTCTAATGCATTCAGACAGCCTTAAGATTACATACATCATCAATGGGAATATCATATTTTGTAGAGACAAGCCCAGGCCAGTGTAGATGAATTATTTCCTGTGGATAGTGCTAGTAATACAGATTTGGATCAGATTGTTACTTCATTAAGTAAAGATTTGATCGATGATTATCCAGCATCTGATCCACGTTGGGCAGAATCTAGGCAAGGTATGATAGTAGTCAAATACAAACAAGACAAAAACTACACAATGTGTTGAAGTTTAGAATTGTAATTAGGATAGAATCTAGGCAAGGTGTATTAGTCTGATATTATATTTAGTGCAGAATCTAGGTAAGGTATGATTCTATGGAATAACTTGTATTATATTATCTAGACAGTCTGGTGTTGTATTCAGAACATAATCTGCAAAAAGTGTAATAGTCTGATATTGTATTTAGTAAAGTGTAGAATCTGGCAAGGCATGATAGTTTGCATTATATCTAGTGCAGAATCATGATAAGGTGTGATAGTCTTGTATTACATTTGGTGAAGACTAATGTTGTATTTAGCACAGAATCTAGGCTACGTATGGTAGTCTGATATCTAGGCTGTCTATAATAGTTTGGTATTGAATTCGGTACAAACTAGACCAAGTGTGACAGTTTATTATTTGTTTAGGGTAGAATCTAGGAAGAGTATGATCATTTATTGAACACAAAAATAGAACATCATTTGAAATCTTCCAAAGTTTAGACAAATTATGTTGGTTTTACAAAATGACTATGTTGTATTCTCTCTTTCAGTGTGAAAAAGGAATTTGTTAATGTTATAACATTTATTTTTATAGACAGTAATGACAAAAAATAATTATAACAAAGGTTTTTATGTTGATTTGATAGTGAAATATAATATGATAAAATTTTGATATTTTATTTTTTATGATGATTTTGTTTTCAGATTCTGGTAGTAGTACAACATCATTGATTATTTTGAACCAACTGAATGATAAAGTTAAGGCTCATGATTATATCATCAATTTTCTGAAGAAAGTAGGACTGTGGGATAAGGTATATATGTACAATGTAATTTTGTTACTGTGTACTGTATATTATGATATCCAGCACTTTATTGGGCCAAGCATATCTTTAAATGTTCACCTGCAATGTTGTGGTCTTATCATGATGTGCTGAGCGAAGCCCTTTATAATTTTTTTGCTACAACATTTTAAATCTATCACATTAACCAATTTATTAGTCTTATCTTGCATGAAACATATGTAAACAATATTCTTTCAGTTAACAATTGTTCAAACCAGAGACATGAGAATATTAACACGGAATGTCCTTTGTGAACATGCAGAAAAAATACAAGCTGCCATAGCACTGAGGACACAGCATTCCAAGTAAGCAATGTTGTAATGTATTATATAACAGATTTCTAATACTTTTCCTTAAAACTACTAATAAAAAAGTTGCATGCCATTTTAAGATAAGAATTCTTATTCATATGTCTAAGCCACTCTACAAAATGTATAAAACAGAGTCAAAATAAAGAAGTTCATAAAACTTATTCATTACTTCATTCACATTGTCATTCTTGTTGTCTATCTTATTGTCACTATGGTCCATGTAGTGCCTATAATGATCTAAATTATTCTTATTATGCCTAGCCCACGAATGTGGATTGGGCATTTGAGTTACCCTTGTCCGTCCGTATGCAACTATGTGGTTAAGTTTTGCGTTTAGGATTATTTCTTTGGAACTAAGCATAGTGTATCAATGAAACTTCATCAGTGGATGTGCCTTGGGTAGTACTGAGCAGTTATACAATAATTGGGTAATTATGACCTACATTTTATGCTTGAGCAACTCTGGTTAAGTTTTGCATTTAGGTTCATTTCTTTGTGTTTAAATATGGATTTTGGGGTGGGGCATCCATGTATTACAGACACAATTTCTAGTTACTCTCTGACTTATCGTGGTCTGAGTTGTCCCATATATTTATGATTGGAAAATTCCCATTGTTATTGATAAAAAAAAAATGGAAGTTGTAAACAAGTGAAAACTGAAATTCATAAGAAAGTAAAAATACCTCTTATCACATAAATAACAATATGAAACATTCAAACATATTTTGTAGTACATGTAGTCAAAATTGATTTATACCTTATTGTATAGACAGTAGTATGATATAAAAGGGGTTAAAGTACATTGTATTCTGTTATAGAACAGCTGATATTGAACTGAAAAAAATAATTATTTTGTGAGTTTTTTTTTCTTAGGCCTTTAATTTTTAATTAATTGGTTTACAGATTTTTTTTTTAAAAATTGGGTCGGTCGGTCGGAAAAAAAAAGAAAAAAAAAAGAGGGAAAATCATGTACTTTTGAACTATCTTAGTTATATTGCCAAATATACAAAGGTTGCAAATGATTTGAAACCCAAATGTCAGAACATCTATCTTGAAAGTTGTTGTTCAGTAGACCATTCCCTTTTTAAGGGACCCGACTCGTCAACTACGACAATATAAAATGAGTGGATTCAATATCTTACGGAATCAAGATATTCATACAAAATGAACTTAAAAGCCGCAGGGATTCTAACAGGAAATTCGTTTCATAAAACTTGTTTCGGAAATTGGCATCAACTAACGGCTATAAATAGATTTTTTTTGGATCATGTTTACAAGTATTTTATTAATGGATAATCTATTTTTTAGACGAATTGGAACATAATCTTTTATGAAATTTTGATGCAAAAAGGATTTTATTTTATTTTTATTTTTGGGATGGCTGATTTCAGATGGTCGGCGGTAATAAAAAACCCAAATTTTCAATTTTATTTTTTTCTTCAAATCGGCAAAATTGGGTCGGCGGATCCGTAAACCAACTAATTAAAAATAAATGCCCTTATTTATTTAATTTTATTTAAGCTACACATCATTGGTGGATGCAGCTATAAGGAGAGTGCTGGAAAAACGTGGTGAATTCAGTTCACTTCAAAGTCTTACACCTCAAGATGTTTTCTACAGAGAAGTAAGTCAAAATCCAGTCTGTTCTCTTTGTTTTTTGGATTTAACACAACTTTCAGCACAATTGGCAATATCATGGCTGAAAAGTTTTATTGGTCATGGTAATCTGAATTCCTGGAGAGAACCATCAGTATTTGAGAGGAAAACTTTCATTTAAGATCTGAGTAAAACACTTTACTGTCAGTAGGATTCACACTCACATCTTCAGTGTTGATAGGCAAGTGATCAGTAATTGTTATGGCAGACTACTGGTACTTAGAACCACTCATCAATTGAGTTCCAAGCATTTAATTGTACATAGAGATATTTATACAGATACATCCTGCTTGGGAGAGGTATTTGCTAAAAATCCAGTCGAGAGACGTGAAATCTCCCAGGCCCAAGGTGCAAGGGAAATTTTGTCTTGAGACTGGTATTTTTCGCAAATACCCCTCCCGAGCATAATGTATCTGTTTAATTACACCGAATGTCAAAATAAATTTAATTTTTCTATCTACAAACACTTATACTAAAACGCAATGATGATGTAGACTTTTCAAGCGTCCAGTTGGATAAGAGAATTTTTCGCAAATACCACAGCAGAGGGTAAAAAGTGCAAAAACATTTTGGCAAATGTCCTGCTGCCTCTCAAATCATTTGTAATGCATAATATTTGTGAAAAATACTCCTCTAATGAACCAATCAGATTACATCATTTTTATATAAGGTGTTATTCGTAAAGATAACGGTTTCTCTTGGTATAAAATAAGATTGCATTATTGATATTATGCTTCATATTTTATGAGGTCTTTGAAATGTAAAGATTTTATCTAAAACTACATGACCATTTTCTTTTGATATGGCAATACAATATCCCTCATTCTACTGGCTATTTATGACAAGGTTTGAAATAACGTGATATATATGTAGATTACATATCCCCAGAATATTTAGAGATTGTGTAGTTTGAAGTGAGTTCATTTATTTAGTGGTTAGTATGCCAATTATGCAAGTGTTTTACTGTCTGGAAAGTTCCGACATATTTTATCATTGGTAATCATTAGCATATCATCATTTTTGCTAAGCTGTGTCACACTTGAACTAATCATGTGATTCATAATTACAAAGATATAAATTGAAACATGTTGAAAATTATATTATTAAATGAAGAGATTGTGGGATTCATTTTCAGATAAAAAAAAAAAATGGAAAGTGTTTAAAATTATATTGCCCAATTGTTCAGTTAATTAAGATACCAGATTTATTTTCTTAAAAATAAAAATATGGTTAAAATGTCTTTTTTTTTTTTTTTAACTTGAATAGAAGAAAGTTTTACTTTCTTATAGGTGTCAAAAGTGCATGAAATAGTGGAAGCACTAATGGAGTATGAAGAAGATTTCTTGTCAGCAGACGTAACAACACAGGAAGTGTTGACAGTGGTGACCTCTGTTAATGCTGTGTTACAGGTAGCAATATATTTAGTTGACAGTAAAACTTAAAGATTCTAAAAATTAAAGGGACCAACAAAATCAGTTCAAACCAAAGGGTAGTTTGGGTAATCAAAGTTCTTCAGAATAGAATGTTGGATGAAGGGACTTAAAAAACTATATCCAGATACCAAGCTTGGTTATTCAAATTATTCAAGTTGTGGACACTGCAGTTCCACCACATTTTTATCTTAACTGGCCTATAAGACCATGCGAGCTATTGCCATCACTTGGCATCTGTCATCATTCGCCGTAAACTTTCCTTTAAAGATTTTCTCCTCTGAAACCACTGGGCCAATTAGGACCAGACTTTGGTGGCATGGTTCTTGGATGGCCCCCTTCCAAAATTCGTCTGGAATCCCTGACTTCCAACTGGCTGCTGTTACTAAAAATATAAAAAAGGGGGGATGAATTTCAAAAATCTTCTTCTATGAAACTACATGGCGAATTGGAACCAAACTTGGCAGTAATGGTCCTTAGGAGGGTGTCTTTCAGAATTGTGTCCGATCACCCAGATTGTCAACAAAGATGGCCGCCACAGCCAAACTAAGTTTAACATAGGACCCTAAGGAAAATTCATTTAAAAATCTTCATGTTGAATCCACTGAGCCAATTATAACTAGACTTGGTAGCAATGGTAATTATATGACCTCTTTCAGAATTTTGTTTGATGACCCAGATTGTCAACCAGGATGGCCACCACAGCCGAACTTAGTTAAATATAGGACCCTGTGGGAAAATTCATTGAAAATTTTTTTCTGAAACCAGTTGACCAATTGAAACCAGACTTGGTAGCAATGGTGCTTAGGTGGTCCTCTTTCAGAATTGTGTCAGATGGACCAGACTGTCTACCAAGATGGCCGCCGCAGCCGAACTTAGTTTAACCTAGGACCATACTGGGAAAATTCATTGAAAAATCTTCATGTCTGAAACCATTGAGACAATTGCAATGGTCCTTAGATGGCCCTCTTTCAGGATTGTGTCTGATTACCCGGTCAGTGAACCAAGATGACTGCCACATCTGAACTTAGTTTAAGATAGAACCACTTGACCAATTTGAACCTGACTTGGCAGCAGTGGTCCTTAGATTTTCTCTTTCAGAAGTATGTCAGATGCCGAATGTCAGTCAAGATGGCCACCACAACAAAACATAGGTTAACATAGGACCCTACGGGAAAACCAGCTGAATTGACTGCTTAACTTTAATATTAGTCCTGCTTATGGTGGACAAGTTAAGTCCAGGTGAGTGATACGGGCTCTTGAGAGCCTCTAGTTGGGTACTTTAACAGTTATAAAGATTACTTTAACAGTAATTTAACAGTTTCCACACAAGAGCTCTATTTTATTTGAATTTATGTCTAAATTCATTAAAAATACATGCATATTCATGCAGTTTGAAAGTTTATATTTTTTACTTGTCAGTCTATGTTTACCAAAGCCTTACAGTACAGACAGATTAAGGCATCAGTATACCAGACATCAGTACCAGAAACTTTTGAGTATACACCTTGGACATCTACTGTTGGGGAGAGAGGTATCAGAACTATACTTATGAAGCAGGTATGTTTCAGAAAATGTTATATATAAAATTGTATATTCAAAAATAAAAGTGTCAATTTATTATTCTAAATCTTAAAATTTACAAAAATGTTTAATTAATTAATGTGGACATATTTTGGTTTTTAAATAGACGTTATAAGCAAAATTAAAATGCAGGAATGGATATCCCTTAAGGGAAACATGACATTACAATGTTGAACAAATCCTCACAAGAAATGAATGTATTATTTCACGACAAACACGAAATAAATTATCATATCGGATGAATTACTCTGACCATTTTCATGCTTAAATGTACTTTTTCATGCACATCTCTCAGTTAAGACTATGGTTTACACTTCTGCTATCTTCTGTTCCAGTAAAAAATAGAAGGTGTTAATTCTTTTTTGCCTGTTTTCATACTAAATTCATGGAAATTAAAGTTTTGAAATATTATTCTGTCTATAAATTTCAAAGACACTAAATAACCTCATTTGAACACCATACAATTTTTCAATCTGTATGCCTCAAATTCAGATGAAACTGATAAATAGTACCGGTAATATGAGTTTTTCTCATTTTATGGGTTTTTAAAAATATTGCCTTTATTATATCTCCACTTCAAAGGAGATGGGGATATACTGTTTTACCTTTGTGATTCCGTCCGTGTGTGTGTCTGTCTATAACATAATTTTTCGTAACACTTTTCTTTGCAACTACTCATCATAGCTGCTTGATATTTTGTCACATGCCTTCTAAAGGTATGCCATATCGTGGGATACGTTTTCGGACCAAGGCAACATCAACTTCCTGTTTGGCGACCATTTATTTCTCGACCTTATGGAAAAACGGGGGTACCACTAGTGAGCAATGGCTCACAGTACATCTTGTTATCTTAGCCTTTCAAAACTGTGGCTCCTTTGAAAGAAGAAACCTCAGTTAAGGCATCGTAGATTCTGAATTTTACTCAGAAAAGTAATCAGTCATATCTAACATTATAACAGTAATGTATTAGAATTATACATTTATATTTTAATTCATAAAAAATTGATATCGTAATAAATCTTTATGATTTTAAAGGGAATATAAGGAGGGAATAAATTTTTTTAAATCAAATCGAAATTTGTTTTCATTATCACATGGGAATGTCTCAGCCAATCTGAAATTTGTTAGATGATATAGAGTAGAATAATAACAACCATGTTATGAGTGAAGCACAAACAGAATCAGCCATTTCCATGGCAGACAGCCCATGACAGACATGATAATGTCTGTTATAGGTGAATATCCAAAAAACGTTGTTAATTTGACAATGTTACAGAACAGTTATATTGATGTCCTAATGACAAAATTTCTGTGGTCATTTCCTCATGCAGACTATAGAAAAAAAATTAAAATGTTGTAGTTTAGGCCAGCCTTAAAATATTTCAGTTTGCCCAAACCCAACCCATGGCTGTTGGGTATGGGTAGGTACGTAGGCAAATTATCTTTTTTTTTGGAACAGAGATATTAATAAATATTTAACATGTCAAAAACAAAATCATAGTATCAGTCAGTCTGACATGGTGCCTATCTAATAAATCTAAATTATTATTTTTAAGGAAAAGGGCATTTATAGCTGCAAGGTTTATCATTGTGAGTTTATTCTTTAGGTCTTGAGAATATATGTGTGAAAGGGATAGGTTTTTCCACATAAAAAATGGGTTTAAACCCAGCACACTTTGTGCCTGTACTAATTCAGGTTTTCTGGACCTGGCAAGTGTTGTTTGTCAGTGTTTTAATATTGCTTTGTTTAGGCATCTGTTCTTTTGGAGGAGGTGTGGGTGTTATTAAAATATACTAATGAAACCAGCCATGTCCTTTTAAAACTAGCATCCAGATTGGAATAAACGGACATGATTAAAAACCGGAAATAAAAAAAAAAGATCGACATTTGATACGAAAAAAAAGAATTTGACTCGGCAGGATTTTTTTGGGTCGTTCGCGTTTGGGCAAACAAACATATTTTTTATTCTGGCCATATGGAAGAAAAAGGTTCTTATACTCATGAAAAAGATTTTTAATTATAGCGATTTTTGTTAGAGCCTATTATAACTCATAATAAGTTAATCATCGATACATACTTTTTATCTTTTTTTAGTCCCCCCCCGGCAAAGCACTCCGGCTGTCCATCCGTCAGTCATTCAGTCCGTCAGTCACACTTCAGTTTTCTTTTTTAGATAATGTTTAACCAACTGATTGCATTTTTTGTATGTGAGCTTATAATCATGAGTTACAGATCAAGTTAGAGTTTCACGCTGATCAGATATTTATTGTGAGAGTTATTTGCCCTTGGAAATAGGAATTATTGTCAAAATAATAGTTTTCTGGACTTGTTTTGCAAACCCTTTTACCAAATGATCATATTTTTGGTATTTGAGCTTATAATGATGAGATACAGATCAAGTATGAGTTTCATGCTGAACGGATAATTATTGTGAATGTTATGACCCTTGGAAATAGGAATTCATGCCAAAATATTTTCCGGACTTTTTTAGCAAACGCTTTTACCAATTAATCTTATTTTTGGTATGTGAGCTTATAATGATGAGCTACAGAGTAAGCTGATCTGGTAATTATTGTGTACCCCTTGCAAACATAGTTCCAGAATTTTTAGGAGTCACTCTGTCCATACGCTTTTGTCTGATTCACATACTCAAGGATATTTTGCATATTTTCTCACAGCTCGAACTGGTAGGCGACATTGTATTGCCCAGAATACTTTCAGAATGCTTGTTTATATTTAATTTTATGTATAGTATAGTAAAACTTTGGAAGAAGCCTTGCCAGAGACTGGAGATGCTGAGATACGTGATGTATTGTTTGAACAACTGGTAAATCTAACAGACATAGTACTGGATGGATATAGTTGTCAGTTAGATTCACTTAGACAGTCTCTACAGTATGAACAGTTACTGAAGAAGTTTGAGCAGGATAGACACAACATGATAGCACCTTTTTGTATGTATTTATAATGTTGTGATATGGCTGAAGGTCAACAGCATGGCATAAAGCACTAATCAGTTAATGTATGTTTTTATAAAGGTTTACAATGCTTCAATCTGCCATACCGTCAACATTGTTACACTATATGAGAAAAATGATTAAATGTCTTGAAAACTTGACACTTGTATTATTTAGGAGATACCTATTTAATGCCTTAACATGCTTTTAATAGTATAAAGGAATTGCTATTAACATATATATTTTTCATGACGATAGAATTTAAAATTTCGTAAATTTATTTCCATTAATATATTAAGCAAAATTAAGATACTATACATTTGTGAAAGAAAATGATTATTGTTATGATTTTTGACAGTGGAATATGAGAAATATGAGTTGGCAGCATCATTAGCAGAGAAATACTATGATTTCGAAATCCTCATACAATTATGTGACAGTACAGAAAACTCAGATAGGATTGAACGTTATCTTACACAGTTTTCTGACCAGGTAAAGATAATGCTCTTCAGAAAAATATCATTGTATTTTTATGCACATATTGACATTTTGTCAATTTAAATGAATAATTTTTGACAGTCATATTGTCATTGAGTGAAGGAGTGTAAAATTAATTTTGTTTTTATTTTCAGTATTGTTTTAATTAACTTCTGAAATTGATTGATACCAAATAGAATGTATTCTGAGTTACATTTGCCTGTTCTGATGGAATTGAACAAAAATATTTATTATTGGTGTAAATCATTTTTGTGTCGCCTGTGGAACGCATGGTCGACACATAGGGATCACTATCTGTCGTCTGGCGTCTTGCGTCGTCACACTTTTCTTCTATCCTCAACTACTCGTAAACCGCTCAAAGGATTTTGATGAAACTTTCTCTGTGCATTAACCTCAACTACTCCATAACCACTCAAAGGAATTAGATGAAACTTTCACTGTGAATTAATCTTAATGCACAGGTGAGCATATTTATTTCATTTTTAGAAAATTTTTATTTTTTTTGTGTAAAAAATGACATTTTTTGAACAAAAAAAGGGGGGGGGGGGGTCAAAACTGCTATCCTCTACTACCCCATAACCGCTCAAAGGAATTTGATGAAACTTTCTGTGCATTAACCTTAATGCACAGATGTGCATATATATTTCATTTTTAGAAAATTTTAATTTTTTTTGTGTAAAAATTGACATTTTTGAAAAAAAAAGGGGGGGGGGGGTCAAAACTTCTATCCTCAACTACTCCATAACCACTCAAAGCAATTTGATGAAACTTTCTCTTTGCATTAACCTTAATGCAAAGGTGTGCATATATATTTCATTTTTAGAACATTTTAATATCTTTTGTAAAAATTGACGTCCGCAGGCGACACATGTCTTCCTTGGAAGACTCACACATTTTTGTAATTTTATAGGAATCATTATTCCTTTGAAATCAGAATTTAGTGTTGTTGTTTTGTTGAACCATTAATTCCTATAGTATCCATGTAAAGTATTTTGTTTGTCATGCTTTACCATCTTTTGTCTACATTCAATAATTTTCTCCAACTTACACAATAATCGTAGCAAAATAGAACTAATACACGTAAGAAGATATTTATAGCATACTTACTGAAAATTGTTCTATTACAGAAATTTGCTGATTATCTATATGCTTGGTATCTGAAGAAAGGTAATAACATTTCATAATAACATTTCATATAAATTAATTTTGTTTTTAGTTTCAGTATTGTTTTAATTAACTTCTGAAATTGATTGATACCAAATAGAATGTATTCTGAGTTACATTTACACTGAATGGAATGAAACTAAATTATGAATTAATATATCTAAATCATTGTAATTATTTTTTAGCTCACCTGGCCCGAAGGGAAGATGGCCGCCAGCGGGGAACTTAGTTTAACATAGGACCCTATGGGAAATGCATACAAATGACTTCTTTTAGAGAACAGTTGAATGGAATGAAACCAAACATGGCATGAATGTTCCTTATGAGGTGCTGACCAAGTGTTGTTACTTTGTAGCCGATCCATAATCCAAGATGGCAGCCAGCGGGGGACTTAGTTTAACATAGAACCCTATAGGAAATGCATACAAATGACTTCTTTTAGTGACCCACTTAATGGAATGAAACCAAACATGGCATGAATATTCCTTATGAAGTGCTGACCAAGTGTTGTTACTTTGTAGCCGATCCATCATCCAAGATGGCCGCCAGCGGGGAAATTAGTTTAACATAGGACCCTATGGGAAATGCATACAAATGACTTCTTTTAGAGAACCACTGAATGGAATGAAACTAAATCTGGCATGAATGAACCCTTATAAGGTGCTGACCAAGGGTTGCTACTTTGTAGCTGATCCATCATCCAAGATGGCCGCCAGAGGGGGACTTTGTTTTACATAGGACCTTATGGGAAATGCATACAAATGACTTCTTTTAGAGAACAGTTGAATGGAATGAAACCAAACATGGCAATAATGTTCCTTATGAGGTGCTGACCAAGTGTTGTTACTTTGTAGCCGATCCATAATCCAAGTTGGCCACCAGCAGGGAACTTAGTTTAACATAGAACCCTATGGGAAATGCATACAAATGACTTCTTTTAGTGACCCACTTAATGGAATGAAACCAAACATGGCATGAATATTCCTTATGAAGTGCTGACCAAGTGTTGTTACTTTGTAGCTGATCCATCATCCAAGAGGCTGCCAGTGGGGAACTTAGTTTAACATAGGACCCTATGGGAAATGCATACAAATGACTTCTTTTAGAGAACCACTGAATGGAATGAAACTAAATCTGGCATGAATGTTCCTTTAGAGGTGCTGACCAAGTGTTGTTACTTTGTAGCTGATCCATCATCCAAGATGGCCGCCAGCGGGGGACTAAGTTTAACATTGGACCCTATGGGAAATGCATACAAATGACTTCTTTTAGAGAACCACTGAATGGAATGTAACAAAACATAGCATGAATGTTCTAAATCTGGCATGAATGTTCCTTATGAGGTGCTGACCAAGTGTTGTTACTTTGTTGCCGATCCATCATCCAAGATGTTTAGAAGTCTATCAGAAAATTGTAAAAAAAATTCTGAATGATCACAACTTGACCACATATTCAAAAATAATAATGATAAGATGTCTTCAGTAGCTATTGTAAGACTACACTAAGATGACCTGTTTTTAATTTTAAATACTGTGTCAAATTAAACCAATTGTGGTCGCCATCATTATATAATTTTACATAATTTCCAAAATCACGTTAGATACAGGTGAGCGACACAGGCTCTTGAGAGCCTCTAGTTTATTATTTAAAGTTGCTGCAATTTATTACCGGTATCTGCATATTTTCCAAAAAAACAATGGGGATCTATTTTATTTATGGCCAACTTGAACACTCCACTGTTATAAACATAATACATGATACATTTGCCTAGCAAATGAAAGTAAATGTTACACTATATAAAATAAAAAAAAAATTTTCACGTCATTGATAGTTTTATATTATTTGAAAGGTAAACGAGGAAAGTTGATGTCACTACCAGTGTCACAGCATGCAGAACTTAGAGGATTCTTACAGACTGACAACAATAGATACCTTAGTTGGTTACATGATATTCAGACAGATAATTACATAGATGTTAGTGTTTTTATATTGAAAATGTCTTATTAATGCATGTATATTTTATACTTTAAATACCAGTTAAGCATACCTGTATAAGAACTTGATGTATTGATCTTTCATGAGAGGGAATAAGGTTAAGTATGTTTCTGTAAATAACTCTTCAATATAAATTTCAAAAATTAAAAGACCAACATTATCCATAAACCAAATTTTCGTTGCTAAGTTAAATGGAATGTTATTTACTCTTTGGCATATTGTAGTGAAAAAATATACTAAAACTTTTTATATAATGATTTGATGTTTTCATGAGGCTGGTTATTATTAGGGGTGGTGGGGACAATTGAAATATGGGACATATACTTGTATGTTTGCCTTTAGTCATTGTTGTAATAAAAAAATTTAATTACAGTAACTTTCTTTGTAAGTTGTTAAGGAATTTTTGTTTGTTTTAGGCTCACAATACCTTACTTGACCTGGCTAAGTTAGAAGTAGGGTGCCTAGCAAAGAAAAAGGTAAAAGATTCTCTATAAGTATTAATGAAATGAAGGAATAATTAGAATTGTAAAGAATGCTAGCAGATTTCTTCTTTCTTTTTTAAGTGTTTTTACTCGAAAACCTGTAGTAATATAACTTATGAGTGATATTGTATTCAGTAAATGCTCTGCTGTGGCAAAAAATGAGTAAAATTTTACAGAAATGTCAAGAGTTTTTTCCCTTAGATAACTAGATGTCTTACAACAAAATTCATAGAATTCAAGTCTTTTCTCAAAATGATTTATGCACAAACTGTGCTATAATTAAGATGGATCAAACAACAAAAGTGTCCACCTTCAAAATAAATTTGTATTTTGGAAAAGAAAAAAAAAACCACCCTTATCAATTTTTATACGACTGCAAATGTTTGTGGACATATTATGGTATGAGCCTGTCGTCGTCAGCATCTGTAGACAGTTAGGTTTCCTCCTATTTACTTTTGGTCTATTGAACATATCCTTATAATATTTTACCACAATGTTTCCCCAATACAGAGTGGGATTGATTTGGAAAAACTGGTCCCTTCCGTTTTTTTTCTTGGGGTCATTAAAGATTTTTGATAATTTTTGTGTAATTTTTAAAATTATCGGATTTTTCGGATTTTTTGCTCACCTGGCCTGCAAAGATCTTCTTGTCAGAAAATACTAAGCCAATTGAAATGTTGCATGAAGATCCCTGGATAAATGTCTGCTACAAAAGTTATAGCTACCTGCTGTAGCTGGACTTAGTTTAACATTTTTAACATTGGACACTTGAAGAATTATTTACATAATTTATCTAGAAGTGCTGGACACTGTAGAACAATTCGTTACAGACCTTATCTAGAAGCACTTTGTCAGTTGTGGTAACCTAAAATCCAGGTGAGTGATTCAAGCTCCATGGAGCCTCTGGTTGGTTTTAATTGTTCCTTAATGAGAGTGGAAAAACGTCTTAAGACTAGTTTTTCACTATCTCTTACCGTTTTAGAGATAAAAGGGACACATCTTAAGTTTGGGAACTTTTTTATTTCTTAACCGATTTTGATGATTCTTTTTAAGTGGTTCATCATAAGAAATGTAATAAAAGTTACTCAAGGCATTTTTATTTTTCTGTTTTCGTTGCAGAGATAAAAGGTATTAAAGGGGCCATTTTGCAGGACAACTAAAATTTTAATTTATCATCCAATTTTAGCAGAGATTTTTTCTTTTAATTCATCCAGATGAGTGCTTCAGGGAGAGTGCCAATAGATTTCTTCTGTTATGGTTTTTGAGATATAAGGGGTAAAAAGGAAAAAAAGCAGTGTAGCGTCATATGTAATTTATTTTTAGCTGACCTGGCCCAAAGGGCAATGTGAGCTTTTGTCATCACTTGGCATGCATCGTCCGTCCGTCCATTCGTCTGTAAACTTTTACATTTTGATCTTCTCCTCTGAAATCCCTAGGCCAAATGAACTGAAATCTGCTCCTCTGAAACCATATAGCCAAATTAACTGATACTTAGTATGAAAGATCTATGGAAGGTCCATTACAATTTTCACTTGAAATAAAATGAATTGATTGTGGGACTGTCAGGTAAGCGATACATGCTCAATTCTCTTGAGCCTCTTGTTTTATTTTTCAGCCGACTCTTATGGGGATTTTTTCTTTTCTTTGATTTCACCTTGATGTGTACTTTTTCAGATTCTTTATCATATAATGCCATTGTGCACCTATTATTTATTTGGTAAAAATAATTTTTGGGGTTTCTTTTCGACAAAACATGGAGTTTGCCTTTGCCTTATATGAGGGGTATCCATTTTGTATCTGCAACTCATCCTAACCACATACTATAATTTAATGAAACTTTATTCTGTTTTTTGGGGTTTCTTTTCCAAAACATGAAATTTGTTTGTGGTCAAAATCATTTTTGGGAACTGTTTTACTTTTGGAAAGGAGGGGGATATGTATCAACAACTCCTCCTTTACCACTTACCATCGTTTAATGAAAATTTCTCAGATTCTTAGCCATATAATGCCATTGTGCACCTCCTATTTTATTTATTGGTCAAAACCATTTTTGGGATTTGGATGTTGCAAGCAGAAGGGGTATCATTTTGTGAGATTTTATCATAAAATGATGTTATTTTGGATAAAAAAGTAGTAAAGGGGATTGACTGACAATAATTAGAAATTTTTTATTTTACTATAGACATTATTGAGCCTTAGTAAGTTGGCTGGTCTAGCAGCAGACGATCCTGAAGAAGAAGTTAGTATAGAGGATAACATTAATGGTAAATTATTTCTTTATTTTTAGTTCAGATTGGCCATGTGAACTTGATCACTTTCATCTATTGTCTGTCATATTTCATCAATAACAGTTACAAACAATATTCTCTGAAACCACTGGGTCAAATGAGATCAGTCTTCAGTAGAACAATCCTTGAGTAGCTCCATTTCAGAGTTAATTCTGGTATCTCACTCTGCAGCCAGAATGGTTGAAATAACTGACATTTTTCTAGTTCAGTTTAACTCCATTTCTAAAGGAGTGTTCATTGGATGGTCCCTTTTCAAAATAAAGTCCAGTTGTTTACCCCATCAAGAAATATGGCAGCCATTTCTAAAAAGTTTTATTGGCAGAGGTTTTTTAAAAGTTATCTTTTCTTAATATAAATGCCCTAAATTGTTAATTTTAGAAATATGATTCCATATTCCTCTCAAACTTGGGATTACAACCATGGTCTCAAAAAGTTAAAATATTTAACATATCTGAATTACACACCATAACATTATGTTGCTTTTCTGATAAGTCTTTTTAATGAGCAGTAAAATATTTATTTTGTTATTTATTTCATTTAGATATATTAATTGTAATTACAGATATCAATAGAGAACAAGATCTTATTACCCACCAAGAACAGTTACCAACTAGGATTATTGAGGTAAGATAATTACTTACCAAGAACAGCTACCACCTAGAATTATTGAGGTAAGGTCATTACAATCCATAAAGTTAAATCTAGGCTTGTACAGGTAAGATGAATTCTAAACGAGAACAATAGCCTCATGAACAGTTACACCCTATTGTTTCCCATTAATCACCATTTTCACCTAGGCTTTTTGACATACGACATCACCAACAAAAACATTTTTTTATTTTATAGAAATAAGATAATTTGACATATACACTTAGACTTAAGATGAAATCATAACCTGCCATAAAGCTGTCACCTAGGCTTATTGGTCTTATATGAAAGAAGGATTCTTCTTTAATGAATTGCCAGCTTTTTTATGACTCATCCTATACTACATTCATCAAAAGTAACCACAAATACCAAACAAATATAATATTCCAGAAAAAAATATTTCACATAAAAAGACAGGGTTAAAAAGTACCATACTTTGAATTCTCATTGTTCTTTGACTGCAAGGCAAAGGAAATATTCCATGATTTACTTTACAGCATTTAAGAATGGAAATGGACAACATGAGAGTTATGTCCCCTGTAGAATTAATTGAGGTATGTAAAGGAAATATTGTTTTGTATTTAGAACATATATATACAATTTTTGACATTGTTGACAAGTAAACACTCCAAACATTATAAAGAAAATTTAAAAAATTGATATCAAGAAATGAAAAATTGCACTTTTTAAAGTGATATTGACTTATATATAGTTAAATTTTTACTTTTTCAAATTTCATAAACCAATTTTAAGAAGTGAATTGATTTATATATACATGTACACATTTATGTATTTTACTCAATATTTGAATGCAGTTCCACATTTTAGTCACCAGCAAAATTTCTTAAAAATTCATTCTACATCCTATAAACAAACCTCCTAAACAAGACTGGTTCATTTAATAGTGATATCAAACAATTTTAACTTTAATTGATTTTTATCTCACCTGCAATGAATGTTGCGAAAGGTATTACTTCCTCATTCTTGCGTCACATTTTCTTGATTATGTCTATTTCTGAGCAACTGTAATATCTAGACTCGCCATATTTCGTCTATAGACAGTTCTTGGTGGGTACATGCCAATCTGATACCCGTCATGCGACCTTGACCTCAATTTTATGCTTGAGTGATTTTGTGACATTTCGTTATTAAGTATATTTCTCAGCAAATGTACTTGGTACTAGGTCAATTACATAAATTGAAAAACTGTGTTAATGTTTGACCTAAATCGGTATTTAAGGAATCAAGAACTTGCTAGATGTCTTTCCTCTCTACATGACAAATATTTTGTTGTCCCATCTGACAAAGCTGCAAATAATATAGTTCTTGTTTTCAAAGCATATTTCTATAAGTTTCTCTTTAAAGAATTAGGTATTGTCTGGACCTCTAGTAATCCCACAAAAACACTATTTTTGAATTCGATGAAATCCATAAATCCTTCCTAAAAACTATGAACATTTCTCTAGACCAACCAAAGACTTTCAAAATTTGTATTGGATACCTAAACTTTACAAAAACCCATACAAAGAAAGGTTTATAGCCGGTTCAGCATCATATTTCTCAAAAGGACTGTCTTCGTGGCTTACCAAGATTCTATCAACTGTCAAAGAAAGACAACAGAAATACTGTGACACTGTGTATTCTCGTATCATCACGTGATTCTAAAGAACTTTTGGAAAACTTACAATGTAGATCAATTTCTAAATTTCATTCTATTAGGACCTTGGACTTTTCGACACTTTATAATACTATACTACATGTCCAATTAAAATACCGGTTGTTTGAGCAGCGACTCATTTCCGTAGATAACTCAGAATTATAGCAACTGTCATATAAGTGGTAAGGTTTTGCTTGCTGAAAATCTGGTTTAACCCACCATTTTCATCTGAAAATGCATGTACCAGAAGTATGACTGTTGCTATCCACTTGTTCTGGGTGTTTGCGTGCCTCCCGGCTTTGCCAGTTTGTCAGATTTTGATTGTGGCCTTTCCCTTGGAGTTCCCTGTTTTGTTATGAAATTTAACTGAACCATGCATATGCATGTTCTAATGTTCAGTGATACATGTAAAACTATGCATCAGAATATTTGCTTTTAACCTTAAATTTTGTTTGTATTTTTTTGTTTGCAGGTAAGTAGTTTTTTCAAATTCACAAGATACAAAATGTACCAGAAGAAATTTAGACAGGAATAAATATAATATTTTAATAATTTTCAGCAATACATCAGTGATGTCAACATTGATGCCAATGAATATGACTTTAAGAAGGCTTTAGATTTACTACAGTACATAGACAGGGTAAGATTTCTTTAGATTTACTACAGTACATTAAAATAGTAAGGTTTTTCTTCAGATTTACTACAGTACATGGACAGGGTAAGGTTTTCTTTGGATTTACTACATTACATAGACAGGGTAAGGTTTTCTTTAGATTTACTTCAGTACATAGATAGGGTAAGGTTTTCTTTAGATTTACTACAGTACATAAAAAGGTAAGGTTTTTCTTCAGATTTACTACAGTATATAGACATGGTAAACTTGTCTTAGATTTACTGCAGTATATAGACAGGGTAAGGCGTTCTTCAGATTTACTAAATTACATAGACAGGATAAGGTTTTCTTTAGATTTACTACAGTACATAGAACGGGTAAAATTTTCTTTAGATTTACTACATTACATAGCCAGGATTAGGTTTTCTTTAGATTTACTACTGTACATGGACAAGGATAGGCTTTCTTCAGATTTACTACAGTACATCGACAGGATAAGATTTTCCTTAGATTTACTACTGTACATCGACAGGGTAAGGTTTTCTTTAGATTTACTACAGTACATGGACATTTAAAAGAGTAAGGTTTTCTTTAGTTTTACTACAGTACATAGACAAGGATAGGCTTTCTTCAGATTTACTACAGTACATGGACAGAGTAAGGTTTTCTTCAGATTTACTACAGTACATGGACAGGGTAAGGTTTTCTTAAGATTTACTACAGTACATAGACCAGGTAAGGTTTTCTTTAGATTTACTACAGTACATGAAAAGGATAAGTTTTCTTTAGATTTACTACAGTACATAGACCGGGTAAGGTTTTCTTTAGATTTACTACAGTACATGAAAAGGATAAGTTTTCTTTAGATTTACTACAGTACATAGACAGGATAAGATTTTCCTTAGATTTACTACTGTACATCGACAGGGTAAGGTTTTCTTAAGATTTACTGGAGTACATGGACAGAGTAAGGTTTTCTTTAGATTTACCACAGTACATAGACAAGGATAGGCTTTCTTCAGATTTACTACAGTACATGGACAGGGTAAGGTTTTCTTTAGATTTACTATAGTACACAGACAAGGATAGGCTTTCTTCAGATTTACTACAGTACATAGACTGGATAAGGTTTTCCTTAGATTTACTACAGTACATGGACAGAGTAAGGTTTTCTTCAGATTTACTACAGTACATAGACCAGGTAAGGTTTTCTTTAGATTTACTACAGTACATGAACAGGATAAGTTTTCTTTAGATTTACTACAGTACATAGACAGGGTAAGGTTTTCTTCAAATTTACTACAGTACAGAGACAGGATAAGGTTTTCTTTAGATTTACTACAGTACATTCCTTTTGTATTGTAAATGTCTGATGGCTATCCCAGTCAGTAGAAAGAAATGCAAACAATTTCTATGGGGGAATGATGTGTAAATGGGTCCTGTAATGGATCCTGTCCATTTGCACCTTTCATTATTGTATATGTTTTGAATTTTTTTTATGCTTACATCAGTTTCTTTCATTACTTTCACACATTAAAATTTTTTTGATATCTGTTTTTTATAGGATGAATCAAACATCGACTTTGATGCATGGAGACTATATATTTGGACTAGGGCTGTATTAAGAAATAGGTATGTATGTTACAAATATATTTTATTTATTTTGATACTATATTCAAATTTTCTTTGTATTCTTTGGATTTTTTTCCACTCATAAAGTGCAGAATATATACCTTTGGCCTTTTCCAATCATCCATTCCTCCACTGTCTGATCATGTTGAAATAATTAGCCAATAACAAGATTTTCAAGAGTAAAACAATGTTGGAGGGAATTATATGAATCAGTTTGTCTGTCCAGATCAACTTTCCTAAATCCTCATGTAACTTGACAGAGTATTTGACCATGATGTGCTACCATTGAGTTTTTCGAGTTATGGCACTTTGGATTTGGAAATTTTGTCCAGTCTGCCATTTAAAACATAAAGTATTGTAGTGTTAATGTAAACAAGGACAGATAAAATCACATCTAAAATCACCATTAAATAAATAATTATCATATAATACTGCAGTGGCTATATTTTTATAGATTTTAATTAAAATTTTAACAATATCCTGCAACAATAATTTCATACCCCTTACAAAAATAATAAGACAAAACTCAAGTATATTTTACCAAAAAAAATTCAAATAAATCAAAATTATAAAAATATGATTGTTGCAGTTCTTTACAAAGTTTACTGAATTTATTTTATTTTTTAAATTACTTATTAACAAACATTGTATGATAGAGATAATGTTATTGACAATTTAAATCTTTTGTAATTAGAAAAAGAAATGTTTTTCAGAAGGAAGGAAATATGATATGTAAATTAAGGCAAGTTATTATCTTTTATCTCCTGTTTGTCCAAAAATTGGTCAGAAAATATGCTTTATCATGAGTATGAAGTATAAGTAGGTTATTCAGATATTGTGTATCCAAACACCTGGGTATTTTCTTGATTATGATGATCATTGGTTTAGGTTGCAGATATTTTTGTTTCAGTCATAGCTGAAATATTGTTAATATCAAGTTTTTGAGTTCCATCATTTAAAAGTTTTTTTTTTCCTAATGTTTGTATTTATTATTACATGTAATATAGTGTACTTTTCAACATTTGATTTAAGTGGCTAAGGATTTGTACTCCCAAAATGACCAATAAATTTTAGCCTGTTATATGAATAGCATATGAATATGTTTAATCAAATCTAATAAATGTTCCAATCCTCATTTAATACTGGTGTTGACCTTCAAAGACATTTTAAATGTAGTTAGAACATTGAAAACATTGCCAACTGTACAATGCTGCTCCATTGGATGGGAATAATAATAATAATATACTTTATTTTAAGAGGTTTACACAGTTAGCTAAAATAACTGATCTTCCCTGAGGCCCTGTAAGACATGAGTTACAGAGTATATACTTAAATTTATGGCATGCATATTAAACAATATAAAGGTAGAATATAAATAACTAACCAGTAACAAGATAAGTTACAGTTTACTTTTTCACATCTTTTTGTTAAGAAAAGAAAATAATTGCATTAAATTCGGTTTATTGTTTACTGTTTGTCTTAAAACAAATTATTAATATGGACCAATAAATGCATTTCTAATTAATCAACAAGAAAGTATTGTAGTTAATGATAGCTTAATTATTTGCTGAAGTAATTTCTACAAGTTCAATTTGTGTTGTTCATTATTATTATTATTATTATTGTGTTTCAATATAAACTGAAAAATCAATATTGATCCTTTAAAAGTGATCATGAAAAACAAATTGGGATGATCTGAAGTTAAAATATTTTTATGTAAACAAAGTCTGAATATTTACAAAAATAAGTAAAATAGACAAAATGGTAATAGTTGCAAATGTAGCTGTAGACCAAATGGTAGTAGTCTGTTTTGGAATGAATCATAATATATAAAGACAGTTATTTTTTATTATTGTTGTATTTATTTCCTCTGCATATTTAAATAAATAAATGATCTTAATATAATTATAGATTATTACATGTCATTTTCCATATCGGCCCTGGTATCATCCTGAGACTCCAGCATCGGACCAAGGGCTCTGCCCAACGTACAATACTGGTTGAGGGATGATACAGGGGCCGATATGAAAAATGTCATGTCATAATCTATTTATTACATATTTTGAATTTAAAATCTATACACAACTACATAAATAATATGAAAAATGGCAAAGATATGAAACTATTAGCAGCTGTATGAAATTTTTTAAATTATGCCAAACTATATGAAAAATTCATAGGGAACACTGTACCTTTTAATAGTGTTAATAAACAAATTTTGAACAAGTCTCCCATTTTGTTTGTTGACATTGCAGACGACCGGAAGTGGGACGCATTACGTGAGCATGTGAAGGCTGATACAGATTTCTAATAGAATTCCTTTACAAGTCCGTATCAGCACTCAGGTGCGATAAGGGGGCTGATACGGATTTCCAATAGAATTCCTATATAAATCCATATCAGCCCTCAGGTCTGATATGGGGCTGATACAGATTTCTAAAGGAATTGTATTGGAAATTCATATATGAAGCCGCATATCAGTCTACTGGGCTTGATATATGAGGTCCAATTTGGTCATATCAGCTATGCAAAAAAGAACTTATCAGATCAAAATATGTGATAATGCCAAATTACAAATCCAAGTTTATATAAAAACTAATTTTAAACAATAAGTCTTTTGCTGAATAATAATTCAAGCCAGGAGTAATGATAAGTTCGACTCGTGTATTTCATACATTTTAGTCGCTTTATGCCCCTATTGACAGCTCACCATTTCCATTTATTTTTCTTGTTAGTAATAAGTGCCTGCAAAAATTATTATAACTATCCAAAAATGGCAAACATAAATGTTAGTGGGTGCAGGGGACATGGGAAGATTGTTCAGTTATCTGTGCAATAACTTGATTTAAACTTTCCTTAAATTTTCACAGTGAAAGAATACATAACAAAGTCTCAGACTGAATTTGACACAATTTTAGGTTATTTAGGTAAGACTGAATTTGACACAATTTTAGGTTATTAGACAGTGGAGATGTTTGGTTTGCAATAATTTTTTTACTATTGTGGATTCATTTATTTTCGTGGATACCAATTTTCATGGATAGAGAAAAAAAGGCATTTCGTGGGATACGTAAATTAGTGGATTGCTGGCTTAGAAAAAATTTATAAAAACTGTTGAAATACTGAAATTCGTGGCTTGGCACATCAGATATCATGAACTATGACAAAACGTGCCGATCAGACATTGATATTGTACAGTAAAGTACTGATTTTAAGCACTTATTAAACAAAAGTCTATAACAAACAGATTCTTCAAATTTTGAATGGAACAAAGCTTGTCATGAATTTAACAAGATTAACAAAATCCGTAATTATTTACTTGTTAGGTTAATCAGGTGTGAAATATATATTGACAAAATTGTCACCAAATACCTCAGGGCATATACATCCATATTTTTAATCTGATTATGATAATTTCAATAATTTCTGCTTTATTATCTTTTTACAAGATGTTATTACTGTAATTTATGAGAAAGTCTGTATTGTTTAGCCCTACTTAGGATTAATATTTTTCTTGAATGTTTGAATTTAAAAACAAAACGGAAGTGCATTCCTCGAAAATTTACACAGTCTAAATATATATTTTTAAAGAAAATTTTTTGAGCGTTTCCAAGTACATGCTGTAAAAACGCAATTGTTCAATGTTGTCTCGGACAGATACATCAAAACTCCGTGGTTTAAAACCTGAGTGCATTTAAGCTCAAGTAAAATATTATTTTTCGTTGGATATTTAAATTTGTGGTTTACTGGGACCCACGAAAACCACGAAAATTGGTATACAACGAATTTTAATGAATCCACAGTATTGAAAAGCTGTAAGTTTCAAATATTGTTTTTGACAAATGTAACTTACCAGGTATATTCCATTTGAGTGTGAGATTCATATTTAAAAATAGCATTTGTATGATTTTCCAGCTGGGTAAATGATCAGGCTATGGACCCACAGGATGTGATTAAAGATACCGTTTTCTTTAAAATTGTTGATTTAGCTTTCAGAGAAGGTAAGTTTTCAAAGATTTTAACTGATTAAACTGAAATAATAAGGGAGTTCTTTGTGGAAAAATAGGAATTATTCTAGATCTCTGGATGAATGATTGTCTGGTTTTCTGCGAAAGTTAATTGTTAACTGTGAAGACTTGGACAATTTACAGTGTAAATTACACAGATAAAATAAGTCATACTTATAAAACATAAATACAAATACTTATATAATTATGTTTAAACCTAGTTCTGTAATAGCAGATTTATGTCAATGGTTTATTTACAGGACAAGATCTGATGACATTTTTACCCAACCCGGATGACTTGCTACAATCAGATGATCTAGGATTATTAAAGGATGATCCTAATTTTCAGTATTTAATGAGAGCAGGATATGAGTATATACAACAAGTATTACACTGATATCCTTGTTATAGAGGACTTCCTTTTGTCTTGATAATTGCCATTAATGTTATTTTATCAGATTGCCTCCAACTAGACAGCTAGAGTGCACTTAACAACACGTTTGGTAGAATGTCAGATGGGCAAATCTGTACATCTGGGAACAAGTATATACATTATGATAATAACAAACTTCTGATCAATTTTTCTGTTGATGTGTAACTGCCCTCAGTTTATCTTTACAAATATACAGATTGTGGGGAAAACTCATTGTTTTTGCTTCAAAAATGCTTTTAAATCTTTGGTAAAATTGTGAATTCTTATCCCATAAATTCCACATCCCTGACATTTTTGATTAATCATAAGATGACATATTATATATATGGAATAAAATCTCATTAACAATGACTGTGTTATTAGTACATCAAAAATACAGATGTTACAAAAGTTGTTCTAAATATAAGTATTGGTAATTCACCTCATGTTTATTAAATAGGAGGACGTAACCCGACGGTTTAATAAACATGAGGTGAATTACCGATTTATTCTTTGTTCTATGAAATACTACAAATTCAGAAATTAATGCAGTGATTTTATTAATGTGAAAAATATGACAGGATGACGCATTGTATAATTTAATACTTCTAATATTATTTTCCTCAGTGATATTCCATCACAATATGAATATGAATCTCATTAATTCTACATTAATACTGTTATTATTGTAAGATTCTCAATGTTTAATTCACATAATAATTTCTAAATTTATAGTAATCCACTTTTTATACTAAATCTATAATATTTATTATCCCCAGATAAATAATAAAGGTCAGATTTCCTGTAATATTCAAATTTTAGTAATATGTCCTAGTTTGTCATATCAACCTTTCAGTTGTGTCTCAAAACCAGTTCAGTGTCAGGACAGCTTTGTTCTCAGGAATTTCCTTACAATTTATTTTATAAACATCGTTTGTGAATTATACTTCTTATCAGTACATACAGTATTACTAAGTTTTCTTAGTGAAGCATATGGTGTAAACCAAGGAAAAGCTGTAAAAACAAGTTTTTAACACCCATTTATTTTTGCAAATCTCAGTGACACCCTTCATATATTCTCAATAAATATGGTAAAAAACATTTATTTTTACAAATCTCATGACACCCTTCAAATATCGAGCTGGAGTTCTAAAAAAAATATGGTAAACACATGATTTGTTACATTTTGAAGTTCAAACTTCATATGAAGTATTTATAGGGGTTTCTTAAAATTTCCTGGATCAGATACAGGCAGTATTGACACACTATTGATGTATACAGTATGTCATTACTATGATGCATTATACAAAGTGAAGAATCATTATTTTTGTATCTTGTTTGTTTAGTTGGGGTTTTACGCCATTTTCAGTACATTTGGCTATTTTGTGGCGGCCAGTTTTATTGGTGGAGGAAGCCGGAGTACCCAGAGAGAACCACTGACCTTCAGTATTTTTGTATCTTAATATTTGTCAAAATGCCATTAGCATTATGGACATTGACAGTAAAGTGAAATATTAGGCTTTGATTGTCGACTGATATTGGAAGTCAATATTATGATATTATTACATGGTTGTTTCTGTATTGGCCTTGTTATTGGTCCGAGGCTTGCTGTATTGGCCTGAGGCGGAGCCGAAGGCCAATACAGCTGGCCGAGGACCAATAACAAGGCCAATGCAGAAAAACCATGTAATGATATCTTTATTAATTAACTAGTTTTCACAATGCACATTCTGTGTGATTTTTTTGTGTGTGAAAATTCTTAAGTTTATTCATTGAGGAATTGGAATGATGGATATGAATGATATTTTTAGTCAGAGCTATTACTTAATGATTATTTATAATTATCAATTATGAAGTACCTGTGATCACATAGCATGAACAAATTTAGATATAATGTAAAAATTTTTGAGTTTTCGTATGTATTCAAACTAAAATCTAGCGAAAATCGACTTACCCTATATTGGCCGAGTACAAGTCGGCCAATACAGCAAAAAATCTGTATTGGCCGGGTTTTTCGATATTGACCGAGTTAATGATTTTGTATTGAAAGGACAGTTTTAGTCGTATTGAAGCCAATAATACACTAGTTAATTAATAATAGGCATTATTACATTTCGTACTTTTAGATCTATAAAGAAACAATGTGATTCAAACTAATCCATATTTTATGATATTGCACAGTAAAAGAGATATTGCACTATGAAATATTTTTAGAAACAGGTGATTTCCAATTCATGAAATGTAATTAAACAATTATAACACTTCACTATCGTGCAATATGTTTTATGGACCACTTGGCCGATATTGGATAAAAGTCTACACTTCTCTAATGACCACCGCGCAATTGTGTGCATGAGTAAGACGGGGGTCGTATGCACGTTGGCCTCGGTGAATATAACTCCACTGGGGATGATAAATTATTGTATCAACCTCATCAAAAGTCATTAATTGTATAATATTGCACTCATTAAAGTGCCATAATTGTTTAATCACATTCTACTGATATTATTAGGCATACTGATATTAGGCATTTTAGTCCAGTCAATCTAGCATAAATTTGACCCTAACCTTAACACAATTGCAACAGAAGATTTTTAAGTTTTAATCTTTAGCATTATACCCCAAATATACACAGAAAAAAGTCTAACAAAATCTAACTTGAGGAAGACTAAAAAATCACGATTTTAAAATTCCTATGGAGATTTGCATTGAAAATGGGAGATAACTCTGCAAAAAAGGCAGAAATATAAAAAAAAATTGATACAAAATTATAACTTTACCGCTTCTTTGCAGCAGAATGTATTGATTCTTGATATTTTAGCCGTCTTTAGAGTATAACAAACAACTCCAAAGGTGTTTTTATATCTTTTATCAAGCTACAACCTAGATTTCATAATTCATTAGTTGACCATTTATTAAATTTTTCAACATGTCAAGGTAAAGAATCTCAAATTTAATAAAAATAATTAAGCATACATTATTCTTTTTGTGGTTTAAAGTTTATTTAAACAAGGTAGATGCTGAACAAATATAATTTACAGATATAAACAATACCAAAATTTCACATTATTTTTTCAAAGTGGTCACAAAGCCACAAATTTGCAATTTCTTTAATGAAAAATGTGCAAAAAAAATAAAAATACCCATAACACTTCGGTTTTGTACATTTCACGAGCAGAAGATTATATAATATAGTCAAATACGAACTTATAACCCCATCAAAGTATCATACTTTACACGAATTTTAAGAAAATCAACCCAAACCTGACAAAAAAGACTCATTTTTGCGGAGTTATCTCCACTTTCCAATGTTAATTTCCATAGGAGATTAAAAATGCTGATTTTGAGTTTTCCTCAAGTTAGATTTTATGGGACTTTTTTCTGTGTATATTTGGGGCTTAATGCTATAGATTAGAACTAAAACATTTTCTTTTGCAATTAGTTTGAGGTTAAAACTTAGTCTGACTGGACTATTTTACCTTTGTCAACTGATATTACTAGTTATTGAATGTTAACAGATATTATTACATGTATTGATAGGTCAATGGATGTCACCTGATATCATAATAGTATCCATTGACAGTCATCTGATATTATTAGGCAACGATTGTCAAATGACATTAAGCCCCAGTCTTCTTTGACACATTTCGCCATGAAAACCTGAATTCAAAAATTTTCCGAGTAGATTGCTTTCTGTAGTAGTGAAACTCTTTTAAATATTTCAGCTATAAAGTACTTATTTATTTCTTCATCCCTCTAAATGGGTATTCCAACAATATGGTTTGCCTCAAGGATTTAAATAGTATAGTGTGTGTCCAAAAACAAGTACAGATATTGTATTGACCTCGTTAAAGAACAGTTTATAACAGTCAACAAAAAGTGTAAATGTAATACCAGTAGAATATTTACCATAACATTTTGACCCACTGTCTGTATTTATGTCTCATCAGCCATGCTCAAGGTCAAAAATGTGTTATTCCGAAATAATAAACCCAGGATATTGTGTAATAGATTCATAGACAAAACTGACAGAACTAAAACAATTGAAGTTCAGAGCTACGCAAGAAGGTGCTATATAAAAGTGTAATTTTGTACAGCAATACAGAGATGCTAACAATTAAGCTGTGATAACCTGGGGACTTGGGTCCAACAACATCCAATCAATGTAAACGGCCGATGTAAAAATTCTGTTGTAGCTGTTTTGATGCAAGTTTCTGCATATTCGATTTGATGGATCTAGCGGACAATAGAGCAATATCTGATTAATTAAAATATTTTAATTTCTCATTTGCTCATAATACATATAGGACGTGAGACATATGATGGTAGGATAGTGTTATTATGATCTGGAATAAAAGATAGTTCCACCTAGTAGTTATTTTTCCATGAAAAATAATATTGGCATAAAATTTTACAGTTAATTACAGTGTAATTGGAATTTTTAGGAAATTTCAGTAGCTGCAAAAAAGAGAGAAATAAACTGAACCCTAATTCTTCCCTATGGAATTAACAATGTCTGCTTATAAACTTTGGAGCTTCTTAGTGTAATAAAACAAAATGCCCAAGCTCGAGTGCCCAACTTATTTTATGAAAAATATGACTGCACTAATTTACATTTCATTCTGTTACGCAAAATTTATACTTTGACAAAAAAATCTTCGATTTGAAAAAAAAACAAATGCGTCAAAAATTGGGACCAACCCAACGCCATTGGAAAAATTGTTTTTCTAAACAACAGTGAGTTTTCTCTGATCGTAAGTCGTTTTAAAATTTATTCAATTTCAAGATATCTTATAAAGTTAATTAGATATATAGTTTATAAGATATCTTATATTTTTTTAAACAAATACTTTGAGATATCTTGTATACTTTATAAGGTATCTTGTATAGTTTATAAGCTGTCATATTAAGTTTATAAGATATCTTAAATGTAAAAGATATCTTATATAGTTTATAAAACAATCAAGATATCTTTTTAAGTAAATAAGATATCTTATAACCTAAATAAGATAAGGCTTGCCATAGATATAAAATCTTTAATGTTGATTTTTTAATTCGGAATTCGGCAATGGTCCAGAAGGAGCTTATAACTTGTTTTCAGATCCTCCTGATCGAGCCTGTCCAATTTTTTGACAGACACTCATTTTTAGCTCCTGCTCGAAAAGGCCAAGTGAGCTTTTGCCATCACTTGGCGTCCGTCGTCCGTCGTCGTCGTCGTCATCGTCCATCCTCGTCGTAAACTGTCCTTTAAAGATCTCCTCTGACACCACCTGGCCAATTGGAACAAAACTTGGCAGCATTGATCCTTAGGTGGTCCTGTTTCAGAATTGTATCCGATGACCCGGTCAGTCATCCAAGATAGCCGCCACAACCGAACATAGTTTAAAATAGGACCTTATGTGAAATTTACGTAAAGATCTTCTTGTCTGAAACCACTAGGCCAATTGGAACAAAAATTAGCATCAACGGTCCTTAGGTGGTCCTCTTTTAACATTGTATCTGATGACCCAACCTGTCATCTAATATGACTGTCAGAGCGGAACATAGTTTAACATAGGATCCTAGGGGAATTTACTTAAAGATCTTCTTGACTGAGATCACTCAGCCAATTGGAACAAAACTTAGCAACAAGTGTCCTTAAGTGGCCCTCTTTCAGAAATTTATCTGATGACCACGCCCGTCATGCAAGATGGCCGCCAGAGTTTAACATAGTTTAACATGGGGAATTTATTTAAAGATCTTGTCTGAAACCACTAGGCCAATTGGAACAAAACTTAGCACCAATGATCTTTAGGTGGTCCTCTTTTAACATTGTATCTGATGACCCAACCTGTCATCCAGAGCCGAACATTGTTTAATATAGGACCCTATGGGGAATTTAAATAAAGATCTTCTTGTCTGAAAACACTTGGCCAATTGGAACAAAACTAAGCAGCAATGGTCCTCTTTCAGAAGTGTATCCGATTAACCCATTCGCCGACCAAGATGACCGCCAGAGCCAAACATATTTTAACATAGGACCCTATGGGGAATTTGCTGAAAGACTTCTTGTCTGAAACTACTTGTCCAATTGGAACAAAACCTGACAGCAATGATCCTTAAGTGGCTCTCTTTCAAACTTGTTTCTGATGATCCCGCCAACCATCCAAAATGGCCACCAGAGCCGAACATTGTTAAACATAGCACCCTATGGGTAATTTACTTATAGATCTTGTTTAAAACCACTGTTCCATTTGGAACAAAAGTTCGCAGCAATGGACCTTAGTTGGTCCTCTTTCAGAATTATATCTTATGAGCCAACCCATCATCCAAGATGGCCGCCAAAGCTGGACATAGTTAAATATATTACATTATGGGAAAAATCAGTGAAAGATCGTCTTGTTTGAAACCAGTGAGCCAGTTGGCTTGACGGCCAGTCAAGATGGACATAATCCAGTTGAGCGATACAGGCTCCTGGGAGCCTCTAGTTTCAAATCGCAATTTAATGCATTTTGGAATACTTTATTGGTGTAATAAAATGGGTTGTAACAGTGACTTTACAATGTTTACCCATTTTAAGTAATAAATATCAAGATTTTTAAATAGATATGTTGTTATTCAGACATTTAGAATCCTAAATATGTTTAGTGTGTTTTCCAAATCAATTTTTATATCTGGGTGACCTTGTTTCGGTATTTTAGGTGCGTAAATAATCAACAATTTATTTTTAGTCTAAAAAGTTTTTCAGTAATATAATTAAATTTATAAACATTCTTTAATTTGGTATTTACATCTGATAAATGTGTTTAGGTTTTTGTCTATAATTTCTTCCTTATTCATTAATGTCCAAAATCTAGGTTATTGTTGACAGCTGCATTCTGTCGAAGAAGTCAAGCGTTGAGATAAATATGCAGATAGTAAAATATATTTCTAAATCAAACTGAACAAGTTTTCTCATATTTCTTTATTTGTAGATTTGAAACAATATACAAATGCCTTTAACGTGTTTTTCCGATGCGTAATTTTTAACTGTTTTGCGCAGATTTTAACTTAAAAGCTTAGCTATACTCATTAACATATTCATTTTGAATGCTTTCCTCATGTCACTGACCTTGTAGCTGTCAATCTATTGTTGATATTATTTACGAGAGTGTTAACACCAAAGACGGGGTCGTTCGGCCAAAAACTGAAATCTGGTTTGAATGAACGAATGTTTTTATTTCGATAGAGATACTTCATAGGACCAGTATACTGAGTCCGATCAGTATCACCCTGCAGTAAACTTTGAAAAAATTTGGGTATGCTTTAGTTTCCAAGCTATGAAATATTTCCTCTCGAAAACCTGTACCGTGTGTTTGGTTGAGATTTAGCTAATACCAATTCATTTAAAACACGTTCTGCTAAATCAGCTTATGGTATGCAGAGTGTCGGACGAGCGGTTGGGAGAGGAAAAAGGTACCTATTTTATGTAATCAACACCTCCTACAGCTTTAAACCCAGATCTTTGAAACTTTGCAGAATGTTCATGGACAGATTGAAGATGTGCGTGAAGGAGTATGATGTCATTTGAAGATTTTGTTTCTCAATATTTTCCATGTTGTGCAATTGTGTTTTGAGGGTACCAATTTTGTTTAATCAACTGCTCCTACAGCTTTTAACCAGATCATTGAAACTTTGTTGAATGTTTATGGACATATGTAAGATTGAATGAAGGAGTATAATGTCATTTGATGAATTTTTGACAGATTTTCATGTTTTTGCAACAATTGTGTATGGAGATAGTGTACCAATTTTGAGTAATCTACCCTTCACAGCTTTTAATAAAGATTTTTAAAGCATTGTTGAATGTTTGTTGAGATGTGGAAGATGTGCATAAAGGAGTATGGTCTGTTTTGAAGATTTTTTCCAGGTTAATGTTTTGAAACTTAGAAATATTTTGCAACATCAGTGTATGGAAGGTGTCAATTTTGTGTATCGGTAATTGACACCTCCTACGGCTTTTGATCCAGATGTTTGAAACTTTGCAGAATTTTTACAGACACATTGAAGATGTGCATAAAGGAGTTGTATGCATGACATTTGAAGAAAATTTTATAGACATGTCATATTGTGAACTTTGTAATGTTTCACAATAATTGTATACCCCCTCCCCAATTTATATTATACATACAATGTTTAGTCTTGAATCTCAAGTTTATTTTGTTACTCTATAAACCTACCTAGGACATGGGTTGGATAGTTCTTGTAGTACGCATCAAAAGCAACCTGGCTATTGAGTCTTTGATCATTTAATAATCTTTAATGTCACCCAAATGTGGCTTGAAAACACTGGAGACCAACACGCTAACCATTATTTCACTGATAATATTCGGTCATATGTTTGTGGAATCTAGCAGCGACTTGTAGGCACAAATGTCCAATGCAAGTTATGAATATCTAAAATCTAGGTAATTTTCGTGCTATATTCGACTTCCTATAATTCGACAATTCATGTACATTGAAATTTATTTGGCAAGAGCCTTTGAAACGGATAGACAAGCATTTCTTGCCCGTTTCAAGGACCTGGGATCAATAATATTTATTACAGATTTTTCTAATTTTACTATTTGTGGCTATACTGTCCAATGTTTTAGCAGTGGACCTTAGATGGTCCTCTTTCAGAATTATGTAATATGGCCCGGAGAGTCAACCAAGATCAAACTGTGGTAGAATGGGTCTTAAGTCATTCCGAAAAATCCGGAAAGCCAGTACAGATGGTTGCCATTTCCATCTTAGTTAAACATAGGACCCTATGTGAAATTGTTTTAAAGGTATCTTCCTCTGAAACCACTGGGTGAGTGGGAACTAAACTGTTGTAGAATTTCTTATCAAAACTATCTATGATGACCCAAACCACCAACCACTTTAAAAACACTTCTTTTCTGACATCCTAAAGCCAAATAAAACCAAACTTAGCTGCAATAAGATGGCATCAGTTACTCGTAACTCTCACCAGTATGACTACCAGTCAATTTTTTTATTATTGCTGAAAAGGGGGGGGGGGCAAAGTAAATCAAGGTGAGCGATACAGTTCCTAGGAGCCTCTAATTTATGTTGTTTTCGCCTGAAGGTCGTTCGATTGGAATGTGTTGATTAGTATGTTTCTATTGACTTTTCTTGTTCTCTGTCGAAGACAGAATGCTGATTGGAGATGAGTTAGGTAATAGCAAGAATACATGTATTTTGTATATATAAAAGACAAACACTGAATAATTATTATCACAGTTTATTACAAAATTATAACATAATATTCAGATGTGTATCAAGTAAGATGACAAAATGAATTTAATTCGTGTTAAGATGTTGTAATCTAAAAGGCATGACAATTTCTTAAACAAAGAATGTATACAAATTGTTTGTTATTAACTATCTTCATAAAATGGCACAGAAAGCATAAGATGAAAATGATTATATTTTATTGGGTCTATTTTATTTATAATTATTATTGAAAATGAAATATTGATGTATGACATATGAAAGCATTTCTTTTTATATTATATTTAATTTTGAGAGCTATTGCAATATTTCAGTATGAAAATAAAATGAAAATTTATAACATGAGCAACGACAATGGTGAAGATATTTACAAACGTTGTATTTGTAACTAAAACATGTTTTAACAATATAAGGCAGGGCTAACAATGTTACTGAGACAGTTTAACGTATTAGATAAAGTCTATGTTGGCAGGGGGATATTATATCCTGACGGATAAACGCCTTTCCTCCTTTTGCCAAAACATTCTGTGACGAACTCGATTGTATTTTTTACTGTTATATCAACATCCTGCTGTGTTCCAATACTTGGGTTTACTTCAGCAATGTCAATCACTGATAAGCGACCTGAAGTAAATACATAATACGTTGAAATCTTAGCAAATTATATCTAATGCCAACTAGAATTAAAAAATGTCTATATGGTTATATTTATAAATCTCATTTCAGTCCATTTTTCCAATTTTTTTTTCTAGAAGAAACCTGAATTGGGCCTTGCTGATTTATCTAACAAATCTGTATAATCCTGTAACGTAAATAAATGTTGGATTACACGATATATTAACCAAGTTACTAACAGGTATGCAACTGCTATGCCAAACCTTATATTTGTAAGTATCTGATCTTACAGATTACAGGTGCAGAAAATAGATTGACGCGGAGGTACATCGTGTTAAGAAATTGAAGAAAAAATTCTAATTTACAACATTTGATTCTTTAAGACAATTTAATTACACACATATTTGGGGGTTGTCCAACCTCTTATCTTATATGTATGTATTTGTTTGTTATTGTTCATTGTATGTTATAATGTTTAACCCACATGGGTGTAATTTACAATAAAGTCTAATGATCGTCAATAAACATTCTATGTTGCCAATTTTGGTTCACTGACAAAACATGGTCTATACAAATGATGTACTAATTATAACAACAGATATACTGTTATTTTCTAACCTGTTTCAGCAATTTCCTCAGCAATATATAATGCTTCTCTCAGCGAAAGTCCTGCTGTAACGGGTGTACCAGTACTGGGCGTAAGTGACGGGTCCAAAGCATCCACATCGAAACTTAGATGAATCGGTCGTTTTCCCCTGTAAAAAATTATCAAATAAATGTAGACTTTATATCAAAAGGATATAGTAAATACATATTATAACATCGTTACAAATAGAATTTATATTTACAATATATCTTATACTTACTCTGGATCGACTGCTTTAAGAGCTCTTGACATGACTTCATTGATGCCGTATTTATCTATTTCTTGCATTGAAAATGCTGTGATCCCCAGATTGTCTATGATATAGCTGAAAATAAATAAGGAATTTTAAACTAAATTTAATGAGGAAAATAGAGAAATTGCAAGCACATTGAATGTTAACACTAATACTGTTGTTTTTCTTTCAACTTTAATATGCTATTATTATTGATTTAAAGTATACACTTTGCGATAGGTCACAATTAAGACGTACCTTTCCCCAGGATCTACATCACGAAGTCCAATATATACGATGTCTTTTGCAGATAAGCTGAAAAAAAAAAGAAACATGATTGGAACACGTCTTACTTTTAAATCATCACCAAAATAACTTTTATAATATAAAATCTAAATGCTGATTGTGGGAAATAATAGTAATCTAGGCCCTTGTATATCGAATCGTGTCCCTATCTCTGCTAAAAATAATAAAATGGCAAGTCGCACAAGAAAATGCAACATTTTAAAAAAAGAACGCGGTATGTATAACATTATTGCCGGTTTTAGTCTTTAAAAAACGTATTGTTGGGCATTTACTATCGTTTTTATGAAATTCATATTGTCAGTATGATGTTTACACAGTGCTGTAATATTAAATAAAAAAGTCCATATAGTTGTTAAATCTTCTGAGTACTGGTGTATATCTTTGTTATATCAAATTTCCAAAAACTTACACTTCTGTTATTCTGACAGAGAGTTCACTAAACTTGTGTTGCAACCTTTTGAATTAATGTTTGTATTCTAATTGAGACAAATATTCTGAGAAAAGTTATCAAAATAAGAGAACTTATCCTATTTACTTCCTTTGTTTAAACACTTATAATTACTAAAATTAAACTTTCCAGTACGAATTCACATTCTACATTGATTCTATAACAAAATGAAAACTCAAGTTGAAAATGCATGGACAGTATCAAAGTGAGATTTGTCCCAAATAATACGTTAGGTGATATGCAGTTGGTGTTGATGCTGAAAATTTTGTTTTTAATATTTTTGATATTGTACAAATTATTTGTAATCAGTCGCACTATACCAAATTCTGTCCTTGGCAGATATTTGGAAGAGAAAACGTACCAAGGACTTTACAAACTGAATCCCAGGGATTTCAAAAGAAAACTTACCAGGGCTTTAAATATTCAAATCCAGGCATTTTCGGAAGGTACTCTTCTAGTTCCTTAACTAAGAAAGACAAAGGCATGCCATGCATATTCCCAGTGTCCGATGTCAATGGTGTATTAATATCGGCGTGGGCATCTACCCATATAACAACTTGATCGTTCTGGGCCAGATGTTGACCGAATGTTGTACCGATAGCCATACTGTGATCTCCTCCCAAGGCCAAGCATGTTTTTCCTGATTTAACAACTTCACAAACTTTTTCAGCAATCTAGGTACAAAATTAATAAAATAAATCAAGTAAAAGTTTAAAAAGTAATAATGAGAATGAGGGGATTATAAATTTGTTATAGACTTTTCTTTATTCGCTTTCTTTAAAACAATCAGTTCGTTGTAAAGGAATCATGACCTTTTTAATTGTTTTCGGAATCCCTTTAGGGTGTTGTCTAGTCTTCTATGTATCTACGTTTATGTTGCAATAGTAGTTTACTGAAGATAAGAAATAATTTAAAATAAAAACTTTGATATACTAATTAATTACTAGATTTGGAAAAGTAGTAGTATTATAATTCCGCTGGATTACTTGGAATTTAATTGTTAAGTACCATTTTTGATGCAGCTCCAACAGTTCTAGGATTTTTCGCTTTACCATATTGTGCATCGCTATCGTAGTAATGTAAAGGAAGGTCTCCATAATCGTGTACATATTCAAAACGTCCCAGAGAAATAAGAGAATTTACAATCCCTCCTGCTCTTAAGACTGATGGTCCCTTTTCTGTTCCATCTCTTGGCTGAAAATAAAGACGTTTACACATGAATAACATGTAACTGATTAAACATTTATGATAACATCTGTTAGTATACACCTAATTAGCCCACGCAGTCTCCCTGTAACACAATTTTCCTGATCCTGTAAATTGTAGGTCTCAAAACAATATTGTAAGTAACATTTACTCCTGACAACTAGAAATTGCATCAAAATAATTTTGACAGTGTCGCCTACACTTTTTATACTGAAATGTCATTATACAATTATGGTGAACTTTTATATTTTAAGTAGGGTCATGGTATAATGTAGTCCGAATTTCCTCTGTCCCTGCAACCCTCATTTTTAGCTCACCTGTCCTAAAGGGTTGGGTACTTGCCCATGAATTGTTACTTTTAAGGAAATTTTGCAGTTTTAGGTTGTTATCTTGAATATTATTATAGATAAAGACAAACTGTAAACAGCAAAAATGTCCAGCAAAGTAAGATCTACAAATAAGTCAACATGACCAAAATCGTCAATTGACCGCACCCTATTCCTACCGGCTATCGATACGACAGATCGATAGGGTCTGTGTTATAGGAGTTTTTGCCCTTGAAATATAATTTACATGTAAACAGAAAATAATGGTTCGACATATCGTTACAGATGTTTAGGCCATAACTTGAAATAAATTAAATGGTAGCTGTACATGTAAAATGGAGCGTCAACGGTCAAGATCATTGAAAAATTCCATAGTAACCGATGAAAAAGTCCATAGCAACCGATAGATATTTGGTTTAAGGACCTAATGATTGACCTGTACAAGTCAAAAAGAAAGGTCAAGAGTCAAGGTCATTGAAAAAGTCCATAGCAACAGATGAAAAAGTCCCTAGCAACCATATATATTTGAGTTCAGGACCCTACAATTTACCTGTTCAAGTCAAAATGGAAGATCAAGAGTCAATCCCATTGAAAATGTTCATAGCAACCGATGAAAAAGTCCATAGCAGCCATGTATATTTTGATTAAGGACATTATAATGGACCTGTACAAGTCAAAAAGAAAGGTCAAGATTCAAGGTCATTGAAAAAGTCCATAGCATCTGATGAAAAAGTCCCTAGCAACCATATATATATTAGTCCAGGACCCTACAATTTAACTGTTCAAGTCAAAATGGAAGGTCAAGAGTCAATACCATTGAAATTAAAAATTCCATAGCAACCGATGAAAAGTCCCTAGCAACCATATCTATTTGGGTTCAGGATTCTATATTTTAACTGTACATATCAATATTAAGGAGAAAATTGCGACGGTATCCATGGAATACCAAAAATAATCATTGATGCAAGATCTACACAAAAGATAACAGGTGAGAGTTTCAGTCTGTTTGGAGCCTCTTGTTTTATTTTGGATATTGATATGTCAATGTTTATCAATATCCAAATAAAAAATGGATGGTTGCAGGATCAGAGGAAATTCGGACTAGGTATAATAAAATCGTCATATATGACCCAAGTTGCTGAAAGGTTAAAATAAGGTCAAGGTCATCTTATATACTAAACATAAACATTTCTAAGGTAACCTTTTTTATGACCTTTGGGCTGAACAGGATCAATCTGGCATCGTCTGTAAAACACATATGATAACTCGATAGTTCTTTTATGTACAGGTACATGAGAGTAATAAAGCATCCAATTTTTGCTTTTGACAAATTTCACAAAAATGAACTAATTTCATGAAAACATATATCTTTTTCAAAGAGTTTACAAAATCAGAATTCTGATATTATGCACATTTTAAATGTATAAATAATGTGTAAAATAAAAAGGTTCTAGTTTCTAGTTTGAAAACTTCTTAGGTAGTGACATAACCGTATATAATGTAGACGCAAACTTAAAAAAAAAAATCAAACTAAGTTCATAAACCCGTGATTTTGTGAATAAATGAACAAAATCAAAATGCTGATAAAATGCGCTACCTTGGTACATGTATAAATAATCTACAAAATAGCTTGAGAAACAGTAAAAAGAGTTGAGCCGACAAACCATGTACCCCGGGCTAAGGACGGACTGCTAAAATACTACCATATCTACCATATGTTAGGAGGGGGATATTTGGTAAAATTTAACTAACAAGTAAGGAGTACAAGAATATGAATATTTATTGTTCCAATCATGGGCCCTCACAGCGGCAAGATATAACAACATATACAACATTGATTCATTAGCATGAATTACGATGAAAATAGAATAAAAACCTCGTCTGATATTTAGACAATTAATTATATATTTACCCAGAAATTTGAGTATTGATATATCTTCATTTGTAAAAAGCCATATAAATTTTGTCTCCTTTGGAAGATCTTTAAATTTTGTACAAAGCTCACCTATATTATTAAACAGGATTTCTCTGTTGTTATTATATGGGCAATTAATAATAAAATGAAATTCATCTTCTGTTTGATTTGAAGAACATTTTTCACATATTCTTTGCGAATGTTCTATAAAGTGTTTCTTATATCGATCCCTTTGTATTTTCAGTTCATGGGCACTTATTCTTATTTGACACAAAGCCCTTCTCAATTGAAAGTTGTGAATACATATATATGTTTCTCGAGAAAAACATTTTTTAATTTTAAAGTAGGTATTAAGTTTTCCCTCTTGTCCTTGTGACTTTTTGTTCCAGTACTTTAAAAACTATGACATAATTTATCTCTTAATGACTGTATTAACTTGTTCATCTCTATTTGTGAATGTTGAATATTAAGTGTTTGTAAGATAATTTTAATGGATTACAACCAACATTCTGTGTTGTCTATATCTAAAACCATACTTTGATTAGCAATGTATGCATAAATTCTTAACCAGTATTTTAAGATTGACAAAACAACAGAGAAAAACAATGGGTATCTGCCAAGTTCAAACTGTTCAGCTTAATTTGTGGATCTTTTATTTACACCCAAAATGTATTTTAGGTATTTAAAATGAGATTTGTCAAATAAAAATAATTTATATAAATCTGTTGAAACAAGTACTCATTTTCTTTTTTACATGCTGCAGAATTTGTTTTAAACATTTCTGTAATTTCACTACCATACATCGGAATTGGTTTAAATGTATGATAATATAAATGAAGAAGAGTGGAGATACTTGGATTGGGCATGATGATTTATAAATTTACTGAGAATCTTAATTTAAGTACAAATATTTGACCATAGTTTCTGGGCCATGCAAATTAAGTTAAAACCATGATCCACTAGCATAAATGTACATCTGACATATTTTGTGTTTTCTATGACAATCTGACTTATACATGTTATATATATACCAAATGTACTTGATCTGTATAATTGATCTATTTTAATTACTACAAAACTACGAATGGCATATGGCTAACAATTTCGCACAATAAATGTAAGAACTATTGCGTTTTTAAAATGTGAATATAAACATGAATGCGTAATATTATTTCTCTGTGAATATTTTTACTTCTTAGTGCGTTTTAAAAACGAAATGTAGTTCATAAGTTATCAATTCATCTCTATGAATATTTATGATGGTAAGAATATTTTCTTGTATATTCGGCCACCAAAATAATTTTTTCAGTCTAATGCCAACAACATATAAATTGATTACCGTCGTTATGAATTTTAAAGACAAATTTTTAAAATTTTGAATATGGACACAGTATGCAAAACTTTTATGGGCATTTTTAACATTAGAAGTCAGATTTCGGCCGGACTTGAACTGATTTGGTTTTCCTGAAATTCTCGGTGCCCTATTTGCAATTTTGTAAAAATATGGGTTTTTGCAAGTTTTGACGCGAACGTTATGTCGTAAATCATTTTTATTCAGAAGGATATTTTATCATATCAAACTTTATTGGTTGTTTTTGTATATCGTCCAAATATCGATTTTCTTAAGATCTCTTAACTGAGTGCTTGTTATACACTGTTCTATAGTTACTTAAATTTAGAGATTGTAAGTGCGTCCCATTATTCTATATTTGAAGATTTTTTCCAATTTTTGAAGTTTAAAGAACAATTAACTTACCTGGCCTTTGCTGAAAGGTATGCCAACAAGTCCAATACTGGGAACGGGTTTTTCATCCGTAATGGGCATTATAAATAAACAGTAAATTGATGTAAACTCTTTTTTAAGCTAGAACAAGTCACTTGGAAAAAATTAATGTCAGTATATCTCGTAGAAAATGAAAATATTTCCGTAATTTATAAATAGCGTCTTACCACGTGGTTCCGAAAGGGTGTGTGGTGTCTCATCCAATCAAATGTATCTGTTCAGTTGGATTAACATATGAATTGTTTTTAAATGCATGTTCATCTTTTATCTGTAGTGATGCGGATAAAATATAAGTTGCTTCTACAGAACTTAAATTACAATAAAGTGGAAAATTACTGATAGTTTTTCTTGATAGTGTTATAAGCGCTGACTTAAGAATAAATTTTTTTCTCAATATGAATAATTATTTTTTCCTTTTTTTTCTCATTTTAACATGTTTCATGTCGTACATTATGACATCTGAATATAACATAACATAACATATCTTTGGGTCCACAGGGGACAAAAGAGCAGTACATATATATAGAGAAAAGAACAATGATTGATAGATGATACAAATAATTAATATACACAAAACATAACAATCACATCATACAAAAGTACATAAACTTCAGTTAACTGTGGTCTCTAATAAATTTTGCAACAGCTGATGACAAGACCTGATTATCTTTATTGCTAAGTAAATAAATAAGTATTTGTTCATTACTAAGACTCAAAGACATTTATTTGCTACAGAACTAAATAAGTGATTTCTTTGAGAATCAAATTTTGAACAGACACAAAAAATGGGTCTCAACTTCAACTAAACCAATGGAACAATTCCTACATAATCTTTCAGACTTTAATGATTTAGAATAACGGCCAACTTCAATTTGCAACTTATGTGCTGAAATTCTTAATTTACAGAAGGCTTGCTGATCAAAGATTTTCATACAATTGAGACAATTCTCGAAACTAAAGTAATCTTTAATCTTCAAATATGTGCATAGTTTTTTCACCTAGTTGTCAATCAGATACAAGACTTTCTCGCAATAATTTCCTTTTTTAATGCCCAAACCTTCGAGTAACCTAGTAACAAATGAATACCATGAATGGTTAACTTGTTCCATTGTTTATGTCCTGACTACACAAATAAGCATCTTTCAACAGTGGAAAATTGGATGTTATGGTCTCAAACCTATACCAATATTTTACAATAGACTTAATAATATCATAGTATAATGGAAGACCCCCTTGTTCTGATTATAGAGCAAAATTAACACTTTTCTTATGAACACCAAGTATACATTTTGCAAATTTGATATGTGGTCTCTCACAAGGCAGATTCTTAAATATATTTTCTAGTTAGAATAGAGAATGGAAACGGGGAATGTGATAAATAGACAACAACCCGACCAAAGTGCAGAGCTGTAACTGCCCCAGATTTCGGAATTGTATAATAGGATAGGCTTCAATGTAAACATGTCCTCATGCTCGGAATAATACTAAGAAAATCACTTCTCGATTTGAATTATGCCTTAAGTGCTTTTTTATATAGTTCCGCTTTCATTAAATGAAAACTCCCAGATGTAGTGAAATAAACTCCCAGATATCTATAGTTTGATACACATTCTATAATGATGTGGTTTGAAATATGAACTTCTGTGGGATTTTTCTTCCATCTTTATTAAAAGTTATTATTTTTGCGGGAAAATATTTCGAGAATTATTTAAGCATACGAAAGTAAAAAAGTGAAATATTATATATCGTATGCTTATAATGAACTCACAGTACTATATTCAGGACCTAAACGGTAAAATTAAATGCAATTACTCAAGCATGAAATGTAGGTCAAGGTGACTTAAATTATGCTGAACTACATAAGATGATTGTAATTGCAAAATATCGTTGATATGGCATCATAGGTTTTTGAGAAATGCACCTGAATGCAAATATTTGACCCAAAGTCAATCAAAAACGCAGGTCGTGGAAAGTCACATGTTTCTTAAAACATTGAATCGAATCACTCCAGCATGAAATATAGGTTAAAGTGACCTAATTAGTGGAGACATTGCATTATATCAGAGAAGGATAGTGATGGCGTATCATTACTAACATATCAAATTAGATGCAAAACTTTATTAGAGTCATTCAATTATTAAATATAGGTCAAAATGACCCTGTGTTGTTGTTCTGTCTTATAGGATAATCGCGGTGGTTTAATATTATGATATGTCTTAATGGGTTTTTGAGAAACGCACGGACAAGTTTAAATGCTGCTGATGAGAGGCAACTCCTTGAAATGCGTCGTATACAGCATAGTATAAATTTACTACATCTAATATTAGTATCCTTGGATTCTTATTTTGAAACTCCTCTGCATTGTGGATCCTAGGTTCCCGAGGATATTTGCCAACTCAGTCGTATGATTATTCACTGATTTATTACAGAAATTACCAGTATTTAGCAAAATTCAAAAACAATAGAAATACTAAGGGTTCGTTCCTTGTATTGCACATGGTAGATCTGTCAACTACTGAAACTCTTCATAAAATGTTTTGAAACTTTGCAGGATTAATGACAATATTTGGCTTCCTATTTCGGTATTTTTTGGTTATGAGTAGTTCTTGTTTAAAATAAGTTTGGTTTTTGGTCTTCCAAATATTTCGGTTTTAATGCTGCTGGTGAGAGGTAACTCCTTGAAATGCGTTGTATACAGCATAGTATAAATTTACTATATCTAATATTAGTATCCTTGGATTGTTATTTTGAAACTCCTGGGACGATGCCTCTGCATGGTGGAGCCTAGGTTACCGAGGGTATTCGCCAACCCAGTCGTCAGACTTGTCAGACATGATTATTCATTGATTTGTTACAGAAATTACTAGTATTTAGCAAAATTCAAAAATAATAGATATACTAAGGGTTCATTCCTTGTATTGCACATGGTAGATCTCCTAAGCAGAAATTTGGCTTCCTATTTCGGTATTTTTGGTTATGAGTACTTCTTGTTTAAAATGAATTTGGTTTTTGGTCTTCCAAATGTTTCTGTTTTAATGCTGCTGTTGAGAGGTAACTCCTTGAAATGCTTCGTATACAGCATAGTATAAATTTACTATATCTAATATTAGTATCTTTGGATTGTTATTTTAAATTTATAAGCCCCTCCCACTTTCCTGAACGTTACATAAAAATGTAGTTTTTCGTAAATTTTTATGAACATATTTATTCGCTGGTATCGCCGTGAATCTACAGAAACAATACACTTTTTTGTTTTCAAGATATCTTTAGCCTTGATCGACTTTTTGACCAATAAATTTTACATGTTAAAAAGTTAAGACTCGGAAATATTTAAGGTATTGTTTATGTCTTTTCTACCTCTATTGATTTCGTTTGTCATAGCGTGTTTGTTGACAATAAGTCAAATGCATTTGACATGTTTGAATTTTATCTTTTTTTTCGTCTGAATCGTTCGACTTTTTACCATTATGTTTTGTATCATTTAAGTCGCTAACACCTCAGGAAATGTTTTTGTAAATATCAAATTCTCTTTAAAACAGTATCAGATGTCTATTCAAGAAAAGTCGAATTATAATGCTTTTATTTGTGTTACTACGAGTTCAAATTAAAGGAGAAAAATACATGAACAAAATTTTAATCTCTAATTAATTACACGTAGAAGTTTCTTCGTGCAAATTCTTAAGCACACAAGGACCAAGAAACAGGTGGCTATTGCCATCACTTGGCATCCGTCGTCATTAAAAATCAACCGTTCTGTACCATTCTACCCCTCGATTCCAAAGTACGTGTTCAAAATGATGCAAAGTCTAGAAAACGCCTTACAAATACAAGGGAAAGGAACATTCCCAATGCATGTTATGATGAGGAGGGTTTCAGCTAAACATCTTGTATAGATATAGTTTCCAGCAGGGGGTAAGATTAAAAAGTTATATATTAAGGGAACAACAAAAAATCAAAAACTGCATTACCTGGAATCAAATACAACGTGTCCAACCCATACGAGGGATTCCGGTTGTAAAGTAGGATTTCCGTTAAATGTGACGTTCGAAATCCGGCATTTTTGTCAATATCCGATCAAATTTTATGTGGGAAGTAATACCGTGTTCACACTTAACACGCATTTGTCAATCTACAGATTAAATGCGTAATGACTTCACGCGTGTTGTCACTGTGTATGCAAAAGCTCGCGTGTTGAAAATCGAAAATTTAACTATCTTCGATGGAGAAATTCCATAACTCACTCGTACCTGAAGGAGAATCTATATTTCTCTTATGATCGACCGGAATTATCTAACTCTCGGACGGTTAGGGAATTTTTATATCACATCGCGTACGTATCTCGTTATTTAATTTGGTTGATAATAAACTCGCCAAAGACTCGATTATTATTATATCCAAATTGAATAACTCAGTTGATGTCAAGCGATATGTAATTTTCACTCATTGTGACACCTATAATTATTTCGTCACACTACAATAAAGGATCTATATTTAACGTTCACATACAACACGCTTTGTTCGTTATCTCGAACACATGTAAGTCGAAATTCCGGGTAACACAAATTATCTGTTTGAACCCTCAACAGCAATAACTATACTGATTTACTCCTGATATCTCGAATTTTCACTTAAGTCGAACTAGATTTTCAGGTCCAAATGGTTTCGACATAACGAGAATTGACTGTAAGTGATTTTCTCACTATGATGGGACATTGACACTTTTTAAACAACTACATATACAGGCATTGGAAAAAAATGTCTGGTATCTAAACCATGGGACATACTGTTTTTTCTCCTTATAGAAATAGTTGTACAGGTCCTACCCCTGCGATAAGTATTACCCAGTCCTTCAGTAAGTTGACGTTATTAGCAAGGCCACACCAAATTGATTTTTAGTTTTTTAGATTTTTATAGCAAAAATAGGTGCGAGCGAACGAATGTTTAATATTTTATTTTTTTTTCTTGAGGACTACTTTTTTTCCGGCGTAGATCAAGTTTACGTGCGACACAAATCTTTTAGCTTTTTAAAAAATATTGCAAAAAATGGAAAAAAATACCTACTTGTTACCAAATTTTAGGAGCGGGCGAACACTTTATTTTTAATTTCTTGAAAAATGAAGAATTTCGGGCGAATTGTCAGCATTTTTTTTTTAAACGAAGCTTCAACAATTTTTTTTCTTAAAATTTACAAAGTCCGAAAATCGGAGCGGTGAAATTTAAAGAATTAAAAATCAAGTTGGTGTGGCGTAAGTTGTGCTCGATGGATTTAAATGCCACCCTGCATATTCGGATCTGCGATTACTGCAACCTTAGCGACAATAATTCCCAACGCATATAATTTTTGTCGGGGACCAACCGGTCCATATACTGCCATATGACCCTCAGTGTCATGAACTATTTGTTAAATAATAAAAGAATATTGAATTATTAACTTCTTGTGTCAACAATGACTTTTCATCTATTATCCATGCATGTCTACATGTATTTCGAAATCGCTTTTCAGATATCGATTCTCATGTTTTTAAGTGATATTTTAGATATTATTATTTACAGTGAAATAATTTGTTCATACCTTACTTTAAATTTTTAGCTTGTGACCTAAACTTCTTTTCATTTATCATTTGGTTTAGTGATTTAATATCTTAATTGAATGTTTCAATACTGTAGATGAGCAATATTTTTTTTACAATTTTGACTGTGGTTGGTGTTCAAACTACTTGCAGGGTTGGGGTGTGTATGTGCAGGATCACTTTTGATTGCGATAATATCTTTCTAGTTGTTCTAAAAAATCTTCTAACACGATTTTGCAGAATTCGCATAACACTGACATTGACTGGCATCAGTCCATGACTGGCCGCGCTAACGGTTTGCTACAAAGCGTAAGCGCGACCGGTTCTTGGGTTTCCGACATCAGTTTTGTCGCATTTTAACTTTAAACTTTCTGTGGAAGTTTCAATTTTAAATCCATTAAAATCAGCGGCAAGTATTGTTAGTGTTTTATTCATTTGTGGCATCAGTGTCATTTATTCTCAATAGAAATAAGTCTATTATCCATACCAGTCATAAGTTCATATAAAGTCTCCATTGCAATCACATCGGTTCGTACTACTGTCACACTTTTCGTCTCTCGTTTAGAACCTCACTGGTTGTTTAAATATGTTTTATCCATAGGAGTACTCTGTTAAATCATCAATGAAATCGTCGAGGTCTTGATTCACTACACCCCGGGGCTACAGGCCAGTAATACGGAATGTTTCTAAGTGTTATCGTTGAGATTCAATTAGATAGTAATAAAATACGCAATAAAAAATTTACTACAATATCTAAAATCAAAACCTGTGGCTATATGCAACAGCATAAAAACATTCGACTTCTCTACACTCTACACTACCATATCACATTCTCAATTAAAAGATTGCTTAAAACAACTAGTTCATCAATGTTTTTTCAAGACAAATGGCACACACAGGTATAAATTTCCAGTTCTAGGTAGAGAAAAGGCTTATTTCGTGAAGAACCACTCTGATTATGACAAAAAGTATTCTAAAGATGAAATCACAAACATGTTAGATTTTCTCATAGACAACATATTTTTTGAATTTGGCGGTCTAATTTTTTCAACAATCGGCATTCCAATGCGAACCAACTGTGTTCCTCTCCTCATCGATCTGTTTATGTACTCATATGAAGCGGACTTCATTCAAGAGCTACTAAGTGAAAACAAAAAGAAACTGGCCCAATCCTTTAATTTCACATTTCGTTATATAGATGTTGGCATTAAATAACGATAAATTCTACGACTTTCTACATCTCATCTACCCCAGTGAGCTTGAAATTAAGGATACTACATATACACCTAAGTTAGCTTCATATTTGGATTTGTTTCTTGAAATAGACAATGAAGGACATTTGAAGACAAAACTTTATGACAAACGTGATGACTTCAACTTTCCTATTGTTAACTTTCCCTTCTTGAGTAGCAATATACCAGCATCGTCTGCATGTGGCGTCTACGTTTCTCGGCTTATCCGATTTTCAAGGGCATGCGTGAGGTACCCTGATTTTCTACACAGAGGATTACTGCTGTCACAAAGGCTTCTTAACAAGAGTTTTATCAGGGATAAGTTGGTGTCATCACCTAGGATATTTTACGTTCGTCATCACGAATTGATTGACCGTTACAGTGTTCCAATATCTAAGACGATGTTGCACCTGTTCGTGTTGTTCATTGTTTTTTAGTTTTCTGTGTTTATATGTTGTGCTTGTGCTTGTGGTTGTTCATTTGTCTTACGGGGTTTGTCTGTCCAATGGATTACGTTTTCTTGATTGCTTCTTAGGTATAAAAAAATTAGTCCTTTTTATTATACGCATCAAAATTACAAACATTTTACTAAATACTTAAGCGGGCATTAGGTCCCATCTTCGCATAAAACATGTTGATGAAACACTATAGCAATACAACTTGACTGACAAGGACATTATCCATTATCTCCATCCATTCTTGGAATATGCAGTTTGCATGGACTGTAAATTTACTAGATTTTAAGCAGTACGTAAACTGTGTTCGGCTTTGAAGCTGAACTTGAGCTCAGTGTAAAAAGGTTAATCAGCTATATGTTAATATAATGAAGTTCAAATAAATTTTAACTAGAGGCTTCAAGGATCATTAAGTAAATTTCACATAGGGTCTTATGTTAAACTATTTCGGCTCTGGTGGCCATCTTTGATGACAGGCGGGGTCATCTAAGGAACATTGCTGCCAAGTTTTGCTCTAATTGGACTAATTTCAGGCAAGAAGATCGTCAAGTAAATCCCATAGGATCCTATGTTAAACTATGTTCGGCTCTGGCGGCCATCTTTGATGACGGGCAATGTCATCGAATACAATTATGAAATAGGACCATTTAAGGACCATTGCTGCCAAGTTTTGTTTCAATTGGCCTGGTGGTTTCAGACAAGAACATCTTTAAGTTAATTTCCCATAGGGTCCTATGTAAAACTATGTTCGGCTCTGGTGGCCATCTTTGATGACGGGCGGGGTCATCGGATACAATTACGAAGAGTACCATCTAAGGACCATTGCTGCCACGTTTTGTTCCAATTGGCCCAGTAGTTTCAGAGGAGAATTTTTTTTAAGTTTACGACGGACGACGCACGCAAGGTCATAGCTATAGGTCACACTTGCCCTCGGGGCAATCAATTACAATCAAATAAAGTTGTAAAAAGCAATACGTAAGCAGAAAATGTATTTATGCTTTACTTAATTTGGGAAATTGATTATTACGCACTTACATTTATATGTATAGGCCATGTGAGCTTATGTCAACACTTTGCGTCCGTCGTCGTCCGTTGTCCGTTGTCCATCGTCGTCATCCGTAAACTTTTCAAATTTTGATCTTGTTAGATCCACTGAAACTACTTGGCTAATTGAAACCAAACTAGGTAGGAATGATGTATAGAAAGACCTCTACAAAATATCCTATGCTTTCGGTTGGATGAACAACAATGCCACCAGAGGCCATCTTTGATTCTGATTGGCCAATTTTCAAAAGTCTTCTCCTCTGAAACTACTTCATAAAATGTTTTGAAACTTTGCAGGATTAATGACAATAATACCCTCAACAATCGATCCACATTTGGTTGAGATTAATCCACTCAACCGATGGCTGCGGCTGTTCAAAGTTTCCATTGAAACCATATGGGAAAAGACTTTTTTGTCATTTGCTCAGGAACTAATGGGCAGATTGTAACCACAGTTGGCAGGAATTATGTATGGAAGGAACTCTACCCTTGGGTCCGGATGGATGAACAACATGGCCGCCAGAAGCCATAATTGATTTTGATAGGCCAATTTTCAAATTTATTCTCCTCTGAAAGTACAATTATGAAATGTTTTAAAACTTTGCCGGATTTATCTTAACAAAACCCTCTACAAACGATTCATTTTTTGTTGAGATTCATCCGACCAACCATATGGGAAAAGACTTTTTGTACATGTATTTTTCTTCCTGAATTTGAACTCGTAAAAAAAACATTATAATTCTAACTTTTCTTGAATAGACATCTGATACTGTTTTAAAGAGAAATTGATATTTAAAAATTGTTTTTGTCATTTGCTCAGGAACTAATGGGCAGATTATTACCATTGTTGACAGGAAAGATGTATGGAATTACCTCAATCAACTTTAAACTTTTGATTCCGGTTGAATGAACAACATGGCCGTCAGAGGCCATCTTTGATTTTTATTGGCCAATTTTCAAAAATCTTATCCTTCAAACTACATTATGAAATGTTCTGAAACTTTGCAGGATTGTTGACAACAATACCCTCTACACATACTCCACTTTTTGTTGAGACGGCTGCGGTTGTTCAAAGTTTCCATTGAATCCATATGTCATTTGCTCAGTAACAAATGGGCAGACTGTAACCTAAGTTGGCAGGAATGATGTATGGAAGGACCTCTACTAAAGTTCCACCATTGGTTCCGGTTGGATGAACAACATGGCTGCCAGAGTCCTTCTTTGATTTTGATTGGCAAATTTTCATAAATCTTCTCTGAAACTACACTATTAAATGTTTTGAAACTTTGCAGGATTGATTACGACAGTACCCTTTACAAACTATCCACTTTTGGTTGAGATTCATATGATCAAAGTTTCCATTGAAACCGTATGTGGATAGACTTTTTTGTCATTTGCTCAGGAACTAATGAGTTAGACTGTAACCAAAGTTGTCCACAATTTTGGCACAATGGAAGTTAATGATTAAATCCGAGGATTCTGTGTTACTTTCACCTCAATGTTTTTTACCCCCACCCCCCCCCCCCCCCCCCCCTGTCGGACGCCAAAATATCTTCTTTAATTGATGTAAAATTTGTTTAAAAAATTCATTTTATAGTTTATATCAATATACCCTAACAGTTAGAACAATTTCACTTGAATATATTACTTGAATACTTTCTTAAATAAGTCATTTCTAAAAAAAACATGGCCGGTAAGTTTTCTATCAAAATGACACGTTATTGCTGACGGATTTGTTTGATTGACACTAAATATGTACAGAGGGGTCGCGGGATTTGTATTTGTTATGAGAATCATTCAAATATCTGTCCCGTGTGACAACTTCATTTCACAGCAAGAGACGCCACGCTTATTTTGGCTTTTTTTTACTCCATATATAACCTATAAATTAGTAGGGCAGTTTTCCCAAATATTTGTTTCACTGTTTTTCAGATTTTAAATATGGACTAATTTCCATAGTTTACAGTGTTTTGTAAAATAAATTTTTCTATTCGCAAAGGTCGTGCATATAGGCGGTTTTTGTCAACAGTAAGCATTTTGTTTCATTTATTATCATAATATTGATACACGGAGGATACTTTACTGTCACGAGGAAGGAATACATATATCCACTCTCAGCAATGAAATTGGTTTTGGTTGCCAGTGACCTTCGTGTTGAACAATTTTTAGTATTTAAAAGACCCATGAAATACATTAGTATTTGGAAAAAATATATATACATATAAGACTAATATTATGATAAAATACAATTCCAAAATCGTTATTACACAACTGGTTATCTTTCATTATGATAAATCACAATTCCAAATCGTTATTACACACCTTGTTATATGTATCTCTCATATGCATAACAATTGATAAAGTTAAATATTCTCATTATTCGGTTTTATTTCAAGAATCTAAGGATGTGATCGCTGTAATATTGTTTCCTTAGTTTGTTTTTTCAATTCAAGTTAATTACATACGATAGCTGCAAAATCCACTCTGAACTAATTTTCAATCTCATTCATAACCAATATTACTTGGGAACTAATTTTTAAACAATCATTGAATGTATCTAAAAGGAATAATACACACGCCTTAAACGGGAATTAACCAATCAGATAAGCAAAGCGGTTTATTGCCACTTGGTCTATGATTGTACCATTGCCATTCAGTCTATTGCCACGTCCTCTACTGTGAAATATGAAGAATTTCCCATTTCGTCTAGATCTACTCGTGTCTACTCGTATAAAATAAAAGTGTGTCTACTAAGGAACAAGAGACATTTCCTATTTTGCTACACTTTTTATGAAGAATTTCCCATTTCGTCGACTAGTTTAAAATTATATATTTTATTAAAACTTTACTTAAAACAATTGTTTACAGTAACAAAACATAAAGTTTCTCCAGAGAGCACACATTATCTTGATTCTGAAGATTTTTAAGCCATTTTAAAAGTTTTTATTAGATAAAACAATGTTGTATAAAAATTGTATGCTTAAGCAAACAAATGTTAATTTCAACTTTAAATTGTTGACAAAGCCATCATGAAATTCCTTCATTTAAAGTGAAAGTTTGGGACCTGTTCAATCACATTTCACCTCATCAATTGTTTTAAATAAACTATGATTACTTATCGTATTGGTCAAATTCTTCATGCTCGATTATGCATGAATAGCAGCTCCTTAAATGCTCATCTTTTCCACAGGAATTTAGTTGCAAGTCAAAATTGCACATGTGGACATTTAGAAACTACTTCACATTTTTTTTATTTACTGTCCTTTATATACTACTATTAGACGTGAACTGTTCGCATCGCTTGAGGATTTATCTGTCGAAATTACTTGTGAAATTTTATTGTTCGGTTCCAACACAATGTCTGACGAAGAAAACCCTGTAATACGTAGTTCTGTACAGAAATACATTATTAAAAGCAAAAGATTTACTCCATGAAATTAATCATTCCACCCTAAAACAAGAGGCTCAGTGGGCAGTCACAAACTTTTGATTTGATTTGACAGACTAGATTGATTTCTGAAAACTTTGTAAATGATCTTCTGTAAATGCTTCATACCAAGTATAAGTTCATTGGCCAAACGGTTTCAAAGGAGAAGTTTTAAATTTTGATCAATTAGAACATATAAAGGTTTCTGGCGGCCATTTTGTTTCACGGACTAGAAAGATTTATGCAAAGTTTGTAAAGGACCTTCCATAGATGATCCATACCAAAAATCAGTTCATTTGGCTTTACGATTTCAGAGGAAAAGAAGTTTTAAATTTCGACCAATCAGAACATGTAAATGCTCATGACGGCCATTTTGTTTCACGGACCGGGATGAGTTCTGCAAATTTTGTAAAGGACCTTCCATAGATTCTCCATACCAAACATAAGTTCATTTGGCTTTACGGTTTCAGAGAATAAGAAGTTTTAAATTTCGATCAATCAGAACATAAAATGCTCATGGCAGCCAGTTTGTTTCACAGACCGGGATGATTTATGCAAATTTTGTTAAGGACCTTCCATAGATGTTCCATATCAAAAATCAGTTCATTTGGCTTTGTGGTTTTAGAGTAGAATAAATTTTAAATTTCGACCCATCAGAACATGTAAATGCTCATGGTGGCCATTTTGTTTAACAGACCAAGATGATTTATGCAGACTTTGTAAAGGACCTTCCATAGATGCTCCATACCAAAAAACCAGTTCATTTGTCTTTACGGTTTCAGAGGAGAAGAAGTTTTAATTTTCGACCAATCAGAACATGTGAAACGGTCAATTTGTTTCACGGACCGGGTTAATTTATGCAAACGTTGTAAAGGACCTTCCATAGAAGCTACATACCAAACAAATCATTTCATATGGCTTTACGGTTTCAGAGGAGAAGAGGTTTTAAATTTCGACCAATCAGAACATGTAAATGCTCATAGCGGTCATTTTGTTTCACGGAACGGGATGATTTATGCAAACTTTGTAAAGGGCCTTCCATAGAAGCTACAGGCCAAGTTTCAGTTTAATAGGTGCAGGGGTTTCAGAGGAGAAGATGAAAATGTAAAAGTTTACAGACGGACGGACGACGGACGACGGACGCCAAGTGATGACAAAAGCTCACATTGCCTTTGGCAAGGTGAGCTAAAAATAAAGAAAAAAGGAAAATATATATTAATCCTATTTCCCCTTTCCAGTTTACTATCGCTCTACTTTTGTATACGTTAATTCTGCATATTTTTAGCTCACCTGACCTGAAAGGTCAAGTGAGCTTTTCTCATCACTTGGCGTCCGTCGTCGTCGTCGTCGTCTGTTAACTTTTACAAAAATCTTCTCCTCTGAAACTACTGGGCCAAATGTAACAAAACTTGGCCACAATCATCATTGGGGTATCTAGTTTAAAAAATGTGTCCGAACACCCCGCCTGCCAACCAACATGGCCGACATGGCTAAAAATAGAACATAGGGGTAAACTGCAGTTTTTGTCTTATATCTCAAAAACTAAAGCAATTAGAGCAAAACTGACAGGGGTAAAAATGTTCATCAGGTCAAGATCTATCTGCCATGAAATTTTAGGACGAATCGGTCAACCCTTTGTTGGGTTATTGCCCCTGAGATGTTAATTTTAAGGAAATTTAGCAGTTTTAGGTTATTATCTTGAATATTATTATAGATAAAGACAAATTGTAAACTCCAAAAATGTTCAACAAAGTAAGATCTACAAATAAGTCAACATGACCAACATCATTGATTGACCCCTTATAGGAGTTTTTGCCCTTTAAAGACGGCATCCAGCGTAAACTTTCCTTTAGAGATCTTTTCCTCTCAAACCACTGGGCCAATTGAGACCAAACTTTGGTGGAATGGTCCTTGGGTGGCCCCCTTCCAAAATTATGTCTGGCATCCCCGACTTCCAACTGACATGGCTGCTGTTACTAAAAATAGAAAAAAGGAGTGAATTTAAAACATCTTCTTATATGAAACTACAAGGCCAGTTGGAACCAAAGTTGGCAGTAATGGTTCTTAGGAGATTCTCTTTCAGACCCGTACTGTTAACAAAGATGGTCGCCACAGCCGAACTTAGTTTAACATAGGGCCCTATGGGAAAATTCATTGAAAAATCTTCTTGTCTTAAACCTCTTGACCAATTGGAACCAGACTTGGCAGCAATGGTCCTTAGATGGTCCTCTTACAGAGGTGTGTCCGATGACCTGGACTGTCAACCAAGATGGCCACCACAAATGAACTTAGTTTAACGTCTTCTTGTCTGAAACCAGTTGACATATTGGAGCAGGACTTGGCAGCATTGGTCCTTAGGAGGTCTTTTTCAGAAATAGTCTGATTTCGTGGACTGTGAACAAAGATGGCCGCCACAGCAGAACTTAGTTTAGCATAGGACCCTATGGGAAATTCACTCAAAAATCTTCTCGTCTGAAACCACTAAGCCAATGAGAATTAGACTGTAGCAATGGTCCTCTTTCAGAATTTTGTGCGATGACCCAGACTGTCAACCAAGATGGCCGCCACACCCGAACTTAGTTTAACATAGGGCCCTAAGGAAAAATTCATTGAAAAATCTTCTTGTATGAAACCCTTGGCAAATTGAAGCCAGACTTGGCAGCATTGGTCCTTAGGAGGTCCTCTTTCAGAAATGTGTCCAATCACCCGGATTGTCAACCAAGATGGCTGCCACACCGAACTTTGTTAAATATTGGACCCTATAGGAAAATTCATTTAAAAATCTTCTTGTGTGAAACCGCTTAGCCAGTTGGAACAAGACTTAGCAGAAATGGTCCTTAGATGGTTCTCTTTTAAAAATGTATCCGTTGACCTGGACTGTCAACCAAGATGACTGCCACAGCTGAAATTAGTTTAACATAGAATACTATAGAAAAACCAGCCAAATTGACTGCAACACTTAAATTTTTAGGTCTGCTCAAGGTGAAAAGTTAAATCCAGGTGAGCGATACAGGCTCTTGAGAGCCTCTAGTTTTTCTTTTGTAAATACTATTTATTTTTTTCCATCTACAGTTGTTACAGAGCATGTCATGATTTTTGTGTTCTTTTTTTAAATGATTAGGAGACAAATTTATAAAAGCAGCTTTGCTTGTTTCTGATTCCTATAGTATTTATTGGTTTAATCCTGGTTTGCCAACATTTAATTAGAGATACCGTAAACAGTTAAACAAACAAAAAAGACAACTGGCTTAATGAGCAAAGTAAACTACAGTCAAGATTTGTATGCAATGATTCTATACTTTTGCATATCGTGAGTGACCCAATGTATTACAGCACATGATATATATTTTTATTTTAGTCTAAGAATAAAGATTAAAATGTTGAAAGAAAATTTTGTGAATTTCATTGTGTGTTGAAACATATACTGTTTCATTGTTGATATTTTGAACTTCACATATTATAATTGTCTTTGGTAGTGAAAAAAAAATAAAACAATGTTATACTTAAATATTTTAATATCAGTTTGGTTAGATAATTTTACAACAGAATAACATAACAAATATTTTTAATATACATGTATAGTTACGATATTGTTGTCAAGTCATGAAGATGGCATATTTTGGAATTAATATTGATTCACTCATAGGGTATTTGCATCGGAAATAAACACATTTATTCTAAAACCATCCTTCTATGTGGTTCGTGGTACAGTGTCCCTCGTATGGGAGGGGATCACCGCCACCATTCTAAGTTCTAAGTTTTAAATTATAAGTTCTAATTAGTTCTATATATTTTATATTCCATATCCCATATTCTATATTCTAATTTCGTTATTCTTAATTCTGTATTCTTAAACTTGTTAATTCTAATGCCCGTTTTACAATTTGCATTATGCTTACCAGTAAATTACAACTTCTATAATTCATAATGTTGCATTTTTAAAATTACATTTTTATAACTTCCTAATTATATGTTTCCAAATTAGTTAATTTTAATGTTGGTCTTTCCGAATTCCAACTTTCAACTTCTTACTTCTGTTTTAATGTTCGAAACTAAGTAATATTACAAATTACAAATCTAGCTTGGTGGCGGACACACCGCGTATACAATTATGACGACAGATGGCGCTGTGTATCTCTGTCGGTATCAGAATATGCTGAAACCATGCCATGATGCATAAATGATAAATCATGGAAAAGAATCCCTTCATCGTATATGACAGATTGGGAACAACCCTTCAAATGAGGGATAACCCCTGAATGTAGTGACTACCACTTTTATGAGGGGTTGAATTCAAGTGATAAAAAATAAAAAAATTTAAAAACCACTTCTTAGTACAAAAGGGCACATGTTTATTTTATTTGTTGAATCCTTGTCCAAAGAACAATACATCTATCTTGTATTATATTGACAAAACATTTCCGTGAATTTTGGAATATTCATGGACTTCAATCTTCTTTATTTTTGAAAATAATAGGACCCCTCTTTTAGAAAAGTTGTTCCAAATATAATGAATTTTCCCCCTTTTCGAATTAAAAGACAATAAAATTCGATGTCTGGTTCCAAAATAAACGTTTCATCATAAAGCTCTTTGACTACCCGACATCGAATGACCGGTATCCAGTATATCACGATCGCCTCAGACAGAAACAAAAGATGTAGTTTCACATAAACTGCGCTTGGTGGGAAAGTGGAGGCCACTTTGGTGTCAGAATGCCCCTTTCCCGCGTAACAGATAGAGCAGAAGTTAGAGAGGGCAAGCTCTATTTAAAGTCATACCAGAGACGGTACTATAATCAATACACACAACTATTACAAGTTTCAACATAACAGATACATAAACTCACTACAGCCTACAGCAAAAAATTTCGTTTTGATTTTGAGTGTCCGTTTATTTGGAATTTGTGTTAAAAGTGTCTCCCAAAACTTTGATGTTACGCAGCATGTTAAGATGTTAGGAAAAATCTACAGTATTCGTAAATTGTTGGTATTATACATAACTGGTTGCAGACACATTTTTACCTGTGTCGGCAACGGCAAAAGCAGGTCTTGTAACCGTTCGACTCCGTCCATCCGCCCGTCTGTCGTACCGTCCGAAAGACCTTGGGTATGACATTTCGTCAAGTTTTCTTTTCTTGGCTTCTACACTGACTACAGAAGGGAATACTTGTTTCGTTTCGTTTCGTTTCTCAAATTACCAATAGCCATATTAATAATGTTGATTTGTAGCGTGTAAGCAATTTTTTTAATCTGTCGTGCAGCCACATCCTTTTTGCCGACAAAAAGGCAACTTCAATCCGCATGCCCAATCGTGATTAACGAACTTTTGTAAACGATAATTTTTATTGTCATTTAACTTCCAAAATAACCCGACAAACACATCAAGATTCCATGTCAACTCGTACCCCATTTTTTACTAACTCGTACCTCTTCGAACTCGTACCCCAGTTTTTACCAACTCGTTCCCTAATTTTTACCAACGCGTACCCTAGTTTTTACCAACTCGTTCCATAGTTTTTACCAATTTTGGTTTATTTTTGTTTTGGAGTTCTGTTTGCCGTCCATCTTGCTGAACTAGTATACATTATTGTTTAGGGGCCAGCTGAAACCCGCCTCTTGGTGTGGGATTTTCTCGCTGCGTTGAATATCCATTCGTAGCCTTGAGCTGTTTCTGCTCTTTGTAAAGCAAAATAATTTCCGTCCGAAGAAAGTTGATGCTTTTACAAGCGTAACTCATCAGCTTTTGATGTTCTTGGTACCGCCTTCAATATTAACTTGTTGTTTTAGTTAACAATATAAAATGATTGTATGAACTAGTCAGGAACCTCTAGCCTTTGTTAGTCTTGTGTGATTTTCTCGCTGCGTTGAATACCCATTGGTAGCCTTGAGCTGTTTTCTGCTCTTTGGTCGGGTTGTTGTCTCTTTGTAAAGCAAAATTATTTCCGTCCGAAGAAAGTTGATGCTTTTACAAGTACCGCCTTCAATATTAACTTGTTGTTTTAGTTAACATTATAAGGTACGACTTGGTAAAAATAGGATACGAGTTGGTAGGGTACAAGTTGGTAAAGGTACGAGTTGGCAAAAATAGGGTGCGAGTTCGAAAAGGTACGAGTTGATCTGTACCCATATGTTCGACCCGCTAAATATGAATGAGTGTTGTCAAGGGTTTGTAGGAACGAACGTGGATACAAAATCGTTACTTGGGAGGATGGACTTTTTATTTCATTTAATGCAAAATACATTACTACTCCAGCACTGTTAGCTTGAAAAGCTTTGCTTATCAAAAATGCCAGTGTTGTAGTAAAACCCATTTCAAACCCCAGAAAAAAGGGGGGGGGGTGTGCTAATTCTCAAAAAAACTCAACATATATTCCTCACAGAGGACAAATATGATCAAATGATAAAAGGATAACATACTAAAAGAAAACTTAAGGATGATCGCTGGTCTAATTGGAAATAAATAGGATTTGAAAGAGGTGTTTTAGTTTGGGAGAGCATATGAATAGTCAACAAATAAGCAAGAAAAAAATATAGGTTCATGTGCTCATTTTAGAGCTATAAGGCCTTGAAAATTTGCAGGAAATGGGTTTTCTCTGGATTTTTCATTGTCTTTGCATTGACAACTTCAGTCTCTCAAAGATGTATAAAAAAATAAAAAGGATTTCATAAATCTTTGTCAAATACCATTTTAAGGTATATATGATTGAATTATAAAAGAAAAAGTGGGGGTTCATTGGCAAAAAATTTTATGTTTAAGAAATGGATAAAACCCGAGGATTCCGAAAATCTTACAAAAAGACCAAAACATGACCAGCGAGCATCCTTAATAAGCTGAAACTTTACTGTTTATAGACAAAGACATCATTGACAGTAATCTCATACCATTATACAAACCAAAAGATTTTGCTGTTGGGGCCTTGGTGGCCGAGTGGTCTAGGTAGTTCGTCCTGACTACTAAGGGTCACTAGCCTGTCAACACAGGTTGTGAGTTTGAATCTCGCCGGTGGCGGTGTGTGTTTCACTCTGATCTTAATTGACAAGGATTGCCAATTTTCCTATTGAGGGTTGTGGTTCTCTACAGGTACTCCAGCTTCCTCTACCAGTAAAAAATATTAAAATGTGCTGAAAACGGCATAAAACCCAAACAAAAACTAAACTTCTGCTTTTGTATAAAAATTTACTTTTTCAGATAAACAGCTGTATTTAAATATTTATCCTGGTGAAATATTTATCTTCATGACATCTATAACAATTGATGAATGATATGTATCTCAAGATGTTGCCACTTGAATATCTAAATACCCAAAGTTATTATATAACTTTATTATAGCCCATTCTTCAATGAATGTACAATTATTTTAATACCATAAACAGAATGAAAGCATGAATGTATCATTCAATTCCAGAAATAAAGGTGTGAATGAATATTACGTCCTTGGTGCCCCAAATGCATCTGGCATTCTCTCAATAGAATATCTGAAAAGACAAAAAAAACATAAGATAAAAGGAACATTTGTCTATTTATGGTAAATCTTCAACACACATATCGATTCATCCAGACGTTAGTTATACGTCCTTGGTTATTTTATATATTATAATCACAGAATATGTCATTCATCTAAGATCGACAAGATGGCGGTCGGACAAGGTGGCGTACTTTCGGCTCTGATATTTATAATGATCACAATGAGATTTAGCCCATAAAGACTTGAAAACTTCTAAGAGTTCGATCACAAAGCATTTGATCTAAGATTCTATGCCAACTATGATACACAATATTTACAGAAATGTGATTTTACTTCCAAAACATTAATCCCTGTCAAAAACAAAGAAAATGTCATCATTGCGGGTAAACAAAATCAAACTCAAAACTCTAAAAACAACATACAGAGTACCATAACAAATGCCTTTACTTATAAGGAGAGATATTTCTAAGAGCCCAGGCCCAATAAAATTCGCACGGGACCCATGGGAAGCAGTCAAGAAAAACCAAAAGGGCAGTCAATGCGAAGACTTTGTATTTTGGTATCATGTCAAATCAGGGATCATATAATACTATTTCCGCCGAGTCGCAGCAAGATCTGTCAATTTACAAAGACTTTACATATAGATTCATGTCCCCTTCATATATAGTTCCTGGTCAAATGTATAAATATGAGAGTAACAAAATATGTTACACTATCTGAATCAACCGATATCTGGTACTGCACAAAATGCACCATACCTGAAATTACAGACTCTTTATTTGATAAATCAATCATTGAAAACGAAATCGATCGATCAGTTGATCCAGCCGATTATCTCCCCTATACGGATACACAAACTTTCGATGTAAACACAACAGAATCACATGGGAATGAAAATGACGAAAGCATCTGGGCCTGGCACCATAAAAGTTGAGAATATTCTTAAGTCTGAGAATTTTCTTAAATACTGGGATACTCCAATGTGATTGGTTGAGAATGGGAATTTGAGTAAAATTTTCTTTCTCTCTTGAATATGTTGAATGGGAGAGCTCTGACTTTCCCATCATCACAAACAATAAAGAATGGAACTTTCAATGAAACCTGCCTCATTAACAAAAGGTTACTCACAAAGTTACCTTTGCCTTTAAAAAACTAGAAAGACAATGCCCCAGAAAATGTCAGCATTAGAACTTGTTAAAACATGACAAATGAGAGTGAACACTTGGTGTTTGCCCGTTTGAAGAAAAAAAATAAAATTGAAAATTTTGGTTTTTTATTACCGCCGACCCTCTGAAATCAGCCATCCCAAAAATAAAAATAAATTTAAAACCTTTTCCATCAAAATTTCATAAAAGATGATGTTCCAATTTGTCTTAAAATAGATTATCGGTTAATAAAATACTTGCAAACATGATCCAAAAAAAAAAATCTATTTATAGCCGTTAGTGAAACCAATTTCCGAAACAAGTTTTATGAAACGAATTTCCTATTACAATCCATGCGGCTTTTAAGTTCGTTTTGTATGAATATCTTGATTCCGTAAGATATCGAATCCACTCATTTTATCTTATGATTCGTAGTTGACGAGTCGGATCCCTTAACAAGAGGCTCTCAAGAGCCTGAATCGCTCACCTGGCAAACAATGCACTATAAACTAAATTAATATATTAATGTTTGTTGTAAATTAAACTGAGTATTAAAGGTCACGTAAAATTCTGAAAATACCTTTAAAAGCCTTTCAAGAACCTCTGGAAAGAAATGGGCATGAGTTCTCCCTACGCTTGATTAAGATACAGTCATGGTCAATCTGATGACTCACAATACAAAATACAAGCTTTAATTCATCTTCAAATACAAGTATAAATCTTTTGGTCTATATGTTGTCTTCCGTTTTTAAAATGTTTGAAAGAAGTTATATAAAAATTGTGGGTTAAGGCTTTTTATTGTACTTGAAAAGGAAATATTGCAGGAACAATCGTGCTAAGTTTCATCCAAATACCCCCAGTAGTTTCAGAGGAGAAGATGTTTGAAAATTTGTTAACAACGATGATGACAGACACCAAGTGATAGCATATTAAAAGCTCACATATTATGAAGTTTAATCATTGTTATACAACATTCTCATCATCACCATTCACTAAGGATACCATATCGCATGTTTACTTTAAAAACCAAATATTGTTGAAATCCGAGCAAGTGTAAAAAATGGCGGGAAAATGGCCGTCCAAAACAAACTTTCATCATCACCATTCAACTCGGGATACCATGTTTGCCTTGAAAGTAGCTTTCATCTTCATTTTATTTCTATAATTCAGGAAAAAATAGCAAAAAACAGCATTCTGACCCCTATGTTCTATTTTTAGTAAGGGTGGACATGTTTTTCGACCAATCAAAAATCCAAGCATTCACTTTTTGCAGGATACCCTAAGGAACAATCTTACCAAGTTTCATTTGATTTTGAATAGTAGTTTCAGAGAAGAAGATTTTTGAAATAATAACATAAAAAAAGCCAAAAATGTCAAAAAGGGCAATAACTCTAACATCAGTTGACATATTTTCACGAAAATAAGCACACAGGTAGCTCTCATCATGCTGAACACTTTCAACCTGCCAGAATTTGCCGTAACCTAATGATTTTTGAGATATTTGCGAAAAACTGTTGTTTGACTCCTATGTTCTATTTTTAGTAACAGTGGCCATGTTTTTCGACGGATCAAAAATCGAAGCATAAACTTTGTGCAGGATACCCTAAGGAACAATCATGCTAAGTTTTATCCAAATCCATTCAGTAGTTTCAGACGAGAAGATTTTTGAAATAATAACATAAAAAAAAGCCAAAAATGTCAAAAAAGGGCAATAACTCTAACATCAGTTGACAGATTTTCACGAAAATAAGCATACAGGTAGCTCTCATCATGCTGAACACTTTCAACCTGCCAGAATTTGCCATAACCTAATGATTTTTGAGATACTTGCGAAAAACTGTTGTTTGACCCATATGTTCTATTTTTAGTAACAGTGGCCATGTTTTTCAACGGATCAAAAATTGAAGCATAAACTTTGTGCAGGATGCCCTAAGGAACAATCATGCTAAGTTTTATCCAAATCCATTCAGCAGTTTCAGAGGAGAAGATTTTTGAAATAATAACATAAAAACTAGAGGCTCACCAGAGCCTGTATCGCTCACCTGGAGTCTGGTTTTCATTGGACAATTAATCAACTATTTGACTAAGTTTGTTGCAATTGGTTCAATTGTTCAGGGAAAATTTATTTGACAAAAAAGGGCAATAACTCCAAAATGGGTTTTGGGATTTCCTTTAAAATTTCAGGGTAGGTAGACCTCAACATGGCAAATATATTTCAGATTTACATTTCACTTCTATCTCAAATAGTTTTGGAGATAAATGACGAATAATGTTAAATTTTGAAAATTTGACGAAAAAAGGGCAATAACTCCTAAATGGGTTTTGGGATTTCCTTCAAAATTTCAGGGTAGGTAGATCTTGTCATGCTGATCAATTTTATCCCATGTCAGATTTTTGATTTTTTCTGTAACGGTTTTTAAGTTATAAGCCAAAAACAACACATGCACCCCTATATTCTATTTTTAGCTACGACAGCCATGTTTTATGTCATATCAAAATAAATTGAGGATCGTTTGTAGAGGATATGTCATAGATCATTCCTATCAAGTTTCAAACCAATCGCCCCAGCGGTTTCAGAGGAGAAGATTTTTGAATGAAAAAATTTGAAAATTTGACAAAAAAGGGCAACAACTCCTAAATCGGTTTTGGGATTTCCTTTAAAATTTAAGGGTATGTAGACCTCAACATGGCAAACATTTTTTAAATTTACATTTTACTTCTATCTCAAATAGTTTTGGAGATAAATGACGAAAAATGTTAAATTTTGAAAATTTGACGAAAAAAGGGCAATAACTCGTAAATGGGTTTTGGGATTTCCTTCAAAATTTCAGGGTAGGTAGATCTTGTCAGGCTGATCAATTTTGCACCATGTTAGATTTTTGATATCTGTAACGGTTTTTAAGTTATAAGCCAAAAACAACACATGCACCCCTATATTCTATTTTTAGCTACGACGGCCATGTTTTACGTCAGATCAAAATAAATTGAGGATCGCTTGTAGAGGACATGTCATAGATCATTCCTATTAAGTTTCAAACCAATCGGCCCAGTGGTTTCAGAGGAGAAGATTTTTGAAAATCAGCCAATCAGAAACAAGAATTGCCTCTGGTGGCCATGTTTCTAGACCAATCAGAACTAAATGAGGAAACTTTGTTGAGGACCTTCCATACACCACTCATGCAAAGTTTGGTTGGAATTGGCCAAACGGTTTCTGAGGAGAAGATGTTTGAATGAAAAGCTAACGACGGACGGACGACGGACGCAAAGTGATGGCAAAAGCTCACCCTGGCCATAGCCAGGTGAGCTAAAAAGCCAAAAATGTCCCAAAAAAATCAAGAAAAAGGCCAATAACTTCTACATGGGTGGTTACATCTTCTTCAAAATTTCAAAGCAGGTAGATCTTGAGGTGTTGAACACTTTAGCTTCCCATCAGAATTTTGATATCTGTCACCATTTTTGAGTTATTTGCAAAAAACTGCAATTTACCCCTATGTTCTATTTTTAGCCATGGCAGCCATGTTTTTTTACAAATCAAAAATCCAAACGACAGTTTAGTAGCACTCATGCCAAGTAACAACTACACTAAGTTTGGTTGCAATTAAACTTATGGTGTAAGAGGAGTTAACGATTTTATTACAATGAATAAAGACTGCAAAAATGGTCAATTTTGACGATCTAAGGGGAATAACTCCTAAAAGGAACGAACCTACAACTTCGATCCTGTTACAAATTTTGTAGATCTTTGTGTGCCTAACAATATGAAATTTAAATTTTTCAAATTTCCTTTATAGTATCCAAGATATTGAGCTTAATAAGTGCAAAATTTGGAAAAAATGCAGAAAAAGGGCAATAACTCCTACATGGGTCGTTGGATCTTCTTCAAAATTTCAGGGCAGGTAGATCTTGAGGTGCTGATCACTTTTACCCTATGCCAGAATTTTGATATCTGTGACCGTTTCTGACTTATTTGCAAAAAACTGCGATTTACCCCTATGTTCTATTTTTAGCCATGATGGCCATGTTTTTATACGAATCAAAAATCCAAACGATAGATTTGTAGCACCCATACCAATTAATAACTGTACCAAGTTTGGACGACGGACGCCAAGTGATAGCAATAGCTCACATGACCCTTCGGGTCAGGTGAGCTAAAAAGGGAATGGTCTACTGAACAACAACCTTCAAGACAGATGTTCTGACATTTGGGTTTCAAATCATTTGCAACCTTTGTATATTTGGCAATATATATATATATTGTTCAAAAGTACACGATTTGCCCTCTTTTTTTTCTTTTTTTTTTCCGACCGACCGACCCTATTTTTAAAAAAAAAATCCGTAAACCAATTAATTAAAAATAAAAGGCCTAATCTCAATGTATATAGTAGAATACCAAACAATGAGTAACCATATTTTTTTGGTTACATTACAAATCATGATGATATAAATAAAATGTACTCAGATTTTGAGAAGGTTTTCAAACTTACTGTAGACAAACTATATCTTGCCTCCGCAACTTTTCGTCACAGGCGAGACAAAAATGTAAATCAAAAACAAATTGGGAAAATTATAGAATTCAAAGAAATCTTGTAACCAAAATTAAGAAAAAATCTTTTAAGATATATTTCTATGAACGATGCTTAGGTGGCCCCACATCCAAAGATTTTTGGCCCGCTATTAAACCTTTTATCAGAAATAAAAGCAGTAACTTTACCAAAGATATAATACTATGTGAGCAAGATCAAATAATAAGTGATCAGAACAAAGTAGCAGAGTGTTTTAATAATTTCTTTATAAATGTTGCTAAGGATATTGGAAATGATACTGCTGGTGATAATAACCATCCATCCATTCAAGAAATAAATAATAAACTAGAAGCTGCGTGCTTGGCGGAGAAGCAGCAAATACCAATTTTAATGTCTTTGGTTTGACCCGGCCGGGGATCGAACCTACGACCTTCCGCACTCGGGGCGAGCACGCTACCACGAGACCACCGAGGCGGTATGAATAAAGAAATGTAGATTGTCTTAGGGTGACTTATAGCTGTCAATTTATTTTTAGAAGTTATTATTAACAGGGCTCGACAAAAACACTTGTCCGATTGTCCGGTACCAGCTTAAAATTCCGTCGGACAATCAACTTTGACTTGGTACTTGTCCGATGGGACAAGTAAAAAAATTCTGAAAGAAGGACTTAGAAATAAAAATATTCATCGGAAACCTTCCAATTTTTAATTTGAAATTCAGGTTATCGTAGCGAGAATTATCGGTAAACCTTACATGCATATGGATGACAAAATTATTTTATATTCGATTTCACTTTCGAGGGAAAAATATATACCGGGGAATGAATTTCACTGTTCTACTATTTAATCTGAATCGCGTAAACGTTTTATCAGGCAGAATAAATATGAATGTAATTGCGTGTTACAATTAACAGTGAGCGGAGTTAATGTAAATAAATTACGATAAATGGATCTGTCAAAATTCGGGTTTACATGTTCAAATATGGCCAAAAAGAAAAATTTTTCGGACAAGTGTCAAATCCTTCCGGACAAGTTGATTTAAGAAAGCACTTGTCCAAAGGGACAAGTTAAAAAAAATGTTATTGTAGAGGCCTGATTAATTAATATTAATTTTAGCCATATGTCATTTTCTATTTTAAGACTTTTATGATGTATTTAAATGGGTAATTATGTTTGCAAACTCCATGAGAAATTTGAATAGGGATTATGACCATATCTTGAAAAGGGGGGGGGGGTCAATATGCAACAGCATAGTGTATTGCACAAAAGCAAAAAAAGGGGTAAAATTCTTTTTTTTTGGGGGGGGGGGGTTCAATTCGCAACAGCATATTGTATTGAACAAAAAGCAAAAAATTTAATATAAATTCAATTGTTTCCATTTTTGCCCCAACTGTTCAGGGTTGGACCTCTGCGGTTGTATCCAGCTGCACTCAGTGAAGCAATTTATTAATGCTTTTCATTATGATTTTAACCTTATTTTACATGATTTCAAAAACCACAGTAGATACAGGTGAGCGACACAGGCTCTTGAGAGCCTCTAGTTTATAAATTTTTTCTCTTTTTTTCTGATATCAAATCTGTGTTACATTCAAACATTTTAATTGACTTGGTACAAATGTAGCTACTGCAATAAGATCTTTGAACAAAATTTCCCTTAGAGTCCAATGTTAAACTAAGTCCTGCTGTGGTGGCCATCTTGAATTTTGATCACTACAAAAAACCTACTTTTTGTAGAGGTTCATCCAATGCTCTGTTCATATGTAAAAACATTTCAATTGGCTAAGTAGTTTCTGACAAGAAGACCTTTGAATAAATCTCCCCATCAGGGCCAATGTTAAACTATGTCCGGCTGTGGCGACCATCCTGAATTTCCGATTGGCACAAAAAACATAAATTTGTAGAGGTTCATCCAATGCTTGTTCATACTAAAAAATATTTCAATTGGCTTGGTAGTTTCTGACAAGAAGACCTTTGTCCAAAATTCCCCATAGGGTCCAATGTTAAACTAAGTCCAGCTGTGGCAGCCATCCTGAATTTCTGATCGACACAAAAAACATAAATTTGTAGAGGTTCATCCAATGCTTGTTCATACATAAAAATATTTCAATTGGCTTGGTTGTTTCTGACAAGAGGACCTTTGTATAAAATTCCCCATAGGGTCCACTGTTAAACAAGGTCCGGCTGTGGTGGCCATCTTGAAATTCCAATTTGCACAAAAAACATATCTTTTGTAGAGGTTCATCCAATGCTTTCTCATACGTAAAAACATTTCAATTGGCTTAGTAGTTTCTGACAAGAAGACATTTGTATAAATTTTGACAATAATTTCTATTTCCAAGGCCCATAACTCTCACAATAATTATCCGTTCAGTGTGAAACTCAAAATTGATCTGAATCTCATCATTATAAGCTTAAAGACCAAAAATAAGATCATCTGGTAAAAGGATTTGCAAAAAAAAGTGCTGAAAACTATTATATTGACAATATTTCCTATTTCCAAGGGCAGTTACTCTCACAATAATAATCCGATCAACATGAAACAAAAACTTGATTTGCAACTCATCATTATAAGCTCAAACACAAAAAATCTGGTAGGGGACTAAAAATGGGATGAGAGTCACTCAAGCCTAAAATTGAGGTAAAGGTTAGGTGTCAGACTGACACATACTTGCCAGGAAGTATCTATAGACCATATACAGTGGATATAGGTATTACAGCTACAGAGAAATGGACTAAACCATGAAAATGTGACTTAAGTGTGAAATTCATGTCAAGGTCTCAGGCAGCCATGTACCAACCAAGGACTATCTATAGACCAAATATGGTTGGTCTTTGTATTGCAGTTGCTGAGAAATGGACATTATCCCAAAAATGTGAAACAAGTCAATCAAGCATGATATATAAAGGTCAAAGTTCAGGTGTAGATGTTAAACTTCTATCAACCAAATACTGTTGGTCTAGTTAGTACAGTTGCTGAGAAAATAAACTAAATCATGAAAATGTTTATTAAGTAACTCAAGCATGAAATTCAAGTCAAGTTCAGCTGACAGGTGTTAAGTCTTGCATTGATCCACTAACAACCATCTACAAACCAAATATGATGGGTCTATTTATTACAATGGCTGAGAAATGGATTTAATCTCGAAAATGTAACACAAATCACTCAAGCATTAAAATGAGGTCAAGGTCTATAGAGAGGTGTCAGACTAGCGTGTACCCACTAAGAACTATCTACAGACCAAATATGGTGGGTCCAGGTATTACAGTTGGTGAGAAAGGGACTTAATCCATGAAATTGAGGTCAAGATCCAGAGATAGGTGTCAGACAGGTATGTTGTCTCGCCTGTGACGAAAGTCGCAGAGTGAGACATAGGTATTACTATCTGGCGGCGGCGTAAACTATTTGTATAAAGCTTTATATTTCAGAAGGTAGAAGATCTGGATGCTTCATACCTTGTATGCAGATACCTTATGGTATGAACTTTCAGTCTGTTATATGTCCATTGTCCTTGACCTCATTTTCATGGTTCAGCGACTGCTTGAAAAAAATGTATATTTTTTTGGTCATGTGAATTTCTCACTTATTATGAGAAATAGGATAACTATATTTGGTATATAGGTTCCTTGCAACCTTTAAATGTCCGTCAGACAGGGTTCACCTGACCTCGACCTCATTCCATGGATCAGTGATCAAGATACTATAAGCAGTAGGTCAACTATATGTGGTGTATTGAATGATTGTAAGAGGTACATGTCAGTCTGGCAGGTTTCATCTGACCTTGACCTCATTTTCATAGTTCATTGGGGAATGTTAAGTTTTTGTGTTTTGGTCTGTTTTTCAAATACCATAAGTAATAGGTCAACTATATTTGCTGTATGAAATGTATTTTATTATTTAACTGCTGATTACTTATATTGAAATAGTCTCATTGTTTTTTTTAAAATCTTTAAATAACATTAATAATGATAATAAATAATAAAAACTTTTAAGGGATCATTACTAAACAGTGATTAACAAAAACATTGGAAGGTGTGAAAATGTTAAAATAAGGTCACTCATGTATGAATGTTAACATAGAATACAGTTCACTCCAGTCCCTTCATAAAGATTAACTGACTTCATGTTCATTCATCATTAAAATGTTAATTTAATGTAAAGCTTATATAAAATTATTATTTTTACTTTCAACATAAATTCAATTATGAACAATAAAAGTCAGGCGAGACATTTCAGTGTCCACTCTTGTTTTCTATAGGGTTCTATCTGAAACTAAGTTCAGGTGTGGCAGCCATCTTGGTTGACATTCCAGGTCAATGGACATATTTTTAAGAGAACCATCTAAAGACCATTACTGCTAAGTCTTGTTCCAACTGGCCAAGTGTTTTCAGATAAGAAAATAGGATCCTATATGAAACTAAGTTCGGCTGTGGCGGCCATCTTGGTTGACAATCCAGGCGATCTGACATCATTCTGACATGCTGCCAAGTGTAGTTCCAATGAGCTCAGTAGTTTCAGACAAAAAGATTTTTGAGTAAAATTAAGTAAAATTTCAAACATAATAATCTTAGATACTTTCAGGAAATTTAGTGAAATTGGAATCAAATATTTTTGAAATCCATAAAGTCCAAACTGGTGAAGTTGGTATAGTGATTCAATATATACATGGTTGCCAAGTAGAAATCACAAATAAACTAGTTTTCGACTCTTTCAGGAAATTTACCAAAATTGGAATCACAGACTGTAAATTCGCAAATTATTGTGATAAATGCGACAGGGTTGTAACCGCAATAATTTAAATTCGCATTTTGGAATTTTTTTATATGAATGAAGCGTATTTTCTCAATAGTGCAAAAAATAAAATCGCATTTTGGTCTAAAATGGCAAAATTGCAATAATAAATGCATGCAATAATTTCTGAATTTGCAGTATTTTTGAAATCCAAATGATACTGATAAGTCTTAAAGCTAATATGATCCAAAAAAATCTATAGTTACTACCGGGGTTAGTAAAATTAAAAAAATAATAGTATTAGACACTTTCAGGAAATTTACCGAAATTGGAATCACATATTTTTGAAATCCATACAATCAAAACTAGTGCTGTTGCTATAGTGATTCCAAATATATATGGTTGCTAAGTAGAAATCTCAAATAAAGTAGTCTTCTGAGTCTTCCAGGAAATTTACAAAATTGGAATCACTTAATTTTAAAATCCAAATGATAAGTCTTAAAGCTAATATGATAAAAAAAAAATCTATAATTGCTTGATAAAATTCCAAAAATAATAGTCTTAGACACTTTCAGGAAATTTACTATAGTTGGAATCATATTTTTGACATCTAGATGATCCCAATATGTGTTACTGCTTATGTGATCCAGAAAATACACGTTTTCTTGTCAAAAATTAAAAAAATAATGGTCTTTGAGATTTCCAGGAAATTTACCAAAGTTGCAACGCATCTTACAACAATTCTGAAACCTTTAGCACAATCTACATTAGTGGTACAATTAATGAGTCAACTTTCAGTTCTGTATTCCAAAAAACATGAGAGGAGTTGCGAGACAAAGGAATAATGTATCCTAAGGCTATCTGTGTAGCCCAGCCCCCAGGGGCGCTATTCAAATTACAAAACATTCGGCACTATGTACATTGGCAGGGCAATTACTGAGCCAACTTTCAGTTCCATATTCCAAATAATGTGAGAGGAGTTGTGCAACAAAGGAATAATGTACCCTTAGGATACACGTGTAGCTCAGCTCCCAGGGGTGCTATTCAAATTCCGAAACCTTTGGCACAATCTACATTTGCATCACAATTACTGAGCCAACTTACAGTTCCATATTCCAAATAACCTGATAAGGATACATTCAATAGAACAAAGGTAAATGAGTAGAAACCAAACTGTCTATGAATGCAGACGACGACAGGCTCATACCATAATACGCCCACAAATATTTGTGGTCGTATAAAATCAGACTGAACATACTGGTACATAAAAAAGAAAACAAGGTAAACAGTATATTATTACAACAAAAGATGAGGTAATACAGAATTAGAGTAGAAATGTTGGAGTTGTCCCCTAATAACATTCACTGATATTTACAGAAATTAGAGCCTGTGTCACTCACCTGTTAAAATCTTACTGGTGCTATTTGATTTTTTTCAGTAACAGTGAATTTTACTTAAAATTAGATTCTTTTAGGAAGAGAAAATTGGTTATAGAAGTGAAGCATTCACAAAGTTTTCATAGCAGATAATGGATGTAAAGCTCTGAGATCTGCAAATTCTTCAGAGATAGCAAATTTAGCAGTTTAATCTATGGAGTGCACTCTCATGTCTTAACATTCTTTAACATTTTTTGTTAATTTTTCAAATTTTCAAACATCAATGAGAAAAGTCTGACCCTTAACCATTTCAATTCATCACATCTATATGAAAATATTTTACCTGTGTTGTTGTAAGTACATAATTGGAACACCTGGAATCTTTCTTATTCTTCTTTTTAATTCTTTATCACATGTTGCAACAATATAACATTTGTGCTACAAGAAAGGTTCAAACATTTAACAACAACCGATTATTAATACAAGTATTGAATTGAACTGAACTTTATTCTCATAAATTATAGATGACATAGTTACAGAGAAAATAACGTAATATACCATACAAATAACAAATACAAATAGCACATGTGTGAAGCAAAATACGAAATGTACATCTTATAAACCAGGAGGTTTGAATATTAAAAATGCATTACTAAATTGGTGCACAATTTGGTAGCCACATAATAATACAATATGTAACTAAGAACATCAATGAAATGTTTATTAAATTTAAATTATTCTGTTATTGTTGAAGGATTCAAGATTTAGACCAATCAGATCCCTTGAGGATTAACAGAACCACCACAATTTAGAAAAGTTATAACCCAAATTCAAAAAATGATTTTTTGATATTTCCTCTTAGCAAAAGTGTTTGAAGATGCATATTTTATTTGGTTTTAAGGTAGATCAATACTACTGTTTTTGACAGATAGATTTTCCTAATTTTTTCCAGGCAGGATATTTGATGGATATACTTTGAAATTTCAATTTCAAAAACATAGGTCACTGTTCTTAATTTTGAGATAATTGTTGGTAAATTTTATATATGGAAAATCAAAATTTCTCGTACAATAAAAAAAAACTGGCAGAACTAGAGGCTCTCAAGAGCCTGTATTGCTCACCTGGATTTAACTTATCACCTTGAGCAGGACTAAAAATTTAAGTGTTGCAGTCAATTTGGCTGATTTTTCTATAGGGTTCTATGTTAAACAAAGTTTAGCAGTGGCAGTCATCTTGGTTGACATTCCAGGTCAATGGACACATTTCTAAACCATCTAAGGACCATTTCTGCTAAAGCTTGTTCGAACTGGCTGAGTGGTTTCAGACAAAAAGATTTTTAAATGAATTTTCCTATAAGGTCCTATATTGAACTAAATTCGGCCATGGTGGCCATCTTGGTTGACAAACAGGGTGATCGAACACATATCTGAAAGAGGACCATCTAAGGACCAATGCTTACAACTTTAGTTCCAATTGGCTAAGTAGTTTCAGACAAGAAGATTTTTGAGTGAATTTCCCATAAGATCCTATGTTAAACTAAGTTTGGCTGTGGCGGCCATCTTGGTTGACAGTCCGGGTCAGCAGACAAAATTCTGAAAGAGGACCATCTAAGGACCATTGCTACCAAGTCTAGTTCCAATTGGCTTAGTAGTTTCAGACAAGAAGATTTTTGAGTGAATTTCCCATAGGGTCCTATGTTAAACTAAGTTCTGCTGTGGCGGCCATCTTGGTTCACAGTCCACGAAATCAGACACATTTCTGAAAAAGGACCTCCTAAAGACCAATGCCGCCAAGTCCTGCTCCAATATGTCAAGTGGTTTCAGACAAGAAGATTTTTCAATGAATTTTCCTATAGGGCTCCATATTAAACTAAGTTTGGTTGTGGGGGACATCTTGGTTGACAGTCCGGTTCATCGGACACACCTCTCTAAGAGGACCATCTAAGGACCATTGCTGCCAAGTCTGGTTCCAATTGGTCAAGTGGTTTAAGACAAGAAGATTTTTCAATGAATTTTCCCATAGGGCCCTATATTAAACTAAGTTTGGCTGTGGCGGCCATCTTGGTTAACAGTCCGGGTCATTGGACATATTTCTGAAAGAGAACCTCCTGAGAACTATTACTGCCAACTTTGGTTCCAACTGGACTTGTAGTTTCATATAAGAAGATTTTTGAAAGTCACGCCCCCTTTTTTTCTATTTTTAGTAACAGCAGCCATCTCGGTTGGAAGTCGGGGATGCCAGACATAATTTTGGAAGGGGATCACCTAAGGACCATTCCACCAAAGTTTGGTCTCAATTGGCTCAGTGGTTTGAGAGGAAAAGATCTTTAAAGGAAAGTTTACGCTGGATGCGGTCTTTAAAGGGCAAAAACTCCTATAAGGGGTCAATCAATGATTTTGGTCATGTTGACTTATTTGTAGACCTTACTTTGTTGAACATTTTTGCTGTCTACAATTTGTCTTTATCTATAATAATATTCAAGATAATAACATAAAACTGCAAAATTTCTTTAAAATTAACAATTCAGGGGCAATAACCCAACAAAGGGTTGACCGATTCGTCTGAAAATTTCATGACAGGTAGAACTTGACCTGATGAACATTTTTACTCCTGTCAGTTTTGCTCTAATTGCTTTAGTTTTTGAAATATAAGACAAAAACTGCAGTTTTCCCCTATGTTCTATTTTTAGCCATGTCGGCCATGTTGGTTGGCAGGCGGGGTCATCGGACACATTTTTTAAACTAGATACCCTAATGATGCTTGTGGCCAAGTTTGGTTCAATTTGGCCCAGTAGTTTCAGAGGAGAAGATTTTTGTAAAAGTAAACGGACGACGACGGACAACGGACGACGGACGCCAAGTGATGAGAAAAGCTCACTTGACCCTTTGGGTCAGGTGAGCTAAAAAGTACTATATGCCAAACAGGAAAAAAAAATCTCAATTGATGACATTTATTTCGTAATAAATTGTAATCCAATTTGAAGAAAATAACGAAATAAAAGACAGACAGCGTAAAGTCTTCAACGGGGAAATTTGAGGAACAGTATATAAGACAGTGTTTCAGAGATACACGGGGATATTTGATGAACAGTATATAAGAGAGTTTCAGATTTCTAAAGATTCCGAATGCATTTTTGAAATATCCCCGTATTGGGACTGGAGAGGGAAAATTGACGATATAGCCTATTTTGTTTTTGCCGTGGATAAGTGAGAACAAAATTTGATAAATGTAACCATAGACATGTTTCATATAAATTGTCCGCGATCTGATTAAAATGCATGCCTGCAAACTCTGTCTTAAAGGCGAATTTGTTTATAATTATTTAATATAAACAATATTTTATTCAATAAAAGTTATCATGAATAAGATTGGTCAGCAGGCTAAACCTATACAAGCCCTCTCTGAAAAACACTAAATAGTCTAGAAAGATGTGTACGAACCTGATAAATTGATACTGGCCAGTTTGGGGAAACAAACAATTATTTATTTTTTGGTCATACCCAAAAATATTCATCAAAATATTACGGTATCAATAACTCCAACATCACACCTGAGCGTGGGAATTCATATCTGTTATGTGACGACTGATATTGACCATGAACTTGTTTAAATTTTCAACTGGCCGATTTGACGTAGCATCGAATCGTATTAATAGATTAGGTGATGGACTTGACCTATCTTTGAGACACTCTTTCTGGATTGTATAAACATCGAAATTAAAGGCTTACAACGAGTCTCATTGTACAAGAATTATGTAATTAAATCTATTTAAGAAGAAAGAGATCAAAATGTCCCCAGATAATGCACAAGCCTACAACTGAGACTGGTTCAGGTTGAACGGGGCCCTGATAATGGAGACTGCACTACTTTCAAACATTGTATCAATAAGCAAACAGTAAAAAATGAGGAAGCATTCATAGAAAGAGGTTAGATGGCTCAGTACAAAGTTATTGCCAGCGTGCTAACAATTTTACGCGCAGCTTCAGCTAGATAAGCGAAAGCTTATCTTTGCTGCAGCAGCACTGCAGAAAAATGTGGACTGATATGTCCACTAAATCCATGAAAATTGGCATACCATTTACAATACCGGTAAGTGTTTCACAGTACTTAAGACTGCAACTTATGGCAGAGGAACAATTACTAAGCCTAAGACTGTCACCAAATGAGCATTAGATATACTTGATTTACTGCTATTTCATACTATGCCTTCATAATAAACATACCTGTGTCACTCTTTGTACTATACAATCATCAGCATATGTACCCTTATGTAGACATGGTATTCTCTGAAACCTTGGGTCTTTAACTATCCTAATAACATAGTTGTAAACATTTTACAGGCTGGTCAAATAGTTACTTCATTTAATTTACTGTCTAATGTAACATTTCAGAATAATATGACAATGAACACATTCTAACATTGAATTATTTGCTGAAAGTAGAGTATACAGATAATCGTTAACTAAAGGTTTCACTATATTCTTTTAGCAAATGTAGATGATTATTTGATTTTAGATACTCTTAATACAGAAGAAGGTATCATGAAAGATTTTTCCTATATTGTATTGATATATTTTAACTTATTTCAGCATCATAAACTTATCTTGTTTGTAAATTATTCAACAATGAATCTGTCTGAAATATACCTAAGGGCAACTCTGTATTTTCTTCCAAGTTTTTCTAATTCACCTAATACACAATCAGTAATGTAAGGTATGCCTGAAGAAAAAAATAGAAGCTGTAACTTGCCAAATACAGATTATTTTTCCTAATTTCTAGCATTAGTCTTTGTACTTGATAGGTTAAATCAAATAGAGGAAGTAAAAGGAGAGTTGGAAAGCATAATAGAAAAGAGAGCAAGAGGAAGTATAATACGGTCACATGCAGAACATTGTGAGAAATCAGACAAACAAACCAAATATTTTCTGAGTCTTGAAAAACGCAATTACAAGAATAAATGCATTACAAGATTAAACACAGGTAATAAGTACATTACATCACAGAACGACATCTTAGCGGAAGAGGTAAGCTTTTATAGTAAACTATATAAATCTGGAATTGAAGACCGCAATAGTTGTCAGACAAATTTTTTTGAAAATAGGCATATACCTAAATTGTCGGACGATGCAAAGGTAAGATGTGAAGAAAACATAACAGAAGCCGAGAGTCTAAAGGTCCTTAAGACTTTCAAGAATAACAAAAGTCCAGGTACTGACGGCCTTACAGCGGAATTTTATAAATTCTTTTGGTCTGACATAAAAGAATATGTCATGGATAGTTTTCAGTATTCATTTGAACATGGACAGCTTTCAACTGACCAAAGACGAGGCATTCTTACATTGATCCCAAAGAAAGATAAGGATCGCACACTGTTAGGTAATTGGCGTCCACTTTCATTATTAAATGTGGATTACAAAATCTTAGCAAAAGTTATTGCTGAGAGAATGAAACCACATCTTCCAAACATCATTGATACTGACCAAACAGGATATGTAGCGAACAGATTTATAGGCGAAAACCTTAGATTGATTGCTGATATCATTTGGTACACAGATCTCAAAAATCTTCCAGGTTTGATTTTATTGGTTGATTTTGAGAAAGCATTTGATACTATTGAATGGGATTTTATTCAAAGATCACTTACTGCTTTTAATTTTGGAGATACTTTTAAAAAATGGGTTAAACTACTGTATACGGGAATCTCAAGCTCAGTTGTTAATAATGGTTTCAGTTCAGAATCTTTCAAGATTGAAAGAGGTGTTCGGCAAGGTTGTCCTCTTTCTCCGTTCTTGTTTATTCTTGCTGCAGAAATTCTAGCAGTGACTATTAGAAATGATAAAAATATCTCCGGTATAAAAATTGGAGATGTAGAGATAAAAACCTCGCAGTTAGCAGACGACACCACCTGTTTTTTTCACAGATGAAAAATCTGCTAAATTTTGTTTGAATGTATTTAACGATTTTAGTAAAGTCTCTGGTCTGAAGGTTAATCTTTCAAAGACAGAAGCTATATGGATTGGGAGAGATAAGTTCAATAGAGAGGGCTCTTTACCTATTAAATGGTCTAGCAATTTCAAAACACTTGGCATGTATTTTGATACTTTGTCTAATTGCAACTCAAAAAATCTTAATCATTGTATTGACAACATGGAAAAAGTGCTTAAAATTTGGCAAGGGAGACATCTGTCACTGATGGGAAAAGTCGTGATTCTAAAATCATTAGCAATTTCAAAACTTATATACGTTGTATCATCAGAACATGTTACCACTAGTTATAGATCTAAGATCCAAGGTATTATTAGGAATTTTATATGGTCTGACGGTCCATCAAAGATAAAGCATAGTGTCTTACAACTACCATTGAAAGATGGGGGTCTTAAAGCACCTAATTTTGAACATCAAATTATATCTTTACGAATTATGTGGATCAAACGTTATATGTCCGATTCTAATGCTAAGTGGAAACATGTCTCTGATGCATTCTTTTCAAGACATTTCAAGCTGAAAGATATATTTTTCAGTAGATGTGACTTTGGTGACATTGATCTCAATGTTCCACCCTTTTATTCAGATATTCTTGATGCTTGGAATAGACTGAAAAGCTTGAATCAGCCCGACAACTCTTTTGAAGTTAAAAGGGAATTTATTTGGTTTAATCCCTTTATTAAGATTGATAGAAATTCTATATTTTTTAGACATTGGTACAACAATGGTGTCAAATTTATAAACGATTTACTTGATAGTGACAATGGAGACTTTCTCTCACATGAGGCATTGAATGACAAGTATCAAGTGAATGCAACCTTTTTAGAAATTTTATCAATTAGGAATGCTATACCACGATCATGGAGGTCTTTGATAATGAATGACAAAACAAAAGTAGAGAGCAATTCTTTCAAAGTTATTTTCAAACATGATCAGAAGCTCCTACCACTATGTAAGATGAGCTCTCAAGATGTCCGGAATATGCTTTTGAACGAAAATGTTTCACCAAAAGCAGAAGAAAAGTGGGAAGATATATTCAATATTCAGATAAACAAACAAACATGGGAAACTATTTATAAATTACCGTTTGAATGTACTATGGAAAGCCGTCTTCAATCTTTTCAGTATAAGGTATTGCATAGAATTGCTGCACATAATTATTTATTAAAGAAATATGAATATGTTGATGATGATAAGTGTGTTAAATGCAATGCTGTTGAAACAATAGAGCACAAATATTTTGAATGTCCAATGATAAAACCTTTTTGGCAAAATTTTGAAACGTGGTGGAAAAATGTATCTGGTGTTGATATAAAGATGTCTTTAGATAAAGTCATATTTGGAATATTTATACATAATAACCAAGAAGTGATCAACTTTTGTATACTTCTAGCAAAATATTTTATTAATATGATTTCATATAATGATCCTTTACATGACATAAACTTCAATTCTTTTTTACTTTTTCTAAAATGAAGACTTATTCTTATGGAATATATGTTTCTCTCGCAGGATAAATTGTATGTTTTTAGACAAAAATTTGGATTTCTTTACGATCTTTTTGTAGAATAAAGTGCTCCACTAACCACTCATATAACCACAGTAACTTTATTAGTTATACAGTATTTCAAAATACCAGCATCTCCTTTATAAAAGATATAGATAATTATGTACACTTAAACAACCAATTGAATGAATCGAAAATTATATATACATTTGTTAGAGTGAACTATACCTCTCAATATGCATTTTACATCATGTATTGCTTATGTATATGCACTGTAGTTTAACCATGAAAAAATTAATAAAAAAAAAAAAAAAAGGTTAAATCTTGAGATACAGCTTTCATAACAAATAATATTTCCACAGTGTTCAACAATGAGATATATTTTATTATTATATATAGTTTCAATTTCCTAACATTTAAAAAGTTCCAAGGTACAATGTAATAAGGATTCCTGCAATCTGCTAAGCAGTTTTCACAACAAAGTTTCAAAAAAGGTTTTAATCTTAATAGCTGCAATTTTGGATTTTTTATTTTGCAAATGATTTATTATTTAGTTTCAAGATTAAGTAATGATCAGCCAACCAGAATACATTATTATCAGGTAAGCTAAACCCATTCTTCAATTTTCTGTCACATAGAAACTAATAGTCTTTAATATATTGTATCTTTGTATTACATTGTGTCCATATCTATATACTTACATTTAGCATACAAACAATCCATCATGGATTTTATAATATCAAGTTTGTTTTTAATGGAAAAGTTGACAAAATTCGTATCTACAATAATGTGATAAGGTGGTCCTAGCTGTGTGTTGTACTGAAAGAACAAAGCTGATGATGCCTGAGGCCTGAAAATAAATCACAACTTCATTTTAAAGTACATGTATACAAATTTACTGAGACAAAACTTTGACTGTTGTCATAGAACACTATTATTATAATTCAAACTTTAAAGCAACCTTAGTTCTTCCCCTTTCTTAGCAAAGTCTCCACTACTCCAGCATATGGGGTGTACATTTCACAGTTGATTCGTTAGTATGTGCATGTAATTTATACGGTGACTTTATCAGCTGGGCGAGATTGCTGTAACATAAAATTCTTAGACAGGGTTATGTTCAGTCTTTAGATTTCACGTCCTTCTGGAATTGACACCTCACTGGACTTGACACCTCACTGGACTTGACACTTCACTGGGAATGTGACCAGTGCCATTAACGGAGCAGGTCATGCTTACCCTTCCAGAGCACCTGATGTCACTCCCGGGTTTTAATGGGAGTTCACATTGCATATGCTTTAGTTTCTGTGCTGTCTTGTTCTAGTTTTGTTTAGTTTATTATACGTTTTTTAGCTCACCTGACCCAAAGGGTCAAGTCAGCTTTTCTCATCACTTGGTGTCCATCGTCCGTTAACTTTTACAAAAATCTTCTCCTCTGAAACTACTAAGCCAAATGGAACCAAACTGGCCACAAGCATCATTAGGGTATCTAGTTTAAAAATTGTGTCCGATGACCCCGCCTGCCAACCAACATGGCCGACTTGGCTAAAAATAGAACATAGGGGTAAATTGTAGTTTTTGTCTTATATCTCAAAAACTTAAGCATTTAGAGCAAAACTGACATTGGGTAAAAATGTTCATCAGGTCAAGATCTACTTGACATGAAATTTACAGACGAATCGGTCAACCCTTTGTTGGGTTATTGCCCCTGAATTGTTAATTTTATGAAAATTTTGCAGTTTTAGGTTATTATCATGAATATTATTATAGATAAAGACAAAATGTAAACAGCAAAAATGTTCAACATAGTAAGATCTACAAATAAGTCACCATGACCAAAATCATTGATTGACCCCTTATAGGAGTTTTTGCCCTTTAAAGACAGCGTTCAGCGTAAACTTTCCTTTAAAGATCTTCTCCTCTGAAACCACTGGGCCAATTGGGACCAAACTTTGGTGGAATGGTCCTTGGTTGGCCCCCTTCCCAGATTATATCTGGCATCCCTGACTAAATATCTTGGGTCTTGGTATTGTAGTTGCTGAGAAATGGACTTAACCATGAAAAAGTGAAAAAGCCACTCAAGCATGAAATTGAGGTCAAGGTCCCAAGCCAGGTGTCAGACTGGGATGTACCCACCAAGAACTATCTATAGACCAAATATTGTTGGCCTAGGTATTACAGTTGCTGAGAAATGGATTTAACCACGAAACTTGGACACAGATTTTAAATTCATGTTTATGTTCATTCAAGTCAGTGAACAATGAAAATGAGGTCAGGGTCACAAGACAAGTATACTGTGGCAAACCTTGTATGATAAGCTACCATAAATCTTAACTGTAAGTATTACATGTACATCATCGCAGGCGAGACATAAACCATCAAAATCAGATGAGAAATAAAAAAAGACCCTTTATTTCTCTAAAACAGTTAAGGTAAGGTTTGTGGTCACAGGGAGATAACTCGAATTGAAAAGTTCTGATCATTTGAGCGTTTATTCCGGTGAATTTTAACGTCGAAAAAGCGCGCTGCATACAATTATCATTTGACAAAATGTCAACACGTAGCAGTGAATCGAATCACATGTTTAACGATTAAAAATCAAAAAGTTGCTCTATTGCTTGGAATGCATTCGGGCACTAGATCAATGTCAATTTAAGAAAATTATTTTTTGCCAGAAACAGGTGAAATTCTACACAACTGCCGAACCGTGTATCTATGTGTTGAATATTGATCAACGTTGATTTGGGAGAATATTTTTTAAAACGACAAAGTCTCATGTTTATGGACGACTTCATCATTACCGATGCTTTGAATTATTAGATTTCAGTAAATGATCGTCTTTAACATGGCCAGAAATTATGAGGATACAGTGAATAAATCATTATTACATGTACATGTAATAGAGTCGTTACTTGCTACGAAATTCATACAACGAACTCATGAAGGTCATGAATCCTGATCTTTCCACGAATTGAAAATCTAACCTTTAACAGTTGAAGAAGAGATTTTGAATAGCTACTTGTATTTTGACTTCATTAGTTAAATAAAAATGTCCATTGATTTCCTGGTCTTCATCTACTTTACTTTTAGCACCCACTCTTGTACTGTAGAGCTATAATTTGGTAGGGATATGGTTAGCTGGGGGAAGGGTTCCTTCTCGCAGGTCAGAGCCTATTACAGTTATAATTTGATGTTTTTTCTTATTCTATTTAGAATATAAAAAGGGAAAACTATGCAGTATTTTTCATACATAAAAAAAAAAAAAACAAAAAAAAACACATGCCATGCATGAGGCATGTTTTATAGTTGAATATACATTGCACCACGATGCATGTTAAACAGATCCAACACAATATTTGCTTAGTACTTTGTTTTACTATACTCGAATTTAAACTTGATCTAGATACTATCAAAACAAGACTTCCATATGAATTTCATCAAAATCCGAAAATTAATATAGGCTAAGAGCGTTTAAAATGAGGAGGAACTGACAGACAGATGGACGCCCGGCATTTCTATATCCCCGCATTGCGTTCCGGCGGCGGAAATAAATTTATTCCCTGAAAACGGCTTTCAGTGATTTATTTTCTTACAAAACGGGGAAAATACTTTATTTATGTATTTAAGAGGGGTTAATATAGCATCCATTTCCATGGAAATGAGATCGGGGACATATGAATTTTATTATTTTATTATAATGGAAATATTTAAATCTATGAGTTCTCAATTTTTCATGAAATCGTGGGACCCGGAAACAGGACATTTTCACCTTTTTGTTGCCATGGCAACGTTTCCATTTTTTGCAAGGAAATGTTAAAATGTTGTGTTTTCGTGATTTTTTCTTACATTTTCATGCAGATTTGATAAATAATATCTAGAACATAATCATTTTTACAATTTTCATTAAAAACTTTAATAGTTTTAATACTTGCATAAATTATTTCTTGAAAATAGTAAAATAAATACATTGTGACAAAACTACCAAAAATCCAAATTTTGAGCTGTTTTTACAAAAAAACTGGACGGCCGATTTTCTTAAAAATGCCACTAAATAAGAGAGGTTCCCCCAATGAACAAATAAATATGTCACATTACTACAATATTGTAATGATAAAAATCCAAGGAGAGCGCGAACCTTACCTTAAATAGTAAAAATGGACTTTATGAAAGATTTTCCATTTTTATCAAGGAACTCCCTGCCCCCGCCAAACTACTTTACATATGATATATATACTAATAATCAAAACTCCCAGTCCCCTCCAAACTACTTTACATATGTTAGATATACTAATCTCACAACTCCCAGCCCCCTCCAAACTACTTTACATATGTTATATATTCTAATACTCACAACTCCCAGCCCTCTCCAAACTACTTTACATATGATATATATACTAATATTACACTTTTACATTTTCACTACTCTATTTATCTATGTTATCTAAGCCGGTCCAAATAATGCTATATGGACCGGCTGTACATTATATGGACCGCCTCGTTTTGGCAAAATGGATTAAATTAGATTAAATCCCAGAAAAGTATAATATAACAATTAGTTCATGACACTTCAGGTCAAATGTCAGTATATGGACGGTTGGTCGCTTCGCTTCGGTCCGTATAATTTTTGTCGGGCGACCAACCGGTCCATATACTGCCATATGACCCTCAGTGTCATGAACTATTTGTTAAATACTCACAACTCCCAGCACCCCTCCAAACTTCTTTACATATGTTATATAAACTAATACTCACCAATCCCAGCCCCCTCCAAACTTCTTTACATATGATATATATACAAATATGCACAACTCCCTACCCCCTTCAAACTACCCTACATATGTTATATATACTAATACTCACAATTCTCTGATTTTCATATTTTGTGGATTAGGTTTTTTCCTTTTCTTTTTCTCTCTGTCTTTAGCTTTTCTAATATATATATAAAAACACAGATATGTTAATTTTTCCAGAGAAAAATGAAAGAGCTGCTAGCTTAGAGCCTACAAATATCCCTGCTCCAAAACATTTTTGATAGGCCCAAAATTTAAGATGGCATCATTAAAGATGGTGAAAAGTGTAGGTAGGGATTGTTAAATACAAGTACAATAAGGATGCATGTGATGTCGTGCTAAGAATACCCCTGCTCGTAATTCAAAGTACCTGAAAACAGGAAGTAGGTGTCCGACAGATTCGAAAAAGTTCACACATATTACAACTCATCATTATCAAGCTCCCGACCAAAATGAATGAAGTCATTCTGCTCAATAGTAATGAGAAAAGTGTGAAAAATTTTAAGTTCATTCAACATATTGAAATTTCAAAGTATCGGCAAACAGAAGTAGGTGTCCGATAGATAGGAAATGTGCTCAAACTTTACAACTCATCACTATAAATCTGCTGGCCAAATATAAAGCCATTCCATTCAGTATTTCTGAGAAAATTATGACGGAAATATTTGTTGGATGAACAGACAGATGGCAAACAGACAAACAAACAGACAAGTGAATGCAATACAGCCTTTTAGATTGGGGGTATAATAAGAACATGGTAAACTGATTTCGTGGGGCTAGGAATACATATTCAACACCAAATCATAAAAACTAGAGGCTCAGAGGGCTGTTTGTCGCATGATCTGGATGTAAAAAACCTCAAACAGATGCTTCTTGTCATGTATTGTTTAATTTGGCGAAGCGGTTTCAGAGACTCAGAATTCTTTATATCAGCCTATCAGAAACAAGATTGCCCATCAGGATGAAAAACTAAGACAAAATGATGTATTGTTTTAGTTTTTTCAAAAAATCTCCTTATATCAATTTTTGATTGATTTTGCTCACTAACTTTCTCATTTATAAGATTAAATAAATTTTGTATCCATAGTTATTATCATCAATAAAACACAAGTAATTTAAATTATTCAGGCTTGAAGTCATCCATCCTTAAAAAATAGTTGGTTTGCTGTTTCCTGACCCGCAATCTGAGAAGTGGGTAAGTAGGTAGGTAATTTATTTTTTTATCTTCAAAATTTCCAAAGAAACACATTTTTGATGTAAAAACAAGCTAAATATAGTAAACAAGAGTGGACACACTACATGTCTAGCCTGAGTATGTACATGGACACAGAATAATGATTATCTGATACCCAACATTTTGCAAGTCAAATGAAAATGTGTTAATATAAATTGAGGTCAAGGACAAAAGGCAGGTGTCATACCAACATGTATCCACTCGGGACTATCTATTGACCAAATATGGTGAATTTATGTATTAAAGTTGCTGAGAAATGGACCTCATCTCGAAACTGTGACAAAGTCACTCAAGCATGCAATTGAGGTTAAAGTCCAGAGTGTCAGACTTGCATGTACCCACTAAGAACTATCTATAGACCAAACACGGATGGGTCTAGGTATAACAGTTGCTGAAAAAAGGACTTAATCAAGAAATGTGGATGAAAGTCACTTAACCCTAAAATTGAGGTCAAGTTCCAGAGACAAGTGTCAGACTGGAATGTACCCCTAAAGAACTGTCAGTAGACCAAATACAGTAGGTCTAGGTATTACAGTTGTTGAAAAATGGACTTAATCAAGAAACTTGGATGAAAGTCACTCAACCATGAAATTGAGATCAAAGTCCAGAGACAGGTTTCAGATTTGCATGTACCCACTAAGAACTATCTTTAGACCAAACATGGATGGGTATATAGGTATTACAGTTGCTGAAAAAAAGGACTTAACCACGAAAAAGTGACAAAGTCACTCAAGCATGAAATTGAGGTCAAGGTCCCAAACCAGATATCAGACTGACATGTACCCACCAAGAACTATCTATTGACCAAATACGATGGGTCTAAGTATTACAGTTTCTGAGAAATGGACTTAACCACAAAAAAGTGAAAAAGTCACTCGAGCATGAAATTGAGGTCAAGCTCCCAAGCCAGGTGTCAGACTGGCATGTACCCACTAAGAACTATCTATAGTCCAAATATGGTTGGCCTAGGTATTACAGTTGCTGAGAAATGGATTTAACCACGAAACTTGGACACAGATTTTAAATTCATGTTTATGAAGTCAGTGAAGCATGAAAATGAGGTCAGGGTCACAAGAGACAAGTATACTGCTGCAAACCATATACGATAAGCTACATTGTGGACCATAAATCTTAATTGTAGGTATAACATGTGCAAAGTTATTAAAGTTGTAAAAAAGTTTACGCTGCTGCCGGAAAATAATACATATATCTCACCTCCGCGACTTATCTCCACGACTATTCGTGGCAGACCAGACAAAAAACCTCCTTTTTTTAATCTGAATAAAAATGTTTTGGGTAGGGCCGATTTTGATGGGCGATATTTATCAAGACAAAATGAAGGCCTCACATTCATCATCTTTACCAAGTTACAAATCATTAGCACTGGTAGTTTCAGCCAATGAGTACAAGAATTGCCCATGTCGGCCATCTTTATCCCAAAAATGAGGAAGCTATGTAGAGGACCTCACATAGATCAATTATACCAAGTTACAAATCATTTGCACTTTTAGTTTCAGAGGAGACGTTTTTTTTCAAATTTCAGGCAATCCCAAACAAGAAATGCGCATGGTGGCCATATTTTTCACCCAAACAAGAGAAAATGAGGAATGTTGGCCATCTTTATGCCACAATCAAGACCAAATGAGGAATCTATGTAGAGGACCTCACATATATCAATTATACCAAGTTACGAAATTATTTGCACTTATAGTTTCAGAGGAGATGTTTTTTTCAAATTTCAGGCAATCCCAAATAAGAAATGCCCATGGTGGCCATATTTTTCACCCAAACAAGACAAAATGAGGAATGTTGGCCATCTTTACCCCACGATCAAGACCAAACGAGGAATCTATGTTGAGGAACTCACATACCGTAATAACTCTATTTATTCGTCATTAAAAAACACCCATTTTTGAGGAAAATTGAAAAACTGACGAAAAAATAGGTTTTTTTTGTTGTGGGATCGTTGTTGACTTCCAGTAGATTGATTTGCTTAATGAATGATAAGTATAACAAGATGAAATTAAAGCCCGTACTTTCTGAGTTGTTTCTTCATTTGTTTTTCATGAATTCATCATCAATACTCATGAAAATTGCCATTTTAAATCCAAAACAAACAACGATGACAAACTTTCAACCATCTGCCATGTTTTGATATGTAGACAACACGTGGTCGTAATCCGGATTCGGAATGGAACCTAATGAATATTTATTTCATTTGTTTCTTTCGTCTTTGTATAAGATCATATCAATTCAATTTATAGGTTAAAGAAAAGGAATTATAAAATAAAATATGTTTAATTTTATAATTTTTATTTAAATTTTGTCTGTTATCTAATGTGGAATCAGAAGCATAGTTATACCGAACTTTATTTTGTTGTTACTATCTTAACCTAACTTCCAGGTGCAAAAAGTCGATTAAATTTGTTTAAAATTTTGTATTTATAACAATTATTTTCATGTTTTGGGTGAATAAACTTATTTGTTTTGAGGAATGGAAGACTCGATGGTGACAAGAACTTATTCAGTTCACGATAAATGTTGAAAATTCTGACTTCACAACAGTCGCGATTTGAAAACTTTGCAAGTGACGAGAAAAAATAGATTTTAAAAAATACATTTTTCCATGAAATACTAAAAGTGACGAATAATTAGGTCGACGAATAAATAGAGATTTTACGGTAGATCAATTATACCAAGTCACAAATCATTTGCACTTGTAGTTTCAGAGATGATTTTTCAAATTTCAGCCAATCCCAAACAAGAAATGCCCATGGCGGCAATATTTTTCACCCAAACAAGACAAAATGAGGAATCTTTGTAAAGGACCTCACATACACCATCTGTACCATGTTACAAATCATTTGCACTTGTAACTTCAGAGGAGATGACTTTTAAAGTTTTAGCCAATCAGAAAAAAAATGGAGGCCATCTTTTTGCTCAATCAAGCCCAAAATGAGGAATCTTTGTAAAAGACCTCACAAACATCAATTATTCCAAGTTACAAAACATTTGCACTTAAAGTTTCAGAGGAGATGAATTTTCAAATTTCAGCCAATCAGAAACAAGAACTGCCCATGGCGGCCATGTTTTTTGTCCGATCAAGACGAAATGAGGAATTGTAAAGGACCTCATAAACATCATTTAAACCAAGTTACAAATTATTTGCATGTGTAGTTTCAGATGAGAAGAATTTCAAAGTTTCAACCAATCAGAATGAAGAATTGCCCATGGCGGCCATGTTTTTTGCCCAATCATGATGAAATGAAAATTACTTGTAGAGGACCTCACAACCATCATTCCTGCAAAGTTTAGTTCCAATTAGCCTAGTCGTTTCTAAGGAGATAATCAAAATGTGAAATGTTAACAATGACGAGGACGGACTGACGCAAATTGATGGCAATAGCTCACATGAGCTAAAAACATATTCATGTATGGGGAACATGGATCAATCTTAAAATTTTAAACTGCTCCTTTCTAGAATTCCTCATGCTTTGGTAAAAGGACCCATTTAATACCAATTAGAAATTTATTTTAACTTCCAAAAATTATGAATATACTCCGCTGATCTGATTTTGGCATTGAACTCCCTAAATAGCATTAAAGGTACTGTTCCCAAAATACCTTGATAAATGATCAAGTAGCTGATATGGTACATTAATATGCACCTACCTGGATGGTTTTGCATCTACATGTATTTGCATATCTGTTAGGGTGTTACAATTTTAGAGATCTGAGACATAAATTCTGTGTTAAATTTCCTTGCATTGTCATACTGGTACTTACATTCTGGTATCTTTTAGACTGATCATTCTTTTCATTATGGCAAAATTTCTTGTCTTCTTTGCTTTTCCCTGAAATATAAACTAACAATTTATCCACAAGCATATGAAAATGAAAAAGCTCAGTTCACATTAATGGTAGTCTGATCATCTTGCATTATTTTCATTTGAAGAAGCTGGTAGATTTCACCGACAATTCCCCTAAAAGACGATTGGACAGTCAAATGCAAGTATATGATCAATGTATTACAAATCTCTAAAATGTCAAAAAGATGTACATACATGTATGTTGCTTGAAAATCAGGTCAAAACTAATGAAAACAACACAGGGATCACCATGAAGTATGGTAAAATGTATTGTCCTTAGCAGATCCACAAAGTATTCAGATTTTTGTAGTGAGTACTTGTCATAATGAATGTACATGTAAAAGATGTTTATCAACATAACATCAGTTAGAACTCAAGGCAATGAAAATAGGAAAAATATAATTCAATAATTTTTCTATATTAATCCTCTTTTTCTATTGGATTAGCACATGACATGTGACAAGCTAAAAAACATGTATAGCATGGTACAGAATGCTTTACAGTTTTTACGGACTGGGGATTTCCAAAAATAACCATATTAGAATAACAGCAGTCTATGACCTGTTACATGTACCTATATAGATTGTTTGTATTATTTTCCCAAATAAAAATATTTTGTTTGTATTAATACAGGACGTAATTCTTAACGTTATAATTTTATTTGAAATAAAATGGAGGAAAACAAGTCAACATCATTTTGTTTAAAAATTAATTGTACACTATTTTGCATAGACACACAGTCATAGGATTAACCCATCAGAAAATGTTCATTCCCTAGGCATAACCAAAGAAGCCAAAATTTGAAACTGAAAATTTTAGTTAAGTTTTGAACAACTGGTCCTTTGTAATTAAGGATCCATATGTTACAGATCAGCCGCAGTATTTTAGTGACAAATCTTGGAAAATTTTAATATAATGAATAATATTAGTATATGAATTGACTCTTTAATGTCAGAAAGAGACAAAATATTGAAAAACTTGTATAGTAACTTTATATTGTTGTTATAATTATTGTTGTTTATACTGCAGATGAGGTTTGGTGTGAGGTACCCCCAATGATTACTAAATTTATTTTTACATGTTTAGTTGTCTCCTTTGTGAGGAAACAAGTCGTTTCGGCCATACTACCAGTTCGGCCTTAGAATTAAAGTCGATTCAGCCATGGAATATTTACATGTATACGGAATCTAACAAATATTTAACAAGTTCTAAGCTCAAAATTTAAGTTTTATTTTATATATATAATAAATATTTGGAAATTAATCATGAAATTTCAGAATATTAATTATTTACTATATGATTTATGATCAATATAAACTAGATATTGTAGATCAATCATAATTAACTGCAAGACAAATAAAATGTAATTATGTTCATTACTTCATGATAATTAGCAATTATTTATTCTTTGATCTGACTATATCCTGCATTTTGTGATTGTTAAGCACACGAAATGGCTTCATATGAGTTATTTTTATCCAAGCTTGACCCAAGCTTACCACAAGCTGATGCAAACTTTTCTTGTTATTGAGAAAATTTTAAAAACAAACCATGAGAAAACTTTTTATATTTGCCGACATGCTTTATATAAAGGATTTAAAAATGTGAATTGTATTCATTCAAAAAAAGCTATCCACGATGCCGTTTCCATGTGTATCTTGTAGCCAGCCTTCCTGCGTGCTGTGGGTAACCTGTACTCGCCAGCAGTACCAAACCAAGAAGATCTACCAGACTCCGATGACAGTGGTTCCGATTCCGACACTTAAGTGAATCTAGTCAATTCAGTCAATTCAGAACATTTTGCACATTGTGATTCTGACGCTTAGACTGAACATATCTTATATATATATAAGTATAGTGCAACTCAACTGTTATAGTGCTTTTTTTAAATTGTTGTTAATTATGTATGTGCTTGTTATCAACCTGATGATATAAATATATAAAGGGAATAAATAAAGTGACATTATGTGACATTAAAATCATACAGCTTGACCACTTTAAAAGTTTAAGTATCGGTGCCAAAACTTTTTTCTTCTACTAAGTAAACTACTAAGAATACCTCTCGTAAGAAACAATGATGCTATTAAGTACATATCTCATTATAAAAAGTATGGCTGAAACGACTATGGCCGAATCGACTATGGCCGAACTGGTCTATGGACGAAACGGTATATGGACGAACTGGTTTATGGCCGAAAACGTCTCGAAAGCCTTTGTGAGAGTATTCTGTTAACAATTTGTCTGTGTTAAACTGATGTCATTGTCGGTCTTTGTATTAGTATTTGTAAATTCTGCTCGTAAGGGCTCCCATGTTTTGGCCAATGAAAGAATATTGTATTGTATTGATAAGTTCAAATTATTAATTTTTTGAAATTTTCAAGTGCTTTAATTTTTCTGTTGGAAATTCCCCATTCAGAACCATTTGTGAGCCAGTGAGGTATACAAACATAACCTTTATAAACAACTTTACAATTTTTGTGTTTTCTTGGACGACTCAATAAGGTTAACTAACCAACAAAAGATTATCTAATAATTCTACGTAACGTTTAGACTTTCATTCAAAAATGACAATCCATTTTATGAACTGAGTTACAGTATTAAGATATGACTGTACATGTCACAGAATAAATGGTGTCTTACCATTATGAAATAATCTAAAGAAGAATTTTATCACTATCAGTAGTATTTGTATACTGTTGAAAAAGTTATCATCGAATTGTAAAAGTAATTTCTCAGATGGGCGATAACTCTGTCCACATGTACAATGTAATATTAGAGTCGGTACTGGGAAAATCGGTACCTGGTCAATTCGGCATCATTACATAGTCAAATCGGCACCTGTATATATCTAACATGGCGCCGTGTCAGCTGTTAAAGCAATATTTACATATCACCATTGGGTCTGTATCGGACTAAATCCTACACTGCATACCACAGGCACTAGACGTTCTATCAATAATAATAATAAAATATGGGCAATGGGAAGAAAATAGTGTCAATGTATATAAAATATATACATTGACACTATTTTCTTCCCATTGCCCATATTTTATTATTATTGATAGAACGTCTAGTGCCTGTGTGCATACATAGTGGTCTCTACTAATGTCACTAATGCTGAACATTTCTTGTTTTCTGCATCAAGTTCTAGGGCAACTGACATGAAATCTTCGTATAATAATAATAATAATAATAATAATAATCATTTATTTCAGACATAAATAGTCCATAGTTATATACAAATATAATGAAAATTTTAAATATACAAGATGAAAAATGAAGAATTAAAATACCAATAAATATAATTAGAAATTCAAATTTAATAACATGTCAGTCAAAGTTCACATAAATTTCAGTATACCATTTTCTAAGTAAAGACGAACTATACCATAAATCACTACCAAGAATAGTAAGAACAAGCTGATTATCAGACTGTTGCAAACGTTTATACAAACTATAGATAGTTTTACGTCTCATTTCCTGAAAACATCTTACATCATTCCTGACAAACATACCACTAGCACTACATCGTGAACTGAAACCCATCAATATTCTGAAAGCATTATTATACATTATTTTCATTTTGGTAAGAGACGATATTCCACAGTTGGACCATAATGACACACAATAAATATTCATACAATAAGACTGAAAGAGCTGTATTTTAACATCAAATGAACACTTATTAAATTTACGTTTCAGCATATTAACCTTTCTACATATGCTTCGATATTGTCTTTTGATATCGCAATCATCATTCAATTCATTACATATCATATGACCTAAATACTTAAATTCATCAACAAATTCCATCATACTTCCATTTAAATAAAACTTGGGAATGTTATAAATCTTCAAAAATTTTGTCTTAAAAATCATACAAACAGATTTTTTTGTATTAAATAATATATCGTGTTCATTAGCAAAGTTTTCACATATGGATAAAAGTTTTCTCAAACCTGCAACTGATGGACTAATAATACACATATCATCAGCATAACAAAAATTATTTAGCGGTACTCCATTTAAAAAACAACCAACATTGGCTCCAGATAACGCTTTGTTCAAATCATTAATATAAAAATTGAACAGATAGGGTTACAAGATACCCCCTTGTCTTACACCATTACGTACATTAAATTCATTAGATGTGAATTCACACCACTGAATACAATAAATCTGAATATCAAACCATGACATCAGAAAACGAACAATAAAAACTGAGATGTCTGTCTGTAGTAATTTGTGCAATAAAGTCCAATGATTAACTCTGTCAAACGCCTTGCGTATATCTAAGAAACAGGCAAACACAGGACTGCCATGATTTACATAGAAAGAAACAATTTCTTTAAAAACGAATAAACACAAGTCAGTAGAATGGCCATCCTTAAAACCAAACTGATGGTCACTTATTAAAAGTTTATCTTGCATTAAATTCAATAAGTACTTTTCAATCACTTTAGATAATATAGAGGTCAATGCAATCGGCCTATAGTTATCCTTGTCTGTGAGATCACCAGATTTAGATTTCGGAATTGGTACCAGCATCACTTTAGTGAAGTCCTTCGGAATAACACAGTGAATTAACATAGAAGACAATAGCAGCGATAACAACACAAATAAAATATGAGGGGCATTTTTCAAGTGTTCTGCAGCAAGTCCATCACTGTCAGCTGCTTTTCCGGAATGTAGAGTATTTACAATGGACTGAATTTCTTCTACAGTTGTAATAGCATCATCAGAAATAGGGCACACCTTTAAGCTTTCTTTTACAGAATTCTCGTATTTGTTATTTTTCACAGAGTTCAATAGGCCATTAAAGTGATCTCGCCACATTTGTGCAATTTCATACGAACCAGTTGCTCCGTCCACTGATTGCGATAAAGGGGTATTCTTATTATTCTCTTTATTAATTCCATTCCAGAATCCACGCATGTCCTTATTTTTCAATTTATCAGCCAAAGCATCAGCTTTGTGTTGATCACTGTCAATTTTACACTTTCGTAAAGCATACTTGAACGACAATCGAGTTGTATTCATCAGACGAAAAACAGGTCCATATCTCGGCTTTCCAAATGACTGCCACATCAAAAAAGCTTCTCGAGCCATATCATGGGATTCTTTGACATGTTCATTCCATCCAGGTATGATATTGAAATAACCAACTTTATCTCTACTCAATGAATCACTTGCCTTCTTAATTGATTCAATAATGTCTCTGTAAAAATTTTCTATAGAGGTACGATGAGATATATTAGTACAGTTCATATCTCGACACTGAAAACAATCCGCCGGTAAATGAAGATCATAAAGGAGCGCCGATAGATTATTCCGATATAAATTGATGTCCATGTCGGAGCACTTGCACCAGTTGATGATTTTTGGTCGTTGCATTCCTTTTCTACTGATCAAGCTAGTATCGCATCTATGTAATTTCAAAATGTTAGTTGAAAAAGACATTGGAAAGTGGTCGGAGCTTACAAAGTTAGTATGCACTTTTATATCACTGATCGATCTGTGACTAGATGTTGTGCTTACAATATGATCAATCCATGAAACAGTTCCATGCGCTTCACTAAAATGCGTAAAAATATTAGAATTTTCCCCTAACAAACGAATATCACTGACAATATAATCTTGTTCGTCTGTAAAGTTTCTCAATTCACTGCCAAATAAAGTTTCACTTGACCCAGCATTCCAATCCCCTACAACAATTACATTGGGTGTCTCAGCTTCTTCTATAATACTATGAATTTTACCCAAATATTGAATAAATTCTAAGTAATTGTCAGCACAGTCAAAAGGTAAATAGACATTAATAATAAGTAATTTAAACTGGTCAGCCTGTATCAAAACACCCATAATTCTTGTATCTCCATATTCTATAATTTTACATTTACAACATAAATTTTTACGCCATAAAATAGCTAACCCACCATATGGTCTACCACAATAAATTAAATTAGAATTCATAGATGAAATACCTTTTCCCCAAAAATCCGGATGTAAATTATTTAATTTAGGTAATTCAAAATCATATAGCCAATGTTCTTGCAACAAACAAATATCGTGATCACCTAACAACTCAATCACAGAATTAACATTTAGATTCAAAGATCTACAGTTATAAGACACGACGTTTAATAATTTATCTTCTGTGTCCATTATTTTTATTTTCGAAAAACTTACGCACTAGAACACATTCAGGCCAATTAGATGGATTCAAGAGTGTATCAAAAAATCTTATATCTGACAATAACTTAAACGAAGCATATGTATCATACTTTGTTACCAGTTTCTGACATTCCACTGTTATGTTGAAATTTTCTTTCACAAAAGCTTCAATATCCCTGCTCGAAGTTGAAGGACTAAGACGAGAAATAAACAAAGAAGATTTTGCACGGACTCCTTTCAGAACTGAACTTCTTTTAGTACCAATGACCACGGCCTTCGAATCATGTGAAAAACCGACTCTCGAACGATTATCTAATTTATCCAACCTAGGCGAAGTTATGGTCGATTTACTTGGATTTTTTTTTCGCATTTTTACGATGGTAAAATCCTGATCAGATGTTGGAGAATTCGAACTCTGTCGAAGAACATCGGCATAAGTAGACTCGGGCTTCAAAGAATTTGTGATTCCAGACGACGTTATGAAACTGTCATCAGCCACTACAGTTTTCAACTCTGTCAAACTAGCATCCAATTCAGTTGATGAAGCGTCTTCCTCATTGACCTCAATATGACACGCATTATTATTTTTGGTTTGTGTTTGCAAAACTGAATGTTCATCCCTATTACCTTGTCCTTGGCTATCCCTCATTTGCCGAATCAATTCCAAAGAACATTTCTGACTCTCAGACAGAACTGACATGTTAGACTTTAAAAATTCAATCTCTTTCATCAAACTTGAAACATCAACATGATCAAAGCTTACAGACGGAAGTTTCGATATATCACGGGCTACAAAACATGGAACATCGTCAGGGTCTGTATTGTGTATAACAGTCAGAATATCCTGTAAATTAGATTCATTTTTCTTCGGTCCTTTGCGTGGAATACAACGCACATTATCAGCACACAAATCATAAAGCAAACGTTTAGACTGTTCTATTTCCGACTCCTGAAAATTTTCTTTGCACAGTTTTACCAACAACTCATTAGGTAAAGTATTAATTTTGTTTATAATAAAACATAGAAGTTCATTGATGATAATATCAGGGGTTATAGATAGTTCTTGTGACTTTGTTATCGCCGGAGTTCCATTTTGCTTTGGAAACAACGGAGTATCCATCTTGGAAATCTTTTATGACGTCGGTAACGTAGAGACGGCTAACATGTAGAAAACAACAGATCGCTTAAAAATCTCCAAATCAATGATTCGGCAAACGCAAAAAAATAGATAACGTTCAAAACTTACAATGTCTTAGTAAATTAACATCCCTGCAAACTATGAAGCATGTACGTATCCAAAATTCACAGAAAATTCACTTTTTTTTTCAGGAGCAAATTTCAGTTTCAGCCAGTCACTTTGCCTGACGTCACAATCCATAATAAATACAACCAATAAATAAAAGATACATGTAAAAAGGTTCCGCTAAAATTTCCATTGAATTATATTGAACATGAAAAGAAGGTGGAATATAATAATTTTAATTCATTATCTTAACTATTTAAAGATAAATGACAAGTTTTTCAATATTTATTAAATTGATTTCGGTCTTTATTGAACTATAATATAGTATTTCCGTACCAGACTTTGTGTCCACCATTAGATGACAGCGAGCGACAATGTGTCAATGTCCCAGAATACAAATAATAAAACAATATTTAATATATATTTTTATTTAAATGGTGAAATAATAATGGCATAAAACCAAAAAAAAATGCAAGAAAATATCTACATATTCTTGTATATAATTCGATATGTTTCAACAATCTGTTGTTTGCCCCCGCGACCAGAATTATAGACGATCGAGAGAATGGCATAAATTATTTTACCCTTGTTCAACCAACCGTCCACATAGAGGCCGTAATATCATGGGGTTTGTCCAATTGTTTACCTATAAGTTTTCAAGGTAGAAATTTTAATGCTCAGGTTGAAATTAACACTGACGTACATATGGGTGTTTTCCGGAGCACCCCCCGTACAGTTTTTAAGTGTTAAAATGTTTTATTTTGGAGGATGATTGTAGACAAATTAAGTCGTTCATATTAAAGATATTTTCATTTTCAATGGACTTGTCATCTTCAAACATTCATTCAAAATAGTACTGCATACATTGGGGAACCAGTATGGCATCAAGTGTGAGACTTTACAAACACATCAGGAGACACAACAAATATATGGATGGAAGAATTATTGCTTAACGTCCAGTGGCAACCATCAAGTGCATACCAGGACGAGAACATGTTGATATGATATGAATATGAACCCTGCTTTGTAATAGACTGACACCCCGAGCCGGATTTTTAACATGCCAGCTCACGAGGTAATAGTCCACAGGAAAACCTATCACCCCACCACACACAGTATGCTGACAGTGTTACCAAGATAGAATCATAAGCAGTGAGTCACAATAACTACTGTTTTTAATTGATTGTTATCATTCCTTATGACCTGTACTATGCCCCGCAAATGCCAACCTCTGAAATGTCTGAATAAATGTTGTATTATGGATGCCAAAACCTGCTCATATAGTGTCATATTTATGTTAAATACAAATTTAGCAAATCGTCGTCATATCATCCAAAATGATACGCGTCACTCAAATTTTGTGTCACTTTAAGGCCTGAAAAATCAACTTTTATGAAGATAAAAACTTTTAAAGCCTTATGACATATTCTTATCATTTTTTGTCAAAACTCATAATTTACGGGTAAATAAATATATATAAGCATTGACGCTTTCATTTTCGGAACCTTTTTTATAGTTATTTTTTGGACTGAGCGTAAATTTGACGACCATAAAATATTTCCAAAGTCTATATACTAGTACCGTTATTTAAGGTGCAAATGATGCTGATATCACTTTATCTTGAGGTCTGTGACTGTTAATTCAGAAAACTAACATTTTTACCAAAAACTTTAACTGTGTTACTTTACAAGATAGTCAGATATTACCCCTTTGTAGAAAAGAGAAAAAAGTATACCCCTTTACGGTCGTTTTGCGAAAAAAAACGGGCCCCTTTTGTCAGAACATACCTAGCACCTCATATATAGTAAGTGATATGTAGTTTAATTAATAAAGTGAGAAACGGAATCGAAACGAAACGAAACGAAACACAACGAAGCGAAACGAAATGAAAAAAAAAGAAACGAAATGAAATAATACATTATCCCAAATAATTCTTGAAAAGAATTTATCTAAGCCGTTTGGCATAGTTTTGATAGTCTACATGGCAATTTTGGCGATGCCCTTGATAATAATCATAAGATGAAAGGAAATACCCCTATGTTCTCTTATAATGATCGCTAAATGTTTTTAATTCAAGGCATTTGTTTTTCTCTATTTTTGAACTTGAATTCTGCAATTACAAACTCGAATTTATACTATGATTTTCATGTAAACTCCGGAGTTTTATCCCTTCGATTAGACATCTGCAATTGTTCAAAATGAACCCTACAACATACATCTCATATTGCGTATTGGCTTGGGTTTTTTTTTTTTTTTTTAATTTTTCGGCCTTAGTTGTATCATTCAAAGACATAAGCGATATTAATCAATATGTGCATATTGCGTTCTATCAAAAATCGCTAAATTGTGGACCCTGTATGTTCACAAACAAAGATATTGTTTAAAGAATGCATACTAAATTTAGTACTCCACGAAGACGGACAGTACCTTTAATTTTATACAATAAAGCTTTGATGTTTCAAAAATACTTGTTAATTTAATTTAAATGTTTTAAAGACATCGGACCCCATTCTAAAGATACCGGCACACAAAAAGGTGCAACATTGTTTAAAGTAAGGTCTACAATATATATTATTTCGAAGGTAACTGAACTGTTGAATATACATGTAAAATTTATTTATTTTACAGATGTGGACCCCGATGCAGGAAATTGGACGAAAAGGGGTAAATTAGGTCTTCTATAAATCCACATCGAATCTTTAGAGTTTTGACCGATATTGAAAAAGTTCTGCTCCGCCTTTTATTACCATTTACCATTGCTGGAAAAACACACCCAGTGTGGACATCTTTTAACTATACAACTTCAGAAGTACTTAAAGGCATTACCAAGAGTCGTATGTAAACAGGAACAATTATGACTGACCAAATAGACATAAATTTAGTAAGGGTAATTTAACACCAACTGTAAACTCTGTTTAGTTGAAACTGAAGATTTAGCTCTCATTTTATTAAAATGACAGGAAAGAATAAGATATTTTCTCGTTTTATTGGTGAGGAAAACTTCAAAGTAATGTAACTGTGACAGTTGTTGGATTTTATTAGTGTCCCGCCGTATTCATAAATAGAGGATAGGATTTTACACATCCGAACGAAGACGTCGATTGCATGTGGTTCAACTCTTCTTCTTCTTCTTCTTCTTCTTCTCTGTGTAATATCTTTCCACTATGGAAACACAAAGATCATTGATCTTGTAAACCTAGCTACGTCCTTTGTTGTAGATCGATCCTTTCATCAATGAATATGTACATATGCATTTAAACCAGCGTAAGAAACATGCGGTACTATTTACAATAGTATCATTGAATAAAATCTAAAAATATCAGCAGGCCAAGCTAATAAAAAATTAATGAAAACTGCCTGGCAGCTATCACCTCCCACTCATGAGCACATACACTATCAACAAGATTACTACACGTAGCCATGCCATATGTCCCCCGCCGCAGAGAAAAGTCGAAGCACCATTACATATACAAAATGTCGTACGAAACAGCACATCTTTATGACTTTTCTGAACACTTCCTGTTGTCCTTAATATAGTAAAAGGGTGATATTTTGTACAATATCGATTTCATGTTGGCTCACTTCTTTCACAATCAGAGGTTCATTTAGGGATTACAAATAAGTTTGAAATTTGTGTTACCATTTAAATGGCTATCAACGAATCAATTTGAGGTGCAGTATAAAAACAATATTAGGTCAATGTCAGTAAAATATAAACAGCAAAACTCGCCCTCCCCAACTTTCTTGGCCTCATACAAAATGTTTATATTTTTCTGACATTGACCTAAATGTTGCCCAACTTGGCAACAATGTAAATATAGTTACACCCAATATGGCAACAATGTATATATAGCTACATCAAACTTGGCAACAATGTATACTTGCACCCAACTTGCCAACAATATATATAGCTGCACTTGTGTAAACAGTTTAAATTCAAAATCGAAATACATGTAGTATGAATTGTCCTTATGATGAACTATATTGATGTGATACATATTTTTTCATCTCATATTTATTTATTTCATATATTTCCATGCAAACAGGGATAATTGGAATACCATTTAGATTCCAAATATTTAATATAAAATTACTCTGCAGTATTCTCTATCACAATTCTCATACACCGTATGTTTAAAACCTTAAAAATATAGTCGGATCGGTGAAAATAAATATTTGGCATGTATATTGATACATGTATGTTTTTCTAAATAGTTTAAGACGTGGGATATATGTATAGCAACACCCGACACTTCTGTGATAATAGCTGCAAACGACATAGTTCTGTCAAGTATCATCTCAGGGGATGCATCCTCACTGTCGAGGATCATCTCGGGCGTAGCATCCTCATTGTTCCACATTTGGATACCTCTTGTCTAGATATCTTTTACACATTCCTCTAACAAGCAATTCAGTATGAATTTGTCTTCTTCTTGTTCATAACCTATTAATTGGCAGATGTGTGTTTTCTCTGGAGGGGATCTCTCAATCTATATATAGTTTCTCAAGTAGAAGTATTCCTGGTAAAATTAAGATAAAAATACGGTCAATTTATGTTCGCTTAATTATATAGCCATGATTAAAATGTTCAGCGTATACATGTACCCGGGCAACCTAATTATTGCTTTCAAATTGTCAATACTCAACTTTCCTCTAATATATAGCACTTTTCATTACTCACTGGGCGCCATTCTCGCCCCCTTAAACCAATTATCTTGAATTATATGAAATTAAAAATCTGTAAGAAACCCGAAACCTAAACCGTATATTTTCTTATTCCCCATGACAAGAAGCATGAACTAAAATATATACCTCAAATAACCTAGTGTTCATCCCCACCCCTCGAATCATTAGTCTTTAATTATCTCGTAAAGCTTGAAATTCCTGCCCATAAATCATATATTTTCTTTTTCCCCTTGATAAGACAAACAGATTGATATAAAATAACACCCCCACCAAAAAAATGGGGTTCATCCTCACCCCTCAAATCAATATTTTTTAATTTCAAAATCCGTAAGAATGTTTATCCCTTTAACACGTTTTAATACACAATGTTCAAATCTCATAAACCATTTAACTCTATACCCCATAACCACATATGTTTCTAATTGCCTATAAGGAGACGCAATAAATGCCCGGGGAATGGGGGTATTCCCTCGTAAAAAATCAACAAAAAACGATTTTCAAGTAATTGTAATGCTTTATTTATTTATAGAGGATTGCTAACAGCCATAAGGCCACTCTTTAACATATATACAAAAACGACAAACAAATATATAATAATATAAACTGAAGACAATGACAGAGAAGAAAATAAGAAAAAGAAATAAAATTTTACAAGTAGCATATATATGTTAACAACATACTATACATTTTGTTATAAAATGGTACAAAAATATATATGTGCATGTTTATTTTTTAATTACGTTCAGAACCTCTTACTCTTTACAAGAAATTCAAATACACTGTAAAATACTTTTAGATTATATTCTAAAGAGAGATCAACACTACAACACAGAAGTATGTTTACGATATATTCTTTACAGTTTTCCACAAACAAACTGAAATCAACCCCAGGACACAAAATTTGTTTCAACTCACGAAATAACTCTTTTCTTAATTTATTGTACGCTGGACATAGTAATAAATAATGATCAATGGTTTCCGCGGTACCCAGGTGACATCGATAACAATTTCGAAAAGAAAGGGTAAATTAAAGTGAAATAAATGATCGTTTAAGCCACTTAGACCAAGTCGTAATCGAGTGTGATATATTTTACCAAATTCCACTGCCAAATGAGAAATATTTAGGGGAAGACTCGGGAATCAAAACATTTAACAACTTTTCGTTCAACATCGTTATAGATGTAGATTCCTGTATTTCTAAGGTCTATGATAGTGGCTGGGAAAAAGGACGATGAGAAAGCAACAGTTCTTGATGAAGGTTGGATTATATGATGAACCCTCCGAAAATTATAATTTTGCGTGTTATGGTTCACTAGGGGTAAAGTAATTGGGACATTTCTCATTTCTTTATCTTATATAATAGTACGAGACGATTGGTTTTTCGTCGATCTTTCAATCGTACCAAGTTTAATTCTTTCAGAAGATTATCGTTTTTAGTAATTTTGAACGCACCTGTAATAAGTATTGACGCACAGCGCTGAACGTTTCCAATAGGTCGGACTCGTATTTTGTACAACAATCATAAATAACATCAGCGTAGTCAAAAATCGGTCTAATCATTGTTTTATATAATTTTTCAAGACAAATACGATGTCGATACCGTTTCATGCGCGTCATGATATCTAGACGTTTGTTTGCCTTTTTTGACATCTCAAGGATATGAGTATGTCAAGAGAGATTTTGAGACAGATATATATCGAGATGTTTATGTTTATTAACTTCTTGTAGTTTCACACCTTTTAGAAATGATGATGGATAACAACGTTTATTTAATTTTTTTGAAAATATTAAAAACTTTGTTTTCGATGCATTAACCGTAATCCTCCATTGCTCTGGTCATCTGCTGAGTTTTTCAAGATCGGTGTTTATCTCATTAATGTCTTGATTATTCACAATTTTTCTAAGTAGAGACGTACCATCTGCAACTAATTTGATTTCACTGCGAATATCATTATTTATATCGTTCAGGTATACTTAAAACAAAAGTGGCCCAATGATAGACCCTTGATGAACTCCTGCTGAGTTTAAACGAGTGGTAGAATTTTTACCGTTTATCACAACTTTCTGGGACCTACCACTTAAATAATCTTGAAGCCAATTTAGGACATTTCCACCCACACCAAATTGTCGTAATTTAAAAAGAAGTCCTTCGTGTCAGACTTTGTCAAAAGCTTTTGATATAACCAAAAACACAGCACACACATCTTTTCTATCATCTATACTTTTATAAATATTATGAGTTACATTTACCAATTGATTTACAGTAGAATCATTTTTCTTAAAACCACTGTTATTTTCAATGAGTAAATGGTTCTCCGAGCAATGATCATATAAGCGCTTACATACTATTTTCTCGAGACATTTAGATATAGAGGACAATAGAGCAATCGGTCTATAATTAGAAATATTTTGACGGTCACCATTTTTAAACACTGGACATATATTAGATACTTTCCACGCGGAAGGAACTATTCCTTGTCGTAATGAATAATTGAAAATTTTAGTAAAAGGCTGATAAAGTGACTGTGCACAACGCTTCTATATGATGTTATTCAAACATTCAGGACCAGATGACTTATTAATATTGACAGACTCGAAAAGTTTTAATACCTCAGACTCATTTGTTTGGATTTGCTGAGTTTTTCGTTACATATCGAAAGAAAATCTGGCAATGGAATAGTATAGTTTGAATCTAACTTCATATGTGAGGAAAATAATTCGTTTAAGAGTTCAGCTTTTTGTAAATTATCACTAATCATTTTTCCATTATAGAACAAGGGATGAATACTATGTTGCGATTTTGAGCCAAGTACACGTTTGCTTAGTGACCCAACTTTTTTTACATTAAGCGTAGGGTTTGATAATTAATCAATAAGTCGGGTTTCGTACCTTTTCATCGCTTCTCGCTTGAGTCTATTTGCCTCGCGCCTTGAAATGATAAATCTTAGTTCATTAACATCCCCGTAAGTATTCTCTTATATTTTGAGAAAGCTCTATCACGAACTCGAAACGCACGACGGACTTCGTTTGACATCCAGGATTTATCCTTCGGTCTAACTGTAATATTTTTATTGGGGACTAGATCACGCAGTATCATCGAGATTAGATCGTACGTGTAATTTATTATATCATTAATATCATCGTATATTAGGAAAGCTGTAGAGAAAGGTGATTTAGACAATGCTTCATTATTACATTAATAATCCCATACTTCTCTCTGATATGCCGTTAACTTTGAAACGTTAATATTTATTTTACAGTATATTGTACAGTGATCAAGGTTTGATAACGGTATTTGACACAAATTTTTAGATTCACTAAAAGTAAACAGGCGTCTGCATAATTCACTTTGATTATGATCATCTAACCAATGTCTACACTTATCATTGAAATCACCTAAAAGAAATATAGCACCAGTAGTTGATTTCTTTACAGAGTCTAAAGATTCTTGAAGCAAATATAAAAATCTATCTCTCTCATGTGCCCGCTGATTAAGAGGACGGTAATACGAGCCTATTATAACATTATAATTCGAAGTAACAATTCCAACCCATAATAATTCTAGGCTTCTTATTTCGTGATCAAATTTGCGGATCGATTTTAAACAGTCCGTAACGTATATACATACACTACCATAACCGGAATCATCATCGCGGTCATGCCGATATACTGAAAAATTTTGGATGCTTACATCATCGTCGAATATTTTAGACGACAACCATGTCTCAGACATGCACAACACGTCAAAGCATTTAGTATGGCAAAGAACGGATTCTATTTCTTCGAGTTTAACGGTATTACTATTTAGTTCCTTATCATACGTATATAAACTGCGGCAGTTTATATGACATAAAGAAAGCTCGCGATTTGTCGGACCCAGATTCGGATGAATGCATGGTTACGGACATGATTAGAAGTAAAAATATAATAACAGAGTTCATAAAGCCAAGACGGTTATAACGGTACACGATAAATACATGTACTGATATTTACTCAAGCGAGAACGATGAAACTTAAACAGGACTGGTCCATTTATGTTTTGAATAACCGAGTTCCATGATCCAATACTAGTTCGATATTGCTCAACACTAATCATATAAAAGTATTATAAAGAGTTCCATTTCTATCACAAAGAGGTTTATATATTGCATACCATACACATAACAATAAAATACAAAGACGATTTAACGATGTCACATATAGATAACGAAAATTTGCAACACTTCATTTTATGCTACATGTAAACTGTAAAACAAAACAACAATATAAAAGACTAAGAAAACAAACCACAAAAATTTAAAATACAAAAATAACAGATCATGACTTTGAAGCCGAAATATGGCTCAGAATAAGATTTAGGGTCATTTATAATATAATACATGTAAAATATAAAGATTTATTTACATTCCTTGTATTGCACATGGTAGATCTCCTTAGTTGAAATTTGGCTTCCTATTTCGGTATTTTTTGGTTATGAGTACTTCTTGTTTAAAATAAGTTTGGTTTTTGGTCTTCCAAATGTTTAGGTTTTAATGCTGCTGGGGAGAGGTAACTCCTTGAAATGCGTCGTATACAGCATAGTATACATTTACTATATCTAATATTAGTATCTTTGGATTGTTATCTTGAATGGATTTTCATTGCAATCCAATGCAAAGGAGATAATTAAAGTTAATTTTGAATGGACAAACAATTGAAACTGAAGAAAACAAAAATCAACATGTGATTGTAAGTTGAAGAACATAGAACTCTATATATATAAATTAAAATATATTTGTAAATAAATTTCATAAACGACAAGTGTGGAGAGGTGGATCAACAGTGACCCAGGGTATGTGGTACAGCTCTTCAAACTTGTGTCTTGGTGGAAATTTTCAAGAGAGAAAGACAAAAATTATAAAAACGAGAAAAAAAGAAAAAAAAAATAAAAGAAAAAAAACTAGTGATATAACTGTCAGAAATTATCTCAAATTAACCCAATTATATCGATTTTCAAGTAACCTCTCCATTAACCATGCATAAACTTTATAGGAACAATTTCCCCATTTCAGTCGCTGAAAAACTAATAATTTATTGAATACAATGTAAGGCATTCGTTTGGGAGACTTCGTAACAGTTCACTGTTAGAGTTATAACTCGTTTAAGCTGTATTTTATCAAATAAGTGGCCAAAATACGAGCAATCCAGAAGTTAAACAACAGAGATATTGTCCTAGCTGTTGGATTTTTTTTAATGATGGTTTTAATGCAAATGGTAATAAACGTAGAACAAATAGATAATTTAAGCAAAAATATGAAATGGAAAAGTTTCAAAGTGCATTTTAATAGATCTTGAAAATACTCCGATTTCCAATTTTGCACGAATCCGAATTTTATAGTTACATATCAATATCCAAATAAAAAAAAATGGGTTGCAGGGTCAGAGGAAATTCGGACTAATAGTTACTTAAACATTGAAAGCGGAAGATATCAAAAGTTGCCAGTTGTGAAAAGATTATGAACATGTCCACTTTGTAGTTCATAACCTGAAGACGAATTCAACTTTTTGGAAAAATTTAAAATATTAAATAAAGTCACGAGATGTTATGATTAATAAATCTCAAGTGTTGTTTTCTGAAATGAATAATGAAGAAAAATTCAATTATAGTTTTAGTGACAAAGAAATGGATTTACGGAAGATCTGTGTACTAGGCGTTCATAAAATTTACCAATTTGAAAGGCAGTGCTGTTTTATAACTATGACCACGACCGATTGTTGTTATTTGTGACTTACAATAAGTAATATTAACAACTTGGCTGAATTCTCTTGTAATTTATACATTTTGAATGTTGACATGTGTAATGTCTTTGTGCATTGCGAGAGGTGAAATATGAAATAAAATAAAGAGATGTTTGATTTACGTCATTTTACTTCGAGACCATTTGCAAAAGAAAGGCTGATTACATCTGTTTACAAAACTATATTGGACATGAACAATACAAACCCGGAAACATATATACGAATTCAACATACATATATAACACATGTATGTGTTTTTTTTATTTTGTTTTGTCATTAGTCATAATCCTATTAATTGGACTTCAATCCAATAACATATTTGATTTGATTTACATTAAAAAGAAGAGTATTTTTTAATATTTAAAATTGATTTATCAATAAAAAAAAAACATTATTATACGACTTATAAAAGCCGATTTAATAAAAACCTACGTGATATTTATAAATGAAAATCCAAATATACATTTCTTGCATATTTGAATTATTTTATATTTCGTCAGGAAAAAATATTTTATCACTGGGTTAAATGATTTTATTTAGGAACAAGTAGTTCCAAGGAAAAACCCCGACGATATAATTTATTTTCACCTCCTTTACGGTTGCTTTGACGTTACATAATGGTTTTTGATTGGCTAATTTGATGGATCACGATTATAAATAAAAATAAAAATTTACATTTCTTCCATATCTAAATCTTCAGATTTTGTCATGAAGAAATTTTAGCACTCGCCTGAGTTATTCTTGTAAATTTAATTTTAATGGGTCCCTGAAAAAAATCCTCGAGATCATGTGATTGATGATGCTTCCGTATCATTTACTTGAATTTTTTCAAGTGAATATCCAGAAATCATGGGTAAAAGGTCTACATAATTAACACCCTGTTGAAAGATATATCATATCTAGACTCGCCACGAAGCGCCTATATCACAGAACAAGCACTAAATGACCCAAAAATAAAGCCTTTGGGGAAAGACTTTTCTGAAAATTTACATTACAGCACTATATCTCGGAAAAAACATTTTGTCGGATGGTTTCCAAAAGAAACACAGCTCTATGCCTATTGTGATGCTGAATGGCACAGTGCAATTTCAGACATTTTCATTCCAATTTTGGTAAATATCCTGAAGACTCTTGAATCTCTTTTTTTTTTAGAAAAAGACCTAGCACCCATATAATTTAGTAATTATTTAGTAACCAGTTATGAGATAGCAATTGCTTGGAACAATTTAAGCTTGCGACCTAAACTCGTCTTCCAGTTTTTAATTTTTGCATTTCTTTTATACTGAATTGTCATACAATTTCAAAAGCATTTATGAACATGAAAGGTATGTTCCTGGGGGCGCAGAAATTACTGACGTAATGACCATAGAGTTCTAGTAATTTGTCCTTTTACAAGCGACAACCAGTGTAGACTGAGACAGCCGTCATACAGAAAGAAGGCACGGACTGGTTTCATAAAACTTCTGACTGAGATTTCCACTTGGTGCTGTTTCATAACTATGACGACGACCGATTGTTGCGAGATTCGTATTTCATAAGGACATGTCCTTGGTATTTGAGAACCCGACATGGCTCAAAAACACATACCCCTTTCGGAATTCAAGAGCAATTTCCGAAGGTTGTTGAGGACAAGAGAGAAGATGCTTGTACTGAAAGAGGCTAAACGGTGGGGTAAGAATGCTATATGTTGGTCAGAGACAAACTGCTCATAAAACGGTACATCTCTGATGGCCAATCTCCAAAGAATAACAATCACCGCTTAATTTGATAAGTGCTAAGGAAAATTGCGGATGCGAAGCGGACGAAAAGCGGAAAGAGAGAAATTTTAGTGTCATATTGTAAAACTACTTCATTTATGTCTTTTAAAATTATTACGTTTCGGCTTGCCATTTATGCAGGGAAACGCACGGATAGTCAGTTTGCGATGAAAAGCTCCGTGTAAAAAGGTATTGAAGGAAAATCTTGGGAGGATACCGGAAAAATTTGGAACGCGGAACATTTTTTCGATGCGCATCTGCATTTTCTTTTCCAGAGTTTAAACATTTTTTCGACTGAAAAATATTGCCTTTCAATAGACCAACGTATGGAATATTTAAATCAGTGGGAGTAATTGAGCTCGATATAAAAGTGCCAGAGATGTACATGTATTATATATTCTGGGGAAGTATAGAAACTGAAAAATAGAAAAAATGTGAAATATTTTATGCAAATGTAGCAGAAAGTTAAATCATTATAATTTTTCTCTAATCGTTTTTGTTTTGTAAGAAAAATTTTAAATGATTGCGTCTACTCATATACTTGGGATAGTGAAAACTTTAATGTATAACTGAACGATTTTCCTATTCTTGACGTTTTTAATCGGTTGGATAAAAATACATAATATTTTTAACCACTTCCCGGTGATTAACTTTCTACGTGGGAATTACCGCCGTTTTTTTTCTACAGTTATTGGAACGATAAATTAGAGAAGTCCCGAAATGACGTCTATGTAGGCAAACTACATAGCAACGACATTTTCTCGCAAAAGCTCGCGTGTTGAAAATCGAAAATTTAACTACATGTATCTCGCGTGGAGAAATTCCATAACTCACTCGTACCTGAAGGAGAATCTATATTTAAATGACCAGTTCGTGCAAAATTGGCGTTCTACTTTTTTGGATCTTCAAATGCACTCAACTACAGAATTTCCCTTAAGCAGTTTAAATCTGAACGACGCAAACAGATTCTGCAGATTTAGAACAACAAATCATTTTTCGCCGACACTTTCATATTTGTAATCGTCAAATATTGGGTGAAGAATACAACTATATCTTTGAATGTGAAAATTTAAAAGAACAGAGCAAGCGTTTTTTTACCTAGCTATTATCTGAAAAATCAAAACACCTTCAAGTTTTCTGAAATTACTAGTATGTCAAGCAAAAAGAAAATAATTAAACCAAATCTGTAAATTTTTGTAAATTTATCAACTTTCAGGCTTAACGCGTAACCCTGTCACTGTGTTGTATATATTGTTAATAGTTTTTGTGTGTCTAAAAATGATTTGTTAAATTTTTGCACCAATGTAAAGTGGTTGTAAAAGAATAAACATATATGTTATGAAACTTGTTTTTACAGATAAAACGTTCATTTAGCGTGGTTTAGCCAGAAGCACACGTCAATGAAAATTAACTAGTCATTATCAACTGTATCATCTGATGAGATTATAGTGAAGGTAAGACACGATTAAGTTCAATTTATATTTTAAATCCACTAAATGAAAAAGGAAAGAACATGAGTACGTGTATCCTGAATTTAAATCTGAACGTTTTGAATAATTCATAAATATTACATCATTTAGAGTGGTGTAACTGACATTTCCTCAGCAATATCAAACTAAAATAATTATAATGCAAAAATCACAAATTTATTAAGACACGGAAAAATTCTGAATAAGGGAAACACAGTTTTAACCTTGGTCATGATGCTAGCTTTGACCAAAATTTCACTGTAGTGTTCTCATTTCCCTCATTTCAGAATTTTTCTCGGAAAAAGAAACAAGTACTAATATGATTTTTCCAATGAATTTTGACGTTTTAATTTGATTGCCATTGATCTTTTGCATTGCATTTTCACTAAAAACAACAAAAGTTGGAATATTTTAACACTGAAACATCGTGTATACAAAATAAAAATTTATACACCCAAGGTCGCGACCATTCTGAGTCATAAGCGTGTACAAATTTATGTAAGCACCGACCATTTTATTCCTGAGGGGGTATATCCATTGTGACATATCTCTCAAGAAAGGCACTTTATTGGGCTTAAAATATCCTAAAATTTGAGGTTTTTCTTAAATATCTCTGAGATAAGCACATGGACCACTTTTTTCTTTGCAAACAGATGGCCATTATATTAATATTAAAATTTGAAGAAAAATTCTATGTTGAGTTTTTTCCAATACTCATTCAAAGTTACTGAAATTCGTAGTCTTTTTTTATTTAGTGTTCTAAAACTCATATGAATGAATCATAAAATTTCCCCATAGAAATAGGAACCTTTTACAAAAAACCGCAAGAAAAAAAATGTTATTTCCTTCTGAAGTTATACAAGGTTTTGTGAACGACTGGAAAATGCAAAACTCTTTGGTTTTGGATCAAAATGCATAAAATCAACGCAATATAACTCGAAAGTTATATCTTGAAGGTACTTTTTTTCTTTTTGTCCTCGCCTGCGACTAATAGGTATGTCTTTCTGCTGGCGCTGGCGTAAACCTTTTAAAACCTTAATAACTTTGCACACATAATACCTACACTTAAGATCTTTCGTCTTCAGATACATTATGATGTAAATTTTGCAGCATTTGTGAAAATCTTCGTCCAAGTTTCGTGGTTAAATCCATTTCTGAGGAACTGCAGTACCTATGCCCGCCATATTTTATCTATAGATAGTTTTTAGTGGGTACATGCAAGCCAAACACCTGTTTCCGGGCATCGACCTCAGTTTCACACTTGAGTGACTTGTGACACATTTTCGTGATTAGTCCATTTCTTAGCAATTGTTATACTTAAACCCAGCATATTTTTGTCTATAGGTAGTTCTTGGTGGGTACAGGCCAGTCTGACACCTGTCTCCATACATTGACCTGAATTTCATGCTTGAGTGACTTCGTCACATTTTCATAATCAAGTCCATTTCTCATGAACTCTAATACCTAGAGCCATCCGATTTGGTCTATTGATAGTTCATGATGGGTATATGTCAGTTTGACCTGTCTCCAGACCTTGATCTCAATTTAATGGTTGAGTGACTTGTGTCACATTTTACAGATTAAGTCAGTTTTTTAGCAACTGTAATTCCTGATGACTTGCATCTTCTTTTTCCTATTAGGTCCATTGTAAGCATTTTTAATACCTAGATTTGTCATGTCTATCATATTATAACTTTAGATAATTCTTGTTGGGTAAATGCCAGTCTGACACGTACTGTTACCAAACTTGGCCTAAATTTCATGCTTCAGTGAATTGCATTACATTTTATGATTGTTTTCATTTCTCAGCAACTGTAATACGTAGGCCCATCATATTTGGTCTATAGATAGTTCTTTTAAGATAGATGGCAGTCTAAAATCCGTCACCTCACCTTGACCTGAAATTCATGCTTGAGGCAAAGTGGGAGTTTGACATTTTATTTTTTTTTATTTTTTTGTAAAAACAAAATCATAGTGTTTTTATTGTGAGAAATAAAATTAAATGTTGTTATAGAAAATTGTAAATTAAAGTTCAATAAGATAAAATAAAGAAGAAGAGATATTAAATATTATTTTTCAATATGCACCAAGAAATGCATTCACTGATACTGATTCCAAGCTATTGAACTCAAAACACAAAAATTAAGATTTTGAGGGATATATTCAACCAACAAAACACAAATAATTCAACATCTATGAGAACACAACAATAACATGAATTTTGCACACTTTGAACACATACCACTAAATCATGTAAATTATTCTATACACAATACTGATTAAGCAGAAATTTCGTATATGGGTGATTATGTGCCAATTTATAGGGTTATATATATTGTTCACAACTTCAAAAATGTCTAATCTTAAAAAGCTATGTGCATTTACAAGATGTCTAATTCAAATTATAAGTCCTCCCGGCTGAGGTGTTTGTAATCGACTGCAGTACTTAAATCTTTAATATGATACGGTATCTATTTTTGTATCCTTCTGTCAATCGGAAAATTTTTATGTAAAATTTAATTTTTGTGATTATGTTCTTAAATCTTTGTATAATTAGTCAGAGAACTTAATAAAAGTTGAATTGAGAGCTGATATGATAAAAATGTGATATTCTTTGTTTTGAAAATAAAACTCCGGCTTCCGAAAAAAATTCATACTAAATTCTGCAAATGTAAAAGAACTGTTAGTAATATTGCAGCAAATTCAGAATAAGGGTGTATGCCCTTCTCATCATTTATAAAAACTCAATTTTTTATGTACTCGAGATAAACCTGAAAAATATTATTCCTCTTGTATCAGAAGCTCTATAAGTGAATCAGAATTTTCACGCGAAGGGCATTTATTCCTGGTATACATCAGCTGATCGTGTCTTTAAAGAATTTAATTTAGATATAGAGAACCATTATAATAAAGAACAATTATATGAAAAGATAAATTCTTACGTAAATGGCTTCTATACTTCAGGATACTATAATTTATAATGTCTTGAATCTTCCCCGTTAGAAAATAAAATCTTGCTTTAATTCAAGAAAAAAATTACCTGCGACAAATCAGGATATAGCTGATGACTTATCCAATTAAAATGCTTCATTTGACAATGATAGATTGCAAAAATGACCCCAAGTAATCCTGCCTTCATTTTTTCGAATCCGGGATCGAATCAAACATCATCTTTGACGTACAAAGTATAAATAAACTTATCAGTATGGCAAGCCGTATTACTATTTATTCTTACTTCAAGATATCTCATATAATATATAAGATATCTCATATAATATATAAGATATCTCATATAATATATAAGATATCTTATATAATCTAGTTTTTATAAGATATCTTATAAACTTTATAAGATATCTTCTAAAGTTTATAAGATATCTCATAAAGTATATAAGATATCTCATAAAGTATATAAGATATCTTATAAAGTTTATAAGATATCTTATAAATATTTTTTATATAAGATATCTTATATACTTTATAAGATATCTCATATAATTTATAAGATATCTTATATAGTTTATAAGATATCTCATATAGTTTATAAGATATCTTATATAATATATAAGATATCTTATAAAGAAAATTATATGAGATATCTTATAAATTATATGAGATATCTTATAAACTATATAAGATATCTTTAAACTATATAAGATATCTTATAAACGTTATGAGATATCTTATAAACTATATAAGATATCTTATAAACTTTAGAAGATATCTTATAAAGTATATAAGATATCTTATAAAGTATATAAGATATCTTATAAAGTATATAAGATATCTTATAAAGTATATAAGATATCTCATATAATATATAAGATATCTTATATAATCTAGTTTTTATAAGATATCTTATAAACTTTATAAGATATCTTATATACTTTATAAGATATCTTCTAAAGTTTATAAGATATGTTATAAAGTATATAAGATATCTCATAAAGTATATAAGATATCTTATAAAGTTTATAAGATATCTTATAAATATTTTTTATATAAGATATCTTATATACTTTATAAGATATCTTATATAATTAGGAGTCCTAAAACCACAAAGTCGTAAAACAAAAGTGGCATGTCATTGGCATACATTTTCAAAATGACTTGAAGCGATTTGGGACTGGAAAATGTATTTTTAGCATTCCAAACCCAGTAAAGAAATCAGAGTTATGTGAGAAATGGCTTCTCATTTTAAGGATTCCGGTTTCTGAGTATGTGCACACGAGAAACCAAGTAGTTTGCGAGGACCATTTCGAAGATTCGTGTTTTGAGGAGAATTTATTGTCCAATGGATTACGTCTTTTGATTTGCTCCTTAGGTATATTTGTCCTCTTTAATGGTAAATTTAAAAAAAAATGCATCGCTTATAAGTATTATTATTTTTTTTTTTAAATCTTACAACTACATGAAATTCGACATTTATTTTGTGTTCTTTTTCCTAAATAATAATAATATAGTAATAAATTGAAAAAAAAAGATTTTCGTTACGAGTTTATCTAGAAGGAAGTCGATTTTGTTGCATTTTATTCCACTTTTCTCAACAGTATTACAAAACTCTGCATACTCTGTGGAAGTAATTTTGAAAAAAGCTGATAATCGAGGTTTCAGTTTGTTCTCCAAGACTGATGCCAATATGTATTATAGTTTTTTCGTCTACAAAAAAGTGAGAATAAAGACTACGAGTTATACATACAGATGCGTATTTTAACAAGGTATAAGAGAACAACCATTTAACTTCAAGGTCAGTGGTTATGATCTAAACTGCTGTAAATATTTATATAATGACGGGTTAATTCGGAACTATGGTCCCATATTGTGTATTCAGTTGACAATGGTTGATTTTCGTCCGATTTTTTGGGGGGGTTTTTTTGGATTCAGTTAAAAACTTTGGAATCTTTTAGAATGGCATTTTTTATATGTTAAAACCGAAGTGGTTTGAAAGATGATGTATTTATATGAGAAAATGAAATTGCTAATTCTCGGCATGTTAATTGAGTCTTCGGTTAATTGACGCTTATTAAGTTCGCATTGTTGGTATTCAATTATGGCTTGATCTATGGTGATAAATTAAAAGTTGCTAGTAAGGGAGCAACCATTTGATTTATATGGGGGGAGGGGGGACATGGAAGTAATCTTAAGTCTTGCCTTTTTTCAGCAACATTTCGAGACAGTCTTTTTTTTTAACTACATGGTGTTGTCCTGCCTTTTTTCTGGGTTCATGCTATCCTGCCTTTTTTTAATCTCAGAAATGACTTCAGCAAAATAGTGAATGAACACTGATGTAAATCCAATGCAATGCTTGTCCATAAAAATAAATTCCTACAATACTTTATATGATAACAATCTAAGATACCAATTTCAAATGCACTGTATATGCATTTTTCGTGTAATTAACAATCATCAGCAGTGCTCAGGGTCGAAATAGGTCCAAAATCTATGAATGTTGTTTCATTGATACCCTACATACATCAAAACTTGTTCATTGGACCTGTATTTTAAACAATACCACACAGTTAAACTTGTTGACACACACTTCAGTTTCTAGACTATAAGACTATCATATAACAATCTCTGATACCAATACGAATGCGTATTAAATAAAGAAAGGATAATGTTGGAAATGTCTTAAACACAAAATGACAAACATATTAGGTATAAAAGATTACCACAAAAGCAAACTGCCAAAAAAAACCCAAAAAAACAAACAACTAACGACAATGATATGATGTTCAAATGAATGAAATTTATCTATCAAATTAAATAAAATACACAAAAATGTCTGAGCTGGGTAGAAAGTTATTCAGAATTTCAAATATTTTAACAACCATCTAGTTTATTTTGGTGTACTCCGAATATACAAAAATTTCTTCTGTAGTTTGGTGGTGGGTTTCATGAGATAATCCCAGGTCCTCTGTTGTTATATATATCGAGCCCATTATAATAATGCCAGCCCTTGTTCGGTATGCATAAACAACCAGTGAAATGTGATCCATCGCCAAAAGTTATACAATATAAAGAGTACTAAATTTGATTGATTTTCAACTCAGCGGGTAGTCGTCCAAGTGAGCAAGTATCAACCTCGAAATACATTACTGGCGGGTTTATGTCTATCTGTTTTCTTGGTGACGAAGTTCGCATTTCATCACATTCTGCTGAATTTTGAGTCTTCTGGCGACAGCGGAAAGGCTGACCGTCGTTTTCATACCACTTGTCGACAGTCTTGAGAAGTGTCATTATTCTCCTAACTCAAACACAATAGGTTCATGTTTTGACAGTAACTGGTACGCGAATAGGTTGCATGTTTTGACAGTAACTGGGACGCGACATTGTTCATTAGAACACTGGGTGGTGTATACAGTGCTGACAAGGCTGTTTAGTTTACAAAAAATAATCCCTGTTCTGCGTACTATATAAGTTGCGTTCATTATGTACTGAAAGTATTCAGATTTTATAGATATTTATCCTTAAGATACGGGAATTAATGAACGGTTATTTATCCTTAAGATACGGGAATTAATGAACGGTTATTTATCCTTAAGATACGGGAATTAATGAACGGTTGTGTTCAATGTTTTAGTTTGTTTTTTGTTTTTATTTTTACTTTTTGTTTCGCCTTCCCTATTTCATACTTGATGGTTTTCAATAAAAAAGACTTTTTTGTTCGGTATGTATCCTGTCTTTTTTTCTGAGGATTTTTGGTCCTTCATTTTTTTACGAAATTTCTTCCATGCCCCATTCCCCCCCCCCCCACCCCCCCACACCCCATAAAATCAAATGGTTCTAACTTTTCATACTTATCACACTTAAAAAAAATTTCAATACCATGAACAATCCCAATCTATTTTCAGTGCGCCCCAACCCATTTTCATTACGCCCCAACCCATTTCTTTTACGCCCCAACACCGTTTTCATTACGCCCCAACTCCGTTTTTATTACGCCCCAGTCCCGTTTTCATAACGACCCAGCACATTTTCTTGTATAACACCGGAATTGACATTGAACCTATTACGTCCCATTCCACTGAACAGGTATAATAAAACGTATCACAAAATACCGAAATAAATTTGATGCGCTGTATGGCCATTTCGTTGACTGACAACTCAATATCGAAACCGACATTAAATCGCGGTATCTATTACGTATCAAGTTTTAGACAACAAGATTTTTGTATAAAGACATACATATCAAACAAAGTCGACAAAATTTACGGTAGAAAAGATCCTGGGACTTTTTTGGAATTCTACACTTTTTATCACTGTATTCTGCTTTATTTTTTAATTTACAAATGCAAATGGTCTAAATATAAAGTCACAAGTGAAAAAACATCTCATTATTCAGTATTATAAAATGAATTCCACAAGAAAAGTTTCGGTCCTCGAATGTTAGAGTATTATTTGCCTGTTCACATATAGGACCTACAATGCCTATCACAAGCTGGGAATGGCAACAAAATTTGTTCATCAGCCAGAATAATGTGATTTCGGCATTTGTTAGTAGTAAATGCATGCACAAGGTAAAAGTTAATATCTCTTCTTTCTGGGTCTTAAAAGTGAAGAATAATAAAAAACTGATTAGGGCACATAATTAATTGCCAGATATTCACACAACCCACACAATAAAACTATAATAATATCTAATCGAAATCGTAAGAGATTAAATTATGCAAACATACATGTTTATACATTAGGATGTTAGCTTACGGATGAAGAAAATAATATTACATATATACACTTCCTTATCAAAAACTTAAGGGATTAAGTCAACCAAAACATTATGCAAACATATATGTATATACCCGATCGAGTTATTGTTAGTTGTTAGGTTTTAGCGTATGTACAACATTAATGAAGAAAATGGTACTGGTAACGATAAACGACTTTTTAAATGTACATTTTCCAATGAAAAATCAAGGTATGCTAAGGCCAAAAAATATATGCCTGTTTAAGGTAACCCTACATTCCCTATTGCTTGTGCCTACCCTAACCCATTTTATTCCCATTTTAGGACAGAAATGTATCTGATATAATTATTTTCCTAATAAAACATCCGCTGACATAAATAGTTTTTTCAAAATACAATGATTTTACCTATCTACCTACCCTATTTTTTGTCACAATGTAACCTTAAACAAAACATATATTTTGTTTTGCCTAAAGGAAAATTGGATTATATATCACTGGATGGGTCCAACGATTTCCGACACGGCCTTAAGTAGCTGTTGACCTGTTATCTATCCAGCATCAAAACTATCCCAAAGGGAGAAAAACCCGTCCCATGATCTCTAACTGATTTTCTCTGTAGTCTTGCAAATGTTCCTTCAGAAACCATAAGACGCTGAAGCGTAGTTTAACTGCTTCCTAGAGGAGTAAGGGAAACAGTTCGTAAAAAGACGGAGTTGAATCTCTTGCATAGTGGTTTAATCGAAGGTGCCATCCTTCGCAGTCGTTGTTTACGTTCCAGTTCTCAACCTGTAAACGTTCCAAGTCTCAGGAGGAAATATTTGAGACTGAAGCCAGTTTCTTTCCAGGTAATTTCTCAGAGAATTAATGTCTCATTTGAAACTTTAAATAATCAAGAAAGCGCATGTATATACTTGCCAAATACGGGTTTATCGATGTATAAACTGTTATGATTTTTGCCCTTCTGACCAATAAAATTCTTGTATTTTATCATATGCCAATTAAAATGGAATTATTACTAAGTAAATATGAAAGTAAAGTAAGCGAGACGAAATTGAGGAAAGACTTGCATAATCAGTATCTGAGAAAGAATTGGATGCCAAAATCAGCGCATTATCACAGTCTGGAGGATCTACTGGTGGGTCTACTGCAGATATAGATTCCAAGAGTGAAGTTGATGCCAAATTTGATGCACTACCAGAAAACGATGTGTATACCAAGAGTGAATTGGACGCATTCTTGCAAGAATGAGGTGGTTACAAAAATTTAGGACTTCGTTAATAATGATGATTACAAGAGAGGACTAAGAAGATTCGTCTACAAATCTGGGAGAAAAAAATACGAAAAAAAAGCAAGCCGCATCATTTCTCGCTACGGTAAACCCCGAGCGGGATTACAATGCGAAAGTCAAGTGGTTATCGGACGACGTGTATAATAATGATGATGATATTGTAGCGAGCCAGGGGAGACTAAATTCCACTGATAATTTCAAATGATATGCCAACTGAAACCGTAAGTCCAAGATAACCAATAAACCACTTCGATTTAACCAAAATTTAAGCTTATTGGGCTGAAAACTGAGACACAGGGACTGGAATGATTGTATGCGGTGTTATGAGTCCAAATATAAACAAGATATTTGAGTTTCCATATTTTTTTATATTTTGATATTTTCAATAATCAGTATAACAATTTCTATGATATATTTTACACAACTAAGCCCAGTCCACTGTATCAATTATTTAGAAAAAAAATGGAAACTTCTACATTTTTAAAATGAAAACAATTAATTAAATTATCAAAACAACCAATTCTATAACTCTTAAAAATAATTTAGAGAAAAGTACGGTATGTACAACATATATATATATATATATATATTCAAATATCAAGTTGTGACCAGAATTGTTAGATATACATGTACCTCTATACTTTAGGGTACATGCACAAAAAGGTAAAAATTTGGAACTATAAATATACCTCTATCCTTTAGAGATATAAAGTCTTTAATATTTAGTAAATTGTGACTGATATGGTTGTTAATTGCATTGGGGCTGAGTCTTGCTACTTCTTTATTTAAAGTCTAAAGTTTAAACCCTAATACAACATGTAATTATAATTATTTTGTGAATTTCTGCAAAATTGTCAGAATCCTTTTCTGAGAAGTAAATTTTAAAGCTGAATCCTGTTCAGCTTTTAGTTTAAAGGTGTAATAAATATGTTATTTAAATAATAAATTCTGAGAAATTGTCAAAATCCTTTTCTGACATGTGATTTAATAGCCGAATCCTTTTCAGCTATTCAACCTTAAGATGTCTAAAAAAATATGTTATTTGAATTACTGAAAGGTCCTTCCTTGATCATCATTTGTTTATTTTACAGTTAAATCCTTTTCGACTGTAAAAGTTTAAAGTATAGTTGTCACTACTAATGAAACCATACGCCCTAAGATCCAAATATTTTCCCTATTTATATTTCCTATTTATCACATATTTAATAATGTATGAAAATTACAAAAACTGGAAAATTGTCAACACCGAAATTCTACTGTAACGGAACTGAAGCCTTTGCAAGCAAAACGTACAATAATTAAATAAATATAAGATTAAATTTCCCAAGATGTATTTCCTAAAGTTCACTAAGTTTGTTTGTTTAGTTGGGGTTTTACGCCGTTTTCAGCACATTTGGCTATTTCCCGGCGGCCAGTTTTTATTGGTGGAGGAAGCCGGAGTACCCGGAGAAAACCGACGACCTTAGGTAGGAAAATTGGCAATTCTTGTCAATTAAGATCGGAGTCGAACACACCCCGCCACATGTGAGATTCGAACTCTTAACCGCAGTGTTCATTAAATTAAACTGCCTTGAGCAAAAGATCAAAAAGTTAGGAAACTGGCTCCTAGAGCCCGCTTAAAATTAAATTCAACTTTACAAACATTTTTCTTTTGTTTACGATCAAAACTTTGCCGAAAATTAAGTTTAATCCTTGAAAATTTGCATTTTTCCTTATAATGCAAAAATAAAGAGAATAGAAATAACAACTGTTCAAGCCAAAGTTTTAAGCAAGTTTTGCGTCAATTTTTACGTCACTCATGGGACATGTGGGTTTGTTGGATGTTGGAAGTTCGAAATGTAAGAAGTTTCCCGCTGAAGTTCGAAAAATAAATAAATTCTTTAATACAAATTTAAAATACAACTAAGATATAAAAATTATCTTCTTTTATATACAATTCCTCGTAGATATACAATTACATTTTCCATGGCAATAATAAATAAAAAAAAAAACAGTGATTTCTACAGTGGACTGGCAACAACATTGAATATTTTACAGACTATGTACATGTATCAAATATATTCATAATTCTACAATGATATACAATAATACAACGTTTTAACCGCCAATTTATAAATGATCAGCACCAATATGTCTCTGTCAGCACGTGAACTAAAATTATTGTGAAGGTAATTGGACCGACACAGCAGATGGCAGTGGATGATTCAAAGAATATGCAGATCTGTGAAAATAACCAGTGAAATAATAAAAATGTGAAGTATATGTTTCTATCGATATTAAACAATTTCAGAATTCCAAGGAATAATATTTGTGAAATTTCTGATGAAATGTGAAATTCGCCAACAATAATTCTAAATGAGAAAATATCAGTGATTTTTAGCTCGATTAATAAAATAATAAATATATGAATTATTCTGATTCCATTTAAAATTAGTACTGTAAATGTTTAAAAATTGCTTATAATTGGTATGTGCTGTTATACTCTGTCATACACAAGAAAAATAATACTACAAGTCACCATATACTATGAAATAACTATAATGTGATACACAAATAAATAAAATATATACACCATTCGCATACACTAAGTTTACTCTTTACAATATTAAAGAGGATTATGATAATTGGACATTGACTTTGAGACCAACTGATAAGGATGAAACCCTTTATTTACTGGCTATACACCTGATTTTTCGTGAAGGATAAGGGGCTGGTATGCCTACCGAATTCAAGGGCAGATTAGAGATAAATCAGCTAGGCGCCTCGAAAGTAAAATCTTTTAAAAAATTAAGAAAGGATGATAGGGTTTGGATGACACTGTTTCATGTTGAAAGAATAACGAATAGTGCGACTTGTTCGTGGTATTTTGAACATAGTGGGTACTGGGGAACACTTAGTAACATTATGACTCTAACTGAAAAGAGCAAGGTAGCAGTGGTAGAATTAGAAAAAACCGACCCACTCCTTGAATCGCTTTTTACAAGGTGTTGGGAAAAAAATCCAGTATTATCCAGGTTTACGGTTCCGAACTAATCTTTTTAGAAAGAGATAATGATTCTTACGTTGTCTCTGACGTACAGTATGAAACTAGGATACTTTGGGAGCGAGATACCATAGGACTCTTTCAGAAAAAAAATTGACTGCTAGCATCGACATTGATTTAACGTGTTTCATGGAGTGTTATACTTGGAACGATTTTGGAAGCGAGATACTAAATTACGGGAGTCCGAATAATGCGGCAAAATGGACACGAGTGTTTTCAGAGCCTCTCTCTAACGAGACACAAGATGTCGAATTCCGGATGGGTTATATTGCTAAATATGTGGCACTTATTATAAGGGGATATAGAGTTTATGAAGTAAAGGAATTTACTTTAACTCCTAATGAGCAATATCAACATGTATATCTAAGTCCTGCAGTTAGTACTATACCTCCTTTAGACAGATACACTTATAGTTACTCTCTTGGTGGTCTATTCGATATGTCTACATATCCTAAAAAAATTCAAATTGCCACAACTTGAAAACTAATGTAAATAATGATAAGCGGTCTTAAGTAACTATTGTAAGACTACAATGGGATGATTTGGTTTTTTTTTCCGGTGGGTGCAATTTTTTTTCAGGGGGTGGGTGCGAGTAATTTCTCCTTGATTTGTTCCATTTCATCATTATTCAGTGTTACTATATTCTATTGACCTTCATTATATCTTCTTTCAGCATACTTTTATCGGACGTATGCCCCAAGACCCGGCGGGTTAACCGGGCTTAGGGGAGCCCCTGTCCAAATGTTTTTGAGGGGGAGAAGAATTCAATTGGCGTTCGTTTGGGAGACTTTCGTAACAGCATCCTATTACAATCATTACTTGTTTCTAATTGATTTGAATTATATCTTTGATAGATAAAAGTATTGCAGTATCTGTAGAAAATAAGGATTTTTATCCCTCATTAACTTGACCTTTGTATTGTGATTCTCTATGAATCAAACAGGCCAATTTAGGCATTTCTGTAAATTTATCTATGGGTGGTGCTCTTTTTGTATTGTTTAGAAATAGCGTCTCTACATGTACATGATAGAGACACTTTTTGGAGCTAATATTTGACACTGAAAGTTCCTTTGCATACATTTATAAAAACATAAGAACGAATTTAGTTTCTGTTTGGTTCCACAGCAGCCAAAACAATCCATAAATCTCAAGGTTAGACTTTAAACCATAATGTTCTAGTTTGAAAATCAAAATGAAAAAACAAAAATACCACACATGCATGTTGTGATGCTAATCAGATTCCGATCACGCATTGGTTTGCACATTTGTTTTTTCCAACGAGGAAAAGGTAGATGTTTCAGAATGTGTTGAAGATGAATTGAAAAGATTACAAGCAGATGCTGTTCTGCATTGTGTTTTACCCATGATATACCTTGCCAAATGAGTATTAAAGATTTTATTTCAACAATGCTTTGTCACTGTAAAAACATTTTGAAGATGTAAATTAGATCCAAACACTCCTAATGGAAATTGGTTGGATTTCAATAAACCAGGTTAATACCTTCAGATTTAGATGAAAATACTCATAACCCGGATTTTAAATTTGTCTTAGTTCCATTGATTTGTTTGGTATCAAATTAAATCTGTATGAATTGAAAGGAGATCATTATTTTCAATTTTGGTTTGATGGGCATGATTAATTAAACAAAAAGGTAAGAAATGAACATTAGAATTAAATAAATGACAGAAAACTCAATACAACATACCTTAACATTATTAAAACTAGATAACCAGGTGATCGTAATGCTCACCTTACCTAAATAAGCTCATTTAAAATGTAAGCAATCCATGGACCCCTGGAACATATTTCTGTAAAAACTTGGATAAGCCTGTACCATTAATGATTAGTGTTAAATATACATTTAATTGCACTTTCAGTGATAGTCCAAAGATTTAGTTTTCTCCATTGAAGCCCATGCTAAAATTTGGACGCCCACTGCCAGGATCCCCGGACCTTCACTTGTAGATGTGTAAACTTGAACCGTCATCACCTTCTCGTGCTTCATTCACAATGTGGCCATTGCTGGTTTTAAGGAAACATACTTTTAAAGCTCATTCCCTATTGAAACCTATTTTAAACTTTGGACCTCTAGTGCTCGGTCCCCATAGACATGCATTTGTATGGACTTAATCCGTCATGTCCTACTGATGCTTTATGGAAAATATGACTGCCTTGCCTGACACATTTTTCCTGTTCAGTTATTGTAAAATTGTTAAATAGGAAGACCACTTATTCTTTAATTGTAAAAAAAACATATAGAAGAATTTAAAAAAAATAACCAAGTTGCATTACCCCCAGTTTGAATATACATGCATACTTAATACATCTAACTTAAACCTTACATTTTGTACCTTTATAAAAGAATCTTTAGAAATGAGATCGGATTTACGGATATGAAGGTTTCACAAATCTTGTGTAATTTAATGAGAAACCAGAGTGAGTTACATTTTCCTAACCAATGTAGGTAAGGAAGATAATAAATTTGTCTCCCTTTTAGCCTCAGGACAAAAGGGAGAGAATTTAATTATCTCCCTTAACTACATTGGTTAGGAAAAGATAACTCACTCTGGGTCCTCATTACAAAGTTTCATTCTTTAAATTTTGATTTTGTACTGTTTTATATGTGTTTTTGATTTGACCCGTATGGGTGTAATTGCAAATAAAGTTATTATTATTATTATATCAAATGTAAGAAAGAAAAACTACATATTCAGAGGTCTGCATTAATTTGATGAAAATCTTAACTCTACACCACATTGTATTAATATTACCTGCTTCAAACGCTTTCGGTCAACATCCGAAAACATGGTAAAACATGGATATATTGGTTTCAGACCGCTTGTTTGGCAGTGTTATAGAAAAGTTTCCCACAAGCTTTAACGACGTCATAGTATAACTTGCCTTGTATAATGGCGTAAGTAAGTAAGTAATGTCAATAAAACTGTTACATTTAATATAAACATTGAAAGAATAGAACATCTCGCCTTCCAATAATGTGACTATAATTTAACAAATTTAGAAAGGCATCTTCTTGTCTGAATACCTATGTTGCAGCATTTCAAAACTGTTCTATTAGAATGGAAATAATTAACGGTGGCAAAATATTTGGCATAAATGGCTTACCCGTGGTAAAATCAGGATTTGTTTAAGCCACCGTGAATTATTTATTCAACTAGACACTGAACCCGCGCGAGCGCGGGAAAATAAGCATTTTTTTTTGGTGGCCATATTGACTTTAAAAAGTTATTACGGCCATGTCATTCATGGAACAGGAACTCAATGTGGATGTTGTGGCAGGCTTCCTATAAACTTTCCTGTCAAGTAGGTGGTATCAACTGATAGTTTCATGTCTATATATACTGTTGTATTCCAGCAATGGATGTTAATGCAAATTTTAACCAAAGTCAATGAAGCGTGAAATTTAGGACAACGTGACCCAATTGTCATATGGCTGTTCGTTACTACCGAAGATGTATCCACTGATGAAGTAGACTGTGTGCCACGTAGAATTACCAAAATGAACCTTAAGGTTCCCTCAAAGTCAAATCTATGACGAAAACACAACCACATAAATTGTCAATATTTTTATTGTTACAATTAATTCTGAACTGGAACTTGATGAAAAGCTTTCATTAAATACACATTTCATAATGCATTACCTTTTTCCTTCAGAATAAATATGAAAATGAAATTGTAGATGTAAACATTTCCTTAGAGACTGATGAATTTTTCAAAAGATGCCGTGAGTAAGATAGAGCATATTTTTGGAAAATAATTGTTCCAATTGTTTCATTGTCGTCATGGACAGGGCAAGCGAGGATTAATTTCACAAATATATCCAGTAATCAGACGATAAAAGCATTTTTAGTGTGTGGCTGCGTGTGCTGTCCACGTTTATATAAAGATGCCCGAGATAAATTTCGTCATTAATGCTAAAGATGACCATTTGTTAAAAATATTTTTATCTAGGCAATTGTATCGTAGAGATATATTTAGACAGGTCACATGACAAATAATGTAAAAATAGATAATGGTTGGTATTATCACTTTGTGCAAGGTAAACATCCGAGCAATCCAAAAAACAACTAAGTTAGGAATTTCTCTGAACTTTACCTTACTTCTTCATAATCTTCAAAGTTCATAACCTTTACAGTTAGGAGAAATTGCGTTATTGTAGAAAAACAATCCTGAATACATGAAGCGGAAATATCCCACTCGAAGGAGAATGTTTTTAATTTGTTTTATTCTTCATCCGTAATTTCAAACAAAAATACATTTAAAATATGTGCATATTTGTTTATTTAAATCAATGTGTTAAAAGTATGCATTCGAGAACCTTCTAATGGATATGTTGGGAGAATTCATAGCAGAAAAGTGCATACAAATTCCATTTGCACATAAACAAAACTGCAGTTTAAATTTATAAATGCAGATTGTCAAATCCGATAATAACCTTTATATTCTGAACCATACTTCGTTTATTTTGAACCTCGCGTTTTGCCGCCTATTCGGCTAATTCGTAAATTTAGTATTATAGATTAGATAGCAGTTGTCGTCGTCCGTAGACAGTTAGATTTCCGCGTAATTACTTTTGTTCTTTTGAAATTATCCTTATGATATTTACTACAATGGTCCCCCATAAGAAATACAGGTTTGGATTGATTTTGCCCACCCCCTCGGTTTTTTGACAATTTTGGTGTAACTTTTAAAAAAGTTTATCTGCTTTTTATGATTTCAGCTTTATAATGTTCATGATGATCCTTGACAAAAATTGAAAACGTCTCTATGATCTGTTTTTCACTATCTATTACTGTTTTAGATATATAAAGGGCCGAAAAGGGATACGCCTTAATTTTTGAAACTTTTATATTCCTTGCCCGATTTTGATGATTTTTTTAAATGGTTCGTCATAAGACGTATATAAAAAAGTTACGAAAGGCATTTTTGTGTTAATTTTGTCGTTGCAGGGATAAAAGGGATTAAAGGGAGCAAAAATTAGTCGTTTTGCAGGACACCTAAAATTTGTACTTTTCATCAAATTTTAATGTGGATTTTTTATTTAATTCATCTTGATGAGTGCTATCAGTGGTACATCAACAGATTTCTTTTACGGTTTTTATTAGATAAAAGGCTAAAAAGCAATATTTTTCATCCAATTTAATGGATTTTCCCCTTTTAATTCACTTTTAGGAGTGCTTTCATTAGTATGTCCACAATTCTTTTCTATCTGTTATTGTTTCTGAGAAACAAGTGGTCAAAGTTAGCAATTTTGGAGGGTACACACACTTTTATTTTTCATCCGATTTCTATTATTTCGTCGTGATAGTATGTCAACAGATTTTTACTTTCTCTTCTTGAGATACAGGGAGTTAACGGTGCAAAAAAAAAACACGTTGCGGTCGTATCATGCTGCGCTTATCGAAACCCTTCATTGTTTTTTTTTTTGGGGGGGGGGGGGAAAGTCTGCTTTGCTTGTTGTGTAAAAAATAATTCGATTTTATCTAGACCTAAAAAAAAATATTATCAAGCAAAAAAAAAAAAAAAAAAAAAAACTAATACACAGTTGCAAGACATTATACCACGTTTTTTTTATCTTTCAGAGTTTGAAGAAAAAGTCAATAAAATGGATAACCAAATCCCCACAAATTTGAAAAGTTACAAAAATCTAGTAGTTCTAAGCGTTGGATGGCTTCTCTTATATTCATCGTTTACCTCCATAAAGGATATATCTAGTAGTGTACACCACGAAGCCGGACTTGGTCTGTATTTCATGGCAAGTTTTTACGCCGGATATATGCTGGCCTGCATATTTGCCAGGCAAATATTAAAGCTAATTGATGCTAGAGTCAGCATATGTTGTACAACGCTATGTCAAATTCCGTTCGTTGTATCCAATATATTGCCTAAATTCTATGTATTACTACCTATGTCGTTTTTTGGTGGAATATCACAAGCACTTCTGTGGACAGCTACAGGATCATACCTAGTATGGATTGTACAGTGTTTAAAATGGTCACCTAAAGCTAATAACAGGGTTTTCAGCACATTTTATTTAGTCACGTCATTTTCAACGGTTATTGGAGGATTAACAACTCCTCTCTTCTTCCCTCCTTATAGCGAAGGAACTAAAAGCATCAGTGAAAACCAGTCTTTCAACGCAAATTATTCAATTTCATGTGGATCAAATTTATGCTTTGATGAAGAGGACCTTGTGCATTTGAATTCCTCGCCGTTACATAGATACGTTGCTGTAGGATATAACACAATTTCGATGCTTGTTTCCGCTGTATTGTTTTTGTTTCTGATGGATAGTCACCAACCAACAAAGAATAATAACAAAGCCTGCACAAACTGTGCACCAATTCACAGCATCGCCAATGCCTTGTGTAGAAGGGATTACATAGCTTTGATTCCGCTGATTTTTTATTATGGATTTCAAATGGCATTTATGTCGGGGAGCTTTCTAAAGGTATCTCAGATAACTGTTAAACAAAACAAAAAAAGTCATAAAAGGAGTTTATTGTGGGTAACACCTCCCCAGAGCATATGGCGATTTTTCATCTGCTCTGCCATTTAAGTGAAATGGAGCTTTATGCTTTATTTATACTAAAATTCACTATCGCTTAAGTCTAAATAAAACAGTAAGATAATTTTTTAACACCAAAAGCACGATTGTGATCAGCCATAAAAAATGCATAAAACCAAACAATTATTGATCCCTTATCCCTTTCTCCTTGATCAATACATTTGTTCTTCTGTTCCCCAACCATTTAAAAGCAAAAGAAGCACGGTGGCAGGAAAGACGACACACACAAAAAAAACTCCGTAACCTGAAACGGTCCTCGAATGTTCTCAGAAACGGCCGAATGGAATTCAACCTAATTTGGCACCATCTGAAGTTGTGCAACATAGCCGCCGGTCAAAGTTGAAAAAAAAATTCGAATGAAAAGAAAATCGCAGAGACTTGTTACTTGGTTTAAAAATAAGTCACCACAAGTGCTTTTGATCGGCCATAATTGAAAATCCAAGATTGCCGTCACCCGAGTCCCTGTGGCAATTTGAACGTTGGGGGAACATCAATTATATCCAGAACTTTATTATTATGATTATTAGTATTCGGCTTTACGTTCTCCAGTCAATTTTTGTTCGCGACTGTTCTCGAAGATATCTGACCCGATGAAAACGAAACTTGGCTGCCATTAAATTTTAAAAAAAAATCTAAAATAATAGAAAACAATTCTGGACATCTCCAATTATAGCGTACAAATGTTCAGCACCTTCGAATATTTTGAGAAATTAAGTTGAAAAAAAAATCGGGAAAAAATTCATAACAAATACAAAAGTGGAAATGGGAGGGTGGGCATCTGTTATGCTGTGCAACAATCGGTACTAGTTCAACTAGATTTCCAGATTTTATTGAAAACACTCAGACACAAATATAATTGTGAAACATGAGGTCAGGTACAATAACATGTTTGACAGTAAACAATGACGGAAAAAGTAAAATATATAAATTAGTTACAGTGCTATGTATATTATAATTTATTTCATATCAGATAAAATTCCTATATCCCAATTGGATAAAAGGTGATCACATGTTATTCATTATTCAACGGTATTGCTTGTACCTGTCAATATCATGTGATAATGATCGGCCATTATTATATCATTGGACAATGCCGCTGTTTCCCTTAGAGCTACGTCCGCGCCCTTTTAAAAACACGCATACTCAAGCACAAAATCAAAAGTATATAATTAAGCAATATCCAGAGTTTACATTGAACATGGTCTTGAATAAAAGACAAGTCTGAAAATTTTATTTCATAACCTCCGACAAGATATTTAAGTGTTTTCTCCCCTTTGGCCATAGGTAGATGGCGTTGGACGCAGCCATTTAATAGCTTAGATTGATAAGATACTCTCATTTTCCATTTCGGATCGCTCGCAGCATCAACTTACGAAATTAATCAGACGGCATCTTCACGATTCTTGTCTTATTTGCGCGAATTTTATTTGAAATCTTATAGTTCTAAGATTTTTATATTATTCGGGACGATTATTTTTCCGAATACAGGCAGATAGTGTCAGTATACACGCTGCCGAAATGTCAGGCGAAGATTCTGACCAAAGCCATCATATGGCGGTCCTAGTAGCGGACCTGCTGACTCTCTACAAATCCCAGTTTCCAGTAAGAACAAAGGGGGAAAGCGAAAGAGAGAAAATAAAGAAATAGAACTGACTGAAAGTTCTTCTGATTCTGAAAGTTCATATTCGGAAAGTTCCGATGAGTCTAGAAGTAACGAATCGGAATCACACGGAAGCGGTTAGAGAACAGTAAGAAGTGTCGTTTCCGAGACAATCTCCTCCATTACGGAGTATGAGAGATTCAACCCTACAGGAAAGAAAATATCCAATGATATTCTTTCTGAGAGTCAGTTAAAATACGCTAGGGCTCAATTCTCAGTTTGCGGTTGATGATATTGTTCAAGAAAACATTTTGAAATCATCTCCGATCCAGGACGTGCCATATTTAAAAAGTAAACAAATGGATGACTACGTCGGGCCAATTTTGGACAAGTTAAACATTGACCACGATAAAGATGCTGAGAAAGGGGTTTTAGGGATCCAAAAGAGAATTTATAGAACAATGGGTCCACTTTCTTAGTTGTGGAAGATTCTGGATAATATCCGAATAAAGCGCACAATTCAACACATGTAGATGAAGTGGACATTGCTCATATGTGTAGACTGGTCGAAAAAACCGTGTGCTGTGTAGGACAGTCAAGCCTCGCAGTTGACCAACACAGACGTGTTAACATGCTCCTCAAACTAAGGGACGATTATAAGAAGGCAAAAGAACTGTTAGACAAAAATAACATTATTATCCAAAGCAATGAGGAACGCCTCTCCGGGAAAAGCTTCAAAAAGGTGTTAAAAAAGACTAGCAAGACCCAGGATGAAGTTTCCGAGATAGCAAATGGTCTGAGACACAGAAGAAACAAAAATAAAAGGAAAAAGCGTGACAATAATGGGGGAACTTTGGACATTATTCCCATGGCCATGCTAGCAGACAATTTAGAACGCCCTTCCAGTACAGGCCCTCGGCGGCACATCCTCAAGAGGCGGAGGGCCAAGGACGAGGAGGCTATGGAGGCGGTCATAGAGGATCCCACAGAGGACAACACAGAAGGTCAGTATCTGGTACAAAAAACTTCACAAACTATCTCGATTGCCAAAAACAAAAAGAAATACAATTCACTTTGGCAAGTCTTAAAACAAATGTAATGAAGCTAATACAGGAGAAAAATTTAGTGGTTTTTAATTGGCACAATCGGTTACCAATCGCCGGAAGATTACAATATTTTCTGGAAAATTGGCAAAAAATAACAGGAGACCAATACATTCTCCAAATAATAAAGGGGTACAGTCTCGAATTAGAAAGTCAACCCATTCAGACAGCCGTTCCTCCAAAACCAGTTTTCAACAAACAGGAGCAAAAAGCTCTAGACGAGGAAGTCAATCAATTGTTGCAAAAACAGGCAGTCGAGATGGTATGTCCCACAGCAAATCAGTTTATAAGTCATCTGTTTCTGGTCGCAAAGAAAGACAGGGGGAGGAGACCAGTAATCAATTTGGAAAAACTTCCCTTTGGCACCCCTTGGTTGACGGAATAAGCATAGACACACGCGAAAGGGGTGCAAAAAGGAAGTCTTGCCAACAATTTAAGGTCTCCGAATGGTTACATAACATACCAACATTTCAAAATGGAACGTCTTCACATGGTCAAAGATCTTCTAAATCGCAAAGATTGGTTGTGCAAAATAGATTTAAAAGATGCGTATCTGACAACAAATATAGAGATAAGTTGTCGAAAATATCTCCGGTTCGAGTGGGGAAACAACATTTCAAATGTCTACCATTCGGAATGGCAAGTGCACCCTGAATTCACACACAAAATTAATGAAGTCAGCTGTAAGCCTTCTAAAAAAATCAGGCATTCGGTTAATAATTTATCTCTACGACATTCTGTTAATGGCAGAGTCGCCCAAAAAATTAACTCAAGCAAGAGACAGCACACTCTTTCTTCTTCAAAGTCTAGGTTTATAATAAACTGGGAAAAATCCAAATTAACCCCAGGCCAAGTACTAGATTTTCTTGGGTTTCAAATAGACGCCCAAAATTAAAAAAGTCTTGCAGGGAAGTTTTGTACACAAAAAAGCTAACAGTCAGGGAATTGGCAAAAATAACTGGAAAATTAGTCTCGACACTTCACACCATAATTCCAGCAAATGTACAATGCAGGTTCCTGCAAATGCTGCAAATCAAGGCAATTATGTCAGGAAAAAGCAGCCTTCTTGGGACTCAAAGCATTCGTCAAGTCCAAAAGTCACATTCTAGTACATTTAAGAATGGATAACATGTCTGCAGTGGCATATGTAAACAGACTGGGGGGTACAAAATCAGAACCAGTAACAAAATTAATGAAGGAAATATGGGATTGGTGCTCCACAAGGGGAATAATCCTTACACCGGAACACCTCCCAGGAAAACTAAACGCAGCAGCACACTGGGAGTCCGGAAATTCAAAAGATTCAGGGGACTGGTTGCTGGACATAAATATTTTCAAGCAAATTTAAAACATAATGGAAAAATTTCAGGTAGATTTATTCGCCAGTCGATTAAATTGTCAAATTTAAAAATTTATAAGTTGGCGATACGATCCAGAAGCTATGGCAATCAATGCATTTTTGATTCCCTGAGCCACAATAAATGGCTACGCTTTCCCTCAATTTGGCGTTATAGGTCGTTTTTTGGCAAAAATTGCCAAAGAAAGGGCAACCATATTAATCATAACACCAATATGACAAGCCCAGCCTTGGTACCCGCTACTGCTCCAAATGTCAATCAGGGATCTAATAAAACTCCCAAGCTTCCCTCACCTGATAACATCTCAAAAGGGACAAGCACACCCATTGACACAATTGGGGACCCTGCAATTAGCAGCTTGGAGAGTGTCGGGGAACATAGAATTACAAACAAGTTATCAAAACAAGCTGCAGACTTACATATCCAACCTGGCGACCAAGAACCAGAGCTTTATATAAAAGTGCCTGGCAGCGATTGTCTGGCTGGTGTGTATCAAAACAAGTTAATCCCATTCAAGGCTCTTTGGAAAATATAATAGACTTTTTGACTCTGGATCGTTTCGCCAACTCCAACATGTTTTTGAAATTATTGTCACACCAACTAGTTATGTTGCTGTCCCTAGCTTCAGCAGGACGGGCTTCTGAAATAAATAAACTTCATTTAGATTATATGTGCGACAAAGGTGATCATGTGGTATTCAAAATACCCGCTTTGGCTAAAACAAGGAAAGTCGGTAAGTCCCTACCAGTATTAACATTTACAAAATTAAGCGATTCGAGTTTCTGTATACTAGATTGCCTTAAGAAATACATAGAAATTACTGCACAATGTAGAAATTCAAATGACAATATAAACAGGAGGTGGCTAATTTTGAGTTTTGTCAAACCATACCACCCAATAACAACAAGCACATTGGCTCGGTGGATGAAATTTACCATCCACTCAGCAGGAATTGACACTTTAATATATAAGTCTCACTCAACACGGGATGCTTCAACTTCTAAAGCCTTTAGAAGTGGCATTTCTGGTACATAAATTATGAATCAGGCAAAATGGACAAATGAGTCCACTATTTCACGGTTTTATCACAAACCGGTAGAAGCTAATCCGTTTCAACAAGCAGTCCTAACTAGGTAAGCTTTAAACAAACACTTGAATATCTTGTCGGAGGTTATGAAATAAAATTCAAGATTTCATAAGCACACGAAGTGTGCGCAATGGAATCCTAATTTTATGAATAACCGAAGACAAGATATGAAAGTGTTCCCAGCCACACCAACCCTTTTAAAATTAGGATCCATTGTGTACTTCTGTTTTTGTATATATTAATATGAACAGTTAGTTATATGTTCTATACACATCTTACTGCTTGTTTTTGGTTCATAATATATAATTACTGTGATATATCTGTCTCATTTCAGATGAGAAGACTCATGGACAATACTGGGAATGGTGCTTTATGTATGTGATCGTCAACGAGAAGCCTGAGGGACATATTTTGATACATCTGACATATTAATCTTCAGTACTTACTCTTGCAGGAAGTGAATTGAACTTTCAAATGTGTGTCCTGATTTCAGGAATTTTGTACTCATTCGTAGATACATGTAGATAAAGTATAGGACTTTCATTTCAAAAAGACAACTGGTTAATTTTCAAATAATGGCTGTACACATTTTATTGTTTTGTTTACTTTTATAAAATATAGAAACTATTGAGTTTTAGTATCATTTACAACATTTCATCCTAGTAGTTGTCATGGATAGAAATTTGTGTTCATTATAAAGGAAGGCCCTTGGGATAGAAGTATTGACTGAAAGACCGATATTGCCCTTGCCACAGGCCCTCTTCATAAGTAACTCAGTATTATTTAAATCATGCCGTGGCGGGTGTCCTGCAGGAAGCAAAGACTTCTTACTCGTCAGGAGCACTTTTTGATGGGGTCCATGTTGTTCATACGTTTTTACTTTTTTAATTATAGTGCATGTATTGTTTTGGTATTGTCTTCGTTGTTCTCCGGAGTTTGTCAGTTGTTTCAATTTTCCCCTCCTTCGAATATCCCTTTGGTATTTCTTGACTTCACTAAGTATACTATAATAAAGATTGTTTCTAGTTTGAAGAAGAGGTGAAACATTTCTGAATATAAACAGACAAAGTTTTGTATACTGTTACCTTACAAATACACAACGTGGAAGTATTCGCTACACGACCTGTAATTTGACAAATTGCCGACACCTATTCGTACTGAAATTAGAGTATTTACATATTTCTGCCCAAATCTTATAAGAATTGGCTTAGCGGGCTGATATGACTTTGATATCAACTGTTTCCGGTTTATATCAACTGCTTCCGTTTTATATCACACCCCTAATTCATAATCGCGTTATAAATCAGTCGTTTCCGTAATCGATTCTAAACTTACTTGCAAATTGAGAGTGGTTAAGACCACGAGGTCGACACCGCTGTGGGTTCGAACCTCGCACGTGTCAAGGTTTCCGGGCACCTACCTTAGCTCGGGGGTTTCACCGATTTTCCGGCCTTGAGGATATTCGATAATACGGCAAGGAAACAGAAATCAGTGAGATAAGAATTTTCATGGAGACCTATAAAACACCAATGTTAAAGTTAATGATAGAAATATCATAACATGTCATTATTCAAATCAGACCCATTATCAGCCCATGGTCAAAATCATCTCTCGAGTCTGGCGGCTCTCGGGCTGATATCTTGACCTAGGGCTGATATTAGGTGTTATATGGAAAATGCCATGTTATCATCTATATATAAAATATTTGATATTTTCAAAAGCAAAAATTTACAGTTCTTGGGCATTTTTAAATTGAGTTGTTTTTTTTTTAGAAGAAGACGATATCTCATTTACAAATAATATTATGTTTGAGAGTTCGATGAACAGACCGAAATGCGATCAATTCTCTAAAACAATTTTTTAATATAATCGTTTTGCTTACAAAAGTTGGTATAAAATTTCCAATCTACTTAATACTATTCGTATCTTACATCTTAATCAGATTCTGCAGATAATTTTTGATCATTCAAAACATGGAGACGGCAAAAAAAAAAAATATAGATCGCAATAGTCAAGGATTTTGGCCAATCAAAAGTATATTTTACATGAATTAAAAATATACCATGTATCAAGTTTTAGTTGAAATCTAATTTTTGTCGTATAATTGATTCCATAGTTAAAATTTCGATTTTTTTTTATGGGAAATTGGCATACAAATACAACGTGTTGACAATAGTAATCTCAGTTCGAATGTACATCAAAATGTAAAATATACCCGATTAATAAACCAATAAATGGGTCCTTTAGAAATATGCTGACTGCCTCGATGGTCAATGATATTGTATCTGGTCAATTTTTTCCCAACCAATTTGTTCCCACAACTTTTCTATAGTAAATTTGTCCAACATTTTTATTATTTGAACAAAAAACTAAGTATGTTGCGAAACAGCTCATACGATAATAGAAAACAAGGAAAACAAATGTTAATGGTGGGTGATTTGTCAAAAGGGGCATAAAACGACTTAAATGTACAAAATACACAAGCCGGACAGAACCAAATACAAAATCATAAAAAAAAACAACTACCAAACTAAAAAGTTAAAATTATCCAACGTTTCGAACAATATGGTCTTGATCACGAGCATATAAAACAAAAAATAAAAAGATCTTGACTCTTGGAAACCCAGAGCAAGACTGGCTTTCCAAGAGTCAACATCTTTTTATTTTATTTAACAATTGTTTGATATCTCGTTTATATTTTTCTTTATTGTATATGAATCCAAGCAATGTTTTGGTGCTGTTTTTACTCTGTAGTGACAAATTTTGTAAAAACAAATTAGAGGCCCAGAGGGTTACGTAAGTATCGCTCACGTGGCATGAAAGCCGTTTTTATTGATGTACCTCAAAGACAAAAGTCACTTCTCGCCATCATTATGAAGTGTGTTAAGACTTGTAGGAAACCATTTTTTCTTCATCAAGGTCCTTCTGCTTACAGGACAGCATATTCTAAAATTTGGCGGTTCTCCAGAAGATTTTTGCATGTATTTCACATACGGTCTTATATTAACCTAAGTCCTCTGCTGGCGGCCATCTTGAATGAGAGATTGGCACCAAAGTAACAACATAAAGTTAACATAAGACCCTATGGGAAATACATGCAAAAATATTCTGGAGAACGCCAAATTTTAGTTTCGTTCCATTTGGCCAAGCGATTTCAGAGAAGATTTTTTTTATATCAGCCAATCAGAAACAAGAACTGCCCATGGTGGCCATATCTGTAGTCCGATCGAGACAATATGAGCACATTTAGTAAAGAACCTCCAATAGATGCTTCCTGTCAAGTTTCGTTCCTTTGGCTCCTTTGGCCCAGTAGTTCCAGATTTAAAAAACGTTTTAATCAACCAATGAGAAACAAGAATTTCCCATGGTGGCCATGTTTGTTGCCCGATCTAGACGACATGAGGGAACTTTGTAAAGAACCTCCAATAGATGCTTCCTGTCAAGTTTCGTTCCATTTTGCAAAGCGATTTCAGAGAAGATTTTTTTTATATCAGCCAATCAGAAATAAGAACTGCCCATTGCGGCCATATTTGTAGTCCAATCGGAACGAAATGAGGAAACTTTATAGAGGATCCCCCATATATGCTTCCTGTCAAGTTTTGTTCCATTTGGCCCAGCAGTTGTAGAGGAGAAGATTTTTGAAAACTCAGCCAATCAGAAACAACAATTGCCAATGGCGGCCATATTTGTTGTCCGAGCGGGACGAAATTAGCAAACTTTATAAAAGACCGTACATAGATGCTTCCTGCCAAGTTTAATTTATTTGGCCCAGTGGTTTCAGAGAAGAAGATTAAAATGTGAAAAGTTAACAGACGGGCGGACGACGGACGCCAAGTGATGACAAAAGCTGACATGGCCCATGGCCAGGTGTGCTAAAAAGGGGGTAAAGAACGCAAGCCTGTGAGATGTAAACATATGTCTGAACAATATCATGAATATTAATAAATTGTAAGAAGTGAAATAAATGACTTGTCTTTTTGTTTAAAAAAGAGAAACATTCTGCTCGTATAATAATACAAATTAAAATACGAGTAGATGAATCAAGGCAATATACACTATTGTATCTGGTCGTTTTGGTATTTGTGGCCTGGTAGTTTTAACGGAATATAACATATCTCCTAATAAACGCAATGCTTTGATTTAATAAAAAAATACGGGGATGTGACATTTGCGCTAATTTGTAAAAAATTGAACGTTTCATTTGCACCAAAAAATAAATATTTCATTTGCGCCATTTTAATATGACCAGGTAAGTACACATGCATTAGAGATATTTAACAGTTAGATTTCAACAGGTAAGCGGTGTTCAATGAGTTATTGTTCACGTTACGTCGTTCGTATACATGCACACAAATTCTCATTCCCGAAGGGACAAGATGGATATTTTGCACACCTAAACAAACTGAGGAAATAAGTTTGTGATCTTTGATGGACATTCTTATCGTCAAAAATGGAAATATATCCTACAGATGCACTGATAAATCTTGTAAAGCTATAATTACACGGATGGAATTGGCCAGACAATCGTTTAAGGGACGAGATCAAAAGTTCAATGTCGGATAAAAAACTTAATTCAAATAGTTTGGGGGTGGGGGGGTAAAAATCACTGGAAGTTTTGTTATCCGACATCGATTTTTGTATACGCCTATATTGGTCAATCAATTTCTCCCAAATTAAGTTAAGAGGGGGGTGGGGGGGTCAGTGAAAAAACTATGTGAATTAAGTTTTTTATCCGACATTGAACTTTTGATCTCGTCCCTAAGCATTGCATGAGAATAACCATGTTGCAGAAGACCGCAAGACGAAGCCAAAACAACTCTGAATTAGATTCAGAAAGCAACTGGGTGTTTCAGTGCTTTTGTCTGTGACTGTTAATAGTTTTATTATAAACTTATTAAATGAACTTATCCTGCTCTAAATCCTACTTCTCCCTCCCTGTTGTGAGCAGTGGACATACAATGTACGGCAGACGGAAGAGCTATTTGTTGTAATGGTATCATCAAATTTATCAGTATAGCTATAATACTTTACCTGTAAAATGGCACAAATGAAATATATTTTAATGGCGCAAATGCAAAACTCTCAAAAATACAAATATTTAAGTTGGTCATTATGTCTACAAAATATGTGTAAATGAAAAAAAAAATAAAATTACATGTATTTTTAAATAAAATATCAATTTATTTAATTCGATCATTTATGTCAAAATATTTGTAATAAGGAAAAAATAATAAATAAATATACATGCACTAGTAAATAAAAAATATAGTAAAACAAATAAATTTGTCCTTTGCACTTGATGTTTTATAAAGAAAAGATTTTTCTTGTTCAATCTATATGAAAATTGCATATTTTAGTATTGAAATTAGTCCAAACTTTAGAAAATACTTATATATAAAACCTTACTTTTGGTATTACATAGATGATTCTTTAATGATGAATTAGAATCAAGAAAAGTGCTGTATTAAAAGGCATCTTCTGTGGCTCAATGCTTGATATTTCTATTAATATTTAAAAATCTGTTTTTATTCAAACTCAGAGAATATAATTTTTTGGACTGACAATACACACAATTCATTTCAGATGAAAATATTGAAAAGGTTATATTTTTTTTTATAATACTATCTTTGTAGAGAAAATGTTACAATACGTAAGTTAGGTCCATTCCATTATAGAAATTTGGAAAGAAACAAAATTGATAGTTTAAAGGGAACAAACAGTTATGATTTGTATATAATAATTTCAGATTACAGTAGATTAGAAATTTGGAAATCCATTGGTGTTAATTAGACATTTGAATGGAAAATCAATAAGGCATGAACCTATAAATTTTGGCTAGAAACAGAAGCTTCGTGTAAATGTTGGGGTGCCTGTTTTGGAAATTTCCCTGCTGGTGGTCAGTGGACGATACAAGAATCTGCTTGACTGTCATATAAACTATTTAGAGTTATATATTATGCTTTAGTAGCATTTTTTGTTAATACAAAACATGTCAAATTGGTATTAAAAGTAATGTATAGAAAAATATTTAATTTTTATTTGTTATAAAACTTCATTTGATTCAATAAATTTACAAAATCAGAACATTCACATATACCTGTATGCATACATATAATTTTATTTGATCAACTACGGTAATTGCTACCTGGAGAGACTTGATTTGTATTTTTGTTTTGATAACAATAAATTAAGCTGTCTACATATTCCTTGAATGCCAACAAAATTTTACCTGTATTTCATTATAAAATTAAAGCATGTTGGCATTCCAGGAATAAACCATATCCAATAATATATATTCATAGTACCGACACCCCAGAAAATTTTTATACTAACATATCTCTATTGAACATCATAGGTAAATCTCGTCAAGAAATGATTTGTTATCATGTAGAAAAGGGAAAACTGTATCCAGTGTTAGAGTGCAGTTGATTGGTGACATATGTTAACCTGTTATTTTTATATATTCAGGGATATGCTGGATGTCAACATGGGATAGATAGTATTGGATATTTCATAGCACTTTTTGGTTCAAGCTCAGCAATTTCATCAGGTGTGTCAGGAATGGTGAATTCGGCATCAGGGCGAAAATGTCTTCTTCTGTTAGGTAGATATATACTAGTGCATCTCTTGAGAGAAAGAGAAAGAGAAACTAATATTACGACAATATATTCCAGTCGGGCTCGGGGGAATTAATCCCGTAAGGGAGCAACATTTGATTTGGGGGGGGGGGCTAGGATTAAATCTGTTATAATAAGGCAGGACCAGGATTTTGGCAAAATGAAAATCGAGGATCACTTTAGATGTGAAAAATGCTGCACCTTTGTAAATCAGGAAAGTTTTTTGGTTTAAATGAAAATAAAAATTTAGACCGCGATAGTGGCCAGAAAAACATCCAGAAGCAATATTTCGATGAAAACAAATAGGCAGGATAAAAAATCTCCCCATATAAAAATTAAATGGTTGCTCCGTAACAATTGCGGATCGGAAACAGGGATTTATACAGTGATATGAATTTGGTTAACATATACTTATTACTTAATATGTTGGTTTTGGGTGCACACAAGTGTTCTTCCGTAAATAGCTGTTCTGTGGGAGATGACCCTTGGAAGATCGTTGCACCACTGTTGTGACGTCCGATCAGAATTCTTTTGTCAATCGGGCGTACAGCAACTGAGTCTGATTTTCCATACAGCTTTTTCTACCCCTGTTGTTGTTTTCTTTAATTCTAATGATGTGTGCCCGCGACACTGTTCTAAACTGGTATTATTTTATACTTATACAATTCACTTATTTGTATAGTTGTTAACTTAAGCAACATTGACATGGTTATTTTATATACCATACATTTGTCATACATATTTGTTTTGTACTGTAACTATGCCATCCCATTAATTGCTTCTTCTATAGCTTGTCGACTGTGCTCAAAGAAGTCACCTATAGGTACAGGAAACCTTAAATAATAATAATAATAATAATAATAAATTCTTTATTTAAAGGGGGTGACTCAATTAGAGCAAGTCTAATAGGACTTATACTCGTTTATAAGTGAAGAACTGGAAAATCTTCAACTCGTTTTTTGAATTCAGCGTCTTTGCGCTCCACTGGGTAGGGACGTGAATTTTAAAAACTCGTTGAAGATTTTCCAGTCTTCACTTTAAACTAGTGTAAGAACCTATTATTCTTCAGTTTTTCATATGAAGTCATGAATTGATGGCCAGTCCTGCATGGTACCTGATCATTTACCCGTATAAAACCATATATCAAATAAAAGATTTTTTGAAATTTTTCCACTATCTGACATGTATTTGTGATGACTATCAATTTTCAGCTGCAAAATGCAAAAAAAGTGACAAAACAAAGCCTTCCACCTACCAAAATCCCAAATGTTGGCTAATTTTGGCTCGATCACCGGGGCTCGATGACATACTGGTCAATTGTAACGAGTGTGTTTTCATCAAGATAACAAAACACAAAAGTAATCAATACTTATCAAAATATGGAATTCCCTACCCATTATTTATAACTTTGAGGGCCCCTCCCTTGAATTTTATTCGAAACATATGCGTAACGACCGGAAGTGGACAAGTAACATTTACACACCTCAGGCTACCAAGTGCTATGCGAAAGTACTCCAGCTGGTAATGGCCACATTAGACCGGGTGCGTTCGGAATAAGTATCTAGGCAATATATGATAAAGAACGATAAACATGAGCTCGCGCAAGCCTCGGTCCGATATAGGAGTCTTTGGGTGATACCCAGTCCGATATGGTTTAGGTCACGTATATATCTATAATTATTTAAAAATGCCAGTAATTTCCAACGTTTCAAGAATATATCTCTATGGAAGAACGGCTACAGAGTGTCTTAATATGAAATATTGTGAACATATAACGGCGCGTCTATACAGAGTCTGGTGGAAAAAGATTTGATTGCATTTGGTACTCAGTTTTAGATTTATATAGAAACAGTGTGTTTTAAAATGGCCCGTATTTTGTGATATTAAACAGTAGCATGGTGACTTATTTTTAGAAACAGGTGATTTAAAAATAAGGTCAAATGTAATTGGCCTTGGGCAATATTGTTGTTAATTGGTCCATAAAACATGGTATTATTATTAAGGTCTTTCCCACTACAGTGGAAAGACCTTACTGTATTTCTTCTGATTATTATTATTATTATTATTATTATTATTATTATTATTGTTCTTCTTTTCTGCCATCAATTGACGAAAAGTGTCTTGACATATCTTTTCGATACTTGGTACCATTATTTGGTCATACCGGTACTCGCCTTGACCGACCCTGTGAAACCGATCTATTTTTAGTAACGGAGTTATCTGCCCCAGACCGGAAAACCTTGTGCACAGATCTCCTCCTAAACCATAACCTGTATCAAAAATCTGAAGTGTGGAAAATGTCGCTGGACTCCTGGCAACATGTCATCACTCAAAAAAAAAAATTTCGATCAACTTCCTGGTTACGCGATTTTGACTCGAAAAGTGTCGCGACTCGTCAAATTTTTTTCTTCAAAACGGTAAGTCCTAGAGACTTGGGACCTTCACCAATCATCCTGGATGACATATGTTGCATTCAAAAATGTCAAGGTCAAAGGTCAAATCTCAAGGTCAGAGGTCATGGTACACCTTGTTATCAGGTTAACTCAAAAACCATACAAAATTTAAGCAGACATGTAATGGGGAAAATACTTGTCTAATTTAGACCTTTATTTGATATAAAGGGTCGAACCCTGTACGACAAACGGTTTTCGAGTTATAGCCCTTAACGCGTTTCGGCTAAATGGTTTTTGGCCTATAACTTGAAAATGGTTCGAGATAACATAGTAAACATATGGGTTATTGGTGACCGTCAACTTATTCCCTTCAATTTAAAATCAAACTTGATTGGCTAATGGCGGCCATTTTCAAAATGGCCGACACTGTAAACAGTTTTTGTGGAAAAGCACGTAAACCGTACAAAATTGAAGCAGACAATACATGGGAAAATTGTTCGTCACGTCGAAATCTACAAAAAAGTCTTCAGGACAGAAACCGTAAGTTCTACGATGACTCCTTAAAGAGTTACTGCCCCTGACGTATGTTTGTTTTATACAATATCTCGAAAACCATTATAGATATGAAGAAAATGTTAATACAAAAAAAGATCAGTTACAAAGGATCTACATTTTAGTACCAAGGTCAAAAGTCAGATATCAAGGTCATCAAAAAAGCCCTTAGCAACCGATGGAAAAGTACCTAGCAACCATATATATTTATGTTCAGGATCATATTATAGAGCCATAGAGGTCAAAATGGAAGGTGAAGGGTCAAGGTCATCGAAAAAGTCCTTAGTAACCGACGGAAAAGTACCTAGCAACCATATATATTTATGCTGAGGATCATATTATAGAGCCATAGAGGTCAAAATTGAAGGTCTAGGATCAAGGTCATTGAAAAAGTCCTTAGCAACCGATGGAAAAGTACCTAGGAACCATATATATTTATGCTCAGGATCATATTATAGAGCCATAGAGGTCAAAATGGAAGGTCAAAATCAAGGTCATTGAAAAAGTCCTTAGCAACCGATGGAAAAGTACCTAGTAACCATATATATTTCTGTTCAGGACTCTATTTTAGAGCTGTAGAGATCAAAATGGAAGGTCAAGGTCATCGAAAAAGCCCTTAGCAACCGATTGAAAAGTACCTAGCAACGATATATATTTATGTTCAGAATCCTGATTTAGAGCTGTAGAGGTGAAAATGGAAGGTCAAGGGTCATGGTCAATGAAAAAGTCCTTAGCAACCGATAGAAAAGTACCTAGCAACCATATATATTTATGTTCAGGACCCTATTTTAGAGCTGTAGAGATCAAAATGGAAGGTCATGGTCAAGGTCATAGAAAAAGTCATTAGCAACCGATGTAAAAGTACCTAGCAACCATATATATCTATGTTCAGGAACCTCTTTCAGAGCTGTAGAGGTCAAATCAAAGGTCAATGGTCAAGGTCATGGTGACAGAGTCCTATATTTTGACTAATATCCTTAGCAACTGAGGATTAAAAGGTCAATTTGACACGGGAAAGACCTTGCAATTGTTCTCTGAACAATTGTCTTTTTAATTATTATTATTATTGTTATTATTATTATTATACCATGTTTCATGGACCATTTATCAACCGTTGACATATAAAATATAATGATAAAATAATAATAACATATTTAATTCTTGTTTGCATAAAATATGAAAATATGTTCGCAAATCACCTATTTAAAGTAAAGTTCGTTTAGCTTGAAATTTTTGTTTTTTGTTCATTTTTTAAAATCTGAACAATTAATTTTTAGTAGCCAAGCTTTCAAACGGAGAATATTATACAGTTATTTAATGTGTAGCCCGGCAATAGACCAGAATATTTTTCCCATGGTACTGGGAACAGCTTAGCGTTCTATTATTGTCCGAAGCCAACAACTGAGGGAAATAGAACACTTGAGCTGTTCCCAGTACCGAGGGAAAAAATTTCTGGTCTATTGCCTGGCTACACATTCAATAACTATTTTATTACCTAATAGTAGTTTTTAGATGCACATTTTTGTATTTTCAAAGTTTTGGGATAGAGAGATTAGAAAAAAGTAATTAAATAAAATCAAAACAGTTTACAATATACAGTTACAATGTATATAAAACGTCAAAAGGTCGCGGGCAATAGAACGCCACACTGGGCAATAGAACGTCGTTCAATTGCACGATAGACATAATTGACCAATCATAAAGCGGGTCAAAAGGTCGCGGGCAATAGGACGCTACACCAGGCAATAGAGCGTCGTTCTATTGCCCGGTAGAAAATTAAAAGTGAAATATGGTCAAAACTAAAACATCTCCAATAGAAAGTATTTAATATAATATAAGTTAATAAAAATGAATAATTTTTCATTCCTTAGGCCAGTTTCGTGACAATTTACAATGCCTTTGTCAGTTTAAAACCTGTGTCGTAGTCTTCAAAGTCTTAGGATGTAGAAATTGATTTAAAAAGATTACTTGGGCAAGCGGAGCACTCTCTCATATCTGAGTATTTAATACATTCTTTATTTTGTACTTCAAAACTAATGTTGCAAAGTCTTATATCTCCCTATTTTCTTTTCAGCTTGTCTCATAGATACTATTGCCTTACTAGGGATGATGTTATGGAACAACCTGTCTACACACATAGTCTTTACTCTAGCATTGTGTTCTCTTTGGGGCATTTCTCACGGAATATGGCAAACAAATCTCAATGGTAATATAGAATACTGAATTTTGTTAAATGGGAAACAGAACAAACATTGCTGTTGTTAAAGAAAGACCATAGATATATTGTTCTTTAATTGGACCTAGAGTGTTTAGTGTTTACATAACCATTCCCGTTCTGGCAAATGATTTTAAATGGGCAGAACGAGAGCCCCCTCCAAAAAGGGAATGTTCAAAATACCTTTAAAATCGATTTGTATGAAATTCATTGTCACATCTTGCATATATCTTGAACTTACAGTAGAATATGAGATTTTTCTGTGATGAAGGCCTCATCATTAAAACTGAAGAACAGCAATGAAAATGCTAGACATTTAGTCTCCAGAATTAATACACCATATCCATTTTTAGCTCACCTGAACCAAAGGGTCAAGCAAACTATTCTCATCAATTGGCGTCCGTCGTCTGTCGTCGTCCGTTAGCTTTTACAAAAATCTTCTCCTCTGAAACTACTGGGCCAAATGGAATCAAACTTGGCCACAAGCATCATTAGGGTATCTATGGTAAATATGTCCGGTGACCCCGCCTGCTAACCAAAATGGCCGACATGGCTAAAAATAGAACATAGGGGTAAACTACAGTTTTTTGTCTTATATCTAAAACAAACTAAAGCATTTAGAGCAAAACTGACACGGGGTAATAATATTCAACAGGTCAAGATCTACCTGCCATGAAATTTTCAGACGAATAGGTCAACTTTTTGTTGGGTTATTGTCCCAGAATTCTTAATTTTAAGGAAATTTTGCAGTTTTATGTTATCTTGAATAATATTATAGATAAAGACAAACTGTAAACAGCAAAAATGTTCAACAAATTAAGATCTACAAAATGACCAAAATCATTGATTGACTCCTTATAGGAGTTTTTGCCCTTTAAAGACGACATCCAGCGTAAAATTTCCTAAAAGATCTTCTCCACTGAAACCACTATGCCAATTGAGACCAAACTTTGGTGGAATTGTCCTTGGGTGGCCCCCTTCCAAAAGTTTGTCCAGCATCCCCGACTTCCAATTGACATGGCTGCTGTTACTAAAAATAGAAAAAAGGGGGAAGGGGGGGTATGAATTTAAAAAATCTTCTTCTATGAAACTACAAGGTCAATGGAACTAAAGTTGGCATTAATGGTCCTTAGGAGGTTCTCTTTCAGAAACATTTCCGATGACCCGGATTGTTAATCAAGATGGCGGCCACAGCCGCAATTAGTTTAATATAGGGCCCTGGGAAAATTCATTGAAAAATCTTATCTGAAACAACTTGACCAATTGGAACCAGACTAGGCAGCAATGGTCCTTAGGAGGTCCTTTTTCAGAAATGTGTCCGATTTCGTGGAGTGTGAACCAAGATGGCCGCCACAGCCGAACTTAGTTTAACATAGGACCCTATGGGAAATTCACTCAAAAATCTTCTCGTCTGAAACTACTGAGCCAATTGGAACTAAACTTGGCAGCATTGGTCCTTAGATGGTCCTCTTTCAGAAATGTGTCCGATCACCTGGATTGTCAACCAAGATGGCCGCCACGGCCGAACTTAGTTAAATAATGGACCATATAGGAAAATTCATTTAAAAATCTTCTTGTCTGAAACAACTTAGCCAGTTGGAACAAGACTTAGCAGAAATGGTCCTTAGATTGTTCTCTTTTAGAAATGTGTCCATTGACCTGGACTGTCAACCAAGATGGCTGCCACAACTGAAACTTTGTTTAACATAGAACCCTATAGAAAAACCAGCCAAATTGACTGCAACACTTAAATTTTTAGTCGTGCTCAAGGTGAAAAGTTAAATCCATGTGAGCGATACAGGCTCTTGAGAGCCTCTAGTTTCATTTTATCGGGAAATGCCATATCTTTAATATCTGCTCAAATGATCTTAAAAAACAGAATATCTTGAGAACAACACCCGGTTAAACTGTGATTACTAATAGATCTCCAATTTTCATAGTAAGTTTTTTCCTAAATGTTCAAAATCAAAAGTTTGAAACGGATGTTTTAAAATGAATTCTTGATAAAGAATATAATATTCTAACAATAACAGTAAATGTTATTATTTCTTAATGAAAGGTTTGACAAAACTTTTTTGACAATCTTGTTGTTTTTTTTTTTCTTTTCTTTTCTTTTTTTTTTGGGGGAAAAAAAAGGAAAATTTAAGATTAAAACAAATCATTATTCTGACAGAAATTGATGATACGCGTTGTAAAAACACTGTGTCGAGTTTCAAATCATTTCAATCAATATATTTTATATATACATTTGAAATATTTACTCCAGATAACGAAAAATGCATGCATTGAGATAAACTAATATAAATGTTCACAAATATGTCCTCTGAAATTCAATGTATTTAGAATTGAATGATTTTTTTTTATACTTGATGCACACGAGGTACCCCAAATATTGTTGTATTAACTGATTTTAACAATTATTATTGAAGATAATATATTTTGAAAATAAATATGGCATAATTTACTTTTGAAAATCAGTCCTTTCAAATTCTGCTTCAGTACATATTATATTGATAGATATTACTATCAGCTGATTTTAAATTATCAGGTCTGGTAGGAGAAATGTTTCCAGAGTCTGCTGAACTAGGATTTTCATCACTCAACTTTATCCTCTCTTTGGGACTGGTTACTGGATATAGTTATGCTCATTTTACATGCATCAGGACCAAACTGTATGTTACTGGAATTATCTGTTTACTTAGTACAGTCATTTATTTAACCTCTTCAACAAAAGATAAAAATGTGAAAACTGCCTGTACACTATCCACCAAGAGTGACAAAGCACACAATATTTCCATCAAGATTGTCAAAGTAAACAATAATTACAGTGACAACAAATCATTCAATACTAAGATGTAACAAAAGGACAGAACATCATAAAGATGATAGGTAAAAAAATACGCAAACTTTCTATATGTCTATATGTAAAATACCAATGAATATATTTTAATTTCAGTGTGCTACTGTTAATAAATATATTCTATTATACCGACCAAGATGCAAAAGATATGCAAACTGTGTCAGATTACGACTTATTGGTTGTTATCTTGAAACTTCGAAGAGTAAAAGAATAAGGTGAAATGACCAAGAGCAGATTTAATAGCTGCATTGCCATAAAACTAGAGAAAGAGATACTCCTTAGTTTAACACTACACATTTATTGTATAGATATTGATATATTTTGGTTAGAATAAGATATTAGTAATGCAAGTGTAACGGGCTTCCCTTGATTAATATAGAAGTTATAGAACCGTAACAGGTTTATAACCACCCTCCATTAGCTGCGCTAGTGGAGTACTCCTTTAGCGCAGTTGGTAGAGCGGTGGACTACTGAACCAAAGGTTCCGGGTTCGATCCCCGGTTGGTGCGGTAGGTAATTTTGGGAGACAAATCATGCTCTACTGTTACACAAGCAAATTACAGTCAACACAACTATTTGGATCGAAACTGACCAACTAAGCTATTCTGAATGTGATCACAGGTTTATCATGTAATGTGACCGGTGTCTAGTGACCTCTCTCTACACAGGAAAGTTGTCTCACTGCCATTGAACCCATATACACTCTGGATGTAAAATTTGCAAAAAACATCATCAGTTTATATTTATCAAATCTAAATCTTTTACAGCAAATATGAATACAAATGAGGTTTTTATTTCAATTTCATTGATTCTTCTCCTGTATAACGGCATTAAATTAACAGAGGAAAACAGCTATGATACAAAACAAAACAAAATCAAAATCCTTCACTTTTAGATAAGACTAAATGTATTAGAAACAAATGTTTAAAAAAATTCAACAAAAGTAAGCACAAATCAAAGTTTATGTGTCAATGTCTTCGCGTCCTTCTTCAATAAATATAACTATGATGCATACAGTGGAATACATAAAACTAGAGGCTCCCAAGAGTATGTACCGCTCAAATGGAAATCGTTTGCAGTATAAATTGTTTAGCTATATTCATCTTGACTGGCAGTCTGGAACATTGTTGTCAAGTTCCAATTGGCTCACTGGTTTTGCCTATTTGTTCACTGGTTCCAAACAAGAAGTTCTTTCAGTGAATTTTCCCACAGGGTCCTATGTTAAAATACGTTTGGTTCTGGAGGCCACCTGTGATGGCGGTCGGGGTCATTGGATACAACTCCGAAAGAGGAAGAACTAAGGATCATTACTGCTAAGTTTTGTTCCCATTGGCTTTGTGTCTGTAAGTAAATTTCCAATAGGGATCTATGTTACAGTATGACATTGACATTGACATTTTGGTTTCAGACAAGATCTTTAATTTCCCATAGGGTCCTATGTTAAACTATGCAGGCTCTGTGGCCATCTTGGATGGAGAGTGGGGTCATCAGATTTAATTCTGAACCAGACTCACCTGGCTTTTATTAGGCCATTATAAAATGTGAGCTGTTTTGTATCCACAGTGCTTTGGTTACAATCTGTCCATCAGTTACTGAGCAAATGACATAAAAGTCATTTCACATATGGTTTCAGTGGAAACTTTAAACAGCCGCATCCGTCAGTTGAGTGGTTGAATCTTAACCAAAAGTGGATTATTTGTAGAGGGTATATTGTTGTCAATCCTGCAGAGTTTCAAAACATCTCATCATATAGTTTCAGAGGAGATTTTTTTTTAAATTGGTCAATAAAAATAGAAAATGGCCTCTGGCAGCCATGTTGTTCATTCATCCAGAACCAAAGGCGGAACTTTAATAGAGGTCCTTAAATACGTCATTTCTGCCAACTTTAATTACAATCCTGAGCAAATGACAAAAAAGTCTTTCCCGATATGGTTTCAATGGAAACTTTGAACAGCCGTATTGTTTTAATCAAGCCTCCAAAGTTTCAAAATATTTCATAATGCAGTTTCAGAAATTTTTGAAAATTGGCCAATAAAAATCAAAGATGGCCACCGGTGGCCTTGTTGTTCATCGAACCGGAACAAATGGTGGATCGTTTGTAGAGGTCCTTCCATACATCATTCCTACCAAGTTTGGTTACAATCCGCCAAGTAGTTTCAGAGAAGATCAAAATGTGAAAAGTTTACGGACGACAGACGCAAAATGATTACATATGCTCACATGGCCTATAGGGTCATCGGATATAATTCTGAAAAAGACCATCTAAGAACCATTGCTGCCGAGTTCTGTTCCAAAAATTGGCTTTGTGGTTTCAGACAAGAATATCTTTAAGTAAATTTCTTATAGGATCATATGTTAAATTATGTTTGGCTCTGGTGGCCATCTTGGTTGGTGGATGTGGTCATCAGATACAATTCTACAAGGACCATTGCTGCCAAGTTTTGTTTCAATTGGTCAAGTAGTTGCAGCAATTCTGTCAAGTTTCCCATATACCAGGCATTGTAATGGAAATTGTTTTTGAACATTTCCAATCTCTACACATGGTATGAAATTTTGTCATGTCTTGTATCATTCCCACAAACTTTCCCTTATACTGTAATGGAAAAGTCCATGTTTTGCAATGGGACTCCCCAAAAATCAATCTAATCAAGAAAACTTTATGTCTTGCACAAATACACATTGTATGCAACAATCCTTTCAAGTTTCATTTCAGTCCAATGTAAACTGTAGAAGATTATAATAATCAGTCATGGTCTAAGATGTGAGATAGGACAATTCCACCCGAGGGTTCACATTTTCCAGTCAGAAACGAGGCTTGCCGAGTTTCTGATGATAGAAAATGGGAACCCGAGGGTGGAATTGTCCAGTTTCACATTTTTGACCATGAGTGATTATTTTTCTCACATTTCTCAGCCGAATATTTAAATAGATAAACATGGCCACCATGACACGAAAATGCACTCTCTTAAACTAGGCAACCAAGTGCAAAATTAATTACATATCTGAAAAGATCGTGTGGGTTTTGGTTTTGTACCAAAGGCACAAACTTTAAAAACTTTTCTTTTAGGTTGTGCTTCAGGTATTTTCAAATTGAAGCGATTTTAATTTCGATGTTGTCTTACCATTTGTGCGAAATTGTGTGTTTTCTGACGTTCTAGCATTGTGACGTGACTTTTTGCATTGTTACGTCAAGGTAGGTCATGTGATGTGAGATGCATGAATCTCACACGGAGAATTTGGTATCGCACATTTGTGATGGACAGGACAACAACAATATACCCCCATGGAAAGGTAGAAGACATAATAAACAACCAATAAACAAATTAGTTTTTATTGTGTGTGTATATGTATTGATTATAAATACTCCTGAATAAAACAACATATATAAACAAAATACTGCATTGCAATTACATGTATATGAACACAAGCACCAAGAATAAATGCTCATAAAAGCTGAAATCAAATGTAATTGTTTATGTGTGGCTCACTACTTAATGTATTATACATCAAAGATGTTTACATACTGAGATGAAGAAACTTCAAAGAAAGCAAAATAAACATCTTTATTGAATTTTTTCCCCAGTTTTTAACAGTTTGATTTATCTTTAATTAAAGACTTTAAGATGCCCAATTAAGTCAAACTGAATATATTATTTTACAACAGAACAAAGAAAAACTGTCTGATTTAAAAAATATATCAGGCAAAACATATGATTGATTAATTTTTAGACAGAAAGACCTTTTCCAAATAAGATGTTCAACAGCTAAATTCTCAGCTTCAGATTAATACTTTTAAATCTGCTTGAAAATTATATAAACACCAATTAATTTATTAGAAAAGCCATCATTTTCCAGCATGCCATCAATTTCATATGTCCTTCATTTCATTACTGCTGTTAATATGAAGTAATGACTATGCAAGAATAATTACCTGTTGAGCCATATTTTATAGCAGAATTGTCTAAACCAAAGACAGGAATTTCACATGAAGTATCATAATATCCAATGTCATTAAAATTAGTTCAAACAAAAACCTATATAATGACAGATTTTGAATAAAATATAATTATGGACTAGATATCAAATGAATTATGGACTTGTTCAACTACAATCTGTACTACCCTACTGCAAACAAAGTTATAATATTTTTGGCAGTTTAACTAGAACTTGTTTTATGAGTTATTTGTTTTTAAGTAAAATGTTGTAAATTCAGAAACTGTTACAACTGTTCAACAAATGACAATAACACAAGATTAATAAATGCAATTAATGTAGATATTGTAAGAGAAAAACACTATTAAAAATTAAAATGCAAGCTTTAACTACTGCATTTTGTTATAAAAAACAACATGGAATTAATTTCCTGAATTTACAGTATATTCTGTAACAACACTTTTAACATTTACATTATGATAAAAAAGAGAAATATAACAGTGAATGGATTTCTTAAAACTGAAATAACACCTATTTTTTTCCATCTTTTGTATATTGTATGACTATTTTTAATAAATGAAACAATCTTTTAATTTTTTTAATAATATGCAGAGTGAATTTCCACATCAATAGAATCTGTTATCTTTTGACATGCCAATTTAACTTTTCACATCCTAATAATCCCGAATCTAATATTATAATTATATATATGGTCACAGAAAATTGACTTTTACATTTTCAAACTGTGTTATATTCCATTCCACTTATATTTTTTGTAGGGAAGGATAAGAATTTAAAATCCGATACTTTAATTTCATATGTCCTAATTAGGACGTCGTTTGTTATGATCTCATCTCACCTGATAATAACTTACTTTTCCATGCAAGATTTTTTATGAATAATTTATAACTTTCAATAATTCATTGTATCACTATTCACTTGGGATTTCGGTCATGGAATATTGGAACTCCTTTTTACTCCTTATACATTTTTACTTTCACTGTTGAAAGCATACTTTAATTAAATATTCATCACTCACAGAATTTTAGAAGCACCTTTTTACGTCCTGCATTTTATCATTGTGAACAGTCATTATAAAGAGACCAAGCAAAATGTATATAAATTTATGTATATATAATGAACACAAAAAAGTGAAAACAGCTGCAAAAAAACCTGCCTTTTTTCATATCATGTATAAAACCTAAAATACATATGTAAACAACTCCAATAAATATTTCTTCAGTTCAGTTTTAAATCATTATTTGTTTTTAACAATGTATCATGGATTTTTAAGCATTAAGATAATGAATAGTAGATATTAGACTGTGTAAAAATAACAGATCTAAAGGATTTATAAAAAAGATCATAGCACTAAACATGTATAAAACAATAACAAGTGTAGATATGTATATCTAATGAATACCACAAATAGCACTTCCTAATGCATCACCCATATTAACACTTCAAAATTAAAATTCTCATCTATGTTATTCGTTCCTTGAAAAATCTGAACTAGTCAGCAACACAATCACAACAATCTAATATGTTAAACATAGATAAATAAAAATTAAGACTAAAGTTCATTAGATCAAGTTTTTCTTTCCAGTATCTGCGACAGTAAGCAAGAATCTCAAGATCACAATACCGGTACATTTACTGGAGTTTACCAGATAATGACATATGCACCAATATTGGTTTAGGAAATATAAATCTAAAATATAAATAACAAATCTTTTATATAATTGAGAGTATTTCAGAATTGTTACTAATTTCAATATTAATTAATGTTAACAATATTAAAACATAATATGGTATGCCAAAACAAATCATAATCTTTAGGTACGGGATGAATTAAAACAATAATCTGTAGAGCTACAAAGAGATTGGATTTACAACTTGTATTTATGATTATCTGATCTAACTATAAGAGAACACAATGTTACTCAGCATAACATTCAATGTCCATCAACAGATCATCTCCTTCTAACTTCATTCCTTTCTCTACACATATTTTCTGTATTACTCCAGATGCAGGAGCATTGACCATATAAGTTAATAAAAATGAATAATTTTTCATTCCTTAGGCCAGTTTCGTGACAATTTACAATGCCTTTGTCAGTTTAAAACCTGTGTCGTAGTCTTCAAAGTCTTAGGATGTAGAAATTGATTTAAAAAGATTACTTGGGCAAGCGGAGCACTCTCTCATATCTGAGTATTTAATACATTCTTTATTTTGTACTTCAAAACTAATGTTGCAAAGTCTTATATCTCCCTATTTTCTTTTCAGCTTGTCTCATAGATACTATTGCCTTACTAGGGATGATGTTATGGAACAACCTGTCTACACACATAGTCTTTACTCTAGCATTGTGTTCTCTTTGGGGCATTTCTCACGGAATATGGCAAACAAATCTCAATGGTAATATAGAATACTGAATTTTGTTAAATGGGAAACAGAACAAACATTGCTGTTGTTAAAGAAAGACCATAGATATATTGTTCTTTAATTGGACCTAGAGTGTTTAGTGTTTACATAACCATTCCCGTTCTGGCAAATGATTTTAAATGGGCAGAACGAGAGCCCCCTCCAAAAAGGGAATGTTCAAAATACCTTTAAAATCGATTTGTATGAAATTCATTGTCACATCTTGCATATATCTTGAACTTACAGTAGAATATGAGATTTTTCTGTGATGAAGGCCTCATCATTAAAACTGAAGAACAGCAATGAAAATGCTAGACATTTAGTCTCCAGAATTAATACACCATATCCATTTTTAGCTCACCTGAACCAAAGGGTCAAGCAAACTATTCTCATCAATTGGCGTCCGTCGTCTGTCGTCGTCCGTTAGCTTTTACAAAAATCTTCTCCTCTGAAACTACTGGGCCAAATGGAATCAAACTTGGCCACAAGCATCATTAGGGTATCTATGGTAAATATGTCCGGTGACCCCGCCTGCTAACCAAAATGGCCGACATGGCTAAAAATAGAACATAGGGGTAAACTACAGTTTTTTGTCTTATATCTAAAACAAACTAAAGCATTTAGAGCAAAACTGACACGGGGTAATAATATTCAACAGGTCAAGATCTACCTGCCATGAAATTTTCAGACGAATAGGTCAACTTTTTGTTGGGTTATTGTCCCAGAATTCTTAATTTTAAGGAAATTTTGCAGTTTTATGTTATCTTGAATAATATTATAGATAAAGACAAACTGTAAACAGCAAAAATGTTCAACAAATTAAGATCTACAAAATGACCAAAATCATTGATTGACTCCTTATAGGAGTTTTTGCCCTTTAAAGACGACATCCAGCGTAAAATTTCCTAAAAGATCTTCTCCACTGAAACCACTATGCCAATTGAGACCAAACTTTGGTGGAATTGTCCTTGGGTGGCCCCCTTCCAAAAGTTTGTCCAGCATCCCCGACTTCCAATTGACATGGCTGCTGTTACTAAAAATAGAAAAAAGGGGGAAGGGGGGGTATGAATTTAAAAAATCTTCTTCTATGAAACTACAAGGTCAATGGAACTAAAGTTGGCATTAATGGTCCTTAGGAGGTTCTCTTTCAGAAACATTTCCGATGACCCGGATTGTTAATCAAGATGGCGGCCACAGCCGCAATTAGTTTAATATAGGGCCCTGGGAAAATTCATTGAAAAATCTTATCTGAAACAACTTGACCAATTGGAACCAGACTAGGCAGCAATGGTCCTTAGGAGGTCCTTTTTCAGAAATGTGTCCGATTTCGTGGAGTGTGAACCAAGATGGCCGCCACAGCCGAACTTAGTTTAACATAGGACCCTATGGGAAATTCACTCAAAAATCTTCTCGTCTGAAACTACTGAGCCAATTGGAACTAAACTTGGCAGCATTGGTCCTTAGATGGTCCTCTTTCAGAAATGTGTCCGATCACCTGGATTGTCAACCAAGATGGCCGCCACGGCCGAACTTAGTTAAATAATGGACCATATAGGAAAATTCATTTAAAAATCTTCTTGTCTGAAACAACTTAGCCAGTTGGAACAAGACTTAGCAGAAATGGTCCTTAGATTGTTCTCTTTTAGAAATGTGTCCATTGACCTGGACTGTCAACCAAGATGGCTGCCACAACTGAAACTTTGTTTAACATAGAACCCTATAGAAAAACCAGCCAAATTGACTGCAACACTTAAATTTTTAGTCGTGCTCAAGGTGAAAAGTTAAATCCATGTGAGCGATACAGGCTCTTGAGAGCCTCTAGTTTCATTTTATCGGGAAATGCCATATCTTTAATATCTGCTCAAATGATCTTAAAAAACAGAATATCTTGAGAACAACACCCGGTTAAACTGTGATTACTAATAGATCTCCAATTTTCATAGTAAGTTTTTTCCTAAATGTTCAAAATCAAAAGTTTGAAACGGATGTTTTAAAATGAATTCTTGATAAAGAATATAATATTCTAACAATAACAGTAAATGTTATTATTTCTTAATGAAAGGTTTGACAAAACTTTTTTGACAATCTTGTTGTTTTTTTTTTTTCTTTTCTTTTCTTTTTTTTGGGGGGGAAAAAAAAGGAAAATTTAAGATTAAAACAAATCATTATTCTGACAGAAATTGATGATACGCGTTGTAAAAACACTGTGTCGAGTTTCAAATCATTTCAATCAATATATTTTATATATACATTTGAAATATTTACTCCAGATAACGAAAAATGCATGCATTGAGATAAACTAATATAAATGTTCACAAATATGTCCTCTGAAATTCAATGTATTTAGAATTGAATGATTTTTTTTTATACTTGATGCACACGAGGTACCCCAAATATTGTTGTATTAACTGATTTTAACAATTATTATTGAAGATAATATATTTTGAAAATAAATATGGCATAATTTACTTTTGAAAATCAGTCCTTTCAAATTCTGCTTCAGTACATATTATATTGATAGATATTACTATCAGCTGATTTTAAATTATCAGGTCTGGTAGGAGAAATGTTTCCAGAGTCTGCTGAACTAGGATTTTCATCACTCAACTTTATCCTCTCTTTGGGACTGGTTACTGGATATAGTTATGCTCATTTTACATGCATCAGGACCAAACTGTATGTTACTGGAATTATCTGTTTACTTAGTACAGTCATTTATTTAACCTCTTCAACAAAAGATAAAAATGTGAAAACTGCCTGTACACTATCCACCAAGAGTGACAAAGTACACAATATTTCCATCAAGATTGTCAAAGTAAACAATAATTACAGTGACAACAAATCATTCAATACTAAGATGTAACAAAAGGACAGAACATCATAAAGATGATAGGTAAAAAAATACGCAAACTTTCTATATGTCTATATGTAAAATACCAATGAATATATTTTAATTTCAGTGTGCTACTGTTAATAAATATATTCTATTATACCGACCAAGATGCAAAAGATATGCAAACTGTGTCAGATTACGACTTATTGGTTGTTATCTTGAAACTTCGAAGAGTAAAAGAATAAGGTGAAATGACCAAGAGCAGATTTAATAGCTGCATTGCCATAAAACTAGAGAAAGAGATACTCCTTAGTTTAACACTACACATTTATTGTATAGATATTGATATATTTTGGTTAGAATAAGATATTAGTAATGCAAGTGTAACGGGCTTCCCTTGATTAATATAGAAGTTATAGAACCGTAACAGGTTTATAACCACCCTCCATTAGCTGCGCTAGTGGAGTACTCCTTTAGCGCAGTTGGTAGAGCGGTGGACTACTGAACCAAAGGTTCCGGGTTCGATCCCCGGTTGGTGCGGTAGGTAATTTTGGGAGACAAATCATGCTCTACTGTTACACAAGCAAATTACAGTCAACACAACTATTTGGATCGAAACTGACCAACTAAGCTATTCTGAATGTGATCACAGGTTTATCATGTAATGTGACCGGTGTCTAGTGACCTCTCTCTACACAGGAAAGTTGTCTCACTGCCATTGAACCCATATACACTCTGGATGTAAAATTTGCAAAAAACATCATCAGTTTATATTTATCAAATCTAAATCTTTTACAGCAAATATGAATACAAATGAGGTTTTTATTTCAATTTCATTGATTCTTCTCCTGTATAACGGCATTAAATTAACAGAGGAAAACAGCTATGATACAAAACAAAACAAAATCAAAATCCTTCACTTTTAGATAAGACTAAATGTATTAGAAACAAATGTTTAAAAAAATTCAACAAAAGTAAGCACAAATCAAAGTTTATGTGTCAATGTCTTCGCGTCCTTCTTCAATAAATATAACTATGATGCATACAGTGGAATACATAAAACTAGAGGCTCCCAAGAGTATGTACCGCTCAAATGGAAATCGTTTGCAGTATAAATTGTTTAGCTATATTCATCTTGACTGGCAGTCTGGAACATTGTTGTCAAGTTCCAATTGGCTCACTGGTTTTGCCTATTTGTTCACTGGTTCCAAACAAGAAGTTCTTTCAGTGAATTTTCCCACAGGGTCCTATGTTAAAATACGTTTGGTTCTGGAGGCCACCTGTGATGGCGGTCGGGGTCATTGGATACAACTCCGAAAGAGGAAGAACTAAGGATCATTACTGCTAAGTTTTGTTCCCATTGGCTTTGTGTCTGTAAGTAAATTTCCAATAGGGATCTATGTTACAGTATGACATTGACATTGACATTTTGGTTTCAGACAAGATCTTTAATTTCCCATAGGGTCCTATGTTAAACTATGCAGGCTCTGTGGCCATCTTGGATGGAGAGTGGGGTCATCAGATTTAATTCTGAACCAGACTCACCTGGCTTTTATTAGGCCATTATAAAATGTGAGCTGTTTTGTATCCACAGTGCTTTGGTTACAATCTGTCCATCAGTTACTGAGCAAATGACATAAAAGTCATTTCACATATGGTTTCAGTGGAAACTTTAAACAGCCGCATCCGTCAGTTGAGTGGTTGAATCTTAACCAAAAGTGGATTATTTGTAGAGGGTATATTGTTGTCAATCCTGCAGAGTTTCAAAACATCTCATCATATAGTTTCAGAGGAGATTTTTTTTTAAATTGGTCAATAAAAATAGAAAATGGCCTCTGGCAGCCATGTTGTTCATTCATCCAGAACCAAAGGCGGAACTTTAATAGAGGTCCTTAAATACGTCATTTCTGCCAACTTTAATTACAATCCTGAGCAAATGACAAAAAAGTCTTTCCCGATATGGTTTCAATGGAAACTTTGAACAGCCGTATTGTTTTAATCAAGCCTCCAAAGTTTCAAAATATTTCATAATGCAGTTTCAGAAATTTTTGAAAATTGGCCAATAAAAATCAAAGATGGCCACCGGTGGCCTTGTTGTTCATCGAACCGGAACAAATGGTGGATCGTTTGTAGAGGTCCTTCCATACATCATTCCTACCAAGTTTGGTTACAATCCGCCAAGTAGTTTCAGAGAAGATCAAAATGTGAAAAGTTTACGGACGACAGACGCAAAATGATTACATATGCTCACATGGCCTATAGGGTCATCGGATATAATTCTGAAAAAGACCATCTAAGAACCATTGCTGCCGAGTTCTGTTCCAAAAATTGGCTTTGTGGTTTCAGACAAGAATATCTTTAAGTAAATTTCTTATAGGATCATATGTTAAATTATGTTTGGCTCTGGTGGCCATCTTGGTTGGTGGATGTGGTCATCAGATACAATTCTACAAGGACCATTGCTGCCAAGTTTTGTTTCAATTGGTCAAGTAGTTGCAGCAATTCTGTCAAGTTTCCCATATACCAGGCATTGTAATGGAAATTGTTTTTGAACATTTCCAATCTCTACACATGGTATGAAATTTTGTCATGTCTTGTATCATTCCCACAAACTTTCCCTTATACTGTAATGGAAAAGTCCATGTTTTGCAATGGGACTCCCCAAAAATCAATCTAATCAAGAAAACTTTATGTCTTGCACAAATACACATTGTATGCAACAATCCTTTCAAGTTTCATTTCAGTCCAATGTAAACTGTAGAAGATTATAATAATCAGTCATGGTCTAAGATGTGAGATAGGACAATTCCACCCGAGGGTTCACATTTTCCAGTCAGAAACGAGGCTTGCCGAGTTTCTGATGATAGAAAATGGGAACCCGAGGGTGGAATTGTCCAGTTTCACATTTTTGACCATGAGTGATTATTTTTCTCACATTTCTCAGCCGAATATTTAAATAGATAAACATGGCCACCATGACACGAAAATGCACTCTCTTAAACTAGGCAACCAAGTGCAAAATTAATTACATATCTGAAAAGATCGTGTGGGTTTTGGTTTTGTACCAAAGGCACAAACTTTAAAAACTTTTCTTTTAGGTTGTGCTTCAGGTATTTTCAAATTGAAGCGATTTTAATTTCGATGTTGTCTTACCATTTGTGCGAAATTGTGTGTTTTCTGACGTTCTAGCATTGTGACGTGACTTTTTGCATTGTTACGTCAAGGTAGGTCATGTGATGTGAGATGCATGAATCTCACACGGAGAATTTGGTATCGCACATTTGTGATGGACAGGACAACAACAATATACCCCCATGGAAAGGTAGAAGACATAATAAACAACCAATAAACAAATTAGTTTTTATTGTGTGTGTATATGTATTGATTATAAATACTCCTGAATAAAACAACATATATAAACAAAATACTGCATTGCAATTACATGTATATGAACACAAGCACCAAGAATAAATGCTCATAAAAGCTGAAATCAAATGTAATTGTTTATGTGTGGCTCACTACTTAATGTATTATACATCAAAGATGTTTACATACTGAGATGAAGAAACTTCAAAGAAAGCAAAATAAACATCTTTATTGAATTTTTTCCCCAGTTTTTAACAGTTTGATTTATCTTTAATTAAAGACTTTAAGATGCCCAATTAAGTCAAACTGAATATATTATTTTACAACAGAACAAAGAAAAACTGTCTGATTTAAAAAATATATCAGGCAAAACATATGATTGATTAATTTTTAGACAGAAAGACCTTTTCCAAATAAGATGTTCAACAGCTAAATTCTCAGCTTCAGATTAATACTTTTAAATCTGCTTGAAAATTATATAAACACCAATTAATTTATTAGAAAAGCCATCATTTTCCAGCATGCCATCAATTTCATATGTCCTTCATTTCATTACTGCTGTTAATATGAAGTAATGACTATGCAAGAATAATTACCTGTTGAGCCATATTTTATAGCAGAATTGTCTAAACCAAAGACAGGAATTTCACATGAAGTATCATAATATCCAATGTCATTAAAATTAGTTCAAACAAAAACCTATATAATGACAGATTTTGAATAAAATATAATTATGGACTAGATATCAAATGAATTATGGACTTGTTCAACTACAATCTGTACTACCCTACTGCAAACAAAGTTATAATATTTTTGGCAGTTTAACTAGAACTTGTTTTATGAGTTATTTGTTTTTAAGTAAAATGTTGTAAATTCAGAAACTGTTACAACTGTTCAACAAATGACAATAACACAAGATTAATAAATGCAATTAATGTAGATATTGTAAGAGAAAAACACTATTAAAAATTAAAATGCAAGCTTTAACTACTGCATTTTGTTATAAAAAACAACATGGAATTAATTTCCTGAATTTACAGTATATTCTGTAACAACACTTTTAACATTTACATTATGATAAAAAAGAGAAATATAACAGTGAATGGATTTCTTAAAACTGAAATAACACCTATTTTTTTCCATCTTTTGTATATTGTATGACTATTTTTAATAAATGAAACAATCTTTTAATTTTTTTAATAATATGCAGAGTGAATTTCCACATCAATAGAATCTGTTATCTTTTGACATGCCAATTTAACTTTTCACATCCTAATAATCCCGAATCTAATATTATAATTATATATATGGTCACAGAAAATTGACTTTTACATTTTCAAACTGTGTTATATTCCATTCCACTTATATTTTTTGTAGGGAAGGATAAGAATTTAAAATCCGATACTTTAATTTCATATGTCCTAATTAGGACGTCGTTTGTTATGATCTCATCTCACCTGATAATAACTTACTTTTCCATGCAAGATTTTTTATGAATAATTTATAACTTTCAATAATTCATTGTATCACTATTCACTTGGGATTTCGGTCATGGAATATTGGAACTCCTTTTTACTCCTTATACATTTTTACTTTCACTGTTGAAAGCATACTTTAATTAAATATTCATCACTCACAGAATTTTAGAAGCACCTTTTTACGTCCTGCATTTTATCATTGTGAACAGTCATTATAAAGAGACCAAGCAAAATGTATATAAATTTATGTATATATAATGAACACAAAAAAGTGAAAACAGCTGCAAAAAAACCTGCCTTTTTTCATATCATGTATAAAACCTAAAATACATATGTAAACAACTCCAATAAATATTTCTTCAGTTCAGTTTTAAATCATTATTTGTTTTTAACAATGTATCATGGATTTTTAAGCATTAAGATAATGAATAGTAGATATTAGACTGTGTAAAAATAACAGATCTAAAGGATTTATAAAAAAGATCATAGCACTAAACATGTATAAAACAATAACAAGTGTAGATATGTATATCTAATGAATACCACAAATAGCACTTCCTAATGCATCACCCATATTAACACTTCAAAATTAAAATTCTCATCTATGTTATTCGTTCCTTGAAAAATCTGAACTAGTCAGCAACACAATCACAACAATCTAATATGTTAAACATAGATAAATAAAAATTAAGACTAAAGTTCATTAGATCAAGTTTTTCTTTCCAGTATCTGCGACAGTAAGCAAGAATCTCAAGATCACAATACCGGTACATTTACTGGAGTTTACCAGATAATGACATATGCACCAATATTGGTTTAGGAAATATAAATCTAAAATATAAATAACAAATCTTTTATATAATTGAGAGTATTTCAGAATTGTTACTAATTTCAATATTAATTAATGTTAACAATATTAAAACATAATATGGTATGCCAAAACAAATCATAATCTTTAGGTACGGGATGAATTAAAACAATAATCTGTAGAGCTACAAAGAGATTGGATTTACAACTTGTATTTATGATTATCTGATCTAACTATAAGAGAACACAATGTTACTCAGCATAACATTCAATGTCCATCAACAGATCATCTCCTTCTAACTTCATTCCTTTCTCTACACATATTTTCTGTATTACTCCAGATGCAGGAGCATTGACCACCATTTCCATTTTCATTGCACTAAGAACTAATAATGGCTCCCCTTTCTCCACCTTTTGACCTTCCTTGACCTTGACAGCTACCACTGTACCTGGCATAGGAGATCCCACAGATCCTTTTACACCTTTCAGGGCTTTAGGATGGAAATGAAGTTCCTACAAATCAATTAGAACATGATTGCATTTAACATTAATACTTTCTTTTATATCTTTAAACACGAGTTAAGGAGATTTTGCAGATTGGTGATGGAATGAGATACTATTGAAGTTTATCCTTTTTTTTCCATTACATGTTTTGTTTTATGGTTTCATTGTCTGATTTAACTAGTGCTGATGTATACATGTGGATCTTCAGTATGGAGGTATAAATTTCCTGAAATTTACAGGGTCCTCCTGATGAAAATTTCCTATTGCCTGACAAAAGTTGAAAACTTTAATAAAAAATAAATATTCTGATAGTATTGCTGAGCAATACAAAGTCCTCTACCGGCTTGAGCTGTGAAAATCAGACGTATGGACAAAGTGATTCCTAAAAGTCCTAAAAGTCATCACTATAGACTCGTATACCAAAAATAAGATCACTTGTTAAAAGGGTCAAAATGTTCCTATTTCCAAGGGCAGTAACTCTCACAATAAGGCCAGAATATAAAATAGGTTTGTTTGCCCAAATGCGACCGACCCCAAAAAATCCCGACAAGTCAAATTCTTTTTTTGTATCAAATCTCGATCTTTTTTTTTTTTATTTCCGGATTTTTAACGTGTCCATTGGTTCCGTTCTGGATGCTAGTTTTACAAAGGAAATCGCTTCCGCGCTTTCTTCATCTGTAAAGAATACTTGTTAAAAAGCATTTTTGTGATTCTGATTAAATTATTTGTGAAATTTAAAACATGGCAGACATTTTTTTTACAGTTTCATTGGTTGTATTTAGTTAGACGGATTGGGAGTGGTCTCATTAATATATTTTACATTTGTCAATTTATACAGATGATGGTTTCATATAACTTTCTGGAAATAAAGACGAGCTGTGTACTTTCCTCGACATAGCAATCAGCACATATCCATTTTTTAAATTTATATTCGAAATATCCGTAGAAACTAGAGAGCTTACATGTATTAGATGTAACTGTATTTAAAGGATATTCCAATTTTAAATTCACAGGCTTGAGTCGCTGATGAGGGTACAACCTTGATCAACATAAAGAATGTTTATTCTTAATACTTATTCTCTGATCTAAATAGGTACCCTAAAACACTTTGGTTGGTCATATTTAGTTAGACAGATTGGGAGTAATCTCATTCATATACTTTACTAACACCAACACCTCCAAAAGAACATGCTTAAACAAAGACAATATTAAAACACTGCAAACAACACACATGCCAGATCCAGAAATCTGACTTAGTACAGGCACATAGTGTGGTGGGTTAAAACCCGTTTTGTATGTGGACAAACCTATCCCTTTCACACATCTATACTCTTAATACATAAAGAATAAAACTCACAATGATAAACCTTGCTGCTATAAATGCCCTTTTCTTTAAAAAAATGATACTTTAGATTTATTTGGTAGGCACTATGACTGTCTGACACTGATTTTATTTTGACATGTTAAGTATCTATTAATATTTCTGTTCCAAAAAAAAAAAGAATTTGCCTACCTACCTACCCATACCCAACAGCCATGGGTCGGGTTTGGGCAAACTGAAATATTTTTAAGGCTGGCCTAATTGTCTGACCAGCATGAAACTCAAACATGATCTGTAACTCATTATTTCAAGCTCATATACCAACAATAAGATCACTTGGTAAAGGGTTTGCAAAGTCTGGAAAACTAATATTTTGACAATAATTCCTATCTCCAAGGGAAATAACTCATAATTGTCCGATCAGCTTGAAACTCAAACTTGATCTGTAACTCAAAATTTTTAGCTCATATACCAAAAATAAGATCAGTTGGTTAAACGGTTTCTGAAAAGAAAATTGGAAAACTGTAGTGTGACTGACGGACAAACAGAGTGCAAAGCTTTAGTCCCCTTCAGCATTGCCGGTAGGGGACAAAAAAAAATAACACAAAATTACTATAGTCTCCTGATATCAAGCCTCAAAAGATCAAAATTTACAAATCTTCTGATTTAGGATTGGAAGTTTATCACATGTATGCCTTGTGGGATATTTTCATTAATTTATGGAAGAAACATTACAGTTATTACAAATTGTATGGTTAAACATATAAAATTAAGCTCTGAATGATTGTAATAGATTGTTATATATTAGTACCAATTATAGATTATCTTATTGTATGTCTGACAAATCTAATATTGCATTAAATATTGATTTAAAAACATTGTCACAGTGGTTAATTTTTTTTTACCTTTGAAGCTTCTTCATCCTTTATCAACACAGACCTTAGCTGTCCATTTAATTCAAAGAATACTTCCCTCTGACCATTCTTGTTTAAATCTCCAACTGCTAATACTTTAATGGACAATGTTTTCCCCTTTTCAATCTCAACCTAAAATGTATCAGATAGACACAATATAAACTGGACTATAACTGTTCTTTAGAAAAATATTTTAGAAATTTTGTCTAATCTCCTCATATTTTGGACTTTTCTGAGTATAATTACTTGTTAAGTGTCTTCTGCATATTTTCACATTATTTTTCATTTCACTTAACTTGTTCTTGAAAAGTATAGCAAAATGTATTTTCCAAATGGCAGCCATTACAAGCTTTTGATCATCATCAAAGCAGAAACTCTTACTAAGGACCTTCACAGGAAAAATATAAGAACAATTTTTTTTCTTTCAAATTTGGACCAATCAGAAATTACAACTGGCCATGTCTTTTGATGAATTATGAACAAAATAGAAAGGACATTTAGAAAGAAATATCTCTTCTAAGTTTCATTAAATTCTATTCAGTTACTCCGAAAAAAGATGAAATTTAAAACGTTGAAATATCTCTTCTAAGTTTCATTAAATTCTATTCAGTTCCTTTGAAAAAAGATGAAATTTGAAACGTTGAAGAACAATGGACATACAACTAAAGCAAAAGTCAAAGGTAATGCTCAAATTTCCTTTAGCCATGTGAGCTAAAAGTCAACAAAATTTAGAAAGAAAACAAAAGTAAAAAAAATCGAATTCCCTGTAATTAAATTGTCCAAAAATATTTCACCAATACTCCCTTTGCAGTTCAAATGGAAACAATATTATTTTTTTCTGGAAATACAAAATGAAATGAACAAAAATCAAACACAACTTGCAATTACTGTAAATTCAGAAATTATAACATGCAAATGTTAGAAAATCAAGATATTCATTTACATGTTGTAATTTATATTACAAGGAAACTAGAGGCTCTCAAGAGCCTTTATGGCTCACCTGGATTTTACTTGTCTACCTTGAACAGGAGTGAAAATTTAAGTGCAGCATCTTGGCTGGTTTTCCCATAGGGTACAATATTAACTAAGTGAGGCTATGGTGGCCATCTTAGTTGACAGCCCAGGTTACCAAACACATTTCTGAAAGAGGACCATCTGAGGACCATTGCTGCCATTAGACTGGTTCCAAATGGCCAAGTTTAAGGTATGATGATCTGCAAATTAAATTTTCCCATAGGGTCCTATGTTAAACTAAGTTCAGCTTTGGTGGTCATATTGATTGACAGGCCAGGTCAGCGGACACAATTCTGAAAGGGGACCATCTGGCTCAAGACCTGCAATGAACTTTGACCTGAGGGATACAAAAGAAGTCCATTAAAAAAATTATAATTGCACCATGATATATGGACCTACTGTAACAAAACCAACCATGATAACTGAATAACTAGTATTGTTTTAAAGGCGTATTTACCTGAGACATTTGACATAGAAATATTGAAAGGATTAAATGAATAAAACCAAGAAAATTTTTATTCTACATGGAGAGCATGAAAGAGGTACATTTTACTTTGCGGAAGGAGACTTTTTTACCATGGCTCGTGATTTCTGAAATTACGGAAAAAGTAGACTGACTTCACACCCCGAGATTTTAACTGGATATGTGCCATTGTATGGCGATCGTTTTGAGCCATCTCCCATGTTTCAACGAAACGTACAGACTTAATGGCAGCCTATTATTTCATGACTTCTGTAACAGGAAAACAATTGCGCGGCTTGACCCATCTAATGGCCATTGTTGCCATGTCTGGTCACAATTGGTCAAGTGGTCTCAGACAAGAAGATTTTTAAATTAATTTTCCCATAGAGTCCTAAGTTAAACTAAGATCGGCAGTGGTAGCCATCTGGGTTGATAGTCTGGGTCATCGGACAAGATTCTGAAAGAGGACCACCTAAGGACCATTTCTGACAAGTTTGGTTCCAATTGGCTTGGTGGTTTCAGACAAAAAAAAATGTTTTAATGAATTTTCACATAGGGTCCCATGTTAAACTAAGTTCGGCTGTGGCAGCCATCTTGGTTGACATTCTGGTTCATCAGACATAATTCTGAAAGAGGACCATTTAAGGACCATTTCTGCCAAGTTCAGTTCTAACTGGCTTCGTGGTTTCAGACGAGGAAGATTTTTTAATGACTTTTCCCATAGGGTCCTATGTTAAACTATGTTCAGCTGTGGCGGTCATATTTCTGAAAGAGGACCACCTATGCACCGTCCATTTCCACCAGGTTTGGTTCAAATTGGCTTAGTGGTTTCAGACAAGAAGATTTTTTAATGAATTTTTCCATAGGGTCCCATGTTAAACTAAGTTTGGCTGTGGCAGCCATCTTGGTTGACATTCTCGTTCATCAAACACAAGTCTGAAACAGGACCATTACTGCCAAGTTGGGTTCTAACTGGCTCTGTGGTTTCAGACAAGAAGGTTTTTTAATGAATTTTCCATGAGGTCCTATGTTAAACTATGTTGAGCTGTGGCGGTCATCTTGGTTGATTTTCTTGGTCATCAGACAAAATTCTGAAAGAGGACCATCTGAGGACTATTGCTGCCAAGTCTGGTTCAATTAGTTACATAGAAGATTTTTAAAATTCATCCCACTTTTTTTCTATTTTTAGTCACATCAGCCATGTTGGTTGGATGTTGGGGATGACAAACATACTTTTGAAAAGGGTCCACCAAAGGACCATTCCACCAAAGATTGGTCCCAATTGGCCCAGTGGTTTCAGAGGAGAAGATCTTTGAAGGAAAGTTTACGGCGGACGACAGACTGATGCCAAGTGATGGCAATAAAAATGATAATGCAAGTCTTAAATACTGAGATTGTCATCCTCTCCCATTTTCTGCATTATTAAAAACCTCAGATATATTTCTGAATTTACAACATTTTCCAAAAGTTCTTTTCCTTTATCATCTGAAAATTAAAACATTTTGAATTTTACAGTAAATTGAGGACTTAAACTAAAGAACAATAAAACAAAATCCCTGTATTCTAAATTTGCTGCTGAACTTATAACCTAATAAAACAACAGAGACTAAACCATGAGAATCTTAAGTATTAAGTCAGAATTTCCTGACTCCCTTTTATATTCATGTTTGTGATTTCTTCTCTCTCTTCAGTTTGCTGAGAGGATGTGATGTTGCTTTTTGTTGGTGTGTCATTGTTGACATTTCATATTTTTTTTAATAATTCAAATACATTTTAAAACTCAACTGACTCAAGTATCCTGGTGTTACCAATTCTTGATAAAATATCATGATTCTACCCTCAGCCATTACATCATTAATTGCTTGTTTTTTATATGCTTGTCTTCCATTCTAAAACTTGTCCTTTTCAATTTTATTGTTTTGAAACAACACGCTAAATCCTAACATTTTGAGTTAAAAGATCTCAATAAGCAGAAAAAATCATGTATGGTGCAGTGATTTCATGCAAATTTTAGCAGAAAAATTTCAATATTTACCCTGACAATAAATCAGGAAAAATTCTTTGGGTTCAGTTGGAATGAAACTATTACATAACCAGAGGCTCCTAGGAGCTGTATCGCTCACCTGGTTTACAAATAGCCCAAAAAATCTCATTTAAAGACTAGCCTGTTTATTTTGCCCTTTGAAGATGAAATGATAAATCTTTATAGAAGACCTCAAACACATCATTTGTACCAATTAACAAACCTTTGGATTTGTTCAAATTGGAAACAAAATTGCCAATGGCAATGTTTTAGATATATCAAGAAGATTTGAGGACACTTTGTGGAGGACTTCACAACAATCATTTGTACCAAGTTACAAATCATTTGCACTTATAGTTCCAGGACAAAAGATGTTTAAAGTTTCAGTTAATCAGTAACAAGAATTGCCCATGGCATCCATGATTTTTGCCAGATCAAGTCAAAAAGAGGGATCTTGGTAGAAGATCTAAAAAAAATCACTTGTATCAAGTTACAAATCATTTGCACTTGTAGTTTCAAAGGAGATGATTTTTCAAATTACAGCCAATCAGAAACAAGAACTGCCCATGGGACCATGTTTTTCGACCAATCAAGATAAAATGAGGATTATTTGTAGAGGACTTCATTAACATCATTTGTACCAAGTTACAAATCAGGTGCACTTGTGGTTTCAGAGGAGATGATTTTTAAAGTTTCAACCAATCAGAAACAAGAATTGCCCACTGTAGCCATGTTTTATGCCGGATCAAGTTAAAATGAGGAATCTTTGTAGAAGACTTCACAAACATCATTTTTATCAACTTACAAATCATTTGCACTTGTTGTTTCAGAGGAGATGATTTTTACAATTTCAGCCAATCAGAAACAAGAATTGCCCATGGTGGCCATGTTTTTCGCCCGAGGAATCTTTGTACAGGACCTCACAAACATCATTTGCATGAATTTACAAATCATTTTTACTTGTAGTTTCAGAGGATATGATTTTTTAAGTTTCAGCCAATCAGACACAAGAATTGCCCATGGTGGCCATGTTTTCGTCCAATCAAAATGAAATGAGGAAATTTCATAGAGGACCTTTAGTACATCATTCCTCTTTGGTTCCAATTTGCCCAATAGTTTCTGGGGACAAGATCAAAATCTGAAATGTTAACAACGACGATATACGGACGACAGATGCAAAGTGATGGCAATAGCTCACATGGCTTTGCCAGGTGAGCTAAAAATATTTGCATGAATTTTTTTAGAATGGGAAGTTTAAAAAAAAAAAAATTTCCAACTTTGAAAAATTTGAAGAACGATCATGGTTATTTATTCAACTTTAAAACAGTAAATAAGGAGTAAGGGATTCTCCAACATGACAGCCTATTTTCTCACTGTATTTTGCAAAACCAATAACTACATTTTTTCTGTTGGAAAATTTGGTTAATAAAATATTATTAGATTATTATAAGATAATATTACATATGTGGTGTTTTTCCTGTTTTCTCATTGGTTAGTTTGGTCACATGACTACAAGGATATTTCATGTATTGACCTCTTGTAAAAGCATACTGACTCCATACTACTAAAATTAGATCTGGATTCGTTCATAAAATTTCTCCATATTGTCAAAATGTTGATTTTTTTTCAATTTTCTTTAATTAAATCTGTATAACTTTCATTGTCTACTTGTTTTACGGAAAGTTGAGAACTATAAGTGCCATACCTCTTTTTGTGATTGGACAGTATTCATTTGAACTTGACTGAAATAGCATCAGTTTGGTTATATAAATAAATTATGTCCATAGAGGGCTGATCAGAGTTTTGAAAGGGTACTACTAACAACAATTCCACCAAACTTTGGTCTCAATTGCTATAGTTGTATTTCCTCAGTAGTTTCAGAGGAACGGCATGTTTTAATATTCTTTTGCTGATTTTTCTATTTTTATTAAGGGCTATTCCATTAAAATGAATGTGGGAGGGTAGGAAGGAACTTTCAAACTACCCTCACAACCAACAAACTTTTTTCTAAATAACTTTACGTACATCTGATAGGCACACACTAAAATTGACCCAGGACCTATGTCATATAATAAAACTTCTCTTCCTACCCCCCCCCCCATACCCAATTAAATGGAATAGCTCTAATGGCAGCCATACTTGTTGGAAATCAGGATTCAAAGGTCACAATTTTGAAAGGGGACCATACAAAGCTGATTCTACCTAAGTTTGGTCCAGGTAGTTAAAAATGGAAAACTGACCTGAACCTCCTGAGCCATTTTTGGTCCGACCAAAAACAGATTAGTATCCAGAGTATCTACAGGTCCATATGTATCCCTAAACTGTAGGAATTCATCAGTAACATTGGGATAAAGAGCTGCACTAATAACATCAACATCCCTAATCTTCCTTCCATGTTTCTCTATCAAATCTTGTTTAATCTTGCCAAAATCTACTGGTTTCAATGAGGCCCCTGGTCGGCCTTCTATCCTATCTTTATCTCCAAGTATCTGGAAATAAATTAAAAACTTGTGACATATATAAACACCATATTTACAGGTCCTTGCAGCCTCAACTGTCAATTTCCACCTAAGATCAATTGGCAAGATCAAAATACATGTCCTAGGACAAATAGGAAGTCTTCATTTTTTTTCTGTTATACCGTATTCATGTGTATAAAATATGCATAGATTATATGCATCCCTTTTTAAGCTCTTAAATTGAGGAAAAAAAACTTAGTTCTACTATATTATATGCTCGGTTATTTTGGCAACAAAGTCCAAGTTGCATGAGATCGGCGTTTTTCATCATTTTCGGAATAGAAACATCTTTTCATTTTCATCGAGTCTTTCGATTTGTTTTATAAATGTTTTTATGCAATTAAAATAAAAGACAGTTTGGGAAAATGCCCAAGTTTTAAGACAAATTGATGAATTATTGACCACTTTGCAATCAACCTTCTAACTGCCAAATTGAATTTGTAACAAATTTTTTGAAGAAATTTTGTAAAACAATATTTAACTAGTGCTGTCAAATAAATTATAACACTGATTTTATTTTACTGAATTGTGTCAATCATTTATAAATGTTGATTACACAATGTCTCTACCTGGAACAGATACCGAAATAATTGGGAATAAAAACAAAATATGAAACCGGGAAACAGACAATGATACAAACAAAAATGGTGGTCGAAAAATCAGAACCGAGCAGGAATACCTTTCAATTGTCTAGCCACTGTCAATGCTCTTTTCACAAAGTCATTAGAGGTAGGAATTATTATCTCAGTTGTAGGTTTCAATCTCTTAATCAAATATGGGTATATAATGTCGACAATGGCGGCGATCGATTGTATTTAAGTTGTTCCCTTGAACTGACATTGAAAAGTGGTCAGAAAAAGTCTCTTGGGCATGTAGTACTACATAATACCCTTTCTCAGCTTTATTTCTAGATGTAAAAGAGTGTGTATAATGTACAAATGAATACGGTAATTAAAAATCTCTACGTTAAGAATTTATCTCCGATAGATTTTAAATCTTTTTCCACCAGTAGATGTCGGTATGTGTGTAATTCTAAATATTTAATTCTTTGACACCCCTAACAGCAAATGCCTTGGCCAGTAAAATGTTATGCTGTGATGACAAAAAATTGTTCATATCATGTACTTATAAACGTTATGTTTTAGACACACAAAGCCTTGTGTATTTCAGTTTTAACATTTTCATTCAATTGGACCATATAAAGCAGTTTTACCCTGGATCTCAGTGGTTCTGGATAACCTCCTGGTGGTTCTCCTAAATACCCCTGGAAATATTCTATAACAGAAACAGGAAATGAGAGTTCCTCTGCTCTGTCTTCTACCATTTTACTGGTTAACTTGTTTTGTACCATAAACTGTGCCATATCTCCTACAACTTTGGATGATGGTGTCACCTATCAATCAAGACTGAATGACAATCACAACAATAGAGGAATAAACTACCACATATTTTAAAAATACTAGTAAATGTCATAAACCTACAATATCATTATCATTAACTACTCTTTCGTTTGAATATTCTCTATTATTTGTTCTGCTTAATTTCCTTTGACAGTTGGATCACTCTGACACCTACCACAGTTACTTTTTTTCTGTTATTACCGGTACTCATATATAATTTTTACAGTTTGTATGATGAACTAATGTCTCCATTATCCTGTTCCCTCTATCCTTTGTCTGCTGAACAGAGAGTGGCAAATACACCACTAATTTTCAGGATGAGAACGAGTTTAACAATATATTGAAAGTAATCCAGATATGACGGTCACAGGAAACAAAAGGCAAGGAATTTTGACCGCCTACAGAAAACAATGGAAAGTTGGATAGGCTGTATCACAATTAGCTTACACTTTTTTCAAAACCATCAGTCCATGTCTATTACAACTGAAGAGACTCCCCCACTGTGCTCCAGTCTGGCTTTCCATATGAAGATCTGACAACCACCCTCCCTTTTTCCCGCCATCTTAAAAGGTGTTCAGTGAGTTGAGTCCTCATGACACATCTCTGGTACCTAGTTTAAACTTATTCTATAGTATCATCCTTAAAACTACTGATAAATCATTTTAGAAAATGGACTTTACTAAAATGCCAAATCAAAAAAGGGAAAAAAAATTCTTACCATCTTAATAAGTGATTATATTATTTCAACAAATTAGTGAGGACTTTTTGATGTTTTTTACCTTTGGTATATCACCTAAAAGTTGATTAGCTTCAGAGTACATCTTCTTAACCTCTTCAAACTGGTCTGCTAAACCCAAACTAAAAGCTTGGAACTGTAGATTTGTGTATTGACCTCCTGGAAAATGATTGTAAGTTTAAGAATGTAATATTCTATGAATATATATCTTTGGAGACGAGGTAGGTTAACCCTGTGTTAACCTTAGTGCAAGAGAGCTAAAAAATGCATGAAGTATAACATTTAGTATATTATTTCACAGATCTTCCCGCTCCATACAAATGTTAGTAAAACCATTATCAGACATGGCATATATAATGTGAGTCACCATATAAGTTCAATAATGAATTGAATAAAAGATTTCACAATTACTGGATATCTCAAAATATACATTTTCACATATTATTATGCCCATAGGATATATATCCAAATCCCGAAACCATCCACAGAGACTACTCTTTTACTGTTATTAATACACCCAATTTCATGTTTCTGTCATCAAGGAGTTCTACATGTAGCTTTATGATACACATCATAAATAGTGATTATAAATATTTTTGACACTTCTGACATTCATGTCTAGAACATGCATTACAATAAAATCAATATGCAGAAAATGCCTGTGTAGCCTGCTTCTGTCAATCAATTGAAGATGAGTATGTCTATTCCCTTGGTACATTTTATTCAATTAAAGTCCCAACAATGGATTAACTTTATTTATAATACATGATAAATATAGATGAACACAAAAACACCGTGTAAAACTAATGAATATATATATATAGATATGTATGCTAGGGACTGTTGGAGTTGTCTCCCTTATTACACCAAATGATATATATATGTATAGATAAAGGAGGTACAAAATGGCTTTAGTTACTGAAGATTCAGTAAAAAGTTCTGTGGAAATCCATTCATAGGTTTAGGGACTCAGATAACAGAGTGACATTAAGGTGGATGATCTAAGAAAATGAAACCTTCGAGTCAACACAAAATTATGTTTATGTATTTTGAAATGAATTAGAACAAAAATGAGAATATAAAATAATAGTGATGAAAATAATAACAGTATTACATAGATACAGAAGAATATCTTATATTTGTATAAAAATATTGTTTGATTACCTGGAATTTGATTGACATATACATCTGAGTTACCACTTTTAAGAGTTTTGCAACACTCAAAGGGTCCATATAAATTTCTAGCCTGTTCCCAGTATGATGAGTAGGTTGTTACATCAGGCAAATCTATTCCTGAAGTATACATATAAGTAGGTCAAATGATTATGTGATAGTCATTTAACTTAAAATGAAAACAAAACAACAAAAAACATAAAGCATGAGTACCCAGAGAAAACCGATCTAAGAATTCTTACACTGAGCAAGGCTCAGTAACTTCTATATAGAGACAATGATGAAAAACAGAAGTCACAACAACTAAAATTATTATATTAAAATTACTTCAACCATTCATGTCGAATGAATTCCAATGAAGACAAACAAAGATGTTACTCTGAAAAAAATTCGAGTAAGTATAAATGCACTAAAATCTTTTTTAAATTTTAAATGTTCATTAAGATACATACACATAAATTTTCGTCTTAAAAGAAATTGACAAAGGACTATAACAACTTTATATATTGTAATTCATTAATCTAAAAGTTGATTAAAAGTAAACAAGATTGCTACATAGCCATATGTGCCCTGCTGCAGAGAAAAGTTGAAGCCCCACAAGATATACAAAATGTATTATTGAAATGGCAGCATAGGATAAAGTACATGTGGTGACTACCAATCCTACAAAATTTGAACAAAATCCGATCAGTGGTCTCAGAGGAGTTGCAGCCACAAAGTTTTCCTATAGTGTCACATGCACAAAAACGTTAAAGTCCCATAACTCCCGTAAAATTTGTTGAATCAAAATCCCAGTGCGATAAGATCAAGTACACAAGGTGACTTACAATCCTACAAAATCTGAACGAAATCCAATCAGTAGTCTCAGAGGAGTTTCATCCACAGTGTTCCTATAGTGTCAAATGCAGAAAAATGTTAAAGTCCCATAACTCCCATAAAATGGTGGTGCGATAGAAGCAAGTACATATGGTGACTAGCAATCCTACAAAATTTTAACAAAATCTTATCTATGGTCTCATAGGAATTGCGTCCACAAAGTGTTCCTATAGTGTCACATAACAAAAACGTTAAGTTCCTTAATTCCCGTAGAATTTGTCAAATCAAAATTGTGGTGTGATAGGATCAAGTACATATGGTGACAAGTAATTGTGACGGACGCAGACCATTACTAAGTCCCTCCGTCGCTGGGGCTGGGGACAATTAAAAGTTGTAATACCAGGTAATTGTCAAGATGTGGATGTAATGGATTTTAGTGTAAAAAAGCCTCCATTCAGCAATTGGGACGGACAACAGTAAAAATGGTGCTAATACAAATATTATATGGAAATTGTAGCTGCTTGCCAATGAAATTTTCCTATGTCACTCTGTTCCACTTTTGTAGCAATAACTTTCCTAATAATAGTAAATACCTGTATCATTAAATACCTGTATCAAGATTTGTATTAACCAAGGATGAGACCACAGCACCCATACTTGGTTGAGAGGTCAGCCCAGACATGGAGTCTACAGCTACATCTACAACATCAGCCCCTGCCTCAGCACAGGCCAACATAGAAGCTACCCCAGCTCCAGCTGTGTCATGAGTGTGTACATGTATAGGGATATCTGGATACTTATCTCTCAAAGCTCCTATTAACATCTTAGCTGCTTTTGGCTTAAGCACACCTGCCATATCCTAGAATATTAAACTTACAAATATCAGTTTGAAACAATCAAAACCATAGCAAATCATTTAAAAAACTAATACTGTTAAAGTTGGTAAAAATATTGCTAATAAGCTTTCAGTATAAAAATATTATAAATGATATCTCACACCTGAAAAATATTTTATAAACAACTTTTAAATCTATATTCAGATGTATTGTCTGTTAGAATTTAATTTGAAGAACTAAATATAAAACTGTAGTGGTAACATTCTACTAAAACAAAACATACAGTATGACACAATTGTAAAAACAAGAACATATGACTCAGCTCTAATTAATAATTCAAGTTTCTTAATGAACAATCAGTTCAAACATGAATTATAACTAGTTGCTTAGTTATGAAAGAAATAAAAAATATAAATTCCCTGCCATACCACAGTTGCTATACCTTTATACAAAGTATATGAGTTCCAGCTTTAACTAACTCTTCCGCTAAGTCTGTATAATACTGAAGATTATACTTATGAAGATTAGGATTAGAAACATCTCCAGTGTATGACATGGCTGCTTCAATGACACCACCTATAATACAAATTTTTAATTTTAGATGAACGTCTTTTTTTATAAGCTGATAACTATGTGCATATTACATAAATCTGTTTTCATACTAAAAATGTTAATATGAAACAAATACAGTTTGTGTTGAACACTCTTTATTCCAATACTACTGATATGTGGAAGTTGCTAAACAGGCTCAAATATTTGCATATTACTGACAAGTAAATTCAGCACTGTTTCTTAGAAAATGCTTCTGACAGTCAAAAACATCAGTTGTGCTAAAATATTTTTATAGTCCCTAAGTCCAAAAGTTATATTATTTTATCATTTGGAAGTTGAACCTGATAGCCTGGCTTTATTAGATGTGTTTTTTATTTTCATATAATGTAAATTCTAGCTTACTTTTCAGTCATTTATTTTAACTTTAAAATTTCCAAAAATCTTTGGTATTGATGTAGCTTCATTGTTTTTTTTTCACATTTTTTTATCGCATTTGAAAAAAGGAAATTTGTGTGAACAATCAAAATGCACAATATGATGTGTGTGAATTAATACTGTGGTTCAAAACTTGATATGAATGAGTCAAAGTACTGGATAAGTCAAAGTTTTCTTCAAGTCCCCTGCACTTTAACACAACTGAGTTTCACTGTACACTAACAATGCAAAACAACAATATAATGATATACTTTCTCACTGAACAATTGATATCCTACATAAAAATATGATAAAAATTATGTTGATTAAACTGGAATATAGGGATGAAACAAATAAGAATATGAAACAGCCAATTATTGTTGACAATTTATATGCTCTTTTTTATTTTTGTTTAGGGGAAGTATATCTTTAAGTTAATCTGGCAGTAAATACCTGCTTTGCCTACAGCCTCCATTCCTACCACTATATTTGGAAGGTAGTTTAGTGAATCAAACACACGGAATATATCCATGCCATACTTAACGGCCAACTCACAAAATCTGAAATGTACAGAGTACAATCAAAACTCATTATCAATTTCTAATTTTACGTAAAGTTGGATATTTCTATAGAGGCAGACATAATTGTGATGATGGACCAGTATTTTAGAAGATTTTTTTTTTATATTATCTGTCGATTTCTCTATTTTTTATCACGGATAATCATTTTTGTATAATGTCCAACGCCCTAAATAAAATTTGAAAGGAAACCAATTACGGACACATCTACCAAGGCAGGGTCTCCACTGGTCCAGAAGTTTCAGATGAGAAGATTTAAAAAGAGTTTTTGATAATTTTTATGCTCTTAGAAATAGCAGCCACATCATAACTTATAGACCATTACATCAAAATTTTGCCCCAGCTAACAAGTAGTTCCAGAAGAGAAGACCCTACTGAACAATTCAGAATAATTCCAACAAAGTTTGGTCCAATTGGTCAGTGGATTCACAGAAGATTTGATATATATTTGTTTATTTTATGCTGATTTATTCTAAATTTAGTCAGGGCTACCATACTCATTTGGTCACTCACACATAAAACAAAGAGGACCGTCCACGGACAATTCCTTTAAATTATGGTACCAGTTGACATATAATGTTTTCAGATTTCTAACAGCCTTTTGTCAAAGGATCAGGAACCCTGACACATTACTGAAAAGGTACCATCAATTAAATATTCCATCAAACTTTCTTTTTAACCCATAGTTTAAGGGCATATCCACCAGTTTCAAGGAACATAATAATAATACTAAATACTATACCCGCTTTTCACGTACTTTTTATGTTTCAAATATAACTTAATTAAGGTATTTAATCCTGAGTAATATGGAACAGAAATGACCCTACTATGGAGATTGTACATGCAACCTAATGACTGATCATGCATAAATATGAGAGACAATCAATATGTTCAAAACAAACTTACATTTTTTGAAGATTATTTCAAAAACTGATTTTGAATATTAGAAAAGCCCCCCTGAAACAAAAAACGGAATACAAAGGAAGAAAATTTAACCATACATGTACACTAAATAAAAGAAGAATGAGTGCAAGGGACACTGATGCCCCCAGTTATAAATATGCAACATTTATTGTACTAGTTCAAACCTATTGACATTTTTTCTTTGAAACTTAATTAGTAAAAGTGATAGAGTGTGCAAAACGGTATATTTGGCAATTTTAAATTCATAAAGGGACATAACACAAGAACAGTGAAATTGACGCCATTCAAATTCTAACTTGATCAGTGTTTGGTGGTAATAAGTATTGTGTTTAAGTTTCATAACATTTGGTTGGGGCAAAGTAAAGTTAGAGTGCGGAAACAGCAAATTCGGCAATTTTTCAATTCATAAAGGGAATAACTCAAGAACGGTAAAAGTGGCGCAAACCAAATTGGAACTTGATCTGTGTTTGGTGGTACAAAATGTAATAAGCATTGTGTAGAAGTTTCATAACATTTGGTTGAGGCAAAGTAAAGTAAGAGCCTGGAAACGGCAAATTCAGCAATTTTATTTATTCATAAAGGGACATTAATCAAGAACGGTAAAAGTGATGCCACCCAAATTCGAAATTGGTCTCAGTTTGGTGGTAATACGCATTGTGTATAAGTTTCATCACATTTGGTTGAGGCAAAGTAAGTTAGACCGGGAAATGGAAAATTCTGCAATTTTACCATTTATAAAGGGACATTACTTGTTTGTTAAATTTAGTTAGAGTTTTACACCGTTTTCAGCACATTTGGTTATTTCACAGTGGCCATCCAAGATAGGGTCTGCCATCCAATATGGAAAAAATACGGCTTTTTCTGTACGTTTCCAGTTTATACAGTATCTATCTAAAAGATGGAATCATACCGTACAATACAATAGAATATGGAAAAAATACATGTTTTTTTGTACATTTCCGGTTGTACAATACAGAAAAGATATTGTACCGTCATGTGTCATGAATAAGGTTTTCTTATTGGATTATAAATATAGCTGTATAATAAATTGGGCATATTGGTCTGACTTTAATATAACTCCTAATCTATTACAGAAAGAATTTAAATTAATATAATTACAAACCTATATACCACATTGTCTGGATAATTGGTGTAGCCTACAGCATTTGCTCCCCTTAGTAACATCTGGAAAGGAATGTTTGGAATTCTTTTTCTCAATTCCTGCAATCTCTCCCAGGGACATTCATGTAAAAATCTCATGGCAACATCATAAGTAGCTCCTACAGACATAAAAAAAGTTTCATAAGAAAGTCTTTTTATACATAAAGATTTTGATGATACAGTGGAATCTTAGTCACCCAAATGTGAACAATTTTAAATACCACGGTTCCTCAAACCGTTTTTAATTCTTTATACAGATATTTTTTAAACTAATTACTCAAACTGCTTTTGTCAGACCCTTGGGTGTATATTTCAATGAGATGGGAAACTATACTTTGGGCATGCTTAGAAATCGTGAATTATAAAATCTGGTCACAGAAATTACTGTTTCTTCAAATAGCATATGTCTCCGAAAGTACTGATACAACAGGTCTATCTATATGCAGAATTTCAGTACTTTCAAAGTCTTAATTTTCCCACTTTCAAGGATTTCAAGGACCTGTGCGAAACCTGTCCAACACAAGTTACAATTTATAACTCTTTATCTAAAAATACAATTTTATTTCTGGTCTGTTTCCATTCCACAATTTTGCCACAAGATCGATCTGGCATATCCATGTTAAGAATAGGAAAACATAATAATATGTCATACTTTCGGCATCTTTATTTTATTTTGCTTTCAAAAAATTATCTTTCTTGTTCCTTCAAATAGCTGTTTTAATGTCAAAGTCGAAAACGGCAACAAACTATAATGGACCCGCCATACTGTTGACAAATTCGCAACACGTGACCAAAAGAGCATCTCACAAATCATTTTTACTACATGTGTTCAACGTTTGTTGACATTCATCTTGTTAGAATATATATAACCATAACCTTTCAATATCTAATAAGAGGATTTGTTTTCTAAAAAAAAATCATTTCATTTAAATATTTCAAATTTATTCCTCTGAGAAACATGAATACACAAGTCCATTCCAAACTTGTTTCGTATTTCTTTTCAAAAGATAACTTCCAGGTAGAAAACAAATCAATAAAATATATTTTAAAATCGTTCTATTCTATTTTTAATGGTAAATGGTTGAAATGGTTAAAGAATGACGAAATGAACACTCGATGAGGACTGAAAGTAATTAAATTACTGAAAATATTAAAATTACTGACTGTCACCAGCCGGTAACAATATTACGGACTATCTTGGTTGTAAATTAAATTGAATTTCTCTTGCTTTCATACTTCTGTATTTTTTCATATTCATACGCTTAAGTTTGCTTGACTCAAAACAGTTTTCCCCTATACCCATTTCTTATTCGATAGAGTTATCTTTCTATATATCTTATTTTTCAGTGAATAACTGCATGCAACCCTTTGCATTGTACCTTGATTTAAAATTGTATTGAGTTCATAAGAACTATTTGCAGATTGGTGGTACTTTGCATCAACAGATCGTCGTGTCAACAATACTCCAGCATGGTTAGTTTTTATCTAAACTACCAGTGCTGGACTAAAAACTACCTTAAACCTGGACGGACTGAAAGACCCACAGACCAAAGAACTATATGCCCGGACTGCCTTACTGGTGGGGCATAAAATATTTCAGTTATTTATTATAAAATTTGTTTCAGTTTACACAAAGTGTAAGAGTTTAAAACTGAGACTACCCTTATTTTTTATTGTAAAATCTATTGTAGCTAAAAGACGTTTTACACATAAATTTGGATTATCTGCCCCTGCTCTCTGGTTTTTTGGAAAAGGGTGAATTGGTGGACTACTATTAAGTTACAACAGAATTTGGTAATTTTACCTCCCCAGTTTTCCAAACTGTACAAATTGCTGAATTTATGTGCTGCAAATGGGGATATTCTCTTCAAATCGTATGTTCTAACTCTTGTAGCAAGAAGTGACTGATGAGCATCCCGTAAGGTAGTATCCATCAACAATAAACCTTTATGTTCTCTGACTTTCTTTGCAAATGCTTCAGGACCTTCCTTAACTATAACATCTCTCCAACCAGTAGGTGGTACCTTTACTGTTAATTGAAAAAAATTCTCTATCATGTATTGCTATTAATTTTCATCACTGTAACAAATATTAAATCAAATTAATACACCAAATATAGACTTTGTAGTAATTGGTTAACTTGGTTATTGGACATGCACTTTGAAATAACCCTGAAAATCTGCTAATTGTTTATATTAACTAATAAATAATACAGATTTAATACAAATCATTGTTCAGCATTAATTAATACATTCAATTAATCTTTTCTGGCCTATATTTGTATATACTACTATAAAACTGATGTTCACCTAATAAAGACATTATTTATAATAGAAATGGCAAATTAAACCAGAAATAGTTGAGAGAAATCTTTCTGATAATACAAGACTCCTGAAAACCTAAATGGCAGACTGTACTCATAGTTGAGATGATTTTAAAACAGTTTTTATTTATATCAGAGGGAACTATTACCAATATTTAATTATATTTTATAATACAACAGCAGTCACAACAAATTTTTTGAGTTAATTTCATTTATACTTCAAGCCAATAAAATTATGCTGTGTATTTATCTTAACATCTTTCAATCAAAAGGCACAGTTGTAATGGTGATTTTGGTTGTCTATACATACAATGTTATACAGTGTTCCAGATAAGCAGAATATTTGAGTAAAACATTTTTTACAGTTCTTAACTTATTTTCAAAACACAAAATACCAAATACAAATAAAATTCCCCAATACACAACTGAATGACAAAGTATTAATTTGTGGTCTGATGTGCTTCTTGATGGTAACACAGAAGGCAGCACAATAATTGATAAAACAATAATATAAGGTTCTGGTCCAAAATTCTATTTCTTTATATTCAATTCAAAATGAATAAAGGAAGTACATGTACCAAGTTTTGAAATACTCGTATCAAAAACAGGTTATCCCACTTTTCAAGAAAATGATGTGTAAAATACTCAATGCATCCAAAGCTAACATGGAACACTTTTACAACCAACATTACTATAGTAAACTAGAGGCTCCTATGAGCCTGTATTGCTGACCTGGATTCAATTTGCCAATCAAATAAAATCATTAACCATCCAATCCTATGTTAGGCACTGGTGGCCAACTTCGTTGTTAGTTTTCATCATAGGATAAATATCATTGCTACCAAGTTCAGCTTGCTTTTTCTTATTAGCTTTTGAGTTAGAATTACATGTTACCAGACACATTTCTGAAAAGGGCCATCTATGGACAGTCCCAGTCATCAGACACAACTCCGAAAGAAGACCAAAGACCATTTCTGTCAAGTCTGAAATAGAGTTTTCCCATACGATCCTATTTTATAATAAGTTTGGCTGTGGCAGCCATCTTCGTTCAGTCTGGTTTCAATTGGACAAGTTTTTTAGACAAGAAGATTTTTAAATGAATTTTCCCATAGGGTCCTGTTAAATTAAGTTCAGTTGTGGGGGTCATCTTGGTTGACAGTCTGGTCATCAGACTTAATTATGAAAAAGGACCATCTAAGAATTCTGGTATTTGAAATGTTAGACAAAAAAACTAGAGGCTCTCAAGAGCCTGTATCGCTCACCTGGATTTAACTTTTCACCTTGAGCAGACCTAAAAATTTAAGTGTTGCAGTCAATTTGGCTGGTTTTTCTATAGGATTCTGTGTTAAACTAATTTCAGCTGTGGCAGCCATCTTGGTTTAGTCCAGGTCAACGGATACATTTCTAAAAGAGAACCATTTAAGGACCATTTCTGCTAAGTCTTGTTCCAACTGGCTAAGCGGTTTCAGACAAGAAGATTTTTAACTGAATTTTTCTATAGGGTCCAATATTTAACAAAGTTCGGTGTGGCAGCCATCTTGGTTGACAATCCACGTGATCGGACATATTTCTGAAAGAGGATCTCCTAAGGACCAATGCTGCCAAGTCTGGCTCCAATATGTCAAGTGGTTTCAGACAAGAAGATTTTTCAATTAATTTTTCCATAGGGCCCTATGTTAAACTAAGTTCTGCTGTGGCGGCCATCTTGGTTGACAGTCTGGGTCGTCGCACAAAAATTCTGAAAGAGGACCATCTAAGGACCCATTGCTACCAAGTCTAATTCTAATTGACTTAGTGGTTTCAGACGAGAAGATTTTTGAGTGAATTTCCCATAGGGTCCTATGTTAAACTAAGTTCTGCTGTGGCGGCCATCTTGGTTTACAGTCCACGAAATTTGACACATTTCTGAAAAAGGACCTCCTAAGGACCAATGCCGCCAAGTCCTGCTCCAATATGTCAAGTGGTTTCAGACAACACAATTTTTCAATGAATTTTCCTATAGGGCCTATGTTAAACTAAGTTCAGCTGTGGCGGCCATCTTGGTTCACAGTCCGGGTCATCAGACACACCTCTCTAAGAGGACCATCTAAGGACCATTGCTGACAAGTCTGGTTCCAATTGGTCAAGTGGTTTAAGGCAAGAATATTTTTCAATGAATTTTCCCATAGGGCCCTATGTTAAACTAAGTTCGGCTGTGGCGGCCATCTTGGTTAACAGTCCGGGTCATTGGACATATTTCTGAAAGAGAACTTCCTAAAAACCATTACTGCCAACTTTGGTTCCAACTGGCCTTGTAGTTTCATATAAGAAGGTTTTTGAAATTCACCCCCCCCCTTTTTTTTCTATTTTTAGTAACAGCAGCCATGGAAGTCGGGGATGCCAGACATAAGTTTGGAAGGGGGCCAGCCAAGGACCATTCCACCAAAGTCTGGTCTCAATTGGCCCAGTGGTTTGAGAGGAAAAGATCTTAAAAGCAAAGTTTACGCTGAATGCCGTCTTTAAAGGGCAAAAACTCCTATAAGGGGTCAATCAACGATTTTGGTCATGTTGACTTATTTGTAGATCTTACTTTGTTGAACATTTTTGCTGTTTACAATTTGTCTTTATCTATAATAATATTCAAGATAATAACCTAAAACTGCAAAATTTCCTTAAAATTAAAAATTCAGGGGCAATAACCCAATAAAGGGTTGACTGATTCGTCTGAAAATTTCATGACAGGTAGATCTTGACCTGATGAACATTTTTACCCCATGTCAGTTTTGCTCTAATTGCTTTAGTTTTTGAGATATAAGACAAAAACTGCAGTTTACCCCTATGTTCTATTTTTAGCCATGTCGGCCATGTTGGTTGACAGGCGGGGTCATCGGACACATTTTTTAAACTAGATACCCTAATGATGCTTGTGGCCAAGTTTGGTTCAATTTGGCCCAGTAGTTTCAGAGGAGAAGATTTTTGTAAAAGTTAACAGACGACGACGACGGACGACGGACGCCAAGTGATGAGAAAAGCTCACTTGACCCTTTGGGTCAGGTGAGCTAAAAGGGATACTGCAATCCCACATCATTTGATTGGTAGCTTTGTTGTACGCTATATTAAAGGTCATAAACTCGTCACTCTTAAAAGAAAATTGGACCATCGTAGGTTCTGACCCAGACTACTGACTTTAGGTTGACCTTTGATGTCTGATGTTGACTAGAGGCTCCCAGAAGCCTGTATGGCTCACCTGGACTTTGTCCATCTTGCATGGCAGCCTGGAACATTGCTGTCAGGTTCCAATTGGCTCATTGGTTTCAAACAAGATCTTTCAGTGAACTTTCCCATTAGGTACTATGTTAAACTATGTTTGGCTCTGGCAGCCATATTCAATGACAGACAGGATCATCAGATATAAGTCCGAAAGAAAATCAACTAATGACTATATACTGCCACATTTTTTTTCCAATTGGCCAAGTGGTTTCTGACAAGAAGACCTTTTAGTAAATTTCCAATAGTTTCCTATGTTTAACTATGTTCGGCTCTGGCAGTCATCTTGGATGGTGGATGGGGTCATTGGAAAAACTTCTGAAAGAGGATCACTTAAGGATGTCAATCATTCCAATTGGCCAAGTGGTTTCAGACAAGTAGACCTTTAAGTAAATTTCCCATATGGTCCTATGTTAAACTATGCGTGGCTGTGGTGGCCATCTTGGATGATGGACGGGGTCATTGGATACAATTTTGAAAGAGGAACAACTAAGGACCATTGTTGCCTAGTTTTGTTCCAATTGGCTATGTGGTTTCAGAGGAGATTTTTTAAAAAGTTTACGGATGGTCAAGAAATTTTCTAAGTCCAAGGGTCATAATTAGGTCAAAAGAAGGTCAACTGGAATAAAATGATAGACAACTTATAAGTACTCATTACACAACTATATACTAAAAATCAGCTTAATATTTACAAGTAAAGCCATTAAAGATTACCATTTTGCCTGTTTTACCCTTATGTTCTATTTATAGTAACAGCGACCATGTTTGGTTGGTCGGCGGAGTTAATGGATACATTTTTGAAACTAAACACACTAAGGATTATTGTCACCAAGTTTGGCTCCAATTGGCACTAGGGTTTCAGAGGAGAAGACTTTTTTTAAAGTTTACAGATCAGGCACAGATGGCAAAGGCCAAGTGATGACAAAAAGGCCAAAAAGTAACAGAAAATGATAGGATTGTAAATAACTATGTTGGTAATTTACATTTAGTGTGCACCACATGACTAAGATTTTACTGAAGAATAATTCAACATAAATCACTTGATCTACTGTGTGTCAACAGTGGTTGTATTGTTGTGAAAAGCCAGTCTGGTTCTGTAGGTCAGATGACCAAAGAGCAAGAATCCATCATTTAAACTTGAAGATTTTACTGAGTTTATGTCATTATTTAGAAAAAGCAAATTTACAATACATGTATATAAGTTGTTTAGGATGTTATGTTTAGAAGAAAAGAAGCTGCTTCAAATAAGGCAGACATGCTAATTTACAAAAAATCATTGACACCAATAATTTTTTGGTTTAGAAGCAAATGCAGATATATTAATCTTAAAAGTCATAATACTAGTATTAGTATGAAAGTAAATCAAATAATTCCCATTTAACCTTTAAAAAGTAATACTACTTAAAAATTCTATGTTCTAACATGATTCAACTAAATATACAGTCAAAATCTTATAGTGTTAAAGTGACATACATCACTTTTCAATATTTAAATGCAGTTCAAAACACTCTAGTTGCATGCAAAATTTAATAAAAATCTGACATTTAGGTACACTTGAGGAACATATTAAACAAAAACCTATGTCTTGATGTTGCTTAAATAATCAAATTATTAATAAGAATTAAATGTAATAACAAAGCAATATTTAAATTTTTAATAGTTCATAGGTGAAGACATCAACTAACCATGACATGACAACAGCGGTATATATCCACCATATTATAAATCGCAATTGACTAACTGCATTTATCAATCTATAGTGTAGCATTCAGCAATCGGTCCAAAACAAGTCACTGATGTCAAAAATAAACAGAAATCAACAAAAATCCCAAAACAGAGAATTTGATTAAACTGAATAGAAAACATTAAATAATAAATGACTATATGGACAACTACCCATGACCATCAAGAGGAATTGTGACTACCAGGTGATTATCTATTCAAGCCCAAAGGACAATAATGCGAACCAAATTCAATAGTCATAGAATAAAGTTTACACATCATGGTCTGTTATTGTGTGAAGTTTCATAAAGAATGGGAAAATTTGTTACAGACACACAGACAGACTGGTTTCCACCAACTTCTCCCCCAAAACTTTAAAGTGTATGGAATACTCAATATTGTTGATGTCAATCTAGAAGAGGTACATTGTAGCCTCTACTAAAGGCTAAACTCTTTTTCTACCTTATTTCCTATACATTTTCACTGATAAAATGTAAAGTAATCAAGTCTTTACCCATTTTTGTGCAATCCCTTTATCATTTCCATATAATGGATCGAAATATTAATTTTGACTGTATATATAAAATTGTTAAACTTTTGCACAGGCATGAGTATCATAAACTTGAATAAAATAGTCATTAACTCTTGTTAAATATGCGTAAACAAAATTTTGACAATATCACATGCACACACCTTCAAAATTATTATAATTTCAAGTAATATTTGAATAAATACCAGCTTACTACACATATGCAGGGCATTACAAAATATTAAAAATAAAAATTTATTTCAGTTATTGAGGGTATTTAAAAAAAAAATTCTGGACATCTCAATAATAAATCTCAATAATTTCCATATGTAAAACAAAAACATTTAGTCAATTATTTGGAAGAACTTCAAGAAGGTTCCATGGAAGAAATTTCCTGTGAACAATTAGACCACTATGTATGCATGATTTAGTCTTAATGTTAAGTTTGTCAAACTTTGAAGAAAGTAATATAATATTCTTGCAAAATAAATTTATTTATGCTTAATGATCATAGCAACTAAATTTATATGGAAATATATGTCCATGCACATTTAAAGCAAAATGTGGTTTTGTATAATGATTCTTACCATGTACCCCAGTTTCAATGTCTACAGAATTTAAAAATCCTCCAAATTAATATCTTTGGAAATTACATTAAAATTGTTTTATAGGTATACATATCTACATAAAATAAAGAGGAAGTAGCTCTTCTCTCCATTTATTACAAAATACATGTATCAATATTTTTTTTTTCAATAAAAAAAACGACAGTGTCCTTTTATACTGCATATGAAATAATCATTGGTAAAATGACCATGATTTTGTTATAAAAGAAAATTATGGTTATTTTGAAAGTAAAACAATGATCTGTCATACTGACAATGTTCAATTATATCGACAGTTTTGATTTAATCATCTACTTTTAACAATACCACTAGGAACCTCCCATAAGAATAGATGTACATAGATGTGTGTGAATGGCAGCCAACCACAATGATTGTTAATAACTTTATTGACTTACTTTCACTTTCTATTCATATCACTTTAACTTTCTATTTATATCGATAACCTCGTCATAACAACAATTATTGTAACATTACTTCCGGCTAACCGCATAAACTGCAAAAGTTGTACTTCACAGTTTTATTTCATATGTATACTTGTCCTGATGACGCCTTGCTTGATGGGGAAACATGTCGACCAATAAAACAATTACTTTGCGACATTTACGAGTGTTGTTGTCTTTAATGTGTACTAATGTTCAATTAAGTAATATGAGCCAATTGACTTTAGGTCATATGATACATTTCATTCAATAAAAGAAAACGAAGTTTCCTATTGCTTGTCTCCTTAGTTTGTGGAAACTAAATCTATATATAAATACCCACAGGCTGAAATAATGATCCTTTGTATAAAAAAATAAGCTAAAACTGTTAACACTTGGTACAGCTCCAAATAAAGTAAAAACATTTACTACATGTACTAGTGTCTAAATGCACCAAAAAGAGAATATGATATCATCACTCTTATCGCTTTAGAAAATATACTCTGGAATCACCATCTGAAATTACCTAAATAACTACATTAAACACCTGGTCTCCATGTTAACTCTAAGTCAGCAATAAAACCTAGTACATATATGTAGAATATTCTTAGCAACAACATTAACAACTGATCAATTTCCACACAAAAGCTGCAGTTACTTACAACAAATATTTCTTGCCTAAAATTTGACTTGGCCAAAAGTAAAACTTGCCTTTAATACTGAAAACTTCCTCACAACACACATAATAGTAAAGCATGCCTTACTGATAGTTTCCTCAAAACACACATAACAGTAAAACTTGCCTTACTGATAGTTTCCTCAAAACACACATAACAGTAAACTTGCCTTACTGATAGTTTCCTCAAAACACACATAATAGTAAAACTTGTCTTTCTTCGCATTGTGTAGGAGATTCATAAAATTTGGATGAGGCAAACTTAAGTTATAATGTGGAATCGAAAAAATTCACAATTTTCCAAGTTTTAAAGGGGCATAACTCTAGAACCGTAAATAACTCACTGCCCAAATTCGAACTCTGTCTGAGTGTTGTGGTTCTGAGCATTGTGTATGAGTTTCATAAAATTTGGATGAAGCAAACTAAAGTTAGAGTGTGGAAACCAAAATCGGACAGACAGAAGGACAGACGGTCAAGGGTTACACTTAATGCCCTCTTCGTCTAGCAGCAGGGGCATAAAACTTGCTTTACTGATAATTTCCTCAAATCAAACATAATAGTATAACTTGCCTTACTGATAGCTTCCTCAAAACACACATAATAGTAAAACTTGCCTTACTGTTAGATTCTTCAAACACACACATAATAGTAAAACTTGCCTTAATGATAGCTTCCACAAAACACACATAACAAGTGGTGATATTTAAATCGAAAGTGTCAAAAAGAATCATATGTCCTTTATCTGCCTTCGGTACCAAGAACTTAAAGGAGATTAACTTACTGTTTCTTCTTAAATGTTTAGACTTAATAGAATATGTGCCATTCTGTTAATTCAGTATTTGTTAAATTAGAACACTATCTTGAGTGATGATCAGTGTTTTCGAACTACAAATATGTCTCCATTACTTAAAATGTTTTTTCTTAACTGCGCACTTCTTTACGTTTTATTTAAAATTCATATTAACAGTCAATCACTAGAACCACATATATACTAATAATGTAAGCTCAGATAAAATACTACTGTAAATATATTGTTACAGTACAACCAAATATTCAACATTGCTTTCCCTTTCCCTACCTATAGGCAGTTCTGGAACAGTTGGTTGTATTTCAGAAGATGGGATATCCGTAGCTAGAGGAGTAGATGGACCATTGACCATACATTGTCCTATATAATGTAACAATTTCTGTGCTCTGTTCTGTGATGGTTGGAAAAGGAACAACTGAGGATTCTCATCTATAAAGTAGGTATCTACTACACCTGACAAGAACTGTCTGTTCTCCAATACATTCAACAAGAATGGAATATTTGTCTACAAAAAAAACCAAATATTTAAAATTTGTACTTTGAAGGAATTTTGTATCCAATATTTTATTCCATGTACATGTATATCCAAACAGAACTACTACTTCAGAGTATAAATTTCAGGTATTATTTCAACGAACAGTTTCAAAAAGTTACATTCATTTATTAATAAATACAAACACATTACAGATAAAACTAGAACTGTGAGTGACTTCACTGAGTGATACCCCCGCTTGCAATACTTTACAAGCTTTAAACATGTAAAAAAGTTAAATTATCTCCCTTTGCAAGCGTCCAGCAATAATTATGTGGCTTCATGCACATCTAAATATGATGCTCAACCTTCATATAAAGTTTCATCAAAATCCATTCAACTATTTAGGATGATTTGTACTTACAAGCTGCAAACATGTAAAACCCTTAAGTTGGATTATCTCCCTTTGCAAGCACCCAGTGTTAATTATCTTGAATCATACACATCTACATATGATGCCCAGCCTTCATATAAAGTTTCATAAAAATCCATGGAATATTTTAGGAGGAGTTGCGCTAACAAGGTACAAAGACAGACAGACGGACAATACAACTGACCAGATGGATGAACAGATTGACAGGATGATTCTTATATGTATATACCCCCCCCCCCCCCAAAAAAAAAAAAAAAACCCTTTGTTTGTGGGGGGTATAAAAAGAAAATAAATTACATAAAGATTACATCTTACCTTCACACCTCTTATTCTGAATTCTTTCAAAGTCCTTAACATTTTTGCACAAGCTGATGGATGGTCCCTAGCATGAGCTATGACTTTAACTAATAATGAATCATAATATGGTGATATTATAGCACCAGCAAATCCTAAAGCACTGTCAAGTCGGATTCCCATACCTTCTCCACTTCTGAACACCTATAAGTACACATCTTAATGGTTTGAATTTAAAATATAAAATTTAAAAATTGTCAAGCCTTGGTAGTTGTTATTTATTTTGCTGTCTAATATGTTTATCTAGCACATCTATGTATTATACATGTTGTACATACGGAATCAAATTTTGTTTTGAACATTTTTTTAAAAAAAACACTGATATGACTAGCAGGGTTCAGAAACATTTCTTTAAATGGTCTCATTTTTGCTACTGCATAATTCTTATGATTTTATAGGTCAATCACAAAATATAAAACAAATCTTTTGTAGAATTATTATAGTACATTTTAACTATAAGCTACCCAGAATCTTTAGCAAATCAATCTCCAGAAAGAATTTTAAAAAGAATTAAGAAACATTTTTATAGTTATTTTAATTGTCAAAGAAGCAGATTTAAAAGTATTTTTTGTTGTTTTTTAAAAAGAGTTTTCCAATGCAAAACCTTGGTTTTAAGAGAAGCAATAACCAAAACTTTTCAAATTTGGATCCGTTGTTTCTTGTGACAAAGTGAAAGTTAGGTTTGATGTTGATATTTTATATGGCTATTGTTGTTCCAGTTCTGTTGTTTATAGTGACAAAGTGAAACTCAGGTTTGATTTTGATATTTATCACTATTGTTGTTCCAGTTCTGTTGTTTTTAATGACAAAGTGAAGGTAAGGTGTGCTTTTGATATATATAACTACAGTTGACTCTCGTTATCTCAAACACACTTAAGTCGAATTTTCAGATGAGTCAAATTTCATCAGTAGTCCCAAATGTTATACAATGCACTTGAGCAGCTCCTGTTAACTTGAATTTCGTCTATCTCGAACAAATTTTTGCGGTTCGAATGACTTCGAGATAACGAGAGTCGACTGTATTGTCATTCCAGGTCTGTTGTTTCTAGTGACAAAATGAAAGTCAGGTAGCGCAACACCCATAACACATTAAAGACTCCCCTGTAGATATAAAACTAGAGGATCTCAAGAGCCTGTATCGCTCAACTGGATTTAACTTGTCCACCTTCAGCAGGACTGATAGTTTAAGTGTAGCAGTTATCTTGGCTAGTTTTCCCATAGGTTCAATGTTAAACAAAGTTAGGGTGTGGTGGCCATCTTAGTTGACATTCAAGGTTATCAAACACATTTCTGAAAGAGAACATTGCTGGTATTAGTTTGGTGTCCAAATGGCCAAGTTTAAGGTATGGTGACTGCAAATTAAATTTTCCCATAGAGTCCTATGTTAAACTAAGTTCAGCTTTGGTGGCCATCTTGATTGACAGGCCAGGTCAGTGGACACAATTTTGAAAGGGGAACATCTAATGACCATTGTTGCCAAGTCTGGTTCCAATCGGCCAATTGGTCTCAGATGAGAATATTTTTTAATGAATTTTCCCAAAGGGTCCTATGTTTAATTAAGTTCAGCTGTGATTGCCATCTTTGTTGACATTCCGGGTCATATGACATAATTCTGAAAGAGGACCACCCAAGGATAATTTATGCCAAGTTTGGTTCCAATTGGCAAAGTGGTTTCAAACAAGAAGATTTTTTAATGAATTTTCCCATAGGGTCCTTTGTTTAACTAAGTTCGGCTGTGGCGGCCATTATGGGTTGACATTCTGGGTCATGCTGAATTTTGGATCGGCACCAAAAACATTTTATTAGGGACCATTATCTGATCATTCAAGCATAATATTACTTCCATCTGTCAAACAGTTTCTGACAAGAAGATGTTTGTATGTTTTTCCCATAGGATCCTATGTTAAATGTATCCCGTGGTGGCAGCCATCTTGGATTTCAGATCAGGGTGCATAAATGGCCTGGGCAGCCATGTTTTTGAATTTCTGATCGGCACCAAAAACATCCATTTTGTTAGGGACCATTATCTGATCATTCAGGCATAATATTACTTCTATCTGTCAAACAGTTTCTGACAAGATGTTTGTATGTATTTCCCATAGTATAGGATCCTATGTTAAATATATCCCGTGGTGGCAGCCATCTTGGATTTCAGATCGGCACAAAAAAACATAAACTTTGTAGAGGACCATGTAAGGATCATTACTGCAATATAACAATTCAATTGCTTTTGTAGTTTCAGAGGAGAAGATTTTTTAAATTTCAGCCAAGCAGAGTGCTTAAATGGCCCTGGCAGCCATGTTGAATTTTGGATCGGCACCAAAAACATAAACTTGGTAGAGGTCCAACCAATGAGCATCCCCACCAAGTATGATTTCAATTGGCCATGGGGTTTTGGAGAAGAAGATTGAAATGTGAAAAGTTAACGGACGATGGACGCAAGTTATGGCAAGAAAAAGAGTAGACTAAAATGCTGCTAAAGGGGCCGCTCTCGCACACGCGAAGTGGAGAGGGATAAGCATAAGTTGGTATAACTTGTTTCCCAATCCACTATAAATTATATTAGTTTAAATTCAGAGAAAAAAACAAGATTAATGAATCATTCAAGACAATGAATCCGCATCAACTCGTTGTCCTCAAATATAGTTCCCCATATTTTATATGTGTATTTTTTCCATTTTATTTTTCCCACTTTCTGTTTACTTTTTTTCAATTATCCTAGTTAAAATATAAAGTACAAGGGTCAAATTACTTGATTGTAAACAGTTTTTTCATCACAAGTAAGTAAAAGTTGTAATTTAGTGACTGTCAAAATGGCCCAATTTCAGGATGTTAGAGGATATGTGAAAGATAACTATACCCCTTAAAGAAATTTTGGGGATTTTCTTGATTTTGTAAAGGTAGAATTTTCTAAAATTTTAATATATTTTCCAGTTATGATATTTTAGATTTAATAAAAGAATTAATTTGACTTAATGCTAATATGAAAATGCATTATGAAATAATTGTGGTCTTGGCCCATTTAACCAAAGTTTGGTCCCCATTGGGGGAGTGGTTTCAGGCGAGATTATTATATACTTTTTGTAAATTTTCTATTTCAAGTGAACATGGCTTTATTTGTCAACATCCAGACTTCCAGAACATAATTTTGAAAGAGAACAACAGTTCCATTACATCAAAGTGTGGTCTTTTTTGGCTCAAATAGTTTCAGAGACCTTTAAATGTTTTTTTTAGTTTTGCTGCTGTAACTATTTTTTTAAATGGCTGCCATACATAGATTTGCATTATTATTTAATTGGCAATACAGGTAATATCATTTCATTTCAGTGAAAGTGTACAATTTTGAAAGGTAATACTAAAATATTATTTGTCAGTAAAGATATAGTGAAGGTCAGGATACTATTTTAACTATAAACCTTGGTCAGATGAGTTTTGGGAGCATGGCTAAAAAAAAATCAGAACATTTTCCAAATACATGTGTATCCATGCACAAACCTCTATTCTTCCTGTATCAGGTTGGAACTGTCTAGCGGGATCCTCTGTAGTCATCCTACATTGTATAGCACATCCATGTAAATCTATCTGGTCTTGTTGCAGGCCAATATCTTTCAATGAACTACCCTCTGCAATCTTAATCTGTGACTGTACCAAATCTACCCTGCAAAGTGCCAATGGAAAGTTATGTCATCATTTCAAGATTTAATTAAACATACCCTTATATGAAATTAATTCTACATCAACTCTTATTATATAATATGTCTGGCCTGCTTACCCGAAAACTGATATATATCAACAAATTTCAGTCAATACATGACATTATTAAAACTATTTCTCAGGGATGCAAATAAATTAACCTCAATGCATATGCAACTGTACCTAATATCACTCATTTTTCATATGTGGTTCTAGTTGAACTGACATTATCATAAAATTTAATGCCGAAGTGAATAAATAATGTCTCATGGAAAAAGTGGGAGGAAAATTCATCTCAACAGAAATGAGATATACTGATGCAAATGTAGAACAAATATCTTTTCATCCTGCTTCCAGTTAAGCTGACCAATTCACCAACTTTAACATGTCTGAAGGAGAAAGCTAAATAATTTCCATGGCAATGAGATGTACCAATGCTAATGCACTATATACAAAATTCTATAAAGCATATATAAAAGTTTAAGATTTTACATTACTAACTTTAAATTTGGTGATATTTGCCTGAAAACCAACACATTTGTCTTAGTTTCATGACTTCTATCATAATCAAGGCAATAATACTGAACTAAATTTCAAAATGGTTTGTCTAGATTGAGCTCTACTTTACTTCAATGTTTTTCCAGTCATTTTGTGGCATTTAGTTTTATTGCAGGGGGTGACCATAGAATAGAGAGAGCATCAAACAACTATGACAGGAAAATCCCCTTTGTTTCCGTGTTTCTGTGCTCTGTTAAGTTATTTTTGTCTTAATTTCTGTAGATTGGATATCGTTAACTGATTGATAGGTCATTGTTGATCTTTCCTGTTTATTATTTATCAAAATATGTGTCAAGTAAGATTTTGGTTTGAACTCACATTTATCATTTTTCCCTAAAATTTAAAACTAAAAATCTTTGGAATGTCAAAAGATTTGACTACTGATACATGTATATTACTGGCATATAAGTTATCTATCAATTTAACATTTTTCTGTTCCAGAACTGTTTATATACAATTTACAAAATTATATGAATATAAACTGATCATGCAGAGCTAATTTCATAACAAGAGGCTCTCAAGAGCCTGAATCGCTCACCTGGCAAACAATGCACTATAAACTAAATTAATATATTAATGTTTGTTGTAAATTAAACTGAGTATTAAAGGTCATGTAAAATGCTGCAAAATACCTTTAAAAGCCTTTCAAGAACCTCTGGAAAGAAATGGGCATGAGTTCTCCCTACGCTTGATTAAGATACAGTCATGGTCAATCTGATGATTCACAATACAAAATACAAGCTTTCATTCATCTTAAAATACAAGTATCCATTCACTAAGGATACCATGTTTACTTTAAAAACCAAATATTGTTGAAATCCGAGCAAGTGTAAAAAATGGCAGCCATTTTAAAAATGGCCGTCCAAAACAAACTTTCATCATCACCATTCAACTCAAGATACCATGTTTACCTTGAAAGTAGCTTTCATCTTCATTTTCTTTCTATAATTCAGGAAAAAATAGCAAAAAACAACATTTTGACCCCTATGTTCTATTTTTAGTAAGGGCGGACATGTTTTTTGACCAATCAAAAATCCAAGCATTAACTTTTTGCAGGATACCCTAAGGAACAATCTTACCAAGTTTCATTTGATTTTGAATAGTAGTTTCAGAGAAGAAGATTTTTGAAATAATAACATAAAAAAAAGCCAAAAATGTCAAAAAAGGGCAATAACTCTAACATCAGTTGACAGATTTTCATGAAAATCAGCACACAGGTAGCTCTCATCTGTTCACTTTCAACCTGCCAGAATTTGCCGTAACCTAATGATCTTTGAGATATTTGCAAAAAACTGTTGTTTGACCCCTATGTTCTATTTTTAGTAACAGTGGCCATGTTTTTCGACGGATCAAAAATTGAAGCATAAACTTTGTGCAGGATACCCTAAGGAACAATCATGCTAAGTTTTATCCAAATCCATTAAGTAGTTTCAGAGGAGAAGATGTTTGAAAAATTGTTAACGACGAAGGACGCCAAGTGATGGCAAAAGCTCACATTTCCATTTAGGAAAGGTGAGCTAAAAAAAATACAATGCTACCTTAAAGGAAACTCATTTATACAAAGTAAATTTAACTTATCTCATTGTTCCCAGAAGATAAGGAAAGAAAATTCTATGCTTCTCAATAAAACAATTCGTTTGTTCAGTTTGTTTAGTTTAGTTACTTCCCAATAGGCTAATACATTGTACATCCAAACCACAAACAAGAGACTTATTTTGTTTCCAAAATGATTTTCAAGTAAATTTTACAAATTTATACAAAACATTTTTACCCTGTAACTTCCTCTGTGACTGTATGTTCTACCTGTAGACGGGCATTAACTTCAATAAAGAAATATTGTCCATTAGAATCCAGTAGAAATTCTACAGTACCAGCATTCTCATATCCAACATGTTCAGCCAGTTTTACAGCATCTGCAGTCATACTATCTCGGATTTCCTTTGGTAATTGTGGAGCAGGTGCTATCTCAACAACTTTCTGATGTCTTCTTTGAACAGAGCAATCTCTTTCATAAAGATGTACCACATTTCCATGGGAATCACCTAATCAATTCAACCATTCAAATATTTTTCATATGCTTAATTTAAAAAAGTCATAAAGAAGCTAGACAATAAACGGTTTTTAAAGGATTCAACCTCATAAATCATACATCTCTCCAAAATACTGGACCGGAATTGCTTTATGTATATTTTTATATGATGCACTACCCTTATGTGAAGTTTTAGTGTAAGCAATCTTACAGTTAAAGAGAAGTTACACTTTAAAGTTAAATCAAATGTTTAGTTAAATTATCTCAACTTCAAGATATCTGACGGGAATTATTTTGCATCGTAAAGTGTAGTACCTTTGTGTTCGGTTTCACTGAATTATCTCTAACTGCTAAGAAGGAGTTTTACTTATAAGTTCAATACTATATGATGAATAAAATAAATGCATTATTAAGTCAAATTATCTCCAAAGGGTTTATAGTGTGCTATCTTTCTGTAAAGTTTCATTGAATTCCAGAAGATGGGTTAAGAGTAGTTGTGCTTTAAGGATTCAAGGACAGATGGACAGATGGTGGGAGAACAGGACTATTCTTATATACCCCACACCCCCGTGTTTGCAGGTGGTATAATTATGCAAGAAATATGAATCATGAATACTTGCTGAAGTTGTATTGAATATAACTATCTAACATGATCTAGACTACAGCAAGTAAGATAATCACGCACAATTTTTAAGATGATTAACTCTAAACTTTAGGAAAAATTAATACTTTTGAACTTATAACAATGATTTATACATACATATGAATTTCAAACTATACAGTTTAAACCAAAATATGAAACCTATAATTTTGAATACAACTTCTAATTATGTGGTATACATTTACCTAAAATTTGAACTTCTATATGTCTTGGTCTTTCAATAAATTTTTCCAAGAAGAGAGCTCCATTACCAAATGCTGCCTCTGCCTCAGAGAACGCCCGATGAAAATTCTCGTCTACTTCCTAAAATTACAACCATTTCCCTTGCAAATAAGATGGCTTTCTATTGTAAATAGTTGAATAACAACTGAATGGGTTTTTAGCAGTATTTCTCCCGTGCATGATTTTTCAACACAGTATAAAAAAAATTAATTTAGTTTTCATCTTACTTAAAACTGAAGTTAATTCAGAATTTTATTTTGAAGATGATAGCTTACCAATATTTTGGTTTTTCAAAATATTTCAATAATCTATGAAATCAAAAGCTGAGTCAAATTATCACTAATGTTCACTAATGAAACTTAAAATTAGAGACTGACATTTGAGAAAAAAATGATGTACACCGAACCTGCTTTAAAGGGTGTATTAAAACTTTTCTCCCTTGGCTCTTTTTATGTAATGGGTTATTATACTACTTTGATCTAAAAGCTATTTGGTTATTTGTTATACCTCTAATTTTCGAACTACTCTCATTCCTCTTCCCCCACCACCAAAAGCTGCTTTGAATATAACCGGTAGTCCATATTGTTCACAGAACTGTAAAGCTTCTTCAGCAGTCTCTACTGGTCCTGGTGTTCCTGGTACAACTTGTACACCTGATAAAAAGTACATGTATAATAAAAGCAACAAACACTTTAGCAGCAATTACCAAGAAAAGTGATAGGCTTATTTTAAACTAAACTTTTTATGAATATCAGCTTAACGAAAAGTTAAACAAATAGTATATATCACTCTTATGATGGCGAGACAAGTCTATCTAACACCCCAGGGCTCAAGCATATTTCAGCTTTAGTTGAGAAATTGAAAAGTAGTTGCTTGATTACTTCTTTGCATGTATTTGAAAGCCCTAGGGGTAAAAAAAAGAATCAAACACCAATGGAAGTAAAATGGAGAGACCTAAGAACCCTCGGGTCATTGAATCTTGCACTTACATTGGTCAGGGTTCCCACACCTTTTTCTTCCAAAATTTTATGACTTTGCCAGGAATAATTAAAAATTTTCAATGACCTTGTGGTTTCAAATTGTTAGTTCTATGTACCCAGTTTTTTCAATCAATATTAATGTAGATTAACATGCAATATCTTACTATGTTAATTTAACCTTAATGGCAATGACAATTATTAATTTTTTTAACTTATTCTTGGCTACTATCTCTCTTCTTCATAAACGAAATGTTACGACTGAAGTCACTCTCCTGGTTTTTCAATCATGACATTTGGTTGCGAAAAAGACAGATACGCAGCCATATTATTGCCAGTAGTGATCCATGACATTTTTCAATTCAACTATTTTTTAAGGCCTTTTTTGCAAGAAAAAAATCCACAACTTTACCAGGATTCCATGACCTGTGTGAACCCTGACTGGTCTTAGATTCTATGTATCTCACCGCCTAAAAAGTGCTGTATCTCAATGGTGTAACATTACCTGCATCTATTGCAGCCTGTCTAGCTTCTACCTTATCTCCCATTTTTCTTATGACTTCAGGTGAAGGACCAATCAACTGAATACCAGCTTCTACACAAGCTTCAGCAAAATCTGATCGCTCAGATAAAAATCCATACCCTGGATGAATTGCATCAACTTCATTTTCCTGAAAATGGAATATTTGTTAGACATGTTAAATGGATTCAGTTGTTTCAGTTACATATAACATAATATCAACTTCGGGCTCGTCTAGATATACCACATAACACAGTCAGCATCAAAATTGAAACTACCTATTATTCTATATGTATTAATGCATTAACCCTATATTATCCTTCAATTAGATTTGCTATCTTGACAGGGGATATTGTAAGCATGAAACCATATCTCCCTGGTAAAAATATTGACATGGAAAGGTGTGTAAAAATTATACAAACACATTAACACCATGGATTAAAATTAAAACAAACATTTTTGCACAGCATATTAAATTGTTGAATAATTCATTAAGAACCTGACCAGTAATCATTGTTCTAATTTTTGTACTGTGATGTTATTAAAATTCATTAATTGTTAAATAAATTAACCCTTACAAACTTTTCTTGAGATCATTTAATAATCTTTATTAAATAATAAGTAAAAATCCACCCTAACATGGTAAAATCAGGATGACCCATATGTTGTCAAAAACAATTTCATGTTAAACATCACATTAATATGATGTTTCAGCCTTGTGCAATATGACAAGATTTAATCAGTTGGACTGTTAATTAAAAAAGTTAATAACTAGCTGTTTCTGTGTTGAACAAAACAAAACAAAACACCCAGTTAGTAACACTATAATAATGAATTCAAATCATGTACCTCATGTTTAAATAACATTTAAAGATCCTTTGTTTTCGAATGGTCCTTACAGATTTTTTAGATTGAACATAAGAATGCTTAATGGTTTAACCAAATAACATGAATCAAACAAATAACAAAGCTCAACAACTTTTATTTTCATTTACAGATTCATTTTGTGCTTAGAAATTAAACCTTAATTTATGAAAATACTCAGTAAAAAAAAAAGATTTTTTTAATATGACATAAATGATATGATATGATTATTATTATGAATACCAAGATGCAAATTAATGACAAAACTAGAACTGTGAGGGGACCTCACTAACTATACCCCCCACTGCTGTTTATTTAATGGACTAGGGCATCCTTATCATGGTCAATTGTCTCACAATTTCTAAGTCCAACTGGGTATAACTGAGGGAACAAAAGGGTATAAAATTATGGGAAAAAGTATAGGACTAGGACATACTTCCCATGCGCACCACTAAGTACTAGAATCTAACAGTATGCAAAGTTTCATTAACCTCTGATAAGGCATGTTTGAGAAACTGCGGGTACAAAAAAAATTGGGGGATAGACAGAATTTCTAAGTCCAAAAGGGTATAAAATTATGGAAAAAAGTATTGGACCAGGACATACTTCGCATGTGCACATCTGCGCACTAGGATCTAACAGTATGCAAAGTTTCATTAAACTTTAATAAATTATTAAACGTCGTGTCTTATAACTGTAGATCTTTGAATCTAAATGTTAATTCTGTGATTGAGCTGTTAGGTGATCACGATATTTGTTTGTTGCAAGAACATTGGCTATATGATTTTGAATTACCTAAATTAAATAATTTACATCCGGATTTTTGGGGAAAAGGTATTTCATCTATGAATTCTAATTTAATTTATTGTGGTAGACCATATGGTGGGTTAGCTATTTTATGGCGTAAAAATTTATGTTGTAAATGTAAAATTATAGAATATGGAGATACAAGAATTATGGGTGTTTTGATACAGGCTGACCAGTTTAAATTACTTATTATTAATGTCTATTTACCTTTTGACTGTGCTGACAATTACTTAGAATTTATTCAATATTTGGGTAAAATTCATAGTATTATAGAAGAAGCTGAGACACCCAATGTAATTGTTATAGGGGATTGGAATGCTGGGTCAAGTGAAACTTTATTTGGCAGTGAATTGAGAAACTTTACAGACGAACAAGATTATATTGTCAGTGATATTCGTTTGTTAGGGGAAAATTCTAATATTTTTACGCATTTTAGTGAAGCGCATGGAACTGTTTCATGGATTGATCATATTGTAAGCACAACATCTAGTCACAGATCGATCAGTGATATAAAAGTGCATACTAACTTTGTAAGCTCCGACCACTTTCCAATGTCTTTTTCAACTAACATTTTGAAATTACATAGATGTGATACTAGCTTGATCAGTAGAAAAGGAATGCAACGACCAAAAATCATTAACTGGTGCAAGTGCTCCGACATGGACATCAATTTATATCGGAATAATCTATCGGCGCTCCTTTATGATCTTCATTTACCGGCGGATTGTTTTCAGTGTCGAGATATGAACTGTACTAATATATCTCATCGTACCTCTATAGAAAATTTTTACAGAGACATTATTGAATCAATTAAGAAGGCAAGTGATTCATTGAGCAGAGATAAAGTTGGTTATTTCAATATCATACCTGGATGGAATGAACATGTCAAAGAATCCCATGATATGGCTCGAGAAGCTTTTTTGATGTGGCAGTCATTTGGAAAGCCGAGATATGGACCTGTTTTTCGTCTGATGAATACAACTCGATTGTCGTTCAAGTATGCTTTACGAAAGTGTAAAATTGACAGTGATCAACACAAAGCTGATGCTTTGGCTGATAAATTGAAAAATAAGGACATGCGTGGATTCTGGAATGGAATTAATAAAGAGAATAATAAGAATACCCCTTTATCGCAATCAGTGGACGGAGCAACTGGTTCGTATGAAATTGCACAAATGTGGCGAGATCACTTTAATGGCCTATTGAACTCTGTGAACAATAACAAATACGAGAATTCTGTAAAAGAAAGCTTAAAGGTGTGCCCTATTTCTGATGATGCTATTACAACTGTAGAAGAAATTCAGTCCATTGTAAATACTCTACATTCCGGAAAAGCAGCTGACAGTGATGGACTTGCTGCAGAACACTTGAAAAATGCCCCTCATATTTTATTTGTGTTGTTATCGCTGCTATTGTCTTCTATGTTAATTCACTGTGTTATTCCGAAGGACTTCACTCGAGTGATGCTGGTACCAATTCCGAAATCTAAATCTGGTGATCTCACAGACAAGGATAACTATAGGCCGATTGCATTGACCTCTATATTATCTAAAGTGATTGAAAAGTACTTATTGAATTTAATGCAAGATAAACTTTTAATAAGTGACCATCAGTTTGGTTTTAAGGATGGCCATTCTACTGACTTGTGTTTATTCGTTTTTAAAGAAATTGTTTCTTTCTATGTAAAGCATGGCAGTCCTGTGTTTGCCTGTTTCTTAGATATACGCAAGGCGTTTGATAGAGTTAATCATTGGACTTTATTGCACAAATTACTACAGACAGACATCTCAGTTTTTATTGTTCGTTTTCTGATGTCATGGTTTGATATTCAGATTTATTGTATTCAGTGGGGTGAATTCACATCTAATGAATTTAATGTACGTAATGGTGTAAGACAAGGGGGTATCTTGTAACCCTATCTGTTCAATTTTTATATTAATGATTTGAACAAAGCGTTATCTGGAGCCAATGTTGGTTGTTTTTTAAATGGAGTGCCGCTAAATAATTTTTGTTATGCTGATGATATGTGTATTATTAGTCCATCAGTTGCAGGTTTGAGAAAACTTTTATCCATATGTGAAAACTTTGCTAATGAACACGATATATTATTTAATACCAAAAAATCTGTTTGTATGATTTTTAAGACAAAATTTTTGAAGATTTATAACATTCCCAAGTTTTATTTAAATGGAAGTGTGATGGAATTTGTTGATGAATTTAAGTATTTAGGTCATATGATATGTAATGATTTGAATGATGATTGCGATATCAAAAGACAATATCGAAGCATATGTAGAAAGGTTAATATGCTGAAACGTAAATTTAATAAGTGTTCATTTGATGTTAAAATACAGCTCTTTCAGTCTTATTGTATGAATATTTATTGTGTGTCATTATGGTCCAACTGTGGAATATCGTCTCTTACCAAAATGAAAATAATGTATAATAATGCTTTCAGAATATTGATGGGTTTCAGTTCACGATGTAGTGCTAGTGGTATGTTTGTCAGGAATGATGTAAGATGTTTTCAGGAAATGAGACGTAAAACTATCTATAGTTTGTATAAACGTTTGCAACAGTCTGATAATCAGCTTGTTCTTACTATTCTTGGTAGTGATTTATGGTATAGTTCGTCTTTACTTAGAAAATGGTATACTGAAATTTATGTGAACTTTGACTGACATGTTATTAAATTTGAATTTCTAATTATATTTATTGGTATTTTAATTCTTCATTTTTCATCTTGTATATTTAAAATTTTCATTATATTTGTATATAACTATGGACTATTTATGTCTGAAATAAATTATTATTATTATTATTATTATTATTATTATTATTAACCTCTGATAAGGCATGTTTGAGACACTGCAGGTACAAAAAAATTCTGGACACACAGACAAGATAGATGGACAGACAGACGGAAAGGCTGATTCCTATATACCCTCCCAAACTATGTTTGCGGGGGGTATAATAACTTATTGATCAGTGAAAAAATATATAGAAAGCTCCTATGTAGTGAATAATTTCTCAAAAGAGGTTAATGATCTCAATATCCTAGCTTTCAGTAAATCTTTGCATCACTCATGGTGAAATCCTTATCCTGATAGCTATGCAATGATCCACATCATTTAACATGTTCTACATAAAATATGATAAACAGAATATAATATGGGTTTTTCTTATATTACAATGCAAATTCCTATGATATGATAATTATAATATAATAGGATTTTTCTAACTACACCCCAAATCAAATCTTTGGCTTATATGATTATTTAGGACTAATATGGGATGTGTTAAGGAAAAAAAATATTTGATATTCTTATTATTCCAAACCTATGTTCCATAGTACAATAAATATAATAGTTCATTTTTACTTCAGATGTCTGGAACAAAAGATTTTATGATTTTTTAACTCATTCATCAAGATATTATGTTAACTTACCTGTTTTTTTTTCAATTTTTTTTATCATTGTAATATAATAACTTATTTTACCTCAGCTATCATTATAATCTCTGGTATGTTAAGGTAAGCAGCCACAGGTGGCAAACCTCTGCCTATTAAATAAGATTCATCTGCCTTCTGTCTATGCATGTGCATCATATCTTGCTCAGAATAAATAGCTACCGTTCGTATCTCCATTTCAGTACATGCCCTAAATACTCTTATAGCAATTTCACCTAAAAATATATCCACTTTTTAATAAAACTTACAACACAAGTGAATTCCTTAATGTACAGTTTTAATTCAGATTGCATAGGAAAATTTGATTTTATAATAAACTGTAGATGGTTTTACAAATTTTTGGGGAATCAAATTGTTATAATGACTCTTTAGTGTATCAAGCATGCTATGAAAGAAGCTATATAACAAAAGCAAGAGCTGTTTCTTTAGTAACCCTTTCTGTATCATAGACTCTAAAGAAGGAATCAACAACCAGAAAGACTTGTCTTACTGGAAATGACATCTCAGCAGACATGACACATGAAAGAATGTTACGCAGTATGCCATTAAAAGGCCAGGACACATACCCTAATGGGGGCCTTGGTGCCCAAGTGTTCTAGGTAGTTCACCATGACTACTAATGATCACTAGCCTGTCAATACTGAGCGGGGTGTGTTCGACTCGGATATTAATTAACATGGATTGCCAATATTTCTACCGAAGGTCGTAGTTCTCTCCAGGTACCCCGGCTTCCTCCACCAATAAAAACTGGCCAACGTGCTAAAAATGTGCTGAAAATGGCATAAAACCTCAACTAAACAAACAAATTACCCTAATACCCTAATGTCGCCCCTGGCTTTTTAGTTTTTGTGCTGCCTCATTCTCATTCTGTTTACTTTGCCGTGTTTTTTTAATTCTTTTGGTTAAATATTTGTATTATTTGTTTGCTTTGTTACTGTTCTCACAAATTTGCCTTATTTTTGAATTTTGGCTTTTTCAGCTCAATCACAGGTACTGCTGATCCAAACTTTTACTTAAAATAATATCAAAATACCATATTCAACAGACTACACTTCAGAAAATTAAGTTAGGATAAAAACTGAATTGAAATATAACTCATACATCTACATTACATTGTATATTTCCTACCTCTATTAGCTACCATCAACTTTTTAATTTTAGAACGAGTAGTTGGATGCTGGCTTGAGTACTGACGCAACAATCCACCAGGCAACAGATATCCATGATTCTGTTTGGTTGGTATAGACTGTGACAGGTGACATTTGGCAGTAGTACACAGGTTAGAAAGTCTGTTTTGAAGTCGTAGCATGATTGTTTTCTGTAGTCTATTCAGTTAATGATTCAGGACTTTCAACCTGTAAGAAGGAATATTTCATTATATGAATATTAGCAAAATATTTCGTGTAAAACGAACAAAATAATTGCCCAGAACATAAATATCAGTGATCAGTAGTATTGACATACCTGTTTAGTGTCAACAAAAGTTTCAGTTTTCATCAAAAGAGAAGGCTAAAATATTAATGCCACTACAGGGGCCACTCTTGGATCTGCCAAGTGGACAGGGATTAGCATAAGTTGGTATAACTTGTTTTCCAATCCACTATAAATAAATTTTAAACTAAAAGTTTTAGGGAAGTGGTGTTTGTTTAAACCATAATTTTACCAAATGAACTCAAAATACCTAAGATTTTATTTCAGGTTTTCTACCAGCTGCTTAGCAAATCAACATATTCTTTGAAATATTGCATGAAATGATTTAGAAGGTTATTGTACTGCTGAAACTCAATAAAGAAAATAAAGCAATAGAAAGCTTTTGTAATTTACAGACACAACTACAACCAATCTGTGTGCATTAAACTAATAAGTACATATCTTTAACTGAAAGACTCATAATTTATCATATTTTTTGTAAGAATCACATTGGGAAAATAACAATTATTTCAACCAAGATCTATTCATTTAAACACATTTCTTTTATTTAATACTTCCTTCTGAAGGAGATGATAACCCTAGATACAATACACAAAAAATCTGCTATCAGCTGCAAATATTACATAAGTTGGATATTGTTACTTGGTATAGTTATGGTTAATGGGTAAAGGATATGATCCCTGTTGATTTTGAGTTCAAAATTGAAAATATCAAAGGTCATGGTTACCGGATTACAGTAGTTGCTGATCACTGAATTCAGCCTTTCTTCTATTTGCCATTTTTAGCACATTGTATAAACATATTTGTTCAATGGGAAACATTATCATGTTTTGTCTTTCTTTGTAGAAGGTACATGTATCTTCATTACAGAAAAAAATGTTGCATTTCACTAAAGTTCAAGATGACACCTAATCTGTTATAAAAGCAAAATTCTTATCTACCAAGCACATTAAAACTGTACAACAGATGAAGAAAAATACCAGTTAGTTTGCATGAGATTTTTGTTTTCCATGTCCATAATATCTAACTTGTATATACTACAGTAGTCTATCATTTTATTCTGAAAGTCTTTATATTTTTTAGTTTTTATTTGAAAAATTTTTTTCATTTATTCCAAATATAATATTACAATCAATTATAACATATTCATAGTTATACATGTACAAATTTAGGACAGTCCTAAGATCATCCATAGAATGTTACTCTTACGATAGCTTTGAAAATTTACATTCCAAGATGTCCTATGATTATCCTAACATGGTCCTAGAATGTGTCCTACGATATCTCATGACATATCTTTAGTTTCAAAAACTGTTTCTAAAATATGCAGTAACTTGTAGTGATTGACCCAATGGAAATTACTATAATACCTGTCTTCTAATGATGAATAAGAAAATACATGATTTATGGGTTGGTATTGTCATTCAGTTCCCAAGATATTAGAAATATTCAGAAAATAGAGTTCGGAAGGACAAATTGGATGGTGCCAAAAATACTCTTTACAAACTCTACTCAAAATTAGTGATTAATTTACATGCTATTTTGCAGTCAAACTCGAATCACAAAAACAAAAATTTAAAAGCGATATAGTCAAACCTGTGTCTAAAGGACAGCCACAGGACAGGAAAAATGAATCCTTTGTACTGAGGTTAGTTTTACTGGCTTTGTTCATGGCAAGGGCCTTTTAATGGTGTCCTTTAAAGACAGTGATTTGCTATACAGAGGTGTCTTTTAAATAATGAATGGTTATTTAATGTAAATCTTAATGCTTGTTCAAAAATCACCCAGAGGTGTCTTTTAAATAATGAATGGTTATTTAATGTAAATCTTAATGCTTGTTAAAAAAAAATCACCCGTTTGATGAAGAAATTTAATTAATAAATGCTGCATTCCAATCATCTTCTCTTCAAGATATTGAACTATTATCATTTTTTTCATGTCCATCTTCATACTTTATGTTTATAATGTTTGTTTAAATTTTCCTTGAATTCTATTTAATACTAGATGATTAGGAGAAAATGCATTTATAAGTTTTATGGGCAGAGGGACAGACAGGGTGATCACTATGCCCCCCTCCCCAATCTTTGTTTGTAGCTTATTAAAACTAGAAAAGAAGTATGCCCCTGCGCTTGATAATTATAATATTTTGTTAAGACTAATATTTTTAAAATAAAGTGTGCCTGTAGGGCACAAATAATGCCCCTGCCTGACCATAAGAAATTATAAACAATGCAGCTAGTACGAAAAAAATGAATATTTGGAAAAAAATCAAAATCCTGTGGACATGCACACCTCCATTATGTGTATAAACATCCTACAAAATATTAAAGCTGTAGTAGGAGGTAGCTGGACAAACCATGTACCTATATCTGGACAGAAAATGGGTAAATTAATATGCCCCAAACCCGACTCTTCGTCACAGGGCATAAAAATGTTCTGAGTAAATTTTACAAATATAAAAACTTTTGTCAATAAAATCCTTATTATCTTTCCTGCAGGACAAAATATCAAGTCTAATGACTGGTAATTTAAAAAAATACTCTAAATTTTTATCTAAAAAATATTGATGTAGGTCCATTACATAAAGTAAAATTCTTAATGAGTAAGAAATAATATGTACATACATATAAAATTGTTTTAAAATGAACATATTACAATTAAGAAATAATTTACTTCCCTGATAAATTATAAACTTTACATATAATAATTCATCACTTCCTTCTATTTAAGTATGTCCTGGATTTTGTTAACTGTGAAATACCTTGTGTACATTTTACTTTGTATCAAATACAGTCAAACCTGCTTTAACAGTTTAAAGGGCACTTTCTTTCAGGTCCCTTGGGTACCATTTATAGACAGGTACATGTACAATTATGTATTAATTTTAGTTGTAAGTTGTGTCAATGAGACAATAATCTATCATAAGGCTAGAAATTTTTTATTTTTGCAAAAAGTGATAAAATAGACACAGAAATACAAGCAATTACATTTAAGATGATATTGTTGCTGTGAAAAAGAAAAGGGGCTAATACCTCATATCAAACTAGAGAATGCCCCATCCTCCTTGTATTTAATATATGAAAGCAAGTTATTATAGCATAAACTTTATAGGAACAATTTCCCCATTTCAGTCTCAAAAACAAATAATTTATTGAATACAATGTAAAGCATTCGAGTTACCAGTTACTTCGTTTGGGAGACTTTGTAACAGTTCAATGTTATAGTTATTACTCGTTCAAATATTTTTTTAAAATTTTCTACAAGTACAAAGTTTTATTTGGTTAAGATGTGTTTCTCCTTTTATCATTGTGCAAAACATCTATCCAAATTTTGTTGTTCTCTGAGAGTGAAGCAAAACTTAAAATCTGAATTCAACAAGATTTGGATAAATGATTTGCGCAATGATAAAAGGAGAATATTCCAGGACTTTTGGTGTTAGTTGATTTTGAGAAAGCCTTTGATACTATTGCGTGGTCCTTTATTGAAAAAAACATTAGAATTTTATGGTTTTGGTCCAACTTTTAAAAAGTGGACAAAAACCTTCTATACAGATATTACTAGTACAGTGTGTTATAATGGGCATGTTTCTGAGTTTTTTTAAGTCTGCCAAGGGGATCCCTATCACCCTATTTATTTATACTTGTCCTAGAGTTGTTGAGTGCTGCTATCAAAGCTGATCCAAATATAAATGGTATTAATATTTGTGATTCAGAATACTTACTATGCCAATATGCAGATGACTCCTCTTTGATCTTGGATGATAATCCAGCATCCCTGGAGAACAGTTTGAAAATATATGAAAAATTTTCTGAATGTGCTGGTCTGAGAGTTAACCTTGATAAAACAGAAGCCATATGGATTGGAACTAAAATAAACTTTCAAGAAAAACTTTTACCGGAAAAAGACTAGCTTGGAATACATCAGGGAAATTAAAGTTATTGGGTATTAGCTATGATCTTTCCAAACATGACAAAACCACACAAAATTTCACAAAGAAGGTTAATGGTGTTAAGAATATATTAAATGCATCGTCATACAGAGATCTTACATACAATGGGAAAATTATTGTCATAAAAACATAAGCCCTTCCTACTATACTTATACAGTGCCTCACTGTTTTACCTAACCCACCAGATACTTTTTTCAAAGAGATAGAAAATATTTTATATAAATTTTTATGGGATGATAAAAAAGACAAGATTAAGAGAAATATTCTTATTAATGATTATTCAGATGGAGGTTTGAAAATGCCACATATAGCGTCCTTTTGTTATGCTTTAAAGATGACATGGCTACATAAATTTTTAGATCCTCATAATCATTCTCCTTGGAAAACTTTGCTATTGAGCAAAGTACAAAATTGGGGTGGGGACAAAATATTATTTTATGAAAATGATGGTTTGGAAATTTTGGCTAAAAAACTGAATCCTTTTTGGAAAGATCTTCTACTTAATTATGCAAAAATAAAAAATAAAAAAGATGAAATTTTTGATGGTTCTGAAGTTTTAAGCCAATCCATATGAGCCATCCACATATTAAAATAGATGGAAACATGTGTCAACAAAAAACATGAAGTAAAAATAATTTTTTTTTCATAACTGACTTGATATCCCAGAATAGAAGCTTTTATACATGTTTTGCAACATCAATATAATTTTTTAAACAAATTTCTTATTTATAATAGTATTTTATCAGCTATCCCACAAGATTGGAAAAATAAGATTATTGGTAACAGCAAATTGGAAAATATTAGAAATAACTTAGTGGGCAAAATTAAAAAGGACTCAAAATTGAGTAAATACTTTTATGAACTATATATTGAAAACATAAAAGAAAGCCCTATTAATATTCAGAATAAATGGGAATCTGAACTAAATATTGAACATGATATATGGGACTTTGCTTTCCAGAATCTTTTCCAAATAACAAGATTCCAAATTGCCAAGTTTTCAATATAAATTGTTTCATAGAATCCTCCCCTGCAATTCTTTCTTGTATAAATTGGTCTAAAGGAAACAGAACTCTGTGCTTTTTGTAATGAGACTAAAGAAACATTGCTTCATATCTTTTGGGAATGTAATAAAGTAAAAAAATGTTGGTTACAATTTGAAAGTTTTCTTAACAATTTTAACATATGTTTGCCTGTTAGGGTTAAGGAAATTATTTTAGGTATAAATTGTATAGACTTCCTTAACTGTATAGTTAACTCTATATTGTTAATTTTGAAATACTGTATATATATGTGTAAATGCAAAGTTGAAAACCTTTCATTTAAAGGTGGATTATAATTTCTTAAATATTCTGTTGAGATAGAAAATTGTCAGTTGTTTTCAGTACCCCTGCACACAAATATAAGATAGAACAAAAATGGCAAATTCTGGAAGCAGCACTTAGTGGTTAATTTTATTATTAATTTTTTTTTTATATTTAAAAACCTAAAATCATGAATTTGAACTTTTAAAAGGTTTTCATAATGTTTATATATTACATGAATGCTATATTGAATGTTACATATGTCCATAGTTTTCACAATGTTTGATGTTCAAATACAGTTCATTTTGAAAAATAAAAAAAATACAAAAAAAAACTTTACCAAATTTGGTAACTGGTTAAGGAATTCAATAACTTTGTCTAGGCAGATATCAAATCATGATGCATAATTCTCCGAAAGTTAACGAATTCATTAACTAAATAAAATGTATCTTGGAAGGAAATGAAATTCTGCTGGTGGTAAAAATCAATCAATTTTATATCACTAAATGTAATTCTAGTTATCTTGTAAAAGAATAAATATATCTTGAACAGTAAAGTCCAAAGTGAAGAAATAATTTCTCCATTGAAGTTGGTACACATGAAATTTCATCTTTTGGATTACTGTAATTTTTTACTTCTCAGGTGGATTTTATTTTAACCAGACAGAAATTTCTGATATGAGTGATATGATTTATTATTCATGTTAAAGACATGTCAGAATGCCAAGTTGCATATTGAAATGCCAAAACCAAAATTTCTAAGAGTTAACAAATTTGGTAAATTAAGGGTTAATGAAAATGATACATTGTTGTAACTATTAGTAAATTTGGTAACGTTAACGAATTCAGAGTTTTCCAGAATTAACTGCTCTGCTTTGAATAAATACAATTCTTTAATACCCATTTTGAATCATAAATTTTATAAACTTCTTTATTTAAAAATTTCCCTTACACAACCTACATTGTAGCCAACATTCTTTTTGGTTAGCATCTAAGGTATTCAAATGTATTATATGCATAAAAAAGGATTGTTGGTAACAGTTTTTTACAATGTGACACCATTATATTAAAGAGTATATCCAGGAGGATTGCATAGCTTCTTATTTCATCCTATGCATCATCTGAGGACTTAGTTCCAACTCCAAGGACAAATTTACAAAATTTTGTATGTACTTTCTCTAATTCATATAATTTATTTCTTCATTAATGAAATCTTCGTGGTTTCTTTTAAATCGGCTCTGAGAAAAGAAACCCCAAAGTTTAGAGCCATATATTAAAAGTATTGGGCTTACTATATGATTGAAAACACTGAGCAAAACGATCTGTTAATTAAGCGTTCAAGCTGTGAACTTTAAAATAAGTAAACAATGGTAAGAGATCCTCTGAGGCTAATTTATAATTAACAACACTACTGCATTAATACAATAAAAATACAAATGAAACCATCAGCCAGTGATATCATAATAGTGCAATTTAAATTCCAGGTTAAGTAAAATTAATTTACTGACCAATTAAGTCACTTGACTATGGCTATCAGGTCTAATAAATCACTCATCGTGTTGTTTGGTATAGCAATGAACAACTTTACCTGTTCACCTACTATGGGTTAATTGCCTATTGGTATTTACATATTATGTCACTTGCATAATAGGCTTTATGCAATGATAATTTTGCATAAATATATTTAATACATGGTCCAATATACATGAACAGAAAAACAGCTGTACTTGTAAATCAGAGGAGATAACAAATATTATATTGAAAAGTGGTGAATTATCAAACACTAGCTGATATCAAATGTATTTATCCATTTTGTTGTGTCACGTTTTTATCCAACATATCATTTCTTACCCATTACAGCTGAGTCTTGTAAATCAGCCCCCTTTACTGTCGCTATTACATCCATATCAAATGTAATTTTTTTCTGCTACTTTGCACCAGAGGATTTACTTGCAAACAAAAAGCCAATTTGAAGTGAACAACTATTTGGTAAATACCAAAAAAGCATTAAAAATATTGTATATTTACTTATGTCTTGTGTGTGGACTTCCATTACAATTTAAAATAACAAATCATGAAAACCAACTTTGCTGTCATTGACCTACAAAACATTTAGTACTTCCACCCGTTATAGAATATTTTCACACATGGGTGGATTTACCGGACGTGATGGAACAGAATGTAAACACATGTAAGCCTCACATTTGATTGATTTGCATGTTGTTTTCGTTGTTTTTTCGATTAAATAACAGGATTAAATTAACTATTAAGTTCAATATCCATTAAGTCACCTATATAAATATTTGTATTTCTTTTAAACAAAAATACAGCGAGTTGTACAATTGAAGCGTTAGAGAGGCAGCCTTACAACAATTTGACACTATACCAAAGGCATATAAACATTTTGCCCCAGTTATGAACAGCAATAAAAACAACCATATGATTATCGTTGATATCTTAACTGGTAGTATGGCCAAAATGACAAAGGATGTCAAAGTCCAGAGACAGGTGTCAGACTTGCATGTACCCACTAAGAACTATCTATAGACCAAACACGGATGGGTCTAGATATTACAGTTGCTGAAAAAAGGACTTAAAAGTCACTCAAGCATGAAATTGAGGTCAAGGTCCCAAAACACGTGTCAGATTGACATGTACCCAACAAGAAATCTATTCAACAATTATCGTGGGTCTAGGTATTCTAGTTGTTGAGAAATGGACTTAACCACAACTAGAAAATGTGTCTATAAGACATGGATCTCCCGCCCTAAAAACAATATAGGTTACTGAACTGTGTTGTACTATACAAGAAGACTGTAGTGGCGGAAATATCTTTGATATATTACTATAGGTTTCTGAGAAATGAACCTAAACATAAAACTTAACCAAAGTCACTGAAGCATGAAATGTAGGTCATAGCGACCCAAGTGTTACTGAACTGTGTTGTACTATACAAGAGGACTGTAGTGGTGAAATATCATTGATATATTATTATAGGTTTCTGAGAAATGGAGCTTAACGTAAAACTTAACCGAATCGGGACGTATGTACGTAAGGACGGACGGACAAGAGTAAATCTAAGTCACTCAAAGATGAAGTTGAGGTCAAGGTCCAAAGCCAGGTATCAGACTGGCATGTACCCATCAAGAACTATCTATAGACGAAATATGGTTGGCCTAGGTATTACAGTTTCTGAGAAATGGACTTAACCACGAAAAAGTGACAAAGTCACTCCAGCATGAAATTGAGGTCAAGGTCCCAAGTCAGGTGTCAGACTGGCATGTACCCACTAAGAACTATCTATAAACCAAATATGGTTGGCCTAGGGATTACAGTTGCTGAGAAATGGATTAAACCACGATACTTGGACGCAGATTTTAAATTCACGTTGACGAAGTCAGTGAACCATGAAAATGAGGTCAGGGCCACTAGACAAGTATACTGCGCCAAACCTTATACGATAAGCTACCTTGTGGACCATAAATCTTAATTGTAGGTATTACATGTGCAAAGTTATTAAAGTTTTACAAAAGTTTACGCCACCGCCAGAATCTAATACCTATATCTCGCCTCTGCGACTATTTGTCGCAGGCGAGACAAAAAACAGGCAAATAGCATATAATGAAAGTCAAGTTTTAACAACTCCATTCCTTGAAAATATTTCTTAACTCGTTTCCAACCATATTTTTTGCATGCAACTGAAATATCCTACCTAAATCAGTAAATATTCTCTGCTAGATACAATCTATACATACGCAGTAGATGGCTGCGTGTCAAGGACTACTGTAAAAATATATAAACAACACAAGTTTTGCGCCTTCCAGAATCGCTAATTTTCTGTTTAATTTTTACATGGACATAGTTCGGGAATAGCTTTAACTGTCTTCAACAATTGCATTCAGATCAATGCATACTGTCTAGCTCTCAACACATGGACACGGTACGGGGTCAATAAATGTGGAACATTATAAATGCAGACTGTTTTTATTTTCGATCCTCCTGGTAAGTTTTTCAGTAACATATTAATTTCCCATTTGGTTTATAATATGTGATATATTTTATCTCGAATCCCTATGAGTGATAAAAAGTCAATTTATTGTCAAAATTTATTTAAAATGCGAAAATAAGACCGGATATTCATCAAGGAAACATAACTCATCACTAATTTGAAATATTACCTGGAAATCTCACAAGGTGCATTTTGTATTGTAAAAACTCTTTAACTAGGACACAAATATAAATAAATTTTAAACTGTGCTATATTTATGTTGATGTAGTGTCCTGGAATTAAAATATTACTTTGAAATCTCACAAGGTTTTACAAATAAAATTAAAATATTACTTTGAAATCTCACAAGGTTTTACAAATAAAATTAAAATATTACTTTGAAATCTCACAAGGTTTTACAAATACAAAAAAATTTTAAACTGTATTATGTCTGTTCCCACTGTATCGCCGGTTCCACTGTATCGCACTACCAACGATATTTCAATAGTGTGATATAAAAAACACTGTTGAAATGTTGAGCATCAGCTCTGACATACAAATGTATAAGCCTTTCAGAGCTGGCCTTCGAAATTCTGCCTCACATACAAATGTAACGTCTTGTGTTCATTTTATTGAGAAGATCTATGCTGAAACAGGGCCATATTAGCCAAATAGCACAAAAAATTAATGTGACCGGGGCCTCATGAATCAAATATTAATTCACCCCTTATAAGCAGGGTTTTAGCTAGTATTTTAAGACCATAGGTCACTTTTGCATGAAAGTGGGTCACTAAACTGTACCATTGTAGTTATTAGTATGTCTCTAATAATAATAAAGAAAACGAAAGAATTGATTTCATTCAATATTTCCATGACTTAAGCTATTATCGTATTAATTCTAAAAAGTAATTTAAGTAGTTTCAATGGAAAAAAAACGTAGTTGTGCTTTGCCATTTTAACATTTTTTGTGGCCTTATTTAAACCTGTTAACAGTCATGTGACAAATGTACAAATTGAATAAACAAATGATTCTATTAAAAATTATTTTATCACAAGGCACACGTCTGGAATTAATTACAGATTATATAATTATTCCCTAAAACAAATATTTGAGGCAGTTAAAATCAGTAAAGTAGGGTCAGGGTTTTGGTTGGAATTTTTTTTTTTTTTTTATGAGTCCAGGACTCGGCTAATTTGAAAATGATGAGTCCAAAAAATATTTGTGTTCAATTTAGAAATGATGAGTCCAAAATTTAAATATTTAAGATGCGATTAATGTCACAAATGTTACATTAACCAAAACCAAACTGAAGGGTATTTTATAATTAAACCTTACGAAATTCAGTAGAAGAGATTTCTTTTTTCTGTATGGAGATGTTTGTGAGGATTGACACCTTCAGTAAATATCCTCTTGAAGAATGTTGATATATTACTTGGGCTCATTTTTGTCGAGACTGCGACTTTTGTCGCCAAAGCGAGACATAATGATCCTACAGTTGCTAGTTGACATAGGGTCATATATTTTTGTGTGCAGGTGAACGTTGAAGAGACTGACCATGCAACATAAGATGAAGGTCACATGACCCATATTACACAGTTAATATTGACTGGCTTTTAAGTTGCATGTGAAAAAACAGTTTTAACATAAAAAGTGAACTACAATCATATTACTTGGCGTGAGGATGCACCTCGAGGAGTAACAGCCTCCCACCAAAATTAGGTCACTCTGACCTACTTATCACACTTCATTGTCTTAGGTTAAGTTTTATGTCCGAATTAAGAAATTCTCTGATACCAAGGGACCTACAATCATATTACTTGGTGTCAGTGTGCATCTCGGGGAGTAACTTAGCCTCCCACCAAAATCAGGTCATTCTGACCTTCTTATCAAGCTTCATTGACTTAGGATATGTTTTACCTCCGAGTCCACTTCTCCGATACCAAAGGACCTACAATCATATTGCGCCTACTTTTACTTTCTCCTATAAGGTTGTTATTTCCATATCCTTATCTCTTCAGTGTTACTGCAGTGACTGAAAATTAGATATAAATATCAAAACTTGAACAGGCCCCTAGCAAACTTATGAATGATATTTTTTGTAAAACGTAAGCATCACAAAGGATGGATGGATGAATTATTGTTTATCATCCAGTGGCAACCATTAGGTTCATATCAGTACCAGAACATGTTGAAATGGTAAGAATATGATCCCTGCATTGTACTAGACCTACACGCTGAGGCAGATTTAAAAACGTGGTAGCACACGAGGCAACTGTCCACAGGAAGACATATCACAAGACTCAGACACATTATACTGACTTCAAGCCGACAAGTCCATTGCTCTTTCTCCTAGATTGATTGATTGATTGTTGTTTAACGTCCAGTGACAAATATTTCATGCTTCTTCAGGACGAGAACCAGTTCAATTTATCACACAATTCAAATTTGGGTAGGACAGGACACAGAGGGGAACCAATTTTGACTGCCGTTGTAAAAGGAGGATGGTTGGTAGGGTCGGATAATTTAGCCTTCTGTAGCGGCATTAGCCTACTCTTTTTAGCTCACCTGACCCGAAGGGTCATGTGTGCTATTGTCATCACTTGGCATCTGTCATCCGTCGTCCACAATCCACATTTTAATCTTCTTCTCAGAAACCACTGGGCCAATTGGGACCAAACTTTGGTGGAATGGTCCTTGGGTGGTCCCCTTCCAAAGTTGTGACTGGTGTCCCCTACCTTTGACCAAGATGGCGGCAAAGCTAAAAATAGAAAAAATGGGGGTCAAAATTTTAAAAATCTTCTTCTCTGAAGCTACTTCAATCTCAGCCAAACTTTGCTGAAATGATCCTTCGGTAGTCCCGTTCCAAAATTGTGTCCGATGGTGCCGACATCTGACCAAGATGGCCACCACAGATGAACTTAGTTTAACATACGACTCAATGGGAAATTCATTTAAAAATCATCTTGTCTGAAACTACTGAGCCAATTGCAACTGAACTGAACTTTCAGAATTGTGTCCGATGAACTGGACGATCAACTAAGATGGCCGCCACAGCCGAACTTAGTTTAACATAGGATCCTATGGGAAATTCATTAAAAAATCTTTTTGTCAGAAACTACTGAGCCAATTGCAACCAAAATAGCAGCAATGGTCCTTAGATGGTCCTATTTCAAAATTTCCGATGAACTGGACGATCAACCAAGATGGAGGCCACAGCCAAACATTGGGACCATATGAGAAAATTCATTTAAAAATCTTCTTTGTCTGAAACCACTTGGCCAGATGGAAAAAAACTTGACAGAAATGGTCCATAGATTGTCCCCTTTCAGAATCATATCGGATGACCTGGACTGTCAACCGAGATGGCCGCCACAGCTGAACATAGTTTAACATTGGACCCTATGGAAAATTTATTATAAAATCTTCTTGTATTAAACTGCCGAGAGGTTGGAACCAAACGTAGCAGCAATGGTCCTTAGATGGTCCTCAGACTTTCTGTATCATGACCTGACAACTCCCAACGAGAGGGTCTCTCTTGTTTACCACCTGTGGACTCCCTAGGCAGCTCTGTGTGTTGAGCTCCTGTAATCCATCACAGGTTCCTAGTCTTACTCCTATATGCTGCATGCTGCATGGGTTGTAGTTCAATGGCATTACCTATAAGCACTGTATAAGATGACCCTTTCTAGAAAATAAGAAAAGTAGAAATTCTAGACCTGTAATGGAATATATTTGGAAGACAAAATTATAAAGCACCTAAGTACACATGTATATCATTAAACAATTTTATGTTTGGAAAGTGATTTCAAGGAAATAGTAGGGCCTTTATTTTTCATTTTCAATATGCAAAGTGCAGTTAAGAATTTTGAAATTAAGGAAGTAAAATTGATTATAGCACACATTTCATATATTTTTATTTCTTTTTTTTTTGCAGGTTGAATGTCAGTACAGATTATTTATATTTAATTACAAATGGGATAAAAAAATGGCTGAAAAAGAGGAAAGAAAACCAGTAGATGAGAAGAAGTTTGCTATATTTAGTAAAGAAACAATAAAATTAATTGCAGATTCTGTTGGCATCTTGGACATAACGGACCAAGCTGCAGCTCTTTTGGGGGAGGACGCTAGCTATAGACTTAGAGAAGCCACACAGGTATCATTAAATAATTTAGCTATGTCAGGTTTATTACCAATTAAATGTTTTACGTGAGTGATTTATGTTTGCAATGTTTATTATCAGTATAATTATTTTGCTGGTTCATATTTAAGAATGGTTTTTAAACATAGTTGAAAGGTGCTATTATTAGATTTAAGTTCACAGTTCATAAGTTCTATATTTATACACAAAAAAATTTTCACCTATATTATTATTTGACGTTTCTTGATTTTTTTTTGTTTCAAAGTACTGTTTTATTTTTTTTTAATTGTCTGTAGAATTCTTCTTGAATTTCATTAACAATTCTGGAAGCAAGGCAGTACTCCAGATCTTTTTGTTTTTATAATGCTTATTAGCAAACTTGAATATAAGTTAAGATATATTTTAATTGCTATATTCAGAATGAGCCAAGTCCACACCCTATCATGGCTCTGCACTTAGGTTGATAGGGATCTCAACTTCAAGACCCCATAGCAATTACTACACAAAGTTGGTCTCAAGATGCTAATGTCAGAAATATTATATAATAAACATGATTTACAACCCAAATTACTAGAATTCATTACATAAATCAATGATTCAACTATTTATATTAATATGTACATTTGAACTTTGATAGCTTAAACATCAATGATTCAACTATTTATATTAATATGTACATTTGAACTTTGATAGCTTAAACTCAGATTGCTCTAATGTAACTGATGGCTTAAACTGTTTTAAAGTCCCATCAGTTTACTCTTTATTTTCATTTTCAAAATATCCCTGATTTCTCAAAAAGTCAAACAAAACCTTTTGTCCAGACAATAATAAAATTGTGTATTTTACCATGGAAAACTCAAACTTGATAATTCAATGGACAAGTGTGTTGCTATTAGATGTGGGTCTAACAATCAGAGAGGTACAAATGTAAGATAAAAATAGATTAATCTGATAGGTAAATGGTCTAGGTAAATGTTTACAGATCTGTTAATTAGTGATTATTAACCATTTTAAGTTTTAATTAAAAAAATATTTCATGGTAATGATCAGCTGTACCAACTCTTATACAGAATGGTACTGTGATTTTTCTTGCTTGAATACATTTCAGTAACTTGAACTACTGATAAGGCCAAAACAAAATATATGTCTGTTTAAGGTTACATTGTGACAAAAATAGGGTACATGTAGGTAGGTAGGCAAAATCATTTTATTTTGAAAAATTATTTTACATAGACCCCTACGGTAGAAAAAAGGTCAGCGATGTTTTATTACTGTATGAACACTTCAGTTCGTAAAATGGATTTTTCAGAATTTGAATACCTTAAACAAGGTGAATCGTTTAGTCACTTAGGGGTCGTAACTGAAACAATTGAACTTACCTTATTTTGTTCAATCATGTCATCCAGAGAAACAAATAATTCCGCCTATGGAATTTTCTTCCTATGAGATTTTATAGAATTAAGTATTACAACCCCGTGATGCATGAAATATGCACAAAGTGCATTAAAAATATTTAAAATAACAGTTTTACAAATTTTAGGATAGTTCTGAGTTGATATATTCAAATTTTTAATTTTTTAGTTCTCTTCAATGAAGTTGAGGGGCACTAATGGAGTACCTCTGGCATCTACGTCCACGTAAGGCATGGAGTAACACAGCCTCCAGCCAAAATTGGGTCACTCTGACCTACTTATCGCACTTAATTGACTTATTATTAAGTTTTATGTCCAAGTTCAGTTCTCCAATACCACTGACTTTGCTTGGTAAGATCACTGTCATAAAGACTTTAGCATTGCCAAAATTAGTACATTTGTTAACATCTTTACCAAATATTTCACAGTCAATATTACAGGAGATTAAGACACTATTTTTTAAATTCATTTGGGATGGTAAAACAGACAAAATTAAACGTAACACTCTTATTGGAGATTTTTCACAGGGAGGGTTGAAAATGATACATCTTGAGTCTTTCAGTATGTATTTAAAAATCAGTTGGATAAAGTGCTATATAACAAATCCAAATGGGGAATGGCAAAAAATTCTTATTTCATACATTGAAAAGTATGGCAGTGATCGAATCTTCAAATTTGAGAAGGAAAAACGTAAAGATATATCTGTAAAATTATCAAATCCTTTTTGGAAAGATGTTTTTAATAGTTTGCATTTTGCAAAACCTCGTACAAAAATTGATATTCAGGAATTGTTATCGCTCAATATTCTTAATTTTATACCAATTGAGGATTTCAGTTACTACATTAACTGGAAAAATTTTGGCATTCAGTATCTGAAGGACATTTTTTGATGTTGACAGAAAAGACTTTTTTACTTTTAACCAATTAAAACAAAATTTGAATACAGATAACTTTTTGAAATATTTTATCTTGCTTTCCAGAATCCCGAAGACTTTCAAAGACTGCATTTTGAAAAATTTTCAATCATTTCCATTTGGAAGATAATTATTACCAAAAAATAGTGTCAAATAAAAAACTAAAATTTGTATATAAAAATCTTGTATACAACATAGTGCAATTGCCCCAGGACAAATTTTTAAAATGGGAAACTATTAGAAAGAGGTATAGATTCTTGGTCAAATTATTTCATTTTGTTGAAAAAATCATGTAATAGTACACAGCTTATAAATTTTCAGTATAAGCTATTACACAGAATTATCCCTACAAATTCTTTTTTGTTTAAAATAAAGCTCAAGGACACAAATTTATGTACTTTTTGTAAGAATCATGATGAAACTATAGAACATTTGTTTTTTGAGTGTCCAATAGTGTACATTTTTTTGATAACAATCAGTGAACATTTGAAGTTATTTTATGTAAATTTTCAACTTGATAAGAAAGATATCCTGCTTGGTTACAACCAGGAAAGTTTGTTTTTGAATTTTTAATAGTCATTGTAAAAAATATATTTATAGATGTAAGTTAAAGGAACAGATGCCACATTTCATAGAAGTTAAAAATATTATTAAATGTAACTATAGATCTGAATTATATACTGCGACAAAAAACGGTAAAATAATTACATTTGAACATTTTTGGGCTCCTTTACAACAGATATTTCCATAATTATCAAAAAAAAAAAGAAAATATAGTCTGTTATTCTTCATAGACATATTATAAAGTGGGTTTTTGTTTATGATGGACTGATATAACTTTTTTGTTTTGTTTTGTTTTTTTTTAAAATATTGTAATGATTATTAAACTTTTTCTTCCTTAAGTTTTTGCAACAAAGTTGATAGTGTATGAAAGTGTGAGTGAGTGAAGATTTTATTTATAATTTTTTTTCTCTCTTTTGTCTCCTTGTAAAATTAAAATTTCCATGACTTTGTATAATTCATATTTAGAGCTAATAAAAATAAGCCCTGTCATACCCTGGTCAGGTGGTAATGTAATGGCTTTTGTAAAACCCTGGCTACAGAAAAAAAAAAATAAAATAAAAAAAAGTTCTCCAATACCAAGGGATCGATCGACCTACAATCATATTACTTGGCGTGAGGGTGCATCTCAGGGAGTAACATAGCCTCCCACCAAAATAAGGTCACTCTGACCTACTTATTGCACTTCATTGACTTAGGTTAAGTTTTGTGTCAGAGTTAAGTTCTCTGATACCAAGGGACCTACAGTCATATTACTTGGTGTGAGAATGCATCTCGGGGAGTAACACATCCTCCCACCAAAATAAGGTCACTCTGACCTACATATTGTACTTCCTGAATTCAGTTCTCTGATACCAAAGGAGCTACAATCATATAACTAGGTGTCAGGGTGCATCTCAGGGAGTACATGATGTATTACACAGCCTACCACCAAAATTAGGTCACTCTGACCTATTTATTGCACTTCATTAACTTTGGCCAAGTTTTACATCCAAGTTCAGTTCTCAGATACCAAGCGACCTACAATTATATTACATGGTGTAAGGAAGCAGCTAAGGCCTCCTACCAAATTTAGGCCAGTCTTACCTACGCATAGCGCTTCATTGACTTTGGTTAAGTTTTATATCCGAGTTCAGTTCTCTGATACCAAAGGACCTACAATCATATTACTTGGTGTGGGGGGTGCATCTCTGGGAGTAACACAGCCTCCAACCAAAATAAGGACACTCTGACCTACTTATCGTGCTTCATTGACTTAGGTTAATTTTTTCAACTGAGTTTAGTTCTCCAAAACCAAGCGACCTACAATCATATTACTTGCTGAAAGGGTGCATCTTGGTTAGCTGCAAGACCACACACCAAAATTAGTGCATTAATTTTTCTATTGGAAATTCCCCATTTAGAATCACTTGCGAGGTATACAAACATACCCATTATAAACAACTTCATATTTTTTATGTTTTCTAGGACAACTTAATAAGGTTTAATTAACCAACAAAAGATTGTCTAATGATTCTAACGTTTAGACTTTCAAAATGCGAAAAATCAATTTTATGAACTGACGTGTCCAGACAGTAGGTAAATAATTATATCAGGGACATTGTTGTCCTAAAATGTGAATAAAATGGGTTATGGTAGGCACAAAAAATAGGGTAGGTAGGGTAACCTTAAACACACTCGAAAAATATTTTGATCCATCGGAGTTCTACTGTATAAACAATTTTGATTTGATCTTTATTTTTTTTATAGAATGGTACACAGTATACAAAGCATGCAAAGAGAAAGAAACTTACAACAGATGACTTTAATAAGGCATTAAGAAAAAGTGATGTTCAGGTATTTATTTCAACCCAATTGTTTTTGGTTCATAATAAAACTAATACATTTCAGCAAGTCAATAGAATTTCACTCTTTTTATAAGTCATATGTTAGTTTTCTCCCTACATAGCAGATATATTGCATTGTATGTTGTACTTGTCCACAGATATTTTTTTTCTTTTTTTCTTTACTTTTGACATCATTTTTGCTTCTTTCTCATACTAGTTGCAGTTCTGTTCAGAACAAATTATTAATGATTTTGGAGGGAAAATTGTTTTTCACTGGTAAAATTAGTTGATAATACCAGAATATATGTTTGAGTCTCTGGATGATATTGGGAGTGATATTGAATATGGGGAGTAATAATCTCTATAAATTGGAAAAATTCAGGCAGTATAATGACATAGACTACAAAGACTCTCAGAATGTTTATGACGATATTGTAAATTCTTAGGCAGTATATGGCCATAGATCTATACTGGCTGAGTTCCAATTTCACCACTTGCCATTACTACACAAAGTTTTAGAAATTTTAGTGAAATCTCTGGTTCATTTAGTTATTAAAAATATGTGCATTATAAACAATGATAAAAACATGCATGGTCAGATATAGGGTAGCTAGCAAGTAATATTAGATCTACAGAATGTTCATAGTGAAATTGTATATTTTTAGGTGTATTGAGCTCTACAGAATGTTTATAATTATATTGTATTGTATATTTTTAGGCAGTATATGGACATAGACCTATAGATACAGAAAATATGTGGACATACCAGCATACTAGAGATGGACAGATTATGTTTGTAGATGAACCTGATATCAATCTTGTAGATGTGGCATTAGATCCTGCATTACCTATTAACCATGGTGCAGTATCCATAAAAGGTAAAAGTGTTACATGTATTCTATAATTTAGTTGCAAGAAGTTACTTTTGAATTGAGCAGAATTTTAATTGTTAACTTAGATTTATTTGAATCACTATCTATTGGCTTGCATCATTAACAGTGGAATTAGTTGCAGTATTTTTCATCTTATTAATTCTAATTGATAAATATCACTCTAATTGTTTTTGAATAAAATGGGAACTTCATCAGACTTCAGGAGTAAAGACTAACTTTTCACCAACTGGGCTCCTACTTTTCAAAATCTAGGTGCCCACTCCAAAATTGAGGTACATGCCCAGTATAAACTTTTATAATTTTCTATAGCTAGTGTACTAAATTCAAATCTTGAACAAGTTTGTTTAAAAAAATTGGTAAAAAGTAACATGAAATCAGCCATCGTTTGTCTAATTTTCTCTTTTAAATCTCTTTAAATCCCTGTACGTACTGCCACAAGGACCTGAAAGACAAAGAACTTATTCTATTGTTGAAGGATGTAATCCATGCTTTCAAGTGTCTGATTCTGATACCTAGGGTAGGGACCACCACATAAAAAAAATCAAGGGTGGAGGAAAATTGGGATTTACATCTGATTGCTGAATATTTCTGGAAATGTGCCCAATTAGTGCTTCTTGAGTGTTTTAACTGGGCATAATAAATTTTGATAAATGTAAATCCAGTGGATTTTGTCTTTTCTTTTAAACTTAGTCTCAGTTAATTATAAGACAAATAGAGTTTAGCCACCAATTCATCTATCAGGTGTAAATGTTTTTTCTTTTATTGTTTTATCATGCTCATTCTATAACCCTTGAGTCATTTTGGGATTGAATTCTTTGCTGTGCATTTTAAAATAGCCCAATGGCAATGTTGCAATAATAATTTTATTTATAGTCATAATTGTCTTTATTGAAGTTAAACAGTGACATTTCATAAGTTTATGCCAAACTTCACGATCTGTCTATACATTACAGGAGTGTAATATCAATATTCCTTAATCATGTTAATAGTAACTGCTTAGGATATGCACCCCTGTCCCATTTGGCATTGTTCTTAGTTTATTTTAAAGTCTGATGTGGTATATTTTTCAGAAGAAGATAAAGACACGATTGATTTATATGTCGATTTGTTTTCGGATGTTTTTGGATTTTATCGATCTCGTTCTGGTATACCTCCGATTATTGAATATAAGAATCTATTTAGGTTCTGTACTGAAACAAAAAGCAAATATTCGCTGTTGTTAATATTGAAGAAAGACAAAATCCACCAGTCGTGACAATATTTCCAGAAGATATAAAAACATAAAATCGTCTTGACAGCGCACAGAAATTCTGGTCACCACCTGGACGACCAGTTACCGACGATTCAATCACCCAAATAAAATTTTAGTAGCCTCGGGCGACCGTTAGTTTTTATCCCGGGACTTGATAAGATACATATAGCTTTATAAGAAATTTTAAGATTTTATTTCGACTGTAAATATTTGCAGTCATATTATGTGATAGGTGTCATAGTCATCAGACAGGTTTCCACTCATTATTGAAAATATACATATAATATTTTACCACCACAATGGTTCAACATAAGAAATACAGATTGGGATTGATTTTGGGAAATCTGGCCCATCACAGTTTTTTTTGGGTGGTCAATAAGGTTTTTTTTTTATAATTTTGGTATAACTTTTTAAATTTGTATCTGATTTTTAGCTCATCTGACCCAAAGGGTCAAGTGAGCTATTCTCATCAATTGGCATCTGTCGTCCATTGTCCGTCATCGTCCATTAACTTTTACAAAAATCTTCTCCTCTGGAACCACTGGACCAAATGGAACCAAACTTGGCCACAAGGATCATTAGGATATCTTGTTTAAAAAGGTTTCCAATGACCCCACCTGCCAACCAATATGGCCGACATGGCTTAAAATAGAAGATAGGGCTAAACAGCAGTTTTTGTCTTATATCTGAAAAAGTAAAGCATTTAGAGCAAAACTGACTGGGTAAAAATGTTCATCAGGCCAAGATCTACCTGCCATGAAATTTTCAGACAAATTGGTCAACCCTTTGTTGGGTTATAGCCACTGAATTGTTAATTTTAAGGAAATTTGGCAGTTTTAGGTTATTATCTTGAATATTATTATAGATAAAGACAAAATGTAAACAGCAAAAATGTTCAACAAAGTAAGATCTACAAATAAGTCAACATGACCAAAGTCATTGATTGACCCCTTATATGAGTTTTTGCCCTTGAAAGACCAGAGTCCAGAGTAAACTTTCCTTTAAAGATCTTCTCCTCTGAAACCACTGAGCCAATTGGAACCAAACTTTGGTGGAATGGTCCTTGGTGGCCCCGTTCCAAATTATATCCTGCATCCCCGACTTCCAACCGACATGGCTGCTGTTACTAAAAATAGAAAAAAGGGGGGATGAATTTCAAAAATCTTCTTCTATGAAACTACAAGGCCAATTGTAACAAAACTTGGCAATATTGATCCTTAGAAGGTTCTCTTTTAGGATTATGTCCAATGACCGGGACTGTTAACCAAGATGGCATCCACAGCCGAACTTAGTATAACATAGGGCCAAATGAAAATTCATTGAAAAATCTTCTTGTCTGAAACCACTTGGAACCAGACTTGGCACCAATGGTCCTTAGGAGGTCCTCTTTCAGAAATGTGTCCGATTTCATGGACTGTGAACCAAGATGGCCACCACAGCTGAAGTTAGTTTAACATTGTACCCTATGGGAAATTCACTCAAAAATATTTTAGTCTGAAACTACGGAGCCATTTCGTACTAAAGTTGGCAGCATTGGTCCTTAGATGGTCCTCAGATGGTCCTCATTCATAATTGTGTCCGATCACCTGGATTGTCAACAAAGATTGTCGCCACAGCTGAACTTAGTTTCATATTGGACCCTATGGGAAAATTCATTTAAAAATTTCTGTCTGAAACCGTTAGCCAGTTTGAACAAGACTTAGTAGTAATGGTCCTTAGATGGTTCTCTTTTAGAAATGTGTCCATTGACCTGAATGCCAACAAAGATGGCTGTCACAGCCAAACTCAGTTTAACATAGAACCCTATATAAAAACCAGCCAAATTGACTGCAACACTTAAATTTTAAGTCCTACTCAAGGTGAAAAGTTAATCCAGGTGAGTAATACAGGCTCTTGAGAGCCTCTAGTTTGTTTTTGTTTTCCATCAAGTTTTTGTGGTAGGTCCAATATACATTGTATGCTGTGTAATTATACCCCAAGCAATGAAATTGTGGAGGGTATAATGTTTTTGATCCATCTGTCCGTTAGTCCTATTCTTGTGAGCATGACTCCTCTGAAACCACAAAACAGAATTTCATGAAACTTTCTAGTTAGTAAGGACATACTATGTAGATGTGCATATCGAAAGGGGATTTCACATATTCAATTTTTTTTCTAGGAGTTATGCCTCTTGGAATTTAGATTTTGCCCAAAATATACTAGTGAAACAGTTTGTGAGTGCAACTTCTCTGAAACAACACAACAGAATTTCATGTAACTTTATAGATAATAAGGACATTTTTATGTTGATTTGCATAGCTACAAGAATTTTTTATCAGTTGACTTGTGTAGGAGTTATGAGTCTTTGAACTTAGGAATCTCTTAATGACAATGTCGGGGCATGGGGTATGTGAGTGTGTTCACAAACTTTTAAGGTTCTTTCATTTATATTATCATAATATCAAACACTTTTTGGAGTCATAGTAGTTTGTTCACACTTACTTCAACTGTTCACCTGTTGACATGTTACAGTCGTATCATGCTGTGTTTAGTGAAGCCCTATATTATTTTTAGTTTTCTGCCTTTAAAAGGGATATAGCAATGCCTTTTGTTTACTGGTACTAGAACTTTCCTTAAAAAATCTTCTCTGAAATCACTGGGTCAGTTGATTTCAAACTCTGGTGAAATTATTCTTGTATGGTCCCTTTCAGAACTTGTATTTGGGACCAGACCTACAATAGGTATGGCTGCCATTACTAAAAATGGGAAAAAAATATGCTAAAAATTGTTTTAAAAATCCCCTCCACTTCGGTGTCAGTTGACACCAAACTTTGATGGAATGGTCTTTAGATGGTTCCTTTTCAAATATGTTTCTGGAAGTCTGATCCACATACCAATAAGGCCACCTTAATTAAAAATATAAAATTCAGCAAAATGGCAAAATATTTAAATCTTTCTCTCAGAAACTACTTAGGTAATTGGCATGAAAATTTGATGGAATGGTCCACAGTTGGTCCTCTTTCAAAATTCACCTACTGGTCTAGACTTTGGACTAATATGGCTGCAGTTACTAAAAATAGATAAATCAGCAAAATGAATATTAAAAAATAATCCCCTTTGAAATTACATTATGTATACTAGTACAAAATGTTCTTTGTCATGAAAATCAATAGCATCTAATACCTTCTTAAAATATGTATTATTTTTTCCAGCTCACTGGCTAGCAATTGAAGGAATGTCTAAAGCACAGCCTACCCAAGGTTTAGCATTAGGTTGGTAACTATTCTGCAATACTTCAGCTGGTAAAATAAATAAGCCTACTTATAAATAGTTTCACATATCTATTAAATGTGTTATTATTTACTGTTCAAACATTTATCTATGAAGTTTAGAGTCAATTTGTTAGTACCATAATATATTTCAGATATTAACTTATATACAGTCCAGAACTTATTATTACACCCTTATCATGTTTTGGACATAATATTATAATTGTGTCTTTTCTTTGGTGTGTCTCTAGAATGCTGTTTTGATTGATTTGTGAATATGAAACCATTACAATGTATTCTCATAAAAATCAGTAACAAAACCAAGGATAAGTACTTTCCATTGTAACAGAATCTGTTACATATTATCAAATAGCTCATAATCGAGAGTTAACTAGTAGTGTACATATGCAAGTTGTATTAACCATATAATGAAAAGGTTTTGAAAAGGGCAGGTTAGATTTTGCCATCACATGGCATCAATCTTTCGTCCGGCGTCGTCATCCATCGTCATTGTCGTAAACTTTCCTTTAAAGATCTTCATAGTTTAACATAGGACTCTATGAGAAAATTGACTTAAAAATATTCTTGTCTGAAATCAGTAAGCCAATTGGAACCAAATTTGGCAGCAATGGTCCTTAGATGGTTCTTTTTCAGAATTGTATCTGATGACCTGCACCGGCATCCAACATCGATGGACACCACAGGCAAACTTAGGGCCCTATGAGAAATTCACTTAAGGATCTTCTTGTCTGAAACCAGGTTGGAACCAAATTTGGCAGCAGTGGTCCTTATATGGTCTTTTAGAATTGCATTCGATGATCCCACCTGCCATCCAAGATGACCGCCAAGATAGCCATATTGGAAAATTCATTTAAAAGATCATCTTGTTTGTTGGTTTGTTTAGTTGGGGTTATTCACCGTTTTCGGCACATTTGGCTATTTCGTGGAGGCCAGTTTTTATTGATGGAGGAAGCCAGATTACCCTGAGAGAACCACCGAAACTCCGTAGGAAAATTGGTTATCCTTGTCAATTAAGATCGGAGTCGATCACACCCTGCCACAGGTGAGATTCGAACTCACAACCTCAATGTTGACAGGCTAGTGATCATTAGTAGTCATGACGAACTACCTTGACCAGTCGGCCACCGAGGCCCCCTCTTCTTGTTTGAAACCAGTGAGCAATTTGAACTTAGCACAATGTACGTCCAGACTGCCAGCCAATGGACATATTCAAACAATTTATTCTGCTTTAAGTCTGCAAATTATTTCCATGTGAGCAATACAGGCTCCTGGGAGCCTCTAGTTAATGTTAGAGAACAATACTATAGCAGCAAAGACTTTCAGAATGTAAAGGCTCCATTAAATGTATACATTGCTGAGTCAGTTAACAATTATACAAAAATTAAAGAATATATAAATGCCTTATTGAGATATCATACCACAAGATAAAACACTGAAGATTAAAAAATTAGCCATTAGAAGATGAATTAGATAGGTATGACAAAACTTTCTTGTCCTATCATTAAAATTGATATAAATTTGATTCTATAGGAAAACCTACAGAGAAGAAGTTATCTACAGAATTACAGAATTACTTTGATTGTGTTACCAATGCTATACTTAGTAATAACAAAGAGTTAATGACGGTAAGTCTGAATTAATCATCATTTATAGTTTACATGTATGTTAAATAAGCAACAACCAAATAGGCTAGATCTTTAGATAACTTGTTTGGCTATGACCTAGGTATTGGTATTTCAATATTTCAGACTGATTTGGTATAATTCTTGGCTATTGGATAGACTTAGTATATATACTACTGAGGATTCCTATGACTGCTGTGTTCACATTATTGTTTAATTACCATAATCTTTGATTGACCCTTTGGTAATGTCTACAGTGCTGTCCTTACCAGAGTTTTACAAATATATCTGTAATCAATTTAAAGAATTGATATGACTTCCATTATTATAAATTGAAAATTTATTTTTAAAAAGGCTAAAAACTATCACCATTTTAACTGCTGAGTTAATTTTGTTGCCCAAATTTTGATGTAATTGTCTGCATCAGATCAATTTTTAAAGTTATTACAGTGTTTTTAATCTTAGACCAGCATGGCCATGTTACTAAGGCTAAAGTAGAAAATAAAAAAATTATATTTTGAAAATTGTGTTCCCTGAAATTATTGTTCTGATTTGGGCTTATTTGATGAAAAAATCCTTTGGTGATTCTTTTTCAATATTGCTGTGCCTATTCTAATTATTCGACACTAAAATACACCTATTTTTTGGGGAAAATGGAATATCATAAAAAACATTGGAGTTTTTGTCTTTCTGTCCACATCATTGTTATTTTTTTGACTCCATAAGATCTACCTGGTCATTGTACTTTAAGAATAGGTAATCGAAATAATGGGTCATACTTGTGGTATTATCATTTCATTTTGCTTTCATGAATTTATCTTTTTGAACCTTCAAATTAATAGTTGTTTTAATGTTGAAGACGAAAATAGTAGCAAATTTCAAACGACCCGCCATCATATGTATCAACTCTAACATTCTGTGGGTCATTGTTTGTGTATTGATAATTTCGATGTTATATGTGTCTTCTTTGAGGTTTGTGTTTGGTACGTATAAATAGATCGATATGGGAAATAAACTACACAACAAGTAGAAATGACCTAAAAAATGCATAAAATCAATTCAATTTAAAAAACTTTGAAATCAGTATATGAAAGTCTTCCCGAAAGAGGAAAGTTTTATTACTTTTTCATATTTAACTAAAACAAATCGCGCCTGCTCAATGATTATTTACTAAACTACAGAAAATGGCAACAATGTGGAAAAAAGTTTTGCCGAGTTAAAACTACCATGGCATTTTATCTTCTCAAGCTTGTGATTGTGAACTGTTAGAAACATACCTTGTAATGGATTTTTTTAATTTCAAAGTAGAAAGGGGTGAAAAACGCCTGATTGATCGTCACTGATGAATGACCTTGATTGAATTTTCGGAAATTGTTGACAGATGTACATTAATTATGATTAAGTGTCACATAAAAAGCACAGACACCTTTGTAAATTACCATATTGACAATAGTAAATGCTGTAAAAAACAATTTGAAAAAATCTGTCAACTATCGAGAGGAAATTACCTGAAAGAGGTCACCGTTGTGCCGAACTTCAAAATTTGGCGTCGCTGCTTTTCAGTACATTTTTTCATTAAAAAATAGAAATTTTGGACGTCTGTTTGACCCTTTTTATGACCAGTCAAATTAAAATTTCTCCGGTCATGTACGGAAAAAAGAAGGCTTTCCGGATCCTTGTTCCAAGCCTTCCAATAACTAACAAGAAAAATAAATGGAAATGGTGAGCTGTCAAAAGGGGCGTAAAACGACTAAAATGTATGAAATACACAAGTCGAACAAAACGAAATATAAAATCGTAAAAAACAACAACAAACTAAAAAGTTAAAAATACCCAACGTTTCGACCAAAATGGTCTTGATCACGAGTATGTAAAAAATAAAAATTAAAAGGTGTTGACTCTTTGAAACCCAGAGCGAGACTGAGTCCGTACATAAAATGTAAACAAAAACAAAAAATTAATTTGACATGGGTGTCGATAATAATGTACTTCATAGAAAATACATAAATGGAAAGGTAGATAGTGAAACTATATAGTAAAAATAAGTAAAATAATATATTAGACATTAGAATGTATAGAAAACGTACCATATAGAAGATAACTGTACCGCAAAAAGTTAGTGTGCATACTTAGTAAATGAATTGAAATTAAGAATTTTTTACATTAATTCCACGGGACAGAGTGTCCGCAGGCTGAAAATTATTTTCTGCTCAAGGTGTTGTCTGTATTGTCTTCCCCCGTTAACTGTCCTTAAAATGGTTACGCGGATGTCTAACGAGCTGTGACAAGGCAATCGAAAGTGATTGCCAACTGGACAATCAGTTCCATTCTTTATAGAACACAAGTGTTCTGCAAAGCAGTCACCAAGGCGACGACATGTCTCTTCGATATATACCTTATCACAACTATAACTTCCAATAGCTATAGCTGTATGTTGTTTCTTAAAATATAAATGCAGGGAAAAGGAAATATTGAATTATCTTGTCGTAAAACAATATGAACAATTAAGGTTACAGTATAACATAATAAAATTTAAGTGAAAATGATTAACTGGCTTAGTAAATTACCCTTTTACCAAGCTTGATAAATAAAAATGAAATTGATATGAGGTAAATGTTTATGAGATAACAGCTCTGTAACAGAATTTAAAAGTACAGATGTTCAGCCTTCAGCACTGTCACATGCCAGGTTGTGGGTAAAATGGGTAACCTGTACCCATAGCTGTAACAAAAATCCCAGTAACCAAATACATTTTCTCGAATATAATTACTAATTCTACATTTATATCTTCCTGTCTTGAACTGAATATTATACGTAATAAAGAAATATATATATACAGATGTTTTGTTTGATATGTTTTTGTCTCATTATATCACAAAAAACAGAATAAGTATATGTATGTAAGTGTTTTGTAAATATTCTGTTTCAGGCAGCTTATAGTGACCTCAGAAGTAATCCACAGATAGTACAGCTCTTACCTTACTTTGTCAGCTTTATATCTAATGGGGTAAGGACTTTCTTACTTAAAAATACATTCAAACAGATAAATAATAATAGTATTAATACTTAGGTGTGAATTTAATCAAGCATTTTTTAAAAAGGAACTAAATATTTCAATTTGAAAAAAATGGTTTATATAAGAATATACAATAAAATATTGAAGCAGAATTGTTTGTTCAAATTTTTTAAATTTTTTTAATTATTATTTTCCAAGGTAAAAACTGTTAGTCATGATTTAGTACAGTTGACAAAACTTCTCCATACATTAAGAGCTCTGTTGAACAATAAAGCTTTGTTCCTGGAACCACAGCCTTATGTAAGTAAAAATAATTTACCTAATATAGCTAAATGAATTATTGATTGTTTTTATGTTTAAAGTTCGGTGACAAAGTTTTCATGCTCAAGGTTAAGTGTAAGAATATTTTTCTTCCAGTAATATAATGAAACTTAGTAGATGGCAACTAACATATTATACATGATACACTAGTTGGAAGTAAAAGTCTACTAAAACAAACTCAGATACTGATTTTTTTGCATGCATTGTGCATTTTTATGCCCTGTCACAAATGTGGATGGGGCATATAGATTTACCCTTGTCCATCTGTCTGTATGTCCGTACATCCCGATTCTGTTAAGTTTTGCATTTAGCTCCAATTCTCAGAAACCTATAGTAATAAAGCAATGATATTTCACCAATACACTCCTCTTGTATAGTACAACGCAGTTCAGCAACCTATATTGTTTTTAGGGCGGGGCATCCGTGTCTTATAGACACATTTTGTAGTTGTATATTCATTTTGTTTGTTTTGTTTGCACAGATCTTTGAAATGCATGGATCTGTTTACATAAACCAAAAGAAAGAAAATTAAACATTAACTGAAACAAATTGAGGTAGAAAAGTCTGACATATTCTGTTAATTACAATCCAAAATCAGACCGGTATCAAGCACAAATATTGTGTTCATTTTTGCCCCAACTGTTCAGGGTTGGACCTCTGCGGTCGTATCCAGCTGCGCTCAGCGAAGCAATTTATTAATGCTTTTCATTATGATTTTAACCTTGTTTTACATGATTTCAAAAACCACAATAGATACAGGTGAGCGACACAGGCTCTTGAGAGCCTCTAGTTTTATTGATGACCATTGTTGTGCATGATTTCAAGCGAAGTGTCGGTGCATTTGAATGCTTCAGTGACTTTGGTTAAGTTTTGCGTTTAGGTTCATTTCTCAGAAACCTACGGTAATACATGTATATCAATGATATTTCACCACTACAGTTCTCTTGTATAGTAAAACACAGTTCAGCAACCTATATTGTTTTTAGGGCGGGGCATCCATGTCTTATAGACACATTTTCTAGTTGTATATTCATTTTGTTTGTTTTGTTTGCACGGATCTTTGAAATGCATGGATCTGTTTACATAAACCAAAAGAAAGAAAATTAAACATTAACTGAAACAAATTGAGGTAGAAAAGTCTGAAAAATTTCATATTGACAAAATTGATATTATTTTATTGATGACCATTGTTGTGCATGATTTCAAGCAAAGCGTTTGTGCATTTGAATACTGTTTGCATTTTATTCCAAAAATTAAGAGCTTTACATTTGTTATTGTAACTTTTTGCTTTGTATATAATACAGCAGATAATACAATAATAAAGTTGTTAATTTCAGCTTAACCTTCTGGTACAGTCATTATTATATTGTCTGTTGGAACCATTAACAGCCTCTATAAACCCACATGGTGACCATTGGGTTTTGAGAGATTATGCAGCTAGGCTTTTGGCACAGATAATGTTGTAAGTAAAATATTGTCAAGCTTCCTTAGCATTGAATGAAAAAAAATTGACTACATCTGGGGATTATCACGTGGTCTTTAAGGAGCAACAACATACCACAAGAGGAACACTAAATAGCCTCAGAAAAAAGATATGAAAAATACAACAAATCAGAAACAAACATGGTATTTAATACAATATTACTAATAAATAAACAAGGGACAGATGCTGAAATATTCTAGCTTGGAATAGATAAATAAAAAATATTGCAGGGTTAAACATTTTTTTATAAATACTCAACCTCTGTCTTAATCCTTGTTAAGTATTAAACAAATGCAGTTGAACAATGATAATCTATCTCAGTATGTACTCAATGAGTTAGTGAATTAAAAAACAATAGGATGCAAATTTACAGGCCTGAGAATACTTACCGGTACTGTAATGACTGAAAGTACAAAGCTGGGGAGAGATTACTCCCCCCTATTCTATATGTGCCTTAATTTAGGACTCTAGACACAAGAGAGAGCAAATGAAAAAAAAAACAGGGTACTGACTTAGTGCACATAATACTCTGTCTAGACAGGAGAGAGAGCAAATGAAACAAGCATTCTGAAAGTATTGCTGGGCAATACAATGTCCCCTACTGGCATGAGCTGTGAGAAAATGCACCAAATCTTCTTTTCTATGTGAATCGGACGAAAACGTATGGGCAAAATGACTCCTAAATATCCTGAAACTATGTAAGGGGTACACAATAATTACCTGATCAGCCTATTATTTTGGCAATATTTTCTATTTCAATGGGCAATAACTCTCACAATAAATATCAGTTCAGTGTGAAACTCAAACTTGTTCTATATCTCATCATTATAAGTGCACATACCAAAAATAAGATCACTCGATAAAAGGGTTTGCAAAAAAAGTGCGGAAAACTAATAATTTGACAATAATTCCTATCTCTAAGGGCAGTCACAGTGCCAATAAGTATTTGATCAGCATGAAAGTCAAACTTGATCTGTAGCTTATCATTACAAGCTCACTTTGTAAAAGCGTTTGCTAAAACAAGTCCGGAAAACTATTATTTTGGCAATAATTCCTATTTCCAAGGGCCATAACTCTCACAATATTTATCTGTTCTGCGTGAAACTTAAATGTAATCTTTAACTCATCATTATAAGTTCACATGCCAAAAATACGATCGGTTGGTTAAATGTTTTCTGAAAAAATCCGGAAAACTGTATTGTGACGGACGACTGACAGACTTATGGAGTGCAAACCTATAGTCCCCTATGGTATTGCCAGTAGGGGGCTAAAAACAGACACATAATACTCTGTCTAGACACAAGAGAGAGCAAATGAAAGAACAGGGTCCTGACTAAAGACATGCACATATAAAATGTGGCAGGGTAAAAACATGTTTATAAACATCACTACATAACGATAGAATATATCATCAGTGCCTATATTTACAAACCTACTTGAGGAATTATATTAACCTACATTTGTACTAAGAATAATAAACCTAATTAAGCATTCAAACCTTTTTCAGGATTCATTTTAGAATATAGTAGATCTTTGCTTTGTTTCAACAATCAAGTAAATGAAAAAAAGTTTGAGCTATAAGGCCGGTGATAAATAAATATAAACAATAAAAAATTGTGTAAAGGAACTTTATAGTTTTCATAATTATTCTGCCCTTTCAACAAATGTGGATATATAAAGTCACTTTCTCAGAAACCCATTGAGATACATCAATGATATTTTACCCAATAATACACTCAGAACACAGAACACATTTCAACAAGATTTGAATCACTTTGACCAACATTTATCACATGAGTTGCTCTGATAAACTTTTGCATTTTATTTCTTGTCTTAGAAATCCATGATATTATACCAGCAAAACCTCATCACTGCAATCCACTTAAATATTAAGATTGGTCACTGACCTACGTAAAATTACATGCTTGAGTGACTTGGTTAAGGTCTTCCTTTTAGGTCAATATATCAATGATTTTACACCACTTCATTCATCTTGTATAGTACAACAAAAGTTATCAGTATATGCTTTTGAAGGACATTGGTTAAATATTTATTGAAGAGTTTCAACCAATATTATGGAAAGATTGATAAATATTTTTCAGTGATATTTATTGTCTTGGACATCATCATCTTTGTCCTGGCATACTTTGTGTAATCTAAGTGAGGTATAATGAACATTTCCACATAGTATTGTTGTCAGTGAAGGCAACACTGGTTCAGACAACACATTGGTCTTGTTAAAAAATTAACTTTCAATTTTTCAGTAGTTGGTCATCACCTATAAATCATTTGATGTACAATACACTGAAGACATTAAAAGAAGTTTTGTATGACAATACTAAGCATTTGTATAGTCATTATGGAGCAGTCATGGGTATACTGATGATAGGACAAAAGGTAAGATGGGATTCCATACGTAAGCTAATAAATCACAGTTTTAATAGAGTTCAGTGGACTCAAATTTCTATCGCTGCACTTTTGAAAAATTTTGGAGATATTGTGATTGTCTCCATCTGTCACACTTTCTTGTGACATCAACTCCTCTTTCACTTTTGGGTTTGGGAATTTAATTTCTACATAGAATGGTTGCATACCAGGTGTAGTTGCCTATTAAGGTTTTAGAATTTTGATTTTCTAAACTTGAGGCCCTAAGGGGTCGAACTTCCAAAGTTGTCAATTTACCTTTTTTACTTGCCTACAAGTCGGAATTTTGGGACAAAAATCTACTTTTATTTTCAGTTTATGCATTTTATTTCTATGCAGTATTGCCATGCACCATATGTAGATACAAAATAAGGTTTCAGAATTTTTTATTTTGTAAAATTGGGGCCCAAAGGGAGATCAATTTTTACTCACATATATACAATAAGCTTGTGACATAAACTACTTTTTCATTTTTCAATGGGTTTTAGAATTTTAAGGGGAAGAATTTTGAAAATTGTGATCTAAAGCTTGTAACCTGAAGTTCTCTTTCATTCTTCAATTTCTGCATTCTCTTTCTTAACAGTATTGTTATACACCATATTTAGATCTGCAATAAGGTTTTATAATTTTGATTTTCAAAACTTGGGTTTCACAGGGGTGAATTTCATTGGATCTAGTGATTTAATTTTTTCATAGATTGATTGCATAACATCTATTACTTGGCATTGGGTAAGTGTCCTACCCACAAATGTAATAGCAGGGAGTTTTCAGATCACTGTTGATTATGACAATAGCTTTCTACTTCTTTTTAGCTCACCTGATGTTTTGTCATCACTTGGCGTCCGTCGTCCTCCGTCTGTTAACTTTTCACATTTTAATCTTCTCCTCTGAAACCACTGGGCCTAATGGAATTAAACTTGGCAGGAAGCATCTATGTAAGGTCCTTTATAAAGCTTCCTCTATAAATATGGCCACCATGGGCAGTTCTTGTTTTTGATTGGCTGATATAAAGAAATATTCTTTTCTGAAACTGCTTGGCCAAATTAAAGAAATATTCTTTTCTGAAACTGCTTGGCCAAATGGAACAAAAGTTGACAGGAAGCATCTGTGGGAGGTTTTTTTACAAAGTTTCCTCATTTTAGGCAACGAACATGGCCGCCATGTGCAATTCTTGTTTCTGATTGGTTGATTTAAAAAAAATTCTCCGAAACTGCTGGGCCAAATAGAGCCAAACTTGACAGAAAGTGTCTATGGAAGGTCCTTTATCCCTCATTTTGTTCCAATTGAATAAAAAACCTGGCTGCCGCAGGCAATTATTGTTTTCTGATTGGCTGATTTACAAATAAAATCTTTTTCTCTAAAACCACTCTGCAGAATTGCTTGAAACCAAACATGGCCTGAATGTTCCTCACAAGGTGCTAACCAAGTGTTGTTACTTTGGTGCCAATCGGTTATTCAAGATGGTCATCAGCAGAGGACTTAGGTTAACATAAGACCCTATGGGAAATACATGCAAAAATATTCTGGAGAACTGCTGAATTTTAGAATATGTCAACCTGTAAGAAGAAGGACTTTGTTGCAGAAAAATTTGGTCCTACAAGACTTACACTTCATAATGATAGGGAGAAGTGACTTCTCTCGGAGATACATCAATAAAAACAGCTTTCATGCCAGGTGAGCAATACAGGCTCAGCCCTCTGAGGCTCTTGTTTAAAGTTATCTTTTATTACAAGAGGAAGCTCTCACAAACATAATTAGGGAGACTTATATGACTGGTGAAGAGCAGGCAGTTGGGTAATTTGTACTTAATTCAAAATTTTCTCAACATATTGATATCCATTCTTTTATACAGATATACATTAGAATCTTGATTGTGGTCTGTAAAATTAGTTTTTATACGACCGCAAAATTTTTGCGGTCGTATATTGGTATGACGTTGGCGTCGTCGTCGTCGTCGTCTGCGTCGTCGTCCATCGTCAGCGTCGTCGTCCGAAGACATTTGGTTTTTGCACTATAACTTTAGTATAAGTTAATAGAAATCTATGAAATTTAAACACAAGGTTTATGACCACAAAAGGAAGGTTGGGATTGATTTTGGGAGTTTTGGTCCCAACAGTTTAAGAATCAGGGGCCAAAAAGGGGCCCAATAAGCATTTTTCTTGGTTTTCGCACAATAACTCTAGTATAAGTAAATAGAAATCAATGAAATTTTAACACAAGGTTTATGACCACAAAAGGAAGGTTGGGATTGTTTTTGGGAGTTTTGGTCCCAACAGTTTGGGAATTAGGGGCTAAAAAAGGGCCCAAATAAGCATTTTTCTTGGTTTTTGCACAATAACTTTAGTATAAGTAAATAGAAATCTATGAAATTTAAACACAAGGTTTATGACCACAAAAGGAAGGTTGGGATTGATTTTTGGAGTTTTGGTCCCAACAGTTTAGGAATTAGGGGCCAAAAGGGTCCAAAATTAAACTTTGTTTGATTTCATTGAAAATTGAACTATTGGGGTTCTTTGATATGCCGAATCTAACCGTGCATTTAGATTCTTAATTTTTGGTCCCGTTTTCAAATTGGTCTACATTAAGGTCCAAAGGGTCCAAAATTAAACTTAGTTTGATTTTAAAAAAAATTGAATTCTTGGGGTTCTTTGATATGCTGAATCTAAACATGTACTTAGTTTTTTTATTATTGGTCCAGTTTTCAAGTTGGTCCAAATCGGGGTCCAAAATTAAACTTTGTTTGATTTCATCGAAAATTGAACTATTGGGGTTCTTTGATATGCCGAATCTAACCGTGCATTTAGATTCTTAATTTTTGGTCCCGTTTTCAAATTGGTCTACATAAAGGTCCAAAGGGTCCAAAATTAAACTTAGTTTGATTTTAACAAAAATTGAATTCTTGGAGTTCTTTGATATGCTGAATCTAAACATGTACTTAGTTTTTTTATTATAGGCCCAGTTTTTAAGTTGGTTCAAATCGGGGTCCAAAATTAAACTTTGTTTGATTTCATCGAAAATTGAACTATTGGGGTTCTTTGATATGCCAAATCTAACCGTGCATTTAGATTCTTAATTTTTGGTCCCGTTTTCAAATTGGTCTACATTAAGGTCCAAAGGGTCCAAAATTAAACTTAGTTTGATTTTAACGAAAATTGAATTCTTGGGGTTCTTTGATATGCTGAATCTAAACATGTACTTAGTCTTTTTTATTATGGGCCCAGTTTTCAAGTTGGTCCAAATCGGGGTCCAAAATTAAAGCTAAAAAGGGGGTAAATTTTTTTTTTTTGGGGGGGAGGGGCAATTCTCCACAGCATATTGTATTACACAAGAAGCAGAAAATTGAATATAAATTCAAATCATATGACCAATTCTAAGTTCTTTATTTCAGTTATTCTGTGTCAGAAACCTATTATGTGTCAAATATTTGAAGAAATTTTCAATTGCACAGTATTGCGCAATAGCAAGAAATTGATATGTGTGCCCTGTTATCAAAACTTTATTATTAACAAATTCCATTGGAAATTTGCCAATAACTCTAATGAACTTCATTGGAAATTTGCCAATATAAAATGGGCTGATGAAGCTTTTTTGTTTATCTTATCTAAACTGCTTTTAAATTATGTATATTTAAAATTTGCCATCCATTACTATGATGTCATTTTCTATTTCAATATGTTATGGTGTATTTAAATGGGCTGTTATGGTTGTAAAGTATAAAGAAATGGGGGGGGGGAGGGTTGAAAACAAAATTTAGGGGGAGGGGGGTAAATGAGAAATTGGGGAGGGGGCAATTTTTTTCTCATTTCATATTTCATAAATTAAAAAGAAAATTTCAAATTTTTTTAGCAAAAAAAGGGGGGGGGGGGGGGTTACAATAAATTTTATTGTTTTTTTTTTTTTTTTTTTTTGGGAGGGGGGGGGTCAATGTGCAACTTCATAGTGTATTGCACAAAAGCTAAAAAAAGGGGTAAATTATTATTTTTTTTTGGGAGGGGGGGGAATTCTCCACAGCATATTATATTGCACAAGAAGCAAAAAATTGTATATAAATTGAAATCATATGACCAATTCTAAGTTCTTTGATTTCAGTTATTCTGTGTCAGAAACCTATTATGTGTCAAATATTTCAAGAAATTTTCAATTGCACAGTATTGCGCAATAGCAAGAAATCTTCAATTGCACAGTATTGCAAAATAGCAAGAAATTGATATGTGTGCCCAATTTTAAATTGGTTATTTCTGATTTATATATAAAAACAAATAATACTGATATGGTTTGAATAGGTAAATTAAAAATTTTTAAGTTCTTAGACAACATTCATTCTGTGTCAGAAACCTATGCTGTGTCAAATATTTATTCACAATCCAAATTCAGTATTGTATCAAGCTTGAATGTTGTGTTCATAATTGCCCCAACTATTCAGGGTTCGACATCTGCGGTCGTATCTAGCTGCGCCCAGCGGAGCATTTTATTTTTTGGGAGGGGGGGGGTCAATGTGCAACTTCATAGTGTATTGCACAAAAGCTAAAAAAAGGGGTAAATTATTATTTTTTTTTTGGGGGGGGGGGGGGCCGGGCTATTCTCCACAGCATATTGTATTGCACAAAAAGCAAAAAATTGAATATAAATTGAAATCATATGACCAATTCTAAGTTCTTTGATTTCAGTTATTCTGTGTCAGAAACCTATTATGTGTCAAATATTTCAAGAAATTTTCAATTGCACAGTATTGCGCAATAGCAAGAAATCTTCAGTTGCACAGTATTGCACAATTGCAAGAAATTGATATGTGTGCCCAATTTTAAATTTTAAATTGGTTATTTCTGATTTATATATAAAAACGAATAATACTGATATGGTTTGAATAGGTAAATTAAAAATTTTTAAGTTCTTAGACAACATTCATTCTGTGTCAGAAACCTATGCTGTGTCAAATATTTATTCACAATCCAAATTCAGTATTGTATCAAGCTTGAATGTTGTGTTCATAATTGCCCCAACTATTCAGAGTTCGACATCTGCGGTCGTATCTAGCTGCGCCCAGCGGAGCATTTTATTTTCTTTGTTATCACTGTAAAGTTGGATCCCCTTTGTCTAGAGAGATGAATGCGAAGAACAAGAAAATAACATTCACTTTTTACTATAAATAATAAAAAACATTTTTAAAATTTAATTTAGATCCTTTTATTAATCAAATCGTTAAAGCAACATCCACTTGTCAAATCTTTATGTGGAGTGAATTATGGTAAATCACCGATAAACATCAGGCGGATTATAACAATTACCTGTAATTGACAAGTAATCACCATCTTGTCCATCATTGATCTGACATTTGCTTTTTCACACTTTTTGATATTTGTCTCGTACGACTGTATTTGAAAATGCTGTTGGAGTTATTGAGAGGAAATTAAATTATATTACTGTTTATGGACCAGAAATTAGTTCAAGAATTCAAGAAATCAGAGTTCGAAAAACTGAGAGTTAATTTACATAGACATAGTCGAAAAAGTCTAATTTTTGAAAGGTTCGAGAAATCAATGGTGTTCGAGCCATCTGAGTTTGAGCCACCTTTATTCTACTGTATAGTGGACACTGTTAAGAGGAAGCAGAGTTTGATTTTGGGGTCACTAGGTCCAGGTCAGGGTCATAATACCCATAAAAAGACTAATCATTAGCGAATTGTGGTTTCCATGCACCAACTCAAACATCCCTTAGCCTCATGAAGATTTGTGGAGACTTATTTGGGTGGGTGTTTAATCAACAATTGTAGCTTACTAAGGTGCAAAATTATATTTTTTTAGTGGGTACGATAAAACATATTTTTAAATTATGAAATTTTTAATTATTTGTCACATGTTTTGCTTTTAACTTTGTTTTTTTTTCTTTATTTCAGCCAATACAGGAGATCCTTATCCCCCATCTGCCAGGTTATATGACATATTTAAACAACATTATTGATGATGTATCATATTCAAATACTGTTACCAAATCTGATGCCCACAAAGTCTACTCTGCTATTTTGGTAAATTTACGTTTATCATTACTAGTACAAAAAATACTATTTCAGGTTTCATTATTAAATTTCAATAGCTTAATTATAATATACTTTCTTGTTTGATTTTTAAATCCCCATTTTACATTACAAACTTATATCAGTCAGTATCAGACTGACCATTTTACATTACAATCTTATATCAGTCAGTATCAGACTGACCATTTTACATTACAATCTTATATCAGTCAGTATCAGGGAAGATCGTTCTTATGTGGGGTAGTATACAATAGCATTGTTTTTGGACTGAGATCTTAATATTAATAATTAACTATATCAGGAAGACAGAACATTTAAATTTAAAAAAATGACAACAATATGCAGATAAAGCATTAAAAAGAAACAGAATAGCATCAGGAAAATTGATCTTTATTGTTGGAAATTACTCTTTACCAGTATTTGTTCAAACTGATTTTATTTTTTTATTTAAAGCATTCCATGGAATATTTACTCAAACAACAGATAAAGGAATTTGAAAAGGAAATCAAAGATGAAAAAGACAGTAGTTCATCTGAGATACAGGATTGTGAAGACAAGGAGATAAATCTGCTAGAAACCAGTATTTCTAAGATTTACACTGAAATGTATAGTTATTTTGGCGATAGTTTGACATTACAATTACCAAATCTCACCGAATATATCAATTTTAAAAAATCAGTTTTTAAACCAACAAAAGATGATAAATTAGTGTCATTATCAGATCCAGAGGCAACCAAAACTGGAGAGGAATTACTGGATGAATTTATGGAGCAGGTTCGTGTACAGGAAGAAATTAGAAAGGCACAGTTAGAAAGGGAGAAATTAGAAAAAATAAGGATTGCCAGGGAGAAAAAAGAACAAGAGGAAAGGAATAAAATGTTACGTGAGAAAGAAGAAAGAAGACGACAAGAAAGGAGAAGAGCAGAATTAGAAAGAGAGTTAGTATTGAAACGAAAGGAGGAGGAAGAAAGACTGCGAATGTTAAAAGAACAAGAGGCGAATCCAAAGGAGGATGAAGTAATAGAATTCAATAGTTCTCATAGTGAGGATGATGATACAGTGCCTGTGTATGGTGATAATGATTCCAAACATTCTTCTATGCCAGTAGATCAGTCTGTAAAAAGTGAACCTGTTCAAGGCATAAAGCTTAAAATTACTCGAGGACCAAATAAAAATCTTCATGTGAAAACTGTAGAGACAATGTCTCCACCTCAGAAAAGTTCTCCTAAAACAAAACACGAGATGTCACCTCTGTACAAACATTCACCACAAGGTTCCAGAAGGGAATCATCTCCACTTTACAAACATTCTCCAAAGTCATATAAAACAGAGTTATCTCCCCATTACAAACATTCACCAAAGCATTCACACTCTTCAAAATCTAAGGAATCAAAGGATACAAAACATAGTAAGAAGAAAAAGCAAACAGTCAAATCAACTGCTAAAGTGTATGATGAGTTTGAATTTGAATCTGATCCAGAAGATTTTAAACCTTTACCATTTAAGAAGTCTCATTATTATTCCTCTGAGGGTGAAAGTTCAGACGGTGCTGGAAACCGCAAACCATTAACTTTAAAAATTAAGATGAAGGAGACAAAAGATTTCTCTTCAGAATAATATAAGATCTCTATAAAAATTTTATACATTATAATTAGTTGTAATTTTTTATAAAATAAATATTAGTGGAAGGAAACAATATAAAATATGGTTTAAAAGGCAGGTAAAACACTGTTACTTTGTATTTGAATATAGTAAATATTTCAAGGGGATGGATGAATTATTGTTTAATGTCCCGTGGCAGCCATTATGTGCATATGAGGACGAGAACATAATGATATGATATGCATATGATCCCTGCTTTGTACTAGACCGACACGCTGAGCCAGATTTTTAAAATGGACACATTTTACTCAGTCTGAGCCCACCAGTCATTTGCTCTTACTCCTAGATGACACATGCTTGGCAGAGAAGCAGCAAATACCAACTTTAATGTCTTTGGTTTGGCCCGGTCGGGAATTAAACCCGCAACCTTCCGCACTCAAAGCAAGCATGCTACCACAAGACCACCGAGGCAGTTGAATTTCAAGGGGAGATGCTTCCATACTTGTGTATGTTTGATTATTGGCAATTATTACATGCAGATCAGGAAGAGAACATGTTGACGTAGTATGAATATGAACCCTGCCTTGCACTAGACAGACACACTGAACTTTATCATCTCAATGAAGATATTAAAGGAAATTTCAAAGGTTCAAAGGGTCCTATGTTAAATTGAGTATTTTGCAGATACTACGATTTGGGGTGGGGGGTTGCTTAGTCCTCAACAAGGACCATTGTTGCCAAATTTGCTTCATAGAAGATTAAAATGTACAAATTTATAGGGACACCAAGTGATTTTGGTATATTTAAGCCAAAAGCCCTTAATTTTTCAACACGACAGTTTTTTACAGAAAATTGTAAAACTTTTTAGGGAAAAAAGGATAACTTAGCAGGTTTTTTGTAAATTATTTGGAAATACATAAACAATGTCCTCCAATAAATAATAGGTTGCAAAGATTGATAATCTAGTTCATAAATTATGCAAATATTGGCCAAATAAGGAATATTGATGATCAATTTAAAATTTTGTGCATGCAAAAAAAATCCTCCACTGAAATTTTCCTGAAATCTTAGAATAATAATCTTGAAGTACACTACTTCTGTTTGCAAGACAAAAAAAGTTTGGGTCCATGTGTTTATTATAGAAATATTTAAGAAAAACCTTAAATTTAAGAATGTTATATTGGTTCTTTTTGAGCAGTTCAGTGTATAGCTCTTGAAGATGTCATGATCTCCCCCTGCTACTGTGTCATATTCTCTTAATTTGATGTAGGGTGTGCAAATATTTCCAGGAAATCAAATAAACCATGCAAAGTTTGTTAATGCATTGACAAAAAATTGGACTAAAAGTAACATTTTCAAGGGATCATGAGTTGTTACTCTTCGTCTCAATTGGCCTTTTAGTTTCTAAGGAAAATATTTGTAAATATTTTTTGCATACTTTTTAATATTCAAATATGGAGGCCATATTCGTCCGTGGTCAGATCCGCAGGCAAAATATTAAATGGACCACGTAAGGGTTATCCATTAAAAAATTAGTCCCAATTGACTTAATTGTTTCAGAGAATATATATATACTTTTTCCTAATTTTCCAATTTTAATAATGGTAGTCATGTTCTATCAAGGTTCAGAACCTACAAATGTAATTTTTAACAGCAACAACCTAATGACCCTTTTATCAAAGTTTGGTCTTGTTTGGCCTAATATGCCCCAAGCACAAGGTGTATCGAGTATTTTTTGCCACTTTTTCTATTATTAGAATAGCAGCATTTTTGTTTGGAGGTCTGGACCCCAGGTATAACTTCGAAAAAATACCACCGATGAACCATTTCACTGAAGTATGTTTGAAATTAACAGTCTTTTCGGAGAAGAAATTTAAATATATTTTTTGTTTGATTGCCACTTTGGTCCTAGATTCTGACCCAAGATATAATTTTCAGAAGAGATCAGCTAATGACTTATACCTCAAATTTGGTACTAATTGGTCCATTAAATTTAGAGAAAATTTAAACTGGTGTTTGCTGTTTTTCCGTTTAGAAATTGATATCATATACCCTCAGACCAAACTTTGAAAGGGGACCACCTATGGATTATTCCTTAAATTTTGGTCCTGGTCTTTTACACAAATTCTTTATAAACTTACCTCAAGTAAACATTCAAGATATTAAACTAAAGGCTCTCAAGAGACTGGTTTGCTCACCTGGATTTAACTTGTCCACCTTGAACAGGATAACAAAATTAAGTGTAGCAGTCATTTTGGCATCCGTCATCCATCCATTATCTGTTCACATTTTGATTTTCATCTTGAGAACCACTGAACAGAAATTGACCAAACTTGGCAGAGATGTTCATAATAAGGTCCTTTCCATACTTTGGTGCTGATTGCTCAAGCAATATGGCCACCAGGGCCTATTCTAATTTTTGATTGGCTGAACTTTGAAAAAGTTTTCTCAAGAACAATATATCCGATTGAACCCATATATTACAAATATGTTTCTATAGAGGTCCTGAACAAGTTTTTGTCGAGCCTGCGACTTAAGTCGCAGAAGCTCGATATAGGGATGGTGATCCGACGGCGGCGGCAGCGGTGTTAACTAACTTCTTAAAAGCTTTATATTTTAGAAGGTGGAAGACCTAGATGCTTTATACTTTGTATATAGATGCCTTATGTTACGAAGTTTCCGTCTGTCATATGTACATTGTCCTTGACCTCATTTTCATGGTTCAGTGACTACTTGAAAATAAAAATTAAGATTTTTTGTAATGTTAATTTCTCTCTTATTATGATTAATAGGATAAATATATTTGATATATGCGTACCTTACAAGGTCCTCATCCCCGTCAGACAGTTTTCAATTGACCTCGACCCCATTTCAAGGATCAGTGAACAAGTTTTGGTGGTCAATTCCATATCTCAGATACTATAAGCAATAGGTCTACTATATTTGGTGTATGGAAGGATTGTAAGGTGTACATGTCCAACTGGCAGGTGTCATCTGACCTTGACCTCATTTTCATGGTTCAGTGGTTATAGTTAAGTTTTTGTGTTTTGGCCTGTTTATTGAATACTGTATGCAATAGGTCTACTATATTTGGCGTATGGAAGGATTGTAAGGTCTACATATCCAACTGGCAGGTGTCATCTGACCTTCACCTCATTTTCATGCTTCAGTGGTCATAGTTAAGTTTTTGTGTTTTGGCCTGTTTTTCGAATACTGTATGCAATAGGTCTACTATATATGGTTTATTGAAAGATTGTAAGGTGTACATGTCCAACTGGCAGGTGTCATCTGACCTTGACCTCATTTTCATGGTTCAGTTTTTGTGTTTTGGCCTGTTTTTTGAATACTGTATGCAATAGGTCTAATATATTTGGTGTATGGAAGGATTGTAAAGTGTACATGTCCAACTGGCAGGTGTCATCTGACCTTGACCTCATTTTCATGGTTCAGTGGTCATTGTTAAGTTTTTGTGTTTTGGCCTGTTTTTTTAATACTGTATGCAATAGGTCTACTATATTTGGTGTATGGAAGGATTGTAAGGTGTACATGTCCAACTGGCAGGTGTCATCTGACCTTGACCTCATTTTCATGGTTCAGTGGTTACAGTTCAGTTTTTGTGTTTTGGCCTGTTTTTTTAATACTATATGCAATATGTCTGATACCATTTACTTTCATTAGAAATACACAACAGGCAAGACATTTTTGTGTGTCCACTCTTGTGTTACTTTGGTGCCTACTGGAAATCCAAGATTGCTGCCACAGCTGAACTTAGTTTAAGAGGACCCAATCTTAAACCACTTGGCCAATTGGAACCAGATATGGTAGTAACCCTCTTTAGATGGTCCTTTTTCAGAATTGTGTCCGATGAACCAGACTGTCAACAAAAATAGAAAACAAGGAAAATGAATGGAAATGGTAAGCTGTCAAAAGGGGCATAAAATGACTTAAATGTATAAAATACACAAGTCAAACAAAACGAAATATAAATTAAAAAGTCATTTGTTCGGAGAACAAATGTGAGGTCTTTCCCTTGACCTATGACATCAGACAACTTGGACCCAACAGACTTGTAAAGTTCAAGCAAGCAACATCTTTTCTGTTAGTTTTTGTTTTAAAGATAAACACTATTTTTAATTTAAAGGGGCCCTGTCAGGACAAATTTATATAAACTAGATATCAAGGAGATGGTACCCATCTCTGTGGGCCCCACTATAAAAACCTGGGCACCCATACAAAACCGAATTATTTAACCTTAAGACCACAGATCAAGATTGAAGGTAAGGTAATCCAAGGGTGGAGCAAAATGAAACAAACTTGATCTGCATCTCGTCAAGGTAGACTTACATACCAACAAGAGTTAACACTTAAGTATGTCTTGCCTGCTGGAACCATCAGAAACAATAATTCTTTCTTACTTCCACTATATTTTCATAAATTTATAAGGATTTTCAGTTTCTGAGACCAAAAGTTGTTTATAAAACTTGAACATTGCTAATATATGCAATAAAAATTATCAAAGTCACTCAACCAGAAAATCAAGGTCAAGGTTAAAAGATGGGGATGCAACTGTGCTAAGCTATTACTAGGGCATATGCATACCAAGTTTCATCAACCTAGGGCCTATAGTTCTTGAGATATGGAGGTGCTGATAAAACTTTAACACTACTATTATATGCATTAAAAATTGTCAAAGTCACTCAACCAGAAAATCAAGATGGGGATGCAACTGTGCTAAGCTATTACTGGGGCATATGTATACCAAGTTTCATCAACCTAGGACTTGTAGTTCTTTAGATATGGAGGTGCTCATAAAACCTTAACACTGCTATTATATGTATTGAAAGTTGTCAAAGTCACTCAACCGGAAAATCAAGGTCAAAAGATGGGGATGCAACTGTGCTAAGCTACTACTGGGGCATATGCATACGAAGTTTCATCAACCTAGGGCCTATAGTTCTTGAGATATGGAGGTGCTGATAAAACTAACACTGCTATTATATGCATTAAAAATTGTCAAAGTCACTCAACCAGAAAATCAAGATGGGGATGCATCTGTGCTAAGCTATTACTGGGGCATATGTATACCAAGTTTCATCAACCTAGGACTTGTAGTTCTTTAGATATGGAGGTGCTCATAAAACCTTAACACTGCTATTATATGTATTGAAAGTTGTCAAAGTCACTCAACCGGAAAATCAAGGTCAAAAGATGGGGATGCAACTGTGCTAAGCTACTACTGGGGCATATGCATACCAAGTTTCATCAACCTAGGACTTATAGTTCTTGAGATATGGCTGTGCTCATAAAACCTTAACACAAAAGTCAACGCCGCTGCCGTCGCCGGTAAAGTAACACCTATGTCCCGCTCTGCTTCGCAGGTGAGACAAAAATTGGTTCAATATCTGGAAGAATTTGTTTAAAAAAGTGCGGGAAACTGAAATTTTAGTAAATTTTTTCTAAGTCCAAGGGGCATAACTCTGATAAAATTATCGGAGTGGAACGAAACGTAAACTTGATCTGTAACTCATCAAGATAGACTCACACCAAAAATCAGCTTGATATCTGCAACCATTTAAACAAGAGGCTCCCAGGAGCCTGAATCGCTCACCTGGTCCTTAGGGCCAAAAGGGTCTCTTCTACATGGGGTAATCTGACAATTTTAATCTAAAAGAGGAGTTTCTGGTAAGGTACTCTTGTTGCTAAGGTGTGACCTTGAGATATGACATTTGACCTTGGTCTTAAATTGAAGCTCTTTTCTTACTGAACACAAAAAGTATACATGTTTACTATATAATCTGTAAGGGTTTAAAAGTAATTGGTAAATAACGCAGTTTACAATATGTTTTTGGCCGCCATTTTGAAAACACTCAACCGAATTATGTACTGTTTGGGCTCAAATTGTAGGTCTTTTAATTCTCTATCAAATGAACCCATGTTTTATTCATTATCTTTTATGGTTAAAAAGTTATAAACAAAAAATCATTTTTCAAAATACGAATCAAGAGCATTAACTCAAAAACGATAAGTTTTACGCTTTCGCACTTGAAGCATTTTTTGTAGATTTCGACATGATGAACATGTTTCCCATGTATTGTCCACTTCAATTTTGTATGGTTTAAGTGTCATTTCATAAAAACTGTTTACGGTGTCCGCCATTTTGAAAATGGCTACCCGTAAACATTGGACTTTGGTCTTAAAATTGAAGTACTCACAATGACGGTCACAAAAAACCCATATGTTTACTATATTATCTCTGACGGCTTAAAAGTTATAAGCCAAAAACAAATAAGCCGAAACGCGTCAAGGGCCATAACTCAAAAACGGTTTGTCGAACAGTTTTCGACCCTTTATATCAAATAAAGGTCTAAATGAGAGGAGTATTTTCCCCATTTAATGTCTGCTTCTATCTTTTATGGTTCATGAGATATACTGCACATAAAGTGTAATATGACCTCTGACCTTGAGATTTGACCTTTCACCTTGACATTTTGGGATGCAACATATGTCACCTAGGATGATAGGTGAAGGTCCCAAGTTCCTAGGACTAACCGTTTTGAAGAAAAAAAATTTGACGCGTCGCGACACTTTTCGACTCAAAAACGCGTAACCAGGAAGTGGATCGAAAAAAAATTTTTTGCATGACAAATCATGGCCATGAGTCTGACAACATTTTCCCCACTTTAGATTTTTGATATCCATTATGGTTTTTGAGTTTATCTGTACACAAGGTTTTTGGTAGCGGGGCACATAACTCTGTTACTAAAAATAGATCGGTTTCGCAGGGTCAGTCAGAGCGAGTCAGAGTATGACCGAATAATGGTACCAAGTTTCGAAATGATACGTCGCAACACTTTTTTGCCATCCCTTTGGAAAGGGAAAGACCTTAAATAGTAAAAAAACAACAATAAAACTAAAAAGTTCAAAAATACCGAACGTTTCAACCAATATGATGTAAAAAATAAAAATATTTATTATTTTTTACATGCTCATTGATCAAGACCATATTTGTCGAAACGTTTGGTACTTTTAAATTTTTAGTTTGTTTTTTTTACAATTTTATATTTGGTTTTGTTCCACTTGTGTATTTTATACATTTAAGTTGTTTTATGCCCCTTTTGGCAGCTCACCATTTCCATTTATTTTCCTTGTTATCTTCTGTCGTATGAGCTGTTTCCCAACATACTTAGTTTTTTGTCAATAAAATAACTGCCACAGCCGAAATTATATTAACACAGGACCTCACGGAAAAATTTATTTAAAAACTTCTTAAATCACTTGGCAAGTTGAAATCAGACTTAGCAGCAATGGTCCTTAGATGGTCCGTTTTCAGAAGTTTGTCATGATCTGGACTGTCAACCAAGATGGCCTCTATTATGGAAAAATTCACTTAATAAAACTTTTGGTCTGACACCATAATGCCAAATGAAACCAAACTTACCTGCAATAAGATGACATCAGTTACTAGTTAAACTCACGAACTATCAACAGTATGAATACCAGTCAAATTTTGAGTTCTGCTGAAGGTGTAAATCCAGGTGAGCAATACAGGCTATTGGAAGCCTCTAGTTTCTCTAGCTCATAATTTTCAAGATAAAAGCCAAAAACATACTCTGACCTATATGTTCTATTTATTGTACCAGCATCCGTATTTGGTGATGGATCAACAATACCTAAGAAACATTTGTTAACTGTTAGAGACTGATAGGCATAAAAACTCCAGAAGTTTGAATGGATATTTTTCATACTCAGAATGAACAGGCATTATTTCTGGGTCAACAAGTGTCAATTTAAATCACTAGAAACTTATGTAAAAGCAAACATCAACTATTTCAATGTTTTCTATTATTTTGTGAGATGGACAAATAATTATCCAATTATTTCTAAATGGCCGAGGCTTTGAAGAAATATATTTAGTAATTTATTCCTTTTTTTATTTACTTCATTACATGTAAAGTTATACATACAACAATTAAATTACAATTCAATAATCCAACAATAATATACAAACGAAAATGAGCACATGCATTTTTTACAATTTTTATGAGACTGCAAATATTTGTGGCTGTATTGTGGTATGAGCCTGTTGTTGGTGGCGGCATCTGTAGACAGTTAGGTTTCCGCTCATTTACATTAGTTGTATTGAATGTATCCTTATGATATTTTACCACAGTGGTTCCCGATAAATAATGCAGGTTGGGATTGATTTTGGAAAAAAATTAAGGGTTTTTTGACAATTCTGGAGCAACTTTTTAAAAAAAAATTTCCGATTTTTATGATTTTTGGTTTATAATGTTCCTTAATAAAAATGGAAAAACCAGTATGTATTGATCCTTTTTTCATTATCTGTTACAATTTTAGAGATAGAAGGGGCAAAAAAAGAGACACACCTTAATTTTTGAAACTTTCTTATCTGATTTTGATGATTTTTTTAAAAATGGTTCTTCGTAAGAAATAAAATAAATAACTCTAGGCATTTTTGTGTTACTTTTGTCGTTTCATAAACTAGAGGCTCAGAGGGTTGAGCCTGTATCGCTCACCTTGCAGAAACAAGAATTGCCCATGGTGGCCATGTTTGTCACATGATCTGGACAAAATGAGAAAAATTTTAAAAAAACCTCCCACAGATGCTTCTTGTCAAGTATTGTTTCATTTGGCCAAGCGGTTTCAGAGAAGAAGATTTCTTTATATCAGCCTATCAGAAACAAGAATTGCCCATGGCAGCCATGTTTGTAATCCAATCAGGATGAAAAAAATTAATTTCATAAAAGACTTTCCATAGATGCTTCCTGTCAAGTTTGGCCAACAGTTTTGGCCAAGTAGTTCCATAATTTTTTTTTTTAAATCAACCAATGAGAGATTGCCCATGGTGGCCATTTTTGTTGGCTGATCGGGACGAAATGAGGAAACTTTGTAAACAACCTCCCATATATGCTTCCTGTCAAGTTTAGTTCTATCTGGCCAAGCAATTTCATTCAGAGAAGATTTTTTTATATCAGCTAATCAGAAATAAGAACTGCCCATGCTGGCCATATTTGTAGTCCGATTGGGACAAAATGAGGAAACTTTATAAAGGACCTCCCATATATGCTTCCTGTCAAGTTTTGTTCCATTTGGCCAAGCAGTTTCAGAGAAGATTTTTGAAAACTCAGCCAATCAAAATCAACAATTGCCCATAGCGGTCATGTTTGTTGTCCAATCAGGACGAAATGAGCAAATTTTATTAAGAACCTTACATAGATGCTTCCTGCCTAATTTGATTTCATTTGGCCAAGGGGTTTCAGAGAGGATTAAAATGTGAAAAGTTAACGGACGGACGATGGACGCCAAGTGATGACAAAAGCTCACACGGCCTTTGCTCAGGTGAGCTTATAAAAGGGATTAAAGGGGCCAAAATTAGCCATTTTGCATGACTTCTTAAATTTATTTTTCATCCAATTTTGATGGGGATTTTTTCTTTTAATTCATCTCGATGATTACTTTTACACAGGGTCAGATGTGCCAAAAAAGCATGTTGCGGTCGTGTCATGCTATGCTTAGCAATGCCCTTTATTTCACAAAACATGTTTTTTTTTGAAATCCAAAAACCTTATCATATACACTTAGCTCTAAGTAAGCTGAATTGATAGTCTATAAAATCAATTGGAACCTAAACATGCATAATTTCATTAAATTTCTTAGAAAATTCAATGTTTTCCATTCTAGAACCATTTTAAGATATTGTCAGAACACCCCCTACCAAAACACTAGAACAGACCCATCACTTTTCAGTCCTTAGTATATTCAAAACTTTTCGCACACCAAAGATTATGTTTCTTGTGATTCTACAGGAAATGGAGAACTCTCTGCAGTACTTGGTTCACTGCCTGGCAAAATACTTTCAACTGATTTAAAAGAATTGTTTAAACTTCTAGGAGGTCGTCCTGGTCCTCTACCTGAACCTCTAGGCCTGCCTCTTCCTCTGCCCCTGTAATAATATAACTTGTATGAATAATATATACATTTAAAGAATAAACATAATGCGACAAAAAAAAAATTATTTTCATTTTTGGCATTTAAAATTTAATAAAATGTCTTAAAATCTCATAAATTAAATTTGGGTGTTATTTGTGGAATCCACATTAATTTAAAATCTGTTTGTTTATTTAGTTTGGGTTTTACGCCATTTTCAGCACATTTGGCTATTTCCCAGCAGCCATTTTTTATTGGTGGAGGAAGCCGGAGTACCCAGAGAGATTGGATTAAGATAGGAGTTGAACACACCCCGCCACAGGTGACATTCGAACTCATAACCTCAGCGCTGACAGGCGAATGATCATTAGTAGTCATGATGAACTACCTAGACCAATCGGCCACTGAGGCCCCCAATTTAAAATCTGAAAAAATAAACTGAGTTCAACACAGCATGATTTTTGTGTTGTATCCATATATACTTATTTACAATATAGATAGCATTCCTATAATGCTTTTCGTTTAGGCAATAGTAGCGTGGGACACTTGGCTACTCTGTAGCAGTCTTGTTCAATTACTGTAATATTGTTCTACTTTTTCTACTTCATTAAAATGCAGCTAACTCTTTATCCTTTCGTTCTTAAAATTTAAACACATGTACTGAATTTCTTTCCCTATTCTTTTCTCTTGTGTGAGCACAATGATGAGCAAATTCAGTAAATACATTTGTAAAGATCTTATTAACATATCGGAAACCTTGACTTGGGACTCAGTTTACATCATTACATCTACTACAGAAATCAAGTTTATACAACCTTCCTCTCTTTGATGCAGACTTTGGTGTTTTTGGCGTCTCTGGTCCTTTACAACTTTGACATTTCCATGGACCATTTGGTATAGATTTCAATCCTACACAGAATGTATGGTAACCTCTATCACATTTGTCACAAAACATCATCTTGTCCTGAAAGGAAAAAAAATGACAAGGACTTTATACATGAGTTCATGTTGCAAATAAAACTAGAACTGTGAGGAGACCTCACTAACTATACCCTCCACTGCTGTTAATTTACAAAAAAAATCTGATATCAAATCTGTGTTATAAAATTTTGAAGCCCAATTTAACAAAGCTATGAGGAGCTAATTGATCAATGAAATACTTATTATGTGCATATCTAATAAAAGACTAAAGTATTGGACCAGAACAGAATTTCTAAGTCCAAAAGAGTATAAATATGGAAAAAAGTATTGGACCATGACATACTTCTCATGCGCACATCTACGTACTAGGATCTAACAGTATGCAAAGTTTCATTAACCTCTGATAAGGCATGTTTGAGAAATTGCGGGTACAAAAAAAATTTGGGGATAGACAGAATTTCTAAGTCCAAAAGGGTATAAAATTATGGGAAAAAGTATTGGACCAGGACATACTTCGCATGCACACATCTACATACTAGGATCTCGCAGTATGCAAAGTTTCATTAACCTCTGATAAGGCATTTTTGAGAAAAAATTTCATATAAAGCCTGTATTATGTCCGAGTCGATCGTATAGGGTTGAGGTCAACTGTATAGGCCCGAGGCAGCGCGAGGTCCTGTACAGCTGATCGAGACGCAATACACCTGTACAAGGACATAATACAAACTGATATTTTGCAATAAAGCGGCCTTTGCTATAAAACGAAAAGCGTAACAGACTGGAAGTTTTGGGATCAGCTGACAGCAGTATATTGTCAAATGTTAGCCAAAGTTTACCACTTATATTAAGCATTTTGTTGAATGAAAGTTATTGCCTTTTAATAAATAAAAATGGAATGAAGTCTTTGTTATTTTTTCTTCTAGATGTGATATCAGTATCAAGACACAATATAGGTCAATGACCTTGTGTATTGGTTTGTTTACATGCGAGTTTATAATTTCCAAAACCATTTCCCATTCAACTAATGTTAAATATGTGTTATAATTGCAAAGCAGTTTATAGCAAAATTCGCTTGATAGCAAAGAAAATTCGGGCAAAAATGAGAAAAAGTGTTGGTTATTTACAAAATTTCCAATGAGTTTTGTCATATTTTCCGTAAAATGTGATGATCATTTGCAATTAATTGGTGAAAATTCATAAAACTGTCTTTTGAAACAAACTTGCAATTATTTTTGTCAATTTGTAGATCGATGGAAGTGTTCAAATGTTCGAAGTTGGTAACGTAAATTCTGACAAACCAAGACATCTAGATCTTTATTATTCATGTTATTTAAATAAAAAATGTTTGAAATTGAGTTCTCTTTGTGTTTTCCTGTGTGAAACTGAATAAAGAATGTCCTGTGTCCTACATTCTAACAGCGATTTACAAACAAAAAATAAGTGGCCACCATTTTTGTTTCCAATGTAAATAACCACATGCACAGGTGAAAGCAAAATTTTTTTTAATTCAAAGTAGGCTAAATTACAATTTATTTCAGATCTATCACAATTATCACTTCAGATTGAAATGAAAATGAATTATGTAACACTTTAAATGGAAAAAATAGAAACAGATTAGATTATAAACTCACATGTAAACAAACCGTTTCTTGATCACAAATATCTTTTACATCTTTTACTATATATAAAAGTAAAAATTTTAAAATCATTTCTGCAGCATTTAAATTGTTCTACTGGAATATAACACTGGGATAGAATAAAGGATTGTTGGATTATAGTTGTATTAAAATATGTACAAGGTAAAGTTTCTATATTTAAAATGTAGGTCATCTGGGTTATCAAAATACATGTAATATGTTAAGAAGTTTAGGAAGAAAAAAATAACAAAGACTTCATTTCATTTTTATTTATTAAAAGGCAATAACTTTCATTCAACAAAATTCTTTAATATAACTCTGGAATACTTTGACTAACATCTGACGATTTTTATACTGCTATCAGCTGATTACAAAACTTCCGGTCTGATACGCTTTTCGTTTTATCGCAAAGGCCGCTTATTTGCAAAATTTTCTCATTTTCTTTGACAAATAGGTTTGCAAATAAGTGCAATCCACTGTACTATAGGCTGTATATAAATACACCTAAATGCAACAAGAGGCTCACCAGAGCCTGTATCGCTCACCTGGAGTCTGGTTTTCATTGGACAATTAATCAACTATTTGACCAAGTTTGTTGCAATTGGTTCAATTGTTCAGGGAAAATTTGTTGAAGATTTATTTTTCATAAGGTTTAATGTTAAAATATGTTCCCTGATGGTGGTAGTCCTGGCAGGAAGTTGACAAAATTGACCAGGAATAAGGGTGAACCTTAAATAAATGTAACAGAACCCGACCTCAAATTACACAAACCAATAACTCCTAAATAGAATTTGGGATTCCCTTCAAAATTTCAGGGTATGTAGATCTCAACATGGCAAACATTTTTCAATTTACATTTCACTTCTATCTCAAATAGTTTTGGAGATAAATGCAAAAATGTTAAAATTTTAAAAATTTGACAAAAAGGGCAATAACTCCTAAATGGGTTTTGGGATTTCCTTTAAAATTTCAGGGTATGTAGATCTCAACATGGCAAACATTTTTCAAATTTACATTTCACTTCTATCTCAAATAGTTTTGGAGAGAAATGACGAAAAATGTTAAATTATGAAAATTTGACGAAAAAAGGACAATAACTCCTAAATGGGTTTTGGAATTTCCTTCAAAATTTCAGGGTAGGTAGATCTTGTCATGCTCATCAAATTTGCCCCATGTCAGATTTTCGATATCTGTAACGGTTTTTGAGTTATTAGCAAAAAACAGCAATTTACCCCTATGTTCTATTTTTAGTAACAGCGGCCATGTTTTTCGACGAATCAAAAATCCCCACATCAGTTCTATGCAGGGTACCCTAAGCAACAATCTTACCAAGTTTCATATGATTTTGAATAGTAGTTTCAGAGAAGAAGATTTTTGAAATAATAACATAAAAAAAAGCCAAAAATGTGAAAAAAGGGCAATAACTCCTAAATGGGTTTTGGAATTTCCTTCAAAATTTCAGGGTAGGTAGATCTTGTCATGCTGATCAATTTTACCCCATGTCAGATTTTCGATATCTGTAACGGTTTTTGAGTTATTAGCAAAAAACAGCAATTTACCCCTACGTTCTATTTATAGTAACGACAGCCATGTTTTTCGACATTTCAAAAATTTTAAACGATAGAAATTTTCCAGATGCCCTAAAGAACAATTCTGCAAAGTTAGGTTGAAGTCGGTCCAGTAGTTTAGGACGAGTTAACGTTTGAAAAAGTTTACAGACGACGACGACGACGACGACGACAGACGACGACGACAGACGACGACGACGACGGACGCCAAGTGATGGCAATAGCTCACATGGCCTATGGCCAGGTGAGCTAAAAAATTAACCAAAGTCACTGAAGCATAACATGTAGATAGTAGTGACTCAAATTTGCTGATTTTTGTTGTAATACACAAGATGAATGAAGTTGTGTAATCTATAATACTAAATTTACGAATTAGCCGAATAGGCGGCAAAACGCGTGGTTCAAAATAAACGATGTATGGTTCAGATTATAAAGGTTATTATCGGATTTGACAATCTGCATTTATAAATTTAAACTGCAGTTTTGTTTATGTGCAAATGGAATTTGTATCCACTTATCCGATATGAATTCTCCCAACATATCCCTAAGAAGGTTCTCGAATGCATACTTTTAACACGTTGATTTAAATAAACAAGTATGCACATATTTTAAATGTAATATTATTTTTGTTTGAAATTACGGAAGAAGAATAAAACAAATTAAAAAAATTCTCCTTCGAGTGGGATGTTTCCGCTTCGTGTATTCAGGATTGTTTTTCTACAATAACGCAATTTCTCCTAACTGTAAAGGTTATGAACTTTGAAGATTATGAAGAAGTAAGGTAAAGTTCAGAGAAATTCCTAACTTAGTTGTTTTTGGATTGCTCGGATGTTTACCTTGCACAAAGTGATAATACCAACCATTATCTATTTTTACATTATTTGTCATGTGACCTGTCTAAATATATCTCTACCATACAATTTCCTAGATAAAAATATTTTTAACAAATGGTAATCTTTAGCATTAATGACGAAATTTATCTCGGACATCTTTATAAACGTGGACAGCACACGCAGCCACACACTAAAAATGCTTTTATCGTCTGATTATTGGATATATTTGTGAAATTAATCCTCGCTTGCCCTGTCCATGACGACAATGAAACAATTGGAACAATTATTTTCCAAAAATATGCTCTACCTTACTCACGGCATCTTTTGAAAAATTCATCCGTCTCTAAGGAAATGTTTACATCTACAATTTAATTTTCATATCTATTCTGAAGGAAAAAGGTAATGCATTATCAAATGTGTATTTAATGAAAGCCTTTCATCAAGTTCCAGTTCAGAATTAATTGTAACAATAAAAATATTGACAATTTATGTGGTTGTGTTTTCATCATAGATTTTGACTTTGAGGGAACCTTAAGGTTCATTTTGGTAATTCTACGTGGCACACAGTCTACTTCATCAGTGGATACATCTTCGGTAGTAACGAACAGCCATATGACAATTGGGTCACGTTGACCTAAATTTCACACTTCATTGACTTTGGTTAAAGTTTGCATGACCATCCATTGCTGGAATACTACAGTATATATAGACATGAAACTATCAGTTGATACTACCTACTTGACAGGAAAGTTTATAGGAAGCCTGCCACAACATCCATATTGAGTTCCATGAATGACATGGCCGTAATAACTTTTTAAAGTCAATATGGCCACCAAAAAAAAAATGCTTATTTTCCCACGCTCGCGCGGGTTCAATGTCTAGTATCACTAATATACCTCAATAAGTTTCTGAGAAACATACCGTAATAACCCTAATTATTGGACGGCCTAATTATTCGACACTTTTTAAAATTCAAGGAAAATTGAATTTTTGATAACTCTATTTTTTCGATGATTTCAAAATTGTCAAAGTTACGATCGTTATTCTCAGGTGGTGACAGTCAGTAATTTTAACTTCTTAGGTAAGTTAATTACTTTCAGTCTTCATCGAGCGTTTATTTCATCTTTCTAAACCATTGAAACTGTCTTAATAAATTTGATTGAAACAAGATGGATTTTTAAGTAAATTTTATTGAATTTTTCCTACCTTGAAGTTTACTTTTAAAAAGAAATCCAAAACGAGTTCGGAATGGAATTGCGTAGTCGCGTTTCTCAGAGAAATAAATTTAAAAAATTCGAAATGAAATGAATAATGTTTTTACAAAACAAATCCTCTTATCATTGTTTATAAGACATGTAAATGTAATAGTTATAATATGTTCTAAAAAGACGATGAGACTACAAACATAACATGTGTTGTAAAAATCATTTGTGAGATGCTCCAAATCCAGATCGTAAAAATAATTTGTGAGATGTCCACATGTTAGTCAACAACATGGCAGGTAGTTTGAAGTTTGCTACTGTTTTCGTCTCCAACATTCAGTTAACTTAATTTGAAGGTACAAAAAGATAAATCATGAAAGCAAAATCAAATAACAATACCGCAAGTATGAACCATTATTTTGATTGCATATTCTTAAAGTACATTGACCAGGTCGATCATATGGAGTCAAAAAATGACAACGATGTGGACGGAAATACGAAAACTCTATTTTTTCGACGATTTTCCAATTTTATTAAAAAATAATTGTATTTTAGTGTCCAATCAATAGAGTAAACTGAACTAAAAAACTTAACCGAATCACTCAAGTATGAAATGTAGGTCATAATGACTCAATTGTTGGAAAAATTTATTATATCATATTATATCATTGATCTAACACCATGGATTCCTAGGGTATGAAATTAAATGCAAAACTAAAAGAGTCACTCGTGTTAAAGGTAGGTCTAAGCGACCCAAATGTTATTGAACTTCTTAAGTGTTAAAAGAGGATCCTAGTGATATAATATCATTGATGTATCTCAATTTGTTTCCAAGAAATGGACCTAAATTCAAAAATTTAACCAAACCAGACCAATGCTTTTATGGTCTTTGCCTCTGGCTTTATTTGCCAACTCCTTTCATCATTGAATATCTAACTTATTATTGCCCCTGAGATCATATTGCAGCCATTCAGATCCTGTATTGTGAATTATCTCGAGAACCCACTATATGACTACGTGGTTTTTATAGGCATTAGGCCAACTAAAATTAATTAGTAGATTTTCATCCAACTTTTTGAAAAAAATGGGGCGGGTGGGAGGATTTTATTTTTTATTTTTTATTTCATATGAAACTATTTTGTAAGGTGTTATTAATATGTAAACATTATAAAATGGCTTATACCGCTTACTAGTCTAAGAATCACGAAAACTATGTTGAATTGTTACAGGAAGTTAACAAAAAACGAAATTATTGACACGGATACCGGTAACGGAGATGAACAAAATCCGGAAATCGTAAATTTTAGAAAATGAAAAAAATCGGGGCGGCACGATTTTCGAGGGGCGGGCGGGGATGAAAATCTATCAATTAATTTTAATTGGCCTTATTATAAAGGCATAAAAACCAGGGGCAATAAACAGGTATTCAATGATGAGAGGAGGTGGCAAATAAAGCCAGAGGCAAAGACCCCAACAGCATACACATGTAATAGGTTTTGTCATGCCTAAAGGGGGATCTCAATATCAATAAAGACAGAATGGGAACCAAAATGCCTCCACTCCCATCTATCTATACTACCTGGTATATACTTACTGATACCAAATTAGGTCTACATAATAAAAAGGTATAAATCCAAAGTAACAAAAGTGAAATGTCAAATTCTAACTCAACTTGTGTTTAGTGGTCTAAAACAACACTTTCGAATTTCAAATAATTTTGTGAAACAATACTCAAGTTATTGACCAGAAACATTATTTTGTCTATTATCCATATTAAAAAGTGAAATATATCAAATTCCAACTCAATCTGTGTTTAGTAGTCCTTAACAATATTTCCTAATTTCAAAAGATTTGGTGGAGCAATACTCAAGTTATTGTATAAAAGCAGGGATAAAGACTAACTGTTTTTCCCAACTGGGCTCCTAGTTTTCAAAATCTAGGCACCTACTCCAAAATTGAGGAGCCTGGTATAAACTTTTATAATTTTTAGTTGAAATGTCTCCCACCACGTGGCAATAATTCCAACAAAAAAATAATGATACAGCACTGAAATTTGAATTTGACCAAGATAATACTTAATCACAACTATGATAAAAATTTAAATTAAATCCATTAAAGTTTCTAGGCGTGATAGAGTTCAAAGGGCAATAATTCCAACAAAAATAACGGTACAGCACTAAAATTCGAACTTGACTGAGATAATACTAAATCGCAACTATAATATAAATTTTATAAAAATTCATTGAGAAATGTAGGCGTGAGAGTGCTTACAATGTCGGATGGCACCATGTTGTGGCAGGGAACAATAAATCTATGATATCCAGTATAATGTAGGCGTGAGAGTGCTTACAATGTTGGACGGCACCGTGTTGTGGCGGGGAACAATAAATCTATGATATCCAGTATAATGTAGGCGTGAGAGTGCTTACAATGTTGGATGGCACCTATTGTGGCGGGGAACAATAAATCTATGATATCCAATATACCTCATCAAATGGGTCCATACATTCTACACACGTTTTACATTCCATACATTGCCAAGGATAAGTCTTTATTACAGAAACCATATCATCTGTCAAATCAAGACAGGCAGGGTGCCCTAAAATATAAACATTCAATCTGTAAAATTACGACAGGTTAGTACCTGATAATATTATATTGAATATTTATGACCCCGTGGTTTGGTTTGGTATATTTTGATTTTACCCCATTTTCTGCACAATTGGCTTCATGTTTTTGATGTTCTAATGTGAACATATATATATATATATAATATATATATATACAATAACTACCTGTACACAAAATGTTAATATACCAAGTCTAGCACACTCTGAACATTGTACGATTTCTTTTGTACCGGACCAGTAACTGTACATCATACATGTATGTTAATATACCAAGTCTAGCACACTCTGAACATTGTACGATTTCTTTTGTACCGGACCAGTAACTGTACATCATACATGTATGTTAATATACCAAGTCTAGCACACTCTGAACATTGTACGATTTCTTTTGTACCGGACCAGTAACTGTACATCATACATGTATGTTAATATACCAAGTCTAGCACACTCTGAACATTGTACGATTTCTTTTGTACCGGACCAGTAACTGTACATTATACATGTATGTTAATATACCAAGTCTAGCACACTCTGAACATTCTACAAGTTTTTTTGTACCAGACCAGTAGCTAATTGTACACTAAGTTAATTTACCAGGTCCAGTACACTCTGAACATTGTGTAAGTTCTTTTGTACTTGATCAGTTACTAAATGTACACAAAATGTTAATATACCATGTCTAGCACACTCTGAACATTGTACAAGTTCTTTAGTTCCAGATTCTTCTTCCTCTTCCTTGTCACAAACTCGACATATGGTTTCATTCAATGCATCTTCCTGCTTTGAATATAAAAAGTAATCATTTGTTTGAAAAGGTTTAATTTGTTTCAGCTAAAAAAAAAAGTGTCTAAATTGTTGTAGTTTAAAAAAAATAATGAGTAGTTTTAAAAATAAAAGATGTCTGAGTGTATGAAATCCCTGCATTCAGCAAAGAAAAGATATTTGTACTTTGTCTTATAATACACGGGAAACTTTACTTTACAAATAATAAAGGGTTTCGCTAAGCTAAGCTAAGCGCAGCATGATACAACCACAACATGTTGACAGGTGAACAGTTGAAGCACGTCAGGATAATTCATAATGCTTGACCCAATAAAGTGTTCATACAAAGTTACAGTTTATTTTTGGCACTGCGTTTTCAGAAAAACTTATTTAAATTTTGACCAATCAGAAATAATTCATCTGGCGGCCATATTAGCTGTCCAACCGAGATGAAATATGCAAACTGTATAAAAGTCCTTCCATAGATGCTTCATACAAAGTTCAGTTCATTTGGCTATGTCATTTCAGAGTAGAAGATTATTTAAAATTTGTCAAATCAGAAATTAACTATACCTTATCTTTGTTTGGTTCAGGCTCTGCCTCACTGCTACCTTCAGAACTACTAGAACTGTCATCATCACTGTCTGAACCTGTACCTGATTTACCCTGAAAATATAAAATATATGTAAGTAAATATGAGCCTCAGTATATATTCATAATACTGGTGGTAATCCCGGATTTAAGGAAAATAATATATTTACTGTTATAAATTTAAGAAATTGTGGAAACTTATAGACAGCTTTTTCCTTAGACATTTTTAGGTTCTACCCTTCTCACACATTCTGCTCTACATTTAGGTTTATTGTTTTGAATTTCCAATTTTCTGTCTTGAGCACTTCTGATCAGAGCTTTATTTGTTCACATCTAATGTATCAAAGAATGTCTATAACTACATGTAATTTTACAATTTATCATACAACAGAATTTAAATTACATGCATCACTTATGCAATAATATTTGTATGAAAATGAACTTCTCAGTGTGCACTGAACATGTCAGCTGTTCTGATACGATATACAGTTATATCATAAACAAACTCTTAAACAATTACTACAAGCACACATAATGATATACAAGTATTTAAACATAAGCCTCCTTATATCACATATCTACCATTAAAATTTTTTACCTCGCCATCTTCCTCAGAAGCAGTTTCTTGTGATGTGGGACTAGATAACATGTGGTTCATTGTTTTTGGTGGATCAAACAATACTGTGTTCAACGGAAAATATTTCAATTCATCTGCAGAGTAACTACAAAATATAGTATCAGTCAGTTTACGATAGTTACTGAATACATCTTTATCAATGCTTATGTAGGGAATTTCAAAACATTTTCACAGTGAACAATAATTAGGTCATTGTGACATCCAACAATAATAAGTTTGACAAATTGAAGATGTCAATTCAACTGATATAATACAACAATATCAATTCAGAATGTGAAATATCACTGTGAACAAAGCTGACAAGATTAAATATGACATATTTTGAATGCAAAGTTGAATTTTGTATAGTAATCTATAATCTTTATTGAATAACTATCTAGTTGAAGTACACTCGTGAAATGAGTGGAAACCTCAAATCTGGATAATTTCAACACTGTAAAAAGAAATAACTCTGAATTTCAGATGTAAAATTTAGCAGAATCAGCTGAAATTCAAATGATTTGGTTAAAGAATACTGAAGGTATAAACAAAAACATGTATTTTTCCTTTTTCACAATCTATCAAGGGAGATGCTATGGTATAACAAAAATTATACAAACTGTATTTACTAGTCTCTTATAATTTTTGAAATGTAAAAATCTGTTCAAGGATATGAATATCTGAAGTTATCTCTATCTCAAACAACTGAATTTTTTTTCAGACCAATGGAAAGATGGAGAGGGTTGATATCAAACTCTCTCATCATTATACAGCAAGGTCACACAAATTATTTATATTCAATAAATTACTTACGGCTTGAAACTCTCCTGAAATTGTCCTGGTAACAAGGCTACTGGGTATGCACCAATTTTAGTTTCCTCAGCTGATAACTTTTTGAATTTGTTGGCAGGAAAATGAATATTCTACAGTAAAAATTTTAATAAATTTAAAAAACAGGGTCATAAGTATTCAATAAGATGTAGGCATTTCTCTCTAAGGCAAAAGCTTGTAAGCCTTGCCTTTTACTTGAATTAATTAATTTTTGTGCTAACATAATAAGTAAATATACTATATAGTCACCCTGCTGCCTTCATGGTCAAGAAAGCATGTCCAACAAATTGTATGAGTAGTGGTGACAAGGAAAATTCACTTTCACTTTTATAGGATATAAGTATTTAAAATTATATATGCCTGTAAGGACACATTACTGCAATACACGGTTGGATGTAACAAGAGGCTCCCAAGAGCCTGAATCGCTCACCTGTTATATTTTGTTTACTGGTAGATCTTGCATCATTATTTTTGCTTTTTAATGTACACCGTAGCAATTTTTCCTTAAATATTGACCTGTACAGCTAAAATATAGAATCCTGTACACAAATAGATATGGTTGCTAGGAACTTTTTCATCCGTTGCTATGGACTTTTTCAATTACCTTGACCTTGACCTTTCTTTTTGACTTGTACAGGTAAGTTATAAGGTCCTTAACCTAAATATATATGGTTGCTAGGGACTTTTTCATCTGTTGCTAGGGAATTTTTCATCAGTTGCTATGGAATTTTTCAATGACCTTGACACTCAATTTTACTTGTACAGCTACCATTTAATTTTTTTCAAGTAATGCCCTAAACATCTGTGACAATGTCGGACCATTATTTTCTGTTTACATGTAAATAATCTTTCAAGGGCAAAAACTCCCATAAGGGGTGAATTGACGATTTTGGTCATGTTGACTTATTTGTAGATCTTACTTTGCTGAACATTTTTGATGTTTACAGTTTGTCTTTATCTATAATAATATTCAAGATAACAACCTAAAACTGCAAAATTTCCTTAAAATTAACAATTCAGGGGCAATAATCCAACAAAGGGTTGACTGATTCATCTGAAAATTTCATAGCGGTTAGATCTTGACCTGATGAACATTTTTACCCCATCAGTTTTGCTCTAAATGCTTTAGTTTTTGAGATATAAGCCAAAAACTGCAGTTTACCCCCTATGTTCTATTTTTAGCAATGGCGGCTATGTTTCTCGACGGACAAAAAAATAAAACACAAATTTTATTCTAGATACCCTAAGGATCATTCAGACTAAGTATGGCTGTAATTGGTTAAGTGGTTTCAGAGAAGAACATCTTTGAAAAAGTTTACGACAGATGGACGTTGACGCAAAGTGATGGCAAAAGCTCACATGTCCTTTTAGGACAGGGTGAGCTAAAAAGAAATCAATGGCACATGAAATTTATGTCATAGTGACCTAGGTCTTGTTGCATGCTAGCCTCCTACTTCAGATACATGTACAAGTGTAAATGCACATGCAAAAGACATGGACACGGATGTAAGAGTTTCCCCCTCTACTTCATGAAGACAAGTAAAATTCATCAAAATTTTGTCAAGGAATATTTATTGTAAAAATAACAAAATTCACAAAAAATGACATACATTAATTTGAAAAGTCATGTTATATAGGGACTGAAATATCATATGATATACCTACCACAACCTTTCATGGTTACATAGATTTAAAATTCTCTCTAAAACAATATTTATAGTACAATGTAAAACTAAATCTTGAAATTCAAAAACCTAAAGTTTTGGCAAAAGACCTAGTAACAGCTTTTATTTCAGGTGTGAAATACATGATTTTATCTAACTCAGAAATCAGTTTTCCAACACTCTAATTGTAATAAATATTTATGATGTAATATCAAGTACAGAAACTGATTTCCTCTATGAAAAAGTAGTAGCTATACTCAAATATACTCTACTGCCTTATATCAAACAGACCAATTCAAAACACAAGTCACACTCGCAAAACATGACTAAACATCGACTCGGCAAGTGTGGAGGAAACACAACCCTGAATTTTATTCAAATAAAATAACAAACACAATTTTGAAATCCTTTTTGTAAAATACTACTATATACACAATGAAGGATTGATCTTCAGCTTATACTTACCGAGATAGTATTCGCCTACAGACTTCGACCTAACTGCCAGATCGACCTATCTAAGGCCTGGTCAAAAATTTTGACTGAAAAAGGGCCATTCAACCCATCGTCCCCATCGTCTTAAAGTCCGAAAAATACAGCATTAACTAGATTTTTTTCCTAAAGAAAAACCCTTAAAAAGTAGCTAACACCCTATCAGTATGTTACACAATTTCTAACAGTTTATGGTTGGAATGAGCCATTATTTAAAACGGTTCATACATACATATAAATACAGGTGTATGTAACTATAGATAGCAAACTTTACAGATTTCCAATGTAACATCATTCTGTTTTTTTTTCCAACCTTTTGAAGATTTACAAGGCCTGAAAACTTGAGCTATATGCATCATATATTACTATATAAATGCACATTGAACTCTGTTTTATTGGAAGTGTTTAATGACAGAATCTTGGCACAAATCAACTTCACTGTTCTTACCTGTGAATGATTCAAAGTTACTAGAAGTTATTTTGTCTTTTTTTTTTACAATGGAGAATTTCAAAACCTAGTTACGAAGCCTCATGAAAATGTAGTTACAGGTAACCTCCGTTATCAGAAATAGTTTGATACCTTTTCCATTAAAGCCCTTAGACAATTGTTTTTTTAATGAAAACTCAGAGACTTAGTTTCATGTAACGTAGTTTAGGTAGTTCATAAAAGTCAGCTTGATTCAAACTATTGGAAACACAACTTTGAATTGATCAATAGTGTAATATCATTCGTGGACATCATATTTCATGCCAAAAAAATCACTCAATTCTATGCAGAAATTGGATCAGCTGCAGCAGACAATAGGACAAATTTCAGCATTGCAAAAGGCACTAATACTTACAACTCATGGAGGCAAGGGCAGTTTATATTGAATATATTTTGATTGTTTTGAAAACTAAAGTTTCAAGTTCAACTTGGACAAACAATAATTATTGGAATAATAATAATCAAATGTTATTTCATTTTGGTGCATTTGTGTAATTTTACAAAAATTAATATAAGTAAAGCACTTACAAATGTTTGTTGATCAAAGTAGGCTCGTCTCTCTTCTTTTCTATCTTTAATAAAACTTGCATTCCATTCTGAGGCTGATTTCATAGCTTTCTGGATGTACAGCTTCATTTTATCCTTTTCAAGCTTTGGCTAAGAAAAATAAGGAAACTTCAGATTTCTTTTGTTATTTATCTAATCATAAATTTTTAAAGTTTTAAACATCATACCATTTCCAAATGAGTTTCCTCTTGAGTGAAGTAATATGACACATCATTGCTACAAAATTAAACTAGAGGCTGTCAAGAGCCTGTATCGCTAAGCTGGATTTAAATTTTCACCTTGAGCAGGACTAAAAATTTAAGAGTTGCAGTCAGTTTGGCTGGTTTTTCAATAGGGTTCTATGTTAAACTAAGTTCAGATGTGGCAGCCATCTTGGTTGACAATCCAGGTGATAAGACATCATTCTGAAAGAGGACCGATGCTGCCAAGTTTAGTTCCAATGGGCTCAATAGTTTCAGACGAAAAGATTTTTGAGTGAATTTCCCATAGGGTCCTGAGTTAAACTAAGCTTGGCTGTGGCGGCCATCTTGGTTCACGGTTCACCAAATCTGACACATTTCTGAAAGAGGACCTCCTAAGGACCATTGCTGCCAAGTCTGGTTCCAATAAGTGGTTTCAGTGAAGAAGATTTTTCAATAGATAATATCCCTATGGTACAAAGTAGTCATAAACATCCAAATGGTACGAAATGGTAGATATTCTAATGATTCTAGTGAAAAATATATATAATACCAAATGGCACCAGGCTTTTGTATGAAATTGTAAATTTATGGTACAAAATGACTATAATTTAACTTTATGTACTTTCTGGAAAACTGATCACTTTTCAAATTTTTTTTTAATCACTTGTCAAAGTAGCTGCATCAAGCTAAAATTGGATCATATTGAAGGACTACTGTCATATAAATAAATGTATAAATTTCTATTGGTATATATTCTTTTTTGAATTATATAAAAAGATACATTAAGTAATCAAAGTACATGTACATGTATTTCTGATAAAATTATTATTAGTAAATCGTTATTCTCTTATATTTCTCTTTATATACATGTATGTGTCAATTATTAACACATATCTTTTTTCCTTTTTCTCAACCAATACATGAAAAAACAGATGTGGTTTGTTGTACGTGAAATACACCTACTGTGATTAGATACATGTAGTAATTCTTTGTTATAATGCAACCTTTTGGAACAGGATTATTGGAATAAATTTAGAATGTACATGTACTGTGATTAGATACATGTAGTAAATCTTTGTTATAATGCAACCTTTCGGAACAGGATTATTGGAATAAATTTAGAATGTACATGTACTGTGATTAGATACATGTAGTAAATCTTTGTTATAATGCAACCTTTCGGAACAGGATTATTGGAATATATTTAGAATTTACATGTACTGTGATTAGATACATGTAGTAAATCTGTGTTATAATGCAACCTTTTGGAACAGGATTATTGGAATATTAATATTTTACAAACCACTCCATATTCTTTATGTTTTTCTATCTTCTTTTGCTTTTCTCTTTCATGGATAATTTCAGTGTATTGCTAAAGATAAGACATTTAATATTTTACTGCTGTAAATAGAATTGGTATTTACCTAACATTCATAAGTTTAGCAATCAGTCAATTTTTTCAAAATCATTGTACAATTTTTGCCACATAAACAGCAAAAACACAATAAAAACTAGAAAATGTGTCTATAAGACACGGATGCCCCGCCCTAAAAACAACATAGGTGTTGCTGAACTGCGTTGTACTATACAAGAGGACTGTAATGGTGAAATATCATTGATATACAGTGGAACCCATGAAAATGGCCCCTCTGAAAACCGGATTCCTCTGAAAACCGAACTTTTACTTTCGGTCTGGAATTTTTGCCTATATATTCAACTAAAAAAAATCCTCTGAAAACCGAACCCTCTGAATTCCGAACACCGGCCGTACTTTGCGGTACAAAACATATATATTCTTGTCAAATTAACCTCCAGAAACTGGCCGAAACCATGTATTACCTGGAGAATCAGTGAACCGTAATACATGTCATCCTTAATCGATCCATGATTGACATCATTAAACTAAATAACCATTTTAAAAAAAGGTGTGAAAGTCCATAATCAAACAATAATCAGGCATCAATAAAAACGTCGGATTGAAATTAAAAACAATTAATTGTATTAAAATAATGTGTGCATGGTACATGTACATATGTAAGCACATGGCACAGTTTTACAACATCGTTATAATACATTGTAATACACTTCCGGTTTCACTCTCTGGATCAGATACGTCTTTTCTGGAACCTCCTAAAACCGGACCCTCTGAAAACCGGCTGATTTCTCTGGTCCCACAGCTGTTCGGTTTACAGAGGTTCCACTGTATTACTATTAATAGGTTGCTGAGAAATGAACCTAAACGCTAAACTTAACCAAAGTCACTGAAGCATGAAATGTAGGTCATATCGACCCAAGTTTTGCTGAACTATGTTGTACTATACAAGAGGACTATCATGTTGCAATATCATTGATATATCACTATAGGTTTCTGAGAAATGAACCTAAATGCAAAACTTAAACAAAGTTGCTCAAGCTTAAAATGTAGGTCATAATGACCCAAATATTGTATGACTACTCAGTACTACCAAAGGCACATCCACTGATGAAGTTTCATTGATACACTTGCCTAGTTCCAAAGAAATGAACCTAAATGTAAAACTTAACACTTTCAACCCTGAATTAATTGCAGGTAAAAAAGCCCTCCCCACCAGAAATATGCCAATTTCTGCTGATTTTGGGAACGTCCCGTTGCCATGGAAACCAAAGTGAATGCCCCACATACCTAGTAATGCATGATGTGTTAGAGTGGGCTGCCATCTTTCCATTAATTCCTATCAAGAGGTAAAACTAAAATGGTGTTGTAGGATCCTTGGATGCCAAAAGTGAAATTTTGGGCATTTTTGCACTGTTTTAAAGTATTTCACACATACTGAGGTATTAAATGACCCTTGCTTTTCCTGTACAGCTTATTAGTAAAATTTTCCCAACCCACAGTATTCCATTTTGGGCCCAAAAGGCAGCCCACCCCTCCTTTTTAATCCACCCTTTGTGACAAATGATGGCACCAAGGCTATTCTGAATGGTACTGTTAATTCATACATGTGAATTTGAGTCCCAAATGTTACTGCTTCTGTAGCTGTAATGTTTCTCTAGCAATCAAGACCAAAAAAGTGTATACAGATATCAGTGGAGAGGATTAGGGGCATACAAATGGCATCGTTCACCTGGAAAGGCTTAACCAGAGTCGCTCAAGCATAAAATGTAGGTTATAATGACCCAATTATCGTATGACTGCTCATTACTACCCAAAGCACATCCACTGATGAAGTTTCATAGTTTCTTAGTTTTAAAGAAATGAACCTGAATCAGTCACTGAAGCATGAAATGTAGGTCATAGCAACCCAAGTGTTGCTGAACTATGTTGTACTATACAAGAGGACTGTAATGGTGAAATATCATTGATATATTACAATAGGTTTGTGAGAAATGGAGCTAAATGCAAAACTTAACCAGAATCGGGACGAACAGACAAGGGTAAATCTATATGCCCCGGCCACATTCGTGGAGGGGCATAAAAAATACAAATAGAACCAACATAATGGTGGTTTACCACCTTTGTGTGAAGTTTTATTGAATTATATCAGTTAGGAATAGTTGTGCCTACAAGATTCATGCACAGATATGATTGGACAGATTAATTCCTATATATATACCCTCCTAATCGTGTTTGCAGAGGGTATAACGATGACCTAAGTTGCATATATAGTATCAAATTCCATTCTAAAATGCAAATTAGATTTGATAAATGTTTAAAATAAAAATATTCTTATTTACCCTGTATTTCTCTGGGTAATCTCTTGCCATCATATCTAAAACTTCTTCACTTCTAACTGCAGTCAAACCTAGTAGTAAAAACAAGACACAATAAAAACTGAGTTACTATAAAAGAACAGCGTTCCAATGTCCCCCACCACGTGGCAATAACTCCAACAAAAAAATTATTGTACAGCACTAAAATTCAAACCTGACCGAGATAATACTAAATCACAACTATGATATAAATTTAACTAAAATTCATTAGGGTTTGTTGGCATGAGAGCGCTTACAATGTGGGACGGACGGACGAACAGACAGACGCCCAGCATTTGTATGTCCCCGCACTGTGTTGCCGCAGGAGACAATAAAATATTAAGAGATATTACAAGTAAAATATAACCTTTATAATTCTTTAACATCTCAATCTTTTATAGAAACATGTATATGTTTGTGTGATATAAAAGCTTAGAATTGTAATGTCAAGGTAGATATTTAACATTTATTTTCACTATAACGACATTTAAACTTTTTACTTCAGTTACATTGATAATTCTTACCTAGGTCACATTCATGATCTAATTCAGTAATTCTCACCAAAGTCACACTTATGATCTGATTCTTACTTAAATCACACTAAAGACCTGATTCTTACCCAAGTCACCTTGACTAGAAAACTTACAATGTCAGCAAGGATCCCATTGTGATATATATCAGATTCATGCAAGACCAAGACAATGTAATAATTGTCAAATATGAAAAGGAACTTCATTTGATCAATCCCAGTATACTGTGTAAAAAAAATGTGAAAATAAAGATCAATCTTAAGTTACTGTATGACAGGGGTGAATCAAAACTATAAGAATCAAAGCAAAGTTGAGTTATAATATAATATATAGAAAGTGGTGACGGACAGAGTGGTTACTACAACATGTATAAGGCGACTGGATCTTCAATGCTAAGTCACAACGATGATGTGATTCTTACCACATGTATGCATAAGATCTGAGTCTTACCTAAGTCACACTGTGTTTCTGTTACAACTAATTTGTCTCTCAAAAACTCTCTTTCTTTCATATCTACTGGCCTCCTTGTAAGTTCTGAAGTAAAAAATGGAACTTAATAATTTAATTTTAGTAATACAAGTTATCTGGGTAATTATTTCCCAATTTTACAAAGACAACTTTTTGATAACATCACAATGGATGAAATAAGATAGTTTTTATTTCATCTTGTCAAACTGCAGCATTTAATGTGCTAAAAATACATTTAGGACTATCCATTATTGTTTCATAGCACTTAAATCCTTTCCACTATCTGTCATGTTATTCTGTACTGGTAATATTATACCATCATGGAATGAATCAGTATTTAAAGTACATATTGCATACTCTCACAATATATAGTCAAAGTCTACATATGCAAACCTGGGTATGTGCAATTATGTTTGAGTGAATGTTGACAAACCACTGAATATATATTCCACTAATAAACACCAAGACAGTTTAGTTTTCCTTTACCCTGATATATAGTAAAAAATCCACTAGGACAAATTTGTGAAAATCGTTGAAATTCAACTACTGTATGTCTTACTTGATAAATTAATTCTTATATTCTCATCCACACCTGCCCCAGTATTTGCCTCCCATTCTGATTTTTTTATTCCCAACTAGTCCAAATGAATTTACATGTCCATATAATTTCAGAAAAACCACATGTTTTTCATAAAGAAATCAGTTGCAATATGACTGATTGGTACTTAACACCACATTGACGACTAAGTTCACATCGTGGAGAGAGTTGCTGATTTTGGACACAATGTAATTTACAAAAATATATATGGTGTCAATATTTTAATATATCTTCAGACTTCATGTCATTCTAATAAAACAACAATTATGTATTGTCCATGTCCATGAAACACAGTATAAAAGTCAATGCTTTCTGTGATTCACATATATTACACTCTTACCAGGAAATTTCCTTCTGAATGACTTGACATCTAAAAATTCACTGAGTTGTTCTTGTAAGAAGAACCATTCACCACCTGGACCATGGTCTTGAGGCCATTGGTATTCAAATAATTTGCTGGCAGGAAACACAGGACTGTCATAAAATAAATGTAAGAGAACATATGACAAAATTTACAATATATATAGTATTTAGCAATACATGTATAACTTAATACATGTACATACACAGTTTATACAAGGTATATTTACATGTACTTAATTTCTTGATTGTACTAACTGTAAGTTTGTAAAAATACACACACTATTAACATAGTTTTACATGTATTCAATGACATAAGAATTTACAGGCACAAATTCCTATAGTATAAAGCTGATACAGTTGAAGTTTACATTTTTGTACAAATAGTTAAATCAATGCAAGAGGGACATATATTGAGCTAGGCTCAATACATAAGATAGGGTATAATTTCCTTGCATAGACATGTATGTACATACACAACTGTACATGTATTGTATACTAAATTCATTAAACTCCTATTTAGAACCAGCATAAAAAACTAAGGATTTATTACGTTACAGTGATGAAACCATCATCTGAGGAACTAAAATAAAAATGACAACTGAAAGCTGGTCACAGTCAACTAAATTCCATTCACTGAATCAAAATTTGTGTACTTCAGACTTCAGATAGTTTGTTCTGAATTCGAAGAAACCCTGATTTTTTAAATTTTTGTTGTTTTTTTTTTTTTTTTTTGGGGGGGGGGGGGGGAGGATACTAACTGTTTATAAGATGGAGTGTCCTGTACAGAACTGCTGGTACTTCCAAGTCGAGATCTCTTCACAGGAGTTGGTCCAGATTCCACTATACTGGACATTGGTGTAGGCGGTCCTGGTGTGTCAAGACTTGGATATTCAGAACAACTTGATTCTGAAATAAGTTCTTGTGTAATATCTCCCTCCATACCATTTACTTTATTTTCCGGCATGAATGCAGAGGAGGAGTCTTCTGATAATAATAAGGAATCATACACAGACCTCTTTAATAATTCTTTCATGTCATCATTTTGCTTACTGTCTTCATCCTCCGAACTATCTGACTGATCATTTTTCTCACTAGAAACTGGATTCTGATCTAAATTTTTCTCCTCCACTTCCATGAGTGTTCCATCTATAGTTTTAACAGTATCTTCTGACTGTTCAGCTTTGGATGCTGTTTCAATTTCTTCAGAGGAAGTTTTGTCTGAATCATATAAACTTTGACTATTTTCATCATAATGCTTTCCAGTAAGATTTTTATCATTTGTATCTCTAATTTTTATAACAGTAGTTATGTCAGACATAGATTTTTCTTCAGTAGAAATATTATCTGCTGTTTGGTATGCTGAATCAAGATTTTCTATCTGCTTAGCATCAACATCCATTTGACATTCCAAATTTTGCTCCTTTGAAGATTTTGATGAAATTTCCATGTTTGCCATATGATTTGTATCATCTTTTTGATCATTTATATCAGTATTTGAACAAAGCGTATTAAATGCACCACCATTATGATCTTCAGGACCAAAAGACTCATTTGAATTTGTTACTTTACCTGTAGGATAAAATCTTGATTCTGTTTTATCTTCTTCTGATGTTAATTTTTCAGACGAAGTCTTTGAAAGAATATCTTTTTCATCTTCACAAAGAAGACTGTTAGATACAGTATTTGATATGCACGACTTTTCTTGAGAAAGCAAATGGTCTTCAATTTCAAAATCTCCTGACATTATTTTGTCAGTGTTTGCCTTTTCTTTCACAGTATCAGAGCCATCCAATTCTGTATAACAATTATCTGAAATCTTACTTTGGTTACTGTCTACAATATGAGGTACACTGTTTGGATTTTGCTTTTCAGTATTGATACTACCCTCCATTGATTGTGACTCAATTTTTGTGTTACTTAGATTTTTTGTATTTATATTATCTTCCACTTTTTGTGATTGATTGTTTGTGTTATCAGAATTTTCTGTATTGCCCTCCAAGGACTGCGATTCACTACTTGAGTTAATTTGGTTTTCTTTGTTTATATTATCCTCCATTGGATTATAGCCAGGTATTTCAACACTTTCTTGTATTGGAATTTCTGTTTTTCTTTCCATCACTTCATTGTCACATTGTTCTTTATCTGTACTTTGAAAACACTATAAGAAAAAGTACTAAATTCAACATTAATCATAAAGGGGAAAAACTAAATAATTGTGTAATCTATGTCTGGTTTGGCCCATGTGTTAAAAGTCTTTAGTACATGATATATAAGTCTCAGTGACCTATTTCTTGTTGGATGCTTGCTTCTTCTGTCTGATCATGACTGCACATGATGTTACCTTATCTCTTACTTGTAATACTTTATTTGTATTTCTCATTTTTTATTAATGTGTTTATTTATCTTTATTTTGTCTCTTCCTACTCTCAAAACTACCAGTATAGTCAAAATAAATATACATTATAATTTTGTTATCAACCACACTTGCTCATAATTATAACTCATATTTATTTTTCTTTTTTCTATATTATAATTATCTATTTTATAAAAATGTTTAATGACATTATGTTATGATACATGTATGTTCATGCCCTTAGTGGGTTCATGTTTGGAAATAAAATATTCTTCTTCATCTATAGAACTTTTTATCTAGTTTAGTACAATGAATACAGGCATAGACCTAAACTTTATTCAAAGTCAGTAGAGCATGAAATATAGGTCACAGATACATTTGCATACAAAATTACAGGAGTACCTGAGACTGAGATGAATTACATATTGTTTGTCAATCAATACTCTTTGTACATGCAGATCTTACATATTCAAATTTCAAGATTAATTATACTCTATTTGTAAACTGTTCTGTGTCTGTGATTTCAGATGTATTTTTTAAAGGGCTTTTGACTGAAAAATGTTATGAAAACTTCCATTTGTGGTGTAAATACTTTTATTGAATTTCTGACTTCATATTTTTTTTTATATCTTGTGTTGTAAATACTTGCTCCTTGTTCAAGGCCACACAACACTCCCATGGCAAGATGTCATAAATCTTTCCCCGTTCCATTCTATGGGATGTTGTCTCACTGACACAAACATGTACCATATATCCTTTTGAATAATTATAACCACCAAAATTTAGTATGGCTTTAAACTGAAAATTTGGTTATGCACATGTATAATATTGACTTAAACTTTTGGGAAAAGTGATTTCTCCCTACAATACAGAATTGGGAGAAGTGGAGAGTCATTGGGAGAAGTAAATGTATCTCAGTTCAAAATGAAATAAATACTTAGAAAAAAAATTCTAATTTCAAATTTATCAGTTAGTTTTCTTGGTTCTTTATTTCAGTGGTATTTTCTTGGTTCCTCATTTTTATGAGACAGTTTCATAGTGTTTTTTCTTTTAAAACTCTTTTTTGGTAGACTGTGTTGCTTCGGTTTTGGTTGTGTGAAGCCCATAATCAGCTGGTCAAAGACATAGTCAAACTGGGCAAACTTGTAGTTAATCGTCTACAATAGTCATTCATCTCAGTTTTTATAACTTCATTAAGTCAATTAAGAATGGGTAACAGGCCTGAATTGTTTTTGAACATGCACAATTGACGTAATCATGTTCATTCCTCCTATTGACATATTCAGTACTTAACGATGTCAAAATTTTGTCAACTTTACATTGAAAAGCATGCGAATACCACAATATAATGGAACCAACGATACAGTGAGAAGATATTATAAGGCCACACCAAATTGATTTTTAGTTCTTTGGATTTTTGGACAACAAAAATAGGTGAAAGTGAGCGAAATTATTTAATTTTTTTTCTTGAGGATCAGTTTTTTTTTTTTTATCAAACTTACGTGGGAAAGAATGCCAGACAACTCGACCCACTTCGCCACACAACGACTCGCACCAACTTTTCACCAACTTGGGAAATATTAGTTACAAACTCACTCCAACTGTGAAAATAATAGTTACAAACTCGCCCCAACTTTGAAAATAATAGTTTTAATTTCCCTCCAGCTGTGAATTTCATATGCTAATTTTATCTTTACCTGGCGCCGAACTGTTAGTATCTGAAATAGCATCTTTGAATTCGAGGACTACTATTTCAAGAAACGAAACAAAACAACACACAAATGGAACGAAATTGTTTCGTTTCTTTTCTTTTCATTCTTTGTATTGTTTAGTAATCAAAGTCGTGCTGTTTCTTGTTTTAGTAAAAAATTTTAACTTTCTTGCATATGTATGCCATGTATATGTATATATATTTCTGTGAGTGTATGATTGCATAAAAGAGAAGTACCCAGACTTCATGTAAATCACCTAGTTTTTGACACAAAAACCTATCAAGACTTGTCTAATGAAGACAAAGAGAAATTTAAAAAACCTTGTGTTAATGTATAATTTTAGTTACATTGTACACAAAAGTTTTGAAAACTAACACACTTAATTAATATTTGTAATCGGTCTGTCTGTCCGCCCATCCATCTGTCCGTCAAATAATCTTGTCTCCAGAACTCCTCATTCATTTTTAAAGTCATACATTTAATTTCTATACTGTATTGTCACAAACTGTATGTAGATGCGCAATAAAGTTTTTTTGATTTTCAAAAATAGGGGCCCACGGGGGTAGAATTTCGAAAATTAGAAATTTAAACTTGTGACCTAAACTCCTCATTCATTTCTCATTTTATGCTTTATTTCATGATGTATGTAGATGCACAATTAGGTTTTCGAATTTTTATTTTTAAAAATTAGGATCCACATGGGTCGAATTTCAAAAATTGGAAGTTTAAGCTTGTGACCTAAACTCCTCATACATTTTTCTTTTTAATATGCTTTAATTTCTATACAGTATTGTCACATATAATGTAGATGTGCAATAAGGTTTTGGAATTTTGATTTTTAAAAATTGGGGTCGAATTACAAAAACTGGAAATTTAAACAAACTGCTTAATTTTTCATTTTATGCTTTTAAGGATGCTCGCTGGTCATGTTCTGGTCTTTTTGTCAGATTTTCGGAATCCTCGGGTTTTATCCATTTCTTAAACATGAAAGTTTTTGCCCAGGAACCCCCACTTTTTCTTTTATAATTCAATCATATATACCTTAAAATGATGTCTGACAAAATTTTATGCAATTCATTTTATTTTTTCATACATTTTTGAGAGACTGAAGTTGTCAATACAAAGACAATGAAAAATCCAGAGAAAACCCATTTCCTGCAAATTTTCAAGGCCTTATAGCTCTACTAAAATGAGCACATGAACCTATATTTTTTCTTGCTTATTTGTTTACTATTCATATGTTCTCTCAAACTAAGACACCTATTTCAAATCCTATTTATTTCCTATTAGACTAGCGATCATCCTTAATTTCACAGGTGTTGTATTTCGGAAATAGTGAATTTAAGCTTGTGCCTTTAACTCCTCTTTAATTTTTCATTTTGATTTAACAAATTTATTTGTATATATATGTAATATTGTTCTTTATTTTCTGTATATATGCGAAAAGGTTTTTAATTTTGAAAATCTATTAAGGGATCAAATTTTGGGACCGAAAATGGTGAAATTGCTAATTTTGCTTTGTCTCTGGAAATACTCATTCATTTTTTGTTTCAGTGGTTTCATTTGTGTATAATATTGTTCTTCACTATGTTTAGATGTGCAATAAGGTTTTCAATTTTGAAATTTGATTCGAGGCTCCAATTTTCAGACTGAAATTGTTAAATTGCTAATTCTTCACTGTTATTTGTGTTTTGACTTGAGCAGTGCGTGGATTTACATCGTTTCTGATGGCACCAATTTCTAGTTTTAGAGTTAGGGCGAGTTTGTAACTATTTCATTCACAACTGAAGCAAATACCAAATCGTTGTTGTCATTAGTTGGGGCTAGATGGTAACTGTGATATTCATATGTAGCAACTATGAAATTATTATTTTCATAAGTTGGGGCGAGTTGGTGATTTTCACAATTGGAGCGAGTTTGTAACGAATATTTTCTAAGTTGGGGCAAGTTGGTGAAAAGTTGCGAGATGGTGTGGGGCAAGTTTTAAGTGGGACAATTTGTCCTGCACCCATGGGGAACACATTTATTTTTAACTAAAACATTGCAAAAAATGTAAAAAAATCTATAATTTTTACAAAAATTATAGCTGTGGGCAGACAGTTTTTATTTTTAATTGCTTGAACAATGAAGAATTTGGGAGAATTTTCGGCAGTTTTGCAAAATAAAGCGGCAAAAAAACATTCTTTAAATTCACATAATCCAAATTTCGGAGCGGCAAATTCCAAAGAACTATAGATCTATTTGGCCATTTTTTTATTGGTGTGACCTAAAATGTTAAAATGAAAGCAGGGAAAAATGCTGATAATTGTTACTGTAATAAATGCGGACACTACACGAGTTCCCCAAACCAAACAACTGAACAAAGCCAAAGGCTTCTGTAGTCTGCAACACGTAAACATATATCTGGTTTCACAAATAGTTTAAAAATTCAAACAGATTTTTTCTTCTTGTGCGTTACTACAGAAAAAATCAAAATAAATTGCTTTTTGTCAAATAAATACCAGTCTTTGTTCGTCTACTTCTGTTTTACCGGTAACGTCGTCAGCCATTTTTGACGCTACAATATTTTACCTCCTTCAATGAAGAGCACCTATCCTGGCATTTTTTAAATGTATTTTATTTCTTCAATTGCAAAATAAATGTTCATTGTGTTAGACAATAACAAAGTAACTTTTTTTATTTTTGGATCTTATATAAAAAACAACAGTACCAAATGCTTTGTGCAACTGTTATGTATTTTACAACTCAGATAGGGGAGGTAACTATATGCTATCGACTGGCCATTTGCAACAAGCCAGAAAGGTCACGTAATGGGGACAGTGGCTACCCAAATGACGGGTGGAATGTCCATTTTACGGAATGTTTTATAATGGTGTAACGTACCATGAGAATCGACGACTGAGGCCTGGTGAAAACAGGTTTGGTGTATTCCATATTTGTATGTTTTTTCCATTATTTTTTTTTATTTAAAGATTTTTTTTCTTTTTTTATATTAGTTTTAAGCATGGTAATCGTGAGTAAAATGTTGAAATATATATTAGTGTTTTTAAACTATTGAAAAAATGAGTTCAGTGAAAAAAGCTAAAAACGGTAGGAAATGAAAGTAAATTAAATCAAACATTCTTAGTTGACATGTACATGTGTATAGTTTATAGTCAGAATAATTCTAAACCATTTATTATAAATATATATTTATGCCTAAAGAAACGATTCATTTTTATATGGATTAAAAGATCATTGAAGGGTGTTTGTTTATTGTACAAATCATGATATAAAATAGAATAAACAAACACATTTGTCAGATTGAAAATAAATGATTATAATTTTGAAGTGAGTTAATTGTTGTTTTTAGAAGTAAATAATGAAATGAATTTGAAAGAATGTAAATTTTACAAAAACACACTCACAGAGGTTTTTATTAAAATTATTTCCCTTAAATGTATGACTTGTTTCTTTTAACCAGATATTTATTTCCCTGAAGATAGAAAGGTTTTAAACAATCATCTTGAATCTTATAAAAATATCCTCCAGTGCCACTGAGAGAGTAATTTCTTGTTTTAAAATGCCGTATGAATGTAATTCTTGAACTTTAATTTACATATTGGATACGATATTTTATAGAAATAGAAATATCTTTGAGTCTAAACAATTCTTCTTTTTTAAAGTGAATATTTTTAGATTGAATTTAATATTAAGTTACTCTTTTCAAAAATATAATATAAGTTCCATGTTTTGAAATTCCACCCTATCAAAATTCGAGTTAGATGCATGGTTAACACCCCCTCCCCTTTCCAAACACCCCATCGACACTTATCTGATTTATAAAACAGAGGTAGAAAAACAGCTGACTTCAATGATACTATAATTCTAAGTTTTTAAATTTTAATAATCTGTGGTGTAAATATTACAAATGTAGCATATTAACAGTTGATTTTGAAGGGTCCGACATAGTCCAGTATACATCTATATCTCTAGTTGAAGTGCGAATTCCCCGTGTTTTATGCATATGAAAATGAAATTTAAATGCTAATAAATCTTCCTTGAAAACTTACTCATGACTTCCTTCTCACTAAATAACGCCCGATACTTTTAAAAGTGATAACAAAATAATATATTTATTTCTCTCCCTATATACCCTTCCTCGTGCACCCCAAATGTCTGCTCTTTGATATCTTATGTCTGCATGTCAGACTACACCAATGCATGTCAGTGACATTTATTCATGTGACGCTGCACAATTTTCTAGGTTAAAGTTTACTATCGCTGCACATAATGTGCATATATATGCATATTGTGTGCATATGGTAATCGTAGACAGGGAGGATTTACCTTCGCCTGAGATAACTTGTATTATGAATTGTGTATTACACAGTTTAGTGTTAAATAAATTCGAAATCGAAATTTAAGGTTATTTTTCTATTTGGATGATCTAGATTAAAAGAATCATTTGGTCATATGATATTCTTTTAAATACGAAACCGAATACAAACGATATTTTTTTTTATTTATAGCGTTTTGTGTATTTGTTTACTGTTGATATTTGCACAAGTGTAGTGCAGTAGTATTTGCATTATGGGAATTTGTTGTGGCGCATACTTTTTAACAAGATAGTAAGGGTATGTAGGAGTGGGATGACTGATGGGAAAATGTTTCTTAGTCGTTTAATCTTGCAGAATGATGCCACACGTGAAGCATGTTACTCTCATGGAATATCGATTTATTACATTCACAGAACTTTTTCTGTGCGTCTGAAATAAGATATTATCAACTAAAAGTTTCTCATTCGATATGTTGCACTACAAAGAAAGAACAGAGCAAATAAAATGGGATGATGGATTATTATTTTATTTGTTATTTTTTGTACGTAAACACCAAGACTGTCCTTCACACTAACAGACATTAAATACTTTTTTTTAATTTTAAACACAGAGAATGTAGACCAAAACCATGTACGACCTTGAATATAATGTATATGTATACATGTATTATTTTTTACCTCTCTTGGTTAGGTCAAACGAGAACTTCTAACCGATGGGGCTTCAAGATGGGTGAGGAATTATTTATATTTGAATTTTGTTTTGGACACAAAGTAATTTAACTTCATAACTTAATAAAACAATGTATAAAGTAAAAGCAGACGAAGAAGAAAAGAATTCAGCTTAAAACTTGAAGAATTTTTCAAACGTACAAAATCGATTTGCATATAAGAAAAAGAAAAAAATGTTACAAAAGGATTTTGCTTCTTAAAGTATTTTTGTAATAAAATAACCAATGAGCTTTGTGATTAATTAAATATTTAAATTACTTAAATATAAATTAGATGAAAATATTATAATCATTGGAAATTTTAGTATGACTAACTTGTTTGTGAGTGCTGCACAGGGAAAGTTAAATTTTTCTGATATCACATAACATGCTTTTGTATATTTTAAAGTGCATTTTTTTTTTCGTGATAAACAGTTTTGTTATTCGTCGGAATTGGTCGAGAATTATCTGGGATAAATTATGAATATATATTTATCAAAATTATATCTTGATAATTTGAGTTCTGTTGTCAGTAAAAAACACCTTTTCGACTAAAAAAATTCTTTGATAAATAATATAAATTTTTGAGAGAAGGAATAAATTGTTTTGAATAATATACAAGGTTTATAGACAACCAGTTGTGTGGATCTTGTCCAGAATCAAAAGTGAAAGGAAGATGAACAGTGTTTGACATGAGCATGCTAATTTTAAATTCCATATACATAATAGTATATATTTCTTTTTTTAAAATAAAATAAATACTGACTAGGAATATGCTATAGTCAACATAAATTTGTAGTCAGTTTTATATTATTATTGTCTATTGTAGAAATATTTTATAATGCTTTATATTCGGATAAAATTTTAACATAAAATTGCTGTGGCGTAAAAATTTCATATTTTACTGCCAGGAAATGAAACTTAGTGCCAACTATTATATACAGTAACATGTACACAAAAGTTATATATCCACAACTGTGTATATATTTTTCTTTGTATTTCCAGTATAACGTTTTTTTATGATTTTTCTCTCATTAAGTTGGTGTCACATTTTCAAATTCAGGTTAAATATACTAATTGAAATAAGGTTATCATTTGTTGTCAATAATCTAAATAAAGAATGAATTCAGAAAATGAACTGAAAACTCACTTTTAGTTAGGGACAGGAAAAATGTACACAATTGGTTGGCATATGTATCAAAGCTGCTCGTCGAATCAGTATAGGGGAAAAATTGTTGTATAGTATACACCACCCTTTATTTTTTTTTAATGTGGTTCTGTGGGTCATTTCACTTATTAATTAAAGATTGAATAAAAAACCTGTCTCTCATAAAGTAATTTACAAGGAAAATATCGCTAACTTGCTTCATTATATTTTTAGCAGAAAGCCGTAAGAGGAACGATCTGTTTGGTATAACCTCACTTTCTATCATGTACTTTAAATTTCTGTTAAATACCAGAAATTCTCTACCAGGATTTTTATTTAGGGTGAGGGGGGAATAATTTAAAAGTTCCATTTTTTCACTGCTGGAAGAATAAGGATATAAAAATTAACATGAATAATTTTAACCAACTTAGCATTAGTCAGACGTCATAGGAAGGAGTGGAGGTAAAAAAAATTAGATTACAAAAATGAGTTCAAATTAGTATTGCATATAAAAAAGAATACAAACAAAAAACAAAAACAAAGCCAAAAGACTTATTAAACAATATTAACGTTAATCGTGAACAAAATGAGTGAGAATGACATTTCTTGAAATCTGTTGTAAAAAGTTAAAGTTTTTCGAGATTTTGAATGAGATTTTTGTTTCATAATAATATGGTTTATTTACATTCCACTAGCCACTTTCAAATTCAATATATGTATAAAAATAATGAAATATGAAAGAAAGGATATTGCAGATTAATCCCTTCGTGCACCTGACAAAGCTTCAAGTAAAGGACTAGCTTTTTTATAACTGTTCTTTGCCTTAAAATAAGAGTGAGACCTTCAACTTTCAGCTGTTGAAATCTCAAGACGGCTTTGGCCAGCACTGATTAGAATATAATGCTTTTTAGGCGGTCATTCTGGAATGATATTACCGACACGGAGCGGGGGTCAATATAGATTTTTAAAGTTAATAACAACACCAAATTTGCCACCCAGCAAATACATACTTGTTTTATCATATAGAGAGCCTTAAAAACACCAATAACGCCAATATGTATCCCCACCTTACATTCAAGTTTGTCAGTATCGCTTTCAATCAATCATTACCAGAAAAGTATGGACATATGGATGTTCACAAAGAATTAAGATCGATTTTACAAATCTCAAGAAACAGTCAAATGTATAAACTTATTAAGATCTAGTGAAGTTGAACTAGAACAATCATTGACACTGTCCCTGTAGATTTGGTTACAACAATCATAGACACTGTCCCTGTAGATTTGGTTACAACAATCATAGACACTGTCCATGTAGATTTGGTTAAACTCGTTCAAGTTGTCCCGTTAAACCATCCTCCCAAGTCAGGGTTTTGTATCCACGTTCGTTCCTATGTATTCCTCGACTCATATCGAAGCTCGGTCAAGCTCGATATGGGAGTACCGGGATGATACCCGGTCCGATATGGATTAGGTTATATATTAATCTATACTTATCACACATTTTGATCTAATAAGTCCTTTTTTGCATAGCTGATGTGACCAAATTAGACCTCAAATATCAAGACCCGAAGTCTAATATGCGGTCATATTCATATATGAATTTCCGATACCATTCCGTATCAGCTCACATATCAGATCTGAATGCTGATATGAATTTATAAAATGGAATTCTATTGGAAATCCGTATCAGCCCCGTATCGGACCTGGGGGCTGATACGGATTTATAAAGGAATTCTATTAGATATATGTATCAGCCCTCACGTGCTCCCGTAATGAGTCCCACGTCCGGTCGTCGGCAACGTAAACAAACAAAATGGGAGACTTGTTAAAAAATTGGTTATTAACACTACAAGAAATAGCTTTTCCCAAAATCTAGGCGTCTCTTAGCTAAATAAATGTGTTATACTTATAGCGAGCGCAGCGAGCGCTATAGGAGCATATGGGTCATTTAGAAAAGTCTTTGTTTAATGGGGGCAGCGATTATGCAATCCGAAGTGAATTTATTTGTTAAAGCGAACATGGCATATTGTGCTACATACTAAGGCTAGAGAAAGTTTCGTTCGCCGTAAACGGAAGTAAGTAAAGTAAGGGAAATAACTTGCTTCAAATTTGAATTTTAGAGTCAGAATCATGATATCGGAAATGAGTTTCTGGAAAGGGCTATTACTGTGCTCGCACCATTGGCCACGCCAACAGAATATTATGTTCATACTTCTTGCAAGATACATGTATGAGAACGAAGGTCGCTTTAATGGCATTAAATGAGCACTTTACTATACCGAACAGAATATCAAATATATGTGCCATGATCCCTGTCGTATTGCGGATCGAGCAGCAAGAATTTAGATTGAATGCAAATTTTCACCAATATTTTCACCAATGACAAAAACAGTAAAAATTTGCTTTCCTAGATAATATGATTTTGACCCAATCGTATCTGTGGAAATTTTTAATTCCTTGTCATGTCCGGCTTTCGACTTATGAGAGACGGTAATCAAAGGTACAGTGTTCCTTTGAATTTTCCGTATAGTTTGCCATAATTTAAAAAATTCATATAGCTCCTAAAACTTTTATTTCTCTACCATTTTCTGTATTATTTATGTGGTTATGGAAATATTTTAAATTCAAAATATATGATAAATAGATTATGAGATGGCATTTTCCATATCAGCCCTGGTATCATCCCTGGACCAGTATCGTACCTCGGGCACATCCCTCGGTCCGATATTGGAGTCTCGGGATGATACCAGGGCCGATATGGAAAATGCCATGTAACAATCTATAATTAACGAATTTGTGTCGTATGCTTCCATTTTTCTCGGTAAATCTCAAGTTGACAAAAATAATTTTTAGAGGCAATTATTCAAATGCACACCTGTTTATCTCTCCCATGCATAACAATTGATATGGTTAAATATTATTCTGTTATCCAGGAATATGATTCGATGTAATATTATTTCCTTTGCGTGTGTTTAAATCTAGTTAATTACATAGAAGAGTAGCTGCATATTCCGCTATAATTTTCACGTCGGCGTCCGTAGACAGTTAGGTTTCCGCTCATTTACTTTTGTTCTATTGAAAGTATCCTTATGATATAAAATAAATAAAATATTATAATCTTTATTTAAAGAGGATTGCCTCATTAGCCTAAACTAATCTTGCTGAAGATATTTTACCACAATTGTCCCCCATAAGAAAAACAGGTTGGGATTGATTTTTGGAAATCTGGCCCCTCCCGTTTTTTCTGGGGGTCATTAAGGTTTTTTGATAATTTTGGTATAAAGTTTTTAATTTTTGTCTGATTTTTATGATTTTTGGTTTTTAATGTTCCTTGATAAAAATGAAAAAAAAACCTGTATAAGATCCGTTATGCAATATGTCTTACCGTTTTTGAGATATAAGAGGCCAAAAAAGGGGCACACCTTAATTTTCGAATCTTTTTTATTTCATATTCGATTTTGATGATTTTTAAATGGTTCTTCTTAAGAAATACAATATAATGTACTCAAGGCATTTGTGTGTTACTTTTGTCGTTGCAGAGATAAAAGGGATTAAAGGGGCCAAAATTAGTCATTTTGCAGGACGCCTAAAATTTTGATATTTTTCAATAAATTTTAATGGGAATTATTTTCGTTTAATACATCTCAACGAGTGTTTCCAGTAGTATATACACAGAGATTTCTTCTATCTTTTACGGTTTTTGAGATATAAGGGGTTAAAAGGGCAAAAAGGCAGAGTACCTTGATATGGATTTTGTTTTTATATTTTTCATCCAATTTTAATGGGGAGTTTTCTTTTAATTCACTTTGGTGAATGCTTACATTAGTATGAAAACATTTTTTTTATATATTTTATTGTTTCTGAGATACAAGGGGTCAAAGTTAGTAATTTTTTAGGAAGCATAATTTTTAAAATTTTTCATCCGATTTCAATGGAGATTTTTCATTTAATTCATCTTGATGACTACTTTCACTATTCAATATTTTTTCCTATCTTTTACCGTTCTTGAGATACAGGGGGTAAAAGGTGCCCAGAAAGCATTTTGCGGTGGTATCATGCTGCACTTAGCGAAGCCCATTATCAACCATAATTGCGCGTAGATAAATTGGTATTACACGTACATCAAACTGGAATTATTTTATCGTAACGAATTCCTGAGTTTTTGAAATTACTTTGACGTTTTAAAAAATTAACCATATAAACCAATTGTTATACATATTGAAAAACTGACCATAACCATTTTTTTTATGAATAAGTGGGCCTAAAATGGTTTCAAAGTAAAACATGAAAGGTTTTCTTTTTGGGAAATTTAATTTTAAATTCGAAAAACATTGATAATTGTTGTTTGCAATATTTCCCATTATAAATACATGATACAAAATTTTATTAAACAAAAATGGTCCTTCAGATGGCATGTAAAATTACAGCCAGACGTTAGAACAAAAGTGCGCTCTGAAGTCCCAAGGCTAGTCAGTTCTAAAGCGGGGACATAGGAATTATTGAGGATTAGGGTAATTGAGAAAGAAACTAAAATTGTGCCCAAAGAGTTGAGAAAGCCTTTAGTTTCTTTATGCAGTGTTGATAAACTAAAATTTAATGAGGATGGGGTACAGACAAAACAAAATGAAAATGAAGTGCAATACGAAATGAAGTTATTAATATTATTTAAAATTTTAGGCGAGGCATTATTTTTACAGTATCATGTCTTAAGGAAATTTGTTTCCTATCCATTAAAATTGTAAATATAGGAACCGCCTCGGTGGTCTCGTGGTAACGTTTTCGCCTCAAGTGCGGAAGGTCGCGGGTTCGATCCCCGGACCGGTCAAACCAAAGACACTAGAATTGGTATTTGCTGCTTCTCCGCCAAGCACGTGGCATCTTCGAGTAGCAAAAGTTCGATTGGTCGGCTCGGAGTCAGTATAATGTGTCCGAGTGGGATGATATGTCCCTCTGGGGACAGTTACCTCGTGAGCTAGTACGAAATTAAAAATCCAGCTCAGCGTGTCGGTCTTGTTCAAAGCAGCATGTTCTCGTCCTGATGTGCACCTGGATCTGCACGTTAAACAATAATTCATCCATCCATGTAAATAAGGGATTATCAATGATAAGTAGTAGTTTCCTAATCGAAAGTGTTTATGGGACTTGCATCAACTGAATCGACTTAAATATTTAAAGACAAAACAACTTCCTTAATTCAATGTAGGAACATCTTTATTACCCAAAGCACAAAGACCCGCATTTACTCTGTAGTATTTAAAATAAGCTCGTGGATACTAACAGTGTGATATATTATATATGTAATAAATGTGTTATTTAAATGAAAGTTGACAAATATGTACGTCATACGAAGTAGTAATAGGAAAACAGATTTGACACACATTTAACTGTGCTACTAGTAAATTTTTACGTCAGCAGTTGTAGTTTTTTTTTCAAGATGACAGGTTTTCTTTTTCCCTCAATGTGTTAAATGGTCATATAACACATAAACGATTACTTGTTAAGGAAAAGTGAATGAATTTTACAGAAAATGTGTAAGTTTGAAATGTGTATAGAATGGAATTCTTTTGAAGCATGTAAAATTGTTTGAAAAAAAAAGAAACATTTAATTGAAAAGAGAAATTGGTTTTAAACTTTCATTTTTTAATTTAATTTCTCTTCTGAATTTATAAATAGTTATTATGATAATGAAATAAAACTAAGGATATGGGGTAAACTCATTTAGACAACATTCCATATTATTATACAGCTATAATTTCAATCCAATGAGAAACGTTCATTTTAAACACCTGACAACAAAATATTACAGTATTATTGCGTAAGGTTTTCCATATTGGCTTAGTTATTGGTTCGAATCAAGCCATATTGGACTGAGGCGAAGCCGAAGTCCAGTATGGATAGCCAAGGACCAATAGCTAAGCAAAAATGGGAAACCTTGCGCAATTATACCTTTCTTGACTAACCAGTCTAATATGTCATATTGAATAGTTCCATACGGCATATTGGACGGGTATGTGTCGTATTGGCGTACTTTGACATTTGTATTGTATTGACAGGTTTTATCATATCTAGGCTTATATGAATATTCTATGGTAGGTCAATAATTCTCCGTATTGTACAACCGGAAGTCGTATTTTTTTCGTAATGGATGTCCCTAAAAAGCCGTATTTTTTTCGTATTGTACATTATTGACCGTTTTAGCTGTAATAAATAACTTATTATACAGTTTTATGTACAATATGGAAAGATATTGTATTGAAACCCGCGATTATACGGGTTTCAATACAATGCAGACACGTACAATATCCTTCCATATTGTACATAACACTGTACAATAACCTATTATTCTAACATGTCAGGTGGGAAATATCTTTCGTCACCCTTCGTCCCTCATCGTCATTTGTATTTTTTTTCTTTTTGCCGTTATTCCCTCGGAAATTTAACCTGTTGAAAGATAATTGTGGGATTGTCGGACAAACTATGATAGTGTTTGTTAGATTACTTCTCTGTCAGTACGTATAATTCTTTCATATTCCCCACAGCTTATATTATATGAAAGAAACATAAGGCATGCCTTTAAGAATTTAATACACCCACTTAACACACACCTATATTTCCATTAGTTTGACTGGACCTTCCCGTGACTATAAAGTATTGGCAGAAAGATGGGTAAAAGAACCTTCCTGTTAAGAATTTTAAATCAACTTTATTAAAGATATACATAAAAAAAAATACAGTTCGAATGTTCTGATTGCAGAGATGAGCATCAGTAAAAGCGCTGCTTTAACATCTTTACCAAATCCAAAGGTACCTTTGTATTAATTTATAGTGCAGTATTCATGTTTGCCACACCTTCTTGTTACTTTGAATAATATTTTATGGACACTTAAAATGCTTTGGTTAATCATTAAGTACAGTCTGGTAATTCAAAATGCATAAATAAAATTTCAGAACAACTGAAAATGGCTGAAATTGAAAAGAATCAAGTAAATTTTACCTAAATTTAAACCAATATAAACAAAAATTTTATGGAAATTTGTTTAGTCAGTGGTATTGAGACATTAATACCAAATGGAAAGTGAAAATAAATCGTAAATAGTCATATAGCTGAAAATCTTGACAAATTCAAAAAATTAAAAATATTTCATTTGTCACCAACCATGATTGTCTGTGTTTTTTTTAACAACATGATAGAAGAAAAAAGTCCAAAATTGATTTTAAACAATATCTTTTTAGTTTGCTAGTGTTCATTTACATTAACCTCACATCTATCTTTCAACATCTGTAATTTTTGGATTCCGTTTCGGGAAGTTCAATATTTGATCATATTTTATTGTTATTAAAAGATTTATTACGTTTTTTTTCAACTGAGAACCGTTCTGGCCGAACTTGGTCTATTCACTTTTTCTTTCTTGTAACATAAAAGTTAAGAATATGGTCAATATATAGATAACACATATTTTAGAGGGTGCAGATAGAGCGGATTGTTTGCCTTGACCGACACTCTATCACCCTCTCACATTTGTTATTTATTTTATTTTACTGAATGCTTTATTCATTATTGTTTAAATGAAGAGGGTGATATTCTACTCTAACACATGGCTATGCTGGCAATATGTCACTATCTTTGGCGAAGATTACTCTCACACAAAGTTTTGTTTTTATGGTGTGGTCTGCTCGGCGTAAGAGGGGTGACACATGAGAAATTGTTACCAGCTGAGTTTTAGTAGAGTGTTATCCTCATCTAAACAAATCTGAAAAGGCAGGAATTTTACACGAAGAATAATGATACGTTTTATATACATAGAAATATGGTCATGAATATATAGTCTCTTCTTTTAATTTAAACGAAAGGAACGCACTAGCTTTTCGTAATTTTATGACTTTAATTAGTAAACTTTACACCTCCAATTCTTCTCTTTAAAATCACTTGGCCAAGTGGTCTGAAATTGAGTGTGAAATATCGATGTGTTCCTGTTCTGCCCACTTTTAAAAAATATAGGTTAAAAATATAGTGGGCAGAACCGGAATGGTTGTATAAACACATTAGATCTAATCAGAGAACAATAGATTTAAAGTCATAGTCTTGTCCAAAAAACTTTTTAGTGGAAATTAAGAGAAGGAAATATCTAAGTATGAATTTAAAATAATCACTTATGTAGGTGATCAAAAGTAATATTTGACAAATTTTTCCTAAACTTTTCACTCAAAACTCCAACTTTAGCCTTTAACATGCAAAAACATATCTGTCATTTTTTCATGATTTAATTCAATTTTAAACATTACTAAAACTATTATGAAAAAAAAACACGCATAACACTGTATTTCAATGTTTAAAACTTGTTGTCAAATTAAAGTTTTGTTTGTCGTAAGTTATTGCGAAGCTCTACAATTCTTACCCCGATTATATCTGAAAGCATGGCTCGACAAACAACCCGATACCAATTTATGAAATACCAAAAACAATTAAATCACAAACTTGGTCTTGAACGACCTAAAAAACTAATAAAATAATGTGAACTGTCCTGTGTTTTAAGATTATTGTCAACATAAAGACAGTACTGTTATAAAATAGTATGACGTTACAAGTCAACTGGGTTTTACACTTTTTGGCTATCTTGATATGTTTCAGTTGTTCATTTGTTTGTTGTGTATACATGCAGGATATTGTGTCATGCATTTGCATCTACCCTGACCATACATCTTTCATATAAAAAACAAAGACTACAATAATGCATATCTCTATTTTAACAAAAATCTAAAATGAAAACACAATGTATTCCAATTATAACAAATTTGTTTTCAAAATAGGCATTTTTAAGAAGACACCTGTTAAAAAGAAATCCGTATTAAGAAATCCGTATCCGTACATATGATCTCCAAACCTTGATTTTTCGACTTCATGCCGGGCATTTGAAAATGGCTGATGTACACTTTTTGAAGGGGGGGGGGGGGGGCGTCTGAAAAAGTGTACTTTTGGCACACTTTTGAAAATGGTTGACAATTATGGATGACCTCTAAATAAATTGATAAAATTTACCTGTCCGTTTATCAAGGTATTTTTAGGGAATAAACTATAATAACTAAAACAACATTCTACAGAAGGACATTTATAAGTTTGCCCTAACATGGTCGCCGTGGATAATGTTTTATTTTTTGTTTTGACAATTAAAACTGAAAAGTCCTTCTTGTGAGATCGACTGGTCAAAATGAAAAGAAACTTTAATTCAATGCGAGAGTCTGTGTAAACTTCATATGTTTCGTTTCGTTTGGACAACTCAAATTGCAGTTATACCAAGCTCTAGTTTCTAACACGTCGACTTTCAAAATTCTCATTTGTCTCTTTTAGGTCAAATAATAGAAAAAAATTTATGAATAAAAAAATTTCCACTGAAACCACTGTTTATAAGTTCTTTAAATATTGAATACTTCCTTTGGGCTGAACAACTAACGTGGCCATCATAGACAATTTTTGCTTATGACAGGTTGAAGACTTACAAAAATTTCTTTCCTGACATCTCTACCAAAAGATCTGAACTTTCCGTATCTAGGGAAGGGTCGGCCATAATATTTTTCTTTTAAATTTCCTCACGGTGTTTTGTCGTCTATCATAAGTCATCTTAAGTTCTTGAGAATCACTATTGGTTTGGTATTACAATTAGCAGTCCTTTTTTATAGCCCCGTAAACCTATTTTTTAAGTATATAGGAATCGCCCTGTTCGTTCCTTCGTCTGTCCATGCGTCTTGTAATCGTAACTCCTATTTTACCGTCGGATGGAATTAAAGGAAACTTTCCACAAATTTAGTACATACAATTAGTTCATCCATCATATGTTGTTGATGAGGTACTGACGTTAAACCGTCTGATACATCTCAATAAAACTTCTCTACAAGTATAGTAAACCAAATGTGCAAAAAGCATAATTACAGTCCGATATTTTGGAGCAGTGAGTATCATTTTGTGCCATTTCTCAAAGTTTTCTTTCAAAAATCACTTGTCAAAGCCCTTCGCCTGTTTTGTATATTTCGTCTAAATAACCGAAAATTTGTAAGAGAGTGCCTGGATAAAGTAGGTAGTGTATTTAATCCTAGCTCGAAAAAAACTAATTTGACTTGAACTGTGATATCAGTCATCCATAAGAGGCCGACCCCTATTTACTGTAAAACTCTGCAAGCACAGTTAGATACTTCAATAAGGAATTGTCTTTTATCAAATTGATCAAATTTCCACATTTACCTTGACATTTCCTGAATTGGAAATGTTGTATAATGCATCTAATGTTTTCATAATTTTTTCTTCATTTTGATTGCTTGAGTGAAAGAAAGGGGGCATTGGGTAGGCGCATATCTTGATCCTACGATACAGATGCTATGTTCTTTTTATATTACAGGTTAATTTTTATTCGATAAAATAATATTCTTATTTTCTAACAGATCATATCTCCATTTTTGATTATCGTGTTCTCGGTCGATATCACTCTTCTAGGTGAATATAAAATACACTGACCTCATCAAAAGTCCACAAATGATTACACTGTCCGTTTAGAATATTACATTTCATGAGGTTGTGATGGTTTATTTTATACATTTGCATACATGAAATATCGATATCCGAATCCACATAATAGAAACAATGTAAAATAGCGTCAAAATTGGTTTAGCTTCAAGATCAAACAACGACACAAACACAGTCCCAATATAATTCAGATATCATATAAACGTTAAGTCCTTTTTTAGAGGGTGATGTGGACCAAAAAGTCTACTTACTTATCATCTGCTTTGATGCAAGAGAAAGTATTCATATGACAGTTATAACCTGACAAGCCAAGTTCTATTAAACTTACATATTTGTTTAGGTCATATGATAATTTGAGTGTGTTGTGATCGTCTATAAACATTTGGGATTCCCGCTCTTTAACTTTTTCTACTGAATTATTTTATTACAGTGCCCTTCCCAACTGAGAAATACAGGTTTCGATTTTTTTTAAATTGGCTTGTCAAGGGTCTATAGATGTTCTTAAACTTTGTGTCATTTTTTTTTTTTTTTTTAGTTTTCATCTGATTTTTGCTATGATTGTGGTCTTGTTCCTTGATGAAGAGCGAAAAGAAATCTCATCTATCCTTCACTGATATCATAGATATTCGCCTAAAAAACGTCAAGCGCCAATTCTGAAAACGTTTTTTGTTCTTTCGGATTTTTTAAATTTTCTTTTTTTTAATGATTGCTCCTGAAAAATACAACAAAATTTGTTCCGAATTTTTTGTTAATTGTTTAGGCAATAATAAAGGTAGAAGGGGCTAAAAGAAGTAATTTTGTATGATACATAAAATGTTAATTTTACAACCGATTTTATCTGGATTTTGTTTATTATTTTGATGAGTGCTTTTAGTAGTTTTAAGTTGCGGTTTTTACCGCCCGTCTTTAAAGAGGGGACGTATTTTGGTATACCGTTGTCCGTCCGTTGTCCACACTTCGGACAATTACTCAAAACGCTTTTACCAACTTTCATGAAACTGGTGAATTGTTCATACCTATTGACGTAAGCTCCCTTTCGATTTTTATAAATTCAATCTTAAGTTTCGGAGTTATAGGACTTTTTTTCATAAAAAGGGGGGGGGGGGATTTTCCAGTTTTCGGACTATAACTCAAAAATGCTTTGAGCAATTTTCATGAAACTTAAGTGAATTGTTTGTACTTATTAACGTAAGTTCCCTTTCGATTTTTATAAATTTCCGATTTTAGGTTTCGGAGTTATGGGACTTTATTCATAACTAGAGGCTCAGAGGGCTGAGCCTGTATCGCTCACCTGGCATGAAAGCATTTTTAATGATTTACCTCATAGAGAGAAGTCACTCCTCCCTATCATTATGAAGTTTGGTATTTAGCCGTGTAGAAACCAAATCAAGGTCCTTCTACTTACAGGTCAGCATATTCTAAAATTTGGCGGTTCTCCAGAAGATTTTTGCATGTATTTCCCATAGGGTCTTATGTTAACCTAAGTCCTCTGCTGAAGGCCATTTTTAATTAGGGATCGGTACCAGAGTAACAACACTTGGTGAGCACCTTAAGAGGAAAATTCAGACCATGTTTGGTTTCAAGCAATTTTGCGGTTCAGTAGATTTTTGTTATATGTCATATACACTTTCTGTCAAGTTTGGCTCTATTTGGCCTAGCAGTTTAAGAGAAAATTGTTTTTTTTTTTATAAATCAACCAATCAACAACAGGAATAGCCCATGGCGGCCATGTTTGTCGAGTGATCTGGACAAAATGATGAAACTTTGTAAAAAAAACATCCAACAGATGTTTCCTGTCAAGTCTCGTTCCCTTTGCCAAGCAGTTTCAAAGAAGAAAATTATCAACCGATGAAAGACAAGAACTGCCCATGACGGCCACGTTTGTTGCCTGACCAGGACGAAATGAGGAAACTTTGTATAGGTTCTCCCAATTAGATGCTTTCTGTCTAGTTTCGTTACATTTGGCCAAGCGACTTCAAGGGAGAAGATTTTTCAGCCAATCAGAAAGAAGAACTGCTCATGGCGGCCATATTTATATTCCGATCGGGACAAAATGAGGAAAATTTATAAAAGACCTCCCATATATACTTCCTGTCAGGTTTCGTTCCATTTGGGCAAGCGATTTCAGAGGAGAAGATTCTTTTATATAAGCCAATCAGAAACAAGAACTGCCAATGGTGACCATATATGTATTCCGATCGGGATGAAATAAAGAAATTTTCTAAAGAACCTCCCATAGATGCCTCCTGTCAAGTTTCGTTCTATTTGGCCAAGCAGTTCCAGGGGGAAAAAATTAATCAACCAATGAGAAACAAGAATTGCCTATGGCGGCCATGTTTTTTTTTCCGGTCGGGACGAAATAAGGAAACTTTGTAGAGAACCTCCCATAGATGCTTTTTGTCAAGTTTCGTTCCATTTGGCCGAGCGATTCCAGAGGAGAATTTATTTTTGTATCAGGCAATCAGAAACAAGAGCTGAAAAAGGGGGAGGGGGATTTTCCAGTTTTCGGACAATAACTCCAAAACGCTTTGAGCAATTTTCATAAAACTTTGGTGACTTGTTTATATCTATTGATATAAGCTCATTTTTTTAATTTTTATTTTTTATAAATTTCCGATATGACATTTCGGAGTTATGGAACTTTATTCGTTGAAAAAACCGTCAAAACTCTCAATTTTTCACACTTCGGACGGTTATGAATTTTATTTGTTCAAATTTCGGAGTTATTGAATTTTATTCGTTCAAAAATCGTCGAAAACAATCAGATCCATAACTTTTATATCATGTATATGCCTTGATAGATTTGAAGATATTTGGTAATATTGTCATTGATGTTCATGACCCGAAGGTGTATTGTGAATAAGATAGAAATGTATAGGTGAAAAATCAAGGCCACAAACCTAGTTAAACTTGAGGTAGCTTTAATAGTGCCAAAATATTCATGTTTTGTGTCAGTTGGTACCACTGTGTGTGCATGTCTTTTTTTTTTTTTTTTTTTTTTTGTTGGTGGGAAGGGGGGGGGGGGGGGGTCTATTTGAGCAGTGCTCACAGTATTTCTAGTTGATCATATAAATTTTATTTAAAGCATAAAGACGAGCTAAAAGTTCGACGGGCGTATCATGCGCTCATGGCGCAGCTCTTTATTAAAGTAGTAGAAGGGTTTTGAAAAGATTGTTGTAGGATTTTTATTATACCCCCCGCAAACAAAGTTTGGGGGGTATATAGGAATCAGCCTGTCTGTCCGTTTGTCCGTCTGTCTGTCTGTCCGAACAAACTTCCACATATTTTGTCACATTTCAACTAAACTTGGTATAACTTAAGATAATGACAAGTAAACTCTGCTTTATAAAGGATTTTTTTTGTCAATCAATTTTCCATGGAGTTATGCCCAGATGAACTTAGAAATTGTGAGACAATTCACCGTGCATTTTGTCGTCGCAACGTCTCCAACATGCTTCATCAGAGGCGCATAAAACTTTGTATACTGCAATATCCTAATATGTAGATGTGCGCATGCGAAGGATATCTTGGTCATTTTATTTTTCCCTGAGTTATACCCAGTTCGACTTAGAAATTGTGAAACAATTCACCATGCATTTTGTCATCGCGACTTCTCCAACATGCTTCACCAGAAGCTTATGAAACTTTGTATACTGCAAGATCCTAATATGTAGATGTGCGCATGTGAAGGATATCCTGGTCCATTTATTTTCCCCTCAGTTATACCCAGTTGCACTTAGAAATTGTGAGACGATTCACCATGATCAGGATGCCCTAGTACATTAAATTTTCCTAGCGTTATACTCAGTTAGACAGAGATTTTGAGACAATTCAACATACACGTTTCGATATTGCACAACTGCTAACTTAATATTTCTATGGGACTTTCAACTTTTTGTGGAATCCACCATTACTCATCCACTTCTCCTAAACCTTCAGGAGATTTTTTAAGTTTTCCATTGCAAAAATGAACTAACAGCAACGGGGGTATATTTAGTGAAGTCCCCTCACAGTTCTAGTTTTAATTTTTCAACACTTGATTTGGTCAAGCACAATAGTGGGTCAAATCTTACATCAAGTTGTTAGCTGTTGTTTCATGCAAATATTAGAGAGGCCCTTTATTTTAACAACATTCGAGATCCTAATTTAATGTACGCTTTTTAAGAGAGAGAGCTTATAGAGCATGACAATATATTTTATTATTTTCCATCAAAAGATTTTGACTGCAATACATTAGCGTCATGGCGTTAGTACTTAAGGTTTCTTACCGAAGAACGATGGTTCTCTAAGGTATACTGTACGGCTTTCTCTACCAATATAACTTGTCGCTGCGATGTAAACATTTTACGCTAAAAGTGGCGTTAAGTCCCAATAAACCAAACAAAAGAGTATCTTCTATAGATTGATATATATATAAACACATAAATTACCTTGATCATACTTGTATCCCCGCGAATTACCCCATCCTTCCGTTTGTTTGTCTGTCTGTTGTAACCAGATATATAGTTGCGTCTAAAGGTTGTAAAATGTTTAAAGGTAATTTTTAGTGCTTTCCAAACAAGCTGTATCAATATATTGTTTCTCACCAGAAGGCGTTTTAAGCGGTAGAATTCCCACATCGTGCCACTATCGTGTTGACATCAACAATTTGGCATTAAAAGTGTAATGATATTTACAAGTTGTCTATTGTGTTGTAGGAATTCATATTTAATGATAGCGAAATAACAAAACTTCGATATATGGAAAGAGTCTGTGTTTATATTTTAAATCGATACTCCATAGCGATTGACCTGTTGGTGATGGGGATCGACGTATTTTTTAAGCGAGCAGTTGGAACGAATCCACACTTAAAGGAGTATCTTTTTCAGTCAGCAACTTAGCTCTGTCCAGAACCTGGCCACAAGCCTAACAGGTGAAATGTGAACCTGTAGTCTGTTGTTGCTAGAATGTTATTATGTTTACATGTCAATTTTTCAACCTATAACGTGAAGTCATGAAGTCATCACGTTTGTCGTAGACTTTAGTTTGTGATCACCCTCTTTGTAAGAAGTTTGTTTTTCAGGCCTCTGTAGTATTCTTTATTTCAATCTATGTGTGAAAGGTGGGATATGGATCAGTAACAAATCGAGATATATTTACCGACGAGAATATATCTCTTTGGAAAAGCTGTAATAAAAGGTCTGGAAATTTTTTTTAATCCATTCCTGGCAAGAGTGAAGAAATACATCGGCGAGGAAAGGATAACAATTATTAACTATTAGAATGTCAATAAAAACATTGTTCATCAGAATATGTAACATTTTGAATGACCTCATTATGGGTAAATTGACTCTTAGATAAAAGACAATATCTGAAATGAACAACCTTCAATTGTTGAATTTTAATGAAACGGTAGCAATTCCATACCACAAGGAGAAGTTAGAAGAAATTTGATATAGATACCTGCATTCGATAGTGACAATTTTACACATAAACGCACAAAAAATGTTGATTGAAGACAACAGACAGGAAAAGAGATTATCACAATTTACTGTATTTTTTTGATTGTCCTACACGGACAATACCACAGTAAAAGCTTATAATAACTTCAAAGCCCGAAATGTTAAAAGCAACTGAAACATCCTTTTAAAATTAACAAAGGATCACAAATTTACTAGTACGTCCTCAAATTTCCACCTAACTTATTCAATAATAAAAATGCATTCGACACTTGATTACACTCAGTCAACAGTGAAATATTTCGTTATAACTCCGTCTGCATTCGATATCCAAACAAGGAATAAGTAACTGTAATTTGTCCTTATTCCATCTGTCTTAAATAATTCAAACGTTGCTTGAGTAATAAGAAATAAATAGTTCTGATTGGTTTTGAAAGTTATCAAGGATCAAGGGGGGGGGGGGGGGGGCGTTGGGTGCTATTGCTAATGTGGTAGAGCACATCATCATCATCATTATCATTATCATCATCATTCGATGAGGTTAAATAGTACAACAGTTTGGGTTTAAACAAGTACATGTGCTTGATTTCTTGCTCAAATTTTTATTAGGGTTTACCTTAGGGATATGTACATAGTCTCGCGGCTGATATTTTACGATGTCATATAAACATAAACGGACAGAAAAATGAAGAAAGGTAACATCACGGAGAATAAATTAAGATATATCTGACTAAAGAGGATACTACCATTTATTTCTTTATCAATAGAGCTAAAATTAAGCGTGACTTTGAAACAACATGACAACCATTACAAACAGTTTATAAAAGAGTGAATAGCTTAAAATCTTCTCTTCTTGACCAATGAAGATCATCTTTCATGTAATGGCTTTTGGGGGATTCATAATCATAAAGACCAATGTGTCTGCCTTCACTAATTCTTATGGTCATCCATGTTTTCATGTCAGATATCGACGATGCATTCTACTTTCTGAGATTAAATAAAATTAGCTGGGTATTGTGATTAGTAAACTCTAACTGTATCTAATTCACAGATGAAAAAAAATATATACAAGACGTCAAACCAATGAATGAAGCTCTTGTTAAGTAACAACTCTCAATAGAAACCAAAGAACAGCGTGACAACTATTAATCCAATACAACGATGAGATGCACTATCAGCGTTAAGATGCAGATATTTGAAGAAATTGAAACCGTGACAGCCTCGTAATGATCTAAATTCTTCTATCGATCCGGATAAGATCGATAGGCATATATGGAACGATCAATTCTAATTACTTTCTTTGTTTGTAAAGTACTTATAATGGAGTATGTCAAACACATCCCAATAAAATTGTCTTTATTATGCTGACCAGTCTTGACGTTGTAGAATATCAATACTTGTGTCTAAATAAAACTTGGCATAATTTCGCACGACCCGTTTTCTGGCTTCCTCGCATATACCACAGAAATATCTTCAGTGGATCCAGTTATAAATCCATTTCTATTACAACTGGAAAGGAGTTTTATATATTTTTATTAATGATCCCATATTATTAGGAGCACTGCGTAGGCATTAAAACGTGTTGAAATTTTCAGTCTGATATTTTGGAATGATGTTCTCAGCGTAGTTTCAAATCCTTCATTCCAAATTTACCTTGCATTTTGTTGGCTACTGTTTAGAAATGAAAGGAGGAAAGAAGTTGAATTGTAAAAGTCCTTAAGATGGAATTAAAAAAGTACAAAAAGGTCTCCATACAGCCTTCAACACGAGGCATATGCCCATCCTTAGGCCTTGGTAAAAAGCTTAACAAAATCCGAGAAGAATGATACCTACCTGTATAAACGTAACATTCTATACTCTTGATATTTTACAATCTAATTAAAAACCGATCTCTCATCGCTTCCGTTTTCTGATATGTCGCGTGGGAGATCTAACGAAACCCGCTTTGAGGTGGTGTGTCCTGTTCGACCAATGAAATTGCGGCTTCGGCGATCTTGGAAGTTAATCGTGTGATAAAGGGATGTAACTCATTTTATTAACGAAGAAATCGTCAGTCCCCAGAATTCATTCGGATCTTCTTTAACGATTAGATCTAAAGGAAAACTTTTTTGATTGGCTTATTGATAGGAAGTCAACTCATTTGCATATCATTATAAATTCATAAGTTTCAGTTCACTCACATGTGACCTCAAAGCGGGTTTCGTTAGATCTCCCACGCGAGATATCAGAAAACGGGAGCGATGAGAGATCGGTTTTTAATTAGATTGGATATTTTATGATTATTATACCGCTATGTGTTGTCTTACGTCGTAGTCGTCCCCGGTCGAGTCGTATTCACACTTTTTCACGAAACATTCGGGAAGTCTCCTATTTAATTTTTGATATATGACGGAATTTTGTTTGTTTCTTTTTTTTTGGGGGGGGGGATCCATATCAAAACAGTGCCTTTGTCATTTTTATTTTAAATGATCTTTTAGTGTAATAATGGAGATAACTCAAACAGTTCTAGATAAAACATTTCTAATTAAATACTGTTCAACGGTTTAACATTGTTATTTTGTGTTCAACCTGTTTTGTCATATTTTGTTATTGATAAAGACTTTAATTGAGACATTTCCATCTCCCAGTCCTCTTTAACAACTGATTGATTGGCACAGGCAACAGAAGTGTTTCATAGAAACTCATACCTAAGTATTCTTAATTCTCTTTAAAAGCAGCCAAATTGTCTGATTATTGTTTCTTTTTGACTTCCTTCCAGTAATTATATTCTATATCCTTTCCAGGCATGACATCCTCAAATGCAGAAGAGCAAAGCTTTTCAAAGTTGATGGCAGGTGCCCTTTTAATGGATAGTGAGTGTAATGATCTCCTGTATAACTGGCCAGATGGTGCTACAACATCTACAAATGGATCTGCCTTTGTTAAAACAGAGAGAACATCGGATCATTTTCAACAGACAAACTGTCTTGAACCTTGGTCACTACAGAACCAAATGCCTGACTTTTCTACTCATAGCAGCTACCCATATTTGCCACAAAATAATGGATTTTTTCATGCTCAAGTGCCAAATGGACGGATGAATAACTTGTTTGGGCAACCACATGATCTGGATAGCTTAAAGCCGTTGCACGATCAGTTCAGACAAAAATATGGCAACTACTCTAATGAAAAATACCCGGATTTCAACGTTGCTTTAAAAGCAGAGATTTGTGACCGAAAATTGAAGCCATGTTCTTTTAATTCAAATACAGAACTGTACGAAAATTTAAGCAAAAATGTCAACAATTCTTCATCAGATGAAGCATATTCCCAGAAGTCTTTCAAACAGAATGAAACTAAACTCACTCAACTCGGTATTCCATGTAGGCCGGATGAGCCTCCGAAAAGTAAGCCTTTCGATCTCGAGTCGGACAGCGATTCAAAGGCCAGCGGTAGCGGCAGTGGTAGTAGATTAGAGGAATGGCCTCCAACAAATTCACCACCAACGATTCCTTTGGATATCAATATAGATGAAATGGTTAACAGTGGTGTTACAATTGCTGGATACAAACCTAGAAAAATCATTTCCAAACGAAAAAAGGCGAATATACCTTCTGAATCGAAAGATTATGGATACTGGGAAAAAAGAAAGAAAAACAACGACTCTGCACGACGGTCGCGCGAAGCAAAGAAAGAGAAGGAGCGAAGTTTTTATAAAAGGGCTCTTGAACTTGAATACGAGAATCATTACTTGAAAGAAAGGGTTCAATTTTTAGAAAGAAAAATTGAAACATTAATGCATCAAAACCCAAATTTATCCAACGGTGACAGTCAGACTACGTCACTTTGATAATGTGTATCATTTGTCGTGTTAGCGTTATTTAAACGGAATTTGTCCGTCCATTGGCAGCAAGTACAGACTAATTGGAGATATCCCAGTTGGTCTTCCTGCTAGAGAAATCCGATTGGTTAAGAAATTACTGTACAGACAATCTCAACACAAGGTTCCGTAATGCAGCATTTAATGCACATCTGGTTCTGTCAATGTTAATTTCAACAAAATTTTATAACAGCAACATAATTACTATTGGTGTATTCCGATACAATACACAGGTTTTATATTATTAATATAATATGATATAATTACATAAATGTTTCTGTATTGGCCTTGTTATTGGTCCGAGGCGTGCTGTATTGACTTGAGGCGTAGCCGAGGGCCAATACAGCTGGCCGAGGACCAATAACAAGGATAATGGTGAAATAACCATGTAATGATATATTTATTAATTAACTAGTTTTCACAATGCATATTCTGTATCAATTTTTTTCTAAATCAACTCTGAATAATTTATAATTATCAGTTTTGAAACACCTTTAATCACAGACAGATATTGGCCGAGTTAATGATTCTGTATTGAAAGGACAGTTTTAGTGGTATTGAAGCCAATAATACACAAGTTAATTAATAATAATAAGTTAATGAAGTCTTGACAAAATTATCCTGTGTATTAGATTTAGTAGTATATTTTTATGTTGTTGTTTCAAATTTTGTAAACCGTTTTGTTTGAACCCTGACGGCAATGAAATATAAATATACATGTAAGTATTTTGTTGTGAGTAGAAATACCACATAAAATTATACCAACCCATATACAAATAGATTGTTATGAACTAGTTAATGATTGTTATCTTTATTAATTTATAACTCTTTTCAGATAACCATAAAGATATGATAATCTTTTAACCGTTCTTTGTCCACTTAATATTAAGTCTTCATTCGCATTCAGTGCTGCCAGCTTTTGGGATTTTTTCGGCATTAAAACTATAGGTATCTTATAAAGATACTCCCACACCGGGGTAGCTTGTTGAAAACAAAAGTTTGGGTAGTAGTCAAATTGAAATTAAATTAACCTTTTATAAACTTGATTTTCCAATTTTAAAAAATCCGGTTGTTATAGTTTGTGGAAGTTCGGTCTTCAGGGACAGGTGGGCATTTGGCAGGCGGACGGTTGGTAGCGAAGGCGGGCGGCAAAAACTCGTGTTACAATTAGAGAACTTGAATACGATTGCTAAAGATAGCTCCTGCATACTTAAAACAGATTGAAATTGTGTTAAGAGTTTATAAATTATTAAGCTGGCAGCGTTGTTTTAAAGAAGGTTCACTTGAGATCTTTTGTGCAAAGTGTGTGGACATAATGGTTAACTCTTGTAAATAAAATAGATATAGAGAAGGACCAGTTACTTTTTATGAATAACAGACTTGCTCAAATGGCATTCATGTTGATGTTGTTCAAAGTATATCAAGATGTTTAGATTTGTTGACATATTCTGTCCATTATCTGAATGTAAATGTGTAAATATAGTCTGTGGCTTAGCATTTTATGTTCCACTTGTAGCTGTGTAATGTTTTTTCAGGTCAAACCTGAATTTTGCTTCATTTTTACATGTTCATGTTACAGATTATACCAAAAATCAAATATCATGTCATAACATAAAATGGACAAGATATAAAATGTTTTTATGTTAAATTTGTAATGTTTGTGATCATTAGCACGGTTTTATAGTTAAAGTTTCCTGCATATACGATATAATTTTTTTAATTTATTTTTTTTTATATTTTGTATTTGTATTAGACCAGTATGTTTTGGTTGTGTTTTGCAATACCTTAGGAATTTTAGACAAAATTTGTGATTTGAGGAAAATATAAAATGTCATTAAAAGTCTACATACTGTGCAATAAACCATGTATTTTGTGATTTCTACAATGTATCAAATACTGTTTTCTATTATGTTTTGTCTTTTAACATGCATTAAATGCATAAATTTTTAACTTGACATACATTTGAATTTAAAGTGATGATTGTTGAAAATTTCAGTTAAGAAAATATAGTATTATGAGCTATCAAGACTGAGAGATTTTTGGTGCTACCATATTTAACTTCCTTGCAATAATTGTCAACGGACACAAAACTGTAAAAGTGTTAATTGTATTTTGTTTAACTCTGATCTCAAAGCAATGAAGTATTTCTAACAATTCATAGTTATAATATTAGGTCTAACTTTAGTTACTTCCAAAACTCAACAAAGTGGCAGGATTACTGTCAGTATTGGGAAAATAAACTGATCTTTAACAAAAATAGTATGGTGCTCTTTTATATATGAACTTGATTAGTGATGAATAATCTGTGCCAAATTTGTATTTTTCTGTAAGTTAAAATCTGTATAGAACTTTCTACAGTATAAGGTAATACATGTATAGTAAAGATAGGAAATTTAAATGCAAAATTTATATCGGATGCAGCTTAAAATCATATACTTTTGGTTTCTAGAATACCGGGTAGGAAAATAATTTCACATTTAAAAATCGCATTCTATACCAGACTTTTTAACGTCCTGCCACTGGATACATTACAATTTCTGAAAGGATTTAAATGCAACGTTAACCCTATTTCAGCTAAACTGTTACCATTTGTGATTAATTTAGTGCTTGACATTCACATTTTACGTCAGTTTTGATATACACTTGTATAGGATTTCTTTGATTTTTTTCTATATTCTATCGTATTATTAATAAGTTTGTGATAATTTTTGTTCAACTGTCCTGTCCGTGAGTAGTTAAATTAAAAGAAATAACATCAAATGCTGTAAATGTATAAAATACATATGACTTCAACTAGAGCTTTCAAATTAAACTGGGATATCATATGAAAAGTGACTGATATGATTGTGTATTACTTAGAATTATTGTTCAATAAGTAAGGTTTGTAGTTGATGTATTCTGTATTGTTTTCTCTTAGCTTAGTTGCAAAGCAACAATGTAGCATGCATGTATTTTCTTTTGTAGTTTTTGTTGTTTGTGGTGAACCTACTTTGTCAAACAATATTACTGCAATATACAGATATCGGAAGCTATGCACAGTGGATTTAGCTATGTCAGCATAAAAATATTACTTGATTCCAAAGTATTACATATATTACTTTTATTTGTTGTCTGAAAACTAATGATTACAATTTGACTGTTTCTTGGTATTTAAAAAATGATAACAAAGTAATTGTACTTAAAATAGGACATAATAGAAAAAATTATGCATGAACTAAAACAACAGATTTGTTTTTTGCTTTTGTATTTGTAAGTCATGTTACCATGAAAAAATTAAATTTAGAATACATATTCCTCAGAAAATATGGATTAGCATCCTATAAATTAAATATTCAAATATTTATAAATGACTAAACCTTACTAAAATTTTGTAACTGAAATTAATAATAATAACTTCTGAGAATGAACATTTTGTAAAATTACATTAAATTACTGAAAGCAAATCCATTTAATATAAGGTAATTATGTCAATTATAGTGTGATTTGGACTTTTTAATATAATTTTCCAAAATGGGCCCTAATACTTTATTTACGTAACAGTTATTAAAGTGGTCAAACGACTTTTTGAGATGTATTCAAAGGGACATGTGAACTATTGCCATTATATTGTGTCCGTCGTTCGACGTCGTAAACTTTCATTGAAAGACCTCGGAAGCCAATGGTCCAATTGTAACCAAACTTTGATGGAATGATCCTTGGGTGATCCCCTTTAGAACTGTACCCGGCAGTCCGGATCTCTGACCAATATGGCCCCCGTTACTAAAAACAGAAAAATTTTAAAAAAAAATATATTAAAAAAAAACAAATCAGTAAATTTATGTTTAAATATCATTATTCGTTTTTGAAACTACTGGGGAAATTTAGACCAAATCTGGTTGAATGGTATTTAGGTGGTCCCCTTTGAAAATTTTTTCTGGGGTCAGAACCTTAGAGCAATATGGTCAATGCTGTTGAAAAAGCAAAAATCACGATGTCGGATTTGTTTAATGATGTTTAATTCCCGTTATGATTTTTGAATGGCAAATTAAATTCAGCGGTGCAGGCTCCTGTGAACCTTTTGTTTTAAAACCAGTGTCAGTCTATAATTTTTCCGACACTTAATTGGAATATTAGCATTTTATTATTATATTTTCGTTATGAAGGGGAATATTTAATTATCTTGAAATGAGCTTTAATCATTCATTGAATATTAAAATCAGAGGCATACATAAATGTTTCTTTAAAACAAATTGAGAAAATGAACTTAATAAAACTAGAGGAGACAGAAAAGTTAAAGACAGACTTATCTGCTCTTGGGGAAAACGTAAATGAAAATTTCATTAATTGGACATCCTATCTACCATACAATTTTTCTGAAAACTGGAATGATATAGATACAGTTCAGTTCAACCAATTTTAAAATTTCGACTAATAATTTTAAATTATAAAAAGTAAATTTGAAATTTAATATATTCAAATAATATAAAAAAAATTATTTTTCTCAAAAAATTCTGGCAATTAGTTTCATTCTTCCAAATTACTGTCACAATAATTTACCCTGTTTCAGTAGGATACATCGATTGTACAAATATATGTATATTTTGATGGAAAGTGTGTTTAGCAATTGTTCTGAAATTGTTTTAGTTGTTTTATTATGGAAGTCATGTAGTCCGCGATTCCCCTCTCGTCAGAAGGCTTGTTTCGAATTGGCTGGAGCATGGGACATCGGAGCGCACTCCATATATAAAACAGAGAAATACGCCGATTAGACGAATATATTTATTCTCTACCAAGAAACCTGGTATGTTTATAGTTTAAGTCCAATAATAATCAAGACGGTAATTAAGAACAAAAGCTTGGTAGAAATGACGAGATTGTATAGTCTACATTTACTTTTGCCTGGTCAAAAACGAAAATTTCAAGTTAACGAAAGTTTTTTGGAGATAAATATTCAATGGTTGCAGACATGACACATTAAAGGTTATCTTGGTAGAAAATTATTATGAAATTCGAAAAACATGGATAAATATTGTTTTCAAATTTTATACATGGGGTGTGCTCTGGTGTCCCACGACCCCAGAAAATTCTAATATATGCCCTTTGACGTCAGGGAAATATCGGACCAGAAGTATTGGAGTACTCGAGAATCACTGAGATTGTCCTGAGTATTTTTTTTATTTAATCATTCTGCTTTAGGGCTAACATGCTAAGACCTAAGCTGCCGTTCGTTCGATAAAGTAGAATTATTTACAATCGTGTTGAAACTTTTAGTTTGAGTAATTTAAAGTCTTAAGGCCATGTGAGCTTATGTCATCACTTTGCGCCTATCGTCCGTCGTACGTACACTTTTCACATTTTAATCTTCTCCTCTGAACCTACTTGGCAGATTGTAACCAAACTAGGCAGGAATGATAAGGAAGACCTCTACCAACGACCAACCTTTGGTTCCGGTTGGACGAACAATATGGCCGCCAGAGGCCATTTTTGATTTTTATTGGCATTAATCTTCTCCTCTGAAACTTCATTATAAAATGTTTTGAAACTTTGCAGGATTGATGATAACAATATTCTCTACAAAAGATACACTTTTGGTTGAGATTCATCCGCCCAACCGACGGCTACGGCTGTTCAAAGTTTCCACTGAAACCATGTGGGAAAGATTTTTTTGTCAATTGATAAGGCAAACTGATAGGCAGATTTTAACCAAAGTTGGCAGGAATAATGTATAGAAGGACCTCTGCTACAATTCCACCATTGGTTCCGGATGGAAGAACAACATGGCCGCCACAGGCCATCTTTGATTTTGATTAGCCAATTTTCAAAAATTTTCTCCTCTGAAACTATTTTTGCAGTTTTAGATTATTATCTTGAATATTATAGATAAAGACAAACTTTGAAAAGAAAAAAAAATCAACAAATTAAAGACCTACAAATAAGTTAACACGACCAAAATTGTCAGTTGACCCCTTACAGGAGTTTTTGCCCTTTAAAGACAATTTTTCACATTTTTGTCGTCATCTTTGTAAACTTTCAAAAATCTCCTCTGAAACTACTTAATCAATTTCAGCCAAACTTAGGCTGAAAGATCCTTAGGGTATCTAGTATAAAGTTTGTGTGGGCGTGCTTGGCTAAAAATAGAAAATAGGTAAAAAATGCACTTTTTGGCTCGTATCACAAAATTTAAAGCAGTTACAGCAAAACTGAGAAGAAGTAAAAATGTTTATAAGGTCAAGATCTACCTGCCATGAAATTTTCAGACAAATCAGTCAATCCATTTTCGGGTTGTTGCCCTTGAATTGTTAATTTTAAAGAAATTTTGCAGTTTTAGGTTATTAACTTGAATACCAATATAGATAAGGACAAACTGAAAAGAGCTAAAATGTTCAGCAAAGTAAGATCTTTAAATAAGTCAAATGACCAAAATCATCCATTGACCCCTTATAGGAGTTTTTGCCTTGAAAGATTATTTACATGTAAACAGTAATTATCAGTAAAAATAATGGTCTGACATATTGTTACAGATGTTAAGAACATAACTTGAAATAAATTAAATGGTAGCTGTACAACTAAAATGGAGGGTCAAGGTCATTTAAAAGTGCATAGCTACTGATGAAATAGTCCATAGCAACCAATGAAGAAGTATATATTTGGGTTGAGGACCCTATAATTTACCTGTACACATAAAAAATAAAGGTCAAGAGTCAAGATCATTGAAAAAGTCCATAGCAATCGATGAAAAAGTCCCTAGCAACCATATATATTTGGGTTAAGGACCTTATAATTTACTGTACAAGTCAAAATGTTAGTCAAGAGTCAATGCCATTGAAAAAGTCCCTAGCAACCATATATATTTGGGTTCAGGATTCTATATTTTAGCTGTACAATATTTAGGCGCAAAATGCAACAGTATACATTAAATATCAAAAATAATCACTGATGGAAGATCTACACAAAAAGTAACAGGTGAGCGATTCAGGCTCTTGGGAGCCTCTTGTTATTTGTTATTATGACCTTTTGGTTTATTAACTTTTAGTGCATTCGGAAGCTCACTAAAGTTTTTTGTGGTTCTGGTGGTTATGTTGATGACAAATCAGTGACATATGGTGGTTTTGGACTGTGTTATCGGTATATTGAAAATTTCAGTTGCTAAATTTTGCTAACTTAGAATTCAACTTTCAAAAAGGAAACCGTACTCTGATTTCGACCGTTATGCTTAAATAGTTTTGATTTTATTACTTCAAATGTTTTAATGTTTAATAGCTTTTACCAACTATTTCAGTTACCAGTGTGCCAGATAATGTTTTATAAAGTGCTTTGTATACATGAAATTTGGTAACTGACTTATTATTTGTATATACTGTCTCATCGACACATACCCAGTTCCAGATCATTTTCATATATACATTGAGGCTTTGAAACTCTTTCGATTTGTCGAGTACTCCAAAAGTTATAAAATCCTTTGTTTTTCATATGCATAATTAAATAGTTTGGCAAAACAGTCTGTGCAGTTTATGCCCAAAATTTTAAAATGCGGTTGTGTATTGTTGATTTTTCATGCATGCAAACGATGGGATTATACTTTTAAAAAATATGAAAATAGTTTCATTATATAGCGTGCTGTTTTAATATTTGTTGGCGAATTGTAAAACAATTATTTTGCCATATGTAGCTTCATGTTTCATCGTTAAATAAAGTAATACTTTATGCCCGATTGTTTTGATTTTAAAAAGACGATCAGAAATCGATATATGATTGTGAGTACATGATAGATACTGTAAAAGACTACTGGTAACATATAAAAAACAATAGAAGTAAGAAAAATTTTTATTATCCAGCCAAGGGACCAGATAAGGACAGAACCCTTACAGCGATTATACAGGATATATACCACAATAAAATAAGCTAAACAGCGGCAACGTAATTTCGAGACACTAAAATAGAGAATGGGAACGGGTAACGTGTCAAAGAGACAACAACCCGACCAGAGAGCAGAAAACACCTCAAGGCTACCAATGGGTCTTCAACGCAGCGAGAAAATCCGGCACCCGGAGACAATAATGCATTAATTTATATAGCTGAAAGAGAGTAATATCAGAACATTATACTTATATAGTCTTATAAAATTAATATCAAATCTTACATAAGTTCTAAAGAATATGAAAAAGAACGAACGTAGAGTCAATAAAATGTCAAGAAGACAAAATCTCATCTCCGAAATTAAACAGACCAAAAATAGACAGGGCCCGTATTCATAAAACTTCTTAACTTAAGTGTTCCTCGTGCTGATTTCACTACGGATTTCCTTAATGAAGGAAAAAAATCTAAGTGGTATTCATAAAACATCTTAAGTACGGAACTTCTCGAAGCTTTTGGTATTAAATATGCATTGAATAAATCCCGTATTTAGAATTTTAAAATAAGTGCTTAAAATATTATGACGACAAAACTAGCGTGCAAATTAATTTGAAATACATGTAAATTTATTTTTGTAAAAATATGAATAATAAGAGAGTTCGAAAACAGTTATAACAATAGCTGAATTTTATTATTGAGAGTTTTACCTTATAATGATTAGTATATATAACAGAAATGAACACAAAATAAGGCGACAGAAAAACAAAATAAGACAGGTCCAATATAAAAATAAAGAGGACCATCTAAGTACCATTGCTGCCAAGTCTGGTTCCAAAGGCCAAGTGGTATCAAAAAAGAAGATCTTTAAATGAATTTTCACATAGGATCCTATGTTAAACTAAGTTCGGCACTGGCTGTCATCTTGGTTGACAGTCCGGGTCATTTTAAAAATATTCTTCTAACTAGATGGCCAGATGAAACCGAAGTTGACAGCAATGGTCCTTAGTTGGTCCTCTTTCAGAATTTTGTTCGATGACCCGCACTGTCAACCAAGATGGCTGCCACAGCGAACTTAGACTTAGTTAACATAGGACTCTTGTATGGGAAAATTCATTTAAAAATCTTCTTGTCTGAAACCTCTTGGTAAATTGGAACCAGATTTGGCAGCAATGATCCTCAGATAGTCCTTTTTCTGAATTATGTCCACATTATGTCCAATGCCCCGCAGTGTAAACCAAGATGGCCGCAACAGCCGAATTTAGTTTAACATAGGTGCCAAAGGGAAAGTTCATTTAAAAATCTTCTTGTCTGAAACAACTCGGCGAATTGGAACCAGACTTGGTGGCAATGGTCATTAGATGGACCCTATGGGAAAATAATTTTAAAAAAATAACAGGCTCTTGGGGGCTTCTTATTCTATTCTAGTAACAGCAGCCATGTCGGTTGGAAGTCGGGGATGGCGGACAAACAATTGGAAGGGTGCCACCCAAGGATAATTCCACCACATTTTGGTCCAAATAGGCCCAATGGTTTCAGAGGAGAAGGGGCCATCATTTGGGAAATTCATTTAGAAATCTTTTTGTCAGAAACCACTTGGCCATCGGGAACAAACTTTGGTCGAATGGTCCCGCCGAACTTACCTAAACATAGGACTCTATGAGAAAATTCATTTAAAAAACTTCTTGTCTGAAACCACTGTGCCTGTTAGAACCATACTTGGCAGCAATGGTCCTCTTTCAGAATTGTGTCCGATGATCCGGACTGTAAACCGAGATGGCCGCCACATTCTTATATAAATGATCATATTCTTAAATAAACATTGTAAAATGCAAACCTATAGTACAGTACGCAGTGTAAGGTCAAAGATACGATCCATACCATGAATGGGTGGATTTATGATCATTTATATAAGAAAGTGTTTTTTTAGTTTAAGATGTTTTATGAATACCACTTTAATAAGTGCGACGGGCGGAGTTTCCTTAATTTAAGAATTTACTCATGAAATACTTAAGTTAAGGTTTTTTTATGAATACTGCTCATTTGAAATTGACGGAGTTTTCTTAACTTAGATCTTTCCTTAGTAAAATCTTTATGAATACGTGATGAGTGAGTGGGAAACACAACACCACGTGGTGAGCCCTGAGTAGCCCCGGCCAAATACCTAAGTTTATAAATCAGTGGAAATAATGCTACATAAATTTAAATAGACGATACATGCCAGTGACCAAATTATTCCTGATTTGGGATACGCCAAAATAATATGCAATGGGATTAAATTAGTTTTATTTGGTCCAAATCCTCCTAATGTCAAAATATAAAATAGACACACAGCAGAAATAAACCGAAAATGTTTACAAGGAGAAAACCATGTGACCAATGCACATGGATATAATGATCTTCATCCAGATAAAGGGATCAGCTAGGGCTGGTGCTACAAGAAAATGTTTAGTGAGAACAATATACAATCAGCGGCCATAAATCAGTTCAAACTAGAAATTTTTTCTGTATATCAAATCCACAATTTAAATACAAATATTGTTTTTTAACAACATTTTCAAAATTAATCCTATGTAATTTTGACATGCATAAAATTTTATTAGTGTTTAGATAATTATTTCTCCAAAATTCAGAATCATAAAAAAAAATCCAAATTATCTAAAGAAACTTGTATGTTAAGACATTACATCATAACTGTGGCGGGCATCTTGGTTGACAGTCCGGGTCATCGAACACAATTCTGAAAGAGGACCAACTAAGGACCGTAGCTGTCGGTTTCATCTGGCCATCTTGTTAGAAGAATATTTTTAAAATGACCCGGACTGTCAACCAAGATGACGGCCACTGCCGAACTTAATTTAACATAGGATCCTATGTGAAAATTCATTTAAAGATCTTCTTTTTTGATACCACTTGGTCTTTGGACCTGCATGGTCTTATTTTGTTTTTCTGTCGCCTTATTTTGTGTTCATATCTGTTATATTTTAATCATTACTAGACATTGAACCCGCGCGAGCGCGGGAAAATAAGCATTTTTTTTTTTGTGGTGGCCATATTGACTTTAAAAAGTTTTTGCGGCCATGGCATTCGTGGAACAGGAACTCAATGTGGATGTTGTGGCAGGCTTCCCATAAACTTTCCTGTCAAGTAGGTGGTATCAACTGATAGTTTCATGTCTATATATGCTGTAGTATTCCAGAAATGGATGTTAATGCAAACTTTAACCAAAGTCAATGAAGCGTTAAATGTAGGTCAACGTGACCTAATTGTCATACGGTTGTTCGTTACTACCGAAGATGTATCCACTGATGAAGTAGACTGTATGCCACGTAGAATTACCAAACTGGACCTTAAGGTTCCATCATAGTCAAAATCTATGACGAAAATACAACCACATAAATTGTCAATATGTTTATGTTACAATTAATTCTGAACTGGAACTTGATGAAAAGCTTTCATTAAATACACATTTCATAATGCATTACCTTTTTCATTCAGAATAAATATGAAAAAGAATATGAATAAACATTTCCTTAGTGACGGATGAATTTTTCAAAAGATGCCGTGAGTTAAGTAGAGCATATTTTTGGAAAATAATTGCTCCAATTGTTCATTGTCATCATGGGCAGGGCAAGCTAGGCTTAATTTCACAAATAAATCCAATAGACGATAAAAGCATTTTTAGTGTGGCTGCGTGTGCTGTCCACGTTTATAAAGATGTCCGAGATAAATTTCGTCATTAATGATAAAGATGACCATTTGTTAAAATATTTTTATCTAGGGCTTACAGGGAATTGTATGGTAGAGATATATTTAGACAGGTCACACGACAAATAATGTAAAAATGGATAATGGTTGGTTTTATCACTTTGTGCAAAGTAAACATCCGAGCAATCCAAAAACCAATTAAGTTAGGAATTCCTCTGAACTTTGCCTTACTTCTTCATAATCTTCAAAGTTCATAATGTTTATAGTTAGGAGAAATTGCATAATGGTAGAAAAAACAATCCTGAATACATGAAGCGGAAACATTACACTCGAAGGAGAATGTTTTTAATTTGTTTTATTCTTCTTCCGTAATTTCAAACAAAAATACATTTAAAATATGTGATAATTGTTTATTTACATCAATGTGTTAAAATGATGCATTCGAGAACCTTCTAAGGGATATGTTGGGAGAATTCATACCGGAAAAGTCCATGCAAATTCCATTTGCACATAAACAAAACTGCAGTTTAAAATTTATAAATGCAGATTGTCAAATCCGATAATAACCTTTATAATCTGAACCATACATCGTTTATTTTGAACCACGCGTTTTGCCGCCTATTCGGCTAATTCGTAAATTTAGTATTATAGATAAGGTTAAACTCTCAATAATAAAATTTAGCTATTGTTATAACTGTTTTCAAACTCTCTTATTATTCATATTTTTACAAAACAGAATACCACATTAGTACGATTCGATCAAAGTCGCGTTAAAATTGCCTTCAAATATTATTAGTATACATGTATGAATCACGGAAAATCGCCAAAAAAAAATGGCATTTGCTTGTTCTGTTCCATTATCGGAAATTCGATTTCGATTTTACGGACTTTTCCCACTGTTATGTAGCTTCTATATTCTTTTGCCGATATTTTTTTTAATTCCCATATCTACATAATAAAAAAAAATCTCAGCAGCGGATCCAAGTTTTCCAGAAAGGAGGTCCAGAATATTCGGATACTAGTTATTTCAGAGGAAATGGTCAAGTTCTTCCAAAACTGACAAATATTGTTTTATCAATATTACCTCTAGGGACATTTTCTAATATGTCTAGTTCTTCAAATACAGGCAATATAACGTTAAAGTGGGGGCGTACGCCCCTACGCCCCTACGCCCCCACCTGGATCCGCCACTGTTTCTGGGCGCAATATGACAATCCGTCACATAGGTAATCTGAGGGGAAAAAACAGCGTGAGTGTTGAAAATCTTAAAATACTGACACAATTACACCATGACTAGAATTAAGTACACTTTCGGACTAACGATACTTCGGACTAATGAACCTTCGGAAAAATGGATTTCGGACCAGTAGTTCTTCGGAGTAATAGGTCTTCTGATTATAAACAGACCCCTTAATTTTAACTGATTGTTCATAGATGGTATTCTGTTCTTTTCATGACCAAGTCGATGTCATATTCCTGACCGAACTTGAAATTCAAGACACCAAAGACACACTCCTCCTTAAAATACTAAAATATAATTTTGTAGCAATAAATATTTGGTATCAGAGTCATGGGAAGTCGAAGTGATACAAGGCATCTGAGCGACACCTCTGCTAGAATATACTTTTTCACAATATTTCTAAACGGCTTTTTTTACTGTATTAAGAATTTTGAAATGGGCTTTAGTGCAACGGGGATATGACCCTGTTATAATTTTTTGTAGAATTCTGTATACAAATATAATGCAATACAAAAAGGCAATTCTCAAGGATGTCCTTTTTGGCTTCGAGACATTTATTTTTTGCAAAATGACGCGTGTCCTTAAACGAGATTAACCTGTGAATTGTTGATCTATGGTTCTATTTAAAGCCATTCAAAATAGCAGTTGTGTTTTTGCATATGAAAACAATTTCGTATAAGGCTTTATTAGATGGAACAAAATAACCCTACTTACACACGTATTACTATACCAAGGGAAGACAATGTCAATATATAGATAATACTAGACATTGAACCCGCGCGCGCGGGTTCAATAAAAATGTTTTTTTGTGGTGGCCATATTGACAATAAAAAGTTGTTGCGGCCATGTCATTCATGGAACAGGAACTCAATATGGATGTTGTGGCAGGCTTCCCATAAACTTTCCTGTCAAGTAGGTGGTATCATCTGATAGTTTCATGTATATATATGCAGTAGTATTCCAGAAATGGATGTTAATGCAAATTTTAACAGAAGTCAATGAAGCGTGAAATGTAGGTCAGCGCTGACCCAATTGTCATATGGCTGTTCGTTACTACCGAAGATGTATCCACTGATGAAGTAGACTGTATGCCACTTAGAATTACTAAAATGGAACTTCAGGTTCCATCAAAGTCCATATGACGAAAACACAACCACATAAATTGTCAATATTTTTATTGTTACAATTAATTCTGAACTGGAACTTGATGAAAAGCTTTCATTAAATACACATTCCATAATGCATTACCTTTTCCCTTCAGAATATATATGAAAATGATGTAAACATTTCCTTAGTGACGGATGAATTTTTCAAAAGATGCCGTGAGTTAGGTAGAGCATATTTTTGGAAAATAATTGTTCCTATTGTTCCATTGTCATCATGGTCAGGGCTCGCGAAGCTTAATTTCACAAATATATCCAATAATCAGACGATAAAAAGCAGTTTTAGTGTGTGGCTGCGTGTGTTGTCCACGTTTATAATTATCAAAGATGCCCGAGATAAATTTCGTCATTAATGATAAAGATGACCATTTGTTCAAAATATTTTTATCTAGGGTATGGTAGAGATATATTTAGACAGGTCATATGACAAATAATGTAAAAATAGATAATGGTTGGTTTTATCACTTTGTGCAAGGTAAACATCCGAGCAATCCAAAAAACAACTAAGTTAGGAATTCCTCTGACCTTTACCTTCCTTCTTCATAATCTTCAAAGTTCATAACCTTTACAGTTAGGAGAAATTGCGTTATAGTAGAAAAACAATCCTGAATACATGAAGCGGAAACATCCCACTCGAAGGAAAATGTTTTTAATTTGTTTTATTTTTCTTCTTGCGTAATTGCAAACAGAAATACATTAAAAATATGTGTATACTTGTTTATTTAAATCAATGTGTTAAAATGATGCATTCGAGAACCTTCTAAGGGATATGTTGGGAGAATTCATATTGGAAAAATGCATACAAATTCCATTTGCACATAAACAAAGCTGCAGTTTAAATTTATAAATGCAGATTGTCAAATCCGATAATAACCTTTATAATCTGAACCATACATCGTTTATTTTGAACAACGCGTTTTGCCGCCTATTCGGCTAATTCGTAAATAGGGTATTCACCAACCCAGTCGTCAGACTTGTCTGACATGATTATTCATTGATTTGTTACAGAAATTACCAGTATTTAGCAAAATTCAAAAATAATAGAAATACTAAGGGTTCATTCCTTGTATTGCACATGGTAGATCTCCTTAGCTGAAATTTGGCTTCCTATTTCGGTATTTTTGGTTGAGTACTTCTTGTTTAATATAAGTTTGGTTTTTGGTCTTCCAAATGTTTCGGTTTTAATGCTGCTGATGAGAGGTAACTCCTTGAAATGCGTCGTATACAGCATAGTATAAATTAACCATATCTAATATTAGTATCTTTGGATTGTTATTTAGTATTATAGATATCAATGATAACCTCCATTAAATTTAATGGATCCCAAAATTCATAAAATCTGTTTTGCGTGATATCACTAATTTATCAATGTTTCTGGACTAAACAATGTATACAAAGGTATGCCTATCTACTGGCTCCAATAAAAAGTACTCTGAAACTTATATCTTGTTAACATGAAATTTTAAGTTGTGCATCTGTTCTTATTTTCGTACGAAAATAGAACTACTGCAGAGAAGAAGAGGAAAACAAGAAAATAGCAAAGTCCGTAAAGGTCAGTTTTCCGCCATAGATTATGCAATATCTATCAATATTCCTAGCTTTAATGATTACCTGCATCTTTTATATTCCATCTTGAACTTGAAAATAAGAATACCTGCTTCATACCCAGACGATACAGAACGATTGAAATCATAGCTTGATGACAAACATGGTGATATTAACTTTCCAATTGTGAACCTTCATTTCCTAGCAGTAACATACAAGTCTCCAGATTATTTCGTTTAATTTCGCAGTTAATTCGTTATTGCAGTACATGCAACTATCTCAGAAAAGCGAAACTGCTGTAAAGCATTCAATGCATTCACTATGATTTTTATTAAGAAGAGAGTTTTGGGGCAAGTGTGGGTATGCACCAGTTTTGTGAAAAAAGTTTTTGGTATGATGTACTATCTCTGTCATAATTCAATATTTTATATATATTAATAATTCAGTATTTTTGATATATTATAATTATTTATGATATATGATAAATATTCTAATGTATTATAAAATAAATTTGTCATGTATAATAATAAAATAGTATTATATGTAAATTATTTCTAATATGTCATAAATAATTTTAACATATGACAATTATTTTTTTATATAAGGATAATGTTTATGATCCTTATTAAAGTTTTATGGACGTCATCATGACTTGGTTGACGGGTATGAAAAAACCGTTTCCCAAATGAAAATTGAACTGTTCCATTGATGTTATCCCTTCCTCAACGGATTTGGGGCAGCATGGCGGGTGTCCTGCAGGAAGCAGAGACTGCTTACACATTCCGCGGCACCTGAGTCTATCCCCGGTTTTTTGGTGGGATCCATGTTGTTCACATGTTTTTAGTTTTTAATTGTAGTGCGTGTATTGTTTTGGTCTTGTCTTCGTTGTTCTCCGGAGTTTGTCAGTTTTTCGATTTTCCCCTCCTTCGAATATCCACTTTACATATATGAAAAATGTGATTAGACATATACCAGAAGTGAATTTTCTAAAATATTATAAGCAATTTTTATATATGAAAATTATATTTCATATATGATATGTTTTAGTTTTTCATATATGGAAATGATTTTGATATATGAGTATTTTTATAATTATCATATAATGTAATTAGGACATTTTATCATGTTTTGTTTGCTTATATTAGAAATAAAAAAACATATATGATAAATTTATATAGGATATATGTGAATTGTTTAACATATAAGTATAAAGAGTGTTTTGTAATATATAAAAAAGTCTAAAATATACTTACGTGATAAAACCGTAATTTTAATATATTAATATTAAAGATGATTTGTGTGTAATATTTTTTGGTCCAATGAAATTTGCATTACAAACCAGCAAAAAAGGTAGATCAATACTAATATTTTTAGCAGATAGATTTTTCATTTTTTTTCCAAGCATGCAGGATGTTGAATGGATATACTTTGAAATTTCAATTTAAAAAACATAGGTCACCGTTCTTGATTTTGAGATAATTGAGTCTTAATGTTGGTAAATTTTATATTAATTAAAAAAAAACTCGCAGATAGAATTTTTTTTATAAATTGTGAAAAGAACACTTATCTGACATGTTTTCATATTCTATAAGAAAAATTGATGTCGCCTTCATTTTTTCTTGCTATTTCCAAAAAAAAATTCCTATACATTTCAATAGAAATATTTTCTGCCAATTATCTGCCCTGAAAAAGTTTCTTTTTAGAATAAAATTTTGTAATTTTGCTATTTATGCATTTTTTCTCAATTTTGTTCATTTAAATAAACTTAAGATATAAATTTTACATTACATCAAATCTTAGTTGCTCGTTGAAAATATATGTTTACATACAAATTTGCAAGATGCCCGAAATAGATGCTCAGTGCATTAGGTATGATCTACCTTAATATATATTAATAATATGTATATGTAAAAGATTTATTACACATATAAATTATTTCTCTGATATTAAATAAATTTTACATGTGTAATAAATCTTTAACATATAACAATTCTTCATTTTTTTTTCTTTTATTTTCCCTTTTTATGTTATCGGTAAACAGGCAATCCGACAAGAGTGGTCTCTTCATAATCAAATGAAAGGCTTACACAGTACAAACAATATGTATATATATATATTTAAACATGTCGGTAAGCCGTTCATCCGATCAAATATCTAAAGGTGCCGTAGACACTCCGTCCGCCAAAACTTTACGTTCTGGGTAAAAGTAGAAAAATCCAGCTCGCTCTTGCAATAGGTGTACACTTGATTGTCTACAGAACGAAACCCTCTGTTGGTTCCGGAGCCAGAGTTAATCAGAGTTTTTTTGACAGGAGAACAACGTGCATGTAATTTTCTTTGTTAATGTCGTTTGTTCTTTTGTTGATCCCTTTACAACTGAACTTGTTTTCGCCTCCAAAGCAAAAGTACGTCTTGCTACACAGAGCAATCATCCCGTCACCACTGAAATTGGTCTTGAACAGTACTGGAGTCCTCTTGTGTCGAATCGCCGACGCAACTCCGGTTTGATTATTTCCTTCAGACTATCTGTAGAGAGAGCCATATAGGCACTGCGGTGACCATTGTACAATACAGAAAATCACGGCGATCTTTAAAGACGTCCATAAAATCGCAATAAAATTCCAGCATCCGTAGCTTGGCATACTGGTAAACGAAACAGGTCTAGGTGTATTGTCTTCTTACTCATTTCCACTTCTAAAGTTTTGTCGCTCAGCTGGTTGCACCGGTGGAAGGAAGGATCCACGAGGTAGCGACTGATGTGGTGTTCCTGGCAGAAAATCACATCCGTGTTCTTTCCTTGTTGGTCACCGTCTTGCCGTAACTGGAATTTTCCCTGAGTTTCTAGTTTTCGGCAATGATCGTCTTGTTTGGATCGGCATCTCCGGCTCTCCTGGCATTACTCACTTGACCTCCGAACGGTCTAAAACACGCCGATGGCGTGTACTCCACTACCTGATGTATCTTTGTGACTTTGAGTCCATGGTTGACGTACCATTTCAGCAACGGGGATATTACCATGATCCTCTCTCCAAACATGCTGCCGATTTAAGACTTTCTAGGCTGCTTCATGATTTCTTTTTCTTCAGCATAAGCTTTCATGTGGTCTCCGATGTCGTCTCTGGACACGTACACGTTCTTAAAGACGGGAGACATTTCTCAAAATTTATACTTTAGGTTGTCAGGTACGTGCAGATCCACTTCCAAGGCACCATACAACTTTTCCTCCATCACGGCTCTCAAGATTTCGTCTTTCGTCATAGTGGCGAAACGATTGCACGGCCTCTGCCTCTGGGACACGAAGGTTTTAATTCATGGGTCTTCTCTCTTTAAACATTCCCATTCACACTCCCACATCTGTTTAACTGCCAATTCTCGTGATGTACTCTATGTTTTCTTGTGTGGTCTTGTACAATTTGTCCAGGCTCTTTCCGTTATTAGGTTTTCTGTCTTTCCACGGGCAAGCCATTGTAGGTGCCACAAGCAGCCCTGGAACTCGTATACAGTATCTGTCTTTTTACAATAACCGTCCATGTGAAGGCACCGACGTCCGACCAGTTTTTCAGTGTCGTTCCCCTGTTGTCGTATATATAAGTGGTGTCCGGTATCCTTGGGGTGTCAGTCTTTAAAACTCGTCCTCGCTCTTGCGTCTTACGAAGTGACTGGTCGGCATCTCCTGCATGATGCTCCACAAGTACAAGGCATTGACGTCGACACCGTAGATCTTCTTACACGGTTTTGGATCTCCGTATTACGCAGGACGAATGAAGGTCTTGTCTGTCTCATGATATATGTGGAAGATTATACTGGGTCCGACCACTATGTTTTCTTAGTACAAGTTGTACATATCTTTGTTCTCGTCCGGGACAGTAAAATAATGGGTTTTCAGCGTGAGTCCCGGACGCAAATGCCGCCTTTAAACATGTTCCCCTTCAACCATTTGTAGTAAACAAACATTTTATCGATGGCTTCCAACATTGTCTTCGTGATATTTTCCTGCCAGATGTCCTGACACATCTGGTACTCTTCGGGTGCGATGTTCTCCTTTTTCAGTATACTGAAAAACGCCTCGTGTGGTGGTAAAAAAAGGACAAATATACCTAAGGAGCAATAAAAAAATATGTAATCCATTGGACAGACAAATCAGGGAAGACAAATGAACAAGCACAACAAGTAAACACAGAAAAATAAAAAGCAATGAACAACACGAACTCCTATAAAAAAAACCTGAGTGAACCCAGGTGCCCCGGAAGGGTAAGCAGTTCCTGCTCCATGTAAGGCACCCGCCGTGAAGTTCAGCAAAGTCAATCCGGTGGAAGTCACAAATCGGTGGAGGCACATGAAATGTTTCGACAGTGAGAACAGGTCCAACATCATCTTAGATATTGGAACACTGTAACGGTCAATCAATTCGTAATGACGACCGTAAACTTTCTTAAGTGATGACATCAACTTATCCCTGATAAAACCCTGGTTAAGAAGCTTTTGTGACAGCAGTAATCCTCTTTGTCGAAAGTCAAGGTAACTCATGCATGCCCTTGAAAATCGGATAAGCTGAGATTTGTAGACGCCATATGCAGGCGATGCTGTTATATTGCTATTCTAAAAGGGAAACTTAACAGTAGGAAAGTTGAAGTCATCACGTTTGTCATAAAGTTTTGTCTTCAAAGTACCTCATCGTCTATTCCAAGAAACAAATCCAAATATGAAGCGGACTTTGGTGTATCTGTAGTATCCTTAATTTCAAGCTCACTGCCAATTTGTCAAAACCGGTCATCCATTCGTATGGGAAAAAAACTTTCTCTTCCGTACAGCCGTATGCTATCTAAAACTTCGAATAACTAAATCCGAGATCCAGATAGTTGGTGATGTCCAAAAATTTGAAGTTGTTACGCTTCACGGTATACTTGATCTTACGACTGTCCATCAAACGAGTGAAAAAATTTATCTTTATGGCGTTCACGTCGTTTTTCATGGAGTTGAATCCAATCACGGGTGATTCTTGGAGATGTTGTTCCAGTTGTTGTTTCAACTTGAAAAGGTGGTGTTTCTTTTCCTGGCATTCTCGGTCTTCGTCGTCTTTGTATTCTTCCGGGTCTCAACCTAATCTCTCTTAGATCTCTTCAAAGACACCTGGGCATCAGTAAACCGAAAGCTTTGTCACTGATATCTGTCATATGGACCAAACACGAATCCGCGGTTTTGGACACGAAACAAACTGGCTCGGTAAACTCCGGTACGTTGAAACATACCAAAACGTCCTGGCTGGTACATTCCAATTTATCCGACTTTGATTTGTCCGCAGGTTGAAGAATCTCCTCGATGTCGTAGGTAGCTCTGTACATGTAATGTCTGTCATCTTTCGGGACTTGGATGCCTTCGTTTTTCAAACGTTCAAACACTGTCTGTGGTGTATGGTACACGCCGCCGAAAAATTTGTACAGTACGTTGCCGGTGCAAGTTCTTCTGTGTCTGTGAAGCATGGCAACATGCTTCCACAATTGGTGACATTAGGAACCAAGTAACAGTGACTTTATTTCTCAATGTCACTCACATAACTGATATGGTTTTCGTACAGGTTCAAATCCATGGTGTCCTGGCAACTGTAGGGAAAACGTCGTACCAATCTCGCCCTTACGTCACCTGTCTCTAGCAAATCGTACACACAGATGTTTAGTTGGAACAATGGTTCAATGAAGGCCAAATTGGATAAGCTGAGAAACGTAGACGCCATATGCAGGCGATGCTGTTATATTGCTACTCAAATACCTTTGAAATCACCGCCGGGCATTTCTGTGTGATCCAAATATTGACGAAAGTATGTCTTTGCTGGTGTTTTTACATGTGTTACGTCAAACCCACGGTGAAAGGCTAAAGACCGGAAAAAACTCGTGTTGTCATTATATGGCCCATTGGATCTAGCAACCTCAAACACACCAAGCCTTTGTTCCGTAGAAAAGAGTCTAGTAATCTAGTAACACGACTCTGGCTCCTATATGATGTTCCGCCTACTTGTTAACATAAAACGTGGCATTTGTCAGTAAATGCACCACCAACTTGGTATCGGATCTCTGCTGCCGGATAAACTCCAGGATGTTGTTACGGCTAAATTCGTCCAAAAACTTCTTCATTCCTAATAAGGTGTGATACGTCAAAAAATCGGGCGTTGTTCTGGCTGGAATGGAAGTATCTTAGTTGTCCGGTCTACTCAGTTCTCAGTATATATCCAAACGACACGTTGATCTTGAAGGCCGTGGTTTGTATCTTTAAAATGTGGCGAACCATTTCAGGAAAGGTGGCGGACGTAATATCGTTTAACGTATAGTTGAACCGATCCTGGACACGGTTGCTGGTATTTTCCTCCGTGTGTATGGAGTCTCAAGTACAAAACCCTGGTATCGGGATCTTGAGGCAAATCGTCTGGTTGATTTCACTGGTAGGTTGTCTGGTGGCGACATCGTCCTGGGTCTTTTTGCACTGGAGCCATGTAGTGGCGAGGCTGGTCTCGACTGGTTTCTTCATTTTGGGGGTTGCATCCGGCTTGGTATCTAGAAGTCTGTGGCGAGCTTAACTACCTGGTCTGTTAAAGTACTGGCCACACTCTGGACTAGTCAGAGTGTACTTGTAGGACACTTCGTGGCGTTTCCTGGCATCCAGCCTGGCAATTTCCTTCCCACATACCTAGCAGGCAAAGGACTGGGCTGTTTTATCTTGGTTTCCAGATCTCTCTGCTGGTGTGTTGCATCGTGGCGTTTCCTGGCATTGGGCTGGCACATCCCACATTATCTGGCAGCTAGGAATAGGTCTTGGACGAAGCAGCGTGTGTTGAAATTGATTGGCAAACTAGTTTATTAAAAATAATTCTAATATATAAAAACAAAATTTGTTTTTGATATATCGATATTTTAAATTTATCATATATTTTAACTACTATTTTTTCATATATTAAAAGGAATTTTCCTGTATCATAAAGAAAATGCAGGTATTTTAATTTGATATAAAAATATATGAATATTTTACTTGATATATGAATTACAGAATGCTTTTTAATACACCATAAAGACTGTAGTTTTCATATATTAAAAGGTCGTATAATTATTATATGTTAAATGGAAGAAAAAATCAGAATATTTGTCATGAATGAATAAATTTTTATTTAACATTAACATATATAATTAGTTATTAACATATATTATATTAGTATTAATTAGCATATATTAAATTGTAAAAATTGTGTTTAACATATAAGAGAAATAATTTAAATGTATAATAAATCTTTAACAAATATTATATTAATTATTATTAAAATATATTGAATTGAATATATATATATATTAAATAGACTTAGGCAGTTGGAAACGGCAACTATTCCTGCACTCCCCACATGTTGTATCCATGTGGACCTTTTTCATACCCTTGAATACAGGCCCAAATTTTGAAAATTAAAATTCTAAAACCTTATTGCACATCTGCATACAATGTATGACAATACTGTATAGAAATAAAATGTATAAAATGAAAAATGAAAGAAGAGATTCAGTCACCAGCTTATAATTCCCAGTTTTTGAAATTCAGCCCTTAAAGCCCCCAGTTTTTGAAAATCAAAATTCTAAAATACTATTGCGCATCTATATACAATATGTGACAAAACTGCAAATCAAATGCATGAAATCAAAAGTTTAGGTGACAAGCCTAAATTCACAATTTTTGAAAATCGACCCCTCTGGGCCCCAATTTTTGAAAATGAAAATTCTAAAACCTTGTTGCGCATCTACATACAGTTTTTGACAATATTGTATAGAAATTAAATGCATAAAAATAAAAAAAAAACAAAAGGGGAGTTTAGGTAACAAACTTAAATTCCCAATTTTCAAAATTTGACCCCTGTGTGCCCCAGTTTTTGAAAATGAAAATTCTAAAACCTTATTGCACATCTACATACAGTATGTGACGATACTGCATAGATATTAAATGCATGAAGTTAAAAATGAACGAGGAATTTAGGTCACAAGAAAGTGTGACGGACGGACATATCCCGGAACTTCTTCGAAGTGCATTAATAATTATAATTATCCCGTCGCCAATCAGAAATTTCTTACAAAACTTGGCGGGAAATAAGATAAAGGTTCTATCTTCTTGTCCTCTACCAGCCGTGTTTTTTTTTTTTTTTTTTTGCTGGTTATCCCCGCACTTTCGAAGAAAGTTCGGGGATATAGCGATTGTCTCCGTCCTTCACACTTTCTTGTGACATCAACTCCTCCTTCACTTTTGGGTTTACGAATTTAATTTCTATATAGAATGCTTGCATACCACCTGTAGATGCGCTATAAGATTAAATTAAGCTTGTGACCTAAAGTCGTCTTTTCATTATATACATTTTATTTCTATACAGTATTGTCATACAGTGTATGCAGGTGTGCAATAAGGTTTTCGAATTTTAATTTTCAAAATTTGGGCCTGTATTTATTTTTTATTTATTTTTCAATTTATGCATCTTATTTCTATACAGTATTGTCATGCACCATATGCAGATGCACAATAAGGTTTTAGAATTTTGATTTTCTAAAATTGGGGCCCACAGGGGTCGAATTTCGAAAAAAAAAACTGTCAGTTTAAGCTTGTGACCTAAACTCCTCTTATATTCGTCTTACATATGTATCACCCACATAAATAAACTCGGTTTAATACCAAAACCCTGGAAACCAAATAATAACTAGTCGAAGCAGCCCGCTTCATATCCCTGTGCTACTCTTGTGTTTTTGAAATCCATACGATCCGAACTAGTGTTGTTGCTATAGTGATTCCAAATTTTATATGGTTGATAAGTAGAAATCACAAATTAAGTAGTCTTTCAGAAAATTTACTAAAATTTAAATGACATATTTTGAACTCCAACTGATCTAGATTAATCTTAAAGCTAATATGATCCAAAACAATCTATAGTTGCTAAGTAAAATTCCAAATATAATATTCTTAGATACTTTCAGGAAATTTACCAAAATTTGAATCACATATTTTTTAAATCCAGTGTTCGTGGTATAGTGATTCCAATTATATATGGTTGCTACATGGACATCACAAATAAACTAGTCTTTGAGTCCAACAGGAAATTTACCAAAATTGGAATCACATATTTTTTAAATCCAAATGATCCTGATAAGACTTAAGCTAATATGATAAAAATAAATCTATAGTTTCTAAGTAAAATTCCAAAAATAATAGTCTTAGACACTTTCAGGAAATAAACCGAAATTGGAATCACATATTTTTTAAATCCATACAATTCAAACTGGTGCTGTTGCTATAGTGATTCCAAATATATATGGTTGCTAAGTAGAAATCATAAATAAAGTTGTCTTTGAGTCTTTCAGAAATTTACGAAAATTGAAATTACATATTTTTTTAAATCAAATGATCCTGATAAGTGTTAAAGCTAATATGAAATGGTCATACAGTGCATCAAATTTATTTAGGTATTTTGTGATACGTTTTATGATAGACAAAAAATCTATAATTGCTAAGCAAAACTCCAAACATAATAGTCTTAGACACTTTCATGAAATGTACCAAAGTTGGAACCGTATCTTAAAACAATTCATAAACTTTTAGCACAAGCTACATTGGCAGTGCAATAAATGAGCCAACATTCACTTCCGTAATTCATATAGCATGAGAGGAGTTGCGTAACAAAGGAATAATGTACCCTAAGGCCACCCGTGTAGCTCGGCTCCAAGGGGCGCTATTCAAATTCCGAAATCTTTGATTACTGAGATTATCCTGGACATTACTAACGTACGTAAGTACGCCGAACAGCAAAAAAAAAATTACTTTTATCAGAAGTTCAAAATTAATTAACTGAAAATTTCAACATGCGTATCTAAAAATCGTATCTTGAAGCAATGATTTCTTGAGACCGTGTGTCACGATACAAGCATGCAATTTGCCAAAGTTTTGCATTTTCGTGAGATGATGCAGCTTCCTCTGTGGATGAAATTGTGAAGTCTCCATTAACATATTTGTAAAAAAGATGTGAGCACCTCATCCTCGTCGACTCGTGATCCTGCAGTGGGAAACTCTGCGAGGTGTGAGGAGCTCAAAGTGTCCCCGGCAAATTATTTCTATGGACATCCATTTAAACAAATCAATGTAACGAAAAAATCCAATATAAACAATTGTCTTTCATTTGAATAAACAAATGGCAGGTTTAACCGGCTAGGAAAAACCAAAATGAAACCAACTTTATATAGTACAGATAATCCGTCAAATGTCCACATAATTATCTTATGGACAGGAAATCTTTCAAAACTGATTTCTAAAACTTTTAATTTTAATCATTTCCACTTGACTGGTTATTATTGATCATGTACTGGAAAAGAATTCGAATCTGCAATGGAACTTAAGATTTAATACTCTTCAAATATAATAATACAGTTAATCTGTGTAGGTATATTATATTGAATCTTACTTAAATAAATTCGCCTGTATATATACAGTGTATTAAAGGATTAATATATTACAAAGAAAGTACGAACACTCCGAGTTTCTCTCTCATTGGAAACGTTGCGTTTTCCTTTTCCTTATCTGGCTTGTGAAATGGATGCTTTACTGTGCCGTATACCATTGAGTTTTAACTGGGGACTGTTATAATAGTCCCAGGTTTTAATTTGTATTCATTTCTGTTTAACTAGATATAAACTCGAAATTCGTGGTCCAGCAAATATGTGTCGTGAAGGAGTATCTTGAAGATAGCTTTAACCCATTATAAAGACTTTCAAATATCACTCTGAAGTCGTTTAACTTTTATATGAATATTTTGGGAAAGATGGAATCAGCTGCTGATACATCGGAAGAAGATATTGATATCGAAAGTGTAAAAAGTAAAAAATCTGGCAAAAAGAAAAAGGACGAAAAGAAGAGAGAAAAGGGCGAGCAGAAAGCAGAGAAGATTAGCATAAGTGAGAAAGATACTTTGGACAAAGCGGACCGAAAAAAATCGATTAAAGATAAATCTTTTGCTACGATTGGAGGTAAGAGTAGATGTCCTGTAATATATAGTTGTCAATCTCGGTGCGATTCCCATTCCCATGTACATGATCATAATAAACTGGTACCATAAAATTCGTATATTTAATATTCGTAGCCCAGAAGATAAAATCAATATGATATCGACTTAGTACTTTAAAACAAAAAGCAGATTAGCAGGAATGGATCCAGGATTTTTGAAAGGAGGGGGCGTAAAATTGAGAATTGAAAAATGTAATTTTTTAACGATTTTATGCTAAAAAATCATTAATATGGATAAAACATTTTTTAAAGGGGAGGGCGTGCGCCCTCTTCGCCCCCTCTAGATCCACCACTGATTAGTACATGTATATGGAGTGAGTGACCTTTTCTATAATGTCATCAAGAATATGTATTTAAACTCATACCTGAGTGTTAAAGTTGGCCCATACAGCTTAACTGATAATATTCAGTCTTATATAGGAGTCCGCCAAGGGGACAATTTGAGTTCAATTTTATTTAATCTTTTTATAAATGATATCACATCCATTTTTTTTAATCAAACTTGTATCCCTGTTCAACTAGAAGACTCAAAAATTAAATTGTCTTATGTATGCAGATGATCTTATTTCATTATCTGAAAGTGCAGATGGGCTCCAGGATTGTCTAACACACTTGTATAAGTATTGTAAGGAATAGGGACTTAAAGTGTAATGCTAAAAAAAACTAAATCTATAAAACAAATCTTTAATAATACTGGTAGACTTGTCCCTATAAAACTATATTATGATAAGATTGAAACTGAAAATGTAAGGAACTACTCTTGTCTTGGAGTAAACGTTTGTATATCTGGTTCATTTACAGAAGCCAAAAATGATTTTTATAAAAGAGGCTTAAAAGCATATTTTAAAGTAAAAAAATGTTTTGAACACCATAAACCTAAAATAAAAACAATATTACATGTATTTGACCATACAGTAAAACCAGTACCACTGTATGGAAGTGAAATCTGGGGTGTTTTTGATGCTAAAAAACTTAATAAATTAAAGGACAACTTTTTTCAATAAATTATGTGAATGGTCTTCCTGCAGAAAAAAATTCATGTCAAATCCTGTAAATATGTATTAAAGGTAAGTCAGCGTTCTACTATTATAGTTGTTATGGGTGAACTAGGAAGATATCCTCTTTATTTAGAGGTAATATTTAATATGTTAAAATATTGGTCTCGTCCAACTAATCTAGAAATGCTGAGGCTTATGTTACTTCACAAAAGTTACATAATGAAAAAAAAAATGCTGGTATAGCACTATCATTGAAGTTTTAAAATATTTTAAGTTAGATAAGGATAAAGTTCTTAATCTCAAATCTTCATTAAAAAGCTATATTAATAATCTATTACATCTAAAATATAAAGATCTATGGAGAGATTCACTGTTTAATGATAAAAGAAAATCTGCATATGGTAACAAACTCCGTACATTTAGACTCTTTAAGGATAATTTCCATAAAGAAAAATATTTAGAATGGGGAAATTTTTCTCAAAGAAGATTACTTACAAAATTTAGAATTAGCTCACATCATTTAGAAATAGAAGAAGGTAGATATAGTAATACACAATTAGATAAACGAATTTGCAAATTATGTAATCAAAACATTGAAGATGAAATACACTTTCTTTTGGAATGCCCTCATTTACAGATTAAGAGACAGGTTTATATGACAAATATTGAAAATAAATTTAAAAATGTAAAATCACTTAGTAATATCTCCAAATTTGTATGGCTTATGTCTGCAGAAGATACATTTATATACAATCAACTGCATCAACTATTAAATGATTTATTTTCCTTTAGAGGGGAAATTTTAAATACAAAAACTAAATTATTATTGTTGATTTGTTACAATACTATAATTATTTACTTTGTTAATATGACAATGCAAAACATTATAACATGTCATGATTTGTGCTCTGCCTCTTGGAATTATAACTAAATACCACACTTTTTATGTCTAGCCAATTGTACTTGTTGTACCCACATTAGCTCTGTTTCATTCAACAATAGCTTGTATTCCTGTTTTTGGTCCCTTTTTATAATAAAATCATTGTACTCATTGAAATCATTGTATCTAAATTTATTTTAATTATTCTGCTCCTTTGGGGGCGTCTTGATTGACAATAAAATATTTGTTTGTATAAGAGTTGACGTGGCGATCGAGGTTCCATAATCCATAAATTATATATCGTTCAGTTGACTAACGTCGTGCGAAATAACTAATCAAGCCCGTTTTTCCTTCGAGAAAAAGGGATGTGTAATCAAAATTACAAACACACCTCGTCGAAATTGAGGGGGGTATTTTCGTGCGCAGACTACGCGAATGATTTTTTATTTTACAGGACATTCGGTCTGGTAAACAACCTAGCTTTACCAGACCGAATGTAATTTTACCAGACCAAAATTTCTAATGGGCAAAATTTCTTTCTTAACTTAAATTCTTATATTTACCCTTGATTATATATAATCCGACAAAAATACAGCAAATTTAAGCCTTGCTATGCCCTACTCCTCTCCAAAATGCACAAAAACAAAGCAATCATTGAAATGATATCATGACAAGAGTGTATATTTTGATGGAAGTTGCGCACAATGTGTTTCTGGAATAACCTTCATCAGGTATGCTAGGTCGAAAATTTGGAAAGCCAATTATTTAACATATGATTCTAACTTGGGACAAGGCACATCAAAGAAAGCATACGATAAACCAAAAAAAACAATACCGGACATTTGGTCCGGAATTCAACAAAATTTTACCGGACCGATCCATTTTTTACCGGAAATGTCCGACGGTCCGACGAATTTCGCGTAGTCTGCGTGCGAGTTTTTATTCAGTCAAGTGTTCATTTGTTTCGTTCATTGTGTATGAAAATTTTGATTTCTCGACCGTCCTTCTCCATACTCCACTGTATGACCTCGAATATTGTTTTTTTTTATCAAAATTTAATATAACAGGTACTTGTGTATATTGAACCCCGTATGGCGTATTTATTACAACACTTGTTTCATTCAAATACATGTAACATAGTCCCTAGTTAATAAGAGGATATTACCGTGGAAAAACATAGACGATATATAGAAACCAAATATGATATTAAAAAGAAACGCTGAATGCCAATGTTAAAAAAAACATTAGCTCAACATATTTATATTTTATTAGCGACATCGTGTTTTAAATTCCCCGCTTTAAGTCAATTATTTACGTCGGCATGGAGATTATTTATACATTGCTGTTTTCTCCCATGCTGATTAATCCGCCGGAATAAATAGATCTATTTACAAATCTAAAATAATAAATGTATGTTTTGTTTCGAGAAATGGACTTAACACGGAATAATAGAACATACTAATTGTTTATTTATTCTATAGATTCGGTTCTAACCTTCAAATATAAAGCCACAAACGTCTCAACAACAAAACCACTTTTTGAGGTTTCCATAAGGAAATTCACTAAACATCTCAGTCTCTGTTTCCACAGTTTTAAGTAAGTCCAGTCTTAACAATATTGAAGTACCAGAAATAACAATACAAAATGAATAGGGTAGACAAAATTTTGCCTTTATATTTTATTTCGATACCGCCGGTTTGAAAAAAAAATAAATAAAAAAGTTCAGGTATGTAATTCGAATTAGGCTCTGTTCTAGTTATCTTCAGAATCACTTGTCCAACTTAGAGAGACTTAGACTGGAACTGGGTGCTCTCCATGAATCGACTCCTGGAAAAATATGTTTGTTTATTATTTACAGGCATTTCATTTCCTCAAGCAAAAATATATTTTTACTGAAAGCTGGAAAAAATCTGTTAGTTTTTCCTGCGGTTTCAATTAAGCCATTTCCTGATTTCAAAATTCCTTTGAAATATGAATTATGAGTTTATTAAAGTTTAAAAAAAGGTATGTGCACAAATAATAAATAGGATTAAATGAGCCTGGGGATATCATATCAAAATTTTAAAAAGCCACTCATGTTGGAAATATATATATCTAGTTAATTTTTTTCATAAAATCGGTGGATCTCTGATTCAGTTTTACCTGTTTACCAAAGTTTTCAATGTCCGCTCGATGGTTAATATTAAAAGTGTCCTCTCTGACGTCCGCAACATCCGCCGGTGGTTATCAACTGCACCGATTAATCAGGGTATTAAAAAAGTAGCAATCATTAAAATGATTTCAATTTTTTTTGTAACCACCAAACAAACAAATGTAATCATAACTAATAATTATATCTATTTATTTTCTGTTTGGAAATCCCCTTGAGTACCTCTGTCATCCGCTCAAGGATATTTGCAATGGCGGTTGTCAGATGGAATACACGTTAGTTGCTCAACTGATTTTAAGAATGGTTTCTATAGGATATTAATGATTGTGATGTATTCAGGGACAAAACTAACAAATTGCCAAGAGGCTTGTTTATTTTTGAATTGTGGATGACTTTCCGTACTCTTCGGATGAACCTTTTACTTCAAAGTGAGTGTTATTCTTTTTAGAATTTAGTTTGACGGTGTTTAAATTATTGCAAAAACTCGATAGACGGTAACATGAATTCTTTCTCAACATTGATATATAATACCTGACACATGAAATTTCAGTAAGCATGGTGTTTCTTGAAGTTTGATGTGACTCAGTAGATACATTGTAGTACAGCTGTAGTACTTAGTCAAAATAACTTGTTGTCTTGGTGAAAGGTGGGTAGGGGGAGTTGAATTCTTCTACTATTTTACAAATTTTTTACATTATGACTTTACCAAAAGTGAATTGAAAAGTGAAGAGTACTATTTTAATGATCTTTTTGTCAAGAGTCATAATTTCTTTATAAATGTTGGAACGAGGTCGCTTCATAACTTATTAAGAAAAAAATGGACATGGTTTAACCATAGGAAACAAAATTGTTATCATACCTGCACAATATTGGTTGTGCTTTTGTTGTTGCCGATCATGGTCTGTTTTTGCAAGAACAAGTGGCATGAATATACCAGTATTATTGTCGAGTACATGTAACTCTACAGTCGCTTCATAATTTATCAAGACAAAAGTAGACAGTCATGGTTTAATCATGACTATAGGAAGCAAAATTGTTATCATACCTGCACATAATGACTACTAGCCGCAATCACTAAGTTATGAGCTCTAATCAAGATTGTGGCGAGGTGTGGTAGGGTGGGCCGCTATATTATACATTGTACATTTAATCTGCAAAGTAACTCTAGTATTTGCAGAAAAAGATGTACACAATAATAACATATGTTTAGATCTGTCATCGGCTCACCTTCTGTAACCCCATCCTTGGGAGGTAACAGGTTTTTAACATTTTAGTGAGTTTAGTCCGTAAATGTTCAGAAAATCTGATAGGACAAAAAGTCTCATGACAAAAAGTTACAATTCAAATATTTGCATATTGAAAGAACATTTAGGACAAAAAAATTTATATTTCCTCACTTACAATGAGAGGGCTAATTGTATATGTTTTTAGAACAAAAAGTCACAATGCAAGATTTGCCAACAAATCAATCAAATCACTATTAGAATTTTTTTAAAAATAAAAATAAAAACAGCGATGGATGTACATGTGTACATGTATATCACAAAATGTCACATTATACAATTACGGACCTCATTTGAGGTAGACATTCAGATTTGGCAACCCGAGAGAGGTTGTTTTTTTTCCACAGGAGCAAGACATAATTTGACTCTCGTGAATTTTAATGCAGATGAATTACACAGTTGTCTCCTTTGCTGTGGAAAATTGGGATGTTTGGAGGTGAACAATAGGGTTAACGTCGTTTCCTCCAATTACGCAGTTGTGTCCTTGCAGGGGAAAATTTGGATGTTTAGAGGTGAACAATAGAGTTCTTTCCCGTGATGTTCAATTTTTGTGAAGGGTATTCTCATCACCTGTCGTCCGTCGTTGTCCGTTAACTTTTACAAAAATCTTTTCCTATGAAACTACTGGGCCAAATGGAACCAAAGTAGACCACAAGCATCATTAGGGTATCTACAGTAGTTTAAAAAATGTGTCCGATGTAGAACATAGGGGTAAACTACAGTTTTTGTTTTATATCTCTAAAACTAAAGCATTTAGAGCAAAACTGATGGGGTAAAAATGTTCGTGGGGGTAAAAATGTTCATCAGGTCAATATCTACCTGCCATGAAATTTTCAGGCGAATCGGTCAACCCTTTGTTAGGTTATTGCCCATGAATTGTTAATTTTAATGAAATGTTTTAGGTTATTATCTTGAATATTATTATAGATAAAGACAAACTGTAAACAGCAAAAATGTTCAACAAAGTAAGATCTACAAATAAGTCAACATGACCAAAATCATTGATTGACCCCTTATACATGTAGGAGTTTTTGCCCTTTCAGCATCCAGTGTAAATTTTCCTTTAGAGATCTTCTCTGAAACCACTGGGCCAATTGAGACCAAACTTTCCGGTGGTGGAGGCGGCATAAACTTTTTAAAAACTTTAATAACTTTGAACATGTAATACCTACAATTAAGATTTATGGTCCACTACATATAGGTAGCTTATCCTATAAGGTTTGTTGCAGTATACTTGTCTTGTGACCCTGACCTCATTTTCATGGTTCACTGACTTCACAAAAATGAATTTAAAATCTGCATCCAAGTTTCGTGGTAAAATCCATTTCTCAGTAACTGTAATATTTAGGCCAACCATATTTGGTCTTTAGATAGTTCTTAGTGGGTAAATGCCAGTCTGATACCTGGCTTGGGGCCTTGACCTCAATTTCATGCTTGAGTGACTTTGTCAGTTTTTCGTGGTTAAGTCTATATCTCAGAAACTGTAATACCTATACCCACTGTATTTGATCAATAGATAGTTCTTGGTGGGTACATATCAGTCTGACACCTGCCTTTTGACCTTGACCTCAATTTCATGGTTGAGTGACTTTCATCCAAATTTCTTGATTAAGTTCCTTTTTAAGCAACTGTAATACCTAGACTTATCTGTGTCTGGTCTATAGATAGTTCATAGTGGGTAAATGCAAGTCTGACACCTGTCTCTGAACTTTGACCTCAATTGCATGTTTGAATGACTTTGTCACATTTTCGAGATTAGGTCAATTTCTCAGCAACTTTAATACCTAGACCCACCATATTTGGTCAATAGATAGTTCTTAGTGGATACATGTCGGTATGACACCTGCCTTTTGACCTTGACCTCAATTTCCTTTAACACATTTTCCTTTGACTTGCAAAATGTTGGGTATCAGATAATCATCATTCTGTGTGCATACTCAGGCGAGACATGTAGTGTGTCCGCTCTTGTTTTGGTTTGTATTTTCATATATACATGTATTTCTTGTTTTATTGCAAAGTAGTAATTTATCAAATACATATTTGTGTCATATACATTGTATGCTACCTGTGGTTTAATTATTGTGAATACTCTTTCCCTCCTTTTTGTTTTGTACATGTATACTTATTGCCCTTTTAGGGCCCTTTGATTGGAAATAAAATATTATAGTTATAGTTGTATATATATTATTACCTAATTAATTGTAACCATTAAATAGAAATTTCTAATCCCGAGGGTATAATCTAGAATTTAGCTTTTGAGAGAAGTGACGTCTCCCTCCAAGACAGAATTGGGAGAATGTGGAGACTCAAAGGAATTCATACTTAGAAAAACAAACTCAAATTTCATATTTGTCAGTTAAAGTTTTCTTGACTCATTATATCAGTGGACCTTCTTGGCTCCTCATTTTTGTGAGACAATTTCATCTGCTTTTTTTTTATCTTTCTTTCTTTTAAAACTCTTTTTGAGAGACTATTTGCTTCTGGTTTTCGATAATTGTCTAAAGACATGATCAAATTGGAATTGGGCATTTTGTTTGTTTACAATTTGCCATAAACAATTGAGGAAGATTTGTTTCCCTTCTCCAAACTTTCTTGGCAACTTCTCTTCACTCTGAATTTTTGTCATAAATGATACACTGTATGTCAAAATGACAAATCATGAATTGTGACTTTCTATCCTACATGTACATTCGTTTAGTCTTTTCAGTTTCTGTAAGACCTTCCTGGTTTCGATCCTAGAACTATTAGGAACTATTTTTATTGATAAGACTAGTGGTTTGTAGCAGTGCAGAGCAATGATAAGAAATAGTTGATGTGGTACAGCTACATGTAGCTATTTTTAAAAAAAATTATATTTTCACATACAATGTACAATGTATCTTATTATTTGTAAGCATAAATGTACAAGTTTAACCCATTTGTAAGTTTATGGAATATCAACTCTCTTACTACATGTAGTCCTTTCAGAAGACAATTTTGATGTGTTGCATTTTTACCTATCCACATAGAAGTTTGTGGATACAAGTCAGTTCTTTAGAAATATAATACAGTTGTGGTAAGCTCTAAATTAGGCCAGACTTAAAAATATTTCTGTTTGCCCAAACCCTACCCACCAGTCTCAGGTGTGGGTAGGTAGGTAGGGAAATAATAGGGGGTCAGAATTATTTTACCTTGTAAACAACTTTAAAAATGAAGGACTAAGTTTGGTAATTGTCAGACACATATATGCCAGGATCTCCCTGTACTAAGATCTTTTCTAATAACAATTTGGATTGCTTCCTCAAAATCGGACTCAAACGAGTGTCCCGATCGATCCGAGACAGTCACACAAATTTCATCAGTTTTCCTCAGCATGAAATCATCACACACTTCATCGAACACTTCTTTCCATGTTTTTGTGTTTTAAAATGATAGAGTCTGTTGGAAACTACGGGTTTTGACTTTAATCCAATTTTTATTTTCACCGATGAGGAGATGGTAAACATGTTGGATACAATGTACCAATAGCGCTGATATAGTGTGAGACTCGCTGCCCATTGGTCAATATTAAATTAAATAATAAATAATTTTAAACGGCAGTGGTTCTTCCTTCGAAGCATATGAGATAAAACAATTTCAAACTAGCTTTTAAGAATGTGGGTGATTTCAATGATTTAAGTGGGTACTCCCCGATTTTTAGCCAAAATTTATCCCTCCTTTTGACCCTCATTTTTTGGCATGAAAAGCCATGGGAACGTACCATTTTTGTTGCATTAAATTAATCAGATACATTTCCACATAATTGAGGTGCTGTTATTTTTCAAGGAACTAATTTTTATTTTTATGAAATTTTCTTTCATATCTTGGTACCCCCATATGGAGATTAACATAGAAACCGAATTGTACTTTGCATTCTGTTGTCAGGCTCTTTCATCTGTATCAATTGGACGCTTTTATACATAACACTGTCGTATGATAAAGCGCTGTCAGATCGGATCAGGTTATTGTATGCAACAAACTCTAGACGGATAGGAAAAAAATCCGAAAAAAAAAACATCGTGAATTTTGACCCTAAAGAGATTTTGATTTAGGCACTTTTTTATGGGTCGGTCAGGTTAGGGCAAACAAACATGTTCTTTTTTATGGCCTTACCCTAACAAAATAATCAAGTGGCTAAATCAGGGAATGATACACTATTTCCAGTCATCAAATACGGTTGAGAAACTAAAGCATTAGAAAGGAGAACATAATATTTACATTTAGCTACATATGCGGACCAAAATATTCCTGACATGGGACGGTCCCAGTACAAATATGAGGTGGAGTTAAAAACTAGTTTCGTTAGATCCATACCCTCCCCCAATTTATGGTCATGGTAAAAACACACAGTAAAAATCTGCCAGAATATTGTACTCAATCCATTACAGAGGTTGTTGTTGGCATTCAAAGTGTAATATTTGTCACCACTTTCAAAAATTTTTTTTGTCAAGTTACATTTGTACATACTACATGTACAAACAATGTACATCCCCCTTTTTATGCCCTGTTAACGAATGTGGAAGGGCATATACAGTGTGTTTACATGCAGATTTAACATTGTCCGTCTGAACAGCTTGGTTAAGATTTTGTGTTTAGAAGTCCATTTCTCAGAAGACATATCAATGATATACCACTACAATCCCCTTGTTACACTTTCATATCCCAGGATTCCATAGTGCTCTAGACCTCCTATGTGGTCTCTTGGTACTGTGCTCACCTCAAGTGCAGAATGTCGTGGTTTCGATCTCAACCACGTCAAACCAAAAACTGAAAATTGGTATGTGCTGCTTCTGCCCCTGCAAGCACATGGCATCTAGGAGTAAGAGCCAAGGACTGGTCGGCCTGAGTCAGTATAAAGTGTCCAGATGGGGTGATATGTCTTCCTGCAGACTGTTACAAAATGTACCTCAGCACGTTAAAAATCTGGGTCAGCGTGTTGATCTAGTACAAAGCAGGGTTCATACAATGTACATTTGTATTCATATCATATTAACATGTTCTTGTCCTGATATGCATATACCGGTAAAACTGACACTGGACCTTACACAATAATTCATCCATCCATCCATGATGTTATATGATACATTGTACATCTACATGTACTTCACTGCTATCTATCCTCTTACATTATACAATGGATTTCTCTAACACATTTCTTGCAAGAGTGATGTTATACCAATTCATTCATCTTATATATCAGTGTAGTAATTATGTAGAACTAAAGTCAGCAACATTTGAGTCGTGGTGAGGTATATCTTATGCTTGGGTGACTTTGATTAAATTTTTGCAAAATTGAAACTTCATGATTTCAGGCTTTTAACATTGATAAAAGGCATACATATTAATTTTCATGACTAAAATTTTAATATAGAATTTTAATTATATATATATTATTTGCTTCCAGTATATAACTTCTATTGTCCCAACAGGCCAGGGTGGTCAGTCAGTTGTGCAGTCAAGTGTAAAATGACCTCAGTTCCTGGTGGGAGTTCTTGATTCCTGTGGTTGTTTACTTTCAAACAACTGATTTAATTAGTCTGAAGTAAATTGTTCATATCATAGATTTTTATATAAAACTTACAAATGATGTTCTTTAGTAATCAATGCAAAAGGTTTATCAATTATGTGGCAGATTTTTTTTCCAAAAACATGTGCATTGTATATTAAAAATTTTGTCTCCAGATATATTTCCAAGTACAAAATTCTGTTGCCAAATGGTAGAGAAAATCACATTTTTTACAACATTTGCTAATCCAGTACAACCTGTTTTAGAAAACAAAAATATGCTTAAAAGAGGACAAACAGTGCAAGGGAGGTAATAAGCGAATGCTGGCAGTGACTGAAAGCAAGCTCATGACCCAAATATGGTTGACAAAGTCTTCAAGCTGTCCAACACAATAAATCTCATTCTGTCAGTTACAATATTTCCTAATGGTTTGTGTGTTGCAACACCATAGCTAGACAGCATGATTTTGTTTATTGCCATAATCATTGAAATAAAAAATTCAAATACAAATGTATTATGTAAGGAAGGATCAACATGCATGTAATACTACAAAAATAAAATCATGTAGTAAGCGGATCAATATTTCTAGCATCAAATATGAGATTCCATGATCTGACAACACTGTTGAATTTTTATCTAAGGTGTCATGAATTTTGTAACCCTGTCAATAGGAATTCAGATAAAATGTAACTTTTACATTCTGTAATGTATTTTACTTTTTAACAAGATTTTCCAACAGAAAAAATCTAGTTAATTTGTTTGACAAAGATAGGCAGGCAGGTGTACTCCTGCAGTGAGACAGTTGGGAGGCTAAAAGGATGGGAAGTTGGTCCAAACAATAGCATTGAAGTAAAATTGTGTTTGCTATCAATTTGACAGTTCATTTATGCTGTATTTTACTTTCCATGATAATTTTAAATTTGTAGATAAATAAAGCATGTAAGACTGTAATGCGTTTGTAAATTCTTGTGTACAATTGGTTGAAGTTTTAAAATTATGTGATATAAAGTAAGAAACTTTTGGGCAAAAAGTGATTGTCATTACTCAAGTACACTACCAGTAATCACTAAAATGCTGCATACCAGAGATGCAGTAACACCATTTTGATGGACAATTTTTATAAGATTACAAATATTTGCGGATGTACATGTATAATGGTATGAGTCTGTCGTCCTTGGTTTTGTACGTCCGTGTCGTCGTACTTCAGATTTTTATGATTTTTGGATTTAGATGTTCCTGAATTAAAATGGAAAAACTTCTTATGATTTGTTTTTCACTATCTCTTACTGTTTTAGAGATAAAAGGGGCCAAAAAAGGGACACAGCTTAATTTTCTGAACTTTTTTCTTTCTTATACAATTTTGATGATTTCTTTTTAAGTGATTCATCATAAGAAATGTAATAAAAGTTGTTCCAGGCATTTTTGTTTTACTTTTGTCATTGCAGAGATAAAAGGGATTAAAGGGGCCAAAATTAGTTTTGTGTTCAGGTTCATTTCTTTGATACTAAGCATAGTGTATCAATGAAACTTCATCAGTGGATGTGCCTTGGGTAGTACTGAGCAATCATGCAATAATTGGGTCATTATGACCTACATTTTATGCTTTAGCGACTCTGGTGAAGTTTTGAGTTTAGGTTCATTTCTTCAGAAATAAGCATACATGTAGTGTATCAATGAAACTTCATAATTGGATGTGCCTTGGGTAGTACTGAGCAGTCATATAATAATTGGGTCATTATGACCTACATTTTATGCTTAAGCAACTCTGGTTAAGTTTTGCATTTAGGTTCATTTATTTGGAACTAAGCATAGTGTACATGTATCATTGAAATTCATCAGTGGATGTGCCTTGGGTAGTAATGAGCAGTCATACAATAATAGGATCATTTTCTAATATTTTGAGATAAAAAGCAGTGCAGCTTCATACAATGTATGTAATTATTTTTAAAAATTTTTAATTCAAGTCTTTTTCTTTGATTTCACCTTGATGAGTGCTTTCATAAGTATATAAACAAATTTTTTCTGTCTTTATTTTTTCCGAGATACAAATGGTCAAAGTAGCAGTCGTATCATGCTACGCTTAGCAAAGCTCTTTATTTCAGTACTGCCTCATGAAACTTGAACTATGAAGATGAAATTTTTACAGAGAAACCAAACCATTGGAAATAATGATTCAGATTTTCTCTTTCAGAGTATCGAATCCTTGGTAAAAAGGGTGAAGGTACATTTTCTGAAGTTTTAAAATGCCAGCACATAAAAGATGGAACTTACTGGGCCTGCAAGAAAATGAAACAAACTTATGAAAGGTGAGCATTACGAAACATACATCTTTTATTGTAACAATGAAATTTGATAAGAATTCTATTGAGAATTGAAATACAAGACAATCATTAATAGTGGGTCGATTTCTCCTACAACAGAGTTCAGTGTAAAATTAACTATATAACTGTTATGATTTCATTGTTATGTTAAAAGGGAAAACATATCATATTCAAAATAAGTTAGATACCAATCAGAAAAAGAATAAATGTCTTTGGTCAAGTGGAAATAATTTTAATTAGCGAGCCCTGTTTTTTTGTAAGTTATTACATGAGGTTGACATGGCCTTTTAAAGTCAGTTATATTACCTTACTTAATTTAACACTGAATTTAAACATGTATAGGCAACTATTGGTATGTAAATATGTTGATTTTTGTTTACATTTAGATCTGTAAATATTTTGTTCATATTTATTCATGGGGTGGCATTAGTCCAAAAATATCTCTAATATTGACAATAGTCTCTGTATTATCCCACCAGCAGTCTGTTGTTTTAATGTATCAGATATCTCTACATGTACATCTACCTATCTCAAATCAAGATTATTAATTCATATAATAATTGCATAATCATCAAGTTTAATACAGTTAATTGGTTGTATTGTGATATTAGTTTTATGTAAAACTTCCTTATAAAATAATACATTATTTTAATTATAGACATGCCCACTAGTCTGACTAAATTGATATTCTGTTTATTGTTACATGTATTTGACAAGAAAATCTTATTGTATATATATTTGTTCAGTTAAGCCTTTAAAGCTACATTTTTGTAGTTAATTGTTACATGTCTGACAAATCCACCATAGCAATATAGAATTCATGTAGAAACCTTTAATGTAGTTTTGAGCAACCCATGTGCCATATTCAGTATCCTTTCGAAATGGCATATTTTCCTTCATAGTCAGTGTGCTGCACTGAGCATATCTTTATTTTATTGGAAATTAAATGTCATCACTAATGTTTCTTTGCTAAAATGCCGTGTTATTTAATTTAGTTCTTTTAAAAGGAAAGAAAAAATTTCCCAGTCTTTTGTTATATATTCACAATCATGTACAGAATCTTCCAATTGTAATGGTAGTCTTGAGATTCATCTGGCCTTTAATAGAATTGACTGGGGACATGTGATGTTGGAGCAAATTAAAGCAATCTCTGACTAGTGTAATGATGATATAAATACTGTTATATAATAAAAGACTACAACTTAACTCTTTAACCATTTAAGAAGTTTGTAATTTTACCAAACAATGATGTCCATTTCCTACCTGTATAATGAAGACAGATGTACATGTATATATTTTTGTTCCTATTTCTGGTTGTTAGTTGTTTCTATTAATTGTTTCATTTCCCTTCCTGTTTCCTTAGTGTTCCTCTGAATCATGCCACTATAGAAACAAGTTGTCTGCACCAAAAGTAGCAAAATGCTTTATATTAAAACATAAAAGATAAAATATCTGATGCTTGGACTAATCAAGAAGTCAGACTTAATACAAGTGAAAAGTCACTTGAAGTAAATTTTATATTAAACTTTGGTCTTTTCAATTCTTTTGTGAAAACAAAATGTTTGGAGTTAAATAGTTTAAAAAGGTTATGGTACTTCACACAGACTATTTTGTGTCTTTTGATCACATAAACAAAAACTGGATCATGTACTGGGTAAGAAGACAGAATAATTAAGTTAGTAATAAATGCAATATATTATAAAAATATATAGATAATAAGATCTGCAGTCCAGGATTGGTACATGTTTGGCTCATTACCTATTAACAATTAAACTGCCTCACTGTTTTCTAAAGTAAATAGCAACTTGTAGATGCTAAAATTATTTTCCTATCACTGTATGCATAATGCTAGCTCTGTGATAACTAGTTTTTTAGAGACAAACATAGAATCTCATGATAGAGAAAACATACTTCTATCTTCATGTATTGGGAAAAGAAGTGTTTAGGGCTCTGTTGTTCAGAATGTTTGATCAAAGTTTTTTAGTGGGTTCAAAATTTGGAATGGTTTATTCATTGATTCAATGTCAGTATGGTTTCCCAGATCATTCCATATCTAACCCCTACCTGGCCTAAAACATAAAATACATTTTAATCCTGCAATCAAGCCATTTCCGGCCTAATAAAAGGGGTAGAATAAACTTTAGTCGTATTAGGTCAATGACCTAATGAAGTCTACTGGTACTTATTTACATGAAGAGCACGAGGAGCGTAGTGAATGTACCAAATGACGTCGTGGCGTTTCCTGCATTTTCACTGTCGTTGAATTTCAACTTCAAACATAATTTTAAGGCATTTTACGCATCTAAACGGGATTGCAGGATAAAAACAATAAAAAGTCATTGTTGGAAAATATATATTTATTTGGGCTCGCTGTGAAACATGGGGAAAAGGCTCACCTTTTCTCATGTTTCTAAAGCTCCCCCAAATAAATCTGATATTTTCCGACAATGACTTTGTATTGTATATGTATTGTACATGTGTTTTTTATATTTTCCTGACCTTTCTTGCAACCTCAATTTATTCTATTGATGAAAAAAGTTAAATTTTTATGCCCTGCCTGTAAGGCAGGCTGGGCATATAGTTCTTCCGTCTGTGCATCTGTCCTTCTGTCTGTCCATATGTCCATCTGTACGAGGTTAATGTTCGGGTTAAAGGTAGTTTTTCATGAATGAGTTATGGTATCATCCTGAAACTTTGTACATGGATAGCTTGTGATATAAACAGCAGCAGTTTGATGCGAAATGGATGCTGTGACCTGGAGGTCATGGGATATTGACTTAGAATTTCTTTATAGAATTTCAATATAAGAATCCAGGTTGAATTTCAATATTAGAATCCAGTTGAAGGTAGTTTTTCATGAAGTTCTGAGAGATAGTGTTTCATCTGCCTTATCATTAGGGACTTCAAAGTCAACAATATACAAATGTAATTCTATTTACTAAATACTTACATCATTGGCGGGGCATGTACATTGTAGTGTCAATTGGACACATATATACTTGTTTGTTTCTGGATTTGTTTTGTCTTTAGATATATTATATATATCTGTGTTTAAGTAAATGCATACATGCAATATAAATCAGACAAAATACGTAGTTAAATCTGTATTTTCTAATTTTACAACAAAAAAGCGGGAAAAAAATTATATATCAAAAAAGTTATAATTAAGACCTGCATCATATCAGTGGTCAGAAATCACTGGGTTAAACATTTATTTTCCTTTTTTAGGAGGGTGGGGGAAATCTTTAGGTATAAAATTTCTATTTAGTATAACTGAAGATACAACAGACATTTTGGATTAGTATATAATGTGATGCATGGAAGTTAAGAAGTATATAAATTTAAGATTTCCATAGAGCATAAAAAGAAAATATTACATCTTCTTTATAAATCTGTCTTTAGAATTTTCTGGTAATATTGCCATGAATAAAATGGATTTGAATATTTTATTTTCCCTTGGATTACATTTCCAGTACAGGTGTTTATAAATTACTTTTTAAAATAAATCTTCCACAAAACTGACTCAGAATTTGTCTAGACAGATATTTTCTAAATAGCTGCTAATATTATTAGAGGGATATTTTGAGTGCTGAATAAAAAAATTAAGCACAGACAAGAAAACTTCTTGGCAGGCTGCTAGTGTGGTCTAAAAACTTTAGTCCATGAATGCCATACTATGTACATTCCAATGTACTTGTAGAATATAAAATTGTTATAATTAGTACATTTGTATTTTTTGTACATGTACACGTAGGTTTGGTTCGCAGGCTTCCTTTAATGATTTCTGAATGAAGCCAATATTTGATTTGTAATTACTAGATGTTTTTAGTTTTTAAAATAAATCTGCCACAAAACTGACCCAAAATTTGTCTAGACAGATAATTTTTGAAATAATTTTTCACTTTTTCTGAAGTAAGAATATAATGAGTTCATTATGACCAAGGTAAAAATATTCAGTGAAATTAGAAAAACTATGCATTTTTATTTGATGACTTAAATTGTTAATGGTACTACCACTTGTATTTTATAAATCTTGTATGGGCATCACACTCTAGCAGTATATGTATACTTTGGTAGGTAGTATTGTTTCATTTACTGCAATCTCACTGTGACTTTAAGATGAAGAGCAGCAATAAGTGTTGTTCCTTTGTTTGAACATGTGCACGTTGCTATCGGATGATTTTGTTCACTTTTCATCCTCCATATCTTTTTGGTAAGACTTCCCTTTGAACCCCTTGATTGATGGAATAAGTATAGATGCACATGTATGAATGTACACGTACAATGTAGTGTTGAAGTCTTACTGAACTTATTTTATGATTTACCTATGAAAACTTTTATAAATAAAGTACATACTTTCCTTATTAAACATGATACAACATAGGCAGATAGAGATGTTTTATAGTACATGTATTTCAATAACACTGGGTATTCAAACACTCGTAACCGGAGTGGACACTAAAAACTTGAGTAATCACGGACTGCTGTCAATAAAGGTTAAGCATTTTTTTACCTGAATTTTTTTCGACTAAGAGAATTTGCTGAAACAGTCAGACCCTTAAAAAGTCATTTTTCACAAAGGTTACCCCTTGGGAATAAATGGATGATTATGACAAATGAAGATTTGAATCTCTATCAGACAATATAATATACATCAAGGAAGATGGCATACAAAAAGAATATGGTGAAATTGTTCGAATTAGATGACTTTGGATGCATGCTCAACTTAAAAAATCAGGTGAAATTTTATTGAATCTATGGAGACGATCCTCTCGTTGAATTATTATTGAAATATTCTTTGTGAAATTTTCTGACAGAATACCTTAATGAAATGACTTTTTAAGAGTCTGATCATTCCAGCATATTCTCTTAGCCAAAATAAATTACAGGTAAAAAAAAACGTAACCCTTATTGAGGGCAGTCCATGATTGTTCCGATTTTTAGAATCCCCTCTGGTTATGATTGTTCGAATTCCCGTTGTGTTTAATGTAAATTTGAAAAAAAAAACGTTAATGAAATATTTTGTATGGAGACGTGATACTAAAAGTGTTTAAATGATAGACAAGTACCCAATGACTATTGCACCCTTGTTAAGATATTTCGAACTTTGTGTTATCAGTGTAGGATTTTGTCTTCTTATATGTTTGTTTTATACTTTACAGTATCGAACAAGTAAACAATTTAAGAGAAATTCAAGCCATGAGAAGACTTAGTCCACATTCTAATATCCTGGAACTCCAGGAAGTCATTTTGTAAGTATATAACAGAGAAAGGATAAGACAAAAATTTAAATGATGATATTTTTTTTTAATTTCCCAATTACATGTACTACAGTAGTTACATGTATTCTTGAAATTAATTTAAAGTACAATAGTACATCTCAAGTTGTTTGTTGATAATTTATATTTTATTGTATAGCTATATAATTAATATTTAGCATGAAATACTCTACAATATCCATGCCATATTACATTGAAATTGATGTCCGAGTGGATGAAATTTGGAATAAAAATAGCTGTGCCTAAGCAAATGTTTTAGTAGAAACTCAGTCTAAGAGTAGTAACTATAAAGTTTTGTTTGAACTACAATAATCATAGGTCTTCTATCACATAATTGTTATTGTTCAGCCATTTACAAACTTAACAACTTGTTAAAAGATTGATGTGATTGAAAATTTAAAACTCCCTATCATGTGTCTATCTTTAGATTTTATTTATTATATTGTATATTTAAATACCTATCTTGGTGGTAATGTACTTCATCAGAAGTGTGCATGCATACTTCTCAGAATGGTTTCTAATGTATAAGTACGCTCACAATATTTATTCTCATTTAAACATAGAATAGAGAATGGAAACGGGGAATGTGTCAAAGAGGCAACAACTTGACCAAAGAGCAGAAAACAGCTCAAGGCTACCAATGGGTCTTTAACGCAGTGAGAAAATCCTGCACCCGGAGGCAGGCTTCAGCTGGCCCCTAAAAAAGATGCTAGTTCAGCAAAATGGATGGCACACTAAACTCTGAAACATAAAAATGAACCAAAATTAAAAAAACACAAGACTAACAAAGGCTAGAGGTTCCTGACTTGGGACAGGTGCAAAAATGTGGCAGGGTTAAACATGTTTTGTGAGATTTGAACCATCCCCCTATACCTCTAGCCTATGTGGAATAAACACACAGCGATACACACAGTAAAACTCAGTTCAAAAGATGTCTGAGACCGATGTTAAAAAATGTAACAGATGTATTTTATTTTGTTTTTAGCTCACCTGTCCCATTGCCATCATTTGGTGTCTGTCGTTGTCCTAAACTTTCCTTTAAATACAAACCTCTGACACGACTGGGCCAATTGAAACAAAACTTGGCAGCAATGGTCCTTATGTCCTCTTTCAGAATTATATCCGATGACTCTGCCTGTCATCCAAGTTAGCCGCAAGAGCCAAACATAGTTTAACATATGACCCTATGGGGGATTTACTTAAAGATCTTCTTGTCTGAAAGAAATGGGCCAATTGAAACAAAACTTTGCAGCAATGGTCCTTATGTGTTCCTCTTTCAGAATTATATCTGATGACTCCACCCGTCATCCAAGTTGGCGGCAAGAGCCAAACATAGTTTAACATAGGATCCTGTGGGAAAGTTACTTAAAGATCTTCTTGTCCGAAACGACTTGGCCAATTGGAACAAAATTTAGCAGCAATAGTCCTTAGGTGGTCCTCTTTCAGAATTGTTTCCGATGACCTGCCTGCCATCCAAGATGGGACCCAAAGCCGAACTTTTTGTAAAACATAGAACCCTATGGGAAAATTACTTAAAGATCTTCTTGTCTGAAACCACTGGGCCATTTGGAACTAAATTTGGCAGCAGTGGTCCTTAGTTGGTCCTCTTTCAGAATTATCTGATGACCCTGTCTGCCAAAGCAGAACATAGTTTAACATAGGACCTAATGGGAAAAATTACTGAAAGATCTTATTGTTTGAAACCATTGAGCCAGTTGGAATTTGACAGCAATGGTACAGGCTGCCAGTCAAGATGGAATAGTCCAGGTGAGCGATACATGCGCCTGGGAACTAAATTTGGCAGCAGTGGTCCTTAGTTAGTCCTCTTTCAGAATTATCTGATGACCCTGTCTGCGAAAGCAGAACATAGTTTAACATAGGACCTAATGGGAAAAATTACTGAAAGATCTTATTGTTTGAAACCATTGAGCCAGTTGGAATTTGACAGCAATGGTCCAGGCTGCCAGTCAAGATGGAATAGTCCAGGTGAGCGATACATGCGCCTGGGAGCCTCTAGTATTTATTTATCTTTTTAATTTGTAAAGAGGAGGGAGGGGGATTGCAGAACAAAAGAAAGCAATTGGATTGATACAAACATGTTGCCAAATGATATCTAGCTACAATAATGTAGCTCCTGTGACAACTTTTGACTCGGCGGAGCAACAAAGCGGTCCCATTACTTGTAATTCACACCCAGGGGTTTTAGGCATATTTTCCACCTGTTTTGGTCCAAACACTGTAAAATTATTATATTTCTATCATTATCAGTTAAAATAAAATAACATACCATGACCTAACGGAAGATTTTCAATCCAGAAATCTGGCATTTAAAATTTTCGTCCATGTTTTGAATTTTGTTTACTTTTCAAGTCCCAGTTGGATTCTTGCTAAAGTCACGTTCCAAATAAGGAAGTTTCCATTGACAAAATACTGGTTCCCGCAATATTGTCAGTCATAGTCATAGTAAGGATATCCATATAAGGTCAGGTCACAGCTCTTGTGATCTTGGAAAGAAAACAATTTTGAAACCGATAAAATGACAAGATGTGCAAAACAACGATTTCAAAATTAACAATGAAGTATATTTACATTTAATATACTGGAAATTATACAGTTCAATGATATTTCAGGTAAACACGGCCTCTTATTGCCATACGTAAAAGTTATTTTTGCTCCTTTACGAGTAATGGGACCGCTTTGTAGCTCCACCGAGTCAAAAGTTGTCACAGGAGCTCATTATTTTAGCTAAATGATATCAGGTATCAAGCTTATGGATGATGCTGAATTTTGACATAAAAATAGAAATGTTATCTTCATACAGAAGTTTTATGTAAGGCCAAATCAAATTGATTTTTAGTTCAATGGATTTTGCCGCTATGATTTTCGGACTTTGTAAATTTTAAGACAAAACTTTTTTGCTGCTTCATTTTGAAAAAATGCTGAAAATTTGCTGCAAACTTTTCATTTTTCCAAAAATTAAAACTAAAACATGTCTGCCCGCTAAAATTTGGTAAAAAATAGGGTTTTCTTCTAGTTTTTTGCAATATTTTAATTTAAAAAATTTGTGCCTCACAAAATCTAGTCCTCAAGAACAAAAATAACGCCTGTTTTTGCCATAAAAAATCCAAAGAACTAGAAATCAATTTGGTGTGACTGAAATGAAATTTGATGGTTTTAAATGGTAATTTTCACTTCTTCATATTCATTTAAGTCCCAAAAATGGAAAGAAATTTTAGAGTATTTTAACCATATTTTTCAATTAGCAAAATTCATTTATTTTTTTGGTGATATTATTGCTATTAGTTGGACATGCCGCTCCAAACAGTGGTGAAAGAAAAGTAATTTTGCTGTCTCTTGGACATATACAGAATATCTAACTCCTGCTTTACATGTTTCAGTGACAAGAAGTCAGGAACATTAGTACTTATATGTGAATTAATGGATATGAATATTTATGAATTAATTAGAGGTGAGTCAGTAACAAAGATAATAAATCATACATGTAAATTTTAGAACTCCACTGAGAAAATATAGTCAAGAATATAAAATTAAAGCATTTATGCTGAAATCCTGAATTGTCTACTTCTGTTAGTTGAGCTTGCCACAGTCTTAGAAGTTGACAGTTCTGAATATCAAGTGAAAAAGATTGCCATATATATGTTTTATTAAAGTGGACTCACTGATTGCCTATATCTCCAAACTGAAGACTTTTGGTTGTTTTCTTGCAGCCTTTGTTTAATCATGTACAAATTGGTACTTTTGTGTTAATTGCAACCTTTACCAAAATTTATTACAAACAAATAAAACCTAGGAAATAAATATTTACTGTACAAGATGAAATAAAACAGCAATAAAAGACAGTAATACATGTAGCTATGATTTTACAACAACTATAAACCTATGTAATATTGAAAAGTAATACATAAAGTGAGTGAATAATGCTTTGATTGCTGTTCTCCATCTTCAAAGTTGTAGTAAGATACCTTACAACAAGATAAATGGGGTGTTATTTTTAGGCTGTATTGATAAGTTGGATAAATTGTAAGCTTATCCAATCTCTTTTCATTGAAGCTATAACTATACATATTAGTTTTAGCCTACTTTATAGGTATTTTATATAACTGTCATGTCTAGATGCTATCTAAATCTATGTACCACCTTAACTTATAGAATGTCATTGACAATATTTAAGTAATTGGATCAATTTGTTTTTGTTTCTCTGACCTTATGTTATGTAATTTCAATGATTAAATTTTTAAACTTTCACTTTCATGGCTTTTTAAGTGGTGATAAAAGATGGAATTTTAAATAGGGTCTGTAGGAACATCTAGTTATGGTGTGTATAATCATTTTGCAACAATAAAATATTTGGATATAGTATACATAAAACTATAAGAAAAAAGATTAATCAGTGAATAAACATATACATGTATACAGATATTTAGATATTAATGAAAAAAATCTGAATTTTTAGATATATGTAGTCCAGTTTTAAAGGGCACGATCAACGCATATAAGGTTGATGTGAAAATACTGTCGTGAAGAAAGTCTGTGAAATTAACCTGTTCATAAAATATGTTTTTCTTCTCTAGGGTTCCTTTTTATATATAAACTTTATATAGATATTATAATGATTTTAATATCATGTGTTCGTCTAGAAATTTCTATTGAAGGTTGAATTTTATTTGTTGGCTAACAAGTGCAGTTCTAGGGTACATTTTAGATTTGAAGTTAATTAGACCAAAATATTCTCTGAGAACTTTGCCACAGATTTTAAATGTAGTGGTATATTGACAGTGTAAATTTACTTTGAAAGGGAGTTAGTTAATCAGTATGAAATAAAACAATGTCCAATGCATGAAAAAAATATCCTGTAATGAATATTATGTGGAAAAAAAGTTTGAAGTTTTTTTTTGTACTAGATGTGTAGCATTAGCTAAATATATTGCTATCACGCATTTAAGGATAGTATTTGTATGAATTAATGAACTTTCAGTTTTTGTCTCAACTGTAACAAAAGTCGCTGAAGGTGAGACAATACCAGTAGGCAATGCTTTTCAGTGATGGCAATGGCGACGTTATTAACAGGGAATTTCTTGGCAACTATTGCACCTAGGTTAACCAAATTTGGTGTAGTGGTTGCTTATAAGTTTAATGTATAAGCCTGTCATTCTCACATGACCTTGACCACATTTTCACACTACAGTGGTCAGGTTAAAGTCTTTGGATTAGGTCTGTTTCTCTGTAACTATAGTATACGTAATAGGGCAACTATATTAATGTAGATTTGTTGTCAGGGTTATATATCCATCTAAAATTTCATGATCCAGATCTGACAGGTGTTGCATGTCATTTTCATGCTGCAGTGATCAGGTTAAAGCTTTTGAAGTAGGTATGTTTCTCAGGAACTGTACATGGCAGGTCAAATCCATTTGGTATGTATATTTCTTGCAAGGAGAACATATCTGTCAGACAGGTGTTGTATGTTCTTGACCACATTATCAGGCTCCAGGGGTCAGGTTAAATGTTTTGAATTAGGAATTTTTTTCAGTAACTTTATGTGGTATGTCAAATATATTGTTCAGGAGAGTGTATGTCTTTCCGATGTGTGTCATCTGTCCTTGATCTAATTTTCATACTTCAGTTGTTGGCCTCGGTGGCTGAGTGGTCTAGGTACTCCGTCATGACTGTTAATGATGACTAGCCTGTCAACACTGAGGTTGTGAGTTCGAATCTCACCTGTGGCGGGGTGTATTTGACAAGGATTGCCAATTTTCCTACCTGGTTCTCTCCGGGTACTCTGATTTCTTCCACCAATAAAAACTGGCTGCCATAAAATAGCTAAATGTGCTGAAAATGGTGTAAAACCCCAACTAAACAAACATACTTCAGTGATTCACATCCAGTTTTTGTGATAATGTCTGTTATCGATGACCAAGTGATAGCTCTGTATATTCCTGGCAAAGTGTACATGGGTGTCTGACATGTCACCTGATGTTGACCTCACTGCTGCCAAGAAAGTGGCAGGCGAGAAATTTTTTAGTGTTTGCTCTTGTTGTGATTTTTTAGGTAATTTATGAAAAACTTTTGAACATCCTATTAGTGAAACTAAGACTCACTGTATAGAAAATCGGAAAATGCAGATGTGTTTGTATTATACTCAATCAAATTTCTGCGAACTAGACATTCCATTTGATTCATTAGACAGTCATCTGTAATTGTTTCTTATGATTTAAATATGCATAATTATCATATTTCATTTAATAGTTTTGGTGCTTGTTACGTTCTGGTGACTGAAATTGTTAGACACAGTGTTAATGCAAACCATTAATAGGAAGTAACAAATTATATATAATTGTTTTTCAATCAAGTTTTCATTTCAACAAAACATTAACCTTTCATTTATTCCAAGACAACCTATTTATGGAAATATATGGATAGGACCTAATTAATGACTTATTTGTTTGCTATGACAACTGGAAAATATAGTCCTACATAAATCTCCTTTCAAATCATCTAGCAGAAGGGTCAAGAAATCTATTCCTTTTATTGAAATTTCATTTACCTGGTAGAAGTTTATATTTCCAGATATATACCCATGACAGTATTATTATGTAAACTTTTTATAAGGTATTTCCATTAAAAAATAAATATGGTGTTAAATTTTAATGAAGATAATTCCTAGGGTCCACTCCTTGAGCAAGACCCATGAAAATTTACAAATATGTCTTCCAGGGACAAATTAAATTTTCAGCTGATGAAGCTAAAATAGTTTCATCAAATGTTTGTACATAATATACAGTTGGTTAGTGAAAAGTTGAACAAGAAAATATATCATCAAACTGATTTCAGCTTTATTTGATATTTTTGTTACATTTTTCAGGAAAAAGGCATTATTTACCAGAACGTAAAGTAAAACATTATATGTATCAGTTATTAAAATCTGTAGAACATATGCATAGGTAAGGTCCCATCAGTCGTTTCCAGATAAACTGGGTACTTTATAATTTTATTATACATTTAAACTGGACTTTTAAAGCATGGAAACCAGAACAAAGATATAGACAATATCTCAGAAAAAAATGCCTTGTTAAAATTATCTAAGGACCACGCTACAGTTTTACCAGTCTAATGAGTATAATTATTATAAAGTACTCTGTTTATTGTCCTATGCACTGTCTTGTAATATAATGCTATCTGAACCTGCTTTTGTACAGCACTCCTTGTAGTCATAGAGGCACATGTTTTTTCCTTCGCTCTACTCTTTTGTTATTTAAGGTAAAGCTGAATAAATATAGAAGTCTATTTTGTCTATGGATATCAAATATTTAAATATTCAGTTTTCATATTTAAACAGTCAATGGAAGATTTTATGTACAGAATATCTATTCCATTTACATTCACATGTATCAGGTTTGGCATAATGAAACCCATATGGTTTTATGATATTAGAATAATGTTTATGATTGATTTATTCTGCAGATGAATAAATTTATTTAATCATACATCAACAAAAACATGAAACTATTCATTTTAAATATGTCTGTAGCTAAAAGAAACATTGAAAAATTAAATAATTGATTTTGAGTCCCTTTAAAATGTGTAAAGACGTTAGTAAAGAAAATGTATTAAACTTGTGTTTAATGTAGCTGGTATATGTGATATTGTAATATGGTATCAGCACATGGTATGTCTGTTACTAAAACTAGAACAAAGACCAATTAAAACTTCAGTTAAAATATTTTGAAAAAAAATTCAATGATATACTGATATTGATGAAATATAATGAAAGCATATTTCCACCATTGCCAAACTGGTTATCAAGCTTTCAATAAATTAACAAATTAAAAAAAGTTTTAGCAAATATTTGGAGAAATATTTAAACTTTTTAAAACTGTGGCCATTGACCCAAGTTACCATCACTTTTAAGAACCAACTTAATATAACCAGTATAACCTATACATGAAATTCACTCCAATCTTGTCTGAAACTACTTGAAACTAAACTTTTGTTAAATTGACATTGAATGAACTGATTCTAATGGTCCAGCTAAGATTGTTACTACAGTCAAGCTTAGATAAATATAGAATTCTGTGGAAAATTCACTTAAAGATCATGTTTAAAACCAGTTCCAACTAAATATTTGTAATAAGTTGGCTGTCATAAAACAACTTGGTGTAATATTGGGGAAATGATGTTTTCTGTTGAACAAAGTTTGCAAGTAAAACCATTCTACATATTTTCCCATAATTCTAACCTTTCCCCCTTCTCAAAAAAGTGAAAAAGATACCAAATATTGTACATTGTATAATTTAGTTATGATATGGCCCAGGTGGTTGTTTCTGGCTTGGAGGAATCTCTTGTTATATTAAAGCATATTTAACTTTACCGAAAATTTTCCATTGTTTTAGTGAAGTTTTATTTATTATATTGGAGATTTTCTGAGTTTCTTCTAATATAAACATTTTTTTAGTTGAAAAAAAATGAGGCCATGAATAGAATGTGGAACCAGACAGTTGAGTTTATTCTTAGGCTTTGATTTCTGATACTGAACACCTTTAGTATATATAGATCAATATCCTTGTTAAAAGACACTTCACAATTTTAAACAAATATTTATAAATCAATATAACTAGCATGTCTAAAATCTATTAAATAGTAGTTTTTGTCTCGCCTGCGACGAAAGTCGCTGGAAGCGAGACATAGGTATAGCAATCCGGCGGCGACGGCGACGGCGACGGCGTTAACTTTTTGTAAAACCTTAATAACTTTTAAAGTATAATACTTACAATGTTCATCTTTGGTCCACAGGTGCATGAAGTGATGACCTTTTCAGCAGCACATTTTTAGATGACCTTGACCTTTTTTTCATGGTTCAATACCCACATAAACATTGCGACATAGTTTTACATTCAAATCCTTTTCTCAGAAACTATAATACCTAGAGTTATTATATTTGGTCTACAGTGAGATCTATATGGGTACATGCCAGTCTGACACCTGTCATTTGTCCTTGACCTCAATTGCACGGTTCAGTGAACTTCGAAAATCTGCGACATAGTTTTACATTCAAGTCCCTTTCTTAGTAACTGTAATGTTTAGAGTCATCATATTTGGTATATAGTAAGATCTATATGGGTACATGGGAGTCTGACACCTGTCATGTGTCCTTGACCTCAATTTCACAGCTCAGTGACTTTGTCAATTTTTTCTTCTAAAGTCCATTTTTCTGCAACTACAATGAATAGACTCATCATACATGGCTTATAGCAAGATCTGTATGGGTACATGCCAGTCTGACACCTTTCATGTGCCCTTGACCTCAATTTCATGGTTCAGTGACTTTGTCAATTTTTTCCTCAAAAGTTTATATTTCAGCAAGTGCAATGACTAGATTCATCAGATATGGTCTATAGCTAGATCTATATGGGTACATGCCAGTCTGACACCTGTCATGTGTCCTTGACCTCAATTTCATGGTTCAGTGACTTTGTCAATTTTTTTCTTTAAAGTCTATTTTACAGCAACTACAATGAATAGACTCATCATACATGGCTTATAGCAAGATCTGTATGGGTACATGCCAGTCTGACACCTTTCATGTGCCCTTGACCTCAATTTCATGGTTCAGTGACTTTGTCAATTTTTTTCTTTTACAGTCCATTTTTCAGCAACTGCAATATCTAGACTCGCCATATATATAAGAACTTGCCCACCTCATATTTTCAGATTGATCACTAATGTTTTAATTAGGGGATAGACAAACAGGAAGGGGGGGGGGGGGGGGGGGAGAAGTATAACTTTGTGTATAAAGTTCCATCTAGTTTTTTCTCTTCGAATGGCATACCTAAGATAATTGATACAAAACTTACATGATTATGTATATAATCTATTTGAGAAAAAGTATTTTGTTGATCATAAAACCAAAGATCTTGTTTATTAAATTTTTTGATGAGGTCAGTTTCTGACATATGGCTTTTGTCCTTGACCTCAATTAATTAATTGCTCAAGTAATCACATAACAGCTTTCGCATGTCTGTTTCAAATGTACCATAATGGTAGGCAAATGATAGCATGGTCTTTGATAGTGCATGTTATTCTGGGTCAAGCGCAAACAGGCGAGACATCTTTTAGGGTCCACACTTGTGTCCACTTATGTATTCTGTAATAATTGATCGTGTGAATTATGACATTAATGACTAAAAGTCATCCACAGTTTGGATAAGGCAAGAATTATTTCAGGTTGAATTTGAATATTAAATGATCGGGCAAAAAATTAGAATATATAATATACGTACATGTAATCCCCATGACAAAAATTTTCTGTTGTATTTCTTGGATGGACAGTCTTCTAAGTATGTTTATAAAAAAAGGTACATGTACAAATATTTACAAATTCTAATCTTAATGTATATTGTCCCACCTCTTTCCAGGGGTCATCAATGGTCATTTTATTTTTATCATGTTTTTCTGGTAACATCCCACTTGGTCTACTCCCAGTTGGTCTATTCCCATTACATCTACTGTGGAATATGAAAAAATTCCCATTTGGTCGACTTGTTAAAATTTTGTGTGTTTACTAGGGAACAAGAGGCAATTCCAATTTCGTAAACTCCATTGAAATAAGAGTGTGTTTAATAGGAAATCAGAGGCATTTCCCATTTTGTCTACTTGTTTCAATTTATCCTATTTACTAGGGAACCAGAGGCATTTCCCATTTTGTCTACTATTTTAAATAAAAGGTGTCTCTACTATGGAAAAGGAGTCATTTCTCATTTTGTCTACAATTTCAACAAAATGCATTATGCAATTCCTTCATTTAAAGTGAAAGTTTGGGACCTGCTCAATTACATTACACCTCATCAATTGTTAAAACAATAAAGTATATGTAACAACACAGACATTTCAGACATTTGACTTTAATTAGACAATTGAAGCCATTTAATTAATGCCAATTAATTGTTATCATATTCACAGAAAATTATTATAAAATTGTATAAAGTCTTTTTTATATTTAAATAAGTAGACAAAATGGAAAATGCCTCTAGTTCACTAGTAAACAGGGGCCTCGGTGGCCGAGTGGTCTAGGTAGTTCGTTATGACTACTACTGATCACTAGCCTGTCAACGCTGGGGTTGTGAGTTCGAATCTCACCTGTGGCGGGGTGTGTTCGACTCCGATCTTAATTGACAAGGATTGCCAATTTTCCTACCGAAGGTCGGTGGTTCTCTCCGGGTACTCCGGCTTCCTCCACCAATAAAAACTGGCCGCTGCGAAATGGCCAAAATGTGCTGAAAACGGCGTTAAACCCCAACTAAACAAACAAACAAACACTAGTAAACACACTAAATTTAGACAAGTAGACGAAATGGGAAATGCCTCTGGTTTTCTAGTAAACACAGTCTTATTTTAATTGACTAGATGAAATGGGAAATGCCTCTTGTTCCCTAGTTAAACACACTAAATTTAAACAAGTAGACAAAATGTGAAATTTTTCATATTCCACAGTAGACGAAACGGAAATAGACCTAATTGGAATGGTACAATCACAGACCAAATGAGAGTAGACCAAGTAGGAGTAGACCAAGTGGCAATAAACTGTTTTTCTCTGTATCAAAAAAGTTGTGTACAAATTAGCCAAAAGCTTAATGAATATTTGAGATACTGGTGTTTTTGTATACCTGTAGTAAAGCAATCTGTTAAAATTTTTCGAAAAACTTTAAATTATTTGTTGTTACCAGTTTCAAAGAAAATGGCTTTAGTCTTAATTTTGTGACCTCAGCAAAGTATATGGTTTTGACCCCTTAAATTTTGGGGAGTTTTAGGGTATTTTGACACATTTTTTGGTTTAATGAAAAACCAATTAACTGTTTGATTTTTTTAGTTGTAGGAAAAAAAGTTTTTGATGGCTGAATGTACTTTGACATTGAAGTAGATTACTTTCAGCATTGTAGTTGCATGGCTAGCACTGTTTTTGTTTCCTTTATATTTCACAATAGCTTGCACATATGCACTTTTCTTTTCTTTTCTCACAGACAAACAGCACTATATGCCTGAATCTGCTGTTAAAAATTATATGTATCAACTGCTTAGATCTGTAGCTCATATGCATAGGTATGTATCTATAGATACAAATAGACATGTTGTTTTCATTTCACAAAAACTCGTAATGTCATAACTGTGACAATATTGCATAATATTTTTTGTACATTATGTTTTGCTTACAAATAATTGGGACTCTTTATGACAAGGATCCAGTGTTGTGTTTCACAAACATTTGTATGACTACTATAGGTTGTAAGTGTAGTTGGATTTACGGTTGGTTTGTAAGTGTAGTTGGATTTACGGTTGGTTTGATGTCCTAGAACCAGTCTCAACTGTAGTCACATGAATGTTTAAGAAATGGAATCCAGATCCTATTTTACAAAAAAAAGTTTTAATAACAGTTATCCTGGAGTGTGATATGTCCAGCAATGACGTCACAGTTATCATAAGATTTTTGTGAAACTTTGGCCAGATTGTTTTTTAATCTTCATTGATTGTTTGATGTCCGTTTGTTCACTTCACACATTTACCAAATAAAGTATATTTTTTTAAGTCCTATCAGGACTAAAGTAAGTTGATTGTTCTATGTTGTCACTTGCTGCTCTTCAGTTCAAGTAGAAAATTCATTAAATGTTAATACAGTAATATTATTTAATTGCTTAGAGGATACAAACAGTCAATTAACTACATAAAAATAAAATAACCAGTTTGAAAACAGAAAGAAAAAAAATTAAAGATATTTAAGTTGAGGTTAGAGATCTTGGAATTTTGATATCGGTCTAATATTTTACATAAGGAAATCAAGCAAAGAATTTTAAGTTCAAACCAGTACTTTTGATTAAATTTAATGTACATGTATTTTTAACTTGACTTTTCTCTGAGAAGAAATGCAAGTGCTGTCAAAATTTATTTAAATATATTATAAGGAAGTTCTCAATGAAATATATAGTACTAAATGTGATCAAGGGAAACCAAAAGTTATTCATCTAACCAAATATGTATACTATATGTACATGTCTGAAAATATATAGTTTTTTTTTAACACACCTTAGATTCGAAGCAGTTGAAATGCAAGGTTTACTGAGCATTTATTACCTGTTTGGTAGCAATACAAATAAACTATATATTTTCTGACAATGTATATATTGTATTTATCCTGCCAAGCTATCAGTCATCTGGATAATCTATGAAAATATATATATTAGCCGATGCAATTTTTTGGCTCCAAAGAAGATGGTAAGATTTTAGCCATTATTTGGCTCCATCTGACATGAAAAATTAAAATGAAGATTACAGATTCGTATTTGTATCATTTTTATCATATAATGATTGAAATTTCACAATCTATCAATCAGCATACAAAATTCCTTCCCATGATGCAACACCGATGTCATGAACATTGCTAAATCAAGGATTTGGAGAAAATTGAGTGTTTTCGTAGTAGATTTTGGTCGAAACAACTATGAGCAACTGCCTTGTACAAACAAGATTTTTAATATAATGTTTGTCTTACATATAGACATATTTCAGTGAAGTATCTTTTTGTTCATATCAAAATTATATTCAAAGGCCCAAAAAGGAGTGAAATTTGGGGTTTTTTCATTGATTTCTTTATAATTAGCCATCTTTGATGGCATATTGCTCTATTACAGAAATATTTTATTGAAAACAAAATTTTTTCCTTAAAATCAACATTTTAAGAGCCCAACAATATTCTTATCTACTTTTTCATCTTGAAAGGCTAAATCATACCATACCCTTTAGAAAAAGATATTTGACATATTTATATGCCTAGTAAATAGGCCAGGATAAATAAAGATCATTGTAAAAGTATTTTGGTTTCCCCAATGTTATTTTATTTTCTTCTGATGTTTCATTAGAATTTTGAAATGATTATTGCCACACCTAAGTAGATTTCCTTAAGACTTTCACATTAAATATACATTTATTGGCTTTAGATTTATAAAGCATAATTAGCAACATTTACCAGTTAATTGTTGGTTAATTGAAAGTAGGGTCACTTTATAAGAACATCAATATTTCCATTTTTATACTTTTTATAACTTATTTTTATGTATTTCAGGCACGGTATATTTCACAGAGATGTAAAACCAGAAAATATTTTAATTAAAGTAAGTGCACAAATAATTCTTATTTAAAGAAGTTTATTGATTCATTGATTTGATTATTAATATTTTATACAGTAGAATTGAACGGTTTATAAGCTTAAATTAAACAAGAATTCTTCATGAGGAATACTTTTAATGAATGGTCCATAAATAGATTATTTCTTTGTTTATATGTCTTGGCTTTGCCAAAAAGATGTAAAAGGGAGAGTTTGATATATTTTTTTAATTTTTCAAACTGTGATTAACTGCATTAACATTTTTTGAGACCATTACTTTTCATTCAAGAAATTTTTATTTAGTCTTCATTCAGTTGACGATGTGAAATGTTCATCCTGCCTTTGTGTTAATTTAGGGTCAGTTTTTTGTGGTGGTCATTTTCCTACTAACAACACAATAGAATAGTCATGTATGGTGTGCTTGAATATTTGTAAGTTCCTCATATAAATATTGCATAAGTTGCATGGCCTTGAACATTATTTCATGGTTGTCTTTTAATAAATGGTTGACTAAAGATAACTGCAAATTCCTTTAAATAAAAGTGTTATAATTAATGGGTATACATAAATAATTGTTTGTTTACCTAACACATAGTAAACCATACAAAACAAGAATACAACAGCATGAAAACTCAAGCACTAGCAATGTGAGGTGCCATAAAAAAAACCCCAAAACCAGCAGTGACATAAGTTGCTCAGGAAAGATAAGCATAGCCTACTCTGTTCATGGCACCTCACATTGAAATTAGGTATACAGTGAAGTGTCAATATCAATAAGACATGAAATCTGTAACAGAAGATATGTAGTCTCTTTTGTGAAATAGAAACTTTGTACCAGCTAATTAATTCACAATGACTAAAATTTCTGGAGGACTGAACATAACCATTTCTAAGAAGGTGACAGTAATTTCTGTTTTTTAGAAAGTCATACATTTCATATGTATGACAGTAACGAATCAACTGTAAAATGTACACGATATAGGCTAGAGACCTTGATTTGTTAATGCTAAGAAAGGGGAAATAATGATATATGAAAACTAAATTATCCCCATGCCAGAACAGAGGACTCTTGTTAGTACATTATGTACATGTTTGTGGGTGTTAGACTTTTTCTATGGCATTTTGTCTTGAACCTTGATTCTAAAATTTAAAATGATTGCTAGAAATAAACAACGAAATGAAATGAATGACACAATAACCTTTAACTGGAAAATAAAAAGTATGAAAGAGTTGCTCTTCAGTATTCAACCCAGGAAATCAGCCCACACTTCATAACAAGATCATTATATGTATAAATTTTATGAAAAAGGTCAACTTAGAAGTTGAGAAGTATCAGAAATTAATCTACAGTTAAACAAATGAGACAATTATAGATTAACCTGTCCTTCCGAAGTATGTCTGTCCATCCATCTCTATGTATGTATGTCTCTCTAGTTTGGTTAATTTCTCACAAACCCATTGAGATACATGAATGATATAATATCACTACAACACCCATAGTTCAATAATATTTGGGTCACTTTGACCTACGTTCAACAGATGAGTGACTTATAAAGTTTTGCATTTAATTTCAAATCCTAGGAATCAGTGGTGTTACAAATGTATATCAATGATACTTGATCACCATAATCACCATAATCCTTGCAATATATAATGGATTTCTCATCAAATCAGTATGACCTACATTTAATGCTTAAGTGAATTTGTTAAGTTTTTGTCTCTTTCTCAGAAACCTATTGAGACATATCAATGATATTATACTGCTTCATTCATCTTAAGTACTACAACAAAAATCTGCAGATTTGATTCACCACGACCTGTATTTTATGCTAGAGTCACTATGGTTAAATTTTATCATTTTGGTTTATTTTGGAAGAACCTATGGTCATACATTTATGATACTTCACAACTACAATCATCTTATAAAGTACAACACAACTTAGCAATGTTTGCATCACCATAACCTAGATTTCATGTTTGAGTGACTTTGGTTAAAATTTTGCATTTTAGTCCATTTCTCAAAAAACCTAAGATATGTCAAGGATATTTTACAACTACAGTTACCTTATTATAACACAGATCAACAACATATGAGCAAACATGAGCTACACTTCATGCTTGAGTGATCAGTTACTGTGTATTCATTATTTTCATGGGATGCAAAGTAATATGAACTGGATATAATGTGAAACTCATTTATTTAGAATATTTCTCAGATTCATTTCCCCTCATAAATTATAGATGGGAATTCTATTTTCTGGAGGACTGGGCATCTGTGTCTTATAGTTTAATATCTGATGATTTTAATGGCTGCATTTTACAGATTTTTATTAATGGTAGTTTTATTTCATTTTTTCTGGAAAACTTTGGGTAGTTGAGTTGAAGCAGAGCCAAGGAGTATTCTTTTTTAATTGGTTTATAAATAAAGATTAAAGAAATAAGTTTGTGTAAACTTTTAAGGTTCACACATTAATTCAGATTACTTGAAGTGTATTTTATTCACAGGTTAATTAATTTGAGTATTACTCTTTGAGTCTTCTAAATATATTTCAGCATACCACGATTGAATAAAAACTTCTTCACATCAAATTCAGTATAAATGAACTCAGTTACAAACCTATATACATGTAGTATTTAGGATTAATCATACAAGCCTTATTGATTTTTCACAAGTGACACAGAAAGATTAAACTTTTTAAAAGTTATACTTCAATGATACAGTATTTTTTTAAAGTAGTTTATCAACCATACTTTAGACCGCCTTGTTGGTCTCGTGGTATCGTGCTCGCCCCGATTGCAGAAGGTCGCTGGTTCGATCCCCGACCAGGTCAAACCAAAGACATTAAAATTGGTATTTGCTGCTTCTCCGCCAAGCACACGGCATCTAGGAGTAAGAGCAAAGACTGATCAGCTCGGAGTCAGTATAATGTGTCTGAGTAGGGTGATATGTCTTCCTGTGGACAGTTACCTCGTGAGCTAGCACATTAAAAATCCGACTTAGCGTGTTGGTCTAGTACAAAGCAGGATCATATTCATTATCATATCAACATGTTCTTGTCCTGATATGCACCTGGTTGCCACTGGACGTTTCAACAATAATTCATCCATCCATCATCAACCATACTTTCCAGTACATAAAAAAATATGGTTATTAGTTTGGAAATGCACAGCTGGCAAGCCGGTGGGTAGGCAGGAAGGAAAATCCAGTTTGGTGTCAGGTAACTCTTGTTTAATCTTGGTGTAAATTTTTCATATTTTGTTTTATTTTCTGTCATTTTAGGAAGATTTATTAAAATTAGCAGACTTTGGTTCATGTAGAAGTGTATACTCAAAACAGCCTTACACAGAATATATATCTACAAGATGGTTAGTAATTTAGTTAAAAAAGAATAGACTTACTGTTTTTTAAAAATGAAGAAATATTATCACTGTTTTGAAAATTGTCCTTTGACCTTTCTACCTAATGCTATGCCTTGAACAATTATGGTTGATTCCATGACAGATGTAATGCAGTACATAATGCTTCGATGCCAGTTCTTACTAATTGTTATAGGTCCAAATTATCAAGGCTATTTTTGAATTCTGTATTTTTGCTGACCAATTCCAGATGTATTCCAAAGATGTAAAATAATTTCTTTTGCTGTACAAAATGTGAAATGAAATCAGATTTACAGTATTCCATAGTTTATACTTCATGTCTGGATATCATTTTATTAAAAAGGATTATCCTCTTTTGTTGAGAAAGAAAAGTCAATAAATACCAAAGGGATATTCGAAGGAGGGAAAATCAAAACGAACTGACAAACTGCGGATAACAACGAAGACATGACTAAAACAATATATACACTTCTATTAAAAACTAAAAACGTGAACAACATGGACCCCACCAAAAAACGGGGGGTAGACTCAGGTGCTCCGGAAGAGTTAGCAGTTTTTGCTTCCTGCAGGACACCTGCCATGCTGCCCATGTCCGGTATAAGGAAGGGGTAACATCAATGGAACAGGTCCATTTTCATTTGGGAAACGGTTTTTTCATACCTGTCAACCAAATCATGATGACGTCCATAAAACTTTAATAAGGATGACTCAAACTTAGGAGCAACATTCTCCTGTCTGAGCAACTTTTCTATCGTTAGCCGGACTCTGTCCAGGAAGTCAATGTATATGTCACAAGCTCCGGAATAACATATGAGTTATGAAATTTATACTCTATACACTGGCGCTTCTGGAATATTGCCGCTCAAAAATGGGAAATCGATGATAGGAAAGGCAAAGTCATCACATTTGTCGTAAAGTTTTGTATTCAGCCCTCCTCTGGTGTCAATTTTGAGGTGAAGGTCAAGATAAGATGCAGACTTGGCAATGTCTGTGGTATCCTTAATTTTGAGCTCATTGGGATAGATGAGATGTAAGAAATTTCCAAAACATGAATTGTTGAGAATTTAATCAGGACTTGAATCATTGGTGTAATTATTGAAATTTAATTGTCCGTCGATTTCAGATGAAAATGAAAGTGAAAAACGATTTTGAAAGGGATCATGAATTAAAATATCTTTTTCGTAATTGCCTAAGATTTTCTCAGTTTCAAAAGACCTGTTCCAGAATTTTGTACTCGGTTGGCAAAGCAGGCATAAAAAGTCTAAATACTAATTGTTACTTTTTATGTGGTCTCTGATATCTCTCTTGATATATTTTTGCTAAATGTTATCAGTCTTCTGAAAGAGACTATTTATAATCTGTAAATTTTATTACAGGTATAGGGCACCAGAATGTTTGTTAACAGATGGGTATTATACATATAAAATGGATATGTGGAGTGTTGGCTGTGTTTTCTTTGAAATTCTAAGGTTTGTAACAAGAAACAAATGGTATAAAGTTTACAGCTGTAAACATGTAGCTGATATAGACACCCTTTTATTTAAAAACTATTATTGTCTAAGACATTGATAAGTAATATAATTAGATAAAAATAAAACAACCAGCATGGTTATAGATAAACCAAGTAAAAGGGCAAACCTATAAGGTATGTTAGCCTAATAAATGGCCGTTGCAGGCATGAACATATCCATATCAAATATGAACGTGAACAGACAAATACCATAGATACCAGATACATAATAAATTGGCAATACTAGAGTTATCCAATAGTTTGATGTTAATTACTTGCAAAATGAAAAATTACATGTTGGCAACTCTTATTTTAGATCATTGTATTTTGGACTTAAAAAGATCATGCATGCAAGTTTTACATACTTTTTACAAAGGATGTTTAATGTTTCTTTGTTCAAACTTTAGTAGAATATTTCTATTAAATATTAAAACAAGTTTAAATATTAAAACACTTGTTTTAATTGTATGATTTTTGTACAGTCTGTAGATACTTTGGAAATGAAAATACTAGAAAAAAAATTATATGTTGTCTTTTGAAATGGTATACCTTTTTGGGAAAAGTTTTGTTGTGATACTCTTTGAAATCTTAAATTTTATTTAAAAAAAATATGCAGTATTTCTGTTACAGTTGTTAACTGTGTAAAATTGCAAATTGGTTGATTGTGTGAAATTGTAAATGTTGAGCAGCGAATGCATTCAAGTCTATAAAAGATTCCAAAATGAAGTAGAATGCTTGATTGATAAGTACATGATAGAAAATGTCAGCCAAAATTTTAATCTGGGTAATTCATCAATTGTTTTACACCATTATATCTTTAGTTATTTGGATGTTGTTTTTTTTTTTTATCTCAGCTTACATCCCCTGTTTCCTGGTTCAAATGAAGTGGACCAAATAGCTAAAATCCATGACATTTTAGGGACACCAGATCCTTCGGTACTCAATAAGTTAAAAAAGTAAGTACATTTAGGCATTTGTAGGATAAATATAAAAATAATGTTGAAGCATTTTTAGCATTTTCAAAAGGTCAGAATAGAGTTAAGATTAATTTGAATGACTTTGCTGTACAAGTTACTTTTAAGTTTGCAGTAAGAAAAAGAAAACATTCTAGTGATGTATTTATATGGATGTTAGTTTTAAGACTTCGTTTTAAACTTTTTTATTCAGTATAAATGCTAGAACATTTCTTTTTGGTCATTTTTATTTCTAATATTTTTAGGTCTCGAGGAATGAATTTTAATTTTCCTCCTAAGAAGGGTAGTGGAATAGAAAGATTATTACCACATGTAAGCTCAGATGCTGTGGAATTAATATATCAAATGTGTACATATGATCCTGATGAAAGAATGTCTGCTAAACAAGCTTTACGGCATCAGTATTTCAAAGATCTCAGGTAAATCTGATCTGTTTCACAATGATAAAAACTTCTCTGTTTTTGATGTAATGTATTTTAAGTCACTAACTCTTTTTTAAAATTTCATTTTAGCAGGACTAGAATTACAAATAAAAATTCTGCAATTCAACAATTAGAGGTCTGTCAGAATCTCCAAACAGTCTTCAACATTCCACGGATTTTTTCCGTAGTTTAAATCAGAACAATATTTGGATAATATTCTCATCAGTATAAGTGCTAAATTAGACTTTGGTTCTTGTAGATGTGAATACTCAACAGAATATATGTCTGAACTTTTGTCATATGTATACCGTAATAATTTTTCAACACTAAAATACACCTATATTTTAGAAAAATTTGAAATCGTTGAAAAATTGGGATTTTTTTCTTTCTGTCCTCATTTCTTGACTCCGTAAGATCAACCTGGTCAATGCACGTTAAGAATAGGAAAACAGATTTAATAGGTCATACTTGTGGTATTGTTATTTGATTTTGCTTTCAGGAATTTATTGTTTTTGTTAAAACAGTTGTTTTAATGTTGAAGATGAAAACAGTAGCAAACTTCAAACGACCCACCATGTTGTTGACAAATATGCAACATGTGATATGGATCGTGTTCAACATTGTTTGACTTCGTCTTCTTGTTAGAATATCTATAACTATAACTTATAAATGTCTAATAAGAGGATTTATTTTCTGAAAATTTGTTCATTTCATTTAAATATTTCAAATGTATTCCTCTGAGAAGCGAAAATACGCAAGTCCACTCTAAACTTGATTAGGATTTATCAAAAGTAAACTTTCAGGTAGGAAAAAATCAATAAAATTTGTTTCTGAAATCTCTTATTTCAGTCATTTTTAATGAGATAGATGATTAGAATGGTTTAGAAAGACAAAATAAACACTTGATAAGGACTGAAAGTAATTAACTTTTGGAAAGCTGATAACAGTGATTGTATCTTTGACAATTGTGCAAGTATCGAATAATAAGGGTTTTAACAAATTCAGTTATTCTTCAATTTTCAAAAGATTGTGGAAAAATTAGAGTAATTATGGTATGTGGATTTTGTTTCAAGAATGTATCCATCATACTCATAATACATTGAATTGATAAGCAATTTCAAAAATTGTTGATTAATATATTTAAGGGTTTCCTCATCAGATTGATAGTAATTTTACACTTCATTTATTAATCAGTGGTTGTTAGATGCTAGTTATCAAAATGTGGAGTTAAACCTAAGTACATGTTAGTATCATGTGTAAAATAGTCCCCAAAAGCGAACTTTGTTGGCTCGAACGCTGATCGCTCGATTACAGCAGTTGGGTTGAACTTGTGTAAAAGTCCCATCACTTTTCATTATTTATCTATGTAAATAAAACCTGGGTTTCTCGAACCTCATTCCCTCGAATTCTTTAACTAATATTTCAATAATAAAACTAAAAATTACAACGCGAGGCCGGAACTTACTTGTAAAATCAATCATGCACCTGTCAAATAGTTTATTGATCATCCATGCGTATGAACCGGAGCGCAGGTGTGAAAACTAACCAACCTAATAAATAGATAATCATTAACGTAGTTTAAATCCATGATTAGCTTTAATTGGATCTTTGATGAATCACAGTTGTATAAGTAGTTGTTTAAAATTCATACTTTGAACGGAACATCAAATGATTAAGTAAATGAACAGTTGGATGCATTGGCTTGGGATAAAAACTGTAAAAATTGTAAAATACAAAAGCTGTGAAATAATAACGAAAAATCACCTTTTGCTATAAAAGACCTTCCGATTCATTTTCCATCAGTTTATAATTATTACAGACGCTACCACGCAACTTTTTCAGTGGTCGTCTGTTTTTGTTACCTAAAATCGATATTCAACACCCCTCGCATACATAGGACGTTAATTTAGTCATCAAATCATAGACAAGTCAATAAAAATAATGTTTATTAACACTAATGTTAACAATCATAGGTACATCAAAGTACGAAATGTATGTAGGACACACATTTTCCAAGGTCATTACATTAACCGATTGTAAAATACCGCACTTCCGGTTCAGATATGAAAAGATTTCTGGAGATGTCCAAACTTTGATGGTTTGAACTGTTTTTCTTGGTCGACCCATCAAGGTTTAACTGTATTTGGTTGTAGAAAATACACAGTCATAGATTATATGCCACCCTTCTTTAGCTCTTAAATCGAGAGAAAAAAATTAGTTCTACGCTCTGACATTTTGGCAACTAAGTCCAAGTTGTGGTCGTCATTTTCAGAAATGGAACACCTTTTCATTTTCGTCGACTCTTTCGTTTTGTTTTATAAATGTTTTTATGCAATTAAAATAAAAGATAGCTAAGAAAAATGTCCAAGTTTTAAGACAAATTGATGAATTATTGACAACGGAAATCAACTACGACCTTCTAATTTCCAAATCGAATTTGGAACAACTTGTTTGTTTGCACGATTATTCAAAATTTATTGAAACAATATTTAAACTAGTGCTGTCAAATGAAATTCATAAATTACAACATTAATTTTATTTTGTTACTGAATTGTGTCAATCATTTATAAATGTCGATTACGAAATGTCTCAACCGTGATCTGATTCCGGAATAGTTCTAAATAAAAACAAAATGTGACACCGGGAACCAGACAACGATACAAACAAAAATGGCTGTCGAAAAATCAGAAGCGAACAGGAATACCTTTTCATTGTTTTAACGCTCTAATTAGAGGTAGGAATTTTTATCTCAGTTGTTGGTTTCAATCTCATTTTATCAAAAATGGGTATATAATGTCGACAAATGCAGCGAACGATCGTATGAAGTTGTTTCTTTGAACTGACGTCGAAAGTCGTCAGAAAAAATCTTATGGGCCTGCAGTACTACATAATACGCACCCCCTTCTCAGCTTCGTTTCTAGAGGTAAAAAAATGTTTATAATTTATAACTGAATAGAGTAGTCTTGTCAATCTTCTCAGTTATTGATTATTTTTGTACTATTCATTTAAAGGGATGCAGACAAAAGGGCTGCTATGATGGCCAAAGCTAAACAACAGAATGAGGAAAAGGAGAAAAAAGTCTTAGAATTAACAAAACCTCAACCTCCAACGGAAACAACAGCCTCACCAGATGTGGAAACATCACGATCAGAAAAGAAAAAGTCTGATTCTGATGCCAGCAGTAGTACTGTAGTTCCTAGTTTACCTAAAGCTCAATCTCTACCAAGTCATCCTCATATTTTTAAAGATAGAAAACGTGTTCCTGTGAGTAGCTTTATTTGCATAGAAATTCAAATATTTTCTTATATAATAGTGTACTTTTATTTTCTATTTTCTAAAGTTTGTACTTGGGTAGCAGTGTATTTTAAGTGGCTTTATATTTAATGAAATCAAACCTCTAAAAATAAAATTGATCAGTTCTGTTCAATGTAATTTCTTTAAAGGGCTTTTTCTACAGCTGATTTAGGGCTGAAAATCCCAATGCCAAAAAAAAAAAACAGTCTAAAATTTACAATTTGATACTGAAATTCTGAACAGGTTTCCTTTAACGAATCTTTACTTGGACAAAGTCAGTCGTCGACCGCGATGTTTGATTTAGTAGGGTTTCCTAAGAAAGGGGAGAGAAACAACTTTTATTAAAGCATTTTTGTCATGTTTCGAAATGAATTGGGACAAAATGGCCACGATCCGTAAAAGCAATTGTAGTCAGTCTGGCCTTGGTCTGTCAGTTTTATTTCAGTACCTCTTGTCTCCCAATAGCAAACATTATGCAGCTGTTATGTGAGGAAACTCATGAAATAGAAAACTGGAATTATAGATTTAGTTTATTGAAATATTCAGTAAAAATTATGATTAAATGCATGTTATTAAAATTCCCAATTTTGGTATGTTGCGACAAATAATTCCCAATCCTATAGGCCTGGGCCCAATTTTAAAAAAGGTATAAAAGCCTGCTTTATTTTTGCTTTTGTTGTTTTTCTCACATTAACCACAATTGGTTCTTCAGGAATATATCTCAAAATTCAATAAAACCCACTATGTCTCTATTCGATAAGGTTGAACCATGTTAACTTCTAGGACATACCTGGTTATTAGTTGAAATGTGTAGAATGGTATCTCGTAAGCAAAAAGATTTTTGTCAATAAAAAAGGGGTAGAGATATGTAGAAGACAGAGTTCCAACAAGTTGTTTATCAGATCATTGTGTTTACATTTCAGAGACGGAATAAAAAGTTAATAGAAAGCCATCAGTTTACAAATCACACTGGACTTAATCTTCCAAAAGTACCGATGCATACAGGATCTATAAACCCATCTTTTCATGCTTTCTCAGGATCTTACAGTACATTACACAATAGTGGAACAATGTCATTACTACCTAGTATAAATAGTACATATAAACCTCACAAGGTGAGTACATCTTATAGTACACAGCAGTGGTACAATGTCATTATTACATACTGTCAGTAGTACATATAAACCTCACAAGGTGAGTACATCTTACAGTACACAGCAGTGGTACAATGTCATTATTACATACTGTCAGTAGTACATATAAAACTCACAAGGTGAGTACATCTTACAGTACACAGCAGTGGTACAATGTCATTATTACATACTGTCAGTAGTACATATAAAACTCACAAGGTGAGTACATCTTACAGTATACAGCAGTGGTACAATGTCATTATTACATTCTGTCAGTAGTACATATAAACCTCACAAGGGTCATTTAGAAAAGTCTTTTTTAATGGGGCAGCCATGTGCTACATACTACAATTGTACTAAGGCTAGAAAAAGTTTCGTTCGCCAGAAATGGAAGTAAATAAAGTAAGGATAATAACTTGCTTCAAATTATAATTTTAGAGTCAGAATCGTGATATCGGAAATGAGTTTCTGGAAAGGGCTATTGCAGTGCTCACATTACACGCCAACAGCATATTATAAAGTACATTTCACAATGTCAATACTACATGTACAGGTAGTACTTATACATTGTAAATGCTTAATACTATGTGGTTTTTTCCTGTTTTCTCATTGGTTAGTATGATCACATGATTACCAGGATATTTCATCTATTGACATCTTGTAAAAGCATATTGACTGCACAAAAGAATGTTGACTCCATATTACTAACATTAGATCCAGATTCATTCATAAAATTTTTCAGTATTCTCAAAATGTTGATTTTTTTCAATTGTCTTTGATTTATAAATCTGTTTAACTTTTTGTATCGTTGTCTACCTGTTTTACGGAAGGTTGATAATTATCAAAATGCACATTTTACATATTTTGGCTTGACAGTGTTGAGGAAGATTTCTTCACAGTTCAACTGACAGTGCATATGTAATATAACAAAGGCTTTTAATTTGGCCAATACATTATAAATGGACCAAGTAGAATGATATTGTTCAAATTCCTTGGTCAATATCACTTTACCAGGATCATTATATAATGTATTGACCTCATTAAAAGTCCATAATTGATAAATATTACATATTACTCAAAAGTGAAACCTAAAATAAATAGTCTATATAATCCTTATAAGATGTAGCATTATATCCTGGTATATCAACCTGCTTTGAAATAATTTGGGGATCGGTTGGCAAATTCTGTGGCCATGTCCACAATTAACTTCATTTCATAATTGAACTTGATTAGTCACTAAAAATAGAAAAGAATCATTTTATGGCCTTTGCTTGGTGATCATCAAAATTTGGTTCTTACTGCTGTTGCTAAAATAGATCCTTAAGTCATTATTATCATTGTATCGAAGTTATTTGTTCAGATGAAAATGAACACCTTTTATAACATATGGATTACATTTTAAAATATGTATCCAGTAAGGATAAGAATGCAACCTCAGCTATTATATTTATTTTGTAGGCAACCAGTAAAGCAACAAAGAATATATTTAGTACCAGTACCTATCTCCCATCACTAGATCGACGAGGAGCTGGATTCTAGCAGACTTATTACAGTTGAATTAAATAGTCAAATTGTAATGTTATGTATGTGTTTATAGGTGCAGAAGTGTTAGCTGTTTGTAGTGTTTCTGGTAGAGGAGGCAACAAATTATGATTCCACAAAACAGGTTCTATTATTCTGAAATGCTCTACTATAATTAAGGTACCAGAAAAATTTATTTCAAATGATCATTATGTTTATTTATTGGGACATGTGTTATTTATCTACTGCCCATACAGGTTCAAGTAACAGTCATTTATGATATTGAATAAAATTATTTAGCGTTTTCAGTTGTAGATAATACGCAGTAATAGATTATACGCACCCCTCTTCAAGATTGAGGAAAAAAACAGTTCTACTATATTATACGCATGGACATTTTGGCAACAAAATCCAAGTTGTGATCTTCATGAGATCGGCGTTTTTCATCATTTTCAGAACTGAAACATCTTTTCATTTTTGTCAAGTCTTTCGATTTGTTTTATAAATGTTTTTATGTAATTAAAATAAAAGTTAAATTAGGAAAATGCTTAATTTTTAAGACAAACTAATGAGAAATCAACTACGACCTAATTTCCAAATCGAATTTGGAACCACTTGTTTGTTTGCACGATATTTAAATTTAGTGACACAATATTTAAACTAGTGCTGTCAAATGTTATTAATTACAAAGTTAATTTTATTTTATTACTGAATTGTGTCAACCATTTATAAATGTCGATTACGCTAATGTCTCTACCTTGATCTGATACCGGATTGGTTGTGAATAAAACCAAAATATGACACCTGGAACCAGACAATGATACAAACAAAAATGGCTGTCAAAAAATCAAAACAGAACGGGAATACCTTTTCATTGTCTTAACGCTCTTTTCAAGGAGTTATTATAGGTATGAATTTTAATCTCAGTTGTTGGTTTCAATATCTTATATATCAAATATGGGTATATAATGTCTTCAATGGCGGCGATCGATCATATGTAAGAAGTTGTTATCTTGAACTGACATCAAAAAGTCGTCAGAAAAAAGTCTTGTAGGCCTGTACTACTACATAATACGCACCTCTTTCTCAGCTTTATTTCAAGAGGTAAATAGTGTGTATAATCTACAACTGAAAACGGTATTCATAAATTTATATTGCTATGTAAAAACAACAGTATGGTGGTGGTAAATAACTATGGCAAGAAGGGAGTCTAGTGTTCATGGAGAAAAAATTAAATGAATTGAACACATCATGAAATTGATTTCCATATTGCTATTTTATAAGGCATTTTTGTCTTTTTTAATGCCAATCTTGTTATAAATCATGCATTTCAATAGTTCCTCTTAGGATTACTAATAGTACATAGATAATGAGAACATTTTTCATATCTTTTCTTTCAATTTGTCCTATCAGGTATTTACTTAAAGGTTCCAGGATATTCAAAAAACAAATTTTAAAAACACATTTTTTTATTCATTTTGTATTCTGTAAAGAATTTAAGCACCCTTAAAAATTGTTGAGTGAAAAAAAGATATGAATTATCCAACAAAATTACATAGTCAATTAACTAACATTTAAGTTTATTAATTTAATGTTATACCAATTTTTTGGTTACCGTATATTGTCGGATAAATAGGTCCTGTTATTGTGAATGATGAGTACATGTGTTGTATGAGTAATTATGAAATAACAGTATTCATTATTCATTGTATATTTTTAAATTTTTACAAATTTATGAAATGCATTTAAATAATAATATATTGTTGAATACTATTTGTTGAAGTATATTTAGTTATATTTGAAAGAACAAACAAATTTGTTTCGCTTTATCGATGCAGTACTTTTATCTGTAAAAAGTGTTTCTATACCATTAGTTTGTATACATATTGAAGATGATGAAAAAGATTTCATAAAAATCTAAAGTCAAATTGCACAAAAAAGGTTCTTAAGTTTCCACAGTGAAAACCACTGTACTCCATTTTGTTGAAATACAAAATTATTCACACTAAGACAGATCATAACAATCTCATACATAATGATATAGGATAGGGAATTCCATCTAAAAGGTAAAATTTTTCTGAAGGATACATAACTTCAGATAGGAAATTTAAATCAAAGGGTCACAATTTTCTTTTGAACAACGAATTCCAACCAAGGAGTTTTTTGTCTCGCCTGGGACGAAAAGTCGCGAAGGCGAGATATTGGTGTTACTTTCCGACGGTGGCGTAAACTTTCTTAAAACTTTAATAACTTTGCACATATAATACCTACAATTAAGATTTATGGTTCACAGATAGCTTATCATATAAGGTTTGCCACAGTACACTTGTCTTGTGACCCTGACCCATGTTCATGGTTCACTTACTTCATAAACATAAATGTAAAATCTGCACCCAAGTTTCGTGGTTAAATCTATTTCTCAGCAACTGTAATACCTAAGCCAACCATATTTGGTCTATAGATAGTTCTTAGTGCGTACATGTCAGTTTGACACATGCCTTTTGACCTTGACCTCAATTTCATGCTTGAGTGACCTGCATCACATTTTCGTGATTGAGTCTATTTCTCTGAAACTGTAATACCTGGACCCACTGTATTTGGTCTATTGATAGTTCTTGGTGGGTACATTGCCAGTATGACACTTGTCTGTGGACATTGACCTCAATTTCATGGTTGAGTGACTTTCATCCAAGTTTCTTAAGTCAATTTTTCAGCAACTGTAATACTTAGACCCACCGTGTTTGGTCTATAGATAGTTCTTAGTGGGTACATGCAAGTCTGACACCTGTCTCTGGACTTTGGCCTCATTTGCATGCTTGAGTGACTTGTTTTACATTTTTTAGATTAAGTCCATTTCTCAGCAACTGTATTACCTAGGCCCATCAAATTTGTCTGTGGGTAGTTCTTACTGGATACATGCCAGTCTAATACCTGTCAGCTGAACTTGACCTGAATTTCATGCTTGAGTGACTAAATATACATTTTCATGATTTAGTCTATTTCTCAGAAACTGTACTATCCTTTGTAACGAGACCCACAGTATTTGGTTGATAGAAGTTCTTAGTATATACCACTTTAACATCTAACTCCTTACCTTTGACCTCTATTTCATGCTTGACTGACTTGTTTCACATTTTGGGATATCCATTTCTCAGCAACTGCAATACATAGACCAACCATATTTTGTCAATAGGTAGTGCTTGGTGGATACATGGCTGTCTGAGACCTTGATTTGAATTTCATACTTGGGAGTCACATTTTCATGATTAAGTCCATTTTTCTGTAGCTGTAATACCTATATCCAAATCTACCTCAATTTTAGGCTGAGTGACTCTTGTCCCATTTTTACAAACAAGACCATTTCTCAACAAATGTTATAAATGTATTATATATAGACCCACCATTTTTGGTCTATAGATAGTTTTTGGTGGGTACATACCAGTCTCAGACCTGTTAGCTCGCCTTGGACACAGTTTTAGGCTTGAATGACATGCATGAGATTTTTCAGACAAATTATCACCTGACCATTACTATTTCTTTTAACACATTTTCCTTTTACTTGCAATGTCGGGTATCAGATAATCATTATTTTATGTCCATGTGCATACTCAGGTGAGACATGTAGTGTGTCCAGTCTTGTTTTTGTTAGATACTAAAATTCCAACCAAGGAGTCACATTTATATGTAATGGAAAAGGCTTGAGGAGTGTGTATAAATGTGAAACTGATGGTTAAATTCCTTATCACTTACCTTTGGTAGAAGGATTATTATTTTCATATTGAAATCCTTGAAAATGTAGAAAGAAACCAATCAGTGATGAGACTTGAAAATTTGTATGTTAATTGATAGATTATCATCCCAACCCTTTCACATTTTTTCATTTTTCTGGAATGCAATATTTGGAAAAAAATTTCAAGTCTATTTACAATAAAATCTTTGATTTGACATAGTGGCCTTGTGAGTAGCCAAATTAACTCCAGACAGTGAGAATTTTCGGCCAGATTGACTTTGTCAAAACATGATTAGACAGATCCATGTAAATAAAAAATAAAATCCTCCCAACCGCCCATATTTGTTAGTAGGGGTGTATGATAATCTATCAACTCACTTAAATTGGCCTTCTGTATAATATTATTTATACTAAAAGCATACACACCTGAAGATTAATACTGATTGTGCCTTTCTTTTTATTGGAAGTGATTCTATTTTGTAAGAGTTTTTGCAAAACCTGATAAATCAGACATTTGTTTTGTCATTTGGACTGATAGATTGTTGTCTACCTATATGAATACATTATGACATAGGGTTTTGTTTTTAACACAAGGAAATTCTACACATTTGTCTTACTCTTGTAAATGTTATGTTTAACCCTTCAAAATGCACACTAGAATCTTTCATATAGATTCTTGTCAGAACCCCCAGTATTTCATATCTTTCTAGATTTTTTTTAAATTTGAACTAGATAAAGTGAAGCATTATTGTAACTCAGATGAATGAACAATATTTTATATTTTTATGTAAACCATTCTGATTTATATATGTAAATGTTGGATATCTGTTGAAGTAGAAATGTGATTGATAAATCTTAATGATTTATTTATAGAACTATATTTATTTAAATTTGTGATTTAATGTTAATTTTCATTAGTAATTTTATGTTTGTTACTTATTTTAGTGCCAAATACTTTCAAATTGTAGTATAAACCTTATTAAGTATTGTTTATGGAAATGTTTTAATTTCCATTCTGTTTACAGAACCAATTTGTTATACCGTCCAAAATCTTTTACACCCTAGATATTTTTTCCATTCCAATTTGTTGCCATTTCATACAAAGTATTGACATATTTACCCAGTTTTAAACGTTGTATATTCTCTATAGAAGGTTTTATATGTTTTTATACAAAATCTTTTGAAGAAATATTAGGAGATAAAAACTAATTGTGTTATTTTGAATCAATTCACAATATGTTTATAATGATATTTATTGTTGCAAGAATCTTAACTACTGTTTTAGTTTTTCAGAGAGAGAATATAATATTTATACAAGAAGTGATGTGAATTAATCAGAATATAAACCGTTGAGTGACTTCTATAAATAAATGGACAAACTAATAATATAGTTGAAAGGTTGCTTGTTGACCAAATATAATACAGTTACAGTTAAAATTTTGTACACGTATTAAGGACCAAGGTGCCTTGTTCAATGGTTTAGGTTTACAAACATGTGATCACAATACAATCCAGTTTTACTGTGTGACATGCTTGAGAAAAATGTATTGAATTATATTAAAAATCCTTGGTATATATGATTCAGATGAAACAGTAATTCTCAAAAACAAAATTTTAATTTTTGTGCAGTCCATAGAATAAATTTTTTATAAGAAAAGTATATTCTAAAGTACTGCATGTACAATTCTTAACTCCAGGAAATTCTACACTTGCATACAATGCTTAACATTGTGGTTCATAAAACATCAGTCAGCTTAGTTGTCACCTTTCTCCATGTCGAAAAATCAAACTACTTGATAAGACAGACAGTTTTTGGCTAAGGCAAACACTTGGCATCCATTAAGTTTTCAGTCTAATTAAAATTAGTTCTCCATACTTGCTCTTTATTTTCATTTGGTTGTCTATCAAACATGGATGCAAGGTCCCTAAAGGGGCTTTTCTGATGGCTTAAATTCCCAAGCTCTTCTTTTCTGAAACTCCCTGGCCAATAGATTGAAAGTTGTTATGAATGATCATAGTAAGGTACTTTCCATGAATTGTTAACTTGGTGCCGATTGGAAATCAAAGATGGCCAACAGTTCCTGACTTGGTTAACATTGAGCCATATGGGAAATTCTTCTTCTGATACCAAACTTTGTGGAAGTAATGCATATTAAGATGCAAATAATTTGTCTTTCAGTACCAGTCTGCTTTTGTACATGGCTATCAGGTCCCAAAATATGCTTTTCTGATTGGTTACATTTCCTAGATCATATTTTATGAATAGGATGAATATGTGATTGAAATTTGACACTGCAAGGTACAATCCAAGAATTGTTACTTATTCAAAATACAAGCTGACTGACACTGCAACTGGACTTTTGTCCATTGACACTAAACAGATGAGCTACATTGGTTTAACTTTAGAAATACCATGTGTTTCTTATGGTCAGTATTAGAATATCAATTAAATTATCAGTCTTGTAACTATAGTTTGATCAGTGTGATCTCATTCTGAAAACTTTTTGAAAAAACCAGTTCTCCTGAAAAGTTCTGATTCTTAATAGATTTTTTTGGCAAGATTCTTTGTTTCTGTTATGATAAATCAGTCCAATTTGGTCATGATGGAAGTATCAATCGAAATCTCTAAGGTGTTAAATTTTCCAACAAATGGCCTTCGTAGCAAACTGTATACTGCTATTTTTACAGAACATTTATCACAGAAGGCTTCAGATCTAAATGTATGTGTCATTGTCAGAGTTTGAACTTTATTGTAAACCTGAATTTTTACACATGGTTTGAGCTTACAGATCCTACAATGTGCTTTTTGGAAAAACCAAGATTTTAATTAAGTATAGTTTTACTATGCCACACTAGTATTATCGTGGCAGACCATGCTGACAACATCCTGGGCCATGCTACTATTATTGTTGCAGACCAAGCTGATACATCATGGCATATCGTGTCAATATGAAGCCAACTAAATCTTTTACATTAATCACACTGTTTTCAATTTAATAAAGGTTTTAAATGAAACTTTTAAATTGATGAACTTGGTTAACATTTAGTTAAAATGGTAAAATATATGACCAGCTATTAAGAATAAATTGATGATACACATTTAATTATTTCCAGTCCTGTGAGAACATGAGTAAATTTTAAATTTCTTGTGAATTGAAACAAAAGTATTACTGGCTTTAAAAAAGTGTAATTGTGCTGACTTTTCTGAAACAAAATTTTGATTCCTCAAAACTTGATGCCACAATCAAAATTCCAGTATCAGTTTTTTGGCAATTCTACCACTTCGAATTATTAGTTATACAGTGTGTTATTGTCCTAATAAGGAGATTTATCGGGTCAATATAATGCCCAGCGAGATATGAATTTTTGAATAACAAATTTATCCTGATTTGTTTTTTCTGGTAATTCATGGACTATACTGGAAGTATTTTTACATGTAAGTGTTCATCAATCAAGTAAAAACTTTTATTGTTACAGATTTTTTATGTGTGTTGTGGAGGGTATAAATTATGTTGAGCTTTTCTGTCATTGTGTTGCTAATTGTTGGATACACATTTTGATGGCAGCCTAAAGATGAATGAGATTGTGGAACAAATGAATTTGACTACAATTGACTGTTGAAAATTTCATTTCTAAACATATTTCACAACACAGTTTGGTAATACACGTAAATGATAAGAATTATCCCACAATTAGATGTTTTGTAGATACATGTACTTTCTTTTACAACCACAAATATTTGCGGACTTATTATGGTATGAGCCTATCGGTGCCGGTGTCTGTAGACATTTAAATTTATTCTAATGAACGTATCCTTATAATATTTTACCACAATAGTCCCCCATAAGATATAAAGGTTGGGATTGATTTTGTAAAATCTTGCCCTTCCCTTTTTTTCTGGGGGTCATTAAGGGTTTTTTGATAAATTTAGTTTAAATTCTTTAAAGTATATCTGATATTTTTGGTTTTAATGTTTCTTAATGAAAATGGATCCTTTTTTAAAATTTTTACCAATTTAAGAGGTAAAAGGGACACATCGTAATGTTCGAAACTTTTATTTATACGATATTAATGATATTTTTAAATGGTTTGTCATAAGAAATGCATTAAAAGTTTCCCCAGGCATTTTTTTGTAACATTTAAAAGGATTAAAGGGGCCTAATTTAGCCATTTTGCAGGACACTAAAACTTTTATCTTTCACTGATTTCAATGAAGATTTTTTTTCTTTATATTCATCGTAGTGAGTGCTTCCAGTAATAGGCAACAAATTTATTCTATCTTTCACAGTTTATGAGATAAAAGGGGTTAAAAGGGCCAAAAAAAAAAATGTGGCTTGATATGTAAATTTTTTATTATTTGATTCAATGGGGATTTTTTTTTAATTCATCTTGATGAGAGCTTCCAGTAGTATGTCAACAGATTTCTTCTATCTTTTACAGTTTTTGAGATGCAAGGGGTTAAAAGGGCCAAAAAAAAAAGCAATGGCTTGATAGGTAAATTTTTTATTTTTCATCCAATTCTTATGGAGATTTTTCTTTTAATTTACCTTGACAAGTGCTTTCATTGGTGCGTCAACAAATTTGTTCCATAGTTTTTTGCTTCCAAAATACAAGGGGTCAAAATTAGCAATTTTTTAGGAAACAAAATTAGCAATTTTTCGTTGGATTTTAATGGTGATTTTTTTCTTTTAATTCATTTTGATGACTGCTTTCAGTGGTCAACAGACTTTTCCTCTTTTACAGTATATGAGATATAGGGGAATAAAGGGACCAAAAAAGCAACGTGGCTTGATTTCTAAAATTTATAATCTGCTTTTTGTGGTAGGTCTAATATTTCTGTGTAGTGTATATTATAATATCCAACACTTTATTGGGTCAAGCATAATAGTGCGTCCACACTTGCTTTAATTGCTTACCTGACGACATGTTGTGGTCGGATCATGCTGTGCTTAGCAAAGACCTTTATTTCATAGCATGAAACTCTTGGGCTGAAACACATTTTAAAACTTTGCTGCAAAACAAGTGTAAACACATTCGTTGATATATTATAGAAATGTTTTTCTCTAGAAGATCGATCATAAAGAATATGTATTATGTGTTACGTTCCACACATCTGCCAGAATATTCTGTTGTGTTGTACTGACCAACCATGGTAACACCATGATTAAAATTCAATATCTAGTGGCATTCACGGTAAACTAGTGGCCACCATTTCTGTCATGACAATCTACAAGTTATATCCAAAAAGCATGATGCGAGATCTCTATCATCACTGGAGCACATAAGTTGACAGAACTTTAGACTTAAATGCATTTTATTGTCTATATTGAGAAATTGAGTTTGTTTTACAAATTTACTCGAAATTTTACAAATAAATAGATTTAAATCAGATCTGCCATGAATTTCATTACTTTTGGCCAAGGACAAAAAGGGAGCAAAGCAAAGTATAGGTATTATTTTCCAGGAGAAAGTGACAACAAAGGCTGCAGTCTCTAATCTATTGCATATGGGCAAATAAGATTTGATGGGAATATTATGGTTTGCCAGCTACATTTCATTTCATTCCTCCTGAACACTGTTTTCATGGTACAATGACTTAATCAGAATTTTTTGTTGAGTTTTTGTGCTTAAGTCAGTTTGTAAGTAAATTTAGATGATTGTTTATTTACGAGTAGCATTCAACATATATAATTTTTTGATCTGCCTTTTTTGACAATACTGCTTACAGATATTTATGAATGTCCACTATTGTTTTGACTTTTTTTGTTACGTGTTACTGGACTTGAAAAACTGCGGGTGATTATTTTATTATATAATTATGTAATAATGCTTTCATGAAAGACATTTTTTGAATGTATATATATATTTTAGAAATTTTCAGTGAGTAAAACAGGTTCTGAATTAATACATGATCATACATGTACTTTTAAAATAACAATTAGTACAAAAGTCATTATACAGTCATATGTCAAGATACAAATTTTATTGTAATAATACAGTTTATATGTGTATTTCTGTATTTGCAGTTATGATTTTTGTAAAAAGGACATTTTCTGAGCATATGGAATTCTATTGTATACTTAAAGTCTTTGGTTATTTTATTGATAAATAAGTTCTGTATCTAGTATTAAGGAATATTTTAAGGTTGTGTCATAAACTGTGATATTTGGGCAATGTAACATATCATATTGACTTGGTTATTAAATTATTTTAAAGAAAATTAAAAACTTCTCTTATATATTTTATTTCAGAATGTATCAACTCTTTGCAACCATTATGGGATAACATGTCTTCCTGTGGACGGTTTGTTACCTTGAGAGGTAGCAAATTAAAAAGCCCCATAAGCTTGTCAGTCTAGTACAAAGCAGTGATCATATATACATATATATATATTGCCACTCGACATTATCTGTCTCATTTTTGAGAACCTCTGAATAGAATTTAACATTACTTTGTAAAAATGTTTCTTTTTAAGGTGCTTCAAAAGTTTTATTGCAGTGACATTTGGCCAAGATGCCTGCTATAGCATATTCTGATTTTGAAAAACTATCTACTGTACAGACATATTCCTGAAAAGGTCTTTAACGAGTTTTGTTACTTTTGGGCAGATTGTAAATCAAAGATGGCCAGCACCATTGGAAAATTGTCAGGCATAGTGTATTGACTTTGAAATATCAGCAGGGTTTACAAATAGAAAGATTCCAGAGAAATCTATATACAAAGGCTGTATCATTGAATCCTCTTTTTAATAATTTTGCTGAAGATAATGACATATCTACTCGCTAACATTTGAATTCAATAATAGTGTGACATTGATACCTTAAAATTTGGTGTTTAAAATTGCTTGTGAATGAAAGGAGTATTGCCCGTTGGTCCTCCAGTGGTTTTAGCTATACCATCTGGTCATTTTGGCATTTGAACTTGTGTTACAATAATTTTTGTTCTAGTTGGACTTTAAATATTTTACTACTGAGTTGTGTAGATAAAATGTGCATATCTCGTACATAAAATTTGGTATGATTGAATATCTACTGCTAGTACATCTATCTTTATAATGATGGCTATATCCGTCTGAGATCCATATCCCTAAACAAATTTTTGAAAGGAAATTGATTGCTCAAAAGGACCATTCAACACATGTTTACTCCCAGCTGTCCAAATATTTCCAGCAAAAATGATTATATGGGAAATTTATGATGAAAATGATGCATAGTAATGGCAATACCTTGCAAGGTGAGGTAAATGTGTAACATCACTGAAAACTCACATTAATAATTTTAACCGAGAACTTGTAATCTTGCAAAAATGAAAATCCTTACACTACACTTTTACACTTTTATTTTTCAAGTTGAACAAAGGCAATTTATGTGCCAAAAATAAATAATAAAATTTCAATGTTAGAAAAAAGAATGGAAGAACTTAAATATATACATGCACATATTGTTTATCAGCAGTTAGAGAATGTTCACTTAATATTATATAGATATATACCTTATCTACACTGATTTTGAAGTAAATACTAAAATCTATCAGTCACTCATTTTCACTGTTGAACAATATCTTTGGTATGTTTTACCAAATATTTCTGTTTGAAAATCCCACAATGTTTTAATATAAGAAATAAGTGAAATTTATCAGTTTAAATTCATTGAAAATAAGTGACAAAGATCAATAGTTCCTTCAAAAATTAACTGTTTTGTTGATAAAAAGTAGTCATAAAAATAATCAACATGAATAACATGAATAACATTAAAAAATAAATTTGTATTAACTAAAATAAAGGCAAATACATGTAAATACATGTAACACTATCACAGAACACTGAAATAACGTTCATATAACAAAATTAAGATTAAACAATCATTAAATAATACAATCATATCAAAAATAAACCATTCACATGTATAAAATATTTACTTACATAAGTTGTAAGAGTATCCAAGATTACCTGGTTTTCTGTACAATATTCCGTAATACATGTATTGCAATGGAATATTACATCTAATTAGGATTTGGCAAAAGTTAGTGTCTTCTGTGCAGAAAAATGGATGACAGACTGTTATACTTTTACAGATGAAAAAATACATCATTTAGACCTCATGTAAAAATGACATGCTTCGAGATATACAAGTAGGCATGAATATGTTTTTTCCACCAGCTCAAAAGAAAAAGAAAAAAAATAACAATTCACTTTGAAATTTCTTCTTCAGACTTCCAAATACATCCACATCTCACAAAAATGTTTATGACTTTATAATACCTTTTGATGCTAAAATTTCTAAGACCTTTCTAAATCCAACAGAAATCTGATTTCAAAGCTGGTATATCAAATTAATATGTGCAGGGCTAAGAAACTAGTATTAAAACAATGCTGATTGAGCAATTCAATCTTGCTTAATATCCAACAAAAATATATTTTAAGTACCAAACAATGTATGGTTATTCTTATATAATTTAATATTGGATGTAACGTGTCCTTTGATTGGTCAAATGTTTTTGTCCTTCATATCATAGACTAAATTTTTCTATCTATTATGACGTCATTAAAGGGAATCCGGATGTTTTAGATGTCAAAACAACCTTTGGAATTGAATTATAAGGATTGACAGTAATTTTGTTTTCAGTCTGTACAAAATAACCTCAATGCACATGGTGCACACTTTGAAATAACCTCGTACATGGGTTATTAAGTGTGCACCATGTGAATAAGGTTATTTCTTCATAGACTGAAAAAAAATTACAGTCAATCCTTAAATATTTAAATTTATTCAAGTAGATGTATCATATTTTTGAGTGAAAACTGATCATGATTTTTGGACATGAAGCCAGCAGTGTCAATTTCTATGAACCTGTGGTTAGTAATTAACTTTATAAGCTACATGTACATGACTGCAGTGTACCGGGGTAATATCAATAAATTTTATTGTTTTTGGATTAAAGTAAAGGTATTGAAGTTTTAGAATTCAACAGGTCCCAAAACAAATACATTGAACAATGAAAAAAACCTAACAACAGATTTAATTAATCATCTTCATCAGCCATTGCTTTACAACGAGTTGATATATTTTTATTGAAAGGCATTTCAAAGTCATCAAAGTCTACCTCCCAACCAAACTGATCTCTTCGTTTCTGTTTTTCTTGTAATAAATCTTCAGTTTGTGGTTGTTTGACCCAGGCTTTTAATGGAACATATGTTATGTCTTCTTGTTCATCTAAACCCTGTGCTAAAGCCGATGCTGCTCGTAATATTGATCCTTTCCTTTGCCTAGTAGGCCCGTCTTCTAAGTCTCTTGTTCCATACTGATTCTGTAATAATAAAATTTAATTCAAATGATCAATGCTTATATGTTGTTAGAGCTACTTTCTGATGATATAACCCTTAATCTTTATAGCTACCTGTATATAAATATAATCAAACATCTAAGTTATATTCAGCTGAGTTTTTTAATAATAATATAGCAGGACCACTTATGGACCAAGTTGCCAAATTTAGCTGTTTTGATATACTGAAGCCAATTTTAACTTTTACTGGAGTACTCAATTTGGAATATAGATGTACATCTAGTTATTCAAATCATTAATGTTAAAATAATCTATTTGAGGAAAATTATAATCAAACCAAAACTGTAGCTCTAAAAAAATTTCCTTATTTTGATTCAATGTCCTCATTCAAGGATTCATACATGTAACAACTTAGGTACACAGACACTTAAAGAAGATTGTAAAATATTTTACTATAAATATCATTATAATTATACAAATTCAGTGATCTATAAACATTTATATGAATTTCTGTAAATTAGTTAAAACCTTTATTGTATCAGACTGCATTTTGTTTTTTTATGTCTTACTTAGGATATCATCCAGAAATTTATGTGATGGTCTAATTAATTCCCATTAACACTAGATCGGACGCATAATAATTTTACAGACATTTTTATTACTCCCGTGACATGCAAGATTCACACATTTAACTGTAAAACATGTAATAAATACAATCACAAATTTGCCTTGAGTACAGATTTAGTCATTGAAGAGATTCTAAACTGTTAACATTTCTTTTTTTTGTTCTCGATAAAGGCTGGTTAGCCAAAATGAAGACACATTAATCTATTACTTTTTACTGTTGTTTTTATCTTTGGTTGATTTATCCTTAGCCCATCTGACAGCTCGCAGGGCATTTAATTGTCACTTGTTTTTTCAGTATACATGGTATATGAGCTTTTTCAAAACATTTTTAATTCATAAATAACAGTTGTCAAAAATTAAATCCAGAAAATTTGTATAACAATAGTTTTTTCCCTCTAAGTAAAACCTTTTAACAACCTACTTTCCATTTTCTCTCCAAATATAATTTTCAGAATATTTACTCTTATGTTTCCAAATCATACAGATATATGTATATACATGAACAAAAAACATCTGTATTAACATGTAGTATAACAAATCAAATCAGGCTTTTCTTTATAAAAAAAAGATGATCAAGTGGTTTTAGATGCAAAAATCAGTAAATAACAGTAAGAATTAGCAATATTAAATAAATTAGAATTATCAAACGTTTTAGTCAGTATGAAGATTATATCCATGGACAAATTTATTTATCTTGCCCACTAGTTTTTAGTGTTTTATAGACAAACAGTCAATTAATAATTTTACTATTTAAAAATTATATCATATTTAAAAAAAATTATATAATTATACTTTTGCTTTTAAGATATCTGAAATAAATATATAAAATGAAACTATATGTAAACTTTTAAAACATTAGAATAATTTTTTGTTTTTTGTTACAATCAAACCGACTCATTAAAGTCAAACAATTTGTCCTTGGATTTTTAATGAGTAGAGGACGATGAGATATTAGATCAAGAGTGATTTAACACAGGCACCCAAAGACATGTTTGTCAAGTGGAGATAATTTGCACTTTCAATATTCAGATCACTTATAAACCCTTGACTTATTATTTGCTTTGTGCATGAAAATCAAAACCATTTCATGAAAACAAAAAACAAAAATGGCAAAATTCTAAAAAAAAATTGTCTCATTTTTTTTAGAATTTTGCCATCCCAATTTTCACATGTAATTTTATCAACATTTGAAATAAAATAAAATAAAAAATTGATTTTTTTCATTAAGCAAATTATCCATTATAGAGTCTACAAAAATTAAATATAAAAATAAATAAGAAATTAAAAAAATTCTAAATGCATGTTATGTTTATCTGGCAGAGAGCTGTCTACATTTTCCCCTTTATTCTGGCTTATAAAAATCACTGCCTTTCTGTTACTTTAGAAATATAAGGAACATACAAAAATAGATATTGAAAAGCATTCAGAATATCAGTGACTATTAAGCAGATTATGCCACACCATAAAAATAGGTGAATTCTGCACACTGAGGATAAGTAAAATTATTTATAGATTCTCATTCTTTACACTTGAATATTAACACATTTGAAAAGTATAATTTAATTATGTATTTCGGAACCTGAATGACAATCTAAAAATAATTGTACATTACACAGTTAAATGCTTACTATGCTGAAGATTGTCTTGAGGGTACCTGTGTAAGAATTCAAAAATATTTTTTGAAGTTAATACAAATGATAAAGATATTCCTGGCTTTTTATAGTTGTAATTAGATCTAGAGTCCATTATTATTCTTGTTGCTAATATTATATATCAAAGAAATTCAAATTTCTTGTACATGTTGGTGTAAATACTAATTTCAAATTAATAAAATCTATTTATCAACACTAAAATAAGTAAAAGCTTAAAAATGAACGAATAAACAACTAACATTCAAGGGAAATTACTCACACAGTGGAGAATATTTTTAATACAAGACTGAAGTGAATTGAATAATATTATATCAGATGATGACATTAAAACATGGAATTTACAAAATAATAAATCTGTTATCTACATGTATATTTGTAATCAAGTAAGAAGTTCAGCATACAAATTCAATCAATCAAATGATCAATACTTACAAATGACGATATAAAAATCAAAAACGAATTATTATCGCGCCTTAGTGGCCTATTCAAATGTGGGTGATGGCCATCACGATTATAGGCTTGTTTTTGCACGAGATTTTGTGTTTGTTGTGGAGAGCCATAACAATTACCATAAAAGGCGGGTTGTATAGCCCCATGATCCCACGCTTTTTACTATCCATGCTTTTGTCAAGATTTGGTTACTCACCTGTAAAGTATTTTACTATGTACTTGAAGAAAATAGTAAACAACACGTGCTATATGTTACGACAAACAAAACATGTTAATCTAACCACAAGTTTTAAATATTGAAAATACGACATAATGTGTGCTCAATCTAAACGTGTTTTTTGCACATTATATTTGGAAATGTTTGAAATTTAAATATATAATGAAATAAATTGCTTTGCTGAGCGCAGCTGGATACGACCGCAGAGGTCCAACCCTGAACAGTTGGGGCAAAAATGGACACAATATTCGCGCTTGATACAGATCTGAATTTGGATTGTAATTAAATATTTGACACATAATAGGTTTCTGACACAGAATAACTGTAGTCAAAGAACTTAGAGTTGGTCATATGATTTGAATTTATATTCAATTTTTTGCTTTTTGTGCAATACAATATGCTGTTTCGAATTGAACCCCCCCCCCCAAAAAAAAAAAAAAAAAAAAATATTTGAAGAAATTTTCTTTTTAATTTCTGAAATCTGAAATGAGAAAAAATTGTCCCCCCACCACAATTTCTTATTTACCCCCTCCCCCCAAAAAAAAAAATTTTCACCCCCCCCCTTTTCCCTTTTTCCAAAAAAATTCTTTCCCTCAAGATATGGTCATAATCCCTATTCAAATTTCTCATGGAGTTTGCAAACATAATTACCCATTTAAATACATCATAAAAGTCTTAAAATAGAAAATGACATATGGCTAAAATTAATATTAATTAAAAGTAACTTCTTAAAATAAATTGACAGCTATAAATCACCCCAAGACAATCTACATTTCTTTATATATAATTTACAGGCAGTTTAAGGGAGGTAATCGAATCATACACAACATTTTACTTTAAATGTGTTTGGATTACCTCTCTTACACTAAGATAATAACCAACAAGAAAAATGCTTATTGGGCCCTTTTTGGCCTTTAATTCTTAAACTGTTGGGACCAAAACTCCCAAAATCAATCCCAACCTTCCTTTTGTGGTCATAAACCTTGTGTTTAAATTTCATAGATTTCTATTAACTTATACTAAAGTTATAGTGCGAAAACCAAATGTCTTCGGATGACGACGGACGACGACGCCAACATCATACCAATATATGACCGCAAAAATTTTGCGGTTGTATAAAAATGATAGTTAGACCTATGTTTATGCATATACATTGTAAAGTTAGAAGTTGAAAGAAATGCTCAGGAAAAATAATTCTGGAATACATTAAAAGAAATACATGTACATTGTAATTGTCTTGTTTGGCTGAATATGAATTTTATTCACATAGTTTTTAGAAAGATTAGGAATAAAAATAAGTTTTTGAATGGTTAGAAATTTTTAAATAATCAAAATATCAAATATTTCTCTTGATTACCCTCAAGCTTTTATATTTTCCACAATGACTATGTATTATATAAAAATTGGCATCTGTTACTATATTCATTTCATTGCCAGACTATATGAAATAAAGATTCACATTAAAGTGCAAAGAAGCAAAGATGCTTTACATTCCAGTCGTCAATTGCATGTGCATATGAATGCACTTAATATCTATCAATTTGTTTGTTTACTATCGTACACGTTTCATTGTTTACTATTACTAAATCCATTCATTGAACTGGGAGGTGTGCGTGTTAAACATGATTTGATTGGATGTTCGTACAGGTCCAGTGTGACGTGGTCAATTGCTGTCTCCAGAGTGCTTGTTTCATTGTGACATACGATGTTTGTTTGAAGTGGGAATTTCCAAGGTAGTGTTTGCGCAGGTCAGTTTACTCGTCCAAGCATTCTCCTTACTGAATTTTGATGGCTTTTACTGAAATGTTTTGGCTCTTAAAACCCATGAATAAATAATAAACACTTTGCTTTTTAAAGGGTAAAGATTTGAAATTAGTGAGGGAAAATATTGCCAGAGGGGGTAAATGAAATTATATAATGCAACATGGGAACATCCCTTATGAGTAGCACCTAAAGTCATTTAGATTAAATTCTATAGTTAGTAAAATTTACTTAAATGTCATCAAATAATATGTTTGAAATATAAGTAATACCCAATAGATATATATCAGATATATATAACCCTTATCCTGTCTATATAGATATAACCACACCCTAAGGTCTTACACTTGTAACTGGGGACTGTTGTCCTGTACCAGTCACATTTGTAACTGTACTGGTAGCACGTTCTCCAATTTGCTGTAAATATGATTAATTTAAAGCAGTTCTTTCATATATTTAAATTGTTCAGTAAAAGCCTTCAGAAATTATGAATATTATGAATTAAAGCTCGAAGAAGCCTGTCTACCTCACCTGGAACTAAGCTTTATATGAGCTTTATTAATATCTGGCCAATCTATATTCATCAGAAAGAAACTTTAGTAACTGAAAATCATTCCTGTGATTCCAGATTTTTTTTTTATTTTTCAAATTTTTGATAAGGTTGACATATTGTTCCAAGCTAAGCTACCCTGAAAACAGGCAACAAAGGGACCATTACATGTTCATCAAAGAGGGTCACCACTGGAGAGGATTTTTAAAATATTTTGTGATATTATAGTAATGGTTGACATTTCAAGATTAATGTTTGGTCCAAATTATTTCAGTCCTTTCAATGAAGATATCTGTTGCTGATTTTTCTATTTTAAGTAATGATTTCTTTATTGAACCATTCCCTACATTTAGATCTGAACATCCATATACAGTTTTGAAAGGGATACCCCAAAGACCATTCCATCTTGGTACCAACTGTCCTAGTGGTTTCAGAGGACAAAATTGCAGAATATTTACTACTTACAGTTTTTAACATACATGTATATCTAATATAATGGCCACTTTGGATGAAAGTCCAAATGAAACCAAAATTTTGAAAGGAGAACAATTCTACTAAAGTCGTCTCCCAACTTGTCAAATGGTTTCAGAGGCAAAGAATTTTATAGGAAAGATAAAATAACGATCGACACAAGGGGATGACAGTTATGTTGTTATTAAATAACGATGGACACAAGGTGATGACAGTTATGTTGTTACTGTTATCTGGTTACCATGATAATTTCAACTACATAAGTATGTCAGATTAAAAATATTTCTTATGTTTAAGACTTGAATTATTGAAAAAAACATTCAAATCTGAGGGTAGTAATATAAATTATTAGTTCTTAATTTTAAGATAATAACACATTATGATGGAATACTATAGCATGGTAGATTATAATTAGCATCAGCTAGCTATATATACATGTATGGTACAACATGAAAATAGGTGATGCTTTCATCATTAACATTCTTTGTTTGGTTAAACAAAATAAACAAGGTCTGCTCTGTGCTAAATGTATTTGAACCTACAGACATAGACAAAACTACTTAAATACAAACCTGGGATGCAGGAGCTTGATTTTCTTTCTGGTCTCCTGCTGGTCCTGAGGTTGGTCTGGCTGTTTTACCCCCTCCTTTGCCTTTGCCACCTTTACCACCCTTTCCTTTTTTATCACTGGGTGCAGGCAAACTCTCCCATTTGGTCTGAACTACATCTATGACTCTAGGATCAGCCCAGGCTAAGGCAACATCCATTGGATTGTGACCTATAAATATTGTACATACATGTACTTCAATATCATCATTGCAAACTTATACTTCAGATCAACTATACACTATCCATAAAAATAACTACTATGTTCTCTTCATTTACTGTACATAACCTTTCACAGAAAATTCCTAATATATTATTTTTTACCTTTTAAAAATTTACTTTTGCTGAGCCAATGAATTTATTAAGTAAGAGCAATACATGTACAAAGTTGGAGTTACCTTTCTTGTTTTCTGTTTGAACTCTGACCCCTTTGCCAATGAGATAGGCTACAACATTTTCTCTTGAACTCTCTATAGCTCTAGTCAAAGGTGTTCCTCCATTCATTGTTGTCGCATCTATTTCTGCACCGTTTTCAATTAGAAATTCCACAACATTTAACTGACCAGAATGACAGGCATGATGTAAAGGTGTCCACTTGAAATTATCTCTAGCATTTATACTGGCACTGAAAAGTTACACAAAAAATTAAATGACACTAAATAATGCTTAATGAATCAGACTATGAACTAATAACTGGATGCTCAATAGAAAATAAACAAGACTTAAGTCTGTGTGAATTAATTTTACTGGCCATTCAGTCCACAATCATCAATACAACATTTTCAAAACATGTTTTACTATTTTTTTTAAGGGAATAACTTATATATTATGTATATATACATATATATGCAAGTGCTTTTCTGACATTTGACCCCAAACTTTATGGAACATATGATAAAATTACTGAACCAAGGCACTGAGACAATAAAGGAAATGATGTATGTCCCACTGAATTTCATGTACATGTACAGGTGTACACTTTGACTATTTGTATTAATTCAAGGTTTCATACGTATAGCCATTCAAAAAAAAATATTGTTTCCCGTATCTCATACATGTACTGATTAAAACCCAGAGGCTCCCAGGAGCATGTATCACTCACCTGATAGCGCATTGCCTACATATGTATTACATACAGCGACCTGTTCCCACAAGGTTAAAAGTTTGGCTGTGGTGGTCATCTTGGTTGATAGTTAGGTTAACGGACACAATTCTGAATGAGGACCATCTAAGGACCATTGCTGCAATGTTAAAATATGTTCAGCTGTGGTGGCCATCTTGGTTGATCCTCCGGTTCATCGGACATAACTCTGAAAGAGCACCATCTAAGGACCATTGCTGCTAATTTTGGTTGCAAATTGGCTAAGTAGTTTCAGACAAAAAGATTTTTAATGAATTTCCCATAGGTTCTATGTTAAACAAAGTTAGGATGTGGTGGCCATCTTGGTTGATCGTCTGGTTCATAGGACATACTTCTGAAGGAGGACCATCTAAGGACAATTGTTGCTAAGTTTGGTTGCAACTGGCTCAGTAGTTTCAGACAAGAAGATTTTTATGTGAATTTCCAATAGGGTCCTATGTTAAACTAAGTTTGGCTGTGGCGGCCATCTTGGTCAGAGGTTGGGGCCATCACACCTATTTTTGAAAGAGGACCACCTTATGACCATTCCACCACAGTTTAGTTCTAATTGGGCAAGTGGTTTCAGACAAGAAAATTTTTATGTGAATTTCCCACAGCAGAACTATGTTAAACTAAGTTTTGCTGTGGCAGCCATCTTGTTCAGATGTCAGGACCACCAGACATAATTTTGGAAGGGGACTACCCAAGGATCATTTCAGCAAAGTTTGGCTGAGATTGGCACAGTAGCTTCAGAGGAGAAGATCTTTAAAATTTTGACCCCCCTTTTTCTATTTTTAGTTTGGCTGCCATCTTGGTCAAAGGTTGGGGACATCAGACATATTTTTGGAAGGGGACCATCCAAGGACCATTCCACCAAAGTTTGATCCTAACTGGCCCAGCGGTTTCTGAGAAGATTAAAATGTGAATTGTGGACGCCTTTGGGTCAGGTGAGCTAAACGATTAGTGCATAGTTTTCTCTATTACCAAGGATTGTAACTCAATTAAAAATCAATTTTAATATTTTGAAGAAAATGAGTAAATTATTTCTTTATTTGAATGATATATAGTAACCATTATCACATGCATACATGTAAACTATGAAATGTTGTGTATTTATAAATAAAAATTTAAAATCCTTCACAAAATATTCTATTTATAAGTAAGGTAAGGCTTAAGGGATGTTAAAGTAGCAATCAAAAGATAAGGATACCCTCTTGATTTATATGTAATAATAATTATAAAAGTTATTTTTTTCCTTCCAACATACTTGCTACATTGTACATGTACAAAAAATGTATGCTTCCAATGAGTTTGCTATCAAAGATAAATCTACAAGTCAAAAATATGTAAACAAACAACAAACTGGATAATGGGAATGGTGACAACAATGACATAAATTGTACCAATCAATCAAAGTCACCCAACAGACAGAAAAAATAAAAGAGCACAAAACACAAACACAATGTTCAGAGAGTTAGGATAGTCTGACTTGGTAGAGAAGCTGAACAGTGGTGGGGTTAAATGGGTTTTATGAATAATAATTTGTGTATATTCATTAATAAAAAATTTTAAATGTGTTTATGGTACTTCTAAATGTAATCTATTTAAACATGTGTGAACTATTCATTAAGTCCAATAACTACATTGAAGTAATAGTTTTAGGTCCAGATGAATTCATGTAACTGGAGGGGATAGGCTTCTGAAGAATTTACAGAAGTATGTTAAATATGCCTCCTCGGTCCTGCATGATCCATGATAGGACAGTAGGCAGAAGTTATTAAAACTCCCTTAAATTTCTGACTTTTGGGTGAAGATGAAAATGTAGGTACATTGTAATTAAAGCATACAAAGAAAAAAGGGAACAATGAAAACTAATACAAGATCCATGATGTCAATTTAGTTTTACATTTGTTTTTTCCTGAATAGAACAGGGTTAATGTAACTAGACTACATGTAATTATAAAACAACATACCCATATTCGAGAAGAAATTTGACCATATCTAAATTCCCTGATGCACAGGCACACATTAATGGTGTTTTATAATATTTGTCTCTTGTATCAACATGAGAACCTCTTTGAAATGCATTCCTTAAAGAATCAAAGTCTCCATTTTTTGTAGCATCAGTCACATTCAAATACATTCTATCTGGATGCTGTAAATACCAAGCAGAATCATCCTGTAGGGGATGTTGTGGTGGTCTATCTCTGTCAAATCTACCAGTGTCTGTGAAATTGATATGACGCTCAATAAACATTTCTGGGGGCCCTCCTCCATATGTCCTTGGACCCTCATCTTTGACACATACTGGCATAACAAGCTTGAATTTTCCTTTCTTCTTTCCACCCTTTTTACCTCCCTTTTTCTTCTTTTTCTTTCCTTCAAAGGCACTCATTAAATAGTTTTTATTTATCCACTTTTTTGCTCCAATGAAATCATTGTAATCAACATTTCCATCGTGAGCTTTATCATGAGCTAAAGAAAGTTTCTTAAGATCTTCTTCTTCTACTGGAGCATTCATTCCTTGCATCACATCACTGAATGATTCTTTCATTATTTTACCTGTATCTTCTGTATCAAAAGCCTGAAATCTATCTAAAAGTTTCTTCTGTTTCTCATAAACCCAGTCATAAAGCTGGATTGCCCATGGTTCATTGTTCTTTCCCACTTTACCAAATGATTTTTCAGCTTTTCGACATTCTTTCATTGCTTCTTTGTTGTCTTTATCTTTAGCTATATTTTTTGGTACTTCTCCCTCATTGTTCTTTGGTTTTGGGTTGCAGCCTGTTTCAATAAACACAATTAATGTAAACTATCTGGTCAACTTAGTACAACTTTTTAACTTTTACAACTTAGTAGTTATTGGTGTAAACTTACTTCAATGTTTTTAAAGTATACATGTAAGTAAAGTACACTCAAAGTATAAATTCTTAAAAGGAAACTGTCAAAAATATGATGTTAGAATAAGTTAGAGGTAGTCTGAGGTAATACATAACTATTTTAAAATTCTGAAACATAAAATTTATTTAGACATGTCAAATCAACCCTTTTCACCCTTTCCTGATACAAATATAATCCCTGGTTATTTGTATAAAATTAAAGTTGGTATCCACATTAGTATCTGAAACAAGAATGTGTCCACAGGACACGATGTCCCGCCACACTATCATTCTCTATGTTCAATGAACCATGAAATTGGGGTCAAAACCCCAATTTGACATGCAATTGAGACAGATCACATTATAATGAACATATATGTACTAAATTGATGCAACTACAACTTTATCCTAAACTCAGTAACCTTCACCAAAAACTTGAGTATGTATTGTTTCCATATTTCTATGATCAGTGAACCATGAAAATGGGTTCAAAACCCTAATTTGGCATGCAAATTAGAAAGACCACATTATAACAAACATGTGTACTAAGTTTCATGTTGATGTGACAACAACTTCACCCTAAACTACCTTCACCAAAAACTGTAACCTGATTCGGGCCAGACAGACGTGCAGACGGAAAAAACATAATGCCCCTCTACTATTGTAAATGCATTCATGTGCTATAAATGTTATATCTTGTAATAAAAAAAAAATCACACTAACTGGCCAAATAATTTAATGAACTGGAAACAAGCTATAAAACTGACAGACAACACGATCTTCCTTTATTATTGTTTGGCACAGCTGCCTCCATGCCATGCTTTGCCAAACTAAAAGCTGAAATTTTTCACTGAAAAATATAATTAAAAACTACTTGACATTTAGTAATACTACAGTGAATACCTCTCTGTGCCAAGAATTTACAAAACATTCCATGTCCATGTAGAGCAGCTAAGTGTATAGGATTATTGCCATCCGAGTTGTACTGATCAAACTGGGCCCCATATCCTGCCATACAAGCGAGGACAGCTAGGTTACCACTCTGACAAGCATAATGTGCTGCATGGTTATGTTTGATATCTATAGCATTCACATCGCCTCCAGCCTCCATTATGGCACGGACAACTTTAACACTACCACTCGCTGCAGCTGACATCAGAGCATTCTTTCCCGTTTTCTGTCAAATACATATAATAAACACTCATAATTTCTTCCCATTACCCATTAATATTATAACTAACATCACTTAATCATGATTTTAAGCAATATTTATCAGGCTGAAATCACATACATGTATTGTCTTGTTGCAAGACCATTTGTAATAAATGAAATATATAAACAACATAAACAATTTCTACAGATAACAATGATGATTTTCAAAATACAATTTGTTTAATCTTTAACTATTTGAGTTGACTGTGTGTATCTTAAAAATTAATGTCCTTCCATCAAATAGGTTGTGAAGTATAGTTAAAGTACAGAAATACTTGCCACCGAGAGAGGTCCCCCACGTTGTAGGTGAAGTCAATCACTTATAAAACATGAACATGTATTATTTTTATACTAGGGTGAAATCATTACAAATTTATGAACATTGACTAATTTTTAATATCATGATAAAGATTTCATTGGTTGAACAAGGAAGTAAGTTAATTACCTCTTGTTTCCCATTTGGATCAGCTCCTTTTTCCATTAACAAGACACAGGTATCTTCATTTTCTGATGCAGTTTCACATGCAAACATAAGGACAGGTACTCCTTCTTTAGAAATGTTATTTACTTCAGCACCATTTTCCACTGCTATCTCTAAACATTTAGCATGTCTCTCTGTGGGTGTTATACAGTAAAACAGTATACCTAAAATAAACATATGTACAGATTTTTCAGGATTTGAGAACTTTAATCAGTTTGAATGGTCTTATCATTTGGCTGGCAGGTGCAATTAGTAAAGTTGTGACTAAATCAATTGAACTAACCAGATTTTGCTCAGTCATGTCTTCCAGAGAAACAAAAACAAAAAATAATGTGTTTATGGTTTTACACATTTTCATATAGGTTTGAGATATTCATTTCGTTTTTTAAATGTGTTCAATTTTACAAGTGCTTTAATTTTTCTATCCAGAATAAAATGACAAAAAATTGTTTTCTTATTCTAGCATTAAGACTACTAAGAGGCCTTGACAGTAGTTTGAAAATTTATTAATTTTTTTTTTGGGGGTGGGTGGGTACTGTTAACGAAAACACAGGTTTTTCTTTTTAGAAATCTGCATTAGATATTGGTCAACAACATAAAAGCAATAATTTAATGCCATTAATACAAGATATAAATACTTATTACATTGATGATGGTGATTTATTGTAATTTCCAGTGAAAATAAATTCGTTATTTTCACTTAGTGAAGATCATTTTTTATTTAACGTCATCAAGGGCGTTACTAACAAATGACATTTGCGACATCGAACAATTCATGAAAGGATCTAAGGAAAATATGACACTTTTGAAGCATTTTTTGTCTATTTTATCAACAGTATATCTAATTCAAGAATTTGAATATCGCAAAACAACTCGTGACCGAAAAACACTAATAATTCAATCATGTGCTATGCACATTTGTGAATTAATATGTTGTTAGGTAACTCGTTGTAGATTTTTAAGTATTCGCGTTTCAAGATTAGCTATACTATAAATATTAAGATATTAAAAAAAATTATTCACCTTTTCCTTCTAGGTCTGTAAGTTTCATATTTGCACCAGCTTTACATAGTTTTGACAGGCATTCTACATGACCATATTCCGCTGCACGCATTGCTGCTGACCGTCCTTTAAAATCCATTACATCTGGATGTGCACCAAGAAGTAAAAGAAACTCTATCATGTCATCATCATTTGATGTAGCTGCAACACCAAGTGCTGTTAATCCATCATTTGGATCATTATAGTTGACTAGATGTGGTACTCCATGGATTGTCATTTTTTCTATTGAGTCTTTGTCCTTTTCTCGTACACATTGTAGTAATTTGCATACCTGAAGTGTCTCTAACCTTGTCTGGGCAATAGGCATTTTGATTGATCAAAAATCAATGCTTTCGTGTATAAATTTTCAGGATAGTGATGCTAGTTATGAATTAATTATTAGTAACATTAACTTTTGACATACGTATTTCCATCACACGCTATGTCATCCTTTTTTCATAATGCATATTCAAACCTGCTCAAATGATACCAAACCTGAAAAGTTAAGAATTTATATTACGTTGCGTCGGTCTCTGAAACAGTTTCAAAAACATAATTTGACTTCGTGATATTTTATTTATTTCGTGTTATTTAAATGATACAGTACAGTCTTTGCATAAATACCGTTTGAATCTTGAGAACAAATTTTATGTGTATATAAATTGGACTTACAATAGTAAATTAAATTCAAGAAACTAACTGGTTTACGCCATTTCTGTTGTATTTGTTGCCAAGGAAAACGGAAGTTAACCGCGCACCTTGTGGAAACGCGCCACCTTTTACAAAAATTGGATTATCTACGCTTGATGTCACTGAAAAGAGCAACCAAATATACATATCAATAAACAAAATGCCACGAGTATACTTTTAAACAGAATGTACAGGACATAATTAAATAATCTACACATGTATTTAATACAGTGCCTGTCCCTGATCTGCACACATTAAATAGTATAAGAAATCACAAAGATATACTTTTTTTATTAACTTTTGATATTTTCTTTTTCAAAGTGGACGAAATAATAACAAAATTCTAAATAAAGCAAAATTAATATCGAGTAATTCTATGCATATAGTTTTCTTCATCAGTCATCATCATATAAAGATATCTTTAAATATATTACAATCAACATAAAAATATCTTTTACTGTCAAATCTGGGACTTATATTAATGAATTTTAACCAAGATGGTGATACATATATTTATCAACTATATACTATGTTTTCTGCAATCTTTTTGATAATTATATAATTTTTCATCGATTTCCCCGATGTTGGAACTTTGCTACTCGAGATATTTTATTTTTAATCAAGCAGAAGACGGATCGAGAGCAAGCCTCTACTCCAGTTTTATCTTTCGGTTTATTAAAAAAACATTGTCTCAAATATTCTGTTTTTTTTTCTTCTTTTTTTTTTTTAATTAGCGGTTACATGACATGCAAATTCTTCCGTTTGTAAGATAGCATATATATATATCTATTAAAAACATGAAATTGAAGTATTTACAATGTACCTTAATATGTTGTTTGCGTTGCATTCTATTATTGTCAGGCAGAAATGACCTTTATAAAACAGAATAAGTACCGAGAGAAACAAGGAGAAATATAGTTTCTGTTGTACACAAATTAGCTGTTTTGTTGATAATGAACCAACTCGAGTTTTAAGTTATAAACCATGATTAAGATAGACAAGTCTCACCTGTCTTAGCAGCATTACCTGAAAGATAATGTCAATTCAATTATATATCTGTTTGTTTCAAATATCCAGTTGATACATAACATGCAGAAAACCTGAAATTAAAATTTACACTCTCATGTAATCGTTTGAGTCATCTTTTATGTTACAGGGTGATGCAGGAACTGTATATGAAGTATTATATGATCCCTGGGTGATGGTAACAATTTCTATACCAACTATACCTGCTTCATTCACAATACTTACTGAACCATGAAAGTGAGGTTACGGTCATGCATGTATGAAATAACACCCCGAATGTACCGGTAATTTAACAATATTATAATCGGTATATAAGGATACCGTATATAATTATTGTTACCATTTTGTCAGGCTAATTTGGGTATACAGAGTTGGAAAAAAAATTCACAAGGAAACATTTACAAATATCTGAATAAATGTGCATAAAACTAAAAGATTTGAAAAACTGGGACCATCTTTAAACCTGTAAAAATGCCTCTTCTGGCTATATTTGACATGGTTCACATTTGCTTTTCCTGTGTTATATATTCCCCTTGATAATGCGAAAACTAAATTTGAGGATTCCGTTCACTTACTTGAGTATGTTTCAACGGAATTTTAACACCACGTTGAGAACTTAGTTTGAAATTTCACTTCTGGTTCTAGAGTCAATAATGTGGAAAATAACCGAATTTCTTTTTCACTTAAAAGTATGACAATGACGTATGCATGGATAAAGTAGATTTAGCCTTTTTAAAAATAATTCTACCAATACAATAGCACGATTCTTTCAATTTTGTTACACGAAGAGTACTCCTACTGTTTTCTGACAAGGGAAAGTGAATTGAATAAAAAAAAAAATGCATATTATAGGATTAAATACGATTTTATATGAGTTTATCGATGTGTAAACTCGGCCGTCTCACTCACAATCTAAATAAAGACCATTGCTGCCAAGTCTTGTTCCGATTGGACATGTAGTTACATATAAGATTTTGAAATTCATCCCCCATCCTTTCATAGCAGCCATGTTGGTAGTAATTCTGGGATCCAGGACAAAATTTAGACCACGTTAAAAAGAAAGTTTTTGAGAAAAATGTACATCTTGGCAACATGCAATTTGTTTGTTGTCAACTTGGTATATAAACCCCATATAGCATTTATTGGCCCTTGACTATTTGACAGAAGACTAAATGATCATGACAGTCTCATCCAATAACATTAAGTATCAGAAAAAAAGTTGTCATCATTATACATATAAATGGTTGATTGATTATGATTAGCAGTGTTGGTTTGTTAATTAATTTATACACAGAGACTTCATCATTGTGAACACCTCTTTACCAGCATTGCACAAATGCAAATCATTCTTCAAGAATTTTATGCTTGTTTTTTTTTTTTTTATCAAACCTATAAATTAAGACATCAATGATCTCATCTGTTAGCTCTTTTTGTAAAGTACCAAGTTGAGTCAAGTGACCTGTGAGTTAACAGGGTTGTTTTAATCATATTTCTAATGTGAAATGGCTTCACTGGACTAAATGACCATTTCATTTGTAAGGAAGGATGACAACCATTACTTCTAAATTATTACAACTGTTAAAACCAAATTGACTGTTTAGTAGAACTCCTTTACATTTGTCCGTCTTACTAAACTCCTTCATTTCTTTCTGTATGTTTGGTCTGCTTATTTCAGATTCATTTAAAAAGGGGTTGCTTCTGCCTGTTCCCCATTCCTTCCAGCTCTACATATTCTACAGGTAACACAATAAAACTAAATTAATATATGAATAGATATGCCAGAATTTAAAAAGTTATATTTATGATATATGATTACAATTATCTAATAAAGGAAAAAAATAAAATGTCCAAAACTCAGTATCATTTTATAATAATAAAATATTTTAAATTTTCTGTTAAAAAATGTTTCACTTGAACAATCTAATCAGAGCTTGGAAAATTCATAAATATACTTATTGTTTTGCCAGCAACGAATGGAATACCTAGATCACAATATTTTGTCTATCTATATATAGTTCTTTGTGGGTATATACAAGTCTGACACATGTTGCCGACCTTGACCTAAATTTCACGCTTGAGTGGCTTGCCACACATTTCACGATTATTAAGTCCATTTCTCATCAACTGTAATTCTATATATAGACCCAATATATTAGGTCTGTAGATAGTTCTTTATTGTGTCCAGTCTGAAACTTGTAACGGACGACCTGATTTCATGATTGAATAATTTACATTACATTTGTGCAATTAAGTCTCAGCATCTGAAATATCTAGGCTTTCTATTTGGTCTATAGATAGTTCTTGTTGAGTACATGCAAGGCTGACGTGTTAATTGACCAAACTTGACCTCAATATCATGCTTGTGTGACTTAATTGTGCTACACTTTCAAGATTAACTAATTTCTCAGTAACTGTAATACACTTAAATTATTATCGGTGTATAGAATTAGTTCTTGTTTGTTACACACCTGACCTTGACCTGATTTTATGCTGGAATGACTTGCATGTAGACCTATCATGATTAGTTTATAGAGTTTTTTTAGTGGTTTCTTTCCAGTCCAAGACATATCATGTGAACTTTGACACACTTTTAGGATTGATTGACTTGCATCGGATATCGGTTTTAATGCTGCTGATGAGAGGTAACTCCTTGAAATGCGTCGTATACGGCATAGTATAAATTTACTATATCTGATATTAGTTTTTGGATTGTTATTTTGAAACTCTTGGGATGATGCCTCTGCTGATGGACCCTAGGTCCCCGAGGGTATTCGCCAACCCAGTCGTCAGACTTGTCTGACATGAATTATTCATTGATTTGTTATAGAAATTACCAGTATTAGCAAAATTCAAAAATAATAGAAATACTAAGGGTTCATTCCTTGTATTGCACATGGTAGATCTCCTTAGCTGAAATTTGGCTTCCTGTTTCGGTATTTTTGGTTGAGTACTTCTTGTTTAATATAAGTTTGGTTTTTGGTCTTCCAAATGTTTCGGTTTTAATGCTGCTGATGAGAGGTAACTCCTTGAAATGCGTCGTATACGGCATAGTATAAATTTACTATATCTGATATTAGTTTTTGGATTGTTATTTTTAAACTCCTGGGATGATGACCCTAGATCCCCGAGGGTATTCGCCAACCCAGTCGTCAGACTTGTCTGACATGAATTATTCATTGATTTGTTACAGAAATTACCAGTATTAGCAAAATTCAAAAATAATAGAAATACTAAGGGTTCATTCCTTGTATTGCACATGGTAGGTCTCCTTAGCTGAAATTTGGCTTCCTGTTTCGGTATTTTTGGTTGAGTACTTCTTGTTTAATATAAGTTTGGTTTTTGGTCTTCCAAATGTTTCGGTTTAAATGCTGCTGATGAGAGGTAACTCCTTGAAATGCGTCGTTTACGGCATAGTATAAATTTACTATATCTGATATTAGTGTCTTTGGATTGTTATTTTATTACAAATATAACATGACATAACTTTCTGTGTCCACTCTTGTATTAATATCCAAAAAATAAAACTATTTCAGTATCCATTACGGTGTGTTTGTATTAAGTAATACAGGACGTAATTCATAACATTATAATTTTATCTGAATTTTGTTTAAAAATTTAGTTTCAAGTTTTGTTAACTTATTAAGTATCAATTAAATCTGTGTTTTAAAGACTTAATTGGAATATCAAAATTTATGATTTAATATTGAAAGTTGAAAAATAATAAAGCAATTATAGTATGTTGTTTTCGGTCGATACATGATTTTATCGCACTGACAAAGAATAAACAATATTGACCTCGGACTTTGTCCTCAGTCGATATTGTTCTTGGTCATTTGAATCAAATCATGTATCGACCTCATCAACATGCTATAATTGTATAGTATCAATTCTTATAAAGCCAATGTATTTACATTCTAGTGTCTTTGGTGGGTTAGGATGTACAACTCTTTTAACATTTATCAAATCAGCTCCCATTCCGAGAGCAATTGTTGCAAATATTAGCCTAAGAGGACCATTCTCTGCATTAAGGCTTTTCATAATAAATTGTTGATTCTGGAATATATATTGGTATTAAAAATATTATTATTGTGTAGTGAATGTCATACAGTGTTTACAGACATATTGAAAATGTGCATAAGGGAGTAGTTTACCTTTAAGAAAGTTTTCAATATACATTGTATATTTCATGTTGTGGAACTTTTCACAAAAAATGTATCCTCCCAACTTTTTTTAATTATATATATGCAAGCAATATTTTGTTCTGCATGTCGCATTGATTTTGTTACTGGTCACAATAATTCTACCCAAGGTATTTGGGTTGGATATTGCATGTAATCCTTTCATACACAACCCAGCCTTTGGAGTCTTTAAGCCATTTTATTCAATACATGCTGCATCTAAATTCATGGCAATTATTACCTCAGCATCTTTATCCATTGATGCATGGAACATGGCTACTCTTGTTTTCTCTAGCACCTTCTCTTTTGGTTTGCAGTAAAACTTGTCACGCAAGTTGGTAGCCATACCCTAACCAATCAATATTTCCTGAACAATATACAATGGTCAGTAGAAAATTGTCTCCCTTTATTTCCAGTTCCAGAATGATGGTTCAAAAATAAACCTATTGTTATCTTTATAATGAAACTTTATAAGATATCTTATATACTTTATAAGATATCTTATAAACTTTAGAAGATATCTTATATACTTTAACAAAGTCAACAAAACTGCCCAGAAAGAGTGTAAAGAATCTGTAAATTTCGATAATAATATGTACTTGGAACAAACTTTAATAATTGAGCGTTTTTTTTTGCCCTTTATTTTGTGGGTTTGGATGGTATTATATATCAAGAAGAAATTATCGAAATTATTTTTCAAACATGAGTCCTTTTGCAAAAATACACGTACGTGATATGGTTTTATTAGGTGTTAAACACGAAAAAATCAAATGCAATTTGAAGCAAAAATTTTATACCCTGGACTAATTTAAAGTACATGACGAAGGAATAAGCAATGTAATGAGGGGTCAAAAACAAAGAACTTATAGGTATTTAATTAACAAGTCCCATTGATTTGTACTGATAAAACGACAGCCATTATTTGACACCTATGTACTACCAGAGGTCACGTGATGATCGCGATAGCTTGATATGGCAGAATCAGTTTGTATAAAAAGGCCCATTAACTCCTGCAAAATTTGTTAAATTAAAATGGCGGTAGAGTATGCATATCTACACTTCATAACAATACATCCTACCAAATATGGAAGCAATCTGCCAAGCGGTTTCAGAGGAGAAGCGTCCACAAGGTCTTCTATTGTTGAGAAATGTTGAAAATTGTCTAAGTCCCATAACTCCTACAAAATTTCTTGAATGAGAATCAAAATGGCAGTATTGTATGCACATCTAAACTTCATAACAATAAATCCTAGCAAATATGGAAGCTACCCGCCATGCGGTTTCAGCCGGAGTGCACACAACAGTTTTTCTCAGTACTTTTCATGACGTCATGAATTGAAGGAACATACTCAAAAGATTGAAAGCTGGACAATTGGCTGTATCATATACCCATAGACAACCATATATCAAATAAAACATATTTCTTCAAGCTTTCACTGTATATAAGTATTTTTAAGGAATTCCCTTCCAAACTCTTACCATTACAGAAAGATAACTAACAAAAAATAGGCCTCCCCCTTCAAATATTTCAAAAACAGACCAACCTCAGAGCATCATAGCAAGGATTCCTGCGTAATTAAGAGAACTGAGTATATGTGTTTTCTAATTTTTGGATGTTTTTAGAGTAGTCTCCCATTAATAAAACTTTTCTGAAAAAAATTACTTTTTTACATTTCATGCATTTTTTTAAACTTAAAATATAGGCAAGACTCTAATTTAAATAATGAAACCAAAAAACAATCAGAAATCAATATCTAGAACTTATAAATAGAGGGATTTCCATACTTATGACATAATATGTTTAGGGGAAAAAAAATTATACGAAACTGTTGTCTTCTATTTTTGAGAAATGTTAAAAATAGTCTAAGTCCCATAACTCCTACAAAATTTGTTGAATCAAAGTATGCACATCTACACTTCATATATAAACCCTACCAAATAAAAAGTTTTTATATGGAATGCATGCCATGTGCAGTTTTGTTAAAAGCATTGGATTTACATGTAACTCTCATTTTGTTGTACAGATACGTTGACGTATCGGATGCGGATGTGTTACTTCTTTTAATGACTGACTTCTATTGTTGAGAAATGTGGAAATTGTTTAAGTCCCATAACTCCTACAAAATTTCTTGAACCAAAATGGCGGTATAGTAGACATAAAAATAAATTCTACCAAATATGGAAGTTGGCGGTTACAGAAGAGATGCGCCTACAAGGTCTTCCATTGTTGAGAAATGTTAAAAATAGTCTAAGTCCCATATCTCCTACAAAATTTGTTGAATCAAAATGGCGGTATAGTATGCACATCTACACTTTATAATAATAAATCCTACCAAATATGGAAGCAATCCGCCAAGCACTTTCATAGGAGATACGTCCACAAGGTGTTGCGGACGGACAGGCGCACAGACAGACAGACGGACGGATACCATGTCCATGTGCCTCCGTCGCTTCGCGGCGGGGAACAAACAATTTTCCCATAGGGTCCTATGTTAAACTAGGTTCGGTTGTGGCAGCCATTTGGTTGACAGTCTGGCTATTCAGACACATTTCTGAAACAGGACCATATAAGGGCCATTGCTTCCAAGTCTGGTTCCAATTGACCCAGTGCTTTCAGACAAAAAGATTTTTAAATGAATTTTCTCATAGGATCCTTTGTTGAACTAAATTAGGTGTGGCGGCCAACTTGATTGATAGTCTGGTTCATCGGACATAATTCTGATAGGAGACCATCTAATAACCAATGCTGCCAAGTCTGGTTCCAATTGGTCTGGTGGTTTCAAACAAGAAGATTTTTCAATGAATTTCTCCATAGGGCCCTATGTTAAACTAAGTTCGGCTGCTGCGGCTATCTTGGTTAACAGTCTCGGTCATCGAACAGTCTTCTGAAAGAGAACCTCCTAAGGACCATTATTGCCAACTCTGGTTCCGATTGGCCATGTGGTTTCATAGAAGAAGATTTTTTTAATTCATCCCCCTTTTTTCTTTTTTAGTAACAGCAGCCACGTCGGTTGGAAGTCGGGGATTCATGACATTTCTTTGGAAGGAGTCAACCCAAGGACCATTCCACCAAGGTTTGCTCCCAATTGGCCAAGTGGTTTCAGAGGAGAAGATTTTACAATGATTTTCCTCATAGGGCCCTATGTTAAACTAAGTTCGGCTGTGGCGGCCATTTTGGTTAACAGTCCAGGTCATCGGACACATTTCTTAAAGAGAACTTCCTAAGGACCAGTACTGCCAAATATGGTTCCAATTTGCCATGTAGTTTCATAGAAGAAGATTTTTAAAATCCATCCCCCCCTTTTTTCTATTTTAGTAACAACAGCGATGTCGGTTGGAAGTCGGGGATGCCGGAAATAACTTTAGAATAGGGCCATCCAAGGACCATTCCACCAAAGGTTGCTCCCAATTGGCCAAGTGGTTTCAGAGGAGACGTTTTTTCAATGAATTTTCCAATAGGGGCCTATGTTAAACTTAGTTCGGCTCTGGCGGCCATATTGATTAACAGTCCGAGTCATTGGACATAATTCTGAAAGAGAACCCCCTATGGACTATTACTGTCAAGTTAGGTTCCAATTGGCCATGTAGTTTCATAGAAAAATATTTTTGAAATTCATCCCCCTTATTTCTATTTTTAGTATCAACAGCCATGTTGGTTGGAAGAAGGGGATGCCGGACATAATTTTGGAAGGGGGTCACCCAAGGACCATTTCAGCAAAGTTTGTGACGGTCCCAATTGACCCAGTGGTTTCAGAGTAGACGACGACGACAGACGCCAACTGATGACAATAGCTCACATGGTCTTTTAGGCCAGGTGAGCTAAAAATTGAAGAGCAAATTCGAAAATGCCAAAATGGTAAAAACAAAACCATCTAAGAACAGAGCTATACACGAGGGAGATACTCTTTAGTTTCTATAAATTATTTTGAAACAGTAAATTTTAAGTATCAATATCGGGATATTTGAGGTTAAGCAAGCGGATAAAAGGGTTATCTGATTCTTATCCGTATATCATTTTTCAGGTTGAGATGACAAAATTATTATCGGAATTCGCCAGAATTTTCCAGAACTGGATTATTTGGCAGGTCCGGCTTCAAATTAACGAAATCATCAAACATGGACAAGGTTACACGGATACACTCATGTCGTAACAAAAAGTAACATGCGCATGACTATAATCGATTTTCATTTGACAAGTATAAAACTAAGCGTTAAACAACCTACACGTGAATGTACTTGTAACGACTTAGATCGATCACACCTGATCATTACAACAGGATGGGTGACAGCAGAATAAAAAATTTCTTCCAGTTTTCTGCTGAAAATTTAAGATCCAGTAGGAAAATTAATTTTAGTGAATTTAGAGGGAAAGTAGTTCTAGTTGAAAATATTGCTTCACTCTGAGGAACAACAGTCAGGGATTTTACCCAGATGAATGAGTTGGTCGACAAATTTGGAGACAAACTTGTTATCCTGGGATTCCCCTGTAATCAGTTTGGACATCAGGTAATGTTCTTCCGTTCTTTATTCGTTTTGTAAATTAATTTTATATAAAGATATAAGAAAGTTATAATTTTTAGTTTATCCAATCTTATTATTTAATTGCACAACAAATCTAGACTGATAGCAGAAAGTCATAAATTTTGATCCGTGTTAATTGTAAACCACACTCATATTATAATGAATCATTCTCTACCAGGAAATATTTTAAAGTCTTTATCTAATTTTGGTAATGCATTTATTTATATCATTTTTAAGCCTGTACATACTACAGGAACGGAATAAAACGGGAAGCAAAGTGCACCCCCTTAAAAACCATGACTAAAACAGATTTATATTTGCACAACTTTACCTGTGTAGTATGGACGAGGGGCGGCCTTTAAATAATTCGTCAAAATAGGGATGCTGAAAAAATCACATATCTTAATTACAGGCTTTTCAATTCAAATGAATGTATTGAATGTTGATTTTATAGGGGAAACCAATGGCACTTTAGACATGGATCTATTATATTCCTTACCCCTAATGCAACATCAACTTAAATGTAAAACAAATCGTTCATTTTAAGACAGAAACAAAGATTGTATTAGGTTGCAGGTGGTGGAGGAAAAAGGGGGAGATCGAAGAAATGAACTAGATCCATGTCCTATATGCTTGTGCAGAAGGCAAGATAATGATCTCTAATTCTGAAATTTGTTCGCCACATTTATAATTTGGAATTTGATTATTTCCCTGATATTTATACCATCATAGGGTCAGAGAAATATATTTTGAACACGTTTGTAAAGGGGTGAATTTTATGGGTTGATTCGCACACTCAGTGGGGTCTTTTGTATTAAGTTCAAAATACTGCCTTATTTTAAACTGTTCATTTTGTATATATACGAGGAAAATTAAAGGCAAATAATAGGCAAAAATATGACACGTTTACATATATATGCTCAGTAATGGGCTCCGTGATTGGAAAATAAAGATATCTATATCTATATACCAGAAGGCAACACTGGCGCTTGGCAAATGGATACAGACCCTTCCACTTCAAGAATACGTTAAATGAATACAAATAACTGAAGTAAAAAATAAAAATTAAAATATTATAATATAAAAAAAAATACAACAACTTTGGGGAGCTGTATCTATGCCCAAGCGTCTTCCGTATCAATATGCCTTGACAATACCTTTCCCAAACATCCCCAAATAGGATTTTTACTGTTATTCTAAGAACTGATAATACAATAGAACATTTAATTCATTTATAAATTATAAATACAATAAAAAATTCGATTAATATAGAAGTACAATACTTGAAAAAAATATTGAAAATGTCCCATGGATTTACTTTGACACGGATTATTTCCAAAAATGCACTCGTCAGTGCTATTTACATTAAAAAGAAAATGGAACTGTGTTGTGTATTGTATACAAGGAAACCGGATTTCCACACCCGATAACTGAAGTCTCAGGTAGTAAACAATGTCAAGTTTCAGGATAAACTATCCGTAGGTACATATTTTATTAGATTCCGGTTATAAATTTAAACTGATTTGATTTTAAACTAAGTGCATGCTAATCAAATAATAATATCAACTATAGGTTTTACGGATTCATTGATCTGTGAATAAACTTTAACGTCTTGACTACCCGTGTAGTGCTTGTTAAAACTAATACATTGAAACATGTCCGCTTATGTAACGGGACCGATCAAATATAAGTCTATCCACGACTTTTCTGTCAAAGACTTGAAAGGAAATGTTGTAAAATTAAGCAGTTTCAAGGGGAAAATAATTCTTATAATGAACGTAGCGTCTATGTGAGACACAACACAAATAGATTTTCCACAAATGAACGAGCTTGTCTCAAGATTCGGGGATAAGCTTGTGCTTTTGGGATTTCCGTGTAACCAATTTGGACATCAGGTATGCTTATACTTTAATTTAGTAAACATGGCACTTTGAAAAAAATCCACTGGCCTTAATGTATAAGATAAGGAAAATAAACCGTTTCAGTCTTTACAAGTTTTTATTGTACAGTGATTGCAATTATTTTAACGATTCATATTTTCTTTTAGGAAAATGGCAATGGGGAAGAAATTATTAATTCATTAAAATATGTGCGACCAGGAAAAGGATTTGAACCGAAATTTCCCATATTTGAAAAATGTGAAGTGAATGGTAAAAACTCACACCCTATCTTCGTATTCCTGAGGGAACGTCTGCCAACACCAAGTGACGACGCCGTAACATTGATGAAATCACCATTATCCATTATATGGGAACCAGTAACAAGAACCGATATATCATGGAACTTTGAAAAGTTTTTAATAGACCCAGAAGGAAAGCCATTTAAACGTTACAGTAGATATTTCCAAACTATCAATATACAAAGTGATATCAAAATGTTAATAGAAAAACATAAAATTTAGTTCGGTGCATTTAAGTTCATTTTAAATATTTTTGCAATTTGACTTTCCTTGTAGGAAAGATGATTTGTAATAATGAATGTCACACGTGCAAAGTTCTTATAAGGACACAGTGTTACATGATGGTATACAAACTCTTGCTTACAAGGAGACAATAAATCTGACATTGAGTTTTTCGTCTTCATTTATTTGGAAACAACCCACCTGCGTAGCATTAATGCAATGAATTCAAACAAAGTTTGTCAACATTTGCAAACTCTTTCGTAGCATTTTTTTCTCTGCCAAGATTCTTACCAAAAATTTCAATACTCCTTCATAACCTACAATCATTGACACATGTTCTCAATATAATTTGCACAAAAATGCTGAAGAAGCTCATTTCATGAGCTATCTGTATTAAGGGATTGGCGATGATATATCTATTTTCAACCTGAACCATAACCATTGTATTGAAAGACATTTACACAGACCCTATGGTATACGCTGAACTGCCATACTCTGTCAACCTCAGTTTGTAGAATGGAATTTTGGCATTTTGAAAGTCTAAATGCTAGAATAATAAGACAGACTTTTGTTGGTAAAGTAACTTTCTTGAATCGTCCCATAAAAATTTTACTATTGTTTATAGTTATACCTTAAATCTGATTATGAATGAGGAATTTCCAATAGAAAAATAAATACAGATTGAATAAATTCAAGCGGGTTCAATTGTATTAGTTACACTGTTGGGCTAATATGGCTCTAAAGTGATAAGACAATTAAAATTAATAAAAATACCAATATCTTCAAAAATTCGTCCCGTAAATCGAGGTTTAGATGCAATGGGCATAACAATTGACTAATTTGTAAAAGAATACCAGTTTTATATTCCCGTAGATCTCTTTTAAATTTTTCAATTATCATAGATATTTATATCTTCTTCAGTACAAATCTGGCTGATCTCTTCCAAAATAGATCATTTTTTGCAAAGCATAAATTCTGTCACCAGATCGGAATATCAAATCGCATTTTGCGACTTTGACGATGCCCATCACAACCCCTGCTTTGACAACAGATATAGTGTGCATTTGAAGAAACAAAATACCTACGTAATAAAGATAAATTCATGTTTTACAAGAGACAAATTTCATCCATTTTGTTGTTTATTTATAACAGATATACTGCTGTCAATCCAATCTTTCCATCACTCCTGGTCAGGTCAGAACGTTTTAGGAAATGACAATTAAGAGCGACCTGGACATAGCACCTCAATCTTTTGCATACGCAAGTAACTGTCAGTTGCCGATTGGACCTTAGTATTAAATGGATTTGTTAACAAATATTTATCATTATATATACTTCCAAATTATCATGAAAAGTATGCTGTATGACTTTCGGTGGACAACTTGATTAACGGACAAGGGTCCTAGTTCTTGTATACTTATTTGCAAAGATGATTCGCTGGACCGAGTCTGGTTGACGAATAATGAGATTGAAAAGTTACGACGACAACAAAGCTGGGATCCTCTTCACTTCGTTCCTCAGAAGCACTTACTTAGCGGGTGGCTGATTTACGTAATCTGAAACTACAACAGTTTAGTTCTACACAGTTAAAACTTAGCGATAGACGATGTGCACCTATTTTGAACAAATTCGGATTTTTTTTCTCCACAGATTATGTATTGAATCTGTTATTTTTATCACCGCTTTCATTATTCAAACTTCATTTATTGGATACCATATTAAATATTACACCTCCTCTTAGAAAAGGTAGATTTTCCTTATTTTAGGCTTGACAGTGGAGTTTATCCAATTCCTAATATATTATCAAAATCTAAAAACATTCATTGGGTGCATAATAAAGATATGTACCTCTTTTTATGGAATGATTTGCCAAAGTTATTCAGCTTCTATAATTTAGAAAAAAAATATGTTAACCTTTGGTAAACTTGTGCATAAGACATAAGACATAAGACATAAAGCTTTATTTAGGGTCGGTATAAACATTGCAAGTACATACATAAGCTCTGAAGAGCTTTTAAAACTGTTCAGGTCAAAAGTGTTAAGCTATTACACATCAATAATTAACACCTGTTCAGGTGAAAATTATATAACAAGAATACATCAAATAACTGATCAATACACACCTAGGTAAATAAATTAAACGTCTTTCTTATTTCATGTAATATAAAAATTAGAAATTTTACCGATGCGAACTTATATATTGACAAAAATATCCAATAAAACCTCAGTATTGACAGTTTCTCATCTGACCAGGAATAACTTTTACTTCAAGACAAAAAGTTTGACTACCTGATACATGTCCAAATAAAATGGTCTCCTTGGAGTCATAGCCCTAGTTTCCTATGCGACAAAATGAAGGACCATTCCGCGTATTCAGGAATAATCTATGATCGATCTTTTGAGTATATGCCTCTGATTTCATGCAGAACAAACTTTATACAAAATAATGAAATCAAATTGTCTAAGCCTTCAACAGATGAATCCTGTTCCAGTCTACATTATTCCCTCGGACTTTCAAGGATTCAATCACTGCCTCCATACTGATTGGGTCATATAGCAAAGAGTTCTGACATTTAGCTTTCATGTGCTGAATTATTTCATATTTGATTGAAATATATAATATCATAAATGTGTGCTTGAACTTAATGAAGCACAGATTGTTTCACAATGTACTCACACTGTTACACCAAACAGTAAGGAAAGTGGCTCAAAATGTAACGATTTTATTTTTAAGACATCAGGAATTATTACTAGAGGCTCACCAGAGCCTGAATCGCTCACCTGGAGTCTGGTTTTCATTGGACAATTAATCAACTATTTGACCAAGTTTGTTGCAATTGGTTCAATTGTTCAGGGAAAATTTATTTGACAAAAAAGGGCAATAACTCCTAAATGGGTTTTGGGATTTCCTTTAAAATTTCAGGGTAGGTAGACCTCAACATGGCAAATATTTTTCAGATTTACATTTCACTTCTATCTCAAATAGTTTTGGAGATAAATGACGAAAACTGTTAAATTTTGAAAATTTGATGAAAAAAAGGTTAATAACTCTTAAATGGGTTTTGGGATTTCCTTCAAAATTTCAGGGTAGGTAGATCTTGTCATGCTGATCAATTTTACCCCTGTCAGATTTTTGATATCTGTAACGGTTTTTAAGTTATAAGCCAAAAACAACACATGCACCCCTATATTCTATTTTTAGCTGCGACAGCCATGTTTTATGTCAGATCAAAATAAATTGAGGATCGTTTGTAGAGGACATGTCATAGATCATTCCTATTAAGTTTCAAACCAATCGGCCCAGCGGTTTCAGAGGAGAAGATTTTTGAAAATCAACCAATCAGAAACAAGAATTGCCTTTGGTGGCCATGTTTCTTGACCAATCAGAACTAAATGAGGAAACTTTGTTGAGGACCTTCCATACACCACTCATGCAAAGTTTGGTTGCAATTGGCCAAATGGTTTCTGCGGAGAAGATGTTTGAATGAAAAGCTAACGACGGACGGACGACGGACGCCAAGTGATGGCAAAAGCTCACCCTGGCAATAGCCAGGTGAGCTAAAAAAGAGTAGACATACTAAATGTCTGGCCTGAGTACACATGTGGGATAATAAAGATTATCCAATACCAGATATTGTAACTCAAATAATATTGTCAAAACTTAAGGTATCCGGACCATAAATGATCACGTGATTATTCAAAGGTTCCCGGATGTTCCATACAATGCAACTGAAATGCCCTCGGTAATTATCGGCAATCTTCGGTAATTACAATATAACTAACTTATTTTTTAAGACTCCATACAAGCAACTAAGTGTGTTTCAACTTGAGAAATATATATATACAAAATCCCAGCTTTAAACTGTTTGGTTCAGCCATTCGCGGTCAAAAAGAGAAACAATTTTCGATCATGATCTAGTATGGTCCGGATACCTTAATTGACTATGTAGATAAACATTACATGTATCCAATCAGAAAGGTGTATGGACTGTGATATCAAGTTATATAAAAACAAATTTTTTACTTTTAAACATTTTATTTACAGTAACCACACAAAAGAAGATACCTTTCAATTTTAAGATGCGAAAAGAACAATACTGCTGCCTCATATAAACAAAATAATCTATTAGTAGATAAGCTTGAAAAACCAAAAATAACATATGATTATAAATTTATTAGAAGTATTTTGCTCATTTTCCAAAGGGTTAATTTTACCACATAAACACTGAGTTATTCTAATAATATGATACATAAAGTTTAAAAAAAAAAAAACCAGATACCAATTTTCAACTACTTATACTGAATCTTTGTTTCAAATAACTCTATTCTTTAATATTTATTTTTCAACAATTGAGGTGTACACCACCAATGTTTAATGGATTATATCTTGAATCAATCTATCACAATGTTCAATATTATCTGAGATTATATTCCAACTGGTTGACAAAAATTTACTAAACAAAGAATTAAATCAACTACAGCTTCTGTTAAGACCAATGAACTAGATCATAGTTTTATACAAACTATAATTAGTATACAAGGTCTAGTAATGTAATGACAACAATATTCCATATTACTGTAGTAAGACAGTATCATGTATGTAAACTATCAATCTATTATGGACTTCTCCCAAAGGAACCATTTTCCTATAGTGTGGTCTGGCGACGTATAAGGCGGATTACCCCACCAGACAACTCTATACAAAACCTGTTCCTGAGGGAGAAGTCCAAAATATATTAAGTACATAAAATGTAAAAATCTTGGCTTTAAAAAATAACAACGTATATGAACATTTGTTTGTTAACCTTGATGACGGCAGACTTTACGTAGAGACAGGCACTCTACCCATGTGACTATACTTCATGGTTGATTGATTTCCCTGTGATTAGTCAAGATTAACAAAAGACTATTCAAAAATATTATACTTTTACATTTTTACTACTCTATTTATCTATGTTATCTAAGCCGGTCCATATAATGTTATATGGACCGGCTGTACATTATATGGACCTCCTCGTTTTTTGCGAGATCGATTAAATTCGAGAAAAGTATAATATATCAAATAGTTCATGACATTGATGGTCAAATGTCAGTATATGGACCAGTTGGTCGCCCTCCAAAAATTTTATGGACCTCAGATTCGGTCCATATAATTTTTGTCAGGCAACCAACCAGTCCATATACTGCCATATGACCCTCAGTGTCATGAACTATTTGTTAAATAGTGAATGCTTATTTCAATTGAAATGTACAGATTTTTACATAGTATGTACTAAATAAACATATTTTAACTTGAAATGGCAGTATCATATATTTTTTTAAATAATTTTTTAGCAAACACACACCTCTTCCCAGATCTACAGCTAATTATAAAAAATACATGAAATGCTGAGTGAATAAATGATACATCTAATTATCATGAGAATAAAATATTTCCCTGATTGCACTACATGGCAGTATACAAGAGGAAAGAAATATCAGATACACGCTGACCTTTTTTTCTAAATGGAAAGATATCTGATGTATCAAAAAAAAAGTAAAATATATTTAGAAAAATTTTAATCCTTATTCTCCACCCCAACTTGTCAATGTTCAATTAAAACTAAACAATTTAAAGTCTGACAGAACAAACAATTTTGGCAGTATCTTATGAATCAGTGATGATGAAAAATACGACTTGTTCTACTGACATGTGTATAAACCATGCCTCATATTGTTTCTAAACTATAACTTTTCACTATACAATTGGAAACTATAATGGTAATTTTACTGCTCTTACATTTTAATCTGAAGACCTACAATTATCATCAAGGTTCCTAATCAATACCTAAAAATATATTGCCTATTAACTGACCTATGAAATTATGATTATTTTAACAATGAAAGTACATGTATATGATTATTATCATTGATTGCACTTTTTGATGTAATGATTAACTATTAAGACTTACAGATATAATTCATTAGAATTCAAAATGTGCGCAAAACAAAATACTAATTTGTGCGCAATCGAATATCTCAAAAATGTGTTCAAACATGTTTCTCCCAGTCTGTAACTTTTAGCAAAGACAACTTTCAAAGTGTTATTTTTATACCTAATTTCAGCTGTCTGCATTCAGTGGTGTTAGAGGAGTCTTGGAGAATAAATTTTCAGGATATCTGGACCTAAGTTTGGATTGAAATTTCTGACACTACCAAACTTGTCGCATATAATTCAGCATTCCAGCTTTCCTATTTTTAGAAATTATGCAATGTTTTTCATGTCTTGAAATTCCTTTTATTGGCTTGTATTTAGTCCCCAGAGGTCAAATTTCAATTTTTTATATTTATTCCCAACTTTATATTTTATGATGCCAAATAAAAAATTTCTACCTGTTACAGTTTTCAAGACATCTTTGATTGCTACAGACTGACAACTTTCAATTTACCCTCTGCTTTAGTAATTACTACCAGTAATCTTCATTAATTCTATTCCCAATCTACCAGACACAGGACAAATCTGACCCTATGAAGACAACAAATGACTAATGCTTCAGTGTCTGGGAATCTAAACTTTTTTTCTAAGACTAAATTTTATAAAATAATTGCTAAAATCACAAAAATTACCAACAAATATTCACAAATTTAAAGTAAATAAGAATTCATTAAGTCTATAATTTTAAATGTATACAAAATATTTTTGAGACAAACTGGTCCAAAATGGGACGGTTTTAATCAGTTAGGACTAGTAATGGGAATGATATCATTAAGGTCTGAATGAGTACATGTATATGAACATATGTTATATTACGTTTGTTTGTTTAGTTGGGGTTTTACGCCGTTTTCAGCACATTTGGCTATTTTGCGGCGGCAAGTTTTTATTGGTGGAGGAAGCCGGAATACCTGGAGAGAATCACCGACCTTCGGTAGGAAAATTGGCAATCCTTGTCAATTTAGATCAGAGCCGAACACACCCCGCCACAGGTGAGATTTGAACTCACAACCGCAGTGTTGACAGACTAGTGATCATTAGTAGTCATGACGAACTACCTAGACCACTTGGCCACCGAGGCCCCTTCTTATATTATGAAAAATTAAAATGAATATTAAGATGTAATAATTATGTATTGTAGTTCTGGTCCACTTTATCTTTGTATACAGTAATAATGGCTACAGCAACTAATTGTTTTTTGCACAAGTTCCCACAGAGGCTGCCATTTTAGATTTCAGATTCTTCTGCTGTATCAGGGACTAGATATTCTCTGTTCTCATATGTCCAAAAATCATTCAGATCTGTCAAAATACTGACAACTGTATCACCTTTTCCACTGCAATGAAAAAATCACTGTATGTAAAACTTGGTTTAGCTATAGAATGGGTTCTATTTTGTATACATTAGCCATGACAAAAATCATGATGAAGATGTACCAAAACTATATGGCAAATTTTTGAGTACTACGAATTCAGTTATTTTCATTGACATCAATTTTCATAGATTGGGGCAAAAAGACAAATTCTAGGGTTTTTACTTTTGTGGATTTAAAATAAAAAAAAAACAAACAAACAAAAATCAAATGAAGCCAGTTATAATTGATGAAAAGTGTTTAAAATCAAATGTTAAATAAATCTAACACCTGCAATCAACACTATCGTAATTATCTTAACTAATAACCATTAGAGGCTTGTTTAAAACAAAATGTTTGCTGTCCAAGCTAAAAACACAACCAAAGAAGTTACTTAACTATATCAATTAATTATTAAAACCTTATAAATACTTTACTAAGAAACCGTTTAAATTATTTAAAGAAAATTTTTTTTATTTATTTTCAATAATTTATCTGAGCCCAAATCTATTCCTGTAGCAAACTAAACTCATTCTTCCCTGACAACATTGTTATTCATACTCATCGATTTGAGATATATTTACTAAATATTAAACAATGATATTGCATCCTTGGAAAGGAACTCAAGCTTTTTTTTCAATCTTGATAAATACTTTACTAAGAAACCGTTTAAATTATTTGAAGTAAAATGTATTATTTATTTTAAATAATTTATCTGAGCCCAAATCTATTCCTGTAATATCCACATGATCAAACAATGATATTGTATTCTTGGAAAGGACCTCAAGCTTTTTTTTTCAATCTTGATAACACGATTGAACGTATATTTTGTTGGGTTTTTAAATTAACAGATTGCGTTATCGATGAAATCCACGAAAATGGCTGTACCACAAATAATAAGTGTTTCACAGTATATGTCCAATTTGAGAGAATATGAGTTCAGCATTGTGGAAGCAGTGTATCCTGTCTAATAAGACACCTCTAAGGCTCTTCTGAATTTCAATGGCCCATCCAAAATTGTCTGACTTGTTAAATTAAATTAAATTCTGAAAGTGGACCATAAGAGCTAAAGACAATTACTGCTCAATGTTTGGTTCAAAATGGCTCAGTGTTTCAAATCTTTTAGGTAAATCTTCTTATATAGGTTCTAATGTTAAGTTTGGCTGTGGTGGCTATCTTGGTTGGCATTCCTGCTTATTGAATATTTTTTTCTGAAACAGGATCACATATGGACTATAGCTCAATCATTTCAGACAAGAACATCTGAAAGTGAATTTTGCCAGAGGGTCCCATGTTGTGGAAGCCATCTTTGTTGGCAGTTGCCATTGCTGATCATTTGACATAATTCTGAAAGAGGAACTTCTAAGTATCATTATGACAAATGTGGGTTCTTACTAGCTCAGTATTTTCAGACACGAAGAAAAGGATGCTATTTCCACCTTTGAAAAAATCAGAGATGCTGTACTGGAAGCCAAGTTACTAACTGAAATGGACAAATATGATTTGAAAAATCGGTGACTAAAATCTTTCCTCTTTAAGTCAATTTTCTTACAGGGTGCATTATAAATTAAGTTTAACTGTGGTGGCTATTTTGGTTGGAAGTGTTATTCTTTGGATAGAATTCTGAAAGAGAACCATCTAAGGACCATTATTGCAAATTTTGACTCCAGGTGGTTTGGACAATGATCTTTAGTGAATTTCCCCACACAAATATATGTTATTTTTACCAAGTTTTGTCTGTGACAGCCTTGTTCTTGGATTCTTTATATCAGCCAATCAGAAACAAGAACTGCCAATGGTGGCCATATTTGTAGTCCTATCGGAACAAAATGAGGAAACTTTATAAAGGACCCCCATATATGCTTCCTGTCAAGTTTTGTTATATTTGGCAAAGCAGTTTCAGAGGAGATTTTTAAAAACTCAGCCAATCAGAAACAACAATTGCCCATGGCAGCTATATTTGTTGCACAATCAGGACGAATTTAGCAAACTTTATAAAGGACCTTACACAGATGCTTCCAGGCAAGTTTTATTCCATTTGGCCCAGTGGTTTCATAGAAGATTAAAATGTGAAAGGTTAACAATAATTTCTATCCCAAGGGCAATAACTGTCAAAATAATTATCTGATCAGCTTGAAAGTCAAACTTGATCTATAGCTCATCATTTTAAGCTCATGTACCAAAAATAAGATCATTTGGTAAAACGGTTTGCGAGAAAAGTCCAGGAAAACTATTATTTTGGCAATAATTTCTATTTCCAATAATTATGCTATCAGCCTGAAACTGAAATTTAATCTGTAACTCATCATAACTAGATGTACTGTGAGCAAAGCTCACAAAGGATACCCCCCGCTATGAAGTCCAATTATCTCCCTTGTGTGATATCGGAAAGCAAAGATTTTTTTTTCATGCACATCTTTGGATGATGTACTTCCTTTCTGTAAAGTTTCGTTGAAATCCATTGAGCGGTCTAGGAGGAGTTGCGCTTACGAGGTTCATATATATGTATAAGCCAAAAAAAATAGAAGTCCAATTATTTCCCTTGTGTGATACCGGAAAGCAAAGATTTTTCTTCATGCACATCTTTGGATGATGTACTTCCCTTCTGTTAAGTTTCGTTTAAATCCATTGAGCGGTCTAGGAGGAGTTGCGCTTACGAGGTTCATATATAATGTATAAGCCAAAAAAAATAGAAGTCCAATTATCTCCCTTGTGTGATATTGGAAAGCAAAGATTTTTCTTCATGCACATCTTTGGATGATGTACTTCCTTTCTGTAAAGTTTCGTTGAAATCGATTGAGCGGTCTAGGAGGAGTTGCGCTTACGAGGTTCATATATAATGTATAAGCCAAAAAAAATAGAAGTCCAATTATCTCCCTTGTGTGATATCAGAAAGCAAAGATTTTTCTTCATGCACATCTTTGGATGATGTACTTCCTTTCTGTAAAGTTTCGTTGAAATCCATTGAGCGGTCTAGGAGGAGTTGCGCTTACAAGATATATGGACAGACGGACGGACAGACGGACCGACAAGGTGATTCCTATATACCCCCCCAAACTTTGTTTGTGGGGGGTATAATAAGCTCGTGTACCAAAAACAAGAGGCTCCCAAGAGCCTGAATTGCTCACCTGTTATATTTTGTTTAAATCTTGCATCAATGATTATTTATGCTATTTAATTTATACCGTCACAATTTTCTCCTTAATATTGATCTGTACAGCTAAAATATAGAATCAGAACCCAAATAAATACGGTTGCTAGGAACTTTTCCACCAGCTGCTATGGACTTTTTCAATGACCTTAAATCTTGACCTTTCTTTTCGACTTGTACAGGTAAATTATAAGGTCCTTAACCCAAATATATATGGTTGCTAGGCACTTTTTCATTGGTTGCTATGGACTTTTTCAATGACCTTGACCCTTAATCCTCCATTTTACTTGTACAGCTTTCAATTAGTTTATTTAAGTTATGCTCTAAACATCTGTGACAATATGTCAGACCATTATTTTCTGTTTACATGTAAATAATCTTTAAAGAGCAAAAACTCCTATAAGGGTTCAATTGACAATTTTAGTCATGTTGACATATTTGTAGATCTTGCTTTGCTGAAAATTTTTTCTGTTTACAGTTTGTCTTTATAATAATATTCAAGTTAATAACCTAAAACTGCTAAATTTCCTTAAAATTAACAATTCAGGGGCAATAACCCAACTAGAGGCTCTCAAGAGCCTGTATCGCTCACCTGGATTTAACTTTTCACCTTAAGCAGACTTAAAATTTAAGTGTTGCAGTCAATTTGGCTGGTTTTTCTATATGATTCTATGTTAAACTAATTTCAACTGTGGCATTCATCTTGGTTGACAGTCCAGTTTCTAAAAGAGAACCATCTAAGGACCATTTCTGCTAAGTCTTGTTCAAACTGGCTAAGCGGTTTCAGACTAGAAGATTTTTAAATGAATTTTCCTATAGGGTCCAATATTTAACAAAGGTCGGTGTGGCAGCAATCTTGGTTGACAATCTGGGTGTTTCTGAAAGAGGACCTCCTAAGGACCAATGCTGCCAAGTCTGGCTCCAATATGTCAAGTGGTTTCAGACAAAAAGATTTTTCAATGAATTTTTCCATAGGGCCCTATGTTAAACTAAGTTCAGGTGTGGCGGCCATCTTGGTAGTCAGTCTGGGTCATCGCACAAAATTCTGAAAGAGGACCATCTAAGGACCATTGCTACCAAGTCTAATTCTAATTGGCTTAGTTGTTTCAAACGATTTTTGAGTGATTTTCCCATAGGGTCCTATGTTAAACTAAGTTCTGCTGTGGCGGCCATCTTGGTTCATAGTCCACGAAATCAGACACATTTCTGAAAAAAGACCTCCTAAGGACCAATGCCGCCAAGTCTGGCTCCAATGTGTCATTGGTTTCAGACAAGAAGATTTTTCAATGAGTTTTCCTATAGGGCCCTATGTTAAACTAAGTTCGGTTGTGGTGGCAATCCTGGTTGACAGTCCGGGTCATCGGACACACCTCTGTAAGAGGACCATCTAAGGACCATTGCTGCCAAGTCTGGTTCCAATAGGTCAAGAGATTTAAGACAAGAAGATTTTTCAATGAATTTTCCCATAGGGCCCTATGTTAAACTAAGTTCGGCTGTGGCGGCCATCTTTGTTAACAGTCCGGGTCATTGGACAAATTCTGAAAGAGAACCTCGTAAGAACTATTACTGCCAACTTTGGTTGCAACTGGACTTGTAGTTTCATATAAGAAGATTTTTGAAAGTCACCCCCCTTTTTTTTCTATTTTTAGTAACAGCAGCCATCTCGGTTGGAAGTCGGGGATGCCAGACATAATTTTGGAAGGGGGCCACCCAAGGACCATTCCACCAAAGTTTGGTATCATTTGGCCCAGTGGTTTGAGAGGAAAAGATCTTTAAAGGATAGTTTACGCTGGATGCCGACTTTAAAGGGCAAAAACTCCTATAAGGGGTCAATCAACGATTTTGGTCATATGACTTATTTGTAGATCTTACTTTGTTGAACATTTTTGCTGTTTACAATTTGTCTTTATCTATAATAATATTCAAGATAATAACCTAAAACTGCAAAATTTCCTTAAAATTAACAATTCAGGGGCAATAACCCAACAAAGGGTTGACCGATTCGTCTGAAAATTTCATGACGGGTAGATCTTGACCTGATGAACATTTTTACCCCTGTCAGTTTTGCTCTAATTGCTTTAGTTTTTGAGATATAAGACAAAAACTGCAGTTTACCCCTATGTTCTATTTTTAGCCATGTCGGCCATGTTGGTTGGCAGGCGAGGTCATCGGACATATTTTTTAAACTAGATACCCTAATGATGCTTGTGGCCAAGTTTGGTTCAATTTGGCCCAGTAGTTTCAGAGGAGAAGATTTTTGTAAAAGTTAACGGACGACGACGGACGACGGACGCCAAGTGATGAGAAAAGCTCACCTGACCCTTTGGGTCAGGTGAGCTAAAAATGGGTTGACCAATTTGTCTGAAAATTTCATGGCAGGTAGATCTTGACCTCATAAATATTTTTACTACTGTAAATTCAGAAATTATTGCGTGCATTTATTATTGCAATATTGTCATTTTAGACCAAAATACAATTTTAATCTTAGCGATATTGAGAAAAACTACACTTCATTCATATCAAAAATTACAAAATGCGAGTTTAAATTATTGCGATAACAACCCTGTCGCATTTTTCGCAATAATAAAAACATCGCAATAATTTCCGAATTTACAGTACTTGACTACTTGACAGTTTGCTCTAACTGCATTAGTTTTTGAGTTTTGAGATATGAGCCAAAAAGTGCATTTCCACCTATGTTCTATTTTTAGCCATGGCAGCCACATTTCTCAACGGACAAAAAAAAAATAAAACATACAATTGATACTAGATACCCTATGGGATCTTTCAGCCTATGTTTGGCTGAAACTGATCTTGTAGTTTCAGGGGAGAAGATTTTTAAAAGTTTAACAACGATGAAGAGAAAACTGTGAAAAATTGTCTTTAAAGGGCAAAAACTCCTATAAGGGGTCAATTGACGATTTTGGTCATGTTGACTTATTTGTAGATCTTACTTTGCTGAACATTTTTGCTGCTAACAGTTTGTCTTTATCTATAATTATATTCAAGATAACAGCCTATAACTGCAAAATTTCCTTAAAATTAACAATTCAGGGGCAATAACCCAACAAAGGGTTGGCCGATTCATCTGAAAATTTCATAGCCGGTAGATCTTGACCTGATGAACATTTTTACTCCATGTCAGTTTTCTAAATTCTTTAGTCTTTGAGATATAAGCCAAAAACTGAAGTTTACCCCCTATGTCCTATTTTTACCCATGGCAGACATGTTTCTTTACAAGATGAGAAAATAAAACACAAACTTTATTCTAGATACCCTAAGGATCATTCAGACTAAGTATGGCTGTAATTGGTTCAGTGGTTTCACAGGAGAAGATCTTTGAAAAAGGTTACAATGGATGGACGACGGATGCTAAGTGATGGCAAAAGCTCACATGTCCTTTTAGGACAGGTGAGCTAATAAGATCAGCTTGTTAAACGGTTTCTCAAAAAAGTCCTGGAAAACTATTATTTTGGCAATAATTTCTATGTCTAAGTCCAATAACTCTCACAACTAGATGTACTGTGAGCAAAGCTCACAAAGGATACCCCCCGCTTTGAAGTCCAATTATCTCCCTTATGTGATATCGGAAAGCAAACATTTTTCTTCATGCACATCTCTGGATGATGTACTTCCTTTCTGTAAAGTTTCATTGAAATCCATTGAGCGGTCTAGGAGGAGTTGCGCTTACGAGGTTCATATATAATGTATAAACCAAAAAAAATAGAAGTCCAATAATCTCCCTTGTGTGATATCGAAAAGCAAACATTTTTCTTCATGCACATCTCTGGATGATGTACCTCCTTTCTGTAAAGTTTCGTTGAAATCCATTTAGCGGTCTAGGAGGAGTTGCGCTTACGAGGTTCATATATAATGTATAAGCCAAAAAAAATAGAAGTCCAATTATCTCCCTTGTGTGATATCAGAAAGCAAAGATTTTTCTTCATGCACATCTCTGGATGATGTACTTCCTTTCTGTAAAGTTTCGTTGAAATCCATTGAGCGGTCTAGGAGGAGTTGCGCTTACGAGGTTCATATATAATGTATAAGCCAAAAAAAATAGAAGTCCAATTATCTCCCTTGTGTGATATCGGAAAGCAAAGATTTTTCTTCATGCACATCTTTGAGTGATGTACTTCCTTTCTGTAAGGTTTCGTTGAAATCCATTGAGCGGTCTAGGAGGAGTTGCGCTTACAAGATATATGGACAGACGGACAGACGGACAGACAGACAGACGGACGGACAAGGTGATTCCTATATACCCCCCCAAACTTTGTTTGCGGGGGGTATAAAAATAGAAGTCCAATTATCTCCCTTGTGTGATATCGGAAAGTAAAGATTTTTCTTCATGCACATCTTTGGATGATGTACTTCCTTTCTGTAAAGTTTCGTTGAAATCCATTTAGCGGTCTAGGAGGAGTTGCGCTTACGAGGTTCATATATAATGTATAAGCCAAAAAAATTAGAAGTCCAATTATCTCCCTTGTATGATATCGGAAAGCAAAGATTTTTCTTCATGCACATCTTTGGATGATGTACTTCCTTTCTGTAAAGTTTCGTTGAAATCCATTTAGCGGTCTAGGAGGAGTTGCGCTTACGAGGTTCATATATAATGTATAAGCCAAAAAAAATAGAAGTCCAATTATCTCCCTTGTGTGATATCGGAAAGTAAAGATTTTTCTTCATGCACATCTTTGGATGATGTACTTCCTTTCTGTAAAGTTTCGTAGAAATCCATTGAGCGGTCTAGGAGGAGTTGCGCTTACGAGGTTCATATATAATGTATAAGCCAAAAAAAATAGAAGTCCAATTATCTCCCTTGTGTGATATTGGAAAGCAAAGATTTTTCTTCATGCACATCTTTGGATGATGTACTTCCTTTCTGTAAAGTTTCGTTGAAATCCATTGAGCGGTCTAGGAGGAGTTGCGCTTACAAGATATATGGACAGACGGACAGACGGACAGACGGACAGACAGACAGACGGATGGACAAGGTGATTCCTATATACCCCCCCAAACTTTGTTTGCGGGGGGTATAATAATTATGCAATCAACCCGAAACTCAAACTTGATCTGTAACTCGTCATTACAAGCTCACAAACGAAAAATAAGATCAGTTGGCTAAGTGGTTTCTGAAAAAAAAGTCTGGAAAACTATTATTTTGGCAATAATTCCTATTTCCAAGGGCAATAAATCTCACAATAATTATTCGATGAGTGTGAAACGCAGGTAGCGACTATAGGTTTGCAACGCTGGTAGGGGAATATAGGTTTGCAACACCAGTAGGGGACAAATTATGGCATTAAACAAGATAGAATAGATGATAAAAATCTCAGCTGGAGATAATACCTGGTTTTGCAATACATTTCTTCATAACATAAACATGTTGAAATTATGGATGTACACCTCTGAGGAGCCAAAAGTTTCTAGAATTAGTTGGATTATAATATTTTTTAAATTCATTAATATTTTCCACTTGTATCACATGTTTTGGAAATAATTTCCAAACGAAATTTCAATGAGACTGAAACATCAGAAGTATACATCCTTAAGTATTAAAAAGATAAAACAGATAATAACAAGAGGCTCCCAGAAGCCTGTATCGCTCACCTGGACTATGTCCATCTTAACTGGCAGCCTGGAACATTGCTGTTAAGCCAACTGTTTCACTGGTTTCAAACAAGAAGATCTTTCAGTGATTTTTCCAATTAGGTCCTATGTTAAACTATGTTCGGCTTGGGTGGCCATCTTGGATGACGGGTGGGGTCATCAGATATAGTTCTGAAAGAGGACCAACTAAGGACCATTGCAAAGTTTTGTTCCAAATGGCCCAGTGGTTTTAGACAAAAAGATCTTTAAGTAAATTTCCCATATGGTACTATGTTTAACTCTGCCAGCCATTTTGGATGGTTGGCGGGATCATCAGAAATATTTCTGAAAAAGAGCCATTTAAGAACCATTGCTGTCAACTTTTGTTCCAATTGGCCCAGTGGTTTCAGACAAGAAGATCTTTAATTAAATTTTGCTACAGGATCCTATGTTAAACTTTGTTCGGCTCCGGCGGCCATCGGATATAATTCTGAAAGAGGACCACGTAAGGACCACAGTTTCAAGCACTTCTAGATAAGATATGTAAAGAATTCTTCCATTGTTCAATGTTAACAATGTTAAACTAAGTCCAGCTGTAGCAGCCAGCTTGGATTCAAATTGACACGAAAACAAAACTTTTCATAGCAGACATTTATCTAAGGATCTTCATGCAACAAAAACATTTCAATTGGCTTAGTATTTCCTGACAAGACCTTTGTACAAATTTCCCCATTGGGTCCAATGTAAAACTAATCTGGCTGTGGAGACCATCTTGAATTTCAAATCGGCATAAAAAAACATAACTATTGTAGAGGTTCATCCAATGCTTGTTCATACATAATTACAACAGTTCATCCAATGCTTGTTCATACATAATTACAACAGTTCATCCAATGCTTGTTCATACATAGAACTATTTAATTGGCTAGGTAGTTTCTGACAAGAAAACTTTTGTACAAATTTCCCATAGCGTTTATTGTTAAACTAAGGCCATCTTGAATTTCCAATCGATACAAAAAACATAAATTTTGAAGAGGTTCATCCAATGCTTGTTCATACATAAAAACATTTCAATTGGCTTCGTAGTTTCAGACAAAACCTTTATACAAATTTCCCCAAAGGGTCCAATGTTAAACTAAGTCTGGCTGTGGTGGCCATCTTGATTTTCCGATCGTCACAAAAAAATAACTTGTGTAGAGGTTCATCCAATGCTTGTTTATACATAAAAACATTTCAATTGGTTTGGTAGTTTCTGACAAGACCTTTATACAAATTTCCCCATAGGGCCCAATGTTAAACTTAGTCCGGCTGTGGCAGCCATCTTGAACTTCCGATCGGCACAAAAAACATATATTTTGTAGAGGTTCATCCAAGGATCATTCATGCAACAAATCAATTCAATTCATTCAGTTGTCTCTGAAAAGAAGAGCTTTGAAGATAAGTCCAATCAGAATGAATTATCTGCCCTTGGCGGCCATGCTGAATATCCAATTAACATTCCTTGCCAAGTTTGGTTCAATTTGGACTGGTGGTTTCTGAGAAGAAGATGAAAAATGTGAAATGTGGACAGACGACGGACGGTTGGCAGATGGACAACGGACGCAAAGTGATGGCAAAAGCTCACATGGCCTTTTAAAATTTGTGCTGTAAAAGTGAAATTTACAAATTTCCCAATTTGTTATTTCGATAATTTTTCCCAAATGGAAAGGCACAGGCACCTTTGAAAAAAAAATTGAAAAATCACTGTCTATTGTTGAGAAATGTTGTCTCATAACGCCTACAAAATTTGTTGAATCAAAATGGCGGTACAGTATACACGTCTACACTTCATAACAATAAATCCAAACAAATATGAGGCTATCATAGTGGTTTCAGAGGAGATGCGTGCAGAAGGTGTTGTGGACGGACGGACGGACGGACGGACGGACAGACGGACGAATACTATTACCATGTCCCTCCGTGGCTCTGAGGCCAGGGAACAAAAATAAGCAACAGAACATGATCTAGTAAGTTTCTCAATATTTTACTTTAATTCCATAATAATTTTCTTCAAAACACATTTCTATCTAAATAAACACTTTTTCTCATCTGAGCACTTAATCCTACCAAATATGGAAGGAATCCGCCAAGCAGTGTCAGAGAAGATGGATGGGCTGGGGACAATTATCAAATAGCCCCTAATATATCCTGGGTTCCCAGGTGGTAGACATCTTGCGATTTTGAAGAAAATTTGTACATAACCATGTAAAGTTTGGATTTTAATACCCTGAACTTGTGACAAATGTTATGAAAAATTTAAAGCAGCAACTTTAAGAGGTGCTACAGATACAAAATAGGCTAAGAAAATGATAAAAAACATTTTGTGACAAAGACAGATAAACATGGGTAATCCAGTACATGTATACCACTGCTATTCTTTTATTGTTTGACTTTCTGCAAATTTAATTATTGGATATTTCTATTTTGCCTATATTATTATTCAAAATACTTTAATACAGATTATATAAAATTTCCATATTAAAAGATTAAAAGAATTTTATTAGAGATTTACCCAATAGTTTTTACCTGTGGGATACACAAATTAATATGCTAGTGTTTGCTCAATTTACTAGATTATATTAAACAGATTTTAATGACATTATCAATAATGCTTAAAGTAATTATTGTGTGACAGTTGATTGATAGTTTATGTCAATTTTTCAGGAAAATAAAGATAAATGAAATTAAAAGATAAAATATGCAGTCTATGAATGGTTCAGAAGATGTCAACTGTCAAGAAAAACATGCCTTTGTTTTTCAATAGCAAAAATACAGTTCTAAGAAATATAGTAAACTCACCAACCAAGAACACAGATAAATGAATTAAATTTTAATTCCAGATAAACAATCGATAAATTGGAATTGCCAGAATACAGAAGGTAAAAATGGACAACATGTATAGTTTGTCTTGTTATTTTGCTGGGACAAAGAAAACGTATCATATTATGAATAATTTGTGAATTATTCTTCAAGAAACTAAATGTGCTCTTGATAATTCTATTTTTAGTAAAATTGACCTTGGCCTTTGAACCAATGATCTAATCAAAGTGCTGGAAATCATCACTGGAAAGATTGCAATTGTAGTTAGGTATAATTTCAAATGAAATTTTATCACAGACTTTTTCTCTGCTATGAGATCAATTACAATGAAAGTATTTCCTTTTTGCCTGAAATATTGAGTAATTTTTGAGTTCAATGTGTTCAAATAATAAATTTTACTAAAATATTTGTTATTGAATCGTAATTTCACTTGACATGACTTACACAAGAGGCTCGCCAGAGCCTGTATTGCTCACCTGGAGTCTGGTTTTCATCGGACAATTAATCAACTATTTGACCAAGTTTGTTGCAATTGGTTCAATTGTTCAGGGAAAATTTATTTGACAAAAAAAGGGCAATAACTCCTAAATGGGTTTTGGGATTTCCTTTAAATTTTCAGGGTAGGTAGATCTCAACATGGCAAACATTTTTCAAATTTACATTTCACTTCTATCTCAAATAGTTTTGGAGATAAATGACGAAAAATGTTAAATTTTGAAAATTTGATGTAAAAAGGGCAATAACTCCTAAATGGGTTTTGGGATTTCCTTCAAAATTTCATGGTAGGTAGATCTTGTCATGCTGATCAATTTTACCCCACATCAGATTTTTTATATCTGTAACGGTTTTTAAGTTATAAGCCAAAAACAACACATGCACCCCTATATTCTATTTTTAGCTACGACAGCCATGTCAGATCAAAATAAACTGAGGACGGTTTGTAGAGGACAAGTCATAGATCATTCCTATTAAGTTTCAAACCAATCGGCCTAGCGGTTTCAAAAGAGAAGATTTTTTAATGAAAAAATTTTGAAAATTTGACAAAAAAAGGGCAACAACTCCTAAATGGGTTTTGGGATTTCCTTTAAAATTTCAGGGTAGGTAGATCTCAACATGGCAAACATTTTTCAAATTTACATTTCACTTCTATCTCAAATAGTTTTGGAGATAAATGACGAAAAATGTTAAAATTTTGAAAATTTGACAAACTAGAGGCTCTCAAGAGCCTGTATCGCTCACCTGGATTTAACTTTTCACCTTGAGCACAGCTAAAAATTTAAGTGTTGCAGTCAATTTGGCTATTTTTTTCTATAGGATTCTATGTTAAACTAATTTCAGCTGTGGCAGTCATCTTGGTTTAGTCCAGGTCAACAGATACATTTCTAAAAGAGAACCATCTAAGGATCATTTCTGCTAAGTCTTGTTCCAACTGGCTAAGCGGTTTCAGACAAGAAGATTTTTAAATGAATTTTCCTATAGGTTCCAATATTTAACAAAGTTCAGTGTGGCAGCCATCTTGGTTGACAATCCGGGTGATCGGACATATTTCTGAAAGAGGACCTCCTAAGCACCAATGCTGCCACGTCTGGCTCCAATATGTCAAGTGGTTTCAGACAAGAAGATTTTTCAATGAATTTTTCCATAGGGCCCTATGTTAAACTAAGTTTGGATGTGGCGGCCATCTTGGTTGACAGTCTGGGTCATCGCACAAAATTCTGAAAGAGGACCTCCTAAGAACTATTACTGCCAACTTTGGTTCCAACTGGACTTGTAGTTTCATATAAGAAGATTTTTGAAAGTCACCCCCCCTTTTTTTCTACTTTTAGTAACAGCAGCCATCTCGGTTGGAAGTCGGGGATGCCAGACATAATTTTGGAAGGGGGCCACCAAAGGACCATTCCACCAAAGTTTGGTCTCAATCGGCCCAGTGGTTTGGGAGGAAAAGATCTTTAAAGGAAAGTTTACGCTGGATGCCGTCTTTAAAGGGCAAAAACTCCTATAAGGGGTCAATCAATGATTTTGGTCATGTTGACTTATTTGTAGATCTTACTTTGTTGAACATTTTTGCTGTTTACAATTTGTCTTTATCTATAATAATATTCAAGATAATAACCTAAAACTGCAAAATTTCCTTAAAATTAACAATTCCGGGGCAATAACCCAACAAAGGGTTGACCGATTCGTCTGAAAATTTCATGACAGGTAGAGCTTGACCTGATAAACATTTTTACCCATGTCAGTTTTGCTCTAATTGCTTTAGTTTTTGAGATATAAGACAAAAACTGCAGTTTACCCCTATGTTCTATTTTTAGCCACGTCGGCCATGTGGGTTGGCAGGCGGGGTCATCGGACACATTTTTTAAACTAGATACCCTAATGATGCTTGTGGCCAAGTTTGGTTCAATTTGGCCCAGTAGTTTCAGAGGAGAAGGATTTCGGAATTTCCTTCAAAATTTCAGGGAAGGTAGATCTTGTCATGCTGATCAATTTTACCCCGTCAGATTTTCGATATCTGTAACGGTTTTTGAGTTATTAGCAAAAAACAGCAATTTACCCCTATGTTCTATTTTTAGCAACAGTTGCCATGTTTTTCATCGGATCAATATAAAATGAGGATAGTCTGTGGAGGACATGTCATATATCATTCCTATGAAGCCTCGATCCAATCTGCCCAGCCGTTTCAGAGGAGAAGATTTTTGAAAAAGTTAACGACGGACGCCAAGTGATGGCAAAAGCTCACATGGCCTTTTAGGCCAGGTGAGCGAAAAAATTTAGACTCCAATGCATGTCTGAGTTAACAGATAATAGTTAGGTTTTTCTCGAATAATGGGTCCATTAAAGAAATAAAAGTCACATTAGTAAATGCACAATTAATTTTGACAATAAATTAATTTAAAAGTAATGTTCCCAAGAACGGATGATAACTCGCTACCCTATTATACTTGAATGGAACAGAAGGTAAACAATCAAAATGGCTGTATTTTCAAACATGGATGGAAATGTGTCAAAAATGTTAGTTTTAATGTATTTGGGACCAGGGCTCAGCCTACTTCAGGATGACAGGAAGGACTCCTCTCTGAAGCTAACAAGGAAAAGTAGATGGAGAGAGGGAGAAGTCATTACGTGACGTTCCAAAGCACCAATCAGCACTGATTATGTTTTTCTTTGAAGAGCTAGTCTTATTTTAATGTTTTTTTGAAAGAAATTAAGATTCATTCTCTGATTTACAGTTCAACTGGGTTAAGGCAAATTTAACTTGCATGCCTTCTAAGCCAGTCTACAAGATGTGTACAACAGTGTCAACATAAAGAAGTTCATAAAATCGAATCATTAATTCATTCACAGTATCTTTCTCATTGTTTTTAAATTATTGTTATTCCGGTCCGACTTGTCAGTGGGCTGAGTAAATTTACCATATTTTTCTTATTGGATTATTTTCCTGTGATTACTGATTGAAAAAAATGGTGGCATGGACTTTATTTTCACTACACGAGTAGGAGTTTCCTCAAAATAACAGTTGTCAAATTCGCAATTTGGACCAATGAAATGGATCAGGTGATTAATTAAATCTATAGTCAACTCAAAATTCGCTTTTGACACCAGTTCAGGTGACTTCAACTTCACTTTTGACGAGAGTTGGGGCGAAGTGAAACACTTCTTTGCCCTCCAGGTTAAGCCAATTGGGACAATTCTATATCTGTATATATGCCCTCAGTGGAAATGAAACTGGAATCTATCTTCGTAGATTCGTTCTGATAAATTCATCCGCTGTGCATCATGTCTTCAAAATAATGTTCAGGAATTCATTTCATTTTTTGGGAAATTTTGGTAAATAACAAAGATTATGTTTAGTTAAAAATATTAGTTCAAATATTATCAACAAGAAAGTACTTGTAATTTAAAAAATGCTGTCATCTTTGAACTACTATATAAATGCTTTAGTTTTTGAGATATAAGCCAAAAACTGCAGTTTAACCCTAACCTATTTTTAGCCATGGCGGCCATGTTTTGCGACGGACAAGAAAATAAAACATAAACTTTTAGTTCAGTGGTTTCAGAGGAGAAGATCTTTGAAAAAGTTTATGAAGGAAGACAGACGCCAAGTGATCGCAAAGGCTCACGTCCTTTTACGACAGGTGAGCTAATAATAAAACCAATTTCAGATAATCTATAGTTATCAATTCTTCATCTTTGTTATGGAGAAATCGAATTTTCTTTGTCAATTTCCATAATTAAATCTAGATGACTAATATGATGCATACTCAAAGCAACTGATCTTTAATTATTACAAAAAGATGTCCAAATGTTTACTAAATGTTCTCAATCAAAAATTCTCGTCCTTTAATACAAATTATGAAGATAAACATTCCAAGATTCCATACACTTTTATTATACATTAATACAATCAAGGCACTGCAAGTAAAGTTCACAATGGATACACTAAATTTATCTAACTGAAAATATCTTATCCGTAAAAAATATCAGGATATAAACTTGATGTACATTGTAAGTCAGAATTTTACACTTGTAAGATGGGCAGTAGTTTAAGTTTTTAATTTTACTTATACAGTAGAACTTCAATGGCTCGAACTCCAAAGGACCGTCAAAATCTGAGTTATTGGTAGTTCGAGTTTCCGAAATTTGTTCAAGAATGAAGAATTGCCAGAAGTATCAGTATACAAGTTTGGTATAGCTAATCATAACAATGAAATATTTCTTAATTAAAATTTAACAGGTTGATCACTAGTCAACAGTTATCATGACATCTTTATTACATTTTAACCGTTAATATTAACCTGTCAGATTCATCTATTTGTATTAAATCTGTGATTGTTTGATGCATGCATGTAAGTATAAGGCAACAAGATTGTCCATTTAATTATCGAGTTGGAGTTTTCAATGTAAAATACACTATTTTGTAATTGTTGGAACCAAAGTTTTTGTTCGACTTTTCGGGAAATCGGTGTATGAGAAATGGGGCTTTTTCAACATGAAAATAGAGGGAAAATTTACAGGACTATCAAAATGGTTCCAGCCATCAGTGGTGTTCGAGCTACCGAAGTTTGACTGTATCTACAACTAGACAAGTTTCAAGTTTTAAACCTGTATAGAGTACAGATGCAGACAGGATGGGCAGGAATACAATATTCGAATCATTACAAGTATAAAAAAATAATTGACTCAAAGTTGTACACTAATAAGAAATGTTAACTTTTTTTAAATACTCCCTCTATCACACAGTGTCTTTCCTCCTAAACTGGTCCCATTATTTTATTGAAATACATGTTACAAAATCATTACATGTGCATGCTGTCAGTTTGATATCATATAAAACTTACAAATATGTCTCAGATGGAATGATTTGGCATCTATTCAAACACTTCTGAGAAATATACCCAAAATTCAGAAATTTACACCAGTCACTATTTAATAATAAGATGCAATAAAGTGGTGTTATAGTATCACCTTTGGAACCAAACTAATTCAAAATGAAATTGGTTTTAAAGTATTAATAGTAAAAGTCGATTCAACTTTTTATAATCAACGAAGCTAGAGAAACAGATTTTAGCACTTGTCCAGTGGTGTTGCTGAAGACCATAGGTCGACCTCTAAATGTAAACATTTTCCCTTTTTTCAATGCTTTGACGTTCTGGATCATCAAATACAGCCTTGAAAGAGAACCACCTTAGGACCTCTGCTGCCCAGATTGGTTCCTATTGGCTCAGTTGTTTCAGACAAGATCTTTCATTAAATTTTCCCATAGGGTCCCATGTTAGATTTATGGACCAAGTGAGCTAAAACACACAAGAATCAGGACACATCTTTTCTGTTATATATATAACTTACCTAACAATCAAGTCTTGTAAAGTTAATTTTAATGGATCTCTGGGTTTAACCATATCAAATATTTCATCTTTAACATCTTGGAATGATATGGGTTCCTGTCCATGTAACTTCATCTGTTCCTGGATGGCCTGTATTATAATGATGAATAATTTTATAATTAGATAATTACATGTAACTCTATGATGGAAAGGTCAAAATGGAAAGAAAATGATTGTTACAAAGTATACTGGTAAGAGACTTTTTCATTAACCTAGTGGAAATCTGTCAACAAGTTTCTTTGAGAACTGATCCAATGAAAATATTTCAATCAAAAACATTGTAGTCAAATAAATGTAAAAATTTTCTTTACAATCTAAGAATTTATGTGGTTATATCTTGATATAAACCACATAGTCAAATAAGAAATTTTATCTCATTTATGATAAAATATGGGAGACAACTCTGTTACCATGAAAAATATTTTTTTAATCAAAAGAATTGTTAACTTCTAAATGAAGGTTATTATTATACCTTTGAAGTATACATTGATACAAATGACCCTTACAAGTATGATTCTACATAAGACATCTGTCAATAAGCCCAGATGTATTAGAAGACGTAATTTCAGATATTCTCTTTCTCAGTAATGAGGGCAAAGTCAATCTGAGATAAGCAGATATGGACATTATTTTGGAAAGGGACCATTCAATCACATTGGCAACACATTTCAAAGATCTCATTGACTTTGGACTAATGGACTTCTAATAAACAGTAAAGGCATAAGTTCTAATGGCCTTTTGGTTTGGTAGGCTTAAAAAATAATATAAAATCTTACCCTAAAGAAATAATTTAATGCAAACACATTCAAATATCCTTTGTGTTGAGCATCTAGTATTCTAAATAAATATCTTAATGCTTGTGGTTCCTTCTTATTTTCTAGGGCTAATACAAAATCTAAATAAGTCTTGTAATCCTAAAATAGAAAAAATACATTGTAATTAAATTATGGTATATAAATAAATTCTATTCAAAAACAGAGACATGGAATAGTTGCCAATAACTTTCTTGCGTTTGACATTTGGAACCACTCTCTAGAATTTTACATCAAGGTTTTGAATATTCTGTGACTCTGATTTTTCAATAAAGCATTTTTCTACCTTCTAAGTCTGGCCTGGGCCCCTATGAATTAGGAAAACATGCTTTAAAACTAATCAAAGTGCTGCAAAGCAGTGGTGGAAAGATTGCAACTGTAGTTGTTTATAATTTCAAATTGAATTTTATCAGAGATTTGTTCTTTGGTAGGCGAGATCAATTACAGTGAATGTATTCCTTTTTTTCGCCCCGAAATATTGATTTTTTTTCTTCCAAAATTGATGTACATTACGTGGTATGGAAACCAGGATATAATTTTCATTAAGAGTTCAATGGGTATTAAGGCTCAAGTTTTAGCAACAGTCAAGTTTTAGTGTCAATATTCGAAATCTTTGTGGAGGTGTTCGAATCTGACTGAAGACTGAAATTCAGGTGAAGGTCTCAGACAGCCATGTACCCACCAAGGACTATCTAAAGACAAAATACAGTTGGTCTATGTATTGCAATTGCTGAGAAATGTAAATTATCCCAAAACATGAAACAAATCACTCATGCATCAAATTGCGTTCAAGGTCAAAAGGTAGGTGTCATACTGATATGTACCCACTAAGAACTATCTATTGACCAAATATGGTGGGTCTAGGTATTACACTGCTCAGAAATGGACTTAATCTAAACAAGAGGCTCAGTGGGCTGAGCCTGTATTGCTCACCTGGCCATTCTGTTTCACGGACCGAGAAGATTTATGCAAATTTTGTAAAGGACCTTCCATAGATGCTCCATACCAAACATCAGTTCATTTGGCTTTACCATTTCAGAAGAGAAGAAGTTTTAAATTTCGACAAATCAGAACATGTAAATGCTCATGACGGCCATTTTGTTTCACGGACCGGGATGAGTTATGCAAATTTGGTAAAGGACCTTCCACAGATGCTCCATACCAAAAATCAGTTCATTTGGCTGTACGGTTTCAGAGAAGAAGAAGTCTTAAATTTTGCCCAATCAGAACATGTAAATGCTCATGGCAGCCATTTTATGTCATGGACCGGGATAATTTATGCAAATTTTGTAAAGGACCTTCCGTAGATGCTCCATACCAAAAATCAGGTTATTTGGCTTCACGGTTTCAGAGGAGAAGAAGTTTTAAATGTCGACCAATCAGAACATGTAAATGGTCAAGGCGGCCATTTTGTTTCACGGACCAGGATGATTTATGCAAACTTTGTAAAGGACCTTCTATAGATGCTCCATACCAAAAATCAGTTAATTTGGCTTTAGGGTTTCAGATGAGAAGAAGTCTTAGATTTGGACCAATCAGAACATGAAAATGCTAATGGCGGCCATTTTGTTTCACCAACTGGGATAATTTATGCAAACTTTTTAAAGGACCTTCCATAGATTCTCCATACCAAAAATCAGTTCATTTGGCTTTACGGTTTCAGAGGGGAAGAAGTTTTAAATTTGGACCAATCAGAACATGTAAATGCTAATTGCGGCCATTTTTTTTTGACGGATCGGGATGATTTATGCAAACTTTGTAAAGGACCTTCCATAGAAGCTTCAGGCCAAGTTTCAGTTCAATAGGTCCAGAGGTTTCAGAGGAGAAGATGAAAATTTATAAGTTTATAGACATACGGACGACGGACGCCAAGTGATGGTAAAAGTTCACATCTCCTTTTAGGACATGTGAGCAAAAAATGTGACAAAGTCAATCTAGCAGGAAATTGAAGTCGTCCAGAGACAGGTGTCAGACTGCTATGTGCCTACAAGGAATTATCTATTGAACGGGCTTAGGTACTATAGTTTCTAAGAAATGGACTTAATCACGAAAATGTGACACAGGTCACTCCACGATGAAATTTAGGTCAAGGTCAAAAGGTGGGTGTCAGACTGACATGTACCGACCAAGAATATGGTGGGTCTAGGTATTATAGTTGCTAAGAAAGGGATTTAACCATGAAAATGTGACAAAGTCACTCATACATGAAATTTAGGTCAAGATCCAGAGCCAAGTGTTAGGCTGGCATGTGCCCACTAAGAACTATCTATTGACCAGGCATGGTGGGCTTAGGTATTACAGTAGATTTAAGTGATTTCAAGAGAATCCTGCTAAAATCAGTTAAAACAATAAAGATTATAAAATTAATTTAAAGCTTAAAGAACAAGATTTCTCAAATATTTCAATGTATGACCAACTGTCTAATTTACAACAATAATCAAAATGATAAGAGACAGACAAACAAGATTACTTACCATTTCTCCTTCATATGTCAAACATTCCTGAAAAACTCTATCTAAAAATACATCTGTAAGTGTACCAGTACCATACCTAAATAAAATATTATAAATGAAAAATTATTTCACACTTTTTTTCTCTATATGGCTTTAATACAATTTATTTTCTTATAAAATTTTAAAATTGTCTTTACTTCTATTAAGCATATGTAATTAGGCTTTATTCTATTGGCTAAGCATGTCATGTTTTTTTTATAAATTCTGTACTTCTAAAGTACAATGTACAATAACAGTCATAATGTTCACATTAAAGATTTTTCCTTAAAACTTCAAGGAAATCTTCTATCCTCCATAACACAAATTTCTGGAAAGTATATATAAAATGTCTTTCTGGAATAACATCATTGCTTTTGGTATTACTATGAAACCATGATAATCCCACCAGTACAAGTATGTAATATTTTAAAATGTTTGAAGGACCTTTTTATTAGAGCAAAATTTATATATCTTAAACCTAAGTGGTCTCAGGTAGAAAACAACATCAGCAGCTAATAACAATAGTAACATACTGATATATAATGATAAATTTGCTTGGCTGTGTAAATAGAATATTTCTCTGTAACTTACCTAGCCAATTCTTCTTTACTTAACATGCCATTATGATCTTTGTCTAAATTCAAATACTGCCCATAAACTCGTAAAGCTGATGGGGCAGAAAACCAGTTATTTTCTTGCATTTCTTTTGATAAGTCCTCGTCCCTAAGCTGAAAATAATGTGATATCACAGTAGTAAATAAGTAATATTTGTAAAGAGTCTCGTCTAGAAAGATCCACATGAACACATTTGGAATGATTTTCCTGTAGTTAAGCTATTTTTGAATGTTTATGTTCGTTATAAAAAATTCTTTCTTGAGTGCAAAAATACTGTACCAAATGCATTTTTTGTACATTAGACCTTTGGGCTGTTTATACTTACACTGAGACCAAAATAAATATTTAGAGACTGACATAGGAGTATATGCCCTATATGTAAAATACTGCACTACTAGGAGAAATTTAGTCCTTCTAGATTAGGCCCTGTAGGTAAAATACTGCACTACTAGGAGAAATTTAGTCCTTCTAGATTAGGCCCTATATGTAAAATAGTAATGATAAATTGTAAGTTATATGTAACCTTTCTGATATATGCATAGTAAGACGTAAAATGTCTTCCGATTGGTTAACATTTTTTGGTCTACTAAAATGAAGAGGAATCCCCCTGTTTTATTCCCCCTCTACATGTAGGTATTAAATTGTTAGGATTGACTGTAATTTTGTTTTTAATCTATTTGAAATAACCCCAAAGCATGTAGTGCACACTTTATAGTAGCTAACATTAGGTTATTTAGTGTTTACATACAGATTCTTACATTCTTTCGAGAGGATAATCGTATTTATCTTATTGAGATAGCTAGCTTATCTCATTTTCAAGTCTGAGCCTTAGTACAGTCTTGGCGAGGACTTTAAAATTCGATAATTCAACTATCAAGATCTGATAGATCAGATAAAATCTTGATTATTGATGTGAGAATCTGCTTCCCTAATGATTACTAAATAAATTTTCATATCTATTAAACCAAAATCACCTAAGGGTGCCTCCGTACTCCTAATAGTAATGCCATACACTCGCTCATTATGTTTACACACTGCTATGGTGTTATTGGTTGATTCTGAGAAATCCAAATGTAAAAGTCGATCTGATGGTATATGTCCTTTTTTCTTAACCTATCATCAACTGAGATCATCAGCAACCACACATTGATCAAATTTTTGACAAACAATGGGATCAGAAAGGATTAAATTGACAAAGAAAAAGACAATATGTGATTCTTTCATGGCTTCATATACCCCCCCCCCCCAAAAAAAAAAAAAAAAAATAATAGAGGCTCCCAGGAGCATGTATCGGTCACCTAGATTATGTCCATCTTGACTGGCAGCTTGGAACATTGTTGTCAAGCTCCAACTTGCTCACTGGTTTCAATCAAGATCTTTCAGTGATTTTCCCATTAGGTCCTATGTTAAACTATGTTCCGCTCTGGCAGCCATTTTCAATGCCGGACAGGTTCATGGGATCCACTGAAAGAGGACCAACAAAAGACTATTGCTGCCAATTTTTGTTCCAATCGGCCAAATAGTTTCTGACAAGAAGATCTTTAAGTAAATTTCCCATAGGGTCCTATGTTAAACTATGTTTGGCCCTGGAACCCATCTTGGATGAGGGGCAGGGTCATTGTAAGGACCATTGCTGCCTAATTTTGTTCCAACTTACCCAGTGGTTTCAGACAAGATCTTTAAATATTTTCCCATAAACTATGTTTGGTCCTGGCAGCCATCTTTGATGATGGGCAGGGTCAGCAGATAAAATTCTGAAAGAAGACCACCTAAGGACCATTGCTGCCAATTTTTGTTCCAATTGGCTTTGTGGTTTCAGACAAGCAGATCTTTAAGTAAATTTCCCATAGGGTCCTATGTTAAACTATGTTGGGCTCTGGTGGCTATCTTGGATGGTGGGCAGGGTCATTGAATATAATTTTAAAAGAAGGACCACCTAAGGACCATTGCTGCCAAGTTTTTTTCCAATTGGCAAAGTGGTTTCAGACAAGAAGACCTTTAAATAATTTCCAATTGAGTCCTATGTTAAACTATGTTTGGCTCTGGTGGCCATCTTGTATATTCCGATATACTTCTGAAAGAGGACCACCTAAAGACAATTACTTTTTTGTTCCAATTGGCCAAGTGGTTTCAGACAAGAAGATCTTTAAAAGAAAGTTAACGACAATGACAGACGAAGACTTCAAGTGATGGCAATAGCTACCATGGCCCTGTGGGCCAGGTGAGCTAAAAAAAAGAGGAAAACATGGCTTAGATACTTAGATACATACTAAACTCATAAGAAAATAGTCAAAAACAAGTTTTCATTAGGTTTTTTTCTTATTTAATTGAACATATTCTTTTATTCTCTGAAAATAAAATATCATTGAGGAGAATAATTCCCTGTACTTATTTTCACAAAATATACCAATACTAATTTGAAGTTCAGTGTCTGTTAGCAGGACAGAACTTTTCGAAATGGAAAACTTTCAACAATTTTGTCTTTAAAATATTTAGGGTATGGATAATATTATTCAATATAAGCACTTTTCAAACTCTTGCTTCAGGCACAAGTCTATTTTCACATTTTCTTTGTCTCAATCTGTAATCATACAAAAGATATGTTACATCTAAGGAATTAAGTGGATATATTACCTCTAATAAATCATCTAGGAAACTACAAGCTAATATATCCTGAATCTTTATCCTGCCTGTTCTCATTGGATCCAAGAAAAAGAAGAATTTTCTGACAGCTGTACATACATAAAATGAATAGAATGATCTCTCTAATCCATTCAACTACAATAAACAAGAATTAAAAAATCTGCTATATAATTCATTTTTTTAACTGCAAGTATGAATGCTAAATTGAGATCCTCAAATAAATTAGCTATGTTTATATAAATTGTTACGCAGGTTCTGTTCCAACATAGCTTATACTAGCTGAAGCAAAAGTTAAAAAAATATTGATTACCGTAATAGCCCTAATTATTGGATGGCCTAATTATTCGACAATTTTGAAAATCCAAGGAAGATTGAATTTTTTGATAACTCTATTTTTTCGACTATTTTAAAATGGTCAAAGTTATGATCATTGTTCTCAGGTGTGACAGTCAGTAATTTTAACTTCTTAGGTAAGTTAATTACTTTCAGTCTTTCTCAAGCATTGTTTCGTCTTTCTAAACCATTTAAACTATCTATCTTAATAAATTTGATTGAAACAAGATCAATTTTTAGGTCAATTTTATTGAATTTTTCCTACCTGGAAGTTTACTTTTGAAAAGAAATCTGAAACAAGTTTGGAATGGAATTGCATATCTTGATTTACATTGACCAGGTCCATCATATGGAGTAAAAAATGACAAGGATATAGACAGAAATACGAAAACTATTTTTCGACGATTTTCCAATCTTCCTAAAAAACTAGGTGTATTTTAGTGTCAAATAAATAAAGTAAGTACGGTAAATACTGTATTTTTGTAAAATATATATACAGTAAATTTACACTGTACTTGGTACGTGTGTAAACAAAATGTGGAGGAAATAGCAGTTAAATACAAGAAATTACACTGAGGTTCAATTGAAAGTCATACGGGTTACAGAAACCTTGAGTTGATTCATGATCTGTATGCAATTTTGACTTCCAGTTCAATTGATGACATTGTATTTTTTAACTGCCATAACAAATACAGCAATACACAGGTGTTTTTATTTGTAATTTTAATAAATTCACTTGATTTACATAATTGACATCAATTAACAGAAACAGTAATAATAAATAGTTTAAACGTGAATTACTAAAATTATGACAGGATTTATGGAAAGGAAATAAGTTGAATTGTATAAATATAAAATAATTTAACTTTTAGACTTGGGGACTGTGAAAACAGAATGACATAAGTGATACATTTGACTAAATTATATTAGACTTATCAGAATTGATTTTACTTAAAATAATAGGGAAAAGTGTTGGAACAGACAGATCCTGAACATATTGATTTTGAATAAAGAGTGTTCAACAAAAATATTTTCAAATGATTTAAAAACATATTTACCTGAGGCAGAGTTGGAATCAGTTCTAGTATATAATTCTCTAAGTCCTACAAAACAGATATTTATAAATCTAAACATTCAAGAAATAAATAGACCCTAGCCTATACTACACAGGTAAAGTTGTGCAAACATAAATCTGTTAATTTTGCAGTTTGCTGTTTGTGGCTATTTACATAAAAGTGTAGATATGAATTAAAAGAAAAATAAATCTTATACATGTATAAATTTACAATTTTAATTCTGGCTAAAAAAACTTCCCACTATCTTTATAAAGAAAGACATAAAAGATCAATACTACATTATATAAATTATACCAATAAACTTTGTGGAATTTTCAATTTGGCCAAAACAAACTAGAGGCTCCCAGATGCCTATATCGCTCACCTAGAAATCATTTGCAGAATAAATCATCTGACTAGGTCCATCTTGACTGGTAATCTGGAACATTACTGTCATGTTCGAATAGGCTCACTGGTTTTGCAAAATGGTTCACTGGTGTCAAACAAGAAGATCTTTCAAAAGGTACTATGTTAAACTATGTTTGAATCTGATGGCCATCTTGGATGACCGGCCGGGTTGTCGGATATACTTCTGAAAGAGAACCACCTAAGGACCATTGCTATCAAGTTTTGTTCCAATTGGCCAAGTGAGAATCAAGCAAAAGAAATAAACAGACAACAGACAAGAAGGTCTTTAAGTAAATTTCCCATAGGGTCCTGTGTTAAACTAGATGTACTGAGATCAAACCTCACAAAATGATACCCCCACCACTTACAACATCCTAATCCATGTCTTGGTAAGTCCTTGTTTTGGAAAAGAACAAGAGGCTCCCAAGAGCCTGAATCGTTCACCTGTTTTATTTTGTGTACCGGAAATTCTTGCATCAATGATTATTTTTGCTATTTAATGTATACCGTCGCAATTTTCTCCTTAATATTGACCTGTACAGCTAAAATATAGAATCCTGAACCCAAATAGATGTGGTTGCTAGGACTTTTTCATCCGTTGCTATTTTTCAGTCACCTTGACCCTTGACCTTTCTTTTTGACTTGTACAGGTAATTTATAAGGTCCTTAACTCAAATAAATGTGGTTGCTAAGGACTTTTTTATTGGTTGCTATGGACTTTTTCTTTGACCTTGACCTTAAAATTTACCTTGACCTTTCTTTTTGACTTGTACAGGTAAGATATACAGTCCTTAACCCAAATATACATGGTTGCTAGGGACTTTTTCATCGGTTGCTATGGATTTTTCAATGACCTTGACGCTCCATTTTACTTGTACAGCTACCATTTAATTTATTTCAAGTAATGCCCTACAAACGTTGCCATGTTTGTGGCCTGATCTGGACAAAATGAGGAAACTTTGTAAAAAACCTCCAACAGATGCTTCCTGTCAACACTCGTTCCATTTGGCCAAGTTGTTTCAGAGAAGAAGATTATCAACAAATGAAAGACAAGAACTGCCCATGATGGTCATGCTTGTTGCCTGATCGGGACGAAATGAGGAAACTTTGTAAAAAACCTCCATTAGATGCTTCCTGTAGAGTTTCGTTCTATTTGGCCTAGCGACTTCAGAGGAGATTTTTTTTTATATCAGCGAATTTTGCAAAGTGATTTCCGAGGAGAAGATTCTTTTATATTAGCCAATCAGAAACAAGAACTGCCAATGGTACCCATATTTGTAAAGAAAATTTTGTAAAGAACCCCCCATAGATGCTTCCTGTCAAGTTTTGTTCCATTTGGTAAAGCAGTTCCAGAGAAAATTTTTTTTAACCAATCAATAAGAAACAAGAATTGCCTATGGTGGCCATGTTTTTTGCCCGATCGGGACGAAATGAGGAAACTTTGTAAAGAACCTCCAATAGATGCTTCCTGTCACGTTTCGTTCCATTTGGCCAAGCAATTTCAAAGGAGATTTTTTTATATCAACCAATCAGAAACAAGAACTGCCTGTGGCGGCCATATTTGTAGTCCGATCTGGACGTAATGAATAAAATTTATAAAGGATCTCCAATATATGCTTCCTGTCAAGTTTTGTTCCATTTGGCCAAGCAGTTTCAGAGAAGATTAAAATGTGAAAAGTTAACGGACAACGGAGAGCTAATAAGTGGTTTAGAGGAGTGGTGAATACAAAAGTGGAACATATTGTTATCAGACAGACAAATGCACGAACGGACGGACTCCTCCACCACTATATACCTCAGCTTAAAAAGCTGGGGTATAACTATGATCAGCTCTGGTGGCCATCCTTGATGTATATATTTCGAAAAGAGGACCACCTAAGGACCATTTCTGTCAAGTTTTGTTCCAATTGACCAAGTGGTTTCAGACAAAAAAATCTTTGAGTAAATTTCCCATAGGTCCTATGTTAAACTATATTTGATTCTGAAGGCCATCTTGGATGACAGGGTGGGGTTGTCGGATATGATTCTAAAAGAAGACTACCTAAGGACCATTGCTGCCAAGGTTTGTTCCATTTGGCTATGAGCTTTCAGACAAGAAGATCTTTTAAGTAAATTTTCCATACTGTCCTATGTTAAACTATGTTCGGCTCTGGCTGCCATCTTGTATAGAAGGTGGGGTCATTGGATACATTTCTGAAAGTAGACCTTCTAAAGACTATTGCTGCCAAATTTTGTTCCAATTGGCTTCCTGGTTTCAGACAAGAAGATCTTTAAGACAGACAGATGCCAAGTGATGGCAATAGCTCACATGACCCTTTGGGCCGGGTGTGCTAAAAAAAAAGAATTAACACAAATGTTTACACATAAATCTTTGGTTTTATAACATATATCATACATTACTTACTGATTCCTTTAAGTACCCTTGTCCTGCCACATCATATAATGATAAACCTATCCTTGTCTGATGTAACCAAACCTTTCTCATTACATAGTTAAAGAACTGCATGATAGATATTCTACCATATGGATCTGTCTGTAAGAGCTTACAAAATACTGCTGCAGAGAAGAACTGTCTAATAAAAAAAAAATATTTTAAATATGGCAGTTTTAGATGAGAATAATTACTGCAGAATGTTCAAAGCACAAACTCAAATAACCCCAGTAGTCCAGTCAATCTAGCATAAATTTGACCCTAACCTTAAAGTAATTGCAAAAGAAGATTTTTAAGTTTTAATCTTTAGCATTATACCCCAAATATACACAGAAAAAAGTCTAACAAAATCTAACTTGAGGAAGACTAAAAAATCACAATTTTAAAATTCCTATGGAGATTTGCATTGAAAATGGGAGATAACTCTGCAAAAAAAAAGCAGAAATATCAATAAAAATTGATACAAAATTTAACTTTACAGCTTCTATTCAGCAGAATGTATTGATTCTTGATATTTTATCCATCTTTAGAGTATAACAAACAACTCTAAAGGTGTTTTCATATCTTTTATCAAGCTACAACCGAGATTTCGTAATTCATTATTTTATCCATCTTTAGAGTATAACAAACAACTCTAAAGGTGTTTTCATATCTTTTATCAAGCTACAACCGAGATTTCGTAATTCATTAGTTGACCATTTATTAAATTTTTCAACATGTCAAGGTAAAGAATCTCAAATTTAATAAAAATGAGTAAGCACATATTCTTCTTTTTGTGGCTTAAAGTTCCTTTAAACAAGGTAGATGCTGAACAAATGTAATTTACAGATATAAACAATACCAAATTTTCACATTATTTTTTCAAAATGGTCACAAAGCCACAAATTTGCAATTTCTTTAATGAAAAATGTGCAAAAAAAAATTAAAAATACCCATAACACTTCGGTTTTGTACATTTCATGAGCAGAAGATTATATAATATAGTCAAATACGAACTTATAACCCCATCAAAGTATCATACTTTACATGAATTTTAAAAAAATCAACAAAAAACTGACAAAAAAGACTAATTTTTGCAGAGTTATCTCCCCTTTCAAATGTTAATTTCCATAGGAAACTAGATGTACTGTGAGCACAGCTCACAAAGGATACCCCCCGCTTTGAAGTCCAATTATCTCCCTTGTGTGATATCAGAAAGCAAAGATTTGTCTTCATGCACATCTTTGGATGATGTACTTCCTTTCTGTAAAGTTTCGTTGAAATCCATTGAGCGGTCTAGGAGGAGTTGCGCTTACGAGGTTCGTATATAATGTATAAGCCAAAAAAAATAGAAGTCCAATTATCTCCCTTGTGTGATATCGGAAAGCAAAGATTTTTCTTCATGCACATCTCTGGATGATGTACTTCCTTTATGTAAAGTTTCGTTGAAATCCACTGAGCGGTCTAGGAGGAGTTGCGCTTACGAGGTTCATATATAATGTATAAGCCAAAAAAAAATAGAAGTCCAATTATCTCCCTTGTGTGATATCGGAAAGCAAAGATTTTTCTTCATGCACATCTCTGGATGATGTACTTCCTTTATGTAAAGTTTCGTTGAAATCCACTGAGCGGTCTAGGAGGAGTTGCGCTTACGAGGTTCATATATAATGTATAAGCCAAAAAAAATTCAAGTCCAATTATCTCCCTTGTGTGATATCGGAAAGCAAAGATTTTTCTTCATGCACATCTTTGGATGATATATTTCCTTTCTGTAAAGTTTCGTTGAAATCCATTGAGTGGTCTAGGAGGAGTTGCGCTTACGAGGTTCATATATAATGTATAAGCCAAAAAAAATAGAAGTCCAATTATCTCCCTTGTGTGATATCGGAAAGCAAAGATTTTTCTTCATGCACATCTTTGGATGATGCACTTCCTTTCTGTAAAGTTTCGTTGAAATCCAATGAGCGGTCTAGGAGGAGTTGCCCTTACAAGATATATGGACAGACGGACAGACGGACGGCACGACAGACGGACGGACAAGGTGATTCCTATATACCCCCCCAAACTTTGTTTGCGGGGGGTATAATTAAAAATGCTGATTTTGAGTTTTCCTCAAGTTAGATTTTATGGGACTTTTTTCTGTGTATATTTGGGGCTTAATGCTATAGATTAGAAATAAAACATTTTCTGTTGCAATTAGTTTGAGCTTAAAACTTAGTTTGACTGGACTACAGGGATCTCTAATTACTTATAAGTTCCTATGTATCAGATTAACTTTCTTGAAATATTCTGTAGTCCAAACTGCAGATGACAATATGATACATCAGATGTTGACATATGAACTAATAAATAAGCTGATGACACATGCCCTTAAACACCAGATAATGACCCAAAATAATACATCAGATGATGACACAAGAACTGGTTAAGGATATGTGAAATTACCAACAAAATAATCAAATTTAATTGCCTGTACCATTATTTTTTATATGATTCATTAAATCCTGATGAATTCCATTCATATCAGCAAAATAATACATACTGGCATTTTGTTCCAGCTTCTGATCCAACTTTCTGGAAATCTTCATAATTAATCATCTGATCTTCGCCAACAATTGGTGGAGTGTGATGGTGGTCTAAAAGAAACCACAGTCTCTGTAAGAGAAATCAACATTAAAATCATACCAAATTGGTTTCTAGTTTTGAGCGTTATGTTTGTCCGACAAAAAAAAACAACATTAAAATCACACCTTAATTGGTTTATAATTTTGATGTAAAGATTTTCATGTTTGTGTTTATGTGTTTAAGTTAGAGGAAAGGATGGTGGATGAATTATTGTTTAACGTCCAGTGGCAACCAGGTGCATATCAGGACGAGAACATGTTGATATGATAATGAATATGATCCCTGCTTTGTACTAGACCGACACGCTAAGTCGGATTTTTAATGTGCTAGCTCATGAGGTAACGGTCCACAGGAAGACATATCACCTCACTCGGACACATTATACTAACTCCGAGCCGACCAGTCTTTGCTCTTACTCCTAGATGCTGCGTGCTTGGCGGAGAAGCAGCAAATACCAATTTTAATGTCTTTGGTTTGACCTTCTGCAATCGGGGCAAGCACGCTACCACTAGACCACCGAGGCAGTTGGAGGAAAGGAAGGGGTGGCAGTGAATTTGTTTATTTCTTTTGCTGGATTCCAGTTATCACTGTGAAACAATTTCCCAGTAAACTAAAGGTCACTGACCTGCAATTCATCATTATCTAACAACTCTCTGCTTCTTCTTTGCAAAAATACAGCCCTGTAGAAATAAATAAAATAATTACTTTACATTGTACTGTGAAGATGTATATTATCTCACGCTATTTAAACCTAGGCTACCCTTTCTATCTTTAATAATGTAATATTATACATCCAACATTTGTCAAAAATCAAATAATTCCTTTTTATAAAAGCAAACAAGAGTGGACACACAAAAATGTCTCCCTTGTCAGGTATTTCTAATGAAAGTAAATGCTATCAGACATATTGCATACAGTACATAGTATCTGAGATATGGACTTGACCCCCAAAACTTAACCTTGTTCACTGATCCTTGAAATGGGGTCGAGGTCAATTGAAAAGTGTCTGATGGGGATGAGGACCTTGTAAGGTACGCACATACCAAATATAGTTATCCTATTACTCATAATAAGAGAAAAATTAACATTACAAAAAATCTCAACTTTTTTTTCAAGTAGTCACTGAACCATGAAAATGAGGTCAAGGACAATTTACATATGACAGATGGAAACTTCGTAACATAAGGCATCTATATACAAAGTATAAAGCATCCAGGTCTTCCACCTTCTAAAATATAAAGCTTTTAAGAAGTTAGTTAACGCCGGCGCCGCCGGATCACTATCCCTATGTCGAGCTTTCTGCGACTAAAGTCACAGGCTCAACAAAAAACCACGATAAAAATTTCATGGAAAGATATATACAGCAAATTTGAAATCTATCGGAAAATGGTTGACTTGTTAACCATGTCCACACCCCCCTTAATTCTATATAAAAATTACATATAAGAATAGTTATTTGTAGGTCAGTAGTGATATCTACAAACTGGCTATATTGTTGAAATAGTTTTTATTGATGGAAAGTAGCTGATGGATCAATATTCTTTGTCAATAAAAGGAGTTTGAAACTCACATCAATTTTAACAGGCAAGTGATGACTGGTACAATAGACTCCGGCAAATCAGATACCCAAAATGTCAGCAAAAAATATCCCATTATCCGTTATATTCAATTAGCTAGTAAACGTATATTTCAGTCTATCAATTATTAATAATGTGATGTTTATTTGAATAAAATATATACCTTTCAAATAATATGACTTGTTATTATTGCATGAGTTGTTTCGATGTGTGTGTTACGTTCATTTGTAAACACAGGTAAAAGCTATACATAGCTATGAATCATCCGACTAACAATCTCTAACTGAAATCGTATCTTATTTTCTACAGTTTTTTTCTGCTTATAAAAGACAATTTAATTTTCATTTAAGACAACTATTTTTGTCATTACAAAATAATGCATTATGTTTCTGTAGATTTTCTAACTGATCCTGTCATGGTTCATATATCAGAGGCTAAACATTATGTAAATATAGGAAAATGGTGTACCTGTGTACAAGTTACATAATTCTATCTGACACACCATGCCTTGTTTTTAAAATAGATTTCTATGTATATTCTAATAAATTGTTGGGATAGAGGTATATTTCTTTCACATTTTATTAAAAATCCATTGACCATTACGCACAGTTTCGAGTCATTGTCCAAAGTAAAGGATAACACATGATAAACACCTCTGGGACAGTATATGGCATCAAATTCACATAATTAAACAAGACAATAAGATAAAATACATTTTATTAGACAAAAAATGTCGTTTTTATTTAAAAATAAAACATTTCTGTTCTGCAATTTTCTTTGACTTCGTAATGGCATAACTTCCTAGTTCATTTCCTGTCATGAAAAAAATGAAATTATTTCAAAATATTCGATTGGACATGGTTTTGACACATTTCCAATGAATATTCCCATCCAATTGGCCGATATATTCTAATATCCGATATTCGATTACACGATGTAATTTAGCTTAAGTATATAGGAAATGGTTCGCGTTTAGAAATAATATTACAATAGCTGATATATTCGTTTAACCCATACCCGATTAGGTGGAGTCTACTGTACTAGTATTTACAATGAACTATGTATGCTCATATCAGTGGAATACAGAGTTCCCTATTTAAGGAATGTCAAAATATTTCTATTACTCTTTATATATGTATATTTATTTGGAATTGGTGTAATATTATTTAAAATTGATGTAATATTATTCAGTGTTTTCTGTAGAAGGTTTATGCATGGTACTGTTCCCATCCATTAATTTTGGGTTCCCTTGCTTGACAATTTTAAATTCCTTGTAATACCATTGTACATTATTTCTTTTCACCCCCCCATCTTCAATTTCATGACCATCCTCTCAATGCTTCAGAACATTTCTAGGGATAACACTAATTATTCATGCATATTTAAGGACAAAATAGTATTGTGGTAACATTGGATCACATATGACATGGCAGTCTTGTTACAGTGAAAACAGATGTGTAATATGAGTCCAAAAAGTTTGGTTAACTTAAAAAATGACCAAACTGTTTCAGCTGAGGTTGCAAATGTAAGTTTACAAGAAAGGGACATGGGCCAATGTCATTTACATTCCTAATAAACTTGTACAAGCAATCCTTGTATGGGGTTTTAATTTGATATTTACCTTGATTCCTCTCTTAGTTTTAAAAGCAAAGGTTCTTCTTCTGTGGGTAACTAAAAAGTGAATGATAACATGTAAAACTATAATTTCAACCTGGACAATAATAAAGCTCTACAATGTTTGTTTGTTTAGTTGGGATTGAACGCCGTTTTCAGCACATTTGGCCATTTCGCGGCGGCCAGTTTTTATTGGTGGAAGAAGCCGGAGTACCCAGAGAGAACCACCGACCTTCAGTAGGGAAATTGGCAATCCTTGTCAATTAAGATCGGAGTCGAACACACCCCGCCACAGGTGAGATTCGAACTCACAACCCCAGCACTGAAAGGCTAGTGATCATTAGTAGTCATGATGAACTACCTAGACCACTCGGCCACCGAGGCCCCTAAAGCTCTACAATGTATATATCTGGTTGTTTAACTCCTTGAAAATCTAGCAAATGTAAGTCACTTAAACCCAATGTTGCTGATGTGTGTTGTGTTAAAATTCTACAAAATATTGGTCACTTTAACTCCAGTGTTACTTATCTATGTTGTGTTGAATTATATAAGATAACTGTGACTGCAGTTGTGAAAAATCATTGAAATATAACTATATGTCTTTGACAAATAGATCAAATTCAGAATTGTAAGTAAAGTAATTCTAGCATAAAATGTAGTTCACATCAACTCAAATATAGAGTTGTGCTGCAATATATAACTCAAATACAGAGTTGTGCTGTAATATATAAGATGACTGTACTGTGAAATACAACATTGACCATATTTTTTTTCTAAATGCATCGAAAATTTAATCCAAGTCACCCAAGTAGAAAATGAAGGTCATGGTAACATAGATGTGTTAAGCATGTACTCTTCCTCTTCTGACACAGGCATTAGAAAAAAAACAGATAACTCTAATCAACTTCATACAAGATTATTTGCTAATTTTAAAGTATAATCATAGACATACCTTCACATAAAGACTTGGAATGTTTTTAAATTCATCATCAATGCCACGCCAATGTTGATAGTAATTATTGAATAATTCTAAGTCTTCATTCTTCACTTCCTCTGGATGCCTTTTTCCTAAAATGTTCATACATGTATAATACCTTATAAGATAAATGCAACTAATCTGGGTAACTATATTTGTAGTTTTTATCAATAGAGACAAGTGAAGAACAACAAACATATAAATATCGAGAAATGCTGTTGAATGTGTATTTTGTTGTCATGCTTTTCATTTCAAATTACCTCTATAATATTTGATTTAAGAACAAAATGACAGATTTTTATTCCAAATTGGTACTGATGATTTTATTGATATGTGGGTAATTGACTTGTTAAGGAACATCATTATAAGTTTTATATTATCCATGATAACTGAACAGTTTACTTCAGGCTAATAAACACAAGTGTTTCAAAGTGAACAAGCATATGATTGTATTGCTGAGATGCTGATACAATACAATGTCCCCTACTGGCTAAGAGCTATGAGAATCAGACGGATCAAGACCTGCAATGAACTTTGACCTGAGGGATACGAAAGAAGTCCATAAAAAAAATTATTATAATTGCAGCATGATATATGGACCTACTGTAACAAAACCAACCATGATAACTGAATAACTAGTGTTGTTTTAAAAGTGTACCCCGGTATTTACCTGAGGCATTTGACATAGAAATATTGAAAGGATTAAATAAATAAAACCAAGAAAATTTTTATTCTACATGGAGAGCATGAAAGAGGTACATTTTACTTTGCGGAAGGAGACTTTTTTACCATGGCTCGTGACTTCTCAAATTACGGAAAAAGTAGACTGACTTCACACCCCGAAATTTTAACAGTGTATGGCGATCATTTTGAGCCATCTCCCATGTTTCAACGAAACGTACAGACTTAATGGCAGCCTATTATTTCATGACTTCTGTAACAGGAAAACAATTGCACGGCAGTTGTCCCAGATATATGGACAGAGTGATTTCTAAAAATCCTAAAACTATGTTTGCAAGTACACATTAATTACCCCATCTGCTTGAAACTCAGACTTGATCTGTACCTCATCGTTGATTATTAGCTCACATTCCAAAAATAAGATCAGTTGGTAAAAGGGTTTGCAAAAAAATAATTTCTATTTCCAAAGGCAGTAACTCTAACAATAATTATCCAATCAGCGTGAAACATAATCTGTAGCTCATCATTATAAGCTTGCATACCAAAAAAAAAGATCTTTGGTAAAGAGGTTTGCAAAAAAAAATAATCTGTAAAACTAACATTCTGACAATAGTTCCTATCTCCAAAGGTAATTACACTAACAATAATTATCCGATCAGTGTGAAAGTCAAACTTGATCTGTAGATCATCATTATAAGCTCACATACCAAAAATAAGATCATTTGGTAAAAGGGTTTGTTAAAAAAGTCCAGAAAACTTATTTTGCAAATAATTCAAATAATTCCTATTTCCAAGGACAATAACTCTAACAATAATTGTCTGATCAGCCTGAAACTCATCCTTTTAAGCTCACATATCAAACAATCACTTAGAAAAGGGTTTGCCAAAAAAGTCCGGAAAACTAATGTTTTGACAATAATTCCTATCTCCAAGGGCAAAAACTCTCACAATTATCAGGTCTTGTCAAACTCGGAGGATATCTGAACGGTGAACTAAAACTCGCTTTTGCTAGTACTTATGACGTCATCAATTTACCTACAAATGCGAGTTTCTTCACTTGGTTGTATACTCTTTCACCTGTAATGCGAACGCGTAATGTTGTTCCTGTAAATTTTCATATATATTCTTTATACATTTTTGAACATTTCTAGACAGCAAATTAAAAATCTACCTCATGCAATTATGAAAATTCAAGGTCAAATTTGACAGGAAGTTGAGTGATCTTTCAGGTGTTTTTGGCATAGATAACAGACACATTTCATCTATTTTGGAGACTTAATCTTACATAAAAGGACATTAGTTCTGTTAAACAAGGTAGGGAAACATTTACAGAAAATTAAAATTGAATTTTTTATGACTTGATAACAATTTTTTTTAGAAAATACAAAACAGGAATTCACTTCTGCATACAAAACTAAAGATGTTCAAAATGTTTCAATAGTTTGGTTGGTTTTTATTTATTTATTTATTTCTATTTTATAACAATTATTAAAGTTTACAAAATATACATAACTCTGGTGAGATACTATTCCAGGATTTCATCCAAAACATTGAAAACTTGCTTTTGAGAGTTTGACCAGACCTGAAAATTGTCTGATCAGCGTGAAACTCAAACTTGATCTGTAGCTTATCATTATAAGCTTACATTTAAGAAAAATAAGATCAGTTAGTTAAACTATTTCAGAAAAAGTCCGGAAATCTGTAGTGTGACTGACGGATGGACGGAGCGCAAACCTATTGTCCCCGTCAGCATTGCCGGTAGAGGACTAACAAAACACATGATAATCAATAACTCAGAGGCTCTGAGGTCTTTTACGCTTGACTGCACAATTGATTGACCATCCTTTAGGGACAATTGCAGTTATACTCTAAGTTGATATTATCTATAATATTAAATTTTGGTTATTTGGTAATTATTCAGGTCATATGCATGACTTTTATCACTTATAAAAGCCTGAAATCATGATTTCCATCCTGCAAGGATTTTTCCAGTTTGAATGTAAATAAACAAACATGGAAATTGATGTTTTATTAGGACTGCTATCAAACTTTTGCTGTCACTTCAGAAGATATATAACTGTCAGAAAAACTTTATTTCATCAAAATTACTTCTCAGTTTTTTCAACTAGTAATGAATAAAGAGCAAGGATATGTTTAAATCAAAGTTATGGAAATTACCATTGGAAAGATTGCAACTGTAGTTGTGTATGATTTCAAATGGAACTAGGTGGAACTGTTTTGTAAACCAAAACATGTGTCTCTCCTTCACTTTATTCTAGATCAATCTATGGTGCAGTTTTTCAGATATGAAAGTACTTTTTCCGTTTCCATGGCAACGGCGGCCATTTTGAAATTTTTTTATGTTACATGCACAACTAGACTTGGTGATCATCATTATTGTGAAGTTTCATAAAGATTGTTCCAGTCATCTCTGAGAACTCGTGCGGACAAAATTAGGTGGAAGAAAAAAAAAACCCCAAAAAAATAAATAAATGGAACAATAACAATCTGTGGTCCCGACTACGTCTGGGGGCGACATAAATACTACAAAAATAATATGTCTCCCTTCTACGAAGGGGAAAGATAATTTTATCACAGATATTATATTTGCTATGTGGGATCAATTACAGTGAGTGTATTCGTTTTCCGAAGATAATTTTCGATAAGAGTCCAATGTGTTCAAGTTATACATTTTACTAAATTATGTTATTGGACCGTAATTTTACTTGAAATTACTTAAAAAAAATAGATTCACGTGCATTGTAAGGTTTTTCTCCAACAATGGATCCATTAAAGAAATAATCGTCACATTAGTAAATGCACAATTAATTTTGACATGTTCTCAAGAACGGATGATAACTCGCTACCCTAATATACGTGAATGGAAGAGAAGCTAAACAATCAAAATGGCTGTATTTTCAAAATGGATGGAAATGTGTTAAAAATGTCAATTTAATGTATTTGGGACCAGGACTCAGCATCCATACTTTAGGATGACAGTGAGAAATGACTTTTTTCCCTGAAGCTAACAAGAAAAAGTGGAGGGAGACATCACTAAATTACGTTCCAAAGCACCAATCGGCACTGATTATGTTTTTATTTGATGATCTAGTCTTATTCTAATGTTTTTTTAAAATTAAGATTCATTCTCTGATTTACAGTTTAACTTGGTAAAGGCAAATTTAAATTGCGTACAACAGAGTCAACATAAAGAAGTTCATAAAATCGAATAATTACTTCATTCACAGTATCTCTCTCATTGTTTTTAAATTATTGTTATTCCGGTCCGACTTACCGTGGTCCGAGTAAATTTACCCATATTTTTTTTTTGGATTATTTCCCTTTGATTACCGATTGAAAGAAATGGTGGCATAGATTTTATTTTCATTATACGAGTCGGACTTTCCTTAAAATATCGGCTGTCATATTCGTGATTTGGACCATTGAAATGGATCAGGCGAGTAATTAAATGTATGGTCAACTCAAACTTCGCTTTTGTACTTCTGACGAAAGTTTTATTTGAGTTTTACTTCATCGCCCTCCAGGTTGACAATACAAGTCTGTTATACACAGAGAAAATATTAAACATTCATTCATGCTTTTCAAATTTCAACTCCAAATAATCCAACTTCCAAGTTTATCTAGATAAACGATTATGTAAATCACGCACATGGAAGTTTTTCTACACCTTGTCAATGCGCACTTACGGGGATTCCCGGAGTTATTTTTTTGGTTCCCGAAATAACTATATATCCATTCTACTATTAAATTCTTGATCCATTTCACCGTCAATAATTTGAAATTGTGGTAAACTTTGATAAAATTTAAGTGTTGCAGTCAATTTGGCTGGTTTATCTATAGAGTTTTATGTTAAACTAAGTACAATGTACGGCTGTGGTAGCCTTCTTTGTTGACAGTCCAGGTCAATGGACACATTTCTAAAAGATTTGTTTATTGTTTAGTTGGGGTTTAACACAGTTTTCAGCATATTTTGGCCATTTCACGGCGGCCAGTTTTTACTGGTGGAGGAAGCCGGAGTACCCGGAGAGAACCACGACCTTAGGTAGGAAAATTGGCAATCCTTGTCAATTAAGATCGGAGTCGAACACACCCCGTCACAGGTGAGATTCGAACTCACAACCCCAGCGTTGACAGGCTAGTGATCAGTAGTTGTCATGACGAACTACCTAGACCAATCGGCCACCAAGGCCCCCCATTTCTAAAAGAGAACCATCTGTGGACAATTACTGCTAAGTCTTGTTCCAACTGGCTAAGTGGTTTCAGACAAGAAGATTTTAAAATGAATTTTCCCATAGGGTCCTATATGAAACTCAGTTCAGCTGTGGCGGCCATCTTAGTTTACAATCCAGGTGATTGGACATATTTCTGAAAGAGGACCTGCTAAGGACCATTGCTGCCAAGTCTGGTTCCAATTGGTCAAGTGGTTTCAGACAAGAAGATTTACTAATGAATTTTCCAATAGGGCCCTATGTTAATCTATGTTTGGCTGTGGTGGCCATCTTGGTTAACAGTCCAGGTCATTGGACATAATCCTAAAAGAGAACCTTCTAAGGACCGATATTGCTAAGTTTGGTTACAATTGGCCTTGTAGTTTCATAGAAGATTTTTTTAATTCATCCCCCCTTTTTTTGGTTTTTAATAACAGCAGCCATGTCGGTTGGAAGTCTGGGATGCCGGATACACTTTGGGAAGGGGGCCATCCAAGGACTATTCCACCACAGTTTGGTCCAAATTGGCCCAGAGGTTTCAGAGGAGATCTTTAAAGGAAAGTTTGCGCCGGATTCTGTCTTTAAAGGGCAAAAACTCCTATCATGGGTCAATCAATGATTTTGGTCATGGTGACTTATTTGTAGATCTTACTTTGTTGAACATTTTTGCTGTTTACAGTTTGTCTTTATCTATAATAATATTCAAGATAATAACCTAAAACTGCAAAATTTCCTTAAAATTAACAATAACCCAACAAAGGGTTGGTCGATTCGTCTGAAAATTTCATGGCAGGTAGATCTTTTTACCCCATTGTCAGTTTTGCTCTAAATGGTTTAGTTTTTGAGATATAAGACAAAAACTGCAGTTTACCCCTATGTTCTTTTTAGCCATGTTGGCCATGTTGGTTGGCAGGTGGGGTCATCAAACATATTTTTTAAACTAGATACCCTAATGATGCTTGTGGCCAAGCTTGGTTTCATTTGGCCCAGTAGTTTCAGAGGAGAAGATTTTTGTAAAAGTTAACAGACGACAGATGCCAAGTGATGAGAATAGCTCACTTGACCCTTTGGGTCAGGTGAGCTAAAAATGTGTTTCATCCCCAGAATCATCAGAGCGTACAACATCATCAAGACAATCATCAGTTATACTAGCTACAGTTCAATTGGATCGTCAAAAAGGAAATTATTTCTTTATTTTGGACTGCACAGTTCATGAATAGGGCATTGCTACTTTAGCTATTTTTCGTTTTGATTTTGTTTCGTACTTTTAATACGAAACGAAATCGAAACGAAAAATAGCAAAACGAAACGCAACGAAAAGGAGCAAAACGAATTGCAACAAAACTTAATGTACTTGAGACAAATGAATATAATGCACTTGAAAAAATAATCAAATAGGAGTCAATCTATCAGAGCAAATGCCTCGACTGACAAAAAGCGCCTCAAAATTAAATACAACATTCCCTACCCGTTAAGAAATACATGGTAAAATATAATTACATACAATAGTTTGCATAAACTACTCAACTTTGTACAGCTAAGACATAAGCCATACGATGAGAAATGAGTTTACATGTCTGTCCATTCGTCCATCTGTAGTTAACTCTGAATCTAATCCAATCTTTACCAAATTTATATATATTCCGACTTCTTAAAACACTAAAATGAGACTGCAAATGTTGGTAGCTAAAAAATCCAACCAACCACAGTTGCTTCAAAGATCCACACATCATTTTTGGATTCAATTCGGCCTCAGCCAAACTATTAACTGAACATATACGAAGTGTGTCTTAGTCTATGTCTTAATAGATCTGGTTCACAATACTTTTAGTCCTTTTGCAAGGACATTATGGAAAAAGGTATTTTCCAAAATGCCGGTCAGAAATAACTAGCGATCTCAAGTTTAAGTTCAAGTAAATTTTAATTATTTAAAGTCGGTACACATAAATACATAACAATATAAGCTTAAAGAACTTTTTACATCAACATTACATTAAAAAAACATGCATACAATATACAAACAAAACTCATAACAATTACAAGCAAAGCACTTTATTAGAAACATAGCATGGTTGAAAGCAATATCTAGAGTATCACAAGCTTGGTATATTATGTTCTTATGGGTTTTGTTTTGTGTTTGCTTGACCCATAAGGGTGTAACTTTGCAAATAAAATTATTATTATTATATAAGCACTATAACAATTATCGATCAAGGTAGACCATAGCTGCCGAGCGATCCAGTTCTCGATCCACCAATCGGGTTGATCTGACTTGATTTGATCACACTGAACCCTGCTTAACACTAAGATAAAATCTTAAGGATATGAAGATATGAATTTTTTTTTTCCCAATTATACATTTAAAGCATGCGTATTTTGACATGTTATAAAAGATCGTTGGTCAATCCTATTAAAAAAAAAAGAGGATAAGAAGCCATGTTCACAAAAAAAAAAAAAAACGCTCACAAGTCATGTAGATTTATTACAACTTACAAAGAGGACAAATATACCTAAGAAGGAAATCAAAAAACGTAATCCATTGGACAGACAAATGAACAACCACAAGCACAACACGAACTCCTATAAAAACCAGGAGTGAACCCAGCTGGGTAAGCAGTTCCTGCTCCGTATAAGGCATCCTTTGTGAAGTTCAACAAAGTCAATCCAGTGTAGGCACACTAAATGTTACGACAGTGGGTACAGGTGCAACATCATAGATATTGGAACACTGTAACAGTCAATCAATTTGTGATGAGGCCGTAAAATTTCCTAAGTGATGACATCAACTTATCCCTGATAACTCACGCATGCCCTTGAAAATCAGATAAGCTGAGAAACGTAGACGACATATGCAGGCGATGCTGGTATATTGCTACTCAAGAAGGGAAAGTTAACAATAGGAAAGTTGAAGTCATCACATTTGTCTTTGTTTTGTTTTAGTTTGGGTTTTATGCCGTTTTCAGCATATTTGGCTATTTCGCGGCCGCCAGTTTTACTGGTGGAGGAAGCTGGAGTACATGGAGAGAACCACAACCTTCGGTAGGAAAATTTGCAATCCTTGTCAATTTAGATTGGAGTCGAACACACCCCGTCACAGGTGAGATTCGAACTCACAATCTCTGGGTTGACAGGCTAATGATCATTAGTAGTCATGAAGAACTACCATGCCACCGAGGCCCCCACGTTTGTCATATAGTTTTGTCTTCAAATGTCCCTCATTGTCTTTTGATTTTACACATAAGATTTTTTTTTTTAATTAAGATGCAAAATATTTTTCAAACCTGAAACATCATATGTCCAAATTAATTTGAAGTCAATTTTCAGAACAGAAGAAATATGTTAATGACATATGTCGTGACATTTCAGTTCTCTGTATTCCGGCCTTATATATATTGCTTTATAATAATTTTTAAATTGGAGAAAAATATTTTCATCATGATTAATTCTATATATATTAAGATTCAAAACGTGTCAAGATTTGAAGTCAATCATGGCAAAATCAAAAGGATTTATGCATTTTTGTATCCCGCCCAACAATATCGGCTTTGTGTATTTAGTTGCGTTGCTCTATTTTGTGGCATTGCGTTTCGCTATTATTCGTTTCGATTTCGTACTTTAGCAATGCCCTCAAGAATGTTATTCTCTTACAAGATAAACAGTTGCAAACTCAACTGATTTTTACAATCAGCAGATTACTTTATTTCACTCCTAGCACAGGCGGTTATTTAATACAAACACAAGCCACTAATGCATTACATTGTATCACTGTCAACACTGACATTGCCAAGGCACATTTTCAAAGAAAAGATTATTATATTCTATTTATTATAAGTTAATTGAAAATTATAAAAGTCATTGGAAGGATATGGAAGGGAATATCCACCATAATTATACATTTCTTAATTTGTAAAATGCAATTTCTTAATTTGTAAAATGTAATTTCTAAATTTGTAACATGTATTTTTTCCATCTGTTACATGAATTTCTACATTTCTTGATTTGTGAAATGTAACTTCTTAATGTGTAAATGCAATTTCTTACTTTGTTAACATATTTTCTTCGTTCGTTACATGAAATTCTACATTTCTTAATTTGTGAAATGATATTTCTTTATTTGTTCAATTAAATTTCTTCATTCTAAATCGTAACTATGAAATTATAAATTTCTTAATTTGTAAAATGGAATTTCTATGTTTGTATAGGCGAATATTTGTTTTTCAATCGAAATATTAAAACTCTCTATCTGTGAAATGTAAATTCTTGGTTTGAGTCACATTTTTGGAAAATGTGTCAATGTAATTATTTCCGCTGACAGCAAATGGGAAGTTCTGTTTCTCAAGAAAAACTACAAGTTACAAATCAAGAATGAAATAGTTCCACAATATTCCGCACGAGGGCACTATTATCGTTACAGGAAACAATGGATCCATCATATATATATTCTTTATTATAAAAAAAAAAATATTTAAGTGTCCTAATTTTCTGTCCAAAACTAGACAGTTTAACAATAGATACATGCACTGCTTCGATTAATTGGGGGGGGGGGGGGGGGGGGGGGGGGGGAGTAGGGGCTCCCTTTCATCAAATGAACTTCATGTTCATGATGTAACAAAAACATGGTTCTTTGTAGAAAATTACTACTAAAGACGTTATCATGTAGTTCTAGCCCCACCTCAATCAATCCCCAGCCTATCCGACCACAGCAAATGAGTCTCCCTAGCAGACCCTTCCCCAGAACTCATACACAAGAATCCGGGACAGTTCAGCCGGGGTAAGGTTATCAGTGACCAACAAGGGAGCACTATCGGACTGATAAAATTTAAATTGTTGTATATGGAAACAAGAGTGGACACACAAAAATGTCTCGCCTGTCGTGTATTTCTAATGAAAGTAAATGCTATCAGACACATTGCATACAGTATTCGAAAAACAGGCCAAAACACAAAAACTTAACTATAACCACTGAACCATGAAAATGTGGTTCAGGTCAGATGACACCTGCCAGTTGGACATGTACACCTTACAATCCTTCCATACACCAAATATAGTAGATCCATTGCATACAGTATTCGAAAAACAGGTCAAAACACAAAAACTTAACTATAACCACTGAACCATGAAAATGAGGTCACGGTCAAATGACACCTGCCAGTTGGACATGTACACCTTACAATCCTTCCATACACCAAATACAGTAGACCTATTGCATACAGTATTCGAAAACAGGCCAAAACACAAAAATTTAACTATTACCACTGAACCATGAAAATGAGGTCAAGGTTAGATGACACCTGCCAGTTGGACATGTACACCTTACAATCCTTCCATACACAAAATATAGTAGACCTATTGCATACAGTATTTGAAAAACAGGTCAAAACACAAAAACTTAACTATAACCACTGAACCATGAAAATGAGGTCAAGGTCAGATGACACCTGCCAGTTGGACATGTACACCTTACAATCCTTCCATACACCAAATATAGTAGACCTATTGCATACAGTATTCGAAAAACAGGCCAAAACACAAAAACTTAACTATAACCACTGAACCATGAAAATGAGGTCACGGTCAGATGACACCTGCCAGTTGGACATGTACACCTTACAATCCTTCCATACACCAAATATAGTAGACCTATTGCATACAGTATTCGAAAACAGGCCAAAACACAAAAATTTAACTATTACCACTGAACCATGAAAATGAAGTCAAGGTCAGATGACACCTGCCAGTTGGACATGTACACCTTACAATCCTTCCATACACAAAATATAGTAGACCTATTGCATACAGTATTTGAAAAACAGGTCAAAACACAAAAACTTAACTATAACCACTGAACCATGGAAATGAGGTCAAGGTCAGATGACACCTGCCAGTTGGACATGTACACCTTACAATCCTTCCATACACCAAATATAGTAGATCCATTGCATACAGTATTCGAAAAACAGGTCAAAACACAAAAACTTAACTATAACCACTGAACCATGAAAATGAGGTCACGGTCAGATGACACCTGCCAGTTGGACATGTACACCTTACAATCCTTCCATACACCAAATACAGTAGACCTATTGCATACAGTATTCGAAAACAGGCCAAAACACAAAAATTTAACTATTACCACTGAACCATGAAAATGAGGTCAAGGTTAGATGACACCTGCCAGTTGGACATGTACACCTTACAATCCTTCCATACACCAAATATAGTAGACCTATTGCATACAGTATTTGAAAAACAGGTCAAAACACAAAAACTTAACTATAACCACTGAACCATGAAAATGATGTCAAGGTCAGATGACACCTGCCAGTTGGACATGTACACCTTACAATCCTTCCATACACCAAATATAGTAGACCTATTGCATACAGTATTCGAAAAACAGGCCAAAACACAAAAACTTAACCATAACCACTGAACCATGAAAATGAGGTCACGGTCAGATGACACCTGCCAGTTGGACATGTACACCTTACAATCCTTCCATACACCAAATATAGTAGACCTATTGCATACAGTATTCGAAAACAGGCCAAAACACAAAAATTTAACTATTACCACTGAACCATGAAAATGAAGTCAAGGTCAGATGACACCTGCCAGTTGGACATGTACACCTTACAATCCTTCCATACACAAAATATAGTAGACCTATTGCATACAGTATTTGAAAAACAGGTCAAAACACAAAAACTTAACTATAACCACTGAACCATGGAAATGAGGTCAAGGTCAGATGACACCTGCCAGTTGGACATGTACACCTTACAATCCTTCCATACACCAAATATAGTAGACCTATTGCATACAGTATTCGAAAAACAGGCCAAAACACAAAAACTTAACTATAACCACTGAACCATGAAAATGAGGTCAAGGTTAGATGACACCTGCCAGTTGGACATGTACACCTTACAATCCTTCCATACACCAAATATAGTAGACCTATTGCATACAGTAATCGAAAAACAGGCCAAAACACAAAAACTTAACTATAACCACTGAACCATGAAAATGAGGTCAAGGTCAGATGACACCTACCAGTTGGACATGTACACCTTACAATCCTTCCATACACCAAATATACTAGACCTATTGCTTATAGTATCTGAGATATGGACTTGACCACCAAAACTTAACCTTGTTCACTGATCCTTGAAATTAGGTCGAGGTCAATTGAAAACTGTCTGATGGGGATGAGGACCTTGTAAGGTACGCACATACCAAATATAGTTATCCTATTACTCATAATAAGAGAGAAATTAACATTACAAAAAATCTGAATTTTTTTTTCAAGTAGTCACTGAACCATGAAAATGAGGTCAAGGACAATGTACATATGACAGACGAAAACTTCGTAACATAAGGCATCTATATACAAAGTATAAAGCATCTAGGTCTTCCACCTTCTAAAATATAAAGCTTTTAAGAAGTGAGTTAACGCCGCCGCCGCCGCCGCCGCCGGATCACTATCCCTATGTCGAGCTTTCTGCGACTAAAGTCGCAGGCTCGACAAAAATATGACAGTTGCTTTAAAATAATTTGTCAACATTTTATTTGTACAATCAGAAACTATTGCCACGTCAGGTGAAAAATTTCAAAAATTTATCTTCCTTTTGATGTAAAAAAAATCACTTTATATTATGTTAAAGTGGTGTCCCTAACGATTTGAAAATTTCACATGAACTATGATATGTTTTTCCTACATAACTTAACGGAATTCAATGATGACTAGTGGAAGGAAAAAAATCATATAAAATTTATTATTGGAGTGACATTATTTTGCTACGTCCCATGCTATTTCTGAATAATTTTTCTTTCTAAAGGTGTAAAAAAAATATTTTAAGTTTACATTTTATGGTGCCACTGGACGTTTGAATATGGCGATTATTTCGTTATGAAACTTCAGTGCATGTAGGCTATTTATATACGTATTGTAAAGAACTGAAACCGATATTTTTACGTACCATATCTGGAAAGACTGAAAAATGTGTGATATAAGACGGCATCGAAAATTTAAATAATAATAATAATAATAATTCAATTATTTTTTAAAATAAAATTTATGATGACGAAAATATTAAACTGAATTTAAGTCCTGATTAAAAAATGTTGAATTTTTAAATTTTGCCCGGATAATTTAAATATATATATATATATATATAAAACTTAAACAAATTTTGTATGACTAGAAATTTGCTAATGAATTATCATGAGCTTATTTGCAGTACATACTAATGACAAAAGCCACAATGTGAATTTGAAATTCTAAAAGTGACCTGTGGGACTATCATGACTATGTTTTAATTCAAAATGAGAAGCATTTGTGTATTGCTATTAAATATTTGTTGGGTTCGGAGAAAAGTAATATTTAAGTATTTTTTATTTCTCTTTAAACACATATTATGTATAAAACATATTTTATTTATTTGAATGAATGTACAAGTATTGTTTATAGTGTTCTTATCTTTATCATATAATGATGTGAATATAAACAACAACCACCCCCCTGTGTTATCATCGGCCGGCTCTTTAATTAATGAAAGATATAGACGGACATTTCATGCTGATTCTGAATATCATTTTACAATATTTTAAAAGTTTAAAATGTTGAATGTTGAAATCTTAGATGAATATGCCAATTGTGAATTCAAATGTCCAATGATCCAAAACAACCACTACTTTTTAAACATTAATCTCCGGTTGAAAATTAAATTATAATAATAAATTCACAAATAGCTGGACACACTGTTTGACATATTATTTGATATGTACAGCAAGTTTTCTGATATTTCAAAAATAATAATACTTTGCCTTTTAATATCAGTGTAATCAATTCGATCAGGCCAAACTATTTATGAATAAAAGTAGATGTGGGGTATACGTAAATGAGATAGCAACCCAACGACAAAAAATAAAATTGACATCTAAAGGGCAAAATAAAGTCCATCAAAAGACAGGCTCTTAGAGGGCAACCTAAATTTTCAACAATAGACTTGCCTTTAAAAAATTATTTTAAAGCAACTGTCATATTTTTTCCATATACAACAATGTTAAATTTTATCAGTCCGATAGTGCTCCCTTGTTGGTGATTGATAACCTTACCCCGGCTGAACTGTCCCGGATTCTTGTGTGTGAGTTCTGGGGAAGGGTCTGCTAGGGGGACTCATTTGCTGTGGTCGGATAGGCTGGGGCTAGAACTACACGATAACGTCTTTAGTAGTAATTTTCTACAAAGAACCATGTTTTTGTTACATTATGAACATGAAGTTCATTTGATGAAAGGGAGCCCCTACCCTCCCCCCCCCCCCTTAATCGAAACAGTGCATGCATCTATTGCTAAACTGTCTAGTTATGGACAGAAAATTAGGACACTTACATATTTTATTTTTTATAATATGGAATATATATATGATGGATCCATAGTTTCCGGTAATGATAATAGCGCCCTCGTGCGGAATATTGTGGAACTATTTCATTCTTGATTTGTAACTTCTTGATTTGTAACTTGTAGTTTTTCTTGAGAAACGGAACTTCCCATTTGCTGTCAGCGGAAATAATTACATTGACACATTTTCCAAAAACGTGACTCAAACCAAGAATTTACATTTCACAGATAGAGAGTTTTAATATTTCGATTGAAAAACAAATATACGTCCTATATAAACATAGAAATTCCATTTTACAAATTAAGAAATTTATAATTTCATAGTTACTATTTAGAATGAAGAAATTTAATTGAACAAATAAAGAAATATCATTTCACAAATTAAGAAATGTAGAATTTCATGTAACGAATGAATAAAATACGTTAACAAAGTAAGAAATTGCATTTACACATTAAGAAGTTACATTTCACAAATCAAAAAATGTAGAAATTCATGTAACGGATGGAAAAAATACATGTTACAAATTAAGAAATTACATTTTACAAATTAAGAAATTGCATTTTACAAATTAAGAAATTGCATTTTACAAATTAAGAAATGTATAATTATGGCAGATATTCCCTTCCATAGAAGGAGAGTCTATATAATGATTGCAACTCTGTAACTGGTAATAAATTAAGAACTTACAGGAAGATAAAAGTTTCCTACAAAATGGACATATATCTAAATTTAAACCTTGATAAAAACATTATAAGATATTTCACCAAAATTAAAATAAGCAATAGTAATCTTGCCATAGAACAGGGAAGGCACAATAGAACACCAGTGGAAAAAAGACTTTGTCCCTTGTGTAAATTACATATAGAAGATGAATATCATTTTATTATAATATGTCCATTCCTCAAAAATATCAGAGAAAAATTATTTATCGAAATTACAGATTTAATTCCTTCCTTTAAAGATCTTGAATAATGAAGCAAAATTTATCTTTTTATTTACATGTGAAGAATATGATATTGTTAATATTATTGTCAGCAGAATTGGTGAAATGTACAGTACTCGGTATGAGTTGATTACCAATGTTTAACCTGAATTTTGAATTATTATTTATTCATTATGATTTATCTCTTTCACTTGTTATACATATGATATAGCTGCACCACCTGCCAATAAAGCTAGTTTATACCAACTTTTTAATTCATTAGGGGATGGGGCGTGCATCTCGGAATTAAGTATTGTAAATGTATATTGTGTATGTTTTAATTTTTATATGTACATAATTATATTAATGATGACAATCTTGCCGTTTGGATTTTAAATCAATAAAATATTCTGATTCTGATTCTTTGTGTAGTGTCAAGGGCTGTTTTTTTTTGGGGGGGGGGATAAATTAAACTACCGGCGGTGTACCGCTAGCTACAATAATGAAGCTCCTGTGAGCTCCGCCGAGTCAAAAGTTGTCACAGGAGCTACATCGTTGTAGCTAGAGTACGGCCTGTTCGTAGCATGACGAGTGTCGAATTGAGTATTATTGTGACTGTGAGCAACATGCAACAGTAAATCATACTTTTATTTCTATCCACGTATTTCTTTAAACTTTTGCACCAATCCATGCTTCGAATTTTTTTACGAACTGGAGTTCTTGTCATTGTTGACTTAGATCCATATGGAAACCTTTCGTGAAATTATTGTTTCTGGACTTGTTGTTTCTTCCCTCTCCATATTCATAACAAAGAAGCTGATTGGTTAATTGTGGCTAGTGCGACGTCTTGATTTAATAAGGGAGTTAATTCATTTTCCACCTGTCCTAACACGCTTAAATCTCTTTAAAAAAAAACGGTATCATTTGGGTGGGGGGATTAGAAACCAAAAAGTCCTGACTCCAAACCAGACCTAGGGGTTAATTACTTTGAAAATTAATTAATAAAATTACAATTAAATCCATAAAACGTTCATTTATTAAATTACAATTAATAACCATTACGTTTTTGAGATAGTAATTTAATTAAATTAAATTGCTCATTACACTTCATCGCAATCTTGATATTCGAAATTTTTTCAACTTATACATGCATGTATATGAAAGATAGATAGATACTTTTATTTCCAAAAATTAGGGCCCCAGGAGGGCATATTACAAAACATATAATTTTATACATTCACAATCATTGACAAATGGGAGACAACTCCCTCATACAACACATATAAACTGTTATATAATTTTCAACACAATTAAATATGTACCAGAATGTATGTATATCACTAATAAAAGCAAATAAAATTAAAAGGTCATTTGTGCCTAGCACAAATGATAAGGTCTTTCCTTATTCACGTTTCCAGTTTTGCAATAAAGAGGCCCTGCCCCTCTATTTTTGGCAAGGGGCATAACTCTTGGGAAATAAAGAAAATAGACCCCCCCCCCAAAAAAAAAAGAAAAAAAAAAGGCCCGTCCCGTCTTCAGTAAAGAGATATTGCTACTTCTGTTTTCTCTTGAAATCTCTTAAATTTTTAATGTATTTTTCCAAATAGTAATTGTCAAAAAAAAAAAAAAAAAAAAAAAAAAAAGAAAGAAAAAAAAAATAATGAAGTAGCAATATCTCTTTTCTGAAGGCGGGACGGGCCTTTTTTTGTTTTGTTTGTTTGTTTATTAATTATTTTTTTATTTGTAGATAGCAAGTTTTCCTAGGATTGCTGAATACATGTAAGGGGGGGGGGGGGGGGCATTGTATTTTTATTTCTCTAGATACACAAGTGACAGTAAAAGTACATTTCTACTATAATGTTTACTTCTATTTCAGGGACGCTGGATTGGATGACGTTGTGTATGTCACGTGACGTCCATTGATATATGTCTGGACTTAGTTTATTTCTTTCTTTTCGAGAGGGGACGTCGTCGGATGAACATGGCACAGGATAATGCATTTTGCTGTTTGATGTGGAAATAGTCATAAATAGAAAACGGAGTGTACGTGTACACATTTACTTATGTCAGAATGAAGATTCATGTAGAAATTTGATCTCACGATTTATTTATTTAGATTTCCGGTGCCATGTTGAGCAGACGACATTTTCGTGAATAAAGTACTGTTAATTTGACGCGAAATTTTGACATTCGGATGCAATAAATTGGTAAAATTTGGACGAATCTTGTGTTTTATGGCGGAAAATAGCTTTCTATTACTGCACTGCGCGAACGCTATTTTCAGGAAATTGGTTGGAGTTAGGGTCATAATTTTTTCTCATAAACAAAGCCCTGGATATCCCCTAGCTGTCTGCCAAATATCAGCCCTGTACGATTTGTACTTTTTGAGGAGATACGATAACATTTCCTATGGGGTCCCGCGTGGATTTTTACCGAACTTTCTAAGAAGAATTGTATTTACAATATTAAAAACCAATTCTTCAGAGAACAATTGAAGGTCTTTCCACCTCAATTGCAGATTTGTTGATAACAAAAATGAGGTTTAAAATGTAATTGTTGGTTTTAGAGCATATCTAAGCTTTCAGCGATTGCAAAAATATATGGTTCTATGGTTCTTTGATTGAAATAAGGGAGGTATTATGCTACTTCCCGTATTACAAATATCACTTCTGGTTTGATATGATAGGTAATTTCACAATTTTTAAAAAAATATATGGACTGCTAGTTTGAATAACGAAGAAAAATGTTTATTTTTAACAAAATGTTTGTGATGAATTATACTGTTTTGCACTATAAACATCAAAAACGTCATTAATGTGACCTTATAAATTGACAATTCTAGACCTTTTCATCGGCTGTAACATTGTCACGTTAATTAACATTCCAATATATTCAAAACGTCTAAAAACGTCTACATAAATAATAACCTTGCCAGAAATGACGTCATCAAAGGTAGTGCCTCAATTTAACGCTTTCAATAACTTTAATTGCTTTAAAAATCTGGAAAAAACCTTATAAAGTGTGAAAAATGCAAAATACGTAATATAGGTCATGACCTTGACCTTTGACCTTGTGACCTATTTCAAGGTCATTGGTCGCTGAGGTCATTGTAGAAGACCCCATGCCATTATTATGTACCATTGTCAAGTTATAAACGAAAAACCTTAAGTTTGAACGTTCTAGGCGCAATTACTCTCAAAAGATGACGTCATACAACTTTAACTCAAATGTAACAAAGTTGCGCATCAATGTCCTAAACATTTCCACCATTACATTTCCTTGGCTATCTACAACAATTTCAGAGGAGTAGTGATAACAAGCAAATGTCAAAAAATAGAACTTGACCTTGACCTTTGACCTTGATACCAATTTGAAGGTTATCAATCCCTAATGTTAAAACAAAAGACCCCATGCCTTTATCATGTACCATTGTTGAGAAATAAACGAAAAACAGAAAATTTAAACGTTCTAGGGGCAATTACGCCTATAAAATGACGTCATACAACTTTTTCGCAAATGTAACAAAGCTAGGTCTCAACGTCCTTAACATTTTCTCCATTACATTTTATCAGCTATCTTTTACCGTTTCAGAGGAGAAGCGATAACAAGCAAAAGTCAAAATTTAGAACTTGACCTTGACCTTTGACCTTGATGCCAATTTGAAGGTTATCAATCCTTGATGTCAGAACAAAAGACCCCATGCCTTTATCATGTACCATTGTTGAAAAATAAACGAAAAACCGAAAATTTAAACGTTCTGTGGGCAATTACGCCTATAAAATGACGTCATACAACTTTTATGCAATGTAACAAAGCTAGGTCTCAATGTCCTTAACATTTTCTCCATTACATTTTATCAGCTATCTTTTACCGTTTCAGAGGAGAAGCGATAACAAGCAAAAGTCAAAATTTAGAACTTGACCTTGACCTTTGACCTTGATGCCAATTTGAAGGTCATCGATCCTTGATGTCAGAACAAAAGACCCCATGCCTTTATCATGTACCATTGTTGAGAAATAAACGAAAAACCGAAAATTTAAACGTTCTAACGGCAATTACGCCTATAAAATGGCGTCATACAACTTTTATGCAAATGTAACAAAACTAGGTCTCAACGTCCTTAACATTTTCTCCATTACATTTTATCAGCTATCTTTTACCGTTTCAGAGGAGAAGCGAACACAAGCAAAAGTCAAAATTTAGAACTTGACCTTGACCTTTGACCTTGACCTTATTTTACTTGTTAGGGGTCATGGACCCTAAATACAAAGTTTCATGTTGATATCTCAACTCTAAATAACAATTTGTATGATACACCAAAAGTGAAAGTCGTTTGAAGGGAAATAACTCCTATGAAATGTCGTCAGATCCTTTCCGACCAAATGGAACAAAGTTGCGCACAGATACACTGAAGATATTGCAAAAGATTTTAGGTCGATATCTTCTACGGTTACAGAGAAATAAAGATAACAAGAAAAGAAGGGGGCGGGGAGATAACTCCTATAAAAAAAGGTGTTCGGTTACACAGGGTCAATGGTGAAATCGTAATCACTGTACGCAATCATGGGCCAAAAATCCTTTCGATATGTCAAGTAACAAAAAAACATCCTAGACGGCAGAAGAAAAAAAAAAAATAATCAGAACAAAAGCAAAAGGTCTTTCCACGGAAAGTGGAAAGACCTAATGATTTACAGAACCTGCTGATGGTACGCATATACAAGGTGAGGAGTATTACCAGTAAACACATTCATTTTGTAGTATACATCTATCTATCTATATCTATCTATTCTATAATACTATAAATTTACGAATTAGCCGAATAGGCGGCAAAACGCGTGGTTCAAAATAAACGATGTATGGTTCAGATTATAAAGGTTATTATCGGATTTGACAATCTGCATTTATAAATTTAAACTGCAGCTTTGTTTATGTGCAAATGGAATTTGTATGCATTTTTCCAATATGAATTCTCCCAACATATCTCTTAGAAGGTTCTCGAATGCATCATTTTAACACATTGATTTAAATAAACAAGTATACACATATTTTTAATGTATTTCTGTTTGCAATTACGGAAGAAGAAGAAAAAACAAATTAAAAACATTCTCCTTCGAGTGGGATGTTTCCGCTTCATGTATTCAGGATTGTTTTTCTACTATAACGCAATTTCTCCTAACTGTAAAGGTTATGAACTTTGAAGATTATGAAGAAGGAAGGTAAAGGTCAGAGGAATTCCTAGCTTAGTTGTTTTTTGGATTGCTCGGATGTTTACCTTGCACAAAGTGATAAAACCAACCATTATCTATTTTTACATTATTTGTCATATGACCTGTCTAAATATATCTCTACTATACCCTAGATAAAAATATTTTTAACAAATGGTTATCTTTATCATTAATGACGAAATTTATCTCGGGCATCTTTGATAATTATAAACGTGGACAACACACGCAGCCACACACTAAAACTGCTTTTTATCGTCTGATTATTGGATATATTTGTGAAATTAAGCTTCGCTAGCCCTGACCATGATGACAATGGAACAATAGGAACAATTATTTTCCAAAAATATGCTCTACCTAACTCGCGGCATCTTTTCAAAAATTCATCCGTCACTAAGGAAATGTTTACATCTACAATTTCATTTTCATATATATTCTGAAGGGAAAAGGTAATGCATTATGGAATGTGTATTTAATGAAAGCTTTTCATCAAGTTCCAGTTCAGAATTAATTGTAACAATAAAAATATTGACAATTTATGTGGTTGTGTTTTCGTCATATGGACTTTGATGGAACCTGAAGTTCCATTTTGGTAATTCTACGTGGCATACAGTCTACTTCATCAGTGGATACATCTTCGGTAGTAATATGACAATTGGGTCACGCTGACCTACATTTCACGCTTCATTGACTTCTGTTAAAATTTGCATTAACATCCATTTTTGGAATACTACTGCATATATATACATGAAACTATCAGATGATACCACCTACTTGACAGGAAAGTTTATGGGAAGCCTGCCACAACATCCATATATTGAGTTCCTGTTCCATGAATGACATGGCCGCAACAAATTTTTATAGTCAATATGGCCACCACAAAAAAACATTTTTATTGAACCCGCGCTCGCGCGGGTTCAATGTCTAGTTGTAATTGATATAGATAAGAATATCTTGGAACTGAATATATATGGCTTTCTGTCAAACTAACACCTAATGAAAGTTAAATAAACAATCCAACAGGTAAGAAATTTAAAGTTGGATAAGTTGGAATACCAAATTTTTAAAAGTTGGATATATGGGAAGTCAACCAATTTTACATATATTATTTGAAAAAGGATACTTCAAATATTTAAACTGGTGAATTCTTCAGAATGCGTTCTGTTGCTGCTTGACATTTAAGTAAAAGGACTACACATAATTTGTATTATAATTGTATGGCATGATGTAGTTGAAATGTTATTGAAAAGCAATTACAAGATTTTTTTAGACCAGTATAATTAAATTACAATTCCACCCACTTTCATACTACTGGCTTTATATCTTAAAATATTTCAGCACCGAGTTAATAGGCCGCAACAAATTTTAAAAAAAAGCATACTAACGCGGCAATGCATTATATTGTATACAAAATCTCTCCAAAACTAAAAGCACCAATTATAATAAACCCGCATACCGACGTAAAAAAATCATTCAAAAAGTCACCTGATTTATTTGTTATAGGCAGCTAAGTGTTGTATTATAAATATAACGTGATATTTACCCACACTTTCATCAAGATTTTGGTACACAAGATGAAATATTTTACTACGAGAAGGCATTACATTGTACAGCTGAACGGAAAATACCTTTTATGGTAAACGCAGATTTCCAGCAATAAAATATAACTTCGGCGCGAGGTATTTCTCGACAATAGAGAAGGAATGAGTTTTTACCATAGAATGTAGTTCTGGATTCATGGTTCCACTGCGCAGTATTTACATGCCGACAATGATATAAACTATCTTTAATCAGATTTTCTAGAAAAAGAGGACTTAAATTTTTAAAATATCTTGAAGGAGTCCATTTAACAGGAAGTTTCGATTTATTTTTTATCAAAAGAGAATCATAATTTAAGAACTGTTAAAATCATTATAAATAAATCGAGAGTGAGACCACATCTTACAGACTAGAATATGTTGAAAATTTTTTAATTTTTCCCATGTAATATCTTATTTTCAGAAAATCGCTATTTGTATATAGCAAAAACTGTTTTTGATAATTCGAATTTTATATAGAAGATAATATTATAAACACACAGACGCACATAGGCACACACGCGTCCAACAGCCGGACTAGGACACAGGACCCCTTATAAGCCATCATTATTTCCAGAGGAATTTTTTTTATATGAAAATAATTTCCATGGGATATTATTTAACTATTAAATCAATTCCTTCTTTCAACAATGATTTTATCTCATTCCAAACAACTCCCAGGATAATAATTTATTGTCTTACTATGAGATAGTTTCGCGAAGGAAGGTCAGTAGTTTCCAGTATTTTCATGAAAAAGTAGGTAGATGTTACCTAGGATAAAATCTTACAGTATCTAATCATCAAAAAGTTTCCACCTCATTACATGTAAATGTTAATGCATGTTAGTTGTTTTCACTTTTGTTATAAAAACTGAGTATGAACTTGTTCTTTATCAGTCCGTCAAAATGGAAGAAAATATTTTATAATTAAATATTTCCAAGTAAAGAAAATTTAATAATTTTTCTTGTAATTATTTATCGTGGATAATATTTGATATGAAATAATTTCCCCTTTTACTCTCTTGTACCTATATTCTTTCTTTTTTCCACATAAAAAACCAGCAACTTTTTTAATAGTTCCCAAAGGTAAACTTTTGTTTACCAAACTTACTCAGTAGAAAGAAAAATATGGCTATGGAAAGGATTTTTGCCTTGGAAAGAAATTTAATAGCAAAATATTTTTCCAGAGGAAAGTATTTAAATGTTATATAAGAGCTCAGTTGTTCATAGTATATAAAGTTCCGGGCGGAAAAAAAATAACTAGCTAACAAATTCCATTGGAACATTTTGGCTATAGTTAATTTATTCTGGGTAAAGTAACTAGCTGAAAAGTTCATCAGGAACAGATTAACTAGTTAAAATATTCCACTGGCTAAAAATTATATGAACTGGATCATTCTAACTAGTCATAAAATTCCGGAACATTTTAACTAGAAATAAATGTCCGGAACATTTTAACTATAGTTATTATATTCCTATTATTAAAATCATCATTTTTCTTATTTTTAAATTAACATAATTAATAATAAGTTTTTTAGTTTTATGAGAAATATTAATTTTTATGATTTTAAATTTATTTTTTCAAATACAGACAAAAATTGAATCTGAATGTGAAGTACAGATATGATTAATTAATTTATTATTGATTAATGAATGATACAGTATCTAATACTAAATTATTGCCTTTAATACACAAGACAATTGACTTGCTATCATAACAAGTTAACAAGTGATATGTTTTCGTATCATTTGAAAGTTACATTTTTGAGTCACGGATGATTAATAGTATAAAAAAGTTGTGTTGTATCTCTCAATGACAAAGAATATTTTGATAAGGATGACGATAGTGAAAAAAAAGAACAATTAGAAAACTTACAAGTTTATTTCATTTAGAAAATGAGTGAGAATTGTAAAATCATTCTCTCTCTCTCTCTCTCTCTCTATATATATATATATATATAAGTATTCTTTTTTGAACCCATAATATACTAAAGATAATAATATTAGGCCGTGTAGTAAAGTTATTTTTAATGTAAATGTTTCTCGATTCCCTAACATAATTACAGTTGAGTATGTAATGAAAGCTAATGGTGAAGACCGTCAGAAAACTGTTATTACTCAAGAAATAACTAACAATGTAATGAAAACCTGTCATAAGGGTCATTTATGAATAAGCAACTTATACTCTTGTTAAAATTTGGCATCTGTAGGTCTTAATCTTTATTCCTTTGCAGTTGTAATGGAAAAATGGTATGGTATATCCACTCACAGGAAAAAATATATGAAACGGAACAGCACTTTGAGTGTTGTTCTTCATCTTAAAATCGTTTTGATGTGAACTAATTGGAGAGTCTGGATATTTAAGGTATATGTGAGATTAGGCAACTGTCTGATTGACAAACTTATCAAACCTTAACATAAGAATTTCAAGGCAAAATAATTTTATCAGAACAAAGTAACTAGTTATAATGTTCCGTATTAAAATAACCAGGGATCATATAATACTATCACATACAGTTCCTGAAATAACTATCCATTTTTTCCAGAACTTTATAACTAGCACCAGAAAAAAATAACTATCCGGCGGAACAAAGTAACTAGAGGAACAAATGGGCTGCTACAGTGACATCCTGATTTGTTAGGATGCAGAATTGAATTAATCTAATTTTAATTACATCGTAACTCGAATAATTACAGCGCCCCCTTACGGTCATTGTCCTCCAGTTAATGGAGTGATCGTAGCGACTGGATTATTCGGGTTAATTACATCGGGGATATCATTTATTTTTAACTCAGATACTGTTGATTTTATTACACCGTAGTTTCTGATTGGTTACTTCCGTAGATCACGTGAGTGAGGATGATAAAAGATAGCTAACGAATCAGTACTAGCTGTGCTTTGATATTGCCAAAGCGCTCCAATGACTATGAATCAACATCGGAACATTTCGGAATTTTACCATATATTTCTTGATAATGGCATCAAAGGCTAAACCAGCAGGTATTATTTGATAAATAAAGCGTTTTTGTAATCTTAAACATTATTAATATTTCATGTCAATGGTGTACAAAACAAATAAACAATTGTTGAGGTGTTAAAAATGCAGTTTGGTCTGGTTGGAAAAAGAGGTAAAAAAAGGGGGGTAGTGGTGATGACACGTTCTAACAAAACTGTCAACAAGCCATTGAGATGAACTTTTGAGTCGTGCATAGTGTAGAAGAAGAAGAAATGACACAAGACAGCAAAATCTTCACAATACGTTTAACTTTATTTGATGACCGCAGAGTCAGAGGCAGTAACCTAAATGGGCTAAAATTACTTTACAAACATAATACTTACTGTAAACTTAATATCTTTGGTCCACAAATACCACATGCAGCCATATACTTGACTTCATTTTCATGGTTCATTGACTTCATTAAAATTTGTGTCAAATTTTTTAGATTAAATCCATTTTTCAGCAAGTGTAATACCTAGACCCACCATATTTGATCTATACATTTAGATAGTTCTTGGTGGGGAAAAGCGTACATATCGGATCAAGGACCACGGTAACAAGACACTTCGGCACCAAGACAAATCGGCACCTATGTATAATGACACTTCAGCACCAAGACAGTTCGGCATCGAGATAAATCTGCCTCTATTTGAAGACATTTCGGGATCAATATATTTTGTTACAGAAATACATTTCAGGAAATAACAGATTTATATTATTTGCAATAAATTGTTATTTTATAATAATATACATGTATTTTAACATTTAATAAAACCTTCCAAGTAAAATATGTACAATAAATTTGTTATGTTTTCAATACTTTGATCTTTAAATTGTACCAAACAAAATTACATTGTGTTTACAGAGGAATTTATTTGCTTTTAAGTTATTATCATTTTGATGGAATTTAAATTTTATAATATATATTTCATCATAAAAAGATACTTTTGTCTGTAAAAAAATCTTAAAATGAAAATTTTCCTTATCTCAGATTTTCTTTATAAAATGTAATGTCCGTACGTGTCTACTGCATGATAAATATTAAAATTTAAATTTTAAGAAAGCTTCATTATTATTAATTTAATGCAAGTTAGCCAGGTGCCTCAATTAACAGATTATAACTGTGTTGGAGTGTCGACTTAGTTAATTATTTAATTTGATTATCGTATTGTTAATTATTTATTACAGAAGATAACTACTATAATACAAAGATAAAAAATACTTTTATATATAATGAATAATATTTTATGTGGTCATCATTTTTATAGATGTATGTGGAAAGTCGGAAGAATTTTCAATTCAATTAATGAAAATACACAAGGTGCCAATTTGTCTTTCTCTGGTGCCGAATTGTCCAAGTGCCAGTTTGTCTTTGTACAATTTGTCTTCTTTGGTACCGAAATGTCCTGGTGCCAATTTGTCCTTGTACCAAAGTGTCAGGGATTCAAGGACCACTCGCACCGTATCATTTGACAACCTGTCCCATCTTAGACAACTCGGACAATACCCGGAAAGGAGTCATAGGAAAACTCGGATCGAATGATGGAACAACATTGATATTCAATTGAGATTGAGTTTGTCCTTTTTCTTTGATGATTGTAAACACACATGTTCAAATGATTATTCACACATTTAATTATAACTGATGAGTTTTTACAAATCTCAGTAATTTTGCCAAGACCACACCTAATTGAATTTTAGTTCTTTAGATTTTTCATGTTTTTGGATGGCAAAAATAGGTGCGAGCAAGCAAAATTTAATTTTAAATTTTTTTCTTGAGAACTACTTGGACTAAGATCAAATTTACGTGCGGCACACATTTTTTTTAACCAAAATATTGCAAAAAATGGGAAAAAATCCAATTTTTACAAAATTTAGGAGTGGACAAACAATTTTTATTTTCTTTTCTAGGAAAAGAAGAATTTGGGGCAATTTTCATCATTTTTGCAAAATGAAGCGGCAAAAAAATTTTGTCTTAAAATTTACAGTCACAAAATCGGAGTGGCAAAATCCAAAGATTTTAAGATCAATTTGGTGTGGCCTAATTATGATCAAACAATCAATTGGTCAATTATATGTGATCGACAATCCGAGTGGTCTGCGGGCCGATTTGTCCGGTTACCCCTGGTGGGTACATGCCAGTCTGACATCATCATTTGAGCTTGACTTTAATTACTGCTGTATGTTAACAAATAATCAATCAGTCAAATCTACCTGATATCTATTACTGGGTGTCTCACATACATCTGGAACTGGTTTACTGAAATATTTGAAAACGTTCTTTTCAAAAATCAGGAAAGCCATTGATTACCTTGGTCTTCTTTAGTTGTTATTAATCATTGCTTTTTATCTCCATGCTCATTGAAACAGTGGGGAAATTGTTTGTAATGTGCAGGAAAATCTCAGCGACCACAAATGATAGAATATTGAAACATTGCAAAATGTTAACACTATGAATGTAGATTGTGTCAAAGGAAATTCATGATATCCAGTAAAGCTGTTGATTCTTTTAAATAAGTATGGATAGAAAGTTGAAGGTTTGGTAATTTTTGTATGACCCAGATATATTCATGATTGGTTCCAAAAAGGGAAAATCTATTGTCCTTGAATTCATCTTGGACTATCTGAAATAGGATCATGAAAATTGGTATGTAAATAGCACCATAAGAATTGTCTGTACTGAAGGTTAATCAGAATTTTGATATTTACCCTAAGGCAAGAATTATGAGCAAAGATGTATTTCAGGATAACCAGTAATTAAGGAAATCTTCTGAACTAATAGGGATAGAAAGCTGAAACTAGAATCACAACTTACATTACATCTGCCAACTTGAACAATGGTATTAACTGTAATTTTCATGCAACGCCACAGGGTCCAGAAAGCGAAAAATTGCTTTTTCTTGAATGCCTCATACACTTTTAATTTGGAGATATATCCATGAAAATTTTTTTGTGATTAGCACTCAAATTTGAATGTGTTGAAGGTACAGAATTTTGATACACAATTTGAGATAAGATATGAAAATTTGTTTGATATTAACATTTAATGAGTTGTCTGTAAAAAAACTGTTGGAATTCTGACATTTGCTTTATCCAGTAACTAGTTAAAACTACTAGGGATGGAAATTTGAAACATGAATCACTTTTCACATTATACATGCCAACTTTACCAGTTGTGTCAAATTATTGTGCAACCCATGGGGGAATATTCCTTAGGGGGTCCAAAAAGAGAAAAAGCCTATTGTCCTTAACTCCACATTCAATATTTGAGATTGGTTAATCAAAATTGGTTTATCATTTATACTATAAGATTTGACTTTGTCAATGATTTTATACTTTTATAATATTTGATCAGTGTCGCTTGAAAATTGAAATGCCAAAAATTTTTCAGGAAGGCATAATTTTTTGTATGTCATTCATTGATTTTGCTGTCTATGATTTCGCCAGTAAGTGAGATGTTCTTGTATATATCCAAGTTTGCTTTTAAATATTTGATTCAGCTTTAGGATACACCATTGTACAGAGTTGTAATAATAGGAATAATTTCTTCATCAAGAAATTGGCTGCAGACATGGCCTTTTAATACCAGGATCAGTTGTATACGATCAATGTTTCCACTTGGTGGGGGATCTAGCCCAAACACAAGTTGCTGTACTCAGCCAGCAGTTGTTGGCTTTGATGATTTCACACATATCTATTTTTAGGTTTGTTTTGAGACTCCCACATAGTCATTGCCAAATTCCAAAGGAAAAAAGGGTTAACAACACACTGCAAGAATTTTGCAGGGCAATTCACTGCTTTACAAACTCACTTAAATTAAGGAGTAATCAACTAGCACAACCAGTGGAGATTGTTATGAATCTTATGCTTCTGTAACTTCAATCATATACATGTACAATATAAGGCCTTGTCATATCCAACAATTGTCCCACATTAAACTTTTGATGGTTATAGTGGGTACCTAATATATGAAATATAAAAATCTTTGATTTGAAACCTTCAGGTAGAGCCACTCAAATTAATGTAATACCAGAAGTGTATTTGTTTTTAGTAAATTCTTAAAATATTATACATTTGTATGAATTTAATTATTATAATTATAATATGTCAATTTAAAGACGACACATACATTGTATAAATAAATAGTAAACTTTACATTTCAGGTGCAGACACATCTTATTGGATAAAATTCTTCACAGAATGTGATATACCTCCTAGTGAAGCCACAAATTATGCCATTACATTTACAGATAACAGAATACAGAAAGATATGTTGATAGATCTTACAAAGGATTATCTTAGAGAAATGGGCATTACTATATTAGGAGATGTTATTGCTATTCTAAAACATGCAAAAACAGTACATTCTGAGGTAAAATTCACTCTACAGATATAATTAGTATGAAGAGTGTTTCAGCTAGCTTAAAATAGAGGGGTGCAGCACCCTGCCTCTTCTCTAGTGCACCCCTCTGCCCTTTCAGTGCTCCCTTCTGCCTCTGCAATAATTATAATATAAAACACTTTTTTAATACACATAAACAATAGTGAATTAATTGAAATTGAATTACAGAGCACAAAGAAACTAATAAAACTCCTATAAGGGCACTAGATAAGTGAATAATTGATGTTTCTTAAGAGTATATTTGTTCTTGTTTGCCCTTTTCAGATCTGAAAACACTTTAGAGTGTCCCTTATCCTCAATAAATGCCCCTCTGCCCTTTAATTCTAGCTGTAAAACATTTATTTTTTACAGCTGGATTACACGTCCACTCTAATTTGCCCAATTAAAATGCATGGCCTGGTTTTCACCTCCAAAAACGTCTTACCCCAAAAAATTCGTTTGCATTGAAGTATGATTTATGGATTTTTATGTCTGTTCTAGAAACCAAACAAATATTTGTTGTTGTTTTTTTTATATTTCTTGCTTTAGTAGTTATAACTGGACTTGTTTCTGAATGAAAATCTTCAAATTAAGTTCAATTGGTCATACACGAGAAAATTGTTTAAAAAAAATCAGCTATGAGTAAAGAAAGTGTTATTAGAATTTAGGGTTTTAATGTTTATAATTTTGCCCTAATTAGTGTGGAGGTTTCTAGAATAATTAATAAAAAATACTTTAATAACAATTATGATACACTGTTTATGTTAAAAAGTTTAGTCAATATGTGAAATTCCTAATTACACGAATTTACTGTAACATGTATAATGATCAGAAGTGATCAAGAGCAAAAATTTGAAAAGTCAAAACAAATCCAAAGTACTTTATATGGCATTTCTTTTTTCTTTTAAAGTTGGCTAGAGAAAAGGCACTTCAGGGTACAAATAACATATCAGCCACACCAAGACGACAGACAGGTAAGACGAGAAAAGGCACTTCAGAGTACAAAAAACATATCAGCCACACCAAGACAACAGACAGGTAAGACGAGAAAACGCACTTTAGGGTACAAATAACATATCCACCATACCAAGACAACAGACAGAAAAGGCACTTCAGAGTACAAATTACATTTCAGCCACACCAAGACGACAGACTGGAAAGACAAGAAAAGGCATTTCAGGGTACAAATAACATACCAGCCATACCAAGACTACAGACAGGTAAGACGAGAGAAGGCACTTCAGGTACAAATAACATATCATCCACACCAAGACGACAGACAGGAAAGACGAGAAAAGGCACTTCAAGGTACAAATAACATATCAGCCACATCAAGATGACAGACAGGTTAGAGTAATGGAAATGGCACATCAGGGTACAAATAACATACATGTATCAGCCACACCAAGATGACAGACAGGTAAGAGTAATGGATCTGATGGTATACATTTATCATCAACCCCAAAAAAGTTTGACAGTACAGGAAGGCAATTTAGGTGTCAGATAATTTAATGGTCAAGATGACAAGATGGGTAAGGTAATCTGGTTACATGCATAAGAATTTTTATAGTAGATAAACAAAGATGTCATACAAGTAAAAGATGGGTGTATAAAAAAATTCAGCAGTCTGGTATTCAAATATTTTAAGTGAACACTTCATTGTAAAGTCCATATCGTATGCCATATCTTGTCGAATTTCAACTTTTGGATGATATTGGTTCCTAAGGATGATACAGCATGTGATATGGATTTATTACATATTTTTCTCTATGTATCAATCACACTAATCTGCAGTTCAGCAATTCAAGCTAATGTTTAACATCAGTTTATTTTTAGCTCACCTGACCCAAAGGGTCAAGTGAGCTATTCTCATCACTTGGCGTTCGTCATCTGTCGTCCATCGTCGTCCGTTAACTTTTACAAAAATCTTCTTCTCTGAAACTACAGGGCCAAATGGAACCAAACTTGGCCACAGGCATCGTTAGGGTATCTAGTTTAAAAAATATGTCTGATGAGACCACCTGCCAACCAACATGGCCGACATGGCTAAGAATAGAACATAGGGGTAAACTGCAGTTTTTGGCTTATATCTCAAAAACTAAGAATTTAGAGCAAAATTGACTTGGGAAAAATGTTCATCAATTCAAGATCTACCTGCCATGAAATTTTCAGACGAATCGGTGAACTCTTTGTTGGGTTATTGCCCTTGAATTGTTAATTTTAAGATAATTTTGCAGTTTTAGGTTATTATCTTGAATAATATTATAGATAAAGACAAACTGTAAACAGCAAAAAAGTTCAACAAAGTAAGATCTACAAATAAGTCAACATGGCCAAAATTATTGATTGACTCCTTATAGAAGTTTTTCTTTTTAAAGACCACGTCCAGCATAAACTTTCCTTTAAATATTTTCTCCTCTGAAACCACTTGGCCAATTAGGACCAAACTTTGGTGGAATGGTCCTTGGGTGGCCCCCTTCCCAAATTATGTCCTGCATCCCCGACTTCCAACCGACAAGGTTGCTGTTACAATGTACTAAAAATAGAAAAAAGGGGGGAGTAATTTCAAAAATCTGCTTCTATGAAACTACAAGGCCAATTGTAACCAAACTTGGCAGTATTGGTCCTTAGGAGGTTCTCTTTTACGATTATGTCCGATGACCTGGACTGTTAACTAAGATGGCTGGCACAGCCGAACTTAGTTTCACAAAGGGCCATAAGGGACAATTCATTGAAAAAATTCTTGTCTGAAACCATTTGACCAATTGGAACCAGACTTGGCAGCAATGGTACTTAGATGGTCCTCTTTCAGAATTTTGTCCGATGACCCAGACTGTGAACCAAGATGGCCGCCACAACCAAACTTAGTTTAACATAGGGCCCTATGGTAAAATTCATTGAAAAATCTCCTTGTCTGAAACCACTTGATCAAATGGAACCAGACATGGTAGCAATGGTCCTTTAGTAGGTCCTCTTTGAGTTTCAGAAATGTCTGATTTCGTGGACTATGAACCAAGATGGCCTCCACTACCGAACTTAGTCTAACATAGGGCCCTATGGTAAAATTCATTGAAAAATCTCCTTGTCTGAAACCACTTGATCAATTGGAACCAGACTTGGTAGCAATGGTCCTTTAGTAGGTCCTCTTTGAGTTTCAGAAATGTCTGATTTCGTGGACTGTGAACCAAGATGGCCTCCACAGCCAAACTTAGTTTAACATAGGGCCCTATGGTAAAATTCATTGAAAAATATTCTTGTCTGAAACCACTTGACCAATTGGAACCAGACTTGGCAGCATTGCTGACCACTGACCTGGACTGTCAACCAAGATGGCTGCCACAGCAGAATTTAGTTTAACATAGAACCCTATAGAAAAACCAGCCAAATTGACTGCAACACTTAAATTTTTAGTCCTGTTCAAGGTGAAAAGTTAAACCAGGTGAGCAATACAGGCTCTTGAGAGCCTCTAGTTTGTTTTAAACTGTGACAGAATGATATTGTAGCTGCCAGTAGAACAGTCAACTATTATTTGGGAAAGACACCTGACTCTGCACCTATGAATCTCCCAGTTGTACCAAAAATATCAAAAGAGCTATCTGCCCGTCTTGGCGGTACACCACCTGCTGAAGGTTAGTATCATGCACAGTGGAAGGGAAATAAATTTGAATACTTTTAAATTTTCTGAGAATAGAAAAGAATATGTAGTGCAATCTATATAATCAATGCATACTAATGGCAAAGATTTTTTTCTGCTTTGCTGAACTTTGATGAAATAATAATTTTCATTGGGAAATTCAGAAATACAGATATATGTTACTTGGGAATTTAAAAAAAATTATTACAGAAATTTTCATTGGAGATTTAATTTTGTTTATTTTGTCAATGAAAATGAATCCCCAACAAAATACGACCCCTTATTTAATCAATAATTTTTAAATTTGTAATACACAAAATTTAACAGTATTAAAAGAAATTAAACAAGAAATGTTCAGATTTTATGCCTTTTGTCAGACTGGTTGAAAAATAGTGATACCCTAACCACACCATTGATATTTCCCCCCTGGAAACTTATCTTATCTGTTGTTTTTAGAATCAGGTGTAAGCAAAACAATAAAATTGTCAAACAAGCTAGAGGAAGTTGTACCAGTTCCAAAGAAGAGAAGAGTTTTCCCAGAACACGAAGGAAAGTATAAGATTACAATGCCTTCAGGGAAAAGTCACAAGACCAAAAAAATCTTGGCTAAAAAGCAAGGTAAACATGTTCTGCAGATAAATTACCAGAATCCCAGAATCCAACTGCATTGTGACATGTTTTTTATATGCTGCTTTCTAGTTAAAGGAGGGCTAATTTTATTTGTACTGTACATACTTCTGCAACTGATTTCTTGATGAAAAACTTGTGGCTTTTCTACAGTTTTTGTCTCTCCTGGGACAAAAAGATATAGGTTTTACTTTCTGGCAGGGGGCTTAAACTTTTTTAAAACTTTAATAAATTTTCACACATAATACTTACAATTAAGATTTTTGGGCCACAGGTACCTTATGGTATAAACTTTGACGTAGTGTATTTGTCTTGTGACCCTGACCTCATTTTCATGGTTCACTGACTTCATAAACATAAATGTAAAATCTGCATCCAAGTTTCGTGGTTTAATCCATTTCTCAGCAACTGTAATTTGGTAAATAGATAGTTTTTAGTGGGCACATGCCAGTCTGACAACTGTCTCTGGACTTCAAATTTGCAGTTCATTGTAGTATTGATAAATAATTCACTTTTGACCGATTTCATATGTGCAAGTAAGGTAGGCGTGTCATACTTCATTGTGTTGATAAATAAATATTTTTTTTATTGATCCAAAAGTTTTGAGCGAGACCGAAAGGTGAAAGTGATAATTCTTTGGAAATCGAAGCAGACGCATAAAATTGTGTTGCCCGAGTTGGGGACCTTTTCTTTTCTCTTGGCATATATAGTAATTTTTTTTTTCTGAGACAAGCGCCTGTGGATTAAGTCCATTTTTCTGTATACGTAGCTGTAAGACCTGTATCCACTGTGTATGGTCTGTAGATACTTCTTGACAAGTAGGTATCAGTCTGACACCTAACCTTGACCTCAATTTTAGATTCTAGGCTTGAGTGACTCTCATCCCATTTTTAGCGCACCTGGCAAAGCCATGTGAGCTATTGCCATCACTTTGCGTCTGTCGTCCATCATCATCCTGTACAAAGATTCCTCATTTCGTATTGATCAGGGGAAAAACATGGCCGCCATGGGCAATTCTTGTTATGATTGGCTGAAATTTGAAAAATCATCTCTTCTGAAACTGCAAGTGCAAATGATTTGTAAGTTGATACAAATGGTGTTTGTGAGGTCTTCTACAATGATTCCTCATTTCAATTTATCTGGCTAAAAACATGGCTGCCATGGGCAATTTTTTCTGATTGGCATAAATTTGAAATATCATCTCCTCTGAAACTACAAGTGCAAATGATTTGTAAGTTGATACAAATGATGCTAATGAAGTCCTTTACAAATATTCCTCATTTTGTCTTGATGGACAAAAAACATGGCTGCCATAGCCAATTCTTTTTTCTAATTGGCTGAAATTTGAAAAATCATCTCCTCTGAAACTACAAGTGCAAATGATTTGTAGCTTGATACAAGTGATTTTTTTTAGATCTTCTACCAAGATCCCGCTTCTTGACTTGACCCACCAAAAATCATGGCTGCCAAGGGCAGTTCTTGTTACTGATTAACTGAAACTTTAAAGATCTTCTGTCCTGAAACTATAAGTGCAAATGATTTGTAACTTGGTACAAATGATTGTCGTGAAGTCCTCCTCAAATCTTCTTGATATGGCTAAAACATTGCCATTGGCAATTTTTGTTTCCAAATTGAACAAATACCAAGCTTTGTTAATTGGTACAAATGATGTGTTTAAGGTCTTCTGCAAAGATTTACCATTTCATCTTCAAAGGGCAAAATAAGTCCATTTCTCAACAAATGTTATAAATGTATGTAGACCCACCATTTTTGGTCTATGGATAGTTTTTGGTGGGTACATACCTGTCAGCTGATCTTGGACACAGATTTAGGCTTGAATGACATGCATGAGATTTTTCAGACAAATGTTGCCTTACCATAAATATTTCTTTTAACACATTTTTCTTTGACTTGCAATGTCGAGTATCAGATAATCTTTATTCTGGGTCCATGTGTGTACTCAGGTGAGACATTTTGTGTGTCCACTCTTGTTTAAACTTAAAATTAATATCCTTGAAGTCAACATGGTTGAAACTTTTGAAAGGAAAACTTGCACATAGCCATAGGGTCACATTTGTTTGTGGTGTCAAATTTTAGGCAGAAATCAGTAAATAAGACATGAAAAGTTTTTGTTGTTAATTAAGTAGGCCTTGGAGTTTTTCAGAAAAAGGAGTTGCAATGTTTGTGAGACATATCATATTCTCTTAAAAAATTAACAGTCCTGAATAAAATTTTGATCATTTAGTAATCATATTTGATGATATGAAAAAGTGATTTGTGAGGCTGTTGATAAATGAAACAGTTAGCATTTTTAAAGAAAAAAGGAAATGGAAGTCAAAGCTTAGCATCAGTAGTATTTATATGATATTATTAGATACAGCTTGTAGTTTAATGCACTTAATACCAGATATTTATGTAAGCTGTTGGTATCAACAACTGTTGTACTCTTTACAGTTTATAAAAAAGAAAAGATATGGATAAACCCATATCATTGTATACTCGGTTAAGATAATTTTAGTCACAGGGAGGATTTTTGTAGAAATCAAATATTTTACATTTCTATCATGATTCATAACCAGCTTCAACATTCAGTAATATTTTAGAAATCTAAATGTTTAGGCCCAAGCTCAAATTTTAAACAGCGTCTGACATTCGAAACTCCCTCTAGTAAGAGAGGAAACGAACGTCTGTTTTGGCCAGTACCTTGAAAAATATGATGATTTGAACTTTGTGTAGGCTTCAAAACAGACATATTGCTCTGGGGGGACAGTTCTAGTTTTTTTCAAATGTTTTTGACTGGTTTATATAAAAGACACATTCTGACTTTAATATTGCTTGATCAAAATTATTAAAAAAAGAAAAACTAGGGTTGGCACATAAATTATGGTATATAAGATTACCGGAAACAGAGCAAATGTTTTGTCTTTATTAGAAGAATATAGATATTAATGGTAGCATATAGTACAAAATACAGGTATTCACACAAAATATGTTGTATAAATATGCGATAGTTAAGTTTGAATTTTAATACATGTGTAGTAAAAATATATCTTTAATTATCCGTCTCCAATGGAGGGGATAAGATATGTTTTCATGCTCGCCAAAAAATTTGTCTGAATCAGCTCTTATGCGAAAAATACTTTGATTTCTCAGGGAACATCATATTCTTTTCCTGCTATTGACTCATGTTTTTAGTTTTCTGATAAAGCGATTCGTTAATGAGATATTTACTAATTTTATGAGCTATGAATAGATCGTGCACTGCCTGACTGTGATAGTCTATTTTAAGATTTAAATAAATAATCACGTAACGTGGCATACAAAGAAAAATAATGTAAATGTATTTTATTACATATAATAACAAAGTACATTTTATATTATGTAACAGTTAGGGTTTAAATAATGTTGTGTATTGGTCACCGGTGATTCACGTGGGAAAAAAGGGGAACAGATAAGTAGTATTCGACGAATACATTCCTCTATTTTTTATATTTATTGATAGTTGAATAAATGGTAACTAAAGTGTCATAATAATTCAAGATCATATGTGTGTTAAAAGAATAATTTTAAACAAAGACACTTTCTAACAAACGGTTGGTAAGTGGAACAGTTGCGTAGACAATTCAGCCACTGAGGAGAATATGAATTCATACGCTTGCTGCTGATTATTCAATTGCGAAAATAAAAACAAACCTCGTTATTGTTAACTTTAAATAATACTTCATTCATGATTTTATGCCTCAACTGTAATAAAAATGCTGTTATTATTAGGACCAACATTTGACCAACAAACGTACGTAAACCACGCACTGTATCTCTTTACGCAGTAATCTAACCAATGATCGCATCACATTTTTGGAACCCAAAACCAGTAATACTCTAGAACAGTTCCAGGTATTGAAAATGAAATGCTTTCTGATGACCAGCTTACTTTGTCTGTTATGCAAATGTTTTATTTAAGATACATATTGGTATTTCTGTTACAATATCAAATAAGATTAACCTGAATTCTAATGAGATTATTTATCTATGTTATATTGGTCATGATTAACTAAACATTCTGTATAATGATAGTATCAGTAATGACACTAGAACTAGAAACAATGATCTAGTCAGCAATAAGTAACTACATCAATACATTTTGTTTCTGTGAAAATCATATATCTATAACTCTGCTAATGCACATAAATGTTGTTGCCAGCTAAATTTCAACTTTTTAGATCACCTGGCCTAAAAGGCCATGTGAGCTTTTGCCAACACTTTGCGTCCGTCGTCTGTCCACATTTCACATTTTCATCTTCTATGAAACCACCAGTCCAGATTGAACCAAACTTGGGAGGAATGTTAATTGGATGGTTCTGTACAAAAGGTAAGTTTTTTGTGCTGATTGGATATTCAACATGGCTACCAGGGGCAGATAATTTATTCTGATTGGACTTATCCTTCAAAGCTTGTCAGAAACTTCTGAGCCAGTTGAATTGATTTGTTGCATGAGTGATCCTTGGATGCTTTTTATGCTGATCGAAAGATGGTTGCCACAGCCAGACTAAGTTTAACATTGGACCCTAGGCCCAAAAAAAATATGTGAGTTTACTGTCACATGCTTAAAAAAAATATGGTTGGTAGGTCGCTTTTTTTTTTTTTTTAAGGGCTCATTCAGACAGGTAAAAGTAAACTGTCTAACACTGGAAAATGTCACTACTTCTCCAACTGACAATGTAGGAGTAACCTCAAAATTATTTGGAGACATTACTTTACATGAATCATTGTTTTAAATGACAATCGTCACTATCGTGATATTTATTGAATACATGTATATCAATGAAAGTTCTTGAATTCTTAAACGGAGCTCTGACATTTTTGTCTGCTTTTAAATGGGGACAATGTTTAAAAGTTTACGACAAAATGCTGGCAGCCCGGTGCTGGCACTAGAGGCCGCCATTGTTGTTTAATACGATAAATACCGGTATCGGTGACGGAAAAGGCGGGAATTTCCGGAATTTCAGAAAATTGCCGATAAAAAAAGTTAGGGTTGGTCAGGTGACCGTAAACACGCATATTTTTTTTTGGCCCTATGGGGAAATTTGTATAAAAGTCTCCTTGTCAGAAATTACCAAGCCAAGTGAAATTTTTTTATGTATGAACGAGCTTTGGATGAACCTCTACAAAACTCATGTTTTTTGTGCCGATTGGAAATTCAAGATGGCCGCCACAGCCAGACTTAGTTTAACATTGGAGCCTATGGGGAATTTTGTACAAAGGTCCTCTTGTCAGAAACTACCAAGCCAATTGAAATGATTTGATGTGTGAATGAGAATTTGATAGACCACTGCAAAATTTATGTTTTTTTGTGCCGATTGAATATTCAACATGGCTACCAGGGGCAGATAATTCATTCTGATTGGTCTTATCTTTAAAGCTGTCTTTTTAGAAACTACTGTGCCAATTGAATTGATTTGTTGCATGAATGATCCTTGGATAAACCTCTACTAAAGGTATGTTTTTTTGCTTATTGTAAAAAATTAAAGATGGCCGCCACAGCCAGACTAAGTTTAACATTGGACCCTATGGGAAGATTTGTATAAAGGTCTTGTCAGAAACTACCAAGCCAATTGAAATATTTTTATGTATGAACAAGCATTGGATGAACCTCTACAAAATGTATGTTTTTTGTGCCGATTGGAAATTCAAGATGGTTGCCACATCTGTACTTAGTTTAACATTGGAACCTATGGGGAAATTTGTACAAAGGTCTTCTTGTCAGAAAATACTAAGCCAATTGAAATGTTTGTGTTGCATGAAGATCCTTGGATAAATTTCTGCTACAAAAGTTATATTTTCATGCCGATCGGAAACCACAGCTGGACTTTTTTTAACATTAGACAATGAAGAATTCTTTACATATCATATCTAGAAGTGCTGGACACTATAGAACAATTCCTTACAGATCTTGTATGGAAACTCTTTGTCAGTTGTGGTCACCTAAAATCCAGGTGAGCGATTCAGGCTCCATGGAGCCTCTGGTTTAAATATACATTGAAGCAAATGATTGTGTTTCTTTGAATCTGAAAATTTTGTTCAGTATATAGATTGTTAGTCATATTCAATCTCATTATATGTTCTCTGATAATAATCTTTGTTCACCTTTTTTTTAGGTAAAACAACATCCTCAGTATTTGATCGATTAGGATCAGAAACCAGATTAACAACTGTCACAGACTCAAGTCTTATAATTAGTTCCCCATCTGAGGTTTGTTACCGTAATACTGTATTTAATGTGATGTTTTCTATTAATTCAAAAATATAAAAAGGACTATACTCATTTTTCTGTCCACCTGTTGAGGTTTTCCTTTATAGTCAAGGGACTACTCTAGATGGCAAAATACAGATTTAAGTTGTCAGACTGCATTTTCAGAGTGGAGAGAAGTTGCTCAGAAATTTTGATAAGGGAATTAACTCTTATTTGTTAAATGGCACCAAAGTTTTTTTGTCATTTTGTTGCTTTAATTTTGATAAATTCTTCTGATCCAGATATAAGCATGTGATAAATGACACTTATGTACAAAATTAACTGTGATAATGTCTTAGTTAGGATAATTTAATAGGAAATTAATAGTGGAATGCACATGATCACATTGATTGTGAGTGATCATATTTGTATTCAATACTGTTAGAAGGTCTTGATTGGCCTAAGCAAATTATAAAATCTGAGAAATGTCTGTGGAGGATTAAAATGCACAATAAAGTAAAGTAAATTAAATTTACTGACCAAGGTTCAGCCCACAAGGGACAAACAAAAATAGAACATATTTAGAGAAAAGCAATCTATGAAATTTTAAATTCAGAATGTATATGGAGGATTAAAATGCACAATAAAGTAAAAGTAAAGTAAATTTACTGACCAAGGTTCAGCCCACAAAGGTCATACAAAGAGAACATATTTAGAGAGAAGCAATCTATGAAATTTAAATTCAAACTTATTTACATTGGCAAAATAAAAAGTGATGTTTTTCTTATATAGGGGTCAGTATTTAACAGGCTCGGTGGAAAGACAGCAGTAAAAAGGGAAGCTACATCAACCTCCATAGACCTGGACTCAGATGAAGATAATGTGGGAGGACAGTTGGAGTATGCTGGTATCCTGAAAAATCCTACTTCTCCAGTAAAGAAACCCAAAGTGGAGGAGAAGAAAACAGTATCTATAAAGAAACAAGTATCAGGTAAATCACTCTGTCATTTTAAAAACAGAAGATAAATTTGGTGTTTGATATATATATATATATAAATGGTAATGTGGAAGTAGGGAAATTGTGGATTAATTCTTGACAAAAGTTTGTTGAAAAATATATTTCAGAGTATATATTGTTGTAAATTATTACATTGAGTGGGGTGAAATACCTCCTGGATTTCTGAGTGAAATCAAATCTGATAATTAACCCAGTGAAATCTCAAGTCATCTTTCACTCTATAAAGTGATGTAACAATAGCCGTCGCCAACGATGTTGCTATACAAAGGTCGCATAAAGTAATCCCTTGTATTTTCTCGTTAAATCTTATGAATACATAGAATATGTCAATGTTAAAAACAGAATAACTAATCTTAAAATTTGAATACCAAAAATCTACAACTCCTGACCGAAAAACACTAAAAATTCACTCACTTTTATGAGCAGCAACTGCAGAAGAGAAATTAATTTTTTAACTTGTATTTTATTAAAATATGTATTAAAATTACTTGCTTGCAGTAAAATCAACAAAAAAGCCTTTAGTCAGTACAGCAGGAATTTTGTCAGAAGGTGCAGATGTACCACTGAACAAGAATATAAGGGAGAGATTGGGGAAAAAATCCAGTCAGGAAGTAACCAGTACCACAGAAGATCCAGTAATTGTTACATTATCAGGTAAAAATTAATATGGCTAAAATTTTAAAGAAAAAAGATCCCATAAGTACAGGAAAGAGCATATGAGTTTTATTTATATTTTCCATTTCTATACTGGATTTCTGTATTTTGCCTCGAGTATTGCTGATGAGAAAAAGATTAGAAATTATGCATTAAATTTACAATCTCAAAATGTTATTGCTAAATGATCTTTCTTGGATATTAAATGTCAACCAAACTGGTGAAATGGTCTTTTATTTATTTTCCAAAATTTTATTCAAGTCAAGAATTTTTTTATTACTGTCTGACTATCTTGATAAAGGGATTTGTGGTTTTAAATGATGATCAATGAAAATTCAGTTTGCTATCAGTTTGACAGCCCATGTTATGTTTGATGTTTCTTTTATTTTCTTCAGTAGGATTATGCAATCAAAAATTCAATAAGAAATTTTTGAATAAGAAGTAAATTTTTATGTTAAAAAAGTCAGTTCTTGGCACTATAAATGCTTCTATATCCAAAATTATATTTTTATACTGTTAAAATGAAAGATTTGCACAAAAAGTTTTACACTTTTAAACAATGTGTTTTTTAGGTGCCATTAATCGTCTTGGACCAAAGAAAGTAACGACAGCTGTGTCCAAAAAGGAAGGCATTACAATTGGTGTTTTTGGTAGGCTGGGAAAAAAAGTTTCATCATCAACATGAGATCTGACCTAAGTTGGACAAATAGTGCAATTTGATAATATTATTAAATACTGACAAGATCTTGTTGCCAGTGATCAGCCTTCTAATTAACTTTTACACTACTAAAGATATGAGGTTGTTCGAAACTATTTCTTTGTAAACAAAATTTTCATGGAACAAAATAATTGCTTTGTCACATGTACGAGTAGGATTGAAAAATCTCACTGATTTTGAAGGGATTCTGTTATAAAAGGCTTTGTACTTCTTCATAAGACTAAGATGTACATTTAACAAATCTCCTAGCCAACTAAACACTATCATTAATGCACAAATATTTGTACTTAAAAATTATGATTTATGAATCAAGTATAGTTGTTGAGCTATTATCAAATATGGCTATTTTGTAGTTTTGTCAGTTTATCCATCTACCTTATCACAAGCATTTCACGTGATAACTTAAATTTGTGTTCATATCTTCTTTTATCTGTTTTTGAAATTTGAAGACAGAGTATAGATTCCTATAGATCTGTAATGATGATCGGATTTGATTTAAGCTTTTACAAAGCTCAAGGGCTTTGGTTTGAGAAATTAATTATAGTATAACTAATTTTGAAATGCGAATACCTAAAAATCTACAACGAGTTACCGAACAACACATTAATTTACAAATGTGAGTAGCGCATGAGTGAATTATTGTTTTACGGTCAAAAGTTGTAGATTATTGGTATTGGGGAATTTCGAGATTAGTTATTCTGTTTATTACATTGAAATAGTTTATGAATTCAGAAGATTTAACGAAAAAATACAAAGGATTATGTTCTTATATGACTACGCTTTGACCTTTGTATATAGCAACGTTGTTGTCGACGGCTATTTTTAGGTCACTTCCTAGAATGAAATATGATTTTCAATTTCACTGGGTGAATTATCGGTTTTGATTTCACTCGGAAATCCCAGTATTTCACCATACTCAATGTAATAAAGAGCAATTGATAATTGTTAAAAAAGACTAAATTGTTAATGGATGTATCATGTGCTTACAGCACAGCTCACTTTTTTAGGTGAATTGGTTATTATCATGTATATGTTGATAAAAATTGTGGGTATATTTGTTAGAATAAGTAATTTATTAGGTGATGGAAGTTTTGATGTACACCCATATATTGGTATAATTAATTAGCAATAAGTAATCAGCCAAAATAATGTTGTTAAAATTTCAGTAATCCGTTAATAAACATTGTGCCATGTTATGGAGGTTATTTCAGACTGACAAAAACAATTATGGTCAATCCATTGGAGCAAAGTGTATTCAAAATTCAAAAGTTAAGAATTAAAGTATTTTTTGTAAGAAGATGAATTAAATGTAAAACTAATGGATTTATTACGTTAAACAAGTAATTTAACAAAGGCAGCAGTTTGTATAGTTTTATTATTAAAACAAGTATTTGCAGTTTGGTATTTACACAAGAGATGGTAAGACATCCACATGTTACTTTAAGATGGCAGAAATGTTATAACAGTTTACCTACATTATCATCAGAAGAATGTTAGTTTTCCAAGCAGTTATATCCCTTCTGAAACTATTTAACAACATGAACATCTAATTGAATATGGAAAGTAATTATAAATATGTGAATAATTTTGTTGGGGTATTATTTTAGTTTGACTTCTAATTGTACATAGGTAGTATTTAAGTTGTTATTAAAAATATAAAAGTCAATTGTGGAAGTTAACTTAATGCATATGTTTGAAGAGTATTGGTACACTAAAAAACAAAAGAATAAAAATTTCAGAATGTCTCCTAGAATTTGTGTTATGTTTTTAAACCACTATCTGGGCAGTTGTGTGCTTAGGTCACCTGTCACTGCATCATTGCTAAACACTTGTGTATTATGGACTTTTCTGATATCTTACAGATTAAGGATTAACAGATTTCATTCTTTGAACACCAAAGGTACTTGCCAGTTTTCCATCAAATGCTATATTTGGAAGACTATACATTCTAGTGATGTACATTTCTAACATATCTACAGAATTGCAGAAAATTTCACAACTAAAAGGAATTGAATTAATCAGCCTCCAAGGTGTAGGTTTGGGTACCTATAAAGCTGGCTTAAACCTCGCCACTGTTCAGTGTATGTACGAAGTCAGACTATCCTGACTCTCTGTTATGTTTATGTTTGTATTTTTTGCTCTTTTAATTGGGGTTCTGCCTGTAGGATTGCATTGGTATGTCATTGTTGAATTTTTGTTTATATCCATTTTGTTGTTTTTCCACCCCTTTCTTTCCCCCGTTAAAATATTTCACAAATTCCACATTCTTTTGTGGTCCCCTTTCAAAACTTGTGTCCAGGTCTAAACCTTAAACCAGTATGGCAATTATTTCTAAAAGTAGAAAGACCAACCATAAAATTTAAAAAATTCTCTTCTTTGGAACTACTGAGCAAATTAGGAATCACTTGAATGGAATGGTCCTTACAAAAATTGATTCTTGGAGTGTGGCCTTGGATTTTGTCAGATTTTTTAATTTGTGATAATTGTTCATTATCAAAATGTAGTGAAATTAATAATGATCTTGTCCTATATTGTATTGAATATCTATTAGTGAATTGCATTAGTGACGGAAAGAAAACATTGAAAGGAAAATGTTTGCTATACAAATGGAGACACATCTAGTTGAATTACTCATATTAATTACAGACTAAAAGAGGCATTATAAGAACTTAATTTTGTAGATCTTTCCATGAAATCCAGAAAATTTAGATCATCATGCAAAATAAGTGTTTCACAGTTTGCTAGTACAACCTTGCCAGGAATTTTATGAATTCAAAAAAGCTTTACATACAATTATATTGCCTCTAACATTGATGACAGCTGATTTTTAGAATATAAGCATTCAAGCAGATACTGAACTTCACAGCAACCCACATAAACAAGAATGTCAGAAGCTTGTAAAATACAATATTTTAAGGTAAAGCTACTTTATAAATGCAAAAACATGTTACTGAGTCAGCAAACTATCATACAGAACTGGGTTATGATCTTGTGTGTTCGTTTTTGCAAGAACTTTATAATGAAGCTGTAGGCCTCGCATTTTTGCTTTTAAAACTTCAATAACCTATCTACCCACCTGAACTATAAAAAAAACTATCAAGACTGAATATCAACCTTTTCATTTATTTTATAGAAATTAATTTTGTTAAGATGACATAAGAATAAATACCATAATTTCTCAATTTATATGTCATGTTTCAAACAAAAGGTCTAACAAAATAAAATTCCTTCCCTCACAACTGTTTAATCTGGTTACTCAGGACCACCCTGAAAATATTGTGTTACAACTAAACAATGATATACAAATTAATATATGCTTACAATTTCTTCAATTCAAGTCAAATTAACACAGCAAATGAAAACAATGACAGTACTTTAAAATATTGCATTAATAATACAAACACTTGTATAAATGCTATGATTTTTACAAATATTTAATATCAGTTTAATTTTCATTTGGTAAATCTGAATTGCACAGGAACTTATGAAGCTGCACAAAAGTAAATACAAATGACAAACCATATTGAAGATGTTCATTAAGTAACTGACAATCCAAATTGTCCAATGAGAAATTTTTCTGAGATGCCTTTACCATGCAACGACACCTGGAAAAAGGGAGATAATCCCTATTTTATGAATGAATATGAATGCCAATATGTAAATGCATTTGCCATATCCACTAACTTGGTTCAGGAAACAATCCAAATATATTTCTCATTACTAACAATAATTTTATAATTCAACATTCACTGTACTTGTATTTTAATTTTTAAATGGTTAAATGCATGTATTAAAGGCCAATGTAGGCACTATAATGATCTTATTTTTTGGGTGATCATCTGCTATATCTATCCTTAAATGTGAAACAGATTTACTGGGTGAATTCTGATCATATGAAATCCTCACAGTGCTTTTATTTCTCTTCTTCATTTATCATTATTAGTAAGGCTTTCAGCAGAGAGAAAAATCTTACATTCCAGTGCAAATTCTAGATGGTGGTTTGTCTACATGGCCATAACAAATACAACTTTGACAGCATTTAAAAAATTGTAATTTTTATAAGCTGTTTAAACAACACAAGTTAATCAATGTATAACTTTTAGTTCTGCTAATTTGTGTTTTTCTGTCATTTGGATTCAAACTTGTGTTACACTGACTTTTTGGTTCCTTCACTGTCATTACAACACCCCATCTAGTAAATCAAAATCACATTTTTATTTTGATAAATAAATTATTGAAGTTAACTTGCTGCATTGGTTTTAAAACTATTGCTAAACTAAAGAACAAAAGAATCTTAGATCTTGATAAGTGATGACAAAAACGCCCCAAAATTTGGAATTTGAAATGAACTGCTGAAGATCTGAACTGCAATGTAAAAATCCAATCCATTTATGCAAATCATAAGTTTTAGATGGGGAAACATAATACTCTAAATCTGAAAATTCAGTAATTTTTTAAAGTAAAATTCAACAAATAAAAAAATGGATAATTCTGATCACATTTCAAAAACCAAAAATAAATTCAGGTTTATCTATAAACACATGGAAAAAAAAAATATTGGCATTTTAATGATCCATATTAGCCAATTATCATTTCATGCTATCAAAATCCCTGAAATCTGTAGTATTTTATGCAGCAACTTAATTACATGATACTAGTATGTGTTAGAGACACAGGATTTTTTAAATTGTTGGCTGATTATTAGCAAAAAAGCCTCTGACATAAAGAACGCTGTCAGATCATCTCTTAAAAATAAGTATTATCAAAGCAATTTAGGTCTGATTTTGTTTCATAAGCTTGAATCATTAGGTTATTAACAAAATAAAAGAATTTTGTAGTACATTGCCTACTTATTTTGATTTTACTGAGGAATTGAAACAGGACTGGGATGCAAGATATATATCCCCTATCTCATGATGACTTCTTCAAACACTATTGTGTTTGTATGATGTCATTACCTTGAAATCTTTTGAAAAACATTGTTGAAGTCCACAGGTTTTATAATGTAAATAAGAAGCAGTTTTACTAACAGCATTGGAATATAAAGTTAATAGTAACTAAGCATTTCTCCTGCTTCAAAAGTACAAAATTCATGTTTGGAGACAGTATAGGTACCGTATTTTCCTGCCTATAGGTCAAGACTTTTTTACTTTAAAATGACCATTTTACCATTATAAGTCTATGGAGAAATATCAATTATACCTATAGTCCACATAGACTTATAGTCCAGAAAATACAGTATCTTATTATTATCTTACTATCATATTGATTAATCAAGACAAATTTTAAAAGGTTGAGGATTTTGGATCTTAATAAAAAATATATATATTATTATATAACAAGCAAATCAATTAATTTAGTAAAAAATAAAAAATCATTATATTAAAAAATAAATTGCTGGTTCAACAAAAGATAAAAGAATGAATAACAGTAACGAAATCACTATTACATGCCTGTTTGTCTCTCTTATCGACAACAATTGATAATGTTAAATATTCTCATTATTCTGTTTTATTTCAAGAATCAAAGATGATTCACTGTAATATTGTTTCCTTTGTTTGTTTTTGAGTATAGCTGCTAAATCTACTCCAAGCTAATTTTCAATCCCTTTCATATCCAATATTACTTCTGAACAAATTTTTAAACAATAATTGTATGTATCTAAATGGAATAATACACATGCATGAAAGGGCAATTATTTCATCCAATCACATTCTCCAAATTTTGAAATTACTCTGCATTTAGCAAAAAATTAACCATAACCAATTGTTATGAATAAGAGAGATAAGTGGGCATGCATCATCTACCTGGTCATTTTTAGTCCATCAGACTAAAAATCACACCTCTTCAACATTTAATAGTTTGGAATAAAAAAAACTTTTATAATTTACTGTATATTTGGAAATTAGTGTGCCTTTTTTGTCATAATAATTGAAACACGAATTTTGATTTCTGCTAGATATGTTCTATAAGAAACAAGCATTCTGAGAGTATTCCTGAGCAATGCAATGTCCCCTACTGGCTTGAGCTGTGAGAAAACACATCAAATGCTCCCTGACTATGTGAATCTGACGCAGACGTATGGACAGAGTGATTCCTAAAAATCCTAAAACTATGTTTGCAAGAAGTACATAATAATTACCCGATCAGCCTGAAACTCAACCTTGATCTGTAGCTTATCATTACAAGCTTACATACTAAAAATAAGATCAATTGGTAAAATGGTTTGCAAAATGGTATGGAAAACTAACAATTTGAAAATAATTTCTATCTCCAAGAGCAATAACTCTCACAATAATTATTCGATCAGCTTGATCTGTAGCTCATCATTATAAGCTCATAATCAGTTAGTAAAAGGGTTTGCAAAAAAAGTCAGGAAAACTATTATTTTGGCAATAATTCCTATTTCCAATAGCAATAATTTTCTGATCAGCCTGAAACTCAAAGTTCGTAAAGAGTCTCTGAAACTAGAGGCTCAGAGGGCTGAGCAATAATTCTTATTTCCAATAACTCTCACAATAATAACTGGATCAGTGTGAAACAAACTTGATCTGTAACTCGTCATTATAAGCTCACATATCAAAAAATAAGATCAGTTGGTAAAATGGTTTCTGAAAAAAGTCCGGAAAACTGTAGTGTGACTGACGGACAGAGTGCAGACCTTTAGTCCCCTTCAGCGTTGCATGTAGGGGATTAAAAATACATCAATTACACTACTTAACCTTGCAATATTGTATGTTAACAAACATTTGGAATAATAAATGAATGCAAAAATTCCTAAATTTACAGTATATATGTTACTTATACATAATAATAACATTTAAAATAAACATTCATAACAAGATAATTCATAGAATATAATACACATGTAATAACAAATAAAATCACAATCATTCAGCACACATGTAATATCTCTTTATTAATTCTCAGGCTAAAAAGTCAATTAATTATCACACCAATATGTTTACAAACATCATTTTATGTGACATCATTAGATAACCATAAAGATATCGGGTATAAATCACTAAATAAAGTCTTTCTTAAAGAGCAAGAAAAAGTACTAATGTTAAACAAGACCAAACCCCATTATTTGTTGACTATTCTGTATTTTTAGACATTTTAGGAAGCATTATAAAAGTCAGAATGTTGACACTATTGAAAACAATTAAAATTTCTACAAAAAAATTAAATTTAAGGTAATGGTCTGCCAATTTTTCTGCTTTCAGCTTTAATAGCAATCTTTTGGATGTTATCATATTCCTTATGATAATTTCTCCCAAGACTTATTCCAATAGGTTTCTCGAGAAAACAAAAATATTAAAATGTTTAAGAAATGACATCATCAAATCTGGACAACAGATCCTAACACTTTAGACCCACCTGACTGAAAAAGAAAATGCTTTAAATAAACTTCCATATGAAAAAAGTAGAGAAAAGAGAATGAATGTTGAATTGCCATTGACGGAAAACATTTTGAATAAACACCTTCTGTTTTATCTACTGAGATAGGTATAATGTATTTATGTTTACCAGTTCTATATAGAACAATATTTCCTATCAATATACTCGCTTCCCTGTATATTCAATAAAACTTTATTAACTATAAAATTTGACAGTTATCTTGATATATTTAATATAACTGTTGTCCATTATTAAATTCTATAAAATCTCCAAGAAGAAGGCAGTTTTCCGTATTTTTTATATACAAAAGCACAAACAATAATTGCAGCAACAGAAATGCCTAAAATTTTAGATAAAGAAAAACTACTGTTTTTGGTTTCAAATTTTGCTGTATTTTTTAGTAGTATTTCTGCTGCCTTTGTCTCACTTTCTTCCAATTTTTTCTGAAATAAAATTAAAAAAAATGCATACAATATATGATAAGTCTAATTACAAATGTATCTGGGGAAAAGGGTTGGCAACCATAAAAAAAATTTATGTCAGAGTTACTTGTGTAGAGGGTCGTATCCAGTTATATGAACTACCTAATGGCTTTTTTGATACAGTTAACTTTGGTAGCTCAAATCAAATTGTAAACACCATAGATGGCTTGAACTGTCTTGAAAGTAACATCATTTTTCCATCTATTCTAAAAAACCAGAGTCTCCCAGGAGCCTGTATAACTCACTTGAGTGCATTGCCTATTATATATAGCGACCAGTTCCCACAGGGTTAAAACTTCGGCTGTAGTAGCCATCTTTGGTCAACGGACACAATTCTGAAAGAGGACCATCTAAGGACCATTGTTACTAAGTTAGGTTCCAACCTCTCGGTACTTACAGACAAGAAGATTTTTTAATAAATTTTCCATAGGGTATAATGTTAAACTATGTTCGGCTATGAGGCCATATCGGTTGACAGTCCAGGTCATCCGACACAATACTGAAAGAGGACAATCTAAGGACCATTTCTGCCAAGTCTTGTTCTAATTGGCTCAGTTGTTTCAGACAAGACGATTATTTAATGAATTTTTCCCATTTTGTCCTATATTAAACTTAGTTCAGCTGTGGAGGCCATCTTTGTTGACATTTCGGGTCAATGGACATAATTCTGAAAGAGGACCACCTATGAACTATTTCTGTCAAGTTTGGTTCCAATTGGCCAAGTGGTTTCAGACAAGAAGATTTATTAATGAATTTTCCCATAGGGTCCAGTGTTAAACTATGTTCAGCTGTGAAGGCCATCTTTGTTGATCGTCTGGTTCATGGTATATATTTCTGAAAGAGGAACATCTAAGGACCATTGCTGCTAAGTTTGGTTGCAATTGGCTTAGTAGTTTTAGGCAAGAAGATTTTTTAATGAATTTCCCATAGGGTCCTATTTTAAACTAAGTTAGGCTTTGGTGCCCATCTTGGTTGATTGTCCTGTTCATCGGACACATTTCTGAAAGAGGATCATTTAAGGACCTTTGCTACTAAGTTTGGTTGCAATTGATCCATTAGTTTCAGACAAGAAGATTTTTAAATGAATTTCCCATAGGGTCCTATGTTAAACTAAGTTCGGCTGTGGCGGCCATCATGTTTGATCGTCCAGTCCATCGGACATAATTCTGAAAGAGGACCATCTAAGGGCCATTGCTGCTAAGTTTGGTTGCCATTGGCTCAGTAGTTTCAGACAAGAAGATTTTTAAATGAATTTCCCATAGGGTCCTATGTTAAACTAAGTCGGCCGAGGGGGCATCTTGGTCAAATGTCAGGACCATCGGACATACTTTTGGAAGGAGACTACCAAGGGGTCATTTCAGCAAAGTTTGGCTGAGATTGGCATAGTAGCTTCAGAGAAGATTTTTAAAATTTTGACCCACCTTTTTTCTATATTTAGCTTAGCCACCATCTTCGTTAAAGGTCGAAAACACCAGATATAATTTTGGAAGGGGACCACCCAAGGACCATTCCATCAAAGTTTGGTCCCAAATGGCCCAGTGGTTTCTGAGGAGAAGATTAAAATGTGAGCTGGGGACAACAGACGACGGACGCCAAGTGATGACAATAGCTCACCTGACCCTTTGAGCTAAAAAAGTCCCAGTTTCTTGAACACCAATGTCACAAAAAGTCACACAAAAGTTTGGTCCTGACGGTGATAAAATGGTGTATTTTACATTGGCAAACTCGAACTGAATGAAATGGACAAATATGTCACATGATACTAGCAGGTGTGCTTCTAAAAATCACATGTGTGATGAAATTAGATTGGTCTGACATTTACATGTTTACAGTTCAATGTTATGAAGAAGTCATGATTACTCTTAGTGATTAACCTATACTATTTTTAATTAAACTAGAAATTGTGTCTGTAAAGACATGGATGCCCCGCCTAAAATGTAGGTCATCATGTATGAATGCTCAGTAGTATCTAAGGCACATCTACTAATGAAGTTTCATTGATACACTATGCCTAGTTCCAAAGAAATTAATCTAAATGCAAAACTTAACCAAAGTCACTGAAGCATGAAATGTAGGTCATAGCGACCCAAGTGTTGCTGAACTGCATTGTATTATATAAGAGGATTGTAGTGGTGAAATATCATTGATATATTACCATAGGTTTCTGAGAAATGAACCTAAATGCAAAACTTAACCAAAGTCACTGAAGCATGGAATGTAGATCATAGTGATATAAGTGTTGCTGAACTGTGTTGTATTATACAAGAGGACTGTAGTGGTGAAATATCATTGATATATACTGAACCGCAAAAGAAACGTCGCACAAAATGACATGTTCACATACATTTATTTCAAAGTGACATTTATATATTTTAAATTAATTTTTACAAAATTTAATGAATGATTTACAGTCTTTTGGTTACAATGTTCACAAAAACGTCACAATTGTCGCAACGTCACATGTTTTCAATGCTGTGCTCCCACGTCCGTTAATAACGTGTATGTCCTCCACCGGCACCAATTACTGCGTCACATCTTCGGTACATGGAGTTGATGAGCCGATTAATAAACGCCATCGGAATACGTGCCCATACTCTCTGAAACGCTTGTGAAAGTTCAGCTGCAGTTGTCGGACTTGGCTGCTCATTATTCAACTGTCTTTGAACTTCGTCCCATAAATGTTCAATAGGGTTTAAATCTGGACTCAAAGCCGTCCAATCCATAACATTAATGTTATTCTGCTGTAGGAAGTCTCTTGTGGCTCTTGCGGTATGCGCACGTGCATTGTCCTGTTGGAAAGTCTTGTTTTGATGACGTGCGAAATGGGGCTGAACATGGGGTGTCAAGACTTGGTCGATGTAACGGGCAGCTGTTACGCCATTTCCTCTGCCTGGGCCAAGGTTCTGAAAGATGACTGGACCAAGTTTAACGTTAAGGCCGATTCCACCCCATACCATGATGTTAGGTCCTCCCCACGCGTCTGTTTCCAGAATGCAGCTGTCTTCGTAACGTTCCCCGCGTCTTCTCCACACTCTGGTTCTGCCATCGGCTGTTGAAATGCAGTAACGGCTTTCGTCAGAGAAGATGATGTTACGCCACTGTCGATTTCGCCAATTCTGTCACTGAGTGGCCCACTGAAGACGAGCTTGACGGTGTCGAGGAGTAAGAATAGGTCCTCTTGCTGGACGGCGACATCTCATGTTTCTAGCAGCTAATCGCCGACGAACCGTATCATCACTTATGGGTCGTCCATGTGTTCCAACAGTGTTTCTGGCAGTTTCGGCAGCTGGGGTGAACCGATTCATCAAATGGTGACGAACAATGCCTCTGTTCTGTCCAGGGGTAGTGACTTGGGGTCTACCACTCCGTGGACGGTCATTTGTGCTGTTTGTTGCATTGTACCGTGTCCGTAGATGTTCAATTGTTCGAACAGCACAGTTGAAGTCGTTGGCAATAACTCTGGCAGATTGCCCAGCATCCAATCGACCAATGGCCTGTTCTCTCTGTTGTGGAGTCAGACGTGGCATAGCTTCTGTGTCAACACTGATACTAACACTCTTTAATTTTCTCCGGCCTTTTATACCCATAAAGGAGCATGAATTTCACGAACATTTAAGATTTAAGAAAAATTACTGCCAAGTGTGTCCCACGAGCGGTTTTAGGTACGGTCGCTCTACGATATCAACTGAAAATTATTCAACCGAAAATTTAATTCACAGGTAATTTAATCTTACCTGGTGATGTAATCGTAATACTGATTATATAAAAATCATTAATTAATATTTATTTTGAATTTTGCTAACATTTTGAAAAAGCGACGTTTCTTTTGCGGTTCAGTATATTACTAAAGGTTTCTGAGAAATTAACCTAAATGCAAAACTTAACCAAAGTCACTAAAGCATGAAATGTAGGTCATAGCGACCCAAGTTTTGCTGAACTGTGTTGTACTATACAAGAGGACTGTAGAGTGGTGAAATATCATTGATATATTACTATAGGTTTCTAAGAAATGGAGCTAATCGCAAAACTTAACCGAATTGGGGCGTACAAGGGTAAATCTATATGCCCCAGCCACATTCGTGGCGGGGCTTAAAATATTTCATAGTAATAATCAGCTATACCATAGCTATATATATATAAGATTACTCTAGTCTTTTGAAATAAAAATGCTTAAACAAAATATATGATATTTGTTTGAACCATCAGTCATCATTACCCTATAAAAGGCAATATATAGATAATTTCTATTCTAATCTCTTTACCTTTAGAACATGTTCTGCATTATGTTGTACAAGTAAACTAACATTAGCTCCAGCTTTGACAAATATCTGTACTGCCTCATTGTGTGATACTTTTCTCAAATCAATTCCATTCACCTAAATAATATAAAGGGCTTCACTAAGAGCAGAATGATACGACCGCAACAGGTTGACAAGTAAAGAATTAAAATAAATGTGGATATATTATTAAGCTTTACCCAACTTCTCCAATAGTTTTTATTATTTATAATTTGATTTTACTTTTTACTGGTTTATATAATTAGAATTATTTAATGCTGTTTATGTTTGGACAGATGATTTAAAACAGATACGTACATATTATCAGGTTTTCTGCAAACGTATATCGTAAAATATCAGCCGCGAGACACAATGTGAAGCTTTTTCGGCGAGTGATCGTAGCCGACAAGCCAAAAAGCTTCATATTGTGTCGAGCGACTTATATTTTACAATATTTGTTTGAAGAAAACTTGATGATAAATTTATTGTATTGTTAACTACCAATCTTAATGGAATTTCTTACTTTTCAATGGCCATCCGCCTATAACAAGATGTTTTCCTGATATATTCGGGTCAACGTTGGGTCAAACATTATGACGTTGCTGATATATTCGGGTCAGCTCATATTAGGGTCAGGTCAACTCTTTACGCATCACAGTGCCGAAATACGGGAAATTCTGAAGGCCTCAGCAGGTCAATATAGCCATAGGGAAATACGATAAACTTACATACAGAAAATATATAGTATCGCATAGCATAATCTAAACCAATATTAGGATCAAGTACATTAATACCATGTATTGTTATCAGATTTATAGTATTGTTTCCCAACTAAAACTGAAATTTTGCATAAATAGATTGGATTTTTACATTGCAGTTTAGATCATCAGTAATTCAAAACAATATCCATCCACATTTTGGGGATATTTTGTATAAGATTATATAAGCCTTTAAATGTTTTTTTCAAAATGGCAGATACTCAAAACCAGAGATTCAGCTAATTGTTGGACCTATAGACCAAAAGGGACAGAATTCTCACGGGTCCGGCAAAAGCAGTTTTTGTGCCAGACCTAATGGTCGGCAAGCCTTTTGCCTGCTTGCATACTCCAAAATGTAAATTAATGTTGGTCCTTCGTACTTCTTGCGCAAAATATTTATGAATATCTACATGCATAATTAACCCAAAATTACTTGTGTATGTCGTAAACATTTCTGTTGACATACTGTTCTAATTTTGGGAACCGTGCGTATATTCACCGGACATATTTGTGATTAGTGTGATTCCTGTAAACATGGCTGCATGGTCGATTAGATGTGCCGAGGATCATAACTATATACAAGTGTTAGCTTATTGTATTCAATAATTTGTGTATGTGTTTGTTTATATAATGCTGGATATCAGCAGATAAATTGTCCATTATCGTATAGTCAACTAGATGAACTCATCCCTTTACTACCTCTCAAAAATTTAATAGTCTGTCCCAAGTACAAAAATAGACAATAGCTTCATCTGAACTGAATGCTCAGACTTTCTTCATTGTTTGGTCTAAATTGTCCCAAAAGAATTACCCACATTCCTTAAAAGTATGCACACTGTCGTAAACGAGGTTGGGTCCGAACTGATGTAATGCTGACCTGATGATCTGGCTAGCTTGGGCATATTAGATTTTGTTTTGTTTCACAGAGGACTTCTATGTCAAAGTAATCACTATAGATGCGGTGATCCCATAGAGAAGAAGAAGTACGATACAATCATGCAAATATGACATCCTCTGGCTCCGTTAATTGTTAAAAAAAAAAAAATAATATTATTGTATAAAATATCAGAAAAAGAATACTGAAGCAATAAGACAGTTGACATTCCACAAAACCAAAATCCAAAGACAAAGTGAATTTGTGAGAACAACAACATAGCAAAAAATCATGTCAACAAAGACACAACCAAGGGAGTAAAAATATACAGCTAATCAATAAGAATCAGAATAATACAGCACAAAAAACTAAAAAAGATATCATTATAGTATTGACAGGGAACCAAACGTCAAGGTACTGTTTACAACAAGCCTAGCGATAATCATTTACATTATTAGTAGATTGAATGTGGTCTCATTAAAATTCGCCCCATATCGTTACTTTTACAATATTAAGAGTTTCGTTCTCATTTATATTATTGTTTGACAAGCAGATTCTTAATAATCATTGATTGGGGCTGAGATCGCTAGGTTAATGTCACAGACAGCCCTTCACAAAATATTGGACACTTATAATACCCAGAAAAGATATAAAATATAGGATGACCTAAATTCAGCACAACGTTATTGTTTCTCCCTCCGGTTAGTACCAATATCCAGTTTCGTTTATACAAGGTGATAAAATAAAGATGGTTTTTCCAACTTAAAAAGCAGACATTTTCAAATTTCCAAAAATTGTATCTACATGTACATGATCCAAATTTTAACCTCTAATATTTTGTCTCCTTCTTTCAACCTCCCATCTTCATATGCAGTACCATTATCTCTGATCTTTGTCACAAATATTCCATGATCATTCTTTAAATGTGGTACATCAATTCCACCTCTAATATTAAAACCGAGACCTGAAATGTATATTTGTATAAGCTTTTAATGTATTTTAATCTTCAGTAGGATCTTTTTATCAATATATATGTATACATGTATATTACAAGTGTCCAAGTTATTGTCTTGAAATAATATATGTCAGGGGTAAATAAGGATTGGTTGGTCATAATGGTTAGCGAGCTTGCTTTATGTTTCAATATTAATGAAAAAAAAAACATGATATTCTTGATTTTCGTTTTTAAAGTACAAATGAATACTGGTAATCTGTACATATTTAACATTGTACATTGCATACTTTGATAAGTCATTACAAGTTACATTGTACATTGCATACTTTGATAAGTCATTACAAGTAACATTGTACATTGCATACTTTGATAAGTCATTACAAGTTACATTGTACATTGCATACTTTGATAAGTCATTACAAGTAACATTGTACATTGCATACTTTGATAAGTCATTACAAGTTACATTGTACATTGCATACTTTGATAAGTCATTACAAGTTACATTGTACATTGCATACTTTGATAAGTCATTACAAGTTACATTGTACATTGCATACTCTGATAAGTCATTACAAGTTACATTGTACATTGCATACTTTGATAAGTCATTACAAGTTACATTGTACATTGCATACTTTGATAAGTCATTACAAGTTACATTGTACATTGCATACTTTGATAAGTCATTACAAGTTACATTGTACATTGCATACTTTGATAAGTCATTACAAGTTACATAGTACATTGCATACTTTGATAAGTCATTACAAGTTACATTGTACATTGCATACTCTGATAAGTCATTACAAGTTATGTTTTCTTTTAACACCTGTCATCATGTTTCAAGTGTCTGTGCCATTTTATCATTTAATATTTTGTTTAAAGATCTGTTGATTACATGGTATTTATTGATTGGAATGTCATTGTTGACCTTATCTATTTTCTGTTTATTTATAATTAGGAGATGGTCAGACCTGCTAATTACAACAATGTATAACCGGTAATGCCAGAAAAACAGTTTTGCTACTTTAAACAAAGATTAACTTGAGTGCAATCACATTCCTATTAGGACAAGTAGATTATTTTGCTTGGAACAATATTCCTTAACATTAATGCAAAAACTCTATATGGTGAAAAACTGCACATCAAATTTAGTAAGTTCATTCTTGGGATACATAAAAATGCTACCAATTTCGCTGTACTCGCAGAATTAGGACGCTTTCCAATTCATTTTGATATTATAAAAGCCATGATCAGATTTTGGTACAGACTTGAAAACTTGGGCAATGCATTTCCTTTATTTCAAGATGTCTATACATAGTAAAAAAAAATACATGAGTCTAATACTCCATCTTGGTATGGGTCAGTCACCTTTTTACTGAATAAAATCACAGGTCTGAAAGAATTATCTAATGTGTCGAAACACAAGTTTAAACTTCTGTATTAAAAAATTATATTCCAGTGTTATGAAGAAAATTGGAAAAACAGAAAGTCATTCAGAGAGAAAATTATGCAGCTATAGCAAATTTAAAACAGTTTTTGGACTTGAAAATTATCTCACGTTAATCAAATCTTTTGAGCAGAGGAGAAATTTCACTAGATTACGTATCTCATGCCATAGGTTACAAATAGAAAGGGGTTGTTATCAGGGTGCTCCCCGACAAAATAGACTTTGTCTCAGGTGCACATCTTCAGAGATTGATGATGAGAAACATTTCTTATTTTCATGTACAACTGCTCCTTCTGAAAGTTCTAAAATAAGCATAGCCATAGTTAAAAATCAGGGGAGATAATAAATAAATGTTAAATTGAAAATTGATCAATAATTTTTTCTTCTGGCTCTCATTAATTCATTCTGGTAATTTACTATTTTGTTTAGTGCACAAAATAAGTTTTGGTGCAGACTTAGCAATGTGGATAGTAAATTTTTCATAGGAGGATAGCAAGGCCCAGTGGCTGTGTTATGGACTTATTCATGTTGTATGATCAGGTATGGAATAACCACTAATTGGCGTACTGTACTCCTATTGGGATATAATACCCCAATTGGAGTATAATGGTATACTCCAACTAGGGTATCTAGAGACTTTAGAGTTGTTATTCTTTTATTGTGTATTCATGAAACAAAAATTTTTTCTCTAAAAACTTTTTAGGCCCAATTAACCGTCATGAAAATATGATACGACTAGACAGAATAAAAATTGCATTTAAAAGAAACAAAGCAATATTTAAAAGCTTTTGTACCCATTTTAGAAGCCATATAAACACTATGATACTTGCCTTTACAATAATTGTTGTGCAAATAATATCTAAAAATGTCAATATTTGAAATCTATCTTAAATGAATCATTTAAAAATATTTTTTAAACAACTTAAGTGAAATACAAATTGATTCTACATGTTAATTTTCAAAGTTTGCTCATCTTCCATTTAGACTGTTCAAAGAGAGCTAATCCAATTTCTTTCTTTTTTTTTTAAATCATTAAAAAAAATAAGTACACAAAACAAAGTAATGATAATTGATTTCAAATTTCTTCGAGATACATGTAAAAAGATAGAAAACATGAAGTATAGTGTTTGTTCTTTAAATTTATTGTCAACATAAGATGACGAACAAGGAAATACATGTATAAGAGATGGAGTGGACAACATTTGGCATTCACAGAGGGTGGCTTTACCTTTGATTTAATTAGAATTTACAAGCAGTAATCTATTACAATGCAAGTGATCTAACTAACAGATATACAAGCGGTTTTATATTAAACAAATAATTTCCGTTCATGGGTAAAACATTTTTCAATGCGTGCAAGTTTTCATTCAAAAACCTCAATTGGGGTATACTATTATACAATCTAATTAAAAACCCATCTCTCATCGCTCCCGTTTTCTGATATGTCACGTGGGAGATCTAACGAAATCCGCTTTGAGGTCACATGTGAGTGAACTGGAACTTATGAATTTATAATGACATGCAAATGAGTTGACTTCCTACCAGTAAGCCAATCAAAAAAGTTTATGAATTCTGGGGACTGACGATTTCTTCGTTAATAAAATGAGTTACATCCCTTTACCACACGATCAACTTACAAGATCGCCTAAGCCGCAATTTCATTGGTCGAACAGGACACACCTATGAGGTCACTCACATGTGACCTCAAAGCGGATTTCGTTAGATCTCCCATGCGACATATCAGAAAACGGGAGCGATGAGAGATCGGTTTTTAATTAGATTGACTATTATACTCCTATTGGGGTATTATACCCCATCTTTCTTCTTCTTTAGGTACAGAAAACCATCAACATTTTGAAGACTACTTTCCGGCACATGCCTGATTGAAGATGCTTTTAAGTTAGTTTCAATTTTTCTTTTATTTATTAACTTTACAATTTTTATTGAACTTTTATTTTTACATTTTTTATTTTATTTTTTTTTAAATTAAGATAAAAACAATAGGCACATTTAGTTTAAGTGAGGAAATGTTTTAAGGAGTACTTCATGGGTAAGTGCTTCCTTAAAGTTGTCTGTAGAAGTTATGTTTGAAATTTCAGGTGATAATTTATTCCAATCTTTGATTGTTTGGCTGAAGAATGAGAATTTAAAACTGTCTTTGTTGCATTGGAGTTGTCTATATGTTAGTTGATGAGTAGATCTTGTTTTAGACTGGCTTTTTATGAGAATATCCTGAGATGGTATTGCAATTTCGTTATTTATTACTTTGTGGAACATTTGTAGTCTGGTTTTAAGCCTTTGTTCTTGTAGGGTTTGCCAGTTTGGGTTTTGAAGCATATCAGATACACTGCTGGTGTTGTGAAATCTGTTGCAAGTATATCGTGCAGCTCTTCTTTGCACTTGTTCCAGTCTGTATATATTTTCTGATGTGTGTGGATCCCAAGCTGTACAGCAGTATTCAAGTTTTGGTCTTACTATTGTTTGATATGCTCTTTCCAAGAGTACAGTACACCAATTATGGATTATTCCAACCTGATGATTATAATTTTCTTTATGCTAGTTTTCAGACACGGGCATTTGTTTTATACAAAAAACAGCCCCAAACACTAATACACAACATTAATGTATGGGGCTGTTTTTTGTATTTATAAAACAAATGCCTGTGTTTTCAGATATTATGCTTAAAATTGCTAAAACTGGCAAACATGAAAGAAAGCTTCATGATTTTACCATTTGGACCTCGGGGTAAATCTATTTTTTCTTCCGTTAGTTCCATTTAAACAGTATTATTAAAGTAACAGCTCAGAGGACAAACAAGCAAAGTTCAAAGAAATCGTGAGAGCTCTTTACAAATGAGGTAAAATGTGTATGGTTAAGGAATATAAACAATTACCAGAAAACAATTTGCACGTGGGATAAATGGAAACGTAAATTAAAACATCGAAATAAATAGATAAAATTTTGTACTGCTATTATTTAATGAAAAAACTGCGTTAAAATAACCCTAGTATTAAAAACTCATCACTAGTATTAACCCCACAGTGGAAAGTGAGTTGATTTCTGAAAATTTAAATATAAAATATTTAGAATCAAGCTTTACTCATAATTTAAGTTATGAATATAAAAGCTGCATAATAAATTGATTCTAAATATTTTATATTTAAATTTGTAAGTAAGTATATGTCTTTATCTAAGATTGGACGATACCAAATCAACCACAAATGTGCATAAATGTAGCTACTGTTGGGATCACCGTCCCCGGTACCGTCCTTATTTCCTTAAACATTACACTTTTGGCGGGAAACTTACATAAACTACCAGTTTTTAAAGCATCGCTTCCGTTAAATCAAGGAAATGAAAGGATAAGTATTTAAAGGTTATGACTAAAAACTAATACAATATTCTTCACGTATTTCTGAATCCACTGGTACGAGGAAAAAGAGGGATCACCATTCTTGTTTTTAGTGAAATCGGCTGGAAATGTTGTGCAATTGACCTTAAAATCATTAAAAAAAAATTTCGAATTTATACCTTATATTAAGAAATTATTGTTTTTACTTTTGTGTAAGTTTTAACCGTAGCAGTGCTGGTTTTGTCGAATTTCTCAGATTGATAAAAACGTCGTATTGATTTCTGATTTTTCAAAATTCGTTTGCCCATTACATTGTTTTTATTTTATTATCATCCGAAATGTTTAATTCCATATAGATGAATTACGACTGAATTAATAAAATTTATTTGACGAAGAATTGGAAGACAAGTTGAATAATTGTACGCTGTTTAGTAGTAACTCCAGGCTTCAAGGAGCATAAAAGTGATAATAGCCACTTCTTTGATATGCAGTTTAAAAAAGTTTTTCTTCAAATCGGCAACATTAGTCTTTTGTATTTTTTTGCGTCTTTAGTTTCGCTAAAAACAGCAGATACTAGATATCACTACATATCCGGGTATTTAAACTTCAATATTTGAAGGGTATCCGAAAATCAACTATTTGATTAGATTTGTCTATTAGGTATGTATTATGTATTATGTGTTTTGTTTTGTTTTTTTGTTTTCGTGCGCTACACTTGCTCGCCATTTTTGAATCATATAAATCGCCTTTTTTTCTTGTAATTACAAAGAAGAGTGAGATTTTTCGGGAAAAAGGATGAGTAACGTTTGTGTGATATTATCAACTTTATGAAAATCATGGAAAACAGAAATTTTGCAGTAAAAAATAATATTAGAAGACCTTTTCCCCCTTTTGGTAAAACTTTTGCTAAAAAAATCAGAACAAGACACCTTAAAAACTAAAGCATTTGCAATGAGAATTCCAAAAACAACCGGGAGTAACATGGGTGCATCTGATTTGTTAATCCGGTAAAGTGTCAAGTCCGAAGATATCGATTCTCATTTGTGACATGGAAATTTCGTATTGCATGGTCAATCAAGCTGTGATAATGACAGTCAAATGTCTGGAGTGAGGTATTAAAAGAACCTTGTCTTAGAACTTTATGCGACAGTAACTTCGCTATAGCTGTCAAGAAAGTCAACCTGCACATGTACAACAGTAACGAATCAACTGTGAAATGTAAACCCAATTAAGCTCCATACGTTGGTATGTTACTAATAAGAAAAGGGAACTTCACAATAGGAAATTTAATTCATCACGTTTGTCATAAAGTTTTAATTTCAGTCTCACACTTTTTTATAAGCGTGTAGGAACATGGGAACTAACTACAACGATATTATATATACTGACAATTTTAAATATGACTATGGTTTTCTTGAAATTTTCTTATTTCCCTGTAAATTCCTCTAAGAATGATAATCTGCATATTTTATTTAAAAAAAAACCTGAAAGATTACTACTAACACACAATTTCTGCAATGTTTGAAAGAAATATGTGGATTTTCCCGACCGAATATAATTCTGACAATGTTTAAGCGGAAATGTATATTTTTTGGTCGCTTTTTTGCCCTTTGTTTGATGCTTGTAAACATGAATAAAACACTTTTGGATCCATGGTTTACATCTGAAAAATAATTTTAAAAATCTTTAAATAATTATTTTATGTTTTATCCTACCTGTCCTATAATTCACATAATGTACAGTATACAAAATATTATACAATTACAGACTTTGTAATAGGTCGATATCAGGACTTATCAACCGAGAAAATGTGATGTTCACCGAGCCATTAGGCGAGGTGAATATACATTTTCAAGGGTTGATTAATCCTGGTAGCGACTGGAACATATATATAGCCAGTAATTATTCTATTACAGGAATCGTACCTTTACTTTCTATTTTAGGAACAAATCGGTCACTATTTAATACATTCCACTTAGTTTAATCCAATAACCGTGCAAGCGGAATTCTTGCTCTAAATTTCGATGCTTTTCAGTTACTATAATGAGTACTCAAGACCTATTAGACGTTTCTCAGCCTATCAGAGAAAAACAAAAATATAGTCATGTAAAATAACAATTTAATATTCCTTGTTAAACGTTACCAAAAGTTAGCGGCAATATTCGCAGTTATTGCAGGGATCATATAATACTATCATATACAGTTCCTGGTTATTGCAACTAAGTGGCGAATTCTTCGGTAGTTTTCTTGTCGGTTGAGAGGTCTATATTGCGTTGCCATATAATAAAGGATTTGTCGCACAAAATTGGGAAATATTGTCCCTTCGTAGAATATTTCATCACATCCGTATATTACATTCTACTCGGGACCACAGTCACCCGAGATTGCATAAATCAAATGTCCAAATTTTGTCGACTGACACGGTATATTAGTCCGAGATTGCTCTGACGTTTGACGGCCTTTCGGTGATATTCTGGGAGCCGTGGGACAATTTCCATGTTTTCTATACGGAGTGCGCTCTGACGTCCCACGGCCCCAGCATATCACAAAAAGGCCGTCAGACGTCATAGCAATCTCGGACTAACACGGTAAAAGAGTAAAATTGTGAACTGTTGAACTGAAAGAATTACAAACTTTTCAAATAATAAATTGTTTGCAGAATACGACGCTCCTTGTACACTAAAGACCCGTAGACTTATTAAAAAGGTTGACTTTAAACAAAGGTGATCTAAACAACATTATAATATCAAAGGAAACCTACATTGCTTCTGGGACTATTATAGTCCCAGATTGCTTCCAGTAGGCGTATTGATGTAAGATCATTCCGTGCAAATCTGCTCTTTTCTGGCCCTGTGGTTAAAACGACTGATAATTTTAATAATGTTTTTAATGTGGATCTATTTTTAATAATAGCCGACATAATAACCTAATGTACAGACCCCCTTTAGCAACTTTGAAAGGGGACCATCCATGCCCAACTAATCCACCACAGTTTAGTCCTAAATGACGCAGAGGAATTGAAATATTTAATCTCTTCATAATTTCGCGCAATTCGTTACTGAAGGAGAGAATCTGATACGGAAACGGCTTGAGTTATCCAAGTTAAATATTTTGTTGATTTTTTCATTTTTAGGAAATGGCAGGCACGTTGTTCCAGAACACAAGACACGACTGTGAAAGCAGACAACATATGTCTGTATTAGCTAAATTGTATTATCAATTGCTTTAGTAGTTTTGTGAGAGATTGTTAAATATTTGTTTTACTATTGATGGTTGTATATTATATCAATGTTCATACTATCACAAACAAATTAAGGACCTTTCAATCAAGCTTGGTATAAAATTGTTCAGTAATTTAATAGACATGATTTGTTTCTATTTTTTGTAATGGTGGCCATATTTGGATATACTTTTTAAAAGAGACTGCCTAATGGCTATTCCACTACAATTTTTGCCTCAATTACCCCAGTACTTTCAGAAAACATTTTAAAATATTTTATAATGCTAATTATCTTTTTTCAGTAATAGTACCATACTTATGGCAAGCCGTTTTACTATTTATTCTAACTTCAAGATATCTCATATAATATATTAAATATCTTATATAATCTAGTTTTTATAAGATATCTCATAAATATTTTTTATATAAGATATCTCATATAGATTATAAGATATCTCATATAATTTATAAGATATCTTATAAAGAAAATTATATGAGATTTCTTATAAACTATATGAGATATCTTATAAAGTTTATTAGATATCTTGAAGTACGAATAAATAGTAAAACGGCATGCCATACATACTGGTTATACATGTAGTATAGACCTGTGGACATAATTTTAAAAAGGGATCCGTCAAAGACCATTCCATTAGTTTGGTCCCAACAGTGGTTTCAGGGGAAATTTCAATGGAGGACAACAAACATGAGGTGATGAAGAGTTCAAAGAGTCAGGTGTTAGATTCTTTTAAAATGTCAACATAGGACTGTATAAAAACCTAATTATACTGGCTGCAACCAGAAGTGGTATAATGATAGTTATTATATTGCAAAAATTGAACAGTAAAAGATCATCATCTTTTCATTCAGAGAGACAATAAATAAAATACAAGAACAAACAATTAAAATATTTAATAATCATACAAAAAGATTAAATGTAACAAATACATTTTGACATGACAATTATAACCATAACTAATAACCTACAACCAAATGAATGAATATATAACTACATCTTGGATAATTGATATATGAATTTTATGCCCTTTGCATAGAAATATGGACAAAGCAGAACAATGATAACGGTTCATATTCTTTAACACTTTCAAAATTGTCATATTTAAGCCCTTGCCTTAAGTTCACAACACATTTTTCTTCCATACAATCAAATGTCCTTAATTCTATCTTATCTGAACCAAATCTTAAAATTTTTGAATTACCAAAAGTGTGAATTGCTTTTTTTAAAAAGAAGTGAATTGCTTTTTTAAAAAGAAGAAAAAACACAGTAAATTTAAATGTACTGACAAAAAGGATTATCAGTTTTCATGTTTCATGAGTTCATCAGCATGGTTGTGCTGAACAAGTTTTCCCATATATAGAAATATCAATATATATTCATATAATTTGACATTGATATAATGAACGAATGGCTTTATGGGTTTGTAGTTATCAAACATAGCAGAGGGTCCTTTAAAAAATGTCCTATTCAAATTAACTGGCAATAAAATTTAATAATTAAAGTACTTTATCATATACTTATTACTTAATATGATGGTTTTTGCATCCGTGTAAACACCGGAAGTGAACAACCCATATTTGTACGCCAAGGCTTATAAGGCATAATTCAAGTACTATTCGAACGCACCCAGGCTGATATGGCCATATCAGACCGGGTATCACGTGGCCAGTCTGATATATTTCCAATAATTGTGAAATTCAATATTTTACAGACCAGGGTTCGATATCATTATATTGCTTTGTTTTTTGGCAAGCATTGCAAAATGGTTACTCGCCAAAGTTCGGCGAGTTAATAACAAATTTGGCGAGCAACAATAGGACTGTACTCGCCAAAATGGCGATTGAGAAAAAAAATTAGTTCCCACACTGCTAAACCCAGTGTACATCTAACTTATTTATTCATACTACAGTATCTGGTCTCTTAGAAATGAACATACATGTAGCTATATTCCATATAATCAAAGAATGTATGTATTCTTTCTATTTTATCATTAATAATATTTTATATTAATACATATTAATCGATGTTTAAAAGGAGCCGTCATTTTCCACAAAATTGATAATTATGACTATTCATGTGTAGTGTTAATAAAACTAATGATATACTGTATGATAAGTGTAGATTGGAAACAGAACAAAATACTGTATACTTACTGGTAATTAACTGGAATTTTGTATTACAGCACATTTGAAAAAACTTTAACATATTTACCCTATAGCAACGCATCATTTTCCTTGACTATAATCAATATCACTTAAAAAAAGCTTAAATGCATGTCTTTTTTCTTAAAAGTACATTATGTACCCTTCTTAATGCATATCAGGACACAATCATACACTAAATCCTTTTAACTGATCAATGCCTTCAAAAACAACATATTTTCAACCTATGGTTTAATTATGTATTCAATTTGAAATAATTTGATTTAATAATCACAGTCTGAGAGTGTATAAACTTCAAATTTTTTTTTATAATCAAATGTATGATTAACTTTGATATAACATCACAGTCTTCTAGTTTATCAAGTTGAAAACATTTTCCATAATTAATACTATGACAATCCAACTATCTCCTCGGTTTCTGGGTCAATGTCGATGTCATAGAAACATGGCCTAGTTGGTAATCCTGGCATAGTTGTCATCTGAAAAAGTAAATGTAAATAATTAAATGTAACCATGTGATGCTTACTATATTTTCTTTAATGGCCATTGTTTACTGGAATGAACAAATGAAAGGAATAAAGAGAATCAAGATTCCTTTAATAAAACTCAGTAAAGGCTTTGAAAATTAAAGGAATGAAAAACGAGAATCAAATATTCAAAAATAATTTAAAGAGGGCTGAGAATGTTCCTTTGGAAACAAAATTTTCCAGCTATAACAAATTAAATATGCTGACTTATGATTATCTGTGAATTGGGTATGCACATTACATGTACACTGAAGAGAACATTTTTGTCAAATATAACACATCTGAAACTGTCAATACTAAATAGAACTACGATTGAAATTATAACTACTGGGAAGAAAAATCATGCTCCACTACGGGTACTAAACAGCACTTCTGCTTAAGTATGACCATACTTACTGTGCCCAGTAGTGGATAAATAAATCCTGCTCCAATACTAGCTCTGACCTCTCTGATAGGTACAACAAAACCTTTTGGCTCTCCTTTCTTGGATGCATCATGGGATAATGATAAGTGGGTCTTGGCCATGCATATTGGAAAATCATTAAAACCCTGAAAAAAATGTTATTAAAGAAATAATTCATGGCAGCCATATATTCATTGGAGATTTTAATATGGGTAACATTATTTGAGCAAAATTTTATCCCGAGCGTAAGCGACAGATAAAATTTAAGCAAATAATGTTATCCATTAGAAAATCTAATACGGATATATATCTCCCAGGAATTATTTGGATTCTGAAATGGCAAAAACAGAAATTAGGTAAACAAAGTGATACTGCAAGATCTGTCATGTGACGGCCATTTTGATTTTGAATTCTGAAAAATAAATCTTACTTTTCATTTGATTTTATTGTACTTTGGAGCAAAAAAAAGTCTACACAATTGTAGTATTTCCACATTCTCACAATTCCTCTGATGAGAATCAAAAGAATGGCATTGTGATTTTGACTATGATGTCAGATGCATGCAACCCAAAATAAATAGAAAATTTTAATACATCTTTATTGTCCCCCGCTGCACCATATGTAATTGATCCTATTGCAAAACCATTTTGATTCGACAAATTTTACTGGAGTTATGGGACTTTCACTTTTTTCTGTAATTGATGCTATAGGAACACTTTGTGGACCCAACTCCTATGAGACTGCTGATCAGATTTCATTTAAATTTTGTAGGATTGTTAGTCACCACATGTACTTAATCCTATGTCGCCATTTCAATAATACACATTTGGAATATCTAGTTTGTCTTCGACTTTTTTCTGCAGTTGGGGACATATGTGTAGCAATCTTGTTTGCAAAGGGATACAGCATAACATATCACAATATAAATTCATTTAAGTATCAATATTGTAATTGTAACTTACAATATACTCAATTCATGTAATCTCTGTATGTTGGAATTTCATCAATGAATGTGGTGAAATACTGGAATTTCCAAGTGAAAGAAAATCAAATACAGTTGAATCTCGTTATCTCGAAGTGCAAGGGACCATGGGATTGGGTTCTAGATAGACGAAGTTCAACTAAAAAGGAGCTAGAAATAATCGAGTTTTGGACAAGGGAGATAAACATTAAATGACTTCTATGTTCCTTTCCATGCATTCACTAATCGTTTTTACTTGTTAGTGTAATCAAATGATTTTGATTAATGATGACTGTCTAATAAATTTTTATTGTTTCTTAATTAAAATTTGTTTGAAATCACAAATTGATAATCCTTTCGTGTTTACCAATATTTGATTTTATAAAGTCACACCTTTTTAACATAATCCAAATTTTATAACAACTGTAGTGTGAATAAATAGGACAATCACAAACTGTAAGAAAACTTCGATTTATGGATGTAAAATTTATTTTTATCACAAAATCTGATATATTGTTTAATTGTAAAATCATAATTAACATGATATGCCATTGCTGTTATCGATTTTCTACATACTGGTTGACAGGTGTAAAAATTTAGTTCACAGATGATTAATAAATTTGATATAACGAGTTTATATTTGCACTAATTATATTTCCTTTGTATATAATATCACTTCGACACAACTGAAATTTCGACTCATCGAATTTCGAGATAAAAGGAATTTAAATACATTAATCATACTGTTGGCTGTTTGGGACCATAAAAAAAGTTCGACATAACCAAAATTTCGACTCAAGCGATTTCAAGATAAAGAGATTCAACTGTAATTTACTAGTAATTCTACGATGATACATAATTACAGCTGTAGCCAAAATGATACTAGCATACTTGTTTCTTATATCTATCAATCTGTTCTTGAGCTGCAGGCAATATATCTATACCATCAGCACCATAAATCTCTCTAGCTATTGTTTCTATCTTCTCTTCAATTGATTTCTGTAATCAAATCCATGTGTACTTATTTTAAAATTAAAACTGTACTATGCTTTAGAGACGCATACTCATTTCAAATTCAACCATTTTATACTTTTGAACTATTTTTTATGGTTAAAATTCAACTGAGAATGATATTTCAGGTGGTACAATGTATATAATATAAGAAATGAGCTGACAATGGGATAGTAAACCAGGTTTTCTTTAATCATTGTTTGGAGCCACCAACCAGCTATACATCGCTAAAGTAATAACTGAATCTTTTTTAGTTGGAAAATCTGGTTAAAAATAGACTTTTGCAGTTGTAGACTGTGTGTGTTACATGATAGACTGTCTGTGTTACATGATAGACTGTGTGTGTAAAATGATAGACTGTGTGTGTTACATGATAGACTGAATGTGTTACATGATAGACTGAATGTGTCACATGATAAAGTAATAAATAAATGTTTGGTGACTTTTTATGTGAAGAATATATTTGCTTTCTTTAGGACATGGAAAATATATGTCAAAATGGATGAGAGTGATAAAATAAAGATGACCATACTATATATACATTGTCGGAAAATATAATTTATTAGTACAAGTCTTAGAATCAGACAGAAATATGAGCTTTAACAAGCATATTTCACCTGTTTTGCTGCGATTACATATACACTTTATATTTTCCGACAATGTACATATATTGTGTTTATAATAGAATGGTAAATTGTTCCCTTGGGAGAGAATTGCTATTAAATTTGGACATTTCTAGCCATTTGGAAGAGAGGTGTAATAGGCGTGTAATCTAGGGAAAATGACATAGACATCGTGAATCAGAATATAATACACACTTTTGTTGAATTGAGGAAAACGGTACCGGGAGACCGACCTAATAAAGCTAACGTTTGATCTAACTCTCTTTATTAAGCCTGTAAATCAGCTAATTACATTATAAATTATGTTTTGATCTCCATTTGAAAAATGACATTTGGGATGTTTTGTATCAAGCAAGTAGCCTAATATGATTAAGCATAGGATCATAGAAAATATTACAAAACATCACTTATAAATTTACCTCAACATCATATAAAAATTTGAAGTTACTAGGTTGTCCTGTAGCTTTGACAACTGCATCAGCTAAATCAGCTGCCCCTAGTCCTCCTTTCGCCCAGTGATTACATTTTATAGCATCAAAAGCTCCATTTTCTCTGGCAAACTTCTGTACTAAGGATAACTCTGAATCTGTATCAGTACTAAAATTAAAGGTTATCATTTTGTATTCTATCATCAATACGACACTTTTCTACTTTAACTATTTCAAATAAGTAAATGCATTTAATATATTTCTTAAAACTTGGCTCATCAATGTTGAAATCAATTTGTCTGTTTGGAAAATTAATAGACAGATTTTTTTATACCATTTATCATGTGACAGAGATATGACCAGATATCAGATTTACAGATATCTTTCACTGGTTTCCTTTCCAAGCAAAACCTTACTAAATCTATACACAAGTGTTATGTACAATGTAACTAACAAAAGAATTGTGACAGAATGATTATCTTTAGAAAGTTACATGTATGTCCATACTTACACAAAAGAATTTACAGCCACAACCACTGGAACACCAAATTTATTGGCATTTTCTATCTGCTTTCGTAAATTACTGCAGCCTTTTTCTAACAATTCTAGATTCTGAAATACAGATAAAGAAGACATATAAATAGACAGACTAAGAAAAAGGTATGGCAGTCTGCAATCATAACATCATAACACAGTCCTAGTATTTAATCATTTCTGTGTGTCCTATAATTGTTCCTGTATTCAGGCAGAGTAAATAATTTTCAGAAAAACTAAAAAGTGAAGAATTTTAAATGGTTATATTTAAAATAAGATATGAATCATAATGAGTTCCAAAAAGATGCTTTAACTATGTAAATATTTTTCTTTCATATTTGCCTTGAATAAATTATATCTCTTAAAAACTGTCACAAAATGAATGACTTATATTTTGGTATAACTGCTAATATATTTTACTATAGAAACTCTGAAATTATGAAAATCACAATTTTAGGGGACAAAGGAGTATCATTCTTCTTCCTTTAGGCCAAATTAGTTCCATTTTAAGTAAAAAGTATCAATTTAAAGTCAATATACAAAATACTAATCTTTCAAACAACTTCTCATCTTTTGTTTTGAACAAGTATGAGGCTAGTTTATGTCTCTCTTTTAATACTTCCATCAGACCTGGTTCAAGCCTGACATTCACTTTCATACAGGCCAGCTGTATTAGTACTGGTGTCAACAATTATAGTATTTTCAAAAATGGGTCAAAGAATCAAATGGCTGGGTTACATTACACAATGACTAAGGAGTGGAAATTTGTAAATGTTATTGTTATTGATGAAATGAAGACTATAAGAATATGTAATGTTACAGCAATTGGGAATTCTGCAAAAGTGTTCCTAATGTATCCATAATAGGAGGTGCATATGTCCAATATATACACAAACATTCTACCAAGTTCATAGACTCTGGATTGAAAACTGCAGGAGTAGGTGATTACACAAAATAGGTACCCTTCTTTCCCCGAAAGCCCGCCTGTCCACTCACCTGCCCAACATTCACCATACTATAACCCGGCCAAAAAATCCAACACACTGAATACATGAATTTACCTCTTCTGTGTACTCCTTAGGTAAAGGTACACCTGCAGTTACTGTTGGTCCACCTCCATGCATCTTTAATGCTCTGATTGTGGCTACTAATACTACAGCATTTGGAATCAAACTGGAGTAGCGACATTTAATATTGAAGAATTTCTCCATACCAATGTCAGCACCAAAACCTGCCTCAGTCACTGAATAACAATAGTTTATAATTTCAAATTGGACTGTATATTAAGATGGATTATTTGTAAACATCCAGTGTCAATTATTAAATGGTGCATGCTTGGTATAGTAGCAGCAAATATCAATTTTAAAGTTTCTGGTTTGACCAAGTCGATGATTGAACATGCGAACTTTTGCACTAAAGTTTGAGACACTACAACCAGACCATCCTGGCTGTGAACATCAAAAACAATACAACTTTTCAATAAAAAGGAGCAACAATAACACTAGAAATGTCCTGAAATTGACTAATACCCCGGCAGCAACATGTCTGTTTTGAAGCCTACATCAGTTTTGATTGACAACAACGTTTGCTTAAGTTTAAATCATCATATTTTTCAAAGTACTCGCCCAAAAAGAAAATTCTGACAATATGCACATCTCCATAATGTGATCTAACACTCTTTAAATTTCATGAGAATTGTGCAAGTAATGTAGGAGGAGTTGCAGACAACACATGGAACAAAGTTTTGTTAAAAAATGCCTAAGTCTGAACAGCCATATCTTTTACATTTCTTGTCCGAACAGAAATTCCTGACAAAATGCACATCTCCATAGAGTGATCTAACACTCCATAAATTTTCACGAGAATCTTGCAAGAAATGTAGGAGGAGTTGTGGACAACATTATTTCGGACAGACGGACAGACAAACTGAAACCTATATACCCCCCAAACTTCATTTGCGGTGGGGATAAAAATAATCAATTCTTCTTTACTACTTCAGTTGTTCATTCAGTCACTGGCTACACTGGTATCATTGTAGATGGCAATACAACTGATAAAGATTTATCCTCTTGGTAGGTGTGCCAACTTCAGTATCAAATGTCTGGAGTATAATGTAGTTTATATACATGAAGCAGTTAAATAATTAATGAACATTAATAAACTCTTACCAACAAACCCATCTTCTCCAACCAGTTTCAAACCTATCTTGTCTGCAATGATGGATGAATTTCCATGTGCAATGTTTGCAAAAGGACCAGCATGCACAAATACTGGAGTTCCCTAAAATTCGTAGTTTCAAAATCATAATCAGGCTTTTTTACAAAATGAATTAAAGTGTCCATAAACAAATGTTGTTTAAAATCATGTTGTTTCCTATAACCATTGTGTGTTATTTCCTCCTTAAAGAAAAGGACAAATTCGGCTCCAGAATTAACATACCTATTGCAAATATACTTTTAAAAATATGTTTGTACAAAACGTCATTCCGATATCTTTAGTAATAAATGTGTGTTTTAACAAATTGTTTTATGAAATGAAGCATTCGATAGTCGGCCATCTTGGCGACAAAAATGTAGATGTAACGTCATGACCTACAAAATCTATCTTAAAAATTGATGAGGAATTTTCCACAGCATGCTACCATTTACATATGGGCATTATATGGGGAAAATGGATCGCTCATAATAAATTATTTTTTGATCCCTTATGAATACCTTATTGAATTGATCAATAAAACACACCAAAACTTGGGCTTTAAGCTCTATGACTGGTATGAATAAATTTGAATAAATTTGTATCTTCAACATAAAAATTGAATAATTCCACAGTATTTCTGTAAAAAATCCAAATCTGCTTTTTTCCCTATGACTTTTTTAGTCCTAATAAAATTTTGAAATGAGATAATTTAAGTGTCTGAAAACCTAATTTACTACAATAATTTATTTTACCTGACATTAATAAATATTGAGTAATCTACCTCTAATGTCTGCATTAAGTTTGGTCTAATTGCATCCTTCATAAGTACAGTCAAAGCACCACTAATACCCTATAATGACAAATGAAAATAAATCTGTTCAGTGTATGGATTCATACGTCAATTTCTAATAAGAATCGAAGCTCTGCTTAAAAAATTTAAAGGATATGGGGTTTAAATTTAACACTGCAAATGATTGACAACAGTAACATATGAGATTTTCCTCAAGCCTTTGAGTTTTTCCCTCAAATTTTGAATTTCAAGGAATTTGACTGGTTATATTTGAGTTGAGGATAACCTGTGGAAATCCCATAATTTAGGATGCTTTGGAACAAAGGCCAAATGTACATGTAGTATTTCATATATTTTGAAAGGAAATCAATCTAAATTGTAAAATTTTATTTCAGAAAACAGTTTTTATATCAAGAATCAATACCAAATCATCTGCTGTGACTGGGATACCATCTTTACTACTAGCTACTACCATTCTACCAAGTCTTTCTCTCATGTCATGTAAACTAGTTGTTAGTGCAAGAATAGCCATGATTTCACTGGCGACTGCAATATCAAACTGACACTGAAATGGTAAACGAACATTATTTTTAACTTATCACAAATTAAAATTGCATTTATTTGTAATGTGTAATGAAAAAGATTTGCAGGATTACAACAGAATGCATAGAACTGGCAATTGATGAAGTAGTAGTAAGTAGATGCAAGAAACAATAAAAAATCCCAATACATTAGAAGGTTTATTGAAATCTTATTGAATTGATTTATTTCAAGGTCAAACTTTATCTGAAAATAATGCATATTTTTCAAGTAAGACAAAAATCAACAAGTGATATGAAAAACTGATCACATCTTTGTTTTGATATATAAAATTCATTTAGTGAGTGGTAAAATTTACCACAAATCCATATCTGGGATCTCGCAGACAGTGAGAGTTTTAGTGCACATTGACTTTGCTAAAGATGAATTGATGACGAAAATAGATCCATGTAGTTAAAAGAAAAAAAATCCTCCCACAGCCACATATTTTTTAGAAGGGGTGGATGATAATCTATTATTGTTTAATTTGAATTGGTCTTATTATGTATAGTTTTGTTTCATTGACTGCCCCATTAGTATACCTTGAGAAATATTTACAATCCTTTTGATTTTGATCATAATATTTATTTATATATTTATATATAATTTACCTCTCTGGTATGTCCTTTCTCTAAAGGTCCTTGACCAATTGTAATCTTCCTCAGAAATCTGTCATTAGTATCCATTACTGTTGAAAAGTTACAAAATTATCTAACATTCAAAAACTAGTAAAACGTATGGTACTGACAACTATTCATTGGCTATCTAAAATTTAATAAAATCTTACCATAGTCAATGGCATCAGAAATTAAGATTTGCCAGAGTAAAAGAATCTAGCATCTCTGGAAAGGCCATATCAGTAAATCTTTTGATATAATTTCAATTTTTTTCTCTAGAGGCTGGAGATTTGTTTTATGAAAATTACACACTTATGTCATATTTTAGATTGTGGTAAGTTACTTCCCCTTTAGACAACATCACTGGAACATGTTTCAAAGTGTTGCCTTTTCTTGGATAGTTATTTTTAATGTATTTCATTGCAATTGAGGTAAATATAATTTTAAATGAAAAATAAAAGCTATTTAAATGTTTTTGTCTACATTGGTAAGAACAAGTTAAATTCCAATGGTCTTGGAGAAGAAAAATGGTTCTTTTGCAAGAAAACTTTGTCTACTTTAAAAGTCTACAAATTTGCATAAAAGTGTAGACTATAAAAATGAGGTCAAGAAGAAATGACATATTATGGCTGACAGGTGTCATGTGGTATTTTGACCCAAGGTATATTTTTGACCATGATATCTTGACCCCATTCATGGAATATTTACCTCCCTCTGTATGGTATTATGACCCCATGGAATATTGACCCATAAAGTTTATAAGTTAAACTTCAAAAAGGTAGGGGGGGGGTAAATTTCCATGGTTGTTTTGGTTAAAATACCATTAAGCTCAAATATCAATATAGTAAGAGTTCACTTTTCAATAGTCAGAAGGTCAAAATACCACCAGCTTGTATTATAACTAAATATGGATATCAGACTTAAGTCTTCCTTGGTGAAACAGATTTTGAAATGCTATGTGGAAAAAATCATTTACAGAAGAGTTAGATCTATGTCTCACATGGGACTAAAATGAATGAAAAAATATTTTCTTACCCTTAAGGGGGTAGGCCTGGGTTAGGCCAAAATTTTCCACTCGTTTAATTTTTTTCATATTTTCGTCATGCATTATATATGTCTCAATACACCACCTGAGAAAATTTTGTTGAAATTCAACCACACGTTTCCTTCACAGGGTTCATTGAAAATGGGCAATTAAGGGGTACCCTTCATTCTAGGAGATGACACAAGTTAATGAATATTATTACCTCTCATAGCACATATGTTTGATGAAAAATAGTTATAATTGTTGAACTGAAGAACAGGGATATAGTCTTAATCAAAAATGAAATATGATGGTAAAATTCACTCTTTATATGAAAATCCAAAGGTAAAAAGTACCAGACATGTTAGGAATTTCGTTCATTTTCAGTTGCCTCATTCAATATTCAAACACTGCTGTAAAAAAATCCTGTCGTTTAATTCTTACAAAAAACTGTTACAAAAAATATCATATATATGTGTGTCATACGACAAAAAATTATGATATTCTAACCACAAGTTTTCACAAAATACTCGATCAATTTTTAAGGTAGGACGTCATTACGTTACAATACGACGTTATGATAAGAGTTATCGTTCCTAACGTTATTGATAAACCTATTCTATATGTTCAAAGAACGCGAAGAAGATTGAATAGAAGACGATGATGACTTAAATTATAAACGGAAATAAATTGAAAGAAAATATAATTATTATGTCTGAAAACCAAGCATTCTCTCTTAAGTCCTGTGATACTTTTAAACTTATTTATTTATAGTGGATTGGGAAACAAGTGATACCAACTTATACCAATCCCTCTCCACTTGGCGGGTGCGAGAGAGGCCCCTGTAGCGGCATTTTAGCATACTCTTTTTGACATCTACACAGGAGTCTTTAACGTGCTAATGGTGTTTCCCTTCCTTAACACGGGACAGAAATTTTCGTCCCCATCTGACGGATTAGCATCGTATACCGAAACCATCCTCGCAAATGGTGTCGATAAGTCCAGTCGCAAATTTGATCCTTGAAATTTTTATATCGAACGGGAATCGAACTTGGGACCTTTGGCTTCGTAGTCCGATGCGCTGACCACTAAACCACGGCACCCACGGCGATAGATTTGTAAGTTTACTTTTATTTGTCAAAACTGGGTTTTGTTTATAAAATACATGATCTAAAAAACATTACAGAAAAAATATAGACTGTCATGAAAGACTTGGTATTCTCCTAAATCTAACAAAATACAAAATATGATGGTTAAATCGCCAGTGACTAAAAGTTTTTATAAATACAAAATAGGAAAGGTAAAGCTGTGAGAGGAAAAGATAAGAATGAGAGCAAAAAAAGAAAAAAACCCTGAAATCGCGTTATATCGAAAATTCATGAACCAAAGACAATTTCTTCGAAAAATTTATTCTCCCGGGGTAGTCAATACATCCAAAAGCCGCGGAAGTGATCAAGAGGTATAGTTCTATAAATTTTTCTAAAAGTTTTGAATTTTCTGTTTATTGTTCCCATCTTGACTGGCTTTGAAAGAGATAAAATCCGCACAGGCTTTCTACGAGCTCGTTCGCAAAAGCTGCACATTAAAATGGAACCCTGTCTCACATAGACGAATTTACCAGCAAAACTTTTTACCAATAAATAATCTATTATTATGTATTATTTTTCATTTGTATTACAATTCGTTTTTTTTTATTATTATTATTTAAAAAAAAAGATTTGCAAGGGTAAGTATTGCCGGTGTGGTGTAAAATATAAATATACCTGACAATTATATATCTTCAATTTAATATGATTTAATTTAGTCCAGTTTTCCTCATTCACTTTGATAAGCCAACATATTTCAATGTTCAATATATCCACTAGGACATTTTGACCAAATGTTCAAAAGAAAAAAAAATCGATTTCATAAAATTTTGATTATTTACAAAAATAAATAAAAAAGATAGACCATTCCATAAGGGTGGGGGTAAATAATCCATGCTATTTAATAATGCAATTATTATGGTAATACTTGGGTATATCTGATTTTTATTTGGAATAAAACATGTTTTGGAACTCTTTATAACTGGTAAGTAAATAGATTAGCTTAATCCCTGGACACCGAACGTACAGTTGTTCAAATACTACGTTCTTCATGATATGCATTTCATAATTGCCACTGGATGTTAAACAATAATTCATCAATATATCAAATCCTACGTAATTATCGATTTTCCACATATTTCGAGAAAGTTTTAATTTCGTTACGGAGATGCCCCTTACCGAACCTCTTCACTTCGTCTAATGCAAGGAAATTTTGTACGTCATAGTAATGCCACGTCATTCCTATTGTTTGACGTCAAAGAAAAAAACATCAATAGGAGTTATCTCCCATACCCCAGTCCTACCCCCTTTAATCAACCCTATTCTTGTAAATTTTTGTAATACCTCTTTGCCATGTGATAGTTGTAGGATCAATATCTAGTCTGACATAAGACTTCACTTCATCAGCTGTCAAGCTATTAGGATCTGTTTTCTCAATTCCTAGTTTCTGGAAAGTAAACAAAATTAAAATGTTATTATTACTATAAAACTGAAGCAGGTATTTCATTATTTGTGCATATATATCAATTTTGTCTTACTGTAGTTAATATTGTTATGTCATGACATCAGAATCTGTAGAATATTTTTTTTTCACTAAAAATCTTGATACAATGACAACTTGAACTACAAAAGAGAAAAAAAAATCAAATTTAAAAAAAAAATACTTCTCTTTTATCAAAATGCATGTGTGACTTTAATGGTCAACTTCTTTAATTTGTTTTCTTGTCTTTTGTATTTTGGTTCTGTTTCACCAGCAACACAAAAGAAATTACCTTCAGTCTAGCAAGCTGTATTGCAGAAAATCTTCTTTTTCCTTTGACATCAGGAACTAATCGTTTGTACAGAGCTTCATCTGTCTGTGTACTCTCATGAAACATTCGAGCCTCAATCTGAGCTGCCAAAAGATTATTGGCCGCAGTGATAGCATGAATATCTCCTGTCAGGTGTAAGTTAAACTCTTCCATAGGTATGACCTGTGAATAACCTCCACCTGCAGCCCCACCTATAAATATACATGAAGGTTATTAATCAGGGGGTATCATCTTGACAGCGATGTTCTTTTTTTTCAACAGCAACTACTCAATCACTGACCTCTCCCATGAGAATTGTGGGTTCCTTCTAGTATGTATTAAAAATAACAAAGTTTCCTAACACAATTAAACATGCAACAGTCAAATAACCATAATTTTCCATTCGAAAATCCAATTTAGACTGGCCATGTGATCTCTAACACCCAAGATATGTATGCCTACATAACAAATTGAACCTAGTTTCAGATGTACATTTTTCATATATCTGTTTACAAGAATGGAATATATTATCAATTACTACAGATGTCAAGAATCAATACCAAATCATCTGCTGTGACTGGGATACCATCTTTAAGATCTATTTATATCATCTGACATATCCATCATCTAAATTTCAACTGAAGAAGAAATGAAACACTAAATCTATTTAACAGAGTAAACTCTGACCTTCTTTTTACCTTTGATTCCAAAAGTAGGTCCTTGTGATGGCTGTCTAACACAGGCAAACACATTTTTCTTTGACTGAGTTCCTAATGCCTGTGACAAACCAATTGTTGTTGTACTTTTACCCTCTCCTAAAGGTGTTGGTGTGATTCTGTAATGTTAAAACATACAAGTCATTATAACAGAACACACTTTTCTATTCATTTAACATAGATGTATCTGAATGAAAACAAAGGTTGAACAATATAACAATGGAGTGATAAAGATACATTATTGTCCCTAACAACACAGACTCTGGTAAAAAGATAAAGTCAAATGAGTCATTTGTTTGGAACTACATGTAGGTGTACTGGATACACAGCCTAGATCTCCTGATCTAATTTCAATTCAGATTGATTGATTGAACAGTGTTTAATGCCATGTGGGAGATATTTCATCCATATAATGGCAAAAATTATTTAGAATTCAATTTAAAGGTACTGTGTATCCATATCCACAGAATCCTAACTATTTGACCAGACTTCATTTGCTTCAAATGGTGTATAAACTTTGTATCAAGTTTTATTGAAACCTAAAAGAAAAGTTAAGACACTTAAAAGATCAAAACCATATGAAAAATCAAATAATTGCTGAATCTAATCATCTCCCCTTTAAGATGTTGGATAAGAATCTTTTGCTTCATATACATATTTGTATGGTGTGCTAGCTTTGTATAAAGTTTTATTAAATTCCATTCAAAAAGTAAGAAGAACTTTCAAATATTATTAAGTGCAATCATCTCTCCTTCAAAACAGAATCATTATGCATCCTGTACAACTTCATACATTTATGATGTACTTTCATTGAATTTCATGACACCGCTTAGGAGGAATTGCACTTACAAGGTAATCACCTTATGTTAATTCAAATAAAAGCTTAATTACAATTACCTCCCCTTTAAGAAGCTGGACTGGAATCATATCTTCATATGATGTACTTTGTTAAATTCAATCTAACAATATAATATGAGTTGCCCTTACAAGATTTATAGAAAGACAGGCTTATTCATAAATATATGTGTACCCCCAACACCTTGTGAGGAGTATAATCAATTTAAAAACAATTTTCTGAATTCAATAACAAATGTTTTAAGGATCCAACCTTCAAGAACATTTGGATAAGGAAGAAAATTTGTAATATATTTACCCAGTAACTACAATATATTTGCCATTTGTCTGATTCTGTAATCTTTCTAGAACTTTCAATGATACTTTTGCTTTCTTTTTCCCATAATAGTCTACTTCTTCTTTCAGTAAACCTATCTCTTCAGACAACAACTCAATATTTTTTGGAGTCTGTGACTGTGCAATGACCAAATCACTGAAACATAACATTCTTCTGATTATTTAAATATACTAAGGAATCATTAATTCATGTGGTTGAAAAGTGTTCCTTGTTTATAGAATTGCCTTGATGGTCTTATGATAGTGTGCTCACTTCAACTGTTGAGGTTGAAGGTTCAACCCTGTCTGGATCAAACCAGACTTTTCAAATGATATTTGCTGCTTCACAGTTAAGCATGCCACTTTTTGCAGTAAGAGCAAGACTGGTTTGTCTAGGAGTCTGGGTGAGGTAACAAGTGTCTGTCATATTACATAAATATGTTTTTGTCCTGATTGCCACTGGATGTTATCCAATAATCAATCTTCACTGATTTTATAACATTATTCTTTTGTTAACATTAAATTTCATGGTTTTGTTTTTTTTTTCTAATTATAATGGAAAAATACACTTAGTAGAATACTGCTTACAAGAAACTGTTTGAAATTACCTTGGAACTGGAGTAACAAGCTTTAAACGATTCAGCTTCAAACTCCACTTTCCTGTCTGAAAGAAACAAAATTGTAAATTGCACAAAGCATTGGACTATCCATGTAATACGTCAATGCTTTTTTTTTTACATATAACACAACCACTATCAATATTTTTGATGCTCAGATAAATCAAAATGGTGGAAAGCAGTTGTGGAAAGATTGCAACTGTAATTGTGTATAATTTCAAATTGAATATTATCACAGATTTGTTCTTAGTTATGTGAGATCAATTACAGTGAATGTATTCCTTCTTTTCCTGAAATATTGAGGTTTTTTTTTCAAAATGGATGTACATTCCGTGGTATGGAAACCAGGACATCATTTTCAGTAAGAGTTCAATATGTATAAAGGCTTAGCTTTAAGCAACAGTCAAGTTTTAGTGTCAATATTTGAAATCTTAGTGGAGGTGTTCTAATGTGACTGAAGTGTGAATTCAGGTGAAGGTCTCAGACAGTCATGCACCCACCAAGGACTATGTATTGCAATTGCTGAGAAAAGGACATTATCCCAAAACATGAAACAAGTCACTTAAGCATGAAATTGCAGTCAAGGTCAAAAGGCAGTTGTCATACCAACATGTTCCAACTAAGAACTATCTATTGACCAAATATGGTGGGTCTATGTATTACATTGCTGAGAAATGAACTTAATCTCGAAAAGTGACAACGACAATCAAATATGAAATTGAGGTCAAGGTCCAGAGACATGTGTCAGACTGCAATGTGCCTACTAAGAATTATCTATTGACCAGGCATGGTGGACTTAGGTACTATAGTTGCTAAGAAATGGACTTAATCACGAAAATGTGACACAGGTCACTCAAGCATGAAATTGAAGTCAAGGTCAAAGGCAGGTGTCAGACTGATATGTACTGACCAAGAACTATCTATTGACCAAATATGCTGGGGCTAGGTATTATAGTTGCTAAGAAATGGATTTAACCAAGAAAATGTGAGGATGGCATGTGCCAACTAATAACTATCTATTGACCAGATTTAACCCGGCAAAACGATTTCCACATTGTTGCCATTTTTTGCACGTGTAGTTCAGAAAATAATCGATTGAACAAGTGCGAATCTTTGTAGTTAAATACGAAAAAGGAATAAAAATTTCATCTTTCAGGAAGACTTTCATAGACTGATTTCAAAGTATTTAAACTTGAATTTATTTAATTCATTCTACGTCGTTGTGTGGTATATTTTTTTATTGGTCATGTTGATCTATTTATATGTACCAAATACGGACCTCGAAGAAGACACCTATAACATCAAAAATTATAAATACACAAATACACCGCACAGAATGTTAAAGAATTGATATAAACAATGACATTTTTTTCATTTCTTACCCAAAACATTAATAAATCGTGCATATCAACATTTGTATGAAATAAGATCGTGTGTTGAAAATTGCTAAAAAGAGTTAAAACTAACAATTCATGTCTATCAAAAAAATGTCAGAGCAAGGATTTAAATATTAAAATCCTTGGACAGAGGCTGCTTAAAATTTCCGATCCCTGCATAAAACATTTAGATTCCGAAAGTGCATGTCTGAGTTATATTAATAGATAATCTTAAAGTATTTTTTCTCAAATAATGGGTAATAATCGTCAAATTTGTAAATGCACAATTAGTTTTGACAATGAACTAATATAACAAGTAATGTTCCCAACAACAAATACGGGAAGCTGTTTCTGGTAGATTTGTTCTAATAGATAAATTCATTTTAATTCCTTGGTAATTTTGGTAAACGATATATAAGTTAAAAATATTAGTTCAGATATTATCAACAAGAATAAAGTACTCATAATTTAAAAAATGTTGTCATCATTGGAACTACATTTTACGTACTAATGTCCCATGGTATCGAAGCGGCCACACTTTCGGTTTTGGAGACCAATGCCATAGGAACGATTTGCAATCTTTCCAAAAATGAAAGTGATAATAGATGGACATACATACCATAATTTTCTGACTATAGGTCAGTGCGGCATATATGTCGAATGACCAACTTTTTACCGAATTACGGCAATTTTCGGACTAAAGTTTGGTGAGGTGTATAGGTGGAAGCACAGTTCTTAAATCATTTTATGAATAATATCTATAGGGGGTGGGTTGGGGTTTATGAAATAAAACAAAAAAAAATCTTAAATAGGTCGATGTGAAAAATGTACCATCCTATACACCGAACATTACGGTATTCATATTTGGTCATTCCATGTTTGTTGCATATGATTTAAAAATGTCAAGAATATGAAATGTACAATAGAAAGACAGAAAAAATTGCAAATATATTATTTATCCAAAGTGAACATTTATTTAACAGATATTTCATTCTTTTCTTTTATCTTTAACGAAAACCACATATTATCTGACAAAATTACTTTTAAATAACTCATGTATCAGTTTGTCAAAGAAGTTTAACCTACCAAACATTTCTCTGCCATTTTCTTGGCCTGTTCTACAGTATTCTGCAATAACATAGCTACTGTCATTGGTCCTACACCACCAGGAACAGGCGTTATCCATGATGCCACAGTTTTAGCTTCATCAAAGTCCACATCTCCAACCAATCTCTTTCCTGATTTCTTTGTATTATCTAACAACAAATACTATATCATATTAAATATCAAATAGTTGCAGACTGTCAAAGTAACCACACAAAAAATGACCTGTCAAACATGAAACAACATTGCGTAAACAATAACCAAATTTTTTCTGTTGGAAAATTCAGTGAAAATTGTCAAGCTTATCATTATGAAGGCAAACACATGAGACATATGTTTAATTTGAAATGATCAATGAAAAGTAATCTTCTTGCCCGTTATATATACAAACCTGTTAACCCTCCCGCAAACTCAACCCTTTTCCCACAACAGAAAATCTCCAGTGTGGGAGACAAAAATCTCCCATTTTATTCACTGTTAATTTTCAGTCAACATTTTTGTTTTTCTTTACGAAGACCAGTCATCAAAATTTTTGAATGAATACCTTCTACTGTCATCATTCAGAAGGTTCTAGACTTTACTTAGATGAAAAGGATGTGATTTTTGTTTACAAATCTGAATGGTTAGATAAATTTTCCCTTATTTCAAATGACTAAAGATGTCTCAGCAAACAAACCACGAAAAGAGGGAATTCCAGATTTTTCACTTCCTCAAATTATCTAGCCAATTCAACAAGAGTGGTTAAAATTGTATAAATGGCTGAAAACAAGTCCAACTTCTGGGTAGCTGATGCCAGTGCTGGAGAATTATATGATGTTAAAAGACATGATGAAGGTGCAATGTTTGATGTTGAAAGCAGCAAAGGGTGCTGTACTCACATTCTATCCAAAAGGAAGAAACTTAAATATGATAATAAAAGTGGTAATAACCATCCTAATTAGGGTGTTGAAAATTCGTTAACAAAATCTCCCCCAAAACTGAGAAGGAATGTGTGAGATCTCCCAAAAAGACGTTTCAAAAGGTTAACAGGTATGCATATTTTAATGGCTCTGTTACTTCATTTAAAGGGTGTAATATGGTACCTGGAATAGAATTAATACCACAATCTATAACCACAGCTCCAGGCTTTATCCAATCCCCCTTCACCATCTGTGTTTTCCCTATACCAACAACCAATATATCTGCTGTTTTCACCTGTAACAAACTCACTGGTGTTATCTGACTCAACTCATATAAAGTATGACTGTGTCTAAGCAAAATAGATAAAATAGTATGTTTATGGTTTTCCAACCAACTCTAATTCTTAGTTCCATGCCTAACATTTTTATCTTTATAAAGATATCTCGGACTTCATTTTTTATGAATATTTTCTTTTGTGAGTGCTAACTTATTTTAAGTTATTCAAATTATGCAATGACATTGACAAAATTCTTATTACTCATTGTCAATTTGCACACTAAAATATTATAAAATGGTAAATTTCAACTTTCAGTCAACTGACATGTGTAACATATGGTTCAATTTAAACTAGAGGTACTGTCAGCAAGTATGCAAAATGATATTCTGATTCAAATAAATGTTTAAATAAAATCATCTCCCTTTCAAGATTTTGGACATCTACTTTGTGTATACTTTTACTGAATTCCATCAGCAATTCAGAAGGAGTTACATCACGACTACTAATGATCACTAGCCAGTCAACACTGAGGTTGTGAGTTCGAATCTCACCTGTGGCTGGTGTGTTAGACTCGCATCTTAATTGACAAGGATTGCCAATTTTCCTACCGAAGGTCGGTGGTTCTCTCTGGGTACTCCGGCTTCCTCCACCAATAAAAAAATGGCTGGTGTGAAAACAGCTTAAACCCCAACTAAACAAACATAAGGAGTTGTCCTTACAAGAGTTCAATGGACAAAAAGCTCTATCAAATACATGTATAATGCTGATTGAAATTAAACTCAACATGTTTTCATAATAAATGTGCAGATACAGTCTTTTAGTATATAAAATTGTTTCTGATAATCACTACATACATATTTTTAAATCACCATATTATCACTTACTATTTGTTGTAAATTTAGTGTTTTTGAATGACACATTGTGACAGTAGCATGATTCCATTTGAGAAGATCTGCCATAGGAGACCCTACAATCTTACTTCTTCCTACCACAACAGCAGTAGCCCCAGCAATGGTTACTCCTGAAACATTAAAACAACACATTAAACAATACATGATTCCAATGGCAAAGATGTGCAAAAATAAAAAGGCCAAAATTTGGTAAGCTGTTTATATACTTTCTGGAGAATAAGGTTTAACCCTGTTTATTTAGTGGTTTATGGTGTTTTATCATATCAGGTATCTTTTATTCAAACATGAAAAAAGAACCTCCGGTAAAAGAAGTTTCACAATGAGTAAGAATAATTTGCATTTTTGATTTTTGTTTTCCAAATCAAAAAAAAAAAAAAAATGCGTTGAGGTTAGCATGAATGTATTACCACTCAGCAGGCTGTACACAATATCTTTCGGACAGGTAAGCCAGTTGATATGTCTTGTACTATTTCATTTAATCAACAATGATACTAGAGAGAATAAAACATTCAAAGTATATAAATAAACAAAATACTTTTCCATTTTCTGTTATTATAATGGCTAAGCAGTAAGTTTTATCTTGTGAATATTCTAGAATTGTTCTTTGCTCTTTTTTCAACTGTTTGATCATAGAACTTGCCATTTTCAACCTTTTCTTACTAAAACCAATTTTGATTGGTTATTCAAATCAGTAATGATTAGATGATATAAAATTTAGATACTGTGGATTCATTAAAATTCGTTGTATACCAATTGTCGTGGTTTTCGTGGGTCCCAGTAAACCACAAATTTAAATATCCAACGAAAAATAATATTACTTGAGATTAAATTTTTTTGCACTCAAGTTTGAAACCACGGAGTTTTGATGTACCTATCCGAGACAACATTGAACAATTGCGATGTTACAGCATGTACTTGGATACTGACATATGATGAGTCAGCTATATCCACAGAGGATACAGTGTTTCATGTAATTTTGTCTTTGGTAATATATAAACGCTCAACAATGTTCTTTAAAAAATATTTTGACTGTGTAAATTGGGGCAGAATTCACTTCCGTTTTTTTTTTTAAATTCAAACATTCAAGACAAATATTAACCCTAAGTAGGCCTAAACAATACAGAATTTCTCATAAATTACAGTAATAACATCTTGTAAAAGATAATAAAGCAGAAGTTATTAAAATTATCGTAATCGGATTAAACATATGTATGTGTATGACCCGAGGTATTTGGTGACAAGTGATTGCAATTTTGTCAATATATTCTACACCTGATTAACCTAAAAAGTAAATATTTACGGATTTTGTTAATCTTGTTAAATTCAGGACAAGCTTTGTTCGGTTCAAAATTTGAAGAATCTGTTTCTCAGACTTTGTTTTATAAGCGCTTAAAATCAGTACTTTACTGTAAATTATCAAAGTCTGATGGGCACGTTTTGTCGCAGTATTTTCATGATATCTAATGTGCCAAGCCACGAATTTCAGTATTTCAACAACTTTTTATATTTTTTCTAAGCCAGCAATCCACGAATTTACGTATCCCACGAAATGCATTTTTTTTCTCTATCCACGAAAATAAATTAATCTACAGTAATACACTTATGCTGACCCTTGACACGTCCTCCAGGTGGATGTTGTCAGAACTCACATATGAAAACAAAAAAGTTCTAGACACTCTTAAGATGACAGTCAATCATACCTGATCTTCTGATAAGCTCTAAACAACCCTTTGGAGTACATGGCAATATACAGCAATCTAAATCCCCTCTAGACAGTTTACCTGCATTTACTTGGTGTAACCTGTATCAAATACAGTATAGTTTATATGATCCATTGAAGAAAAATGTTCAAAATTGCCGACTTGCAAATAAACTTATTATTAACATTTATAGTTAGAGGTATAAATTAAATCTGTTATTCTACTTCCTGGTAAGTAAAGCCTAGATTGCTAATAAATCCCACTAACTGAACAATAAATGCAGTTTTTGTAAGTATCCAAGATATGATCAATTTCACCAAAATATGAGCTGGAAAATTGACAGAACCAAAAAGCATGATTTGGAAAATTAGGTGAAAAATCATTTTTAAAACATCAAACTAAATCTGCTTAACTCAGAAAATTTCTTTCTTTCTGTGAAAATTTAAATCGTAAAGAACTGAATTGTTTCCTTACCCATCTACATCTTTGTCTGGTTTAACAGAGTTTGTAACAAGGTGGGTATCTACTTCACTTTCACAATCTAAAGGCAGCTGAAAAGAATGTTATAACATAATATGAATTTTTCTGTACTATAACAATAACAATTGGAGATCCATCAGGTTTGAAATATACAGTTCAGGACAAGTGTATGCTTTCCTTATGTCATTCTGACAGAAGTAATGTTACTGAAACTGTACCAATCTACCAATCAACCAGTATTTTAATAATTGTACAAAGTATTTTTTTTTCAAAATCTACATAATCTTCAGAGAAATACTAATTCAGTTACTCATTTAGTAGTCATTTATATAAATTGTGTTTAGACTGTTTACTCTTCTATTGTAATTTTTTCATATTTTGCACAAATATAACCTTACTTTGGGTCATGACTACAAATATACTTTTTTAGCCTTTCACCAAAACTTTGTTTAACATGGTAAGACACCACACTCTTGAAACAATTTACTTCTGAGTCATTTATTATTTTTTTGTCACAATCACTGAGTCATTATTTTATGGTTCAATCAATTATAGATCTTTTCTTGTTTTTTGTACATTTAATGTTGTGATCTGGATGAAACACTACTTTTTATGTTTCAATGTCTTGCTATTACCTGAACTATAATTCCATGAATGCTGGGGTCAGAGTTCAAATTTTCAACTGTGTCTAAAATCTACAAAAATAATAAAGTGTAATTTCATTTCATCATGTCTCTTGGTGTGTGAAATTGTCAAAAAACAAATCTGACAGTCAACTCCAACTAGAGGCTCCCAGGCTGGGAGCCTGTATCACTCACCTGGATTTTATTTGCTATTTAAGTTAAATGGTGTCAACCTTTTATTCATAACTATTTGAAATAACATGACCTGAAAATTATTTTTGATAAATTAAAGTTTCATCTGAAATGGCCTTTATTTTGATGGCAAACCTAATAATACATCAATTGTTCCACATGTGTTTGTTGATGTTAAAACTGGAAGTGACATCACAATCTATGCAGATTGGAAATTTTTATGATATAATGCTTCTAAACACCTGTTACAGGTCTTAAAAAAGCGTGCATGCATATTTATTTTCATGACTAATAAAATAACCCATCAAAAATTTTGATAATATAAATATTACCTTAGTGTATAAATTGAATTGTCCTCAGAAGGTGGTCAATCAATTGAACAGTCAGTGTAAAAGATCTCAGTTCCATGTGCAAGTTATTGATTTACTGTTGAAACACCTGCTGTGTTTAATAGCCTGATGTAAAATGTTCAACTGTCATATAATTATATAAAACTCGCATTTTGCGACATTGGTAAAGCCCAGCGCTGCCCCTGCATAGAGACGGAGGCAGTTGCCTCCTCCAAATTTCCACAAAAAAAATATTTATATGAATAAATAATTGAGAGAAGTAAAAATCAGTTTAGTAATTTAATATATTATTCTAGTGATGCTCACTGGAAACCAGGCGATGCAAATCCTGCTCCTTGCGTCAGAAAACAACCATTTCTGACATAGAAATATGGTTACCAAGAAATTTGGTCTTCATTTACTTTTCAACTAAGAATACATCAAGTAATTTTACAGAAAAATCCCAATGATATAGTTGAGTCTTGGCATGTTTTGCATCATAACATGCTCAACTTCTTGGGTACCGTGGGACCCCCAAACACAGCTTGATTTAATACCTCCAGCAAAATAATGGGCAATTTATGGCTATGCATTTTTCAATCCCATCGAAAATGTCTATTCAGAGAAGATGATATTAGAAATTTAATCCAATTAGAAAAGCCTGATTCGGAACATGCCAGATATGTTTGCTTGATGAATGGTGCTTGAATATGATCAATTAATTGGGTCTTAATATGTGTCCCTCCAAAAAGTTTGGTATCTATTATTTCATTGTTCTTCGGAAGAAGAATGTTAAATGTATTTCCATAAGGGTCAATGTTAACTAAGTCTGCCATTAAATGCCATTTTTGATTTCCAATCGGCACCAAAGTAACAGTTTATGGGTTGTACCTTGCAATGATCATTCATAACAAATTTCAAATAAATAGGTCAAAGAAGCAAATTTGGAAACTAAACTAATCAGCAAAGCCCCTTTTGGGGCCTTGCAGCCACTTTTGACAGCATTACAGTACCAAAGTAATTAAATTAATTGGCACCTCATAGTATCACTTCCATTAAAATTTCATACCATTTTATTCAATTGTATCAGAAGAATAATTTTAAATATATTTCCCATAGGTTCCAATGTTAACAAAGTCCGACACTGGTGGCAATATTGAATTTCCGATCAACACCAATTAGGCAGTACCTTGTAATAATTATTAATGAAAAGTTTCAAATCTATGCCTCAGTTTCACAAAAGATCTTAAAAATTTAACCAATCTGAAAATCCCCTTTTGTTGGTAGAATGGCAACGAAGCAACACAAATTATTTGTGTCCTCACAGATATCAATCTGTTGAATTGTTCTTCAGAAGAGGAATTTTTAATACATTTCCCATAGGGTACAATATGAAACATTTGGTTGCAGGTGGCCATCTTGGATTTCCGATAAGCAACAAACAACAACTCTTGTTAAGGACCTTTATAGAAACGTATTTGCTAAGTTTGGGTTCAACTGGGTAAAACTTTCTTGGGAAAGTTTTTCAAATTTCAGCCAATCAGAAATTTGAATAGGTTCTCACGCCCATGTTTTTGACCAATTGGAAAAGCAAAGTAACTAAATTTGAAAAGGACCTTACAAAATACATCTCTACTAATTTTGGTTAAATTCTGTTCAGTGGTTCTCAAGAAGATCAAAATATGAAAAGTTAATGGACGGACAAGGGAAGGCTGACGCCGAGTGACGACAATATGAGGTGAGCTAAAAATGACAGTGGAAATGTACCAGTGTATTATCATTGTTTTCAGACAGTCCAAGTGACAACCTGTTATTTCAGGACTTCTGTGCCTTTATTCCAATCACATGTCCTGTCCCAAGTGAGCTTCAAGCCAATAAGTATTTACAAATGTAATATAATCCATTATGAAATTTTTCTATCCATTTTTATGTTGCTGAATACATGTACCTCAATGGACTGATTGCTGTTATTGATTATCATCAAAACATCACTAGTAAAAGTTGACAACAAAAAACACAAACACAGGAAGTACATGTATACAAAACGTTGCCAGTTAAAGTGTCTTAAATGATAAATATTTGCTTTCTAAAGCAATACAAGTAAGATATACAGGTCTAAATATTTGTACCTGTTCCTCAGTTGATGTTTTAGGTAGTTTAACATGTCTTGCATTGACTCCAATGGCCCCGGCATTATTCACCTTCTGTCCAATATATACATTAGAATCCTCTCTATCTCCAACCTAAATAACACATAAAACACAAAGAATTGCATTATGTTTTGCAGGCACAACCTTCTTCATCGGATGCAAATTTGACAATGCCAACAGATATAAAATCAAAACAATTTATTTCATGGAGAAGTTAAACACATTAAAACACAAAGAATTGCATAAACCTAAATAAATTAGTCTGACCAACTAATGCCAAAGAAAAAATTCATGACTTGTAGAGAGAAATAAAAGTTTATAAAAATCCCTTTGATTTTGTCATATTTTGCCCATATTTTAATTTGTCGAATTTCTCATTTTCTTGAAGGGTACACAAAAATGTAAATCCAAGATTTAAACAGCCAAATAAAATACTGAAAATGATTCACAAAAGTCCATTACACCACTGGCCAAGCAGTTTTAATGATTGTCATACAAGGTTCTGATCACTAGACATGCTTTTTACAAAACACCATGATCTACCAAAGTAGGATCCCAACTGGCTAGAGATGATTCTGAAATATTTTTCTGCTATATTTTCTATTTTTAGTAATCATGGTAATGGTGGCCATAATCATAATGGTAAGAGGTCAGGGGTGATTTCATGTGTCAAAGTACAGAAAGTGCTAAAATACCGAAATTGGGAAGAATCAAATATTTTTTTGAAATATTTTTATAGGAATATATAGAGAATAATGGGTTCTAAATACAGAAATCCAGCAAATTTTGGAAAACTATCAGGCATGTGATTTTGGCAACTGGGAAAAAAGCAGAAATGCGTTATCAGAGGACATGTTACAATTTACAAGTAAGAAATTCTAATGAACAAATCCACACTGCAAGAAGTGGAATACTACATAAAAAAAGAAGAATGAAATCATGCCTGCAAAGATATGGACCCCTAGGCACAATTGTTGAAGGGGATCATTTCTGAATCATTCAATACAAAGTTTGGTATAGAATGGCTTTGCACATTTCAGTACTTAAAGAGAAGATTTTTAAAACATTTTTGCTGATTCTTTTATTTTTAGTAATAGTGATCATATTGGTCCAATTTCCAATGTAAAGAATAAAAGTTTGAAATGACCTTTTATTTGAAATTTCTATACCTGTACTGATGTCAGAATATCTAGTTCTTTCAGAACTGTTGGATTCCATTAAACTGTAATCTGTTAGCTGAATTTGTAAACACTGACAGTGTCATAATATTTATTAAAAAGGACATACCTGAACAATGGCCAATCCTGGACAAAATCCTGAATACTTAAGTTTTAGTTCTTCAATTTCTGTTTTAAGTCCATTTCGGATTTCTCTAAAAATAGAAGAGTTAATTCTTATAATATAATGAAAGAATTTATAAATGGCCCATATCTAGTGTTTACATGGCAATAATTTCAAACTTTAATGCATTTCTAGTTTTAAAATATCTATACCATTTGAGTCCAGTGCCTAAAGCAAAAACATTTAAAATCATAGAAGTCCAGAATTTCAGCTTTTAAACTTTGACAGCAACATGATACATCAAGATAACTAAAATAAAGAAGTGTTACTGTCCTATAAAATTACAATTACATACATCAAAAACAACATCATGTGTGATTTGTCTAAATATTAAGGGGGGATGGGGGGTTAATTTCATTTTTACAACAAATTGTAATACATCTGATCAGACAATATGGCTTCTTATGTTTGCAACTTCAGTAATTGTTAGGTGTACTGCAATACTTCATAAAACCACTATTTGTGACTTACCAACTTGTGTTACTAATGCACAATGTGTTCATAACAAAAATGCAAAAATTAAGGCAAAGTCCTTCAACCTCCTACTCACTCAAATAGTTCTAATAATGTGTATAAACCAAATAGATGAATATCAAACTTGATAAAATATTTAACTTGTATTTGTTAGTATTCACATATAACTTTAGTTCCAATTTGAACCTCATACATTGTATTTTATTCCATACCTTTTTTTTTATTTACTAACAAAATTACATTTAAATTCAGTATTCTAAATGCATATTTTGATGTACATGTGTAAGTGTATCACATAAATTTGCTGTGTTTGTAAGTCAAATAAGATGCATCTGCAAATTCTTCCATGTATTATACATGGATGGACATATTTCCCTCATATTCAGACTTTTTTGCACTCACTGGTGCAAATAATAAGTGTCACATGTACATACCCAGAGGCTCCATGGAGCCTGAATCGCTCACCTGGATTTTTTGTGACCACAACTGACAAAGCGCTTCTACATAAGATCTGTAAGGAATTGTTCTACAGTGTCCAGCACTTCTAGATAAGATATGTAAAGAATTCTTCCAGTGTCCAATGTTAAAAATTTAAAACTAAGTCCAACTCTAGCAGCTAGCTTGCATTTCAATCTGCACGAAAACATAACTTTTGTAGCAGACATTTATCCAAGGATCTTCATGCAACAAAAACATTTCAATTGGCTTAGTATTTTCTGACAAGAAGAACTTTGTACAAATTTCCCCATAGGGTCCAATGTAAAACCTATGTGGTGACCATCTTGAATTTCAGATCGGCTTACAAAAAACATGACTATTGTAGAGGTTCATGATACATAAACATATTTCAATTGGCTTGGTAGTTTCTGACAAGAAGACTTTTGTACAAATTTCTGTAACGGGATGGCTTGGGTGACCAAAGTATATAAAATATATTTCAATTAATTTGGGAAGTTAATAATTTTAAAATTAAAATATGATTGTATAATAAGTTGTATTTAGACAGGCTAATACCAGTTTAGTACAGTTCCAATGATTAAATAGTAAAACTTGTTAAAATTGACCTTTAGAAAACATCTATGTACCAAACATGGAACAAACTGTAAAACTTGTTAAAATTGACATTTAGGAAATAGATATGTACTAACATGATATTTCGATAGATATGTATTGGAACTGTATTTGGACTGTGTATGTTTCACACGTCAGGTGCCTATTAGTAATAGTACCATTTTGGGATGCTGTGATTGACGTTTGAAGGACTAATTTTCTATATTCGGTTAATATTTTCTACGTATTATTTTATTATTCTACGCAGCATTTTATCTTGTTCTAACTGGTTTTTGGGGCTAGATTATAAATACGAGCGACATTGTAGTCCGCTGAGTTGGGTTTTTACTTCAGTGCAGTTCACATCTTAACCACTGTCTGTTACTGTTAATTGATCTGCATAATAAAGTATTGGAATCACACCAGTCTTTTCATACACAACGCAAGTAACCAGTAAGCAGTAATCTACCACTATACGATCAACGACCCATAAGCCTACAACAGCTTTATTGGTGCCGTGACCAGGATCTAACTGGACAACGTACCAGAGTTGAAAAGTTTAAGGTAAGACAACTAAGTATTTATCTCTAAAAAGTACCTTAGTAGACTGACCTTGTTAAAATTTAAAATATGGTTTGCCTAAATTAATCGTAAATCGCTTAATTAAGTAAAGCTAGGTTTAATTGCAGTTTTTAATAATTCTTAATTATTTTAAATTAAAAGTAAATAATTTCTCAAATGTTTTTAAGTAATATGGCAGATGTCGTTGAAGAATTAACAGAAAACTTCTGTAATTTAGGACAAGATGAAAGTCAAAAAGCACACCCAAGTAGTATTGAAGTACAAGTAACTGAACGCGCCAAATTTACTCCATTTATAGGAGGGGGACAACCGGACTCTAGTTTCAACCCTTTTGGGTCACTTAAGGACAAATTGGATGAAAATAATCCAAACTTTTGGGCTAAAACAGCCTTGGATCAATTAAAAGCACTGCAAACTGCAGTATCAGTACCTCTTTTTAGTGTAGTCCAGACATTTGAGGGGGACCCTACCCAGTTTAAACAATGGGTTAGAAATATAGAAAGATATGCACAAATGGCAAGGTTAGGGGACACAGATATACCTCAGGTAGTTCATGTAACCTGTACTGGGTTAACAGCCGATTTTGTTAAACGATATATAACAGAATGTCAGTCAGTAGGGGAGCCACCTAAATGGCAAGATCTTAAGATTCTGTTACAAAAACGGTTTGCTGAGATCACAGATCCACAACATGCCTTGGCTATGCTTAGAAAAACAAAGCAGAAGCCAGAGGAAAGTGTACAAATGTACGCTGAAAGGCTGTTAAGGATAGCTGAGGATGCTTATCCTGAATCAGTACAAACTGATTCAAATGTAGTAGGGTTAATCCAGCAACAGTTGGTTGATGCCTTCTGTGATGGACTGTATTTCGATTACCTCCGTATGAAAATTATGAGGGAGGAACCAAAAACTTTTGATAAGGCCATTCAATGTGCTATGAAAGAGCAAAATCTAAGAAAGCGTTTTAGGGATAGAACAGATACATTTACTGAACTAGAACCAACTAATAAAATTGTCAGGGTAAGGGAAACTCCTTTCCAACCACCGTCATGGACGGGGGGCAACAATAACAGTTTCTTAACACCTGTTTCTTGGCCAAGAGTAGGGAATTTTCCTGACAACCGTCAGATAGAGCCAATGGAAATAGGACATTTAAGGGGGAAAACTTGTTTTAGGTGTGGCAGACGGGGTCATAGGTCAAAAGAATGTCCTTTCAGATCTTATAATGTCTTTGAAGCTGGGGATTCTAGGGAGGAACCCATGGTAGTAAGTGATGAGGAGGAGGAGGTCGAACAAAAAAAGGTGCCCAAAAGAAAAAATAAAGGGTATTTGCCAAAAAGGGGTCAGCAGGGTCAAAGACAGGAAACACCCCAAAAACGAAGAGGAAGTTATCAAACTCGAAATAGGCTTGAGGAGCCTGACTGGATTAGGGGGGTTGAATGTTGGATTTGTCATATGATAGGTCACTTAAAAAGAAATTGCCCAAACCGTAATGTTCCGGAAAAGAACAGAGTCAAAATTTTCAGACCCGCTACTTGGGCTGATAAACCATTTAGGGGATTTCAGGAAAACTAAAACCCTCTCTTCACAAGGAAGCCGGTGAAGAGAGGAGAAAAGGTTTTCAGGGTAAAATGAAAGAATTTTGGAAATCACAAGTACTAAATTTATCTTTGGCAGGGAACCCAGGGTCTTGTATAATGAAGATAGGAAAAGCGCGCTATCGTACTTTGATAGACACAGGCGCGGACGCCTCTTTAATTAGTAAGAAAATGTTTGATAAGTTACCAGAAAAGACGAAAATTATGCGCGTCATGCCACTTTTACAGACCGCGAGTGGTGAGTCATTATCAATTATAGGGCAAACGACTATTTCATTTACTATGAATGGACTTCCGTTAACACAAAAATTTTTCGTTACTGATGGACTAAATCGCAATTTCATTCTAGGCCGAGATTGGTTGAAAGAATACGGCGTAAGAATATATTTCGACTTAGGAATGATAAGGATAGGTAAGACTTATGTTAAATTAGAGGAAGACATTCATATTTCGTCAATCTTAAGGACAGATAAAGAGGTAAGACTTAAACCCCAGACAGCAACTTTTTGTCATGTTAAGTTGAATAAGGGCTTCCGCATACCTGACTCAAGACTTGTAGAAATCTCAAGTCTGGACTCAGGATGTTTACTCGACGAACCAGGACTTATCCTACAAGGTTCAATAGGTAAGTTACAAAATACTTCGAGGGTACCTGTGATGATAGTTAATCAAACAAACAAGTACTACAAACTGAAGCGAGGTTGTGTAGTCGGAAAGGGACATGGACTGGAATTTCAAGAAATATCATCCATCACTCAAGACAATGAGGAAGGTAAGGAAAAGACGGGAGAGGACTTTAAGGACATTGAAGTTCCCAAGAAACATAAGAAGGATGTAGTTAAGATAGTAAGTAAAAACAAGGACTTATTCGCTAAGAAAGACTCGGACTTAGGTCACACAAGTACAGTGAAGATGAGGTTAGATACAGGAGACCACAAGCCCATCAAGAACAGACCTTACCGAACGCCACTGAATAAAAGAAAAATTATAGACAAAGCAGTCCAAGAAATGTTAGATGCAAAGATCATAGAAAGATCACAGTCACCTTGGAGCTTTCCTTTAGTGGTTGTTAAGAAGAAGGATCAGACAGATAGGATTTGCGTAGACTTTAGATCCTTGAACAAATTAGTTTCTCCAACATCTTTTCCTCTGCCTTTAATAGATGACATCTTAGCCTTACTTGGAGGATCATCTTGCTTCACTACCTTAGACTTAAAAAGTGGATATTGGCAAGTCCTTCTTGAAAATGACAGCAAAGAAAAGACCGCCTTCACATGTCACAAAGGTTTGTTTCAATTTAATTTTATGCCTTTCGGGTTAAGTGGAGCACCAGCAGTATTCCAGGAACTGATGAACATTGTCTTACAGGGATGCGAAGACTTTGCAATGGCATATCTTGACGACATACTTATTTTCTCGAAGAATCAAGAAGAACATCTTAAGCACATACAGACCGTTTTTAACAGACTAAGACAACATGGACTCAAACTCAAGTTGAAGAAATGTGCCTTCTTCCAAGAAGAGACAGGTTACCTAGGGTTCGTTATTAGCAAGGATGGAATCAAACCAGATCTGAAGAAAGTTGAAGTCATGAGGAAGTTACCCGAACCCAAGACGGTAAGAGAAATAAGGGGCTTTATAGGAATGTGTTCCTATTACAGACGATTCATACCAAACTTCTCAAAGATAGCAGAACCACTCATAGATCTCACCAAGAAGTATGCAAGGTTCAAGTGGACTTCTAGATGCCAAAAAGCCTTTGATTACCTGAAAGAAAGCCTGACAGTAGTTCCTTTATTAGCTTATCCTGATACCAACAAACCATATGTCCTATATACAGATGCAAGCAACAGCTGTGTGGGTGCATGTTTGACTCAAGAAACAGATGAAGGTGAAGAAAAACCAATCTACTTCCTGTCGCACAAGCTAAGTCAATCCCAGACAAAATGGTCAACTATAGAGAAGGAAGGATTCGCTATCTATTATGCATTGCAGAAATTGGATCATTATCTTCACAATGCACAGTTTGTCATAAGAAGCGACCATAAACCACTTAAATATCTGTTGGATTCTCCTATGAAGAACAAACGAATTCAACAATGGGCTCTCAGCATTGCGGGTTACAACTGCAAGATAGAGTACATTAAAGGTAAGGAAAATCATTGTGCAGACTTATTATCAAGGATTCCAGACGATGGCTCCCAAGATACGGAAGAAAATAGCGAGACAGAAGAGCCAGACTTGGATGATAGGACATTGCAAGTAAGTTACATCAACTCGAATAGAGCGAAGCTTCAAGGTATGACAAATTGCGAAATAGACCCTCCAGATGACCCGGTAAAACTGGACATAAATTTAAAAGGTAAGTTTGATATTAGAAAGGAACAGGAAAGGGACGAAGAAATAACAAAAATACGACAACGACTTAAGAAAGGTACAGCAAACAAGACTGAACAGACCCATTACTTTGACTCAAAAGAAGATGGACTGTTGTATTACCTTTCACACCCAGATTCGGAAGATCCGACACTGAGGCTTTGCATACCACAGGAACTTGAACAACTAGTTCTTAAGCAGTTTCATGATGATCTTGGACACATGGCAGCAGATAAGACGTATGACTCTATAAGACGCAAGTACTTCTTCCCAGGGATGTACAAGAAAATCAACACTCATATTGAAAAATGTGTGACATGTCAGATGAGAAGTGCAGCCAATGCCAAACCACCTGTACAGGAAATGAAAACACCACCTTACCCGTTCGCAAAGATTGGAATCGATCTCTCAGGACCGTATCCAACAACACTATCGGGAAATAAGTACATTATCTCCTTCGTAGACTGGTACTCAGGGTGGCCTGAAGCCTTTGCTGTACCTGATAAATCAGCAGATAATGTAGCTCATTTATTAGTTGAAAATGTAAACAAAAATTCGTAAGGGTTCCGCGGAACCCAGTGTCTCGCCTACTTTTGATGTTGTCTATATTTTCAGTGTGATAGGTGAATGCACATAATAGAATGCAATGTTAAGTCCATTTATACGTAAAAAACTGAAAAACAGAAATAAATATTTTACAAAATTTTCTCCTGGATAAAATCTTTATATCATAAACAAGCTTCTGTCCAAATTTGGTAAAATTCCTGGATAGTTTAAGAAAGTTATTAAAATTTTAAAAACTTTAACCACAGAGTGAATGTAATGTTTCCTGGCAGAAAAACTAAGTCCATTTATAAGTAAAATACGGAAAAATGTTTTTTTTTTTTACTAAATTTACTTCTGGATACTATATTATGATCATAAACAAGCTTCTGTCCAAGTTTGGTACAAATCCAGGATAGTTTAAGAAAGTTATTAAAATTTTGAAAACTTTAACCACAGAATGAATGTAATGTTTCCTGGCAGAAAAACTAAGTCCATTTATAAGTAATATACAGAAAAACTGGAATTTTTATTTTACAAAATTTACTTCTGGATACTATCTTATGATCATAAACAAGCTTCTGTCCAAGTTTGGTACAAATCCAGGATATTTTAAGAAAGTTATTAAAATTTTAAAAACTTTAACCACAGAGTGAATGTAATGTTTCCTGGCAGAAAAACTAAGTCCATTTATAAGTAAAATACGGAAAAACTGGAATTTTTTTTTTACAAAATTTCCTTCTGGATACTATCTTATGATCATAAACAAGCCTCTGTCCAAGTTTGGTAGAAATCCAGGATAGTTTAAGAAAGTTATTAAAATTTCAAAAACTTTAACCACAGGGTGAATATTTGTGGACGCCGCCGCCGCTGACGACGACGACGACGGAATGTAGGATCGCTATGTCTCGCTTTTTCGACAAAAGTCGAAGGCTCGACAAAAAGGTAAGAGAAACGCTAGAAGCCATGAACATTCACCACGTAACAACATCGTACTATAGCCCACAAGGAAATGGAAAAGTCGAGCGCTTTCACAGGACGCTGCATGACGTCATAGCAAAGAAAATTCAAGAAGATGTACAAACATGGGATCTGTATTTAAATCAAACATTGGCAGCAATACGATTTCACGTAAACGAATCCACCAAATTTTCACCATTTTATCTGTTATACAACCGTGATGTTGTATTACCATTGGATAACATACTTAAACCAAGACGACCATATATGGGAGAAGACCAACATCAAGTAGCTCTCCAAGAACAACATAAGTCGTTTGTAGCAGTCCATAGACATCTGAAAGAAGCAAAAAGAAAGCAGAAAACATATGCAGATCGGAAATGCAAAATTGAAGACTATCAGGTAGGAGATGCTGTGTATCTTAAGAATCACAGACGAACCAACAAGCTCGACAACAGGTGGTCTCCTTTCTATCGAATTATAGAAAGAACAGGACCTCTTAATTTCGACATCCGTAATCAAATGAACGGAAAGGTAAGTAAAACTCATGCCCGACACATCAGGCCAGCAAATGTAGAAGGATGGGAGATACCAAAAGACGAAACAGGTCGACTCCTAATAAAAAGTACGTATGTAGTACCACCGGAAGAATCAGATGATTCTTCGGACCAGGAAGAGAAAACAGCTCTCAACAAAGTTATTCGACATCGTCGAATGGAAAGAGAGGACTCTTCAGATGAAGAAGATATTCCCTTAGCGGAACTTCAGAAGAGGTTAAGAGCTAAACAAGAAAACTATCAACAAGATGTTGAGGAACTTAAGGTAATTGATCAAGTAACCGATCAAGTAAGGGTTGGCTCAGCAACCGAGGTTTGTAAAGACGCGCGCGCAGAAATAAGTGTCGACGTAGGCACTGATAAAGATGAGGTGATAAGCCCAATAAAAAATAAGGCTTCCAAGGAGGAAACGGAACATCCTCCCGTTGACCATAAGAAATTAACGAAAAATCTCCTTGCTGCGATTCAAGCAATGCTGTAAACCAGCTTGGTGATCATGTGGAAACATACACTTGTTGTCTTTGGGACACCTTTCCCCTTCCGTTATTTCCCCTGTGCAATTAAAGATGCTCTTACTGTCCATTTAAAGCAGTTTAGTTTACAGCTTTTGCACCTTTAAAAGTCCTGTCTACCCAATAATGACATCTACCACGTGTCTGATGCAACTATTTATGGACAGGGCAACTTGAATTAAGAAATATTGTAAAATAATGATTTCCAATTATCCTACAGGACCTCGGGCACAGTACTTGACCGACGGACATTGGTTAGTCATTGCCGAGAAAACTTTGGCTTTTAGTATCTCCTGTAAATCAAAATCGACATCTGAATTACGGACCACTAAATGTCCCTTAGATATCATCAGACTTAACTCAACTTGTTCTGCTTATAATGCATATATTACATTGTTACCCTATTATCATAAAGAAAGTAAATTCAATGTGACGGACGTATTCAGACAATTCTTGAGAAGATACTCATTTGGCATAATGACCCTTTGGAAGACATTTGACACAACCATACCAAATTTCAATGATTCTAAAATTATCTTAAAGAAATAAAAGAGATTCCTATAAATAAACTAAAAGAAGAAATAGACAACATGAATTTAAACAAAGAACCCATGCCTGCAAGTCCTCGATATTGGATATGTATAATAGGAACAGTAACAATTATTTTAATAATTATTATCTTTGTGAAATTTAGGCGCAGGCTTCTAAATTACATAAGGTTAAGGTTAAGGTCAGTCAAAAAGGGAAAATGAGGAGGTGAGTCAACAGTTGTCAAGACCACAACCCAGTGCACCACGACTACAAGATGGTGAAGAATATTCGGTCACCTTCAGCAGTAGCCCTGGTCACTCTGGTACAACGACAAGATATGGTAATGGTACAAAGTAATGGTCACGATTACAAGATAGTAATGGTACAACGACGTATAGGCCTAATGTCAATCTTTCCCGACGGTACTTACAAGAAAAGTATGGACTGGTACCAATGGAGAATATGACGATATTGAATAACCTGAATGACATGGTAACCTCTACCCAATCATCCTGGACACGCCAATCGCCTGACGAAAAACAACGGCCGATATCCGATCCAAGCAGCTACAAGGAGTATGGTCAAGGTAACGATCCCATGAATCCTGGCGACAAGAAATATGGTCAAGATGATACTTCCATAACATCGCCAATCCCAGTTCCAGAAGATAATCCGATGGTGACGGCAGACATTGCCGAACGTGATGATTACACGGAGACTGAAGTGCAGACAGTCTCACCATCGAAAGGATCAAATTCTGGTCATTCAGTGAAGAGAGTAACAAACTATCCAATAAGGAAACCACAAGCAAAACCACAACAATCTATTTATCCCAGTTTACGAGAAGAACTAAAAACTACTCAGTGAAAAGACAATCTTGATGTTACAAGAACTTTTAAGTGTCTCGGTCACTAGTAATGAACATTAGTAAAAGGACATTTACGTATTATATCCTGATCAACAATCATTATGCTAGTCACATGGATATTATATGAACAGTCTAAATCCTGGCCGTAGGAAGAAAGAACTGTGTAATTCCTGGTCATGAGAAGGAAGAACTGTTTAAAGAAAACATTTACGACTATGACTAGCGCCAGTCTGTTCCAATGACGGGTAAGCTCTTCCATAAGGAGGACAACCTATGACAGGGGCAGCGGGCAGTCATAGGGCTAGCGCCGATCTGTTCCAATGACGGGTAAGCTCTTCCATAAGGAGGACAAACTATGACAGGGGCAGCGGGCAGCCACAAACGAACAATCATGAACTGAAAAATACTATCCTGGTTATAAAGATTACGACTGATACTCCTTCCTAATCACCGAGATGTGTAAATAATATGAACATTTTGCTTGGACATTTTTATTTCTGATGGACAATTGTGCAACGAACTGTGAAAAGACAATATAACAATTGTGCATGTTGCATGTATATTGAATATGTATATAATAATAACGATTATTAATCCTGGTCACCCGTATGTTGATAAAGAAAGAATTGGGTAATTAATTTCTTTCGGAAAGGGACGATTGTAACAGGATGGCTTGGGTGACCAAAGTATATAAAATATATTTCAATTAATTTGGGAAGTTAATAATTTTAAAATTAAAATATGATTGTATAATAAGTTGTATTTAGACAGGCTAATACCAGTTTAGTACAGTTCCAATGATTAAATAGTAAAACTTGTTAAAATTGACCTTTAGAAAACATCTATGTACCAAACATGGAACAAACTATAAAACTTGTTAAAATTGACATTTAGGAAATAGATATGTACTAACATGATATTTCGATAGATATGTATTGGAACTGTATTTGGACTGTGTATGTTTCACACGTCAGGTGCCTATTAGTAATAGTACCATTTTGGGATGCTGTGATTGACGTTTGAAGGACTAATTTTCTATATTCGGTTAATATTTTCTACGTATTATTTTATTATTCTACGCAGCATTTTATCTTGTTCTAACTGGTTTTTGGGGCTAGATTATAAATACGAGCGACATTGTAGTCCGCTGAGTTGGGTTTTTACTTCAGTGCAGTTCACATCTTAACCACTGTCTGTTACTGTTAATTGATCTGCATAATAAAGTATTGGAATCACACCAGTCTTTTCATACACAACGCAAGTAACCAGTAAGCAGTAATCTACCACTATACGATCAAGGACCCATAAGCCTACATTTCCCATAGCGTTCAATGTTAAATTAAGTCTGGCTGTAGCAGCCATATTGAATTTCCGATCAGCACAAAAAACAAAACTTTGTAGAGGTTCATCCAATGCTTGTTCATACATAAAAATATTTCAATAGTTTCTGACAAGAGGACCTGTGTACAAATTTACTACATTTCAATGTTAAACCAAGTCTGGCTGTGGCGGCCATATTGAATTTCAGATTGGCACATAAAATATAAATTTTGTAGTGGTCTATCAAATGATCATTCACACATCAAAAACATTTCAATTGGCTTGGTAGTTTCTGACAAGACATTTGTACAAAATTCTCAATAGGCTCCAATGTTAAACTAAGTCCGGCTGTGGCGGCCATCTTGAATTTTCGATCAGCACAAAAAACATTAGTTTTGTAGAGGTTCATCAAATGCCTGTTCATACATAAAAACATTTCTATTGGCTTGGTAGTTTCTGACAAGAAGACCTTTATACAAATTTCCCCCATAGGGTCCAATTTTAAAACTTATTCCGGCTGTGGCCGCCATCTTAAATTTCCAATCTGCACAAAAAACATAAAACATACCTTTTGTAGAGGTTTATCCAAGGATCATTCATGCAACAAATCAATTCAATTGGCTCAGTAGTTTCTGACAAGAAAAGTTTTAAAGATAAGTCCAATCAGAATGAATTATCTGCCCCTGGTAGCCATGTTGAATATCCAATTGGCACAAAAAACATACAACCATCCAATTAACATTCCTACCAAGTTTGGTTCAATTTGGACTGGTGGTTTCAGAGAAGAAGATGAAAATGTGAAATGTGGAAAATGTTTTGTGAGAAGAAGCTGTTTGTATGTTTTTCCCATAGATGCCATGTTTAATGTGTCCCACTTGGATTTCATATTGGCATGAAAAACATAAACTTGGTTGAGGACCACATAAGGATCATTCCTGCAATGTAATGATTCAATTACTTTTGTAGTTTAAGAGAAGAAGATTTTTGAAATTGGAGCCAATAAGCCAATCAGAGTGCATAAGTGACCCTGGGAGCCATGTTGAATTTCAATTCGGCACCAAAAACAAACTTTTTCGTTAAGGACCGTTATCTGATCATTCAGGCATAATATTACTTCGATCTGTCAAACGGTTTCTGACAAGAAGCTGTTTGTATTTCCCAAAGGATTCCATGTTAAAGGTGTCCCGCTGTGTTGGCCATCTTGGATTTCAGATCGGCATGGAAAACATAAACTTTGTGGACAACCACGTAAGGATCATTCCTGCAATATAAAAATTCAATTGCTTTTGTAGTTTCAGAGAAGAACATTTTTGAAATTTCAGCCAATCAGAGTGCATGGCAGCAATGTTGAATTTTGGATGAAAACCAAAAACATACATTCTGTTAAGGACCATTATCTGATCAGAGAAGAAGATTTTTTAAATTTCAGCCAAACAGAGTGCATAAATGGCCCTGGCAGCCATGTTTTTGAATTTCGGATCAGAACCAAAAACATCAATTTTGTTAAGGACCATTATCTGATCATTCAGGCGTAATATTACATGTACTTCCATCTGTCAAACGGTTTCTGACAAGAAGATGTTTTTATGTATTTCCCACAGGATCATTTGTTAAATGTGTCCCATGGTGCGGATATCTTGGATTTCAGATTTGGACAAAAAAAATATACTTTGTAGAGGACCATATAAGGATCATTCCTGCACTATAAAAATCCAATTGCTTAAGTAGTTTCAGAGAAGATGATTTTTAAATTTCAGCCAATCAGAGTGCATAAATGGCCCATGCAGCCATGTTTTTGAATTTCGGATCGGAACCAAAAACATCGATTGTGTTAAGGAGCATTATCTGACGATTCAGGCATAATATTACTTCCATCTTTCAAACGGTTCTGACAAGAAGATGTCTGTATGTATTTCCCATGGGATCCTATCTTAAATGTGTCTTATGGTGGCAGCCATCTTGGATTCCAGATCAACACAAAAAACATACACTTTGTAGAGGACCATGTAAGAATCATTCCTGCTATATAATAATTCAATTCCTTTTGTAGTTTCAGTGAAGATTTTAAAAATTTCAGCCAATCAGAGTGGATAAATAGCCCTGGCAGCCATGTTGAATTTTAGATCAGATCCAAAAAACATAAACTTTGTAGAGGACCATCCAATGAACATCCCTAAGTTTGGTTTCAATTGGCCATGGGGTTTTGGAGAAGAAGATTGAAATGTGAAAAGTTAACAGACGGACGACAGATGCCAATTAAGTGATGGCAGGTGAGCTAAACAATGTTTGGTTTAACAAATTGTAATATTTTGTAATACAATGACGTATCTCATATTCTACACCATGTCATGTGGAGACGGTGATCATATGGGACTGGGAACACAGATTTTGAAGCGGTGATAAACAGGTTAGAGGTAAATTGCTGTTCGCTTGCAGATGTCTTCAACAATAACTTATTTGAACAAACTGAATTTAGCAGAACAGTTTGGTTATACAGGGGTATGTTCAACACATTATGCATGAGAAAATTGTCCCGGAAATCTTTAAAATCTCTGACACTATCTTGGAAGTTTGTAAAAATCCGAAAGATATTTTCCTGCACATCATCAACACCTTATGTCTCTCGGATAGCAACACAGGAAAGAAATGAAAATAGAAAAGAAAGGGACTTGTACCAAGTCTATCTTTTGGTATGTATATTGCCACATCGTCAATATGTTGGAATATAAATGGTAATAAGGCCAAATAAAAAAAATACATGTGTTTAGGATAACACACTGAAAAAAGTTAGGTAGGGAAATTTTTTTTTTTACATTAATTTTTTTAGTTAGGTTGTATACTGGAGTCACCTTAACAGTGCTTGTTGAAGAAAGGTTATAAAAAATTTAGGGTAGGCACTAAAAATTAGGTAGGGTCGGGTTACCCTAAACACAACTATATTTTTTTTAGGCCTAAATAAAGTCCCACTGCCTCCATTGTGGACTAAATGAATATTCAATTCTGGAAGTAAATTCACACAAAATTGTCTCTGGCTGCATCTGAGGTACAGAGGATCAAGGTCGTTTTTGCACCAAAATATAACCAAGACAAAACAGACAGTTTTTCATTGTTTGGCTAAAAGTATGGTTGGAGAATCTAGATGATAACGGTAGTTGACATTATTGTCATTCTTGATTCACAAATTAAAGTCTAATGCCCACTATGTAATATTTATTTAAATCAGCAGTTAAAGATTCATTATACACAACAAAAATTCACAAAGTCAGACTGTAACAAATTTTAAAAACATGTAAATTCAAAATCCCAGTTTAACGAGTGTGTGTGTGTTTTAGTAAAAATATTTTTTCTTATATATATCAGTATTGTGTTATCTAATATTTAGTAACTGTCTGACAACATACAATTTACATACAGTTTAGTTAATATGTATTAATATTTATTACACATCAATTGATAGAAACAAAGTTAAATGTGACTTAAGACCAAATCTAAGTCTTTGTGATGCAATCATACATGTACATGTATGTGTTAGATTATACATTACACCTTCCTTAATCCAGATTAACATTACACAGTCTTGTCACACTGAATATAATTTCCAATAAACTGCTGCGCCCATTTTGTGTAAGCAGGAAATTTGCAACTTATAAAAAATTACTTATATTTGGACAATCTAAGTCCCATAACTCTGGAATGACAAAAGTGTTTGTTTGTTTGTTTGTTTGTTTAGTTGGGGTTTAACGCCGTTTTCTGCACATTTGGCCATTTCGCGGCGGCAAGTTTTTTTTGGTGGAGGAAGCCAGAGTACCCGGAGAGAACCACCGACCTTCGGTAGGAAAATTGGCAATCCTTTTCAATTAAGATCGGAGTCGAACACCCCACCACAGGTGAGATTCGAACTTACAACCCCAGCGTTGACAGGCTAGTGATCATAAGTAGTCATGACGAACTACCTAGACAGCTCGGCCACCAAGGCCCCTACGACAAAAGTGAAAATTGTCAAAAAGTATACAGACCCTCAGATCATCATTTGTAAGAATGTATAAAAGTTTGAAAAAAATTAGTCAAGGCGCAGTCTGCGGCAAAAACTTTTTCATCTACTAGTCCGAAAACTAAATATAAACATTTGTCCCTATATGCCTATATAAAAGTCTGAATCAATATTTACTAGTCTGGGGCATCGGACTAGTGGCTAACGTTGCAGACTTTAGGTGTACTGGAGTTAGTGCACAACTTGAAAATTTGCTTATATTTGGACAATATAAGTCCCATAACTCTCGTACAACAGAAAAGTAGAAATCCTCAAAAAGTATACAAACCCTCAGACCATCCTTTATTATAATTTGTTAAAGTCTGAAGAAAATCAGTCAAGGCGTACTCAAGTTCGTGCACGACATGTGAAAAATTACTTATATTTGGGCAATCTAAGTCCCATAACTCTGGAACAACAAAAATTGATATCGTCAGAAAGTATACATACCCTGAGACCATCATTTGTAATAATGTGTTAAAGTTTGAAAAAAATCAGTCAAGGCATACTCGAGTTAGTGCGCGACATGTGAAAAATTGCTTATATTTTGACAATCCAAGTCCAATAGCTCCAGAATGACATAATTAAAAATTGTCAAAATTGAAAGGGAGCTTTCTTCCGTCAATCCTAATCTTGTGTTCAAATTTCATAAGAATCGATTTTAGCAAATTTGAGTTGTGGTTCTAAGTGTTGACGAACGGACAGTGGTATACCACAATACGACCCATCAACGATGGGCGTATAAAAATCAATATATATCAATACAGGGGTTTATCCAGGGTTATTCGGAGGGGCCTTTTTCGGCCTATTTTGGGAAACATTTTGGTCAATTGGGAACCAAAATTAGAGGGGTAAATTAACATTTTTGGGAATTCTGCATGATTCTGAAATAATTTCCATTGGGAAAGGGTCCTTTTACCAGACCCTGCTGAATGGTACAAAAATCCATGAAATACCTAATATTTTTGTTTATTTATTTAGTTGGGGTTTTACGCCGTTTTCAGCACATTTGGCTATTTCGCGGCCAGTTTTTATTGGTGGAGGAAGCCAGAGAACCCAGAGAGAACAACTGACCTTCAGTAGGAAACAATACCTAATATAATTTACTTCTATTTAACTAATATTTCAGAATAAACAATATCTAATTTCTAATCTTCAAAATTTTAGGGAGACATGACTTCTCCCTTGCAACCATCAAGGCTAACCAAACTGGGCAAAGTGGGTGAAAAATCGTCCGAAGGATACCCCAAAAGTGAAGTTGAAGTCGCCCTATCATTTCTGACTTGTCTCAGTTATGATTTTAGATTTTTGTCAAATTGTCATAGGGTAAAGGAAATCTTGTGATGAAATGATCAAAAACATTATTTTTGTAACATGTATTCAGTAATTCTACAAAGCTGGAAGTGAAAATAACTCATCAATCCTTCATTTTATTAGCAAGAAGTTGCAAAATCTGAAACATTGTCTACAATCGGCAGCATTTATAGCAAGGGAGATAAATCACCTTTTAAATTTGATTTGCCTCCCTTTGTCTAATTACTTCACAGTTAGATGTTAACTGACAACATGCCATATTTTAACAATAAAGAATTGATTTGAAAGAGATAATTGTAAACTAAACAATAAAGAACAGATAAAGGAACGAAAGGATTCACCATATGGGCATAAAAATTTCTTAGACTTTTGAATAGGGTAATTGGATTGGGTGAAAAGAATACAGAATAATGCCCCTATTATAAACAAAGAATATTTTTTAAAGAAGATAAAATAAAAAATGGAAAGAAATAAAGATTGAAAAAATAATTCTTCAGAAATTTTCAGGTACATGTATCTTTCAACTGACAAACAAATCCACGTCATATTCATCTTGCACCTAACCAAAACTCATTTTCTAACATATTTTTAATAATTCTATCATAAGATCTTAAAATACACAATTTTTGGTAGTGAAAAATAGAAAATAAGACCAAATTTTTAATTAAAACAGAATCTGGAACCCCCTCCAATACAGTTCCTATTTCATCTCATTTTATTCAGTTAGTATACCAAAGCAAAATTCAAACTATGAATTCAGATTGAAATTAAAGGCAAAACTATTGAAGTCACTCATGCATCAAATTTAAGTCAAATTAAGTGACGCAACTGTTGCTCATAAGTGTGATCAGTCTTATAAGGGATTGTTCTGAGAAATGGACCTAAACGCAAAAACTTAACCAACTTGTAACTTTTTGCAAGTCTAAAAAAAGGTGGAATTTAGCCAACCCTAAAAAAATTGTGTTTAATTCCTGGTTTTTTTATATAGAAGACAGGACCCCTTTTCTACCATTTCAACCTAGTGTACATGTGATATAGGTTATAATAGGGCCATATAATAATAATAATAATAATGAATTATTTATTTATTAGAACAAGTCCAATTTTCATTGAGGTCCTCAGAAAAACAATAAGTACAATACATATAATGTACATATAATTTACATATATCCATATTACAATGTAAATTATCAAATAATATTCATATATAAATAATGTAGTTATAAACATTGGTTTTTAAAACAGAATCAACACAGATTTGCAGCAGGCATAAAAACGATAAAAAGTGGGGAAACCTTCATTCCAAATATATGTTCACATCGTTTGCCCTAATTATTTCAACCTTTTGAAACGAGCCCTGGGGCACAATCGTGACCTCTTTATATACCTGAATTGAATACCAGAAGTCAGAACTACATTACTCTCATTAGTGTTGCGACTTGTCAGTAACGATAGCAAACTAAAAAAGACAGAAAATCATTTGATTAAAAATCACATACTCGGAAACTTCTTTTCCACTTAATTTTTGTGCCATTATGATTACTTGGTAAAAGAAACTTTCTGGTCAACCTTCAGCACGTGGGTCAAATGTTCAGTAAATTCAAAATTGGTTTCGGACAATGATATTCCGGAAATATAACGTTTAGGAAAAAAGGCTGTTGATAAAACGCATCGCTCTAAAATTTAAACGAAAATATAGAACTGAAAAATTAGCTGGAATCAAATAAGTATAAGGGAGCAGATACATGTGGGCAGTCTTATTTATTTATAATTTGTATTATCTCCCTTGTTTATGTCAAAAAATTCATAAAGTTGTAAATATATATTTTCTCTTGTGCAAACTTGCTTTAGAATTGATTCAGTTTGGTAGATTTTATCATTTGCCATTTGTTTTAGATACTTATCCTTATCAAAATATTAGTATAAAAGATTAAAAAATATATTTCAAATTAATTAATACCAAAATGTAGAACTTTAAGAATTGTTATATTCACTACATTCTAAGCACTCGTGAACCAGGAAATGGATATGATAGTATTCCATGACCTCTGCTATTTGATCACAACAAACATTTCATGCCAAAATGTCACGAACTGATCCGCAAATGAGCATAATCTCACCTTCACTCATGTTTGGGTTGTTGGATTACACATTTGTGAACTTTAGGGCAATTGTTTTTTTTTTCATCAACACTTACCTTATTTCTCATTTCATTCTATCAAATTAGTATTCAAAAGAACACCTCATTTTTCTTTTCAATAATTTACACAATAAACATTTCAAGTACTGCATCTATTTTAGCCTAGTGTCTGGGATTTGTTTTCTCATTCAAATGCTTTTCTGTATTTTTATACATGTATTAGCATAACATGCATAGACACCACAATTTTAGAGCAGAGATAGGTATCATTTTTCAGTCTCTTTTCTAGACTGGACAACAAATACTAACCCATTTCAAGTCAATAATAGGCATGTTGGTAAATGAATGTTTTGAATTGTCTTTTGTCTATAAATTGTAATGAATGTATCATTTTTCATTCTAGTTTAACAAATACAAAAGTTAACATTTTTGTAAGAGAGAGATCATTTTTCATTGTAAAAAAACTGACAAAAGGAAACTTTAGTTCTCAAATGACAGGTGAAAGAGGGTCAGATAATGTATAACAATAATACTTTCATTTAGATGTGTAGAAAGAAATGGTATATTTCGTAACAAACAACAAGGCACCCTTTATAATATGAAATAAACTTTGAAACTTTGATTAAAACAAAAACTGTTTTATTTAAGAAATAATTTTGCATTAATAACATATTTCTTAAGATATTAATATGATTTTTTTTTTATTTCAGTCAAAAAATAAAGTTTGATGTATATACATACAGACTACTTTATTTTAATAATCTATTCATTTCTAATTTATAATTATCAAATCAAAATATTTTAGAAAATTTTGAACAGTCCAAACATTGGGCCTTTGTGGCTTAGTAGTCAGAAGTGACTAGAGATGATTAGTAGCCTGACAAACTGAACATGGCTGTACTTGAATCATAACTTTCAAAAGGGATTTCGAGGTCCCCTGCCAAAGCACTTCGAAATCTCCAGGTTATACTGCTTCCTTCAACAACAGAACTTTTTGACATGATGTGCACAGCAAATTGCAGAGAAACCTGTGTAAAACCCCAAATCAACAAAAATTGCTTATGTACAATACAGTAACTTTTTTATCTATCAATTGGTAAAGTCTGTAATAATTGTTATACTGAAATCAATCTTGTTTTTTGTCCTAAATTTTAACTAAAGGCTCCCATAAACCATTCAAAGAAATTAAACAACTAGATATGGAAATCCCCCCCTTTTTTCTGCCCTGCCATATGCATGTGTATAGCTCCACATTTTTTAGATTTGATAAACAGTGATATTGGCATACAACTTGAAACTGTTACACTGTCTGTAAGACACAAATGATGCCCCCGCCTGACCACAGAAAATTATAAATTCACATTCCAGTTTTAGTAGTCATCATTCCAGTGGTCACCAAGTTCTACTTCCAGTATTAATTACACAATTAACAATACTAAAAACTCAGAATATCTAACAAAAATTAAAACTCTGTGGCCAGACACACCTCCATTATGTGTAAGAACATCCTACAAAATATTAAAGCTGTATCTCCAAAACTGTAGGAGGAGATAGCCGGACAAACCATGATCTCCTTATGTAGATAGTACCAAAAAATGACCAAGTCCAACTACCTGTCATTTACAGAATATTTGAAAAAAAATCAAAATCTTGTGGCCATGCACACCTTCATTATGTATATGAACATCCTACAAAATTTAAAGCTGTATCTCCAAAACTCTAGGAGGAGATAGCCGGACAAACCATGATCTCTTTATACAGATAATACCAAAAAATGACCCAAGTCCAACTACCTGTCATTTTCAGAATATTTGAAAAAAATCAAAATCCTGAGGCCATGCACACCTTCATTATGTATATGAACATCCTACAAAATATTAAACTTGTATCTTCAAATACAGACAAACAATGTATCCTAATCCGGATGGACGGACGGACAAGGGTAAATTAATATGCCCCCCCCCCCCCCCCCCCCCCCCCCCCCCCCCCCCCGAAATTTTGTCGCAGGGGCATCAAAAGCATCATAAGTGCTTTCTCCTGATTTTTTTTGTCTATGTTTTTCAGTAAAAGCATTAGTAAATCAAAATTTGTTCTCAATTAAATATTGGACAAGCAGTTTCTAAGTAGAACATTTCTAAAATACTTTTTGTTTACTTTTCTATTCAGGCATTTGGCTGATGGTCCAGATGCCAGGAAAACATTTTGAAAGGGGACCATCCAAGAAAAATTCCATCAAAATGGTTCAACTGACACAGTGGCTTAAGAGAAGAAGATTTTAAAAGAGAACTTCCAACAGATTATAATGACAATAGATCACATAAGCAAAATGAGCTAAAATTGCTGATATCAACAAAAAATATGAGAATCATGGTGTACATTTGTAATTTACTAAATTCAGAAGGCAAAACATGTATTTAAGATTGAAAATTCGGCTAAGTGACATAAAAATAATACAAATCAACATTACTTTGTCAACTGATATATATTTTGTTTGATACTTTGATTTAATGATATAAAAAGTTGTTTTTTTCTTAAATTCCTAAATACAAATATTTGACGTTATGTACAAAAATTAATAATTTTTCTTAACATGACACCAAAATTAAAAAAACACAAATGCTTGGTGTAATACTGATAAATACAAACATCTACTCTACAAAACATCCCAGCATGTATAAATACGTTATAAAATAGAAAAATTTATTTCACTTTGGCAAAAATTTTAAATATACATGTAAACAGGCCAAAAATGTAAAAGAAATCTTGTTAGATCTACCCATTTATAAAGCTTTTTCAAATAAACTTTACATTTCTGACAATGAACATATAAATATATTGTATATTCGTTGCAAGCACAGAACAAAGTTTTTATCAACTAATTTCAATTTGACTCACAAAATCTTCAAAAAAAACTCCAACACAAATTAAACAAGAAATTGTGTCTGTAAGGATGCCCTACCTAAAATATTGGTCATCATGAATGAATGCTCAGTACTATCCAAGGCACATCCACCAATGATGTTTCGTTGATACACTATGCTGAGTTCCAAAGAAATGAACACAAATGCTAAACTTAACCAGAGTCACTCAAGCATAAAATATAGGTCATAATGACCAAATTATTGTATGACTGCTCAGTACTACCTAAGGCGCATCAACTGATGAACTTTCACTGATACACTATGCTTAGTTCCATAGAAATGACCCTAAACGCAAAACTTAACCAAAGTCACTGAAGCATGAAATGTAGGTTATAGCGACCAAAGTGTTGCTGAACTGCTTTGTACTATACAAGAGGACTGTAGTGGTGAAATATCATTGATATATTACTAAATGTTTCTGAGAAATGAACATAAACACAAAACTTAACCAAAGTCACTGAAGCATGAAATGTAGGTCATAGCGACCCAACTGTTGCTGAGCTGTGTTGTACTATACAAGAGGACTGTACTGGTGAAATATCATCGATATATTACTATAGGTTTCTGAGAAATGAACCTAAACGCAAAACTTAACCAAAGTCACTGAAGCATGAAATGTAGGTCATAGCGACCCAAGTGTTGCTGAACGGTGTTGTACTATACAAGAGGACTGTAGTGGTGAAATATCATTGATATATTACTATAGGTTTCTGAGAAATGGAGCTAAAAGCAAAACTTAACTGAATCGGGACATACATACGGACAGACAAGGGTAAATCTATATGCCCCAGCCACATTCGTGGCAGGGCATAAAAATAGTGTACTATTTTACCACCTGCAAAACAAAATGCATCCATTAACAAAATAATAGGTACATAAAATGCAATTAAATGCAAAAAAGTTTTTGTATAAACCACTAAAGTTTCAACTGATTAAGGTAATGAAATACACATCTTTTCTCAAATGTTTTATGCAACCTATGCATTATAAAAATAATAAGAAAAGCACCATTATGATAGAAATTTTGTTCATCTAACCTGTTCTATCTAGGAGGTATATGATCTTGATTTATAAATTTCCCTTTACTAAAGTTTTTAATACACAACAAACATGCTAAACCCGTGTGATTTGGTTCTGTCATTACACTTTTAATCATACCATCTTCTATCACAAGGCAATATCTGAAATAATATGTTAAAATTATGTTAAAAATTTCTACTTCTAATAGAATGGTTATAGAATTTAGTACAAATATAATATTCAAGGCCAATTAATATCAACTGGTAGATTTTCACCTTTCAGTCAAAAAAAAACATTGATTTTAGAAAAACACAGAAAAAAATAACTTCGACCTTTTCCATGAATTTTACTTGCCAAGGGCAATTTAACTACACATATTAAATTTCATGAAATGAAAGAATTCAAGATCATATTTAATTTTTCATCTAGATTGCCAATTTTCTTGCTATAGGTAGGTGGTTATATATGAGTATATGAGTACTGTAACTTCCTCCACTAATAAAGTGTCCACTTTGATAGCAAACTGCACTGAAAGTGTTATAAAACCCCAATAAACCAAACCTAATCTAGTTTACATTTTTAAGGGACATAACTCTAAAATTAATAAAACATTTTGCTAACCTTTTAGATCTTATATTACCCAGCATTTTGGTACAATCCAGATCCATATTCATTGCTTTCGTGAACTCAGCTTTTGGATCTGCTAACATTCTTATCTAATAACAAAATAAAATGATTAAACATAACTAGATGTACTGTGAGCAAAGCTCACAAAGGATACCCCCCGCTTTGATGTCCAGTTATCTCCGTTGTGTGATATCGGAAAGCAAAGATTTTTCTTCATGCACATCTTTGCATGATGTACTTCCTTTCTGTACAGTTTCGTTGAAATCCATTGAGCGGTCTAGGAGGAGTTGCGCTTACGAGGTTCATATATAATGTATAAGACAAAAAATAGAAGTCCAATTATCTCCTTTGTGTGATATCGGAAAGCAAAGATTTTTCTTCATGCACATCTTTGGATGATGTACTTCCTTTCTGTAAAGTTTCGTTGAAATCCATTGAGCGGTCTAGGAGGAGTTGCGCTTACAAGGTTCATATATAATGTATAAGCCAAAAATAATAGAAGTCCAATTATCTCCCTTGTGTGATATCGGAAAGCAAAGATTTTTCTTCATGCACATCTTTGGATGATGTACTTCCTTTCTGTAAAGTTTCGTTGAAATCCATTGAGCGGTCTAGGAGGAGTTGCGCTTACGAGGTTAATATATAATGTATAAGCAAAAAAAAATAGAAGTCCAATTATCTCCCTTGTGTGATATCGGAAAGCAAAGATTTTTCTTCATGCACATCTTTGGATGATGTACTTCCTTTCTGTAAAGTTTCGTTGAAATCCATTGAGTGGTCTAGGAGGAGTTGCGGTTACAAGATATATGGACAGACGGACAGACGGCACGACGGACAGACGGACGGACGGACAGACGGACGGACAAGGTGATTCCTATATACCCCCCCAAACTTTGTTTGCGGGGGGTATAATAATAAGAAAAGAACACCTAATACTGTTAATGGCTTACAACTTTCATATTCTAAGAGTTATTCATAAATTGTTGTCAATATTTTGACATCATCTGTATAACTTTTATTTCTGTAATTGCAAAATTTGTGCAGCTATCTATTTCCAATCAAACTGAAATTAAGGAGACTATTGACACCTCATTCATTTTATATGCAAAATGTGACTTCAAATTGTGGATTTTTCCTTTCTTAATAATAACAAAGAAATTTCTCAATTTGGTACATTTCACGGTTGATTTATTACTTTCATGCCTGTGACATATGGTGGTGACTTTCTAAATAAAGCAAACTTACTCCCACATAAACACTGAAAACATGATTATGTTTGGCCTTTGTTGATATTACATTGTATAACTTACAGCTATGATCATCATCTGTTTGACAACAATGATGTTTGCATTTCACAAATGAGAGTAGATATCCTCAATTCAAAAAGTTCCCCAAAAAAAAGAGCCGTCTAGCAGTATCAGGGGGAGATAATCAAAATTTATGTGTGAGAATAAAATGATTAGCTATGTGGCATGCTTAACAGACGATGTTTATACTATCAATTATAAGACCTATAATTTACAAATACCAGGTGTGTTAACATTGGAAGGTTAGGTGCTATTTGATAATTGAATATACAGGTGCCCAGCTGAGAAAAAGTTTTAAAAGAATTACAGTTGATAAAATTTATATACTCAGTCATGTCTTTCAGTTGTTTTTCAGTTGAGAAATAGTTAGACAAATCAATATAAAATTATTAAAAATATATCATTCATCAAATATTATTTATCAAAAAATATGTTGTTTTTACACCTTTATAAGAAGAAAAAGATGGACAAGGAAAGAACAACTAACATAAGATTAAAGAAATAAAAAATTATAATGATATATAATTATTTTTATTTTAATGTTGTTAGTATATATCTTATTGAAATTTAAAAAACATCTAACGTAGTTTGATTATTAGATTCAACTTTTAGGCCGTTTATTTAACAGTTATTATAAAAAAAAAACGTAAAAGTCATTTGACTTATTCCATATTTTAAAACAACTTCACTATATTGTATCTTATATGAGGTGTTATAACGTTCCAATTGGCTCAGTAGTTTCAGACACGAAGATTTTTAAAAGAATTTTCCCATAGGGTCCTATGTTAAACTATGTTCGGCTGTGGTGGCCATCTTGGTGGACAGTCTGAAAGTGGACCATCTAAGGACCATTTCTACCAACTTTAGTTTCAATTGGGTCAGTAGTTTCAGACAAGAAGATTTTTCCCATAGGGTCCTGTGTTAAAATAAGCACAGCTGTAGGGGCCATCTTGGTTGACCGTCTGAGTCATCGGACAAAATTCTGAAAGAGAACCTCCAGAGGACCATTGCTGCCAAGTCTGGTTAAAATTGGCCATGTAGAAGAAGATTTTTGAAACTCACTCCCTTTCTTCCATTTTTAGTCACAGCAGCCATGTTCGTTTGAAGTTTGGGATTTTGGAAGGAGGCTGCCCGAGGACCATTCCACCAAATGTTGGTCCCAATTGGCCCAGTGGTTTCAGAGGAGGAGATCTTTTAAGGAAAGTTTATGCCGAAAGACGAAAGACCAATTGATTATTATTATAATTTCTTAATTTTTATTATTATTTGATGTCAACATATTCAGGTTATAAACAAAATTATTGTGTAATGTCATAAATTTTCCCTTTATAGGTAAACTCAGGTGTAAATCCAATCACGAAAACATGTGGTAAATCTATAATACAAACAACAGACACATTTTACCTGGGCTTTGACATGATATCACAAGCTATTTGATCATTAAAATATTCTCTTTTCAATGCACTTAATAATAAAAGTACAAGTGTATGCCTTTTTAAAGCTTTTTTTTCTCTATTTTAAACAAATTTTCATACCAAAAAAACTCAAAATCATAGATAAAAATATTTAAACTAATCACAACAAAATTTTTTTTAAGTTTAAAAAAGTATAACTGTTCAAATCTGAGATTAAACACAGCCCATACCAATTTTCAAAATCTATTGTACCTTAAAGAAGTTTTACACGTAAATTTGGATTATTTCCAGTTTTTAGAATAGTCTATTTGATTTCACACCCTAATGTAATTATTGAAATGTCACTTCCAATCTGATAGCTGCCATGATGGTGCAAAAAAAAGCCTATTCTTTGTAACAACTGTTGTCACTCAGGTATTTTTGGAAGCATACAATGATAGTACTTTGAATAGTTTTTGTGTCAAGTATTCTAATTCATTAGTTTGCTATGTGTGTTCATTTTTTCATTTGTTTTTAGTCTTTTCTTTGTAGAGTTTGTGCTCTGTGCTGTTCTCAAGGAATCTGCCATGTCTATGTCACTTTTGTTTTTATCTTATTGCCTGGATATTCTTTTGCCACTATGTAAACCTCTTTTCAGCTATAAATTGATAAAAAATTATAAACCTTTCCTGTTGCATTGACCTGTTGACCCCATGCTGACATAACAAATGGGTCATTTACTGCCACACAGCATATCAAATCATAACCTTCTTCCTACAAATGTTAGCAATATATAACTGTCAAATTTCAAGTTTGGCATTTCTCTAACATTTAAATTTCTTCTAGATAATATGAATTTACAATGCATTTAAATATTTCCTTTATTTAATTTGCAACTGTAAGATTCCCAAAATTGTTGTTTCTTTAGTCATGTGACCTTCCATTCCCCAAATTCACGAAATCCAATCCATGGTTACATAATTCAAGAGAATTGCAATCTTTTTCATAAAAAATTCCAAAGAAAAAGAATGTTGGTTTTAATTGAATATTCATTTAAGGATGCTCGCTGGTCATGTTTTGGTCTTTTTGTCAGATTTCCATAATCCTTGGGTTTTATCCATTTCTTAAACATGAAATTTTTTGCCCATGAACCCCCACTTTTCCTTTTATAATTCAATCATATATATCTTGAAATGGTATTTGACAAAATTTTATGAAATTCTTTTTAATTTTTCATACATCTTTGAGAGATCGAGTTGTCAATGCAAAGACAATGAAAAATTCAGAGAAAACCCATTTCCTGCAAATTTTCATGGTCTTATAGCTCTAAAATGAGCACATGAACCTATATTTTTTTCTAGCTTATTTGTTTACTATTCATATGTTCTCTCAAACTAAAACACCTATTTCAAATCGTATTTATTTCCTATTAGACCAGCGATCATACTTAAAATGCTATATTATGTGCTTTGTTCTATTAATAGTAACATATACTCCCTAAATTTCTTTGTTTTTATTCATTTAATTACATTAATTTTTGTACTTTATCACATAAAACAACTCCTTAGTTTCTTGCTATTCAGTCATGACAATTACAACACATTTACCAACTCTTTATCATCATAATAATTAATAACCTACAATGTAATTGACTCCTCTGTAATGATACATTATACAACTTTTAAAAATTTATCAAATAGCTGAAAATGTCATGGAGTAGAAATTCTTTTAATATTTTTAAATATTATTTCAAATGAAAGTTGGTGATTTTCTCTGGGTACACTGGGTTCCTCCATGAATAAAAACTGTCCACCGCTATATAGCCAAATGTGCTGAAAACGTCGTAAAAACCCAACCTAAACAAACATGACCGAATAAAAGGTATAGAATACTTATTTCTACAGGAATATTCATTATAGTATAGCTAATAACAAAGTTTCTAGAGTAACAAATATATGTTGACACGTACACATACCTTGAATTTGTCAAAATGATCAAGATATTCAGGAATGTGGGACTGAAACAAAAAAAATTTGTATATATTAAAAATTCGATGTTTTCAGAGTAGTATATTATACAATTATTGCCTCTTTTTGAGGTAGACATCACAATTGTCCACCTGAGGGAATTGTGATGTCTACCTCAGAAGGAGCCTTTGTTTTATTATACTGAAAATACAGTAAATTAAAGGTAAAACTAAGTTTCAGTTTGTTGTGTATTGTGCAGTTTTGCAATAGTTAGGCCCAAAAGAAGACTTTTTCTCCATAGTTACAATTGTGATGTCTACCACACAGGCTATATGAGGCAAAGAGTGTTTTTGAGATATAAATGAACTATATAAATATATACATGTTATTGTACTATGTTGAAAATTGTGTGTAGTTGATTTAATATTTGCAGACTACAATCATATAATTCTGGTGTGGAATTTCAGAACCAATGACACTAATTTCCACACAGCCATGGAAAATCATATCTGTTGCCCGCTGGACATCACATTTGTCTTCCGCCCTCACAATTTTTCAGAAAACATCAATACTGACTATTACAATTGTACTATTTAAGGTGTAATAAATGAATAATATCTAATGTGCCCCACATAACTTTTGCGATTGATTTGACAAAGAGCTGGTGGCTTAATTAAAATACTATACAGTTCAAGTCATGTATGTCATAAAAGTAACAGAAAACAAAAGGTAGAGTAACATGTTATTGTTATTTTTATAGAAAATTTTCAATATTCATAACAAGTACTTGACAGTTACACTGTAATAGGGATAATTTTTATCAAACAACTCAGGAAAAACAAGAAAACTAGAAATTAAGCCAATTTTATACATAGACTAATGTTTAGTTTCTTTACTGTTTGATGTAAATATATGGGTCATGTGCCCAATTTTAATGGTTGTATCCATTCATTTGTGTCTACATATATCTGTATTACTGTTGTTACATTGTAACACCCTAGTGTTATATACCGAACCATACCTGTGTATACCCTGGTGTAAACACTCCTAAAGATAACTGTTGACACTTTTTACTCCAAATTATATTTGTTTACACATTGGTGCAAATACTCAATAAACATTCCTGTTTACAATTTTTTTATACTAAAACATATGTGTGTACATCCTTCATGGCCACCAATAGATCTAAGTCACAGCCAAATGCTGTGAAAGAAAATTGTTTAGAGAAATTTCCAGTTGTGACTTGGAGGAAACAAACTGCATGAATTTTTGGAGGGTAGGAGACATTTATGGTCCCGTATGAGGTTTTTAAAGAGAATATGAAAATTCTAAGAATGTCATCATACCCTTTAATGATTCCCATGTCGCATATTAGCAGTGTTTTTACATCTGTAATATTATGTTGGCGCTACAACTTTTGGCAGACAGAGGTTGAGGTGATTTATGCAGCAGACCAAATTTTAAATCATGTTTTCTAGAGCGAAATGTTTGTTTCTGGATCATTTTTTTCATTCAAAAGGGTTTTTTTTTGCTGACCAAACATTCGAATCACCTTTAATGAACAAAAACCTTTGAATTGCCAATAAATACGGACATTTAGAGCAATGCTGTGACTGAGAGAGACCTGTTGTGACATGGAGGAATCAATAATTAGTAAATTCAGTGGAGTATTATATAATCATGGTATAAAAGTTGCCTTAAAGAGAAGAATGAGAGCAAATTTTTTTTTTAAACCCGAAATAGCGTTATTTCGAAACGTCACAAATAATACTTGAACTGGCACATTAGTAAATTTTGAAATGGAAACCAATCCAATGCTTCTAATTCGGCAAAAAACGGGCTTTTTACGAGAAGAAAAGTGTCGTAAAAAGTAACGACATATGCTGAGTGTGAAATACAAACAGAATACTCATATATATAGAATAATAGGTAGTTTCAGTTTTGATACTGACTATATCATGTGGAATATCTAGACAGTATCAAAAACGAAACTACCTATTATTCTGTTTATTGGTAATTCATTTTTTTTCTGAAAAATATCACTTTTTCAACTAATTTTAATGTGCACTATTTTTCATAGAGGAAGAAGTTTGTAATGTGATTGGCGCGTGACATCATTTTGAAACATATTCTTGGCAGTGAAATGGGAAAGGAAATTGACGATAATTTCCGTAATTTTTTTTCATTGGACCGATCAGATAAGTAGATCCTTCTGCATTACGTCACACAATGTATTGCCTTATATTTTCAGTGATACAGCCTTGTATGTGATACTTGAAAATATCAGGCAAAAAGATCAAAGGAAATATGTATGAATTGCCGATAAATCGCTTGATCAGATGGGCTCAGAATTGTTGAATTAGGATATATTGTCTGTCAACTCAAAAAATGTCAAAGGTGCAAAAGCCTACCTTTACAACTAGTCTAACTTATGGTGTCCTTTACATTTGGATGGCGTTTGAACTTTTGATGAATTTAGATTAAATTTTTTGGGGGTTTCAGACGTCGCACAGCAACATACATGGAAACGTCAAGCTGTAACATCTACTGTCGTCAATTTTACAGGTTAAGGGATCTTTACTGTCATATATCTTGAAAACGAGATCCGTCAAATATATATATATATTTTTTTAACTAAAAAAATTATTTCATCAGGAATAATAATTTAGTTTTTGGTCATGATCTGGATATCATATATGTTAGAAATGAAGGTGAATGGGAAAAAATACATGCAAAAGTCGGCATTTTCCCTATATGTCTTTGTAAATTCCTGCCATTTTTCCATTTTTTAAACCATTTTAGCGTGAAAACAAAATCTGTGACCCCATTTTTTAATAAATTTTTCGGATGTATATCGGTAGATCTATTTCTGTGTAAAAATAAGACAAATCTGGATGTATGCCATTTTGTATCGTCCCACCTTAATTGTTGAAACCTCTTGTACTATAAAAGATCATTGCAGGTGTTGATTATCATTGATGTACCACATATGGTTGCTAAGAAATGGTCCTAAACACAAAATTTAACCAGATTCAAGCCTACAATATAGGTCAATGTGATTTGATTATTGTTGAAACCTGTTGCCCTATGCAAGTACATTGCTGCGGTGAAATATCACTGATGTAGCACAAAGCGTTGCTAAGAAATGAACCTAAAAGAAAAACTGAATTGCGACAGACGTACGGATGGAAGAACAAGGGTAAAACTATATGTCCCTTCCATTTTCAAGGTCAGGCCTAGAAGAAGGGGGGAGGAGGGGGGGAATTTAATATTGGAAAGGCAACTTTTATACCATGATTATATAATACTTGACTGAATTTACTAATTATTGATTTCTCCAAGTCACAGCATTGCACTAAATGTCTGTATCTGTTGGCAATTCAAAGATTTTGGTTCATATAGTAAATACTCTATATCATACCTGTGTACACCCTGGTGTAAATGCACCAACTACAGAAAACAATACACCTTTCTTGTGTTTAAACAATTCCTGAGGATTGACACTGTTGTTTGGAGAATCTTCAAATAAACATACTGCTGGTATTTTCTGTCCTATCTAAAATAAAGAGTATTTAATGTATAATCTAAAGTTATTATATTTAATTCAAATGGTAAATCTTTTATAGATGAGTTTACATATCATTAGAACTGTTAATCATTTATGTATAGTTTTGAAACATAATGGAAATTTTAACTTGGCTATTGCTACCCTTATGGAAAAAGCAAGAACATCATTTTTCAAAATCAAAAAAAGTGTTGGCTTAAACAATTCATGTAAATTTTTGGAAGAAACTGTTTGATACACTTGTATCTCCAATATTTATGTACTGTAGTGAAGTATGTATGGGGTCTGCTTTCACCTTTTAAAGATTCTGATCCTTTTGAAAAACTGCACATCAAATTTATAAAAGAAATATTAGTACATTGCAAGTCTTCAAATGTTGCCTGTAGAGCTGAACTTGAAAGGCTCCCAATGAAAGCTAAAATTATGTTTTCCAATTTAAGCTATTTAGATCATATACTTTCATCAGATAACACTTTAGTGTATAATACATTTTGTGAAACTAAAATTACAAACCCATGTTTTAATCAAATCAAGATCTTACTACAAAACCTAGGGTTCTCATACCTAACAGATTTAAATTTTTCATTAAAACTGCATTTAAATAATATAAAACAAAGAATTCAAGATCAATGTCTACAGGATCAAAACTCAATTATCTGTAATTCTCCTAAACTTTTTTCAGGAGTGTATATAACATGGGTCAATGTCCACCTTATGTTGATTTATTAACTTATAGATGTGACAGATCTGCTATATGCAAGCTACGCATAGGTGCACATCAAATTATGATCGAAAGAGGAAGATATCTCAATATTCCTAGGGATAAAAGATTCTGCTAAATTTGTAAAACCAAATTGAAAATGAAGTACATTTTTTAATGAAGTGTGATGGATTTACCACACAATGAACAGAATTTATGTTCAAATTAAATAAAATATAAAAAAATTTGCCAAAAAATGACTGCAACAGACTCAAAATAATTTTAAATAATGAATCTGATTCGGTCCTTAAATTATCTTCCTCCTTTATACATAACTGCCTTGAAAATTAGAAACAATGTAATTTGATTTGATTTCTGGAATTATTGTGTTACATCATGTTGTAATAATGGTAGCAATTCCACCTAATGCCAGGCTATAATTTAAATTTTTTAATATATATTCCATAAATGTAATGTACGTACGTGTCCACTGCATGGTAAATATTAAAATTTCAATTTTAAGAAAGCTTTATCATTATTAATGATGACCAGAAATGTCCAAGGTCAGCTATTCTCCTAATGGGAGCATTACAGCCATGGAGACATCTCATCATTCAGACTACTGAAGGAGTGTGTCTTTATTTATGGTCCACCGGCCAAGTAGACAATCCGTGTATATAAACTTTTTAGTGCTCTTTTATGACATTTTTGTGATATTTTATTGACAATTTTGTGAAATTTTAGTGCTGTTGTTGATATTTTCTTATCATGAAAGGAATAAATTTATGAATAATATTTTCTGTTGTTATCATTTTTATAGATGTATGTGGAAAGTCAGATTTTTCAATTACGTTAATGAAAATAAACAAGGTAGCAATTAGTCTTTCTCCTGTGCCGAATTGTCCAAATGCCGATTTGTCTTCTTTGGGAAAACATCTCATTACGTCCCAAAACCAGTCTGGCCCACAGTCGACCCAGCCAAAAGTCTTTCTGCTCCCAGTCAATCTGTCCCCAAGTCGATCCGGCCCACAATTTTATATTATATATATATATGAACTATGATAGAGAAAAACACTGGAGGGTTGAAATCTAAAAATTTTACATGTTTTGTCGATTTTTGCAAAGCTTCAGATTTTGTAAAACTTATTTAAACTTGTATTATAGCTATAGGAGAGCTATTTATCGAAGTCTAAAAGCTTTTTTTAAATTGAAAAGTAATTTTGGAAATTTGCGACCGGATATCCATACAAGTATACAAATCTTAATTGATCATATTATAAAGCCAGTAATTTTATATGAAAGTGAGATTTGGGGGACATGCATTTCTACATCATCACCCTCAGTGAAAAAGGAGCAATTCTATAAATAAGGAAAAGCATATGAGAATTTACAATGTGATAAACTGTGCATTAAATTATATAAATATATTCTTGATTCAAATAGTAAAGCATGTTATAAGAATGTTTATTACTGAAGACAATTTGTAGTTTACATATTATGTATATGTGGCTGAGAAACTGTTTGAAGTTCTCATTTCGATTGTATAAGCTTGGGTTAGAGCATATACTACTGAAGTCAAACGTTTCACAAAACAAATATTACAGTTAATTAATCTATGTTATGTATACAAATTTTATTTTTTATGTTCTGCAATTAGAGTTAATTGACTTTAAATTATCATTAAAACTTATAGGTGGTAAAATCATAATTGCTGTAAAAACATCTTAATTTCTGTATGTTCAACGGTATTAATTGCTGTGTATAATATTAATTATATGTTGACATTCCCTGTCATCCACTTTATTAATTAATATTTATTAGTCTAATCACTGATTATCATAATAATTATAAACAAGAGTTGACACACTACATGTCTCAGAATAATGATTATCTGATACCCGACATTTTGCAAAAGAACTTTAGGCCATGGTCAAAAGGCAGGTGTCATACCAACATCTATCCACTAATAACTATCTATTGACCAAATATGGTGGGTCTAGGTATTAAAGTTGCTGAGAAATGGACCTAATCTCGAAAATGTGACAAAGTCACTCAACCATGAAATTGAGGTCAAGGTCCAGAGACAAGTGTGAAACTGGCATGTACCCACCAAGAACTATCAATAGACCAAATACAGTGGGTCTAGGTATTACAGTTTCCCAGAAATGGACTTAACCATGAAAAAGTGACAAAGTCACTCAAAGATAAAATTGAGGTCATGGTCCCAAGTCAGGTGTAAGACTGGCATGTACCCACCAAGAACTATCTATTGACCAAATACGGTGGGTCTAGGTATTACAGTTTCTGAGAAATAGACTTAACCATGAAAAAAGTGACAAAGTTACTCGAGCATGAAATTGAGGTCAAGGTCCCAAGCCAGGTGTCAGACTGGCATGTACCCATTAAGAACTGTCTATAGACCAAATATGGTTGGCCTAGGTATTACAGTTGCTGAGAAATGGATTTAACCACAAAACTTTGGACGCAGATTTTTAATTCATGTTTATGAAGTCAGTAAACCATGCAAATGAGGTCAGGGTCACAAGACAAGTATACTGCAGCAAACCTTATACGATAAGCTACCTTGTGGACCATAAATCATAACTGTAGGTATTACATGTGCAAAGTTATTAAAGTTTTACAAAAGTTTATGCCGCCAGCGGAAAGTAGTACCTATATCTCACCTGTGCGACTTTTCGTTGCAGGTGATACAAAAAATTAAAAAATTGCTTTATTTTTATTCATATATAATTTATGTCTAAAATTAAGGTTCCATTCCAATATAGCATTGTTAATTACTGAACATGGGACGAATTGACCTAATATGGGGCCGGATTGACTTGGGCCGGAACAACTGGGGACGGATCAACTGTGGGCCGGAACGACATGGAATCTTCTTTGGTACCAAAATGTCAAATGAAGTTCGGGGATATTTGTAATCGGTCCATCTGTCTGTCCGTCAGATAATCTTGTCTCCAGAACTCCTCGTTCATTTTTAACTTCATGCATTTAATTTCTATACAGTATTGTAACAAACTGTATATCAATGCGCAATAAGGTTTTAGAATTTTGATTTTCAAAAATTGGGGCCCACAGGGCTCAAATTTCGAAAACTGGAAATTTAATATTGTGACCTAAACTCCTCATTCATTTCTCATTTTATGCTTTTAATTTCTATACAGTATTATCACATACTGTATGTAGATGCGCAATAAGGTTTAAGGATTTTGATTTTTAAAAATTGGGGTCCACAGGGGTCGAATTTCGAAAATTGGAATTTAAGCTTCTCATTCATTTTTCACGTCATGCATTTAATTTCTATACCATATTGTCAAATACTATATGTAGATGCGCAATAAGGTTTTAGAATATTTATTTTCAAAAATAGGGTCCCACAGGGGTCGAATTTCGAAAACTGGAAATTTAAACTAAACTGCTTATTAATTTTTCATTTTATGCTTTTAATTTCTATACAAAATTGTCACATACTTTATGTAGATGCGCAATAAGGTTTTAGAATTTTGATTTTGACAAATTGAGGCCCACAGGGGTTGTATTTTGGAAATAGTGAATTTAAGCTTGTGCCTTAAACTGTTCTTTCATTTTTCATTTAGATTTAACAAATTTATTCATGTATATATATAATATTGTACTTTATGTTCTAACTTTATTTTGTTTAAACGAACAGAAATCATTTATGTGCTAAACTGCTCTGGGCTTGCATAATTGGCACACTCAACTATGTACACTTTCACGACACAGGCCTTTGTTTAAATAAATAAACAAACATAATTTAGGTACTGAATGGTGCAGTGACCATTTACTTTACTCAATAATCTTTCTTTTTTTTTTACAAATCTCAACGTCCATCAAAATACACTATATAATTATAAAGTCCCATCTGCAATAATCATCCAAGACACTGAATAGTAAAACAATAAATAATATCTCGTGCAAACTTTCTTTACCACCCACCAAATCGGCTTACCACCCATAACAGTAAGCACCCTATACAAGTATCATTACGCAAACCGCACATAAATACATTTATTTTCTGTAGATATGTGAAAATGTTTTTAATTTTGAAAATCTATCAAGGGATCAATTTTTTGGGACCAAAAAGGTGAAATTTCTAAAATTGCTTTGTCTCTGGAAATACGCATTCATTTTTTGTTTCAGTGGTTTCATTTGTGTATAATATTGTTCTTCACCATGGGTTGTAGATGTGCAATTAGGTTTTTAATTTTGAAATTTGATTCAGGGTTCCAATTTTCAGACTGATATTGTCAAATTGCTAATTTTTCACTGTTAATTGTTTTTTTACTTGTGCAGTGCAGGGATTGACGTCGTTTCTGATGACAACAATTGGAAACAAGTCGTTTCGGCCACACTACCAGTTCGGCCATAGTCGTTTCGTCCATAGTCGTTTCGGCCATACTACCAGTTCGGCCATAGAATTAAAGTCGATTCGGCCATGGAATATTTATACGGAATCTAACAAATATTTAAAGTTCTAAGCTCAAAATTTAAGATTTATTTTATATATATAATAAAAATTTGAAAATTAATCGTGAAATTTCAGAATATTAATTATTTACTATATGATTAATGATCAATATAAACTAGATATTGTAGATCAATCGTAATTAATTGCAAGACAAATAAAATGCACACCAAATTATGGCAAGCCAAGTGAACAAAAATGAGGTATTTTCTAATATTAGAAAATGAATTTGTAATATTAGAAATTCAATTTCTAATATTACTAATTCATTTTCTAATATTAGAAATTGATTTTGTAATATTCTTAATTGATTTTCTAATATTAGGAATTGAATAAGTAATATTAGAAATTATGCACCATTTTCTAATATTACAAATCGATTTATTAATATAACTAATTCAATTTCTAACATTACTAATTCAATTTCTAATATTACTAATTCAATTTCTAATATTACTTATTGATTTTCTAATATTAGAAATTCAATTTCTAATATTACAAATTAAAGGCATTTACGAATATTAGAAATTCAATTTCTAATATTACAAAAAGAAATTCTTATATTATAAAACAAAGCTTTTTTAAAACCATGATATGCTAGAAAAACTAATGATCCCTAATCACTAAAGGATGCTGGGAGCTGGACACTACTGTAGGGATGCTGGGATACCACGTTTCATGGTATTAGCATCCATTGCTGCCACCAGAGCCAAGGATCAACAGTTGCTGTGTGTATTTATTATATTGAATACAACAAACATAATTTTCGTATGGCAAACCAGATTGAGAGGGTTGCAAGAGAGGCAAGGGCAGCCTTAAACGTGAATGATTCGGGGTCGGTTGACGTCACGGAGGACGCTGAAGATTTTGTGCTGGTCGACATTGATTCTATACTAGAAAAGGTTTCTTTTCGGCTAGACATCTTTCCAAGTCTTGGTGATTTTCGGCAATAGCAGCAGCCTCAATTCTTAAGAGTATTTGACTGAGGTCACTTTTGCACTGTGCTGACATTTTTAACAAAAATGTTTAGGGAGAAATCATTTATGAGTAATTCTTAAATCAGTCGCCATCTTTTCTAATATTACAAATTATCTTAAATTATAGAAAGAAGATTTTGTAATATTATGAATTCATTTTCTAATATTAGAAATTATCGAGGAATTTCTAATATTAGAAAATGAATTAGTAATATTTGAAATTGAATTAGTAATATTAGAAATTGAATTTCTAATATAAGAAATTGAATTTCTAATATAAGAAATTGAATTTGTAATATTAGAAATTGAATAAGTAATATTAGAAAATGAATTTCTAATATTACAAAATCATTTAATAATATTACAAAATCCACCAAATATGTAATATTAGAAAATGAATTAGTAATATTAGAAATTGAATTAGTAATATTAGAAATTAAATTAGTAATATTAGAAATTGAATAAGTAATATTCATACATGTGAACCTCCCGACGGGAGTACAATAATCCCGTTTTCAGGGGTCCCCTCCCGTCCTTCCGTTGAAGAGAAAAAAATCCCGTGCAGAAAAAATTTCATGAATGAAATTTTTCAGTCGCCATTTTTACTATTTTGTTTACAAAATTTATCATTGAGATCGTAAAAACCCGAGTTTTTTGAAGTCGTGAGAACACGAGTTTATCGAACGTATCCGGTGTAACTGACATTACCTGATTACGCAACATGTGGAGATTTTAATCCTTGTTTAAGGCTAATTAACAAGTGATAATAGTTTGATTGAACAATCAAAAGGTGTTGGTATATTAATTACTCGATGTGGCTTCTGTTTATAAATGGCACACGCCAAGGATGATTAAAGGAAAATACCGATAAATACCGGCATTGATAGAAAAATGGAATGTTGTTGTCTAAACATTTATCGGAAGTTTTTGATACCGGGGAAAACATTTATTGTATATGAAAATACTGGGAAAAGGAATGGTTTCAGCTCATTGTGAGCTGTTTGCTACACAAGCTGACAGAAAAATCATATAAGTAAAATGTTTGTTTTGCAAACCATTATGTATGTGTTCAAAATGCCAAAACGACAGTTATCTCTGTCTTCAAAGACACCAGTGTTAATTTATTATTTATTTATTATGTAATAAATGTATAGCATATTTCTCTCTTATATCTCTAAGCCAATGCAAATGAAAAACAAATAAAAAAAAGATCATCATCAGCAATCAACAATGTAAAACAAAAGAAAAAAAGATTCTTCTCCAATTATTCCTTAATATAGACAGACTTTAACTAATGCCATTCAGAAGGAAGATTGAAGAAAAAACACACAAAAAAGACAGGTTTTTACATCATATGGTTAGTTTTACAATCAAAAATATGTCGATAAAAAACATCCTGATCTGAAGTCCAAACTCCTGACCAAAATTTCCAAATCTCCTGATCTGAATTTTACAGTCCATCACATATAAATATTAGAAATTGAATTTCTAATATTAGAAAATACCTATTTTTGTCCACTTCGGCTTGCCATACCAAATGGCTTCATATGAGTTATTTTTATCCAAGCTTGACCCAAGCTTACCCCAAGCTGATGCAAACATTTCTTGTTATTGAGAAAATTTTAAAACATCAAACCATGAGAAAACTTTTTATATTTGCCGACATGCAGACTCCGATGACAGTGGTTCCGATTCCAACGCTTAAGTGAATCTAGTCAATTCAGTCAATTCAGAACATTTTGCACATTGTGATTCTGACGCTTAGTGAACATATCTTATATATATAAGTATAGTGCAACTCAACTGTTATAGTGCTTTTGTATGGCCGAAACGACTATGGACGAATCGACTATGGCCGAACTGGTCTATGGACGAAACGGTATATGGACGAACTGGTTTATGGCCGAAACGTCTCGAAAGCATACAATTTCTAGTTGTAAATGAGTTTGTGCCAATAAAATATTTGTATTTGTATGACACGCGTGTATAACAAAAGCACAAAGGTAAAATATATACTATGAAATTTTTTACAATTGTAAAGTGGTTAACTGACCCCTATCCAATTCAGTTGTCTTTCTTTGCACAAAGTCAAAGGAAAACTTTACCGAAGCCGAACGCAATAGCGCAGCGGCCTGTGACTACTGTTCAACCGTGTACCTTAAAGGATCTAATAATTAGTCTTTGTATGGGATCATTTATTGGTCTCCGAAAAAAAGATCGGTAACTCCTAGAAACCAATGCTGTCATTGTCTTTTAAATGCTGGCATAGCACAAGCACGGTTGTAACGGTTGTTGTCGTTGCATGGTTGTTCAGGGGAGGTAATTTGATAATATTACTAAAATTGGACTGTTCAATGGAATAAGTTGAACTTTTTCCGAGTTGGAAAAAATGAGTTTTAGAAGCAAAGAAAACTTAAGAACAGGGAACAATAAGTATATAATATAATATGCTGTTGAGATGGCCAATGAAGGAGCACAGCAATACCGGTACTATATATTCATTTTATGTGTTTAAACTTGTATCTTTTAATCCAGAGACATAGATAGTTTTAAGCTATATTTTTGTGTAGTAAACTCAAATGGGAATTTTAAGTTGAAAGATTATTTATTAAATAAATCCATTAATTTTCAAACAAGAAAACTGATTTCTAACGTTGATATCGTTTGGGATACTGTGTCCGGAGCTATTTGTCTGACTTGGCGTGCAGCCAGTTCAGAAAAATAGCTCCAAATCCAAAATCCCAAAAGGCATTTAGTCCGTATCGGTGAATAGTTCACTTCATAATTATTGTATAAAAGGTATGTCGTTGTTTATTTCATCAGTGTATATAAAGTGCGAATCCAGTTAGTTCATTTTCACTATCATATGCGAGTATGTCTATTGTAGAATGAAGGATCATGGGAAAATTGTATTTGTTTAAGTTTTGAAAATACCAAAATAATTGATTTGAAGGGAAATTTTAACATATTTTCATTGTGATATGTCTTTTTAATGTACAATAACAGCATTAAAGTTCAAGTATGTGTTATAAAAGCAACATAATAAAGCATATCGATTATTAAAAGCTATCCATTTTAACTATAGATGCGATGAATTATCACTGTATGTGCAATCATTTCTGATGTAGAATTTTCGAAGATGCGATGAATTTTCATTGTAGATTTATGTGATAAATGGACTTGCAACAAATGAAAAAACTTAGTTGATTACTTTAATGTTTATGATATTTTCAAATTGAAATGCAAACTCCTCATTCATTCTTTCTCGAATGTATAACTATTAAAACTTGTAACAAAAACGGTTCTCAAAATGTCATTGTATTCTTAAAATAACGTATTTCCTTAATTATAAAAAAATTTAAAAGACATATTTTTTAATTTTTTTCATTCAAGATTGATATGGCGGAGTTTAAGTGGGATTCATCTTCACTTGCCTCCTCTACCGTTGAGCCCTCAACTGCTTCAATATCCATATTCTGAAGAAAAGATAGTTTTTGGTAAAATAAATTTTCTTGACTCGATTGTTGCTTATATATAAAAAAAGAAGCTGTACACCACATCTTCTTTTTTTCATTGCCAATGAGACAACTCTCCACAAGAGACCAAATGACTCAGAAATTAACAACTATAGGTCACCATACGGCCTTCAACAATGAGCAAAGCCCATACCGCATAGTCAGCTATAAAAGGCCTTGAAATGACAATGTAAAACAATTCAAACGAGAAAACTAACGGCCTAATTTATGTACAAAAAATGAACGAAAAACAAATATGTAACACTTAAACAAACGACAACCACTGAATTACAGGCTCCTGACTTGGGACAGGCACATACATACAGAATGTGGCGGGGTTAAACATGTTAGCGGGATCCCAACCCTCCCCCTAACCTGGGACAGTGGTGTAACAGTACAACATAAGAACGAACTATAAAAATCAGTTGAAAAAGGCTTAACTCATGAGATGAATAAAAATACTACAAATACAAGCTTGCATGTTCTTTACTGTATAAGATGAAACGGCATGTGACATATAAATTATCCAAAGTCATTAAAGCGTGAAATGTAAGTTGTGTGGGGCGAACTTTTCTGTCCAAGCTGTTTGCACTGATGAAGTGGCATTGTTACGTGATGTAGAACACCCTTGATACAAACAAAAACTAAATAAAATGATCCGTAATGCACACCTCGATACTACTGCAGAGGTCGAACCCTGCACAATTGGGAATAGTATGTACACAACATTCATGCTATAATTCATTTTTGATGAAATAAAAAAAATGTTGAATTTTGGACCATTTGGACCTCAATGTGGACCATTTCTATTGAATTTATTGGAGTGTTAAATCAAACTTTCCTGCACAAAGTAAACCTTATCAAATCCTTCTCTTACTTTAAATATTGTTTGAGAGAGTCGGCTAAATTAAGACTTTAATAGATAAAAATGAATAAAATTCATACAGTGAAAATGCACCGCATATACAATACTAATGAATCGCCCTACAGTGAAAATGAAAGTAAAGTATCATTATTCGACAGTAAACATGACTCGCATAAAGAAAGCATCATAGTGGAATTTAGTTCAATATGAACAAACTGAATGACAAAACCTATTCTACGTTATACAACATTTATAATTGTGTTGAAATGAATATTTTTCTGCAACTACATCTTACCTGCTAGTTTTAAATCACCTGCACGATCTGTTCGTGAAACGTCCTAAATATTCACCTATTTCGGTATATATTTCACACCTGGATGGCTCTAGGCGCGATAAAAACCCGTCCGCATCTCTTACATTGTCTTACTAGTATTATTTATTTCTAAACATATACATTTGAACTATTTTTCTTCATTTTCTTCAAAAATCATAAATTTTTCGTCTGTTTATTTATCATTCTACATCAGAAATTAATGGCATATACAGTGAAAATGATATTTTAGGATCCGCACTTTACATACACTGTTCATCATCTGTATTATATTGTATTGTATTGGCTTGAACCATATGGGTGAAATATGCAAATAAAGAATTATAGTATATGAACATGCATGTTTTGTAGATGGACAATTTTAAAACCATTAGTTATGTACGGCAAGCCGTCTTTATATTCATTCCATTTCAAGATATCTTAAAAAGTTAATATGATACTTTTCTATGTATGTGGAATAAATATAAAAACGGCTTGACATAGTTATGTCGTTTGTCTTAAATCGGCCAAATAATGAATTTATTCCCAGTCTTCTAAAACGGTAGTATTTTGAGGTTTATAAACAAAAACTGAGAGAGTAACCATTGCATATGACCTAAAAAAAATTACTATGATTTGTAATTTATGTATTTTTTTAAAATAAATAGAGAAAAACATAACACAAATTTAACTAAAGAATGAAGAATCCAGACTCTTACACATCAGCATTTGTGCCTCTGTGGAATATTGTGTTTTAGTGCAGATTATGAGAAAAAGAAGTAAAAGTGAACTATCTCGACCGAAAGACAATGAAGTACGGAAAGATCGGCGGGCTGAACTTTAATCCGACTGACTTTGAACCAGTTGAGTAACCTTTTCACTCTCACAAGCTGAACTTTATTCGGACTGTCTTTGAACCAGTTGATAAGCCTTTGCACTGTCACATGCTGGACTTTAATCCGGCTGACTTTGAACTAGTTGATAAGCCTTTACAAGCTCACAAGGTCGACTAAATTTGTTAGAAGAATAATCGGTAAATCAAATAATGCAAATAACGAAAATGTAGAGGAGATCACATATACAATATATGTACATTATCAGAAAATATAAAGTTTGTTTGTACGAGTGTTAGAAAGGGGTAGAAATGAGAGGTTTTATGTACGCTGAATGTGAGGACAAGGGTACCAGAGGACTATATTGGGCTACTGACTGGCCAATATGGAAAACAATATTGGGCAGGCTATATTGGTCAGCTAAAAGCGTAGTTGCAGGATAAAAATAGAGAATTATCAAAAACATTAATGTAAATCCAAAAGCCATCTGAGGACGTGGAACTATGCGTGACGGAAATACTCCTTAGTTATCAAAAAGGAGGCGTGGTGTAGTAGTTACGGCATAGGACTACGAAGCCAAAGACTGGTTCGATTCCCGATCGGGATGAAAATTTGAGGAATCAAATTTACGACGCCTTATCGACACCATTTGCGAGCCATTGGGAGAGCAAAACACTTAGCTCGTTAAAGCCTCCTGTAGATGTAGAAACAGATTAGGTTAAATGCCGCTACAGGGGCCGTTCTCGCACCCACAAAGTGGAGAGGGATTAGCATAAGTTGGTTTAACTTGATTTCCAATCCAATATCAATAAATAAGCTTGAACTAGCTAGTTATCAATATTTACATGTATCTTCGTATCTATAAGCTCCCTTCAAATCAACAAATTGCAGTTGCAGTTGATAAGAACCAAGCAAAAACAAAATTAAGTGTGGGATGATCATTAATAAAAGGACAGTTTAAGCCACAAGGAGAAACATGGCCGTTTTCTCTTCATTGTACAAGATAATAGTGTATGTCCTATATAACAACTTTGTTATCTTGTCCTTGACCGTACAGATATACTAGTATATGAGATCCTAAATTTTATCATTAACTGGGTAGGAGTCTTGTGCATAGTCACGCAAAAGCAATGCCTCCTACCTCCGTGCCTCATGGTTTTACAGGACAAACATTTCCGGAATATTTCAACTTAAAAGCTAGACCAAAGATAACATCCTCCAAACTAGGACATCTAACAGAAGAGGAAATAAATCAGTTCTTTGTTTATGTAAGTTGTCTTATAACTAATAAAATAAATTTCAAAAAAGTTTTGTAATAACCAGTTTTAACCATTTTTTTCGGAATACTTTATATATAGAAAGTATAACTGTAGTCAGATTTCAGTATGTGACATTTTCTAACATATAGGGTTTATTTCATAAAGCGCAATGATCTTTGATCATTTTCAGATTTCACTAGTTAGTAAAATGCACTGAAAATGGACTTACAATATCATGTCAGGTTAATGTTTAAACAACAACAGTTTGCACTTCAATGTAAATGTTTAGTGAATTTTTGAATATTTTAATGATGCAAGCACAAATTACAAACTACTGCGATATTCCAATTATTAACACTCAATAGATCTATATGTATGAATCGTGTAGTTTTAGCAAAGCTTGCTGCAGTGCACTGTGCATTTACTTCTGAGGATGTCAAGCATGATATTAATAAAATTATTGATGCTGAATTATTTTGAATTGAGCCAATATTATTAAAATGTTTTGACATACATTTGCAGGGTTATGTTATTGTGGAGAAATTTTTCTCCAAAGAAGAGATAGATCCGTGCAGGGATGCAGTAAATGATTTGGTGGAAGAACTGGCACAGAAATTATACAAAACAAAGCGGATCAAAAGTATGTTGTTTGTGCATTCATGAGATTAATTCAAAATAAGACTTCGGTCGAATAAATTAATACATTTCTCATATGTTTTAAAAACATTTTGCAAGTCTTTTTGACAAATATACAATATATTACATGTATATGAAAAATAAGGAATCAAATATTGCAGCCTCCCCACTTCAAGCTGAGCATAATTATAAATATTCGACAATAATTCTGCCCTTCAAGACTAAGGCATATATCTAATTCCGAATCCCTCTTGCACAGCTAACTCAAATAGATTTACTAATACACCAAATTTAATGTTTATGTCTTGGAAAGGAGTTCATGGACAATCAATTTCTTTAAATTTTTGGACTCCCAGCTGGTATGAAAATTCGACATCGTTATTCAACTGGACACATATAATGCGAGTCACTATATAAATTAGTTTCAAAATCCTAATTAATATTTTTAAAAACTGATTAACTATTACTGGAAATCTCGAAATATATTACATGTGTATTATACATTATGCCATATGGAAATTTCAACACCATCATTTCGTATTGCATATGCAATGAGAGTTTCCATATAAGTTGACTTATTATTATTATTGTGGCTATTTCGACCACCATACAATGTTCTTAGAGAGAGGAATCTCAATCCGCAATTTTTTTTTAACCAAAGACCAAATTCTGAAAATTCATTGTTGTACAATTATACATTTTCGCATCTATATTTATAAATTGCTTTGCATTTATATAGCAAAGGTTCAGTTAACATATCATGTATAATAAAAGTTTAGGAATCCAGTCTATAAATATTTAAAACAAAAGTTAGTACTAAACAGCGAGACTTAATCATATATGTGCTTCTGCTGTTTTTACAGGTTTATACAGAGAGCTTGGATTTTTCGAACGACTAACGGCAATAGAAAAAGAATTTCCTGGTGCCAATATTATTCTACACAAGGAAGATCAATTAGCTCAGGTAGTGTAGTAATAAAAGACAATTGTAATTTATTTACAATCCGAATTCAATTACTACCAATTTTTTTTGATACTGTGCTGGTGGGCGGTATATGTTTTCACTTGACAAACTTTCTGTTAAAAGGTGAAGTTAATCTTACCTGGATTTTAACTACCCTGTTTAGTCTGTTCAGACCAGTTTGAATCTATTGATCGCAATATATAGAGGATTTTTTTATATCGAAAGTTTTTGTCTAGAGCATATTTATTCAGAAATGTGCATATAAACAAATTTTCTATTCTAAATATATTTGTCAGGTTTAAAAGAAACAAAGAAGATATATATCTGGTGTCATCTGAGAAACTTCTTTACTCACCGCATTTCATCCAATCGTCGTCTTTGTCTTTCGAAAAACTTTTTGTAAACTTTGGTTCATGGTCTCGCATCAACATACAAGAAATTCTTTAAAACATTTCGGATTCTGATATACTATATAATATATGAAGAGAAATTTTTGTTTTCATCTTCTGTCTGTTTTTTACAGATTTACAACCATTGTTGCCCTATGTAGTATTTCGTATAGAAGTAGTTATAATCTAGGCTCATGCCCCTGGAATGCTATATTGTCAAATATTGAAATTTTGGTTGGTCACTATATTGCTGAATTGATTCTCTATAATAATAATTGCGGTTAAAAATATAACCTTTATTAACAATTATATCATTCTATGTTTTTTTGGACGATTCATTGAGGGAAATTAACCTATAAAAATTTTAATTTGTAATTCTAGCATTTAAACTTTCAAAATGCCAAAAATCCATTCTGCGAACTGAGGTTTTCAGACAGTAGGATATCTGTTAATAATTATCTTTTTATAAAAGTTATGATTTTGCCAAGGTGTATTGTTACATATCTGCCAGCAGTATTGGCTTGTATAATAATCAAAGTTTATTTTAGGCATTTAAAGATTTGTGGAGTAACGATAGGTTATTAAATGTAATAGAACAGCTCATTGGTCCAGAGATTGCAGGACATCCTGTGTGGAACTTACGAACAAAAACTCCTCAAAACGAAGCAACAACAGTCCCATGGCATCAAGGTATAGAACTTTTATTTGCAAATCACATGTTATTAGCATACTTGTTTTCGGTTTGTTTGTAAAAGGCATTTAAAAAACATTAAAATCTGACTATGTGCTAGGATTTAAATATGTGAAGCTTGATTGCTTTTAAAACAATAATCTTGATAAAGAAGAGCTAAAATAATTTTTTTTTGTCTTTGCTTTATTGGAATTTGAACAACTCATATGAAAACTCATATTATATTTGTATTGTTTAATTGGAATTGCATAAGCTCCTATTATTACACTATAATGCAATTGCTTTTCAGATTGTGGTTATCTGAATACAGATTGTTACAAGACACTTCAACCAACAGCCTGGATTCCATTATTGGATGCTGACGAGAAAAATGGATGCATGCAGGTCTGCTGTAGTTGCACATTGAAATTACATGTATTTTTTTTGCGAACAACAACCAGTAGGGTACCAATGTTTGCTAAAGATTACTCTAGTAATTAGATAAAAATTAAAGTCCAAAGGCAAGGCAAACCACAGGAGAATATCAACACAGAAAATAAAATTCTGCAAAAGGCTACCAAAGAATGGATATCAAGACAAAGATTTATTACAAGAGAACACAAAAAAATAAAGCTGTAGTTATGTGACCATCAACAAAACCCAGGAGCCTCATAAGGACTAAATATGTCATATGGTGTAATAAATGCATTATGATATATTTTCTTTTCAAAATTATTCAAAGTCAGATACTTGTGAAAACGGTAACTTTCAGAAAGAAATTATAAAATTATTATAAAACAAATCAACCATTTTGGAGTATATTTACATTCAAACTTTTCAGGTGGTTAGTAGAGGACACAAGAAGGGTCTTGTTGCTCCCCACAAATGTTGTTATGGAGGGACTTGGTACGTCATGTTAGAAGAGGAGGAGATGACCAAAACTTTAGGTAGGTATTAAATACTCTGTGATATTGTAACAGACTTCTATTGTTATAGAACCGTAACTGGTTTATAACAGACAAACCAAACTTTATGGATTGTTTGATTAAAAAAAACCGTGTGACATCTGTTCTATAAATGCATAATGTAGTTTGGATGAAAATAAGTAATTTTGACTAATAATGAATCACAAAATATTCTTTATAAAGTAACATAAATTTAGATAGTATCACCATTTCAGATATTGATATGGAGACAGACTTAGTAACATGTCCTGTACCATATGGTGGAATGCTCCTTCTAAATAATCTAATTCCACACAGAAGGTATATATTTCCAAATTTTTTCCAGCTATTTATGTTCGTACGTCCACAATAGAATTTATTAACAATATTGACATAGACTCGTTTTGGGATTACTTTAAATTATATACCTACTTATATTGTAGTTTTGCATCAAATTTATTTCGGTATTTTGTGATACATTTTATTACATCATTTGGTGCGACTAAAAATATTAAGTGTTATTATACTTTATGTAAATTTCTCTACTTTTCATTGGTTTACAAGAATGTTGTATTTTACTCAGTCACCCGCTGAAAAAATACAGCGGGTGGTATTTTATACTGTCACCTGCTGGAAAGAAACAGCGGGTGGTATTCTATACTGTCACCCGCTCATAAAATCCAAGACATTCAGTATAATAAAATGAGTAACAAATTTCTAAGAGGGTGACGGGGTATATTGTAATCCCTCTGCTTCGCCTTGGTTAACAATGTTTTCTCGGGGTTACAATATACTCCGTCACCCTCTTAGAAATAGGTTATTTATATATTCTAATTATCGACAAAAGAATACTGAAGCGACAAGACAGTAGGAATAGACATATAAGACCGAATGAAAAAGTTTAAGCTATGCTTCCCATAAATACAAAACTACAGAGTTTGCGAAGAAATTGATAGCACAGGTCAAATATATGTAATGATATATGGAAGCCGAAATAAATTGCAAATATAACTAACTTTGTTGTTGCATTTTACTTGAATTAAAACATGTATCTTTAATTTTAAATATTGAAGTCTTCCAAACATGACCAATAAAATTCGCTGGAGCCTTGATCTCAGATGGCAACGCCCAGACGAACCGTCCGGATTTTATGGAATGAAAGATCCACTCTTAATGAGAACAGCAAAAGATCAAAATTACAAAATTGACTGGACACCATTTGATAGGGTTGACAGACGTGCTAAACAGCGAGAATCAGTTGAAGATGTGTTACCGGTAATGCACAGTTTTATAAAGCTACATGTATACCAATAACATATAAAAATAATACTGGAAATAATGTTAAAAAAACGTATTGCGATTTTAAATGAAAGCACGAAACACCTGATGTTTTATAAATTCTGATTCATATCAAAACTGAGACAAGACTGAGTATAGTTATACATTTAAATTGCAATTACGGCAATGCATTTATTTATAAACTAATAGAATTTTAAAGTACTAAATGTCGTGGTAACATATTTTGGCTTCTGAAAACTGAAACGACTTCATGGAAACAAGAATAGTGGTGAATTATGTATAGGTAGATATCACGATTTTATCGAAATTTTAGTATATTTATTTTGATATTTTAAAGATACCTGATGATCCAGATTTTGATACTACAATACAAGGACCTTGGATGAAAAAATGGGATATTGTACATATGAATCAACACACATCCAAACTAACAGACGACGTTCTAAGTACATGGCATGGACACAAGTCATAATAATATGAACTATATTATAACTTTGACATAAATTTTAAAGCAATTGTCACTAAAAAATTGATTGAAGTCGATAAGTTTTTGAATTTTATAAAAGTTAGGTTTCAGTTCCATATGGAAAAAGTTGAATGAACAACAAAATGGTAACAGAAAAGGTCAACAATGACTAATTAGTCAACAGAACTGGAGACAAAAATAGAATAAAAGAGCACATTCACAAACACAGAAACAACAGAGGACTTAGTCTGTACATTGAACAGTGGTAGGGTTAAACTGGTTTTATGGGTAGTCAGACCTCATTTATCTATCCTGGCCATCTGGTGTATAAAACACACCATAAAAGGCCATTACAGTATGATTTTAATCAAGGTGACTGCTAGCTGGAACTGAAGATGTTAGTTGCACGGTACATAATTTACATAGCATGATCAAAATGTGCTCGTTTTAATTGTAAAACTAGCTAAGGCGTTCACAGCTAGTGGTCTGTTACTGTAGCTGTGTTAAACGGAAGCGTCGGGAAGAACTTTCCTTTAAAGGGTTTAATGGTATCTTGTCAGGGAGATCAATATAGATCGTGAGTTTAATTGCAATCTAATTAAAAACCGATCTCTCACCGCTCCTGTTTTCTGATATGTCGCGTGGTAGATCTAACGAAACCCGCTTTGAGGTCACATGTGAGTGACCTCGTAGGTGTGTCCTGTTCGACCAATAAAATTGCGGCTTAGGCGATCGTGTGGTAAAGGGATGTAACTCATTTTTTTAACGAAGAAATCGTCAGTCCCCAGAATTCATAAACTTTTTTGATTGGCTTATCGATAGGAAGTCAACTCATTTGCATGTCATTATAAATTCATAAGTTTCAGTTCACTCACATGTGACCTCAAAGGGGATTTCGTTAGATCTCCCACGCGACATATCAGAAAACGGGAGATCGGTTTTTAATTAGATTGGTTTAATTGAAGCTTGACATTCCTTGTTAGGCTTATTTTAAAATTTGTGCTTACGGTGTTTTATAATGATATTTGATTTTCAAGAGTTTTGGTAATGCTTGAAACATTTCTATTTTGGAATGAATTGATGATTTTTTCAATACAGTTGTTACCCAAGGTTGAACCTTGATACAACAGTTATTAAAGACATTCTCCATCAGGTCAAATTGAGGGCCTATAATTTCGAGAAAAAAAGAAATAAAGATTAATAAAGTATCGATTTTATGTACATGTATAAACACAGCGAAATATGACGCTAAACAAAGGAAGTGGATATTAGCTTGGTTTATCCAAAAGACCTAGTAACAAGGGTAATTTTACGGAGTAGGCCTATTAATGTATTTAATTTTAGGTCATGTTAGAACAAACAGCTTTTCACTGGTGGTGCTATCATAACGTTATCAACGACTTCTTAAATTCAGGTAAAGGAAGTAAGTAAGTAAGTAATGTCTATTTAAAGATGGTAACACAGTTAGCATTAAAAAGCTAATCTTCCCTGAGGCCCGCAATTAAAATACAAATTAATAAAATACACACCATAAGTTAATCTAACATTAATCCAATTTCTACAAAGATCCATACCATGTAGACCATCTATATACATGTATATATATAATCAATAAAATTATATGAATTTAATATAAGTAAAGTCAAGAAATACCAGAGGGATATTCGAAGGAGAGAAAAATCGTAACAACTGACAAACTATGGAGAACAACGAAGACAAGACCAAAACAATACATGCACTACAATTAAAAACTAAAAACATATGAACAACATGGACCCCACCAAAAAAACCGGGGGTAGACTCAGGTGCTCCGGAAGAGTAAGCAGTCTCTGCTTCCTGCAGGAGACTCGCCATGCTGCTCATGTCAAATGCGATATGAGGAAGAGATAATATCAATGGAACAGGTCCGTTTTCATTTGGGAAACGCTTTTTTCATACCTGTCAACCAAGTCATGATGACGCCCATAAAACTTTAATAAGGATGACTTCAGCTCAGGAGCAACGTACCCCTGTCTGAGCAACTTTTCTGTCAGAAGCCAGACTCTGTCCAGGAGGTCAATGTATATGTCACAAGCTCTGGAATAACGTATGAGTTGTGAAATATATACTCCATACGCCGGCGCTTCTGGAATATTGCCGCTCAAAAATGGAAGTTGACGATTGGGAAGTCAAAGTCATCCCGTTTGTCGTAAAGTTTTGTATTCAACCTTCCTCTTGTGTCAATTTCGAGGTGAAGGTCAACATAAGATGCAGACTTGGCAATGTCTGTGGTATCCTTAATTTGGAGCTCACTGGGATAGATGAGATGTAAGAAATTCCCAAAACGTGAATTGTTGAGTGATAAGACATCATCTATGTAGCGGAAGCTGAAATTAAAGGTACGGGCTAATTTCTTCTGTTTTTTCTTAAGAAGCCCGTCAAGGAAGTCTGCCTCATATGAGTGAAGGAACAAGTCGGCCAGTAGTGGCGCACAATTATAAACATTGAAACAATAGAATATATCGCCTTCCAATACTGTGACTATAATTTTAACAAATTAAGAAAGCTTCACGGAGCTTTAAGTAATCTGTATAATTTCTTTTGAAGGTTTCTATATTTTTATTCAATTTTAGGTTTGTTGGTAAAGAATTCCATAAAATAACTTCAGAATAGTAAAAACTTTTCTTCGTAATATTTGTATTTGGACAAGGTACAATTAAGTTTCTGCTTTTTGTTGATCGTAAAGAAGGTGATAGTATGAACAGAAAATAAATTAAATAATTGATCGGAGTGTTTTTTCAAAGACATTTCTTTTTCTACAAAATATGTACGGAAAATAAAGTTATTTGTTACACATGATTAGATACAAACGGTAGAGTAGCATGAATAATTCTGAACAACATCAGTAATTAAATGTTTCAGACTATTTTGTATATTTACGGTTGACTTTCATATAATCCCTTTTGATGTCCTGTAAAGCATATTAGCTGTTGCCTTTCATTCCATTATAATACAAACACAAGTTCTACATACGACAAATAAATCTATAACGATTTTACAGTGTGAAACGTTTGCCAAAACAAAATGTTACTAGAAAAGCTTTTTGTATTAATACTTGTTTTCCTGGACGCTGATGTCAAAGCTCAAACCGGCGATGACGTAAAATCATTAATGACCAAACTGTTCACTACAGATGGTTACAACAAAGAAGTCCGTCCAAATCTGAATCAAACCATTCCTTTACAAGTGGACATAGATATGTTCTTGGTAGCAATAAATGGCATCGACGAAGTTACTCAAAAACTCATTACAACTGGATTTCTGGACATTTATTGGACAGATGAGTTTTTAAACTGGAATCCTGCAGACTATGGTAATTTATCAACCATCTATGTTTCACAAAGTAAATTATGGAAACCCGACATTTCTTTGCAAAATGGATTTAAGAAGCTGACTGAACTCGGCAGCAGTTTTATAAAAGTAATAATTTCCAATGACGGATCTTTACGTTGGTCTCCGTTTGAAGTATTTGAGACAAAGTGTAACATAGATATAACAAAATTTCCATTTGATACACAAACTTGTGATATTGTGTTTGTTGTGTGGTCTTATAGTTTTTCTGAAGTTAGAATAAGAAAAGGATCCAAAGGAATCAATTTTTATCAGTTTAAAGGCAACGGTGAATGGGAAGTTGTATCGACCTCAGCAACGGTAGATTCTTCTACAGAGACAACAGTGAAGTTTTCCCTAACTGTTAGAAGAATTTCAAGTTTTTATTTGATAAATGTGGTGGCTCCAGTTATTCTGTTGGCCATATTGAATGTTTTTACATACGTTTTACCAATAGACTGTGGTGAGAAGATGAGTTATTCCGTTACGGTATTCCTATCATTTGCCGTATTTTTATCTATCGTTAGTTCAACTCTCCCGAAAACATCAGGATCAATTTTGGAGTACTACTTAATTTTTCAGCTGGGAATGGGCACTCTTGTGGTAATAATTACTGCTGTAGAACTGAGACTACATTTCTGGTCAAAACCTGTCCCTAGATGGGTTCAAATAGTTCTAAGAGTGTCAAAAGTTAATCGGAATAGGATTGCTACATCCATTTATAAATCAAGTGTCAATGCAGCTGAAGAAAACACAGCAAGCGATGGAAGAAAAGATATAAAAACCAGCAAAATAATGTGGCAAGATATTACAGCAAAACTAGACATGATTCTCTTTTGGTTTTCTCTGTCGTTAGTCCTTGTTATGACTGTAATTGTTTTCGTTAAACTACAATATTGATTTAATACAAGGTCTGGTATTTTTCTTTTGTGTGTGTGTGGGGGGGGGGGGGGGCGTGAGAGGAGTAGTTATTACTTATAGATATGATTTATAAACATGTGCTATCTAATATATATATTAGGGGGGGGGGCGTGAGAGGAGTAGTTATTACTTATAGATATGATTTATAAACATGTGCTATCTAATATATATATATATTTATTCAGATCTTTATTTTAATAGAGGAAATGTAGTTCACACTTTATAAATTCTGAGCATTAAACCCGAACATAAAGGTTTTCCCCAATTGAAACCTTTACTATCATAAAAAGAATTTGAGGAACAACACAAATCAAAGGATTTTATAATTTGAAAACTCGTAAAAAACCACTGCGTTTAATTCATACAGCAAGTCCAGGAATTTCATTTTATCCTCGCCTCATCCCCTTACCTGAAATTCCGTGAGCATAGTAAGCATGTAAGAGACGCTTACATTTTCGACTCCGTTTTGAGTTCCTGCAGTTTATGAAAGTTCTATTCGCATGTTTTTTTTGTCTGATAGTTGACTTGTGTCTACTTTATCTTGCTGTAGGATATGAGCTCTTGGCTGATTGTTGAATATTCGACAGTGATTTTCAATCAACAAATAAAGGATTTTATAGGCTGTTTTTGTTGTTCCAGTATGGCAAGGTTTAATTCCTCATATAACACCTTACTTTAAGATCTATGTCCATGTTGTTATATGCCTTGTCTTGACATGGAATGTGAATTTAATATTACGTTCAAAGTGCCCTCTGGATTAATCTCCATCAGGTAATTCAAGTAAGGAAAGTTTTAGACAGCCGAATAATAACAAGACGATTCAATAAAAACATTCTTGCCTAGAATAGTTCCAATTTTTTAAAAGAATTTTTGGTCTTCCTGTCTATTTTGCGAAAATGCAAAGTCTATGACTATACATATGTAGTGTATTTGAATCGTGCCGAAGTTCGGAGTTTGTCTTCCCATTGTTTTTATCTTTTTATACTGGACATATCGGTGTTAGAAATAAAACTTTCAGCTACTTATGCTAATAATTATCCACCCCTAAAGCATGGGCAAGAGTAAAAAAAATATATGTCACTATTTCAAAAAATATATTTATTTTCAGCTGTACTCAATGCTGTAAATATGTAAAGCCTAAACTGTGATCTAAATTATTGTAGAGTATGGAAGGGAATATCCGCCATAATTATACATTTCTTAATTTGTAAAATGCAGTTTCTTAATTTGTAAAATGTAACTTCTTAATTTGTAACATGTATTTTTTCCATCCGTTACATGAATTTCTACATTTCTTGATTTGTGAAATGTAACTTCTTAATGTGTAAATACAATTTCTTACTTTGTTAACGTATTTTCTTCGTTCGTTACATGAAATTCTACATTTGTTAATTTGTGAAATGATATTTCTTTATTTGTTCAATTAAATTTCTTCATTCTAAATCGTAACTATGAAATTATAAATTTCTTAATTTGTAAAATGGAATTTCTATGTTTGTATAGGACGTATATTTGTTTTTCAATCGAAATATTAAAACTCTCTATCTGTGAAATGTAAATTCTTGGTTTGAGTCACGTTTTTGGAAAATGTGTCAATGTAATTATTTCCGCTGACAGCAAATGGGAAGTTCCGTTTCTCAAGAAAAACTACAAGTTACAAATCAAGAAGTTACAAATCAAGAATGAAATAGTTCCACAATATTCCGCACGAGGGCGCTATTATCGTTACCAGAAACCATGGATCCATCATATATATACTCCATATTATAAAAAATAAAATATGTAAGTGTCCTAATTTTCTGTCCATATCTAGACAGTTTAGCAATAGATACATGCACTGTTTCGATTAAGGGGGGAGTAGGGGCTCCCTTTCATCAAATGAACTTCATGTTCATGATGTAACAAAAACATGGTTCTTTGTAGAAAATTACTACTAAAGACGTTATCATGTAGTTCTAGCCCCGCCTCAATCTATCCCCAGCCTATCCGACCACAGCAAATGAGTCCCCCTAGCAGACCCTTCCCCAGAACTTATACACAAGAATCCGGGACAACGTCTTTAGTAGTAATTTTCTACAAAGAACCATGTCTTTGTTACATCATGAACATAAAGTTCATTTGATGAAAGGGAGCCCCTACTCCCCCCTTAATCGAAACAGTGCATGTATCTATTGCTAAACTGTCTAGATATGGACAGAAAATTAGGACACTTACATATTTTATTTTTTATAATATGGAATATATATATGATGGATCCATGGTTTCCGGTAACGATAATAGCGCCCTCGTGCGGAATATTGTGAAACTATTTCATTCTTGATTTGTAACTTCTTGATTTGTAACTTGTAGTTTTTCTTGAGAAACGGAACTTCCCATTTGCTGTCAGCGGAAATAATTACATTGACACATTTTCCAAAAACGTGACTCAAACCAAACAACCAAGAATTTCATTTCACAGATAGAGAGTTTTAATATTTCGATTGAAAAACAAATATACGTCCTATACAAACATAGAAATTCCATTTTACAAATTAAGAAATTTATAATTTCATAGTTACGATTTAGAATGAAGAAATTTAATTGAACAAATAAAGAAATATCATTTCACAAATTAACAAATGTAGAATTTCATGTAACGAACGAAGAAAATACGTTAACAAAGTAAGAAATTGCATTTACACATTAAGAAGTTACATTTCACAAATCAAGAAATGTAGAAATTCATGTAACGGATGGAAAAAATACATGTTACAAATTAAGAAATTACATTTTACAAATTAAGAAACTGCATTTTACAAATTAAGAAATTGAATTTTACAAATTAAGAAATGTATAATTATGGCGGATATTCCCTTCCATAGTAGAGCAAAGCCAAATGTCAATATCACTAAAAAGATTTCATATAAATTAAATGTTAACGGTAATATAACTGAGCACATATTCTTTCTTTTTGTCAGAAAATTCCAACACATTGGTATGATAGTGATTTCTTATTTTTATGCTTCTAAACAATTTCGGGTATTCACAAATCTGTCAGTCCGTCCAAAACAAATCGTTACTTGATAATTTTGGTTTGACTCGGCATGCATCTTTTCACCTTTGATCATAAAATTCAGGTCAGCATCTTGTCGATATCGTTTAAACGTTATTATCTTTGAAAATGTGATTTTTGGAAAATCAGCAACCTTGATAGTTTCCGTATGACATACATATTTCTATTTTGGAATGAATTGACGATAGAATACAGTACAAAATTGATTTTTCAAGTAGAACACGTTGTCAACTTGTAGTAATAGATTTATGAAGAAAAGAAAATACGTACATGAAGTACACACCTTAATATTATTATGATTGCTTTCCTCTCAATTAACAAATAATTTCTCTCGGTAATACAAAGAAAGATGATGAATTGATTGCGTACGAATGTCGCCTTAACTTTCATCACATAATTTTCTACCAAGCAAAAAAAAAAAAAAAAAAAAAAAAAAAAAAAAATGAAAACAGAAGAATTTAAGTGTAACATTTCTGGTATATCCTCATTTTTATCAAAATTTTATCAAAACCTGTTTCCTTCAGCTGACTCATCCAAAGATACTAATATTAAATATAGTAAATTTATCAGGGGCAGGTCCAGGTGAGGGCGTAATAGGCGTGTTGGATATGGCAATTTATCAAATTCATTAATTAAACACATACTCTCATACTCTGATTTCTTTTTAAAGCAAGTCAGGAACCGTTACATTAGCGCATTTCACAATTATTTTATGTTTTTTAGCAAGAAAAAGGTCGAAAAAAATTATTCGCCTCGCTCCGCTCGGTAAAGTATTATTGTACGCCCCCCCTCAAATATCCTGGAAACGCCCCTGTTTATACTATGCTATACTATACTAATTTCAAGGAGTTACCTCTCATCAGCAGCATTAAAACCGAAACCTTTGGAAGACCAAAAACCCAACTTATTTTAAACAAGAAGTACTCATACCAAAAATACCGAAATAGGAAGCCAAATTTCAGCTAAGGAGATCTACCATGTGCAATACAAGGAATGAACCCTTAGTATTTCTATTATTTTTTAATTTTGCTAAATACTGGTAATTTTTGTACCAAATCAATGAATAATCATGTCACACAAGTCTGACGACTGGGTTGGCGAATACCCTAGGGGACCTAGGGTCCACCATGCAGAGGCATCGTCCCAGGAGTTCCAAAATAACAATCCAAAGATACTAATAAATTGTTAATATAAAAGAATGACCGTTGTACCTTTTTCCTGTGTGAATTAAAGAGGAGAAAAATCTTCATCGGGATCTAATAAAACGTGTATTGCATCCAGATGGCACATACGACCTTGGACTTTAGAGAATCTTTTACATGGTTGTCACCGAGCGTAACAATTTTGATTGGTAAAAAAATGATTAATAAAAAAAATTGCATTGATGGAGCACAAGTAATTGGTATTTTTTTAACAACATTTTAGACTTTTGTCATGCATGTTGTTACGAAAATTGGCATCGTCTAAAACCCACAGTCGGTGGAGCTTACGCTTTGCTTCCACATACCGACCGTGGGTCAATTCATTCATTTTTTCTCGTTTTCATGAATATTCATGAATCAAATTGACCATTGAACTTGCTGCTAACAATAATGGAATTCTCCACTTTGGAGATTTTACAATAGTGATTTTCTCCACTTTGGAGATTTTGACAATAGTGATGTTCTCCACTTTGGATATTAAGAAGTTCTTTTGAAAGTAAAACGGTGCCCATATGCGTAATGCAGTTGATGAATTTTTGTGGTATAGTGATTTTTTCACGCGGTCATTAATGCATTCTCTTTGAAAGTATGAAAACTTGTTTACTTTGTTTGAAAACTATATCGAAAATACACTTGAATTGCGTACCGGCGATGACATATATCTTGACCCAAAGCTCGCTTTTTAACTGTCACTTGATTGGCTGTATTGCCATTACAGAATCGTAAGGAAACCAATCAAAATGGTTCATGAATATATTAATGAGAACGAGAAAAAATGAATGAATTGACCCACGGTCGTTAATTGGAAGCCATGGAATATTGGATGAGACCTGTCTAAGTATATAAGGAATGAAATTAGTATGCTTGCGCTATTCGTGACTGCCTCTGCTGGTGGTCGCCAAGGGTATCATCACCCTCTCAGTAGTCATTACTTCGAAAGTGACATGTTTTTTTCACAACTTTAAAAGCATTGGCAAACATGTTTAGATACGTTTGAATTCATTGCTCACAATGGTGGTTTTCTAAATGTTTGTCGTGAGCGTACCCGATGGCAGTTAATCAAGTAACAAGCATGCAAGATATTTAGTATCTGTTTGTTTTGGAAACGAATAAGGATTATCCCTCTCATGCAAAGCTCTGTCCTGAAAGTATTTTTCAGTTATAGTGTTTTGGGCATTTTGCAATTTAAATATCTTATTTGCCGTTTCAGCTTTCTCCAGCTACATTTTTTAAAGCATTGAACTCTACTATAATGAAACAGAATGTAGAAATAGAAAATAGTAAAATGTATATCTAACTCTTCAAATAGTATTTTATAATGTACATTTCTGTATTTGTTTATCAAATGAATTAATTCTTAGACAAGTACCATGTGCACTACACATTTTACATGGGACTAAATACATAGATACCAAATATCCTGTTATGATATGACAGTAACTTCAGCTGTACAGTTTGTATAATTTTATTTAAGTACCCAATATAAAATCAAGACGCTTATTAACCTCTTTTATATGAAATCAAATGCATTACAGCAAGATGTTGTAGAAGACTTCTGTAACCTATATACGGATGTTGTTACATCAGGGTTTCAGGGAACCGATTGATGCGTTGAAAATATAGTCGAACTTTGTTGATATTTTTTGCTTTTTACAAACGACATCGGTCTTCAAGTATACAAAAAATTGCGCACGTTTGTAACAATGATTCAGTCGATTCAAAAGTCGGGTACAGTACCTAATTTGATACCAACTGTTTAAATTTTATAAAGGAAATGAAAAAATTTTTTCTCTTTCATGTGGAGTCCCATTCAAATGTACAAAAATTATACAAGTAAGCAAATTATGTGCGTGTGCAAAATGCAAATTTGCAATGCCTTTACAGATTCATTTCTATCTGGTGTAGGGACGAGATCAAAAGTTCAATGTAGGATAAAAAACTTGATTCAAATAGTTTTTTCACTGACCCCCCCTCTTAACTTAATTTGGGAAAAATTGATTGACCAATATAGGCATATGCTTTGAGAGTATACTTTTTGTATCATGGGTCCTGTTTTTCCTCAACAATGTATGTGTGTTCTGTATATTGACTTGGACATCAATTGAATCCGTATTTTTCAATCCGAAAATCGATGTCGGATAACAAAACTTGCAGCGATTTTTACCCCCACCCCAAACAATTTGAATTAAGTTTTTTTTTATCCTACATTGAACTTTTGATCTCGTCCCTAATGGTTATTATTTCAAATATTATCCTGTAAAAAGTCTATGTTTCCGGCCTTCTAAGATGGTGGGAAAATGAAACATGCATCAAACGTTTTTAGAAAATTGCGTTTTGAAGAAATTTGTAGGAAATAGGACCCATTCCTAAGGGTATTTCTTGGCTTCGTCAACTGGGCATTATCTTTCACTTGTCGGCATAGCTGTCACTTGTGTTTTTGTGTTTTGTTTTGAATAGGGCTTTTCAAGTTTCTAAATGTTCGCTTTTTATTATACATCTTGGTAAATGATGTTTCTAAATCAGAAAACAGAAACAATAATAAATTATCGACGTGAAATATAAAATGGTCTTTTGGCATGGTGACAAAATACTAAGGTCATAAATCTAATTGTTAAAAATGGACAGGAATAGGAAACGTTTATTTCCTTCTATTACATGTACTATGATGGAATTTCTATCAGACGAAAATGACAGCTTACAGAATACACATTATTCTGATGTCTTTTTGTACTTTCCTCCAACTCACTAAATTGGCATCAACCTTATCAGGAAGAATATGTCAGACATCATACGGGTATGCTCTTATTCTAATTTTTTTTCAAAACTGTACATAGAAACAATGGTATTTTAGTCTTCATAAAACTATGTAAACTGATAACTAAACTATTTAAAATATATACGCTTGGAGGTTGCATACATCATAGCTACACTAGGTTTAGTCATATTCAGCAAGTTATTTTATGTATAAAGAATTTTCTGAAATAGAAAGGTGAGAGTTTAATGTTCGGTTACAGGCATCACCACAAATATTTGTATAAATACTGCACTCTGCTAATTAACATTATTGCCGGTTTCTATTTGTTTATTTTCATTTTGTCATCTTTGTGCTTTCTGTTAAAGTTAATTTGAATCTGTTAATTTGATGGAAATTTTAAAATGGTTTGGATATTACTTAACTCGTGCATTCTTTACGTACTTTTTATTTTTTTCATCTTTCAGCCTCCGCCGTTGTTGTTCTCATTTTTATGATTCCAATGGAGTATGCGTTGGTAAGATATAGACTGCTACTAATTTTAGCTCACCTGCCAAAAGCGTCGTCGGAAACCCAGTGCCGATAGTGCTTACTATATGGTACACTTACCAGTTTGTTTCCGACGGTGGACCAAAGGTCATTGTGATTCATTACATCACTTGTCATTCACCTTTACATTTAAATCTGCTTTGAAACAAAATAGAGTCCGGTAATTCCTTCCTCCAAGTAGAATGTCCGTTTTTACTAAAAATGAAAAATAAAGACTAAAAATTTGCCACTCTGAGACTATCTTGGGGATTGAGGCCAAATTTTTACGGAATGGTCCTCAGGGGTTCTCTTTCGGTAAAAAAAGTTTCTGGTGCAATTTGGTATAATGATTCTTCGGTGTCATATTTTTAAAATTCTGTTTTTTTTATATAAAATCTTCTGGTGGTTTATTATTTGTAGTACTTACTGAAGTCAAACTTACATCATATTCATTTAATGCAAATTATTTAATCTACTGAACCCTTCCAGTAAAATAGGTTGCCGCTTTCTAAGGCTAGACAATTACCTACACCTTCCGAAAGGACAAATATAAAGATTTTGTGTCTGATTTAAGATTATGTAAGGTGCCATTTATAATAACACATATTCCGGAGATTGGAACAAACCTTAAAATATTCCTAATAATGGTCATATTGAGACGACTTTGTTCACTAATATTTTGCACTTTTTAAATGGTTAATTTAATTTCAGTTTCGTGGATAAATCACAATAACAATAAAAATAGAAATATAGAAATAGGCCTATAGGAATATAGGAAAAAACAAATTTTTAAAAACATTTTTCTTAGAATGTAAACTAATCCACAACTTGCTTTCATTGCAAAAATAAATTGAATGTTAATAGTGTTGTTGGTCTCAAAATATTATCAAAAAAAAGTTTTTTAAAAGATTTTTTTGTAATGATTTCAGAATATAATGTTTATTCGATGTTTATTCATAAACAAAATATCCAAAATGGAGGCGTATAGATTAATCCCTGATCTCTAGCGGCCTTCTTCGATAATTATTACAGTCGGAGTATATAATTTGTGGGAAAAGGATAGCCCCCAAAATTGGCATTTCATGCAAAATATTTCAGTAGATATGGCCGAGATATTTCAAATCATTTCCATATCCAAACTAGCCCGATTTCAGGGGGTAGTACCTACCGATATGAATATTTCATTTCATTTAGGGACTAGATTAAAAGTTCAATGTAGGATAAAAAAACTTAATTCAAGTAGTTTGGGGGTGGGGGTAAAAATCGCTGCAAGTTTTGTTATCCGACATCGATTTTCGGATTGAAAAATACGGATTCAATTGATGTCCAAGTCAATATACAGAACAAACATACATTGTTGAGGAAAAACAGGACCCATGATACAAAAAGTATACTCTCAAAGCATATGCCCATATTGGTCAATCAATTTTTCCCAAATTAAGTTAAGAGGGGGGTGGGGGGGGGGGGGGGGTCGGTGATAAAATTATGTGAATTAAGTTTTTTATCCTACATTGAACTTTTGATCTCGTCCCTTATTGATCGTGGCAAAATGAAATATTCATATCGGTAGGTATTACCCCCTGAAATCTGGCTAGTTTGGATATTTTACTCCATTATATCTATTAAAAACTTCTTTCTCTGTATCTTAAACGCGAAAAGCCAAGGACAACAGGGAAATGATTGGCTCAGTTCTCCTACCTCGATATCTCAAATTATTTGCCGTAGGAGTATCGGGGGATACAATCCCGATTCCGATGCAAATAACTCGACAATTTACTGCAAATACTATTTGAAATATATGACTGCCGTTACTCAGCGGAACAAAGGTTGTCTGTCCCCCTTAAAAAAATATTACTAAATTTACTAAAAGAAAAAAAAAACAGCAAAAAGTGATATTGAGATTTCGCATAAATGTTTAAAAAAAACAACTTTCTTACGGCCTTTGAATGATAAATTAAATTTAGAGAGCGAGACAGACTAGTTATAATGATTTCAACGACTATCAAAATCATATGCACATATGAACCATTATAAATTCCATTAATTAAAGAGCATGATGACGTTAATCAAGTGTTTGTTTGACTCATTGAAAGTAAAAGAAAAATATCACTTGGTGTATCAAATTATTCTGGTCGTCAGCCTTGCCTGACATGATTATTCATTGATTTGTTACAGAAATTACCAGTATTTAGCAAAATTCAAAAATAATAGAAATAATAAGGGTTTATTCCTTGTATTGCACATGTAGATCTCCTTAGTTGAAATTTGGCTTCCTATTTCGTTATTTTTGGTTATGAGTACTTCTTGTTTAAAATAAGTTTGGTTTTTGGTCTTCCAAATGTTTCGGTTTTAATGCTGCTGATGAGAGGTAACTCCTTGAAATGCGTCATTTACAGCATAGTATAAATTTACTATATCTAATATTAGTATCTTTGGATTGTTATTTTGAAACTCCTGGGATGATGCCTCTGCATGGTGGACCCTAGGTCCCCGAGGGTATTCGCCAACCCAGCCGTCAGCCTTGTCTGACACGATTATTCATTGATTTGTTACGGAAATTACCAGTATTTAGCAAAATTCAAAAATAACAGAACTACTAAGGGTTCATTCCTTGTATGGAAAACATGGTAGATCTCCTAAGCTGAAATTTGGCTTCCAATTTCGGTATTTTTGGTTATGAGTACTTCTTGTTTAAAATAAGTTTGGTTTTTGGTCTTTCAAATGTTTCGGTTTTAATGCTGCTGATGAGAGATAACTCCTTGAAATGCGTCGTATACAGCATAGTATAAATTTACTATATCTAATATTAGTATCTTTGGATTGTTATTTTTATCTCATATCAGCTGTACTATGATCTATGTCAAAATTCAAACTATAAGACACATATAAAGCAGTTGGAAATTCCTACTGCGAATCTGCGTTTTCAGACTTGTTTATCAAAACTTAAGAAATATAGTGATACATGGGGACTTGAAGTAAATACAAAAAAATCAAAGTCTATGTTTTTCAATAATACTGGTAGACTAGAACCCTTTACCTTTGTATATAATAATAATAATTTAGAAAATGTCAGAAAATAGTCTTATCTTGGCATAGTTTTCAGTAATAATGGTAGCTTAAATATAGCAAAACACGAACTTTATCAAATGGGACTCAAAGCTTATTTTAAATTCCGTAAATGTTTTGAACATTATAAACCTAAGATCAAAACTTTAATTCACGTATTTGATCATACAATAAAACCGGTCTTGTTGTATGGAAGTGAAATATGGGGTATGTTCCCACCAAATAAATTGTCAGAGGCCTATTTAAGTAAGCTCTGCAATGAATTGACAGCAGAGAAAATTTACATAAAATTTTGTAAGTATATTAATTTAGCAACTAATTTAGCTGTAAGGGGGAACTTAGTAGATTCCCATTATTTCTAGAGTTAATTTTTAATATGATTAAATATTTCATCCGCCTAACAAGCACTGATTTTACTGGTCTTATTTCTGATGCTTATATAGAATCAAGACGACTTCACACCGAAAATAAACCATGTTGGTATAAATCTGTAAGTGAAATCTTGGATTTTTTTAAGATTGATATTAGTAAAATAATCAAATTAAAATCTGGACTAAAAGGATATTTATTCCTGTTATTTTGCAAAAAATATAAAGATGCATGGAAGAGTTTTAACTTTTTAACTTTTTAATATAACAGATCTAGGACAGGGGGTAATAAGCAAGGATAAATTGTATTATGAACCATACTTAAATTGGGGAAATTATTGTCAGAGAAAAACAATAACCAAATTTCGTATAAGCTGTCATAATTTAGAAATTGAAAGGGGGAGGTATAAAAACATTCCAGCTGATCAGAGAACATGTAAATTATCCATTTTCTGTTAGAATGCAATGCATTAAGTTCAGTTAGAAAGACTATAATTAATGAAATCATATTAAAGTATCCAGACTTAAACCAGTTGGACAACAAGCAAAACTTTATATGGATTCTTACGACAAACAGCACTTTTATTTATAGTCAGCTGCATCTGCTTTTGACTAAACTGTTCATTGCCAGAAATGATATTCTTAACAACAGTCAAAATTGAATAAACAACCACAGTTCTACGTGACAGTTACACATTAAATAATTATTATAGTTATTATATTGATTGATAATCTTATTATTATCTACCTTTTATTAAAGATTCATGATTAAAATCCTTACCATATATATATATATATATATATATATATATATATATATATATATATATATATATATATATATATATATATTAAATGAGAATTATTTATCCCGCCTTTTGCCAATACTTCGGAGCTCTGCCTCTTGTTGCATGTTGGACCAGTACGAGTACAAAAGTCGGATCACTGTGCTTGTTTGTAACATTTATTACTATTATTATTTATTTGTACAGCTCTGTATTGGGCGTCGTAATTGACAATAAAGTATTTGTTGTTGTATAAGAGCGACGCAACAAAAAATAAAAATCCAAAGACACTAATATTAGATATAGTAAATTTATACTATGCTGTAAACTCATATATCGCATTTCAAGGAGTTACCTCTCATCAGCAGCATTAAAACCGAAACATTTGGAAGATCAAAAACCAAACTTATATTAAACAAGAAGTACTCAACCAAAAATACCGAAATAGGAAGCCAAACTTCAGCTAAGGAGATCTACCATGTGCAATACAAGGAATGAACCCTTAGTATTTCTATTATTTTTGAATTTTGTTAAATACTGGTAATTTTTATAACAAGTCAATGGATAATCATGTCAGACAAGTCTGACGACTGGGTTGGCGAATACCCTCGGGGACCTAGGGTCCACCAGCAGAGGAATCATCCCAGGAGTTTCAAAATAACAATCCAAAGATACTAATATTAGATATAGTAAATTTATACTATGCTGTATACGACGCATTTCAAGGAGTTACCTCTCATCAGCAGCATTAAAACCGAAACATTTGGAAGACCAAAAACCAAACTTATATTAAACAAGAAGTACTCAACCAAAAAATACCGAAATAGGAAGCCAAACTTCAACTATAAATTATGCAATACTACCAGGAATGGAAATTATGACATAAACAACGCTGATCATTTCCTAGGTGTATTTTACAAAATAACAAGAAAAAAAGTAAAAAGAAAAAAACGCTTACCCAAAATATCACCTCCTAAATAATGTGTAATGATTGATTACTATTCTCTAAAACCACCAATGGAATTGCGACAAGCATAGCCTCGGGTTTTCTTCAAATTGTCATTTTATGCAGTTCCATGACCATGCAAATTACAAGGATTTTTTCGGTTTATGTTTCTCTTCCATACGAACACCAGTGGCCGGTTTCACGAAGCTATCCTAAGACCTGTCATAAGATATATCTTAGGATCCTCTTGTGACTATCTTAGACCTCGTCTCGAAGCTGTCTTAGGATAATCTTAGCAAAGATGTCCTAAACGTGTTGCAAGTTAAATATTAACAGGAAGTTATGAAAAAACTAATATAAATGAAGTATGTGTTTCCAAATATTGCTAAACATATTGATGACTATTCCCTAATTGGATAATCACATAATTCGAAAATTGATTTTTAAAAAGAAAAAAATGAAGTGTAATTATAAAGAATCCAATAAACAGGTACCAACATACGTATAAAAATTAAAATACAAAATGAAAAAATCAAAGTACTGAAGTACTGAACATCAGAGGACCTCAAGTTATGTTGGATTATTGATAAATGACAGGTGTTTATATAGTATCTGCCAGACAGATGTTCACCTTACAATATAGTATACATAATATAATTTGCTATCATATCTGAGATACTGTCTTATAGTAAGAAACTTATCTTTGTGAATTATCCATGAAATGTTGACGTGCTCAAATGAGAACTGCTAGATTGGCATTATGACCGTATAGTTGCACACTTGCAAAAATCTTTAGCTTATTACTTATGACAGAGAATCAACATAGCAAATATTTTTTTGACTAGTCACTGAATTATGAGAAAGAGGTCAAGACAATCATATTAAAACAGATAAATTGTAATATTTGGGTGAAAGATACCACATGAACAGTAAACTCATATATCGATAATATTATGTCTAAAACTGAAAAAGACAAATAAGAGTACACTAGAAACAACATAGAAAACTAAAGCCTGAGCAACTTAACCCCACCAATAGTTGGGGTGATCTCAAGTGCTCTGGATGGGTAGTAGCAATGAGATGATTTTGCACCATACATATAGATCACAACTACAATATGAATGCGTCGGTCCTTAGAGGCCTGTAAAACAGGGCTTGTAATTTTTTGGTGTATATCTTTTGATTTTCTGTTTGTACATTGATGTGGCCATTAATTTTCTGATTTATATTGTTTAATATTTGTCATTTCATGGTTATATCTAACTGATTTTAGTATAGTTTTTTTCTGATTGTAAAGATGTTGTATGGTTAGCTTTATTTCTTTTTCATCATTTTGTTTCTGTGTCTGATTACCAATCATACCTCCCTTTTCGTTTCTTTTTTTTTAATAATGACAACAGTTTGGTTTCAATTTTCATTTATATATGTAACAATATAAAACAGTATATATATAATCTCATATTACATCATTAATATTGGTCATTGTTGGAATGTATTCATTTTTAACAATGTACTGTAAAAGTGCTATTTTCTAACAGGTACTTAGTATTATGGTTATTGTGATATCACTTATTCAAAGGACACAGTTCATTTATAGCCCAAAACGGTCTAAAATATAAATCTTACAGTTAAACTCCAAATAGTTCACAATTTGGTCGATTTCAAATGTATTAACGCTCAATAAATCAGTTCTTTCATAATAGTACATTACATTCTCCAAATTAGGCCCATTTTGTCCAAATATAATGATTTGGTGCAATTTTCAGACATGAAAGCTTTAGGAAAATTTGGCCACCATCTACAATCCAAAATGTTTTGTAACCAAAAGACTCAAAATTTGATAAAGAATTCATCAAAATAAAAACTTTTCGGAATTGTATGGCAGCCATGGTTAATTATGCCAAAACATAAATTTCAGACAAAATTGACCAAAAATACAAATAATGTATAATTATGGGGTCATAGCTTCAAGATATTTAATAGTAGGTGCCAAAATAGTATATTTCAGTCTTAATAGAATTATCACAAGTATTTCTATTTGAAATTTGTAATCGCTTGACCAATTTAGGGCCATTCTAACCCTTCGTGAACCTCTATTTTCCTATAATATGTAGTAAATTTCTAATTGATATTCCTTAAAATATTCACATATACCAAAATACATTTTATTATATTACATTTAACGAGAAACATTTTACATGATCCCATATATTTGATTTAATCCAGTTATATATATGCTAAGCATACAGTTATAATGACTTTCAAATGTAGGACTATATTATATGAACAGAATTGAGCATTTTATTATTTATTTAGCATATCTGTTATGTTTTCAAATCATTTATCTGTATGCTGAGCTAGCATTTGTATAGTCTCTTAATATTCTAAAATGGATTAAAAGGATCACATGTGTTACAATCAAACTTTGGATTGACCATTAGATAACTTTAAAAAATGTCATAACTGGTATATATAAACATTTGGATTTATTATTGTATTATCCATTGAATTCATGCTATTTCCATTTAATACAGTTCAATAGACTATCTATACCTATTATTAATAGTAAAAAATGCAAAAAACTATAAATATATACATTGGACTAACATATATACATTATTCATAAAAATTAATCATTTATCAAACTTCAAAAAGTTCATCACATCGCATAGCATATACATGTATACATGTAGTTGTACATAACTCTAAACTATATATAACAGTAAATAATTTGTGAATGTATCAGTGGTACTTGCTTGCATATTAGTTACTATGGGACACGTCTCTAGAATAGTGAAAGAATCACCATTCAATTTTGCGTTTGATTATTTTTTTTTGTGGGAATGAGCACTTTAAAATAAATAGTGTTTTGTTTAACATTTGTCTGCGGCAAATAAGAGTTCGAAATATTATTAAGATAGTAAAAATATTTCCACATATAAATGGAAATATAACTATAATGATAAGAGGGACACAATCCAAATTTTAAATTTATCTGTTTTTTTTTTGGTGATAATAAACATTGTTTATATATTTAATAACATTCAGTTGAGCCATATTAATATTATAAAACGGAAATCACTTTCATGATGAACAGAGATTTACATACAGACAGACAACGGTAACATTGACTGCCCCCATCGGCTTAGCAAAAAGGGCATTAACATTGTAATGACTAGTATAGATGCATTGGGAATGAGAACAGCATTATTCATGCATTGACAATCTTGTCTACATATATATATCCAAACAGTAGTTCATAGCATACAGTTTTAGTTCAAAAATCTATATATATATATATTCATCCGCAACAACAATTTTTCGGTACGTCATTGATATTAAAGATTGTTTGATTAATATACTAATATTTCTAACGACAAAACATTTTCATATTATTAATTTGGATTTAAAAAAAAAATCTGAGTATTCATTGAAAACATGAATTTAAAAGAAGCGATAAGGAATTTTATTTTGCACTATATAATGTCCCCGGGTCTATAATTTTTATAGGTCGGTTATCATTCCAAAACTAATTTAAATATATGCATATATGCAAATAAGCGGGAAATTTAGGCGATGGCAATACACCCGAGGCCCTGACGGTCCTCTGATGTAAAAAGAATGAAATAATAACTACATTTTTTATACAAGTGAGTTAAGTTCAATTTGTCACTGTATCGGTTATAAAAAGGTTAAAGGATAAAATCATGCATACTTGATATCAATATACGGAAGCCCATTTAGGACCTACCAAAAATATAAATTTGAATTCGAAATCACGAATTATACAATTTGTTATAACGATTTTAATCCGTTATCACGAATTATAAAATTTGTGATAACGAATTTAATCCGTAATCACGAATTACAAAAAAAAACTGTGATAACGAATTACACAAATTCGTGATAACGAATTATACAATTCGTAATCACGTTTTTAATCCGTTATCACTAATTAAAAAAAACTGTGATAACGAGTTTAATCCGTTATTACGAATTACAAAAACTGTTATAACTAATTCCAGAAATTCGTTATCACGAATTTAATCTGTGATAACGAATTCTACAATTCGTGATGTCGAATTCAAATTGTATTTTTGGGAGGTCCTAAATGGGCTTCCGTATAAATACATCGAATGTTCATTGTTGTTAAATCATTTTAAATATTCCGTCGACATATAAAGACACAGTTATGATCCTAAGACCACCATAAGACACCTTCCGTGTAGTCCTAACTTTATGACCAACTTAAAGAGATGTCCTAAGTAAGGACCACTTTGTGAAACCGACTTAGGACTAAGATATGTCGTAAGAAAATCCTAAGACATGTCTTAGTCATAAGACAACTTTGTGAAACTGGCCCCAGATCTTTATGCATTTCTACTTTTTAAAAATCAATAGATTCCTAGTGTAAACAATGAGCTAACTGTTATTTGAATGTTGAAAAGTTACCTTCAACAGATAAATAAAACATTCTCTAAAACTAACTTGACAACCAGATATAATTTCTCTGATCTTCCACTAGGCACCTGTGACGGGTCACGGGAGCTCAACCCACAGAGCTGCCTAACGCGTCTCCAGGTGGTGGATAGGGGATAGCGGAGACCCTCTCGTTTGGGGGTTGTCAGGTCATAATACGGAAAGCCTGACCGCGGACCATAGTGGTTAACGTGTTTGGAGAATGCCACACTCTCTGCACGACCTCTTCTGTAGTTTTCGAAAAAGGGTAGGCTGGTGGCTGCTACAAGAATGCTAAATTATCCGACCCTACCCAATCATCTTCCTTTTACAATGGCATTCAAAATTGGTTTCTCTTAGTGTCCAATCACGCCCCTGTTTGAATTGTTTGAAAAATTGAACTGGTTCTCGTCCTGAATAAGCATGCAATATTTGCCACTAGACGTTAAGCAACAATGAATGAATTAATCAATCAATCTGATCTTCCATAAGGAAAAAAATATCTCAAGTATGGATATTAAGACAGGTAGTTATTGCAACAAGTGTTGAAAATAAGAATTCGTGAAAAGATTAAGCAGTTACTATGGCACAAGTCGATCAACTTGCACTTTATCTATTGGTTTGATAGCAGATCGGCGTTTAGACGGGCGCCCATAAACAATTTCTTGACAATATCTCTCAGGTTTGCCAAAACCAAAACCTCTATAACCTACCAATTTTTAAGAGACTAAAATATGTTTATTTTGTATTTTTTCATAATACTGATAATGTTATTTTTAAACTTTCGTGCGTATCTTTTTTTCTGCAATCGTCTAATAGTTATTGCTGTTTAATCAGCAGAAATTCTTGTTTTTCAATTGCAAATTATAAATAGAATACAAAATCTATTCCAGAATGTCCAGTTGGTTATACTTCAGAAATAGGCGACCAGAGTCATAAATGTACGAAACCATTCTATGGACACCGATGTGCTTGGAGATGCGATTGTAATCAGGGTTACGAGTACGTTGAAATTTTGAATGGAAAATAAGATGCAAGTGTAAAACATATCATACAATTTAGTCAAATTGATATACCTATCAATGCAATTGGAGAGAAAACCGTCACTTTTAAAACTGCCCCCCTAGCGCCCTGGTGGGAGGCCCTGGGATGGCGAAGCCCCAAGTAATCTCCTCAATTTTAGCAAATTAGCTCTTAATACGAGATGTTCGAAAGTGTTTATTCCCATTTACTGTATTTGGTGTTTGTTACTGGAAATAACTGCCGAAAATCTGCAGTATTCATTCATATATAGATTAATGAAAAACTCAGTTCTTAAATGAAAATGCACGAAATTAATACATGTATATAGTAGTAATATATTACAAGTAAATTACGCCCTATATATATCGTACTAATTGCTATGTAATGCTGTCAATAGCAAATAATACATGTCCATTTTTTTGCGAACAGATACCTAAGCCCCTGGTGTATATATCTTATTAAAGTTTAAAATTTACATTGTTTAGATAATACCTAAAATCAATAAAATAGATAACCATTTGGAAAACAGGACATTGAGATAAATAACAACAATCGGAATATCCCCTAAATTTCTTCAGTCGGTCACATTATGAGCTTTACGCTTTACTATTTTGTTGAAACCGTACGACCGCTTGACTTTATATACAAGACCACATAATAGACACAAGGAAAGTTAAAGAGGCCCCAATGATTCTCTAGTCCTGTTTCCGCATTAAAATTCCTACGTTTCCGCATTTTTATAGTACTCTTTTCCGCATTGTTTTTACATTGATTTTGTTAAAGGTTATTTACGTTTCCGCATTTTAATTTTTAATGTATGCCTCTTCCGTTTGCCAGGTAAACCTGTTGCCGCCTGCTCACCAACGGGGAGGTAGAAGTTAATATAAAATTGTTTTATTTTGAGATACCTGATATAAAACATCGTTTCCAAGCAGAACCGTAATCAGTGATAACATAACTAGAAATATATATTTGCAGATGTCATCACATCAATGGCTGTATGAAGAAACCAACAACAGTAGCAATAGGTTAGTAATAATATAAATGTTAGCTACGGTCAACGAGTATACACGAAGAATTATGATAATATTGTATTTTCCATTTGTTTTCTTATTGGCACATTGGCCGTCTTGAATTAATAACTTTTGGATATATACATACCGCTATGTTAATTTTTATTTCATTATATGTGCTCATATCCACAACTAATGTTTCATCAAGAGAGAAGACCGAAAATGTGGAATAAAAAAAAATTGAACTGCCCAGAAGACCACCTAAGGACAGAGTAGTGCTCGAAGGAAGTATTCCCCAGTTAGAATAATACTTTTATAACAGTTAAAATTTGGGTAGCAATTCCATTAATAAATGTTCACTTTACTATCCTTATGGACAGGTACTGAAGATTATCCGACTGATAACAAAGATTCAGAAAAGACGTCTGCAGATACAGGTTTGTAGAAGACTGTCAATGGAAAAAAATATATATTTTAGATAATTATCATAGCTTTTCTATTCCATCGCCGAAAGACATAACAAGTTGCATACCTCATTCTCTTAATACTGAACGTGGACTGTGGTTAATTTTGAGAAAATACAAATAACCTGTTTTTGTGATGTATCTAGATTTCAGATAAAATGTAAGTAAAGTCAAGAAATACCAAATAAAGGAATACGCCTGGTGTTATATTTGTTATATCACTAGCGTTATAGTCCTCGATTCTTCGAAAGAGCGGTGATAACTAGCTGTTATTGATACTTTGATTTTTACAAAGAGCTAGTCTTTACATACATGTAATACAATTTAAATGGTAAGCTTCGATCTTGTAAAAAACTATAGATTTTAATACTATTGATGCTTTTATTTTTAAACTTTAAATAATAAAGAAGAATTGAAAGCTTTCATATTGTCTAAAAATTAAGATATTTTCAGCAGACGCGGGCAATGACAAAATATTATACTACATTGCACTGGTTAGTGTTCTGGTAATGGCTGTTCTTATTGGTATGTTACTTAACAGTGTGAAAAAGAAGTATTGCAACATTCAACCAGTTTCTTCAGAAAAACCTACGCCGCAACAGCGTCTATCTCTTGGATCAGTTGTTACTTATGGATATGAATTTATCGATGAATCGAACATGATTGCACATGAAAGTACATTTCGATCTGCTGAGTCGTTTCCTGATAAACAAACCATTGTTCAAAGTGACCAAGGTTCAAAGGAAATAACTGAAAGTGACATGGCAAAAGATAACGATGATAAAACATCGTCAATTAAGTCCGATGATAGCGACCAGAGAATGGGAGATGGTTATCTGAACCCATATCAACCAGTTCAACAGGATAAGATATATCAACGAGTATACAAAACGATTACTCAAACAGAAAATACCGATGGAGAATCAGAGAAGAATGGAAGTGAGATCGATGGATATCTAAATCCGTATCAAGCGGTACAGCAAGAAAATATGTATCCACGTGTATACAAGACAATTGCTACAATAGATAAACTGTTATCACAGAGATATGTCTCGCCTTTTTGTAATTTTGATTATGCAAATGTTGAAATCATAATAGCAATACCTTAACATCTTACACAAGTTATGCAAATATTCAAAGTCAATAGACCATGACTGAGAGGGTGGAGCCAAATAATCTCCATGGCAATGAGATGTGGCAATGATAATACATCTGCATACCAATTATCATTGACCTACCACTAGTGGATCCCCATAAACTGACCTAATCACAAACTAATACATGTAAAGTAAGCAAACCATTCAAAGTCAATAGACCATGACTGAGGGGGTGGCGCCAAATAATCTCCATGGCAATGAGATGTAGCAATGGTAATACATCTGCATACCAATTATCATTGACCTACCACTAGTGGATCCCCATAAACTGACCTAATCACAAACTAATACATGTAAAGTAAGCAAACCATTCAAAGTCAATAGACCATGACTGAGGGGGCGGAGCCAAATAATCTCCATGGCAATGAGATGTGGCAATGGTAATACATCTGCATACCAATTATCATTGACCTGCCACTAGTGGATCCCCATAAAACTGAGCTAATCACAAACTAATACATGTAAAGTAAGCAAACCATTCAAAGTCAATAGACCATGACTGAGGGGGTGGAGCCAAATAATCTCCATAGCAATGAGATGTAGCAATGGTAATACATCTGCATACCAATTATCATTGACCTACCACTAGTGGATCCCCATAAACTGACCTAATCACAAACTAATACATGTAAAGTAAGCAAACCATTCAAAGTCAATAGACCATGACTGAGGGGGCGGAGCCAAATAATCTCCATGGCAATGAGATTTGGCAATGGTAATACATCTGCATACCAATTATCATTGACCTACCACTAGTGGATCCCCATAAACTGACCTAATCACAAACTAATACATGTAAAGTAAGCAAACCATTCAAAGTCAATAGACCATGACTGAGGGGGCGGAGCCAAATAATCTCCATGGCAATGAGATGTGGCAATGGTAATACATCTGCATACCAATTATCATTGACCTACCACTAGTGGATCCCCATAAAACTGAGCTAATCACAAACTAATACACTGTTGACGCCGTCGCCGCCGCCGCCGCCGCCGCCGCCGCCGGAAACAGCATACCTATGTCTCGCCTTTTGACTCCGTCAAGGCGAGACAAAAACACTGGTGAAGAAGCAAAATAAAAATGGAAGTCAGAACGATTTAAAAATCAAGATCAGTCGTTTCAACAAAAATTATTTTTAAAGACAAATAAATGTAAAAAGCTACTTTCGGAATCGACTGGGATCCCCGCATCCTAACAATTAGTTAGTACAGTTACCCAAAATAAAAAATCAAAGACTTTATTGCCCAGTTACATATGTTATGCAATCCTTCCATGAAGAAATTAAATTACTAAATCCAATGAAAAACGACAAAAGTTAGTCACAAGCTTAAGTTCGTCATTTTTTAAATCGAGCCCAATGCTTTAAAAATCAAAATTCTAAACTAATTACTTTATTGTGCATCTATATAAGCTGCATAACAATAATGTATAGCAATAAAATGCATAAATTTAAAAAAGAAAGAGAGTTTACGTCACAAGTCGACCCTCAATCCCGGGTAAATTGACAATTTCAAATTCGAATCCTGTGGAGCACAGGGGCTAGGTTTTCGAAACTAATAATAACTTATATTTTAGGATAATCCTAGGACACGTCTTAGAATGTAAATCTAAGCTATCCTAAGACCATCTTTCCAAGGAAGATCTTGGGACTGTCCTATCTGATATAAATTATGTTATTATTGAATAAAATATTTTATATAGAATAAAAGAATTAAAAAAAAATAACGACTAAAAATTATCATAAATTGAAATAAATATTTTTATAATAATAAAAACTTAGAGATTGATAATAATAATAATAATAATAATTTTTATTGTTTTCATAATATTTGATTTTAAAGTCTTGAATCATTGTTTAACCATAGATTGCGTATGTTACCTATCATGGGTATAGAAAATGAACGCATTCGGCTTGAGCAAGTATATAAAATTATGTTTATTATAAAATCTAACCATGGCATATTTAAAATATGAATTTAAATTAACTTCAGTGAGTGAAAAGGGTTATCTGAAACAAGGCATGGGTAAATATTATTGGAACTATAAACTATTTTAAGTTGTTTACACTTGTGTAAAAAAAAACTTAGGGAACAACTAGTTAGTTTTACGGGTGGGGTGGGGAAGGAAGGGTTTATGACGGAATTTGAATAAGAATGCCCTGAAAAGTTGCAAAAGCTTGTAATCTCAAAAATGTGTTAAAAAGAGGCAGGATGCAATATTACGTTAAATGAAATAATGGTATAATTTGAAAAAAAGTTGAACTCGTGTATGTACCGGTAATTTTTCGGGATAACTTTCTTGCCACCCCTCTCCCGCGGACATTCAGTCAATAAATAATGGTAGCTTAAGTTGTGAACACATTTTATCATTTTCTTTCCATCGAAATGTAAATATCATCATTATTTACCGTACTAATTATATTTTAACTTATGGATTGTCTTAGGACTATCTTAAGACATGGTATAGGGTATCCTACCTTTACGATAAATTTTAGGACCTGTCCTAAATAAGGAAAGGGTTGAAAACATAGCTTTATGAAACTAATTTGTGACATTTTCATTGCTGTGGCTGTTTTACACAATATGTGGGTGGCAAATAGAATCCCATTGCCGACAGACATTGACGGGAATCGCCCATACCTTTGACACATAGACAGACAACAGCCATTTGAATGATGATACAGATGTTCGCAACAGGCTGATAATTGGAAGATTTGGACATTTAATACATTCTATCATTTAAAAACTTTTTTTTATTTTGTATGGCCTACCATTTCATCTACCAGAGTTTGTTAAATGTTAAGTTTAGCAATTGTTCAGAAAGTTTATTAATCGCTCAATGCTTAGGTTGACAGCTATAAAAAATAAAACATTTAACTCAATAATAATCCAAATGTATTTGAATAGACCAAAAGTTGTAATATGCTACATTTGAGAGTTGTATACTGTTGAAATCTAGGCATCATCAAGTGTGTTCAGTGTTTGTTGGTCTAACACGTGGACTTCCACTTGTAAGAAATTAATGTTCATTTGTGCCATATACAGTTGGTGTTTCTGTTGTTCGATGAGAAATATTTATCAAGTCTTTCTGTCTCCATGGGTGGATCTTTGTTTTTCAACACAAAGTATTTAATAGATAAAGAGCAATGCGAGTCTTTAAAGATGCACAAGCTAAATGCATCAAAATAGATATGAACCCTCGTAATGTTAAGCCTGACACTGTGTTATAGTTTGACAAGATGTTGTCAAAGCAAACTTGACACGATAAAGTGCACACGATGCACTAGCTCATTTCAACCACAACAAAAGTTCATGCACAAAACGACATAACTTGGTCAATAAGCAGGGTTCAGTTTGTTTGTTTTTCCCCGTGGAAATGTTTCACAATTTATTTTGCTCTGTATTAACATTGTAAACTAAAACTGTGAGTGACCTCTCTGATTGATACCCCTTCTGGATAGCAATCATATTCCTTCACGCATCATCTGCAGGTAGTGCACTACAACTGCAAAGTTTTTATAAAAATCCTATAAGCCGTTTATGAGGAGTAGCGCTTACAAGGTACCTGGACGGAGGACAGAGTGATTCCTACATGCCCACAAACTTTTTTGCGGGGGGGGGGGGGGATTATAAAAGTTTAGGCACTGGAATTTTTATTACATGATAATGGAGTTAAGAAACCTTCAGTATTGAGGCCCTCATACAAAACAGTATTATAACATACATCAGTGTGGATATATAATATTATAAACATATATACAATATAAAATACGGATACGGAATTTAACATAAGCATGTTTTGTTTCCAAATCTTAAATTTTTTCATGTATGTATATTTGTTATGTATTTGCTTGTGATTATTTGAATAAATACGTTTCAACTATAACCTACCTACCTATCCTCTTCGTGCCTGGAGGCACATAAGGCTGAATTCAACTATAAAATATACAGCAAATTACAATATCATTCAAGCTGATATTCACTCAGAGGCAATACTTTCTAGTCAACTTTTTTAGGATTTAATGTTCCCAAATAACATACATCTAAATCAAATACAAATGGAAAGTGAAAACTGTACTATTGAAATACGTTGGTCGTAAAAATCAGATATGGTCACATTATGAACGAGAGGCTCCAAGGAGCCCGTATCGCTCACCTGGACACTTGACTGGCAACCTGGAACATTGCTGTCAAGTTCCAATTGTCTCACTAGTTTCAAACAAGAAGATCATTCAGTGAACTTTCCCATAAGGTCATATGTTAAACTAAGTTCCGCTCTGGCAGCCATCTTGGATGGTGGACAGAATCATCGGATATAATTCTGAAAGAGGACAATCTAAAGACCATTGCTGCCAAGTTTTGTTCCAATTGACCAAGTGTTTTCGGACAAGATCTTTAAGTAATTTCCAATAGGATCTTATATAAAACTATGCTCGGCTCTGGCAGCCATCTTGGATGATGGACGGGGTCATCGAATATGCTTCAAAAAGAGGAACACCTAAGGACCATTAGCTGCCAAGTTTTGTTCCAATTAGGCAAGTGCTTTCAGACAGGATCTTTAAGTAAATTTCCCATGGGTCCTATGTTAAACTAAGTTCGGCTCTGGTGGCCGTCTTGGATGACGAGTGCGGTCATCGCACAAAATGCCGAAAGAGGACCACCTAAGCACCATTGCTGCCATGTTTTGTTCAAATTGGCCAAGTGGTTTCAGAGGAGAAGATCATTAAAGGGAAGTTTACGACGACGGCGACGACGGACGCCAAGTGATGACTATATCACATCTCGTTTGTGTATGTCACAGCAGCAGGGAGGATTTTGCGATGTATAGGATTTAAGGTATTGCATATTTCATGAATACGGATGAACCTGCGACCATCCTTTGTATTTGTGACATATCATTTCTGAAACCAAACCTCATGTGTGTGTTTTAGAGCGGGAAAAAATGTACAGAGAACAATAACATTCGTATTAGAAAACCTAATGGTAATTCGGCCCTTAGTTTGGTTTAGTTTAAACTCTCAATCGGTATATCTTACATTGAGAGCCATTCGAATTTCTGCTTCTTCATGTGAACAGTAAAGATCTGCACAATCAGTTACTTCCGTGGAAGATTTCTTTTACTAGTGAGTTACAAAATACTCCAGCGATATATAGTTTATCATTTCCCGACATTTGAAGAGGCGATAGGTTGTTGTGTGAACATCTGAAATCATGCAGACTCGAACTGCCAGGTGCATTGTCGAGAAGTTCTGAACAATTTTCTAAGGCTTATTTAATTCTGTTAAGCAAGGAAGGAATATTAAAATTTGAATCAAATTGTCAACTTAACGGAATTCTAAGAACATTCAAGCTTTTTAAGATAAAAAGAAACTATTAACAATGAATGAATTAAATATATGTCAAACATTAAGGCCTGTATTTTCTAATCTGCTGTATTCGAAGATTTTAACATAGATAAAAACAATGGAAGTTGTTTAAACCATATCTTTCCTAATTACCATTGCTTGTATTAAACTCCCTTTTCCTATATTTCTCATTTATTACTGGTTCCGTAGATGAGCATTGACAGATAACAGATTTGCCCCAGTTTATTTCACTTCTACCTTTTTGGGGGCTAGGGGGAGTAGTTTCACTGGGCTACTAAACAAAGCCATAATATTTCGGATCTTCTACGTGTCCATCGGTATCGGTACAAATGTTATTTACTGGCCCGAGACCACAATTATTTCATAGTGCATTTTCATAAAAGCATTAAGTCAAATTAAAAAATATTGCACCAGCTCAATCTTTCTTTTATTCAATAAACACTCAAAACTGGAAAAATATATCAAAATTATAGAAAATTCTACCATTGCAAATTCAAGAAAATCACCAAAATGTCTTTAAGGGATATAGTTATCATTCACATAGCCCCTAACATCCTGAAATTGGGTCATTTTGACAGTCACCAAATTACAACTTGTACATATTTAAGATTAAAAAAACTCTTTAAAATTAAGTAATTTGATCCTTGTGCTTTATATTTTAACTAGGATACTTGAAAAATGGCAAACAGAGAGTGGAGAAAATTAAAGTGGAAAAAATACACTATAAAATATGGGGAACTATATTTGGACAACTAGTTGTTGTGGATTGATTGTGGAGTCTGGTCTGCTGTAACATCAAGAAAACCTTATATTTTAAATGATACTAAAATGCCGAGTTCTAGTTACTAAATAAATCTAATTCCGGCAAACATCTAACTCAAAATTCGTAGCCTGACCACCGTGATGGGATTTCCGTATTTTTGTGTAATTTGTTAATTATGTAGGTTCAAAATTGGTTTTGGAATTAGGGTTTCTATTATTTATTTGCAAAAATAGTTGAAATTCAAAAATATTAATGAAAAATATACATGTAAGGAAAATTGTGTCTATTTCGCTTAAAAAACACACTTCACAGTTTAACCCCGGATAAATTAAAATATTATGTATTTTGAAATGCTAAATATACATTTTAATATTTTTGTAAGTCTGTTGCATTCATAAAAATCTTTATACTTCAGATAATAGGTGAAATGACAGAGTAACAGATTTTTATCATTTTGTAAACTCTTACTTTATACAGTTCATGGAAAAACATGAAATTTACAAAAACTTGACCTATTAAAAATGAAATTATATATATTATTCTTTCATACAGACACTTTTTTATCCGTATTTTATACCGGTACATTTTAAAACTTTTTAATTAAACGTTTTTTTCTACATCGACCGCGGTACTTATAAGCTCATGATCTAAAACTCCTCTTTTATTTTTTTATCTTATACAATTCATATCTATTAGTTTTACCATTCAATTTATATAAATGTGCAATACGGTTTTTGAATTTCGATCTTCAAAACTTGGGGCTCTTATTGAAACATGTTGTGGACGTGGTACACACAGATACAAACTGTGGGGAGTGCGTATTATTTTATCCCCGAACTTTCGAAAAAAGTTTGAGGATATTGTTATCGCCCGTCTGTCTGCAAGTTTTAACTTCATGCATTTAATTCTATATAAAATTGTCACACTCTGTATTAGATACGCAATACGGATTTAGAATTTTCTTAACTTGAGTCCAACAGTAGTCGAACTTCAAAAATTGTCAAATACTGTATTTACTTGCTTATAAGTCGGAATTTTGGGACAAAACTCCTCTTTCATTTTCAATTTATGCATTTTATTTCTATACAGTATCGTCTTGCAGTAGAGGCGTAATAAGGTTTTAGAAATTTAAATTTTGTAAAACTGGGCCAAGGGGCCGGTTTCACGAAGCTATCTAAGACCTGTCATAAGATATATCCTAGGACATATCTATGGATCCTCTTATGACTATCTTAGGACATATCTTAGACCTCGTCTCGAAGCTGTCTTAGGATAATAGCTAAGATGTCTTAAACGTGTCGCAAGTTAAAATATTAACATGCATTAATGGAATAATACTAAAATAAATGTAGAATGTGTTTCTCAAATATTGCTAAACGTATTGATGAATATTCCGTAATTAGATAACCGCCTCGGTGGTATCGTGCTCGCCTCGAGTGCGGAAGGTCCGGGTTCAATCCCCGGCCGGGTCAAACCAAAGACATTAAAATTGGTATTTGCTGGATCTCCGCCAAACACGCGGCATCTAAGAGTAAGAGCAAAGATCTACTGGTCGGCTCGGATTCAATAGAAGGATACTTGAAAAATGGCAAACAGAGAGTGGGGAAAATTAAAGTGGAAAAAATACACTATAAAATATGGGGAACTATATTTGGACAACTAGTTGTTGTGGATTAATTCCGAGTGTGTCCGAGTGGGGTGATATGTCTTCTTGCGAACAGTTACCTCGTGAGCTATCACATTAAAATTCCGGCTCAGTGTGTCGATCTAGTACAAAGCAGGGATCAAATTCATTATCATATCAACATGTTACATCCTAGCTCCTTTGTTCTAGCAGGGGTGATCTGAGTCGGATCACCCCTGCCAGATCACCCCTACTTATACAAAGGCTATTGTCCAGAAAATAATAGGTAAAATGTATTCACGTGCACAGTTAAGTGCCATGATTGACTTCTTTTTAAAAAAATCTATAAATAAGATGGTTTTTTTTTTTTTTTTTGGTCATTTGGAAATGGAATGTTGGCTCCTCGACATTTACCCCAATTCCTTCGTTTTTTCATATATATATACTTGTTAAATATTAGAAGATGAAAATATTTTTTCTTTCATTGTAATGTTAACAAGTTATTAAGAGTTAATTCTTTACAGAATGTAATACAAATTTATCCTGATTTTAATAAAATGAAGACAGAAAATTTATTACCGTTATCCAACCAAAAATTGACCTTTTAGCAGTGGATTTAATTTGCAATAAAGTAACAATTAAAAGTTATACAAGGACCCCCCCCCCCGAACCTCCTTTACGCTATTTTGGGGTTTTTTTCAGAAAAGGGACAACATTTAGGCCCATTATCAATAATAAAAAATGACTTTACAAAGTACTTGAATTCAAATGAATTAAGAATGTATTGCAAAAGTATTGGCTGCAGTCATATCCTGGGTCTTCTATTATATTAAAAACTGCTACAAATGAATGCTAAACTTGAAAATCGGCTTTTGTTACCCTAATAGATAAGTACCATAATTAATATTTGATTTACAAATACCTTCTGTGGATCTAAATGAGTTCTGGGTTATGAAAATAGATTCGTCATCCGCTGCCTCGGCCAAATCTAAGGCCCGTCCGCCATGTCATTTGAGATGTATACGAGTAAAACAAATCCGTTTAATTTCTAATATCGAATGGTGAGATGTGTTCACCAATACTATAAACTCGCAAGGACAAGAAATGGGGTATGTTGAGGGATAAACTATCAAAACGTAATGTTCCATTAAAAAAAATAGAGTGAACAACGCATTTATTGCAAAAAGATGTATTTAAAAAGTGTTTATTGTTTTTATTTATTTGAGCATGGATGTAAAATAGTTATCCCACTCGGACTTGGTGTGTCTGTATAAGATCATCCCGAGGGCCGGAGGCCCGAGGGATGATCTTATACAGACACACCGCGTCCTTGTGGGATAACTATTACTTCTCGTCCTGATATGCAGTTTCCACTGGACGTTAAACAACAATTCATCATCCATCCTAATTAGATAATTTTAAAATTGATTTTAAAAAGAAATGAAGTGTAATAATAAAAAATCTAAAAATTAGACACACATATGGAAATTAAAATACAGAATTAAGAATAAAATGAAATAATAACTACATTTTTTCTACAAGCGAGTTGAGTTCAATTTATCACTGTATCGGTTATAAAAAGGTTAAAGGTAAAATCGTGCAGATAAGTCTTGCTATAAATACATCGGTTGTTTATTGTTTTTAAATCGTTTTAAATATTCCGTCAACCTATAATATTATATTTACAATTTCCAAATTCAACCAATGTGGGTCCCAAGTTTTGAAAAATCATGATTTTTAAATCTTATTGCACATTTACATACAGTGTATGACAGTACTGTATAGAAATAAAGGCATAAAGTGAAAAATGAAAGAGTTGTTTTGGTCAGAAACTTAAATTCACAATTTCAAAAATCGACCCTGTGGGACTCAAGTTTAGAAAATCAAAATTATAAAATCTTATTGTGCATCTAAATACAAAATGTATAGTTTTTGTAATAGTATATATCAATAAACTGAACAAAGTCGTAATTATGTACAAATTTGCATCCAATTAAAGCAGAGTACATTCGTTCGAATGAATACAAAAATTAGGCACGTTACACCCCTTGAATATTCTCAGGAACTAACATTTTACCCCTAACACAGCTAAAATTGAGAAAAAGGCTTTTTTATACAATAAATTCTAAAAAATAATTATTTTGTGATGCATTTTGAGTTTTTTTTTATATATATATATATATATATATATATCAAACGCGTAAAGTACATCGCATTAAATAAATATAGTTCGAATAAGTCACAATAAAATGATTTTTATCGTAAAAAATCTTGAAAAATTGGATATTTTTAATTTTGCAGATTTTCACCAAAAAATCATACATTTCCATTTTTCGAATTAACGATGGATATCCTCAGCAATATAGCAAATGATCTTTGTACCTTAATACTAGAATAATGTGAAAAAGGTGAAATAATTTTCATTTTACATCATTAGTGCCTTGAAAGTAATAAAATATTGTCCCTACCCCGTACTAAAATATATTCAACAATATGTCAAAATTACACAAATATTGGACTGGGAAGTAATAACCAGGACAACGACTTTTACTGCCACTAGAAAAGATTGGAGAGTTGGGTAGGGGTCGGAAAATCAAGCCATCTGTAGCGGCTAAAATGAGCCTGCTGTTATCTTAAATCTACAAAAGGGTTGTTTTACGTGTATGGAGTGTGCCAAACACTTCGCCCACTATGATTCGCGGTTAGGCTTTACGTTTTATTACCTGGCAGCCCTAGGACGATGGCCTCCCGTATCCGCCACCTGACGACGTGCTGGGTAGCTATGTGAGCTGAGCTTTGTCGACACTGACACCCAGTATAATTTGATGAACATGATGAAAGTTAATTTATTCATCATTTTCATCACTGCCAATGTCGTACAACGAATACAGCACAATCATCCGATTTCTCATCACCTTCGTCCTATTTCTCATCATTTAAAGTGTTTTCTTCAACCAAAACGTCAATGGAAGTTTGGGGAATAAACTCGCCGCCCGACCACTTTTGTTCTAAAATATCATCAACAAAATGTGCGACCTCTTCCAGATGCAAACGTGATAGTTAACGCTCCTGATGTTCCTTGAGGAATCAAACTTTTGTCCAGGTGTCGAACAACATTTTTCTCTTAATTTTCTATAAAGTGTTTGTCACTATACATTAAACAAGTGAAGGCTTCAAGTTGTAAAAAAAGGATCCTCTGGAATTTCCCATGTACATGATTGTATCACCTAATGTAGACAAAGCATTCCGAAATCGTGTTTTTTTCAGCAGGACATTAGCCTTACCAATACCTTTTAAAGTATTTGTACTATCCCAGCGAGTGAAAGCTTGAAGACAAAGCAGGGTTGTGAAGTATTATTGTCCGTATTCCTCAGCAAGTTGGGTTATATTATCAACCTTTTGTTGTTTCATACTCCAGTATCAAATGAAACTGGCATCTGTCAAAGAATAATGGAGAAGAATTAAGACGATATTAGTGTCTGGACTTTTGACCCTGAGATAACTATAGCCTGGCTGCTTACCATAGAAACAACAAAGAACCACTCGAGTGTCAGTTTCTTCTTGTGTTAACCGAGGATACTCTATTTTCTTACTGACATTTTCACCTTCTTCACTTGTCAACAGACATAAGTGACCCTTGGAAACTGCAATTAATTTTTTTCCCATGAAGTCTTTCACTAAAACCGTCACTTTCCTATACCCGACGTAATATTTGTATAAACTGTTTCTTGTTCTTATCATTGCTTAGGAATTTCTTCCAGTCTGGTGACTTTTTTGTATTCTCACCTCTAAGTTTAAGTCTGTTCCATTTAGACTCCAGCCATTGATTTAACTGAATTTTCAATATATACATCCGTGCTGAATATAACGTCGGATTTTCTGACAACAATTTCAAAAATTCTACAGCAGATATCTTTAAAGGTGGGAGGCAGTTCCTTCAAGTAAAAAAAGACCGCATTTCCATCCTCAATAACGAGGGTTTTTTTCATCAGGAGGAGAAGGAAAATTTTATGCACTTTGGATAAGATTGTGGTATCCCTTAGTTTTATCAGTTTTGTTTAGAAAACTGTCAGGTGTGGCAATGCTGTAACGGCAATGGGGTCAATGGATAACACAGACATTAGTTCTTTGAGATCTATTTTAAGGTCTTCACACTGCATGGGATCTAATCAACAATTGGAAAGCAATATTACTTTGCTTTATGTGCTCTAAAACTTTATTCTTTGAAGATTTCACAGATGTTTTTTGGTCAGTTCGCTGAAGGTTTTCAAAATGAGACGTTTGATCGGGTTTAAAAACTTTATGTTTGTCTCAAGCCTGTCTTTAATGCATACACTTTTTCCGGTGTTACCTTTTTTCTCTGTATTTAGCACATGATTTTCAACATTCTCATCTGCAAAAGCGCCAGATGACAAACACAACAGATTATCTTTCTCGTCCATATCAAAAAGGTTGATGAAACCCTTGACATTTTCACCAACATCAGCAACATTTTCCTCACCGCGTTTTATTTCTGACGGACGAAGATCCCGATGGGTACCTTCACTTGTTTTATCAGTAAGCATATCAGCGACTCCTAATGTGCCTTTAACATGTTTAACAAATTGTGCAAGTTCGTGAGCACACATCTTTGGTAGGAATCGTAGTTGGTGAGTAGACCTGCTAGACCTACACTACTGCCACCTGGATTTTGAATGTTTCATGAATGTCTTTTTTGTTTTATCAACTGACAGCGGTTGCCAGGGATAAAGGATCTAGCAACACTGATGGCGCCATGTGATAACAGATCTGTTGCTCCGGGATAGGAATTTTTGCTAAAAATACAGCGAAGAATGTTAAATATCTGGCATAGTTCTTACCGCAAAAGCTAAAAAGCAAGTCACACACAAGAAAAAGACATCTAGCATACAGTAAGAAGTTATTAGTTTTGACAGTTTTGGTTAACTGTAGCACCAGCTATATGTGGTCCATATAGGACAACCAAAACGGAGCAGTTTTCCCGAACAAAACCCTCTCGTGTCTTGTCTTAATTTTTAGAAATTTATCGATACATGACGACATATCTTGATTTTGAAAAGCGGCCTCAAATGTTTCTTTGGTTGATGGTCGACAAAAGACATTTCGAACTGATCGTCGGAAAAAGTGGACAGTGGCTAGTCCTCTTCTACTGAAACTATGAATTCCTCAAGGAACAATCTCTCCAATGCATGCAGCAATGTTCTATGGCAATGCATTGCCCTGTTGTAATGTTTCCCACTCATAACCCCATTTGAAGATCCAGAACCTATTAAGGTAGGAGGTACCTAAATCCGCTAAATTATGATTTTCTTGAAATTTTACGTGCAGCTAGAATGTTCGAAACTGCATCTAAATATCTAAAAAAAAAAATCATATTTAGCTTTTTAATTTCTTCAATGAGGTTGATTTAAAATGCTTAAAATAACGGTCTTTTATTATAGATTTCATATAAAAACTGCCGAAAATAGTTAATAATTTCGGTTTACATCGCCATTTCGTAAAAAATAATCCCTAGCAATTTCTACAAAAAAACGATATGTTATTGCTGTGAACTTCTTCGTTTTATTGATACTAAATAAACATAGGCTTACCAGCTTCGTTTTCGTCGCGGAAATTATTTAACTATAAGTCCTGTCTGTAATACACTAAAAATCTACATTTTTTATCGCGACGTCGTAACGACGTTACGCTTATTTTCACTATCCTAATATACTGAAAAAACGAATCTGGTGACCCCTAATAAATATTATATCAATAAAAAGAAATTTTCAATGGCAATAATATATCATTTAAAAAAAATCCTAGGTACTGGATTTTGAGAAATCATAATTTAAAGTCTAAATATTTGACTTTTCGCAGCGATATCTACATGCATTCTTTGTATTTACACATCTGTTTGCTAAAACTTGAAACACCATATTTCGGGAAGTATTAAAGGGACATGAATTATTTTTTGGATATTAGATGCAGTTCAACGTCTCAGGGGGTTAACTCAATGATATTTAGGTACGAGACGTGCGGCAAATTGGGGTCAAGCTACAAAGCCGACGGAGATTTCGGGTCGGGATTTTTTTACACTCTGGAGAATTCCGGTCAGGATTTTAGAAATTTCTGCAGATTTTTGTAAAGCACCAAGGAGAATTCAGGTCTATCCTTTTTTTTATATCATAACAAATGTTGTTATTTTTGGATAATTTTGGGTATGTAATTTTAGGTCTCATGGATATTTTCGGGTCAAAAATTCGATATAACGTGGATAATTTTGGGTAGGAGTTTCAAGTTCACCGACGCACATTTTTAATCATAAAAATTGGGTCAAAGTCACAAATGGCCGGGTTGCAAAGAATGGGCTCACACTTCCACGATGATCGGAGACTTTAAGATACGATCAGACTAGTATAACCGGGGTAAATTGTTGGCGTTCCGGCTATATGGTATCAAGAAGGAAAACGTCCGTTCTTAAACTTTTATTTTAGCAGTCCGGAGAGACCGCACTTCGAATCTAAACTGAATAACAATATTAATTTCATCATTTAAATATAAGTATTAACAATAACAGATTAACATGCCGCTAAGTAACAACTGTCAACATAAAAACCAAAGTAAAACGTATAAACATGTAAAAGATAAGTTGCAATTAATGTCCATTCAATATTATGTAATTAATCCGGAAATAGAGATTTACACCTAAACTTTACAAACAACTTTATAAAATATAGATTGGAATAAAAGTGTTAATTAACAAAAACATGTATAAACGAAATAATTAATTTTAAGTCTTTGTCCAAATTACGACCATTCAATTGTGATAAACACTAGGTCCAAGTTTACGACACTGATATTAAATTAAACTAAATGAATATCTATGAAAACAGTTAAGATCCTTTTAGAAATATTTTTGAAATGTCCAATGTAAAATAGTCTGGTTATTCTAGTATCAATTTTACTGTGTGAACTACCAACAAACTTTTAAATTTTTTTACGGACAAACATTCAAATAATTCGACAATATTATAGAGGAAATTATAAACACAACTCAACAATATTATGGAGGAAATTATAAACACAGGTGAACATCTTTAATATATATGCACATTTTGATGGAAAAATGACTAGGTTCCCAAGTCTGAAAAATGGGGAAAATTATTCAAACAATTCCATAATAGCAGGTACACAACATCATATGTGTACATTCTTCCTGTGAAGTTTAATAAATCTGGGTTGAAAACTGTAGGAGGAGTTGATGTTACAAAATGGGTACCGTATTTTCACATTTTGATGAAAAAATTACTAAGTTCCCAAGTCTGGAAATATTGGAAAAAATTATTCAAACCATTCCATAATAGCAGGTGCACAATTTCAATATGTGTACAATCTTCCTGTTAAGTTTAATAAATCTGTATGGCAAGCCGAAGTGGACAAAAATAGGTATTTTCTAATATTAGAAAATGAATTTGTAATATTAGAAATTCAATTTCTAATATTACTTATTCAATTTCTAATATTACTAATTGAATTTCTAATATTACTAATTCAATTTCTAATATTACTAATTCATTTTCTAATATTACATATTTGGTGGATTTTGTAATATTATTAAATGATTTTGTAATATTAAAAATTCATTTTCTAATATTACTTATTCAATTTCTAATATTACAAATTCAGTTTCTTATATTAGAAATTCAATTTCTAATATTACTAATTCAATTTCAAATATTACTAATTCATTTTCTAATATTAGAAATTCCTCGATAATTTCTAATATTAGAAAATGAATTCATAATATTACAAAATCTTCTTTCTATAATTTAAGATAATTTGTAATATTAGAAAAGATGGCGACTAAACTGAATTTCTAATATTCGTAAATGCCTTTAATTTGTAATATTAGAAATTGAATTTCTAATATTAGAAAATGAATAAGTAATATTAGAAATTGAATTAGTAATATTAGGAATTGAATTAGTAATATTAGAAATTGAATTAGTAATATTAGAAATTGAATTAGTTATATTAATAAATCGATTTGTAATATTAGAAAATGGTGCATAATTTCTAATATTACTTATTCAATTCCTAATATTAGAAAATCAATTAAGAATATTACAAAATGAATTTCTAATATTAGAAAATGAAATAGTAATATTAGAAATTGAATTCATTTTCTAATATTATAAATTCTGGGCTATTTTCTAATATTAGAAAATCAAGAATTTCTAATATTCATAAATAAATTAGTAATATTAGAAATGATTAAGTAATATTAGAAAATGAATTTCTAATATTACAAATTCATTTTCTAATATTAGAAAATACCTCATTTTTGTCCACTTTGGCTTGTCATAAATCTGGGTTGAAAACTGTAGGAGCAGTTGTTGGCACAAGATTGGTACCCTATTTTCCCCGCTCGCCCATCCTACATCACCATACTATGACACGGATTTGCACTTCGTTCAACCCGGCCAATAATTAGTATTATATAAATAGCAGAAATTTAATATATAATTATTTCATTAACATTAAAACATATAAATTTACCTCTCAAAACCAGTTTACCAAGGGAAGTAACCAAACAAATCATAGTAAGATATTACCCAGAATGCAATATTATTGAATATATAAAAAAACCAGAGGCTCTCAAGAGCCTGTTATCGCTCACCTGGATTACCACGAACAATTGATGAAAATCATGTTTTGTTGAATGAGTGAGTGCATGTTGTTTAACGCCAAGTGAACAATCGGCTCTATCTTGAGAACTAGACCATTGTGTATGGATGCTTTCATGTGTATAGACCTGCTTTATAGTAGACCAACATTTTCGGATGGTTTTTTGAAATAGCTGTCTACAGTTAGACATGAAAACTAACTTAAGACACAGTATTTTGACACCAAGGTGATCTGTCTCCTTAATGCTGCATGCTTAGTAGAAAAAAAGCAAGTACCAATTTTAAAGTTCTTTTAAGGCTTGAACCTGTGATTTTCCTCACTCAACATGGTCCAGGTGAGCACTAACAAGGACGCAGTTTTTTTTTGTTGACAATATATTCCAATTAAGAAAAGTGAGGAAAATGCAAAAATTGGTTAAAATGAAAATCGTTCAACTTAGTTTACCATGTAAATACAATAAAAATCAGATGCTGCTAAGAGACTGTTGCAAGATAACAAGCTTGGTAAAACACTATCCTATGATCATTTAGAAATGTAGTTTTATGTATACTTTGTTGTTCGTTAAATATGTTTTAAGATAATGTTCAGCAGTACTTCAACTAAATACGTACATCAGGACTTATGCTTGTATGTGCAGTTCTGTTTTGTACCAGTCTAGCAACAGTTCGACTTTAAGTGCTAATTCACTTAGTAATATACTCACAAATAAAACTTTATTACTTACATTGACATTATTTTTGAGATGGGCTCTTTATTTCATTGTTCTAGCCCATGAATTCTAGGTGTAAAATAAGCACAATATCAATTCAATCTGTCATACAGTGAACTGAGAAGAAGTCGTTTGTATGTACTTCTCATAGGGTCGTATGTTAATTATGTGTTGTGGTGGCATCCATCTTGGATTTACGATTAGCATAAAAATTACTAACTTGGTAGAGGACCATCATATGATCATTCAGGCAAATATTATGCATTCAATCTGTTTCTGAGAACTTGAAGATCTTTTTTCCCCATTGGGTCCTGTGTTAACTATGTTCTGCACTGGCAGCCATCTTCTGGATTTCTGATTGGCATCGAAATTACAAATTTGGTACAGGACCATCATAAATTCATTCAGGCATATTATCAATTCAATCTGTCAAACAGTTTCGAAGAAGAAGTTATTTGTATGTATTTTTCATAAGGTCCTATGTTAACTATGTCCCACAGTGAGGGCTATCTTGGATTTCCAATCGGTACCAAAATTAAATATCGACGATCCCTTCATCATTTTTTGAAAATATATATAAATCATGAAATATTCCAATTTCTAATTACTAATCTGCCACTGTGTCCTGTATTGAAAGTTAAAACAACATAAAACTTGTAATTACCAAACGGTTGTTACACACAAAAAAATCTTATTATTCTCATTTTGCTTTCTATGAAAAGTAATCAGATATTAATAAATTTTCATACTTTTGATAACTGTACTTCAAACGATACCTACCAACCAATTATTACTTGAAAACATGCAGCTTCAGTTCCATTTTGAGCCAACTCTGGCTTATAATAAAGCAGACTAGAAATCCATAATTATATATTTTAGGTCTATCAAATTTGGAACTGCCAGTTAAAATTTTGCCTCAATTTAAATTTAAGCAACCATCCAAGGATCCTCAATGCCAAGTTTGGTAGAGGACCATCATATGAGCATTCAGGCAAATTATCCATTCAATCTGTCAAACCGTTTCTATAAGAAGAAGATGTTTGGTTTTTTTCCCCATTGAATCCTGTGTTAAAATTAACTATGTCCTGTAGTGGTAGCCAACTTGGATTTCTGATCGGCATCAAAATTACAAATTTGGTACAGGACCTTCATACAATCATCCAGGCATATTATCAATTCAATCTGTCAAACCGTTTCGAAGAAGAAGTTGTCTGTATGTATTTCCCATAAGTTCCTATGTTAACTATGTCCCACGGTGGCGGCCATCTTGGATTTCCAATCGGCACCAAAATTACAAATCTGGTAGAGGACCATCTAAGGAACATTCCAGTAAAGTAGAACTTCATTTAATCTTGTGGTTTCTGACAAGAAGATTTTTGAAATTTCAGCCAATCAGAACACATTATTGGGCCTGGCAGCCATGTTGAATATTCGATCAGCACCAAAATTACAAATTCTGTAAAGGACCTTCACAGGAACATTGCTGCCAAGTTTGGTTCCATTTGGTTCAGTGGTTTTTTAGAAGATTGAAATGTGAAAAGTTAACGGACGGACGACGGACGACAGACGACGGACGGACGACGGACGCAAAGTGATGGCAAAAGCTCACCCTGGCTTTTAGCCAGGTGAGCTAAAAAAGTTTTGAATGTTTTCATCTTTTGAATATATATAGAAAAATGTTGCATATATATTTGTAAGTTTTGAACATAAATTTTTATTTTTTTGAATATATAAATAGAACAAGTATTGCACACAGGGGCTCGACTTCTGGAAATTTATTTCTTTTTTATTTTATTTTTTGTCGTCTTATTTCATGAGTACTTTTAATAAATATTCACTGTAACAACGCAATTTATGCGTTCATTATCAATGTGCTATACACTATTTTTTTTAGTATAATAGCTTTTATTCTATTTTCATTGTACATGTAATTTATGCTAATGAATCAATGTTGTATATGTTGTTATATCTTGCCCCTGTGAGGGCCCATGATTGGAACAATAAAATATTCTATTATATTCTATTCTATTCTATAAGGACGTGGATAGTGTATAGCACATTGACAATAAACGCAGAATATTCGTTGTTACAGTGAATATTTATTAAAAGTACTCATGAAATAAGACGAAAAAAAAATAAAATAAAAAAGAAATAAATTTCCAGAAGTCGGGCCGCTGTGGTATTGCATATATATTTTTAAGTTTTGAACATAATTTTTTACTTTTTGAATATAAATAGAAAAATGTTGCATATATATTTGTAAGTTTTGAACATATATTTTTTTTTGAATCAATATTTTTTTTTGGAATATTGAAACGTTTGACGTGCCATATGTTACTAGCTTTAACCATATTTAATAGAGGAAAAAATTGTTTGACTCAACAGAACAAAAAAAAAAAAAAAAAAAGAAAAAAAAAGAATTGTCTCTCTGTCAAAGGCAAAAACAGTTTACCTCTGCAGTAAAAACAAAAGTCCCCTTCAGAAAATCAAGTTTTTTTGCTAGCGTCCTCTAGATTAAAAGAAAATTCAATTATAATTTACAGGTTGGCAATTCTCATGGCTCATATTGATCATATATACAATATTCTATCATTCTATGGTATTTTATTTGTAAACTGGGTAAAAATATGCACAGGCCGACAATTCTCATGATCTTTACAATATTCTGTCATTCTATGGTACTTTATATGTAAAGGGGGGTAAAAAATATGCACAGGCTGGTAATTCTCATGGCTCATATTGATCACGTCTACAATATTTTATGGTACTTTATTTGTAAACGGGATAAAAATATGCACAGGCTGGCAATTCTCATGATCTTTACAATATTCTGTAATTCTATGGTACTTTATATGTGAACGGGGTAAAAATATGCAGAGGCTGGCAATTCTCATTGCTCATATTGATCATATATACAATATTCTGTTATTCTATGGTACTTTATATGTAAACGGGGTAAAAATATGGAGAGGCTTGTAATTCTCATGTCTCATATTCATCATATGTACAATATTCTATCATTCTATGGTACTTTATATGCAAACGGGGTACAAATATGCACAGGCTGGTCATTCTCATGGCTCATATTCATGATCTTTACAATATTCTGTAATTCTATGGTACTTTATACGTGAACGGGGTTAAAATATGCACAGGCTGACAATTCCCATGGTTCATACTGATCATATATACAATAGTCTGTCATTCTATGGTACTTTATATGTAAACGGGGTACAAATATGCACAGGCTGGCAATTCCCACGACTCATACTGATCATATATACAATATTCTATCATTCTTTGGTAGTTTATTTGTAAACGGGGTACAAATATGCACAGGCTGGTCATTCTCATGGCACATATTGGTAATATATAAAATTTTCTGGCTGCGCATAGTGAGCAAGGGAAATTAGTAGTTTTTTTATTTGGAAATAAGTGACTTTTAAAAAAAATAATTCAATTCAACCAGTTGCTTACCGATGTTTAAATAGTTTCAGTTTCCAAGATAAATTCTACCACTGGTTGTAAATTTATGCCATGATTTAAACATTCGCTGTGGCTGTGGCTATGGTGAAATATAAAATGTGTACATTTTTTGTTTCGATTTTAGTTTTTTCGGATGAAGACACGGTTTTGTAATACAAGTATTTCTTTTATTCTATGCAGTTACCGTATGTATAAAGAATTGATACTTTGTCAGAATTATGTTTTATAACTGTAATGTCTTGTTAATCCCTTAAATATTTCAAAATTTTCGACTGAGCTCAAATTTTACTGAGTGGAATACTCAATTAAATCATTTCAGATTCTCACAAGCAAATGTCGAGCAGTTATGTCTACCCGCCCGTAGAGGGTAAATGCATGGTTTGACTAGATAACGTCTACAATGTTCAAGCGAAAAAGGTTTTTTTTTTACTTATTGTACACATATTGAATGAACGTGTGCATACTTTAAGGATTTCTAATTTCATAATTTTTTTTATAAAATAATGAGTTGTTGAAAAGTCATTTTCTGGGTAAACTGGTGATAAGCATTCGGTTGTCTGGATATCTTCTCATACAACTTCAAACTAGAAAGTTTTTATTTTGCCGGGTGATCTTCACTTATTGAAGATTGTATATTAAAAGGATTTTTACTTTCCTAAATTTTTATCACAAAATTAGGGATTGTAAAAGTAAGTTACTTTCTGGGGGTACTTCGTTTTTGTTATACCAGATAAGTCCTAGTACAGTTGTCAAGCGAAATTTTTTATTTATAACGGATATTTAGGATACTGGACGCTAAGGATTTGCACATTATGAGGATTTTTTTACATTTTATAACAAAACAACAGGCTGTTCAACATAATGTTTTTTATTTTATTTGCAGTTATATAGATGTATATATGTATCCCCGTGTGCAAACATGCCTAGGGAGCAAATAAAAAACGTAATCCATTGGACAGGCAAACCCTGGAAGACAAATGAACAACCAAAAGCACAGCACAACACATAAACACTGGAAACTAAAAAAACAATTAACAACACGAACTCCTAAAAAAACCGGAAAGGTAAGCAGTTCCTGCTCCGTATACGGCACTCGTCGTGAAGTTCAATAAAATCAATTCGGTGGAGGCACATGAAATGTTACGACAGTGGGAACAGGTCCAACACCATCTTAGATATTGAAACACTGTAACGGTCAAATAGTCACAATCTTAGATACTGGAACACTGTAACGGTCAAATAGAACCCCATTGTGCCCATACATGAAAGCATGATGGACTCCAAGTCCCCGAGGGTGTCACCAGCTTGAAATGATGCTTTAAAATTCTCTGTTATGTTAAACTCTGCGAACACAAAGGACTATAGCTCTGTCTTTAGATGGCTTTGGCTTTACTCTTCTATGTCGTTTTTGTTATAAAATGCATTTTAAACTTTTAAAACCTCGTGCATACCCATGTTCAATTGGTAAGAAAGAAAGAATATGAAGATGTGGCCATCAGAAACTTGCCAATGAAGGTATATATACTGAACCGCAAAAGAAACGTCGCTTTTTTTAAAATGTTAGCAAAATTCAAAATAAAAATTAATTAATGATTTTTATATAATCAGTATTACTATTACATCACCAGGTAAGATTAAATTACCTGTGAATTAAATTTTCGGTTGAATAATTTTCAGTTGATATCGTAGAGCGACCATACCTAAAACCGCTCGTGGGACACACTTGGCGGTAATTGTTCTTAAATCTTAAATGTTCGTGAAATTCATGCTCCTTTATGGGTATAAAAGGCCGGAGAAAATTAAAGAGTATTAGTATCAGTGTTGACACAGAAGCTATGCCACGTCTGACTCCACAACAGAGAGAACAGGCCATTGGTCGATTGGATGCTGGGCAATCTGCCAGAGTTATTGCCAACGACTTCAACTGTGCTGTTCGAACAATTGAACGTCTACGGACACGGTACAATGCAACAAACAGCACAAATGACCGTCCACGGAGTGGTAGACCCCAAGTCACTACCCCTAGACAGAATAGAGGCATTGTTCGTCACCATTTGATGAATCGGTTCACCCCAGCTGCCGAAACTGCCAGAAACACTGTTGGAAGACATGGACGACCCATAAGTGACGATACGGTTCGTCGGCGATTAGCTGCTAGAAACATGAGATGTCGCCGTCCAGCAAGAGGACCTATTCTTACTCCTCGACACCGTCAAGCTCGTCTTCAGTGGGCCACTCAGCGACAGAATTGGCGAAATCGACAATGGCGTAACATCATCTTCTCTGACGAAAGCCGTTACTGCATTTCAACAGCCGATGGCAGAACCAGAGTGTGGAGAAGACGCGGGGAACGTTACGAAGACAGCTGCATTCTGGAAACAGACGCGTGGGGAGGACCTAGCATCATGGTATGGGGTGGAATCGGCCTTAACGTTAAACTTGGTCCAGTCATCTTTCAGAACCTTGGCCCAGGCAGAGGAAATGTTCAGCCCATTTCGCACGTCATCAAAACAAGACTTTCCAACAGGACAATGCACGTGCGCATACCGCAAGAGCCACAAGAGACTTCCTACAGCAGAATAACATTAATGTTATGGATTGGCCGGCTTTGAGTCCAGATTTAAACCCTATTGAACATTTATGGGACGAAGTTCAAAGACGGTTGAATAATGAGCAGCCAAGTCCGACAACTGCAGCTGAACTTTCACAAGCGTTTCAGAGAGTATGGGCACGTATTCCGATGGCGTTTATTAATCGGCTCATCAACTCCATGTACCGAAGATGTGCCGCAGTAATTGGTGCCGGTGGAGGACATACACGTTATTAACGGACGTGGGATCACAGCATTGAAAACATGTGACGTTGCGACAATTGTGACGTTTTTGTGAACATTGTAACCAAAAGACTGTAAATCATTCATTAAATTTTGTAAAAATTAATTTAAAATATATAAATGTCACTTTGAAATAAATGTATGTGAACATGTCATTTTGTGCGACGTTTCTTTTGCGGTTCAGTGTATTTTTTATTTATAAACAAGTGAACAAAAATATCACAATATTTTTTTTCAATTATTATTGATAAGTCATACATTTTCATGATTACATTTTCATGATTTTACACAGCTAGTTAATAAAGGGATCATAGAATGGGCTTTTGTCTTATTGGTCCAGTATTATGTCCTCGGACAGCTGCATTTGGCCTCGGCCAAATACAGCTATCCTTGGCCCAATTTGACTGTCCTTTGACATAATACAGGACCAATATGAAAAAGCCCATTCAATAACCCTATAGTATAAATTTACTATATCTAATATTAGTATCTTTGGATTGTTATTTTGACAAGAATCAAACATGTCGTGACCTGAGTTAATCATATTTATTATATTAATTAGTCAGTCAATTGTACATCTTGAAACATTAAGGGATTATCTTTTGTTTAATTAAAATTTCATAAGTTAATCAGATTAATTCTCACATGCCATGTCATATTTATTTACTCTGGATTTTCCTTTAAATACTGTTAAAAATTTTATGAAGTCAGTCAGCTTTTGGTCAAAGTAACCTCATGCTACTCATGTCAATAACACTGGCCATATAGGAATGTCCACCAGTCTGGCAGTAGACTTTGTAGTACCGAGACAAAATTTATCTCTGACTCATGTTTATCTTCGGCATTTGTTTTGATATATAATGGAATTTCTTAATAATTTTTTTATTAATTTGGAATTTATAGTTTTTGTGTTATAAGAGAAACATCTATTTAATTCATCATCATTTATTAATATTTTGATTTTGGTATCATTTTGATTTTTGAAACCTAGTAATTTTATTATATAATAGTTTAATTTATAAAGAACTTGTCCTAATTCAGTATTTTAAATTTAGGTTGGTATTTTGGTTCAGTTATCATTATTGTTATTTGGTTTTATTTGTAAAAGTAATTGTTATTCAAAATTGATCAGAATTGTTATTGTTAAATAAATTATAGAAAACTTCACATTGCCTTTTAGCTATGCCAATTAAATTCTACTTCTAATAAAAGATAGACCCCCTGTTCCCTTAGTTAAAAAAATATGAGTTAGTTCCCCTTATCTAGTAAGACCCTGAACCTTGGTGACAAATAAAACACAAACTTTATACTAGAAGCCCTAAGGATCTTTCAGCCTAACTTTGGTCCCAATTGGCCCAGTGGTTTCAGAGAAGATCTTTAAAGGAAAAGTTTAGGTCAGGTGAGCTAAAAATCTGGTAAATTTCCTTCAAATGGCATACTACTGCTTCATGCACAGATCTCAGTTAAAAGCTGTACAAGGAGTTAATTACACAAAATTGGCACATCCCATACACAGCTGTGCAGAAAATGTCTAAGTTCCACAGACCTGGGTTAAAGGTTTTCGGAGCAGTTGATTGCACAATATTCGTACCCTCTATACATAATGATGGCAAAAAATGACTAAGTTCTACATCATGGAAAATCTGAAAAAAATTCTTCAAATGACATAATACTCCTTTATGCACATCTGCAGGAGGAGTTGATTACACAAAATAGGTTCCATATTTTCCCCACCCCTTCTGCCATTCACCTTAATATGAGTCAGATTTCACAATGTGCAACATCTCCTACTAGAGGCTCCCAGGAGCCTGTATCACTCACCAGGACTTTGCTGTCAAGTTCCAATTGGCTCACTGGTTTCATTGAAACAAGAAGATCTTTCAGTGAACTTTCAGATTAGGTACTATGATAAACTATGTTTGACTCTGGCAGCCATATTCAATGGAGCCCGGGGTCATCGGAAAAACTTCTGAAAGAGGATTACTTCAGAGGATAAGATATTTAAAGGACGACGCACGCCAAATGATGGGAATACCTCACATGGCCTTTTAGGCCAGGTGAGCTAGAAATGTGATGTCATGTATGAAGCATGCATTTTTTATGTCAATAAACAGCTATTCTTTGATAAACAAGAGCCTCAAGAGAATTGAGCCTGTATAGCTCACCTGTATAGCTCACCTGACAGCCCACAATCAATCCATTTTATTTCAAGTGAAAATGGTATGGACCTTCCACAGATGTTTCATACCAAGTATCAGTTAATTTGGCTAAATGGTTTCAGAGGAGGAGATTTTTGACCAATCAAAAATAAGAATTCATCATAGCTGCAATATTAGCTGTCCGAACGGGACTAAATATGCAAACTTTATAAAGGTCCTTCCACAGATGCTTCATACCAAGTCACAGCTCATTTGGCTTTGGGTTTAGAAAATTTTATTTTTGAAATTTTGACCAATCAGAAATAAGAATTCATCATGGCAGTCATAAAAATTCTTTGACCGGATGGACGGACGGAAAACGGATGCCAAGTGATGACAAAAGCTCACCTCGCCCTTTGGGCAGGTGAGCTGAAAGAACTATTTTCTTAAATTGCATTATTTGATATTGATAGTTGATACCAAATTTCATCCAAAAAAAAACAATAAAAAAGGTAAACTATGTGTAGTTTCATTGTGAAATTTGAATTTTTTTTCTCCTAGCCAATGTAATGGTAAGTCTCAAAGTCTTCTCCCTTTCCCATCTGTGTATCAGTACAATTTTTAAGACAATATAAATACATAGTCCTACAATCAATTTTTAAAAAATACATTTTTAGAATCCAATGACCTTAAAGAAATTCAAATTCTTTATTGGTTTGAAATCCAAAATAAGTGAATTATCACCAAAGAGAACACAAGCAAAAACATAGACAAATATCGAAAAGATCAAAATGCATCTTATATATTGAAAAGATAAAAATTCATACATGTAAAAGGTCTACCTTTATAAGGAGGTGTCCAAACAAAAGATAACTTCTATGTACTTTTACATGTCAATCTCATTTGGGGATTATAATGATCACTAATATAAAAATTTAAATTTGCAATAATCATTCACACTGACTTAGGTAAAGAACTAACAATGTAAAATTATGGTTCTTCCTTTTTGCTACTGATTTCAAAAGCAAGTTTTATTCCAATCAGCCAGAGACATTTCAAGATAACTTCCAATTTAAGTAAAACAGACCTTGGACCTACCATCCCCAAAATTATAATTTCTTTCAATTTCCTTTTATATAAATTTTGTTTTAATATAGCAATAGAAATGCAAATTACAATTTTGAAACATTAAGTGATGAAAAAAACTCAAATTGACTTTTTGAGGGAGAATGTTTCACAAACTTCAATCTGCACATTTGTTCATTTGTAAAACATTATTTTTCCTGAAAGTAAAATTCAAATTCCATATATCCTCTATTACAATTTGGCCAATAAATTGTTTTTGAAGCACCTTTAAATTTGAAGAAATTGTGTATAACATTCTTTCTTTGTAATCACTGCAGAACTTACAAGTGCATTGTCAAAGTTCGATTCCATCTTAAATTTAATATCCAATGATTTTTTACCATCAAGAAGTTCCATTCCATCTTTTGCCAATTTAGTTTCTGATGATTTTTTACCATGAAATGATTCCATTCCATCCTTTGCCAATTTAAGAAGTCTTTTGTTCTTTGATTCCTTCATCATTTCAAAGAACAGTTTAAGTAGTTCAAATTTTCCTAAATACACAGCTATATCCATTGGAGAAGATCCTAACAAATTTGGTTTTTTCAACATTTTTTTGTTCTCTTTTGGAAGCATATCACATTTTTTAAATACACAACATGCTTCCTCTTCCCTGAATAATGTCAGGTAGTGAAAAATTGTGTTTCCATATTTGTCCAATGGTATTTCTAAGTCACCAAGAAAGTCTTTGTTTTCTAAATTGTTGTGAAATATTGTTAAAATATTATTGAATGTTGCATTCTTTTCTACATCTTCCATGTATCTGCTTTTAGCTGCCACAATTAAACCATACAGTATTATTAAATTTGGAAGTTCTCGGCAATTATATATCCACTGATCTCTTCCATAATTTGTCAGATTGTCTAACAAGTCAATTAATTGCATGGAGGAAATAAATGGCTCTGAAGCTGTTTTTTCACATGTTTGTAAACTCAAACTAGATTCTTTATCTTTTTTGAATGACAACCTTAATGACAATTTCTTTTTCATCTGCTTATCTTCTGAAGACTGAGTATTGCATTTATGGTAAGAGATTGGTATCAAATGACCACACAGACACTTCCAAAAAACAAGGTCATGTGGTTTTATGAAACAGCTGTACATATATTTATAAATATCTTTTGATCTTATATTAGTTGTATTTTCACAATGACATGCTTCACGAACCAATCTTTCACATAATATGTGATAGATTTCACTGTTTATCTCAGCAGGAACTTTTAGCACCAATTCCTCTTCTTCCATGTCATACTTAAAACCTCTAATAAACTCCATAATATCATTTAAAGAACCCTTCTGGATCAAGTAATCTATGAAATATTCTGAAGATATAAAGACTGCTTTCATTATGTATGGATGAATGAAACAATAAACATCTCTTTCACATGTTAAATATGTTCCAGTTAGACTTTCTGCTGCTTTCTTAATGTCAGGAATCATATTGCTACTTGTTTTGACAACCATATTGAATAATGTCTTCTGTAGTCCTGTCATTTGTTTGTCGTCAATATTATGTACATCAATTTCATGATCTTTGTGTATTGTAATATACACAAGAACACAATATTTATACTGCAGTTCTAAAGATGCTGAATTCTTTGCAGATTCATATAAACTTTTCATATCTTCTACAAGGCTCTTTGGGGGATTTGTGAAATACTTTTCACCTAATGGCAACTTCTTCCTGTCAGCACAAAACTGTGATACTGTAAGAGGAAAACCTTGAAATGGTTCTGTGTCTATAATTTGTTTTACTGAATCTGTATCAAGTTTTACCTGTATTTCTTTATTTATTACTTCTTTGTCTCTGAAATTGCTGTCTATTGATGATGTTTCCTGTATTCCGTGTAATTCCATATAAACTTTAAGAATTTTTTCTTTCTCCTCCTTTGTTATACATCTATCCATATCAATAATCATGTCTTCTTTGAACAATTTTTTATTCAGTAGACAAGATTTTAAAGTATTTAAATGAACCTTGATACATGTTATAATTATCCTTCTTGATTGTTGGCCTAAAAAACTGTGTAATAATTGTAGTAACTGATCGGGATCCATTTTATCATCGGGGTCGTTATCTACAATTAGTACACATTCTAAATCATGTACATCTTCAACTCTTCTTGTTATATCTACCTTGTAAGGTAGAAAGTCATCTTCTTCACACATTTTAGAAAGTTCTAAACACATCTTAGTTTTCCCTGTGCCTTTTCTACCAGTTAGTATAACCATACCATGACTTTCTAATATTTTCTTTGCTTTGTCTGCTTCGGATAAGTGTACATGTTTCCTGTCTTCTCTGTGCTGTGATACTTCTTGGTGGGTTTTCTCTGAAATAATGAAAAATGTTTGATTAATTAGAGATACGATAAAAAGATAATAAAGTTTTTATCATACAAAATATTGCATAAACCATTCTTGGGCTCATTAATTTTCTCGCAAGTTACAATTATGTTTTAAAATAATTTAGAAATAATTCATTTTGGCTTCAAAATATCCTGATTTTACCAGAGTTAGGCCCTTAATGCCAAATATTTTGCCATGAGCGATAAGCCTTTTATTCCAAATATTTTGCCATGAGCAAAAGGCCTTTTATGCCAAATATTTTGCCGAGAGCAATAGGCCCTTTATTCCAAATATTTTGCCATGAGCAATAGGACCTTTATGCCAAATATTTTGCCACAAGCAATCGGCTATTTTGAAGCCAACATGAATTATTTCTATACTAATAGGACAGTTTCCACGACATTTTGAAATGCCACAACATAGGTATTCAAACACAAAGACACCATTATACAACGCAAGTTATACTATGACGTCGTTAAACATCATTTGATGGACCTGAATTTGATTGGTTTTGGAGTTTGGAAAGGGAAACCTTATCTTCTAGATAGGGCAACAATCTTACCAAATTAATTTCAATTACAATTGACACAACTTTGTATGATTTTGTTTATATGAATTTGAGGAATGTAAAGTATTTTACTTTAACTTCGAAAGTAGACAATTAAACATTATTGGTGGTTAAAAATACCATCAAGTATCATTCAATTCCTTCAAAGCATTGTTTTTATACAGACATGACTTGCACAGACAGAAAGACCAGTGGTTTCAGACATGATGAAAATGTGAAATGTGGACAGACGACAGACAGACAAACAGACGACAGATCAAAGTGAGGGAAAAAGCTCACATGGCATTTTAGGCCAGGTGAGCTAAAAAGTGATTCCTATATACTGTATAAATATTATCTAACTGATTATTATTTTTAAGTAACAGTGGTCATATTGGTCCAAGGTCAAGACCACATGAAAAAAAATTAACTAGAGTCTCTCAATAGCCTGTAAATCACTCACCTGGATTAAACTTGTCACCTTAAGGAGGACTAAAAATTTAAGTGTAGAAGTCAATTTATAGGGTTTGAATGTTAAACTAAGTTTAGCTGTGGTAGCCATCTTGGTTGACAGTCCAGGTGAATTGACACATTTCTAAAAGAGAACCATCTAATGACCATTACTGCCAAGTGTTGTTCCAACTGGATCAGTGGTTTCAGACAAGAAGATTTTTAAATGAATTTTCCCATAGGATCCTATTTTAAACTAAGTTTGGCTATGGCAGCCATCTTGGTTGACAGTCTGGGTCATCGGACACATTTCTGAAAGAGGACCTCAAAGGACCATTGCTTCCATGTCTGGTTCCAATTGGCCAAGAGGTATTAGACAAGAACATTTTAAAATGAATTTTCCCATAGGGTCCTATGTTAAACTCAGTTTTGATGTGGCAGCCATATTGGTTGACAGTCTGGGTCATTAGACACAATTCTCAAAGAGGACCATCTAAAGGGCATTGCTGTAAAGTCTGGTCCCAACTGGCTCAGTGTTTTCAGACAATTAGATTTTTAAATGAATTTCCCATATGGTCCTATGTTAAACTAAGTTTGGCTGTGTCAGCCACCTTAGTTGACAATCCAAGTGATTGGACACAATTCTGAAAGGGGACAACCTAAGGACCATTGCTGCCATGTTTAGTTCCAATTGGCTCAGTGGTTTCGGACAAGATTTTTAAATGAATTTTTCCATAAGGTCCTATGTTAAACCAAGTTCGACTATGGCGACCATCTTGGTTAACAATCTAGGAAGAGAACCATCTAAGGACCATTGATGCCAAATCTGGTTACATTGAAAAATATTTTTTTAATTCATCTCTCCTTTTTTCTACTTTCAGTCACAGCAGCCATGTCAGTTGGAAGTCGGGGATGCTGGACATAATTTTGGAAGGGGGCCAGCCAAGGACCATTCCTCCAAAGTTTGGTCCCAAATGGCCCAGTGGTTTCAGAGGAGAAGATCTTTAAAGATCTCCTAAGGAACATTCATGCCATGTTTGCTTCCAATCCATTCCTCGGTTCTCTAGAAGAAAATATTTGTATGTATTTCCCATAAGGTTCTATGTTAAACTAAGTTCCCAGCTGGTGGCCATCTTGGATGACAGATCCGAAACAAAGTAACAACACTTGGTTAGCACATCATAAGGAACATTCATGCCATGTTTGGTTTCAATCCATTCAGCGTTTCTCTAGAAGAAGATTTTTGAATGTATTTCAAATAGGGTCCTATGTTTAACTAAGTCCCCCGCTGTCAGCCATGTTGGATGACAGATCGGCAACAAAGTAACAACACTTGGTCAACACCTTAGGGAACATTCATGCCATGTTTGGTTTCAATCCACTCAGTGGTTCTCTAGAAGAAGTTCAAAATGTGATATGTTGACAGGCGGACGACGGATGGACAATGGATGAAATAGCAATGCAATAGCTCACTTGACCCTAACTAGAGGCTCTCTAGAGCCTATATCGGTCACCTGTATTTAACTTTCACCTTGAGCAGGACTAAACATTTAAGTGTTGCAGTCAATTTGGCTGGTTATTCTATGGGGTTCTATGTTAAACAAAGTTCGGCTGTGGCAGCCATCTTGGTTGAAAGTCCAGGTCAACAAACACATTTCTAAAAGAGAACCATCTAAGGACCATTATTGCTAAGTCTTGTTCCAACTGGCTAAGTGGTTTCAGACAAGAAGATTTTTAAATGAATTTTCCTGTAGGGTCCTATATTAAACTAAGTGGCTGTTGTGGCCATCTTGGTTGACAATCCAAATGATCGGACACATTTCTGAAAGAGGAACATCTAAGGACCCATGCTGCCAACTTTAGTTCCAATTGGCTGAGTAGTTTCAGACGGGAAGATTTTTGAGTGAATTTCCCATAGAGTCCTATGTTAAACTAAGTTCAGCCGTGGCGGGTATCTCGGTTCACAATCCACGAAATCGGATACATTTCTGAAAGAGGACCTCCTAAGGACCATCGCTACAAAGTCTGGTTCCAATTGGTCAAGTGGTTTCAGACAAGAGGATTTTTCAATGAATTTTCCCATAGGGCCCTATGTTAAACTAAGTTCGGGTATGGCAGCCATCTTGGTTGACAGTCCGGGTCATCAGACATAATTCTGAAAGAGGACCATCTAAGGACCATTGCTACCAAGTCTAGTTCTAATTGGCTAAGTCAGGTTTCAGACATGAAGATTTTTGAGTGAATTTCCCGTAGGATCCTATGTAAAACTAAGTTCGGTTGTGGTGGCCATATTGGTTGACAGTCCCGGTCATCAGACATATTTCTGAAAGAGGACCATCTCAGGACCATTGCTGCCAAGTCTGGTTCAATTGGTCAAGTGGTTTCAGACAAGATTTTTCAATGAATTTTCCCATAGGGTCCAATGTTAAACTAAGTTTGACTGTGGCAGCCATCTTGATTAACAGTCCGGGTCATCAGACATATTTCTGAAAGAAAACATCCTAAGGACCATTACTGCCAAGTTTGGTTTCAATTGGCGTTGTAATTTCATGAAAGAAGATTTTTTAAATTCATCCCCCCTTTTTTCTATTTTCAGTAACAGCAGCCATGTTCTTGGAAGTCAGGATTGCCAGATATAAATTTGGAAGGGGGCCACCCAAGGACCATTCCACCAAAGTTTGGTCCCAATTGGCCCAGTGGTTTCAAAGGAGGAGATCTTTAAACTAGAGGCTCTCAAGAGCCTGTATCACTCACCTGGATTTAACTTTTCACCTTGAGCAGACCTAAAAATTAAAGTGTTGCAGTCAATTTGGCTGGTTTTTCTATAGGATTCTATGTTAAACTAATTTCAGCTGTGGCAGTCATCTTGGTTTAGTCCAGGTCAACGGATACATTTCTAAAAGGGAACCATCTAAGGACCATTTCTGCTAAGTCATGTTCCAACTGGCTAAGCAGTTTCAGACAAGAAGATTTTTAAATGAGTTTTCCTGTAGGGTCCAATGTTAAACAAAGTTCGGGTGTGGCAGCCATCTTGGTTGACAGTCTGGGTCATCATTCAAAATTCTGAAAGAGGACCATTGCTACCAAGTCTAATTCTAATTGGCTTAGTGGTTTCAGACGAGAAGATTTTTGAGTGAATTTCCCATAGGGTCCTATGTTAAACTAAGGACCATTTCTGCTAGGTCTGAAGTAAGATTTTTGAGTGAACATTCATGCCATGTTTGGTTTCATTCCATTCAGTGGGTTCTATAGAAGAAGACATTTGTATGTATTTCCCTTAGGGTCCTATGTTAAACTTAGTCCCTCACTGGTGGCCATTTTGAATGATGTAACGGCTACAGAGTAACAACACTTGGTCAGCACCTTGTAAGGAACATTCATCCTATGTTTTGTTACATTCAATTCAGTGGTTCTCTAAAAGAAGTCATTTGTATGCATTTCCCATAGGGTCCAATGTTAAACTTAGTCCCCCGCTGGCGGCCATCTTGGAAGATGGATCGGCAACAAAGTAACAACACTTGGTCAGCACCTCATAAGGAACATTCATGCTATGTTTTGTTACATTCCATTCAGTGGTTCTCTAAAAGAAGTCATTTGTATGCATTTCCCATAGGGTCCAATGTTAAACTTAGTCCCCCGCTGGCGGCCATCTTGGATGATGGATCGGCTACAAAGTAACAACACTTGGTCAGCACCTCATAAGGAACATTCATGCCAGATTTAGTTTCATTCCATTAAGTGGTTCTCTAAATGAAGTCATTTGTATGCATTTCCCATAGGGTCCTATGTTAAACTAAGTTCCCCGCTGGCGGCCATCTTTGATGATGGATCAGCTACAAAGTAACAACACTTGGTCAGCACCTCATAAGGAATATTCATGCCATGTTTGGTTTCATTCCATTAAGTGGGTCACTAAAAGAAGTCATTTGTATGCATTTCCCATAGGGTTCTATGTTAAACTAAGTCCCCCGCTGGCGGCCATCTTGGATTATGGATCGGCTACAAAGTAACAACACTTGGTCAGCACCTCATAAGGAACATTCATGCCATGTTTGGTTTCATTCCATTCAACGGTTCTCTAAAAGAAGTCATTTGTATGCATTTCCCATAGGGTTCTATGTTAAACTAAGTCACCCTCTGGCGGTCATCTTGGATGATGGATCGGCTACAAAGTAACAACACTTGGTCAGCACCTCATAAGGAACATTCATGCCATGTTTGGTTTCATTCCATTAAGTGGTTCTCTAAATGAAGTCATTTGTATGCATTTCCCATAGGGTCCTATGTTAAACTAAGTTCCCCGCTGGCGGCCATCTTTGATGATGGATCAGCTACAAAGTAACAACACTTGGTCAGCACCTCATAAGGAATATTCATGCCATGTTTGGTTTCATTCCATTAAGTGGGTCACTAAAAGAAGTCATTTGTATGCATTTCCCATAGGGTTCTATGTTAAACTAAGTCCCCCGCTGGCGGCCATCTTGGATTATGGATCGGCTACAAAGTAACAACACTTGGTCAGCACCTCATAAGGAACATTCATGCCATGTTTGGTTTCATTCCATTCAACGGTTCTCTAAAAGAAGTCATTTGTATGCATTTCCCATAGGGTTCTATGTTAAACTAAGTCACCCTCTGGCGGTCATCTTGGATGATGGATCGGCTACAAAGTAACAACACTTGGTCAGCACCTTATAAGGGTTCATTCATGCCAGATTTAGTTTCATTCCATTCAGTGGTTCTCTAAAAGAAGTCATTTGTATGCATTTCCCCTAGGGTCCTATGTTAAACTAAGTTCTCCGCTGGCGGCCATCTTGGATGATGGATCGGCTACAAAGTAACAACACTTGGTCAGCATCTCATAAGGAACATTCATGCCATGTTTGGTTTCATTCCATTCAGTGGTTCTCTAGAAGAAGTTCAAAATGTAAAATGTTAACAACGACGACGGACGCCAAGTGATGAGAAAAGCTCACTTGGCCCTTCGGGCCAGGTGAGCTAAAAAAAGTTTACGCCAGACGCCATCTTTAAAGGGCAAAAACTCCTAAAAGGAATCAATCAATGATTTTGGTCATGTTGTATTATTTGTAGATCTTACTTTGATGAACATTTTTGCTGTCTACAGTTTGTCTTTATCGATAATAATATTCAAGATAATTACCTAAAACTGCAAAATTTCCTTAAAATTAACAATTCAGGGGCAATAACCCAACAAACGGTTGACCAATTCGTCTGAAAATTTCATGGCAAGTAGATCTTAACCTGATAAACATTTTTTACTCCATGTCAGTTTTGCTCTAAATGCTTTAGTTTTTGAAATATAAGACAAAAACTGCGGTTTACCCCTATTTTAGCCATGGCAGCCATGTTGGTCAGCAGGCAGGGTTGTCGGACACATTTTTTAAACTAGATACCCCAATGATGATTGTGGCCAAGTTTGGTTACATTTGGCCCAGTAGTTTCAGAGGAGAAGATTTTTGTAAAAGTTAACAGACGACGACGGACGCCAAGTGATGAGAAAAGCTGACTTGACATTTCAGGTCAGGTGAGCTAAAAAGGAAAAACAAAAACAAAACTAATTTAAAAACAAGAGGCTCCCAGGAGCCTGTATTGCTCACCTGATATTTCCATTTGTTCATTGCTAAAGGACCTTGAAATTAACATCCATGCCATGTTTGGTTTCAATCCTTCAGTTATTTTCAAGAAGAAGCCGTTTGTATTTATTTCCCATAGGGTCCTATGTTAAACTAAGTTCCCCACTTGTGGCCATCTTGGATGACAGATCAGCATCAAAGTAACAACACTTGGTCAGCAAATCAAAACGAACAGTCATGCTATGTTTGGTTTCAATCCATTCAGTGGTTCTCTAGAAAACGATTTTTGTATGTATTTCCCATAGGGTCCTATGTAAAATTAAGATGCCTGCTGGTGGCCATCTTGGATGACAGATTGTCAGCAAAATTATAAGTTTGGTACAGGACCATCATGCATACAATCATTCAGGCATATTATCAATTCAATTTGTCAAACAGTTTCGAAGAAGAACTTGTTTGTAAGTATTTCCCATAAGGTCCTATGTTAACTGTGCCCCAAGTGGTGGCCATCTTGGATTTCCAATCGGCACCAAAATTATAAATTTGATAGAGAACCATCAAAGCAGAAGTTCCTTTGGTCTTGTGGTTCTGACAACAAAATTTTTGGAACATTTGGTCCTGTTTTAACTACGTCCTGCAGTGGTAGCGATCTTGGATTTCCGATCGGCATATAGCGAAAGCGGGGGGATCATGTAATACAGTCCGTCCGTACGTACGTACGTCTATAGTGGCAAGGCATATCTCTGAAACGGTAAAAGATAGAAACTTGAAATTTGGCATCATGGAAGAGTATATGACCCACTAGGGAATAGACCCCTTAAAATTGGAATTCGACCCCTTGGGGCCAAATTATGAGCGAAAAACGAATTTCGCGATATCCAATAAATGGAGATATCTCCAAAAGTGTTAAAGCTAGGATATTGGAACTTATGTCACTACTTATATTGCCTTTCCCAAGTTGAAAGAGGGTATCAAAATTTTGGTCCCGCCCCTAGGGGCAATGCCCTAAGGAGTTAAAAAATGTCTAAAAACGATTGTCCAAGAACTCCTCCTACACCGTAGAAGATAGAAACATGAAATTAGGTACACTAGTAACACTTGAAGAGTTGTCTGTGCCAAAGGTTTCGGAATTTTGATTTTTGCCCGGGGGGTGGGGCTACACCCTAATATGTAAAATCTCAAAATATGGTAAGATCAGTTCATATCCCCACCCCTTAACCATATATATTTTTATTCCACATTTAAAGACGAGTTACATGGTCACCCCCGGGGGTCAGCCCCACCCCCCTAATTTAGAAAATTACAAGTTATCTCTAAAACAGTTGAGATCCCCACCCCTAAACCATATATATTCTTAGTGGGCATGACAAGACCAGTTGAATGGTCATCCCCGGGGGTCGGCCCCACCCCCCTCATTTACAAAATTACAAGTTATCTCAAAAACAGTTGAGATCCCCACCCCTAAACCATATATATTCTTAGTGGGCATGACAAGACCAGTTTAATGGTCATCCCGGGGGTCGGCCCCACCCCACTTATTTAGAAAATTACAAGTTATCTCTAAATGAGATGCCCAACCCTTAACCATAGCTACTTGTATTCGTTATTAAAAGATCAGTCCGAGCAGTAGAAGTCCAATTTCATATTTCTGTGTTGTTTCTTGATATCCAAAGATCAGTGTCAAACTTTTTCTCTATTTATGCAATTTGAAATTATGAGGGGTTCAGACTTTGTGCATTCCGACTTTGCTGGGAGCGGGGGGATGTGCAATCTCCGATTGCTGCGTTTCATTCAGGCATATTATCAATTCAATCTGTCAAACGGTTTCAAAGAAGAAGCTGTTTGTATGTATTTCCCATCAGGTCCTATGTTAACTATAATGTCCCATAGTGGCGGCCATCTTGGAATTCCAATCGACACCAAAATTACAAATTTAGTAGAAGACCATCTAAGGAACATTCCTGCAAAGTTGAAGTTCATTTGGTTTAAATTTCAGCCAATCAGAACAAAATATTGGTCCTGGCAGCCATGTTGAATATTCGATCAGAACCAAAATTATAAATTCTGTAAAGAACCTTCCCGGGAAGATTGCTGCCAAGTTTGGTTCCATTTGGTTCCGTGGTTTTTTCAGAAGAAGATTGAAATGTGAAAAGTTAATGGACTGATGGACGATGGACATACGGATGGAAGGAAGATGGACGCAAAGTGATGGCAAAAGCTCACCCTGGCTTTTAGCAAGGTGAGCTAACTAGAGGAGCCTTTGTCGCTCAACTGTATTCAATTTGCCAATCAACAGCCATAAAAGCACCAAAGAAACAAATGTCTGTATTATTTGACATAATTCTGAAAGTGGACAAGCTAATACCCATGGCTGCCAAGTCTGATTCCAATTGGCTCAATGGTTTCAGACAAGAACATTTTTATTAATTTTCCCATAGGGTCCTATGTTAAACTCAGTTTGGCTGTAGCGGCCTTCTTGGTGGACATTCAGGGTCATCTGACACAATTCTGAAAGTGGACCATCTAAGGACCATTGCTGTCAGGTTTGGTTTGAATTGGCTCAGTGGTTTCAAACAAAAAGATTTTAAATGAATTTCCCATAGCTTCGTATGTTAAACTAAGTTTGGCTGAGGCAGCCATCTTGGTTGATCGTTCAGGTCATTGGACACAATTCTGAAAGAGGGCCATCTAAGGACCATTTCTGCTAAGTTTGGTTACAACTGGCTCAGTAGTTTCAGACTAGAAGATTTTTAAATGAATTTCTCATAGGGTCCTATGTTAAACTAAATTCAGCTGTGGTGGCCATCTTGGTAGGAGGTCAGAAATGCCGAAAACAATTTTGGAAGGGGACTACCCAAGGATCATTCCACCAAAGTTTGGTCTCAATTCGCCAGTGGTTTCAGAGGAGAAGATTTCAGCAAAGTTGTTGACATTGGCTTGGTAGCTTCAGAGGAGAAGATTTTTTACCCCCCTTTTTCTATTTTTAGCTTGGTGGCCCTCTTTGTTGGAAATCGGAGACACCAGACAATATTTTGGAAGGGAACCACACAAGGACATTTCCACCAAACTTTGGTCTCAATTGGCCCAGTCGTTTTAGAGGAGAAGATTAAAATGTAAATTGTGGACAACAGACGGACAAAAGGATGACAGATGCCAAGTGATGAGAAAAGCTCACATGGCCTTTTATGCTAAGAGAGCTAAAAAAACATTTAATACCATTTAACTTATTTCAAGTTATGCTCTAAACATCTGTGACATTATGTCAGACCATTATTTTAAATGATAATTACTGTTTACATGTGAATAATCTTTAGAGGGAAAAAACTTGTATGAGGGGTCAATTGATGATTTTGGTCTTGTTGACTTATTTTGCTGAACATTTTTGCAGTTTACAGTTTGTCTTCTATCTATATAGTATTCAAGTTATTAACCTAAAACTGCAAAATTTCCTTAAATTAACAATTCAGGGGCAATAACCCAAAAATGGGTTGACTGATTCATCTGAAAATTTCATGGCAAGTAGATCTTGACCTAATAAACATTTTACTTATTGTCAATTTTGCTCTGACTGCTTTAGTTTTTGAGATATGAGCCAAAAAGTGCATATTTCACCTATTTTCTATTTTTATACATGGCAGCCATGTTTCTTGATGGACAAGTATATAAATTTTAATTTCAAATTCAGATTTTATGAAGAAGTTTTCTACTAACCACCTTAGAAATATTAGTCTATGGAAATTGTGAATCGACAAATAAAATTTTAATAGAAACAACAAACATTTTAATTGTAACCGAGAGACACATGGGAAATTTAGACTGTTTAGATTGATGAAGACCGAAATTGTAGATTTCACAGTGTGGGAGCGGAAATGAATAATGTTTTGGTCAGTTGTTAAGTTGCGATTTTGTATAGTGGCGAATCAGTCACATGCTATGAAGATCGCTGGTACCCAATAATATTTTTTTTGTATTTTATAAATATTTTATGGAAAATAAAGGTATGTATGCCTCTTTTGATGCTTGGTTGTTTACATGCCTTTAAGACTACCTGACATTTTTTTAACAAACATGATTAATATCTCTTTTATCAAGCTTTGATGATGGTGCTTTTGGACTGTACAAACCATTCGGAAGCACCCTTACAGTACACATACAAGCACTTATACAGTAAGAGAAATGGTGTGCACATGCTTTGTTCGCAAGTAATTTAATTCATTTTATGGGCAACAAATTCAGTAAAATTTAGTTTTAAGGTATGAAAATGAATGGCCTTCTAGATAACCTAGAGAACACCTTCAAATTTAGTATGGTTTTTTACATATTCAGTTCTAAAGTCAACATTTCTAACATTAAGTTTAAGAAGCACTGTGATCAAAGCTTGATAAGAGAGAACTATAGAAGAATCTTTAAATAAATTTCTAATAGAGTCCTATGTTAAACTAAGTTCGGCTCTAGTGGCCATCTTGGATGACGGGTGCAGTCATCAGATACATTTCTGATAGAGGACCATTGCTGCTAAGTTTTGTTCAATTTGGCCAAGTTGTTTCAGACAAGAAGATCTTTAAGTAAATTTCCCATTGGGTCCTATGTTAAACTAAGTTCGGCTCTGGTGGCCATCTTGGATGACGGGCGGAGTCATTGGATATAATTCTGAAAGAGGACCACCTAAGGACCATTGCTGCCAATTTTTGTTCCAAGTTGCTGATTGGTTACAGACAAGAAGATCTTTTTGTAAATTTCCATAGGGTTCTATGTAAAACTAAGTTCGGCTCTGGCGGCAATCTTGGATGACGGTCAGGGTCATCGGATACAATTCTGAAAAAGACTACCTCAAGACTATTGCTGCCAAGTTTTGTTCCAAGTGGCCAATTGGTTTCAGACAAGAAGATCTTTAAGTAAATTTCCCACAGGGTCCAATTTTAACTAAGTTTGACTCTGGCGACCTTCTTGGATGATGGGTGGGGTCATCCGATAAAATTCTGAAGGAGGACCACTTAAAGACCATTGCTGTCAAGTTTTGTTCCAATTGGCCCAGTGGTTTCAGAGGAGAAGATCTTTAAAGGACAGTTTACGACGGACGACAATGGATGACAGACGCCAAGTGATGACAATAGCTCACATTGCCCTTTGGGCCAGGTGAGCTAATAATTAAACAATTTGGCAGTTTAATATTGTTAATCTTATATTTTAATTAATTTTAAAAAATGTCTGATTATGAGCATTAAATGTTGTTACATATACACTTATATTTTATTTCTGTTTCCCCCCAAAAAAGAACTGTAATATTGTAATTAATTCTTTTTTAATTTATTCTTTTTTTTTTAAATTTCCTGACTAGTTCTAAAATTTTAATATAAATTGTATTGATTGCATGTTGATTCAAAGATGCAAATAACTTGAGTAAATCAAAATATTTTTTTCAATATTTTTATTTCAGGATTTTGACCAGACGGGTAATGCTCAGTCAAAGAAACTTTATATTGGAGTACAAATAATCTGACTTCAGACAGTTAAACTGTCGATAGAATAATGTTGACTAGAAACTTTAGAAAAATTGTTGTTTCATATATTTGCCCTCAATTTTATACCATTACATTCCATCCATACCTAGGCTAGGATTCTTTCTTGGTCCACATTAAAGTGGCAGTATGAGATATTGTCATCACTTAGCAACTGTCGCTAGTCAGTCATCTGCTAACATTATAAAAAGGTTTAATGCTACTGCAAAAATTTGCAGGGTTCTTTATACTGATGTTTATATATCCGACAATATTTCTAATTGAAATATTCACTTGATAATTCTAACAAAGTAAGGGAAATGAAAATTTCTATAGTAGGAATAGAATCAGTTAAAGTTGACCTTTTATGGTTTTCCATATATGGTTTGTTAATTTACATATGACCTATCAACTATGCAGTATAAGTTGGGAAGTTATAGCACAGCTGACCTCTCCATTTAGTTATAAAAACAGCAAGCTCAAAGAAGTTTGGCTCATGTCATGTGTTGGGGGGAGTTGATAATTATTGAATTAATTATAATTCTTGGTTGTTTCACTAACCATGAGGTATAACTAGCAGTTTTCTGCCATAGCTATCAGCTTTACCATCTTTAGATACAACAATACAGACATATCTACCAGCATCCTGTAGACCAGCTGTACGTATAGTAAGATATGGCTCGGTAATACTCCCGCCACTGTATTTATCTTCTGTTTTTCTAAACCATATGGGAGCAAAAATTCCACTTGTACTGGTACCATCTGATTCCCTATCATGTTCTTTAGTTAGAGTTTTTCTGAATTTGAACCATAAAACTGATTCTTTATTTTCATCTGTATCTACTTTAAGGGCTACATATGTTCCTCTGCTAACTACTACTTTGTGATAGGTCTCAGGTAAACCTGTATATAATGAATTTATGCAACAAATTATACTGTTCAACATTAAAGTTAAATCATTCACTTATAATAAGATTATGAATTAAGAACTACATAGGCTTTGATAAAATTATTGATCATTAACAATAAACAAGCATGGATTCTGTCATTTTAAATCTAATGAAAGTAGGTGTTAAAAACTAAAAACTTACTACAAACATTCAGTGTGAACCAATGTATCTCCTCCCTGTAGCACGCTGGGAATTTCTGGATGATTCTGAACAATGGTGCTGATATATTTCTTATATATATGAAACATCTATCTAAGGGTATGTTACTGATTCCAAAAATATTTCTCACAATACATTTATATGTCCCCATGTCTTTTGTAGTAACATTATTGATAGTGAGTGATGACTCTGATTCATTATTGTTTAGTGTATATTTGTCTGTTGTATGGTTTATGTTTGTTATTTCTCCATTCCATTCTTTTTGCCATGTGATTGACCTGATACTAAATCTAGATGTCACTTCACATTGAAATGTTACAGGAAATCCTGGGATCACTGTATATGTGAATGATTTATCACATTTATGTATGATGCTGTCTTTCTCAAAGGAAGTAGGTTTCTGGATGACTTTTGGTCTTACTGTAAAAACAGAATGATCATAGTACATTTGGAAAGTCAGATTTGCAAACTGCGTAGCATCTGAAAGGATATTTCTCACATCAGGTCTACATAATAAAAAATAATACCGGTAGAATGGTACTTTCTGAATATCAAAGTCAAATTGAAATTAGAATGTGATAAATATTTCAAAACTTTGTTATTTATGAAATTCTGAATTATTTACAGCATAATTGGAATCAAATAATTTATAGTTATCTCTGCTTACAGACTTCAACTTCCTGAAGGTATCACCAGTATGACGTGGAATCAAGGTCATAAATATCGATTTTAGTATATCCTAAAATGATTTTAGTATATGCTACAATGAATTTAGGATACTAAAATCGATATTTATGACCAGGATTCTGTGCCATACACCAACTCACTTGCTAGTATTTCGATACTAGCCTAAAATTGTTACTTAAAAGGGCATGGTATGATTTGGCCTATTTGGCCCCTTTAATTCCACAATAAAAAAGTAATGAAAACTTAGTCTTAGCTAACAATAAGTACTCTTAAAATGTTGAATTTTAAGGAACATGTTTTTTTTTTACCAAGAAATTTCTGTACAGGTGCCAGTATGTTGTCAAAGATGTCCAACTGTGAAGAAATCAATGTAAAATGCCAAATTTCAGTCATTTTTGGACCTTTGAATTAAAATACTGATAGTAGCAACATCCTTGCCCAAAAAGATAACTCACAGAAATGTGTCTTTATGTAAGACAAACATTATATTAAAAATCTTTTTGGGCACGGCTGTTGCTAATAGTTGTTTCGACCAAAATCTACTGTAAAAAGACAAGATTTTCTTCAAATTCATGATTTAGCAGATGTTCATGATGTTGGTGTTGCATCATGGGAATTAAGGAATTTTGTACAATGATTGATAGATTGTGAAAATTTGATCATTATTCAATAAACATGGCACTGAAGTGCTGATCTGCAGCACTGCTGCTAAATTGTATTGTGATTGTAGACATTTTCGAACTAACCTTATTTTCCTATGCCTTATTTATGAAATAATTCATTGGTGAAATGCTCTATGGCTATTTTAACATGGGTAGGCATTATAATTGTGTATATTTTACACCGAGCATCAGAGAGGTGTAAAATATTAACAAATATAATGCCTACACATGTTAAAGAACCATTGGGCATGGCACCAATGAATTATCTAGATTCTATAATAGGATAATATATTATATACTCATATAGAAATCTTTAATCTGATTTGTTAAAACAGTGTCATGTGATATTTGCCCATTCGTTGGGTCAACCGAAAATCGTTGGGTCGCATAGTAAGGTCAACCGCTCGCGAGAAAACCCCATGGAAATCCCCTCGTGAGCCTCACGTGTTTCCATTTATAGTTACGGTGTTATGTTAACGAAACAATCTTTTCTTTTAAGCTTGACCTACATGTAAAAATAAATGTATTAAATCACTATGCGTCCATTGAAAAGCTCTGGGTAGATAATTTATATGCAAACTTGGTCGTGCTTGTTACCTACAAAAAAACAATGTGGTATCTGTCAAAAGTTGAATATTCTATATAATATAACAGTTATCACCCTTGTTGGTGTGTGACCCGACGGTTTGACCTTACTTTCCTCTGGGAGACAAACCGTCGGATCACACACCAACAAGGGTAATAATTGTATAATATATCATTTCTATAATCAAAGCGAACCCTATAAGGTGTCATTTACAGGCAGCCATGTCGATTTTAACAATGCAAGAAATGTCTTTAAACAAACAAAATTAAATCAAACTTACGTTTTGTGAGATTTTAAAGCAAATACTTGTGTTCTAGACCCTGTACAATGTATGATTTTCCATTTTTGACTCTTGATCTGGCATCATTTCAATGTATGACGTTATACCTTGGATTGTGACGTCACACTTTCGACTGTCACACCATTTTGCGTGACATTTATCGTTGTTGTATTTCGAGCTTTGCTAAATGTTCGCAAAGCGATAAATGTAAGATAGATTCAGTGAGATGGAAGAATTTAACTTTGAAACTTTATTTTATCAACAAAATACAACAGTTTAGTGATTTCATGTGTGCTTCACGCATCTCGTCAATATCGCATTGTTTGCATGTGTCAATAATAATTGTTCTATATAAAACACGGTTGTGTTTCTATAGCCAAAGCAGCATGTCATATTAGAATCTTGTTTTGAGTCTTAGCAGGGTTTTTGATCTTAATAATTAAACACTGGTTCCACCTTCATGCTGATACTGCACTGCCATATAATGAATTTACTTCAAATCTACCATTGTATAATAGAATAATTGATCACTGAACAAATTTGGAGACATTTATACTATTCCATTTAGAAATTATGTTGAACGGATATCTTTAACCAGAAATTCAACTAAAGGATAAGCTGAATGGTTGATTAAAGACGATATCACAATCTATGAATAATAAATAGTCCATTCTGACAATTTCCACTTATTCATTAGTTCACTAAAAATAACTTGTATAACTGTTAAGACAGAACAAGTACTAAAGTTCAATATTTTGTTCTAAAACAGGTAAAACAAAAGGCCATGCACAACAGATAAAATATCGTACATCATAACATATTCTACAGCAACAGTCACTTCCTTATTTATGAATTACACACTGATACCAATTTTGATGCACAAGATGTGCATATTTTGTCGATTTAAGACTCATCAGTTGTGCTCAAGGTCTAAAATGTTGAAATCCAAAATAATAATTCAAAATTACCAATATGACCAAAAGAGGTTATGCAAAAACCATTTAAGGACATAGCCATGCATTAGGGAGATACATCTTAGTTCTTGCAAATTTTACATTTTTCGAAATATTAGCAACTGAGCTGGTGATACCACTGGGACTTGGAGCAGTGGCATTGACTCAGTGGTAAATTTACAATTCTCTGATACCAATTTTGATGCACAAGATGTGCAATATTTCATCGATTTAAAGCTCATCAGTTGTGTACAAGGCCTAAAATTTTCAAATCCAATAAAATAATCCAAAAGGTTGATCTTATTATATCACCAAAATGACCAAAGGGGGTAATGCCAAAACCATCTAAGGACAGAGCTATGCACGAGAGAAGATACTCTTATGAAAATACATCATCCAAAATTTCTAGTGTTCCGAATTCATAATATCTTGTTAAATGTAAAACAAAGAATTAACATAGATAATTAAATTGATTACAAAATATTTTTACAGTATTATTTTTGTTCTGTGTTTACAAAAGTTAAAGATATCAACAGAAAGTGTCATCCAAAACATCGCATGTGCAAGTAAATAAACCAGAGGCTCCAAGGAGCATGCATCGCTCACCTAATATTTCCATTTGTTCATTGCTAAAGGACTTTGAGATTAACATGTTTGGTTCCAATCCATTCAGTAATTTTCAAGAAGCTCTCTGTTTCTAATTCCCATAAGGTCCTATGTTAAACTAAGTCTTCTGCTGATGGCCACCATAGATGACAGATCGGCACCAAAGAAACAATGCTGGTAAGAACATAAGGACCATTCATGCCATGTTTGGTTTCGATCCATTCTGCGGTTGTCTAGAAGAAGATTTCTGTATGTACATTTTGTATTTCCCATTGGGTCCTATGTTAAACAAAGTCATAAAGACCATTCATGCCATGTCTGGTTTCAGTCCATTCTGCCATTCTATAGAAAATTTTTGTATGTCTTTCCCATAGGGTCAATGTTAAACTAAGTTTTCCGCTGACGGCCATCATGGATGACAGATCGGCACCAAAGAAACAACACTTGGTCAGAACGTCATAAAGACCATTTGTGCCATGTTTGGTTTCAATCCATTCTGCGGTTCTCTAGAAGAAGATTGTTGTATGTATTTCCCGTTGGATTCTACGTTAAACTAAGTCTTCCGATAACGGCCGTCATAGATGACAGATCAGCACCAAAGAAACAACACTTGGTCGGAATGTCATAATGACCATTCATGCCAACCATTCTGCGGTTCTCTAGAAGAAGATTTTTGTATGTTAAACTAAGTCCCCCACTGGTGGTCATGTTGGACGACAGATCAGCATTAAAGTAACAAAACTTGGTAAGCACCTGATAAGGACCATTCATGCCATGTTTGGTTTCAATCCATTCAGTGGTTCTCTAGAAGATTTTTTGTATATATTTCCCATAGGGTCCTATGTTAAACTAAGTTCCCCACTGGCGGCCATCTTGGATGATGGATCGGCATCAATGTAACAACACTTGGTCAGCATCTCAAAAGAACAATCATGCCATGTTTCGTTTCAATCCAGTCAGCGGTTCTCTAGAGGAAGATGATTTTTGTATGTATTTCCCATAGGATTCTATGCTAAACTAAGTCTCCAGCTGGTGGCCATCTTGGATGACCGATCGGCATGAAAGTAACAACACTTGGTCAGCACCTCATAACATTCATGCAATGTGTTGTTTCAATCCATTCAGCCGGCCGTTCTCTAGAAGACGATTTTTGAATGTATTTCACATCGGGTCCTATGTCAAACTAAGTCCCTTGCTGTCAGCCATGTTGGATGACAGGTCAGAACCAAAGTAACAACACTTGGTCAGCACCTTCAAAGGAACAGTACTATTAAGTTTAGTTTCAATCAGTTAAGCCATTCTTCAGAAGAAGTTTTTTTTAAAATTCAGCCAATCAGAAATTAGAAAATGGGTCAAAGACACAAATGGCCGGGTTGCTGGGTGTTTATTGTAGTGACAAAGGTGATTACAAGATCATATTGCACATTGGCAGTCATGAATATTTATATAGACAAAATCAGACACATTGTATGTTGGTGTACAAGCACAGAGGCAGCTATCAATTTAATTAGAAATAGGTGAAGTAAGCAATATTTGATTTGATTACATGTTGATAAACACTTGTTTGGAAAAATGGGAAATAATTCCTGAAATAATTCCATAAAGTGGGGTGCACATCTTCAATATGTATTAAAAGATTCTGTGAAGTTTCAATGATGTGGGTGAAAAACTGTAGGAGGAGTTGATTTCACAAAATAGGTACCCTCTATTGAAGATGTCAATAAAAAAACGACTAAGTTCCAAAGTTTGGAAAAATGGGAAATAATTCTTGAAATAATTCCATAAAGTGAGGTGCACATCTTCAATATATATAGAAACATTCTATGAAGTTTCAAGCATGTGGGTGAAAAACTGTAGGAGGAATTGATTTCACAAAATAGGTACCCTCTATTGAATATGTCAATAAAAAACGACCAAGTTCCAATGTTTGGAAAAATGGGAAATAATTCCTGAAATAATTCCATAAAGTGAGGTGCACATCTTCAATATATATAGAAACATTCTATGAAGTTTCAAGCATGTGGGGGAAAAACTGTAGGAGGAGTTGATTTCACAAAATAGGTACCCTCTATTGAAGATGTCAATAAAAAACGACTAAGTTCCAAAGTTTGGGAAAATGGGGAATAATTCCTGAAATAATTCCATAAAGTGAGGTGCACATCTTCAATATATATAGAAACATTCTATGAAGTTTCAAGGATGTGGGTGAAAAACTGTAGGAGGAGTTGATTTCACAAAATAGGTACCAATTTTCCCCGCCCGCCCACCGCCGCCGCCCGACATTCACCATACTATAACCCAGATTTGCACTCTGTGCAACCCGCCCAAAAATGCTCTGGCAGTCATGTTTTTCGACAAATTGAAACCAAACAACACTTGGAAAGGACCTTATAGGGAACATCGCTGCCTAACTTGGTGTCATTCTGTTCAGTGGTTCTCAAGAAAATCATTATGTGAAAAGTTATCTACGATGCTGATGCCAAGTGATGGCAAAAGCTCATATGACACAGGTGAGCTAAAAAGCAGACCGAAAATATATGACGGATGAAAACATATATGTCACACCGATAATTCAGGGTTCGTACATGTCCTTGAAAATGAAAGTGGGAAAAGTACTTAAATTTTATAAATTAAAGGTCCTTGGAACACCTTGAAAAATAGAGAATTTTATTGAAAATAAAATTTCTTTGAATGTATTTTCGTTCGTGGATATCCTTCCTCCCGATATTCATACCTACTTGATCTTTTCTGTGTATAAATAGACTTGCTGGAATGTGCTATTTTAAATACAAGAATTCCTGTGTGCAGATTTTACCACTCAATATTTCTGAGCATGTGTGATGTAAAGTGTGTGATCTGATTAAAATGCACCCCTGCAAACTCTGTCTTAAGGGCAAATTTGTAAAATAATTATTTGAAGTTATAATTACAAATGTAGACAAGCGAAGGAATTTAAAATTCATAAATCTAAGATCAATACTTTGGACACTAATAGATCAAGAATGATGTAATCAGAAAACCGGATGATATCTAACAATAAAATTTTTACTCATAATTTGTGGTTCATTAAAGAAAAAGAACCACTAAATAGTCTAGAAAGTTCTTTGAAAAAAATGTACGAACAAGGTAAATTGGTACAGTCAGGTTTGGAGAAACAAAAAATTATTATTTTTTGGTCATACGTAAAAATATTCATGAAAATATTACAGTATCAATAAACACTCAGAACGGTGTATGGTAAAGCAGTCATTTTGAAACAAAAAATTTGTTCCGGTGTGAAAAAATTTCCAGTGGAACTTTTGTCATGTGAAATTTGTTCCAAAGAAACATTTTTCACATGAAATTTGTTCCAATGGAATATTTTTCACATGAAAAATGTTCCATTGCGTGAAATTTATTCCAGTACATATTTCATGATAATACTTATAGTGCAGTCAATCTAGCAGAAATTTGACCCTAACCTTAAAGTAATTGCAACAGAAGATTTTTAAGTTTTAATCTTTAGCATTATACTCCAAATATACACAGAAAAAAGTCCAACAAAATCTAACTTGAGGAAGACTAAAAAATCACGATTTCAAAATTCCTATGGAGATTTGCATTGAAAATGGGAGTTAACTCTGCAAAAAAGGCAGAAATATCAATAAAAATTGATACAAAATTATAACTTTACTGCTTCTATTCAGCAGAATGTATTGATTCTTGATATTCTAGCCGTCTTTAGAGTATAACAAACAACTCTAAAGGTGTTTTCATATGTTTTATCAAGCTACAACTTAGATTTCGTAATTCACTAGTTGACCATTTATTAAATTTTTTAACATGTCAAGGTAAAGAATCTCAAATTTAATAAAAATGATAAAGCATATATTCTTCTCTTTGTGGTTTAAAGTTTCTTTAAACATCGTAGATGCTGAACAAATATAATTTACAGATATAAACAATACCAAATTTTCACATTATTTTTTCAAAATGGTCACAAAGCCACAAATTTGCAATTTCTTTAATGAAAAATGTGCAAAAAAAAATAAAAATACCCATAACACTTCGGTTTTGTACATTTCATGAGCAGAAGATTATGTAATATAGTCAAATACGAACTTATAACCCCATCAAAGTATCATACTTTACATGAATTTTAAGAAAATCAACCTAGAACTGACAAAAAAAGGCTAATTTTTGCAGAGTTATCTCCCCTTTCCAATGTTAATTTCCATAGGAAATTAAAAATGCTGATTTTGAGTTTTCCTCATGTTAGATTTTATGGGACTTTTTTCTGTGTATATTTGGGGCTTAATGCTATAGATTAGAACTAACATTTTCTGTTGCAATTAGTTTGAGGTTAAAACTTAGTCTGACTGGACTATTATGAAATTTATTGCGGAATATATTTCATAATAATACAGATGAAATTTGTTCCGGAAAATTTTTATACAACTCTAGGGTCTTCGACAACAAGACAAATAGGGGCAAGATAAGTCAACATGAATTCATTCCTGGTTTAGACTAAGGGTGATTCATATTTTTAGTTCTTGTGTATTGATTTAGAATTACCATTAACTTGTGTTGTCCAATAGCTGTTTCATTGATAATCACACCACTTCATTCATTATTTATATGCATAGTTTATATATCGTTTTTTTATATAAATATGATAGAGAATGGAATTGGGGAATGTGTCAAAGAGACAAGTCCTTTCAATTTTATATTGTATTAATAAATTGAATAATATTTCATGTGTATTAATTATAAATCTAATTTAATGTTTACAATAAATTCACAGACCATTCTATTCATCAGTATCCATTTTAAATTTGTATTTAAGAAATGTAAACAATAATCAAGGTCACCCAAGATGATGTAAACCCAAAAGGTAAGTTTAAAACATATTCATGACTTTGAATTGCATGAAAACAAACCAGTTCAACCAGTGGAACAAATGTCATTTATATAGTACTAATTTCACCAGGTAAAGGAACAAATGTTACAATATGTAACAAATTTCACAAGGTAAGGAACAAATTTCAATGGAACATATTTCACCAGATAAATCACGGAACAAATTATTCATTATGGAATAATTTTCATCTAAATTATCCTATGAAATAAATTCTCCTAGAACAAATATCATGTAAAATGTTTTCCAGTGAAATTTTTCATAGGAACAAATTTTGGCTTACAGTAACAGCACCCTGAGCGTGGGAATTCATATGTGTTATACGACTACTGATATTGACCATGAACTTGTATAAATTTTAAACTAGCCGCTGTGACGTAGCATCAAATTGTATTACCGGTAATAGTGTATTACCTGATTAGTGATTAGTCTGAAATGAGAAAAAATTGTCTCCCCCCACAATTTCTTATTTACCCCCTAAATTTTCACCCCCCCCCCACCTTTCCCTTTTTCCAAAAAAAAAAAAAATTCTTTCCCTCAAGATAAGGTCATCCCTATTCAAATTTCTCATGGAGTTTGCAAACATAATTACCCATTTAAATACATCATTGAAGTCTTAAAATAGAAAATGACATATGGCTAAAATTAATATTAATTAATAGTAACTTCTAAAAATAAACTGACAGCTATAAATCACCCCAAGACAATCTAAGTTTCTTTATACATAATAGAATCATACACAATATTTTACTTTAAATGTGTTTTGATTACCTCCCTTACACCAAGATAATATCATAGATTTCTATTTACTTATACTAAAGTTATTGTGCAAGAACCAAGAAAAATGCTTATTTGGGCCTTTTTTTAGCCCCTAATTCCTAAACTGTTGGGACCAAAACTCCCAAAAACAATCCCAACCTTCCTTTTGTGGTCATAAACCTTGTGTTAAAATTTCATAGATTTCTATTTACTTATACTAGAGTTATTGTGCGAAAACCAACAAAAATGCTTATTTGGGCCCTTTTTTAGCCCCTAATTCCTAAACTGTTGGGACCAAAACTCCCAAAAACAATCCCAACCTTCCTTTTGTGGTCATAAACCTTGTGTTTAAATTTCATAGATTTCTATTAACTTATACTAAAGTTATAGTGCGAAAACAAAATGTCTTCATACGACGCAGACGCCGACGCCAACATCATACCAATATAGGACCGCAAAAATTTTGCGGTCGTATAAAAAGACAGAGATCAAAATGTCCCTAGGTCAAAGTTTCAGAAACATGCACAAGCCTCTGATTGAGACTGGTTCAGGGACATCAACAAATGTTGAATGGGGACCTGATAATGAAGACTGCACTACTTTAAAATATTGTATCAATACACAAACAGTAAACAACGAGGAAGGCTTTGATAAGAAAGAAGTTAGCTGTCCTAGAACACCAGTGTGTCGACAAACTTGCGCGCAGCAGAAAAATGATACAAATTCAAGTCTGTAATCTTAATTTTAATTTTTCATGTCCGATGGGGTTTAGAAATTTGAGCAATTAGAATAAAAAATTGCTATTTTATTTATACAATCCAAATTTTAAATGAGAAATTTTCTTAAAGGACTTCAATACATTTTTTCTGCCAATTTTTCTTATTACTGGCCTTGCAGTTTCAGATGAGACGACTACTGTATGATAATTTAAACTTTAATTACCTATATCTTACAGGATAATGACCTACTACTGTCTGTAAACTTCAGTCCGTGGAACGTATTTTTCCTAATTTTAGTACCTTAATCATTTTGAATCATCTTACTACTTGGCAGACGGATGCAATTAGCTAAGTCGTAACTAAAGCAATTGTACCTACCTGATTTTGCTCAATCATGTCTTCCAGAGAAGCAAAAATAATTAGACTATGGATTTTCAATGTAGAAGGGAATTAACTTTTCCTATGAGATTTTATTAAATTAAGTATTTCATCCCCAGGTTGCACCAAATATACACAAAGTGCATGAAAAATATTAAAAATAATAGTTTTGCAAATTCTAAGACAGGTCTGAGTTAGTTATTTCAAATTTAAAAAGTTTTGAACTTTTTGAAAAAACATTGACATTGTGTAGTACATGTACCTATATTATTTTTGATCAGAATGACTTTTGGGATTTTCTGCAAACAAACATGGACTTTGCTATTTGTTCATGTAATGTAAGGGGGGTAGTCAACTCCTCCTAAACCAGCGAGTTAATTTCTGTGAAACTTTCAGGGAATCTTCAGTATACATTTCCATTGTGCACCAGATTTTTTATTTTTGTGGTTTTCCAAGACAAACATGGACTTTACCATTTCTTCATAAAATGGTAGTGTAAGAGGAGTAGGCATTCCTTGTCTGCAACTCCTAAACCAGTGAATTGATTTCTGTGAATCATCAGTGTACAGTTCCATTCTGCACCACCTATTTTATTTTTTCTATTAAAATGAATTTTGGGGTTCACATAGGCAAACATTACATTATTGTACCAGTAGTGGGGGATATACATCTGTGAGCAAAGCTTGCAGTACTTCAAGTGTTAACACTGTTTTGATGAGAATTCATGTCATCTTTGTCCTTCTGATTTGACATCTTTGACTGATAATTGCATCATTTCTAATTACAACCTACAGGCATTTTTACATTAATGATTAAAAATTTTAAAAAAATATATATAACAAGATTTTCAACTGAAATCATTGTGGAAATTGATAATAATTTTTATTTTACTACTTTGAAAAAGCATCCTTGGTGAAATTGTTTGCAATGATTTCTGTTGCTAATGTGAAAATCATATTTTTCATTTTCAATACTTTGACTTTAAGTTAAGGAATTCTGCAGCTAGCTAATTTGTATTTAATAATAAGATCAGCAAGATTATATTACAATTGCTCAATTACAAATTACCACTACTTTTTTAATTACCCCAAATCTGCTTTGGATGTTCATCATGTTCATTCTATCTTATTTCTTACAACTGTTAATGTTAAAATAACTCCAGTATAATATGAACCAATTGTTGAAAAGTTATTTACTTACCATCTATAAACAGTAGAAGATAGATCACTGTAAAAAAGTTTGAAAACACAAATTATTGTGGCAGACAGATAAATTTGTTTTATAATAAAATATATGACTGTATATTGATAGTTTAATAATTTTGTATTTTTAATAAATGAATAAGTATTTGTTTTCAATGTTTATTAGTATTTTAAGTCAAATAGTTCACTACTGAGTCTCTTATTATACAGTGTATTCTTTCCTTCCAGGTTTTTCCAATTTCACTACTTTTCCTGTGTTGAACCTTATTCTTTAGGAGAGAAAATCTTTGGGTTTCTATTGGTTCATGTGACCCTTCCATTGGTCACAGTATAAGTTCTTTTGTCTATACAATATTTCTATAATGGCTGTGTAAAGATAAATTTTGGTACAAGCCATAGAAATTCTGATACCTATTATTTTAAACAGTTCTGAATACATATTTGCTTCCAAATAAGGTCAGTTACCATATATTCCTAACAAAACTAACATATTCGTCATTTTAATCCTTTGAATGAATGAAATGTGAATGTGTAGTTTGAATGAGAGAAAGAAAGTGTTGTTGATAAAATAAAAGTCGATAAATTATTATTAAATCAGTTTTGTTATATAAAGTTCAGCATAAATAAAGTAGTTCTATATTTTTAACTACATCGGATCTAGCTTTTTAACCAGTACATGATATGCACAGAACCTATGAAGTTTGACTTGATATTCAGTATGAAACTGTGTTAAATAAGGAACCAGAGTGAGTTATCTTTTCCTAACCAATGTAGGTAAGGGAGATAATAAATTTGTCGTCCCTTTTAGCCTGAGGACACCTACATTGGTTAGGAAAAGATAACTCACTCTGGTTCCTCAGTGTATTAGTAATATTTGAAGTGGATATTAATATTATGAATGTATGTAAATACTCCAATGAACTTATGAATGTTAAAATTTGTTTTATTCATGTCTAAGATGATTGTAATGGTAGACCAGTCTATTTGAACCCTTTATATTTATGCTATGCAGTAGTGGAGCGGTCAAATTTACCCACTTGACATGTGTACCATATACATGGTAAGCAGTGTTCTGTGTTATGTGTTTGTGATGTAAATGTCTTGAAAAATCAGTGTTTTAATTAGTTTATGTAATTTTTGTGTGTTAAATATTCTGGAAATATACAACATACATAGTAATAGTACACACAGTACTGTTATAAGGTGTAATTGGACACAGAGTATATATTATTATTGTTAGGCAACTGATTATAAAATATGAGGTGCAAATAAGATTTATATATTTCACATATAATACAATTAATTTTAGTATATTTCATTCAGACTGAAATTAGGTATTATTAAATATAACTATTTTTATACTGGTAAGGAATAAATCACAGATCTGAGTTATTCCCCTTTGTTCATTATGTTTTTTGTGTATTGTCTTTGTCAATTGTACTTAGTATTGTCTTTATTATATGTTGTAGGTATTTCATATTGTGGAAAATTAACTATAGAACCCTTAAACTGGTTTTGGTACTGACTAATTGCCGACCGGTTACATTTTTCTACCATATTATTTTCAATTAACTCTTTTTTTTCTTTTTGGAAAACCAATTTCTCATGCTGTTAGACTAATTTCCTGGACCTCATGATAATAACATCATGTAGGTCACTTTCAATAACTTGAACTTCAATTTTCAATTTTTGTACACATCAAACAATACGTTACAAATAACAATTAACAGTTATATCATGATATGCATAATCTGATGATCCAGTACATATGAGTATGATGTCCTAAACAGTCGTCAAATTTTAATTTTTTTAACAGGTACTCTTGATCGTATTGCATTTCCATCTAAGTAAGACTGCATTAAGCTTTTCAATCTTGAAACTGGAACTTTCTGTTTTTTACTGACTGTGACCTTGGACTTTTAACTTAACCAGTACTGATCTCAAAATCAATAAAATCTTTCCACTTTACAAAAGCTTTCATGTGTTGTTCCGCTAATTCGAAAATATGAGAATACTTTATGTAGTCATTATCAGAGGGCTGAGCCTGTATCGCTCACCTGGCATGAAAGCCATTTTTATTACTTGTAGGGACCAAATTTTTCTGCATCAAGATCCTTCTACTTACAGGTCAGCATATTCTCCAGAAGATTTTTGCATATATTTCCCATAGGGTCTTATGTTAACCTACGTCCTCTTCTGGCAGCCATCTTGAATGACAGATTGGCACCAAAGTAACAACACTTGGTCAGCACCTAATGAGGGGTTTTCTGCCATTTTTGGTTTCAAGAAATTCTGCGGTTCTGTAGAGTTTTGTCTGTCAAGTTTGTCTCTTTTTGTCCCAGCAGTTTCAGAGAATTTTTTTTTAAATCAACCAATCAGAAACAAGAATTGCCCATGGCGATCATGTTTGTCACCTGATCTGGACAATATGAGGAAACTTTGTAAAAAAAAAAACCCCACAGATGCTTCCTGTCAAGTTTTGTTTCATTTGGCAGAGCGGTTTCAGAGAAAAAGATTTCTTTAAATTGGGCAATTAGAAACAAGAACTGTCCATGGCAGCCATGCTTGTCATCCAATCAGGATGAAAAAAATTCATAAAAGAATTTTCATAGATGCTTCCTGTCAAGTTTGACTGACAGTTTTGGAAAAGCAAAATATTTTTTAATCAACAAGTGAGAAACAAGAATTGCCCATGACGGCCATGTTCGTTGCCCAATCGATACAAAATGAGGAAACTTTGTAAAGAACCTCCCATAGATGCTTCCTGTCAAGTTTCGGTCTGATTTGTCCAAGCGACTTCAGAGGAGAAGATTGTTTTATATCAGCCAATCAGAAAAAAGAACTGCCCATGGCAGCCATATTTGTAGTTAAATAGGGATGAAATGAGTAAACTTTATGAACGACCTCCCATATAATTATGCTTCCTGTCAAGTTTCGTTCCATTTGGCCAAGTGAGTTCAGAGGAGAAGATTTTTTTTATATCAGCCAATCAGAAACAAGAACTGGCAATGGTGGCCATATTTGTAGTCCGATTGGGAGGAAATGAGGAAATTTTATAAAGAATCTCCTATTAATGCTTCCTGTCAAATTATGTTCCATTTCGCCAAGCAGTTTCAGAGCTTTAAGATTTTTGAAAACTCAGCCAATCAGAAACAACAATTGCCCATGGTGGCCATGTTTGTTGTCCGATCAAGATGTAATGAGCAAACTTTATAAAGGACCTTTCATAGATAATTCCTGCCAAATTTAATTCCACTGGGCCCTGTGGTTTCAGAGAAAAAGATTAAAATGAAAAGTTAACAGATAGATGGACTGATGCCAATTGATGACAAAAGCTTTGGCCAGGTGAGCTAACTAGAGGCTCCCAGGAGCCTGTATCGCTCATCTGGACTATGTCCATCTTGACTGGCAGCCTGGAACATTGCTGTCAAGTTCCAATTGTCTCACTGGTTTCAAACATGAAGATCTTTCACTGAACTTACAATTAGGTCCTATGTAAAACTAAGCTCTGCTCTGGCAGCCATCTTGGATGGTGGACAGGGTCATCAGATATAATTCTGAAATAGGACCAACTAAGGACCATTGCTGCCAACTTTTGTTCCAATTGGCCAAGTGGTTTCAGACAATGTTCGGCTCTGGAGGCTATCCTGGATGAGTCATCAGATAAATTCTGAACGAGAGCCATCCAAGGACCATTTCTGCCAAGGTTTGGTCCAATTGGTCAAGTGGATTTGGACAAGATCTTTAAGTAAATTTCCCATAGGATCTTATGTAAAACTATGTTCGGCTCTGGTGGCCATCCTGGATTATTGGTGGGGTCATCGAATACATTCTGAAAAAGGACCAACTAAGGACCATTGCTACAAAGTTATGTTCCAATTGACCAAGTGGTTTCAGACAATTAATAAACAATGTTCGGCTCTGGAGGCTATCCTGGATGATGGGTCGAGTCATCAGATAAATTCTGGAAGAGAGCCACCCAAGGACCATTTCTGCCAAGGTTTGTTCCAATTGGCCAAGTGGTTTTTGGACAAGATCTTTAAGTAAATTTCCCATAGGATCCTATGTAAAACTATGTTCGGCTCTGGTGGCCATCCTGGATTATTGGTGGGGTCATCAAATATAATTCTGAAAGAGGACCACCTAAGGACCATTGCTGCCTATTTTTTTTTCAATTGGCCAAGTGGTTTCAGACAAGAATATCTTTAAGTAAGCCCATAGGGTCCTATGTTAAACAATGTTCGGCTCTGGAGGCTATCCTGGATGTTTGGTCGAGTCATCAGATATAATTCTGGAAGAGAGCCATCTAAGGCCTATTTCTGCCAAAATTTGTTTCAATTGGCCAAGTGGTTTCGGACAAGAAGATCTTTAAGTAAATTTCCCATAGGATCCTGTTAGACCAATTCTGCTCTGGCAGCCATCTTGAATGACGAGTGCAGTCATCGGATATATTTCTGAAAGAGGACCACCTACGGACCATTGCTGCCAAGTTTTGTTCCAATTGGCCAAGTAGTTTCAGAGGAGAAGATCTTTAAAGGAAAGTTAACAACAACGACAATGGATGCGAAGTGATGACAATAGCTCACATGGCCTTTTGGCCAGGTGAACTAAAAAGCACCTTGAATTTTGAACTTCTTATCTAAAAATAAACAGGGATCCCCTTTCCACTTCTTACCTCTGTATGACTTGTGTTAATCGCAAGATATTACCAATATGGAACTATGAGTGGTAGGATTGGCTAGCCATAAAACCTGGTTTAACCCGCCATTTTCTTCGGAAAATGCCTGTACATGTACTTTGTTATGACCTTTATTTACCAAGCTGAGTGCAGAATTATGCTATGTGATAGTAATACCTATTTCCATAATCATGATAAACTAATATGACTATCAAAGTAAGAAAGATTTACTGTCAGTCAGTTTATAAACTACCTACCTATAAACAATACTATCATAATAATGATAACAACCCATGCTTCTGTGGATGACAAGTCACCTGAAAAATAAAGCAAATACAGTAGAGTTTGTTTACAACATACAGGCGTGTAATGAAATCAGGCTTATAACAAAGTGAAGATAAATCCCTAAAAGTAATTTGGACTTGACTTTCCATTATCGGAAGTTGAAGAATTAATCCCATCTTTGTTGTTGCTAAAGATGTTAATCAAGAATTTTTTATTTTAATATTCAATTAATAAAATGGACTCTGTTACAATTAAAACTTTTCTGTATAATTCATCTTCATAGTCCAGAAGGGAAAATGATCCTCAAAATATGTTTTATTGATATACCGGTAGAAACAAATCTTTCAACAAAGATACTTTTTGAAAAAAAATTAATTTGTAATTCACTGATATTAAAACACAAAACATTGTTTCACACTCACACTTAGAGAAAAATTTCAGTATATATAATAAAAAAAACTAGATATGGACAATGCCCCCCTCCTTTTTTTCTGCCCTGCCATATGCATGAGTATAGCTCCACATTTTTTAGATTTGACAAACAGTGATGTTGGCATACAACTTGAAACTGTTACGCTGTCTGTAAGACACAAATGATGCCCCCGCCAGACACCTCCATTATGTGTAAGAGGATCCTACAAAATATTAAAGCTGTATCTCCAAAACTGTAGGAGGAGATAGCCCGACAAACCATGATGTCTTTAAGCAGCTTGCAAAAATGACTAAGTCCAACTACCTGTCATTTTTAGAATATCTATAAGAAATCAATATCCTTTGGCCATGCACACCTCCATTTTATGAATGAACATTCTATAAAATATTAAAGATGTATCTCCAAATATGTAGGAGGAGATAGCCCGACAAACCATGATCTCTTTATGCAGCTAGTACCAAAAAAATGACAAAGTCCAACTACCTGTCATTTTCAGAATATTTAAAAAAAATCAAAATCCTGTGGCCATACACACCTTCATTATGTATATGAACATCCTACAAAATATTAAACTTGTATCTCCAAAACTTTGGGAGGAGATAGGCGGACAAACAATGTATCCTAAACGGATGGCCCGACGGACAGACGGACGGATGGGGGTAAATTAATATGCCCCCCCGACATTTTATTGCGGTGGCATAAAAACTGCTGAGCTTAACCACATGAGCAGATTGGCAAATTAATCAACCCATTAAATCCACGCCCACTCTTAGGCAAGTCAATAATGAAATGGTACCTAGTATTAAAATAAATGCTGAAACTCTAAAAACTACTAACCTCATCCTCTTTTTTTCGAACCCACGACCTTCCGCACTCGAGGCAAGCACGCTACCACGAGACCACTGGGGGTGATATGTGTTCCTGCAGCTATTTACCTCTTAAACAATCACGTTAAAAATCCAGCTCCGCGTATCGGTCTAGTACAATGCAGGGACCATATTAATATCATATTAACATGTTCTCGTCCTGATATGCACCTGGTTGCCAATGGACCTTAAACAATCATCCATCCTTAATATTGACCTGTACAGCTAAAATATAGAATCCTGAACCCAAATAGATATGGTTGCTAGGGACTTTTTCATCAGTTGCTATGGACTTTTTCAATGACTTTGACCCTTGAGCCTCCATATTGACTTGTACAGCTATATTATAGGGTCCTTCACCCAAATATATATAGTTTCTAGGGACTTAATAATAATATTCAAGTTTATAATAACCTAAAACTACAAAATTTCCTTAAAATTAACAATTCAGGGGCAATAACCTGAAAATGGGTTGACCGATTTGTCTGAAAATTTCATGGCAGGTACATCTTGACCTCATAAACATTTTTACTACTTGTCAGTTTTGCTCCTACTGCTTTAGTTTTTGAGATATGAGCCAAAATGTGGATTTCTCCTATGTTCTATTTTTAGCCATGGCAGCATGTTTCTTGATGGACACGAAAATAAAACACAATTTATACTAGATACCCTAAGAATCTTTCAGCCTAAGTTTGGCTGAAATTGATTCTGTAGTTTAAGAGCAGAAGATTTTTAAAAGTCTACAAAGATGACGAAAAAAAACCGTGAAAAATTGTCTTTAAAGAGCAAAAACTCCTATAAGGGGTCAACTGACGATTTTGGTCATGTTGCGTATTTGTAGATCTTACTTTGCTGAACATTTTTGCTGTCTACAGTTTGTCTTTGACTATCATAATATTCAAGATAACCAAAAACTGGTTAAAATTTACATAAAAGTAACAATTGACCTTAAATTTCCCATCGGGTCCTATGTTAAACTATGTTAGGCTCTGGCGGCCTCTTGGATGACAGGTGGTGTCATTGGATATAATTCTGAAAGGGGACCATCTACGGACCATTGCTGGCAAGTTTTGTTCCAATTGACCATGTGGTTTCAGAAGGAGATCTTTAAAGGAAATTTTACGACGATGACAGATGGCGGACGACAAGTGATGACAATAGCTCACATGGCCCTTTTGACCAGGTGAGCTAAAAATGACTTCAATTTACAAAATTCTCTGTATTGATTCAAAATGTTACTCGGCTGCATTGCAGCATCATCAATGTTGTTATCGGAGCACATGCTAAACAAGATTTTGACTTTTATCGAGTTATAAAACATCACTATTAATAGTATGGGGTATTTATAGCCATGTGACTGGCATTTTCCAATAAAAATTATGGATCTCAATGAAACAAACAAGTGATGTGATTATCGTTATATATCTACACACTGTTAATCATATTGAGATAAAATTCTAACACTAGTTGGAAATTCTGCCTGGGAAAAATTTATATCTTAAATAAAAGGCTGAAATCATTTTTAAGTAATAACTTAGTGAAAACAGAATCATACTACAACATCTATTTAAGTTAACAATTTTCAGTCATAAAAAGTTCACCTATAGTTATGGGATATGAAATAAACATTGAAATCCAAATGTTTACTTACTCGAAATTTACACAAACTTACTTGAAATTAACTCATCAGTTACTGTAACAATCCATGGGTTATCTGTAGGAATACTAAAAATAAAAACATCATTGTATGTTTAGAACTAAAACTGTGAAACATGTCTAAACTAGACAGGTATTTAGTTTAAGGTGGTTGTGCATATCTAAATGTCACAATCTGCATAAGTGATAATTATTACTTTTTCCTTTATCTATATTTGCCTACTGATCAATGTAAAGTTAACATGATCTACAAACTGCCAAGTGTTAACAGTATAGCGTTTGTACATACTAGAAGCCCCAGTGAACTTGTATTGCTCACCCAGATTACTCACTTCGATTTATATGTTATTGCTGTTTTTTTCTAATTTTAGTAATGCCAGCCATATTAATCCGAGGTCAAAACCCCCAAATACAATTTCTAAGGACCTATCAAGTGTAAGTTGGTATCAATTTCTCTAGCAGATTCAGAGAAGATTATTAATTTTTTTTTTCCAATTTTTTCTATTTTTACTAACAGCAGTCATATTGATCCCAGACAAAACTTTGAAGGGGTTCACCAAGGACTACTCCACCCAGGTTTATTCTCAATTGGCCCAGTGGTTTAAGAGTATGATTCAATATTATGGCCTATTTTTTTCAGAATAGTCTGCTAACAGACCTCGGTTAATAGGTGATGAAAATAAGTACTTTCCATATACAATTTATGTTAAAAAAGAATAAATTCCATCACATAAAAACGTAGGAAAAGAAAATTCTTCAAATGGCATCATACTATATGTACTTAATGCATATCTTTAATTTGTCCATTCTGAAAAGTTTCAAAGCTATAGGAGGAGTTGATTATACAAAATTCTGAAAGAGGACCACATAAGCACCATTGCTGCCAAGTTTGGTTCCATCTGGCCAAGTTGTTTTAGATTTTTTAAATTCTCCCCCCTCTTTCTTTTTTTTCTGATTTTAGTAACAGCAGCAATGGTGGTTGGAAGTTTGGAATGCCTGTCATAATTTTGGAAGGGGGCTGTTCAAGAACAATTCCACCAAAGTTTGGTGACAACTGGCCCAGTGGTTTCAGAGGAAAAGATCTTTAAAGTATTTCGCAATGATCATTCATTACAAATTTCAATCACATGGAACAAGTCTATTCAGAGAAGCCCACTTTGGGATCTGGTAGCCATGTTTGCTAGCAGAACAGCAAGCAGGACAATTTTTTGGTATCAATATTTCTTATTTTTCTTTGGAAGAATTTTTAAATGCATTTCCCATATAGCTCATTATTAACTATGTCACTTGCCGCCATGTTTCTTGACAATACATGCACCAAAGTAACAAAACTTGGACCGAGTTGGAGAGGATCTTACAACAAACATCTCTTCCAAGTGTGATTTTAATTCTTGTTAGAATAAAATCAAAATGTGACAGACATAAATTGATGAAATAAGCTAACATGGCCTATAAGCCAGGTGAGCTAAAAAATTGATAGCAAATTGCAATTAACATTCAAGACAAGCTTTAATCTAACTGATACAGGTATATTCAGGAGAAAATTACTTAATCATAAAAGTCCCAAACCATGAAATAAATAATCATATCCTCACAAGTATAAATTCCACCAAGATTGGTAATAATCTATTCAATTGTTCTACAGAAGAAGAATTCGTTGTACATTTTCCCATAGGTTCCAATGTTAACTAATCTTGGATTTCTTAATGCCACCAACAGTAACAACACTTTGGTAGTGCCTTGATTGATAATTCATAACAAGTTTCAAATTCATGAAACTGTAAATTGGGACATTTTAGTGTAGGGATAATTTAGCAGCTTTTACTAGAATTTTGGTAGTTAAAATTTGGCACTTTGATCAATACTGTGTCTATATGGCACTTTTAATATAATCAAAATGCTGAAAAGCAGTGGTGGAACGATTGCAACTGTAGTTATGTATAATTTCAAATTGAATTTTATCACAGATTTGTTCTTTGTTATGTGAGATCAATTACAGTGAATGTATCCCTTTTTTTTCCTTAAATATTGAGGGTTTTTTCAAAATCGATGTACATTCCGTGGTATGGAAACCAGGACATCATTTTCAGTAAAAGTTCAATGTGTATTAAGGCTTAGCTTTTAGAAACAGTCAAGTTTTAGTGTCAATATTCGAAATCTAAGTGGAGGTGTTTGAATGTGACTGAAGTGTGAAATTCAGGTGAAGGTTTCAGACAGCCATGTACCCACCGAGGACTATCTATAGACCAAATATAGTTTATCTATGTATTGCAATTGCTGAGAAATAGGCATTATCCCAAAACAAGAAACAAGTCACTCAAGCAGGAAATTGCGGTCAAGGTCAAAAGGCAGTTGCCATACCGACTTGTACCCACTAAGAACTATCTCTTGACCAAATATGGTGGGTCTAGGTATTACATTGCTGAGAAATGGACTTAATCTTGAAAATGTGACCAAGTCAGTCAAGCATGAAATTGAAGTAAAGGTCCAGAGACAGGTGTCAGACTGCAATGTGCCTACTAAGAATTATCTATTGACCAGGCATGGTGGCCTTAGGTACAATAGTTGCTAAGAAATGGGCTTAATCATAAAAATGTGACACAGGCCACTCAACCATGAAATTGAGGTCAAGGTCAAAGGCAGGTGTCAGACTGACATGTACCGACCAAGAACTATCTTTTGACCAAATATGGTGGGTCTAGGTATTATAATTGCAATAAAACGTATCACAAAATACTGAGATAAATTTGATGCATTGTATGGCCATTTCGTTGACTAGCAATTCATCAGCAGTGCTCGAGATCGAAGTGTTGGAAAACTGAAGACAAAATGATGAATTAATAAGTACAATTGTTTAAATCCAAAACAATTAAAAGAAATGGATTTAACCATGAAAATGTGACACACTCATACATGAAATTTAGGTCAAGATCTAGAGGAAAGTGTCAGGCTGGCATGTGCACATTGAGAACTATCTATTGACCAGATATGGTGGGCTTAGGTATTACAGTAGCTAAGAAATGGACTTACCATGAAAATGTGACACAGTCACAGGTCACTCAACCATGAAATTGAGGTCAAGGTTAAAAGGTATGTGTCAGACTGACATGTACCCACCAAAAACTATCTATTGACCAAATATGGTGGGTCTAGGTATTATAGCTGCTTAAACCATGAAAGTGTGACAATGTCACTAAAGCATGAAACTGACATCCAAGTCCCAAGCCTGGTGTCAGACTGACATGCATGTACCCATTAAGAAATATCTATAGACCAAATATGGTAGGCCTAGATATTACAGTTGCTGTAAGTACGATAAAAAGTAAGCCAGTGTAATACAATCGACATTGAGATTTTTTCATAAATAAAAAATATTTATTTGCATGTGCTATTTTTTAATGTGAAATTTATTAAACTTTAATGTCTGAACTTTGAAATTATTTTAAAAATTCATTAAAACTCAATAAACCATCTAATGTTAATTTTACCTAATTAACTAAAATTCATATTATAATAATAAATTTGACAGTAAAATAAATATGCCACAATATTTAATGCTTAACCATTAGAAAACATTCCTTACTTGCAGGTGAATCTGAGGTAGATATACAGATAAACAAACATTTGCCCTTCAGAATACCCTTTAATCCCTAATGTTGTTTTAGTCCAGTTCACACCGGGAGTAACTTTTGATAATTTTTACAAACAAGTTAAAGTTCACATCATGGATTTAAATATACTATTTAAATCGCATGTTTATAACCACTGACAAACCACATGCACAGGATTCACACATTACATGCACACAAATCGCACGTCACATGCACACAATTTGCATGTTACATGATATTTTTGGTGATTTACACGCTCAACAAGTGTAATCCTAAAAGAGAACCTCCTAAGGACCAATACTGCCAAGTTTAGTTAAACTTGGCCTTCTGGTTTCATAGAAGAAGATTTTTGAAATTCATCCCCCTTTTTTTTAAATTTTTAATAACAGCAGCCATGTTGGTTGGAAGTCGGGGATGCCATACTTTTTTTGTGAAGGGGGCAACTCAAGGACCATTCCAACAAAGTTTGGTCCCAATTGGCCCAGTGATTTCAGAGGAGATCTTTAAAGGAAAGTTTACGCTGTCTTTAAAGGGCAAAAACTTCTATAAGGGTTGAATCAATGATTTTGGTCATGTTGAATTACTTGTGGATCTTACTTTGTTGAACATTTTTGCTGTTTATAGTTTGTCTTTATCTATAATAATATTTAAGATAATAACCTAAAATGCAAAATTTCCTTAAAATTAACGATTCAGGGCAATAACCCATCAAACGGTTGAAAGATTCATCTGAGAATTTCATGGCAGGTAGATCTTGACCTGATGAACATTTTTACCCCACATTAGGTTTGCTGTAAATGCTTTAGTTTTTGAGCTATAAGACAAAAACTGCAGTTTACCCCTATGTTCTATTTTTAGCCATGTCAGCCATGTTGGTTGGCAGGAGGGGTCATCGGACAAATGTTTTATACTAGATTCCCAAATGATGATTCTAGCCAAGTTTGGTTCCATTTGGCCCAGTAGTTTCAGAGGCGAAAATTTTTGTAAAAGTTAACGCACGATGGACCTTTGGGTCAGGTGAGCTTAAAATAAAACTCACTATTATGAAGGAATGATTTACTAATGTGTTTGACTAGCAGTGTAATGATGATGTCACTAGGAGATGTAATTATTGATGATCGTTCTTTTAAAAATCTTAATGATTTGAACTGTTCTAATAAGACAAATATATGATTACAGCAATTTAATTTAATCCAAGAATTGCACATAATTATGTCCTGCCCTCCTGCACATAGAATTCACTCTACCATAAAATGTAGGTTATAATAACTCAAATTTAGCTGAGCTGTGTTTTACTATATAAGATAACTGCGATCGTGAAATATCATAAATACATTAAAATAGCTTCTTTAATAATACACCTTAAGTGCAAAAAATTAATCAGCCTCTCAAGCATAAAACATAGGTCTTGATTACTCAAATGTTGCTGATTTATGTTTTACTATATAAGATGACTGCAGTCATTAAATAGCAATTAATACAATACCATAAGTTCTTTAATAATATACCAAAATGCAAAATTTAATCAAAGTTCTCTTATAATAAGACTGTAGTTGTAAAATATCATAAATATACTAGCATAGGTTCTTTCAAAAAATACCTAAAATGGAAAAATTTTACCAAAGTCACTGAAGCATAAAATATAGGTCATGGTGACTAAAATTTTACTGACTTTTGTTGTTCTATATAAAATGAATAAATAGGTATAATATCATTCATGTGCCTAAGTAGGTTTCTAAGATATGGACATAAATGGAAAAAAAATATAACTGGGTCATTCATGCATGAGATATGGGTCACAATGACCAAACTTCTGGAGAAATGCATTATATAATGTAAGATGATAACAGTGTTGAAGTATCACTGATATAATCAAACGAATTCCTAAGATTCATCATCCATTAAATGTATGTCAAAGTGAACAAAATGTTGCTTATATTGTGTTAAGTGTTATAAGGGATTGTAATGGTATATCATTGATATATCATTTATATCTCAATGCGTTTCTGAGAAATTTACATATGTACATATGCACAGATGGATGGACAGGCAGCCAGACAAGGGTAAATCTAATGTCCTTTCCGAATTCATAATAAAATAGAACTGTGAGTGACCTCACTGAGTGATACCCCTCCCCCCCCCCCTTTTTGCAATACTAGGCGATGCGCTCACAAGCTTTAAGCATGTAGAACCCTTAAGTTGGACTCCCTTTGCAAGCATCCAGCGATAAATATCTTGCTTCATGCACATCTTCATATGATGCCTAACCTTCATATAAAGTTTCATCAAAATCCATTGATCAGTTTAGGAAGAGTTGTGCTTACAAGCTTTAAACACGTAAAACCCTGAAGTTGTATTATCTCCTTTCGCAAACATCTGGCAATAATTTTTTGGCTTCATGCACATCTACATATGATGACCAACCTTCAAATAAAGTTTCATCAAAATCCACTGAATGGTTTAGCAGGGGTTGTGCTTACAAGGCATATAGACATAGACAGAAAAAATATTATGTACAGTCAATCCCCAATTAAATTATTTTTGGAATTTTTATTTTTTGGAGTTGTTTTTATTTTACTGTGTTTATATTTTGACAACAGTGCTAGAAAAAACAAATATGACCACAGACAAAATGTAGTTCCAGAGACAAAGATCTGTGCAATTTATTCATTCAGAGAAGCCCTCTTTGTGCCTAGTGGTTATGTTTGTTGGTAGAATGGTACCACAGTAACAAGAATTATTACATTGAGATTAGTGAAATACCAGGATTTCTGAGTGAAATCAAATCCAATAATTCAACCAGTGAAATCGAAAGTCATATTTTACTCTAGGAAGTGAAGTAACAATTGTGTCACCAACAACACTGCTATACAATGGTCGACACACAGTAATATAAAAACCATAATGCCTTGTATTTTCTCGTTAAATCTTCTGAATGCATGGAATATTTCAATGTAGTAAACAGAATAACTAATCTCGAAATTCGAATACCAAAGATCTACAACACGTGACCGAAAACACTAACAATTCACTCGTGCACTACACTCACTCATAAATTAATGTCTTGTTCAGTAACTCGTTGTAGATATTTAGGTATTCGCATTTCATGATTAGTTATACTATAATTATTTGAATCAACACAGGTATCAAGTTTGGTAGTAATATGTAAAACTGTCTATATTCAATATTTTTAATACATTTTCCTGTAGGGTCAAATAACTAAATCTGTTTCACCCTGGTGGCCATCTTGGATTGCTGATCACCACCAAAGTAACGTTTATGGAAGTACCTTGACAAGTTTCAAATCCAAGGGTAAAGCAGTTTCAGAGAAGTCTAAAGATCTTGCTAATTTAACTTTTCCATGAAGATCCTTTTGGGGCATGGTAGCCATGTTTGTTAGTAGAACCATGCCAAGTATGGAGAATTATTCGTGTGCTCATAGGTACCAAATCACTAAGTTATTTTTTAATCTATCAATTGTTCTTCAGATGAAGAATTTTTAATACATATTCCCTTGGGACCCAATGTAAACTAAAGCAAATAAGATGCTGGCGGCCATCTTATACTTCAACTGGCACCAAAGTAACAACATTCGTTAAGAACCTCTGTAAAAACATATTTGTAAAGTTAAGGTTCAATCAGGTCATAAGTTATTATTGAGAAGAATTTTTTTTTTGAAGTTCAAGCCAGTCAGAAATTAGAACAGGCTTTGGCAGTCATGTTGAAACAGCACCAATTTAACAATACTTAGAACATCTCTACCGAAGTTTGGTTAAATTCTGTGCAGCAGTTCTCAAGAAAAAGATCTTAATGTGAAAAGTAAACAAACGATGGATGGACGACAAATGCCAAATGCTGATAATAGCTCACACTTTCCTTTGGACTGGGAAGCTAAGAAAGGGGCTCAATTTCATTTTACAGAAAGAAATATAATATTCTGGATATATTAAATGTATTTCTTGAAGCTGAAATTGTACTCTATGCAAGCTGATCTTCCATTTTGTTTTACCTTTGTCTGATAGAAAATATTCAAGGCACTCATTACATTACTCATTATTTTTTTTTAATTCAAGGCACTCATTACATTACTCATTATTTTTTTTTAATTCAAGGCACTAATAGTATCATAGTTCTGATAAGAATTTAGTGGGTTTTTTCATTGAAAACAGCATTTAAAATATGAGTAACTAGACACAACTTTATTATTTTTTGTAAAAATTCTCATCCTTTCTGCTCCCCACTTTTTATAAACAAGTGTCAACATATGGACAATCTGGAGGTTCAATTTTAGGATTTACTTCATACACTCATTAATCATTATGAAGAGATGTTCAAAGCATATTTGCAACACAACAAACATACCTGCCAGTAGGAAAATAGAAGAATCAATGCACTGAAAGTATTGGGATGATTACTTTACTATGAGCAGCTATAGATAGATAACCTTAAATACAGACTTTCAACAGTATGATCTAGTTTCCACAATAACAAAGAGCACAAGTTGTCATTATCAAATAACTAGAGGGTCAGAGTGCTGAGCCTGTATCGCACACCTGGCATGAAAGCCATTTTTATTGATATACCTCAGAGAAGTCACTTCTCCCTATCATTATGAAGTGTGGTAAGCCTTGTAGGAACCAAATGTTTCTTCATGAAAGTCCTTATACTTACATGTACAGGTCAGAATATTCTAAAATTTGGCAGTTCTCCAGAAGATTTTTGTATATATTCCCATAGGGTCTTATGTTAACCTATGTCCTCTGCTGAAGTCCGTTGAATTAGGGAATTGGCAACCATGTTTTTTGCCCGATAGAGATGAAATGATGCAACTTTGTAAAGAACCTCCAATAGATGCTTCCTGTCAAGTGTCATTCCATTTGGCCAAGTGATTTCAGAGGAGAAGAATTTTTTTTATATCAAGCAATCAGAAACAAGAAACAAGGAAACTTTATAAAGGACCTTACATAGATGCTTTCTGCAAAGTTTATTCCATTTGGCCCAGTGGTTTCATAGGAGAAGATTAAAATGTGAAAAGTTAACAGACGGATGACAGACTGTCAGTCAACAGATGCCAAGTGATGACAAAGGTCACATGGCCATGTTTGTTGCCTGATCGAGACGAAAAGAGGAACATTGTATAGAACCTCCCATAGATGCTTCCTGTCAACTTTCACGCCATTTGGCCCAGCGACTTCAGAGGAGAAGATTTTTACTAAACTCACCCAATCAGACACAACAATTGCTCATGGCAGCCATGTTTGTACTTTTATTAATACCTGTTTTAGATAATAGGGGAGGTTTGGTTAAAACTGGTTATCCCCTACCACTTTCAAAGTCAGACTATCATAACTCCGAGTTGTATTTCTAAAGTTTTTTTTTAAGTTTTATTGTGCTGAAATGAGGATTAATTTGTTACTTGGTAACTGTTTCATTGTTGACCTTTACTATTATCTTTATCTGAATTATTTACGTCTAATTACCGGCATCATAATGTCTTACCGAAATGGAGGTCTTGTTGCACCATCAATGCAAAAGTATTCTGTAAAAATACAAAAAATTTTCAGACAACTTATTTCTGATAAGTTTAGAATTGACAAAATTTGCACATCTGGTGCATCAAAATTGGTATCAAAGAATTTATTTTGACCACTGAGTCAATACTAAGTACTGCTCGTAGACTCCAAGTCTCAGAGGGTATCCCAAGCTCAATTGCCAGTGTTTCAATACTATCGTGAAAATGATAAGATATCTAGACCATAAAGACCACATGATTATTCCAAATGGCACGTATGTTGCTTGGTAAATGTTGGCAAACATTGGAAACACTGTATATCTAGCTTTTTTTTATTGAAGTAGTTTTCAACTTGAGAAGGCCGTATCTGCACAATTTCAGCTATAAACATCTGGTTAAATTTATTTTTGATAAAAAAGAAATATGATTTATGGGCAATATCATTTAGGATCCAGATACCTTAAGTTTTTCAAAACCTAGGGAGTATATGCCTCATGTATAGCTCTATCCTTAAATGGTTTTGGCTTTACACTTTTGGTCACTTTGGCATTTTTGAATGATTCTGAGAGTATTGCTGAAATGATACACTAACCCCTACTGGCAGTGAAAATCAAAAATAAAAGCTATAAATGCTACTCATTGATTTTAGTTGTACCGATACATGATTAAATGTTGTCCTGAGCAGATGTAAACCATAAACTAGAGGCTCCGAGGAACCTCTATTGCTCACCTGGATTTACTTTGCCTTTAAAATCTCATCAACACCATCAAAATCAAAGCCTCATAGGTGCTATTTCAGTTGACCAGACCATATCAGTCCATAATTGGAACCCTGGCCAGTTATTTTGTTGGAGATTTTTAAATATAATTGAGGGTTAGGAATAAAAAAAAATCTGGAGTTGCCTGGAAGTTAAATTCAGCTTGCCCACAAAATTTTCGCTTATTGAAACTTTGGTAGTATATCTTGCAAAGATTATTTATGGCATGTGTCACATCAACTATTTTCAAAGAAGATTTTGAAAATTTAAACAATTAGAATAGATTCTGAAGGGGCCTAGCAGCCGTATTTGTTGGTTTTATTATTCATTCTTTTGTTCTTTCGTAGACGTTAGAAGTAATACATTTTCCTATAAGCTAAGATCCAATGTTCACTAGGGGACCACTATGGCAGCCATCTTTGATTTCCAATCAGCATGAAAGTTAGTTTTTTTATAATTCAAGAAACATGTTAAGAAATATATTTGTAAAGTTTGGATTATTTCAGGTTATAAGGACCTTTACAAAAACATTTTTGTAAAGTTTGGGTTTAACTGAGAATATTGTTATTGAGAAGTATTTCAAAGTTCAGCCGAACAGAAATTAGAATAGGATGTTGCTGCCATGTTTCTTAACAAATTGTAACAAATCTTTGGAAGGACCTTAAAAGGAACATCTCTGAACATAACATGAAGTCACAGTACATATGAAGACCATGTATATTGATTCTGTATTATAGTATACAACAATATTAAGGATCAGTGATTGTTTAATATCAAAATTAAATGGTTTTCAGGAGGAGTTTAATTCGTGATTTGGCATTGGTAACAATATTTTCTCAATAAATTGTTAAAAATCTTGGAACACGATCGGACGTTCGAATAAAACACCTAGCTACAATATGATTCAGTATTATTTTTATGCAAACATTCAATTAATGTGTGCAAAATTTATTCAGTAATAGAGTATGTCATTAACCAGAGGCTCACGAGAGCCTGTATCGCTCACCCGATATATCCATTTCTTCATTGTTAAAGGACCCTGAGGTTAACATCCATGCCATATTCTGTTTCAATCCATTCAGTAATTTACAAGACGAAGCCATTTGTATGCAATTCCCATAGAGTTTCTAAGTCTTCCTCTGACAGCCATCATGGATGATATATCAGCACGAAAGTAAATAGACTTGGTCAGAACATCATAAGAGACATTCATGTCATGTTTGGTTTCAATCAATTCAGTGGTTCTTAAGAAGATTTCTGTATATATTTCCCAATCGGTTCTATCTTAAACTAAGCACCCACATCCCCACCCCTGGCACCCATCTCGGACGACACATCAGCACCGAAGAAACAACACTAGGTCAGCGGATCTCTAGAAAAAGATTTCTGTACCTATTTCCCAGAGCGTTCTATATAAATTCAAGACACTCCCTGGCGGCCACCTTATATGATGGATCGGCACCAAAGTAACAGCACGTAATAACACTAGTAACACACTTTTGATCTTAAACAACCATTCTGGTCTTGTTTATTCTTATTTCATCTTGATTTTCCGCATCATCATATTTTTCAACAAAGTAAAGATAACAAGATCAAATCAAAATATGTTGCCTTGCAGTCAATCAAGAACGGTCAAGATAAGTTTAGTTCAATTCAGCACAGGTAATGTTAAACATTTTATAATTCATTCTTAACTTTAGTGAACTGGTCTTAACCAGTCTTGATTGACTGCCAGGCATTATATCTTGTTTTGGTCTTGTTATCTTGATTTTGTTTGAACTATCAGTAATACTAAATAGTGGCTCAGAGGGCTGAGCCTGTATCGCTCAGCCACTTTTATTGATCTACCTCAAAGAGAGAAGTCACTTCTCCCTATCATTATGGAGTGTGGTAAGCCTTGTAGGAACCAAATTTTTCTTCATCAAGGTCCTAAGTCTACTTACAGGTCAGCATATTCTAAAATTTGGCAGTTCTCCAGAATATTTTTGCATGTATTTCCCACAGGGTCTTATATTAACCTAAGTCCTCTGCTGAAGGCCATTTTGAATTAGGGATTGGCACCAAAGTAACAACACTTGGTGACAGCACCTGATGAGAAACATTCAGGCCATGTTTAGTTTCAGCAAGTCTGCATTTCTGTAGATTTTTGTTATATGCCGTGGACACTTTTTGTCAAGTTTGGCTCTATTTGGCCAAGCAGTTTAACAGAAATTTTTTTTTTAAAAAATCAACCATATAGAAACAAGAATTGCCCATGGCGGCCATGTTTGTCGCCTGATCTGTACAAAATGAGGAAACTTTGTAAACCAGAGGCTCCCAGGAGCCTGTATCACTCACCTGATAGTGCATTGCCTATTACATATAGCGACCAGATCCCATGAGTTTAAAAGTTGGTTGATAGTTTGGACTAACGGACACATTTCTGAATGAGGACCATCTAAGGACCAATGCTGCTAAGTTTGGTTCAAACCTCTCAGTAATTTCATACAAGAAGATTTTTTAATGAATTTTCCATAGGGTCCAATGTTAAACTATGTTCGGCTGTGGCGGCCATCTCGATTGAAAGTCCAGGTCATCCGACCCAATTCTTAAAGAAGACAATATAAGGACTATTGCTGCCAAGTCTTGTTCTAATTGGCTCAGTTGTTTCAGACAAGAAGATTATTTAATGAATTTTCCCACAGGTTTCTATGTTAAAACTTATTTCAGCTGTGGCGGCCATTTTTGGTTACATTCTGGGTCAACAGACACATTCTAAAAGAGGACCACCTATGAACCATTTCTGTCAAGTTTGGTTCCAATTGGCCAAGTGGTTTCAGACAAGAGATTTTTTAAATGAATTTTCCCCTAGGGTCCCATGTAAAACTAAGTTTGTCTGTTGCGGCCATCTTGGTTGACATTTTATGTCATTGGAGATATTTCTGACTGAGGACCATATATGGACTATACATTGTAGCTGTCAATTCCGGTTCCAACTGTCTCAGTAGTTTAAGACAACAAGATTTTTTAATGAATTTTCCCATGGGGTCCAATGTTAAACCATGTTGCTGTGGCAGCCATCTTGATTGATCCTTCAGTTTATCAGATATATTCTGAAAGACGACTATCTAAGGACCAATTCTGCTAACTTTAGTTGCAATTGGCTCAGTAGTTTCAGACAAGATTTTGAAATGAATTTCCCAAAGGGTCTTGTTAAACTAAGTTTGGCTGTGGCAGCCATCTTGATTGATCGTCCGGTTCATGGGACATAATTCAAAAGAGATCAAGTGAGCCAAAAAACCTCCAACAGATGCTTCCTGTCAAGTTTCGCTCCAATTGGCCAATGGGTTTCAGAGAAGAATATTATCCACCGATGAAAGACAAGAACTGCCCATGACGGCCATGTTTCTTGCCTGATCGGGAAGAAATGAGGAAGCTTTGTATAGAACCTCCCATAGATGCTTCCTGTCCACTTAGCTAAGCAACTTCAGAGGAGAATATTTTTTTATATTATCAAATCAAAAACAAGAACTGCCCAGGGCAGCAATATTTGTATTCCGATAGAGAAAATGAGGAAACATTATAAATAACCTCCAATATATACTTCCTGTCAGGTTTCATTCCATTTGGCCCAGCAGTTAGAGGAGAAGATTTTTGAAAATTCAGCCAATCAAAAACAACAATTGCCCATGGCGGCCATTTAACACCAAAATGGTTTTTCTAGTGTAAAGAAATATGACTCCAGATAAAAAAATAATACTTTTAAAGAGTAAACTGATCAACGCTTACCATAAGGAAAATTTCTCCAAAGTGTACATAAGTAACAATACTACTGATGGTTTGAGAGATATAACTGTATTAAGTTTGATTTCAATCCATTTAGTGTTTCTTAAGAAGCCTAGTTTTTATGCATTTCCAAAAAGGTCCTTACAATGTAGTTTTTATATGTATTTCCCATAGGGTCCTATGTTAACCCACTGGTGGCCATCTTGGATGATGGATCAGCATCACATCACCTCATAAGTAACTTTCATGCTATGTTTGGTTTTAATCCATTCAGAGGTTCTCTAGAAGAAAACTTTGAATGTATTTCCCATAGGGTCCTATTTTAAACTAAGTCTACTGCTGGCGGCCATGTTGACAGATCGGCACCAGATTAACAACACTTGGTTAGCACCTTCATAGGAACATCACTTTAGTCTATAAAGTTTAATTTCAATCATTAAAGATGTTCTTCAGAAGAGGTTTTTTAAAAATTCAGCCAATCAGTAATTAGAAAATGTTCTGGCAGCCATGTTTTTTGACAAATTTAAACTAAAGTAACAACACCTTATAGACCTTTTCAGAAACTCATTTCCGGATTCTAAAATTATAATTTGAGGCAAGTTTTTTCCATTGCTGGGACGTAATACTGGTTCGCTGGAGTGCAGAGCAACCAGTACGAAGTAAAAGAAATTATTTATTACTTTGATATACAAATTTTCCAGCATTATAATAGAGTTTGATTACACTTATGTTGGAAGCAAAAAGATCATAAGTACCGGTAGTTCCAAAATTTATATAAACCAAACATTACGTGCAAATTTACAAGTTTTAAAAACAGTTAATCTTTTACTCTTCATTGCAGCGAACCAGTAATACCTCCCAGCAAGGGAAATAACTTGCTTCAAATTATAATTTTAGAGTCAGAATCGTGATTCCAGAAATGAGTTTATGAAAAGGGCTATAGGGAACATCTAATTTGGTTTCATTCTGTTCGGTGGTTCTCAAGAAGAAGATCATTACTGTGGATTCATTTATTTTTGTGGATACCAATTTTCGTTGGATACATAAATTCGTGGATTGCTGGCATAGAAAAAAATATAAAAAGTTGTTGAAATATTTAAATTCGTGGCTTGGCACATCAGATATCATGAAAATACTGCGACAAAACGTAGCGATCAGACTTTGATATTGTACAGTAAAGTACTGATTTTTAGCGCTTATCTATAATACTAAATTTACGAATTAGCCGAACAGGCGCCAAAATGCGTTGTTTAAAATAAACGATGTATGGTTCAGATTATAAAGGTTATTATCGGATTTGAAAATCTGCATTTATAAATTTAAACTCCAGTTTTATTTATGTGCAAATGGAATTTTTATGCACTTTTCCGATATGAATTCTCCCAACATATCCTTTAGAAGGTTCTCGAATGCACCATTTTAACAGATTGATTTAAATAAATAAGTATGCACATATTTTAAATGTCTTTCTGTTTAAAATTACGGAAAAAGAATAAAACAAATTAAAAACATTCTCCTTCGAGTGGGATGTTTCCGCTTCATGGATTGTTGTTTCCGCTTCATGGATTGTTTTTCTACGATAACCAATTTCTCCTTACTGTAAAGGTTATGAACTTTGAAGATTATGAAGAAGTAAGGTAAAGTTCAGAGGAATTCCTAACTGTTTTTTGAATTGCTCGGATGTTTACCTTGCACAAAGTGATAAAACCAACCATTAACTATTTTCACATTATTTGTCATTTGTCTAAATATATCTCTATCATACAATTCTCTGTAAGCCCTAGATAAAAATATTTTTAACAAATGGTCATCTTTATCAGTAACGGAGAAATTTATCTCGGACATCTTTGATAAATATAAACGTGGACAGCACACACAGCCACACACTAAAAATGCTTTTATCGTCTGATTATTGGATATATTTGTGAATTAAGCCTCACTTGCCCTGCCCATGATGGCAATGGAACAATTGGAACAAATATTTTCCAAAAATTTGCTCTACCAAACTCACGGCATCTTTTGAAAAATTCATCCGCCACTAAGGAAATGTTTACTTTCATATTTATTCTGAAGGAAAAAGGTAATGCACTATGAAATGTGTATTAAATGAACTTTTCATCAAGTTCCAGTTCAGAATTAATTTTAACAATAAAAATATTGACAATTTATGTGGTTGTGTTTTCGTCATAGATTTTGACTTTGATGGAACCTTAAGGTCCATTTTGGTAATTCTACGTGGCATACAGTCTACTTCATCAGTGGATACATCTTCGGTAGTAACGGACAGCCGCATATGACAATTGGGTCGCGTTGACCTACATTTCACGCTTCATTGACTTTGAGTGTTTGCATTAACATCAATTTCTGGAATACTACATCATATATAGACATGAAACTATCAGTTGATACCTCCTACTTGACAAGAAAGTTTATGGGAAGCCAACCACAACATCCATATTGAGTTCCTGTTCCATGAATAACATGGCCGCAACAACGTTTTATAGTCAATATGCCCACCATAAAAAAATGGTTATTTTCCCGCACCCGCGCAGGTTCAATGTCTAGTTAAACAAAAGTGTAACAAACACATTCTTTAAAAAAGCTTGTCATGAATTTAACAAGATTAAGAAAATATTATTTAATTCTTAGGTTAATCAGGTGTGAAATATATATTGACAAAATTGCAATCACTTGTCACCAAATACCTTGGGGCATATACATATATATTTTTAATACGCTTTATTATCTTTTGACAAGATGTTTTTACTGTAATTCATAAGAAAGACTGTATTGTTTAGGCCCAATTAGGATTCATATTTTTCTTGAATGTTTGAATAAAGAAACTGAAAGTGAATTCCGCGACAATTTACACAGTCAAAATGTTTTTAAAGAATTTTTTTTAGCGTTTATATGTTACCAAAGACAAAATAACATAAAACACTGTATCTTCTGTGGATATAGCTGACTCATCATATGTCAGTTTCAAAGTACATGCTGTAAAAACGCAATTGTTCACAGGTACATCAAAACTCTCTGGTTTCAAACTTCAGTGGATTTATGCTAAAGTAAAAATATTATTTTTCGTTGGATATTTAAATTTTTGGTTTACTGGGACCCACGAAAATTGGTATACAACAAATACTAATGAATCCACAGTATGTGAAAAGTTAACAACGATGACGACAGACCACGGATGTACAGTGATGGCAAAAGCTCACACAGTGAGCTAAAAGGGGAGGAATCAATATAGAAAACAAAATAAATATACCCAACTGAATGTCTTTTGGTCATGTGGTGTTCAACTAGAGGCTCACCTGGTTTTTATTAGGCCATTTGAAAATGTAAGCTCTTTTGTATCCACAAGGCTGTTAAAGAAATGCAAAATGTCAAAGTAACCTTGATATTTGACCTTAGACCATAACAAGGCGGATCATTTGCATCTGTCCTTGCATATGAGATTCCTGCCAACTATAGTTACAGTCTGCCCATTTCTTCTTGTGCAAATGAAAAAAAAAGCCTTTTCCCATATAGTTTCAATGGAATGTTTGAACAGCTGAATATTTTCCATGTGGGTCCTGAATTTTCCTGTGGCAGCCATCGTTAGTTCACAGTCTGGGTCATCGGACAAATTTCTGAAAAAGACCCTTTAAGGAACATTGCTGCCATGTCTGGTTCTGACTGGCCAAGCGGCTTCAGAGAAGAAGATATTTAAATGAATTTTTCTACAATATCTTGTGTTAATTAAGTTCTGTCATGGCAGTTATCTTAGTTGACAGTCTTGGTATTCATACATCTAAAAGAGGAAAATCTAAGGACCATTGCTGCGAAGTCTGGTTCCAATTGGTACAGTGATTTCAGAAAAGAAGATTTTTAAATGAATTTTCCATAGTATCTGGGGTTGAGCTATGTTCAGCTGTGATGGACATCTTGGTGGAAAGTCTGGGTCAGCAGATAAATTTCTGATATAGAAACATCTATAGTCCAGTCAGACTAAGTTTTAACCTCAAACTAATTGCAAAAGAAAATGTTTTAGTTCTAATCTATAGCATTAAGCCCCAAATATACACAGAAAAAAGTCCCATAAAATCTAACTTCAGGAAAACTCAAAATCAGCATTTTTAATTTCCTATGGAAATTAACATTGGAAAGGGGAGATAACTCCGCAAAAATGAGTCTTTTTTGTCAGGTTTTGGTTGATTTTCTTAAAATTCGTGTAAAGTATGATACTTTGATGGGGTTATAAGTTCGCATTTGACTAGATTATATAATCTTCTGCTCGTGAAATGTACAAAACCGAAGTGTTATGGGTATTTTTATTTTTTTGCGCATTTTTCATTAAAGAAATTGCAAATTTGTGGCTTTGTGACCATTTTGAAAAAATAATGTGAAATTTTGGATTTGTTTATATCTGTAAATTATATTTGTTCAGCATCTACCTTGTTTAAAGAAACTTTAAACCACAAAAAGAATAATGTATGCTTAATTATTTTTATTAAATTTGAGATTCTTTAACTTGACATGTTGAAAAATTTAATAAATGGTCAACTAATGAATTACGAAATATAGGTTGTAGCTTGATAAAAGATATAAAAACACCTTTAGAGTTGTTTGTTATACTCTAAAGACGGCTAAAATATCAAGAATCAATACATTCTGCTGCAAAGAGGCGGTAAAGTTTTAATTTTGTATCAATTTTTATTGATATTTCTGCCTTTTTTGCAGAGTTATCTCTCATTTTCAATGCAAATCTCCATAGGAATTTTAAAATCGTGATTTTTTAGTCTTCCTCAAGTTAGATTTTGTTAGACTTTTTTCTGTGTATATTTGGGGTATAATGCTAAAGATTAAAACTTAAAAATCTTCTGTTGCAATTATGTTAAGGTTAGGGTCAAATTTATGCTAGATTGACTGGACTACTAAGGACAACTGCTGCCAATTTTTTTTTTCAATTAGGCCATAAAGTTTCATACAAGATTTCTAAAAATCCCCCCCCCCCCCCCCATATTTTATATTTTTAGTAAAAGCACCGTATTGGCTGTAAATTGGAGATGCCAGACACACTTTTAGAAGGGGGCCATCCTAGGACTATTCCACCAAAGTTTGGTCTTAATTGGACCACTGGTTTCAGAGGTCAAGATCTTTTAAGGAAAGTTTCACAGATCATGGACGATGAGAAAATGGCTCACATAGCCCTAAAAATAAAGGTGTTACATGTCCAAAAATTATAATGTGCAGACAAGCTGACAGAAATTCAGAAGAGAGACCTATATACATTTACACCCATCTATCATTACAAAGTGCAGGTGTTATTAAACAAAACAATACATTCTTACCATGATTCAATCTCTGATTTTTTTTCTCACAGATTTTCAAGTAGCAACTACAATCTTCCTCTGATGGTATACAATAAGATTTATTCCTTGGCGAAGTGATGTAATCATAGCCTCGTGTATAATCACATCTACAAGTTCTGTCTGTCCATGTGTTGATGTCACTCGCAAACGACTGACCATCTTCATTACAATAAGATTTTAAGAAAAGACAATCAGTCTGTACATCAGTTTCAAATGGAATTGGTTGGTATCTTTCTTGTGAACAATAAACTTCATTTATACCTGGACTGATTACCTTCTTTTTACCTAAAATGAAATTCAGCAACTTTGAGACTTCAATATTACTAAGTTCTTTATATTTTGAAAGTTCTTAGTATAACTAGAGCCTCCCATGAGCCTGTACCTGGACTATGTCCATTTTGATTGGCATCCTGGAACATTGCTGTCAAGTTCCAATTGGCTCAAACTTTCCCATTAGATCCTATGTTAAAATAAGTTCTGCTCTGGCAGCCATCCTGGATGGTGGACAGGGTCATTGGATACAATTCTGAAAGAGGACCACCTAAGGATTTTGTTCCAATTGGCCAAGTGGTTTCAGGAGAAGATCTTTAAGTAAATTTCCCATAGGATCCTATGTTAAACTAAGTTTGGCTCTGGTGGCCATCTTGGATGACAGGTGGGACATCGGACACAATTCTGAAAGAGGACCACCTAAAGACCATTGGTGCCAACTTTTGTTCCAATTGATCATTAAAGGAAAGTTTATGACGACGACAATAGACGCCAGACGGCACCGTTGCCAAGTGATGGCAATATCTCACATGGCCCTTAGGGCCAGGTGAGCTCAAAAGTTTGGATCCATCTGGTCATGCAGTTTGATCCCCCCTTTTTCTATTTTTAGTAGCAGAAGTCAAGTCAACTGGAAGTTGGGAATGCCAGACACAATTTTGGGAACAGGACCAAGACCATTCTTCCAAAGTTTGGTCCCAATTGAAGGCAATTGGCCTAGTGATTCCAAAAGAGAAGATGTTTAAATGAAGGCTTAATCCGGATGACGACAAAGAACAATGCCTGCAGGAAGACAACCGACAACGGTTGCCATTGATGGAAATAGCTCACATGGATCTATAGGCCAGGTGAGCTAACAAAGGGAAGATTGATGAAACTTTCAAAATGGTTTGAGTCATAAGAAATGTTCGAGCTACCAAAGTTAGACTGTACATTGTTCAGATAACATTCCTTCATTGTTCATATATATTTTTTTTTTAGCATTTTCTTGTCATTCATTTATTGTTTGTCCATGTCTGTGCATCAAATAGCTATTTCCTTTAACCCTTAAACTCAGCATTTGATGTAAATAAGCACTTAGTAGTGTTTATTTCAGCTTATGGTTTAATGGTACAGTACTGTCCATAGTATTGTTTAACCTTTCATTTAGCATAAAATTGCTTTAGCTTATATTGTTTATTAGTGTCTTTAGTTTGGTTCGTCGTGATTTGTACATGACACTGTTGATCCAGTGATCACGCTATTTGATAGAAATCTTATTAAAACTAGAGAATCATGTGTCTGTAAGACATGGTTGCCCCATCTTCCTGCACATATATTCATGATGAGAAATCGTTTAGAGAATTATTTTAAATATATGAAAGTTTCATAATATATCCTGGTTACACTAACGTTTACGCCCTTTAAAATAATGAATCCCCAACCGAAATGGAGTCACTCAAGCATGAAATTTAGGTTGTGTGGACTTGTGTGTTTGTGATCTGTGTTGAGCTTAAAGGAAGATAATTGTAGTTTTAAAATATCATTGATATATCATTACATGCTTTTTTAAAAATAGATTAAAATGAAACTAGAAATTGTGTGTGTAATACACGGATGACCTGCCCTAAAATCCATATACATGTAAAAACAAAACTCAATCACATAGTTAAAACATATGTATTGATGGATGTAGAGACATAATGACCCAATTATTGTATGACTGCTCACTACTACCCAAGGCACATTCACTGATGGTTTCATTGATACATTATGCTTGGTTCCAAACAAATGAACCTAAATGCAAAACTTAACCAGAGTTGCTCAAGCATAAAATGTAGGTCATAATGATCCAATTATTGTATGACTGCTCAGTACTACCCAAGGCACATCCACTGATTAAGTTTTATTGATACACTATGCTTAGTCCAAAGAAATGAACCTAAACGCAAAACTTCAAAGTTCTGACGTACATACATACAGATGGACAAAGGCAACTCTATATTCCCCATCCACATTCATGGATGGGGCATTAAAATCTAATAAAATTCACTCTACCTCAAAATGTAGATCATAGGGACTCAAAATATAGTGAACTATGTTTTACTATACAAGATTATTGTAATCATGAAATATCATTAATACATTACCATTAATATACCTAAATGCAAAAATTCATCAAAGTCACTCGAGCATAAAATGTAGGTCATGGTGACTCAATTGTTTCTGAGTGGTGTTATACTACATACGGCAAATGCAGTTTTGAAATATCATTGATATACTACCATAGGTTCTTTAAAAAATATCGAAATGCAAAATTTTACAAAAGTCACTCAAGCATGAAATATAGCTCATGGTCACTCAAATGTTGCTGAGTTCTGTTGTACATTATAAGATGATTGTAATTGCAAAATATCATCTGGTTGACATTGCCAATCATCAGACAAATCTCTGAAAGAGGACCACTGCTGCCAAAGAAAGTATGGTTGCAATTGACTATGTGGTTCAGATAAGAAGATTGTGAAAGGGACCTATGTTAAACTAAGTTCAGCTGTAGCAGCCGTCTAGGTTGACATTCATGTCATCAGACACAATTCTAAAAGAGGACAATTGCTGCCAATCTCATTATGTATAAAGTGGACCATCAAAGGACAATTGCTGCCATATCTGGTACCAATGGCTCAAATATTAACATCAACATCTAATTAACTAAATAATTCTGATAATTATTTCAGTTGTCATTGGTAAAAAATATTATATTCAATTACCACCTAAAATCTTATGTCCTTATATCTATTTTATGTATTAAAAGAGGCCCATGGTGAATATGTATAAGAGGGCAAAAAGACACGATACCAAGAAATTGTTGTGATGCTAAAAATTCCAACACTGCTAGTTAGATAAGCAAACTTCGAGTGCTGGAATATTAAATATCTGTCAAAGTCTGACATAAAATATTGCTAACATACCTATTCTTGCCTTGTAATTTCTATTCTTACAATTTTCCATATACACTTGGTTAATATTATCCAAAAGACATATATAATTCATTACTGAAATATTTGTACATTTTGTAGCTCCTCTTATCTTCCACTGAAGAAAGCTTGGGCATGAAAATTCATATCCAATTCCAAACAACATATGATTCAGTAAATACATCTGCAAATAGAAAAATTATGAATGATGCCCATTCATATGACATCTATCTAATAAGTACCAAACAATAGATGGGTTCTGTGTTTATTTTGCACTTGAATTTATTGTGTACTGTATTTGGATATCTAAAATTATATTTCATATTATGCTTTTAACAACACATCAAATAAAAATTTTGCAACAAAATGAATGGTAATTTGTCATGTGCACTGGTCTCCAGATGCTAAGTTCAAGCTTTCAAGCAACTTAAGATGAAAAATTAGGGGTATTTAATGGCCACATTTCACCAACACTAATGGCTAATTTTAAGAATTAATAGGGATAATTGGTTCAAAATTGGAAATTTTCATGAACATAAAATGTGTCAAAGACCCAACAGGCCAGGTTGCCATCCAACGTACATTCTATGTACATTTAAAATGTTCAATGTGATATGCTACATCCAACATTCTATAATGACAAGGTAAAGTGAAAATCTTAAAAAAAAATCCTTTAAATGGTATCATTCTCCATCATGCATGTCTTCAATGTTCATGAACATTCTGCAAAGCTTCCAAGATCTGGGTGTAAAAAGAGTTTATTACACAAAATAGGAAACATCCATCAACCTGTATCACTAACCTGGAAATAATTAGCAGACTTAAAGCAGAATAAATTGTTTGACTATGTCCAACTTGGCTGGCAGTCTGAAACATTGCTGTCAAGAATTACTCGCTAGTTTTGCTAAATGTATCACCTGTGTCCATAGGACATGACATCAGACAATTATGAAAGAGGACCACCCATTGCTGCAATGTTTGTTTTGTGTCAGCTTAGGGGCTTCAGACAAGAAGATCTTAAAGTTAATTTTCCTATATAGGGTCATATTTTAAAATAAGTTAGCTTGTGGTGACCATTTTGGATGGCAGTCTGGGTCATCAGATGACTCTGAAAGAGAACCACCTAAGGACCATTGCTGTCAAGTTTAGTCCTAATAGGCCTAGTGGTTTCTTTATGAAAATTTCCCATGGGGTGAAATATTGAACTTAGTTGGCCTATGGTGGCCATCTTTGATTGCAATCTGGGTCATCGGATACAAATTCTAATAAAGTAATAATTTGTAAGGAGCATTTCTGAATTGGGTTTCAATTAGCTCAATGGTTTCAGAAGATTTTTAATTCTGGTGGTCATCTTGGATGGTGGTATGGATCATCAATTATAATTCTGAAATAGGACCAACTGACGTCTTGGCCTAGGACATTTCGAACTAAGACATTTTGGACTAGGACATTTCGGCCTATGACATTTAGGACAGCAACAGATGTTTCAGCAAAATGTTCTATTTTCAAGTAAATAATTTAAATATCTTTAAATAAAATTAGTACTTGTAATGTTTTTCACTTATATTTCATTTTTTTTATTAATCTAATTTAGTTTTATATATATCTGCTTATTCTTTTAATAAAAATTAAAATATGTTGCAAAGTAAAGTAAACTAGAAAATAATTTTTTAAATGTTGTTTTCTCTTAATCAATATTTTTGAATCCAATTGATATTTAAAAAATAATTAGATGAATAAATTAGATAATTATCTGAGAAAACATTTTAAAATGTCACCATTAACTTGATTTATGAACTTAATCTAGACATCTATATCATACGGTAAGTATTGAATATACCCCTGTCAGAGAGCATTAGCCCGACAGGGGCCCCTGTTGAAAATATGCCATAGTTATCAAAAAGTAACACATGGTCAGCACCTCATATGGAACATTCATGCCATGTCTGGTGTCAATCCATTCAGCGGTTCTCTAAAATAATATTTTTGTGTGTATTTCTTCCCATATGTTAAACTAAGTCCCCTGCTGGCATCTATGTTGGATGATGGATCGGCTGCAAAATAACAATACATGTACTTGGTCAGCACCTTGTAAGGAATATTTGTGTCATGTTTTTCTATAGGGTTCTATGTTAAACTACGTTCATCTGTGGCAGTCATCTTGGTTGACAGTCCAGGTCAATTGGACACATTTCTAAAAGAGAACCATCTAAGGATCATTTCTGCTAAGTCTTGTTCCAACTGGTTTCAGACAAGAAGATCCGTAAATGAATGTTCTTATAGGGTCCTATATTAAACTAAGTTCGGCCTGTGCGGCCATCTTGTTTGACAATCCATGTCATCGGACACATCTGAAATAGGACCATCTAAGGACCAATGCTGCCAAGTTTAGTTCCAATTGGCTCAGTAGTTTCAGACGAGTAGATATTTGAGTGAATTTCCCACAGGGTCCTATGTTAAACTAAGTTCGGCTGTGGGAGCAATCTTGGTTCATAGTCCTCAAAATCTGACACATTTCTGAAAGATGACCTCCTAAGGACTACTTCTAATTGGTTTAGTGGTTTCAGACAAGCAGATTTTTTAGTGAATTTCCCATAGGCTCCTGTGTTAAACTAAGTTCTGCTGTGGTGGCCATCTTGGTTGAAAGTCCATAAAATCAGACATTTCTCTAAGAGGACCTCCTAAGGACCATTGCTGCATAGTCTGGTTCCATTTGGTCAAGTTGTTTCAAACAATAAGTTTTTTCAATGAATTTTTCCATAGGGCCCTATGTTAAACTAAGTTCGGCTGTGGCAGCCATCTTTGTTAACAGTCCGGGTCATTGGACATATTTCTGAAAGAGAACCTCCTAAGAACTATTACTGCCAACTTTGGTTCCAACTGGACATCTAGTTTCATATAAGAAGATTTTTGAAAGTCACCCCCCCCCCCCTCTTTTTTTTTCTATTATACGTAACAGCAGCCATCTCGGTTGGAAGTTGGGATGCCAGACATAATTTTGGAAGGAGGCCACCCAAGGACCATTCCACCAAACTTTGGTCTCAATTGGCCCAATGGTTTGAGAGGAAAAGATCTTTAAAGGAAAGTTTACGCTGGATGCCGTCTTTAAAGGGCAAAAACTCCTATAAAGGGTCAATCAATGATTTTGGTCACGTTGACTTATTTGTAGATCTTACTTTGTTGAAAAATTTTGCTGTTTACAGTGTGCCTTCATTTTTAATAATATTCAAAATAATAACCAAAACTGCAAAATTTCCTTAAAATTAACAATTCAGGGGCAATAATCCAACAAAGGGTAGATTGATTCGTCTGAAAATATCATGGCAGGTAGATCTTGACCTTATGAAAATTATTATCATGTCAGTTTTGCTCTAAATGCTTTAGTTTTTGAGATATAAGGCAAAAACTACAGTTTACCCCTTATGTTCTATTTTTAGCCCTGGCAGCCATGTTTCTCAACGGACAAAAAAATAAAACATAAAATTTATTCTATATACCTTAAGGATCATTCGGACTAAGTATGACTGTAATTGGTTTAGTGATTTCAGAGGAGAAGATCTTTGAAAAAGTTTACGACGGACGGACAATAGACGTCAAGTCGTCAAGTGATGACAAAAGCTCACGTCATTTTAGGACAGGTGAGCTAAAAATTGACGAAATTTTCAGAGTTCAATGGGCAATAATTCCTACAAAAATAATGGTACGGCACTGAAATTCCAACTTGACCGAGATAATAATAAATCATAACTATGATATACATTTTATAAAAATTCATTGAGAAATGTTGGCATGAGAGCGCTTACAATGTCGGACAGACGGACACACAGATGCATGACAAAGGACACACTGAATTTCTATGTCCCCGCATTGCATTGTGGAAAGGGACAATAAAGGTACACTGAATTTCTATGTCCCCGCATTGCATTGTGGCAAGGGACAATAAAGGTTACTTGTAAAAATGTTCCGCTAAAAGGTCCATTGAAGTTCCCGCTAAAGTGTCCATGTATACAAATACATTTTTTTTAAAAATTCGAATAATTCTATTGCAAAGTATATTTTTATTAAAGTCATAAATCAAATATGTTATTCTTTATTCAATTGTAACCATTAAAAGGAGCTTATAATCCTGACTTTAATCATAATTACTTTTGAAGTGACTTTTAATCCTAAATAGTATGTGAAATTAAAATTGTGACTTTTTGTCCTAAATACAATTTAATTTCTTAGTGTAAATGAGAAAATTTAAATTGCGACTTTTTGCCCAATATATATAGTAAATTTTCTATCAATATGCAAAAATTTGAATTGTGACATTTTGTCTGTGCCTTTCTATCCTACATTCTAATATTCAACATAATTACAACAGTTATCGAGCAGTTAACACTAGGTGGTCTTATTAATTCCTTTACACATAAATTGGTAAATGCATGTCATTTTATTACATCCTAAGGATAAAGTCATATTTATTTTTGAATTACAGTATATATGTAAGTGATAATTTGGTCCCAGTAGAAAAAGTCTGGTTAGACTAATGTCCCTATGGAAATAGATCCATGGTGTCAAATTTTCCTTATAAAAACATTGCAACTAATAGCAATCTTATTAAAGTTAAAATTGTTGGAAAAAAATAACTAGGAAAATTAAAATCCATCTTACCTATGGTGTATTATGAAAGAAAAAAAAGCATATACTTCTTAAATATGATATATTGTGGAAAATGAATATAAAGCAAAAATGGATTTTTGGATAAGATTTTGTACATTGTGACGTCACCACCTACATATTTTTTGACAAGGTGGCAGACCGTTAGTGCTTCATTGTGTAAAACTATTAGATAAAGTTGACAGTTATAACTAAAAAACTTGATGACAACAAATACGATCCAGTGGTCTTGGGTGGTGTTTCAGTAAACATTCTTCTTTATGCTGATGATATAGTATTAATATCTCAGAGTAGGGAAGGGTTGCAAAACTGTTTAAATGCCATGCAGGAATACTGCTCAGTATGGAAACTACATGTAAATGTTGATAAATCTAAAGTAGTAGTATTTAATTCGAATGGTAAAACCTATTTAAACCAATTTAAATATAATGATTTATATCTAGAAACGGTCTCTCACTACTGTTACCTAGGCATTTTATTAAAATGCAATGGAAACTTCAATCTAGCAATAAACTCATTGATGGAAAAAGCTAGAAGAGCATATTTTAAAATAAAAAAGCTAATTGGTTTAAATAACCCATGCAAATTACTAGAAAAACTCTTTGACACACTTATTTTACCTATCATCACATACTGCAGTGAAATATGGGGTATTTTCTCAAACTTTAAAGATACTGAACCATTTGAAAAAATTCATCTTAAATTTATAAAAGAAATTTTAGGCGTACATTGCAAAGCAACTAACGATGCATGTCGAGCTGAATTAGGTCGACTTCCATTAAAAAGTAAAATTATGTACTCAAGTATCAAATATTTAGTACATATCTTAGACTCAGAAGACTCTCTAGTAAAAAATATTTTTGAAAATTCAGTCAATTCAAACAACTGGTTTGTCAGACTGAAATCAGTACTAAATAATTTAGGATTTTCCTTTATAAATAATGATATAAACTCACTTAAACTTTATTTACATCAAATAAAAATTAGATTAAATGATCAAAATCTCCAAAATCAAAATTCATTATCAACACATCTTCAAAACTAGAATTTTTTAGAAAAATCTTTAAAATAGGATGCAGACCTCATTATTTAGATATCTTAAAAAAAGTTAAGGACAGGGCTGCTCTTTGTAAAATACGTGTCAGCGCTCATAATCTAATGATTGAGAAGGGAAGATACCTAAAACTAAATAGAACAGATAGAAAATGTCCATTTTGTGATGCAGAAGAAATTGAAAATGAAGAACACTTCCCTCTACATTGCAACCACTATAGACAGTTAAGAAATACATTTTTTGATAAAATTAAAAGTTTTATTCCAAATTTAAATCTCTCAACAAATAACAATTCCCTGTTGAGCTCCTTTTTAAATACCAAATCTGAAATTGGTTTAAAACTTACATCTGCATTTATTTTAGAATGCTTTGAACTAAGAAAATGATATGTCATACTGACAAAACATATTCCAATTGGCTGTATCAATTGCTTGTTATATAACTATAATTAATTATAATTAATGTAAGATTTGTATTGCATTTGTATGTTCCATTTATAACATTGTGCCTTAACCATGTACTACCTATGAGTTTGTGCTAATAAATATTTGTATTTGTATTTGTTATTACTGTAAATATCAGAATGACATTTTGTACAAATGTATTTAAGTATTGTTGCAATAGGAATCTTCATTTTTTAGCAGATTTGGCATTTCCCTTTAACTCGTATCATTGTTAACTCGAACCACTGTCATACATATGGCAATTAAAAAAATTTAGAATGTTATGGGCGAGATTTTGATAATTTAAGGGTGAGATTAAGTAATTTTGGGTGAGATTTTATTGACATCAAAATATAAGCTTTCACATTAAAATATTCTTATATATATAGTAGATAAATGTAATTGATTTAATCATATTCACTATTGTTTGTAGTCAAGATTTGCTTTGTTCATTCATCTCTACTAAAATTTTATTGTATTAATACAGTTTTTTCATTAATATTCATATTATATCTATAGAACTGTGGATAATATTGCCATTATATATGTTCTGTAATTTAGTATTAACTTATTTACATGTTTTTCAAATCTTTTTTTTTATTTCTAAATAGGACAATTGTCTTGTAAACTGTAAACTCATATCATTCCCAGTTTGTATAACCCCAAAAAATACTTAAAATAGATAAAAGGTGTAATAAAATGTTGAGAAAAAAATTAATTTTAATCAACAGTATAACATCAAAACTAAGTAATCAGTTTGAATTGACATACTAATTACGACTGATTAAGTTATCTTTGATCTTTGATTACCATTTAAAGAGCTGCACTTTGATCTAAGTGGTAAGCAATGGGAAACTTCGAAGACAATAGAGAAAGAAGACCAGAGCTGTACATGGTCAACCTTTGGGGTTATGTAAATAGCACATACGATCACAACAGTCTACATATATTGTACAAAGGGTATTACATGTAAAACATCATCTAAACTTCAATGTAATTCATTTCGTTAATATATGAACCAGTTAATTTAGAAAATTTTAGGCCAAAAAATCTTGATTTTTACTTTTATTTCGACCTCACATCCATGCATTCTGGAGAGATCTCCCGTAATTTACCAATCAATTTTAAAAAATGGCCTTAAGCACCGTAGAAATTCCTAGTGGGTATGTGTAATAATTTATTTAAAAGGTTAAAAGACAATCGAAGGAGGCCAAATGATGACAAAAGATCACAAGAAAATATGAGCTGAATGTTGAATTAAAACAAATAGTGAATCTGCTAACGAGAATTGATGCGTAAATCTTGGAAAACCACATCCTTGGTCAGCGAGGAGCCCACAGAATGCCAGACAACTCGCCCCATACCAACTCGCACCAACTTTTCACAAACTCGCCCCAACTTCGAAAATATTAGTTACAAACTCGTTCCAACTATCAAAATCATAGTCACCAACTTGTGAAAATAATAGTTACAAACTCGCCCCAACTTTGAAAATCATGGTTTTTAACTCGCGCCAGCTGTGAATTTCATAGAGTCTAAATTATTTTATCTTTACCTGGCGCCGAACTGTTAGTATCTGAAATGGCATCTTTGAATTCAGGGACTACTATTTCAAGAAACGAAACGAAACGAAGCACACAGAAACGGAACGAAACCGTTCATTTCTTATTTTAGTAATTTTCCATTGACAGTTACTAGTTATTTGCATTGTTTAGTAATCAAAGTCGTGCTGTTTCTTGTTTCTGTATTTTTTTTTTTTTAACTTTCTTGCATATGTATGCCATGTACATGTATATATATTTCTGTGTGTGTATGATTGCATAAAAAAGAAGTATCCGGACTTCGTTGTAAATCACCTAGTTTTTGACACAAAGACATACCAAGACCGATGTTAAGGCGTAGTTTGCATGGTCAGAGAGTTGCCGGTAAGTTATCTCGAGTTATTCCCCTTTTGCCGTAATTGCTCTTGAGAGATGTAACAATACGGAATCTGCGTATTCCTGATTCTCATCTGTTGCTCTTGAGAGATGTAACAATACGGAATCTGCGTATTCCTGATTCTCATCTGTAGCTATAGATATTCATGTAAATAGGTTAAAATAGATGTTGTGAAATTGGAGAAGTAAATTGTTGTTTTTTATATTCCCCGATAATCAGGAGCCAGAGCTGATTCCTCAGATGGTGGAGAACCTAAAGAAGCAAGCAGCTATTGTAAAGCTGTATATTATTTGTTTATTTTATGTATTTTGACAATTTTTCGAAAAATATTACTTTCTTTTGTATTGGACCTCGTTTTGAAATTTTTCACCATGTGCTCCAGGTTTGTAAAATATGAGTGACCGCAGATTAAAAAATCAAATTTACAAAGTTCGCCCCGATCCTTTAATTACACCAAATAGAATACCAGTATTGTTATCTGACAGTAAAGGGTTAAGTTTGCAACAACAGGTATCAATTAATCCAGAAACATATATCAAATTTTGGTATTATCCCGGTGCAAGTGCTGAAAACAGACTTGATTATTTAAAAGAAAATCTCAAATCCCAACTTTCACACCTCGCTAAAATAACATTGTTCGTATGGGTTTGGTACTTGTAACTTGACTTCAAAAAGATCTGATGTTTTCATTGAGCTGACATCTATTGACAACAGTGCTGCATATAAATTGATTGATACATTGAAAGAAATTTTTCATTTTGTACGAACATTTGGATCTTCTGTGAAACTAGTGTTTCTTCATATTCCTTTATACTCCATATATCATTACAATTTGAGCAAGGATCACCATAATCCAGAGGAATTTTTGGAGCAGGATTGTATTTTGAGACAACAAATTAAAATTTTAAACAGATACATTAATGATACAAACAGAATCTTACATTCATTCAGTCCAAATCTATCCGAAGATTTACAGAAACAAAAACGAAATTCAAGATTTTCATACAGAACAAAATATTCATATAATTTAAAACTGTACAGAGATGGTATTCACCCTAAGCCGTCATTAGCCAAACTCTGGTTAGCTAGAATTTGTCGCCTGATTCATGATTTTTGTTATTGAATTTGCAGTCCGGCAGAATTTTAGTGGGAAATGATAGCATTTCCTCACCTTCGTTTCAACATCAACATTTAATTTGTGTGTATATATGTAAATAAAAAGTACGAAAGGATAGCCTTTCCTTACATTTTCATTAACTCTTGATATTTTATACTTGGTGATTGGTTATTTTAATGCTTCATGTATTCTGGTATAGATTTACAACATGATGATGAAGAAGAATGGTATGTAAATCCCCAATTTCTCTCTTTTAACACAACGTATGACAACACCCAACCAGCATTACCCTTAAGTAACAGTTTTCTCAACAGAAACCTTAATTTATCACAACATTGCAATACTCCCGTTAACAATTCACAGAGTTCATTTAGTGAAAAATATTTATTTTTTACGACGCCAAATGTAGAATCCGAACAGTCTTCGTCATTAGGACATATTTCACACAAAAAAAATAACATCTTCACCAGAAGGTGAAAATTCTCGTAAAAAAGGCAAGATGGAAAAACTTGGTATAATGGGCTTAGTGCGGATTTGGATTGGGCCACAGTGAAGGGTTTATTTAATGACAAATATGTTGTTATTGGCTGGCTACATCCCTCGGTTGTAATCGAAAATGAAACCTTTCAAAATATGTCGCTTTTGCCTACCCAAGAAATTGAAGATTTTTACTGTCAAATAGTGGAGAAAGGTAATCTTCTCGGAAAACCAGAACCTGAAATTATGTTTAAATTTATAAATGGTTTGCCTGAAAAGTTAGCTTTCTATGTGAGAACTAGTAAGCCAGATAACATTTCGGAAGCTCTCACTTTAGCCAAAACAGGTGAGGCATACAAGTATAGGGTACATGAACAACCGAATGTGGCTGCTGTCAAACCTGCACATCGTACTGATGATATAACAAATATTCAGCAACAGCTGGGTGAGTTAACAAGCATGGTTCAAAAACTTTCTACTGAAAACCAGGGTAAGTTGAATAGAGACATGGTACCACAACAGACCAGATCATTAGTATGTTTTAACTGTAATGCTCCAGGTCACGGTAAGAAATACTGCAACTGGAATGGGTCCGGGAACGTTTCACCAGACAATTCATGTCAACTTTGTAAACAGTCCGGACATACGGCTCTGCAGTGTAACAAGTTTCGCTCAGGTAACTATAATGTAAATAGAAATCGAACCGAAGTTTGTCAAGTTTGTTTTAAGTTTGGACACACAGCACCGAATTGTTTTCGTATACAACAGTCTGGCAATCAACAGAACCCGGAAAACTGGACACCCCTGGGGGACATCAGGCACGGTCACCCAGGAAAGCGGTAGAAGGTGCCAGACATAGAAGCCCTCCCCCTACTAGGAAATTTTCACTGTCGCACCGTTTAAATGTAAATTCCATTTTTTCTGGAAATTCTTCTGAACAAACGGAATTTGAGCTGGAGGATCATGACGTACATGTATGTAAAAATTCGAACTCAAAATTTATTTATCTACCAGTTAAGTTTAACACTATACATGTGGCTGCTTTGTTAGATTCAGGTAGCTCAATCAATATCATTTCCGAAACACTGTACGATTCTTTACCGTATTCATGTAAAGCGTCAATTGACACTTCTTGTAAAGATTCAGTAAAATTAGCTAACAACCAAAATGTAGAGGTTCGAGGGACAACTTTTGTTACTATGTACGCTCAGGGTGATAAACATAAAATTATGGTGTATGTCATGAAGCAAACTTCAAGTCCTTTAATTCTGGGCACTGGATACTTAATTGACAACAAAATTTCTATTGACTTTGGCAACTTGCTAGTTTCACAAAAGGCAGCTTATGTAAGGTGTGCCAAACGAATCACATTTCCGCCTCACAGTGAGATAGTCCTTATTGGAAAATTGCCCAGCAGTATTATGTACGGATATCAGGGTATATGTGAAAGTAATAAACAAATAGTATCAAAGAGTTTAATTGTGTGTAAATCCGTGGTAACAGTGTCTAACCATAGAACAGTCCCTGTTAAACTTTTGAATGCCTCAAATAACCCTGTAACAATTCCTAAGGGAGCAATTATTGGAAAATTTTCTCAGTTAACCGAGGAATATGAAATTCAAAGTGTACATAAGGGTGAAGTTATTCAAAATGTAAATATAAAATCTGTAGATAGTCCTGTTGATGAAACTGTTGAATTTATGAACCATTTTCAGTCAAATGAGCAGCTTAGTGTTGATGAAAACCAAACATTGAGCAAACTTTTATATCAAAATAAGGATGTGTTTGTTACAAAGGATAATCCATCGTTAGGTTCGACTGATATTGTACAACATAATATTATTCTGAAACCTACTTTTAAGCCATTACATCAAAGACCCTATAGACTTCCCCCTAATAAAAGGGAAGTACTTCGTCATCATTTAGACGAATTGCTACAACAAGGCGTTATTTGTGAATTAAATCCGAATGAGGAAGCACCTGTTACCAGCCCGATCGTTTTAATTGCAAAACGAACAAAACCGTCGGCAAATGTCAACTCGAATGACAAAAACGCAAGTTTACAACAATTCCGCTTTTGCGTCGATTATCGTTACTTAAAATACCTTCTGAAACCTTCAAATACAACATTCCGAATCTTTTAGAATTAACCGAATCATTCACAGAACGCGTTCCGAATTTCATAACTTCCATTGACATGAGTAGTGGTTTCTTCCAAATGAATCTCTCAGCGGAAAGTTCGAAATATACGGCTTTCAATACTTGCTTTGGCACGTTCAAATTTTTGCGTGTTCCGATGGGACTTCATACGTCGCCAAACTCATTTCAATTACTCATGGACAAAATTTTGCGTGGTCTGACATTTAAATCTTGTTTATGTTACTTGGACGATGTATTGATTTGCTCCGAAACATTCGACGAACACATGCTAGATTTACTTGAAGTTTTTGATCGTTTTCGACAAGCGGGTCTCAAACTGAATCCCAAAAAGTGTTCATTTGCGAAATCATCATGTATATTTTTGGGTCATCACATTTCAAAGGACGGAATTCGGCCACCGCCCGACCGCGTTGATGCATTGGTAAATTATCCATCACCGCGAAATGTTAAACAGTTACGACGCACCTTAGGCATGTTCAACTGGTTCAGAAAGTTTATTCCGAACTATAGTATAGTATGTGAACCACTCACAAAACTCTTACGGAAAAACACAAAATTTAGTTGGTCAAAAGAACAAGATTTGGCTTTAGAAAAACTTAAACAGTTATTACTTCATTCCGAAGTTTTGGCCTTTCCTAGATTTGATCTGCCTTTTTACCTAGCAGTAGATAGTTCATCCCATGGTATTGGTTATATATTGTACCAAAAAGTTAAAAATGAATCGGAAGAGAAAAATCGAGTTATTCGTTTCGGCTCGAAATCGCTCACCCACTGGCAGAAGTCGTACGGTCCAACCAAATTAGAACTTTTGGGTGTAGTTACAAGTATAGTGGAAAATTCTACCTATTTATGCGGCAGTTACTTTGTAGTCGAGTGTGATCATCAAGCACTACGTCCACTTTTTCAGAACAAATTTAAAGGTGCAATCTATGATAGATGGCTCGCCGTGCTTCAACAATATAATTTTGATATTTGCTATAAACCGGCATCTCAAATGCAAGTAGCCGATGCACTTTCGAGGTGCAAAACATCTACAAACTACAGGTACTCGGGTACAGATGATAAGGAGTCACCTGATGAGAGCGATCCGTACTTTCCGTACCTAGCAGAAAAAACGGGAAATATTAGATTTCTAAATACACCGGTTGAATCCACGAAGATTCAGTCAAATGCAATTCAATTACTGGAAGAAATTGATTCCGGTTATTTTGCGGACGATGACGACGGAACGTACCAAATTAGTATTGGAAATGATAGCATTTCCAATGAATGCACACGTAATATACACGAATGTCGGGATGCGGAACCGATGTTAATACACTTTATGCAAGAGGGTGACAACAATTTAGTTTCGGATCGAGTAGCGCAAAATGTTTTTGTTCAATCATCAGAATTACATATGTACACCGATGAGCAAAAATGCAGAATTGATAGCAGTTCTAGCTTTAATACAACGGATATTTGCTCCAGTTATTCAGAGGACGATTTATCAGCTTTTGATCCAGTGGGAATTGATAGCAATTCGCCACAATTATTTTCGAATTTAGATTTACTTTGTACCGAAAATGGTAGTATTCCGGCGGAAAATTCTATTTCACAATTGATAATAGACGCACCTATAAATTGCGAATCGCCTGTCCTCTCGTGCAATAAAATAACTTCGGATTCATGTAAGGAACATTCTGATTTGTGCTTAACATCCGGAAATGAAACTGATCATAAAATAGCGTGTGCACTTGACACTCTTACATTAATATCTGATCATGATTCAGATGAACCTGTAGATTTTAGTCCAGAAACTATCAAACGTCTTCAAAGAGAAGATAATACTTTATTTTCGCTGATATTATATTTAGAAGACGGTACGCTACCGCGATTGCAACATGATGTCCGAAAATTACTTCTTGTATCCCCCGATTTTTGTTTAAGTGACGGAATTTTGTTTCATTCCCGCAATTCTAAGTCAAAACGAACACAGAGAATGGAAGCTTTCCAATTAGTTGTACCCCAAATTCTAATTGGTAAAATAATAAAACTTTATCATGAATCCCCATTAGCCGGACACATGGGTATCACTCAGACAATCGACAATTTGAGTGAACAATTTTACTTCAATAAACTGCCCTCTATCGTTTCTGATTTCGTGAGATCCTGTCATGGATGTCAGGAAAGGAAAATGACGAAAGCTCATACCAAATCGGGCATAGTAGCCTATAAAACACCTTTACAACCCTTTGAAACTTGGCAGATGGATCTTTTCGGACCTTTACCGGTAACACAAAATGGTAATAGTTACGCGTTTACTGCAATTGACATGTTTTCTAAATATTTATTTACTGTTCCTGTACCGAATTGTGATTCAATTACAGTTGCACATGCTATTTTTAAACTTGTTTGTAATTTTGGTGTGTGTGATAACATCATTAGTGATAAAGGGAGTGAGTTTATTTCTCAGTGTACTAAGGAAGTGTGTAAAATGTTAAGCGTGGTACAAAATTTTACACCAAGTTTTATACACCATTGTCTGGGTTTGTGCGAACGCACCCACAGAACAATAGCGGAAAGATTAACACCATACTTTGGTAAGGGAATTCAATGGGATGATATGTTACAAGCGATAACATTTTCTTTTAATGTATCTGCAAATGCATCGAGTAAATACTCTCCATATGAAGTTTTATATGGATTTAGACCCAAATTTCCCCTTGCTGTTTCTCGTCTTGGCGCAATCGACTTTAAAACACTCTCACCCGATTTTCATCAATATGTTAATCAATTAGGGGCCAAACTGAAACTTATTCGGGAGGAAGTAAAGGAAAATATCACGAAAGCGGGTGATTTAATGAAAGAGAGGGCAAACAAAAAGACGAACTCATTACAACTGAATATAGGTGATTATGTCTACATGTTAAAAGACCCCGTTGGACAAGGGAAGAAACTGCAGCCCAAATATTCAGGTCCGTTCGTAGTTGACAAAATTATTTCCCCTCACTTGGTTAGTTTACGTGCCAAAGATACTAGAAAATTATTCAAAAATCCTGTTCATCTTGATAGACTTAAAATAGCATATGTTAGGGCACCTAATCCTAGGAATTTCTTCATTCCAAAAGTGATGACTAACGAGACAAAAGTCACCGCAGATCCTCAACGAAATGTTTTGTCTCAACATAATGGTAATAACGGAATTGATAGCAGTTCCGGACAAGACAACAAAATTCACCTCGGAACTGATAGCAGTTCCGGACAGGACAATAACAACTTACCGGAAAAAGATAGCTGTTCCGGACAGGACAACAAAACTGAAGCAGAAACTGATAGCAGAAATCGGCTAGGAACTGATAGCAATTCTAAACAAAACAACGAAAATAAGCATGGAATTGATAGCAGTTCCATGTCTGAGAAAGAAGATAATTTGATAGAACATTCAAGACCTGTTCGTCAAAGAAAGAAGCCAGTGCGCTATAGAAGTACAGATTCAAATTATGGTGGTACATGTAGTTCTTCAGATACTGATAAATACTATAAAATTAAACGCATTCTAGCACAGCGGAACAAACAAAAACCTGAATATCTTGTGCACTTTCGTGGCGAACCAGCACAGAATGCAGCGTGGCTACAATTCGACCAGTTGAACCATCTAGCGCAAAAATCCGTGGTAGACAGACCACCGCCTTGTGTTGATTAAATTTTACATTATTTTACTTTGAATATGGCATGATTTATTAGACATATATCAATATATATCATAGTTATTAAATTCCGACTATAAAAGTAGTGTAGAAAGGTAGAAACAGTTTAGATCTTACTCTTTAAACATTTAGTAAATTTTGTGTAAATATATAGTAGTCTAGAGCTATATCTTAGTTTAAGATTTTCTGGTTTATCTAAGTAGTTTATGGAAAACTTTTGAATTTGAATTTTGTTAATTTGTAGTTAAATGTGTGTTTTTGAATCTATCTTTTATTTTATCTATAATTTTAAAATTAAGGTTATATGGATATTTACCAAATTTTCGGGGTATTTTGCGATTTTTTTTTTACAACTGTTAAATGATTTGTCAGACAATTTTGAAGTGGTTAAAATATATTTAAAGCATTTATGTGGAATCGGTTGATTTAGTCATAAATCCTCTAATTATTGGTAGTCTTGAGATCATTTGTATCGAAAATAAGATGCCTATTATTTGTTCAGAGATTTAGAGCTCTAATGATGTCACCGAAATTTTTTATTTTAAACCATAATTGCTTAGTGTATTTGCACAAGTGTAGTCTGGCTTTATCATATTAGTTGTTAGAAATTTAAATGATAGGTCCGGAAACTCGCTGACCATCGGAAACAAATAGGATTTGTTTTTTTCGGGCCGGGGATGTTAAGGCGTAGTTTGCATGGTCAGAGAGTTGCCGGTAAGTTATCTCGAGTTATTCCCCTTTTGCCGTAATTGCTCTTGAGAGATGTAACAATACGGAATCTGCGTATTCCTGATTCTCATCTGTTGCTCTTGAGAGATGTAACAATACGGAATCTGCGTATTCCTGATTCTCATCTGTAGCTATAGATATTCATGTAAATAGGTTAAAATAGATGTTGTGAAATTGGAGAAGTAAATTGTTGTTTTTTATATTCCCCGATAATCAGGAGCCAGAGCTGATTCCTCAGACCGAGTTTGTAACTATGTCATTCACAATTGGAGCGAATACCAAATCGTTGTTGTCATTAACTGGGGCGAGTTGGTAACTGGTAGTCATATGTAGCGTGTATGAAATTATTATTTTCATTAGTTGGGGCTAGTGTGTAGCTCTTATTTTCAAAAGTTGTTGACTATGATTTTCACAGTTCTAGCGAGTTTGTAACTAATATTTTCCAAGTTGGGGCGAGTTGGTTAAAAGTTGGTGCGAGTTGGTGTGGGGCGAGTTTGAAGTGTGGCGATTTGTCCTGCACCCACCCCACATGGTAGGGGGGGGAAAGAAAGCTCATTTCCTGGGGCGAAGAAGTGAAATATAGATCTATGAGTGGCCGTTCGTGTCAAATTTTCCATCTATATACTTCGTTAACGCATTGGGCTCCGAAGCGACATTTTTGTCGTTTATCAGCTGAAACCCTTACTATCAAGTCATCGGACTTCAAACAGTTTTAGGACAAATCGGTCCCTTACTAAGACGGCCCCAAGACAACTCGGCCTTATTCAATGTCGACCCCAAGACGAGTCAGATACTCATTCGAGACAAGTCGGCCCCGTACGATAAAATAAATCCTGACCCAAAGACAAGTCGGCCCCAAAATATTCAATATATATTACTATTTTTTCAAGGGACCAGCTTGTCTTTGGGTATATTATAAATACGATGAAGAAAAAATATACCACCTGTAAAAATAGAGATGTTCCGATTTTAATTACTAATTACTGGGACTATTATACTAGTATAGTAGTCCCAGCTAATTATTATTTGTTTGATCAGCCGAAAGCGTGTGTCGTACAACTACATATTGTAAGGTGTTAAATTAATCAGCGGCAATTAAGAAAGAAATTACAGAGATAAAAGAAAGTGCGAAAGTGATTAATTGGATTAGGTGAATGGTGTTTAAACCACGATGTAAGCCAATATGGCTTGACTAATTTTTTTAGCGTGGTACCAACATTATAAAACACAGCGATACTTTAGCCATGTATTCACAATGTCTACGTTTCACCCATGTGTAGTTTGTAACGTCCATGTTAGACCAAGACAAGAAGCCTTGCAGTGTGACCATTGTGACAGATGGCAACATCGCACATGTGTCGCCGGGAAATTTTCACAGGCGAAAATATATGTTGATACTGCCCATTTTATTTCTGCAAATACAGACATAATTTAAATAAATATAATAAGCTAGTTTAAAACCAATATTTTGAAATTGAACCGAAACAAAACCACACAGCTAAAATATAAAAAATACATTTAGCAAACTAACCTGTAATACGGAAAGGGTGCAAACCATCCGTTAATGCTAACGCCGTAATAAGGAATGAAAATTGAAGATAAAAAAAAAACAGGTAAATTCTCATGCAACATGCAAATTAAGGGCGCATTCGATAGGTTAGTATAAATTTAAATCTTAAAGTCACATGTCGTCTCAGGTCAATGAATACAATGAATGAAGATGATTATGATTATGAAATGAATAAAATGCGAATATGTTTGATGAAATACATATACAAATATTTTTGGCTGTGACACATGCAACTCTGGTAAGTTTTTACTTGAATATAAATTTAACACTACCATGTGACCTTGTACGTCAGCTGTATTTTTTTAATCCAATATCAATCTAATTAAAAACCGATCTCTCATCGCTCCCGTTTTCTGATATGTCGCGTGGGAGCACAGGCGCTTGTCTCAGAAAAAAAAATTACTATATATGCCAAGTTCTTTTCTCTTGGCATATATAGTAATTTTTTTTTCTGAGACAAGCGCCTGTGCGTGGGAGATCTAACGAAACCCCCTTTGAGGTCACATGTGAGTGACCTCGTAGGTGTGTCCTGTTCGACCAATGAAATTGCGGCTTACGCGATCTTGTAAGTTGATTACGAAGAAATCGTCAGTCCCCAGAATTCATAAACTTTTTTGATTGGCTTACTGATAGGAATTCAACTCATTTGCATGTCATTATAAATTAATAAGTTCCAGTTCACTCACATGTGACCTCAAAGCGGATTTCGTTAGATCTCCCACGCGACATATCAGAAAACGGGAGCGATGAGAGATCGGTTTTTAATTAGATTGATCCAATATTCACATATGCAAACCTTTTCCTCAGTGCAATTTTATTTTTTCTTTTGTTAACCCTGTTAACGATGCATTTTCTGATAACGTTGACCAGAAGAGACATCTCATGTAATAATAATAATAATAAAAAATATCAAGAAGTTATCATTTTTTGCTTACAGAAGAATGCAAATCATGTTTATTCTTCTACAAATCATTATTTAAAACTGTTATCATAAAATTATATGAACTTTTAAAAAATTATTAACACACTTCCGGATTGGAAAATTTATGAATACTTTACACTTTCAGGTAGCGTACAACCAGAAAGATGCTGTTCACAAGTTCATACGTAAGCTTCTAGCTCTGCCATTCCTACCGCCAGAACACATCCCTGCAGCCTTCGAGAAACTTACAGGAGAAAGCTACACAACCACAACTTCAAGAACTTACCAGTTATGTAGATGACACATGGATGTCCAGCACAGTTTGGATGGTGGAACATTGGACCGTCTTCATGACAGCAACACGCACAAACAACAACGTAGAGGGCTGGCACAACCGCTTGAACACCAAAGCCCACCATGCACAACTTCCATTCTACGTTTTAGTACCAAAACTGCTAAAAGAAGCCAAACTACTTCCAGTTCAGTGCAAGATGGTGTCAGAAGAAATCTCTACAAAGAGCGCAATGGAAACACACCAGACAGCTCCATGGTCGACTTTTCCAGCTCTGGGACAAGTATGTTGCTGCCGAACTCACTGCCAGCCAGCTCTTAAGGAAGTGTTCCAACGTGTACTGACCCCCAACCGTCAGCACTCTAGACAAGGACCATAGTGCCTAATGACTTAAATTTCATATTTAGTATGTTTAGCTAATTCGTATAACTTTTGTGCTTTTGTAACTTTTGTATAAAGGCTAGTGCTTTGCTTCACATCATTTATAATTTACAGATGAGTTCAAGAATTGTATTATTACTATATCCATAGTGCTCGGATGTTTATGAATTTCTTGTTAAGCATTGTTAATTGATGATGTAATAAAGAATCACTACTTCAATTTTGTTTTTTATTTCATAGACCAAATAAATGTCCTTCAACATTTCAACATTATGTGCCTCTAACAGAGCAGAAGTTGTCATTACTTTCCGCTTGATTTCTTTACCAAAACAATACGTTCCGTTTGCATTTCGGTCGAGTTGTCTTCTAAACATATTCACTTGCATATTTTGTTATCTTCAAACGAGGGCCGAGTTGTCTTTCAAATGATGACCGACTTGTCTATTTTTGGGGCCCACTTGTCCGATGTTGGGGCCGAGTGGTCTTAGGGCCGACATGTCATGTCATGGTACAACTCGTCCCATATTGTCATATTACAACACTACACGGTCCGTAGTCGGATCGCTTAAGTTTTTTGTATATCTTATTATTTTTCTTTTTTTTTTTGTCTATTTAAGTCTCCCAACTGGAGTGGGAGACATATAGGTTTTTATTTGCGATTTTTATCGAACACTTTACTTCCTCTCCGATTTTGCTGGGACTATAGTCCCAGGATTTTGTTCGTTCGAGTACTATGATAACCGTCAGAGACACAGGTACTTGTTTCTATCAATGAGAAGGTCGACTATCCACATATATGGATAGTCGACCTTCCCATTGATAGAAACAAGTGCCTGTGGTCAGAGATATGGATCTGAGGTTTTTCATGATGAAATAAGCGTTTATGAACTCTCTGCTTAATCATATAGCCCTTTTTATCAGTAATCTGCTGCTCTGTTATTTTGTTTATTTATTAAACTCAAAATTGTTATTAGAGATATACAAATATATTGTATATCACGTACATCATATTATTGCTCATTTAATTATATATTTCTACACCGAACGGTCCGAGTTGTCCTATAACCCGTATTTACAGAAACAAGTTGCTTTCTTTAAAAAAAGAAAACTGAGCAATACGTGAACCCACGACTGCTGACTGGTCACCAGCATTTGTTGATTTTATTTGCTTTTGATTTGAAATAATTAGCTGTGAATTAGATATTGATAAATATTGATGAGTTTTGTTGTCACATCATCATTGAAAATATGTAATAGTGTGTAGATTATTGCACAAGTGAATAGGAATGTAGATAATTTTTACTTTGTGTTTAATGTATAAATTCCTGATCCTATTGCAATTCCCAATTTCTGCAAACTCTAAAGTGACTAAGGCAAATTGCATTGACTTTGCAACATATGTTTAATCCTCAGGTTGCTATATTTACCGGCTCAATTCATTTTAACTTTCAAAATTCATATCGACATAATTTGTTTCCTGGATGTTTTTAATTATCCTGCATAATTATTTGATGCTGTCTGTGACAATCATACATACTTTATTTGTAATGTAAGCAATGAGGACATATAAGATAAGTGTAAATGTTAAAGTTTTTGACCTCACATTTGAATATGGTTGTGGCTTTACCTATCAAAATACCTTTATATATGACTAATAAGTGCTAGTATATAAGAGGTGTGCTGTGATATACCTTCAAGAATGAAGGAAACTAAATAAATATAAAAAAGAAGTTTGGTATGAATTTCGATGAGATTGTTTCACAAGAGACCTTATAACACCGAAATTAACAGCTATAGGTCACCAAACAGCCTTCAACAAAAAAAGCAAAGCCCATATCACATAGTCAGCTATAAAAGGCCTTGAAATCACAAATGTAAAAAATTCAAACGAGAAAAGGAACGACCTGATTAATGTACCCAAAAAGGAACGAAAAATCAAACATGCAACACAGCAACAAACAACAACCATTGAATTACAGGCAGATACATACAGAATGTGGCAGGGATATGTTTGATAAATATTGGTAACTCTATACAATTTAAATATGTCGCCAATGAAACAACTATCCACCAGACCAAATGAATAACCTCTTGCAAAAAATAAAGACCACTTTTTTTCAAATAAGATTTATAATACTGTAAATTCAGAAATTATTGCGATGCATTTATTATTGCAAAAATGCGACAGGCTTATAATCGCAATTATTTATACTCGCATTTTGAATTTTTTTATAAGAATTAAACAGGATTTTTCACAATATCGCAAAAATAATATTGCATTTTATTCTATAATGATAAAATCGCAATAATAAATGCAAGCAATAATTTCTGAAATAACAGTATGTTGGCAATGAGTTGCCTATCCACCAAAAACCAAATGTATATATGCTTGGGAGGAAAATGGTTTTATTTTTATTAATGCATACTTATGATACATAAAAATAATATTCAGTATGAAATTCAATTCTAAAATATTCCAAACAACAAAGCATATTTCAATGTAATAAGGTTAGATATTTTGCTTATATTCTTTCAAAGAGCCTGTAAAATTTTTATTTATTTAACACTTTAATTTCAAAAAACAAAGAACCATATCAGGAGAAAATTATGTTTTCCATTCATGAAGATTTTTAAGAATATATCGGTAAATTATTTCCCTTTTGGAACCTCATTTCATGTTACATAAGTGACCAGAGTATCTGGGATGTTCATGTCCGTATTTATCAACTAATTTAATTTTAAGACAATAAACAAAGGCGATGTCTTCAAAGGGTTATTTATTTATATACAATCAGAGACATATAAAACAACCGTCACACAGAAATTGTACACATTTGTCCATTTTCAAGGTTAAATTTCATCAAAAAGGTGAACATTTTTTCAAAATCTATTTTTATTTGGTATTCCTCTATTATAAAGGTGTAAGAAAACACTCATAGTATTGAAATAATTGTTCTGTATAAAAAGTTTAATCAGAAGGCAAAGGGGCACCATAAACTGAAGTCCTCACACACCGTCACACAGAAATTGTACATATTTGTCCACTTTCAAGGTTAAATTTCATCCAAAAGGTGAACATTTTTTTAAAAATAAATTTTTATTTGGTATTCCTCTATTATAAAAGTGTCAGAAAACACTCATAGTATTGAAATAATTGTTCTAGACAGTAAACAAATACTCATCATTATTCATCAACATTTCAGTGCATGTTATCTATCAAAATTAAATTTTCATCTCTTCTTTAAAAAAAAAAAAATTAATGTATTGATTCATAATACATAATCTTTTGAGTATGAGAAAATTAAATATGAAAATTATTTTTCGTAGGATACGGATTTATATAAGCCAAAAACTTGTTTCCGAATCCTATATTGATTATTCAATTGTATTGTATATATATTACTTGCATTTAATTATTGTATGTTTTATTGAATTAATTAATAAAAATATGTTTACAGTAAATAATTGTTCTGTATAAAAAGTTTTATCAGAAGGCAAAGGGGCACCACAAACTGAAGTTCACCCGTCGGGTGAAATGTTGTTTTTTTTTTACTTTCTTGCATATGTATGCCATTTACAAGTATATATATTGCTGTGTGTGTATGATTGCATAAAAGAGAAGTATCCGGACTTCGTTGTAAATCACCTAGTTTTTGACACAATTACAAAGAGAAATAAAAAACTTGGTGTTAATGTATAATTTTAGTTATATTGTACACGCCAGTTTTGAAAGCTAACACACTTAATTTGAACTTCTGTTTCAGTTAAAAAGATGTAAGTTTGTCACTTATTTTAGAGTTGGGATGAGTTTGTAACTATGTGATTGTCATTAATAATATTTTCCAAGTTGGGGCGAGTTACTGAAAAGTTGGTGCGAGTTGGTGTGGGGCGTGTTTGAGGGGGGCGATTTGTCCTGCACCCTATGCATTTAATTATCTTTGATATTTGTCTTACTGAAAGACTTATTTTAATGATTAATTTATAATTTATGTATCTTTATGCCCTATAAGGGCCCTTTGATTGGAACAATAAAATATTCGTATTCGTAAAAATATTCGTATTCGTTCAAAGTAAAAGTTAAGCACTCTCGGTCAAAGTTGGTGGTTCAATTCAAAGTATTAAGCTCATTATTATCAATGTTGCTACTTCACACGGTCCGAGTTGTCCGGGGAGCTGTCATATAACCCGGCCCAGAATCTTACTTTGGTTGTTCTATCATATTTCACGGTTCGAGTTGTCCGATGATACAGTCCGAGTGGCAAGAGCCGATAAATCGGCTCGATCCACTCGGCTCACCTCGTCCGATTACGTTAATTTATCATCATCCCCTGTGATTCTATCAGCTTGTTGAGGAGCTCCGAAAAATTCGTATCAAGAAGCGCGTGCGCTGAGCAGGAGTTATCAACAGTCAACAGGACTTATCAACAAATTCTCCCAACGTTTGGCAGCTTAGAACTTATTAAATAGCTTTCAAAATTGCAAAATATTAATAAATATATCAAGATTTGATGTTCCTTTTTATATTATGGCGTTTTATTGAAATGAATGATGAAGAAATTTCTAAAATTGACATCAACAAAACGTGTCATTCCTCGATGCTGATAAAATGTCTGCTTGGACTTCTTTCCGCTCTTTCCATTGCATTTCATTATTTGCGATTAAATCAAATTTTTAAACGTACGGTTTATTTTTATATGTACATATTTTCTCCTGAATTAGTACAAAAACGACTAAATGTTGTTTAAATATGTCGTCTCTTTGGTTAAATTTAAGTGATTATTTTACGTTGCGCATATTTCAGTCAGAAGTTGTTTCGCGAATGGAGAATGGAGACGGACTATGACGTCAACGAGGTTGCAAGTTTGAAAGCGGGTGCTTTAGTTTCCCGGAAAATCATGAACAAAGATTTCCAGACTGATTTTGTTTTTTAAAACATGAAAATACACCTTAATGTCAGTTTTTATATCGTTTATAAGATATTTTACATGAACATTCAGGAAATATGTACTTATTGGTATGGTAAACAACGTAACGGAAAACTTGTCGTTGCGATGAAGAAACCATAGTTTTCCCGTGAAAATTTGGGAGAATTCAGAACGTTTACAAATATTTATGTTTCAGATAAGTAATTAAGATGATAAAAATAGTCTGCATTTTGACAGCTAGATATCGTAAAATATCACCCCACTCGACAGAATATGAAGATTTCTGGCTCAGGGGATGATATTTTACGATATCTAGCTGTCAAAATGCAGATAATATATACCTTTTTAGACCGAGAGAAGCGGAATCGGCATCCGCGAATCTTGCTTTTTCTTGAACGTCACAGTGATGACTGTGTCGTTACCGCCGTCAAAGATTTATTAGAAAGGTCTTACGTATTCACTGATAAAATGTCATGTTCTCTTTATTAATAGAATTCTGAACATATTATGTTAAACGGTTGATTAGATTTTTAACTTATATTTCGATTTACGTTTTATTCTCACAAAAAAGATATTACTGATCTATTATAAGAAAAGAGAAAGGAGAAAGGTCTACAAAATTATTTTTACTGCCACAGGTGCTTGAGGACAGGACCTTCTTGGGCCCCTCAAACCCCCATCATTAGCATAAATATCTGTTTTCTAATTTTTACGATTTATTTGTATCATAAGGATACTAATATACCAGATATTTACTCATAATACACATGTTTACTATCAATGTGCCATATTCGACTATAGGTATTATGTATTATGATAGACAACTTCCGTTTCACAATTATATCACTTACCTCTCATAAAGGGACAGACATACCAATAGCCTATGGTAGTTTTCACTTACCTGTCAAAGTACCAACAAAGTCGTATCACTAACCTAGGGTAGTTGTTATCTGTCATAATTGGAAAAATATCACTAGCCTAGCGTAGTTGTCACTTACCTGTCATAAAGTACCGACAAAGTCATATCACTAGCCTATGGTAGTTGTCACTTCCTTGTTCTAAAGGACAACAAAGTCACCACTAACCTAGTGTAGTTGCCACTCCCCTGTTTAAAAGGATTAACAAAGTCATATCACTTACTTGTCAATGTACCAACAAAGTCATATCACTAACTATGATAGTTGTTACATGTCATAATGGGAAAAGTCATATCACTAGCCTAGGGTAGTTGTCACTTCCCGGTCATAAAGAGACAACAAAGTCATATCACTAGCATAGGCTAGCCGTCACTTACCTGTCATAAAGGGACAACAAAGTCATATCATTAGCCTAGGGTCGTCAAATTCCAAGAGTCGTTACTCCTATAAAAGTCAACGGATAAAAATTTCTTGTCCTTATGCAACTCTACAGATTATTCCCTAATTAACTACAAAGTTTCATGAGATTCTGTTTTGTGGTTTCAGAACAGTTGTGCTGACAAACTGTTTCACTGGTATATTTTGGGCAAAATCTAAGTTCAAAGGGGCATAACTCCTAGAAAAAAATATCCTCCCGTTATGCCCATCTACATATTATGTCCTTATTAACTACAAAGTTTCATGAAATTATTATGTGTGGTCTCCTACAAAAATAAAAGAACAACATTCCAATGTCCCCCTCCGCGTTTATTTATTTCAACTATTGTTCTTTTGCGTGGTTTCAGAGAAGTTGCGGTCACAAGAACAGGACAGACGGACAGACAGGTCAAAACCATTATACAACTTTGTTGTGTGGGGTATGATAATTAAAAACTAGATATGGACAATGCCCCCCCCCCTTTTTTTCTGCCCTACCACATGCATGAGTATAGCTCCACATTTTTTAGATTTGACAAACAGTGATGTTGGAATACAACTTGAAACTGTTACGCTGTCTGTAAGACACAAATGATGCCCCCGCCAGACACACCTCCATTATGTGTAAAAACATCCTAGAAAATATTAAAGCTGTATCTCCAAAACTGTAGGAGGAGATAGCCCGACAAACCATGATCTCTTTAAGCAGCTTGCAAAATGACTAAGTCCAACTACCTGTCATTTGCAGAATATTTAAGAGAAATCATTATCCTGTGGCCATGCAAACCGCCATTTTATGTAAGAACATTCTATAAAATATTAAAGATGTACCTCCAAATCTGTATGAGGAGATAGCCGGACAAATCATGATCTCCTTATGCAGCTAGTACCAAAAGAATGACCAAGTCCAACAACCTGTCATTTTCAGAATATTTGAAAAAAAATGTAAATCCTTTGGCCGTGCACACCTTCATTATGTATATGAACATCCTACCAAATATTAAAGCTGTATCTCCAAAACTGTAGGAGGAGATAGCCGGACAAACCATAATCTCTTTATACAGATAATACCAAAAAATGACCAAGTCCAACTACCTGTCATTTTCAGAATATTTGAAAAAAAATCAAAATCCTGTGGCCATGCACACCTTCATTATGTATATGAACATTCTACAAAATATTAGACTTGTATCTCCAAAACTTTGGGAGGAGATAGTAGGTCAAACAATGTATCCTAATCAGGACGGATGGACGGACAGAAAGACGGAAGGACAGGGGTAAAATAATATGCCCCCCCCCCCGACATTTTGTCGCGGGAGCATAAAAATACAATAAGAAAGGTTATTAAGATCTTGACCTGATGAACTTTTAGGCGCAAAGTTTACTTCTTACCCTAGTTTGCGTGTATGTGAAAATTTTATCGACGTCTTTGAATTATTACTATAGATTTATGACCATATATACATTTAAAAGTTTTGTATTTAATGTACATGTATATAAGATGGAAAAGGCCAGTTTCCTTTGCATTTATTTTTGCTCGTGCTGAATAAACAGACCTGGCCTTTTGAAAAAAAATATTAATTAAAATCATTAAAAAACAGGTCTTTGCAAAATATAAATAATAGTTTGTCGATATGTGTGAATTATATACACCATCATAATGAAAAGGTGTGTCCTAAAATCGGTGCTAATGGTGTTGAAGCCAGCTCTGTGAATTCAGACGAAGGACAGCAATAAAGTGTCTTTTCTTTGCTTTATGTGGTTATACTTCTAAATGTATTGATTTTATATCATGTTTCCTACCATTTATTCAATTTCAAAGTCTTTTAATTAGTTCAGATTCATCAAATAACGAATTAGTTCGTTAGTTAGTCCTCTTCGTGCTAGATAGCACATAAGGCCTTGACCGAGGACCTCCAACTCTGTCTGTCTGCTGCCATTCTTTGGACCATGCCCCACGTCCACCCTTCATCCTTCATCTCTTTTTCAACTGACCTCCGCCACGTTTCCTTTGGTCTTCCTCTACTTCGCTTTCCTGGTGGTGTCCATCTCATTGCAATTCTAGGTATTTCAGAAGTCTCCATTCTGAACACATGGCCAATCCATTTCCATCTCCTCTCTTTAATCAATGTTGATATAGGTACTGTCTTTGTTCTTTCATACAGTTCGGTGTTCGTTATTTTCTGAGGCCAAAATATTCTCAAGATTCGTCGCAAACATTTTGTTTGGAAGGTGTCAAGCTTGTGGATGATGTTTTTAGTGACTTTCCATGACTCAGATCCATACAGGAGGACAGCAATAACGTTTGTTTTAAAAATTTTCAGTTTAGTTTTTGTCATGATTTTACTTGATTTCCAGATGTTTCTCAGGCTTGCAAAGGCGAATTTGGCTTTTGATATTCTGTTATCAACATCACAGTTTGAATCTCCATTGGCACTGATCTTACTACCAAGGTATATGAAACTTTCAACTTCCTCAATGATGCTGTTATCAATTTTCACTTGGTTTTCAATTGTAGAATTTACTTTAATAATTTTTGTCTTTTTGTTGTTTACTTTCAAGCCTATCTGTTTACCATAATTTACAAGATCATTGGTTTTGCTTTGGATATCCCTGTGGCGCTGTGCTAGCAGGGCGATGTCATCTGCAAAATCTAGATCTTCTAGGGTGGTGTAAAGGGTCCATGCTATTCCTCTGCTTGTTCCTTGAGTGGTACGTCTCATGAGCCAGTCCACACAGAAAGTAAAGAGAAGGGGAGAAAGAAGACATCCCTGACGAACTCCAGTATTGATGAAGAAGCTTTCTGTAAGTTGATTTGCACAGATTACTTTTGCTTGGAAGTCTTTGTACAGCATCTTAATAATTGAAATGATCTTTTCAGGGATACCATAGTGCGAGAGGATTTTCCAAAGAGCTGGACGGTGAATACTATCGAATGCTTTGGTGAAGTCAATGAAGTTCGAATAGAGAGTTGTGTTCCATTCATTGCACTGCTCAAAAATTTGTCTTATGGTGAATATCTGGTCTGTGCATGACTTCCCTTTTCTGAACCCTGCTTGCTCCTTTCTTATGTATGGATCAATAACTGCTGATACTCTATTAAGAATGATCTTACACAGTATTTTGCTTGTGATTGACAAAAGCATAATACCTTACCAGTTTTTTGGATCTGAGAGATCTCCTTTCTTTGGAAGTTTTACTATGAGACCAACCTTCCAATCTGCTGGTACTGTTTCTGTTTCCCATATCTGATGGAGTAATCTTGTCAGAAGCTTGGGTGTTTCTATTTCTTCAGCTTTTAACATCTCTGCAGTTACGTGGTCTATTCCTGGAGATTTTCCATTCTTTAATGATTTAATTGCCTTTTTTACCTCTACTTCCGATGGCGTACTGGTGTCTATATCAAGCTGTTCTTCCCTTTCATTTATTTCTGCTTCTGAGGTTGGAAGTTCTTTGTTTAGGACTTTCTCAAAATGTTTTTTCCAGCATTCAAGTTCTTCCTCAATGCTTGATGCAAGTTTCCCGTCCAGCTTACGCACTGGTGTTTCTGTGCTGGTAAACCCTTTACTCAGTGTTTTTGATATCCTGTACAATGTACCCATGTCTTGTTTGGAGGCTGCCTCTTCTGCTTCTTGTGCTAGTTTGTCTACATAGTCTGTTTTGTCTTTACGTGCACTTTTTTTAACTTCTTTATCTTCTTCTGAATACCTTTCTTTTAGTTGGTTTATTATTCTTGCTGACTTTGTAATAACGAATTGCCATTTTAAAATTGAATATTTCTGTCTACTTGAAAATTAGGCCCATGCCCATCAAGACAATGTAAAACAATTCAATTTAGGAGTAACAACCCCTTGATTTTTGTACACTTCATAAATCCAATTTAACCCAAACATTTATTGATAATGAATGAATATAATTGCTTTATCAAAAAATATCTTTATTTCATTTTTTTCTCTTGAGATAAATACTTGAACTGGGAAAAGGTGCATTGATGTCTTTTCTGCAACAACATTTGTCCCTTCAATTCTGGATTCCTACAATTTTCTTCTCCTGTCACAGTGAAACGATAATCTATAAAATCATAAAAAAATTAATAAATTCATATCACTAGCCTTGGGTAGCTGTCACTTTCCTGTCATTTAAGGACAACAAAGTCATATCCTTATCCTAAGGTAGTTGTCACTTCCCTGTTATAAAGGGACAATAAAAACTTATCACAAGCCTAGTGAGGTTGTCACTTACCTGTCATAAAGGGACAGCAAAGTCCTATCACTAAAATTAGGTAGTTGTCACTTCTCTCTTATACAGGACCAACAAAGTCATATCACTAGCCTAAGGTAGTTGTCACTTACCTGTCATTTAAGGACAACAAAGTCATATCTTTATTCTAAGGTTGTTGTCACTCCCCTGTTTTAAAGTACCAACAAAGTCATATCGATAGCCTAGGGTAGTTGTCACTTCCCTGTCATAAAGGGACAACTAAGTTATATCACTAGCCTAAGATAGTTGTCACTTCCATGTCATAAAGGGACAACTAAGTTATATTGAGGCGTAGTTGAGGGCCGGTACAGGGGTTTTCTGTATACTCTATAAAGTCGCTGCCACCACCTGTGTTTAAGGTACACAGGAAACCGCACTAGATTAGAAAGAACTAATCTGACAGAGAGTGGTTTTGTTGTATTAAGTTTTATTTGTTAAAATCCCAACTTTATTATTTATTATAAGAGGTACTCCTAACAAGGTCTTTGGGTTTTATTAACATTTTACTAAGTTTTCCACAACTTTTAAATCAAGATACACAAAACAACGCAGAGAAGGACAATTGGATAAAGAATATTCAAATATGGTTCAGTCTGGGTATAATCATACACAACCTCTCTCCTGTAGTTTATTGAGCAGAATCTGTCTGTACTATAGAGGATAACCTCTAAACTGGAACCATATAAACTAACACTCGAGAAGTGAGAACTAAAGGGACAACACCAGCAGACTGATCCACAAATGAATAGGTCCTGTCTGGTAATCAAATAGTCTCTCGCCTAGGATTGACAAGAAGTTCTATCCTCTCACGAGACAGTGATATGGAGCCAACAACTGAGGACCTAATTGGACTATTGAGGCATTTATTGATTAATGAGTAAGATATTCATGAGCTATAGATCTTGTATTTTCTTCTAGTTAATCACTATAGTACAATATTTGACATCAATGAAATTCATACAAAATTATACTTAGATTAATAAGGTTTTCGAACATCAAATTTGAATTAATTTACAATTTAGTTGTGTCCAGTGAATCCACAGTGTTCAACCAACCTATGATGACCTCTTTTAAATTGTTATTATTTTAATACTGTTTAATAAATTGATACCATACTTAAAACCATATAGTTATTATTTAAACCAATCTCCTAGAATTGATAAACATAGGAGAATAGACTACAGTCAGAAGACTTAGAATACTTGATTTTAGAACTTTGTATCCTAATACACTTAAACCTAGCAAAACGAAATTGGACAACAAAGAAAAATATTATTTCTCTGTCCACTGGAAAACTACAGCAAACAGGACTCTTAAGAATAATCCCAAGTCTTGACAAAAAGGGAAAATGGGAGGGGTGAAGGCAAACTTTATTATCTTATACACACACAAAAAAAGAATAAATTCGCTAATGGAAATTAGTCTAATCAATAACTACAGTATTATATTTATAATAGACTAAAATTTGACCTATATCCTGAATGAATTTAGTACTGATCTAAGTCTAGAAATACAAGACTCAATTTGATCAGAGAATATCTAAAACAACTGACAAATTTGGAAATCAACTGTAAATAAGTACAGTTGCAAAATAGTTGCACAGCCAAAATATTTAGCTACGTGAAATTCGTCCGAAATTCTATAGTAAAATACTATCAAATATTCAAGTAATGAGAAAAATGACGAGTGATGAACTGACCGAAAATTCAATAGAACGTCGTAGTCGCCCAAAAATCGAAGAAGAAGAACCAGGGAATCTATTTTCAGCTGCTTTTATACCCCAGGAGGAATGAACGGGGCAACGTAACGGGTTGAACGGGGAAACTAACGGGGGATTAGAAACGGGCCTGAAAAATACGAAAAAGAATCCCCGATAGTTAAAAATAAGTACAGTTCCTCATAGATAACATATCTACGGAACATAAAAATGATTTAAGTACAATTTGACATCATATTCTATAATATTTTAATACAATAATTCAGTGAAAATAGCTGTACCAACACTATGGTATTCATACACCGTTTTGCGGTTTCGGTACACAAGTTCATATGAGGTCACATGAGGTCACGCACATATACATCTAATTACCATAAATTAACATATACCGGAAATGGCTTCCGCAGTACGAAGTGAAACAAACTTGGTACACCAGCTCAATTTAGAATATTATCAACGAATAAAAATGGTTGAACACTGGGAAACCTGATTAAGTAGAACACTGAAAACATACGGAAAGCTCTCAAAAAGGTTAGCAAGAATGACAAACTTTATTAAACGTGAAAAATGGGTTTGAACCGAAAAACAGGTGCGAGCACATGGTCATGGACATGCTTACGACTCGGTCACATTTTACCCGTCAAAGTGGGAGCGGTCTTCGACCGTTACATTGGCTCCCCACTTAAGTTTTCAGTGTCCTCACGAAAACATATACTTATGAATGATCAAATGCTCAGTTTCTTCAACAGTAATAAAAACTTTAAACACCAACACTGGCAAAATTTCAAACTTCATCTTGTAACACTTAAAACTCTAAGAAAATAACATAGTTTGACCAGAATCCCAACATGAACACCTTCATCATTTATGAAGTAACTAAGATATCAGTCACCAGATAATATCAGATAAACAAGGATATAAATTTAAATTGATCAGTCAGAGGAACCACAGCAACAGAGGCCTAGGGCATGTGCTGTAGCTCACCTATCTGAAATAATTCAACAACTATAAGCATTAAGATACACATGGATAAGAAAAATCATTCACAGTGAGAGTCGATTATACTTTACCATTAATTAGGATATATCAACCTCTAATTCTGGACACAAATAGTATAGCTTACTGAACAATTTTAATATTCACTCTTTTGCCTTTAAAGTTCTTATTTAGAGATTCTATTTTTTTTTTAAGGAAACTGTATGACTTCTTCATATGAGTCATAAGAAAAATCATTTTGATTTTCAGATGTCCAGGAATTGATAAAGAGGAATTGTCGAGATGAAGATCATGAATCGAGGAAAGAAGACAATAAACGAAGGTAGTTAACAGATCATGATCATAAATTTAAGACACAAGTAAAATTCTCACTCCGACTACAGTGCAATAAATATAATTGCACGAAATCAGTAACAATAGTATCTGTTACTGCAAACAATATAAATTTCAAAATCCACCCGGGTGTCAGGACTTACATTTTCATAATGCCTCGTCCTGAGTAAAACTAACCCTAAAAATATCAATTCTAATTAATACTATGCGGGATTTAAGATATAAGGCCAAGGATTCCTTATACCTTGTAGAAATCTTGGAAAATCTTCTAAAACACTATCTACCTAATACTAATTCATCGGTATTAGAAAAGCATAATACCAAAATGGCACATTTGTACTGGAAATCTCAGTAAAGTTACCATAAACATTCTAAATAACACACTGATATTTTACCTGTTGAAAAATTATTGAACTACTACCTGTAAATCAAACATGAAAAAATATTATGTAGTAAACATTAGATACTGTTAAGTATTAAAAATCACAATTACAATAGTTAAATATTAAGAATGTCCATAAAAGTCCATATTCACACGGAATTCTGGTGCAACAAATATTCTAAAATTTAATGTTTCCTTTTTTTTGGAGATCTTCTATCCATACTCCGTGGCCTCTTATATATAATGGACCTGATGGAATTCCTACTTGGTGAGCGGTTCTTTGACAGACGAACAGGTGATCGGTTAGTATATTGACGACGGATAGCAATTTCAACCTTTTCCATTTGATCACGATTTTTTATTAATTCTTTTTTTATATCTAATAAGTTTTTATTATTCTCTTTCATGACAGAAATAAGCTCAAAGAAGGTGGACTGTAAAGAAGTAGGATTTTCAGTGGATTCTGGAGTAACAGATGAAGAAGTGGCTGTAGTTGGAGAAGATGAGAAATCCTGTTCATTGAGACCTAGGAGTTGCGGCATCAAATCTTCTACTTCCTCCTGTAATGGTAAAACAATATCTGGAAGAGAAGGTTTAGGGACTGAACATGGCGGCGATTTCAATGGTGATGGAAAACTAGGTATGGAAGGTTCTGAAAGTTCAAGTAGAGTGTCTGCAAAGTTTTCATCAACTACAATCCTTGTATCAGGAAGATTAGATACATTGCCAAAAGATTCGATATCCAGTGTAGAAACATGTAGGTCTGCAGAAGTCATGGCTGTTACCAAAGAATTTGTGGAAGTATTGGAAGGAGAACCCGGTAAACATGATGAAGTAGTAGCAACAGGAATACTGGAAACTGGAACAGTAGTTGAGCTGGACGACAAGGCTGATCCCAATGCAGGCAGTTTTTGTACCAGCTGTTCCAAAGATCCTGCTGCAGACTGAGTAGATAAAACTGTTTTTGGACGTCTTCTGGAGGACCAAAATTGGGCGGAGGCTTCCTGCTCCCATCTGGTCAAGTGTACAGAAGGATCAACAGAGATGGAGTGTTCATTTGAGATAATATAATTCTCTTCAGGTTCCAGAGGAGTGCCATTTAATATTGACATTGATTTGGCTGTAGAATGGGGCAGATAGAAGTTAGCGTGTCTTTTGATGCGTTGCCAGTTATCTGTAGAGAAACCGCACAACCTACAATGGTACTTATGTTCAGCTGGTCCAAAATGCTGAGTGGAAAAATGTTTCATTGCAGCCCTCTTCTCCCCTGCATAAGAACATTTAGTGCATTGGTATACCCTACCACGGTCATAATCCATGGGCAAGATAACAGATGCCATAACTGAAAAACATAACCAGAAGAACATTAAGATATGTGCAAAATGTTAAGTTATGTAACGAATTTGGTATCTGACTATATTTTTAGATATAGATAGGGGTTTTGTCAAGACTTGGTTGAACACTGTTTGTCACTGGACATGCACCAAAGATTATGTAGTATTACGATACTATGCTGAGCTATAAACAAGAAGAGGCTAACTGCAGGCGTGTAAGAAGATGAAAAGACATAGCTATCATTGACATAGGACAGGTAACACAATTACATCTGTAAAAATTATTTATTCTTTAGTCTGTAATTTCTAACAGCACGGCCACCCCATTTCGGAACTTGAATTCCCTGATAAGGTTTTAACTTGTCATGGTTCATCACTTTAACAGGTCCGTCTTCTGCAAGTTGGATACAATAATTCAAACTGTTTAATTTCTTTAGGATAACACATGGGCCTACATATACTGGTTGCAATTTTGGACAGATACCCTCTTTCCTTTGCTCATTCAAAATCCATACTGGGTCACCGGGTTTATAACAATTCAAGGACAGTCTCACATCATAATTGTCTTTTCTTCTTTTTGCTGTCTTCGCCATGTAGCACCGACATATCTCATGTGAAAAATGTATTCTCTCTCTTAATTTAGACACATAGTCTCCATACGACGACGACACATCATCATACTGATAACTTCCAAAAATCAAATTCAAAGGGGTCTTCACTTCTCGTCCCAGCATCAACATATTAGGAGTAAGGCCTGTAGATTCGTTCACACTGGATCTGTATGCAGCCATTAGACAACCAAGATGTTTATCCCAATCTGTCTGGTCATTTTTGAGATAAGCTCTAATCATTTGAAGTATCGTTCTGTGGATCCGCTCACATTGGCCATTGCCTTTTGGATTCCGGGCACTAGTCCGAGTTTTCTTTATTTCCAACATGCGACACAATTGTTTGAAAATCTCACTTTCAAAGCTACCTCCCTGATCCGAATGTATACTTTCTGGACAACCAAACCTGCCAATGAATTCGTCTAGTATTTTCTGTGAACAAGTTTCTGCTGTTTGGTCTGGAATTGGGTATACTTCAGTCCATTTGGTAAAATGATCTGTAACAGTCAAGAAATATTTGTTGTTCTGTGCAGTTTTCGGTAAAGGGCCGAAAATATCGATAGCTAATCTGTCTAATGGTGCTCCTACAGAGGTGGATCCCATTGGTGCCTTTGGTTTCTTGTTAGCAAACTTGTTCTGGGCACACTGGTCACACTTCATCAGATACACATCAACATCTTCACGTAACTCATACCAATAAAAATCATGTTGAATTTTTTTAAAAGTTTTCCTCTGTCCAAAATGGCCGGATAATAAGGAGCTGTGAGCAAGTTTAAGTATTTCCTGTTTTAAACAGGAGGGTGTCAAAAGTTGTACATGTTGTACAGAGCCATCATTTTGATAAAATTTTTTATAAACCACATCATTTATAAGAGTCAAGGAATCCCAGAGGTTAAAATAATGTCTAGTTGCAGGACTTCTAAGGGTTAAATCATTGGGTTTCTCTTTCTTTTTCAAACCGTCAAGTACAGAACAAATGTCTGTATCGTCATGCTGTAACTGGGACAGCTTGGCAGGACTGTAATTCTCTTTCCAAGAGGTCCAGTAATTCTTGTCATTATTTGCCGTCTCACTTCTGGTAACAGCTCTTATTGGTTTAGTACGTTCAGAATTTAACTTGACGAGTGTACTCTCCATTTCATTTGCTCTTTTGGTACATTTCTTACAAGGTCCACACTTTAGATTTTCTAAAGTGTCAACGTCTGCACACAAACATTCATCTTGAGGACATCTGGACAAAATGTCTGCATTCCCGTGTTTCTTGCCTGGTCGATGAACAATAGAGAAGTCATATGCTGACAAAATTTCGATCCAACGGGCAATGCGCCCCTTTGGCTCCTTTAAGCTGAAGAGCCAAATTAAGGCTTGATGGTCACTACGGACTAAAAATTTTCTACCAAGTAAATATTGTCTGTAGTATTCAATGAAATAACGCAAGGACAGCAACTCTTTATCAGTAACGCAGTAGTTTCTTTCAGCCTTATTAAGGGTTCTGCTTCCATAGGCTATAACTTTCTCTTTACCATTCTGTATTTGACTGAGTACAGCACCTATTCCAGTGTCGCTTGCATCTGTATCTAAGATGTATTCACCATAATCATCTGGATAAGCTACAATAGGAGCCGTCAATAGTAAAGCTTTTAACTTTCGGAAAGACTGTTCACATTGAGGTGACCATATAAAATTTTCACCTTTCTTGGTTAAGTTAATCATTGGAGCTGCTATTTCTGAAAAGTTTTTAATAAATTTTCTATAATAACTTGCTAATCCTAAGAACTGCCTAACTTGAGTGACTGTATTAGGAGGAGTCCATTGCTTTACTTTCAGCAGATTATCAGGGTTTGGTCTAACGCCATCTCCGGATACTACATGTCCTAAAAATTTAACCTCAGGCTGTAAAAATTGGCACTTTTCTGGTTTCAACTTTAATCCAGCTTCTCTAATTCTTTGTAGGACCAATCGCAGTCTTTCTATATGTTCTTTGAATGTTTTACTGAATATTATGACATCGTCGAGATAGATCAAACATATAGACCATTGTAAACCTTGGAGGACCAATTCCATTAGTCGTTGGAAAGTCTGAGCTGAGGACTTTAGTCCCATGGGCATCCTGGTAAATTCATACAATCCATATTTGGTTACAAAAGCAGTTTTAGGAATATCTGATTCTTTTACGGGCACCTGATGGTAACCCGCTAATAAGTCGACACAGGTAAATAAACTAGAGCCTGATATGGTATCAAGACAGTCTTGTATTCTAGGTAAAGGAAAAGCATCGTCAGGACATAATTTGTTGACAGCCCGAAAATCTATGGTTGGCCTAACTTTAATTGTATTTCCAGTATTTCTCTTTAATACTAAACATAAAGGACTTCCCCAAGGTGATGTCGACTTTCTGATTATACCTTGTCTTTCCATCTGTTGGACAATTTCTCTTTCTTTGTCAGCGAAAGCTAAGGGTACTCTTCTTGGAGGCTGTTTTATGGGTCTTGCATTTCCTGTATCAATGCTATGTTCTATCAGGTTGGTGAGACCAATGTCTTCTTCATTTTTAGAAAATACATCAGAAAAATCATTCAAAAGTAAAGCTATTTCCTTAATCTCATTGTAGTTTCGGCCTTCCTGGGTCTTTATAAAAACGTCATGAAGATGGGTTGGAACTGTTGGAATCTTATCATGTTCTATTTCAAAATTAGGTTTTGGTTCAGGTCTCTTCTTAGCTTCTAGCTCGTTGATATTATTTCTTGATATGAGTTTGGGTTCATCCTTCTTATGGAACTGTAATCTCCTAACTCTGCAATATCCTGACTCTGTATTCTCTGCATTATATTCAAAATCTATTAAAGGTATGACTTCATCTTCATTTAATTGGGCTGTTCCAAGGACAGTATACTGATGAATAGTAACTTCATCCTCAGAAGGATTCATAAGTCTCACTTTAGCAGTTACATTATTGGTCATGTCAACTAGACATGTTGCCATAACAAGGGAATATTTTTCCAAAAATTCAGAACAAGGCTCAATAAAATACTCTTGTTGAGAAAACCAGCTATCAAGATCAATATTCTGTATATATACATCTAAAATCATTTCACTATACCCAGGTACGATTGTATCATCAGCTGCTATTACATTTCTGATTTTATTAAATCCACCAACAAATTCAAATGGAATATTCTCTTCATTCCAATGTAAAACTTTATCCGCCAGTCTAATTTCCACAGATCCCTTATTACTACTTGAAAGGACATCCAATCCTAACAAAACTGGATCTTCAATATGGGCTACCACTAGCTCCATATTAAATCTAAAATTTCCAAGCTTCACTTCGAAATTGGCCTTTCCCAACTCCCTGAGTGGGTTTCCATCTGCACCAATAAGTGAAGATGATTTGATTAATGGCGGTCTATTCTCCTCAGATATCTTTAAGTACATATCTTCAGAGATAACAGTTTTCGCAGCTCCTGTATCTACAGTAAAATATGTGGATATCCCATTGATATATCCACTTACATAAATTCCTTCCTGCTTTCTAGCTTTCTTCTCAATCCTAAAGACTGGGTTAATTAAAGGTACATCTGTTCCCAACACAATCTTCAATTCAGAATCTTCAAATATTTCTAAAATGTCTGTTTCTGGTATGTTTATCTCCCTTGGATTTTCAAGTATATTGCTGAGTATGGCATCATCTTTTTCATTTTCTAGTTTGCCCAATTGTACTATGACAATGTTCTCTTTCTCAGCATTGTGATAAGTCTTGGTACTGGTAGATAAACCTGCTTCCTTGTTCCTTATTTCAGTTTCATCATTCTCAATATCAAAAAAATTTTTACTATCTGTTTGGCTAGTTATAATCATCTTGTCTGTCAAAGTTTCATCATATTTATAAAATACATCATTAGTATCAACAAAATCATTATCATGGTTTGATTCAATAAAATTTTGGCCTTTTTCTTTGTCAATCCTGGTCGCTTCTTGGCCAACAGAATTGACCGGCTTTAGTTTAAAGGTTTTGTCTTTGGTGTAAATTCATTAGCATTCAAGTTAAACTTCGTACCCGGTCTGGAGACGTCATTATTTGGTCCAGGGCGAAAAGGGGCTGGAGGTCTCTGTTCCATGCTACTAACTCGTGGGGCTCTATTCTGACTCACAGGATCCCTCAATCTTTTTGGCCTGGGGCATTCCCTAGCAAAATGACCTATTTGGTCACAGTTGAAGCATCTTCTATCAGTCCCTTGTCTCTGGTAAAACTTCTGTATTGAATTACTTTGCTGTACTTGTCTGACATGTCTGACAGGCTTTCTATTACTCATGTGGACCCCTTTAACAAAGCCAAAATCTGCATTTGGGTAACGACAAGTTTCTTGAAAATGTATAGTATGGTAAACAGCTTCTTCTATGGTACTAGGTTCCTTATTCAGTTCAACATGGATTCGAGCACTTTCATCTTGTAACCCAAGAAGGAATGTCCTAAGTAAATCTTCTTGCCTGGTTCTCTTATCTCTATGTGGATATCCTTTATCATACAATCTCTTTAGTTCTGCAGCAAAATTTTGCACCGATTCATCATTTAATTGCTTCCTACTATTGAATTTTGCGATATATATTTTAGTGGTGTCCACTTCACCAAATCGGTTTTCTAACTCTTTAACCAGTTTTCTATATGACCTGGTAATTTCTGGTGACAACTGATCATAAACAAAATCTCCCGCTGTTCCTTGCAACCTAGGCAATAATTCAGCCAATTTTTCCTTTTTGGACCACTTATACAAAGCAGCTACTGCTTCAAATCTGTTGAACCAGACTTTCCATTTGTCCTTGCCAGTATAAACAGGTAATCTAGTACTGTTTTGTTTTCCTTTTGTAATACTGAAATCATCATACTCTTCATTACTTGACATATCGGATAAATCACTTTCACTGGAGCTGTCACTTCCAGGTGGACTAGGGTCAAAGCTTCGTCTGGCCACCCTTGGCCGTCTAGTCACAGGGGAATATGAGGACCGGCCTCTGGTTCTTTTCTTCTTTGGAGGGGTACTATGTGTACTTTGGCGACTACGTAAACTAGATACTATTGTTTCTGTCATGGCCTGTATATTTTCGGTCAAGTTCTTCATGACCAGCATATTATCAGTCATCATATTTCTCACTACTTCAGTTATACCATCCACCACTCTACCCGTTTCCATCTGTTTTGTCTGTTGACCTTCAGGTACCCCGTGTTTTGTAGGACTGGTTTCAACATTAAGTCTGAGTTTATGACTTGTCTCTTTAGCATTCCTTAGTAGGCTAAGGACGGGTGTACTTTGACTGTTGGTTGGTCTTCTTATTACTGTGGTTTCTGGACATGTATCATCAGATTCAAAATCATCACTGTACTCTGTGTTAATATCTGATTCAGCCATGCAGCCTTCATTGTTAGGGTTCTTCGTTGACCTTGTCTTAACCATCTCTCTATTTTACAGCACTAGCTATATTGGAATGGGTTTCGTATCACTGGATACTCTGGTATTTGAGTATCCCACCGCTGCCACCAAATGAGGCGTAGTTGAGGGCCGGTACAGGGGTTTTCTGTATACTCTATAAAGTCGCTGCCACCACCTGTGTTTAAGGTACACAGGAAACCGCACTAGATTAGAAAGAACTAATCTGACAGAGAGTGGTTTTGTTGTATTAAGTTTTATTTGTTAAAATCCCAACTTTATTATTTATTATAAGAGGTACTCCTAACAAGGTCTTTGGGTTTTATTAACATTTTACTAAGTTTTCCACAACTTTTAAATCAAGATACACAAAACAACGCAGAGAAGGACAATTGGATAAAGAATATTCAAATATGGTTCAGTCTGGGTATAATCATACACAACCTCTCTCCTGTAGTTTATTGAGCAGAATCTGTCTGTACTATAGAGGATAACCTCTAAACTGGAACCATATAAACTAACACTCGAGAAGTGAGAACTAAAGGGACAACACCAGCAGACTGATCCACAAATGAATAGGTCCTGTCTGGTAATCAAATAGTCTCTCGCCTAGGATTGACAAGAAGTTCTATCCTCTCACGAGACAGTGATATGGAGCCAACAACTGAGGACCTAATTGGACTATTGAGGCATTTATTGATTAATGAGTAAGATATTCATGAGCTATAGATCTTGTATTTTCTTCTAGTTAATCACTATAGTACAATATTTGACATCAATGAAATTCATACAAAATTACCGGTATACTTAGATTAATAAGGTTTTCGAACATCAAATTTGAATTAATTTACAATTTAGTTGTGTCCAGTGAATCCACAGTGTTCAACCAACCTATGATGACCTCTTTTAAATTGTTATTATTTTAATACTGTTTAATAAATTGATACCATACTTAAAACCATATAGTTATTATTTAAACCAATCTCCTAGAATTGATAAACATAGGAGAATAGACTACAGTCAGAAGACTTAGAATACTTGATTTTAGAACTTTGTATCCTAATACACTTAAACCTAGCAAAACGAAATTGGACAACAAAGAAAAATATTATTTCTCTGTCCACTGGAAAACTACAGCAAACAGGACTCTTAAGAATAATCCCAAGTCTTGACAAAAAGGGAAAATGGGAGGGGTGAAGGCAAACTTTATTATCTTATACACACACAAAAAAAGAATAAATTCGCTAATGGAAATTAGTCTAATCAATAACTACAGTATTATATTTATAATAGACTAAAATTTGACCTATATCCTGAATGAATTTAGTACTGATCTAAGTCTAGAAATACAAGACTCAATTTGATCAGAGAATATCTATAAGAACTGACAAATTTGGAAATCAACTGTAAATAAGTACAGTTGCAAAATAGTTGCACAGCCAAAATATTTAGCTACGTGAAATTCGTCCGAAATTCTATAGTAAAATACTATCAAATATTCAAGTAATGAGAAAAATGACGAGTGATGAACTGACCGAAAATTCAATAGAACGTCGTAGTCGCCCAAAAATCGAAGAAGAAGAACCAGGGAATCTATTTTCAGCTGCTTTTATACCCCAGGAGGAATGAACGGGGCAACGTAACGGGTTGAACGGGGAAACTAACGGGGGATTAGAAACGGGCCTGAAAAATACGAAAAAGAATCCCCGATAGTTAAAAATAAGTACAGTTCCTCATAGATAACATATCTACGGAACATAAAAATGATTTAAGTACAATTTGACATCATATTCTATAATATTTTAATACAATAATTCAGTGAAAATAGCTGTACCAACACTATGGTATTCATACACCGTTTTGCGGTTTCGGTACACAAGTTCATATGAGGTCACATGAGGTCACGCACATATACATCTAATTACCATAAATTAACATATACCGGAAATGGCTTCCGCAGTACGAAGTGAAACAAACTTGGTACACCAGCTCAATTTAGAATATTATCAACGAATAAAAATGGTTGAACACTGGGAAACCTGATTAAGTAGAACACTGAAAACATACGGAAAGCTCTCAAAAAGGTTAGCAAGAATGACAAACTTTATTAAACGTGAAAAATGGGTTTGAACCGAAAAACAGGTGCGAGCACATGGTCATGGACATGCTTACGACTCGGTCACATTTTACCCGTCAAAGTGGGAGCGGTCTTCGACCGTTACAATATCACTAGCTTAGGGTAGTTCGAATAATTCTATTGCAAAGTATCTTTTTATTAAAGTCATAAATCAAATATGTTATTCTCTAATCAATTGTAACCATTAAAAGGAGCTTATAATCCTGACTTTAATCATAATTACCTTTGAATAGTGACTTTTAATCCTAAATAGTATGTGAAATTAAAATTGTGACTTTTTGTCCTAAATACAATTTAATTTCTTAGTGTAAATGAGAAAATTTAAATTGCGACTTTTTGCCCAATATATATAGTAAATTTTCTATCAATATGCAAAAATTTGAATTGTGACATTTTGTCTGTGCCTTTCTGTCCTACATTTTAATATTCAACATAATTACAACAGTTATCGAGCAGTATAAATTGGTGGTCTACTAAATTCCTTTACACATAAATTGGTAAATGCAGGTCATTTTATTACATCCTAAGGATAAAGTCATATTTATTTTTGAATTACAGTATATATGTAAGTGATAATTTGGTCCTAGTAAACAAAGTCTGGTTGGACTAATCTCCCTAGGGAAATAGATCCATGTGTCAAATTTTCCTTATAAAAACATTGCAACTAATAGCAATCTTAGTCTGAGGATCAATTTTACTAGGAAAAATTGTTGGAAAAAAATAACTAGGAAAATTAAAATCCATCTTAGGTATGGTGTATTATGAAAGAAAAAAAGACAAATAATTCTAAAATATGATATATTGTGGAAAATGAATATATAGCAAAATGGAATTTATTACAGATAAAAATATTCACTTAATTGAATAGATAGAAATTAACAAAAATTTACTAGGAAAATAGGTCCATCTGGAGATCAAATTATTAAATATTATTAATAAATTGATTATTGACTTATAATTTTTTCCTTTTTTTATTGCCTTGAGATCTACCAAATGTTATGTTGATAAACAGCTTTTACATTTATTATGAAAAGTACTCACTACAAAAATCTTAATACTTTGTGGTGAACGCATTTCACTCCTGCCTTTAAAACTGAGTTGAAAAAATCATCTATTGTCAAAACACTGACTGACTGAGATATTTTGTGTGATTTTCCTAGTAATGTTAACTGTTGCATCTTAAATGGAAGGAACTCTTTACATAATGATTTTACATATGTTTCAACTAGAGGGGCATCAGTCGTTGATTACTGCATTGTACCGTATGAGAGATTAATGTTAGTGGACAATTTTGAGGTTATTAGAGCTCAACAAGTAATTTATAGTGTATTAAAAATTGGGGAGTATGAACCTAAACATATACCTGACCATTAATTATTATGCTGGACTTTAAGTACACAAATTTGTTTGAATGAAAAAGTAGCATCCGGCGACAAGTTACATACAGAACTGAATAAAAGTACTAAATTTGACACTCGCAATATACCGAATGAGTGGATGGCAGATGTCGAAATAGTTGGAAAATTAAATCAGTTTATACAGAACTTAGAATTATCAGGAATTAACCAGAAAGAATTGGACAATAAATATAATGATTTGGTCACAATTATTCATGGCGAAATGAACTCGAAACTTACTAAACGAAAGGTGGTTCACTTGAATGGTCTTAATAATAAACGTAGGAAATTGAAAAAACCATGGTGGAACGATAATCTCACTGCGCTCTGGAATGAAGTATGCGAAGCCGAACGTAAATGGAATAGAAGCCATAACCAGGATAAGAAGAACTTGCGTCATATTTTTGTAAACAAACGTAAACTTTTTGATAAAAATTGTCAACAGACAAAAAGGCAATATTGGTACCGAAGTCAAAATTAAACTTTTGGATATACAAACTAGGGACCCTGGGGAGTTTTGGAAGAACATTGGCAAGATTGGTGTCGGCAGTGAAAGACAGAAGACCATACCCATGGAAGTTGTACTAGAAGATGGTTCAATTTGCTCTGACACTAACATTATTTTAAATAAATGGAAAACTTCTTATGAAAATCTTTTGAATTGTGATGATGTAACGAATGTAAATGATAATATGTCAAATAATATTTTGGATGTTGATTTAGATTGTGAAATTAGTATTGATGAAGTGTTGAAAGTATTAACGCAAGCTAAAAATGGCAAAGCGCCAGGGATCGATTTGATACCTGTAGAATTGTTTAAAAATAATTTGTTATTACATGTTTTGCAAAAATTATTTAATATATGTTTTAAATTTGGTAAAATTTCATCTGTATGGTGTAAAGGGATAATCACTCCTATCCCAAAGTGTTCTACATCGGATCCCAGGGATCCGTTGTCTTATCGGGGAATAACTTTGGCACCGTGTGCCTATAAATTATATTGTAGCATTTTAAACAATAGATTGGTAAATCATGTAAATTGGTTAGATCATAGAGATATTTTACATGATGAACAAAATGGGTTTCGTAAAAGTCGAAGTACTATTGATCATTTAAGCACAATTACGTCCATTATTGAGACAAGGAAATTGAAAAAATTGTCAACTTTTGCTGTCTTTGTAGATTTCAAGAAAGCCTATGATACAGTTAGTAGGAGTTTATTATTTAAAGATTTAAATGATGTTGGAACCAGTTCAAAATTTTTGAATATTATTAAAACGATTTACTCTCAAGTTGAATGTGCGATTAAATTGAATGGTAACTTAACAGAATGGTTCAGTGTTAACTCAGGCTTAAAGCAAGGGTGTGTTTTATAACCTATATTATTTATTATTTTTATAAATAGTTTAGTCACAGACATAAAAGGTCTAGACATCGGTATTGATATCGATGGTGAAAAAATTGGTATTTTATTATATGCAGATGACATTGTTTTAATAGCAGAAAATGAAAATGATTTACAATTAATGCTAGATGTTCTAAATACATGGTGTAAAGATAAATTATTGAATGTTAACTTTGAAAAGACAAAGATTGTGCATTTTAGAAATCCCTCTGTACAACCAACCAATGCAATATTTTTACTTGGTGAAAAACAATTGTGTATTGTATCAAAATATCAATATCTTGGCTTATTATTGACTGAATTTCTTGATTATAATGAAACGGCAAAATCTGTAGCCAGGTCAGCAGGGAGAGCATTAAGTTTACTGATTGTAAAGAGCAAAGCACATGGAGGTTTCCACTTTAATGCATATACCAAACTTTTTGATAGCTTAGTCTGGTCAGTCATAAGTTATGGTGAAGCCATATGGGGCACCAAAGATTTTTCTTGTATTAATGCTGTCCAGCACAGAGCTATCTGTTTTTTTATGGGTATTGGTAAATATACACCTAGTGATGCCATTAATGGGGATATGGGTTGGAAACCTCCATGTGTGAAGCAGTGGAGTTGTGGTTTTAGACATTGGGCTAGATGTAATGTTATGTCAACAGATAGGGTGAATTTTAAAGTATTTCAATGGGCATTTAGAAATGCCATTAATAAAAAGAGAAACTGGTGTTATAGAATTATGACAAAATTTAGAGAATGTAATGTAGATTTATACACTAATTTAGATAATGTGTTGCATAAAAATGTTATTACACAGTTAGAAGATTTTTTATTTGAAAATTATAAGATAAATTAGCATAATAGAATATTGTCAAAAAATGTTGGAAAAAAATTACTGATAAATTGTTTAAAGATATTTTTGAAACAGAGATGTATTTGAGGAAGAACATTTCAATACGATACAGAAGTGCATTTGCTAAATTTAGGTGTGGCGTTGCCCCTTTGCGAATAGAAACAGGTCGCTATGAAAATAAAACTGTAAATGAAAGAGTTTGCTTTGTATGCAATGATAAAATTGAAGATGAGAAACATGTTATTTTAGACTGTCCTTTATATGCAGATTTACGTGAAGGTTTATTTTATGAAGTTAAAATAAGTAACGGTGATTTTAATATTTTATCTGATGAGGATAAGTTTATATATCTTTTTAAAAATACTGATTGTTTTGATGTGGTTGCCAAGACCTGCTTTAACATTTTAAGTAGAAGAAATAGTTTTTTATATGCTTGATTGATGGTTATGTTTTTATAAACTTGAAATATTTTATAGACATGATAATTGTAGTTGTATGGTTTTACATTTATATTGATTTCTATAGTCTCCCATAATTCTTTATAGAATGGCACTTGTATTTTCATTTATAAAATTACTGTTTTATTCAACGTATATATTATGATGATTGTATTATATGTATTACAAGTGGTGAGACTCTAATAAAATATTGGATTGAATTGAATACTTTACTAGGAAACAAAGTTCAGGGGACATATTTTACCACGGGACTAAATTTACTGTTACATACTCACTAGTTTAAAATTGGATAATTGCAAACTGATTTAATACGGAAAAAAATCCCCTACAAATAAAATAACTGTTGTGACATTCCAATTAAGTCCCAGGAACAATTTTCTTAGGAAAACTGATGCCAGACATTCGTTACTAATTATGGGCTAGTTTCCTAAGAAAAATAATCCTGGGTCTAAATTTTCTAGTAAAATTCAAACCACAGACTTACTTATATATCATATTTTAGGAAACAAAGTCCAGGGAACATATTTTAATACCGACTAAATTTACTGTTACAGATACATATACTATTTAGCATCACCTGTGAGAAGTTACAAAATATGTTCATACTTTTTTCGATGTTGTGAATTGGAGTACAATAATTTTAATTCTTAATTTATTATCTTTATATATGAATATGTTTGGTCAAGGACGTATATTAGATTGTTAGATATGTTAGTTATAAGTCCTTGGTTTGGTAGTTACATGTATAATTAATAATCGACACATATTAAATTGTGATATAATTGTTATAATTCTATAAATATCGAACCAAATGCACCATATAATGGATATATGTAAATGGTTGCATGCTGTGGAAAAATGCTCTTTAATTTTAGGATAAGATTTTGTAGATTGTGACGTCACCACCTACATATTTTTTGACAAGATGGCCGACCGGTAGTGCTTCATTGTGTAAAACTATTAGATAAAGTTGACAGTTATTGCTGTAAATATCAGAATGACATTTTGTACAAATGTATTTAAGTATTGTTGCAATAGGAATCTTCATTTTTTAGCAGATTTGGCATTTCCCTTTAACTCGTATCATTGTTAACTCGTACCACTGTCATACATATGGCAATTAAAAAAAATTAGAATGATATGGGTGAGATTTTGATAATTTAAGGGTGAGATTAGGTAATTTTGGGTGAGATTTTATTGACATTTAAGTCATGAAGATATGTTTTTTCTTTACGTATTTGAAAAGTATACAAAAAATTGACTATCTGGTAAATTTTCAGCAAAATTTCAGTAGAGGAACCTTATTGTATTGTATTCCCTTAACATTATTTTTGCATCTGAGTCTTTTTATTTTAAGCTGTTAGTTTTGCATTGACGTCTGCTGATTTAATTTTAAGCTGTTCGTTTAACATCGATGTTCATAAGTTTTGCATTGGAGTCTGTTGATTTTGTTTTAATCTTTTCATTTTGTTTTGAAGTCTTTTTTACTCTTTTCGCTTCCCATATAAAGCTGTTATAGTTAAAAAACCAGAAGATTCAAAAGAACAGTTTATCAGTGCATATGTTAGTAATAACTAAATCCGCAAATGAATACCGAAACGGCAAAACTATGGGAAAAGTCTGTAAATTCGAAATCCAGGGAAAAGACCGTCAGAGAATGGAACAAAAACGCCACAAGGATAAATGTTTAACTTAAGAATTAAAATATCTAATAAACTAAACAAAAATAGAACAAGACATCGCCGAACCTAACGCACTAGCAATTTAAACTACCACTAAAAACTGTGAGTGAATCGGGTGCTCCCGAAAGGTAAGCCGGCCATGCTCCGTTAAGACACCCATCACATTGCCATGGAGTAAGTGCCAAGTCAGATGAGGTGTCAATTCCATAGGGACGTGATATCTAACTGAAGATAAGCCTTATTCTTTCCTTATACAAGATAGGCATATCTTTGTAAATCTTATTTAGTCTAGGAACATTGTTGAATTAGCTCACGAAAAGTTTATCTAAGATTTAAAAATAAAACAACCGGTCTAAGGAATGGGTTCAGTTCAGATACCTCAGCCAAAAGATTGGGCGTCAGTAGTAAGGCTGAAGAGGTACTTTACACTTCCAAATGAAGTGAAAATTGAGTTAGGGTGATGCGACGATGCCCAAAAAATTTATTTGAAATATTAACATTTATGACTGCTTAAACTTGAAGAGTCTTTTTGAAATTCTCTTTGCCTATGTATCTTGCTTTAAAGAATTTTCACCATCTAGTTTGATATTTATGGGTTGGGTAAAAATCTGAAAAAAAAAATAGTTGTAAATTTTGTTGACAATAAGGCAGGCTCAAACATATAGTGACATGAAAGGATATTGGTAAACCCAATCTTGACGTAATTCGAAGAGTCTATGGTTGATTGACGAGACTTTTTCACCATATTACAGATTAAATTAGGATCAGAAAACCCGTTCATGATATTTGTTTTTTTCTGGAATCTGGGAATTCGGGTAAAAGATGTTGATAGCTATTATAAAATTTTTAAAAGCATGAAGCAGTTCACTTGTTATCTGAAATCAACCTCGGAAAAAGGCCAAAAAATATTCTCATCAGATAAAATAAAATTCTCTAATACATCCTTGTACAAGAATGATGAGTCATTAACTAGACAGGATGAACGGGAAAATGTCATTTGAATAATTAATATAAATTTCCAACAACTGACTTGTTTCGAAAAATAATTTCCTTATCAATGATAAACCTAGATGAAAAACTAGTATGAAGATCTTAGGAGTAGTTGAATTTGCTAACATATTCCTACTTTGTTTTGGTGATACTGCTGAAAGGTGTCAAATGTAGGTAAAAGTTCGTTTTTATTCTACTTTTATGTCTGTTAAAAACTCGCAACGCGTTCTAGTGCGACATTTGTACACTTTTGGTTCAAAAAGAGGGAGGTAGAGTGTGTAGTGATTTTCTATAGACGTGAATACACACGCTGTTAGGATTACATATATGTTGAAAACGTTCATGGTTTGTATAAGGATTCTGCGATTTTGCGATGTTATCTGTTATCACAGTTTATAAAAACCAATTATACGATAATTTGAAGCAAATTAGTTTGTACGGTCATTTTGAGCAATGAAGCTAGGATTTCTGCCATGCCGAAGATTCTGATTTCATCCAAAGTAAGTCTCAGGTTTCTAAAAGTTTCCTTTTGTGGAATCAATAACGTATACAGTGTTTTTACTAAGACAAAATAACTATCCATATCATTATAGGGCGCGGGATACACTAGGTTTTCTCTAACAATATTTTCCTCTTTTTAATGTGCTGACGAGATATTTTGTTTTGAATGCATTAAAACACATTTAAAAATTTAGTTATACATTATTTTAAAATTAAAATATTATTTTTATTAGTAAAGAAATATTTTTAATATTAAAGTACTAATATTCAAATATAAGTTCTTATCTAATGTTGAACATTATAATATTTATATGTTCATAATAAATTTTTAAAAAAGATGGAAAACTATGTTTAGACTACATGTACTTTTGCAATAAACCACAGCTTTTGTAACAAAATTACAAGATTATAAATATGAATCCCTATCAATGTCAAACGTCTCATCCAATCACGAAAAGTAGTAAAACACAGAAATTTAGTTTTTAGATTATTTTTGTTTTTCATTACAAAGAGCATTATAATTGCAACTGCTTTTTATAAAAAATTCAAAATAAGAAGCAAAATCTAAAACACGGTCAGACGAACAATTCAATCACAAAACTTGTAAAATACCGAAATATTGAATTTTTAAAAAAATGCTTAAGATTTAAAAGGAAAACTAAAATTATTTATTATTACAAAAGGCGATATCATTTTTGTACTTAAATTTCAAAATTTTAAAATCACTAACATCGTCAGACGTTACATTCAACCTAAAACATGTTAAAACATTGAAATATAGAATTTAAAAGCAAAACTAGGAAATTACATTTTATCATAAAAAGCGTTGAAATTACAACAGTTTTTGTTTGTTTTAGTTTAAACATAATTTATTTGCGAAGTAAATCAAAAGTACACAAGTTTTGCAACATTAATGATTATTACCAACCTCTAAGTTTTTATCATTATTTTTTTTTAAATTCATGAATTTTTTAGAATTTTATTATACGAATGATTTATTATTTTTCAATTCAATTATTCGATATAAAATATTACAATAAATTATAAAATTAGGAGAACTTTGACTCATTTTAAGATATGTCCTAAAATGTGTCTTACGAGATATCTTAGGACATATTTTCGGATAGTTTCGAAAACCTAGCCAAGATCTTGACCATATAATGCTAGAACTGAGACTCCTTGTCACACTTTAGGACAAGAGTTAACATCACAAATCCAACACCAACTGGATATTCATGATGGCAGTTTGGAAGAACGCAGTCTGTTTGTGAATTCAAAGTTTATAAATGAAACCAAATACTTTAGATTGATAATTTATTTTGGTAATAAATTCAACAATGACAAAGGTATATACAAAATCATATGAAAAATAGAACATTTCTATAAGCTATAGAAAAATAGTCTAGGAAATAGATTTATTTCAGACATGGTTTAATCAGTGGAGGTGGCATATTAAATCAACTAATATGTCGCCAAAACTATCATAGATAATTTAAACTATTTACAAACTAGATGTGTCGGAACGACACGAGTGGCCCCTCCCGCAAAAGTCTAAGCCCGGTAATTTCGGCAAAAATTAGCGGAGCGGAACGAAACCTAAACCTTGATAGTGCCATACCCGACCTGGAACTTATTATGGTAGACTCGCATACCAAAAAAAAAATCAGCTCAATATCTGAAGACGTTTAGAAAAAAAGTCCGGAAAGGTGTTCGTAGTGGAAAGACGGAATGACGGACAAGGGTAAAACTATATGGCCCCGACCACTTAGTGGCGGGGCCATAAAATGGACCATGGAAGAGTTCAGTGTATGGCACTATCAAGGTTACCTTCTTGGAAGTGTATGTTCCAGGTTTGATAGACATTTTGGGTGAGATTGGGGTTTAGTCCAAGGGCTAGATGCGCTAGTAGTCGATTTTAGATTAATTTTTAAGTTTTCAAGGTCAAATGGATTAATGTACATAAATTCTGAGGCATTAATTTTCCTTAAGCTCACAAATCTTAAACTGAACTTTAATGTTAAGGGAAATGTTGAGCTCAAATTAATTTAGTATCACATAATATAAAATGGATGTATACAGATGACATTTTTAGTGACAAGGTAACATAGACAGTTGTTAGAACAGTTATAAAATCATGTGAGAAATAGACCTTTTATCTGTGAAGGAATTATTAGAGTGTAATAGAATTTAGCATATAGCAGACTTTTAAACTAATGAAAGCTGTACATTACGTTGTTTTATAAGTAGTGGGTTATGTGTATATAGCTTCTTGCTTTTATGAAACTATATTCTAATGTGTAGTGCGAAGATATATACATTGGTCCGCAAACCAGTTGGGCAATAAGCAAACATTTTTATGTATTCTTACAACAGAAAGCACTTTTATTTATAGTCAGTTGCATCTGCTTTTGACTAAACTGTTTATTGCGAGGAATGATATTCTTAATAACAACAGTCACAAGTTTTAGCTTTCTAAAAAGTTGTGGACTGCTTCGCTGTATCTTAATTTATGGTAATATGTGAGCATGTGATTGTTGATTTAGTATTGGAATTGTGGTGTTCTTAGATATTGATTGATATGAAATGTGTCTTAGAATTGCAATATCAATGTTTGTATATCTGCAAACCCAGTATATCTTAAAAGCGTTCTGTTGACCAGTAAAATTTTCCGTGCGAAAACAACAAATAGACACGACTGTGGAGGTGTGCCTAGATTGGCATAAGTTATAAAGTAGAGATCATGCATTTTTGTTGTAAATATAGGAGTATAGTGTATACGATTAAGCAAAACAAACCGTGTGTATTGCAGATTAACAAAGCAAATATACACGTATTAATAATTGATTTCAATAATGAATTTCAGAATATATGAATATTACAAAAACATGTAATGAAAGTTGATCGGAACTGATATACACATAGTTCATTTTCCGGCTTTTGATGACTTATCCTGAACGAGTAAAATCTGTAATTCTCTATCTCATTTAAACCAATGGCTGTTGCTGTATCTCAGCCGCATCATAAAGTGACCAATCAGCGATCAGTTATTATTTCAAGATGGCGTGTATGTCTACTGAAACTAATAGCTTCGCACCGTGATACGAAGCAAAAATTGACTTTTTCGTGATTTTAAATTATATTGATTGTAAATTTTATTATTATCTACCTTTTATCAACGATTCATGATTAAAATCCTTGCCACTTTTATATAAATATCAAATGTGAATAATTTATCCCTCCTTTTGCCATACTTCGGAGCTCTCTGCCTCATGTGACATGTACGACCAGTATATGAGTACAAAAGTTAGAACACTGTGCCTGTTTGATATATATGCCTCATGTGACATGTACGACCAGTATATGAGTACAAAAGTTAGAACACTGTGCCTGTTTGATATATATGTTTTGTGTACAAGTTGCAATTTCATACAAGTTGCAACATATATAAAATTATTGTACATGTTGCAACTTGTATGGTGCGAAAATACAAGTTCCAACCTGTACAAAATTCTATTGTATATGTTTCAATATATACAAAATATGCCGTAAAATTGATCCCAACTTTATATTATATTATATTATGTTTATGAGAAAATATGGGCATATTTATTCCCATAAACATTATTCTTAATTAATAAAAGTAAGAAAAATGTTTAATTACTACTCCATGAAGGGAGGGGCATGCCTGTATTTTAAATGTTAATAGTTGAAAAGCTGAGCATCCACATTTTTACTGATGGAGTGAATAAAAATAATTTTGAAAGCTTTGTAAGAAATATCAATTTAACACAGGGGCCCGACTTCTGGATATTTATTTCTTTTTAAATTTTTATGTTGTCATATGTCATGAATACTTTTTAATAAATATTTACTATAACAACGCAAATTATGCGTTTATTATCAATGTGCTATACACTATCCACGTCCTTATACTAAAAATAAGGACGTGGATAGTGTATAGCATATTGATAATGAACGCAGAATATTCGTTGTTACAGTGAATATTTATTAAAAGTACTCATGAAATAAGACATAAAAAAAAAAAGAAAAAAGAAATAAATTTCCAGAAGTCGGGGCCCTGTGCAATTTAATAGTTAACCAGTTGACCAATTACTACTATAACTGTTCAAACTGAATAGTATTAATAAGTTTTGAATAGAAAGAAATATCCAGTCAGTTTGGAAACTGAGTAGTTATATGAAATTATACGAGGAGTAAAGGTGGCAAAATGGTTGATACCAAAGATACATTTTACCAATAAATCTTCCTACTTATATATCTCAGAATAATTCCTCATCCAACAATACATTGTTCACAGAATATAACCAGTGTCATTGTAAGAGAGGAAACTGTAAGACAGGGAGATGCAAATTAAATGTCGTAAAAATAAAGTACTGTGTAATTCAAGATGTCATACAGCATCAACTTGTAGTATTATTTTAAATATCGTATTTCCCCATGCCTATATCGACCTGCTGAGGCCTTCACAATTTCGGCACTGTGACGTCGTAAAGAGTTGACCCGACCCTGCAGTTGGGTAACCGGAAGTCCCAGCGTAGGAAAATATCTAATCATAGAATTTGTCGACGAGGTAAAAATGGCGGCCATTTTTCATTTTTTTTAAGAGGACGGTTTTTTTGCAATATCTCGTCTCATTTTGTGAATTACTCAACAGATTGTCGTCTGAATTGTTCAAAATTCAATGGCTCATCGATATAATCCTGTAAATATTGATCTTTTGTCGAAAAAGGTAATGAAAATAACGTTTTTCTTGTCGATTTTCGGTGTAAGAAATGTGTTGGTTTTTTTTCAATGGAAAAATCGAATCGACAAAGTTTCGCGACTCTCATTGTGCATAGTTTCAAATTGATTCTGAGATTTTCATCTTTAAAACTAGCCTATTTTGAGGAAAATCCGTGAAACAACATTTTTTTGTACCAAATTTAAAGTTCGTAATTTTTTCACGAAATTCCGGATAATGCACCGTCACTGACATTAGTTTCCTTCCGTTTCAAACTGACTTATCTCCCTTAAGCTTATTGTTTACAAAATCGCCCTCCTGTCGTACTGTCCACCCGAGAGCAACAAAAACAACACAATACGTCTCACAGGCATTGACTTTCGAAGTTGACATGGAACAAGGTGGAATGAAATGTAAGGACTTCGACGAATAAAACTTCCTGGGTTGCTTTGATGACATTCACACATGACATGCTGTTTGATTATGACCAGCTGATGCATGATGATGTAGCTATTTTTCAACTGATAAACAAAGATCTATCAGAAAACTCTTAATATTTTTCTTCTTGCATGGAAAAATTCACATTCATTGCATTCAAGAAACACATTTCTGTATCAACAAAAATATTTGAACAGTTGAATATTTAATTTTAAAATATCATGATACCTCAGAGTCTTGTTATTCTCCCCAAACTTTTGTATCTCAAATACTCGCATCGAACGCATGTTTGTTAATTTTAAAGTTCAGTAAATTTTCTTAGATATAACGTAACGGGAGCTAGAGCATGAGACTACAAAATTCCAGTTTCATTGCCAGGGATCGAACCAGGAACCTCTCAATGACAAGCCAGCTTTGCAACCAGTGAGCTAACTAAGGGACCAGGCAATATTTATTACTAGCATGGAACCGGTACAACCTCATTTACCAAGAAAAATAAAAAACATGTCCCATGACCATGGTCTAAGAAAAATTTTTTTATCCCATGCCTGTAGTTATCTAAAAAAGACAATGTCCCATCAGAAGAGATTTAAAAAAAAACAGTAGTTTTTTTATAGAATTGTGTGATAAGCTCTGATATGGTTATGTAATATATATGTACCATTAATACAGAACTTTACACATACTGCATAGTAAATGAGAGTGGATTGGGTATACTTTTTCTGTATTCATTAAACATGTTGGCCCACATTTCTCCATATTTATTTAATATTACTAACCTGTTCTCTGACGTCTTGATATGGCTTAAATTTTGCCCATACAGCATTACAAATAACAATCCATTATTTAGTATTGCACAATCATTCTCAATTCTTAAAAAATAGTTCCATTTCCTTCTATTCAAAATATTTTGGGATTATTTTTTCCATTCTTATTTTCTATAATTTATGGGTGTAGTTTACTATCTATATATATTCCATTCAGACTCTCGAAGAAATAATCATGTACCAAACTACATAAATTTTTATATATAGACACATATTCATGGAATATTGATGCAAAAGTTTTGAAGGCCAAACATATATAACTTAGAGAAAAAAACCAAAATAATTCTAATAGAATAGCAAATGCTTTGAAATTTTTAATATTATAGTTAACAAGTTAATAAATTTATTATTAAAATATTGTTTCATATTTGTATAGGAATTAGGTTCTTTCCATTTGCAACTAGAACTTAGTTAAATAACTCTATGGAGCTGCATTATAACTCTATTCTGCTATAAATATTATATCCCTTTGTCATATTTCAAAGGAAATTTTATTTCTCATTTACATAATTTATACTTGGAAATTTAATCTAACACTTTGCAGCAATATGCAGTAAATCCAGAAATTCTTTTAGTTTTCAAAATATATATAAACTTGCATTTTTAAAAAAAGGTAATTGTCATAGTTTATTTAATTTTATATATAAAATTATTTAAAAATTCAAATATGTTTATTTGCATAAATTTTTAGGATATACAATGTAACTCAGAAACACAAATTCCATTAATTACAGTGTAAACAAAATAAACATTAAGGCATTGAATTATTTTTTACAAAAAAAATTAACTTATCTGAAAGATGACATTTTAAATATCTTTATATGAATATAGTGATCCTAAATATCAAATAAATTAAGTTATTGAAATAACAAAAAATAAATTTATGATTTTATGAAATTGATTTTTCATCCATGATTTCACTCTGTGACTTTTCCCTAGGTATGATCGAAGTCACTTAGCTCACCCTACCCAAAGGGTCAATTGAGCATTTCTCATCACCTGGCACCCGTCGTCGTCCATTAACTTTTACAAAAATCTTCTCTTCCAAAACTACTTGGCCAAATTGAACCAAACATGACCACAAGCATCATTAGGATATCAAGTTTAAAAAATATGTCTGATGACCCTGCCTGCCAACAAACATAGAACATAAGGGTAAAACAGCAGTTTTTGTCTAAATTTCAAAAACTAAAGCATTTAGAGCAAACCTGATTATGGGGTAAAAATTTTCTTTCTATCCCCTCAACCCCCCCCCCCCAAAAAAAATTACATCTCTCTGAAATTAAAACACCTACCTCAGCTGGTCAGATCAACTGGAATCTTTCAATGTCCAGTGACAGACTTTCAAGAAGAGCAGAACTGCTTGGATACAGCTCCAGGGACAAGTTGCATTACAGTAAAGTCTTTCCCATACTAGTTATGCATCTGACAAACTATTTTTGAATTTTAACAATCTAGTTTGCAGTGCAGATACTATTTTGGGCTTTGAATTAACAACTGATACAATCATAAAAATGTATGAAGAACTGATATTGTCCAGTTGGAGAAAATACACAGTGGATGAAGTATGCTTAATAAAAATGTAATATAACTTGGACTGACAGAACCTTTGAAGTGTAATTTGGAAGAAAGGAAGTTGCAAAGAAGTGAGAAAGTTCATTTGCATCATTAAAATTATTATTTTGGGGCATCAACATTTTAATGGCAAACAGTTTTATACTTGTCTGTCATATCAGGAACTGTATATGATAGTATTATATGATCCCTGGTCATACTATTAACACAATAAATCTGGAACTATTTAAGTACATGTTTGTATTAAACCGTGCAATACAGTTAATATCCCTGACGATGTTTTGTGTTGTAAGGGGAACTACTCGTAATGTAAGACGTTTCATTTTATCGCACCTGCATGTGCAAGTTATCGAACTTAAATGTTGTCATAACAAAAATGGCGGAAGTAAACACATTCAAACAAGACATGAAAATTCTTAATATTTCTGTCATTTATAGAGAAGAGGTAAAGTTATAATTTGAAAACACAGATATATGAATGTTTCCACACCAAGACAACACATTTGTTAGCAATGCAGTGGATTTTAATGAGTTGAAATCGGTCCGTCGCACAAACTTTGATAGTGACTCACTGACTGATCCGTTTCATCCTAACTTCTTACCCTTATTTTGCAATCCTCTGATTAATTTATCATTTCCATGTTATACCCAAAAGTTGCGTCTGTTTACGAATATTACGAAAAGTGCAAATTGATTTTCTTACTCGCGGAAGCAAATTTTCCAGCAGTATTTTAGGTGCGGCCTGGGCGATTTGTGTACCCCAACGTTATATGAACGCGCCGAAGCTGTCAACAAATGCCACGATCATACCCTGGACCGAGACTTGCTATTACTTAGACAGAAAAAAACCTGTTAAAGATACAATATAAAAGTGTTATTTTGTTTGTTTATACACTGAATTTTCATTTGTGTTTTTTTGGTATATCGAAAAATAGTAACAATAATAATAAAATGAACGAATGAATAGAAAGCCAAAAAAAAAAGCTTTTTGGGGGGGGACCTAATTTTAAATTTGGTACACTTTTTTGTTTTTCCGAGAATCTCCTCTTGTTATATCAGAAAATGTTGAAAATATTCCCCAGATTTGATGTGCAAAAAATTATAATGATTCGTGAGAAAACATTTTTTTGTACCAAATTTATTTACACGCCTTTCGAACCGCTCCAGTCATTTTTTTTGCACTCGTAAATTGGTCAAGAAATGGTTCCTGAAGAGAAATTAAATATCTAAATCGTACAAAAATTTCAGAGAATGGTCAACTGAATGTTTGGAACTGGCGGTCAAAATTTAGAAACAATCCGATGGAGAGAACCGAGGATATAGCTCACTGAACATGACGTGTCGACTTCCGTATGGCACAGCTTCGACGTCGCAAAGTGCACGAAATAGTCCGTTCGACGCGCAACGTCACTGATCAGAGACTGATCACATTTTGGCCAAAAAGGGACTTCCGGTTACCCGACTGCTGCCTAATATGAGCTGACCCGAATATATCAGTGACGTCATAAAGTTTGACCCAACGTTGACCCGAATATATCAGGAAAACATTCGGTTATAGGCATATGGCCATTGAAAAGTAAGAAATTCCATTAAGATTGCTAGTTAACAATACGATAAATTTATCATCAAGTTTTCTTCAAACAAATATTGTAAAATATAAGCCGCTCGACACAATATGAAGCTTTTTAGCTCGTTCGCTACGCTCACTCGCCGAAAAAGCTTCACATTGTGTCTCGCGGCTGATATTTTACGATATACGTTTGCAGAAAACCTGATAATATGTACGTATTTTCGCGTCATACACGTTGCAACATGTAATATTTGTGTACATGTTGCATCGTGTATGAATTTGCAACTTATACACAACATATGTACCACATAATGTTTTGTTGTTAATTATTATGCATTCCAATCAATAAATTCTAATCAAGTGTATATTGTGATTTAATATTTAATTTTTCAGCACATTATTGGGCGTCATTATTGACAAAAAGTATTCGTTTCAATTGTTTGTTTATTCAATTTTGTACTACATGCCAATGATCTGTTACTTATATTTATGTTTGGTGTTGTTAATAATTGCAGAAGAAATTATACTCCGTTGCTAACTGTTTATACAGGTATTCAAACTAACAAGAAAAATGTCCGTGCACAATTGAACAATTTAAATTTCAGATATATTATACAATTATAGCCTTTACGGGAGGTCGATACATGTTTTATCGACCTGATGAAATTATATCGATTGAGGTCAAATACATGTTTTATCGACCCGATGAAATTATATCGACTTTCATCAGGTCGATAAAACATGTATCGACCGACATTTTAAGGGCTATAATTGTGTTATTATAATATTCAAATTCACAAAATATCAATCATGTTCTATTTCAATAACCAACGAACTAACCTGTGCTTTACGGTTTTTAATCTCTGACATTTTCCCTATATCCTTTTCATTATGTTGATATTGAATTGAAAATGATAAACTTTAACAATTTAACATTAACAAAACAACATGTAGATATCACATATTTAATTTAATAATGAACTTCCGAAGTAAGAATGAAAGATCGATTCTGATTGGTCCTTAGACTAATCCAACAGCCAATCAAAATATCTTTATAAATTTGTTCTTCTAAATTATATTTTTGGAATAAAGGGGTCTTTCAACTAAATTATTTTTAGAAACTCTTTCAACATTTTTAATTTTTATTTATGGAAACACCTATTTTACAAGCATTTACAGGTTGACCATGTGATCTATTTTGACAAATGACAGCTTTTGAATTATACAATATTATAATAAAACATATTAGAATTATTATCAACCGTTGGTTCAAATAAAAAAGTTTTAGATTCAGTTTTAATAAAAAAAAATTATAATACCTATCATTATTAAACAGTATAAAAACTATGTTATAAACTTACAGTTCTATAACTCTAATTCCTTCTGTCGAAATTACAATTCAAATTAGACAGCACGGGTATCCGAAAAAGGTGGACAAGCTTTTCTTATATTCCTATAGGAGACTAATGTGCAAAATGAGAATTAGTGACCACTTCCTAAAAATTTGGAAAGAGGAAGATACGCTAGATTAAAACGAGAAAACCGTATATGCAAACAATGTAAATTAGAATTAAAAGATGAGAATCATTTTTTTCTAACATGTCCTAAATATAAATATCTTCTGCAAAATTCATAAACTAAAATCGATTAAATATGTCCAGAATTTAAAGAACACTTCTTTCTTCATATCAAATTATGAAATGTACAGCTCCTTTTAGAAAGTCTTTAACACTGAGGAGACTGCATAGTTTCTAGTACATCAACTAAATTGTTCTTGATTGATTGTTATTGTTTGTTTATTTTTTGTATGACTTTGATGTATGCCATCAACCCATAAGGGTATAATTGTGCATTTATTGAATAAATTATTATAATTTAATGGACGGTGAATAAGTGTAAGCCAAAATTTGTTCCTATGAAAAAGGTTCCACTGGAACAAATTTTACGTGATATTAGTTCTGGGAGAATTTATTTCATAAGATAATTTAAATTAAAATTATTGCACAATGTAAAATTTGTTCCGTAATTTACCTGGTGAGATATCGGTTCCATTGATTATGAAATTTGTTCCTAACGTGGTGAAATAAGTTAAATATTGTAACATTTGTTCCTTTACCTGGTGAAATTTGTTCCATATTGTGACATTTGTTCCACTGGTTAAGCTGGTTTGTTTTCATGCAATTAAATGCAATGAATATGTTTAAACTTACCCTTTGTGTTTACATCATCATGTGTGAGCTTGATTATTGTTTACATTGTTTAAATACAAATTTAAAATGGATCCTAATGAATCGAATGTTCTAATGAATTTATTGTAAACATTAAATTAGATTTGAAGTTAATACATATCAAATATTATTCAATTTATTTATACAATATAAAATTGAAATGACTTATGGTTGAAACATACTATGCTTTACTATCATATTTTTATAAACTAGAGGCCCAGAGGGCTGGGCCTGTATCGCTCAACTGGCAGAAACAAGAATCGCCCATGGCAACCATGTTTGTCGCATGATCTGGACAAAATGAGAAACTTTGTAAACCCCCCCCCCCCCCCCCCCCCCCACACAGATGCTTCTTGTCAAGTATCGTTTCATTTGACCAAGCGGTTTCAGAGAGCAAGATTTCTTTATATCAGCCTATCAGAAACAAGAAGTGCCAACGACAGCCATGCTTTTCGTCCAATCAGGATGAAAAAAATTGATTTCATAAAAGACTTTCCATAGATGCTTCCTGTCAAGTTTGGCTGACAGTTTTGATTTTTGATGGTTGTGCTTATTAATTCATCATTATATGTTTAACCGATTTTCCAATATTTTGACCTCGAGCACTGCTGATGAGTTGTCAGTCAACGAAATGGCCATACAGTGCATCAAATTTATTTCGACATTTTGTGATACGTTTTATAGATAGATAAATAATCAAGAACGACAACTGTTAGTCAAATCTGTCACACAATGTACATCATTGGACATAAAAAAAATTATTTGTAAGTAATAACATTTCAAAAATAATATAAAAAATAGCAAAATATAATTCGTAGATTAATTTAAATAATAATAAAAATAGCACCAAACATTTAAAAACAAAACAAAAATTAATGTATCTGAAAAACTACTACAGTTACATTCACTTTAACCAGTCCAAGCACAGGGGCCCGTCTTCTGGATATTTAATTTTTTTTTTGTCTTATTTCATGAGTACTTTTAATAAGTATTTACCATAACAACGAATATTCTGCGTTTATTATCAATGTGCTATATACTTTCCACGTCCTTATTCCCTTAAAATCCTGATTTTTTAGTATAAAGACGTGGATATTATGGGAGGTTCTGTACAAAGTCTCCTCATTTTGTCTCGATCGGACTACAAATATGGCCACCATGGGTAGTTCTTGTTTCTGATTGGCTGATATAAAAAAAAATCTTCTCCTCTGAAATCACGGGCCAATGGAACGAAACTTGACAAGAAGCATATATGGGAGGTCCTTTATTAAATTTCCTCGTTTTGTCCCGATTGGACTACGAATATGGATGCCATGGGCAGTTCTTTTTTTCTTTTTTTTGATTGGCTGATATAAAACAATCTTCTCCTCTAAAGTCGCTTGGCCAAATGGAACGAAACTTGACAGGAAACATCTATTGGAGGTTCTTTACAAATTTTGCTCATTTCGTCCCGATCGGGCAACAAACATGGCCGTCATGGGCAATTCTTGTTTCTCAGTGGTTGATTAAAAATACAATTTTCTGGAACTACTTGGCCAAAACTGTCAGCCAAACTTGACAGGAAGCATACATTGAAACTCTTTTATGAAATCAATGTTTTTTTTTCATCCTGATTGGACGCCAAGTCGCGTGGCCAAATGAAACAAAAACTTGACAAGAAGAGGTTTCTCATTTTGTCCAGATCATGCGACAAACAGGGCCGCCATGGGCTATTCTTGTTTCTGCCACGTCAGCGATAAAGGCTCAGCCCTCTGGGCCTCTAGTTGGAATATTACCAAGAAGGAAATAAGGAACCAAAAGCATTGTATTGTCATATGAGAGGAGATACATTAACTAACTTACAACAGAAAAAATTGTTTTGGTTCTGAATATCATTTACGTTGAAAATTTGACTTTAATTGACGTTAATTTGGCAGATTTATGTTAAAATTGTCTCTGAAAGCGATATTCTGGTATGTAGAAAAAGTTTTAGTAACTTACTTGTTAGTTATTATTATCAAATTTAGAGACCACACACACTAGACTTTTCCCACAGAAATTTTTAAGGGCTTTAGGTAACGTTTTGAAAATAGCCCAAGAAGTGAAATAATTGCATTGAGAAATATATGTGATGGGTCCATGGATTCCGGTAACGATAATAGCGCCCTCGTTTGAGGCCCTCGTGCGGAATATTGTGGAACTATTTCATTCTTGATTTGTAACTTCTTGATTTGTAACTTGTAGTTTTCTTGAGAAACGGAACTTCTCAGTGGCTGTCAGCGATAACAATTGCATTGCACATTTTCCAAAAACGTGACTCAAACCAAGAATTTACATTTCACAGATAGAAGGTTTTAATATTTCATTATTTAATATTAAAAATATACGTCTTATACAAACCTCGAAATTCCATTTTACAAATTTAGAAATTTATAATTTCCTAGTTACGATTTAGAATGAAGACAAAGAAAATTTAATTGAACAAATAAAGAAATATCATTTCACAAATTAAGAAATGTAGAATTTCATGGAACGAACGAAGAAAATACATTAACAAATTTAGAAATTGCATTTACACATTAAGAAGTTACATTTCACAAATCAAGAAATGTAGAATTTCATGTAACGGATTGAAAAAATACATGTTACAAATTAAGAAATAACATTTTACAAATGAAGAAATTACATTTTACAATTAAATGAAGAAATGTATAATCACGGCGGATATTCCCTTTCATAGTATACAAGGCAAACATATCAAAAGCTTTTAAAACACAACAATATGTTATGCTCCACAAAAATTATATAATTTTTCAAGTTTTCTTATCAATGCGCACTCCGTTTCATGCAGTTTCTAATTTCCTTTTCAGAAATAAAACAAGTAAATGGTATTGCTGTGCTCCGTTCCATTTAAGCAACGGTGAATGTAAAGGTATTTTTTATGTACAATATATACGTCATTTTTTGTGATAACTAATATAATAAAAATCAAATACACATTGCCATTCATGTCAAAGGTGAGCTTCTTTGTGTTTGACCCGGCCGGTATTTGTGTTATCTATACGTTTTTTAATAGTATAAATACTTTTTTGCCAGTCCGCCGCAATAGGCAATAGGTGGCAATTAATGGCCTACATGTTTCAAATTAATTTACAAATGCAGTATGTCTCTGTTCTTTTATTGATAATTTTAACTTACACAAATGTATTTTAAAAGAAATAAATCATGACAGAAAGCATATTGGCAAGCTCCTCTCATTTGCTCAGACATCAAATATGATCCAATGACGTGAACCTTTTAAAATAATACATGACAAACAGAACATTTCAGAGCATAAGCAGTTCAAAGATACTTATCTTAGTTATTGTAAATTTATGGTATGCTATATACGTATTTCAAGGAGTTGCCTCTAAACGGTAGTATTAGAACAGAATCTTTTTTTCAATACCGAAAACCAAAATTATTTAAAATAAGGTGCACTCACGAAAAATTACGAAAGAGAAAACTAATTTTAACTAAGAACATCTACTATATGTGCAATACAAAGAATAAACCTCTCTGTTTCTATCGGGTTTGAATTTTCCTGAATACCGATAATTTCCGTAAATTGAGTCTTTTGGTGTCTAGTTTGTTAAAATAAGATATGTAACCACTTCATAATATTTTTTAAATTAACATATAATTCATATCTTGACTTTCATCTCGAAATTGACGACAAAGAGATAATATTACAAACAAAAGCCTTAATTTACTTTTCATATATAATAATAATGTGCAAGAAGGGGTCTCGACCTGGACAAAAAACTAAAACATGCACATATATTAACTGTATATTTAACGCGTTAAAAATATTTTACCTGATGTAAATTACTGGCTTCTGTATACTTTTTTTATCGCGATAAACATTTCAGTTGTGATATAAATGAATTTAAGTCTTAGATTTTAACGCGATAGCATATTTTGCTATCTAACGCGTTAAAAAGGGAATTTATTTATCGCGATAAACTTATCGTTTTACGCGTTAAAACAGGATTTAACGCGTTAAAATGACATTTATCACGTTAAATGTTAACGCGTTAGTTTATACCGTTTCTGACATGAAAGGCCTTTCATACACAGATGAACCAAATCTGTACATGAAATATCTATTTGAATTAGATAACATACATGAACGGCTTAATCTATTTTTCTTTCGCTTGGCCAATCTTTGATGTTCATGTAACAAGGTTAGAGTAACCAAAATTTCATGAACCTGCATGAGGGAATATATCTTTAACGATTTCTCATTCTATTTCAATGACTTTAAGCTGCAGGGAACTTTTTGGCGCCCAATTCTTTCCGTTAATTTTCACATTTTGACCTTCATTATGAATAGGTAATCGAAAGACACCGGTTACTATTGCCCGGTTTTAAATACCAAAACTTCTTTGGAAAAGTATAAATTTGACATTCGTAAAGTAGTAATAAGTACTGATCTTAAGCTTGTACAGGATTAGAAATAAGAAACAGAGTAAAAGCAATGTGTTCCACAATTCTTTGGCGGAACATAATAAGAAACAGTGTAAAAAGAATATTTTCCCCACTTCGTAAGGGGGGGGGGGAGGCATAATAATAATCATGACGATTATTATTATTATCGTTTTATCACAAAACTTAAAGAGCAAGAAAGACTAGAGGCTCCAAGAAGCCCCTATCGCTCACCTGGTTTCAATTTGCCAATCAACGGGCATAAAAGCAGTAACTGAAAGGCTCTTTTGTATGCCGATAAGGATCAATGGACATCATTATATTTGTTCATCTACATGTAAATACCACTGCTGCAAAGATATTTTTCTTAAACTGTATCAAGTTTCACAGCAACAGCAAATCCCTCCTGCTTTACCTCCAAAACCGAAATGAGCACGAGAGTAAAGTCCCAAGCAGCAAAGAGTAGCAAGGAACAAGAGACACGCAGTACGATCCTGGACTGAAAGCCAAGAATGCAGAACTCAGCAGTGAAGACAAATACCCTCCTTTCGTCCTTCTCTAAGCTATCTTACATCTTAACAAGTATTTACACTGACTTCCCCGTCAGCAGTATAACAATGATAAGCCAAACCAACAATAAGCACCTTGTCACAAGACCAATGTCACACAAACAGATAATCCCAGGCTTCCGACCATCTAGTAGCCTGTATACTGACTACCTACACCTAGAACACCACGAACGAGACAGCAAGAACACAATGTCCTCCTCTCCCCTCCTACGCATCAACAGCAGCAATACTTTTCTACCCCATCCTCCTTCTCAGCAGGAGCAACAAAAACTCGAAATACGCACGAACGTATAGTCCTGAGCAGCGAGTACAACTCTGAACAGCCAAGAGTCCGAGAAGAGCAATATGAGTCTGAAGTGAAACCTAGGAATGCAGCCCTCAACGGTGTAGAGATCCGACATCATTAGCAACCTCTTCTTCTTCCAAGAGTGAGACCATCTTACCTTTTGACCAAGAGTTACACTAATGTCCTATACAGTGGTCAATCATAACGATAAAAACGATACCACGAAGAACTCAAAGCGGCAATAAGCATCCTTGTCACAAAGCCAAGGGTTTACGTCCTCTACAGCCAACAGTCGAAGAAATAGGCAAAAACATACAACCCAAAGTTAAGATCTTTGAGTAGCCTGAATGATTACTACCATGAGACAGCTAGAATTTCTCTTGCTCTGGTAAAGCGATTGACTCCAAGAAATAATGAATATAATGAATAGAATCTTCTATTACCCATCATGGTCATTTCTAAAGTTAACTCTAAATAATCTGTATTTAAAGCGCTGAATCTATGACCAATTCTTTTATATAATAAATCTGGTCAACGGTTGCCAATACGGTAGTAACTATAGGAAGGGGTTTTAAACACTTCTCAGAAACGAGGGCTTTTTCAAAATCTTCCTATTGATGGTTGATTAAGAAAGTTTACTTCTTAATTGTTCGACAATCTAACATTGGATTGAAAAAAAAGAATTTTATCATAACTGAATACGCGTAAGTGTGTATTTATAGTCATTATTTAACCTTAAAATACGTTCGGAATTTCCTACTTAAGTTAGTTTGATATGAACTACTTGTGATAGATCAATGATATTTTATATAAAGTTGCATTACTATCGTTACATCTCAGTTTGACGATCATTTCGAGGCCCTGCATAGTCATGGTCCAGCGACTTTCAATTTATTAGCAATGTTGCTGTCCATCAGATTGTTTTTCGAATTTTCGGCCGACAGGCGAGACATATCTCTGTGTCAACAGTTTATATTAATTTACGCTCTAAGCTATATGTTATTTCTAAATGTTTATGTATATGTACGTGCACACCTGTAATCTGCTGTTAAAAACAATGGTAGATTTAGTAGCTATTCTAGAAGTCGAAAAAACGAATACTCTACTTTTGGGGATGGGTTTTACCAATCATTGCTTAGACGTTTGTAACCGAAGATCCAAGAGTAGACCAAATACAGCCAATTCAAAATATAATTTAGTCAAATACACAAACATCCAGAACGCTTAAAGAATTATTTAAACAGTTCAATTCATAAGCTATGTAAAGACCCGAGTAAACACGATCTATTTAAAGATTTCAATTATACCTTTAGAATTTTAGTAATATTCTTAGCTTAATACCCCAGAAATTAAAGTATATCCTGCTGATTTAACGTAAATAAGTCCAATCAAAGGGATGACCATACCCCTTTTCTAGATCTCAACATCAACTCTTGAAAATGACAGCGTTTACTACTAAAATATATGACAAACGGGATGGTTTTGATTGTGTTAATAATGTCCAATCCCTAAATCGAGTGTTTATTTTGTACCAACATCAATAACCTTATAAATTCCTTAAAGAAAATTTAAATAGTTTTGAAACTTTTGCTTTACATTGTCCAATTTTTGGCCTTTTACGATTTCTGGCTTTGTCATCTTAGATTACGATGTTTCTACACTAAAGTACCAGCCGGATAGGATGTAGCAGACAAATTCTTACTAAAATTGGTGGGCTTGATGATTCAGTCTTTCGTTATGGTACCTTAGTGTGCTTTCAGTTAATAGTAAGCACTTACGTGGTGATTAATTGCTTTCTTTTTATGTTTGTGTCACCATGGAAGTTCGAAATAACAAAATGGATAATAGGAAAGGTCAACAATGATATACCAATTAAACAAAGCAACCCAACTGATAGAACACCGGACAAAAAATAACATAAAAGAGCACAAAACACAATATTATTACAACAGAGAGTCAGGATAGTCTGACTTGGTACAGACACTGAATAGCGGTGGGGTAAGACCGGTTTTAGGGGTACCCAAACCTCCCCCTTATCTATCACGACACTCTGGTGTATAAAACACACTAAAAAATTAATACAGCATGATTACCAACAAGATAACAGCCTGCTAGAACTGGAAATTAGGATGGACGGTACATAGTTTAGATAGTAGGTTCAGGGTGTGTCGTTTTAACTGTAAAACTAGCTAAGGCTCCGGTAGCTGCCGGTCGGATCAAAGCTGTCGGAAGCATCTCGGATTGACTGTTATCGTGTGTTTTGATATATTTAGTTTTTCTTGACCATATTAAAAGGGGAGATTTGGAGCTCCAAGAAACTGGTTAACCCCGCCGCATTTTATGCGCCGGTCCCAAGTCAGGAAAATATGTTCATGAATCTATTTGTCTCGGTTACCCCTACCCCAGTTTTTTGTTGATATTCTAAGACAATGTAGTATTCTCTGGATGTTTGTCTAGTAACATACTTGTGATTTTGTGATTTTATTGTAACTTCACTCCATATCTGTCTTTCTTACATTTGTGACGGTCATGTGAGTGAGCTGTTGCCATCATTTGGCATCCGTCGTCGTCGTAAAATTTCTTTAAAGATCATCTCTTCTGAAACTACTGGCCCAATTGAAACAAAACTTGGCAGTAATGGTTGCTAGCTTATCCTCTTTCAGAATTATATCCGATGACACAGGACCCTATGTGAAATTTACTTAAAGGTCTTCTTATCTGAAACCACAAAGCAAATTGGAACAACAATTGGCAGCAATGATCCTTAAGTGGTCCTCTTTCAAAATTATATCCGATGACTCCGCACTCCACCCAAGATGTGCGGCAGAGCCAAACATTGTTTAACATAGGACCCTACTGGATATTTACTTAAAGGCCTTGTCTGAGACCAAAAAACCAATTGGATCAAAAATTTGCAGCAATGATCCTTAAGTGGTCCTCTTTCTGAATTATATCCCATGACAAGGCACGCGATCTAAGATATCCGCCAGAGCCGAACATAGTTTAACATAGGACCTTTTAGGACATTTACTTAAAGATCTTCTTGACAGAAACAACAAAGCCAGTTGTAACAAAACTTGGCAGCAATGGTCCTTAGATGCTCCTCTTTCAGAATTGTATCTGATGACCTCGCCTGGCTACATCAAAAATGGCTGCCAGAGCCGAGCATACTTTTACATAGGACCTTATTGAAAATTTACTTGGATATCTTCTTGTCTGAAACCATTGGAAGAATAAACCGTGCAGCAATGGTCCTTAATTTGTCCTCTTTCAGTGTTGTATCCAATGACACTGAACCGCCTCGGTGGTCTCGTGGTAGCGTGCTCGCCCCGAGTGCGGAAGGTCGCGGGTTCGATCCCCGGCCGGGTCAAACCAAAGACATTAAAATTGGTATTTGCTGCTTCTCCGCCAAGCAGGCGGCATCTAGGAGTAAGAGCAAAGACTGGTCGGCTCGGAGTCAGTATAATGTGTCCGAGTGAGGTGATATGTCTTCCTGCAGACAGTTACCTCGTGAGCTAGCACATTAAAAATCAGACTTAGCGTGTCGGTCTAATACAAAGCAGGGATCATATTCATTATCATATCAACATGTTCTCGTCCTGATATGCACCTGGTTGCCACTGGACGTTAAACAATAATTCATCCATCCATCCAATGACACTGCCCACCATGCAAGATGGCCACTAGAAACAAACATATTCCATCATAGGACCCTATGGGAAAATTCACTGAAAGATCTTCTCGTTTGAAACCAGTGAATAATTTGGCAGAACCAGTGAGCCAATTAGAACTTGACAACAATGTTCCAGGCTGCCAGTCAAAATGGACACAGTGGAACAATTTATTCTGCAGATGATTTCAGGTGAGCGTTACAGGCTCCTGGAAGCCTCTAGTTTTAATCTCAATATTCTACGATGCTCATATAATTATACCTTAGGGGCATATTTGATTGAATTAGTTTTTGTCTTATGTTTAAGGCAGTAATTTCATCATATAATTTATTAGGACACATGTAGCGGATTTTGATCAGTGATCGTTCTTAAGACGGTTTTGGTCTTGCTGTAATCAGAAATACTGACAGTTCATTGAAAAGCACAAATGGGACAACTTGGAAGAATAATGATAGTTAATACATGTATATCGCTTAATAAATTATTTCCTTGACTTTAATTGAAAAGGAACTTTGCAATTTCTTGTTACGGATAAGTTTAACTATTGGTTCCAGTGCTTATATGCTCGTATTTTCCACGAAGGCAGTGTTTTATCTGCTTAACAGACTCTTACGTAAATTACTGTCGTCTGTTGGTATTGAAATAGGGGTCATCAGATCATGACTGAAGGAACTTTATTCCAAGAATGTTATTGCTTGACTAAAGTGAACAATGAGTAACTTAACATATATTGTAAGAGGCTTTGGATACAATATAACCATAGCATGGACTGTACATCCCTTTAACAGTATACACATGCACCTGTTACATGTACCTATCTTGGAAACATAAAACTAACCAAACATATAATCAAATTGTGAATAAATAATTCTAGAAAATAAGAGGCAGGTGATTTGAAATAGAACTGTATGTTTTATTACAAACTGAAGTCAATTAACAATATCTTAATACATGGGCTCAATTATGGTCTGAAATACAAAAAATGTTTTAAACACTGATAAATCAGATTTCCATTTTATCTTTTATTTTTGGATGTTTATGATGAATAAAAAAGAATATATATTGTTTATCTTTTTCTAAATGAAATGCATGTATCTACAATTATTTTTTTTTTTGGTAGATGTAATATGTGTTTTATGATACGAATTTTGATGCAATTTTGATGCATTACCTTGTAAACATCAAAGGAATGCTGATCCAATTCCATCATCAGGTGGGGTCCTTCTTCTTTGGCTGTTTCGGTGCTATTCCGGCTCAGGTGATCAATCTGAACACGGAACCGGATGGCTTAGCTGATATAATGATGTTCTTCTGTCACTGAATAGTAAATGGTGTTCTGTATCCAAGCCCATTATTTAAACTTCTCTTCAAATGTTCATAGTCATTATTACGGTGATGGCACTTCTGCTTCTCTCATACTTCTGTAATAAGCTTCTTCCTCTCTGCTCTTACCACTACCAAGGTCCAAAGAGTCCGCCATACTGACTGTCCTACAAAGCCCCTGCATCCGACTTCGACCGGCAATCACCGCCAATTACCACGTCCTCCATCCCCGCTGCTGGTATTTTGAAAACTGCCTTTCCCCATGGGACCGTCAGTTCCAGCAAGACTGCCTGCCTTTCTTCCCTGCGACTGGCTGTTCTGAGTATCCCCAAGAAATCTGCCGGGTTGTCTTTCTTCTGTCTGGCCTTCACAAAGTTTACAGATATGATGTTCTTCTTCATGTTTCTCTTCTTCCTCCTGGTGTATCCAACTTTGCTGCTATTGTTCTCAATACACTGGCATTGACATGTATATTTACCTACTTTCCATGCTACTGTAAATGCCAATTTAACCAACTTCCCTGCTGTTTCATCCCTACTGCCTTAACATTCCTGCTCTCTTCTTCCATCAAATTTCTTGCTGCACCAATTCCCCCAACTGTTGGTATCTGTTCACCTACTAACGCAAACGTCTCATCTTCCTCAATGACGATATACCAACCTATTTGCCAACTAGCCCTTTTTTTATCATGATTTGTCTCCCTACATTACTTACCGAACCAATCGGGGATCGAACCTGCCGCAACCTTTGGTACAGTAGTCCACCGGTCTACCAAATGTGCTAAAAGAGTACTCCTCTAGCTCAGTTTATTTTTTTTCTGTCATGTTTATGATTATGTGAATTTTGTTTAACTTGTTATATTTTGTGCAATTTATTATTGATAATTTAAGTTAATACAGGAATTTCTTTCATTTTTTTTATTTTTGAGTTGGTTCTCCAGCGAAGTTCCGAAAAAAAAATCTCTCTACGAGAACACCACGAACGAGAAACTAGCAACAGACATTTAAAAGGAATAAACGATTGCGGAAATGGCTATCAGTAAACAAATATCAAATGTTATCTTATATGGAAAATATCGTACCAGATACATGATATTTATGTCTTACCGTGTATTGTATAATTTTTTCTTTCAATATAATACGATATCGAAGTAAACTAGACATCTCTTTGTTTTATATTCCAATATTCATGGTTTTTGATTTTGTTAATTTCTCTCGTACGTCTCCTTAGTTCTATATATTTTACATTCTACTAGGTTTCTTTATCCAATTGTGGTATTGATTTTGACATTACGTTCACATGTTTTTTTCTTGTATTTTTGTCTTTTGTCAGTGGACACGTATAGGACCAGTAGAATAAATCTGGCGAAATTATGCTCATGATCTAAATTTAATGAAGTAATGAAATAGATACATATATATATCATTTTCAGTGTGTCCTAATGGGAGTGCTGTAATCAATACTGGGGAAAACTGTACCGATTGTGAAGATGGGTTTTTTGGACAAAACTGCTTTCAGAAATGTGACTGCAAAGATGAGGAAAGGTACGAAATTATTTGAATGGTTTTGTACTAAATTATAAGACTATTTTCTTGTGTTTCTGTCTTTATTTCCAATTGCATTTTTTTGTTTATTTGGCCAAATGTAATTTACTATTTCAAAATGTCAATTAATTGACCACAGACTTCTTGGAAATAAAACTCAATGTGTTATGTGAATTGGATATTTTTTAAAGATATTATGGTGATTTCTTTCTTTAATTATTTTTTTGTTTGTTATTGTTTGTAGGCATACTTTTAAATATTGGAAGCTTAAGTTGTAGAAGGTCGCTGTTCTCTTGTTTGTTGTTTTATGTTGCAGTTTTGAAAATTACATGGGTTATTTTTTCACTTGCTAAATAAGCTATCTGTACCTATGATTAAAACCAAACCTAGTTGATGAAGTAAAAAAATGTCTTTGTACCAGCAGTTAAGGCATCTAATGAAGTTGTGATCATCTGAAACAAGTATTACAGTGTTGTATTGAATATGAAAATTCAACTCAACAGAATTAATTTGAATACCTAATTCAACTAATATAGGATTTGAGATCTTTTTAACCTGGAAGGGAAATTCACATAACGAACTTTATAGTATTTGTTCCTTGAGACAAATATTAAAATTTTTGTACACTGAAAACAAGTTTATTCTGCAAACTTTGTTTGCATTTGTCGGCCACTTAGCTGTTTGACAAATATGCAGACAAGGTGTACTCACTCAGTGTAAATACATTGGTACTTGTATCACCGTTAAAAATAACCTGAGGTGTGGTTATGAACAAGTTGGCCAAGTCAAAGAGGTATATTTCTTGAAAATCTCCATGACTTCAAGATCCTATTCAAATTAACATCAGTACATATTTATCAAATAAGGCAAGATTATATCCCCTTATTTCTGCGAATTCAATTTCCAGATACCTATATTAACAAAACTACAACAATGTAAATTCCAATACTATTCTTTACGCTGTGTTTTAATTTTAAGTTCCTTTTGCCTAAAAATTAAAGCTTTTCATGCGATTACGCGTCTTATCTAAAACTCTGTCCGATTATTAAAAAACCTCTATTACAAGATTATAGATTTTACAGGCTGCCTAATTCTTTCAAAAAGTTTTATAAAAGCTATCAACATCTTTTAGCTAAATACTCGGCATCAGGAAAAAACACTTTCTACGAGCGGGTTTTTTCCCATTTTCTTTTCATTGTTAAATAAATGCTAACTTCTTGCCATTTAGGTGGTGTTGATTGATTGGTTTATCATGTTTATAAGTTTTGTTGTTTGTTTATAACCTTACCAGATCTTTCAGCTAATCACGTTTTTAGTATTTGATGCACATCTAACAGAACAAATTGTTTTTTTAGGGTAAAATTTAACCTTCTGACCTGATGTTTACAGTTAGTATTTTTTTCATACTTCTGCTATGAAACTTCCCGTGCATGGGTATCCGAGTAGATTTTCTTATATCCCTTGAACTGAGAATTTCACCATTTTCGTAGGATGATATTTTCCTGTCTTGTACAGCGATGCGTGAAAATTATGTTATCATATTTTTATATTTATCGATTTGAGAAACAATTAGATCGCCATCTAAATCGTTACGAAGTAAGAATTTTCTACCGCCTCTCCCGAACCCTAAAATAAAGCACGATTAATACTGAGTATACTGCACAGGCATTTGGGGAATGGATTTATAGTGTGTTGCATCCCCCATTTTATGTGCAACACCATACGACCTTCATTATTTTTCACAATTTTCACAATTTTATCAAAGAAATAAATGCAATATCACAATATTATGCCACAAATCAAATGTTAAACTTATTCAGTCGAAGAAATTTGGACATTTGATTAATGCTATATAATATTGTGATATAACTGTGATTATTTCTTTATTTAAAAAAAATTAACAATGAAAAAAAATAAATCGATCCCAAGTTCCGATTATATTTACGTCTATGTATACATAAGAGCCGTTTCAGATTTTAATTTTGAACTGATATAACACAGTTGTAGCTGTATTGTTTAATCGACAGAATTACATAATAACAATCCAAAGATACTTATATTAGATATAGTTAATTTATACTATGCTGTATACGACGCATTTCAAGTAGTTACCTCTCATCAGCAGCATTAAAACCGAAATATTTGGAAGACCAAAAACCAAACTTATATTAAACAAGAAGTACTCAATAAATATATATAACCAATATCAGGGATAAAAGTCATATAACTTTAATTTAACGAATGCTAAATATACACAGAAGTAATAAATTTATGGAAAGTTCATGACCGAAAGTCAGGTTGCTGACCGGAAGTAGAGATGAAAGATGGAAACATGTCGGATAGGTTCAGTTCGAGTTAATTTAGCATTTAAAGAATTTCAGACAACACCTCCGTCTTCAATCAGTCAAATTTTGATTTGAATTGATTGTGTCTATTGCGGTTGTTACGTGATGACGGCCCAAAGAAATCGAGCCCTAAATTTTAGTAGTATAGATATCGGAGTATTTTTGTGTCTTGTGACATCAACTCTCCCTTCACCTTTGGGCTTCGTGATTTAATTTCTATATAGAATGGTTGCATAATACCTGCAGTTTTAGACTTTTGATTGTCTAAACTTCGGTGGGAGTACCGCGCAGTGGTCGAACTTCGAAAACTGTGATTTAAGCTTGAGATTGTGACGTAAACTCGTCTTTCATTTTGCAATTTTTTAAAGTATTGTCATACATCGTACATGTATGTATATTTGCAATAAGGTTTTCAAAACTTGGGCCCCACAGGGATTGAATTTCGAGAATTGTGAATTAAAGCTTGTGACCTAAATCGTTTTATATTGTTTCCGCTCCCGTGACCCAAACTCCTTGTGATGCATTTTGCAATTTATTTTATTTCTATGTAGTATTGTCAAACAATGTACGTAGGTTTCGTTATTTTGATCTTTTAAAATTTGGGGACCACAGGGGTCGAATTTTGAAATTGTGAATTTAAACTTTTGACCTAGACTCCTCTCTCATTTTTCACCTTACAGCACTGTTATATACTGTATGAAGTTACTCAGTAAAGTTTTAAATTTTTATTTTCAAAAACTAGGGTCCATATTCAAAATAACAATCCAAAGATACTAATATTAGATATAGTAAATTTATACTATGCTGTATACGAGGCATTTCAAGGAGTTACCTCTCATCAGCAGCATTAACACCGAAACATTTGGAAGACCATAACCCAAACTTATTTTAAACAAGAAGTAATCATAACCAAAAATACCGAAATAGGAAGCCAAATTTCAGCTAAGGAGATCTACCATGTGCTATACAAGGAATGAACCCTTAGTATTTCTATTATTTTGGAATTTTGTTAAATACTGGTAATTTCCGTAACAAATCAGTGAATAATCATGTCAGACAAGTCTGACGACTGGGTTGGTGAATACCTTTGGGGACCTAGGATCCACCATGCAGACGCATCGTCCCAGGAGTTTCAAAATAACAATCCAAAGATACTAACATTAATGAACCCTTAGTATCAAACATATGAATTTGTAACTGTTGCACGTGGATACATTATGTGGGGAGTGCAGGAATAGCCGTCGTTTCCGACTTCCTCCATCTAGTATTTTATTATGATCATTATATTTTTACATTTCGGTCAGAAAGTCTAATTTGTATACTGATCAAATTCATTGTCGTTTTTCATCGCCAGATGTGACCAAGTGGACGGCTGTACTATATACACAGAAACAACTATGGGTAAGATAATTTTAATAATTACAAATTCTAGTTGGGAAATATGATGAAATTCAATTATCCTCACACTTTCGAAGATATATTGCAACCCTCTATGCCCGTCCGTCAACTCCTCTTTCCCTTTTGGGCTTAGGGATTAAACTTTACTTGAAAAGGCCTTCGATTCAATTTCTTGGAAATTTATAGAACAGGTTCTAGATTTTTTTAATTTTGGCACTTCCATTAAACATTGGGTTAAAACTTTTTACACTAATATTAAATCATCCGTTACACAAAATTGCTACCTATCTGATTTTTTTTAAATTCAAAGAGGATGTAGACAAGGAGATCCTTTGTCTCCTTATATTTTTTTACTTTGTGCTGAAATATTAGGAATAAGTATTAGTAAGACATAATAGCGAAATAAAAGGTATAACTATAGATGATACAGAAATAATAATTTCACAATATGCCGACGACACTTCATTAATTCTTGACGGTTCTCCTGAATCCTTAGATGCATCTCTTCGCGTGCTGCAAATTTATGCTGATATGTCTGGTCTTAATATGAATCTTGATAAGACTATGGTGGTTTGGATCGGAAAGAAAAAATTTAGTCAGGATACAATGTGTGTAAAGTGGGGATTGGAGTGGGGCTCCAGCAGATTTACATTATTAGGTATTAAATATTCTGTTGACCTTGAAGAAATGGAAAACCTAAATTATAGCTCTAAGTTTAAAGAAATAGATAATATATTAAAAACATGGTACAATCAGATACTCTCTCCGATTGGAAAGATCACAATTATAAAAACATTAATTATTTCAAAATTAAACCATTTATTTTTAACATTGCCAAGTCCTAATAGGATTTTACTAAAACAGTTCACCAACACTTTGTTTTCATTTATTTGGGATAATAAACCAGATAAGATTAAAAGGGAAGTATTAGCTAAACCTTACTCCTTGGGGGGCCTTAAAATGCTGGATATTGATAACTACATAAAAGGGCTCAAATTAACTTGGATTAGAAGGATTTTCAGGAAACATTCCAAACTTAACAAATTATTGTCATTCTCAGAAAAAATTAATATCGATCAGTTAGCATACATTGGTCCTTTTAAGAAAGTCAAAAATCCTTTCTGGCAAGATGTATTTAGTGCCTGGGTGGAACTTCAAAACTGCCAAACAGTTCAAACTGAAACAGAATTTCTAACTTGCTGTATTTGGAATAATGAAAATATAAAAATAGGCAACCAGAAAATCATGTTTAAAGATTGGATTGCAAACAAAATATGGACATTTAATGACTTAATTGATATTGAAGGTAAATTTCTGAATTTTCCCAAATTTAAAGAAATATTTAATGTCAATACAAATTTTCTAATATATCATGGTTTAATTTCTGCAATTAAAGCATATATGAAAGCATTAGGACTCTCAAACAAAGATTTTACAAAACAACATGGTCCAATATTGCCAAAAACTATAAAAATCTTTTTCAAATCAATAAAAGGCTCTAAAGACATGTATAACTCTTTAATCTATAAAGAATCAGATCTGAAATGTGAAGAAAAATGGTCATCAATATTAAATAGAAGTTACAGTTGGAAACAAATCCACAGCCTGCCATTTAATACCACAAGAAGTTCAAAATTACAGTGGTTTCAGTATAGGATAATTCATCGAATATTGGGTACAAATGAATTCCTTTACAAAATAAATATCAAACAAACTGATAAATGTAGTTTTTGTAATGAGGAAAAAGAAACCATTGAACATATTTTTTGGTCATGCCCTGTTATTTGCGACCTGTGGGAGAGACTGAATCAGTGGATTTTTAATCTTACAGAAATTGAATTACCACTTAATATGGAAATTGTTTTATTTGGTCTATTGACGAAAACAGATAAAAATTATATCAGAAATTTAATTATTCTAATAACAAAATTTTATATATATAGAACTAAAATGTGCGAGGATCAAACCAATATCATAGGATTAAAAAATTACATAAGAGAAAATCTTTTGACAGAAAAATATATATTTTGCAAGAATAACACACCACAAAAAACAGATGCCTGCTGGAGCCCCTGGCTTCCAATTCTCAACTAACATGCTACATTATCTGTATATATAATTTTTGTTTGGTAGATTTTCTTTCTCGATCCAGCCATCATTTTGTTATATATATATTGTTTTAAACAAAAATGAAAATACATTGTGTAACTGAATATCCTACATAAACTATCTTATAAAAAAAATGTGTATTGAAAATTTTAATATTATACAATGTAACTGATTTACGTTATCCTGCTCAGAACTTATGAAATATATTGCCTCAATGCTTTGGAATTTTTAATATATATATATATATAAATAAATATGCCAATGAATTATGCAAATCGATGCAAGTATTTATAGACAAAAACAAAACAATCATCTGACAAAATCTATTTAATTAATCAATTAATTTATTAATTTATTTATTTATTTTTATTATTATTTTTATTTTTTTACTTCTTTTGCAAATTTTTTCGTATAACTTTTTTGGGTAAAAAAAAAAAAACAACTTTACTTGAAATTCTGTATATTTGTTTAAGAAATGAATATGTTAATAAACCTTTAAAATTTAAGAGTTTTACATCATGTTAACTACTTTCATAGTATTACCTTTAAATATGAATGATGTATTATATATATGTTGTATTAACAAATACTAACAACTGTATTTCCATGAAATATTACTAACATTAACGAGGCCGGGATAAGGTACCGGTACTTCATGTTTTAGACTAACAAATGTACAGATTTCAATAAAAATATTTAAATTAAAAAAAAATAAACTTTACTTTCAGAATATCATCTGCAAATGCGCAATAACGTTTTAGAATTTTAATTTTCAAAAAATTGGTATGCACAGGGATCAAATGTCGAAAATTGTGAATTTAAGCTATTGACATAAACTCCTCTTTCATTTAACATTTGTGCTTTTTACTTCTATATAATATTATCATACATAATCTGAGATCCGGAAGTGTAATCCTCGTTGTCCTTAGTGCCTTCCTTCGGATGTACACTCCAGTCGTGTAATCTTGGATCCAGAAGTGTAATCCTCGTTGTCCTAAGCGGACTTCCATCGGATGTACAGTGTTATATTTGAAGTGAAGCTAGCACAGCGAAAAAAATTTCATAGGTGATGTTATAAACTGTCATGTTATGGTATGTAAATGCACAATAAGGTTTTAGAATTTGAATTTTCAAAAATTATGGCCTACCGGGGTCAATTGATGACAGTTTGAATTGTGAACCTTTAACATTTTCCATCGGGTTTATTGATTTAATATATGAATGGAATAATTGCATATTATCTGCAGATCCTCTGTAAGGTTTTATATTTTTGACTGGGAAACTGTCCAAACAAGTTGGGGGGGGGGGGGGAGAAGGGAATCACTATCAATTCTGACAGTAGCCTTATACGTAGTTTTATCTGTCAAAAGTTCATTGTAACGCATAAAATGTATTGCAAGCTTTTGAAAGAAAAAATAACTATAGTTAAATATTTTATTGTTACCTATAAAATAATATTTAATAACGAATGGATGGAGGGATGCTTCGGTGAAACACATGCTGTGTAATGGTGTAATGGTTTGGTTTATAGGGCTTTTACACCAATATATCGTCGCTTTCAATTTGTAATAGTGGAGTAAACCAATGAAAAGGGGTTAATGAGGATTGCAATGAGGTTTTTTTAAACTCACAACCTCAGTGTTTAATGGCTATACAAACAAAAACAAACAAACAAATACTTTATTTGCCATCACCGCGCCATTTCTGAATATATATACATGGATATGATATTATTAACTCTGAAACTTGCCCATAATGAAGAAATCAGTGAGGCTACTCAAAATGAAAAACAGTGGGAAAAGTCCACAACTTCGAAGTCCAAGGAAAAGACAAAGTCAGGAGAATGGAACACATCAAACAAACGCGACAAGGATACATATATAACTAAAAGTATACAAAAAATTTATAATAAACTAAACAAAACTAGTACAAGACAGCACAGAAACTAAACACTAGAAATGTGAACTCCCATAAAAAAAAACCGGGAGTGACATCAGGTTAAAGTGATTCCCTCTGAATTCATTCTCCCTGACCGGAGGCCGTTTGTAAAACGAGGATTACACTCTGGATCCAAGATTACAACTTCGGACTCGCACTGAACAGGTAAAATTTTATAATCCTGCAACTTTCCCTATTTACTAGCCAAATAAAGAGTGTCGAATATTTTATCAATATTCTTTTAGGAGCATAATATCTCCTGGTACCCTTGTCTTCATACAATGGAAGTTTGTATTGTGTTCTGGGTCACTGTGTGTATGACGTCATGCTCTCCGTAGATTACGCGCAGAAAATCACCTTTTATGACTTTTCCCGATAAAAGACCAAATTACAGAATAATGTAGCTTAGGTGATTCCCTTTCAAAATTATTTCGGATGACCTGGCTCGCAAACCAAGTTGGCTGTCATAGCCGATCTTGGTTTAACATAAAACCCTTTTGGAAAATTCACCTACAGCTCTACTTGTCTTGAACTACAAAGTCAAACTGACCCAATTGGCAGCAATGGTTGTTAGATGGGTCTGTTCTTATTATTGCCCCATTTATTGTTTTAATTAGTATATAAGCGTCATTAGGGTATTTGTCTGTGTATCTTGACGAAGATTAGGAGAATGGTAGTTATGACGGATTGCTAGTACCTAGAACAATCGGCCACCGCGTCAGGTCGTTACTGAGTAATTGGTAAATCCATACGTCAAGAGACCGCCATGTTACCTCCAAAGATGTGCAATAGCCAGAAATTACACAGACATACATCCAAAGAATTCTGTAATTTCAAAGTAAAGTTAATACAAAAACACTTTCGAAAATAAGTTAAGGAAAATGATATCTGATCTCTATAAATGGAAAAAGTCTTTTGAAAATCAGGATTAGAATGTGGGACATGTAGCAATAAAGGGTTAAAAAATTGGATGAACTATTATTATCTTTTGTCTACTGTTGTGTCTAAAGTCTGTTTTCATGTATCACAAATGGAAAAAAATAAATAAAATGTTGTTTTCATAAAGTGCAAGGCTTTTTTCAAAATTGTCAAAACTATGAAGACATTTTTATTGTGAGGTATCAGTAAATTTAGACTGAAATTACAGACTTATTTTCCCTTTTCAGCAAAGGAAAGGTGTCAGTAAATTTAGACTGAAATTACACTTATTTTCCCATTTCAGCAAAGGAAAAGATGTCAAAGAGAAGTACCCTGAACAGTTGAGTAGTACATTTGCCATCTCTTATATTTTATGAACAGAATAGAATAATTTAACGGTTTATAACTCATCACTTTTAGACCAAAATGTTGAAAACTGGGAAAATAACCCAAAATGTTGAAGGGCAGACCCAAATGTCAAAATGATCATATAAAAAACAAAAACAAAAAACTTAAATTTACAAAACCAGGTGTTATCTACAATGATTTAAATAAGGTTAATAGTAAAGAAGGTGAAACAGCCAAATTGATCACTTTCCTATAAAGAATCCGTGTCACAACACGCCAAACAACTTTAATATTTAGTTTGCCCCCCTCCCCCAATAATAATTCTCATATTATCCTCCAGTGGTGTTTATAATTCCATTTTACCTGTTGGTCACCCAATATATATAACACAAAGACAGCAACCATTGTCAGTCTCGATTTCATTTGGGTTAACATGGCTTGTGTTTGTTTCGTCTTGTTTACCATGTATTTTACCATACCCGCACTTTAGAAGAATTTCGATTTTTAAATCTTGCGCCTACAGAGGTCGAATTTTGAAACTATTAATTTAAGCCCAAGACCTAAACTCCTCTTTTATTAGGGCCAGGTGAGCCATTGACAGTATTTTGCATCCCTCGTCTGTCCGCCATTCCGTCGTTAGAAAATTCATCATCCCCTCTTACATCACATGACCAAATTGTGCAGGAACGGTATACGGACGGATGACTATAACATTTCCTCGTTTCATTTCAATCGGATGAAAAACATTGTCATCAGAGGCAATTCTTGATCCTGATTCGTTAAATTTGAAAATTTCTTCTCTACATTTCCAAATCTTTTCAAACTTTACAGGAATTCTGATTAAGAGACCCTCTACAAAAATTCCTCATTTGGTGATGATCAGTTGGAATGCAAGGCGGCTACGGTAGTATATACTTTGCAATGAAGCCTATGGGAAGTCACTATTTCATTATCTTGTCTGAAACTATAAAGTCAGTTATAGGCAAACTTGTCAGCATTAATGTATTGAAGGTACTTTATAAAAATCCCTCATTACATTTGGGTCGGATGAAAAACATGGCCACCTGAGGTAATCCTTGATTCTGATTTGTCGAATTTTCAAATTTCTTCTACTCTAAAACCACTCTGCCAAATCTTTACAAACTTTATATGAATTCTGATTAAGAGACCCTCTACGAAAATTCCTCATTTGGTGTTGATCAGTTGGAATGCAAGGCGGCTACGGTAGTATATAGTTTGCAACGAAGTCTATGGGAAGTCACTATTTCATTATCTCGTCTGAAACTATAAAGTCAGTTATAGCCAAACTTGTCAGCATTAATGTATTGAAGGTCCTTTATAAAAATCCCTCATTACATTTGGGTCGGATGAAAAACATGGCCACCTGAGGTAATTCTTGATTCTGATCTGTCAAATTTTCAAACTGAAGATAAAGACTTTGATGAAGATGAAACATTTGTTAAGTATATTATTAATTAAAATTCTTGTCTTAGGTGATAAAAGTTGTAATGATTTTATGATTCAATGTCAGAATCGCTAAATGAAGGTTCATTATGTATGCTCACTTTGCCATGGTAATTTTTACGTTTATTAGAACAGGAATTAGTACAATACAGGTATTACACATGTAGTAATGATGTTGAAAATATAAAAATCATAATTTCATTGATGAAATATTTGAAAGAATGAAGAATTGAAGACGAGTTTAACGATTCCAAATGAAAAAATCCAATCACTATCAGCCCAAGTATTAAATGATGAAGATGAGAATAAAAGTTTAGTGATTAGGATATGGCACGCCGTTTTTATATTTATTAAAATTCCAAGATATCTTATTTATTTAACAAGATATCTTATTAAGTATTAAGATATCTTTAATTTTTATAAGATATCTTATTTAATTTGAAACTAAATAAGATATCTCTATAAGTTAATAAGATATCTCTATAAGTTAATAAGATATCTCTATTAGTTAATAAGATATCTTATAAAGTATATAAGATATCTTATAAAGTATATAAGATATCGTATAAAGTATATAAGATATCTTATAAAGTATATAAGATATCTTACTTCTTTATAAAGATATCTTTTAAACACATACTTTATTAGATATCTTATATACTTTATAAGATATCTTATGAACTAATAGAGATATCTTATTAACTTATAGAGATATCTTATATATTTAATAAGATATCTTTATAACCAGTTAACCAGTTAAATAAGATATCTCTATAAGTTAATAAGATATCTCTATAAGTTTATAAGATATCTCTAAGTTAATAAGATATCTCATTTAGTTTATAAGATATCTTATTAAGTAAATAAGATATCTCTATTATTAACTATATAAAAGATATCTCTATAAGTTAATAAGATATCTCTATTAGTTAATAAGATATCTTTTAAACTAATAGAGATATCTTATTAACTTATAGAGATATCGATATCTTATAAACTAATAGAGATATCTTATTAACTTATAGAGATATCTTATTAACTTATAGAGATATCTTATATATTTAATAAGATATCTCTTTAAGTTAATAAGATATCTCTATAAGTTTATAAGATATCTCTATTAGTTAATAAGATATTTCATTTAGTTTATAAGATATCTTATTAAGTAAATAAGATATCTCTATTATTAACTATATAAAAGATATCTTATAAATTCATAGAGATATCTTATATTTTAAATAAGATATCTTATATATTTAATAAGATTTCTTATATATTTAATAAGATATCTTTATACACATTTTAATAAGATGTTTTATTTATATATAAGATATCTTATTTAATAAATCAGATATCTTATTTAATATATAAGATATCTCATTTTATTATTAAGATATCTCAATTAGTTTATAAGATATCTTATTTAACTAAATAGGATATCTCGAAATTGAATAAATATAACTACGGCGTGCCATATTAGGATGCTAGAAATTGAAAATTCGTATCAGAAAAGGCTGAACGAAGTTAGGGCAAATGAAATCAGCACATGAAAAGTATCTAATAAAACAGAAGAATGAATCAAAATCAAAGTTAGAAAAGCAGAAGAAAGCAAGAAACAGGAACAACCTGTGAAGGATCTAACAAGAGATATCAAAACTGAAGACGTTCAAATAAAAGATTTTTTTTAAAAAGTTCAGATACAAATGAATGAAAAACAGTTGGATAATCATCACATTGAAGACTCGGAACGCACATCAGGGAGTTAGAAAAGAGATATACTTAACCAGAATGCAGATTTTTTTGAAGTTATTGACGCACTGCAATCAAGACTTGCCTCTTTTGAAAATTCAAAAGGTACACCTAACCAAACAGAACCACCATTATATGCTGATAAAGTACGTTGTCAGAGTAACCAAAATGCAGGTCACATTAAGAGAATGGACCTACTAAAGTCAAGAGCTGTCTATTTTGAAAATTCAAAAAGTACTAGCCAAAAATCAGAGTTACCAATGGTACATTGTCAGAGTAATAGACAGGATGCAAATGCTTCGAATTCAAATATTTTAATCAGTTGAACGATATAGATCAATACGACGGAAAACCTATTGAATCTACAGCTACACATTAGTCTTATCTTTAAATCCATGGAAACATCGAATAAAAACAAGGAAAAGTTTTACTTGTTAGAAGTTCCAAACTAGATGTAAATCCTAGTTAACTTTCCACTGATGTAGACAGTTTTAGATATATGTAATGATTTGAACGTTCATATCGATATATCCAAATATCGTTCGGTTATCATTTATGTAGGGGGAAATTACGTCACCTCGAATAAAAGATATTCGACAGTTAACATGTATCTACAAAGATATAATTAAATAATTGAAAAGTGAAAACTGTAAAATTTAGGTACCACTATGATGTCAGAAAATATAACGAAATGCCATGATGAAAATGTGTCTCATTGATAATGAAGAGTTCTACTTTGACTGTAGCAACGACTTAATAACCCATTTATATTGGTCTGATGGTGTTCATTTGAATAGGAGGGGTATTGTTTATTTCTGAGAAAATATAGGTAAAATTGTTACTTTATTTTCAAGAGGTCATATTTCATTTAAACAAAAACCCGTGTTTTAAAATAATAACGTATTTGAATGTATGTGGGATTAATTAAAAATTATTAAACCCTGACTTTATAACTTTCATCAATAGTCATGATCTGTATATTTTCGTAGAAACGAAGACTGATGACGAAATTAAAGTACCAAGTGAATATAGTTTTTTTTTTTAAAACACAGGAAATTAATCAACAAAATATCAGGGGGCAAATATTATTTTACAAGAAGAAATTGTCAAATTTGTTTAGATTTATCACCTCTGAGTTTGAGTTTGTACAATGGATAGACGTTGCTAGCGAAACGATGAACACATTTTATTGGAATGTATTATATTCCACATGAATCTTAAAGTTATTCTTCAAACGAATCTTTTTCAGAAATTGAGAATGAACTAACAAGCTATTTAAATCACTAAAAAATATTGCACTTATCGGAGGTTTCAATGCCAGAATCTCTACTGAGTGGGATTTTGTAATACCAGATGATTATTTTTAGAATTTCATCATGTTTAATATGACTGTCTCGATCAAAACTTTTTACACATCTTTTACTAGAAGAAAGAAACATCCCTTTAGATAGGTTTAGCAGTGATTGTGGTAGAATTAATTATTATGGTAATTTTTTATTAGAACTGTGTAAAAGATGTGGTATTTTTATATGCAACCGTCGTATTTTCTCAGATTGTTATTTAGGTCGTGCTACCTGTAAGGATTCCAGACCTTGTAGACTATTTTATCTTCACCTTCAATATTTGATTATGTAACTGATTTTGGTATAGATAGATGATTATAATCCAATGTTTTCAGATGTTCATAGTAGAATATTTTTCTCCTTGTCGTTTAACATGTGTTGTAAGTTCAAAACTGATACCACACTAAATAACTCAAATGAGACGTGTACTTAAAATGGGATCCCATTAAAGCAGCCAATTTTATTCAAGAATAATTTGCAATGCAATTAATGATGATTTAAAACACACCGAACAACAGCTTGATAGGAACAATGTTACATTCGAACAGGTTAACAGTCTGGTCAATGATATTGGACATTTGCTAATTAAAACATCAGAAGAAGAAGTAAATAAGAAAAAACCAAGACCATTATTTCCCCATTCCAGTAACAATAAACCATGGTTCAATATATGTCGAGAAAAAAGAAGTCAGTTTAACAATGCCAGAAACTTGTATAATAAATGTAATCCGTTGCTAACAAAAATTCATCCTCCCAAGTCAGGGTTTGGTATCCACGTTCGTTCTTACAAACTCATGACAACACTCATTCATATTTAGCGGGTCGAAAATATCGTCGCCTTGTGTGTCACTTACAAAATTCTACCTACGACGCAAATATATTCTCTTTTTAGCTGGAAAAGCAACCAATAAAAGTCGTTCATTTCCAACCCGTAAAATATGGATGAATGTTATCAGGGGTTGTAGGAACGAACGTGGATACAAAACCGTGACTTGGGAGGATGACAAAGAGTCTGTAAACATGAAAGCAAAAGAATATCGCAAGGTTATGAATATCAACTATCAAAAGAAAAGTGTTCAAATGAACTAAGGGCACTTTCAAAAAGTTATAGAAGATGATTCTGGAACACGCTAAAGAAATATTCTGGCAATAAATAACAAAAACCAACTATTGACATTAATACATTCTTCGAGTATTTTAAAAATCACAGAATATAAAAAGGAAGAATATTTAAACAATGACATAGCCATCAATGAGTTCTGCAGTGACCCTATTTGTGATGAAATTATAAATGGGCATACATTATATCTCAGAACAAGATGTTGTAGGTGCCATTTAGAATATAGCAAAGTGCTCTCGACCAATGAAATTGTAGGATTTGATAGTTCTTAATTGTGAAGAATCAATGTAAAACATGTTCTTAGTAAGGGATTATCCTATTGTTTTCTTACCATTCAAAACAATGAATTCCTATAAATGAGTTCCAACTGCCCCGAAGCACATTTATCACCTTACAGAATTTAAAAAAATTTAAATTTGATTTGAAAAAAAAGTAATAATGAAACTGTTCTAGTTTTTAAGATCGGTAATGTTGAACTTTAAACACGACATAAGACCAATACGAAAAAGAAACATCTCATTAATTAAATTTACCTACATCTTTATCTAAAGGCATTAATACTTCTAAACTCAGATAACTTGACCCGCGGCTGGTAAGAATAGACATTTCAAGTATTCCGATGTAATTAAAACAGGAGGTAAAATTAATATTGGAATTTAATATATAAAATTTAAATTTTAGATAATTACTTTATATATGAAGTAGTATTTTAATTATGTATACAGAAGGCATTCCCTGTGTAATAAAATATAGGTTTAACTCATATTTAGAAATATATTGATTTCAACTGTAAATAAACAAAAAGATCATTCCTTATTTAAATGTTACATGTTTTACATTCATACTCACAATAAGGAAACACCATCGCATCGTACTGTTGTGTCTTTGAATGTTTAAAATGCAATGATTTAAAATTTCCCAAATTATTAGAAATGCCTTACATCACTACGACTAATTCATCAATGAAATGTCTAAAAGGAAATCATGATTAACTATAAACCTTGCACTGACATTGAAAACAATTATACTTAATTAAAACCAATCAAGCGGTCATTTGAGCCTTGAGCACTTTACAATATTGTAAGTTTGTAAGAGAATGATAATCCCTTTCTTCATGATAAGTACTCGCTAACGCTCGTACTTAATCATGAAGAAAGGGATTATCATTCTCTTACATATACTAAGAATTTGAAAAAAAAATCACCAGGAACAGACGGAATATTAAATGAATTTCTATAAAAAAAAAAATCCAATCCTACACTAGCATCAATTTATTGTAAACCTTTTAATGAAGTGTTTGATTCGGGAATTATACCCGATTCTTGGACAACTGGAGTAATTATACAAGTGTTCAAAAATAAAGGTTATATGACAGATCCTAGCAATTATAGACCAATCAATTGTCTTGGTAAATGGTTTACTTCTATTATCAACAACAGCTAGTTGAATTTTCTTTAAAATTAGATATCTCTCATGTCTGAGAATAAAGCTGGTTTCCAAAAGGGATACTCAACAAATGATAACAGGGGTTAAACATGCAGGGAGAAAGTTTGCATCCTTTTCTTTTCTCGATATTTTAATTGATTTAAAAGATTATTTCAGATATTTGGAAGGAACGTCTTGAGAAAATGTTAAAGAAAAAATTCAAAATTTATATAATATGGTCAAATATAATCTTTTTACTTTAAAATCTGTACAAATTTACAAATAAAAAGTAACAGAACTGATAGGGAGTGCTATAGGAGCATATGCATTTTCTACATATGCATCATTTAGAAAAGACTTTGTTTAATGGGGGCAGCCATATTGTGCTACATACTAAGGCTAGACAAAGTTTCGTTCGCCGGAAACGGAAGTACGTAAAGTAAGGGAAATAACTTGCTTCAAATGATAATTTTAGAATCAGAATCGTGATACCGGAAATGAGTTTCTGGAAAGGGCTATTCAGCTGTGCTCGCATCATTTTCGGAGATGTTCTTGTACCAAAAAGATTCATATCTGTTTATAATAGTTTTCTTAACATCATTAATTTGGATATTTTCCAAGTCATTTATTCCAAGTTGTTGTGATAAAAACTTTACACCACTATACCAACAATTTACATTGTTTTCGAACAATTCTCTATTCGTTAACAAAGCTTGATATAATAAACTATCTGTATCCATGTGTACAATTCTACTATAAAACTTTAAAATGCAGCATATAATATCTTCTGCTTTTGATCTTCTACCCAATCCACCTATAACAGCCATATTTGATGTCTTACTATGAACACCAAGAATATATTTATAAAATGTGATGCTTAATTTGTCACGGTGTAAAGATTCATAAACTTTCTCTATCTTAAAATCATCAACTTTTTTAATGATAGACGTTGATGGAATACATGTTCCCCATATTTTACTACTGTATAAAATGATAGGCTTTATAGTGTGATCAAATATATATAAACTAGTGTTAACATTTGGCTGAAGATTTCCAAGAACAAATTTAAATCCTCTGTTATATAAATCATTTTAGCATGGTTAAAATTTCCTGATGCATGAAAAATAATTCCCAGATACTTATATCTCTGAACATTATCAATAAATTTTTTTCCAAATGTAAATTTGGTTTTCAATAATTTCCGCTCTTATTGAATACAATCACTTTGGTTTTTTTTTCAGTTTACATTTAGACACCATGAATCACAGAATTTCTTCAATTTATCTAAACATAACTGTAAGCCTTCTTTTAGAAAATGAAAGAAGTACTACGAATCAGCGTATAATAAACAAATTAATGTACAATTATCAATGGTTACGCCATCACAATCATCATCAAAACATTTTGGAAGGTCATTAACAAAAGTTTTAAACAAATTAGGACTCTTAACGTGTCACCTTGTCGCACACCTATATCTGAGGTAAAAGACTTTGTTAAAAAAAATTCCAAGTCGAACTTTTAAATAGTTCTGATTATACATATTCTTGATAACTCTATAGAAATTTCCACCAATACCAATATTTGTTAATTTAAGAAATAATGCATCATGTAAAACGGAATCAAAGGCTCTTCGGAAATCTACAAAACATGAAAAAAGTTTTGATTTCATTCCTTTAGTGTATTTTTCGATTAATGTTCGTAATACAAACATGTGATCAGAAGTTCTGGCCTTTTTCTGAAAGCCTATTTCTGTACGATCGATGACACTGTTTTGATCTTAGTATTTATCTAATCTTTATATAAAATGGTGTTGAAAAGTTTTGCTGTACAATTTAAAATTGTTATTCCTCTGTAATTATTAGTATCATAAATACAACCACTTTTCTTAAATACAGGACATATACATGATTCCCTCCACATGGAAGGGTATGTACCATCTGTAAGTACGTTATTAAAAATTCTATGTAAACAAGGTAGCAAACTTGAATCACAATGCCTCAACATTTCGTTTGAAATGCAATCTAAGCCAGTGGCTTTGCCATTTTTTTAAAGAGAATTCATAGCCTTCGAAATTCCAGGCTTAGTAATCAAGTAATCTAGACAAGTGAATGAAACACCATCTTTCTCTGCACATGACAGAAGATACTTTATCTTAAACAGTTGCTCGTGAAATTTTTCCGCTACTTTGTTCAAAATGTCAAAGTGTTTAGCCCACTCACTAGGCTCAATAGTAGTATGTTGTTTATCCCTTTCTTCGTTTTTTAATTCGTTTAATAACTTCCAATTGGAACTAGGATAATTCTCATAAAGGCCATTTATTCTGTCTATCAAACAATTTCTAAACTTTCTAAACTCTAATTTACATTGTTTACTGTACAACTTTCTACTGCGAAAGAAATTTCCCCTAATAAAAGGATCATTTGGGTACTTAGCCAAAAGCTTCCCTTTTTGATCTAAAGATCTTCGCATTTTTTTTGCGATAATTCTGCTGCCGACAAAACTGTTACAGTAAATTTGTTAACCAAAACAATTGACATCACAGTCTTGAAATATCATGTAATTTACTCTGAATTAAATATGAATTTAGAGCATTTACAAATGCAACTGGTGACATATTTTCCCATTTAAACTGATCAGGAAATTTGTCTAAATGATCAATGTTTACATCAGTGTTGACATTTGGTAATAATTGCAATGAAATCATTGAATGATCAGAGAGCCTTGGAACAACATCTTGTACATGAAAATATAATACATCTGAAAACATTTCATCTGATACAATACAATAATCTATTACACTATTCCCATTGAACTAATATAAAGTATATTTTCCTTCTAAGACCATTCAAAATTAGGAGTCTGCTAGATATACATAAAACTAGTAATTCTTTCCCCCTATTACAAATCTTCACATCTTGGCTTCTTCTAAAGTTCATTATATTATCTGCTACGTAATCATCAAATATAGGCTTTGAATCATCAAGTTCAAAAGTATAATATACATTATAGTCTTTCATTTTTTTGGCCATTTTATAATATTATTAACATATTTTCTTCTAATAATAATTAATAACTTTGAGAAAATATCCTTGTGAAATTGAATTTCATTCGTTCCAAGCGGGGAACTATTTTGCAAATTGAATAGACAAGGGATAACGTTACAGTTGTCATTTCATTGTGCTGTTATTGCAAGTATTTCCGATTTTGTTAACTTTGGCGTTGAAGGTATTGTACGTCCCAATATAGTCCCAATATAGTCCGCGGTGAATGAAAGGCGCTGAAGGCAAGGGTTATTTGTGGAACTATGTGATTCCCTCTGTATTCTTTCTCCGATTACACTCCGGATCCCAGATTACTGATTTAATCCCGGTATTTTGTGGGAATTCACATTGCAAGTATTTTACTGTGTGTCCGACATACTTCGGTAACTGATTTTTGTATGAAATAATATGGTTTCAGAACAGTTTTGTACATATCAAATAACAATTAGATACGCCCGAATGCCAACAATGGTCGAACTTTTGGAAACAAATCTTGACCATATTCAGCAACGTCACTTGTGGTTACGTCATATATAACGTTTAAATCAAAAATATGGAAAATCATTTGTCATAAAATATTTGAGGCATTTCAGCAGAGGAAAAGACAGTAATTGATTAAATATAATGGTAATAAAAAATATTTTATAAACGATCCTTGAATTTTAAAGAAATATTCCCGAAAACGGCTTGCCTTTTAAAATAAGACACAGCTCAGTTTCTGTATTGTAATGTTCTAATTCTTTTTAAATTATTATGTTTTTCGTTCTTTAAATTATTCATGTATCCGTGTGTTATTTGTATATTGTGTTGAATTCTCAGAACAAAAATAACCCGTAACAAAATCATCAAGGTATTTATATATGTATGCATTGGAAATATTTTTATTTTTATTTTGCAGATTATCACAATAGTCAGGCAGAGTTGATGACGACGTTGAGTATCTCCGTCGCGGTGATTTCTCTTATTGTGGTTTTGATTATTACAGTTGGAAAATGGTATGTTTTCTATGTTTTGTATTTTAGAACTTTTGATTCTAACGAGCTTTTGAAAATTTTGCCATGCTTAGGTTTCGATCAAAAGTTTACATAATATAAAGCTAATACAAGTGAGAGAGTCTTCAACAGACTTTGGCATCGCTTGTATATTGAATATTGGTTTTCTAACTACTCAATAATTTATTATATACTTAACAGAATTATTAAATTACATCCGTTATTTGTAGTTTGACTCTCTGTCATTTCTGGTATTATTTTGAATACTTGTATGTTAGTTTAATAAAGCTTAATTAACGATGATAAATAGTTTAAACCTACACCCAACCTATACACTTACCACACTCACTAAGCAGGGTCCGTTCTTCATTCCTTTGGTATTTCCACAAGAATTAAGAAGTGGACCTTCGTGCTCTTTATTGGATTCCTAAACTACATAAGAATCAGTTTAAACAAAGGTTCATTGCTGGGCCAGCTAATTGCTATACAAAAACTCTTTGAAAAATTTTAACATTCACATTGACATCTAATAAAAAGCGCCTTTAGAATTATTGTTAAACAGTGGCGTCAATCAGATGTGGATTCTTAAAAACTCAAAAAAAATACTGAAATATCTAAAATCTAAATCTTTTGCTACATGCAACGGCATAAAAACATTCGAGTTCTCTACACTTTACACTACTATACCACATTGGCAGTTAAAATATCGATTGAAAGAACCAGTTCATCAATGTTTATTGAGAAAATTGGCATACGCAGGTATAAATTTCTAGTTTTATGTTGAGAAAAAGCTTATTTCGTGAAGAACCATTTTTATTCTGACAAAGAGTATTCTGAAGATGGAATTACAACATTTTAGATTTTCTCATAGACAACATGTTTGTTGAATTTGGCGGTTGAACCAAATGCGCTCTTCTTCAAGCCAGTCCTTTTTCTGTACTCTTTAATTTCACTTTTCGTTATATAGATGACGTGTTGTCGTTAGATAACGACAAATTTCAGGACTTTCTACATCTCATCTATCCCAGTGAGATTTAAATTAAGGATACTACAGATACATCGAAATCCGCTTCATATTTTGATTTTTTTCTTGAAATAATCAATGAGGGACATTTGAAGACAAAAGTTTATGACAAACGTGATAACTTCAACTTTTATATTGTTAACTTCCCCTTCTTGAGTAGCAATATACCAGCATCGCCTCCATATGACATGCGTGAGTTACCATGCCTTTAGACAAAGAGGATTACTGCTGTCGCAAAAGCTTCTTAACCAAGGTTTTATCAGGGATAAGTTGATGTCATCACTTAGGAAACTTTACGGTCGTCATCACGAATTGTCCCAATATGACTAAGATGACGTTGGACCTGTTCCCACTGTCGTAACATTTCATGTGCCTCCGTCGATTTGTGACTATTATCGGATTGACTTTGTTGAACTTCACGACGGGTGCCGTATACGGAGCAGTAACTTCCCGGGTTTGTCTGTCTAATGGGTTGCGTGTTCTTGATTTGCTCTTTAGGAATTTTTGTCCTCTTTTAAGAAAATCCTAAAATTTTAGAGCGTTATAAGGTTCTGTTATAGGTAATTCCCCAATCAGATATAAAAAAATATATAGCCTTATAAAAAAATGGTATATTTGTCGTGTCTTCTCGAACAAAGTTAATTAACAAATAAAAAAATTATGTGGGTATTATGGCATTTAGACTTTCAAAATTCAAAAAATCCATTCTACGAAATTAGGTTTGCAGAAAGTGGATATAAATTAATATGCTGAACATAAAACTGAAGAATCGATTAACAATTCCATCACAATTACAAATACATAAAACGATATTCTTCAGTGGTGTAGCTAACCATGTTTTAACGTGGAAGCACAAACGTCAAGAGGTTCCCAGTATAGGGCAAAATTCTTGTTGGAGATCAAGGAATTTGTTTTTGACGAGAGAAATTAAAGGATGTAAACTTAAATAATGTCGTTCTTTTCAAATGTACAGTTTTAAACGTATGAAAAAACCTTTTCCACAAAGGTGGATAAAAAAATTATAAATTTTTACATATTATTTAATATTCTTGGTAAAAAGGTTAAGCATCATTGAATAAGATTTTCCATTACAATTGAATTGCTTTCTCTATCAATATTTTTCACCCCTCCTTCTTTTACTGATCCCTGAAGGGCATATCGGGTGCTTGAAAAATCTTGGGAAGTCAATATACCACTCTATTTCAGTGAAAATGCTAATTTCTGAAATGTAATATCTTACCAAAAATTTTAATTTAACACGAAATTGCTCACAGTTCCTTTGTTTTACTACCATGAGGGCGTTTGTGTAGTAATATATATAAACTGAATGCAATAAACTGAAACTACTGATTGAACTTAGTACACTACCCTGCTCAATTTTAAAATCACATAGAAAAATGGGAAAATGGTACCTGACAAAATAGAACCCAGCTTTCGAAGTTATAATATCAGTATGTATTAAAAACCTTTGATCAAAATCATTGAAATTTTAAATTTTATATTTATTTATTTTTCGTTTAAATATATTTTAAAATTGAAAATTTGGATTTCGATTCGAAAATGTTCACGTGGTAGCAGAAAGAATTACGCAAAGGACTAGAGCCACTTTTCACTCATACATGTAATTGATTTTTTAATCTGAAATATTTACCTACTTTTTGTAGGATTTTTGTATGCAATGAATTTTTATACCAACAAACAAAAATTCTATGCTTAATTATTAATAAGTTTTCTACCCTCAGAGATGGTGTATATAGGTGATTTGGGTAAATTTGTATCCCTTTTTAGAATATTGCCAAGAAAGACATTCAATTCTAATGTTATATGAAAAAAATTAGTTTTGGTTCTGTTATCCTTCATAAAGACGAAACTTTGGCAAATTGTGTTAAAACTGACTCCCAAAAGCCAGAGCAAAGAATTATTTAGTTAGGAGGGCTGCATCTGTTTCGACTCTTCAGGATAAATATAGATGTTGACTGCCTGAATGAATTCATCTGATTTCACTTGCTTAATACCTCATTTTAGTGGCAAAATGATATGTTCATCATTATTATTATTTTAGGTACAGCAAAATGATGCAGACAAGGAAAGGTGTGATTGATACAATAACTAAAAGTAAGTCAATCTGTTTCAAATGATTTTACGAAAGGTTTTGCCATCATATGGTATTTTGGTATTATATTTTCAGTTTCGCACCAGAAACCACAGTATACATGTATGTAGGCTTTTTACTTGACGTTTGTCATTTAGTGAAGGGTAAACTTCATTAAATTAAAACACAAAATAGGAGTTGAAGGTATATGTTTAGCATTGATTAGCAGTTGACCATTAAAAGATACTCATCTTAACAAAGTATGTTTCAAATTTTAACAAGATATATTGAGCACATCGAAGTCTACACGATTTTTAATTTACCCAAAAATTGTTTATTTTGTGATTTTTCGTGCACATTTGATTTTTTACGGACAAGGCGACATAACTCCAGAACAACATCTGACTTTTATACGGTAACAGTATAGACATGATAGAGGAGCCTAAGGAAATTTCAGTCTAGTGAGTCTTTTTAGCAACTTCAAACTTTGATCACAGATACAAAGAACTTGGCAATATTTTGTAACCATTTTTCACCATTTTAGTAAGGATGATTTAAGTTTTTTAGAATAATTATGAATATTTACCCTGGAAACAATAAGAAAAATGTGTTCATGTATTTATTAATAAAGTTTCATTTTTTTAAGTAGAAAGGCTAATGTATGGTTTACTCTCTCCAAAGCAACCGTTTTAATCAGCTCCATTCAAATTAGTTCTCGCCGTGATGTTGGTTGCAATATCGCCAGATATTTAATCAATCAATCAACCAAAGCAACCAATGCAATTGAGTTCATTCAACTCAGGTTTTCTATGATTATTTCTCAGAACTGACAAATAATTCACATGATAAGGATTCAAGCAAAACAAACCACAAAGATTTTTTAATCAGTAATGCTTCATCAGAATGAGAAGATCACTTCCATAGTTTAATGTTTGCACATATATACTGAATGTTCACAGATATTGTAGGAGGTCAACAAACCTGGTTTCAATAAAAATGGGAATCAAAGGGAAAGATAAGATAAACAGATACAAAGATAACAGGAAAATGCTTAAAAATGCTAACAAATGTCTCCCCCTCTTCTTTTTCCATGGGAAGGCATATTATTTTATAATAGTTTGTGATTGCAATAACTCCGACATTGGATGAAAGAAATGTTGACTGATAATTGTGATTACAAACTCCACATTAGAATGAAACGAATTGTTGCCTACCATATGTAGATGTACAACACATAAAGGTTTTTTCTTATCAGATTGATTTTTTGTTGGGGGGTTCCCGTAGCTAAGTATGGAATTTGTCATTACTATATATGGAAAGACTTGAAAAGCAAATCTCATAAATTTCTGCATACCACAATTAGTGGCGCAAGACTGGAATTTATTCTTGATGTTAACATAGACAATTTTTCATTAACATGTTCCAGTATATTTATGTATGCCCCATCCTGGTACTTTATTTAATGAAGAATGATAACAGAAGAAAAGGTGTAAAAAAAAACTTAACTTATGAGAATAAGTTTTAACAGTGATAAAAACGTCTGTTGTAGTTATAAGGTATCTTCTACATTTTAATTACAACAAAACTGTATTATTTCTATGGATTTCTGCAGCCCAATATATACCTACTTTGTTAATCGCTTTTATAAAATTTAGTAGTAAAAACTGGTTCATGATATGCTGAATTTTTTAATTTTATTGAAGAATGCAAAGACAAACAGTTAGAAAGAAGCACCAACATCTATGGTTCATACTGTAGTAAATCGTGTACAAAAAACAAAGAAGAGTATGATTTTGATAGTGATGAATTTGAAGAGGAAGACGCATACTCTGAAATCCGTACCTCACAAATGATCCCGATGACAACCTTTCCTGTTAAATCAGAGACCATGGATCAATACGATAAGTATTCCCAGTATAACACAGATGAATACAACCACCTCAACCAAATGGGAATAAAACGTATTCCTGGCCAGCAGCAAAGCAAAGAATATAAGTATGCAAAGAAGAATGATGCGAGACGCCTTCTTACTTTCGAAGATGAGTATATGTGACTTGAATGCAATGAAGTTGCTTCGAGACAAAAGACTTTTATTTATTCAAAGTGTTTCCTTTTTGTGAATATTTGAATGCAAAATTACTTATTTTATTTTTGTTTTTTGCTAACATAGTTCAAAGGACCAATTGAGCTACTAAACATTCCTTAAAACATCTCACCTGAAACCACTGGCCAAATCTGGACAAATTGAAACCAAAATATAGTGGAATGGTCCTTGGTTGTTCTTGAAAATGTTAATTAAAATTAAAAATTCAACACAAAATATTTCAAAATCTTCTCTTCTGGAAACACTGGGCCAATTTTAGACTAAACTTTGGTGGTCTTCTTTCAAACTATAATCCAACGACCTGCAATCCCAGCTAATACAGCCAGCAAAACCAAACATAGTGTAATATAGAACCTTTTGGTAATATTCATTGAAAGATCTTCTTGTCTGAAACGACTGAGCTAATTGGAACCAATGTTGGCAATAGTAGCCAACAAGGTGGTCTTGTTTGAAAATTATATTCCATGATTCTGACTGACATTTACGTTGGCTACCTAAGCCTATACATATATTAGTTAACATAACATTGATAAACAGAACCCTATTGGAAAGATCTTCTCTGAAGCTTGGCAGCAATATTTCTTCGGTGGTTCTCTATCAGATTTGTGCTCGATGACCCGGACCACCAAAGCCAGACTTAGTTTCATAAAGGACCCTATAAACAAACAAACAAACAAACAAACAAATATGTTATTGCCAATCAAAGGCGCCTGTGAAGGCAGAGCAATTGACAGAAATTTAAAACAATAGATTACATTGATTTGTATTGATTATGACAGCAATAGTGAAAAAAATACAAGGTATACAAGAACATTTACTGACAATCTTCTTGTCTGTAATCACTTAGCTAGTTTGAATTAAACAATGTAGCAATGGTCCTTATATGGGCAAGTGAAATCAATATTAGCGATACAGTTTTGTATAAATTTCACTTAAACTTTTTTGTAAATAATAACACGTCATTTCATTGACAACTTTTAGAAAGTGAATGACTTTCTAATTAATAGCCGTATTGTAAAAAGATTCAATTTGTCACTTAAAAATTTCTGTATAGGTTTTTTTCTTCGTTAAATTGTAACATTAAAATATCATTTCCTATGATAAAAAGGGATAGTATTTTGTCTAATCATTGTGTTGCCAAATAAAATTGAAAACAAGGAAGGAAGTGATTACGAAATTGGCATGAAAAGTCCCCATTTTACATATTGATGACCAATTAAATCAAGCATTTATTCGATCATTTTGAGGATATTTTTCAGAAATCACGTATTAAAAACAATTTTATATTCACCAACTAGTATATTTTCTGTGAATGTATAAACTTTGCACTATGTTTCCAGGAAAAAAGAGTTTTATAAATTACAAATAATATTTTTTTGAATATTTTTATCATGACATTTTATTATCCAAATTTAAAATGTGACAGATAGAAACGAGTTTCATTTTTGTACGTTCAGGGGGTACAGAAATAAATTCGAAAATCTGTAGTAGATTAATTTACAGATTTCCATTTTATAAAAACACAGAAAATTCAATATCTATGAGTTAACAAATGTAAATATTTAATAAATTGATGTCTCTCTTAAAGAAGATGTTGTATCTTATTTAGTACAAACATTAAATGGTGTAGACTAAGCATCACTGAGAAAATATCCTTTCGTAAAATATGTAAGCATCGCATAGATTTTCTGCCTAGTCCCACCCCGGAAATCGGAAAATTGGAACAAAAAGTCAATAGTCCTATATATTTACAGTTAAGACCACAATAATTAATGTTTAATCAGAGTATGACAGTACTAGTTACAAAAAAAACAGAAATATCTGATACACAAATATATATTTCGCAAAGCGATAGCACTGATGTAGGATCTCAGTGATCCAAAAATTCTGCTAAGTTTGAATTATTGTGATAATTCATAATTTAATTTGTTTTATTTTGATGTTGTTTGGCAACTTTTTAAACGTTTATTTATTTTTTAGTTTGCATTGCATCGTTAATTTATTATCGGTCCAACATCTAGTAAGTTCGAACGTTGGTTATTACTTTAGACGTATATATATATATATATATATATATATATATATATATATATATATATATATAAACGTCTAAAAAGTTGCAAAAAAATCAGAATGAAATATTTCATGATTTCGGACTCATCAGTTTTGCTCAAAATATCAGAAGCTAAAGACATTATCCAAAACGACGAAGAACAAATTTAAAAAAAGAAAAAAAAGCGACATGTTCAAAAGGGTGAAGCCAAAACCATCCCACGACAGAAGATAGCCATTCTTTCATCTTGTGTTTATTTGTTTGATTATTTATTTGTTTATTGTCTTCTTTTTATTTAATCATTAGTTTCTCATAAATGTTTGAAAAATGCTCTTTCTTGGTTTTTTGAACCCCGGACACATACGTCTTTTATTTCAAATTGCCACTTATTAATTATGAAACTTATAAACACAAAAGGACTCTAGCAAATGAAACCTTGAAAGTTTGGAAATGCAAGATTTTAAATAAATAGAGGCGGTTGGGAACGACAGACAACTCAGCACTTTCCATATGTTACATCCGTGTCAAATACTGCAGTACTTCAACAACCATGCATGTATGTTTGAGTAGGAATCTTTGAAATATTTTAGCGTATGTTTCTTGATAAAAGTTTTGTACTAAATAACCACAGAGAATATAATTACACAGAAAGTGACCGTCTTTCAAAATTATATCTGATGACCTGGACCTCTCACCAGGTCTTCACCAAAGCCTATCTTTGGAAAGATCTTCTCTGAAACTTGTCAGCAATACATCTTCGGTGGTTCTCTTTCAAAATTATGTTTGATCACCCGGAACACCAAAAGTAAGACTTAGTTTAACAAGGGACCCTATAAGAAAATTCACTTAGAATTTTCTAGTCTGAAATCACTTAGCTAGTTTGAATTAAACAATGCAGCAATGGTCCTTATATGAGCAAGCGAAATTAGATTAGCGATACAGTTTTATGAATACCCTTGATTTTATTTTAATTTCGCGTTACCTTTTTCATAAATAATTATTAACACGTCACTTCAACATGTAATTTAAGACTGAAAACTTTCTGTATATATTTTTTTTCTTGGTAAAATTGTAAAATTAACAATATCAATCTCCATAGTATTGTGTTACCAAAGATAAATTTGAAAACAAGGAAGAATGTCCCCATTTCACATGATGACCAATTTATTCAAGAATTTATTCAAAATAGATAGTGGCAGTTGGAAACGACCGTCAACTCAGCACTTTCCATATGTTACATCCGTGTCAAATACTGCAGTACTTTCACAACCATGCATGTATGTTTGAATAGGAATCTTTGAAATATTTTAGCGTATGTTTCTTGATAAAAGTTTTGTACTAAATAACCACATAAAATATTAGAATACTGGGATGTGATCATCACAAAGGGCCCCGCTGCATATATATTGCTGTAGAGAACAGAAAAATATTTCAAGTGACTGATTGGGCATTGTCAATATACAACTTCCATATAAACTGGGTTAAAATGGATAAAAAAATGTAGTATCTAGAGCACCAAGGACGTATAACTAATATACGTCCTTGAGAGCACTAACAAGAAATTGATAGGAAAAAACTACGTCAAGGGCAGTAACTCCTACATTATCAAATTATTGAATAGCGCCAGTTTTCGAACTTGATCAAGGTATATACAACTTACATATAAATTTAGTTGAAATCCGATGACAAATGTAGAATTGATAGCGCTAACAACAATGGGAAAAATACATTTTCGAAAACAGTCACATTTTGTTTGAAACTTTGCCATGTGAACCGGAAAATAAAAGTGTAAATGAAATATTTGAAGAGTATTGTTCCGTGTTATATTGAAAATCGAAAGCAGAGGAAGTGAAAGTACTTTGACCATCGAAAATACAATTTAAAACATTTCCGTTTGACATTAAAACAGGATGTATTAAATTGAACTTATTGGCATCAAACATTAGCTTTTAATACATGCCCTTTTAAAGCAAACGTGTCATTGGTTTTAAATCTATATATGGACATTTACCATTTTGTATGCGAATATCAAACAAAACAGTTGGAAAAGTCTACATGACCGAATTTCAAAGGCACTTGCAAACTCATGAAAATGCTACACACAACAAATACCACAAGGATACATGTGTAACTAAAAGAATAAAAAAATATAATAGAACTAAACAGAATTAGAACAAGACAGCACTGAAACTAAAACAATAGCAATGTAAACTCTAACGAGATCGGGATTGACACAAGGGGATCCGAATGGATAAGCATGTTTTGCCGCGTTAACGGGGCCTTTCAAGTTGCCGGTGAAAAGTCAAGTCCAGTGATGCGTCATTTCCAGGAGGACGTGAATTCTGACGGACATATATGTAATATTTTTTGAACACTTGCTTGTTTTTTCTCTCTACAACCACAACTATATTGTTCCAAGAAATAAACTGATCACAATAATAGTAGTGATAATAAAAATAAATTTAAGAACAAAATGCACATTTCTACAACTATGTTTCTCTGTGATGACAATACATAGAAAAACCTTCTAATGAGGTTTATACACACAGTAGTTTTTTTTCATGGTTATCCATATAATTTCTATGTCATCCCCCCCTTTTTTTCCTTTGAGAGGAAGGAGTTCTTAGATATATATAGTTTTGTTTTACTTGCTTTTAAATCCATAAATTGGAAATTTAATTTCAAACTACTGATGGATGCTGTAGAGGACTATGCCAGAAAATGGATCAAACGTGAACAAAAGCCATGCACTAGATTCGCTTTCAGAGTGGGTTAAAGCTATGAGATCGTTGATTCAAGTCCAAATTGATAAACTTAGAAGGTCTATGAGTAAAAAAGGAACATCAGTCTTCAGCAACCCTAATGCTACCAAGACATTGTCCCCTATTCATGCCAAATATGTTGTTATTCTTGCAGACAAGGCCCCTAATAACATCGTATTTGTATGCAAAAGCTACTATATTCAATGCTTGATTAATGAACTAGGGATTGCTAGTTCACTATAAAGCTACTACACTTTCAAAGGAAGAAATAACCGACAATCATAGATCGTCATTTGGTATTTCCATCAAAGATGATGATTGTGATCATCCTACCTTGTACTAGATACCGAAGTTACATAAGTGTCCATACAAACAACGCTTTATAGCTGGATCTGCCAAGTCTTCCACCAAACCATTGTCTCAACTTCTATCTTCTATTTTAACATCTGTCAAAACGGGCCTCCAAAGTTATTGTGAGACAAGCTATTCAAGAAGTAGTATCAATCAAATGTGGATATTAAAGAACTCCAAAGACTTAAAGGATATTTTACCATCTCGGTACATTTCAGTCTGTAACAGCATAAAAACATTTTATTTCTCTACCCTCTTTACCACCATTCCTCATTCACAACTGAAAGAGAAGATGAAAGATCTAATCCATCGATGCTTTCAAAATAAAAATTTACACATACCTTGTCATTGGTAGAGATAAATCATACTTTGTTAAAAAAAAATCTAACAAAAAATATACAGAGGAAGAAATTATCCTGATGATTGAATTTTTAATCGACAAAATATTTGTTCAATTTGGTGGACTTGTTTTCCAACAGACAATTGGCATTCCTATGGGTACGAATTGTGCGCCACTCCTGGCCAACTTGTTCCTTTACTCGTATGAGGCAGACTTCCTTGACGGGCTTCTTAAGGAAAAAACAGAAGAAGTTAGACCGTACCTTTAATTTCAGCTTCCACTACATAGATGATTTTTTTCCCTCAACAATTCACATTTTGGGAATTTCTTACATCTCATCTATCCCAGTGAGCTCGAAATTAAGGATACCACAGACACTGCCAAGTCTGCATCTTATCTTGACCTTCACCTCGAAATTGACATCAGAAGAAGGTTGAATACAAAACTTTACGACAAACGGGATGACTTTGACTTTCCAATCGTCAACTCCCCATTTTTGAGCGGCAATATTCCAGAAGTGCCGGCGTTATTCCAGAACTTGTGACATATACATTGATTTCCTGGACAGAGCCCGTCTCCTGACAGAAAAGTCGCTCAGACAGGGGTACATGTATGTTGCTTCTAAGTTGGAGTCATCCTTATTAAAGTTTTATGGACGTCATCATGACTTGGTTGACAGGTATGAAAACGTTTCCCAAATGAAAATGGACCTGTTCCATTGATTTTATCCCTTCCTCATACCGGATTTGACATGGGCAGCATGGCGGGTGTCCTGCAGGAAGCAGAGACTGCTTACTCTTCCGGAGCACCTGAGTCTACCCCGGGTGTTTTGATGGGGTCCATGTTGTTCATATGTTTCTAGTTTTTAATTGTAATGCATGTATTGTTTTGGTCTTGTCTTCGTTGTTCTCCGGAGTCTGTCAGTTGTTTCGATTTTTCCCTCCTTGGAATATCCCTTTGGTATTTCTTGACTTTACTTATATGTAGACTGGACCCAGAAGATTAAAAGAAAAACATAATATATGTTAACAAATTTAAGTGGAAGTAAAATGTATATAGAACTAAAGAAAATCAAGTAGTTGTGCAATTTCTATCATTGTGTTAGGCTTAAATAACTTTGGAACATAAAGAGTTTGATAGGCTATCAGTAATATCTAAAAAATACATAATGATAAACCCGTAATAAAATGTTAAAATAATTCCATTCAATCGATGCACATAGGTCTTAGAAATCATTTGCAATAGTAAGAGTGAATTACATGAACTGTAGCACTTAGGGAGCAACCATTAGATTTTTATTATTTTTAGGGGGGAGGGGGGCTAGGATCAAATGTTCGATCCCGCCTATTTTTTCGTCGAAATTTTGGTCCTGGGTCTTATTTTCGGCCGCTTCTGTGGCCTAAATTTTTATTTTCATTTAATCCCATAATGTTCCTGAGTAACACAGGTCCTGCATTTTTTTTCACAGCTAAAGTGATCCTGTCTTTTTAATTTTGCCAAATTTCTGGTCCTCATTCTTATTTCAAATTTCATTCTCTCCCCCCCCCCACCCCATAAAAATCAAACGGTTGCTCCCTTAGTCATGGACTCAAGAGTCAAAATTTACCAGAAGCAAAATATTAATTAGTTAGCATGATCTGTTTAAATATATTTGGTAATTCATGATAACTTTTTTTACATGTATTACTTCAAGCTTTTGATCATTTTATTACTCATAGGGGAAGCCGATTTATCCAGAGTATTTGAATATTTTTTATTTGTCTTTTTTTAACCACAAAGTCATTTCGGCCAATTTCCATTGGTAAATAGAGCAAACTGCAATACTCGTAGAACACCAGTTAACGTCAAATGAAAATTGACAAAACCTGGTGAATTAAAATAGGAGACTCGAACACCAAACCACTAGTGAAATTCGAATTCAATCTCGTTGTTGACAGGCGAGTTATCATAAGTAGTTATGATTAATTACCTAATAGACGATCACTTATGGGATAACTGTATTGAATTGAAAATTTACCGCCATCAATTGTGTATTTGATGGTTGCAAACTGATTTTACTAGCGGCTTAGTGATGCTTTGCACGTGTCATCTCAGAGGCATCAATTGCAAACTTCCGCCATTTAATTAAAATCATAAAATCTTTGGCTACATGCAACGGCATAAAAACTTTCGACTTCTCTACACTCTACACTACCATACCACATTCTCAATTTAAAGATCGCTTAAAGCAACTAGTTCATCAATGTTTTTTCAAGAAAAATGGGACACGCAGGTATAAATTTCTTGTTCTAGGTAGAGAAAAGTCTTATTTCGTGAAGAACCACTCTGATTCTGACAAAAAGTATTCTGAAGATGAAATTACAAACATGTTAGTTTTTCTCATAGACAACATATTCGTTGAATTTGGCGGTCTAATTTTTCAACAAACAATCGACATTCCAATGGGAACCAACTGTGCTCCTCTCCTCGCCGATCTGTTTCTGTACTCATATGAAGCGGACTTCATTCAAGGGTTACTACGTGAAAACAAAAAGAAACTAGCCCAATCCTTTAATTTCACTTTTCGTTATATAGATGATGTGTTGTTGTTAAATAACGACAAATTCCAAGACTTTCTACATCTTATCTACCCCAGTGAGAATGAAATTAAGGATACTACAGATACACCAAAGTCCGCTTCATATTTCGATTTGTTTCTTGAAATAAACTATGAGGGACGTTTGAAGACAAAACTTTATGACAAACTTGATGACTTCAACTTTCCTATTGTTAATTTTCCCTTCTTGAGTAGCAATATACCAGCATCACCTGCATATGGCGTCTACGTTTCTCAGCTTATCCGATTTTCAAGGGCATGCGTAAGTTACCCTGACTTTCGACAAAGAGGATTACTCCTGTCACAAAAGCTTCTTAACCGGGGTTTTATCAGGGATAAGTTGATGTCATCACTTAAGAAATTTTACGGTCGTCATCATGAATTGATTGACCATTACAGTGTTCCAATATCTAAGATGATGTTGGACCTGTTCCCACTGTCGTAACCTTTCATGTGCCTCCACCGATTTGTGACTTCCACCGGATTGACTTTGTTGAACTTCACGACGAGTGTCGTATACGGAGCAGGAACTGTTTACCCTTCCGGAGCACCTGGGTTCACTCCTGGTTTTTATAGGAGTTCGTGTTGTTCATTGTTTTTTAGTTTTCTGTGTTTATTTGTTGTGCTTGTGGTTGTTCATTTGTCTTCCCGGGTTTGTCTGTCCAATGGATTACGTTTTTTTGATTGCTTCTTAGGTATATTTGTCCTTATTACAAGCAACGTTGAATTAGAATTTTATTTAGCCACCGAAATTCCTTTATGTTTCATTCGTTGTTATCTAAATTATAAATATAATCAACAGCGATTAAAAAACAAAACCGAAAACCTATACATGTATATGTAGAAATTTGATAAATATGAATTGCTAGTGGTCCAACAGCCATGAAAGGAAAGGAACCACTTCTATTCTTCAGTATTTGTTTCATTCATAAATGTTAAATTTAAAATCTTTGACAGTTACCGATTTCCCTCGTAAACAAGGGTATATAATGCATTTGAATATTATCAAACAGAAATTATTTATTATATAATAACTATTTTTTTCGAGTTTCTACCCGTAAAAGATGTGAATAAAGGTAGTTTTGGTCAATTGTCAAACGTTTCATACCATTTGTTCACATGAAAGGAGATACTTGTACCCAATCATAACAAAACATTGATGTTCTTCATGTTAAACGACTGTGTTAAAGACCTAAAATTATTAAACTGTCTCCAAAAACTATGTTTACATAAGTATGGTGTTTCGAAGTAAGATATTTGAAAGTAAAGCTAAAAAGTAACAAAGGGATATTCGAATGAGGGAACAATCTGACAAACTCCGGAGAACAACGAAGACAAGACCAAAACAATAGAAGCACTACAATTAAAAACTAAAAACAGAAGAATAACATGGACCCAAACAAAAAACCGGGGGTAGACTCAGGACACCCGTCATGCTGCCCATGTCAAATCCGGTATGAAGAAGGGATAACATCAATGGAACAGGTCCATTTTCATTTGGAAAACGGGTTTTTCATACCTGTCAACCAAGTCATGATGACGTCCATAAAACTTTAATAAGGATGACTCCAACTTAGGAGCAACATACCCCTGTCTGAGCAACTTTTCTGTCGGGCTCTGTCCAGGAAGTCAAGGCTTCGCACAGCTTTTCGAAAATGGCTTAAGAAGTCAACCAAAATCAGAGGAAACCGGGGTTATACTCTTTTGAGGAAAGTTGCTCCATACTTTAATCCAGAAAAAAAACATTTGGATAAACATTCTGCATTTAAAGGATCTTTGAAGTCTGCTTTATATTTAGATTTGTTCTAGCAATTGACAAAGGAGGGCATGAGACAAGAATCTAACGGGGCGTATTTGCAAGCTCAATATTTACCCAATCAACAAGGGCACTTATCTTAATATTTCACCAGTTCTAAAGCATTCCCCTATAGTATATAGGTAAACAGGTTCTACTTTTCGACTTACTTTAGAAATTTTTATGTTACGGGTCCTTGGCCCTTGTTATTGTCCATATGTTTTTTTCTGCTGTTGTTTCCAGTTCTTGTTTTACCAAAGACACGGTTCTACACGCAATACACGTAATGCAAAAGATGAAGCGTGACGACGTTCTATCTCGAACGGAAAGGGGTAAGGTTTTTTTGGTTGAGTACTTCTTGTTTAATATAAGTTTGGTTTTTGGTCTTCCAAATGTTTCGGTTTTAATGCTGCTGATGAGAGGTAACTCCTTGAAATGCGTCGTATACAGTATAGTATAAATTTACTATATATACATAAATATACAGTATTCATCCGTACACAGATACACATGCACACACGCATACACAGAACTATACACCAACGGACAATGCGCACAGCACTCATACAACCGTATCTAATATCTATAATGGAGCCTAAAGAACAAATGATTTGTTTATAATTCTTATGAATCTACACAGTTTTTCTAGTTCAATTTTGCTTTTACAGTTCATAACTTGACGACTGAATTTTACAACATTCGGTCTTTGATACAAGTTACTGTCAATAAATGTTTTCCGATCTTAAAAATACCTGACATTCCATAATAAAAATGATATTCATCACCGCTACCATTATTACATATTGTACATTGTCTATTTTCACGGCCAGTTCCATTCCAACGGCCTGTCTCAATAGGCAATTTGTGATTTGTAGTTCTAAATTTACAAAAAGTGTAAATATCTTTATCTTCCAGTATATTTAGAAAATTCTCAAATTCTGGACTGCTTTTAAATAATTTGTAGTTAAGGGCTTTCGGAGAATTTTCTATTTGGGATAGCCACTCTTGTTGAAATTGGTCTGTTAATCTCAGTTTTAATGCTGAAATAAGCCAATCAGAATTTGGAAAAAATGGTTTGTCCAAATATTGGAATAGCCAGTATCGTCAAAATCTTCTTGACAAATTTATACCACGAGAAATCAAAAAGTTCGTCAACAAATAGTTTATGTTGTAATATATAACACAAATATGGTAGTTTTGTTTCTTTTGCACTCAAAAGTCTAGACCAATAGGCTATCATTCTAACTTTAATATCTATTTCCAGTGGATAAATACCGAGTTCTCCGTAAATCATACAATTTGGCGTGGAAGATTTCAGTTTCAGTAACGACTTACAAAAATGTAACTGAACCTTTTCAAGATACGGTATCTGATATTTTTGCTAAATCCCCATATTCCTGAACCATACACTAGTAATAGTATCGGCTTTACCATTTTATTAAACAGATCAATTTGACATTCGAACAATAAATTATGAATTCTTCCTTTTTCGGAACTTCATACATTGGCTTTGTTGCCTTTTCTGTTTGTTTATTTATTGCTTTATTGAACTTCCCAGTTCTATTAAGCTGTATTCCAAGATAATTAAATTCGTTAACAATTTCTAATTCTTTCCAATTTACAATATGCACCAAACGTATTCAAAATATCCTGTAAGCCCTCTTTGGATTCAGACATAAGCACTGTATCATCAGCATATAAAAGTACAAAAAGTTTAAGAATATATTTTGTCCTCCAAAATTCCCCATATTTCTCTAAGACCGATGACATTTTCCTGTTCTAGGAAATTTTGTAAATCGTTTAAAAATACGACAAACAGAAAAGGAAACAAGTTTTCTCCTTGTCTCACTCCCATCTCACACGCAAAATAATCAGATTTACTATTATTGTACATAACGCATGATTTAACATCTTTATGCGTATCAAATATAACATTATGCATTTTACCATTAATATGACTGAGAAGAAGTTTGTACCAAAGGGCCTCTCTCCAAACAGTATCAAAAGCCTTTTCGAAGTCGACAAAGACACAAACAAGTTTTTTTCGTTAATTTCTGTTAGAATCTCGAAAAATAAAACTAGAGGCTCTCAAGAGCCTGTGTCGCTCACCTGTATCTAATGTGATTTTGGAAATTATGTAAAATTATATAATGATTGAGACCAAGATTGGTTTAATTTGACACAGTATTTAAAATTAAAAACAGGTCATCTTCGTGTAGTCTTACAATAGCTACTGAAGACATCTTATCATTATTATTTTTGAATATGTGGTCAAGTTGTGACCATTCAGATTAATAATTTTTTTTTTACAATTTTCTGATAGACTTCTAAACAGTTAACTTCTATGTTCTTTTTTAGCAAAGGCAGATTGATGGCAGGGTCATCCGATACTTTTTTTCAAACAAGTCATGATAACCTACTGAAAATTGTGGCCAAGTTTATTTCTATTCAGCCCAAATCAAGTGGAGAATTTTGTAAAAAAAATGTTAAAAATTGCATATATAATGGCCATAAAGGGGTCAATTGACCAGTTTGGCCATGTTAACATATTTGTGGATCTTACTTTGCACATTATTGCACTTTACAATTTATTTATATTTATAATAATTAAAAGCTGAAAAATGATCTTACAAATACCTAACAACAGGTTGTCTGATTTGTCTGGAAATTTCAGGGCAGTTACATCTTAACCTGTCTTTAGTTTCAGAGATTTAAGCAAAAAACTGCACTTTGTCCCCATGTTCTATTCTTAGCCATGTCAGCCATCACTCATTTTTTTAAACTTGATACACTAACGACTGTGGTCCAGAATGGTTTAATTTGTCTCAGTAGTTTCAGAGAAGATTTTTGGGAGAGATTGAAAAAAAATTGACTATGAACGGCAATAATTGCTTTAGTTTTCTCGTTTGAATTGTTTTACATTGTCATATCGGGGCCTTTTATAGCTGACTATGTGGTATGAGCTTTGCTCATTGTTGAAGGCGGTACGGTGAGCTATAGTTGTTAATGTATGTGTCATTTTGGTCTTTTGTCGACAGTCGTCTCATTGGCAATCATACCACATCTTCTTTTTTATAATTAAGAAACATTCCTGCCATATTTGGTGTCATTCCATTCAGTGGTTCTCTAAAAGAAGACATTTGTATGTATTTCTCATACGGTCTTATGTTAAACTAAGTCCCCTGCTGGCGGCCATCTTGGATGATGGATCGGCTACAAAGTAAAAACACTTGGTCAGCACCTCATAAGAACATTCATGCCATATTTGGTTTGATTCCATACTGTGGTTCACTAAAAGAAGACATTTGTATGTATTTCCCATAGGGTCCTATGTTAAACTAAGTCCCCTGATGGCGGCCATCTTGGATGATGGATAGGCACCAAAGTAACAACACTTGGTAAGCATCTCATAAGGAACATTCATGCCATGTTTGGTTTCATTCCATTCAGTGGTTCTATAGAAGAAGACATTTGTATGTATTTCCCTTAGGGTCCTATGTTAAACTAAGTCCCTCACTGGTGGCCATTTTGAATGATGTAACGGCTTCAAAGTAACAACACTTGGTCAGCACCTTGTAAGGAACATTCATCCTATGTTTTGTTAAATTCCATTCAGTGGTTCTCTAAAAGAAGTCATTTGTATGCATTTCCCATAAAGTCCAATGTTAAACTTAGTCCCCCGCTGGCGGCCATCTTGGATGATGGATCGGCTACAAAGTAACAACACTTGGTCAGCACCTCATAAGGAACATTCATGCTATGTTTTGTTACATTCCATTCAGTGGTTCTCTAAAAGAAGTCATTTGTATGCATTTCCCATAGGGTTCAATGTTAAATTTAGTCCCCCGCTGGCGGCCATCTTGGATGATGGATCGGCTACAAAGTAACAACACTTGGTCAGCACCTCATAAGGAACATTCATGCCAGATTTAGTTTCATTCCATTCAGTGGTTCTCTAAAAGAAGTCATTTGTATGCATTTCCCATAGGGTCCTATGTTAAACTAAGTTCCCCGCTGGCGGCCATCTTGGATGATGGATCAGCTACAAAGTAACAACACTTGGTCAGCACCTCAAAAGGAATATTCATGCCATGTTTGGTTTCATTCCATTAAGTGGGTCACTAAAAGAAGTCATTTGTATGCATTTCCCGTAGGGTTCTATGTTAAACTAAGTCCCCCGCTGGCGGCCATCTTGGATTATGGATCGGCTACAAAGTAACAACACTTGGTCAGCACCTCATAAGGAACATTCATGCCATGTTTGGTTTCATTCCATTCAACGGTTCTCTAAATGAAGTCATTTGTATGCATTTCCCATAGGGTCCAATGTTAAACTTAGTCCCCCGCTGGTGGCCATCTTGGAAGATGGATCGGCTACAAAGTAACAACACTTGGTCAGCACCTCATAAGGAACATTCATGCCAGATTTACTTTCATTCCATTCAGTGGTTCTCTAAAAGAAGTCATTTGTATGCATTTCCCATAGGGTCCTATGTTAAACTAAGTTCCCCGCTGGCGGCCATCTTGGATGATGGATCAGCTACAAAGTAACAACACTTGGTCAGCACCTCATAAGGAATATTCATGCCATGTTTGGTTTCATTCCATTAAGTGGGTCACTAAAAGAAGTCATTTGTATGCATTTCCCATAGGGTTCTATGTTAAACTAAGTCCCCCGCTGGCGGCCATCTTGGATTATGGATCGGCTACAAAGTAACAACACTTGGTCAGCACCTCATAAGGAACATTCATGCCATGTTTGGTTTCATTCCATTCAACGGTTCTCTAAATGAAGTCATTTGTATGCATTTCCCATAGGGTCCAATGTTAAACTTAGTCCCCCGCTGGCGGCCATCTTGGATGATGGATCGGCTACAAAGTAACAACACTTGGTCAGCACCTCATAAGGAATATTCATGCCAGATTTAGTTTCATTCCATTCAGTGGTTCTCTAAAAGAAGTCATTTGTATGCATTTCCCATAGGGTCCAATGTTAAACTAAGTTCCCCGCTGGCGGCCATCTTGGATGATGGATTGGCAACAAAGTAACAACACTTGGTCAGCACATCATAAGGAACATTCATGCTATGTTTTGTTACATTCCATTTAGTGGTTCTCTAAAAGAAGTCATTTGTATGCATTTCCCATAGGGTCCAATGTTAAACTTAGTCCCCCCCTGGCGGCCATCTTGGATGATGGATCGGCTACAAAGTAACAACACTTGGTCAGCACCTCATAAGGAACATTCATGCCAGATTTACTTTCATTCCATTCAGTGGTTCTCTAAAAGAAGTCATTTGTATGCATTTCCCATAGGGTCCTATGTTAAACTAAGTTCCCCGCTGGCGGCCATCTTGGATGATGGATCAGCTACAAAGTAACAACACTTGGTCAGCACCTCATAAGGAATATTCATGCCATGTTTGGTTTCATTCCATTAAGTGGGTCACTAAAAGAAGTCATTTGTATGCATTTCCCATAGGGTCCTATGTTAAACTAAGTCCCCCTCTGGCGGCCATCTTGGATGATGGATCGGCTACAAAGTAACAACACTTGGTCAGCACCTTATAAGGGTTCATTCATGCCAGATTTAGTTTCATTACATTCAGTGGTTCTCTAGAAGAAGTCATTTGTATGCATTTCCCATAGGGTCCTATGTTAAACTAAGTCCCCCTCTGGCGGCCATCTTGGATGATGGATGGGCTACAAAGTAACAACACTTGGTCAGCACCTCATAAGGAACATTCATGCCATGTTTGGTTTCATTCCATTCAGTGGTTCTTTAGAAGAAGTTCAAAATGTAAAATGTTAACGACGACGACGGACGACGACGGACGACGGACGCCAAGTGATGAGAAAAGCTCACTTGGCCCTTCGGGCCAGGTGAGCTAAAAATTATGTATAAATACTGTCGAGTATGATTTCCGGAATCCAAGTTAGTTTTCGTTTAACAATAATGAGTTATCGGAGAATCGGCATAATCTTTCGTTTAGTACTGCTGTGAACAATTTTCCAAGGCAACTAAGTATAGAAATGGGACGAAATTTTTTACGGTCAAGCGGAATACCCTTGTTTTTATAAATTGATTTAATATTCCCGATGAGCCAAATATCAGGTATAATGCCCGAATCAAATATCAAGTTAAACATTTTTTCGTACAAAGGAAGAAATAATTCAAAAGAAGATTTTGTATATTCATTAACTATAAAATCTTCTCCAAAGGCTTTGTTCTATTCTAATTTTTTTATACAACGGAGTATTTCCTCGTGAGTAATATTTGCATTGAACTCCTCATTCAGTTGTTCAATGTTAATATTAGTTTCATCTGCGTTACGTTCCTAAGCCGATTCATTCAGTTTTTTTTAAAAATCGTATTAAGGTAGGAGGTACCTAATTGGGCTATTTCAGATTTTTATAAAATTTGGCATGCATCTAGAGTACGTTGAACTGCATCTGAATATCAAAAAAAAATAATGTAGGTCCCTTTAATACTTCCCAAAATATGGTGTTTCCGGTTTTAGCAAACAAATGGGTAAATAGATAGAATGCACGCAGTTATGGCTTCAAAAAGTCAAACATTTAGACTTTGATTTATGATTTCTCAAAATCCAGTCCCTAGAATTTTTCTTGAAAATGATGTATTATTGCCATTGAAATTCTCTCTTTATTGATATAAAATTTATTGGAGTTCACCAGATTCGTTTTTTTTTAGTATACATGATTAGACTGATTACTGTATGAAAAGTGAAAATAAGCGTGAAAAGGCCAAAATAAGCGTAATGTCGTCACGACGTCGCAATAAAAATGTTTATCATCCTTCCCTGCGATTCTATCAGCTTTTTGAGCAGCTCCGTAAAATTCGTATCAAGAAGCGCGTGCGCTGAGCAGGAGTTATCAACAGTCAGAAGGCATTATCAACAAATTCTCCCCACGTTTGGCAGCTTAGAACTTACTAAATAACTTTAAAAATTGCAAAATATTAATAAATATATCAAGATCTGGTGTTCATTTTTTATATTATGGCGTTTTATTTAAATGAATGATGAAGAAATTTATAAAAGTGACATCAACAAAATGTGTCTTTCCTCGATGCTGATAATGTCTGCTGGGACTTCTTTCCGCTCTTTCCATTGCATTTCATTGTTTGCGATTAAAACAATTTATTAAATGTACGCTTTATATTTTTATGTCGATATTTTCGCCTGAATTAGTACTAATACAACTAAATGATGTTTAAATATGTCGTCTCCTTGGTTAAAGTTGAGTGATTATTTTATGTTGCAAGTTTGAAAGCGGGTGCTTTAGTTTCCCGGAAAATCATGAACAAAGATTTCCATACTGATTTTCTTTAAAAAAAAAATGTGAAAAAACACCCTAATGTATGTATTTATATCTTTTATAAGATATTTTACATGAACATTCAGGACATATATATACTTATTGGTATGGTAAACAACGCACGTGTGAGAATTTAGAAAGTTTACAAATATTTACGTTTCAGATAAGTAATTAAGATGATAAAAATATTATCTGCATTTTGACAGCTAGATATCGTAAAATATCATCTCGTGAGCCAGAATATGAAGACTTGGGTCTTGTTCGCTACGCTCACTCGTCCCAAACTTCATATTCTGGCTCACAAGATGATATTTTAAAATGCAGATAATATATACATATTTTTAGTGTTTTTACAGTTAGGACCTATAGTTGAATATTTCCACAACAAAAACGAAGCTGGTGACCCTATGTTTATTTAGTATCATTGAAACGAAAAAGTTGAAAGGAATAACATTTCGATTTTATAAAAAAAATCCTAGGATTAGATTTTGAGAAATGACGATTTAAAGTGAAATTATTTTTTTCGGCAGTTTTTATATGACATCTACAGTAAATGTCCTTTATTTCAATGAATTTAAATCAACCTTATGAAAGAAATATAAAAGCTAAATATAATTTTTTTCGATATTTAGATGTGGAGCACATGATTTATCACTTCTGTGTATTTGGAAATAAACACTTTGTTTGGTTTCTTTTTTTGCAGACATGGTTACGTAAAGACTTAAGCAAACAACTTAAGGATGATCGCTGGTCTAATAGGAAATAAATAGGATTTGAAATTGATGTTTTAGTTTGAGATAACATATGAATAGTAAACAAATAAGCAAGAAAAAAATATAGGTTCATGTGCTCGTTTTAGAGCACAGGCGCTTGTCTCAGAAAAAAAAATTACTATATATGCCAAGAGAAAAGAAAAGGTCCCCAACTCGGGCAATACAATTTTACGCACCTGCTTCGATTTCCAAAGAATTATCGCTTTCACCTTTCGGTCTCGCTCAAAACTTTTGGATCAATAAAAAATATTTTAATTTATCAACACAATGATGTATGACACGCCTACCTTACTTGCCAATCAACAGTGCTTTAGCCATATGAAATCGGTCAAAAGTGAATTATTTATCATGTTTAAGAAATGGATAAAACCCGAGGGTTCCGAAAATCTGACAAAATAACCGAACATGACCAGCGAGCATCCTTAACTAATAGATAAAAGTGTTACAAGAGAAGACGAGTTACAAAAACATTACATGCATATACATGTACTGTCCTATTTCAGATTTTAAATCGAATTAGGTTTTGTTTTGTTTGGCTTTGTACACTTTTCGTTAACATTGTTTTTGTGTACATTATTAAGGATGCTCACTGGTCATGTTTTGGTCTTTTTGTCAGATTTTCGGAATTCTCGGGTTTTTTCAATTTCTTAAACATGAAATTTTTTTACCATGAACCCCCACTTTTTCTTTTATAATTCAATCATATATACCTTAAAATGGTATTTGACAAAATTTTATTAAATCCTTTTATTTTTTCATACATCTTTGAGAGACTGAAGTTGTCAATGCAAAGACAATGAAAAATCCAGAGAAAACCCATTTCCTGCAATTCTTCAAGGCCTTATAGCTCTAAAATGAGCCCATGAACCTATATTTTTTTCTTGCTTATTTGTTTCCTATTCATATGTTCTCTCAAACTAAAACACCTATTTCAAATCCTATTTATTTCCTATTAGACCAGCGATCATCCTTAATGATTAAAAGCAACCTTCTTGTAAAATATGGACTGTTACAAAATTATGTAATATATAAAGAAAATGAAAATCAACATTTATGATCTCTATTATTTACCATCACTAGACAATAAATTTCTATATCAAATCACTGTCTATAAAGGGCAATGTGAGATGTCCCAGTAATAAACAATAGTAAAATTAACCTCTGATTAAAGTGAGTAGTATAAATACTGGGCCATCTGAGACACTTTCCCCCCATGTTAACCCTATGGGGAGAGGATAATCCTCCTTGGGTAATCCTCCGATTTGATACTTATCATATATGACGTCATATTTTTAATATTGCCAGGATTAATTGGTGTAAGATGGTTGTGCATTGATTAAAGTGTAACCTGTTCGGACACGCCCTTTAAATTATTGTCTGTTTATAAAAACTTTTTAATATTGCCGGGATTAATTGGTGTAAGATGGTTGTGTATTGATTAAAGTGTAACCTGTCCGGACACGCCTACACCCCTTTAAATTATTGTCTGTTTATAAAAACTTTTTCAATAACCGTGAGCGTTGATGTGTGACCGATGTTTGTATGTTTTCAGCTAATAATTGGATTGTAAATGTATGAAAATTGTCCTTTTGTTATTGTTTGTGTAGAGTACCTCACTTTCATCGGAATATATAACAGGACAATGTAGTGTGTACAATATATTTAATACCTCCGTCAATATAGACAAACATGGGTCGGAGGGCCATCCGCATGCTGTCTTTACAAGTATTTAAATTATCCCTAATCATTATACATCTAGATAAGCATAAATTTATAGTTCATAAAACATTCTGTATAGGTTATTCACATCCCCAGCAGAGATCCATGCATTAAATTTCTTCGGCCAGTTCAACCATTTCACGAATAATTGTTTATTACGACCCTTGCCTCTGGTCTTTAAGATCTCCTCCACTTTCCATAAGTCGTCGTCTCTAACATCCACTTTTTGCAATTCGGATTGATAGAACGTTCCTTTAATATCTTCGTCATGAAAATCTTTCAATCTGTATATTGGCAATCCACCACGTAATATTTTCTGTGAAATTTTGAATATTTCTCCGGTCCATTTTTCATCGTATTCCCTGGTAAATGGGTTTCTTATATATGTAAGTCTGACTTTATCTCCTACTTTAAAACGGAACGGTTTCGTAACCGTTTTGGTCTTGACTATTGACACTGTTTTCTTAGGCCAATACATTTTCCACCACAAATTTGTTTCTTTGCCTTTAGTTACCTTATCTGGAGACATCCCTATCGTTCTATGATATGTTTTGTTGTAGCTGTTTGCAAATTTCTGCAAGTCATCCACATACTCATAGGATTGCTTGTGTGTAAAATACCTCACGATTTTCGACTTAATTGTTTTATTCAATCTTCCAACATAGTTAGCCTTGATTTCTGTGTTTTGTGCAAATAAATGTTGAATTCCTCTCTGTTTTAATAGATCCTCTACCGATCGTGATCTAAATTCTTGACCTTTGTCGGTTCTTATTCTCCTAGGTGAACGTCCTTCTGCCAAAACATTTTGTAAAGCTCTCTTCACGGATTCACCTTTCTTATCTTTCAATGGTCTCAACCAAGCATATTTGGAGAAGATATCTATGACAACTAATATGTAGTTGTAGCCATCGTTATATTTTGCAAACTTGGTCATATCCATAAGATCGGCATCCCATTGATCGTCTATACCAGTTACGATGACTCTATTTCGTTTGAATGATCGTCTTACAGGTCTCTGTAGGCTATATGGTTCTTGTCGTTGCAACCATTTTCTTATTTTATATTTACTTAAGACGAATTTCCCGTCTTTTCTGACAAATCTGTACAATTTATCTGGACCAGAAAAACTAGCTGGATTTGATGAATGGTAATAAATAGTTTTTAGGTATCGCTCCCAGGAAGCCATCTGAACTATTCGGTAAATTTACGTGAAATGATAAATTAACAATACAATTCAACCTTTTATGCCTCGTCATCACTCTCTTTGTCATCGTCATCACTCTCTTCGTCATCGTCATCACTCCCTTCGTCATCGTCATCACTCTCCTCCTCTTCCTCCTCATAACCATCATCATTATTTTCGACAACTTCGTCTAAGTAATTTTCGAGCATGTGTTTATATTTTCGAATGCCAATTTTAATGGCTTTTTTGTAGTCTATGCCTTCATCTATAAGTTCTTCTACCAACTTCATAATCTTAGAATGTAGTTTACCATCTCTAAGTTGGAGTTCATATTGAATAAACGTGCCATATCTGTACATCAGTTCATCCAAGTCTTCGAATTTTACTTTTCGTTCGGCTTTACGCTCGGCATCAGCTTGCTCCATTCCCTGCTTGACATATTTATCTACTTTTGTATTCCATAATTCTTCATTAGCCTCTCTGGCTTGTTCTGCTAATTTCGCAAACGCTATATCCTCGCCATCATTTATATCTAAACGAGACTTCTTACGTGGTATGATATCTTCAATATCTTCTCTCTTTCGCTTTAAATCAATATTTTCTGGACAGTTCCTATTCATGTGTCTAGCCAAATCGTGTACACTCTCAAAAACAATTCCACAATCGTCACATGAAGGCATGATTTCTTTCTCGTCTGGTAAATACGTCTGCTCACTTTGAAATGAATCTTCAAACTGAGGTGGTTCTAGTTCTTTTCTGCTAATATACTCGTGGATACACATGAGTGCTCTGCGGATACGGTTGAGTGATTCCATGTTTATTTCTTTTATGTCTCAACATGACGTCTTTTCTTGAAAACTCCATATCACACTCTGAACAAGTAGTAGACATCTTAAAACACGTCCACTTCCTTCGAATGACAGATGTAAAGTAATTAAAATATTGAAATACATCATAATTATATCCTCCAATGTCCATAGGCTAAACTTTTTATCCCATCAACTAGTAAGTATCTTTTGTCATCAAAAGGGGATAAGCCAAGTTTTTTGATGGATATATTATATAACTTGTGGTCGTATGAACGGATCTGTGTCATGGTAGACATGTGGATCTCTTTATTGAATAAACATTGTTTATAATGTTGGTGTCGTGTGTCATGTTTGATCACACTCTTCTTTATACCCTTCGCTGTATTCTTTTCGCAGAGTGTTTCATTTTCCTCATATATCATTGAGTACATCTTTGACTTAAGACCAACAAATTCTTGTATGGGTATACCATGTGTTTCGTCTTTCATCTTTCCTAAGACTTTTTTATTTAATGTGCTATAAAGCTGATGTTCAGGGCTATATTCTGACGTATGAAACAAGTGTTTGTCCTTCATCATATCTTGATATATATCATCAGTGTTGATGTTGTAGCATAGTGAGTCTGTGTCCGTAAACAAGAGTGTTGCTCTAGACCCATATTTACCCTTCATGTAATTATAATGGAAATCGTACATAAGTGTCTTTGACAAATCGAGTATAGTGAATCCCACGTAGATAGGTCTGTTTAAGTATAATCGCTGTTTTAGCATGTGAACAGCCACCAAGTCGTCGTTGAATATTTTGAAGGCATGAAATGTTGGTTTGCTGATTAATTTTCTGGCCTTTGATTGGTCATTCAAAAGTTTTATATCTGTTCTCTTCCTTAAATTTTCCATTGTCTTTCCAAAGACTGCATTATTCATGAGTTTAAAAAAATCCTTCTCGAACTCATTTTTTGCAAGCTTTCTCTTTTCTGTGTTGAAATCAACATATGTCTTTAACCAGGGTCGTTGTTCAAATGTCATGACTCTATGGATCTTTGTTAGTCTCATTCCAAGTGATAAGTAGAGTTTTAAATTTCTGTAATGTACCACGTATTTTTCCTTTGGATATAAATTTGGTATCAATTTTTCTGTCGATGTTCCTTTTAAGTTTAAATCGTCCAATAGCTTTTCCGCATAAGGCGATAACATATCATTTGTAACCTTCAATTTTTCTGGAGCGAGTGGATATTCGTTGTGGTCGTCGTGTAGTTCCCTTGGATATTCTAAGTCAACTTCTAATATATAACCATTTTTACTATCATCTGCAACGTCATTTATGTTTAGATTCTCAATTTCACAATCGTTGAGCCATCTGAAACCTTCAACTGGAAGTGCCTGTGACATAGCCCATCCGTATAAGTTGTTGGCATCTAGGTACATCACGTGATTAATGGGTTGATTTGGATCGTAGTTTGGTACATGTTTATTGTTAGCTTTGGCATGACGATGGGATATCATTGATATTCCACCTCTTAAACCTTTCTCTATAAACAAATGCATGTCTACGTCAGTTAGTAATTCCAACTTGACACCTGTCATTTTCAAGGCAGCCTGCCAGGCTAAACCGGGTGATGTATAAAAATGTGCAGCATCCAATCCATAGTAGTTGAGACAGATCTCCCTGAAATTTTCAAAGACGTCGGCTAATGCAAGGACATCTGATAGAACGTATAGATCGTGGTATTGTCCGAGATTCTGTATGTTAAACAATTGCCATACGTGTTGTGCATGCGCATAGTCCAGTGTGGTTATACCTTCTCCCGATAGTGTACTGTAAAAAGCTTCAATGGAAGGCAGTTGTTGCTCTTCAAATCTTGCCTCAGAATCAAAATATTCGTAAGGGTATACTTGTTTTCGCAGAAGCAGGCTTATCTGTTCTTCTCCAAAGTGGTTTGTCATGTGTTTGAATTTACTAGATCCTTCTTTTGCAAGGTTTTCAACGAGTTTTTGTAATGAGGAAGACATAAATTGGAGCGAGTCTATAAAATCCATACATCCCAATGAAAAAGAAATATACTTTTCCATATTATTAGCGATACAATTCAGCTGCTTTCCTTCAAATTTTCCTATGGCTTGCATAATCAAATGACTGTCATATCCTCTTAGGTTATGAAATACAACCGGAATTCGACCTGTAAATTTGTAGTTAATATTACAGTCGTTATGAGCCGCCCCTCGAAATTTTCCGGTCACGTGACAATGATCTCGAACTCTATTGTCTGCTAGTTCTTTTTTACATATGTTACAAAGAGTTGCCTTCTTAAACGATTGCCAATCACTCCCAGTCATAATCATGGGCTCACAATGTTTAAATCTTTGTTCTATTTCTTCCTGCTCCTTTACCATACACTCCACAAATTTATCGGTAGCATCTGTACCCCGATATACAACTGGTTCATTTGACGTTTCAAGTGTCAGACCAACCACTTTGTATGCAAAGCCACATGGTATGTGTTTTGTAGTCTTTTTCGTCTTCTGATCACACTCGTTGCTATCAACAATTGGCTCTTGAAGACATTCAAAATCTGCATAAATAACGTATGGCACCTTAAGCTGTTTACGAATGTCTTTGTAGTGGAGCCATTTATTGTCTTCAGTTGGTAGTTCGATTTTTTGGGGTCCGTGGGTCTGGCAGTTTGGTAAGTGGTCTTTCAGTAGTACTTCCTTGGTGAACCCGTGTAAGCAGTATGGACAGTGAAAATGTCGTGCGTGATGGCTATGCTGATCCCTTAATAATCGATTTAGATCCTTAATCCAGCAGAAATGTGACTTCTTGTTGTCCGATATCATGAGTAGATTAACATGTTGTTTAAATCGATGTTTCGAAATATGTATAGGGAATACTTCGCCTTTGTTAAACCCAAACACGTTAATAGATATTTCATTCTGCTTTTCAAACTTTGGTATGTCGGCTAATTTCACAGGAAACATGATGTTATCAAAGTTTAAGCTGGAAGTGTGTTCCTTGTATTTCCAAACTCGCTCTCTGTGATATTTCGCTGGGTGAATTGCTGCCAAAATCGACCACATGAAACATTTGCTGTCTTTGTTTTTCACGTTGATAATGGCACGTTTTGATCTGAGTTTGATTGGAAGTGGAATATAACTGGATCCTCGCAGGGGTCTGTATCGTGCCATGTGTATGGTGAGTTCAACGACTTTGTCTACCGTCCAGTTACTACCATTTCTTTGGTACTCGATGAATGAATCGAACATTTTCTTGATGGATTCTCTGAGTCCCTCGTGTATGTCCTCAAATTTAAGACTTGTCTGGCATTTCCCACGAAAATGTGGTTCTGCAGTTTCCACTTCTTCTCCTTTTCTTCTACTCATCTTTACTTTCATGGACAAATACCATTTAATGCCACCTCTTTCTTTTATAGCATTCTCAATAACGTCCTTCGCGTTTTCATATTTGTTTTTCAAAAACGTCATGGGATCGAATTTAGACATTCCCTAGGCCTTGATGGTATGTGTTTGTACCGAACCATTCAATGCTTTGAAACTACATGGATCATTTAAAATCTTCTCTTCCTGATTACCATCAACTTGAGTACTGCGACCACCTCCACTTTGGACAATTGGTTCTGGATGTCTTTTCATATGACGCTCGTAATTATCCTTTCTAGTGAAGGTAGCAGCACAGTTAGTACAACTCCATTTTCTATCTGTGTGAGCTGTCTTCCTATGACGACATAAGTTCTGTTTTTGTGTAAAGGATTTGTCACATATATTGCATTTATGACCTGCTACTTTAAACTTTTTGTTTGTTGGCTCCATTTTTTCGTCTTCACACTTTGAATGCTTAAACAAAAATGAACAATAACTGTGGCAAAACGAGTATGTATATGATTTAGTTACGTGATATGATGAAACAGACAACCAGTCATTATTCATATCAAAGGAGCCTATCGCCACTGGTACTCGCCCACGGGTCGGAAAAACGACTCCTTAATCTACCGACCGTATGGGTTCCCAGTCTTGATACCGATATGAATAACGATCTGATTGATATTCAAGAATGTCTGACTAAGGCTTTCGCCAAAGTAGTCACCGCCCGTCAACATTTCCATCACTGGAAACAGAGCTGCTCTCGCAGTTAAGCAAGACTGCAAAGGTTTTAGTCGGAGAGATCTTCCTGACTATAGCGGGGCATGCCACATGACACTCCTCTCCATTGTAAGCTAAATGACACTGCCCTAAGTCAGTACACCTTACCAGTGCAGGAGACTACTTCAAACTTTCTAGAACTTTTTGTTTGCTCAAATAAGTAGATAAATATGATTTTTATCAACAACAAAAAAAAAAACAAAAAAAAAACAAAAAACAAAAAAAAAAGCATCAAAGGTTTTTTTTTCTATTGTTGCAATGAGATCCGAATTATGATGATATGAGGCACCCTTATACGAGACTGGCCGACTCCAAATTGTCTCGTATCTATCCAACGATTCACTGTGAAAATTGAGGGTCGGTTTCGGGAATCGTCGGACGGAGTCACTCCTCAGTTTCATAACTAGAATATCTTAGACCATATGATACCATATGATTTAACTTTGTTGTCACAATTATATTCATACAAAACTAAATTTTATGATATATAAATACATGTATTAATATTAATTAATGTACCTTTATATTTAAATGTTTGATGTCTGTTTAAGATTGGTGTTTCAAACCTTCGATAGTTGACAAATGTTGATTAAAATTTCCGACGTGACTTCACCTTTGAATGTCTTCGATAAGACTGACGAAAACTCTAATTTTTCGTGGCTTATATAGCGATACGGCGATACAAATTGTAAATTCCAGAATTAATAGAATTTGATTGGCTAATTTCGCATTCCGAAAATTTTTTAATCGATTTTCTTATCAGTGTTGTTTCACATGTACACTAGATTAGACGCGATTTTAAATCTAGGGTATTGCACAACACGTTGTAATCCAAAAAAAAAAAAAAAAAAAAAGTACATGGTTATCGTTAAAATATAATTACGAGCTCTGTTGCAAAATCATTTTAACTTGAAATGAGACATTTATACAAAGTCATAATAAATAACAATTGTTTACAAACATTCACGCCTCAGGTATGTAGAGTTTTCAACCGTGTAATTTATAAATACACAGATGTGTGTGTATGTGTTTGATACGTACGACGAATTATTTTAGAATATATACATTCCGTTTGTTAACAAATATTTAATGGATTATGATTTAATCTACAGACAATCCGTTTATTAACAGCATAATTAATTCTTTCGAGTATTTAAATGGATTTTATCTATGTGTGTAAATTCTAACTGAAAGGAAATTAATGTGTCGGGAAATTCGGTGTCTTCCCGATTGTCCAACATTTGAAAATTACAGGTAAAAAAAGGTAAAAAAATGTTGGACAATTGGGAATGTTTTGATAAGAATTATACATGTTGGTTAATTAGAAAATGTTTTGATAAAGATAGTTTTGAGGTTCTATAAGGGGTGTTCATTAAAAGAAAAAATATACTAGTGTTGCTTTAGGTTTATCCCTATATATGGTCAGATAATTCTACATAAAAATACCAAAATGTACTGTCATCAACTGAGATCCAAGAATTAATTCATGAATTTGAAATTAAGAATATTGAAAACTGTCATTCAGATATTAATCAAGCAACCATAAGATTTTCAAATATATTAATAACTGCTGCAGAAAAATCTCTTCGAAAACCAAAAACTAAGAAGAAAACAAAAAAGAAAAAAAACAACCGAAGTGGTTTGGCAATGAAAGTAAGTAAGAATAAATTTAAAGTTTCAATAATTAAAGAGTTGGAAAATCTTAATGATGATAATCCTAAACTTTACTGGAAACTGATTAATTAAAGGTCTTAAAGATACAGATACATATGATACTAAAAGTGATATTTCTCCATCACGCTGGTTTGAACATTTTAAAGATCTAAATTCTTTAAAACTAGAATTCTCAAAAAGATTGAAAGAACTCGAATTAAAACTAAACAATGCTGAGAAATCTAAGTGCTTCAATGAACTTGATTTTCAAATAAGTGCAACTGAAATTTCATCAGCAATAAGCAAATTAAAAAATAATAAGGCACCTGGACTAGATACTGTTACAAATAATATGTTAAAGTGTAGCCAGACATTTCTTCTTAATTGTTTGGTTAGACTCTTTAATTCTTGCATAGCAAATGAAATATACCCTGAGTCCTGGGCTGAGGGGTATATAAAACCTCTACATAAAGGGGGTAGTACTGATCATATCTTTATATTAAAATGTATTATTGATAAATATTCTTCACATAAAGATGGTAGAGTGTATGCCTGCTTTGTTGATCTAAGAAAAGCTGTCGACACTGTTATTCACACCGGGCTAAAACTAAAACTTTTAGAGATTGAGGTTGGCTCAAAATTTTATAATGTCATCACACAAATGTATTCTATCAGCAAATCCTGTGTAAATATAGATAAATCTGTCCACCACGTTCATTTTCTATGAAGGAAACTGGCAACTGTGCATTAGCCATTGAACTGATTATGATACAAATGAGACAGTAGCCACAAAGATCAAAATCATTGTTAATTTATATAGTATTTGATTCCTAAAGCATTAAAAATACTAGATATTTAAAACAAAAATATATTAAACATTTTTCTTTTAAAAAGTATGATTTGTTTTGATAATATTGTTTGCTTCAGATTAAAATATCCAAAACAATATTATAAGAAATAAATATATATTTCAAATTAAAATTATCTTCCATCTATTTTAAGAAAAAATTTATATTTAATCTATATTAATATTTATTTATTATTTATTTATTTACAATCCTCAAATTTGCTATCCTCAAATTATAATGATGATCATACATTGTTTAATTAACAACAATTAATGTAGGACAATCCAAACTTTTGTTGTTGGACAATCAGAACTCCATAATTTTAAAATGTTGGACAATCGGGAATAAACCGGAAATTCATTGTTCATACTGTTTTAAACTGGAGATTTTAAGTGTATCAGTGTTTTTGTGTTAGGCACCAACCATTTTATTACCGAGGGGGGGCCTGGGATTTTTTCGAAAAAAATATTTTATGTCCAGATTAGTCTGAAAAAAATATTTTCATTCTCACTATGTCCAAAAAAAAATTTTTAAGTCTAATTATTCCCGAAATTCTTTTTTTCTTCCAAATCAAATAATTTAAAAAAAAAAATGTATATATTAAAATAACACTGACAGTGGAATATTCAAAAAGTGTATGCTGTGCAGATTCAGAAGACTGGAAAGGACCATCACAACTTTATAAGAGGTAAATAAAATTATTTCACGTTTTTGGTTGCTACTATGTACAGCACTGTATTTCTGTGTTTTAAATTTTAGTTTATAGTTCCATAATGCATCACATCATGACAAAATTTATAGCTATTCTAAATTTTATGTCAAAGAAAAAAATAACAAGAACATGTACATCAAGATTCCACATACTTTAAAACTAAAATATGAACATAATACTGCTGGTATATGAACACAACCATGTGAAGTATAAAGTACTGTGACTAGAAAATAAAAAAATTAAAAATTGCATTTGAAAGAATGCATATAAATCACTTTTATGGAGCTGATAATTTATCTCCTATATATAATCTTCCTATCATATGCTATATAGAAGAAAACTTTTTTTTCAGTTACTCACTCCTGGCAATAACTTACGGAAATGGTGGACATTTCAATTGTAGCATTGTGATACAGGGGTCGTGGTACTTGTATGATGGATTAAGAGAATATCACAGTGTTGGAAGTGGCCTACAAAAGCAACCTATACCTCGTCCACGACCTGGTTACAGACAAAGCCATGCACTTTTTTGTAGAAATGAAATATCTGCTTGAACAATGTATTTGAACTTTTTTCGGAAGAAAAAAAATTTGCTCATGTATATAATAAAAAAAAAAAAATCTGTTTTGCTTGATTTGATGTGTGAAAAAAAAATTTTGATTTTCGACTGACCTGAAAAAAAAATTCTATCAGGCATAAAAATCCCAGCCCCCCCCCCCCCCCCCTCGGTAAAAAAATGGTTGGTGCCTTATATATTTATTTGATGGATCATCAATGTCAGTGTCGGGATAGTAACGTGAAGAATAACAAGGTGAATTTTAAAATATTTACTAAATTATACGTTAAATGGTGATTACATTTTTATAATAACGTATAATAGAACACACTTTAATGTTGGAAAAAACATTGTATCTGTATTTTAAATATTTACTAAATTATACGTAAAATGGTGATTTCATTTTTATAATAACGTATATTATAACACACTTTAATGTTGGAAAGAACATTGTATCTGTATTTTTTATTCATCTACATAATTATAAATGCTAAAGGACGCTTCAAATTTCCATTATTTTAAAGATGGCGCAGATTATTTTTAAACCGGTTCTGACCGGTTTATTTATGGACATGTCGGGACAAGAATATCTACTTTGAACAGCTCGGTGATTGAATGAATGAACTGTTGTTATAATTATAAATTTAAAGATTTTAGGGATAATTTAAATACTTGTAAAGACAGCATGCGGATGGCTCTCCGACCCATGTTTGTCTATATTGACGGAGATATTAAATATATTGTACACACTACATTGTCCTGTTATATATTCCGATGAAAGTGGGGTACTCTACACAAACAATAACAAAAGGACAATTTTCATACATTTACAATCCAATTATTAACTGAAAACATACAAACATCGGTCACACATCAACGCTCACGGTTATTGAAAAAGTTTTTATAAACAGACAATAATTTAAAGGGGTGTAGGCGTGTCCGGACAGGTTACACTTTAATCAATACACAACCATCTTACACCAATTAATCCCGGCAATATTAAAAAGTTTTTATAAACAGACAATAATTTAAAGGGCGTGTCCGAACAGGTTACACTTTAATCAATGCACAACCATCTTACACCAATTAATCCTGGCAATATTAAAAATATGACGTCATATATGATAAGTATCAAATCGGAGGATTACCCAAGGAGGATTATCCTCTCCCCATAGGGTTAACATGGGGGGAAAGTGTCTCAGATGGCCCAGTATTTATACTACTAAAGTGCACAGCTGTCAATGTCTTTTTAGGTCAGTCCTGGACCAAAGATATATGTGGGATATTGCCATTGCATGGCATCTGTTATTGTTATCAATAAACTTACGAATGTTAAAAATCTTCTCCTGTGAAACCAATAGGCTGATGTAGACCAAATTTGGTTGAATGGTCGATAGGTGAATCCCTAATTTCTAAATATTTTCTGAGGTCTGAATCCTAGGGTAATGTCACTGTTGTTGAAAGAAAAAACTAAAAGGCTTAGCACAGATTTCAGGCTTTGTTTTTAATGATGTTTTTAATTCCCTTTTATGATTGTTTTCACATTAAATCCAGGTGAGCAATACATGCTTCTGGAAGCTTCAAGTTTCATAAAAATCTTTAGTTCAACTGGCACAAAGAGCTCTAGTGAGCTATATAATTGTAATTATAACCCATTATTGAATATGGCTATACCAACTGAATCATGCGTAACATAGAAACCTTTTTTTAAATGCCTGCTTCAAATCAACTTGCCAGGAAACATTTAGCAAGTTTGAGCCAATTTTACAGGAATGGTTTAACAATAGTGTATGTCACATTTAGTACCTGCTCTATGTCCCACGTTTTTCCAATACTTCTCAATTTGCAGAACGAAAGCAAACATGTGATGAAACTACTTAAATGAACAGAAAAATAATTTAAAACATTGATATTGATGACAATCTATTTCTCTCATCTAATTTGATTTGGTTGAAGTTATTCAAAAATAAGATTGACAGGTCTCAGATGAGCAATTAATAGCCTTGTTGCGTGAGGAGATTTCGTCCGTGAGGATTTAACGTCCCGCATGCGTATAAAGGCGAAACTATTTCGATGCAGTTCCGGCGTGAGCACCTCATGCGGCTACTATCTAACAGGTACTTCCGTCTGATATCTGACTTCCGGGAATGGGTGGCCATATCCAACTATATCGGTCATCACGTGACTTTGGTCACCTGTGTGATGATCGTAATATGGCGATGTCGATTTATATAGAAATGCACGGGAGTGTCATGTTTATCTCTAATTTGTATTAAATTTTATCGATAACAAAAAAATGTGCTGCTATCTCGTAAAAGTATGATCAATTACCAATATTTTGAGCCCATTTTAAATAGATATTGAATTGAGCAAATCACTTCCAATTTGATTTGAAAAAATCATATTTTTACTGAAGATTTTTATATGGCTAACGTTGAAAAATGTCGAAATCTATGAAACCTTCCCTAGTTGGTTCAAGAATTACATGATAATTCTTTACTTTCATAAAAATATGCTGCCCATTTGACTATGATAAAACATGGAACTTTAAGATTATATCAACTAAATGAGATATTGAATTCGGGAAATCACTTCCAAATTAATTTTAAAATGACCGATATTTTGTAAAAATATACATGATTTGGACTCAAAATGGCGATACCGGATGTAGTTTTGGCGGTAAAATTCAAAATTGTATAAATAAACGGGTTTTGTTAAATAATACTTTTTCATTATGAAAATAGTCCCATTATTGTAATAATAATGTTCATGTTGTTATTTCTTAGTGTTTAAGACATAAAACTATATTTATAGGTTGCTATATGTCTAATAAAATGCAAAAACCCTGAAAGTTCAAACAAAAATAAAGGTTCCATTTCAAACATGCCTTTTTTTGTTTTATGTCTCGGATGTTACTAATAAAGTATATCCTTTGGTCTTCGTATATCATGTTTGAGTAAAACCTTCTTTAACTTTTCGAAATATCGTAATTGCAATAGTTTAAATTTTGATTATGTCCCTTCCAAATTGATTTGAAAATTAGCTATTTTGAAATGTGTTATTTTTTACTATTATTATTCAAGATGGCGCCCATCCTAATCAGCTTCTACCTGGGTGCGTCTAAACACCACACAGGACTCCTTAGTGCACTAAGGACCCAAAATGTGCACTAAGGACATGATGCATTTGTTTTAGATTAATAAAAGACCTGTTAATGGTTTCTAATCATTATGAATAACAGAAATCGAAAGTTTTGTAAAGATATTATTATCGGTTTTTAAGTTATTAAGGATTTTGTAAAAATCCTTTGATGTTCCGCGCTATCCTGGTGGTGGGATCGTCTACCATAAATCAATAAACAAAGTCAAGTCAATAAACAAGGCCATGGATCATTGAGTTTGTTAACATTGTGTCATTAGGAAATAAGTTAAGAATATAAATAAAATAAAACTCTATTGTAGATAGATAATTTAATTGTTGAAATCATATATTAAATAACAAACAATAAAAATTCTTAATACAAACATGCAAGCGCACCCTCAAATGTTTTTTTTTAAAGAAATAAATTACAAACATAATTAATTAATTCCAGATTGAATAATAAATAATTAAAGTATATAATTTCAGATTATGCATGTCAATGTTACTAACAGTTTTTACTAATATCTGGGTTGTGTCCTAACGATTCTTGGTCGCTTCTTTTGATGAGGTTTTCTGGCTAATTTCTGCGATTTAGGCACTGTAAATTTGGCACATGTTGACTTGACTTCAGTACATAGAGGAACATGATCGTTTATGAGTCTTTGGAAGAGACGCTCCTGCTGCTCGAGGGTTTTCGAAGCCCAACACTGCTGGGAAACGCTATGTTTCTTGTACCTGCCATAAAGTTCGTAGTTACCGGTACCGTAAATAGCCCGCTTTAAGTCTACGTGTTGAACTTTGACAATGTTCATAAGCTTAGTTGTAAGCTCTGGAATCGGCAATGGTGTCCAGTCTACAGCCCTTTTGAATACATGATTAATGGATTCGCAGTTGTTGTTCGTCCAGAGTCGGTCGTGTTGAAGCTGGACTTTTGGTTCTACTACGTATTCTAGAAGTCTGTCTTTAACTCTGGTATGAAAGTAGTTTTCGAAAAATGGAAAGTTTATGCATAATTCATCGGCTCGGATACTAAATTCTGCTGGGTCGCACGATTCGACAAGACCATTTAGTCCAAAGATGGCTGATAATACGTGGGAACGGACTTGATCGGTTACTCCAATCTTGTTCTTTAAATGGTCGGAGATGTTGTCCTTAATATGCTTTGTACAAAGAAGTCTTTGAACACCTGGGAAAACGTCGTCAATGGCTTTGGTTAACCCGGATTCGTCGTCACCTCCGATGCGAATATCTAAGCATCTGACAGTGTCTGAAAGTCTTGCCTTTATATGAGATAGAAACGTGTGATACGATAGGTAAGATCCGTCCCAATGGAAAAACAAAGGTCCTACAAATATCGGATGTTCTCTTGTTTCTTTGCTTACAACTTTAATGTTTTTGTACACAAAGTTTGTAACATAAACGGCTCCTAAATTAAATGTTCGGTCTATTCCAAGAATGTGGTCCGGGTCTGATTTAAGAAACTGTTCCATATCTTTCATCTGGTCAGTGGAGTATACTAATTTCCTTGCTACCTGTATTAATATAATTGTTAATTCTATGCTTATTGAATTTTCACGCTCGATTTGACGGATCTCAGCGGGATTTTGCCGCGGAACATACCTTGCCATAACAAAGTAAATATATATACGAGTAAATAGAATTACTCATATAATATGTCAAATGTTTAATATATAAATACCAAAAAGATAAATTATTAATTTAAAATAAATTAAAATGTTACTTATCTGACATTTGAAATTATATTTCACCACTGCATTCCTTGTGATCCCCCTTAAACACACACACACCTCTTTATTAAAATGTTGCATTAATTATCTAAAAATGAAATCACGCTATTTTTGGTCAGCAAACGGTTTACCTGTATACATACAATGTACCTGTGTACCTTAATTAACGGTTGGAACAATAAACATCCGGACAGTCAAGGTATAATATACATGTCAAATCGTTAATTAGTTTTAATTACCTGAAACACACATGCATGTTAATTGGGCATAATAAATTTCTTCAGATAAAACTCAAATAAATTTTACCCAAAAAAAAATCGCTTTTCTCGCGGCTTAAAAAATTTAAAAAAACTTGCACCATTACCCTTTATCACGTGTAATTATGTACTTTTGACAGTTTGTATAAATTGGTGATAAATTTCATATTTATTAATTATTGTCACAACTTCATATATTAAAATTATAATCCATGTGAAATGTTACTACATATTTCAAATATAAAGTTTTTTTAAAGTGAAGACGTGGAGAACGTGCTATAATCAATACAGAGTTATCGAAGTACTACGATGAATGCCTGGCATGAACGGGACCAGTAGATTCCCGATATTGGGTAACCAGTTAATAAGTCTAAACAAAGTTACCTAACATAATTATGACCGATATAGCTGCATATGCAAAATCAAATGTCGTGTGTTTGATTTGTACTGATCAAGTGATTGCTGTTGAATTATGCAGAAAATGAACAAAATAAACATAAACAAACATTTACATATATATTATAATTTAATAACAAAATAACCCAGACAAAATAATAAGTAGTTAAATGCACCTTTTGAACAGTGTTGATACAAACGGAAAACTCAAAAAGAGGGGTGGGGGGATAAAATTGGAATGTAGGACGGAAAGTCACAAGACAAAAAGTCATAGACAAAAAGTCACGGACAAAAAGTCACTGGACAAAAAGTCACAGTTAAATTTTGTATAGTGACAAAATGTATAGGACAAAAAGTCACAGGACAAAAAGTCACAATTTGTTTTCTCCAATATTTTCAAGACCTATAGGACAAAAAGTCACAATGAAGAGATTGTAATATGAAAGACCACATGTTTTAGAGGGGTATAGGACAAAAAGTCACAATATTTGTAAATATTTTATAAAATTTGTCATTTATAGTATAGGGACCCGTATTAACAATGATTACAAACAAATTTTGGACCTTAAGTACAAATGTTAAAATATTCAGAATAATTGCAATATTAAACAAAAATGTTAAACATTTCACAATTAATTTTATTTAATTTAAATGGCAATTATAATTGCAATTTATGATATTTATTTTTATTACTTAAAAAATGCAAGGATGTCATGAACATTAATTATTTTAATTAGTATATCAGTATGGAGTGTACATTCAGCCACCATTGACAGTGATCCCAGAACTAACAACGTATGCGAGGGATGGAACAACAAGTTTTTCACATTAGTCGGCAGTGCACATCCTAGCATATGGACCTGCATTCAATGGTTTCGCCGTGAACATGCAACAGTTTCAACAGTTATACAACAAGATGCCGTTGGAACCCGACCAACTAAGAGAATCAACCAGAAACAAGTTCAATTACAGAATCGTTTACAGAATCTGTGCAGTGACCGTATCAGTGGTAGGAAGACAGTAGAACAATTTTTACGTGGTGTAGCCTTTAACATCAGACTCAGTAGGAATGTGGCATTCCCGGCTAATTTGGACATTTCAGTTTAGTGTTACATGAACATTTCTATTGATAGTGTTTTTCGAATATAGAACATTTCACATTAGTATATTTTGTTTTTCATAGTGACTTTAAATAGTGCATATTATACTAGTGACTTTAAATAGTGCATGTTAAAATAGTTGCTAATGTTTTCTACTTTATTTGTGATATTGTTATGTATTACATATGTAAATTGTTTTTATTGCAAAATGTAATATATAAAAGTTAAAATTTCATTATGTATTGTTTAAATTGTCAGAATTGAAGAAATATGAGAAAATGTACATGAGACAAATTGGTAACATTTTCAACTGAGAACTCTGTTTTTGTCCTATACCTAGAGTCAAAACACACTATTATTATGCAAAAACTTAAACTGTGACTTTTTGTCCTATACCCAATTCAAAACATACTATAATAATGCAAAAACATAAATTGTGTCTTTTTGTCCTATACCCAATTCAAAACACACTATAATAATGCAAAAACTGTGACTTTTTGTCCTATACCCAAGTCAATACCCAAGTCAATACACACAATAATAATGCAAAAACTGTGACTTTTTGTCCTGTGACTTTTTGTCCATCAAGGTAAAAATATTGATTGTGACTTTTTGTCCTGTGACTTTTTGTCCTAGGTGTTTTGTGATTTTTTGTCCTGTGACTTTTTGTCCTGTGACTTTCTGTCCGTTTACCTAAAATTGTAGTCTGGAAAAGAAATTTGGCATACACCTCTTTATATAAAAAAAATTATGGCATTGTCCTACAGTTTAAAGACATATCAGTAAAAAAGGGGGTGCTAGCAGGATGTCTGATATTATGAAATTCTGCACTTAAAAACTTGAAATATGCACGGGCTACCCAAATTTAAAAAAACATTCAATCATGAAGTCGGTTATTCAAAATGGGCAATCCCATATCTTGAAAGATGTAATCCCAGTTTCTCGATTGGGGAATAAATAATCCTACCCTAAAAATAATTGTGGAAAATAAAATTTCTATTTTGAAAAATAAGCACACTGATGCTACAGAATTTGTCAGCTCCCTTCCCATTAAAGAAATAATTAGTCTCCATATAAACACAACCATACTTTCTCTTTCTTCTTTAATTCCTTATAGTTTCTAAATTTATTAGAACAGATTATTCAGCAAAAGAAATTTTAAAACCTATATTTAATTTAAAATAACATGAATTAGGTAAAACATTAGGCTTGGCTTTAAATATGGGAACAATTGTTCCCATTTTGTCTACTTTTCATTTTTATTACATATGAAAAAATCTAATTAAAATGATATGAAAAAGAAAGGATATGGGGTATCCGTCATTGAGGCTTTATCCCGATTTAAAGAATATCTTGAAAAACTATATCATCTAGTGGTCGCCAATTATGTGGCCTTCAACATTGAGCAACAGCCCAACACACATGTATGTCATTACCTGGCCCTGAAATAAATGTCAAGCATTAAATAATAATCACCACAAATCCCAAAATAAACAAAACAATTCACATAGAAACAACAAAGAAGACGCAATACAACCACTGAAAATGCATGGTCCTGCCTAAGGACAGACATTTATACAACATGTTAAACATGTTTGTGACTACTCAACCCTCCCCTACATCCTGGGTCAGTGGCCAGAATAATAGAAAGACAGACAATAAAATTTTAAGCTCTAGATTCAACAAGCCAAGCACTAAAACACAAAAATATGAAAAAATAAAACTGACATAATAAAAAGTGCTTTGTACTTATAATGCTTACATTCCAATTTGGTCTATTATTTTTTATGTGTTTTTATTGGATATGATTCGGTTATTTTCCATTTGGTCTTCTTCTTTTTATAGTTTCAGTTTCATGTCAATGGTTTAGCAAACATCTGACATTTTTGTGAAGTATGATCAGATTTTGCTTTCTTTTGCAACTTGTTCAAAAGTGCCCCCCTTTTTGATTTAAATTTTTTGTGTCTTGTGTGTGCCTAGAATTTTTCTATGTAAATGGGGTAAAAATATGCACAGGCTGGCAATTCTCATGGCTCATACTGATCATATATACAATATTCTATCATTCTATGGTACTTTATATGTTAACAGGCTAAAAATATGCACAGGCTGGCAATTCTCATGGCTCATACTGATCATGACTATAATATTCTATCATTTTATGGTACTTTATTTGTAAACGGGGTAAAAATATGCACAGGCTGCAATTCTCATGGCTCATATTCATCATCTTTACAATATTCTGTCATTCTATGGTACTTTATATGTAAACAGGCTAAAAATATGCACAGGCTGGCAAATCTCATGGCTCATACTGATCATATATACAATATTCTATCATTCTATGGTACTTTATATCTAAACAGGGTAAAAATATACACAGGCTGGCAATTCTCATGGCTCATACTGATCATATATACAATATTCTGTCATTCTATGGTACTTTATATGTAAATGGGGTAAAAATATGCACAGGCTGGCAATTCTCATGGCTCATATTCATCATCTTTACAATATTCTGTCATTCTATGGTACTTTATATGTAAACAGGCTAAAAATATGCACAGGCTGGCAAATCTCATGACTCATACTGATCATATATACAATATTCTATCATTCTATGGTACTTTATATCTAAACAGGGTAAAAATATACACAGGCTGGCAATTCTCATGGCTCATACTGATCATATATATACAATATGCTATCATTCTATGGTACTTTATTTGTAAATGGGGTAAAAATATGCACAGGCTTGCAATTCTCATGGCTCATATTCATCATCTTTACAATATTCTGTCATTCTATGGTACTTTATATGTAAACAGGGTAAATATATGCAAAGGTTGGCAATTCTCATGGCTCATACTGATCATGACTATAATATTCTATCAATTTATGGTACTTTATTTGTAAACGGAGTAAAAATATGCACAGGCTGGCAATTCGCATGGCTCATATTCATCATCTTTATAATATTCTGTCATTCTATGGTACTTTATATGTAAACAGTTTAAAAATATGCACAGGCTGGCAATTCTCATGGTTCATACTGATCATATATACAATATTCTATCATTCTATGGTACTTTATATGTAAACAGGGTAAACAGGGTAAAAATATGCACAGGCTGGCAATTCTGAAATCCAAAACTTATTTTTCTTTATACATCGTATGTCGAAAAAATACAAAATAGCGTTTTATCTGGTCCGTAATCGATGTTGTTTTTACATTTTGTTGTGCTGGATGATCGAGTGGCAGTCAACAGTGCACGTACACCGTGAGACAGTCCACAGAGAGACAGTCAGACACTACAGGACAAGAAGTACGTCATCGATAAAAGCATAGCATCATGGGAATTTGTTAATACTTCAGTACGGAGAAAAATTAATGAGGTGGCGTTTGACATATCGAATATGAAATGTGTTTAAAAGATAATAAAATGATACGCATCAAAGCATTTTGTGATTAATATGGAGTAGGCTTTAGCCTAAAATCGGGCGAAGCCCATATCATACGTAGCAATATTTTTTAACCCGTCGTCATGTAAACACGGCCATATTGGAAGCCGTTGTTATGGTGTCATATTTGTAGGTCATTGAAGAAATTTTCGAATAAAGTTCCCAATGCGCACAAAAGCTCGAAAAAAGTCGGTGGAAAATTATATCGTATAGAAATTATGTTTTGGCGATAGCCAAAACATAATTTCTTTTTAAGTTTGTGCAAGTGCGAAAATATTTTAACCGGAAGTCGCGCTGTATTTTTTAGGGTTTCTGGGATAGATTTACAAATGCTACTTCCGGTTTGAAACTACAGTCTACTTGATATCTGGATTTGAGACCCATATTCTACACTTAGTCGGGCTTCGCCCGATATTAATCGTGCCGGGATGCACTAAATTAGGTTTGAGCTGGTGTAAACTATAAATAGACGAGCATCTTTCCATTTTAATTTGTGTGTTGGGGTGGGGGGGGGGGGTAAATTATATTAATCTAAGATTGAAGGGGGTCATTTTTTCATTTATCAGATAGGGATATCACTATTGTTTTTGATAGATGCTGTCAGAAAAATTCCAGACCCCTCATATAATTAATGACCGGCACTCGGTGCATATCTTTTGACATACCACGCGGAAGAAAACTAAAATGATATTTATATTGAATGCCAAAAGTTAATTGTCAGAATTGAAAGCAGATGTAATATAATTTTATGATTATATAAAAAATGATCCTGGTACAATAAACATGTAAGATTATATCCTAACATTACTGTTACATTTGAACCATTTTTAGTACAACTAGATAGTCAGAATTCAGAATCACAAAGGGACAGAGCTTTTATTGTCTTCCAGACTGATAAAAATCTAACTCCAAACTGGGCTGAAAATTCAAGACTGCTAACAAATATTACAGTAAGCCCCTGAATGTTAGTTTTCCTCCTTTTATAATAATAGGAAAATATTAAAACAATTATGAATTTCAGTTTATATGCTTTAGTACATAAAGAAGTCAAATAATGAAATCACATTATTTTATGGTTGAAGGCTTAGAAGGATTACTTAAAAAAATATCAAAAGTACCGCAGTAATGGGTCACTCTGAAATATCTGTTAATATTTAATACGATAGGAAATTAAGGTACATGCAGGAGGTACCTAATTGGGCTGTATTTCAGATTATTTTTATAAAATTTTGCATGCAACTAAAGCATGTTAATCTGTAACTGAATATAAAAAAATGTTTATCATTTTAACACTTCCCGGAAAATGCTGTATCAAGTTTTGGCAAATATAGAATGTGTAAATACATAGAATACACGTCGATATCGCTGCAAAAATTCCATTCTTTAGACTTTAAATTATATATTATTGCCATATAATGATATATATATGTATTATTGATATAAAGTTTACTATGGGCCACCAGATTTTTTTTCGTATATTAAATTTATTACTATATGTAGAGAGGGAAAAAAAACGTCAAAAGGCCCAAATAAGGTTAACGTCGTAACGACGTCGCAATGGTAAATGTAGATTTTTAGTGATTTTACAGACCGCAGGGCATAAGTTTGAATGATTACCACAGCAAAAACGAAGGGATGACCCTATATTATTTATCATCAATAAAATGGAATAGCTGACAGAAATTCCATATCATTTTATAGAAATTTCTAGGGATAAGTTTTTAAGAAATGACGATTTAAAGTGAAATTATTTTCTTCGGCAGTTTTTATATGAATTCTACAGTGAAAGACATTTGTTAATTTTAAGGATATTAATAAAAATTTATTGAAGAAATATAAAAGCTATACTAAATTTTTTCGATATTTAGATGCAATGTCGAAAATTCTACCTGTGTATAAAATTTCATTAAAATCCATTATTTAGCGGATTCAGACAACTTAAATGGACCTGTTCCATTGATGTTGTCCATTCCTAATATCGAATTTGACATGGGCAGCATGGCGAGTGTCCTGCAGGAAGCAGATACTGTTTACTCTTCCGGAGCACCTGAGTCTACGCCAACGTTTTTATACCCCCGCAAACAGAGTTGGGGGGTGGGGGTATATATGAATCAGCCTGTCTGTCTGTCTGTCTGTCCAGAATTTTTTTGTACCCGCAGTTTCTCAAACATTCCTTATCAGAGTTTAATGAAACTTTGCATACTGTTAGATCCTAATACGTAGATTTGCGCATGCGAAGTATGTCCTGGTCCAATACTTTTTCCCATAATTTTATATCCTTTTGGACTTAGAAATTCTGTCTATCCCCCATTTTTTTTTGTACCCGCAGTTTCTCAAATATGCCTTATCAGAGGTTTATTAAACTTTGCATACTATTAGATCCTAGTACGTAGATGTGCACATGCGAAGTATGTTCTGGTCCAATACCTTTTTCCAAAACTTTATACCCTTTTGGACTTAGAAATTCTGTTCTGGTCCAATACTTTAGTCTTTTATTAGATATGCACATAATAAGGATTTCATTGATCAATTAGCTCCTCATAGCTTTGTTAAATTGGGCTTCAAAATTTTATAACACAGATTTGATATCAGTTTTTTGTAAATTAACAGCAGCGGGGGTATAGTTAGTGAGGTCCCCTCGCAGTTTTAGTTTTGGTGGGGTCCATGTTGTTTATAAGTTTTTAGTTTTTAAGTGTAATGTTTGTAATGTTTCGTCTTTTCTTCGTTGTTCTCCGGTGTTTGTCAGTTATTTTCGATTTTCCCCTCCTTCGAATATCCTTTTGATATTTCTTGACTTTACTTAATTGACCAGAAAGACCAAAAACGGCTTTAAATCCATTTTTGTAACGTTATTTCATTCATTACGCCACTTTGTGTAAAAGGAAGAAATAAAAACTAATGGATAAAGGGGTTCTAGATTGCATTATTACACTCAAGAGTTATTTATTTATCGTTGGACAAGAACTTGAACTTATTTATCTCTGTGTTTACAAATATTTTTGTACTTGATTGGATGTCACATCATTCGCCTTGACCAGAAATAAAGGAAGGTTTTGGATCCAACAAATTAAACTAGTTTCACCCCACCGCATGTTATGTTAGTCTCTCCCAAGTCAAGAATATTTTGGCTACTGTCCAACTTTATTTGATAATTAAATAACGATAAATAAAGATTGACTATTTATTCGGGGCAATTTATTACAATTTGTCAGGATTCCCACTGTGTTTGAGACCATCCCTGTGGTGAATAAACTATCTCTTATATCCAGTTTTGAGATTTGCTATAATCGCGGTTTGTACATATTCTTATGCCCTAGATGAAAATATTTTGTAAATGTTGCTACATGTAGGAATATAGCATATGCTAATTTTATTCCCTGGAGAAGTAGGCAAAGGGAAAATAGTATTGTACCTCGTTATCAGGCATTATTCCACGTATTTCGTTAAATCCGCGAATAACAAAGGCATTTATATTTTGACCAATATTAGCACAGCAAATGGTTATCAAAACAAATTCAATCTTGATATCTTAGTATTCAATCCCGTTGACATTTTATTACATATTAAAATCATGCAGTTTTTGATGTTTTATATCGACACCCCGACTCGGCCGACATTATCAGCACATTAATTTAAAAAAATGAATTAATTTAACTAGGTGAAAAAAAATCGATTTAAGAACCAGAATGGGAATACCGACGTTATAAGACAGTGGGCAAAGACAAGGCGAATACAACGTACGTGAGAATACTAAAATTGCAAACAAATACTATACACACCCAAAGGATGGAATCAAAATATGTATATAGACAATGGCTTGTGGTGGATGTACGTGTATCTCATTAAAATACATGTATATAGACATTGGTCTGGTGGTGGATGTACGTGTACCTCATTACAATACATGTATATAGACATTGGTCTGGTGTGGGAAGTACCTACAATACAGTATAGTACATGTATTTAAACATTGGCCTGGTTGTGGATATACGTGTATCTCATTAAAATACATGTATAGAGACATTGGTCTGGTGGTGGATGTAACCATTTCACACTACAGTACATGTATATAGACAATAGCCTGGTTGTGGATATACGTGTATCTCATTAAAATACCTGTATAGAGACATTGGTCTGCTGGTGGATGTAACTATTTCACACTACAGTCATGTATATAGACATTGGTCTGGTGTGGGAAGTACCTACAAAACATTATAGTACATGTATTTAAACATTGGCCTGGTTGTGGATATACGTGTATCTCATTAAAATACATGTATAGAGACATTGGTCTGGTGGTGGATGTAACCATTTCACACTACAGTACATGTATATAGACAATAGCCTGGTTGTGGATATACGTGTATCTCATTAAAATACCTGTATAGAGACATTGGTCTGCTGGTGGATGTAACTATTTCACACTACAGTCATGTATATAGACATTGGTCTGGTGTGGGAAGTACCTACAAAACATTATAGTACATGTATTTAAACATTGGCCTGGTTGTGGATATACGTGTATCTCATTAAAATACATGTATAGAGACATTGGTCTTGTGGTGGATGTAACCATTTCACACTACAGTACATGTATATAGACAATGGCCTGGGGGTGGATGTAGGTGTATCGCATTACAATACATGTATATAGACATTGATCTGGTGGTGGATGTAACCATTTCACACTACAGTACATGTATATAGACAATGGCTTGGTGGTGGATGTACGTGTATCATTACAATACATGTATATAGACATTGGTCTGGTGGTGGATGTAACTATTTTACACTACAGTACATATATAAAGACATTGGCCTGAAGGTGGATATACGTATACCACACTATAGTACATATATATATATAGACAATGCCCTGGTGGTGGATGTACGTGTATCTTATTATAATACATGTATATAGACATTTGTCTGGTGGTGGATGTAACTATTTCACACTACATTACATGTATATAGACATTGATCTGGTGGTGGATGTAACCATTTCACACTACAGTACATGTATATAGACAATGCCCTGGTGGTGGATGTACGTGTATCTTATTATAATACATGTATATAGACATTTGTCTGGTGGTGGATGTAACTATTTCACACTACATTACATGTATATAGACATTGGTCTGGTGTTGGAAGTACCTATAAAACATTATAGTACATGTATTTAAACATTGGCCTGGTTGTGGATATACGTGTATCTCATCAAAATACATGTATAGAGACATTGGTCTGCTGGTGGATGTAACCATTTCACACTACAGTACATGTATATAGACAATAGCCTGGTGGTGGATGTTCGTGTATCTCATTACAATACATGTATATAGACATTGGTCTCGTGGTGGATGTAACTATTTTACACTACAGTACATATATAAAGACATTGGCCTGACGGTGGATATACGTATACCACACTATAGTACATATATATAGACAATGCCCTGGTGGTGGATGTAGGTGTATCTCATTAAAATACATGTATAGAGACATTGGTCTGGTGGTGGATGTAACCATTTCACACTACAATACATGTATATAGACAATGGCCTGGTGGTGGATGTACGTGTATCTCATTACAATACATGTATATAGACATTGGACTGGTGGTGGATGTAACTATTTTACACTACAGTACATATATATAGACAATGCCCTGGTGGTGGATGTACGTGTATCTCATTAAAATACATGTATAGAGACATTGGTCTGGTGGTGGATGTAACCATATCACACTACAGTACATGTATATAGACATTGGTCTGGTGGTGGATGTAACTATTTTACACTACAGTACATATATAAAGACATTAGCCTGACGGTGGATATACGTATACCACACTATAGTACATATATATAGACAATGGCCTGGTGGTTGATGTACGTGTACCTCATTACAATACATGTATATAGACATTGGTCTGGTGGTGGATGTAACTATTTTACACTACAGTACATGTATATAGACATTAGTCTGGTGTGGAAAGTACCTACAAAACATTATGGTACATGTATTTAAACATTGGCCTGGTTGTGGATATACGTGTATCTCATTAAAATACATGTATACATGTACAGTACATGTATATAGACAATGGCCTGATGGTGGAGGTACGTATATCACACTACAGTACATGTATATAGACACTGGCCTGATGGTGGATGTAATAGTTCACACTACAGTACATGTATATAGACATTGGTCTAGTGGTGGATGTAACTATATCACACTACAGTACATGTATATATACAATGACCTGGTAGTGGATGTACGTATATCTCATAAAATACATGTATAGAGACATTGGTCTGGTGGTGGATGTAACTATTTCACACTACAGTACGTGTATATAGACATTGACCTGATGGTGGATGTAACTATATCACATTACATGTATAAAGACATTAGTCTGGTGGTGGATGCAACTATTTCACACTACAATACATGTATATAGACAATGACCTGGCGGTGGAAGTACGTATATCTCATTAAAATACATGTATAGAGTCATAGTTACACACTACAGTACATGTATATAGACAATGGCCTGGTGGTGGATGTAACTATTTTTAACTACAGTACATGTATGTAGGCAATGGCCTGGTGGTGGATGTACGTGCGTCTCATTACAATACATGTATACAGACATTAGTCTAGTGGTGGATGTAACTACTTCACACTACAGCACATGTATATAGACATTGGTCATATGGTGGATGTAACTATATCACATTACAATACAAGTATATAGACATTGGCATGATAGTGGAGGTACGTATATCACACTACAGTACATGTATATAAACGTTGGTCTAAGGGTGGATGTAACTATTTTACGCTACAGTTCATATATATAGACATTAGTCTGGTGGTGGATGTAATTATTTCACACTACAGTACATATATATAGACATTGTCCTGATGGTAGATGTAACTATATCACATTACAGTAGATATATATAGACATTGGCCTGATGGTGGATGGACGTATATCACACTACCGTAGATGTATATAGACAATGGCCTGATGGTGGATGTAACTATTTTATACTACAGTGCATGTATATAGCACTGGCCTGATGGTGAATGTACGTATATCACACTAACGATATACGTCCTGTCTCTAACTCTTATCGTAGGTCTGTCTCGAACTCCTACTCTAATCGGTCAGTACCCTACATCGGTGGTTCACCTAAGCAAGCGTGACAAACAGGAGGATGTGGGGTACTGACTTAATAGAGTAGGAGTACGAGCTAAGCAAGCGTTACATCCACAAACAGACCAATGTCTCTATACGTGTATTTTAATGAGATACATGTACATCCACCAACAGGTGATTGTCTATATATATATGTACTGTAGTGTGATATACGTACATCCACCATCAGGCCAATGTCTATATACATGTACTGTAGTGTGATATAGTTACATCCACCACCAGACCAATGTCTATATGCATGTACTGTAGTGTGATATACGTAACTCCACCATCCATACGTGCCATTGTCCATATACATGTACTGTAGTGTGAAATATTACATCCACCACCAGACCAATGTATGTATGCTTGTACTGTAATGTGATATACTTACATCCACCATCTGACCAATGTCTATATACATGTATTGTAGTGTGAAGTAGTTACATCCACCACTAGACTAATGTCTCTATACATGTATTGTAATGAGACGCACGTACATCCACCACCAGGCCATTGTCTATATACATGTACTGTAGTTAAAAACAGTTACATCCACCACCAGGCTATTGTCTATATACATGTACTGTAGTTAAAAATAGTTACATCCACCACCAAGCCATTGTCTCTATACATGTACTGTAGTGTGTAACTATCACTCTTTACATGTATTGTAATGAGAAGAACGTACATCCACCACCAGGTCATTGTCTATATACATGTACTGTAGTGTGAAATAGTTACATCCACCACCAGACTAATGTCTTTATACATGTATTGTAATGTGATATAGTTACATCCACCATCAGGCCAATGTCCATATACATGTACTGTAGTGTGAAATAGTTACATCCACCACCAGGCCATTGTCTATATATATGTACTGTAGTGTGATATACGTACATCCACCATCAGGCCAATGTCTATATACATGTACTGTAGTGTGATATAGTTACATCCAACACCAGACCAATGTCTCTATACATGTACTGTAGTGATATAGTTACATCCACCACCAGACCAATGTCTATATACATGTGCTGTAGTGTGATATACGTACCTCCACCATCAGGCCATTGTCCATATACATGTACATTTAGTGTGAAATAGTTACATCCAACCCCAGACCAATATCTGTTTACATGTATTGCAGTATGATATACGCACATCCACCATCAGGCCATTGTCTATATACATGTACTGTAGTGTGAAGTAGTTACATCCACCACTAGACTAATGTCTCTATACATGTATTGTAATGAGACGCACGTACATCCACCACCAGGCCATTGTCTATATACATGTACTGTAGTTAAAAATAGTTACACCCACCACCAGGCCATTGTCTATATACATGTAGTGTAGTGTGAAATAGTTACATCCACCACCAGACTAATGTCTTTATACATGTATTGTAATGTGATATAGTTACATCCACCATCAGGCCAATGTCCATATACATGTACTGTAGTGTGAAATAGTTACATCCACCACCAGGCCATTGTCTATATATATGTACTGTAGTGTGATATACGTACATCCACCATCAGGCCAATGTCTATATACATGTACTGTAGTGTGATATAGTTACATCCAACACCAGACCAATGTCTCTATACATGTACTGTAGTGATATAGTTACATCCACCACCAGACCAATGTCTATATACATGTGCTGTAGTGTGATATACGTACCTCCACCATCAGGCCATTGTCCATATACATGTACATTTAGTGTGAAATAGTTACATCCAACCCCAGACCAATATCTGTTTACATGTATTGCAGTATGATATACGCACATCCACCATCAGGCCATTGTCTATATACATGTACTGTAGTGTGAAGTAGTTACATCCACCACTAGACTAATGTCTCTATACATGTATTGTAATGAGACGCACGTACATCCACCACCAGGCCATTGTCTATATACATGTACTGTAGTTAAAATTAGTTACATCCACCACCAGGCCATTGTCTATATACATGTACTGTAGTTAAAAATAGTTACATCCACCACCAAGCCATTGTCTCTATACATGTACTGTAGTGTGTAACTATGACTCTATACATGTATTGTAATGAGAAGAACGTACATCCACCACCAGGTCATTGTCTATATACATGTACTGTAGTGTGAAATAGTTACATCCACCACCAAGCCATTGTCTCTATACATGTACTGTAGTTAAAATTAGTTACATCCACCACCAGGCCATTGTCTATATACATGTACTGTAGTTAAAAATAGTTACATCCACCACCAAGCCATTGTCTCTATACATGTACTGTAGTGTGTAACTATGACTCTATACATGTATTGTAATGAGAAGAACGTACATCCACCACCAGGTCATTGTCTATATACATGTACTGTAGTGTGAAATAGTTACATCCACCACCAGACTAATGTCTTTATACATGTATTGTAATGTGATATAGTTACATCCACCATCAGGCCAATGTCCATATACATGTACTGTAGTGTGAAATAGTTACATCCACAAACAAACCAATGTCTCTATGCGTGTATTTTAATGAGATACATGTACATCCACCATCAGGCCATTGTCTATATATATGTACTGTAGTGTGATATACGTACATCCACCATCAGGCCATTGTCTATATACATGTAGTGTAGTGTGTAACTATCACTCTATACATGTATTTTAATGAGAAGAACGTACATCCACCACCAGGTCATTGTCTATATACATGTACTGTAGTGTGAAATAGTTACATCCACCACCAGACTAATGTCTTTATACATGTATTGTAATGTGATATAGTTACATCCACCATCAGGCCAATGTCTATATACATGTACTGTAGTGTGAAATAGTTACATCCACCAACAAACCAATGTCTCTATGCGTGTATTTTAATGAGATACATGTACATCCACCATCAGGCCATTGTCTATATATATGTACTGTAGTGTGATATACGTACATCCACCATCAGGCCATTGTCTATATACATGTAGTGTAGTGTCTAACTATCACTCTATACATGTATTTTAATGAGAAGAACGTACATCCACCACCAGGTCATTGTCTATATACATGTACTGTAGTGTGAAATAGTTACATCCACCACCAGACTAATGTCTTTATACATGTATTGTAATGTGATATAGTTACATCCACCACCAGACCAATGTCTATATGCATGTACTGTAGTGTGATATACGTAACTCCACCATCCATACGTGCCATTGTCCAGATACATGTACTGTAGTGTGAAATATTACATCCACCACCAGACCAATGTATGTATGCTTGTACTGTAATGTGATATACTTACATCCACCATCTGACCAATGAGATACACTTACATCCACCACCAGCCTATTGTCTATATACATGTACGGTAGTGTGATATACCTACATCCACCATCAGGCCAATGTCTATATACATGTACTGTAGTGTGATATAGTTACATCCACCACCAGACCAATGTCTATATACATGTAATGTAATGAGATACACGTACATCCACCACCAGGCCATTGTCGATATACATGTACTGTAGTGTGATATACGTAACTCCACCATCAGGCCATTGTCCATATACATGTACTGTAGTGTAAAATATTACATCCACCACCAGACCAATGTCTGTATACATGTACTGTAGTGTGATATACGCACATCCACCATCAGGCCAGTGTCTATATACATGTACTGTAGTGTGATATACGTACCTCCACCATCAGGCCATTGTCTATATACATGTACGGTAGTGTGATATACGTACCTCTACTATCAGGCCATTGTCTATATACATGTACTGTACATGTATACATCTATTTTAATGAGATACACGTATATCCACAACCAGGCCAATGTTTAAATACATGTACTATAATGTTTTGTAGGTACTTTCCACACCAGACTAATGTCTATATACATGTACTGTAGTGTGAAATAGTTACATCCACCACCAGACCAATGTCTATATACATGTATTTTAATGAGATACACGTACAGCCACCACCAGGGCATTGTCTATATATATGTACTATAGTGTGGTATACGTATATCCACCGTCAGACCAATGTCTTTATATATGTACTATAGTGTAAAATAGTTACATCCACCACCAGACCAATGTCTATATACATGTATTGTAATGAGGTACACGTACATCCACCACCAGGCCATTGTTTATATACATGTACTGTAGTGTGCAATGGTTACATCCACCACCAGACCAATGTCTCTATACATGTATTTTAATGAGATACACGTATATCCACAACCAGGCCAATGTTTAAATACATGTACTATACTGTTTTATAGGTACTTCCCACACCAGACCAATGTCTATATACATGACTGTAGTGTGAAATAGTTACATCCACCACCAGACCAATGTCTCTATACATGTATTTTAATGAAATACACGTATATCCACAACCAGGCCAGTGTTTAAATACATGTACTATACTGTTTTGTAGGTTCTTCCCACACCAGACCAATGTCTATATACATGTACTGTAGTGTGAAATAGTTACATCCACCACCAGACCAAAGTCTTTATACATGTATTTTAATGAGATACACGTACATCCACCACAAGCCATTGTCTATATACATATTTTGATTCGATCCTTTGGGTGTGTATAGTATTTGTTTGCAATTTTAGTATTCTCACGTACGTTGTATTCGCCTTGTTTTTGCCCACTGTCTTATAGCGTCGGTATTCCCATTCTGGTTCTTAAATCGAATATTTGTTTCACCTAGTTAAATTAATTCATTTTTTTTAAATTAATGTGCTGATAACGTCGGCCGAGTCGGGATGTCGATATAAAACATCAAAAACTGCATGATTTTAATATGTAATAAAATGTCAACGGGATTGAATACTAAGATATCAAGATTGAATTTGTTTTGATAACCATTTGCTGTGCTAATATTGGTCAAAATATAAATGCCTTTGTTATTCGCGGATTTAACGAAATACGGGGAATAATGCCTGATAACGAGGTACAATACTATTTTTCCCTTTGCCTACTTCTCCAGGGAATAAAATTAGCATATGCTATATTCCTACATGTAGCAACATTTACAAAATATTTTCATCTAGGGCATAAGAATATGTAAAAACCGCGATTATAGCAAATCTCAAAACTGGATATAAGAGATAGTTTATTCACCACAGGGATGGTCTCAAACCACAGTGGGAATCCTCACAAATTGTAATAAATTGCCCCGAATAAATAGTCAATCTTTATTTATCGTTATTTAATTATCAAATAAAGTTGGACAGTAGCCAAAATATTCCTGACTTGGGACAGACTAACATAGCATGCGGTGGGGTGAAACTAGTTTAATTTGTTGGATCCAAAACCTTCCTTTATTTCTGGTCAAGGCGAATGGTGTGACATCCAATCAAGTACAAAAATATTTGTAAACACGGAGATAAATAAGTTCAAGTTCTTGTCCAACGATAAATAAATAACTCTTGAGTGTAATAATGCAATCTAGAACCCCTTTATCCATTAGTTTTTATTTCTTCCTTTTACACAAAATGGTGTAATGAATGAAATAACGTTACAAAAATGGATTTAAAGCCGTTTTGGTCTTTCTGGTCAATTAAGTAAAGTCAAGAAATATCAAAAGGATATTCGAAGGAGGGGGAAATCGAAAATAACTGACAAACACCGGAGAACAACGAAGAAAAGACCGAAACAATACAAACATTTTACTTAAAAAAATAGAAACTTATAAACAAAACTAAAACTGCGAGGGGACCTCACTAACTATACCCCCGCTACTGTTAATTTACAAAAAACTGATATCAAATCTGTGTTATAAAATTTTGAAGCCCAATTTAACAAAGCTATGAGGAGCTAATTGATCAATGAAATCCTTATTATGTGCATATCTAATAAAAGACTAAAGTATTGGACCAGAACAGAATTTCTAAGTCCAAAAGAGTATAAATATGGAAAAAAGTATTGGACCAGGACGTACTTCTCATGCGCAAATCTACGTAGTAGGATCTAACAGTATGCAAAGTTTTATTAACCTCTGATAAGGCATGCTTGAGAAACTGCGGGTACAAAAAAATTGGGGGATAGACAGAATTCATAAGTCCAAAAGGGTATAAAGTTTTGGAAAAAAGGATTGGACCAGAAAATACTTCGCATGCGCACATCTACGTACTAAGATCTACTAGTATGCAAAGTTTAATAAACCTCTGATAAAGCATATTTGAGAAACTGCGGGTACAAAAAAAATGGTGGATAGACAGAATTTCTAAGTCCAAAAGGATATAAAATTATGGGAAAAAGTATTGGACCAGGACATACTTCGCATGCGCACATCTACGTATTAGGATCTAACAGTATGCAAAGTTTCATTAAACTCTGATAAGGAATGTTTGAGAAACTGCGGATACAAAAAAATTCTGGACAGACAGACAGACAGATTGACAGGCTGATTCATATATACCCCCCAACTATGTTTGCGGGGGTATAAAAACGTTGGCGTAGACTCAGTATCTGCTTCCTGCAGGACACTCGCCATGCTGCCCATGTCAAATTCGATATTAGGAATGAACAACATCAATGGAACAGGTCCATTTAAGTTGTCTGAATCCGCTAAATAATGGATTTTAATGAAATTTTATACACAGGTAGAATTTTCGACATTGCATCTAAATATCGAAAAAATTTAGTTTAGCTTTTATATTTCTTCAATAAATTTGAATTAATATCCTTAAAATAAATAAATGTCTTTCACTGTAGAATTCATATAAAAACTGCCGAAGAAAATAATTTCACTTTAAATCGTCATTTCTTAAAAACTTATCCGTAGAAATTTCTATAAAATGATATGGAATTGCTGTCAGCTATTCTATTTTATTGATGATAAATAATATAGGGCCATCCCTTCGTTTTTGCTGTGGTAATCATTCAAACTTATGCCCTGTCCGTAAAAACACTAAAAATCTACATTTACCATTGCGACGTCGTTACGACGTTAACCTTATTTGGGCCTTTTGACGTTTTTTTCCTCTCTACATATAGCAATAAATTTAATATACGAAAAAAAATCTGGTGACCCCTAGTAAACTTTATATCAATAATACATATTATATTGCAATAATATATAATTTAAAGTCTAAAGAATAGAATTTTTGCAGCGATATCGACGTGTATTCTATGTATTTACACATTCTATATTTGCCAAAACTTGATACGTACATATTATCAGGTTTTCTGCAACCGTATATCGTAAAATATCAGCCGCGAGACACAATGTGAAGCTTTTTCGGCGAGTGAGCGTAGCGAACGAGCTAAAAAGCTTCATATTGTGTCGAGCGGCTTATATTTTACAATATTTGTTTGAAGAAAACTTGATGATAAATTTATCGTATTGTTAACTAGCAATCTTAATGGAATTTCTTACTTTTCAATGGCCATCCGCCTATAACCGGATGTTTTCCTGATATATTCGGGTCAACGTTGGGTCAAACATTATGACGTCGCTGATATATTCGGGTCAGCTCATATTAGGGTCGGGTCAACTCTTTACGACGTCACAGTGCCGAAATACGGGAAATTCTGAAGGCCTCAGCAGGTCGATATAGCCATAGGGAAATACGATAAAGCATTTTCTGGGAAGTGTTAAAATGATAAACATTTTTTTATATTCAGTTACAGATTAACATGCTTTAGTTGCATGCAAAATTTTATAAAAATAATCTGAATTACAGCCCAATTAGGTACCTCCTGCATGTACCTTAATTTCCTATCGTACTAAATATTAACAGATATTTCAGAGTGACCCATTACTGCGGTACTTTTGATATTTTTTTAAGTAATCCTTCTAAGCTTTCAACCATAAAATAATGTGATTTCATTATTTGACTTCTTTATGTACTAAGGCATATAAACTGAAATTCGTAATTGTTTTAATATTTTCCTATTATTATAAAAGGAGGAAAACTAACATTCAGGAGCTTACTGTAATATTTGTGAGCAGTCTTGAATTTTCGGCCCAGTTTGGAGTTAGATTTTTATCAGTCTGGAAGACAATAAAAGCTCTGTCCCTTTGTGATTCTGAATTCTGACTATCTAGTTGTACTAAAAATGGTTCAAATGTAACAGTAATGTTAGGATATAATCTTACATTTTTATTGTACCAGGATCATTTTTTATATAATCATAAAATTATATTACATCTGCTTTCAATTTTGACAATTAACTTTTGGCATTCAATTTAAATATAATTTTAGTTTTCTTCCGCGTGGTATGTCAAAAGATATGCACCGAGGGCCGGTCATTAATTATATGAGGGGTCTGGAATTTTTTTTACAGCATCTATCAAAAATAATATAGTGATATCCCTATCTGATAAACGAAAAAAATGACCCTCTTCAATCTTACATTAATATAATTTACTCCCCCCCCCCCACCCCAACACACAAATTAAAATGCGTATTCATTATAGTATTTCCGTTTAAAGTGGTTCGTTCCAGGTGATAAAAGATGTCATGTGATTATTGAAATCTTCACTGTCTTATAGTTTTGTGATGTTTTAAATATATCCCTTGTGACGAAAAATGACTTTGAGGTATATGGAGTTTTGAGATAGAGTACATCAGTAAGGGAGCAACCATTTGATTTATATTGGAGGAGGGCTGCGCATGGAAGTAATTTTATTTTTTCTGAGGATTTTTGGTCCTGCCTTTTTTTCACCAAATTGTGCATCCTGCCTTTTTTCAAATTCCTTCCATGCCCCCCCCCCCAATAAAAATCAAATGGGTGCTCCCTAATAGCTGTACGTTTGTTGTCAACATTACAGAATCATGTAGATTGTTGCATTGTGAAAGATTTATTGGAAACAAGAGAATGCTTTATTCCTTCAAAATTTATTTCACCTCCACCTTTTTGAATCATTTAATAATTGTAGTATATCTCTTCTTCCACCATTCACTGAATTTTCAAATTTCGGGTTTTTTTTTTTTCCAAGAAAAATAGAATGGATTGAGATCTTGCAGAACAGTTTAATTTTTCAAGTGATGGATTCAGCTTTTCATAATATATGCATGAATCAAAATTATATTTTGGCCACAAGCAAATGAACGAACAGATACAGCTTGACAAATTCCCATTTTTACCACTTGTGGTAGATAATATATTACCCACAGATAATTATTCAACAAATGCATTAATCAAGACATATTTTATGTGTCATCTCAAGAAATGACAAAATTAACATCACAAAATTCAAAATTTTAGCCCTCTCCGAAAATGTTTCATCCCGTAAATTTGACTCCCCTTATAATAATATATGTATGACAAATATCGCACAGAGGTCCAATGTTACAGGACGAGACCCCCTAATATTATCCAGATCCCCCTTCCCTCCCGGTTGGTAAATAAAGAAGGCCCCTGAAACCCCGCGAAGCGTAAAAACAAAAACAAAACAAAAACAATAACGGCTAAATCATGATTAAAAATAATTGTTTAACAGATGTATATATTAATTAATTTCATTGTTATTAATCATGTTATAATACTTTTATATTATTTTTTCCTTTCGTGAAAACCAAAATATAAATGTAGCGTGCGGTGTTTTATTTTTGTTTATAGTATGATGACGTTTGGCCTCACTGTGTACTTGGTCTCTGTGTGTACGTTCCCGCGTGCCTGCGAACTGTTAGATGCTATTGGGGTGATCTCACGGACTGGTTATGCTCACGACCCCCTATGTGAGATCCGACAGCCAAACCGGAAATCGGAAACGGAACTGGCAATTTTCACAGACGAAATCTACTCACGCGACAGCCTTTAATTAGATTTTTGGTAGTTGAATACAAAGAAAAAATTAAATATGAAAATGTAAGACTGCTGGGTAACTGTTCAGTTACTGACACACAATCCCATGTGACTCAACACATACAGAATCAGAATACTTTTATTTCCATAACAATGGGCCCACAAGGGGCATGATACAATACAAATATAGAAAAAGTAGACATAACAATACAAAAGTCAATATTCAAATATTTGTATAAATACAAACAATGAGTAATCAGTATCATCGGTCCCAGACACAGCACAGATGATATGTTCCACTTAGATGAAAAAAAGTGAAGAAAATACCAGGTAGAGAAAATAGACAGTCCCCCAATATACACAATCCTTGTGCCAAGCTCCTAGGTTAACTCATCTGCAGAAGGCACCAAGCGGGACGTTGCTAAATTACAAATAAGAAGTTACATGAAAGAAAGATTCGCTCATCCACATGAAAATAATTTATGATAAAAAAAATCATTTGTGCAATTGAACATGGGCATTTGATGGAACACAGACACAATATCAGAAGATATCAGCAACAATTGTGATAACACAACTGCTAGATAATTAAAATGCTTTACAGAAAAAAACATTATGCTTTTTACTCATTTTTATTTTGTATTGAATCTATCACTTTTTGGAGAATATTATGAACCTATATTATTTAGGGAGCAACCATTTGATTTTTATGGGGGGGGGGGGGAGGGGGGGGGGTTGCAAGGAATTTGAAAAAAGGCTGGACCAAAAATCCTCAGAAAAAAAGGCAGGATGAAAAATGTAGTGAGAAAAAAAGGCAGGACAACACCAGGTAGTAAAAAAAAAGGCAGTCTCAAAATTTTGCTGAAAAAAGGCTGGACTTAGGATTACTTCCATGTCCCCCCCCCCCCATAAAAATCAAATTGTTGCTCCCTTATGAAGGAGGGAGTTATTCCTATTAACTAACATTTACCTGAAGGATAATGGCCTTAATCATATGAAAAATATATTAAGAATAAGTTTCAAAATGAAGAAAATGGTACATTTAATTAATTTGGCAAGAATAATAAGCAATTACAAAAAGTCAATATTTCAATTTGTGCCTAAATTGTAATTATATGAAGTTCCAAATTACACATATCTATTTGAATTAAACAGTACACGTGTAATACATCAAAGTATACAAATAGACAAAAATAATCTGAAAAAAATAAAAAAAACATGCAACCTTCCACTTAAATGATGAATGGATCTCAATACAACCCTACTGTCTCTTTCTGGGAAATAAGTGTCTATAAGTTTGCAAAATTAGTTTTTAAAGTATGTTTATACAATATTCAAATAAATGTAATTAATTATATTAATTTCAATGTTTCACAATTCAAATCTGTCAATAAGTGATTATTCAAAGTATTATATTATTTTTTTCTGAAAGTTCTTTCTAGGATTATTTTACAAAACATCATATTCTGCAGAAGTTGTGGATGTAATTTATATATTTCAATTTTTTTCATAAAATATGTTATAGTCTAAATTTATGTTGCAAATATTTTATTATATACAATAAAATGAATAAAATGAAGTATCAATTTACAAATTTTGAATGTTTAAACATCTTAATAAAAATCATTGTCAATAATGGGAAGTAACTTTAAATATTTACTATATAAAATATGCACATATAAGTTCATGTGCTTAAATTTACAATTGTTTATTGACATTTTATCAATTTTAACCAATGACAAAATTAAGTTGGATCAAACGGTTTTCGCAGTATCATTGTGAGTTTTCATCTACCTAGGTGGATCTGTCAAGAAATTTTCCGAATGGATCTTATAAACTTAATGAAATGACGTTAAGGACACTTTATAGCTTAATGGTGGTTGGACTTTATGGAGAAAACGGATTAGATCCACAAATCTCAATGTCATTTATGAATACTTATATAATACCAATAATGCTATATGGATTGGAAACACAGGGGCCCGACTTTATTTTTGTTGTTGTCTTATTTCATGAGTACTTTTTAATAAATATTTACTATAACAACGCATATTATGCGTTTATTATCAATGTGATATACACTATCCACGTCCTTATATTTAAAAAATCCTAGGATTTTTTAGTATAAGGACGTGGATAGTGTATAGCATATTGATAATAAACGCAGAATATTCGTTGTTACATTGAATATTTATTAAAAGTACTCATGAAATAAGACAACAACAAAAAAATAAAATAAAAAAGAAATAAATTTACCCTTCGGGTGCAATGTTCTCGTTTTTCGGCATACTGAAAAATGCCTGGTGTGGTGGTAACTCCGTCACTACCAACTTGTCTAAATCGGTCATCCACTCGTATGGAAAAAATCCTTTCTCTTCCGTACAGCCGTAGGCTTTCAAAAACTGGGAGTAACTAAATCCGGGAGCCAGGTAGTTGGTGATGTCCAAAAATTTCAACTTCTCCGTCTTGATGCACATGAAATTGTTGTTGCGTTTCACGGTATACTTTATCTTGTGACTTTCCACCAGACGAGTGAAGAAATCTATCTTCATGGCGTTCACGTCGTATTTCCCGGTGTTGAAGCCAATTACGGGTAATTCTTGGAGATGTCGTTCCAGTTGCTGCTTTAAGGATGCTCGCTGGTCATGTTTTGGTCTTTCTGTCAGATTTTCGGAATCCTCGGGTTTTATCCATTTCTTAAACATGAAATTTTTTGCCCATGAACCCCCACTTTTTCTTTTATAATTCAATCATATATATCTTAAAATGGTATTTGACAAAATTTGATGAAATCCTTTTTATTTTTTTATACATCTTTGAGAGACTGAAGTTGTCAATGCAAAGACAATGAAAAATCCAGAGAAAACCCATTTCCTACAAATTTTCAAGGCCTTATAGTTCTAAAATGAGCACATGAATCTATATTTTTTTCTTGCTTATTTGTTTACTATTCATATGTTCTCTCAAACTAAAACACCTATTTCAAATCCTATTTATTTCCTATTACACCAGCGATCATCCTTAACTTGTACAGATGATGTTTCTTTTCCTGACGTTCTCTCTCTTCGTCGTCTTGGTACTCTTCCAGGTCCCGGTCCAGTCTCTCTTGGATCTCTTCAAAGACACCAGCATATCTGGGCATCAGTAAGCGAAAGGCTTTGTCACTGATTTCTGTCAAATGGATCAAACAAGAATCCACGGTTTCACTGCTATCGCCTTCTGACACGAAACAAACTGGCTCTGTAAACTCCGGTACGTTGGAACACACGGAGACGCTGAGTAAAACGTGATGGCTGGTCCATTCCAATTTATCCGACCTTGGTTTGTCTGTATGTTGAAGCATCGCCTCTATATCGTAAGTGGCTCTGTAAGGGTAATATCTGCCTTCTTCCGGGACTTGGATACCTTGTCCTCCAAACGTTCGAACACGGTCTGTGGTGTATGGTACACGCCGCCGGGATATTTGTAGAGTACGTCACCGGTGCAGGTTCTCTCGTGTCTGTGAAGCATGCCCACATGTTTCCACAACTAGTCACATTTGGAACACAGGTAACTGTGACAGTATTTCTCCATGTCGCTGACATAACTGAAATGGTTGTCGTACAAATTCAGGTTCATGGTGTCCTGGAAATTGTAGGGAGAACGTCGCACTAATCTCGCCGCTACTTCGCCGTCTTCTGTCTCTTGCAAATCATATACACAGATGTTGACTTGGAAGAGTGGTTCGATGTAGGCCAAATCGTCTAAACAAATACCTTTGAAATCATCACCGGACATTTCTGTCTTCTGCAAATATTGACGATGGTAAGTCTTGGTAGGTACTTCTACGTTTACTACGAGAGCTCCACGGTGGACGGCCAAACACCGGAAAAAACACAGGTTGTCATCATATGGCCCATGGGATCCAGCAACCAGTGCGGCGACACCACGGTTTTTCAAAATGAAGTCTGGTAACACGACTCTGGCTCCTATCGTGTGTTCCACCAACTTGTTGACATAAAACGTGGCATTTGTCAGTAAATGCACCACCCATTTGGTATCGGGTCTCTGCTGCCGGATAAACTCCAAAATGTCGTGACGGCTCAATTCTTCCAAAAACTTCTCTAGGTCTTCTTCGTTTCTAATCAGGTGTGGTACCTCGAAAAATCGGGCGTTGTTCTGGCTGGAATGGAAGTATCTTAGTTCTCCGGTCTCTACGTTCCTCAGTACAAATCCAAACGACACGTTGAGCTTGAAGGCCGTGGTCTGGAGTTCGAAAATGTGGCGAACCATGTCAGAAAAGGTGGTGGTTGTAATCTCGTTCAACGTAAAGTTGAACCGATCCTAGACACGGTTGCCGGTATTTTCTTCTGTCCGGATGGACTGCCAGTGTCTCAGGTACAAAACCCTGGTTTCGGGATCTTCTGGCAAAACGTCTGGTTGAGATGGACTGGTTGGACTCTCAGGTGGCGACATCGTCCTGCGTCTTTTTGCACTCGGGCCAGGTAGTGGCGAGGCTGGTCTCTTGACTGGTTTCTTCATCTGTGGCGAGCTAAACTGTCAAATCTGTTGAAATACTGCCCACAGTCTGAACACGTCAAGGTGTACCTGTGGGACTCCTGGTGGCGATTCCGGTTGTCGGCCCTGGCAAACTCCTTTCCACATACCTGGCAGGCAAAGGACTGGACTGGATCTGGCTTTCCAGGCTCACTCTGCTGGTGGTGAGTAGCTTCGTGACGCTTCCTGGCATCCGGCCTGGCAAATTCCTTTCCACATACCTGGCAGGCAAGGGACTGGACTGGATCTGGCTTTCCAGGCTCTATCTGCTGGTGGCACTCCTGGTGGCGTTTCCGGTTGTCGGCCCTGGCAAACTCCTTTCCACATACCTGGCAGGAATACGTCTGGTCCGCAACAGCATGGGTCTTCTGGTGGCGAAGCAGGCTTCTCTTCTCGGTAAACGTCTTACCGCACTTCTCGCAAGAGAACATGGTCGTTACCTTTTCAAAGGTTGAAGACGAAGTGAGAGGTTGTGCATTGTATATATAGCCAGAACGCGGACGTAAAAGAGAGCACCCATGGTGTCTTCGCTCACGGCCGCGTCCACCGACATGTTTCAATCCGTTTTCTTCTGGAAATTTCCACTGAAAATTTCCATGACGTAACATTAACGGTATTGCGTAATCCAACATGGATGCCTCCACGAACGCGAACCTGTAAGTGAGCACCCCCTCCGGAAACGGCCGAACATTTACGAAGAGTGAAAAATTGTTCCGAAGACGTCTAAATGGTTTCGAATGTTAACGAATGTTGGCGAAAACCCAGAAAATAGTTAAAGTAATTATACTTTTTTACTAAATGGTTCCAAAACCCCAAAACGAAATTGAAAATTAGAAAAAATATGTAAATATATTACGACTTGTTAAAAAGATTTTTTTAAAAATTAGAAAAATAGAAAAAAATTAAAGAAAAATTATTAAATTATGTAAATATATTACGACTTGTTAAAAAATTAAGCAAAATTAGAAAAATTATTAAATTGTGTAAATATATTAAAAAATAAATTATATAAATAATAATAAAATTAAAAAAAAATAGAAAAAAATTAAGAAAAATTATAAAAATTATAAATGAATAAAAAAAAATTTAGAAAATTATGTAAATGTATTAAAAAAAATAATAAAAAATTAAATAATAATAATAATAAAGAAAATAAAAAAAAAGAAAAATTATAAAATATGTAAATATATTTTTTTTAAGTTCAAAACTAAATATATAGAATAAAGGAAAAGTTATCTTCTGGAATATTGCCGCTCAAAAATGGGAAGTTGACGATTGGAGGATTGGGAAGTCAAAGTCATCCCGTTTGTCGTAAAATTTTGTACTAGTATTCAATCTTCCTCTGGTTTCAATTTCAAGGTGAAGGTCAAGATAAGATGCAGACTTGGCAGTGTCTGTAGTATCCTTAATTTCGAGCTCATTGGGATAGATGAGATGTAAGAAAATCCCAAAACGTGAATTGTTGAGGGATAAAACATAATCTATGTAGCGGAATCTGAAAGTAAAGGTACGGGCTAACTTCTGTTTTTCCTTAAGAAGCCCGTCAAGAAAGTCTGCCTCATATGAGTAAAGGAACAAGTCGGCCATGAATGGCGCACAATTAGTAAACATAGGAATGCCAATTGTCTGTTAGAAAACACGTCCACCAAATTGAACAAATATGTTGTCGATCAAAAATTCAATCATCAGGACAATATCTTCCTCTGTAAATTTTTTTGTTAGATTTAGAGTGGTTTTTAACAATGAAAGTATGATTTATCTCTACCAATGACAAGATATGTGTATCTGCTGTTGCCATTTTTATTTTGAAAGCATCGATGGATTAGATCTTTCAACTTCTCCTTCAGTTGTGAATGAGGAATAGAGGTAGAGAGGGTAGAGAAATCAAATGTTTTTATGCTGTTACAGACTGAAATGGACCGAGATCGTAAAATATCCTTTAAGTTTTTGGAGTTCTTTAATATCCACATTTGATTGATACCACTTCTTGAATAGCTTGTCTCACAATAATTTTGGAGGCCCGTTTTTGCAGCTGTTAAAATAGAGGTTAGAAGTTGAGACAATGGTTTGGTGGAACACTTGGCAGATTCCGCTATAAAGCGTTGATTTTTAACGTGGTTTTTACTATGACCTTCAACATATGGGTTTCTACCTTGTATGCATCAGAATCTCTAGTGGTGGAGAATAGTAATGCCAAGTATCAGCACTAAACTCCAAGAGGTATTAAATTACTATTTCTGACGGACAGACAAGCTGATTTCTATAGGGCTCCCGCCGATATTCAGCGAGTCCTAATTTAAAGTCTCCCTAATACCAATTTGTTGGCGCAATACCTATTAGGCTCTTTTCATTCAAGTTAACGATGTCATAATGGTGATCCCCTAACGGGAGGGATTGTGGTTTTTTTTCTATGGAAAAACTTGATTCTCCTATTAGCCTGAATCACTTACCTGGCGCTTTTATACAAAACTTTGGTTTCAATGTAAACTTTGAACTCGGACATCGGCCATTTTGAAATCGGCACAAAAATAATAACAGTTATGAATGACCTCATAGGAAAGACCTCTACAAAGTTTGGTTAAATTCTGATAAGTAGTTCTCAAACAGAAGACAAAAAATTCATTTTCCATTGGGTTTCAATGTGAACTTTGACCAAGGGCGGTGGCCATTTTGAATTTTTGATTGGTACTAAAGTAACAACACTCGTTCAGCACATACATTAGGACATATCTACAAAGTTTGGCTTAATCCCTGCGTTGGTTCTTCAGAAAATGATCTTTGAAAATCGGCTAATCAGAAACTTCAATTGGACATAGCGGCCTGAATTTGTTTTATTTTTTTATTTTTTATTTTTTAATTTTTTGACGATTCGGCACCAAAGTAACAATTCTTGTGAAGGACTGCATAGGGAAGATCTTGTTAAGCACCTCCATATTCACTAAGTTTCACTTCAATACCTGCATCGTATTTCAAGAAGATCTTAGAAAATCGACCAATCAGAAACCTCAATTGGCCCTGTCGGCCAGTTTGTTTGACGAATCGGCAGTAAAGTAACAACACTTGTGAAGGACTTCATGGGGAAGATATCTGCTATGTTAGGTCAGATTCTGTTCAGGGGGACTCAGGAGAAAGATGAAAATGTGAAAAAATAACGGACGACGGACGCCAAGTGATAACAATACCTTACACTGGCCTCCGATCGGTATAAAGGAGATCTGAGGCTTTGTAAATTACTATTGTTCATTGTCATTTTTTATCAATTTCAGTATTCTGTTACCTGATTCACACATATGAAATGGACATTTTGAACTGATTTTTTCTCACTTCGTAATTTTTAATTCCATTTTGGCTAGATGTACAGGGGAGGCAGTAAAGTAACGACACATCTCACAAAAAATTTTATCTCCAATTTCTGTGCCTAGCCCTAGGGGTGTGGTGGATTCTCGCCATTCATTAAAGACCCGTATATGGCTTTGAGTTGCTTTTCACTCTTTGGTTGGGAAGTTGTCTCTTTGACACATTCCCCATTTCCGTTCACATCATATTTGTCTCCCGAAAGTAAAGAGTCAAAAACCTTGATCGTGCACGAAATTCAATAAAAAAAAAGTCGAAAATGCACCAGCATATCACCAAAAGGAACTACAGAAATATACATTCAGAGGTAACCACGAGATCTTCAACATGTTGAACCCACACCCGGCAGGGACGTCTGAAAGGCCCAAAAAGAATATTAATCAATCCATGGTCACACCACAATGGCAATTAGTTTAGTTTAGTTTAGTTTAAACTTTTATTGTCAAAATAAAAAACAATTGGATTGGATACAAGTTATTACAACTCATTAAAACCTCTCCATACAATAATATTATACACACTTACAAGATGACAGCAAAGATATATTTCATATAGATATGTAGATAAATAAATTTATATAGACATGAAAAATAAATACATATACAATGATACGCATTAAATGGGTAACATCCCACTTGGTCTACTCCCAGTTGGTCTACTCTAATTTGGCCTATTCCCATCACGTCTACTGTGGAATATGAAAAATTTCCATTTGGTTGACTTGTTTAAATTTAGTGTGTTTACTAGGGAACAAGGGCAATTCCCATTGGTCTACTCAATTAAAATAAGAGTGTGTTTACTAGTGAACTAGAGGCATTTCCCATTTCGTCTACTTGTTATACCCCCGCTTTTGAAAAAAAGCGGGGTATATAGTATTCGTTGTGTCCGTCCGTCCGTCCGTCTTGCCGTCCATCAGTCCGTCCGACCTTTGTATCCGAAACTCCTCCTAAACTACTGAATGGAATTTGATGAAACTTTCAGAGAATCTTCATCCCATGATGGCATTGTGCACCTCCTATTTTAGAATTTGATTGGACCAATTTTTGGGGTTTCCCATAGAAAAACATGGACTTTGACTTTCAATGTGATAGGGGGTACCATGATGCCATCCGCAACTCCTCCTAAACCACTGTATGGAATTTGATGAAACTTTCAGAGGATCTTTATTACATGATGCCATAGTGCACCTCCTATTTTAGATTTTGATCTGATGAATATTTGGGGTTACCCATACCAAAACATGGACTTTGACATTCAGTGTGATAGGGGTACCATGATGCCATCCGCAACTCCTCCTAAACCACTGAATGGAATTTGATGAAACTTTCAGAGGATCATTATTACATGATGCCATAGTGCACCTCCTATTTTAGATTTTGATCCGATGAATATTGGGTTACCCATACCAAAACATGGACTTTGACATTCATTGTGATAGGGGTACCATGATGCCATCCGCAACTCCTCCTAAACCACTAAAGTGAATTCCATGAGAATTTCAGAGAATCTTTATCACATGATGCCATGGTGCACCTCCTATTTTAGATTTTGATCTGACCAACTTTTTATATTTTCCATAGGGAAACATTGACTTTGCCATTCCTTGTGATAGGGGGTGCGGGGGTATCAATTAGTGAGCTTTGCTCACAGTATTTCTAGTTTAAATTTAGCGTGTTTATTAAGGAACAAGAGGTATTTCCCACCCATTCCGTCTACTCAATTAAAATAAGAGTGTGTTTTATAGGGAACCAGGGGCATTTCCCATTTCGTCTACTTGTTTCCATTTATTGTATTTACTAGGGAACCAGAGACATTTCCCATTGTGTCTACTATTTTAAATATGGGGTGTCACAACTATTGAAAAGGAGGTATTTCCAATTTCAACTTTGAATTGTTGATATAGGCAATATGTAATTTCTTCATTAAAAGTGAAAGTTTAGGACCTGTTCGATTACATTTCACCCCATCAATTGTTAAAACAATAAACTATTTAGTTTGTAAATCAATAAAAACCACAGACATTTCAGACATTAGACAATTGAAGCCATTTAATTAATGCCAGTAATGTTGGCAATCCTTTTATTATCATATTCACAGAAAATTATTATAAAATTGTGTAAATTTTTTTAAATATTTATTTTATATTCAAACATGTAGACAAAATGGGAAATCCTCTTGTTCCCTTAGTGAGTAAACACACTAAATTTAAACAAGTAGACGAAATGGGAAATGCCTTTTGTTCCCTAGTAAACAAAGAATCGTTTTGTGTGATGTATATAATTATGAACATATCTAAATAGAATGATAATTGTTCGTCAGTAATATTGTCTGCTCCAAATAAAAGGTTTTCAATGGAACTTTGGACAATGGCAATTCATCATATAGCTAACTGAAAATTCTAAAGAAACAAAGACATGTATGTTTGAGAATTTTTTTATCATTGTTACTCTAAAGATTTTTAAATAACAAATCATTGGAGACATTTTTTATATAAAATTGCCCTCCAAGACAACGGTACTTCATTCTGCTCATATCTGCCACCGACCCCATACAGGCATGTGGGAAGAACAATTTAAAAAGTTCTTGCAAGGGTAAGTGTTAAATTTTTTTTTAAAGTAGCGGCACATATCGACATACGAAGTTAGAACTCGATGGAAAATATACAAAACTTCCTATTATTTTTTGAAATCTAAGTTATTCCAAGTTATGATCGTACAACATGGTCAGTTGTCAAATTTAAAATGTATTTCACAAGTAATCATCAGATAATTACACATATATTATAGTAAACATTCAAAAGTCAAGAGTAAAATTGTGGTTTTTATATAAAAAAGGCATTTTTCTAAAATACCACGTTAAAACTATAACTGTGACAAAACTCACTGTTATTGTTTATTGTTTTCGGAAAATATGCATAAAAATCAATTTTTTGCTGGAGTTTTCCAAAAATTTAAAATGCAGGTTTAGGGCCCTATAATAAAAGTACTCATCCCATTCCTTTTTAGACTTTGGGAAACTGTGTCAACTTTCTGCTTTTTCTTTAATACCAATCGGTACTAATAACAATTTTGTCAGTTTTTGTTTTAAGAAAGCAGTTTGAGCTCATCTGGCCAAAAGCCCATGAGCATTGCCATCATTTGGCATCCGCCGTCGTCTGCAGGCCGTTCGGTCTGATGCCATTGGTATTTGGTTTCTGGCTACAAATGTAGATCAGTATAATGTCAAATTATGAGCTATGTACAAGTGTGAAAATGTGGATTTTAAAACTTGGTTAAAACAATTTGTCAAAAATCTTCCCTGAAACTACTGGGCATAATTCAATGAAAGTTTGCATGCATGGTTGTTCTTTAGGTATACCTGCAAAACAATAACAATCAATTTTATTGCCATGAAACACATATAAACAGATCTGTGGATCTAGGTCAGACCCTGAAATAAATTTTTGACGTTTATCTGCCAGAGCGCAAAATATTCAATAAAGAAAATTACTTTATATATGCATGCAGCTGTTTTCAAGGTTATTGTATTTGTGGTGAGTTTGATGTTCAAGGTGAGTGATTTAGGCTCTTTCATAGCTTCTTGTTGGTGTTTTTTTAGCTCACCTGGCAATGGGTCAAGATTTAATGCCATCATAATGCATCCGTCTGCGATCACCCGTCGCCGTCGTCGTCAGTTAAGTTTTAAAAAAGAAAACAAACCTTCTCTGAAACCACTGAAACTTGTTAGACATTGTCTCTCCATCATGGGATGCTGGCTACATGTAAAATCATAGTAAAAATAGTCAACCCTTTCTGCAAATAATTTGAAAACGAAGGCAACTATCAAAGTTTTCACATAGACATTTTTAACTTTATTTTTTGGTTACGTAGATCTGTCATTGTGCAAAACTCCGTTTCAATTGGACATCCAGCTTGATTTATTGCCATTGAAATAACAATTTTTGTAAATTTTAATTGCCTTAACCATTTTAATGCAAACAAATGGAGATAAATAATCAATGTAAGGATAAAAGTTGCTCAGCTAAGAAAGGGTCGTCATTGTGCAAAATTTCATTATATTGTACTAGCAGGAGACACGACTCCTCCCCACTTTTCCATTCTTAACTGTTTATATATGGTACTCTGGGATAAATCGTGGTTCTTATGCCCTGCCTTTAATTAAAAAGCATAGCCTTTGGGTCTCTGTGTCTGTTCGTCCGTCCGTCCGTTCTTTCTTCCCAAGTCCGGTTTACCTACGGGTTTAAGTTTCGTTTCCGCAAAGAAAGTATGTTATCACCAACAAGCTTTATCATACGTGTGCATCAAGATATGAACAAATAAAAATTTTAGGAATGGCAACGAGTACCCGAATACTCGAGTATCGCTAGGAAGGTCCGAGTATCGAGTATCGAGTGCCAATTTTAGTACTACGATCTTTCTTTTTTTAAATATTTTTTGCCACCACTGGGCGTCCGTCGTCCGTCTGTCCGTCTGTCTGTCGTTAGTTTTTTACATTTTAATCTTCTTCTCTGAAACCACTAGGTCAATTTGGACCAAACTTGGCAGGGATGGTCCTTGGGTGGTCCCCTTTCAGAATTGTGTCCGACGCCCCGCCCGCCAACCAAGATGGCCTCCATTGCTAAAAATAGAAAATTCGACAAAAAATCAATTAAAAATCTTCTTGTCTGAAACTGCTGGGCCAATTGAGGTCAAACTTTGTTGAAATGGTCCTTAGGTGGTCCCCTTTCAGAATTGTGTCCTATGACCCCGCCCGCCAACCAAGGCGGCCAACATCAGCCAACATAGTTTTTAACATAGGACCGTATGGGGAAAATGTTTTTAAAATCTCCTCTGAAACTGCTTGGCCAATTGGGACCAAGCTTTGTTGGAATGGTCCTTAGGTGGTTCCCTTTCAAAATTGTGGCCGATGAACTCCCACCAACCAAGGCAGCAGACATCAGCCGACATAGTTTTAACATAGGACCCAATGGGAAAAATGTTTTAAAAATCTTCTCCTCTGGAACTGCTTGGCCTATGGGACCAGAATTGGATGGAATGGTCTTTACTTTGCAGGGATGGTCCTTGGGTGGTCCTCTTTCAGAATTGTGTCTGACTACCCCACTTGCAAACCAAGATGGCTGCCGTTACTAAATATAGAAAATTCAGCAAAAAATAAATTAAAAATCTTCTTATCTGAAACTGCTAAGTCAATTGAGACCAAGCTATGATGAAAAGGTCCTTGGGTAATGCCCTTTCAGAATTGTGTGGGCTTATTTGAGCTAGGTGAGCGATACAGGCTCACCTGAGCCTCTAGTTTTATCATAAAAACAAGGTCAAAAGTTACGTTAAAAAGATATATGTTATGTTTGTTTACCTTTTGAATATTTTTTCTCCACATTTTAAAATTTTTCGGAAACGAAAACAGCTCCTACTCCGCAAAATTTTTTTAGGTACTTAGTATAGGAATCGTCTGTGTTTTAAGTGCAACTCTTATACAGATTTTCATGAAATTTACACAAAGGGGTATATCATATGAAGATGTGCATGTCGAAAAAACGTATATGCCCACACTTTAAAATGATATAATTTGACTTAGAATTTTTATCCACAGACAGCTGGATGAAGATTGGCGTGGGCATCCTTCATTAGCTTTGCCTACAAGACATCTAGCTTGAAAAAAGGACATTTTATACATGTTTTTGTACTCCCTCTCCACAGGAGAGAATGTACACTGTTTTACTCTGACTTGTCCGTCCGTCCGTCCGTAACTTTTTTCCGTCGCAGTTTTCTCATTAACTACTGGTCGCAGCTGCTTGAAATTTTGAAAAATTATTTCTGTATGTTATGCCGTATGGTGTGATTCATTTTCGTAATATCTGTAATCAATTTTCTATTTACTAGGGACTTGGTTTTTTACTTAAGTTTTTGGAATGTTGAAATTTCTGTCACAGTTTTCTCGGCAACTACTTATCGAAATTTTGACACAATCTCTCTGAATGATGCCAGGGAACAACCAGGTCTTCATGTTTCTAAAGGATCTTCAATACAGGAAAATGTGAAGGCAAAATCAAGACAGTCCCTCATATCTCAGTCTACATTGATACATATATATAGATAAATAATCAAACCTTTCTTGTTGAGCAAATAAGTCTGGGATATCATTGAACATGCAAGCAAAATTTGCTACCTTCTGTCCGAGATTATAGCTTCCTTAAATGGCTGATGTAAATGCAGAAGGTAGGTTAATATTAGTTTTAAAATATGGTGGTACGTCAGCATTCGTTCTCTGAGAATTCACCAAGATCCATCATGACAATGTCGTAATCTTGTAGTGCATGGTAAGTATCAATGTATTATATATTAGAGTATTACACTTCACCCAGTTAATCCTAAATAATCTACTCTAGTTTTATGTATGAGGGTGTAATTCCCTTAAGAACCGACTACTATGTAAAATCGGCTTTAAGTACCATGCAAGTTTATTTTATCAGCATTTTCGATTTTCTGAGTGCCGAGTATTAAAATTTCGGCTTCTCGAGTTACATGTTACCAAGTGCTGCCTAAAAATTAGCCAAAGGGCAGAGTAACAAAAAGTGGGTAATATCCTCGAGCATCATGTATTACTGTAAGCCCGTGAAGATAAATGTACTCATTGACTCAAGGAAGTTAGCCTGATTGATTTCAGATGAGGTGGTTTTATTTCAGTCCTTAGTTACACTCAACCACATGGTTTTACGTGTACTTTAAAACATATATATAAGACAAGTGGCGAATATATTAATTTCTCATAACACTGCAGATGTCGCCCTCGTGCATTCTAGTTTCATGTGATGTTTAATCTCGAAAGAGTATCATTGTTTACTGATTACTTCACGCCAATAACACGCCTAGTTTGAAGACGTGCGGATACGAAAAATGTATGTAAACTAAGGAAGTAAATTGCACATCTGCAGTCGAAGTTTTATAGTTTCAGCCATTCACTTTTAAATGGCGCTAATTTTATTTTCAGCAATTCAGCAGTTTTTGCAAACATAGTGCACAAAAAGTAGCAATCGAAAGTGAAAATAAAACCAAGTGACTGACACTTGAGGCTATAACCCCTCTTTTCGTACGCAGGATTCGGGGGCCTTTTTAGAGCGTATTTCGTACGCAGACATGGTACGCGGTACGCAACACATGCAGTATACCGTACGCAGATGCAAATTTTGGAATATTTGCACAAAATAACGGTTTTCAAACTGTAATTTAAAACGTACGCTGGATTCAAGCTCTAAATTTATAGCGTATTCCGGATTCAAGGGGGGAGGGGGGTTATAGCCCCACACTTCCGGGCTATGTACTAATACTCTATATGCAGTCGGTAAATTCTCCCCAAATCCCTTATTTTTCTATCGTCCTCACTTTTTTTGATATTTCTTCCTCGCTTGCAATTCGTTGATAAATAATCTTAAATGGTCATTTTTAATTCTCTGGTCCGACGATGATGTTCGTTAACATCGACTCACTGTCCGACTGTTGTTCGTTAACATCGACTGTTTTTGATATATAACTAGGTGGCCTTATTTTTTTTATATTACAATTGAAGAACAACTGAAGGTTGCACCCTTTTTTTATGGAAATAATGCAATTTTTCCGTTCCCGTTTCCGTATTCCGTTTCCGTTTCCGCCTTTTAGTAACACCCTAGTAATTGTACTATTTGAGAATGGTTATTACAGAATAAATTATCCACATTTATCAAATATTAAGAGTTGGCGATGCCCATATGTTACAACCGGAAGTGAACTTGCCATATATCACAGCGGTAAGAATACAATGAATACATAATAAACAATAGCATGATACAGTATTACGATTTTGAATGATATTGTATGGCCTTTTAATTAAATTATTGTTCCTTTTTGATTATGGTATATGATGAATCAGCAATATTACATGTACATTCGACCATAAACATACTGACATTGAACATTACATTGAATTTAAGAGTTTTTTTTAAATTTTGCAGAATTTGTTTTATATGTACATAATATATAGTTACTGATGTATAGGGCAATATAAGGATATACGGACTGTCCGAGGGTCATGGTATGGACCGGGAAATTGATATGGCCCAAGCCGAAGGCGCGGACCATATCAGTTTCCCGGTCCATACCATGACCCCCGAGGGCAGTGCGTATATCCTGATATTGACCTATACATCAGTAACTATTATGTTTATTGCATTGAAAACCAAAGATCACAAAAGTAGTTAAAATCATTGCAATGCAACCTGAACCAGCATTGTAAATGTTTATCGACACCAGAAAGAGTGAAAAAATTATGTTTATGTTAAATATTTTGAATCCAATGCGATTTGTCGGATTTGTTCTTTACTTTTTTCAAAATGTGGGCTGACAAAATAAAAAGTTCAATTTTTTTAATTTTTTTTCACTTTCAACAAGTAACTACTTTAACAAATACAAATGACAATGTCAATGAAAACAGTATTTCAATTCTCATCAAGAAATTATATCACAGATTTATCAAATTATTTCACAGATTTAACTTTTCAGTCTGTCAACAACATTCCGAATCACTTTATGAAAGGGGAGTAACTCTCATTGAACTTGAGCGGACCATTATCTGGTATTGCCCGAAAATACCAGAAATTTTGATTAATGTGTTAATTGTATCAACACCACAGAATACAAAATGACATGTGATCGCTTTTAGACCAAGTAAACTGTATATTTTTATTGGTATGCAATAAAATTTATTATTGAATGGGAAATTCATATAACAAAGCTATTTTTACTTGGAATATTTATCTCACTGGGCTATACTTGGTCAGAAATAAAAGAGAAACCATTTGATGTTTCGGGGGGCGCTAGGATCAAATGTTCGATCCTGTCTATTTTTCTGGATTTTTTCCGGATTTCTTCTGGCCGCTATTGCGTGCGGCCTAATTTTTTTTCCTTTAAACTAAAAAATTCCTGATTGATACAGGTCCTGCATTTTATTTTTCAAACCTGAAGTGATCCTGTCTTAAGTTTTTATTTTGCCAAAACCCTGTTCCTGTCTTATTATTTCAAATTTGATCCTACCCCCTCCCCCCCCCCCCCCCCCAAGTAGCACAAAGCATTTTCATGATATTTTTAACAGGTCAGATAAATGTTTTTCAAAAATGTTATCAAAATAATATTTTCAGGATGTCATGTAAATGTTTTTTTGGATAATCTTTATAATATTCTCTTGAAACATTGATCGGAAATGTTTCAAAAATATTTTAAAAACGTTTCAAATAAATATTACTATATCACTTTATAAGAACATCTTATTTCAATGTTTTAAAAATATTTTATAATATTTTGCTAGTTTTAACATGATATTTTAAGAATATCAATAAAATGTTAGAGGGAAAGATTTTTATATAATATTTTCTATACATGAAATAAACATTCTGTAAAATTATTTTTCAAAAATATCTGAAAAACATCTTTTTAAAAATGTATAATAAATATCATGAAGAAATATTTTTGAAAAATGTCTTTGAAATATTATGTTTCATGTTATGGTAACATTTCTATAAAATATTCTGACAGAAATATTTTTAAAATGTGAAAATAAATTGGTGTAAAAATATTTCCCCAAACATTCTAAAAACATTTTGGGAAAATATTTCTTTCTTTTAAGAATATTTCATTTAAAATGTTATCAAAATATTTTCATGATATTTTTCAAATATCAATATAATGTTTCAAAAAATATTTTTATTTAATGTTTTCTATATGTGAAATAAACATTCTGGTAAAATATTTTTTAAATTCGGAAATAGACTATAATTTATTGTAAAAAGATTTTTTGCAAAACGTTTTCAGAACATTTCTGAAAAATATTCTCTGGATATCAGATAAAAATAGTTTATCATAACGTTAAGATAATGTTTTTAAAGCATTGTTTATGTCTGTCTGCAAAATAATATCCATTGCCACGTTAAATCGATTTGGTGTACAATAACCGATAAACAACTTTTTTTTAAATATCTGACCTTGGCGTATCGGTGTAAATGTTTGGATTTTCGGTTTTCGGTTTTAAAATGTAACTGGTTCCAGATTGTTATACCACCTTGCAAACAATCGACAATATTCATTGGAAACCAGTGACCGGAAGTGTATTTGAGCGGTTTGAAACAAAGAAATTTGAAGTTGAAGACGACGCCTAATTTCTACAAGTATTAGTAAATTAGTCGTGTTTATCAAGGACGTATAATTAACAAGGATTGGTGTCTCGCGGTATCTCGTTAAAATATCGCGTATCGTGAGACTTGTATTTACTCACTACTACAATTATGCGCGCTTCAAGTAAATATTTCCGGTTAGTTACGATAATGAAACAACTAGAACTCCTATAGTCTCGATCATCATGACAGAAATTCTCTCATTTGTTTTTAACTTAAAAAACTTTGTTTATTATTTTCGATGTTCAAAAACCAAAGAAACAAATATAAAAAAAAAATATTTAGTTTGAGCACTTACCTAAGCATTCCTAATTCCTGTGATGATTTATAATTAATTATAATAAAAAATAAATTAGTCCTGATAGTATGTTGTTCATTTGATGAGCTTGTGCGGTTTCCTTTCTACTTTTTGACAGATTGTAAGTTGTAAGTTGTTTATTTAATGAGCTTTTGTAGTTTCCTTTCTACTATTCAATTTAGAAAGGCTATGACCCAAGCTACACTAAAAGAGTCATTGTCTACTTTCAAAATGACCAAAGCTGATTTGAGAAAATTAATCTTGAGAAATATACACGAATATGTCATAAAAAGAACGAGTTGCAAAATCTGCTATTTACTTTTTGATTTGAACTCTATTAACATGTCAGATTTTTTATCTTGGGACACTGATCTTGATTTGGAACTATTGCTAGGGGAATATACAGAATATAATAAATATATTTATTTGTCTAACTATTTCTCTACTGAAAAAAAACAACTTAAATGACATACCTTAGTAAAATCATAAAGTCTAGTTGTCATAAAACTTTTATTGCATAATCACATCTTTAAAACCGCATTTCTATCCAAATAAAAATCTTTTCTCAGCTGGGCACCTGTATATTCAATTATCAATAGCACCTTACCTTCTGAGGTTCACCCGGCCACATGACATTTGTTAATTACAGGTGTTATGATTGATTGTAAAAACATGGTCTGTTAGTTAGCCTGCCACATAGGTAATTGTTTCAGTCTTTTACACCTAAATTCGTACATCATCTACATCATACTACACTACACAAAACCATTCTTCAATTGGCTGACCGAATTCATAGGTTGCCCCTGCCAACTGAGACAGAAGTATAAGACAAACAAAACAAAATATGTATACTTTTCTGCCAGATAGGAGGCTTAATTTTGCTCAGCATGCTCAAAAACATGTAAGGAACATAAGACCTTTAAAGTAAAATTTGTTTACTATTCCGATATTGACTTTTGAGCTGCAAATTAACTGCATCTCCCCGGTTCACAGTTATTTTGAGAATGAAAAAAAAAATGAAAATTAATTTAAGCAAAGAAAGGCTCAATATCTCATTCATTTTCCAAAATAGGAAGCTCATTTTTTCTCTGCAAGTCTAGATATATGTAATGAAAGGAAAAAATTAACTGTAATGCATTTTTATGCAATGTGCATGGACCTTATACCTGTAAACTAGCAGCTCTGCTCTGATAGGTAGATGTTATGAAACAAAATAGAGCTGTTAAAAATTTGTTCATTTTGTAGCTCAATATCTAATGAAATTCTCAACATAGGAAGCTTAAATTTGCTCTGCAAGTGTAAAAATGTCATAGAAATGGAAAAAAATTATGCAATATGTGATTGTGTAGCATATATTCAACAAGATAGCTGCAAAATAGCATCTCTGCTCTGATTGATAAATATTTGACAAAAAAGATGGAGGGGGCTTCAATAACTTCAATATTTGACTAACCTCTTAACAAATAAAGTTGAAACTTGCTATGCAAACGTTAAAATATAAAAGGAAAGGAACTCATTCAGTTTGGAAGCGTCATTTCACACCAAAAATGCACAGTTAGCTGCAAAATACAAGGCCATTCTCCATGGAAGTCGCCATTTTGTTTACCGAAAAGGACTGGTTTATATGTTATATTACACGTGAAATACACGACAAAAGACGCTCTATTTTCATATGCAAACGTAAATATTATCTAAAACTTGTAATCAAATACTTTTATACAAGTAAATGCAATAAAATTTTAAAAAATCAATGCAACATGACGGGTCATGCCATCTCGGTCCCAGCATCATGGGCAGCATCTGGCATCCTTACTTATGATCTTTTATTATGATGTTTATAAGTGTTTGATGTTGTTTTTATAGTTAAAAATCAAGGCGATATCGGGAGTTTCCTATCCTTCTAATATACGTCCTTGTGTTTATGATCTTCTGGTGATAACAGTAGGTAAGAAAATAAGCTAAGATAATGAATTCTTTCTGTACACATCGCTTTCTGTGTGTTATTTATTCACTCGACGGTCTTGACCAATGACAAAGTCGATGAAATTATAACAACTTGAACAGTGACAGAGTGGACATCTTTTAGCCATATATTAAAACAGGAAACAAAACTACCAGTACAGTAATGTAGATATGTATCCGTTGAACCCTTGATTGGGCTCTGTTTAAACTTAATTTTATTTTGTCAAGGTGTGAGAAGAATGGGGGGAAAATCGGCACCCAATGTAGTCTTTTCGGCACCCATGATAAATATGTTGAATATATACATTTGTTTCAGTATTTTAAGCAAAAAGATTAAAATAAGGAAGGTGTTGTCCAGAAATATTGACTTATTAACATTTTTAGGGGGAATCTGTATGTTTTTTTTCCGTTCAACTTAATGTGTATTCGAGGTATTGGATATTTGTTATGCATGTTTTAACCAGTTGAGCCCTGCAGTGAGATCTTCAACACGTAGAAATCATTAATTTTCACCCTTAATGAAAGTTTCAAGCCACTATAGCACCGATTTGATGCTTTCTTTTATAATGAATAGTGACCAAAGCAGCCATGGAATAAAATGAATGATGATATATAAAAGATATTCAATGTTTAAATTTGACACCAGGAGGTTTCATTTCTAATATCTTATTAAACTAAAGTATACATGTAATCTAATCACAGAAGTAACTGTATTACGTAAGGACGGACGGACAGGGATAAAACAAGATGCCCCCACTTTTTTATTGCGGGGGGAATAAAATTTTGCAAATAAAACTACTGAGGCAAATTGCCTTAATGGAAGCTACGCCACTGTTCCATATTCTAAAGACCAGTAAACAAACGATTTTTTGTGGTGTATTTTTATCCTCTCGATTGAAAAGCATCAGGACATGGATGTATTGTTGGTAATATAAAAACGAGAATTATGATCAAGGAGCTACTCCGCACCACAACTAAAATAGTGAATTGGGTATAAAAGAAATTATGAAATTGAGTTACGCTTTATGTTGCTCAGACTGTGCTTCTTTCTAAGATGACCACGGAACCCAGATACGGAAGAATAAGAAGAGTCACACTCTGGGCACTTGTACATATATTTGTATACGAGTCCTAGAAATATCCTATTATAACCCTGTGACATATCCCGATAGTATTATATGATCCCTGTAAGGGCATATGATCAAGCCCCCTTACTGTACCCCTTCATAACTACTAAAACAACAATATTTAATTGTGTAATTTTAAGAATGTTGGCACTCAGGGAACACACCGTGTCGTCTGACATTGTGATAGTGATGAACGGGACTCATAGTTTTCCCTTTTATTGCTTCTAATTTTCTCATGATTAAACAACAGCTTGGGTAATGGTTTCATTGTTTTTATTTAAGTTTTTGAAGAAATAAACATCAATAACTACCTGTATCAAGTTAAAACAACAAACAAGTTAATTATTTAATTGATAAGAGTTATTAATTAATTAATTGAAAAGAAAACTTATCAAAATATCATTCTAGAATGTTGAGAAAACTTCAAACAAGTAACTTATGTATTCTAACTGCTTAATAACATGTGATGATTTTTAACGATGTAATGAATGATAAAATCCAACCCCAAAATTTTGAATTATTTATATATATTATTTCAAATACTATTGGATGCCGAATTGACTATTAATAGGTGCCGATTTGACCAGATGACGATTTGACCAGGTGCCGATTTGAGTTTTTCTATAGGTGCCGATTTAACCAGGTGCCGATTTGACTTGTACCCGGGAGGGGGGTGTTATTATTGAACTCTCATCTTATTCTAAGTCAGTTAGAGTATTCCAATGTCTATTCATTGAGTTTTCTTACACACCAATAGTATCCTCATTTTCTGGTTTTTTTTTCTCTTCATTTAAAAACTTATAGGCCTATAAAATAAATCTATATGACTAAATTGTATGAAGGTCATCCTCTGTGTGACCCACACACTTTGGCACGTGTTTTGTTGATGACAATCTCTGGAGATTATTACAATTATTTACATTTCAGATAACATTTTGGTATATGTTGAAAATCAACATGGTTCAAAGTCTTTGAAACAAAACTTGGGGATATCATACTTTTTTTCCAGATTGGAGGTAGATATTACATGTGTATGTACATTGTATTTTTCAGGGAAGATTTTAATACTTATATTTTCTTTCTCAGACAAACCATGAACAGGTAGAAGAGTAAGAAATAAATCCATCATTTAGAACAATAGAAAGGAGGTTGATAGCTGTTAGAATAGTACTTGGTAATTTGATATTTATTAAATATTTGTAAAATAAAAGGCAATCTTACATGTTATGTTAGAAAAATTTGTTTTATTTTTTTAAATTATTTTACACGGAAGAAATTTTAGACATAAAGTGCTTACTGTAAGTAGGGGAAAAAATTATTGTTGGTGTGTAAATGATAAAATATTAGAATAAAGACAGGAATTATTTGCCAGCTGATTGTTGTGCTTAAGTTTAAGTTTTAAAACTTCAAAGTATTTACAGTGAAACTTGACTGTTTAAGTGTCAGAGAACTGTAACTTGTCCTGTGCTTCAGCTCATTTATATTCAGTCGTACATGTACATACATAATTGAATGCATTTTGATCGTTAACATAAATCATTTAATCATTTTCAGTAATAAAAAGTGTGAAAATAATTTATATTTGACTGTTTTATGAATACTGGTACCTTTGTACTTTGTAATGTTGGAAAAAAATCACCTGATTTTTTAATAATGAAAATTGCTTTTATCCTATTTACAGATAATGCTTTATAATACAAGTTAATTTGAAGAAGACCCGGTGTCTATTGCAAGATCAACCAGATGAACACAAAGAAAATGAATAAGTTGTGCATAATACTGGAAAGTGTTTTTATGTAAGTTGATTTTAACAAAATTTTTATTTCAACTGAACAAATCAGTTAGCATCTGTGTGTGAATTATAGTTTTGCCTCCTCCTATCTGAAGTCTTGGACAGTTATGGTGTATATGGAGGCCTGTTTCATATTTAAAATCAGGCTATCAACCAAGTTGTCTTGCTTGAAGCTTCATAAAATTAATCCTTAAGTAGTCATCATTCAGAATGAAATTTATTTGATATAACCCTACCCAGTTGAGGAGTACATGCTTTGAAATCCTTATTTCTGTCAAAGTCTGATATCTTTGGAGTTGTTTGAACTGTCTTATAGATTGTTTTCAGTTTGATAATAAATTTTAATTTTGTATTAATAGCCTGCTTATCAGTGTAGACATGGACATGTAATAATCTCACATTTTTGTGATCATAGGTCTTAACAATTTCTAAGCATGTAATGCATTTGTATTTTTATTTTTAAATGTTTTCAATTCAATTTTTATAGATGCAGACAGGAAGTAAAAGAAATGAACAAGACCTCAGTTGAAGGAGGATGTATAAAATTATGAACCTGTTCTGAAATATTGATGAGACTAAATTGTAAATACAGATTTGTAAAATTTGTTTGAATTTCAATATGAACAGAAAAAAATAAATGTTAAATCAAAATATCTTTTCATTTCATTTATATCACAGAGTAAAATGTAGCTGTTTGAATTTGTTTACATTACATTACAATAGATCAATGTATGAGAGAAAATCATTTGCAGAAAGTTGGGAAATGAGACAGATTCTTTCCAAATATAAATATAAAGGTTACAGTCTGACAGGAACATTGTAGAACATTTTATTTGAAATGTCCAAATGGCCAGCTGCACACTCAAAGGGTATCTTAAAATGTAAGGAGGATATTTTTCAAACTTTAATGTTATAGTGTTTATATTAAAAAAACATTGGACATGTTTTGAAGTATGAAAATATAATAAAAATATTTTCAGAATGTTATGGGAACATTTTTACAACATTTTAAAAATATTTTGTTGTGCTGAAGGGAGAAATGTTTTCAGGATATTTATTAAATGTTTTGGATTTTTTTATGACAAATATTTAAATGATATCAAAATAACATTGACATATAAATATTCTAAGAACATTTTACTGATGTTTTAAAGTACAGAAAATGTTTTTAAAATGTCATTAAAATGTTACCAAATAATAAAAATATTCACATTTTGATATCCTGAAAACATTTAACTGATGTTTTGAAATACAAAAATGTTATTAAAATGTTGTATGAATGTTATCAAAATGTTTTTCAAATATTTTTAAAACATTTTTCATTAAATGATATTTCAGAAAATCTTTTTATGATATTTATTACACATTTTCAGATCATTATAAAAAATATTGGGACGATGTTTCAAAAATATTTTGGAAAAATGTTTTAAAAAACGTTAAACCTCTGTTTACTGCGCCATACATCTTAACATTTTTTTCATATTTTTCTGCGATATTTTTACAACATTATTGATAACGTTTTAAAAACATTCTAAAAACATCATTGTGTTGCCTGGACGCCCCTCCTCCCCCATAAAAATCAAATGGTTGCTCCCTATGTGATTTTCGTTTAATTAAAAAGTCAACTCTGTTTACACTAATCGAAAAACCTGTTCTATGCAAACAGCAAATTTTGTAAAATGTAGGCATTATATACATTTTCTACAAATGGAACTTTTACAAGCATATCCTATTTGTGAAAGCTAAAGTGAATTTGATGAGGAAATGTATTTATCCCCAAAATTTCCATTTAAGAGGTACTTTGGTGTAACTTTTGGGTATCCGGACCATTTCCTTTTAGAAATAGACCTGTGGTTCAAATGTCAATGAACCTATCTGAATTTAGAACGTGATTTATAATAGTTGCTGTTGTGCTAGCTCTTTTGTCATTTCAGTGTTTATAATAATTGTCTAGTTTTATTACAATAATTGTCTAGTTTTATTACTTTTATAAGTATTTATGATAGTTTAATTCGTCATTAGAGCCGTTTTCTAGATTTTCCAGTTTCCCGCAATATTTTGTTTGGGAAAAGTCAAGATTCCGCGAAATTGTATGATGTTCCGGTTGTCTGCTTGTTTTGCGTATGAATTCACTTGACAACCATTGCATTTACTTACAAATTCTTCATTAGATCATTGTTTATCTGATATTTCATCGTATTTCATTCGTAATCATCTAAATTCACAATCAGTTTATTACATTTCGTCTGTTTTGTTATTGTCATTCATAACCGGAAACCGGGATTATTTCCCTTTGCGCATTGATTGTGTTAGACAGCTAACGTTATTTTCGTCACTTGAATTTTGGACCTTTGGCCAACCAGCCGATCATCGTATATCTTTAGGTAAAACTTATGCAAACACACTTTTCTCTTAATAGTTATTGCTTGGATATTGTTTTAACATTGTTTTATTATAATTTCATCATATTTTAACCATAAATAAAGCATTTTCATTGTTTTAAATACTCTCTTTTCATTGAGTTCATTGCCACAAGTAAAATTCACCCGCTCGGATACTTCAATTGGTGGCAGCGGTAAACTTTGGATTAAATTTATTATTTTGTCATTGCAAAACAGCCTGTTTACCATTTTCCAAATTTTTTTTATTGAAAGTATTGCTGAAATACTTAATTTTTTTTGTCCTAAAAATCGTTTTTTAAAGGAATACATTGACACAGAGTCATTATTTCCAATCAAAGTAGTATATTCAAATAGTAATTTTGAAATAGATTTCAGATATTTTTTTTTTAAGTCAATTTTCATTTAAACATATAATATTTAACATAAATAATTATTAGAATATTACATTGACACAGAGTCAATATGAATAATTGACACAGAGTCAGTAAAATATTTGAAAAGATATTTTTTTTTTTTTTTCATCATATTTATTACTGAATACATAGAATTTGCACATAAAAAATAAATCTTATTGACACAGAGTCAATAAATTCATATTTAAACAAGTTACTGAAATATTGACACAGAGTCAATTTTATTGAAAAAGGGAGAAAATAGTTAAACTTTCTATCATATATGAAATTGAGAAATAGAGAAATACCTTCATTCATTCACGCACATACTGTAAACATGGATGTAACAGATGAACAATTTGCAACAAATATTCAAACAGATCAAGATACAAGCACTACTGTTAGTTCAAGCAGTACACTGAGTACTGTGGACACAATAAATAAACAAAGTTCAGAAAGTTATTCAATGAATCAGAGCACATCGAGTGCTGAAACTGTACAATATAATACTCACAGAATGGCAAGTATTTTCAATCCTAACACACAGAGTGTTAGTAGTACACAGAGTACTTCATCAATCGGTACACCAAGCATGCATACACTAAATCAGAATATGGTAATGTTTCCAAGTATTAGTCAACCATATGGTCCATCAAACAATCAAGTCACCAATCACACCACAGGTCATAGTGCACTGAGCATTTCCACTTCAAATCAAGGTGCACTGAGCACTTTAAACACAAGCAATGGTGCACCGAGCACTATTTGGCAAAATCAAAGTGTACAGAACACTTCGTTTCAAAATTCTAATACGCCTAGTACTTATGCCGAGGTACGTCATGCCTTAAGCACTTTTGTTCAAACCTTAAGTGGCCCTAGTAATCCTATTCAAACACAGAGCACATCTAGTACATTCCAACCGTTTCAACCCACACCTAGTACTTACGCTGAATTTCGAAGTGCACTGAGCACATTCGTGCAAAGTCAAGGTAGAATGAGTACTTTCGAACAAAACCCAAATGCACTAAGCATTCCAACTCAAAATCAGAGTGCACCGAGCACTTATCTACAAAACCAGAGTGCACCGAGCACTATAATTCAGAACATTGGTGCACTGAGCACTATTACTCAAAATCAAAGCACGCCGATCGCTTTCTCACAAATCCCTAGTGCACCGAGCACTTATTCACAAAATCAGAGTGCGCCGAGCACTATAAGTCAAAACCAAGGTGCACTGAGCACTACAAACCCAAATCCAAATGTGACGAACGCTTTCACACAGTTACAGAGTGCACCCAGCACTACTTCACAGTTTCAGAGTGCACCCAGCACTAACTCACAATTTCATAGTACACCGAGCACTTATTCACAAATTCCGGGTGCACGAAGTGCTATACATCTAAGTCAAGGAACACAACTTCCGCACATGCAAATGCCAAGTGCACTGAGCACTGCGCATCAAATTCAAAGTACACCTAGCAATAATATTAATCATATTCCGAATGCACGGAGCATTAATTCACAAATTCAGAGTGCTCCGAGCACTATCCACCAAAATCAAAATGCACCGAGCATTATACCGCAGAATCGAAGTACTAGTATGCCGAATACTGTCAATCAAGGTGCACCGAGCACTTTTCAATACATTCAGAGTACACCGAGTACTGTCAATCAAGGTGCACCGAGCACTTTTCAATACATTCAGAGTACACTGAGTACTGTCAATCAAGATGCACCGAGCATCTTACAACAAAATCTGAGTACACAGAGTACTAATTATCAAATTTCGCCGAGCATGTATATGCAAATTCCAAGTGCACAGAGCACTTATATGCCAATTCCTCATGCCCAGAACTATATGCAAATTCAAAGTGCGCCGAGCACTATCCATCAAAGTACTCAGTTTCCAACACACAGTATATCGAACCCTTTTCGTCAACAAAACAACAGCGATTTTGGCACCCATCGACCATATAACAATGTACCGAGTATGACACCATCTTATGGTTGTGCACAGAGCACAAATGAAATTAACTACAATTCTAACATGAGTCACATGTATGGAAGTGTACTGAACACTCCTGACATAAGACCTGGAATCAACAGCAACTTTATACAGCAGTTTCAAGAAAATTATCAATTTCATCCAGATAGATTGAAACAAATGGAAAATGACAGAGAGTTGTATAGACAACAGCCAGAAAACATGACGGAGCAACAGAATGAACCGAACAGATCCAGAACATCTTCAAGTTCTACGTTCAATAATGATGGATACCGTTCAAGACTACCATTCTACAATGGAAGAAGCGACTGGAAAACATTTCAAATGCAGTTTGAAATAATGGCTGAACGGAACAACTGGGAACCAAGGAGACAAGCAGAGGAAATAATATTGGTTCTTAAAGATGATGCCGCCAAGTTCGCATCAGAATTGCCATATGACACGAGAGCTTCATTTCGCTTACTATCCAAAGAAATGGAAAGACGATTTGGGGACAACAACTTACCCGGTACTTATCGAAAAGAAGTCCAGATAGTCCGGAAAAGTTATAAAGAGTCACTGAATGAATACGCTGCCAGAATCAAGACAATGATGAGAAGGGCGTATCCAGGAATGAATGAATCCCTATTCAATGAAATAGCCATTGAACACATGCTGAATGGGTTGTCTGATCAAAGCGTTGCCTACGATGTAATGACCAAACAGCCAAACAGCATGGAAGAAGCCATTAACCTGGTTAATTGGCACACCAGCTGCAAGAACGGACTACGAGGAAAGAACAGTCATGTTCGACAGGTAGAGTTGGACACATTTTCTGAAGACGACAATGAAGAGCAAAGTTTAGACAATATTGATGTACGGAGAATTGGCGGCAAGCGCTTCATTACAGAAGAGAGATTAAACCAATTCGGACGTGAGCTGAAAGATAGTATTACCGCTGAGGTAACAAAAACTGTCGCCAGCACAATGGAATCTACGATGCAGACCACTAACACACAGAAACCGTATAAGACCAACTACAACCAGAATAGACACGGACAGAGCACAAGTGAGCGGAGAGCCAGACCAAGACAAACTGGAATTCAGTGCTACAATTGTCAAGGTGAAGGCCATTTTGCTAAAGACTGTTCACAACCATGGAAACCAAGAAGACAAGACATTCAGAACAAGACATCCACAATGACCGGCGATAAGAAACCTTTAAACGCCTAGGGGCTGAAACTGACGGCCAAGTATCAGCCCTTGAAGAAATTAATGATAGAGATAAAGACAAAGTAGAAAATTTATTGGAAAATCTGTTTCAGGATGAGGAAAAATCAGAGATTTTACCTTGTTTAGATGGGCCGATGAGTGAAGTTCCCGAGAAAGCAAGGACAGAAATTAAGAATCTAACCACTGAGATTAATGAGGACAAGAACATAGAGGAGTTGGTAGATGTTGAGGATGTAGAAGAGGACCCAATGGAAGTAGTGGTCAAGCGCATCACAGCAGCCAGTATAAAAGTTCCTGTGGAAGTTAATTGTCAGATGGTTAAAGCTGTAGTCGACACTGGGGCTGAGGTCACTGTGTTGAATGAAAGAATATACTTCCAGATTCCTGAGGCAGAACGACCAAAGTTGAAACCAGCGAAGCGTAAATTAGTAGTTGCCGAAGCCGGAAAACAGATGGGAACGAAAGGCATGGCTGTTGTAAAATTACGTATTGGAGATGAAATGATTGATTGGGAGGTTTATGTTGCCCCGATAGGAGATGACATGTTATTGGGATGTGATCTCGTTGATGAAATGGATATGACAATCAATCCAAAGAGAGGAATTTTGTTGAACGATAATTGGATCAACTGCGAGGTTAATCGTACATCTGACCAAGTGGCTAGAGTCCTTTTGAAACAGTCGACAACAATTCCACCCTGTTCAGAGGTAGTAGTACATGGTTTTGGTGAAAATCAACAGTTGATAGACACTAGATACTCTATTGTACAACCTGTAATAGAAGATGAGAGAAAGCTGATGGTTGCACAAATATTAGTCGACCCATTTAAGGACACCATACCAATACGACTGGTTAATTTAGAGACTACACCAATACGATTGAAGAGAGACTACCTCCTTGGCGAACTCCATCCAGTAAATCAAATTGGTGAAACATTTATAGAAGAAGACCGAGATCAGTATTTGAAAATCAACAGAACTTGCAAATGTGGAACTCATGGACAGAAACAGGAGATAGATTTTTCAGAAATCAAGGAGGAGATATCGATTCCATATGATTGGATGGAAGCACAAACGATCAATCAGATTACCGAGATGAATGGTACACAGAAGAATAAGGCCGAAATTCCTATGTTACCAGACCACCTCAAGGATCTGTATGAGAGGACTGTAAAGAATATAGAAAGCAAGAAAGTTAAAACAAGCCTGATGGAAGTATTGATTAAAAACAGTGATGCCTTTGCCAATTCAAAGACAGACGTAGGAACCTGCTCAGTTTTAAAACACAAGATCGATACAGCTGGTGCAGCACCAATAAGAGAACCATTGAGAAGAGCTCCTATTGCATTCGAGAAGGAAGCAAAGAAGTGTCTAGACGAACAGTTGGAGAACAAAATCATTCAACCGTCACAATCAGCATGGGCATCTAACGTTGTTCTTGTTCGAAAAAAGGACAACACTATGAGATGGTGCCTAGATTTTCGAAGATTAAATGACCTGACAGTAAAGGACGCCTATCCTCTTCCCAAAATAAGCATGTGTTTAGACTGCTTAGCCTCAGCATCCCTCTTTAGCTGTTTAGATCTTCAAAGTGGCTACTGGCAGCTGGAGTTAGACGAAAAGGATAGACAAAAAACAGCTTTCATAACAAAATACGGACTATATGAATACTGCAAGATGCCATTTGGACTGTGCAATGCACCAAGCACGTTCCAACGGTGCATGGAACTTGTCTTCAGAGGACTCCAGTGGCAAACCTTACTAATATATTTGGACGATCTCATAATATTTAGTTCAGACTACGAAGAGCACATCAGAAGACTAGACGAGGTTTTCCAGCGACTACTTAAGGCAAATTTAAAACTAAAGCCGTCAAAATGCGACCTGCTCAAGGATGAAATTTTATACTTGGGGCACGTTGTTGGGAAAGATGGGATAAAACCAAACCCGAAGCTTGTAGAAACCATAAAGAATTGGAAGGAGCCTACCAATATGAAGGAAGTTCAACGATTTTTAGGTTTATGCAACTACTACAGGCAATTTATCAAAGATTTTAGTAAAAAGGCAGCACCCCTCAGTAGTCTCACCAAGAAAGAAGTTCAATTTGTGTGGTCAAATGAAGCAAGAACATGTTTTGAAACTCTAAAAAAAGCACTCATACAGTAACAACTCCATCCCTCAATACTAGTAGCATACTGTTGTATTTTATTTTTCCTTATGTTTTCGTTTTACAGAATGGATCGTTGGCAGTGTACAAGATGCTATTTGGTTTTCAACAACAGACTCACAGCTAAGCAACATTTCATATACCAACACGCCCCGTTGGATGGTGTCCCCTACAGGTGTTTGAAATGCAACCACAAAGCCTTGACAGAGGGTAGGTGGAACCAACACATAAAAGCAATGAGGAGGACAAGACCTCACAGAGAGGTGTCCAGCCACGTATGCCAGATGAGCTACAACCCTTACCAGGTGATGAATGGGAAGGACATAAGGCCTTACAACTACAAGAGACCGGAAACGTCAACGTCAACCTCAACCACTACAACACCAAAGCCAAATGAATCCGTTGCAGTGTGCCAACTCACTGAGAGTACTGGTACTTTAAATAGTTGCCTCACTGAGAGTGCCAACACCAATAACCAAGTGCTAAATGATATGTCAGAAACAGAGCCTACAAAGAAGAAGAAGACTGACTTCTTGGAAGAAGAAGAATTTATTCCCGACTATGAAGAAATAGTTGAGGAAACCATGGTCACAGAACAAGAACAAGAATTGATACAATCAATTAATAAACTTAAAGAGGAATTGCGTGATACCAATGAAAAACACATAAAAGAACTCGCCGAGATTGAGAGTAAACACAATTTTGAATGTGCCCGGTTTGGGAAATTCATAGAGAGACAAGAGAAAGCCAAACAAGACCTGATGAAAGAAGTCGCAGACCTCAAAAGGGAAAACAAAAAACTGAAAGATAGACTTTCGGAGGAAAAGGAGAACAGGACCATGAAGAGCGTTGTTACCATTCCTGTCCGACGACACCACTACAGATACTAAATGGACATTAAATTCAAACAATCATTTTTCATATGAAATCATTTATTGTACAATTATTACATGTATTATATGAATGTTGAAATCTAGGGTATATATATATAAAAAAAAAAAAAAAAAAAAAAAAATCATTTTCAAAGATAACTTCAAAGGTTCATATTCGAATATCTTTATCTATTGAATTATTGATACCATTATCAAAAGTTTCAAACTTTTCAAAGTTCAAATATTAATTGCATTAATATTATGAGTTTCATAAAGTCTAAATTATTTTTGCCATTGAATTTGATTTAATGCTACGTTTTTTCCAAAAGTTTGAATATTTTAAAATGACTCTTCAAGTTGAACTATTAATGCAACTTTATTGATATTTTAATTTAATTCTGAGGACAGAATTTTTATAAGACAGGGGGCAGTGTTGTGCTAGCTCTTTTGTCATTTCAGTGTTTATAATAATTGTCTAGTTTTATTACAATAATTGTCTAGTTTTATTACTTTTATAAGTATTTATGATAGTTTAATTCGTCATTAGAGCCGTTTTCTAGATTTTCCAGTTTCCCGCAATATTTTGTTTGGGAAAAGTCAAGATTCCGCGAAATTGTATGATGTTCCGGTTGTCTGCTTGTTTTGCGTATGAATTCACTTGACAACCATTGCATTTACTTACAAATTCTTCATTAGATCATTGTTTATCTGATATTTCATCGTATTTCATTCGTAATCATCTAAATTCACAATCAGTTTATTACATTTCGTCTGTTTTGTTATTGTCATTCATAACCGGAAACCGGGATTATTTCCCTTTGCGCATTGATTGTGTTAGACAGCTAACGTTATTTTCGTCACTTGAATTTTGGACCTTTGGCCAACCAGCCGATCATCGTATATCTTTAGGTAAAACTTATGCAAACACACTTTTCTCTTAATAGTTATTGCTTGGATATTGTTTTAACATTGTTTTATTATAATTTCATCATATTTTAACCATAAATAAAGCATTTTCATTGTTTTAAATACTCTCTTTTCATTGAGTTCATTGCCACAAGTAAAATTCACCCGCTCGGATACTTCAGTTGCTATGGAACGCGACAGCTGTCTTATGTTCATTTCCATAATGTTGTTATGTCCATTTGTTGTTTTATTAAGTCCAAGTGTCTTATTGTAGTGTTTGTTCTTATGTTGTTCTGTTCAAATATTATTTTATTGAGTTAATCTATTTTGTAATGTGCAATTATTATTTCATTCTGTCTAATCAATTTGTTGTGGTGTTAAAATAACGTTTTGTTGGGTCAATTGATTATATTGTTATGTTAAATCATTATTTTATTATGTTAGATTAACTTATTATTATGTGTAATTATTATTTTATCAAGTCAAATCAACATATTGTTATGTTCAACTATTATTTCGTCTTGTTAGTTTAACTTGTTGTTATGTTCATTTGATGTTTCATTACGTCCAATTAATATAATGTTATGTTGACAAAAATAAATTATAATCGTGTTCGTTTTAATATTGTGGAGTTCATTTGCTTCTTCGTTACGTTAATATACAATAACATGGGGTTGCATTTTCATCACGTAATGTCAAGAAGCAACTTTATTTCATTGTGTCGAGTTATTATGTTGTAATGTTGAAGTATTATGTTGTAATGTTGAAGTATTATGTTGTAATGTTGAATCGTTATGTTGTTCATTCGGAAATGAACTTCGAGTTGCTTCAGGAAGAGTCGAGAAGAAATTGGCGGGAAGTTTGCAGACGAAGGTAAATTAGGTAAAAGGTATTAAAGGTTCCTTCACAGGTGAAATAGTTTTGAAACGGGAGAGGGGGAGTGCAGTAATCCCAGCTCTAATTGATTTTGCGGTGAGACACATTTTTAACCCCGTAGCGGCCTTCTTTTACTTTAGGGTTTGATTAGGGCTCGGAAGGGGTGGGGGAGGTAATGTCCTATATAGCAGTATATATGGACGTGCGGTTGGAATGGGTCTACTTTTGAACCATCAAGTTTATGACTGGGTAGGATATAAAGCCTTAGATGTATAAATAGTATCAATGCCAATGGGTTAATTTGTTGATGAGAATATATATATGGATAGTCGACCTTCCCATTGATAGAAACAAGTGCCTGTGATTAGTAGCTATATAAATGCATGGGTATGGTTTTTGAAATATTCAAGTGTATGAATGGGTAGGGTCATAAAAGTTCTGGCCACATGTCTGTACACATGTCTGTACACAAACAGGCCAAGTTATATCCCCTTGGTTAGGTTAGGGTTTAGGGTTAGGGTTAGTAGCAAGTGGGTCCTCTAAAGTAAAAGAAGGCCCCTGTAGCTAGGTACTGCAATAGGGATATGATTTCTTTCATCTTTTAATTATATTCATAAATTTTGTGAAATCAACCAATCGACCTAGACCCACCTATTTGCGCTTTATATAACTTATTTTTCAATAATTTTGGTTGTAGCCATGTAGAGAGATATGTTTCTATGAATTAGGAAAAAAGCCTGCCATAAAATAAGAAAAAAAAAAGATAAAACAAAAACAAACAAAAATAAAACAAAGCATTTTTCTGGATATTCCCCAGTTTTTTCCTTTTAACATTGTTATTTGAGTTTCTCTTAATTTTACATGAAACTCGTAAATAAAACTGAATATATGAGTGATTATCAAGAAAGTCAGAGGTCGGAACACCATTTATTTCTGTTTAATATTCAAATGCTATGAGTTCTTTCCCCTAACTTTTCACACAACTATTGACCAATCCCTTGACTACCTAGACCACTCGGCCACTGAGGCACCTTAAAATTGTTTGTATATAAGCTCATAATATGAACATATTTTGTACCAAAAAAGTGGTCATCAACTCGCTTGTTTTCTAAACATGATTTCTAGAATTGCGAAGAACTACTCTCTGACCAGCTTAGGACTTCAGCAAAATGACCCACAAGCTAAAATATATAAATATAATAAATTTGGAATATAGAAAGTTCTCCTCATGTCAGAATACAAGGCTGATGCCAAACAAAATTGTGTGCTTACGGTACCCCAACCTTATTACCCTATATTTTCATCCCTAACAACTTTTTTATCAAAAAATTTATAATTTCCGGATATTTTGACCTTTTCTGGATCCGAATCCGCTATTAATTAAATTCCAAAAATGGCAACTTCAGGCTGAAACGTTGTCAAAAGGCAAGTGTTTTATCTTAAACATTGAAAGAACTAAAAAGTGTTAAAGTCTGAAAGTTAGGATCCATTTACTGAAGTAGTCTAAACTGTGCAAGGGAATCTGTTAAAATCTGTCAAGATGTTAAAATGGTTGATGCAATACAGATATTACAATCTACCATGTCTACATTTACAGTAAATATAATAAATTACAATTTAGAAGAAATTTCAACCTACAGCAGGTGACAGGTAAACACACATATTTTTTTTGGCCTGAAGTAATTTATAATAAGCAGTTTAAAATTTATAACCTCCTCCTCTTGAAAAAAGTACATAGTCTAGATTAGAGAATTGTCACCCAAAAGATACTACAGGTAAAATAAGCAGGTTATATTTTTATACAGAGTATCTTAATTTTCTTGGCACACTCCAGTTAGGTTAGTGTAATCAATTACATGTACAAGTAGAAAATAGAATATATATATATATATATATATATATATATATATATATATATATATATATATATATATATATATATATATATATATATAGTACCTATTATGAGACCTGCAATTATCCATAAAATTTTAACATGCCTCCAAAAAAAAAAAATACATTAATAATATAAATTATTTTGTGAGTGGTAAAGAATATAGTAGTAAGACCCACATTAAAATTGAAGTACAAAATGTAACTGAATCCTGACCGTTATGTTCCTCTTGTCCCATTATGAACAAACTTGAATTATACCCTACCCCATTTCCTTAGATGCAACATGAATAATTTTATTTTTTATGCACATTTTTTTCCAGAATTTTAATTTGTATGTAATGATTTTATTTTGAAGTTGCCTTGTAAACTTCATTTTTTTACCACTTTTGAGGTCAGGTCATTCTTTAAGTTTAAAAGGGCTAATGACAAAGATCAAAATATTGTTTGCCCAAATTCAACCAATCCCCAAATAATTTGGCCCAGTCAAGTTCACTTTTAGCTCACCTGACCTGAAAGGTCAAGTGAGCTTTTCTCATCACTTGGCCTCCATCATCGGCGTCGTCTGTTAACTTTTACAAAAATCTTCTCCTCTGAAACTACTGGGCCAAATGGAACCAAACTTTGGTGGAATGGTCCTTGGGTGGTCCCCGTCCAAAAATATGTCCGGTTTTCTCGACTTCCAACGGACATGGCTGCTGTTACTAAAAATAGAATTGAAAAAATGTTCTTATATGAAACTACAAGGCCTATTGGAACCAAACTTGGCAGGACAGTAATGGTCCTTAGGAGGTTCTCTTTCAGAAGTATGTCAGCTGACCCGGACTGTTAACCAAAATGGCCACCACAGCCGAACTTAGTTTAACATAGGGCCCTATGGGAAAATTCATTGATAAGTCTTCTTGTCTGAAACAACTTGACCAATTGGAACCAGACTAGGCAGCAAGGGTCCTTAGGAGGTCCTCTTTCAGAAATTTGTTGGATTTTGTGGACTATGAACCAAGATGGCCGCCACAGCTGAACTTAGTTTATCATAGGGCCCTATGGGAAAATTCATTGAAAAATCTTCTTGTCTGAAACCACTTGACAGATTGGAACCAGACTTGGCAGCAGTGGTTCTTAGGATGTCCTCTTTCAGAAATGTGTCGGATTTCATGCACTGTGAACCAAAATGGCCACCACAGCCAAACTTCGTTTAACTCAGGACCCTATTGGAAATTCACTCAAAAATCTTTTCGTCTGAAACTACTGAGCCCATTTGAACTAAACTTGGCAGCCTTGGTCCTTAGATGGTTCTTTTTCAGAATGATGTCAGATCGCCTTGATTGTCAACCAAAATGGCCGCCATTTAAATATAGGATCCTATGGGAAAATTCATTTAAAAATCTTCTTTCTGAAACCACTAAGCCAGTTGGAACGAGACTTAGCTATAATGGTCCTTAGATGTTTCTCTTTTAAAAATATGTCCATTGACCTGGACTGTCAAGTGTCAACCAAGATGGCTGCCACAGCTGAACTTAGTTTAACATAGAACCATATAGAAAAACCAGCCAAATTGACTGCAACACTTAAACTTTTTAGTCCTGCTCAAGGCGAAAAGTTAAATCCAGGTGAGCGACACAGGCTCTTGAGAGCCTCTAGTTTTTTTACTTTAAATCTTTTTTTAAAATTTTTTATGGCCCTTTTCACTATACAACAGTTTTATCAACAAAATCATGAAAATGACAACTGCAATTAATGAAAGGACATGCAAGGTATAACAGTATCCTACAAGAAACCCTTGATGCTCTGTCATTTGTTGCAAAATATTTGAAAGATTAAATCAATTTTCCTTTGATGCCAATTTTTCAGAATATGATGTGCAGTTGGCTGGACATGTTTTTTCCAGGTGAGCTTTACAGGCTCATTTAGGCTTCCAGGTACTTGTCCGAGAAAAAAAATTAAACAAAAACTGGAAGTTGGTCACATTTTGCAAACTTTTTTAAAAATTGAAGAATACAGACTTAAAATGCAACTGTAATGTAATATCTCAGTTTTATTTATTGATTGGGTCCCATTTTCCCACAGTCCATGCAGTCTGCTGCCAAATTACTGTTTCTCAGAAGAGGCTGATAAGTGGGACAAATAGTTGGTGAAATGGTCCAAAAACAGTGCACTTTTTTGTCTGGTGACCCTGACCTCTTAACCAAGATGACCCTTCACTGAAAGTAGAAATTACAGTTTTTTAGTTCACCTGGCCAAATTGTTTCCCTGTCATAACTTGGGAAGTTGGAAAATGGGACTTTTAGTAATTTCACTGTGATAACTAAAGCAGTATTTCACTAGAGCCTTTTCAAATTTTGGTAAGTTGCTTGTTATTATCAAATTGAGGTCAAGTTCAATTTTTACAATTTATCACATTTGTCATTCAAGATTTGTGGGCCTTGATTGAAAAAAATGTGACTGTGAATGGTTTCTGTGCAATAAATAAATATATATGTCAGGAAAATCTGGTTTGATGTCAATTTGACAGCTCCTTTTTATCACTTGGCATCTGTCGTCTGTTAACTTTTCACATTTAAATCTTTCCTGAAACCACTTGGCCAAATAAAATTAAATTTGGTAGGAAGCATCTATGTAAGGTCCTTAATTAAATTTGCCCATTTCGTCCTGATACAAACATGGTCGCCATTGGCAATTGTAGATTTTAATTCGCTGAGTTTTCAAAAATCTTCTCCTCTAAAACTGCTAGGCCAAATGGAACAAAACTTGACAGAAAGCATTATATATGGGATGTCTTTTATAAAATTTCCTTATTTCGTCCCAATCGGACTGCACATATGGCTGCCATGGGCAGTTCTTGTTTTTGATTTGCTGATATAATGAAATCTTCTCTGAAACCGCTTGGCCAAATGAAATGTTACTTGACAAGAAGCATCTGTGGGAGTTTTTTTTACAAAATTTTCTCATTTTGTCCAGATTATGCGACAAACATGGCCACCATGGGGAATTCTTGTTTCTGCCAGGTGAGCGACACATGCTCAGCCCTCTGAGCCTCTAGTTTTATCATACAATGTATCTCCAAAACTATAAAGGGGCCTTGGTGGCCAAGCAGTCTAGGTAGTTTGTCATGACTACTAATGTACTAGCCTGCCAACACTGAGGTTGTGAGTTTGAATCTCACCTGTGGCGTGGGGTGTTCGACTGCGATCTTTATTGCCAATTTTCCTGCCGAAGGTCGTGGTTCTCTCTGGGTACTGCGGCTTCCTCCACCAATAAAAACCAAACCAAACCAAAAGTAGAACATGTAGAAGAGATACAGAAAATCTGAAACAAACTTTCTTCTCAGCCTTGATTAAGCTCTACAATTGTCTCCATTTGGTCATAGTTTGTCTCCTAGTAGGAGTTATTACCCTTTTTTCTGTCAAAATGGATGATTTTTGCACTTTTTGGCCAAAAACTTATAAACTATAGCTGATAGAGAAAAACTGATAATAGGGGAATTTTGCAGAATGTGAGAAGCTGTAAAGAGATACATTGTTTCAATTTGACATTTACCAAATATGAACGACCACTCACAAGACAGACTTTGGCCCAGGTGAGCGATTCAGGCTCTTAGGAGTCTCTTGTTTAATATTTCAACTATTAATGTGTATATGTATTTGCACTATGAAATCAATATGATACTGAGACCTTTGTTCATATAATCGAAACACCAACAAAAGTCATTATGCACCAAAACTTTGATGAGTCATTTCTTCCCTACCATTTAATAACTTTAGTATATTTTTTAGATAAGGTGAAGAGATGGAGCAAGTGCTTATGGACATAGAACTTCCTGCATTATATGAAAATTTCAAGAGAGAAAAAATAGACATTGAAATGAGCATGAATTTATCAGATAATGAACTCACAAGGCTTGGAATAAGCACCATAGGTGATAGATATAGATTTAGAGAAAGAATTAGCATGAACAAGTTGAAAGACCCTAGTCATACATCACAAACTCTTACAAGTGAGGAAGATGCTCCAAGTACAGCAAACCTGGCTGATGAAATCCGAAAGCAGCGCCAACTTTTATTTGGAAACACTCAAGGCAGTAGGAGAACTGCTAAAAGGTCTTCAAATAATTTATCACATACACGTATGTCAAGGAAGAAAAGGGCAAAAAATTCAAAAGGTTCATGGACAGCCAACTTTTTTTGCTTGTCAGATAAATCAACTACAATTATCCCTTGTTCAGAGGAGAAAGAAATTCTAGGCAAGGCAGGATTAGGTTACAAAAAAATTAGGTTAGAAGTAAATGATGATGAAACTGCTGTTTTGGAAAAAATAATGAGTGATGAACTAAACGATGACCTAGATTTTTTGGGATTTCCAGAGCTGAAAAAGGCTGGGGGAATTGAACTTATGAGAGCCGATCGAAATTGCAGAATTCTTCGAGTTCTTAGCTGCAGTTGGTCATTCAAAGGACTGAGGTCTTGTTTGGGATATCAGTCAACTATTTATGTAAGACCTATCCAGTTGAACCTGTCAACAAAACCTTTGAAAGCTACAGAAAGTAATAATGAAGGAAGCACATATGTTGATTGTGAAAATTGCAGTAAAAGACTATTACTTCGTGAACTAAGAAAGCATGTAGAAACATGTACTGGAATAAGAATTATAGATCAAGAATCAGATAATGATGATTTACCAGATCCAAGATTAGAACACAAAGATGAAAGTATAGCACAGGAGATGGAAACTAAGCAAGTGGCCTCCTCTTCAGGTATACAGCTGTCTTCCCCTAGGAATGGAAATGTTGAAAACTTAATTATTGTTATTGATGAGACACATGATTTACACTCTCAACTGGTACATACAAATAATGAGGAAAGTCTTTACACCACAATCAATGAGCAAGGTATATTTCAATTAGGAGGTACAGATGGGACACAAAACAGTCAAATTAATAATAAAAATGAAAGTAACAATACACATGATGGAACAGAAGATGTCAATGAACAAAACAGCTCTCAAATAAGACAGACAAATAGTGGAGCAGAAGAGACAATAAATGAACAATGTAGCTCTCAATTAAGCCATACAAATAGCAAAGAAGAAACTAACAACTCAGTTCATGAATGTTTAATGGAAGTCATTAAATCCACCATACAGTGTCTAAAGGGAATAAATGCCAGAGACCCTGTAGAAATTTTAAGAAAAATGCAAGAAAATATAGTAACAGGAAGACCTCTTGAAATTGAAAATGAAGCAGAATGCATAACAGGAGAGACTAACTTTATCATAGTTGATAGGGATAATATACTGCAAACTGGAATGGTTGAGATAAGCTTTATACCTGAGGAAAAGTTGAGGACTACATTAGAAGTACAGTTTTTCACTGAGGTAAGTTATTATGAATTTGTGGAATTCACATTCAATTTGGAGTATTCTTTCTTAGCTAAAATGAACTTTCTTTCCTTTGATAATTATTGATAATTACTGAAATTAGAGCTTTATTGTGTATTTCATGTTTAGATATGCAAATGGTTTTTATTCTTTATTTCTGAAGAATGCAAAGGATTATGGAGGACCAAGAAAAGAATTCTTCCGTCTGATGTTGTTGGCAATAAAAGAGAAGTATTTTGACAACGGATTAAGAGAAATCCTATCAGAGGATTATTTTACCATTGGAAAAATTTTTGGTAAGTACATTTGTAATCAGTAAAATGTACAAAATGTATGTACATGATGTATGTAGTAATATATTATTAGCAATAGAAATTATACAAATTATACAAAAATAGATTGCAGTTGATAAGAGAATTTTTTTGTCCTAGCCTGAAGGAAATCCTGAAAGGTCTAATGGAACATTATATTATCTGTGCAGAGAATACAAAAGCATTGTCTTTCATTCAGAATGACCCGCATTACTGAATCTGAAATATCTAATGCACTCATCATACACTTAAGAATATAATAATGTAATGTCAAAGAAATTTTATTATTAGGGCCCCGCCATGGCGGCACCCTATGGTAATCAGTCTGTCCGTCAGCATTTCCTGGAAGGTCCCTTTCAGTTTTGAGGAAAATCGGACAACAATATATGAAAAAAATGCATATTTTGAGAATTAACCTTATGTCGTATGATAACTTCAGATTGCCTTCTCAGATTTTCATAAATTTCATACAGAGTGTTGAACATGATCAGAGGAAGGTTCCTTTTGATTTTTAGGAAAATCGGAAAACACTGTTTGGGGAAAAACTTAGTTTCTATATGAAAAAAACCATATTTTGTTTGTTTGTTGGAGTTTAACGCCGTTTTCAGCACATTTGGCTATTTCGCAGGGGCCAGTTTATATTGGTGGAGGAAGCCGGAGTACCCGGAGAGAACCACGACCTTCGGTAGGAAAATTGGCAATCCTTGTCAATTAAGATCAGAGTCGAACACACCCCGCCACAGGTGAGATTCGAACTCGCAACCACATTTTGAGAATTAACACTATGTTGTATGATAAATTAAGATTGGCTTCACGAATTTTCATAAATTTTATACACAGTTTTGGACATGATCAGAGAAAGGTCCTTTTTGATTTTAAGGAAAATTGGAAAAAACTTTTTAGGGAAAACCTTAGTTTTTATATGAAAAAAATGCATATTTTGAGAATTAACACTATGGTATATGATAACTTAAGATTGCCTTCACAGATTTTCATAATTTTATACACAGTGTTGGACATGATAAAAGGAAGGTCCCTTTTGATTTTGAGGAAAATCAGAAAACACTTTTTGGGGCAAAACTTTGTTTTTATATGGAAAAAAGGCAAATTTTGAGAATTTAGCTTTATGCTTTTTGATAGATAAAATGCATGTATGAAATCACAAATAGATTTTGAAGTGTTTTGATTCCCATGAGTTCAATCACACAAGCAGATGGGACCCTTTCTGACATTGTCAGTATTCTAGTTTATATGCATTTTTGATCTCTAAACTGTATTATTGTTCTCTTGAAGCATTGAGCATACTCCAAAATGGAAGGATTCCAACTTTCATGAATGAAAATTTACTGGAAGAATTGGTTGAAGGTGCTGACCCATCAGTATGTGTTGCTAATTTACGACGAGGATTAAATACCCTTGGAATATATGAGGTAATTTGTCTTAACGTAGGTTTATCTCAAATTTAAGTTCACAATAGTATTTTCTGTTGAATCAACTTAAAACTAGTTTAAACAACTATTGCAGTTTTTTTTGCAAGATCAACAAAGGAATCACTATCTGTCAACTTGCGTTCTTTGTCCTTCCTTGAGCATCACATTTCTAACACCAAACGTAGCTCCAAAACTGCAAAAGGGAATTGACAAACAAAATTTCACAAATGCATTGTTAATAACTGCTCTTATTCCCCAGCTACACTGGGGCCAAAAGGCTTTTGTCATCACTTGGCGACTCTTGCCCATCTGTCAGCTTTTCATATTTTAATATTTTCCTCTAAAACCCCTTGGCAAATTGAACTGAAATTCTTATGCAGCCTGTACAGAATAGCCTGTGTAAGATTGGCCTGAATCATTCATAGATTGCAAATAAATCAGCATATAAAACAGTATGCTTAAAATCTTGTTTTTCAGATTTGGAAAGAGTTACCCAGTATTTTGTTCTTGTTCCATCCTACATCAGTAACCTTGAACTTCAGAAAATTGATCAATTTACTGAAACCAGTTTTTTCAGAAGAAGGAAGCAACAAAAGAACATTTGAAACCATGACTTACGCTGCATTTTCAAAATATCTACGTGAAGTTGCTAGTAAGTTTAGATAAATGTTGCCACTTATAATTACATATATGTGAATCTTTTAGATGAATTGAAATAATTATTTATTAAAGGTACTAAACTTTCACTGAAAACAAAAGGTAATTTGTAACATGAAATTAAGTTTTTAGCTCATTTAGACCAAAGATTATGATAAATACTTGGACCTCGAAAGTTGCACGAAAAAAAATGTGTGCAATTATATATGATTTTGCATATTTCATTGATTTACAACTCATCAGTTGTTCTCAGAAATGGAAATGTTGGTAACTGAAATAAAAACTTGAAATGTTGGTTCCTTTGGGTGCTTTTATAAGTACAGAAAGATTACCATGTGTCCTATCCTTAAAGTTATGTGATACAGTCTCCTTGAAGAAGTACCATTTAAACTGTCAGTTAAATAATGTAATTCTTTCATTTCTTTAAGATACTCAAAGTATTAAACTTGATTTTTAAGGTGGTCGCAGAGAACCAATAAGCCTTAATAAAGTGTTACAGTTTGTGACAGGAGCAGAGGAAGAGCCAGTGCTTGGCTATGTAATTCAACCATGTATACAGTTTCCAGTAGTAGATGAAAGCTATTTACCGACTGCAAACACGTGCATCTCAACTTTGAATCTGCCATGTCCATCACATATGTTAGGAAAACTACCAGATGAAAAAGATTTATTCAAGTTATATGATTATGCATTTTCAAATACCTTCTTTGGACACCAGTAAAAACTATATTTATTATGAAATATTTTGGAATTTTGCAGGATTGATGATGCAGTACCCTCTACAAACAATCCACTTTTGGTTGAGTTTCATTCGATCAACCGAAGGCTGCGGCTATCCAAAGTTTCCATTGAATCCATATGGGAAAAGAAATTTTTGTCATTTGCTCAGGAACAAATGGGTGGACTGTAACCAAAGTTTACAGGAATCTCATATGAAGGACAGATGCAACTGATCCACCTTTTTTAGGTCAAATATCAAGGTTACTTTGACATTTTGCGTTTCTTTAAAAGTATTTTGATACAAAAGAGGTTACATTTTATAATGCCCTAATAAAAGCCAGGTGAGCCTCTAGTTTTTTATATGAAACTGTGTACTATTGTGAGCCATGGTGTAAGATGTCAGAGATTTTATAATAGGACAACATTTTGACTTCTTATAAAAAGACATTAAAATTTGCTGATATAATCAACACGTTAGTCACCATTGGGAAAATCCAGGCTATGTATGGTGATGAGAATAGCTAACATTGGCCCAAAAGCTTGGTCATCGGATATAATTTTGTCACAAAACATTCTGGGGATTTATATAATTACTGTTCATCATAACACGCCATAATCATCGCTTAGTTCCAAGTACTAATTTTTAAATTTAAAAAAGAAAGAATTGGCGATCTATGTTTTCAGCTTAAAAACGTAAACTTCGGTACAAGTAGACTCCCCAGTCCCCTGGAAAAGCTATGATATGGAGCAAACATATGATAGTTTCTAACAGGTTTTGAACTTAGAATAAAATTATAGGTGATTTTTCTCGGGCACCTAGAAACCTCTACTTCTTTCTTCTATACAACAATCAAAGAAGATAATGTAAATTACTGACATAAAATACAAACAGTAACTATGTTTTATAAGTAACTTGCATATAGATTATTGACAGTTGGTATAATTGTATATGTCACCTTAAATATAGCTATACAGTATTAGAAGTACGAATTATTTGCAAGACTTTTTCATAAATATCAATTCCGAAACCTGCAGAACTCCAAGAATGTGGAATATTTTGACGTAATCGATGGACACAGTCCTCTGATAAATATAATAAAGGAGGATCCATGACAGGGCGCGAGTCCTCATCTGGGGCATCATTCGTGACGACACCTTCAACTCCATAGTTCTCTAATTCTATATCATCTATTCCAGTCGGCATCTGCAGTTGTCCGGCTGTCCATAAATTCTTCGGGGTAGTACGAATTGTACGCACCCTATGATTCGCCCACGCTTCACTCCATATTTGCAACTTCTCGTTGATTTTTAGAAGAAAAGTATAATGCAGGGCCGCTATATGTTCATCGTTTAAAGGATCAAGGATTCCCTCGTCCTCCATACTGGTAAAGAGGCTGTAATAATAGCTAAGAACACCGGTGTAAACGTCTCTCCACAATCTCTCCACACGCTGGTTGTGTACGCTTTTGCCTGTAATCATTCCGCCAAGTCCACGGTGTGTCAACATGTAGTCTGCAATTTGTATGTTTTCTAGTCCTTTATCTGAACGTACTTTCATTGGAAGGCCATATTTATGCACAGCTGTTTGAAAACACTGCAATAAAGTGCAAGCTTTATTATTGTTTAAGCATTCAAGAAAAACTACTAAGCGGCTAAACCCGTCTATTCCTCCAGCAACTATAATATGCCACCTTATTAACTTATGGTTCGTATCGATGTGCCATAAGTGATTAGGACCTTTTACATCGTAAACACGCCGTGTCAGCCGACCTCTTTTTCTTTCCTTACTGCCCATCTCATCTAATCTGTGGATACTTTCTCGAAGACGTTCTCTTTGAACACGGATGCCTCTTTGCTTTAAAATCTGGCAGATCATATTTTCTCCACAGAAAGGGAATTCTTTGATTACTTGACCCACGTGCTCATCAATGCCGTTATCGTCGATTTCAGAAAAAAATGTTTTGGAAATACCAAACTGACTCATCCGACGATAAATGGTACTTTCACTTACAGATAAAAGTTTTGAAATGTCTGAAATAAGAAAACCCTGATCAATAAAAGTCTCCAAACTTTCTTTTGAAATTTCATACTGAGGAGGCCCACATCCAAACCGTGTCTTCATAGGCTTAGTTCTGCCATATTTCACGCATTCATTTCTTAGTTTAACTACATCTTCTTTTTTCGTGATTCCTATTTTTTTCATGTCTGCGTAAGAAAGTAAACAGACGAGATCGGGAGAAATTTTCTCCTTTTCGAAATTTTCAATTAATTCTTGAAGCCCAACACTTTGTAAAATATTTTGCATGCTGCTTACGTCTGTGGTTGCCATTTTTCATGAACAAAATTCGAGGATAACTTCCGCTTGAACAACAAAACGTAACGATTTAACCCCACAAAATAATAACTCGACACAATGAAATAAAGTTGTTTCTTGACATTATGTGATGAAAATGCAACGCAATGTTATTGTATATTAACTTAACGAAGAAGTAAATGAACTCCACAATATTAAAACGAACACGATTATAATTTATTTTTGTCAACATAACATTATATTAATTGGACGTAATGAAACATCAAATGAATATAACAACAAGTTAAAATAACAAGACGAAATAATAGTTGAACATAACAATATGTTGATTTGACTTGATAAAATAATAATTACACATAATAATAAGTTAATCTAACATAATAAAATAATGATTTAACATAACAATATATTCAACTGACCCAACAAAACGTTATTTTAACACCACAACAAATTGATTAGACCGAATGAAATAATAGTTGCACATTACAAAATAGAAATTAACCCAATAAAATAATATTTGAACAGAACAACATACGAACAAACACTACAATAAGACACTTGGACTTAATAAAACAACAAATGGACATAACAACATTATGGAAATGAACATAAGACAGCTGTCGCGTTCCATAAGTTGCCATATTATCCGAAGTTTTCTAATCATTACCGAGTTTCAGTTCATCCGGGACATTTGAAACAATCACGTGGTAAAATACAACATAGATAACTAATCTGCAAAAAATTTCCGTAATCATTGGTAATCAGGATATAGTACTGATATGAAGACCGTTATAATTATTTTATTTGTAAACGTCTTTTTGTATTGCTCGGGTGTGGATCCTCTTGATAAACTCGCTTGTGACGAGTAAGTATTTTTTTTTAATTTTATTTATTAAGATAGAAAAAAAGTAATATAATGATTTTTTAAAGTAGATTACGTAGTTTGAATTAAATTAATTTCAAAAATGTATATTACGTAATGGAAGGATATCTTTATTACGAGGAAAGAAAACTCCTGAGGAAAGGATCAATTTTAATTGAACAACAGAAAAATATTCACTCCGGCTATTGAATTTATTCAAGTATTGACTAATTGTGTATGTCAAAATACTACCGCAATTAATATGCAGGGTGTTCATTTTGTATTCGACTCTCTAAAGTAATTTTCTATATCTGAATTGGTTTTAGTTTCCCTTTTTAAATAATTTTCTTTGAACTTATATCAGTCGGTTTTTTTTTTTCATTTATTTATTTGTCACTGTCATTTTTAATAAACATTAGTAGAGTAGAAAGTAGGCAGGAAATACTAAGAATTTAATTAGGTCCGAGTTCTTCATCCTCCCAAAGTCAGGGTTTTATATCCACGTCCTTTCCTAGGAACGAACGTGGATACAAAACCATGACTTGGGAGAATGGAGTTCTTAAGCTTAATATATATGGCACAAGTATAATATCTATTAGCTTTGTCTAAGCGGGGAAATTTGAATAGATAAGTGAAACTTTTATAACGTTTTCTGATAAAAATTGAACGATCGAAAAAAAATGTATTTAGTGTCACCGGGAAACCATCATGTATTTATTTTGAAGGCAAGGATTCTGGTGATGTTGAAGGGTCACTTTTCACAATGAAATATTTAGTGTTAAATTTCAAAACAATAGACAATATATATTTCAAAGAAAGTTTCAAAACTTAAAAAGAAACACGGAATTGTCTGTGCTTACAGAAACAGTTATCGTGCTGTACGTTTGGTACATTTTATGCACACATGAAAAAATACGTCTGCAATACCCTTTTGTGGTTTTCAGCTAGATAATAATAACAGAGAGTGAGAAAATATCTTTATCCGACCAAAGTCTTCATTAAGGTACTTACTAATAATAAGTTTACAGACTGTTTTTAATATTTCTGTCAGTAAACAGGAATTGATTGTATCAGAAATTGTCGGATAATATATATGTACCTAGTTTCGATCCATATAACCAATAGGTTTCAGTGATGGAGAGAGGGGTAAAAGATTTACCTGACGTTGCCAGTGCTTATATTTTTCCATTCGAGACGAAATATTTAAAATTTTATCCCAAAATGTCTGTGATTATATTTTTGATACCAGTATATAATGATCAGAGGGTTTCTACTCAAGGGTGCAACCATTTTATTTTTTGTATTTTTTTAGTGGAAATAGTGATCTTGAAAACTATTATTATTTTACAGAGATGGTGATGGTGAATTTGTATGTTGTAAACCATTCTATGAAAGAAATAGCGTATGCACAGGTATCAATTGGTAGTTTATTGAAATAATGTTGTAGACTTTACCAATATTTGATTTTTTAAGAACGAATCCAAAGAAAAATTAGTTATTTTGGTGCCACTTAATCAGTATATAGTATTGGTATTATACTAGCTTAATCAAGACAGCTTTAAAAATCTTCACGTTCTATTGTAAGAACATGCTTGCAATCAAACAAAATACGTTCTACAACAATCATCTTCTGTTCAGTAAATATTGCCATCAAAACTTTTAGTTTCATATAAACGTCTTTAAAATCATTTAAAAAACACGATTGACAGACCTTTCATTAATTCTTTACAGTTTGTCCAAACGGAACTGCAGCCAAAACTAATGATGCTGATTGTACTGATTGTTTATATGGATTTTACGGTGAGAACTGCAAAGCGGTCTGTGAATGCAAAGAAAAAGAAATGTAAGCCATTGCTATTATTCTTCCCAATTACTTCTTAAAGTACTGTCTCCATGAAAAAAATGTAATGTTTTATACTTTTATGGGAAAGAAACGTAAGCCATGACTATTGTTTGACCCAAGTACTCCTTAAAGTACCTTCTCCATAAAGAAATTCTAATGTTTTGTACTTTTCAGAACTTGGCCTCATTCAGCAACGTCACATTGGTGGTTGGTGAATTCAGTGTGACACGAAAACTGTACATATAGATTATCAGGTTTGCTGCTAATTGATATCATAAATTACCAGCCTAGTTTTTATACGAAGCCTTTTTTTAGCAATTTAGCTAGCTAAGGCACTAAAAGGCTTCAAATTGTGACGAGCGGCTGATATTTTACAATATCTATTTGCAGAGAAGCCGACAATATGTTTATCGTATTCCTAACCGAAGATTTTCTACTGAAAACTATCAGCTTCAGGTCAAATTTTGCCATAACATTGTGACGTCGGGTCATCCAACATTCGGTAAACCTCTCTTATAATCACTGCACCCAGCACGTCTGGTTACTTCTTGTTTTCAGTTTGATTCCTTTGGAGGTCATATAAATGTGAATGACGTCAGGCAAACTTCACACAGTAGTTCACTTCCGCTTCAATAGGTATCCCTTACTTAAACGAAAATAAAAATAAACTGAAAAAGTACAATTTGAGATATTTATTAATACTATTACTTTTAATTCTTAGATTTATACAGATTTTAAAGTAAAAAGATCATATAAACGAAAATAAAGTTTGGTCAAATATTATATATTTAGTTTAAAATTTTTACAAAATTGCAGTGCAAAATGTTTTCGAGTTCATATAGGTCAGTTCTTTTATAATAAAAAGTTGTCTTGAAGGAATTCATCCGCATTTAAAAGAGCTCTGCTCACTCACAAACTGACTGAAATCCGAACATGTAAAGTTGGTGGGTGAGCTGGTTGAGTATACATTACAGCCCAGTTTTCATTAAAAACTGTAAAATAAAAAAAAGATAGGTAGTTTACTTCAAACTTAAATCGTCGTCGTTACTAACATCAGAAAACCTTTGCAAATGCTTTAAGGTCGTGTCCTGTAACTCAGTAGACAGATTTTGGACATTTTGACGAATAGTTATAAACTGAAATTTCATAGATCTTCTTGTCAGAAACCGCAAAGCCAATTGAATTGTTCTGTTGCAGGAATGGTACTCGGTGGTGTTTCAAACTTCTTTTGGTTTCAATCTGAAATCTAAGATGGCCGTCACTACGGAACAAAGTTTATGCTTGGTATCAATGGTCCTTGGGCGTCCTCTTTCAAATTTTAACGGTAATGAACAAGACCGCGATTCAAAAAATGTAATCGATCACGACTTGAAAGAGCTGGAAGAATTGTCAAGGAAATGGCTTATATCCTTTAATCCCGACAAAACTGAAATAATGTTTTTTTCAAATATCGAAACCCCACGTCTGACCTTTTCCGTGAATGAAATTTCCATTCCAATATCTAGTTCACACAAACATTTAGGAATAACTCTCAGTAGTGATGCAAAATGGAACCAACACATATATAATATTATATTAAGTATTTCAAAACATTCGAATGTTCTGCGTAAACTAAAATACAAACTGAGCAGACAAAACTTGGAAAAATTATATTTGATATATATAAGACCTATATTTAAATATGTCTGCGAAGTCTGGGATAATTGTGGGGTGGGTAATTGTAATTAGCTGGAACAACTACAACTTGAAGCTGCGCGAATAGTAGCAGGGTTACCAATATATACAAACGGTAATCGAATCTACAAAGAACTTGTATGGGAAACCTTAGTGGACCGTAGGAAAAGATGAAAATTCAAATGTTTTACAACATACATTATAATCATGCTCCAAATTATCTTAGTAATTTGATACCTCATTGCCTATAAAGTATTACAACTTATCCCCTAAGGAATGGTGATGATATTATTTTTCCTTTTTTTTCGATTATCATAGGAGAAGACTTCATAAGTTTGCGTAACTTGTGTCTCGTCCTGGTTGCATCTTATTTTGCAAATAAAATATTTTTAAACTAACTAAACCGCAATTCAAGATGGCCACCACAGGCGAAATTAATTTAATAGGGGATCCTAGTTGTCTTTTTGTAATCCGTTTTAGTTCACCTGACCAAAGGGTCATGTGACCTATTGCCATCACTTTCGTCCGTCGTCCGTCCGTTAACATTTCACATTTTGAACTTCTAGAGAACACTGAATGGACTGAAACGAAAAATGGCACAAATGTTCCTTAGAAGGTGCTGAATAAGTGTTGTTACTTTGGTACTGATCTGTCTCCAGCATGGCTGCCAACGGGGGACTTAGTTTAACATAGGACCCTATGGGAAATACATACGAAAATCTTCTTCTAGAGAACCGCTTTATGGATTGAAACGATACATGGCATGAATGTTCCTTATGAGGCATGGTTACTTTGTTGCCAAATGGTCATCCAAGATGGCCACTAGAAGGGAACTTAGTTTAACATAGGACCCTATGGGAAATACATAGAAAATCTTATAGAAAACCGCTGAATGGATTGAAACGAAACATGGAATGAATGTTCCTTATGAGGTGCTGACCAACTGTTCTTATATTGGTGCTGATCTGTCATCTGAGACTTAGTTTAACATAGGGCCCTATGGGAATTACATACAACGGCTTCTTCTTGAAAATTACTGAATGGATTGAAACCAAACATGGCATGGATGTTAATTTCAAGGTCCTTTAGCGGTGATCAAATGGAAATATCACGTGAGAGATATAGGCTCCTGGAAGCCCCTGGTTCAGATTTATATTGGGATGAACCGGACTGCAATCCAAAATGGCCACTAAGTTTAGCATATGACCCAATTTGAATTCACTGATAGATCTTCTTGTCGGACAGTGGGCCGTTTGGAAACAAACTCGGCAACGGTCCTCTTTCTGAAATATATCTGAAGACCCAGAGCGTCGTGAAAGATGGTCACAAAGGAGTTCTTAGTTTTACATAACACCCTTTGAGAAAATTCACTCTAAGATCTTCTGGTCTGAATCCACTTAGCCAATTGGAACCAAGCTTGATAACATTGGTCCTTAGGTGGTTATCTTTCAGAAATATATCTGTTGACCTGGCCAGCAATCCAAGTTGGCCACCACGGGAAAACTTAGTTTATCATAGGACCCAATAGGAAAATTCACCTTTAGATCTTCATGTCTGAAACCTATGAGCGAATTGGAACAAAATTTGGCAGTAATAAGGTTAAGGGGTTCTCTTTCAGAATAACATGTATACCCATGACCTATATTGCCAACCCAGATATTATAGTAAAAAAATAATTCTGCCTTAAGTCTCCAGATAAAATACAGATTAACGATACAGGCTCCTAGGAGCCTCTAATTATATATTATGATCAATGTAAACGAATTTGTTTAATTTTTTATGCATTTAACATCTTATAATATATTTTACATTCTCTGTAATCTTGTTCTTTATATAAATGTCTTTATGCCTTTAAATATGGGCTATGTAAAATGTATTGAAATTCTTCAACTGTCAATCACGAAAATGATGTGTCTATCAGCTTATTAAAGACAGGCACTGATCTTGCGGATCAGTAAATCGAATTCGTTGAACGGAAATGGGTTATAGAAGGAGTATAGAAAAATCCAAATTCTAGTAACGGAATTTGTCATGGTGATAAAATATTATGGCCAGTTTGAATAAAGGTCCCAGGTAAGCAAAAAAGGCTCATTGGACAACAGCGTTTTGTTAAGTTTTCTTCATGTAATTTTTTTCATTATTTTTAGATGTGATAATGTATATGGCTGTATTAACTATACGAAAACAACAGGTAAGATTGACATGTAAAATAAAATTAAATGGAACTTGAATTTGTTTGTTTTCGGTTTTTAGTGGTGTCGATATAGAAACGTACATAGAATGTAACATTCCTTAAACTGAGTCTTCCTCGCAAAAAACTGGAAGGGAAAATATGATGAAAAATGTTCTCAGGGAAAGGCAACAATTAGATAAAAGAACATCACTGTTTCTTCCTATAAATATTCGAAAAAGAAGAATGCAGCAATAAAAGTCAAACAGGAAATCAAAATGCCATTTAAGTGTGTATAAAGATAAGGCGCCACATTAGAAGTAGAAATATGACACCTGCCTATTTGTGTATAGTTGTCTAGTTGTGGAATTCGGTTATGAACATTACAGCAAAAAAATAATGTGAATATGCAAGCCACTGGACTGAGAAAATGAGGCCAAGGAGTAGCGACATCTGCCATGATTCCCGATACACACCAGATGTATTTAATCTATCCTTTATAGTTATTGAGAAGGAGAGCTAATGGGGAAAAATTGATGCAAGTCACTTGAACGTGAAAGTGAGGCCAAAATCAAGTGACACCTGCCAGACTGTTATGTACAGCTTCCAATGTATAGATATGCACGTAAAATATTATTGACATATACATGTAGTAACTCAAGAACAAGACCTAATCATGAAAATGTGACAGAAATTTATCAAAGTCAGTCAACCGCGAAATTGAGGTCAAGGTCAAGCGAGACCTGTCAGACATGTGCACCTTCTAATGTATCTGTAAACCAAAAATTATTGTCGTGATTGTTGATCTATCCCTTATAGTTATTTAGAAACAAACTTAATCATAAAAATCGTTTCAAGAAAGTCACTACAGGAACATGAAAATAAGGTCAAGATGAAGTGAAATCTGCCCGACTGACATGTATTCCTTCCATTGTATCTGCAAATATGATATAGTTTACTATAATGAGGAACCAGAGTGAGTTATCTTTTCCTAACCAATGTAGGTAAGGGAGATAATTAAATTCTCTCCCTTTTGTCCTGAGGCTAAAAGGGAGACAAATTTATTATCTCTCTTACCTACATTGGTTAGGAAAATATAACTCACTCTGGTTTCTCATTGAGATCAAGATGAAAATAAGTCAAGTGATGAGAAATCAATGAAAAATACTTAGATGAACAATACAAATAATGAAATAAACTAGAAGCTCTTAAGAGCCTGTATCGCTCACCTGGATTCAACATGTCCACGTTCAGCAGAACTGATAATTTAAGTGTAGTACTAGCTGTTAGCTTGGCTGATTTCCTACAAGTATAATATTAAACAAAAATAGGCTGTGGTTGCCATCTTATTTGCCATTCAAGGTTATCAAACACATTTCTGAAAGACCATTCCTGCCATTAGTCTGGTTCCGAATCGCCAAGTTTAAGGTATGATGATCTGCAAATTAAATTTTCCCATAGGGTCCTATGTTAAACTAAGTTTGGCTGTGGCAGCCATTTTGGTTGACAGTCCTGGTCATCGGATATAATTCTGAATGAGGACCATCTAAGGTCCATTGCTGTCAAGTCTGGTCGCAATTGGCTCATTGGTTTTAGACGAGAAAATTTTTTAATGAATTTTCCACAGGGTCCGAAGTTAAACTAAGTTCAGATTAATGGCAGCAAACTGGGTTGACAGTCCATGTCATCGGACACACTTTTTAAGAGAACCATCTAAGGACCATTGGTACCAAGTCTGGTTCCAACTGGCTCAGTAGTTTCATACAAGAAGATTATTTAATGAATTTTCCCATAGTGTCCTATGTTAAACTAAGTTTGGCTGTGGCGGCCATCTTGGTCTATCGTCCAGGTCATCGGAGATAATTCTGAAAGAGGACCATCTAACGACAATTTCTGCTAAGTCTTGTTCCAATTGGCTGAGTTGTTTCAGACAAGAAGATTTTTAAATGAATTTCCCATAGGGTCCTATGTTAAACTAAGTTCGGCTGTGGTGGCCATTTTGGTTGATCGTCCGGATCATCAGACACACTTCTGAAAGAAGACCATCTAAAGACCATTGGTGCTAAGTCTGGTTCCAATTGGCCTTGTAGTTGCGTAGAAGAAGATTTTTAAAATTTATCCCCCTTTTTTCTATTTTTAGTCACAGCGTAAATGTCGATTGAAAGTCGGGGATGCCGGACATAAGTTCGGAAGGGGGCCACCCAAGGATCATTTAACCAAAATTTGGTTGTGCAATACTAAATATAAGTGTGACACTAATCATGACTATTTCAATCCATTTCTTTTTAATATGTATTGAAATGGAAATTGCAAATGCAGTAAAGCCAGGAAACTAGCAAAGCTGGAAATTTTAAAGTCAAATTATTTTATTTCCTTAGCATTTCGAGTTTTGAGATCGTTTTACACATGAACATGGGCGCCAGACCTCGCCCATCGAATTTTTGGATTCAAAGTAAAGAGTGTTTTCTGAAAACAAGTACTTCAAAAGAAAAAATCTATCGCAAAAAAAAACAACTAGTTTTTCTTCTGAATAGTCGAACACGGGCCGATATCCGAAAAAAAAAACGAATGCACGATGATGAAAGATGAACGGTACTTGGAATTTATTTACAGAATTCACTTTAAAAGGAATCTATGTGAGTTAGCAAGTAATAATACGGCATTTTACTGTATTTTTCTCGCAGTGTAAACTTGATTTGACTAGTTTGGTTTTGTAGTCAGGGCAAGTAATATCCACAACACTCAAATGATATAAAAACTGAATTCTTCGATACCAATTATTTAATCTCCCTGAAATTCTGCCGAATTACGAGACTGGTTTTTACATCAGTTTGTAGTAGTAGTTTCTATCTGCCCATGCACATGTTTAGTCAGCTAGTCAGAAAGGTTAACTTTACTTTCCAAACAGAAAAAATTAATAAAGTCATAATAATGTCTTATATTTGCAAAATATTTGGAACAATATTTTTCTATATGTTTGTATGAATTTATAAGAATAAATCTTATTTAAAAATAATTATTTTTAAAAATGGGAAGAATAAACGGATTTGTTCCCGAAGTAAAGTAACGGTTAATGAAATTAAGTAGCAGGGGAGGTAATTTCAATTGTTGAGCACTGATTATTGAAGTTAACTAGTGAATGTGAACCACAGGAACAAAAATCGGAAGATTGTTTTAGGGTACACAAAGAGGTATCCTAGTACAGAAGTTCGGGTCCAAGTATTATAATCACAATGGGAACCAGACGCCCATTAACCATCGCATTAAGGAAAAAAAATATACAAATTAGGTCGCGATCAGGGTTTATCAACACGAGGAAATGGAAAATTCACCTAACGAACCTTTAGGCGAGGTGAATATACATTTTCAATGGTTGATTACCCATGGCCTATTCCAAAGTCCTTAATTATACCCCCGCTTTTTGTATATAATATACGTTGTGTCCGTCCGTCCCTTCGTTAGTCCGTCCGTTCGTCCGACCTTTGTATCCGCAACTCCTCCTAAACTACCGAATGGAATTTGATGAAACTTTCAGAGAATCTTCATCCCATGATGGCATTGTGCACCTCCTATTTTAGAATTTGATGGGACCAATTTTTGGGGTTTCCTATAGAAAAACATGGACTTTCAATGTACCATGATGCCATCCGCAACTCCTCCTAAACCACTGTATGGAATTTGATGAAACTTTCAGAGGATCTTTATTACATGATGCCTATTTCAGATTTTGATCTGATGAATATTTGGGGTTACCCATACCAAAACATGGACTCTGATATTCACTGTGATAGGGGCACCATGACGGCCACCCGCAACTCCTCCTAAACCACTGTATGGAATTTGATGAAACTTTCAGAGCTAGGATCTTTATTACATGATGTCATATTGCACCTCCTATTTTAGATTTTGATCTGATGAATATTTGGGGTTACCCATACCAAAACATGGACTCTGACATTCACTGTGATAGGGGCACCATGACGGCCACTCGCAACTCCTCCTAAACCACTGTATGGAATTTGATGAAACTTTCAGAGGATCTTTATTACATGATGTCATAGTGCACCTCCTATTTTAGATTTTGATCTGATGAATATTTGGGGTTACCCGTACCAAAACATGGACTCTGACATTCATTGTAATAGGGGGTTCCAGTATGCCATCCGCAACTCCTCCTAAACCACTGAATGGAATTTGATGAAACTCATCTCACTGCTGTTGGAGTTTTTCTATCCAAAATATTGACATTTCCTTTCATGTATCTTATGTAAGACGGGGGTATCAAGTAGTGAGCTATGCTCACAGTATTTCTAGTTTTTTTGTTGTGTTTTTACGAACAAAATATTTATGCATGTTGTCCTGCAGGAATCAGAGACTGCTTACTCTTCGTAGCACCTGAGTCTACCCCCGGTTTGTTGATGGGGTCCATGTTGTTCATATATGTTTAGTTTTTAATTGTAGTGCATGTATTGTTTTGGTCTTGTTTTCGTTGTTCTCCGGAGTTTGTCAGTTGTTTCAATTTTCCCCTCCTTCGAATATCCCTTTGGTATTTCTTGACATTACTTATATATGAATGAGAGAGACCTGATGTTGTCCCTTCAAATTTCACTCCGTCTGATTTGTAATTTTCAGCGTGATCATCATACAAGATGAAAATCGTATTGCAATCAACTTTCAGGAGTGATGTTTAAAATAAAAATTGGGAAGATTTAGAGAATATTGAAAATGAAACAATTTTCTTAATCAGTTACCTCTTTATACATTAAAGCATAAAATTATGGACCAAAATAATTATGATACTGTTCTAGAAATCGTGATCCCTACTAGCAATATTATTGGGAGTAGCTCCTTCCCCTTCTCGCACAAAAAAGTTTTGCCTTGAACATACATAATGTTTTCTGTATTTTTTTATAGAAATTCTTAAAAGGGAAATACTTGATTATTGTCGAGAGTCTAGAAAAAAAATATATTAAGACTTATTTTGGAGAATGTCTTTTTCATACCATTAGGTGAAGTATCATTACACACTTTTAATTAAGCATCTAAAATGTTTATTATAAATCAGAGTGCGAGTTTTCAACTGCTAGAATTGGTTTCTTGTTTTTTGTTCTATGTTGGTGAAGATATACCCTGCTAAAAAACGGGGGTCTTATTAACTTATGTTCTCGATTAGGGTGAAATTTATAATTCAATTAAACCGGATCACTGATTTTGTACATTGAAAAACAGCAAAACCGATCAGTATCGTCTTACTTGCTATGGGAAATGCTATTTATTTAAATGTACTTATTTAAATGGTATACAGAATGTAGAAATAGTATGGTACCGACAGTCGTATTCAGAACAAATACTTCTTGTTTTCCTTGTTCTATATGTATTATAGATACAATGGATAAGCGTTGGTTCTTGAAAAAGAAACCATGAGCCCGGCGGGCGAATTGTTTGTTTTTCATGAATCAACGCTTATCCATTGTGTCTCTAGCTTAACCTATTGTCCTGACGTCTTTTCAAAATTAAAGCCTTTTCTTAATTAGTAAGAAAGGTATTGTAAGTGAGTTTAAGTAACCATGTTATCATGTTCAACGATGTATTAATAAATCATATATACTTAACTTAAAACTATCGCGTCGTGATAAAGTCTTGAATTTAAAAAGCAAACAAACAAACAAAAAATAAAAATAAATAAAATAAAAAGTAAATAAATAGATTTAAAAAGAATAACTTTTTTAAATCAGACTATCATAAACATCAAAATAACAATGTTCTAATTTTCTATTGAATTATAAGAAATTGTCGATAATAATCAAATAATAAAAATAATGATCTTTTCTTATTACTAAATTATATCAATGATAACACAAATATTTAGAAAAAAGGGAACGCCGAAACAGAGATTCGAACTATGTCTACAAGTGTTACTCTCAACAATCCTAACGTTGCGGCTACCAACTTGCAATATACAAAAGTCGTTCTTAAATATATAAAGGCGAAAGCCCTATGTATATATTGTACCGTGTCATATTTATATATGTAAAAACGACATTTGGATCATCCGATTGGTAGCCCAGAGGTTTCGTCGATGTGTTTTTGAACTATAACATATAATTTACTTCAAGTTAGAATATAGCAAAGTGCTCTCGACCAATGAAATTGTAGGATTTGATGGTTCTTAATTGTGAAGAATCAATGTAAAACATGTTCTTAGTATGGGATTATCCTATTGTTTTCTTACAATTTAAAACAATGAATTCCTATAAATGAGTTCCAACTGCCCCGAAGCACATTTATCACCTTACAGAATTTTTAAAAATTTAAATTTGATTTAAAAAAAAAGTAACAATGAAACTGTTCTAGTTTTTAAGATCGGTAATTTTGAACGTTAAACACGACATAAGACCAATACAAAAAAGAAACATCTCATTAATTAAATTTACCTACATCTTTATCTAAAGGCATTAATACTTCTAAACTCAGATAACTTGACCCGCGGCTGGTAAGAATAGACATTTCAAGTATTCCGATGTAATTAAAACAGGAGGTAAAATTAATATTGGAATTTAATATATAAAATTTAAATTTTAGCTAATTACTTTATATATGAAGTAGTATTTTAATTATGTATACAGAAGGCATTCCCTGTGGAATAAAATATAGACTTAACTCATATTTAGAAATTTATTGATTTCAACTGTAAATAAAATTTAAATGTTACATGTTTTACATTCATACTCACAATAAGGAAACACCATTACCTCGTACTGTTGTGTCTTTGAATGTTTAAAATGCAATGAATTTAAATTTCCCAAATTATTAGAAATGCCTTACATCACTACGACTAATTCATCAATGAAATGTCTAAAAGGAAATCATGATTAACTATAAACCTTGCACTGACATTGAAAACAATTATACTTGATTAAAACCAATCAAGCGGTCATTTGAGCCTTGAGCGCTTTACAATATTCTAAGTTTGTAAGAGAATGATAATCCCTTTCTTCATGATTAAGTACGAGAGTTATCAATATTATATACTCATATAGAAATCTTTAATATGATTTGTTAAAACAGTGTCACGTGATATTTGCCCATTCGTTGGGTCAACCGAAAATCGTTGGGTCGCATAGTAAAGTCAACCGCTCGCGAGAAAACCCCATGGAAATCCCCTCGTGAGCCTCACGTGTTTCCATTTATAGTTACTTCCCTTGACTCAGTAAACAAAAAACATGGCGTCCGACAACAGGTTGCTTGCGGTGGATGAGGCAGAAATGGAACGCCTGCTGTCTGATAAGGACTCCAAGAATACTAAACGGAAAATTTCGAGTGCTGTTAAGTTGAATATTCGATATAATATAACAGTTATCACCCTTGTTGGTGTGTGACCCGACGGTTTGTCTCCCAGTGGAAAGTAGGGTCACCCGAGGGCTTGCCCGAGGGTGAAAATTGTATATTCTCTTACATATACAAAGAACAAAGTCATTAAAGTTTAACCACTGCCTATTCATTTACCGTGGTTTCTTTTTCTAGAATCAACGCTTCTTTAATCCGTCACTGAAATAAAGTAATCAAATTATATTCAATTGTTCCTTTTGTGTACTTAATGTCATTAAGTTTGAATTGGCTAATTTACTTATTTCTGTTCACAGCTGGTATTATTTTTGCAAATTTTTATTTGCCGTGACTGGGATTCGAACTCCCTCCTTCAAGTAAATTATGTGTTATAGTTCAACAACACATCGGCGAAACCTCTCGGCTACCAATCGGATGATATGTAAATGTGGTTTTTACATATATCAATATGAATGATACGGTACAATATATACATAAGGCTTTCGCCTTTATATATTTAAAAACGACGTTTGTATAGTATAAGATGGTAGCCGCAATGTTAGGATGAGTTGAAAGTAACACTTGTAGACATAGTTCGAATCTCTGTTTCGGTGTTCCCTTTTTTCTAAATCTTTGTGTTATCATTGATATAATTTAGTAATCAGAAAAGATCTTTATTTTTTTTTTATTTGATTATTATCGACAATTTCATATAATTCAATAAAAAATTAGAAACATTGTTATTTTGATGTTTATGCCAATTTCATCTGTTTCACAGCATATTTTGACATATTTTTAAAATATAAAAAGCCTAAATCGAGTGGATTTAAACTATTTTTTCTTTCAGTAACATTATGTTTTACTGGAAAATTATTTGGACTATGCTTTATTTTGTCAATAATGGACAAATTTATGAATCATATGCCTTATACTGTAAGTCCATACGGTTTTGTATTAATTTTCATTTACCATTAAAATCATCAACGTGACTATATATATATTTAATTGAATAGTACTATAGAGAATTAAGTTAATTTAAACTCACACATAATAGGGTCTAATTAAGAAAGGAAAGGTAATTGGGAAAAGTCGTCACAACAATAGTTTAAGTAAGAGATACAATGGATAAGCGTTGGTTCATGAAAAACAAACCATTCGCCCTCCGGGCTCATGGTTTCTTTTTCAAGAACCAACGCTTATCCATTGTATCTCTAATACATAACATGTTGTACAAATTTCAACAGTTTCTTAATTGTTTGTAATTGTTAGTAATTGTGGTACTTGTATACATGATTGATTTACCTATCGAGTGATTTATTGGTTTGTTACAATTTTACTTCCCTGTCTATATTTGGCACAAGATTAGTCATTGTGATTCATTACATCACTTGTCATTCGTCGTACTCTAAACATTTAAATCTGCTTTGAAACAAAATGGAGTCCGGGAATTCCTTCCTCCAACTAGAATGTCCGTATTTACTAAAAAGAGAAAAATAAAGACTAAAAAATTGCCACTCTGAGACTATCTCGGGGATTGAGGCCAATTTTTCACGGAATGGTCCTTAGGGGTTCACTTTCGGTAAAAAAGTTACTGGTGCAATTTGGTATAATGATTCTTCGGTGTCCTCATTTTAAAATTCTGTTTTTTTATAAAATCTTCAGGTGGTTATTTATTTGTAGTACTTACTGAAGTCAAACTTACGTCATATTCATTTAATGCAAATTATTTAATCTACTGAACCGTTCCAGTAAAATAGGTTGCCGCTTTCTAAGGCCAGGCAAACATTACCTACACCTTCCGAAAGGCCAAATATAAAGATTTTGTGTCTGTTTTAAGATTATGTAAGGTGCCATTTATAATTACACATATTCCGGAGATTGGAACAAACATTAAAATATTCCTAATAATGGTCATATTGAGACGATTTTGTTCACTAATATTTTTCACTTTTTAAATGGTTAATTTAAGTTCAGTTTCGAGGATAAATCACAATAACAATAAAAATAGAAATAAGAAATAGGCCTATAGGAATATAGGAAAAAACCAAATTTTTAAAAACATTTTTCTTAGAATGTAAACTAATCCACAACTTGCTTTCATTGCAAAAATAAATTGAATTTTAATAGTGTTGTTGGTCTCAAAATATTATCCAAAAAAGTTTTTTCAAAAGATTTGTTAGTAATGATTTCAGAATATAATGTTTATTCGATGTTTATTCATAAACAAAATATCCAAACTGGAGGCGTATAGATTAATTGGGATCTCTAGCATTAACTATTACAGTCGGAGTATATAATTTGTGAGAAAAGGATAGCCCGCCAAAATTGACATTTCATGCAAAATGTTTCAGTAGATATGGCCGAGATATTTTAAATCATTTCATTTATTGATCGTGGCAGAATGAAAAATTCATATCGGTAGGTGCTATCCCCTTAAATCGGGCTAGTTTGGATATTTTACTCCATTATATCTATTAAAAACTTCTTTCTCTGGATCTTAAATGCTAAAAGTCAAGGACAACAGGGAAAGGATTGAGTCAGTTCTCCTACCTGAATATCTCAAATTATTTGCCGTAGGGGGAAACAATCCCGATACCGATGTAAATAACTCGACACTGTAACTAATATTACTAACTGCAAATACTATTTGAACTATATGACTGCCGTTACTCAGCGGAACAAAGGTTGTCTGTCCCCTTTAAAAAAAATATTACTGAATTTACTGGAAAAAAAACAGCAAAAATTGATATTGAGATTTCGCATAAATGTTTAAAAAAACAACTTTCTTACGGCTTTTGAATGATAAATTAAATGCAGAGAACGAGACAGGCTAGTTATAATGATTTCAACGACTATCAAAACCATATGCACATATGAACCATTAATTAAAGAGCATAATGACGTTAATCAAGTTTTTGTTTGACTCATTCAAAGTAAAAGAAAAATATCACTTGGTGTATCAAATTATACTGTTTATCTTATATCAGCTGTCAAAATTTAAACTATAAGACACATATAAAGTAGTGGGAAATTCCCAAAAACCTGGGCTAAAGGGATAACTGTTCCAATCTTTAAAAATGGATTTCGGGATGACCCAGAAAATTATAGGGGCTTAACAGTAGGCAGTAATATATGTAAACTTTTTACTAGAATATTGAATTCAAGGCTGGAGAAATATTGTACTAAAAGGAACCTTATTTATAAAGGTAAAAGCACAAGGTACCATATGTTTGTTTTATCCTTAATTGATAAATATTGTAAAAAAGGATCTAAGTGCTTGTATACATGGTTCATAGATTTTAGGTTACTTGATAATTTTGGTTTAACTCGACATGCATCTTTTCACCTTTTACCATAAAATTCAGGTCAGTATCTTGTCCGATATCGTTTAAACGTTATTATTTTTGAAAATGGGATTTTGGGAAAATAAGCAACCTTGATAGTTTCCGTATGACACACATGTTTCTATTTTGGAATGAATTGACGATAGAATACAGTTCAAGATTGATTTTTCAAGTAGCACACGTTGTCTGTAGCAACTTGTAATAATAGATTTATGAAGAAAAGAAAATACGTACATAAAGTACACACCTTAATATTATTAAGGTCTTCCCCGTTTCCAACGGAAAGACCTTTCTGTAATTCGTCTGATTATTATTATTATTATTCTTTTCCGCAAAGTTTGATGTCAAGAATTTTTTTCATTTTGCGACATATCGACATGATATTTTGCAGGATGGTTCGGAATGATAAACCGTATTCTGGACTGACCCTGCAAAATTGAAATATTTATCGATACAGAGTTATCTGCCCGAACACCGTAAACCTTGTTACCGCTCTATCACGGAAACCGTAACAGATAGAGGCAAACCGAAAGGTGGAAAATGTTTGACATCTCAAGACAAAAGTTTGTTCTTATTTGGTCGAAACATTCTGACGACTCCTTATAAGAGTTACTTCCTCTTGTACAGTGAACCGAACACCTTAAGGGTCAAAAGTCATGAGCGGTTAGTCCTAGAGACTTGAGACTTCCACCAATGACCATCACATGTCATGACCTTGAAATTGATCTTGTTACCGCTCTGATTCGGAAACGGTAAAATATAGCTGATTAAATGTGTTGAGAAAAATGTTCATCTTGTCAAGACGCAACTTTTTCGTGTTTCAGTCAAAGCAGTATATCAACTCCTTATAGGAGTTATTGGCCCTTGAATATTTAACAGAACACGTAAATGGTCAAAACTCATAGACGGTTAGTTGTAGAGATTTGGGACTTGCACCAATGTTCATCAGAGATCAAAAACTTCAAAATGACCCCAAGGTCAAAGGTCAAGGTCAAACTTGACCTCTGACCTCAAATCTTGTTACCGCTCTGTCTCATTAACCGTAAAAGATAGCTGATAAAAGGTATTGAGAAAAATGTTTAGAATGTCAAGATATACATGTGACATTGGGTTCGAATCCGTACAGCGACAACTTATAGGGGTTAGTGCCCTTGACACTTTTATATTTTATTTTATATCTCGCAAACTATAACAGATAGGAAGAAACTGTCAATACAAAACAGAATAGTTTCAAAAGATCTACATTTTGGTACAAAGGTCAAATGTCAGAGATCAAGGTCATCGAAAAAGCCCTTAGCAACCGATGGAAAAGTACCTAACAACCATATAAATTTATGTTCAGGGGCCTATATTGAACTGTATAAGTAAAAATGGAAGGTCAAGGGTTGTCAATGAAACTGTCTATAGCAACTGATTAAAAAGCCCTTAACAACCATATATAATTATGTTATATATTTTATATTATAAAAATGTCAATTTTGACCAGAGACCTTGTTATCGAAATAACTCAGAAACTAAGAGATAGCTGATGAAATATAACAGAGAAACTGAAATATATTAGAGAAACTGAAATATAATAGAGAAAATGTTTGTCTTGTCAAGACGCATCTTACATTTTTGCGACTCAATTTTACGACTCTTTGTTAGAGTTATGTCCCATTGAATATATAACTGAACACGAAATGGTCAACTCATAAACAGTTAGTCATAGATATAGGGATTGACTCAGTTGCAAATCATCTCATTGATATATTTATTTCTAGTACTATGAGAAGATTGACAACAAAGGAAAAGAAAAACAATAATAAACACCTTTGTTTACAAATGTGACATGGGTTGATCTCATATTTAACAATAATATCCAAATAAATTTAAGAACAATAATATTTTAACCAGAAACTGTGGTTCAAAGAGTACAATGAGCATATTTATAAAAGAAACAAAATTCTTTATTACTGTTGTGTATCATTCGAAAATATAACCTCACTTTGGACTGAACTAACCATTATAAATATCAAAATTCTAAATTTTGGAACTAATTCATATAATTTTCAATCAAATTACCGTATTAGTTGACTATTGTAACCTTGAAAGGTTCAAAATTATAGATATAAACAAAACATCTTCGTTATTCAATTCAGGGATAGTTATGTACTGGGGATAGAAAATACGATTAAAAGCAAGTAAAGTCGTCCCATATTATTTCGTCCCTAATTAGTTCACTACAGAACAGACTTGGGATTTGCACCCAATGGTCATCAGATATCAACTGTTTAACATATCAAGACACTAGTTTGTTTTTATTTGGTCAAAAAAATTTATCATAGTTAAACGACCAGGGAAAGACCTTGCAATTGTTCTCTGAACAACTGTCCTTCTAGTTTTGATTGCTTTCTTCTCAATTAACAAATAATCTTTTTCGGTAACACAAAGAAAGATGATGAATTGATTGCGTACGAATGTCACCTTAACTGTCATCACCTAATTTTCTACCAAGCAAAAAAAAAAAAATGAAAACAGGAGAATTTAACTGTAACATTTCTGGTTTATCCTCATTTTTTTCAAAATTTTATCACAAACTGTTTCCTTCAGCTGACTCATTGTTAAATTGTTAATATAAAAGAATGACCGTTGCACATTTTTCCTGTGTGAATTTAAAGCGAAGAAAAGTCTTCATCGGGATCTAATAAAATGTGTATTGCATCCTGATGGCACATACGACCTTGGACAGTAGAGAATCTTTTACATGGTTGTCACCGAGCGTAGCCATTTTGATTGGTAAAAAAAATGAATAATAAAAAAATTGCATTGATGGAGCAGACGTAATCGGTATTTTTTAACAACATTTTAGACTTTTGTCATGCATGTTGTTACGAACATTGGCATCGTCGGAAACCTATAGCCGGTCGCGCTTACGCTTTGCTTCCACTTACCGACCGTGGATCAATTCATTCATTTTTTCTCGTTTTTATGAATATTCATGAATCAAATGGACCATTGAAATTGCTGCTAACAAAAATGGAATTCTCCACTTTGGAGATTTTAACAATAGTGATGTTCTCCACTTTGGAGATTAAAAAGTTCTTTGGAAAGTAAAACGGTGCCCACATGCGTAATGCAGTTGATGAATTTTTGTTGTGTAGTGATTTTTTCACGTGGTCGTTAATGCATTTTATTTGAATGTATGAAAACTTGTTTACTTTGTTTGAAAACTATATCGAAAGTTCACTTGAATTGCGTACCGGCGATGACATATATCTTGACCAGTCCATATTGGTGGTTTTCTAAATTAGTCCAGTCAAACTAAGTTTTAACCTCAAAATAATTGCAACAGAAAATGTTTTAGCTCTAATCTATAACATTAAGCCCCAAATATACACAGAAAAAAGTCCCATAAAATCTAACTTGAGGAAAACTCAAAATCAGCATTTTTAATTTCCTATGGAAATTATCATTGGATATGGGAGATAACTCTGCAAAAATGAGTCTTCTTTTGTCAGTTTTTGGTTGATTTTCTTAAAATTACTGTAACGTATGATACTTTGATAGTGTTATAAGTTCGTATTTGACTATATTATATAATCCTCTGCTCATGAAATGTATAAAACCGAAGTATTATGGGTATTTTATGTTTTTTGTGCATTTTTCATTACAGATATTTCAAATTTGTGGCTTTGTGACCATTTTGAAAAAATAATGTGAAAATTTGGTATTGTTTATATCTGTAAATTATATTTGTTCAGCCTCTACCTTGTTTAAAGAAACTTTAAACCACAAAAAGAAGAATATGTGCTTAATTATATTTATCAAATTTGAGATTGTTTACCTTGACATGTTGAAAAATTTAATAAATGGTCAACTAATGAATAACGAAATCTAGGTTGTAGCTTGATAAAAGATATGAAAACACCTTTAGAGTTGTTTGTTATACTCTAAATATGGCTAAAATATCAAGAATCAATACATTCTGCTGAGTTGAAGCGGTAAAGGTCTAATTTTGTATCAATTTTATTGATATTTCTGCCTTTTTTGCAGAGTTATCTCCCATTTTCAATGCAAATCTCCATAGGAATTTTAAAATCGTGATTTTTTAGTCTCCCTCAAGTTAGATTTTGTTGGACTTTTTTCTGTGTATAATTGGGGTATAATGCTAAAGATTAAAACTTAAAAATCTTCTGTTGCAATTACTTTAAGGTTAGGGTCAAATTTATGCTAGATTGACTGGACTAAATCTTTGTCGTGAGCGTACCCGATGGCAGTTAAGCAAGTAACAAGCATGCAAGATATTAAGTATCTGTTTGTTTTGGAAACGAATAAGGATTATCACTCTCACGCAAAGCTCTGTCCTGAAAGTATTTTTCAGTTATAGTGTTTTGGCCATTTTGCCATTTAAATATCTTAGTTGCCGTTTCAGCTTTCTTCAGCTACATTTTTTTAAGCATTGAACTCTACTCTCTGGTGAAATAGAATGTAGAAATAGAAAATAGAAAAATGTATATTTTACTCTTCAAATAGTATTTTATAATGTTTTAGCTTTTTTCAACTACATTTTTTTAGGCATTGAGCTCTACTCTGATGAAACAAATGCAGAAACAAAAAAACAGAAAAATGTATATTTAACGCTTCAAATAGTATTTTATAATGTAAATTTCTGTATTTGTTGAACAAATAAATTAAGTCTTAGACAAGTACCATGTGCACTACACATTTTATCTACATGAGAGCAAATACATAGATATCAAATGTCCTGTAATGACATGACAGTAACTTCAGCTGTACAGTTTGAATAACTTTATTTAAGTACCCAATATAAAATCAAGACGCTTATCAACCTATTTTATATGAAATCAAATGCATTACAGCAAGAGGTTGTAGAAGACTTCAAGTATACAAAAAATGCGCACGTTTGTAACAGTGATTCAGTCGATTCAAAAGTCGGTACAGTACCTAATTCGCTAGAAGTTTATGCAGTTCAATTAACATGGTCGGATGAAAATCAGTTTTCTAGATACCAACTGTTTAAATTTTACAAAGGAAATGAAAAAAACCTTTTCTCTTTCATGTGGAGCCCCATTCAAGTGTACAAAAACTATACAAGTAAGCATATTTGCACACATGTAAAATTATTTGCGTGTGCAAAATGCAAATTTGCAATGCCTTTACAGATTCTTTTCTACCTGGTGTGTATAATGGTTATTATTTCATATATAACATAGTAAGATTATCCCGTTAAAAGTCTAAGTTACCGGCCTTGTAAGATTTTCAACTTGGTGGGAAAATGAAACATGTAATGATCAGCAGTGGCATCAAACGTTTTTATAAAATTGCTTTTTTAAGAATTTTATCGGAAACAGGACCCATTCCTATGGGTATTTCTTGGCTTCATCAACTGAGCATTATCTTTCACTTGTCGGCATAGCTGTCACTTGTGTTTTTGTGTTTTGTTTTGAATGGGGCTTTTCAAGTTTCTAAATGTTCGATTTTTATTATACATCTTGCCAAATGATGTTTCTAAATAAGAAAGCAGAAACAATAATAAAATACTGGCGTGAAATATAAAATGGTCTTTTGGCATGGTGACAAAATACTAAGGTAATAAATCTAATTGTTAAAAATGGACAGGAACAGGAAACGTTCATTTCCGTTTATTACTATGATGGAATTTCTATCAGAAGAAAATGACAGCCTATAGAATACACATTATTCTGATGTCTTTTTGTACTTTCCTCCAACTCACTAAATTAGCATCAACGTGGTCAGGAAGAATATGTCGGACAGCAAACGGGTATGATCTTATTCTATTTTTTTTTCAAAACTGTACATAGAAACAATGGTCCAGCCTTCATAAAACTATGTTAACTGATAATTAATCTATTTAAAATATATAAGCTTGGAAGTTGCATACATCCTACCTACACTAGGTTTAGTCATATTCAGCAAGTTATTTTATGTATAAAGAATTTTCTGAAATAGAAAGGTGAGAGTTTAATGTTCGGTTACAGGCATCACCACAAATATTTGTATAAATAGTGGACTCTGCTAATTAACATTATTTTCGGGTTCTATTTGTTTATTTTCATTTTGTAATCTTTGTGCTTTCCATTAAAGTTCATTTGAATCTATAAATTTGGATTTAATGACTTTTTTATTAACTGGATTAAAACACTATATACTGATATAAATAGTTTGGTGATAAATAATGGATGGATTTCATCCCCCGTGGGAATGAAAAGAGGTATCAAACAGGGATGCACATGCTCTTCTATAATTTTCGTAACTGCAGTTGAAATTATGGCAAATCGGTTAAGAAATAATACTAATATTAAAGGAATAGAAATAAAACTGGACTGGAAAACACATAATCTCAAAATATCACAGTTAGCAGATGATACCACCATATTTTTGAAATCTAAGAAAGAAATACTTACTGCTTTAAACATAATAGAAATTTTTGGATCATTTTCTGGCCTCAAATTAAATAAAAGCAAGACAGAAGGTATTTGGATTGGAAAACTGAAACACTGTAAAGATAAGATAGATAATATAAATTTCACAGATAAACCAGTAAAAGTTTTAGGTCTATATTTTGGAGCTAATCAAAAAGAATGTGACTTCCTTAATTGGGAAACCAAATTTGATAAAGCCAAAAATTTAATAAAGTCATGGGAAAAAAGAAATCTAACTCTATTAGGCAAAATGCTTATTGTTAAAACTCTTATTATTCCTCAATTTACATATATTGCAAGTTCAACAGTGCTAAATAAACAGTATGTTGACCTACTAGAAAGAGAAATTTACAAATTTATATGGGATGGTAAAAAGGACAAAGTGAAAAGGAAAACACTGATAGCCAACTATGAAAAAGGGGGACTTAAAATGATAGACATAAAAAGCTATTTTAACACATTAAAAGTCAAATGGGTATTAAGGTTGCTAGAATCTACTCAGAAAATTGGGCTTTAATACCGAAACAATTTTTAAATAAATATGGGGAAAACTTTCTTATATACAAAATGAACATAGGTGAACAAAATTTAAAATTAATACAAAATATACAAGAAATCCAAGAATTTTACCTAGAAATTCTAAAATGTTGGATACAAGTAGGAGGAGGAGAAACTAAAATACCCAACAATTTCAGAAATATTAGGAAAGAAATAATTTGGGGAAATAAAAACATCAAAAAAAAAATTCAAAAATAAACCATTAATTATGCTTAACTGGATAAACAGTGGCTTAATTTACATAAATGACATACTAGATGAAAAGGGAAATATCTCAGAAAATCACATATTTGACACTTTAAAAACAAAACAGAATTGGATATCCGAAATTACTATTCTTAAACAATCTATTCCTAAAGATTGGATCAATATTTTAAATACTGAAAATTCCAGAAAAACTATTGTGAATATTAATAACAATAAAATAAGAATAAGAAAAATAGAAATGTCAATAAAAAACATAAACAATAAAACTATATATAATTTCTTCCTTGCAAATAAAACTGAAGAAAATATTGGGATTGAAAAAAATTATCAAAACTGACTCCACGTAAATAGCAAAAACTCTAGAATTTACACATTATATAGTAAATCTTAACAAATTCAAGGTTTACAGATGGAAATTGATTAGCCATATTTTACCAAATCAACAAAATATTTATACATGGAAAATATCTGAAACACTTATGTGTCCTTTATGTAATCTTGCTGACACATACCAAGATTTTTTTTTTAATGTAAATTAGTATCCAATTTGTGGAAAATTATTTATGATTTATTAAGCAAGGTTGGTTTCACAAATAAAATCTTACGTAAACATCTAGTTTTGGGTTACAAAATTCAGGACAAGGATTGCTGGAATTTCAATATTATATTCACTGTTTTGGGATTTTCAATTTATAAAGCTTTTTATGTCTCTGAACAAAGGAAAAAATCGGTAGATATTCTGAAAATATTCAAAAATGAATTTAACTTATATTTTGATCAAATTCAAAAGAACAAAGTCATTAAAGATAACATGTTGTACAAATTTCAACAGTTTCTTAATTGTTTGTAATTGTTTGTAATTGTGGTACTTGTATACATGATTGATTTACCTATTGGTTTGTTAAAATTTTACTTCCCTGTCTATATTTGGCACAAGATTAGTCCGAAGTAATGACCTAATTTCGATACATAGATAAGAAAGGTCAACTAGTATAATTACAATTTACTACAGTACTCACATAAAGTTTTATCTCCATTCATTATCTGGATATCTCAAATGATTTGCCGCAGGAGTATCGGGGGAAACAATCCCGATTCCGGTGTAAATAACTGGACACTAATATTACTAACTGCAAATACTATTTGAACTATATGACTGCCGGTACTCAGCGGAACAAAGGTTGTCGGTCCCCTTTAAAGAAAATATTACTGAATTTACTAAAAGAGAAAAAAACAGCAAAAAGTGATATTGAGATTTCGAATTAATGTTTAAAAAAACAACTTTCTTACGGCCTTAGAATGATAAATTAAATGCAGAGAACGAGACAGACTAGTTATAATAATTTCAACGACTATCAAAATCATATGCACATATGAACCATTAATTAAAGAGCATGATGACGTTAATCAAGTTTTTGTTTGACTCATTGAAAGTAAAAGAAAAATATCACTTGGTGTATCAAATTATACTGGTTATCTCATATCAGCTGTCCTATGATCTATGTCAAAATTCAAACTATAAGACACATATAAAGTAGTCGGAAATTCCCGAAAACCTGGGCTAAAAGGATAATTGTTTCAATCTTTAAAAATGGACTTCGAGATGACCCAGCAAATTATAGGGGCTTAACAGTAGGCAATAATATATGTAAACTTTTTACTAGAATATTGAATTCAAGGCTGGAGAAATATTGTACTAAAAGGAACCTTATTTGTAAAGGTAAAAGCACAAGGTACCATATGTTTGTTTAAAAAACCTTAATTAATAAATATTGTGAAAAGGGATCTAAGCGCTTGTATACATGGTTCATAAATTTAAGACGAGCCTTTGATACAGTTCGCCATGAAGAACAGTTTAATAAATTACGCAGTTATGGTATTAGTGATCTTTTCTATAAAGTCATTAAATACATATAAAATAACATTAATCTAAGTGTTAATGTGAACCCCAATAATATAAGTGCAGATTTTCAGTCATTTGTAGGTGTCTGCCAGGGTGACAATTTGAGTCTCAATTTATTTAAGATCTTTATAAATGATTTACCAGAAATATTTAATGACAGTTGCCACCCTGCGAGTCTAAACATATCAAAAATCAATTGTTAAATGTATGCAGATGATATGCTTCTGGTCGCAGAATCTGCAGAAGGTCTTCAGACTTGTTTATCAAAACTTAACAAAAATAGTGATACATGGGGACTTGAAGTAAATACAAAAAAATCAAAGTCTGTTTTTTCAGTAATACTGGTAGACTAGAACCCTTTACCTTTGTATATAATAATAATAATTTAGAAAATGTCAGAAAATATTCTTATCTTGGCATAGTTTTCAGTAATAATGGTAGCTTAACTTTATCAAAAGGGACTCAAAGCTTATTTTAAATTCCGTTAATGTTTTGAACATTATAAACCTAAGATCAAAACCTTAATTCACGTATTTGATCATACAATAAAATTGGTCTTGTTGTATGGGAGGGAAATATCGGGTATGTTCCCACCAAATAAATTGTCAGAGGCCTATTTAAGTAAGCTCTGCAATGAATTGCCAGCAGAGAAAATTCACATAAAATTTTGTAAGTATATTTCTGAAGTAAGCTGTCGGGCAACTAATTTAGTTGTAAGGGGGAACTTGGTAGATTCCCATTATTTCTAAAGGTAATTTTTAATATGATTAAATATTTCATCCGCTTAACAAGCACTGATTGTACTGTCTTATTTCTGATGCTTATATAGAATCAATACGACTTCACACCGAAAATAAACCATGTTGGTATAAATCTGTAAGTGAAATCTTGAATTTTTTAAATATTGATACTAATAAAATAGTCAAATTAAAATCTGGACTAAAAGGATATTTATTCCTGTTATTTTGCAAAAAAAAATATAAAAATGCATGAAAGAGTGAACTTTTTAAGGAAAGGGGTTAATATGCTCAGAACATATTGCTTAAGGTTGTTTAAGGATAAATTGTGAACCATACTTAAATTGGGGAAATTATTGTCAGAGAAAAACAATAACAAAATTTCGTATAAGCTGTCATAATTTAGAAATTTAGAAATTGAAAGGGGGAGGAATAAAAACATTCCAGTTGATCAGAGAACATGTAAATTATTCATTTTCTGTTAGAATGCAATGCATTAAGTTCAGTTAAAAAGACCATAATTAATGAAATCATATTACAGTATCCAAACTTAAACCAGTTGGACAACATGCAAACGTGTATATGGATTCTTACAGCAGAAAGCACTTTTATTTATAGTCAGCTGCATCTGCGTTTGACTAAACTGTTCATTGCGAGGAATGATATTCTTAATAACAGTCAAAGTTGAATAAACAACCACTGTGACAGTTCTACGTGACAGTTACACATTAAATAATTATTATAGTTATTATATTGATTGATAATCTTATTATTATCTACCTTTTATTAAATATTCATGATTAAAATCCTTACCACATATATATATATACATATATATATATATATAAAATATGAATTATTTATCCCTCCTTTTGCCAATACTTCGGAGCTCTGCCTCCTGTTACATTTTGGACCAGTGCGAGTACAAAAGTCGAATCACTGTGCTTGTTTGATATATATGTACCACATTTATTATTATTATTATTTTCTTTTCCTCTTTTTTAATTTCCATGCATTCCAATCAATCAATCAATTCTAATCAAGTGTATATTTAATTGTACAGCTCATTATTGGGCGTCGTAATTGACAATAAAGTATTTGTTTTTGTATAAGAGCCACGCAACACAATTATGCAATACTACCAGGAATGGAAATTATGTTTCCGCAAGGGATCGATTTGATCATGCTATAAGGTGAGAAAACATTACTCAAATTTCAAGACAACAGCGCTGATCATTTCCTAGGTGTATTTTACAAAATAACATGGGTTAATGTTTTGAAAAAAAGTAAAAAGAAAAAAAACACTTACCCAAAATATCACCTCCTAAATAATGAGTAATGATTGATTACTATTCTCTAAAACCACCAATCGAATTGCGACAAGCATAGCCTCGGGTTTTCTTAAAACTGTCATTTTATCCAGTTCCATGACCATGTAAGTTAAAAGGATTTTTTCGGTTTATGTTTCTCTTCCATACGAACATCAGTGGCCGTTTCACGAAGCTATCCTAAGACCTGTTATAACGTATATCTTAGGATCCTCTTGTGACTATCTTAGACCTCGTCTCGAATCTGTCTTAGGATAATCTTAGCAAAGATGTCCTAAATGTGTTGCAAGTTAAATATTAACATGAATTTATGAAAACACCTAATATAAATGAAGTATGTGTTTCCCAAATATTGCTAAACGTATTGATGAATATTCCCTAATTGGATAATTACATAATTCGAAAATTGATTTTTAAAAAGAAAAAAAAAGTGAAGTGTAATTATAAAAAATCTATTAATCAGGTACCAACATACATATAAAAATTAAAATACAAAATGAAGAAAACAAAGAATGAAATAACTACATTTCTTCTACAAGTGAGTTAAGTTCAATTTGTCACCGTATCTGTTATAAAAAGGTTAAAGGATAAAATCATGCATACTTGATATAATTTTTTTAAATTTCTTTTTGCATAGTCAGGATTTTAACAACATACCCATACAATATCACCTGACTAGAGTGTTACTGGGTATAATGCAACAAAATAAGTATTAATTGCAAAGATTATTATAAAGTTTTACAATTATTAGTTTCTATAATAAACCTAAACACACAGCTGCACGTCCTCAAAAAAAAAAAAAAAACAAAAACAAAAACCAAAAATACACACACAGTTTTTATGTATATAAATCAATTCAACTGCTTTTCTTGGTAGATGACAATATATATCATATAATTATTACAAGTCAAAATTCAGGAAAAATATACTGTATAGGGGACCAATATTTTTCAAAAGAATGCACTTTATTGTTTTCCGTTGCTATTGTTACGGCCGAAATCACCTTTTAAATTGTAGCCAACAAAAGACACAAATCAATAATAAAATTTAACAAGATTTATTATATACAAGTTTACAAAAAGTATTACACAAAAATAAAATGTCAACTTAACTGTTCAAAATCCTGTTTTTTCTTGATCCGGAATTCTGGTCACTGTTGCCTGAATCCAAACGGAATATTATATCCAATCAGTCACAATCTAGTATGACGTAACGAAAATAAAAGTCTGTTAAGTACGATGTGTGAAACGTAAATAAATCCAACAGCTGAGAACACAAGAATATCTGGTCCAACACGTTCTGATCTGCAAATTTAACTTTCATGTCCATATATATACTGTAGAACGGAAACTTCTGGAATACGGTAGAAGTTCGAATCACACCATAATTATTACGTAAGTCAAATAGAAAGTTCTAGTCATTCCATCAGTATCCATTATTGTTCCAGTGATTTCTAAACTGCGCAGTTATAACATTATTTGGTAAACAACTATAAGTATTATGTAAACACATTATACACGTCACAAGGCCACACAAAACAAACCAGGCCAAGATAAATAAATATAATAATTACAATATCATAACACCTCCCCCCTTAAAAGAAGTTTGAGTGTAACGAGAACTTCATGAACAATATATACAAAAATATATAGTATGTATACAGTGTTTTAATAAGATCTAGATAAAGCATCTGCTATTACATTATCTTTACCTTTAATATGTTTTACAATAATATCATATTCCTGTAACAATAAACTCCACCTAGTCAACCTCTGGTTCTTGTTTCTCATTTTATGTATGAAGGTGAGAGGATTATGATCAGTATAAACCAGAATAGGATGCATAGTGGGATTTAAATATACATCAAAATGTTGAAGTGCAGACAACAGTGCAAAACATTCTTTTTCAATAGTGGAATAATTTTTCTGATGTTTATCTAATTTCTTGGAAAAATATGATATAGGTTTCTCAACATTATCATCTGTTTCTTGATATAAAACGGCTCCAACTCCTACATCACTTGCATCAACGGCAAGTTTGAATTGCTTTTTAAAGTCTGGAGTGATAAGAACGGGACTGTTAATTAAAAGTGATTTGCTTTTTTCAAAGGCGTTTTGACAATTATCACTCCAGATGAATTTAGAATCTTTCCGTAAAAGATGAGTCAATGGTTGAACAACAGTAGCAAAATTTGAACAAAATTTTCTGTAAAATCCAATCATGCCTAAATATCTCATAAGTTGTTTTTTATTTGTAGGAGGAGGAAAATTGGTAATTGCATCCACTTTAGCCATAATAGGTTTCACTTGACCTTGGCCAACTGTGTGCCCTAAATAATCAACAGTGGCCTTACAAAATTCACTTTTAGCAAGATTAACAGTCAAATTTGATTGTGACAATCTATCAAAAGTATCATATAAATGTGTTAAATGCTCTTCCCAGCTATCACTACATACAATAAGATCATCAATATAAGCATAACAACAGTCTAAATCTTTTATAACATTATTGATCATTCTTTGAAATGTAGCTGGAGCATTTTTCATACCAAACGGCATGACAGTATATTGAAATAAGCCGTCTGGTGTGACAAAAGCTGATATTTCACGAGCTCTCGGTGTCAGAGGGACCTGCCAGTAACCTTTTAATAAATCAAATTTGCTTACGAATTTTGATTGTCCAATGTTATCAATGCAATCGTCTATCCTTGGAATCGGATAGGAGTCAGATTTTGAGACTGAGTTTACTTTTCTGAAATCAGTAACGAAACGAAAGGTTTTATCTGGTTTGGGTACAAGAAGACAAGGAGAGCTCCATTCACTGTTACTCGGCTCAATAATATCATTGTCAAGCATATATCTAATTTCTTGTCTCATAACATCAAGTTTAAGTGGATTGAGCCGGTAAGGATGTTGCTTAATTGGAGAAGCATCGCCTACATCAACATCATGACAAACAGCAGTGGTTTTGTTTGGCACATCTGGAAAAAGATTTTTAAAAGAAAATACCAAAGTTTTCAATTTTTCTCTGCGATCGAAAGTCAGATGTGCAAGTTTTGAGTCTAAATTTGACAAAATTTCTGAATTTTTCAATCTAACAGTTTGTTCTTCAGTCTTGGAATCAAAAGATGGTTCAATTATGTCTGGTTTGTCATGATCGTTCTCCAATTTAACCATGGCTAAAGTGGCAACTGGTTTACTCTCACCTTCATTAGTACGCTCAAAATATGGTTTTAACATATTAATGTGACACACTCTATTTTGTTTACGCCGACCTGGAGTTTTTACAATATAATTCAAATCATTGATTTTACTGTCAATGGTATAAGGACCACAGTATTTAGCCTGTAAAGGATGCCCAGGGATTGGCAAAAATACAAGTACCTTATCACCAGGCTCAAAAACTCTGTCCCTGGCATCTTTATCATACCATATTTTCATCTTATTCTGTACATTTTTTAAGTTTTTCTGAGCAATTTGACAAGCAGTATACAATTTTTCTTTAAATCTAGATACATAGTCTAGAAGATTCAAGTCAGTGTGTTCAGTAAGCCATTTTTCCTTAACCAATTTCAAAGGTCCCCTTACAGTATGACCAAACACTAACTCAAAGGGGCTAAAACCAAGGGATTCCTGAACAGCCTCTCGGACCGCAAAAAGTAGAAAGTGAACACCATCATCCCAGTCCCTGTCAAATTGAAGACAAAAAGTTCTAATCATGTTCTTCAATGTTTGATGAAAACGTTCTAAGGCACCTTGAGATTCTGGATGATAAGCACTTGATCTATACTGAGCAATCCCTAGCTGGTAAACGACCTGCTGAAATAAACCTGACATAAAATTTGAACCCTGGTCGGACTGTATAGACTTAGGAAGTCCTACTAATGTGAAAAATTTGATAAGAGCTTTGACAATAGTTGGTGTCTTGATATTCCTTAAGGGAATAGCCTCAGGAAAGCGAGTGGATGTACACATGATCGTTAATAAATAAGCATTTCCAGTCTTGGTCTTTGGTAAAGGTCCAACGCAATCAATAAGTACTCGGCTGAAAGGTTCTTCAAAGGCTGGAATTGGCAGAAGTGGTGCTGGTGGTATTGTCTGGTTAGGCTTGCCAACAACCTGGCATATATGGCATGATTTGCAGTATTCTGTGACATCATTTCTAAGTCTGGGCCAGTAGAAATGTTGTAATATCTTAAGACAAGTCTTCCTTATACCTAAATGTCCAGCCAAGGGGGTGTCATGGGCAAGACCAATAATTTCTTGCCTATAGACTTTAGGCACCACCACTTGGTATACCACTCTCCATTCCTCCTCTGGGATAGCATCAGGGGGCCTCCACTTCCTCATCAAAATGCCGTCTTGATGGTAGTAACATTCGGCCACTTTGTCTGCTTCTTCTTGGGGTAGAGCCCTCTTGCAGAGCTGAAGAACCTCAAGGTCTTTATTCTGTTCTTCCCTAAATGTTCTTTTGTCTAATGAATGGCTGTTCACGTCTGGCCATGGCATAATTACACGTTCGTTAGTACCAGGTGATCTGATTATGGCCTGTTTTGAGCTACCGGGACCTTCAATGTCGGCAAGGAAAGTGTCAGAAAGGTCCATATAATCATACTGGCCTTCTTGCAAATCCTCATCTTGTTGTTTTCTTGCCATTGCCCTAGTAACAACACAAGCTGGATACAGTTCAGCATCATCTTCAGGTGATTTAACATCCACCAACGGTTCACTTGTAACAATTGGTTCAGCAACCACTTTGTTCCTAGCTAGATCATTTCCTAGCAATAATGAAACACCCTCAACAGGGAGAGTAGGACGAACACCCACAACAACTGGTCCAGTAATTAAATCTGACTTCAAATAAATACGATGGAGGGGAACATCTATACAACCTAACTCCACACCTCGTAACAAAACGGAGGCACCAACGGACGTCTCCTCGGACAAAGGCAACACACCTTCTAACAACAAAGACTGAGAAGCTCCAGTGTCCCGTAAAATCTTAATAGGCTGAGGAGTAGTATTATTAACAATAGAAACAAACCCATCAGACATAAAGGGCTTATAATCCTCCATGTAATCACAAAAACTGGACTTAAAAGCCTGACTCGCAGGACATTCCAACTTATTGGTAACAACGGGTGTCGTACAAGCACTGGACTTGGGCTTATTATCTCGTTCATTCTTCTTCTGGAGTCTAAAACAATCAGCCATCAGGTGACCATTTTTCTTACAATAAGCACAAGTTAGTGACTTCTTCTCAAAAGTATCAAATTTTGGACCAGACATATTATAACTAGACGGACTCTTATTCTGTGCAACAGGCTTAATATCAGTACGTTCAGTGCTTTGATTTTTGTAATTTCCACTAGAAATATTAAAATTTTGACCTTTGAAACTTCTTTTATGTGAAATGGTATAATTATCGGAAACAACAGCTGCATCTTGCAATATCTCAACAGTTTTGTCATCTAAATGCGTTTTTAAGTCTAAATTAACACACTGCTTGAACTCTTCTAATAACATTAATTGTCTTAATTTATCAAAATTTTTATCTATTTTCTTTGACGTAAGCCATTTATCAAATAAATCTTCTTTTTCCCTAGCAAATTCAACATAGGTTTGTGTTTCAAACTTTTTATAAGACCTAAATTTCTGTCTATATGCTTCTGGCACTAGCTCATAAGCTTTCAAAACTTCCTGTTTAACAGTGTCATAATCAGAACTTTTTTCTGAAGAAAGTGCTGAGTAAATTTCAGCGGCCTTGCCCACAAAAACACTTTGCAACATTGTAGTCCAATAAGGCTTTGGCCATTTCAAATTTTGAGCAATTTTCTCAAATTGTGGAAAAAATTTATCCACCGTTTTTTCACAAAATTTCGGAACCAAACGTATATTTTTTGCTGCCTCAAAATGTTCTGATTTTGACTGAGTGTTGCTTTCTACTTTAGCCATTTCTATTTTTATTTTCTCCATCTCTAACCTTTCCCTCATTTCAAGTTCTGCCTGTAATTGTTTTAATTTAAATTCATCTTCTTTTTCTAATTGTTTTAATTTAACTTCGTTTTCCAATTGTTTTAATTTAAATTCATCTTCTTTTTCTAATTGTTTTAATTTAACTTCATTTTCCAATTGTTTTAATTTAAATTCGTCTTCTTTTTCTAATTGTTTTACTTTAAGTTCATGTTCTAATTCAAGCTGTTTTAATTTGAAAACATCAACATTTTCGACCTTGAGGTCAAGAGCCTCTTCACCAAAAATTTCTGAATCAACTAAATTGTCTATTACCAAATTTTTTATAATTTGTTTTCTCATAGATGTTCTAAAATCTATTTTTAGATGTTTAGCAAGCAACACTAATTCTTCTTTCTTTAATTTATCAAACCCTTCCAGGTCTGGCGTTTTCAAAAATTTACCAGCATCAAATGCCATTTTGTAGAATTTTGTTGGCTAATTCTAATAAAAATACTGAAAAAATTTAATAAGATATTAACGTTCTCCCGAGACGAGCCCCCAATTTCTGTTACGGCCGAAATCACCTTTTAAATTGTAGCCAACAAAAGACACAAATCAATAATAAAATTTAACAAGATTTATTATATACAAGTTTACAAAAAGTATTACACAAAAATAAAATGTCAACTTAACTGTTCAAAATCCTGTTTTTTCTTGATCCGGAATTCTGGTCACTGTTGCCTGAATCCAAACGGAATATTATATCCAATCAGTCACAATCTAGTATGACGTAACGAAAATAAAAGTCTGTTAAGTACGATGTGTGAAACGTAAATAAATCCAACAGCTGAGAACACAAGAATATCTGGTCCAACACGTTCTGATCTGCAAATTTAACTTTCATGTCCATATATATACTGTAGAACGGAAACTTCTGGAATACGGTAGAAGTTCGAATCACACCATAATTATTACGTAAGTCAAATAGAAAGTTCTAGTCATTCCATCAGTATCCATTATTGTTCCAGTGATTTCTAAACTGCGCAGTTATAACATTATTTGGTAAACAACTATAAGTATTATGTAAACACATTATACACGTCACAAGGCCACACAAAACAAACCAGGCCAAGATAAATAAATATAATAATTACAATATCATAACACTATATATTGTTCAATTACATAATACCATTTAATCTTACATTTTAATTCTACAAGATTAGGAATTTTACACTTCAACTTGCACTTATATAAATAATTCTTTACAATAATTATAAGAAAATTTTAAAAAAGAGATCCATTTGACAGCCCAAGCATAACATATTCTGTTTTCAATACAAGGTCATTGTAATAACGTTTTAAACTGTTAAAGAAAACAATTAATAACTGTTTTGTAACGGGACAATCGAAAAATAGATGTTCAATAGTTTCCTCTGCAATAGTACAAAAAATAACAAGATTTTGAGCTAACAAAATTGATTTTGAATAAAAAAGAATTTGTAGGAATAATTCTGTGAAGAAATTTGTACTGAAAGTTGAAAAGATATGTATCTATACATCATTTTTTAAGTATCGTAAAATATTTTGACCAGTCTACTATGTCATATAGTAAAAGTTCTTCCCATTTCAAAAATTTCTCGGTGGGAAGATGTACAATATACTCAAGTTAACATGCATATAAAAATTTTACACTATTGCTATTAATCACTTTTTGCAAAAATTTATCATTTGAATATAAATCTCTACTTTCATCATTACTAACATTTTCTCTCAGTACCCTTTTGATATCACCAGGAATATTTGATAAAAGTGTATAATACCTTAAGAAATTATTCGAATTTGTTTTTTGACAAACTTGATGGAAATTTAAAAAATCTCTTTTAGAATAATCCAACAAATGACATAAATTTTTGATTCTCGTATTTTCCCATCTCAAATAGTAGGGGAAATTTTCCAATGAAATAAAATTCAGAATATCTAACGAAAGATATTCTTTCACACTTACCTTAGCAATAGGTTCTGTGAAAAAAATCTTTCCAAAATGGATTTGTAATTTCCCTAGAAATCTCTTTCAGTTTATCTCTCTGTTAATGAAAGACATCTCAATCCTCCAAGATTTATAAGTGTATAAACCAGGATTGCTTGCCAGCCTCCATTTAAGTTTGAATAGAGTCTTTTAAGCCAACTTATTTTGAGATAAGCATTAAATGAAAATAAATGTATCATTTTTAAACCGCCCATACAAGAATCAGCAATAAGTGTATTCCTCCTATTTTTTTCAGATTTACCATTTCAAATAAAATTAAAAAATAGTTTGCTAATTTCATTTAATGCTTCGTCTTTCAGATTTGGTAAAGAAGTAAATGAATAATTTTTGAAAGAGCTAATTATTTTATTACAGTGACTTTACCAAGTAGTGTCAGTTTCCTGTGTTGCCAGCTTTTCAGAAGTTTTGAAATATCCACAATTTTTTTCCTAAAATTTAGGTCAGGCATGGAATTGAGATAAATAGAAAATTCAATTCCAAGAAGTTTGAAATTGGATGAAGACCAATTTAATTTAAACTCAGGACACAATATTAGATCAGAATATTTTTTACTGCCTACCCACACAACTTTAGTTTTTGAAGTATTCATTTTCAAACCCGAAACTGCATAAAAATTTTCAAAGCATACTAGAGTTTCTTTTAAACAATTTTCACTTCCGTCAAGCATAAGAAAAGTATCATCTGCATATTGACTCACCAGTGGCTCAATATCATTAATTATTACACCTTTAATCGAAGGATTTGATTTCAGTTTCAGAGACAGTAATTCAACTCCAATTAAAAAGTCATTTGTTCGGAGAACAAATGTGAGGTCTTTCCCTTGACCTATGACATCAGACAACTTGGACCCAACAGACTTGTAGAGTTCAAAGAACAAAGTTCAAGCAAGCAACATCTTTTCTGGGTTCGTGAGATATACTGCACACAAAGTGACCTCTGACCTTGAGCTTTGACCTTGACATTTTTGGATGCAACATATGTCACTTAGGATGATAGGTGAAGGTCCCAAGTTCCTAGGACTAACCGTTTTGAAAAAAAAAAATTTGACGCGTCGCGACATTTTTCGACTCAAAAACGCGTAACCAGGAAGTGGATCGAAAAAAAATTTTTTGCATGACAAATCATGGCCATGAGTCTGACAACATTTTCCCCACTTTAGATTTTTGATATCCATTATGATTTTTGAGTTTATCTGTACACAAGGTTTTTGGTAGCGGGGCAGATAACTCTGTTAGGCCATTTATTTTTTATTACTTGATTTACGGATCCGCCGTCCGTATTTTTTCAAAATTGGAAAAAAAAAAAAATTCACTTTTCCATTATTTTTTATTTTTATATTGCCGCCGATGGCAAAAGTCTTTCAGAAACAAAAAAAAAATCTTTCTGGTGGGTAAAATGTATCACATATAACTGTCGAAACAAGCGATGATCGTCGTGTTTTCGTGTTTTATGTAGTCCGGATTATAGTCCGATATCGATATCGGTTTTATGCGACTTCCGGGTAAAAGCGTCTTCGTCTTTTGCGTTCTTTGAAGTCATTGAAAAACGAAAAACAAAACGAAGATTAATATTGACAGTTGAAGGTTGGGGTGAATTCGGTTTTGGCCAGATGGAGTCCTCCACATACTTCAAAGTGTGTGTGAGTTGCTTTGGCGATGCATCGAAAAACCGAAATATATTTCTAAAAGGAACTCCGAGTGACACGATCGGCGATGTGCTCGCAAAAGCAACCAGTGAAATGGAGGACGTGGTGGTTCAGAAAATTCTCGTAAACAGTAAAGAAGTACTCGAAACTGCCACAGAGACTGCCCAAGATACCCCAGTAGAGGTGTTGGCCTCGTTTGGAAGCAAATTTGTTTTTCTCAAACTGAGGAAGAGAGGTTACTATTGATAGTTCTTTTGACAAGATTTGTGTTCAGTCAGCTTTATAACCCTTAGCTTCTACCCATCCAAAAAGTGATTTTTATCCAATAAAATTGTCTGACCTCCCCCTCAATTGCTGCACATATAAATGTATCATCCTGAAGTCCTGTCAAAATTATGTCCTGAACCCCACTTACATGAAAGTTTCTTTTTGCCATGCCATTATAAAATGTGACGTCAAGAAACATCCACTGTGACATTATTTGAAAAACAGTGATTAATAGATTAAATAGGTGTTGATCTCAGCTCGACCATTTTTCTTACTCTCGCAGTAAACAGCCCAAACGAGAAAAGTCCTGATGTGTGTGTAATATTAAAGGCTGGACATTCATGATCATCAAACAATACAATATATTTTTGCTTATCTCACACATACATCTAAAATGAACTTGGTCTTTCCTTTCTACTTTTTAATATAGACTTAGATAGTGAGAAACCATCTGAGCCTGAAGGGAAACGAAATGTCTTTCAAGTGTTGATGGCAGTCCAGAAAAAGTATGAATCTTTGCCGAGCAGGAGGTACATTTGTATTAAACATATATATTTAATAAATATGTTCTAATATGATATTATTAAAATTAATAGAAATGTGTGAAAGATTTTTATGCAATAAAACTTTGATATATCTCTCAACTTTATTTTGAAAATACATGAACATTTTGTGTTTTTAAAGCACATGTCTGTATTAAATTTGAGACTTGCCAAACTTTATAATTTATACTTATATGTTTTATATTGTACAGAACGTTTATTTTTATAATATTTAAAGACATAAATAATTGAAATAGTAAAATTGATATCAAATTTCAGTTTAATGACAGGTAACATATACTTTTTTATTTTATATTTAACACAATAATAAAAGGACTGTTCAATTGAAACATTCACAGGAGGTACTTGGGAAGGCTTTTATATGATCATGACAGAAAAATAAATCGAGTTGGTTTCTATTGTTTCTTCTTTTTTTTCAGTTTAAAATATAAAATAGCTTTCCTATGTAACGCCTCAGAATGTTTAAATTTGACTGTCACCTGTGGTGGTAGACTTTCCTCTTTAGTATATATTGAAGAAACCCTTTCTCTAATATGATCTATATGCTTGTATAGTACATGTATTACATAGTGCTTCACCTCATGTTCACCTTTTAACTTTCTGTTTATTACACAATACTAATACATTTCTGTATATTTAAAATGTTAATCTTTTATAGCATGGTTTCTGATCCATTTGTAGAAAACCATATGTATAAAAATATGGCTTCAAAGATCTACTAGTACTATCAATTTAAAATATTTTTCTGTAAAATGGTTTTTCGAAAAAATAATGTTTTATTCCATTAAACCTATGCTTAATTTGATAGTTTGTTTTTGAAGCACTGCCGAAGAACCTTTCGAACTCTTTGATTCATATTTGTTTTTTCAGAGTTGAGAACAATTCCAAGGACAGGATGTACAATTTGGTTTTAACATTCCTCAAAGACAAAAACATTGGATTTACCCCAATACAGGTATAACTCTTTGGTCTGACGTGGTTAAAAAACTGGCATTGAAAGTCAATATCTACATGTAGCAAATTTGCTTTAATATTCACATATTTCAAACAAGACTGTTCTATAAAAATAGTATTAATATACTAAATTAAAAAAAAAAAAAAGATGAGGCGGGATAATGTAATTCATTATTGAAACATACAATCACAGTCATACTATTAATAGAAAATTGAATGGAAATGGGGAGTACATGTATGTTAAAGTATAATTACTAAACTTAAAAATATCAAAGCCAGTGGATGATAATCTAATTCTGACATGGTTATCCCGAAGCATCGCCCAAGTTGGCACTCCATGGCGGGTGGTTTTTATCAAGAATTCAGCTCATGTGCACGCTAGGGGCCTTCTTGATCTTGTTTGAGGGTGTGAACTTTGTGTTCATTGTTGAAGACCCTCATGCAACATCAAGACACAGAACAGGAATAAAAGCCCTGTTCCTTGATAATTCATTTGTTTTTATTTTGTATCGTGTGATCTGTTGTCACACGCACATTCACTCCCCATATCCTTCCTTTTCATATTAAAACATTAACTTTTAATCACTGTCCATGCAAAGTTTATTTTTAAGGATGGTGATATTTATTTTTTTATTCTTTGAATAATATTTTATAGGTTGAGACCACAGGGAAATATGTTGTCGGTACACTATGCAAGGTACTGTGGTACTTAGACCCACATTTTGAGAAGCTTAAAGCCAGAAGTATCGATTTGAACGACTGGGAGCAGTTTCGAGGTTTCAATGATTGGAAAACAAGAAAGATCAAACAGCCTCAGGTAACATGCTTGCATGGTATCAATGTATTGTTTTTAAAATGGTCTGCCCACCTATGTGGGCAGGATTATATAGTGTTTCCCTTGTCTTTCCATCTATCTGTCACAATTTGGTTCTTGTTTTCAATCCATTTACAGTAAAAAGTGTCATCCTTTGATACAGTTTCTAGTTTAACTCTTTGAAGCAAATTGTCATGGCATACACAAAATTAAATTGATGGTCCTAAAGGCTAGATTTACTATTTTATATAAAACATGATTTTAAGATAAAAAATGAATCAAATTAATTTTAACGCCTGAATACAAATGTTTTTAATAGATATTTAAAATAAAAAAAAAACTGAACTGACATATAAATTTTGATGATGTATGGTAACTTTAAAACTATGAATAGAAGGAAACCTGAGTCTGAGATCAATCGGGATATTACACTGCATTTATAAGTTTGATATAACCAATTAATTTATTTTATTTATTAAAACTGTGATAACGTTTTCAGTCTTTTAATAATAATATTTATATTGTCTTTTATTCAACAGATTACTTCAAGTGACCTAGAAGAGAAGATTTCTGATATGGTGAAGATGTTATCTATTCCCTATTTTCTGAACAAGGATAAGTCATCTTTCCAGAAACTTTGTGAAAAACTACTTCATGGTCTTAAAAGTTATTTAGATTTTCTTCAACAGCAAACTGAAAGAACAGCTGTAAATAGCCACAAAGAGCAACCAGTCCGTTCTCTCACTGACACTTGGTCTTTGAAAACCACAGTATCTTCTCAGAAGATAAGTCCAGATTATGTAAATCTAGACCGAGAATTATCCACACTTGAGATGTATGAGCCATTGTTTTTAAATGACATCGAGATGTTTGAGAACCGATATGACAGAAGGACGTGGATAAATAATATATCATTACCATATCCTGTAAAGATGTATTCTCATTTTTTTGGAAACTACCTTGGAACATTCCATTTCGCATGGAAAATTGCTGATAATCCGACTGTCGATTCTGATGCTGATGGAAACCTTAATGCAATAGCTGCTATTAGAGAAAACCTTCCAACATATTCCACCCGTGAAATGCGAAGGCAATTTATTAATAGGTATTCTAAATCGGGAACAAAACCAGCAATTCTGCGAGATGTTTACAGATTTTTGACTGCAGATTGCAGTGCCGCAGAAACTACACAACAAAGTGAAGTTGACAGCAGAGTAGCGGATTTCATTCTAAATGCTGACGATACTGATCTTTTCTTTGACTTGAGAAAAAACAACGGAAGGCCTGTAGACGTTGAACTGAATCCTTTCTGGGAATGTCTAGCAAGTTATCTTGATGAAGTAGGCGTTGTTCATGAACGTAGACAGAATGACAAATTGTATATGCCCATTGACATGAGTGTGGATAGTCTGATCAGAACAGTCGCTGAAAAGTTGCCGGAGGGGACACGTGTACCATCTAAATCATGGCTTTCATTTAATTTTTGGCCATCAAATCCATACGTCAGAACAGCATTGTGTTATACTGGCCGCTTCAATGTCAAATATGCTGTTCAGCAGAGACTTGCCAGAGTAAAACACCCTGATGCTAACTTTGTTTTCCAACAGTTCAAAATGCTGAAAGAAATGGCTGTGAAATACAAAGATACATCACATCTGATTTGTCTAGATGACAAATCAGTGGTACCAATAGGAGAGCCTGGATGTCCTGTTTCAACTGGTGTCAGACCACACAATAAGGCACTAATACCAACTAATGCCAAGCTCTATGCCTTGGATCATGACTTTCATGTACATGGTGCGATACCATCAGTGCTTTTCAGTGTTGATATACCTGACAACAAAGATGATACATTTTATGAGGGCACAATTCACGTCACAGTGAAAGACAAGGTTTTTTCACCCTCTTCAGCAGTTCGCCATGCTACAGAGACTATAAAGATTTTGAGGGAAACAATGAGTACAGATGGTGTTTCTTTGGATCAACCAAGGTTGTTCATCTTTACTGATGGTGGACCAGATCATCGCAGCACATATTGGTCAGTCAAGATGAGTTATATCGCTTTGTTCTTAGCCCTTGATCTTGACATATTAGTTGCAGCACGAACAGCTCCATCGCAAAGTTACGCAAATCCTGCTGAAAGGTGTATGAGCATACTCAATTTAGCCCTTCAGAATTCAGCATTAGAACGACGAAAGATGGATGATACAGCTGAACATAATGTAAAATCAAAGTCGTCTTTGAAAAAACTGAGGGATGCCACGGAGAAGCAACCAGATCTTAAAGAGGCACTGATTGACTCTTTAGAACCAGTTATAGCACAACTGAAGATGAAGTTCTCAAAGCTGAAATTTCATGATGAACCTGTAGTTGTTCATGATGCTGCAGATTCAGATGAACTAGAACATGTATGTGAAGTTCTTGACATGATATTCAAAGAGGATGATGATGCTCCATCAGTGTTCTCCCTTAAAACACAACAGAAGATGCCACCTAAGCTGAAAGCCTTCATGAAGGACCATTGCAGATCAAGACATTACAGTTTTCAGGTATATTTTATAGCTATTTGAAATATGACCATTCAACAACTTGGGTTGTTGTCTCTTTGACAGACTATACATTTCCATTTAATTTTCTATTTCTCATCACTTGGCATACGTCACCATCATCAGTCTGCGGACACATACTCAAAAACCTCCCCTGAAACTACTGGCCAATTTTTAATGAAACTTCTCCACATTTAACAGGCAGGAGATTTCTTAACTTTTGCACATTAGTTTAAACAAATTGATGATGTTGACTTATTATATAAATAAGTTTTGAATGTTTCTGTTTCAAAAGACAAGAATGCAGATTTTATTAAAAAAAATCTGGACGGTTTGTATTAAGAGGTCTACCAGCATCTGAAAGTTCTTTTTAATAAATATTATGATATAAATTGATCGAAATATTTTATTCAACGTATACTTTGTGTATAGATCAGATGAATATTTCAGGTCAAAAAGTGTGGTAATTGTTGGTTGTGCGAACTGAATCCTTTCCGTCTTGATCCGGAAGACGTAAAATGGCTACCTGATCCAACATTGGACGACAACGGTGATTACCTCCCTTTTGAGGATGTGTATGGAACGGAGACAACAGATGCAAAACGACCTGGCCTGTCAGAAAAGGGTGTGCCTTCTGATTACGACAAGACGAACAAGTCTATCCTTACAGCAGGTAATTCACACACACACTATATTTATACATATATTGTAATTACATAAGAAAATACTTGTTTCCTTTGTTATAGTTTTCCTTCTTCGTTCAATACCGGACATGACATCATATGAGGGGCTCGGCGGGTGTTTCATGAAAAGCAGAGGACCCATACCCAGTCCATACTCCCAGTTTCTGGTCGAGTCCGGGTCGCTCATTTATTTTTTTGTATGTTTAGATTTTGTTGAACATTTATACATCTATGTTATATGTTGTGAGTGTCTGTTTTCCCGATTCTGTCTCATGTCCCTTTACTTTTGGCTTTGTCTAATGTTATAATTTTGGTCGGCTTATCTACTGTATATTTTCTACATATCTAAAAAAGCAGATAATTCTAATAATAAATAAATACATTGAACTTTCATATTTTCATTTATATATAGCCAAAGTAAGGAGCTTCATCATATGTGCTGAGTGTGGCAAGAGGCGGGTAATATATTGTAAGGACCGCCTCAACAAACAGCAATGTTTGGATATCGACAGAGTCCAGGAGGAACTTGATTATGTCTGCGGCTCTTCTCTGTTCCCGGAAGATCATAGGAACTTTGCCAAATTGTTTGTAAGAGAAGGCCTTGAATGTTCTTCAACAATCGAAACAAGTTATTATGCAGGTTTGAATTTAAATTACTGATAAAACTTTAGACACCTCTAATTTCTTGAACATACTTATTAAAAAAACCAACTTGAAATACAGCAATGAACAGATATTTTCTTTTGATATAATTATTGAATGTTTAGGTGTTTTGTTCTGCTCTTATAGTAAATGGCTTTTACAATGTACTCTGACATCAGTATACACCATATAAAACTTGCACCAACAATTGAAAACAAAAAGTTAAAAAAATCCATGTTTAATATATAAAAGTATGGAATAACAGAGTTAAAATATAAACAAGGTTGTAATAAAAAAAAAGCCACACATTCACTGCCAGTTACTTCTATTTAACATACTCGGGTTGTTGTCTCTTTGACATACTCCCCATTTCCGTTCAATTTTCTATTGTTCTGATAGTTTTTCCTGGAATAACCCAATTCAAGTTCATATTATTTTTATCACATTTCCTTTTATATGTAAATATTCTATTGTTTATATTTTACAGGAGTGACACAGAAATTTACAGATGTCTGTTTTTACTGTGGGGACTCGGATGACTTGTCATCGTGTGATAGAATCAAAGCCCTGAAAGAGACATATGGGGTCGTTAGGCCCATTTGTGATGCCTGTTTGGCATTGGGAAAAATTCCGGCTGTCCGAAATGCCATCAAAATGAACAAGAAATGAACAGATCGAAAGGAAAAAAATGAACACATTAATATATATGATAAAGTTTATTATTATAAATGTTTTAATGAATAATAAAAAGTATTTAATATAGTTTTAAAAGATAGAGTGGATTTGAAATAATGAATAAATATGCCAAACAAATCTATATAAGCAGACAAACCCAAGTTTTCAAATGCGATATGAAAAAAATAACTTTTAAAACAAAGCAATGAAAATAGAAAAAAAAATACTATTTTAAAAAATATCACTTGCACAAGTACATACATGGGAGTATTCACCAATTTAATAAGATATTATTTGTTCAGATCAAATAAATTTGATATTGTATTTAGTGTTCAGTAACACGTGCAACATGTTTTAATGAATACCTCATTGAACCTATAAAATAATAACAGAATATGGTTTCATGTCCAGCGGTACACCCTCTTAGTAGAACCTTTGAACAAAATATACACCAGTGTTTTTGTATTAGAACACAACAGTTGAAATATGGTTTTATTTAAAAAAAACAACTAAAAATATTTGACAAGAAATAAATTTTTGGATTTTTTTTTTTTTTTTTTACCCACCACCCATCCAACATTTTTGATAAAAAAATCCGTAAATCAAGTAATAAAAAATAAATGGCCTTACTAAAAATAGATCGGTTTCGCAGGGTCAGTCAGAGCGAGTCAGAGTATGACCCAATAATGGTACCAAATTTCGAAATGATACGTCGCAACACTTTTTTGCCATCTGTGGCAGAAAAAAAAAATAATAATCATAAGAAATTCAGTAAGGTCTTCCCTTTGGAAAGGGAAAGACCTTAATTATAAACAGATAAGGAGACAGAGGGTCTCCTTGACGACAGCCTCTTTCTAATTAAAAAAATTCAGACATATGACCATTATTAATAACACAACTTTTAGAACCAGCATAAAATGTATCAAATCATTTACAAACTGCTTTTTTCTAAAAACCCCACTCTATAGAATCAAATGCCTTTTCAAAATCGATTAATAGTAAGAGACCTTCCAGATCGTTTTCTTCCAAATAATGCATCATATCATATAACAAACGTGTATTTTCACCCATAAATCTATTTTTCATGAATCCTTTCTGACTATCACTAATAATAGAAAATAAGACTGCCGTCAGTCTTTTTGCAATAACTGGAGATGCTATTTTAAGATCTGTGTTTAATAAACTAATGGGACCCCAATTACCCTAAACCTCTTGTCTTTTCCCTCTTTTGGAATACAAGTTATAACTCCTTGACTTTGAAAATTTGAAAAGGAACCAATATCATACCCATAAGAAAGAGAGCGAAAAACAAATGCCCCTATATCTCTCCAGAAAAATTTATAGAAATCTATAGCAAAACCATCTGAACCTGGGCTCTTCCCATTTTTCATATTTTTAAGTGCCTCCCCACATTCAATAAAGGATAAATTTCCCTCACAAGAATTTTTCTGTTCCTCGGTCAACTTCACATCATGTTGAAAAAATGTACTTTCATTAATATCTAATAGTAATTTGGATGAGTATAAATTTTTATAGTAATTCTTCTGTACTTCAAGGATTTTTTTTTTTGTTCAGAAATATGGTTTCCCTTGTCATCAATTAATTCAGAAATGGTTTTATTTATGAAAGATTTTTTTTCTAGTTTACAGAAATATTCTGAGCATTTTTCCCCGTTCTCATGCCAATTAGCACGAGAGCGGAGACCATCAATAGCTTTTTTTCGTGCATTTTCTAATTCCCCTTTTTTCTGACTAAATCGTAATTTGACATTCTGTACTAGGGTTTAAATTCATCTCATTTTCAAACAGTTGTATTTCATGTTCAAGTTTACTAGTTTCCTGCTTCTCCTCTCTGATTTTTTTATACTATATTCAATTGAAATGCTTCTAATCTTCATCTTAAGGATTTCATAAAATAATTGGTCATTACAAGATAATTCTATATTTAGATAATCGTCCATATTTCCTTTTGAGAAATATTCAGATATTGTGTCTTTGATGCACTTTTTAATTATGTTGATATACTGTGTGTCTCTCAGTAACTGAGAATTGAATTTCCAATACCCTTTGCCACGTTTGCCAACACATGCTGAAAAACTAAATATTATTGCAGAATGATCTGCTCTTTACCCAGGGATTATTTTAGTGTATTCCATAAGAGAAAACAGATCTTCAGAAATCAGAAAATAATCAATACGACTCTGTTTTATTGTCGAAGATTGGCGCCATGTGAATTTTTTTTTCACTTGGAAAACAAGTTCTCCAGGGATCTAATGACTCAAATGTTTCTTTAATTTCTTCTATTTTCTTTTTTGAATTTAGGTTTCTGTCATTTAGGACATTATAAGTATCATCAGTTTTATTTTGTACAACATTCCAGTCACCACAGAATAATAAACTCATATTTTTAAAACTAGCTACTTTTTGCAAAATTTCATGGAAAAACTCTGGTTTGTCTGTATTATAACCATATAAACAAACAAGAGTAAACCTGTGTTCATAAACATTTAAATCTAGAATGATATAACGACCATTTTCATCTATTATAGATCCATGAACCTTGTAATCAAAACCATTTCTGAACATAATACTGACTCCAGCACTTTTAGTATCCCCGTGACTAAAGTAGCATGTACTCCCCCATTCATCTTCACCAGTACTATGAGTTTCTTGAAAACATACTATAGACATATTTTTAGACTTCATCCAATTAAAAACATCAAACCTTTTTTTTAGAGTTTGAATAAAGACCCCTAACATTCATAGATAAAATTGTAACATGATTATTCATTAAGTAATATCAATCAGGTTTACCAAGAAAGGCAAGTCAAAAATAGATTTAAATATAATATTATGTACATACATTTTACACACATACACACTCTCACCCACATTTATACCTCGGGGGGGGGGGGGGGGGGGGCACTTCTATACTTAATTGATAGTGGGTGCCGCTGGGGCTCTGTAACCCCACCCTTTTCATATAATTAAAATTTTTAAAATGTATATCTTTTCATATACTGCGTAGGTAAAAATGTAACCTTTCCCCATATTAATATTGGTTGACTGTGCGGTGTATACCAAAGTGTAGAAGAGGAAAAATGTGTGGATAAAAACAAACAGGAACAACAAGAGACATAATAGACGAAGAATTAACAAATAATACCAAAAAAAAATAAAAAATAAAGAGTACATGCAGCAACCCAATTAAAAAACCAAGGGTGAATTCAGGGGATCTGTATCTGTATTAGGAAATCCCTCCTTCAAAGGAGCGCTTCGTAAAGAATAGGAGGTTTTCGGGAAGATTTTTGTCATGTGGGAACTGACAATCAATGGCGGTCAATCCGATCGTGGTGACGACATTAGAATTTTTTAAGGGACAAACTCACAGGCACTTGTCTCACAAAAAAAATAAAGTGTACAAACCTACCTAAGGAGTGGTTAGAAGACAAACCGTAGATATTCTGGCACATCTGCACTTTCCCATGAATTCTGGACACTCATCACACTTGCTGCATTTACATCTTAGAATACCGTTATAATCCTTCATGTTGTTATCGGAAAATGCCAACGCTGAGTTAAGTGCAAAGTTAAGTGACGTCATTGATAGTTGATAATTTTAAATCATGTGTCTGGAAACGGACGGGAACCACATTCCGGAATAAAAGAGAAAATGCTCGAGAGAAAATGACGCTCAGATTTCGGCTGTGTCCCCTGTGAAAAAATCTAAGGAAAAAATCTGAGGGAAAATCTGAGCCAAAAATACAGGGCTTTTCGTATAACAAGTAATGTGTACTTTATTGACCTTATGATATATTTATGATAGTTTTCCCGACCTATTCACATATTTTCAAGCTTGAAAAGGTGATCTATTCCAGCGGCACGCACTGTCACTTTGTATATAGGAAGTACCCCCCCCCCCCCCCCCCCGAGATTTATACACATAAGATAGCACATTGATTGTCAGAAATAGAAAAGACTGTTTCTATGTCTTATTATTATTAGTTTGTCTGACATTCAATTTTAACTTTCTTTACTTTATAAATCAATTAGAAAAAAGAAAAAAAAATTATTTATCATAAGATCTCAGTAGTGGAACTTTACTTTATTATAAACTTTTTGAATAAGGATCCAAATTGTAAATATAACATATTACTTCAAAGGACAAGTAATATATATATTATTTATTTCTATTACTAAATTTTATACTATATTAGATGTGGGAATTTGACAAGACATAATCTATTTACAGTTCATTTACCAAGTAAGGGAATAAAAAACAAAAAAAATCTTACCAGTTTTAGAAATACATAAATCCAATTTAGCAATTTCCATGCACTATAGTCCAATAGAATCTATATATTATCTATACTTATGTTCTGATTTTTTTGTTAATATCATCAAAAATGTCAAATTTCATTCTTTTTCCTTATTTGGTCTTTGCATACACTGCGCAGTTATAGTACCAGGCACTTTCAATATTTTCACATTCCAGAGTCTTGTTATTAAACCCATGTTATGTCGTGTAACATCATCAACAAGATTGAGACATCCTACTGGTTCTTTGGGTAAGTTCTTCTTTTCTTTCATTATTCTATACTTTACTTCCGAGTTCACCAGTTTCACAATCACAGGTCGTATTTCTCCTGGTTTACCTGGTATCCTGTGAATGGCCTGAATCTCTGATGGCTCAATAGTGACATCTAATTTTTCCCTTACAATGTCTTTAACAAATTCCTCTTTTAAGTTTTCAGTAGTTTTTTCAGGATAGTTCATGATCTTGATATTGAATTTTCTCGAGTACTGCTGATTGTAGTTTGACATTTGCAGTGCCTCTTTTGCCATCATCTCATTATCACTGACTTGTGTGTCTAAATCTTTTATCATCTTTCTTTGACTGGCAATCGTTTCTCTTAGTTGTTCATTTTCAATAGAAAGACCTTCAATTGCCTCAGTCTGTTTGTTGGTCTTTCGTCAATCTCCTTCCTTAGATTTTCAAACAATTTGGTTACAATAGACGTAACAACCATTTCTAAATCACCCTTTTTAACAATATCATTAAGGGCATTGTCTAAATCTGGTTTCTTTACAATGCCTTCAAGGTTTTCTTTAATTACACACAAATCATGTTGTAAGTTTGCCAATTCAATAGCAAAGTCTGAACTACTGTCCATTGACACCTCTGTATTGGGTCGTTTACTTGAATGTTTCTCACTCTTCTCACTAGCGTTTTTTGCTGCAAGCAAGGTTTGAACTGTTTTCTTTTCAACTTGTTTATCACTATGTCCAGGCATTGTTTATAACTGTACATATAACACAAAGAAAATCCAAATATGTGCAGTCTCAAACAAATACTGACTGAGTAGTGTTCACCAAAGGTATGAGGAAAATTAAATATTTTCTATCTCACAAAAGTCAAGCATCAAAATCCACATCACAATAATTGTATCAAAAGGACACTGAGATCATTCTAAATATTTTGGTATAAAAATCATGAAATACGATCCACAAATTCACATCAAATTTGTCAGAAAAACTAGAGAGCTTTCACTCAGTTGACTAGCTTGGCGACCATCTTAATCCTTCATTCGATATATACTTGATATAAATATACAGAAGCCCACTTAGGACCTACCAAAAATATAAATTTGAATTCGAAATCACGAATTTAATCCGTTATCACGAATTATACAATTTGTTATAACGATTTTAATCCGTTATCACGAATTATAAAAATTTTTGATAACGAATTTAATCCGTAATCACGAATTACAACAAAAACTGTGATAACAAATTACACAAATTCGTGATAACGAATTATATAATTCGTAATCACGTTTTTAATCCGTTATCACTAATTAAAAAAAAAACTGTGATAACGAGTTTAATCCGTTAATACGAATTACAAAAACTGTTATAACTAATTCCAGAAATTCGTTATCACGAATTTAATCTGTGATAACGAATTCTACAATTCGTGATGTCGATTTTAATTCGTGATATCGAATTCAAATTATATTTTTGTGAGGTCCTAAATGGGCTTCCATATAAATACATCGAATTTTCATTGTTGTTAAATCATTTTAAATATTCCTTCGACATATAAAGACACAGCTATGATCCTAAGACCATAGTAAGACACCTTCCGTGTAGTCCTAACTTTATGACCAACTTTAAGAGATGTCCTAAGTAAGGACCACTTTGTGAAACCGACTTAGGACTAAGATATGTCGTAAGAAAATCCTAAGACATGTCTTAGTCATAAGACAACTTTGTGAAACTGGCCCCAGATCTTTATTTAAACCAAAAGTATGCATTTCTACTTTTTAAAATCAATAGATTCCTACTGTAAACAATGAGCTAACTGTTATTTGAATGTTGAAAAGTTACCTTCAACAGATAAATAAAACATTCTCTAAAACTAACTTGACAACCAGATACAATTTCTCTGATCTTCCACTAGGCACCTGTAACGGGAGACGGAAGCTCAACCCACAAAGCTGCCTAACGCGTCTCCAGGTGGTGGATAAGGGATAGCGGAGACCCTGTCGTTCGGGGGAATTGTCAGGTCATAATACGGAAAGCCTGACCGCGGACCATAGTGGGTAGCGTGTTTGGAGAAAGCCACACTCTCTGCACGACCTCTTCTGTAGTTTTCGAAAAAGGGGCTGCTACGAGAAGGCTAAATTCTCCGACCCTACCCAATCATCTTCCTTTTACAATGGCATTCAAAATTGGTTTCTCTTAGTGTCCTATCTCGCCCCTGTTTGAATTGTTTGAAAAATTGAACTGGTTCTCGTCCTGAATAAGCATGCAAAATTTGCCACTAGACGTTAAGCAACAATGAATGAATCAAACAATCAATCTGATCTTCCATAAGGAAAAAAAATAATCTCAAGTATGGATATTAAGACAGGTAGTTATTGCAACAAGGGTTGAAAATAAAAATTCGTGAAAAGATTAAGCGGTTACTATGGCACAAGTCGATCAAATTGCACTTTATCTATTGGTTTGATAGCAGATCGGCGTTTAGACGGGCGTCCATAAACAATTTCTTGACAATATCTTTTAGGTTTGCCAAAACCAAAACCTCTATAACCTACCAATTTTTTAGAGACTAAAAAATGTTTATTTTGTATTTTTTTCATAATACTGAATAATGTTATTTGGAAACTTTCGTGCATATCTTTTTTTCCCGCAATCGTCTAATAGTTATTGCTGTTTAATCAGCAGAAATTCTTTTTTTTTAATTGAGAATTATAAAAAATATACAAAATCTATTCCAGAATGTCCAGTTGGTTATACTTCAGAAATAGGCGACCAGTGTCATAAATGTACGAAACCATTCTATGGACACCGATGTGCTTGGAGATGCAATTGTAATCAGGATTATGAGTATGTTGAAATTTTGAATGGAAAATAAGATGCAAGTGTAAAACCAGAGACATATATTGTTTTATATGTCTCTGGTAAAACATATCATACAATTTAGTCAAATTGATATACCATTACCTATCAATGCAATTGGAGAGAAAACCGTTACTTTTAAAACTGCCCCCTAAGCGCACTGGTGGGAGGCCCTGGGATGGCGAAGCCCCAGGTAAGCTCCTCAATTTTAGCAAATTAGCTCTTAATACGAGATGTTCGAAAGTGGTTATTCCCATTCATCTATTTGGTGTTTGTTACTGGAAATAACTGCCGAAAATCTGCAGTATTCATTCATATAATGATTAACGAAAAACTCAGTTCTTAAATGAAAATGCACGAAATTAATACATGTATATAGCAGTAATATATTACAGGTAAATTACCCCCTATATATCGTACTAATTGCTATGTAATGCTGTCAATAGCAAAGAATATATGTGCATCTTTTTGCGAACCCTAGTGTATATATCTTATTAAAGTTTAAAATTTACATTGTTTAGATAATACCTAAAATCAATAAAATAGATAACCATTTGGAAAACAGGACATTGAGATAAATTACAACAATCGGAATATCCCCTAAATTTCTTCAGTCGGTCACATTATGAGCTTTACGCTTTACTATTTTGTTGAAACCGTACGACCGCTTGGCCTTATATACAAGACCACATAAGAGACACAAGGAAAGTTGAGGAGGCACAGGCACTTGTTTCTATCAATGGGAAGGTCGACTATATGGATAGTCGACCTTCCCATTGATAGAAACAAGTGCCTGTGTGAAGAGGCCCCAATAATTCTCTAGTTCGGCGTTTTACGTTTCCGGATTTTTTGCACTACGTTTCCGCATTTTTATAGTACTCTTTTCCGCATTGTTTTTACATTGATTTTGATTTACGTTTCCGCATTTTAATTTTTAATGTATGCCTCTTCCGTTTGCCATGTAAACCTGTTGCCCCCTGCTCACCAACGGGGAGGCGGAAGTTAATATAAAATTGTTTTCTTTTGAGATACCTGATATAAAACATCGTTTTCAAGCAGAATCGTAATCAGTGATAACGTAACTAGAAATATATATTTGCAGATGTCATCACATCAATGGCTGTATGAAGAAACCAACAACAATAGCAATAAGTTAGTAATAATATAAATGTTAGCTAAGGTAAACGAGTATACACGAAGAGTTATAATAATATTGTATTTTCCATTTGTTTTCTTATAGGCACATTGGCCGTCTTGAATTAATAACTTTTGGAAATATATATACATGCCGCTATGTTAATTTTTGTGCTCATATCCACAACTAATGTTTCATCAAGAGAGAAGACCGAACATGTGGAATAAAAAAATTGAACTGCCCAGAAGACCATCTAAGGACAGAGTAGTGCTCGAAGGAAGTATTCCCCAGTTAAAATAATACTCTTATAACAGTTAAAATTTGGATAGCAATTCCATTAATAAATGTTCACTTTACTATCCTTATGGAGAGGTACTGAAGAGTATCCGACTGATAACAAAGATTCAGAAAAGACGTCTCCAGATAGAGGTTTGTAGAAGACTGTCAATGAAAAAATTATATTTTAGATAATTATGATAGCTTTTCTATTCTATCGCCGAAAGACTAACAAGTTGCATACCTCATTCTCTTAATACTGAACGTGGACTGTGGTAAATTTTGAGAAAATACAAATAACCTGTCTTTGTGATGTATTTAGATTTCAAATAAAATGTAAGTAAAGTCAAGAAATGCCAAATAAAGGAATACGCCTGGTGATATATTTGTTATATCACTAGCGTTGTAGTCCTCCGATTCTTCGAAAGCGCAGGGATAGCTAGCTGTTATTGATACTTTGATTTTTACAAAAAGCTAGTCTTTACATACATGTAATACAATTTAAATGGAAAGCTTCGATCTTGTAAAAAACTATAGATTTTAATACTATTGATGCTTTTATTTTTAAACTTTAAATAATAAAGAAGAATTGAAAGCTTTCATATTGTCTAAAAATTAAAATATTTTCAGGAGACACGGGCAATGACAAAACATTATACTACATTGCACTGGTTAGTGTTCTGGTAATGGCTGTTCTTATTGGTATGTTACTTAACAGTGTGAAAAAGAAGTATTGCAACATTCAACCAGTTTCTTCAGAAAACCCTACGCCGCAACAGCGCCTATCTCTTGGATCAGTTGTTACTTATGGATATGAATTTATCGATGAATCGAACATGATTGCACATGAAAGTACATTTCGATCTGCTGAGTCGTTTCCTGATAAACAAACCATTGTTCAAAGTGACCAAGGTTCAAAGGAAATAACTGAAAGTGACATGGCAACAGATAACGATGATAAAACATGGTCAATTAAGTCCGATGATAGCGACCAGAGAATGGGAGATGGTTATCTGAACCCATATCAACCAGTTCAACAGGATAAGATATATCCACGAGTATACAAAACGATTACTCAAACAGAAAATACCGATGGAGAATCAGAGAAGAATGGAAGTGAGATCGATGGATATCTAAATCCGTATCAAGCGGTACAGCAAGAAAATATATATCCACGTGTATACAAGACAATTGCTACAATAGAAAACACTGGTAAAGAAGCAAAATAAAAATGGAAGTCAGAACGATTTAAATCAAGATCAGTCGCTTCAACAAAAATTATTTTTAAAGACAAAGAAATGTAAAAAGATACTTTCGGAATCGACGGGAATCCCCGCATCCTTAAAATTAGTTAGCACACCCTGTGGCTGTTTTACACAATATTTGGGTGACAAATAGAATCCCATTGCCGACAGACATTGATGGGAATCGCCCATACCCTTGACACATATACAGACAACAGCCATTTGAATGATGATACAGATGTTCGCAACAGGCTGATAATTGGAAGATTTTGACATTTAATACATTCTATCATTTAAAAACGTTTTTTATTTTGTATGTCCTACCATTTCATCTACCAGAGTTTGTTAAATGTTAAGTTTAGCAATTGTTCAGAAAGTTTATTAATCGCTCAATGCTTAGGTTGACTGCTATAAAAAAGCAAACATTTAACTCAATAATAATCCAAATGTATTTGAATAGACAAACAGTTGAGAGTTGTATACTGTTGAAATCTAGGCATCATCAAGTGTGTTCAGTGTTTCTTGGTCTAACACATGGACTTCCATTTGTGAGAAATTAATGTTCCTTTGTGCCATATACAGTTGTTGTTTCTGTTGTTCGATGAGAAATCGCTGCCTCTCTTTATCAATTCTTTCTGTCTCCATGGGTGGATCTTTGTTTTTCAACACAAAGTATTTAATAGATAAAGAGCAATGCGAGTCTTTAAAGATGCACAAGCTAAATGCATCAAAATAGATATGAACCCTCATAATGTTAGGCCTGACACTGTGTTATAGTTTGACAAGATGTTGTCAAAGCAAACTTGACACGATAAAGTGCACACGATGCACTAGCTCATTTCAAACACAACAAAAGGACATGCACAAAACTATATAACTTGGTCAATACGCAGGGTTCAGTTTGTTTGCTTTTCCCCGTGGAAATTTTTCCCAATTTATTTTGCTCTGTATTAAAATTGTAAACTTAAACTGTGAGTGACCTCTCTGATTGATACCCCTTCTGGATAGCAATCATATTCCTTCATGCATCATCTGCAGGTGGTGCACTACAACTGTAATGTTGTTATAAAAATCCTATAAGCCGTTTATGAGGAGTAGCGCTTAGAAGGTACCTGGACGGAGGACAGAGTGATTCCCATATGCCCACAAACTTTTTTTGCGGGGGGTGGGGTATAATAAAAGTTTAGGCACTGGAATTTTTCTTACATAATAATGGAGTTAGGAAACCTACAGTAGATTTTATTGAGGCCCTCATACAAAACAGTATTATAACATACATCAGTGTACATATATAATATTATAAATCTATATACAATATAAAATACGGATACCGAATTTAACACAAGCCTGTCTTGTTTCCAAATCTTACTTTTTTCATGTATGAATATTTGTTATTATGTATTTGTGTAACACGGTGAATAAATCAAAAACTCAAATCAGTCTCAGGTTCAGGGTTTATTTTCATCGAAGTCAAGTTCAGAGTACAAAATATAACCCTGAAATAACAATACACAATTCGTAAATAACAACATCATTAGTATTAAAAATAAACAATATTCTATTCAAAGGAAAACAATCTGTTTTGCCCTTATTTTCATAAAAATATTTGTTACCAAAAATATGCTACCCAAAATATACCATTCAAAATAATAATTCATCATTTTGATAATTCACATTCAATATAAATCTTCTATTTCATGGCAAAATGATGAAATTTACCAGTAATCTTAGTAATTAACAGATTGCTTGAAATGTTATTTAAACATAAAAAAATAATAGCATAAGCAGCTCTTAGTGCAAAACAAGACCTTATAATAAAATATGTTCTTGACATTACAAATAAGCATAAGCACAAGCATAAGCAAACATACACAGAAATACACAGAAACCTACCTCGCATGAGGTGCAAAGGTCTTGTACCATATAAAGTACTAGAAGTTCTACATCATATCTACCAGTACATCACAAGAATAACCTGAAGAACAATATTAAAATAATAACTACATGGTTCATAGTTTATTAATGTGAGAACAGAGTTATCTCCCATTAATCTTATATTTATCAAATTTACACACTGAACCATTGAATCAATTGTTAAAATCTTTATCACACTCACATTCAAACAGATTAAAATAACTTTATAAATCTGAAGTTAGGTTTTATGCAAATATCATGTTTAGACATTTATTTATAAAGTTTTACTATTAAATTTAGCTTTAAGCAACTATTAGCTAAATTTATCATCTATTTAATGGGAAATTAAAATAGTTTAATTACACTTGTTTAATAGCTTTCATTCACTGCAAACATACACCTTTCTTTCACTCATTCATACAAATCATACAGACTTGAACTTTCACTCTATGCAAATTATTAATAATTCACATTTTAGTTTTCATATTAGTTAGAAATATAGAGAAACTGACCTTTTAAGAAATAATATGAATCCAAGAGTTGAACTCTAGAAAATCTATATAGCACAACAGAGTGACCAACTGGATATTACAAAAACCAGTTCCCAATTAACCAAAACAAATAGAAACAAAAGATTCCCGCCTAAAATTTATTAGCCAATAGAAATAAACAAAATCATTAAGAAATAAGTTCTGCCTGAATGAACTAGCAGACTACAATATGTCAGTTACTAATCTGTATAAAAAAGAAAATGAAAATTTAGTAAGTAATCTGCAAATTCAATTGATAAATTGAATTTCACTGCAAATAAATAAGCATTTAATATCATAATAATAATTAATTTAAAATCCTGCAATATATACAAAATCTAGCTCTACCACATTTGCTTGTGATTATTTGAACAAATATGTTTAAACTATAAAATATACAGTAAATAACAATATCATTCAAGCTGACATTCACTCAGAGGCAATACTTCTTGCATTTGGAATTGACGTTTTGAAAATTGTTCAAAGCAGCGGTTTTTTTTTATAAATATTTCAATATTTGAACAGATCTTTGTAGTAGCAAGACATCGGTTTCACTTCCATCGGCAGATGGTACAGAGGCCGTGTCAGTTCCACCTTCTATGCCTTCAATTAGGGTTTCTCCTGCAGTGGAGTCAATTCCTCCCACTGCACGTCTTCTGTGCTTCGCGACGATTATTTGATACAGACTTCTTAACACTACTCATGTCGTGTCGTCCACTTCTTCCTCATCTCCTCTACCGTCTGGGTATTGCATTAATCTTCTCCCAAACTTTATTTTGGCACAATTTGTGTTCACATTTGAAAGCTTGCTAAACAGCACTGACTTGTTCTTTTCCACGACTTCCAAAAGAATTTGAAGTTCGGATTCAGTGAAGTTGAGATTCCCTTTCCTGTTCATAACTTTGTTTTCGGAGTCAAGTTTTTTAGGATTTAATGTTCCCAAATAACATACATCTAAATTAAATACAAATGGAAAGTGGAAACTGTGTACTATTGAAATACGTTGGTCGTAAAAATCAGATATGGTCACATTATGAACGAAAGGCTCCCAGTACCCCGTATCGCTCACCTGGACTATGTCCATCTTGACTGGCAGCCGGGAACGTTGCTGTCAAGTTGCAATTGTCTCACTAGTTTCAAACAAGAAGATCATTCAGTGAACTTACCCATTAGGTCTATTTTAAACTAAGTTCCGCACTGGCAGTCATCTTGGATGGTGGACAGGATCATCGGATAGAATTCTGAAAGAGGACCATCTAAGGACCATTGCTGCCAAGTTTTGTTCCAATTGGCAAAGTGTTTTCGTACAAGAAGATCTTTAAGTAATTTCCCATAGGATCCTATGTAAAACTATGCTTGGCTCTGGCAGCCATCTTGGATGATGGACGCAGTCATCGAATATACTTCAAAAAGAGGAACACCTAAGGACCATTGTTGCCAAATTTTGTTCCAATTGGCCAAGTGGTTTCAGAGGAGAAGATCATTAAAGAAAAGTTTACGACGACGACGACGGACGCCAAGTGATGACATATCACATCTCGTTTGTGTATGTCACAGCAGCATGGGGGATTTTGCGATGTATAGGATTTAAGGTATTGCATATTTCATGAATACGTTTGAACCTGTGACCATCCTTTGTATTTGTGACATATCATTTCTGAAACCAAACCTCATGTGTGTGTTTTAGAGCGGGAAAAAATATACAGAGAACAATAACATTCGTATCAGAAAACCTAATGATAATTCGGCCCTTAGTTTGGTTTAGTTCAAACTCTCAATCGGAATATCTTACATTGAGAGCCATTCGAATTTCTGCTTCTTCATATGAACAGTAAAGATCTGCACAATCAGTTACTTCCGTGGAAGATTTCTTTTACTAGTGGGTTACAAAATACTCCAGCGATATATAGTTATCATTTTCCGACATTTGAAGAGGCGATAGGTTGTTGGGTGAACATCTGAAATCATGTCAGGGGTATTGTCGAGAAATCCTGAACAATTTTCTAAGACTTATTTAATTCTGTTAAGCAATCCAAGTTAAAGGAATATTAAAATTTGAATCAAATTGTCAACTTAACGGAATTCTAAGAACATTCAAGCTTTTTAAGATAAAAAGAAACTATTAACAATGAATGAATAAAATATATGTCAAACATTAAAGCCTGTATTTTCTAATCTGCTGTATTCGAAGATTTTTATCATAGATAAAAACAATGGAAGCTATTTTGAATAAACGACATCTTTCCTAATTACCATTGCTTGTATTAAACTCCCTTTTCCTATATGTCTCATTTATTACTGGTTCCGTAGATGAGCATTGACAGATAACAGATTTGCCTCAGTTTATTTCACTTCTACCTTATTGGGGGCTAGGAGGAGTAGTTTCACTGGGCTACAAAACAAAGCCATAATATTTCGAATCTTCTACGTGTACGTCGGTATCGGTACAAATGTTATTTACTGGCCCGAGACCACAATTATTACATAGTGCATTTTCATATAAGCATTAAGTCAAATTAAAAAATATTGCACCAGCCCAATCTTTCTTTTATTCAATAAACACTCAAAACTGGAAAAATATATCAAAATTATAGAAAATTCTACCATTGCAAATTCAAGAAAATCACCAAAATGTCTTTAAGGGGTATAGTTATCATTCACATAGCCCCTAACATCTTGAAATTGGGTCATCTTGACAGTCACCAAATTACAACTTGTACATATTTAAGATTAAAAAAACTCTTTAAAATTAAGTAATTTGATCCCTGTGCTTTATATTTTAACTAGGATACTTGAAAATTGGCAAACAGAGAGTGGGGAAAATATAAAGTGGAAAAAATACACTATAAAATATGGGGAACTATATCTGGACAGCTAGTTGTTGTGGATTAATTGTGGTCTCTGGTCTGCTGTAACATCAAGAAAACCTTATATTATAAATGATACTAAAATGCCGAGTTCTAGTTACTAAATAAATCTAATTCCGGAAAACATCTAAGTCAAAATTCGTAGACCACCGTGATGAGATTTCCGTATTTCTGTGTAATTTGTTAATTCTGTAGGTTCAAAATTGGTTTTGGAATTATGGTTTCTATTATTTATTTACAAAAATAGTTGAAATTCAAAAATATTAATGAAAAGTACACATGTAAGGAAAATTGTGTCTATTTCGCTTAAAAAACACACTTCACAGTTTAACCCCGGCTAAATTAAAATATTATTTATTTTGAAAGGCTAAATATACATTTTAATATTTTTGTAAGTCTGTTGCATTCATAAAAATCTAAATACTTCAAATAATAGGTGAAATGACAGAGTAACAGATTTTTATCATTTTGTAAACTCTTACTTTATACAGTTTATGGAAAAACATGAAATTTACAAAAACTTGACCTATTAAAAATGAAATTATATATATTGTTCTTTCATACAGACACTTTTTTATCCGTATGTTATACCGGTACATTTTTAAACTTCTTAATTAAGCGTCTTTTTCTACATAGACCGCGGTACTTATAAGCTCATGATCTAAACTCCTGTTTTATTTTTTATCTTATACAATTCATATCTATTAGTTTTACCATTCAATTTATATAAATGTGCAATACGGTTTTGGAATTTCGATTTTCAAAACTTGGGGCTCTTATTGAAACATGTTGTTGACGTGGTGCACACAGATACAAACGGTGGGGAGTGCGTATTATTTTATCCCCGAACTTTCGAAAAAAGTTTGAGGATATTGTTATCGCCCGTCTGTCTGCAAGTTTAACTTTATGCATTTAATTCTATATAAATTTGTCACACTCTGTATTAAGATACGCAATACGGATTTAGAATTTTCTTAACTTGAGGCAAACAGGAGTCGAACTTCAAAAATTGTCAAATACTGTATATACTTGATTATAAGTCGGAATTTTGGGACAACACTCCTCTTTCATTTTCAATTTATGCATTTTATTTCTATACAGTATCGTCTTGCACCGTATATAGAGACATAATAAGGTTTTAGAATAACAATCCAAAGATACTAATATTAGATATAGTAAATTTATACTATGCTGTATACGACGCATTTCAAGGAGTTACCTCTCATAATCAGCATTAAAACCGAAACATTTGGAAGACCAAAAACCAAAACTTATATTAAACAAGAAGTACTCAACCAAAAATACCGAAATAGGAAGCCAAATTTCAGCTAAGGAGATCTACCATGTGCAATACAAGAAAAGAACCCTTAGTATTTCTATTATTTTTGAATTTTGCTAAATACTGGTAATTTCTGTAACAAATCAATGAATAATCATGGGTTAGAAATTTAAATTTTGTAAAACTGGGGCAAGGGGCCGGTTTCACGAAGCTATCTAAGACCTGTCATAAGATATATCCTAAGACATATCTATGGATCCTCTTATGACTATCTTAGGTCATATCTTAGACCTTGTCTCGAAGCTGTCTTAGGATAATAGCTAAGATGTCCTAAACGTGTCGCAAGTTAAATATTAACATGCATTTATGGAATAATACTAAAATAAATGTAGCATGTGTTTCCCAAATATTGCTAAACGTATTGATGAATATTCCGTAATTAGATAACCGCCTCGGTGGTCTCGTGGTAGCGGGCTCGCCTCGAATGCGGAAGGTCGCGGGTTGGATCCCCGGCCGGGTCAAACCAAAGACATTAAAATTGGTATTTGCTGTTTCTCCTCCAAACACGCGGCATCTAGGAGTAAGAGCAAAGATCTACTGGTCGGCTCGGATTCAGTATAAGGATACTTGAAAAATGGCAAACAGAGAATGGGGAAAATTAAAGTGGAAAAAATACACTATAAAATATGGGGAACTATATTTGGACAACTAGTTGTTGTGGATTAATTCCGAGTGTGTCCGAGTGGGGTGATATGTCTTCCTGCGAACAGTTACCTCGTGAGCTGGCACGTTAAAATTCCGGCTCAGTGTGTCGATCTAGTACAAAGCAGGGATCAAATTCATTATCATATCAACATGTTCTCGTCCTGATATGCACCTGATATGCAGTTGCCACTGGACGTTAAACAACAATTCATCCATCCATCCTAATTAGATAATTTTAAAATTGATTTTAAAAAGAAATGAAGTGTAATAATAAAGAATCTAAAAATTAGACACACATATGGAAATTAAAATACAGAATTAAGAATAAAATGAAATAATAACTACATTTTTTCTACAAGCGAGTTGAGTTCAAGCGAGTTGAGTGGGCCCCACGTTTTGAAAAATCATGATTTTAAAATCTTATTGCACATTTACATATAGTGTATGACAGTACTGTATAGAAATAAAGGCATAAAGTGAAAAATGAAAGAGTAGTTTTGGTCACAAACTTAAATTCACAATTTCAAAAATCGACCCTGTGGGACTCAAGTTTAGAAAATCAAAATTATAAAATCTTATTGTGCATCTAAATACAAAATGTATAGTTTTTGCAATAGTATATATAAATAAAATTCACAAAGTCGTAATTATGTACAAATTTGGCATCCAATTAAAGCAGAGTACATTCGTTCGAATGAATACAAAAATTAGGCACTTTACACCCCTTGAATATTCTCAGGAACTAACATTTTACCCCTAACACAGCTAAATTTGAGAAAAAGGCTTTTTTTATACAATAAATTCTAAAAAATAATTACTTTGTGATGCATTTTGAGTTTTTTTTTATATATATATCAAACGCGTGAAATACATCGCATTAAATAAATATAGTTCGAATAAGCCACAATAAAATGATTTTTATCGTAAAAAATATTGAAAAATGGGATATTTTTAATTTTGCAGATTTTCACCAAAAAAACATACATTTCCATTTTTCGAATTAACGATTGATATCATCAGCAATATAGAAAATGATCTTTGTACCTTAATACTAGAATAATGTGAAAAGGTTGAAATCATTTTCACTTTACATCATAAGTGCCTTGAAAGTAATAAAATATTGTCCCTACCCCGTACTATTTGCTATATCGCATATCATTCACATTTGTAAAGTGTTTGTCACTATACATTAAACAAGTGAAGGCTTCAAGTTGTAAAAAAAGGATCCTCTGGAATTTCCCATGTACATGATTGTATCACCTAATGTAGACAAAGCATTCCGAAATCGTGTTTTTTTTCAGCAGGACATTAACTTTACCAATACCTTTTAAAGCATTTGTACTATCCCAGCGGGTGAAAGCGTGAAGACAAAGCAGGGTAGTGAAGTAGTCTTGTCCGTATTCCTCAGCAAGTTGGGTTATATTATCAACCTTTTGTTGTTTCATACTCCAGTATCAAATAACACTGGCATCTGTCAAAGTAAAGTATAATGGAGAAGAATTAAGAAGATATCAGTGTCTGGACTTTTGACCCTGAGATAACTATAACCTGGCTGCTTACCATAGAAACAACAAAGAACAACTCGAGTGTCAGTTTCTTCTTGTGTTAACCGAAGATATTCTATTTCCTGACTGACATTTTCACCGTCTTCACTTGTAAACAGACATACGTGACCTTTGGAAACTGCAATTATTTTTTTCCCCATGAAGTCTTTCACTAAAACCGTCACTTTCAAATACCTGACGTAATATTTGTATAAACTATGTCTTGTTCTTATCATTGCTTAGGAATTTCTTCCAGTCTGGTGACTTTTTGGTATTCTCACCTCTAAGTATGTTCCATTTAGACTCCAGCCATTGATTTAACTGAATTTTCAATATACACATCCGTGCTGAATACAACGTCGGATTTTCTGACAACAATTTCAAAAATTCTACAGCAGATATCTTTAAAGGTGGGAGGCAGTTTCTTCAAGAAAAAAAGACGGCATTTCTATCCTCACTAACGAGGGTTTTATAATCAGGAGGAGAAGAAAAATTTTATGCACTTTGGATAAGATTGTGGTATCCCTTAGTTGTATCAGTTTTGTTTAGAAAACTGTCAGGTGTGGCAATGCTGTAACGGCAGTGGGGTCAATGGATAAGACGGACATTAGTTCTTTGAGATCTATTTTTAGGTCTTCACACTGCATGGGATCTAATCAACAATTGGAAAGCAATATTACTTTGCTGTATGTGCTCTAAAACTTTATTCTTTGAAGACTTAACAGATGTTTTTTGGTCAGTTCGCTGAAGGTTTTCAAAATGAGACGTTTGATCGGGTTTAAAAACTTTATGTTTGTCTCAAGCCTGTCTTTAATACATACACTTTTTCCGGTGTTACCTTTTTTCTCTGTATTTAGCACACGATTTTCAACATTCTCATCTCCATAAGCGCCAGATGACAAACACAACAGATTATCTTTCTCGTCCATATCAAAAAGGTTGATGAAACCCTTGACATTTTCACCAACATCAGCAACATTTTCCTCACCACGTTTTATTTCTGACGGACGAAGATCCCGATGGGTGCCTTCACTTGTTTTATCTGTAAGCATATCAGCGACTCCTAATGTGCCTTTAACATGTTTAACAAATTGTGCAAGTTCGTGAGCACACATCTTTGGTAGGAATCGTAGTTGGTGAGTAGACCTGCTAGACCTACACTACTGCCACCTGGATTTTGAATGTTTCATGAATGTCTCTTTTTTTGTTTTATCAACTGACAGTGGTTGCCAGGGATAAAGGATCTATCAACACTGATGGTGCCATGTGATAACAGATCTGTTGCTCCGGGATAGGAATTTCAATGTTTGCTAAAAATACAGCAAAGAATGTTAAATATCTGGCACAGTTCTTACCGCAAAAGCTAAAAAACAAGTCACACACAAAAAAAAAGACATCTAGCATACAGTAAGAAGTTATTAGTTTTGACAGTTTTGGTTAACTGTAGCACCAGCTATATGTGGTCCATATAGGACAACCAAAACGGAGCAGTTTTCCCGAACAAAACCCTCTCGTGTCTTGTCTTAATTTTTAGAAATTTATAGATACATGGTGACATATCTTGATTTTGAAAAGCGGCCTCAAATGTTTCTTTGGTGGATGGTCGACAAAAGACATTTCGAACTGATCGTCGGAAAAAGTGGACAGTGGCTAGTCCTCTTCTAGTGAAACTATGAATTCCTCCAGGAACAATCTCTCCAATGCCTGCAGAAACGTTTTATGGCAATACATTGCCCTGTTGTAATGTTTCCCACTCATAATCCCATTTGAAGATCCAGAACCTATAAAGGTAGGAGGTACCTAAATCCGCTAAATTATGATTTTCTTGAAATTTTACGTGCAGCTAGAATGTTCGAAACTGCATCTAAATATCGAAAAAAAAATCATATTTAGCTTTTTAATTTCTTCAATGAGGTTGATTTAAAATGCTTAAAATAAAGGTCTTTTATTATAGATTTCATATAAAAACTGCCGAAAATAGTTAATAATTTCGGTTTAAATCGCGATTTCGTAAAAAATAATCCCTAGCAATTTCTACAAAAAAAACGATATGTTATTGATGTGAACTTCTTCGTTTTATTGATACTAAATAAACATAGGCTTACCAGCTTCGTTTTCGTCGCGGAAATTATTTAACTAAAAGTCCTGTCTGTAATACACTAAAAATCTACATTTTTTATCGCGACGTCGTAACGACGTTACGCTTATTTTCACTATTCTAATATACTGAAAAAACGAATCTGGTGACCCCTAATAAATATTATATCAATAAAAAGAAATTTTCAATGGCAATAATATATCATTTAAAAAAAAAATCCTAGGTACTGGATTTTGAGAAATCATAATTTAAAGTCTAAATATTTGACTTTTCGCAGCGATATCTACATGCATTCTTTGTATTTACACATCTGTTTGCTAAAGCTTGAAACACCATATTTCGGGAAGTATTAAAGGGACATGAATTATTTTTTGGATATTAGATGCAGTTCAACGTCTCAGGGGGTTAACTCAATGATATTTAGGTACGAGACGTGCGGCAAATTGGGGTCAAGCTTTTACAAAGCTGACGGAGATTTCGGGTCGGGATTTTTTTACACTCTGGAGAATTCCGGTCAGGATTTTAGAAATTTCTGCAGATTTTTGTAAAGCACCAAGGAGAATTCAGGTCTATCCATTTTTTTTTTTTTATATCATAACAAATGTTGTTATTTTTGGATAATTTCGGGTATGTAATTTTAGGTCTCATGGATATTTTCGGGTCACAAATTCGATATAACGTGGATAATTTTGGGTAGGAGTTTCAAGTTCACCGACGCACATTTTTAATCATAAAAATTGAGTCAAAGTCACAAATGGCCGGGTTGCAAAGAATGGGCTCACACTTCCACGATGATCGGAGAGTTTAAGATACGATCAGACTAGTATAACCGGGGCAAATTGTTGGCGTTCCGGCTATATGGTATCAAGAAGGAAAACGTCCGTTCTTAAACTTTTATTTTAGCAGTCCGGAGAGACCGGACTTCGAATGTAAACTGAATAACAATATTAATTTCATCAATTAAATATAAGTATTAACAATAACAGATTAACATGCCGCTAAGTAACAACTGTCAACATAAAAACCAAAGTAAAACGTATAAACATGTAAAAGATAAGTTGCAATTAATGTCCATTTACAAACAACTTTATAAAATATAGATTGGAATAAAAGTGTTAATTAACAAAAACATGTATAAACGAAATAATTAATTTTAAGTCTTTGTCCAAATTACGACCATTCCATTGTGATAAACACTAGGTCCAAGTTTACGACATTGATATTAAATTAAACTAAATGAATATCTATGAAAACAGTTAAGATCCTTTTAGAAATATTTTTGAAATGTCCAATGTAAAATAGTCTGGTTATTCTAGTATCAATTTTACTGTGTGAACAACCAACAAACTTTTAAATTTTTTTACGGACAAACATTCAAATAATTCGACAATATTATGGAGGAAATTATAAACACAGGTCAACAATATTATGGAGGAAATTATAAACACAGGTCAACAATATTATGGAGGAAATTATAAACACAGGTCAACAATATTATGGAGGAAATTAAACACAGGTGAACATCTTTAATATATATGCACATTTTGATGGAAAAATGACTAGGTTCCCAAGTCTGAAAAATGGGGAAAATTATTCAAACAATTCCACAATAGCAGGTACACAACATCATATGTGTACATTCTTCCTGTGAAGTTTGATAAATCATGGTTGAAAACTGTAGGAGGAGTTGATGTTACAAAATGGGTACCGTATTTTCACATTTTGATGAAAAAATTACTAAGTTCCCAAGTCTGGAAAAATTGGAAAGAAATATTCAAACAATTCCATAATAGCAGGTGCACAACTTCAATATGTGCATGTACAATCTTCCTGTGAAGTTTGATAAATCTGAATTGAAAACTGTAGGAGGAGTTGATGACACAAAATGGGAACTGTGTTTTCGTGGGAAAAATTGTTCAAACAATTCCATAATAGCAGGTGCATAACTTCAATATGTGGACATTCTTCCTGTGAAGTTTGATAAATCTGGGTTGAAAACTGTAGGAGGGGTTGATTATACAAAATGGGTACCGTATTTTCACATTTTGATGAAAAAATTACTAAGTTCCCAAGTCTGGAAATATTGGAAAAAATTATTCAAACCATTCCATAATAGCAGGTGCACAATTTCAATATGCGTACAATCTTCCTGTTAAGTTTAATAAATCTGGGTTGAAAACTGTAGGAGCAGTTGTTGGCACAAGATTGGTACCCTATTTTCCCCGCTCGCCCACCCTACATCACCATACTATGACACGGATTTGCACTTCGTTCAATCCGGCCAATAATTAGTATTATATAATTCTAATATGACGCCCTGCATTCGCTATATAAATAAAACTATACGTAAACAACAATAAAATATAGTTAGCACTTGCGCAATGATGCCATTCAACATTTCCTTCATAACTTTCATTTGAGCAATATTCTTATGAAAATTTAAGCGTTAGCGTCGAATAAAAGCCTAATCTTATAATCTTAAAGCTAAAAACATAAATGTGTAATATTAAAATGTGATATTTTAATTGTCCGTGACCTTTTCCACAACATTGTTGTGGCTGTTCCAGCATACCCCCACGTAAAAGCACATTAGAATTGTCGTCTGCAATGGCCGCTGTAGGGAATACGCCGTTGAAAATTGGACTTAAAGTTGAACATGAGGGCAGTTACTACAAAATTATTAATTACTATAGACCCCAGAACTCTGTTAATCAATACATCATTGAGTCGTTGGATTCTGGGAAGTTGGAACAGCCACTTGATAATCACACATCTATACCGTATTTACCAGTATAAAAATTACCGTAATGTCCTATTAGAATCGAAATAATTTATTTCTGTCATATTTTATTGTTATTTACATATGGGTAGGCATTATATTCATGAGATTTAACCCCTCGCTATCGCTCGGGGTTAAATATTCATGAATATAATGCCTACCCATATGTAAATAACAATAAAATATGATTGTTATTTACATATGGGTAGGCATTATATTCATGAGATTTAACCCCTCGCTATCGCTCGGGGTTAAATATTCATGAATATAATGCCTACCCATATGTAAATAACAATAAAATATGACAGAAATAAATTATTTCTTAAATCAATTAACCGTTATTATGTCGAAATCGACGCAGCAGATTCCATTCAGAAACTACGCAGTGTAACGCAATGCGCGCCCTTTAAGTAATCTTGAACTTAATAATTTATCAAAGTAGGCATTAGAGAATTAATAGCTGACCCTATGTTTTGTTTAAACATACATCTTTTTTGAAATTAGTATTTTAAATAAGGTCTACTATCATAAGCCGTAAGTAGCTGTTGGTAAAAAAAGCAACTATAAAATTTACTTTCTATTTGCCTCGGGGGAGATGATAGGGGATATGCATGTTTTTCGTAGCTGGAGGATTAAGAATGGAATAAAATTTATCGATTTAAGTTAACAGCACTAAGTTAAGTGTTTTGGAGTGGAAAGTTCAAAGTTTTCGCAACGTCTGATTAAAACCATCGTCGGAAACCACGGCCGGTCGCGATTACGCTTTCCTTCCACTTACCGTAAGTAAGAGCGATCGGCTGTGGGTTTCCGACGACGGATTAAAACTGAGTCTAATTTACCTCATGAGGCTTCAAATATCGCCTGGTGACGGAGTGACCCGACGGTGGTAGGAGGGGATAAAGCTTTTTTTATTATTATTATAGTGGATGGTTACAAATTAAAAATTCTTTTCGATTTAAGGCATGGACTATTCATCTTTTGTCCGGGGGGGGGGGGGTGAGGGGGCATGGGTTTTTTCTGGGGTCGCAAAAAAAAAGAGAATGAGAAATTATTTTCAGGAGACCAGACATTGAACAATTTGGCCACCATTACTAAAAAATAACATAAAATCATCAAGAAATTGAATGGGGGGGGGGGGGGGGGCGTGAGCATAACCAGTCCGTGAGATCATCCAGCACATCAAGATGGATAAAACGCTATTTTGTATTTTACCGACGTACGATGTATATAAAGAAAATTAAGTTTTGGACGCATTTTAATATCATTTATTTATTTATTTATAATCATAGATATAAAATCCCTGATTATTACTATCATGTTAAATTGTTCTTGAACAAATAATATTTCAGGATTGAAGACACTACTAATAAAATTTACGATTTTTATGGGATTATTAATTGAATTAAAATGATGATACTGGTAATAAATTGCAAACAATTACTAAATCAATTAAACAATATACCTTAAGTCAGAAATCATTTGATTTTGGGAAAACGGGTGGGGGGGTATGAATTTAAAAAATTTGTTTTCCAAATGATAAAGAATTAAATTGTTACAACAATTGAAAGAAATAAATGTATCAACTGTTTCATTCAGTTTGTTACAAGCTTTAACCATATTTAATAGAGGAAAACATTGTTTGACTCAACAGAACAAAAAAAAAAAAAAAAAAGAATTGTCTCTCTGTCAAAGGCAAAAACAGTTTACCTCTGCAGTAAAAACAAAAGTCCCCTTCAGAAAATCAAGTTTTTGTGCTAGCGTCCTCTAGATTAAAAGAAAATTCAATTATAATTTACAGGTTGGCAATTCTCATGGCTCATATTGATCATATATACAATATTCTATCATTCTATGGTATTTTATTTGTAAACGGGGTAAAAATATGCAAAGGCTGGCAATTCTCATGATCTTTACAATATTCTGTCATTCTATGGTACTTTATATGTAAAGGGGGGTAAAAGATATGCACAGGCTGGTAATTCTCATGGCTCATATTGATCACGTCTACAATATTCTATCATTTTATGGTACTTTATTTGTAAACGGGATAAAAATATGCACAGGCTGGCAATTCTCATGATCTTTACAATATTCTGTAATTCTATGGTACTTTATATGTGAACGGGGTAAAAATATGCAGAGGCTGGCAATTCTCATTGCTCATATTGATCATATATACAATATTCTGTTATTCTATGGTACTTTATATGTAAACGGGGTAAAAATATGGAGAGGCTGGTAATTCTCATCATATGTACAATATTCTATCATTCTATGGTACTTTATATGTAAACGGGGTACAAATATGCACAGGCTGGTCATTGTCATGGCTCATATTAGTCATGATCTTTACAATATTCTGTAATTCTATGGTACTTTATACGTGAACGGGGTTAAAATATGCACAGGCTGGCAATTGCCATGGCTCATACTGATCATATATACAATATTCTATCATTCTATGGTACTTTATTTGTAAACGTGGTTAAAATATGCAGAGGCTGGCAATTCTCATGGCTCATACTGATCATATATAAAATATTCTGTCATTCTATGGTACTTTATATGTAAACGGGGTTAAAATATGCACAGGCTGGCAATTCTCATGGCTCATACTGATCATATAAAATTATACAATATTCTGTCATTCTGTGGTACTTTATATGTAAACGGGGTAAAAATATGCACAGGCTGGCAATTCTCATGGCTCATACTGATTATATATACAATATTCTGTCATTCTATGGTACTTTATATGTAAACGGGGTACAAATATGCACAGGCTGGCAATTCCCATGACTCATACTGATCATATATACAATATTCTATCATTGTTTGGTAGTTTATTTGTAAACGGGGTACAAATATGCACAGGCTGGTCATTCTCATGGCGCATATTGATCATATATACAATATTCTGGCTGCGCATAGTGAGCAAGGGAAATTAGTAGTTTTTTTATTTGAAAATTTGAAAAATTTGATCTTTGGTAACTGCTTGGTGACTTTTAAAAAAAATAATTCAATTCAACCAGTTGCTTACCGATGTTTAAATAGTTTGTTTCCAAGATAAATTCTACGACTGGTTGTAAATTTATGCCATGATTTAACCATTCGCTGTGGCTATGGCGAAATATAAAATGTGTACATTTTTTGTTTGGATTTTAGTTTTTCCGGATGAAGAAACGGTTTTGTAATACAAGTATTTCTTTTATTCTATCCAGTTACCGTATGTATAAAGAATTGATACTTTGTCAGAATTATGTTTTATAATTGTAATGTCTTGTTAATCCCTTAAATATTTCAAAATTTTCGACTGGGCTCAAATTTTACTGAGTGGAATACTCAATTAAATCATTTCAGATTCTCACAAGCAAATGTCGAGCAGTTATGTCTACCCGCCCGTAGAGGGTAAATGCATGGTTTGACTAGATAACGTCTACAATTTTCAAGCCAAAAAGGTTTTTTTTACTTATTGTACAAATATTGAATGAAGGTGTGCATACTTTAAGGATTTCTAATTTCATATTTTTTTTTATAAAATAATGAGTTGTTGAAAAGTCATTTTCTGGGTAAACTGGTGATAAGCATTCGGTTGTCTGGATATCTTCTCATACAACTTCAAACTAGAAAGTTTTTATTTTGCCGGGTGATCTTCACTTATTGAAGATTGTATATTAAAAGGATTTTTACTTTTCTCAATTTTTATCACAAAATTAGGGATTGTAAAACTAAGTTACTTTCTGGGGGTACTTCGTTTTTGTTATACCAGATAAGTCCTAGTACAGTTGTCAAGCGAAATTTTTTATTTATAACGGATATTTAGGATATTGGACGCTAAGGATTTGCACATTATGAAGATTTTGTTACATTTTATAACAAAACAACAGGCTGTTCAACATATTGTTTTTTATTTTATTTGCAGCTATATAGATGTATATATGTATCCCCGTGTGCAAAAAGGACAAACATGCCTAGGGAGCAAATAAAAAACGTAATCCATTGGACAGGCAAACCTGGGAAGACAAATGAACAACCAAAAGCACAGCACAACACATAAACACTGGAAACTAAAAAACAATGAACAACACGAACTCCTACAAAAACCGGAAAGGTAAGCAGTTCCTGCTCCGTATACGGCACCCGTCGTGAAGTTCAATAAAATCAATTCGGTGGAGGCACATGGAATGTTACGACAGTGGGAACAGGTCCAACACCATCTTAGATATTGAAACACTGTAACTGTCAAATAGTCACAATCTTATACACTGGAACACTGTAACGGTCAAATAGAACCCCATTGTGCCCACACATGAAAGCATGATGGACTCCAAGTCCCCGAGGGTGTCACCAGCTTGAAATGATGCTTTAAAATTCTCTGTTATGTTAAACTCTGCGAACACAAAGGACTATAGCTCTGTCTTTAGATGGCTTTGGCTTTACTCTTCTATGTCGTTTTTGTTATAAAATGCATTTTAAACTTTTAAAACCTCGTGCATACACATTTTCAATTGGTAAGAAAGAAAGTATATGAAGATGTGGCCATCGGAAACTTGCCAATGAAGGTATATATTTTTTATTTATAAACAAGTGAACAAAAATATCACAATATTTTTTTTCAATTATTATTGATAAGTCATACATTTTCATGATTTTAAACAGCTAGTTAATAAAGGGATCATAGAATGGGCTTTTGTCATATTGGTCCAGTATTATGTCCTCGGACAGGTCGCATTGGGCCTCGGACAGCTGCATTTGGCCTTGGCCAAATATAGCTATCCTTGGGCCAATACGACTGTCCTTTGACATAATACAGGACCAATATTAAAAAGCCCATTCAATAACCCTATAGTATAAATTTACTATATCTAATATTAGTATCTTTGGATTGTTATTTTGACAAGAATCAAACATGTCGTGACCTGAGTTAATCATATTTATTATATTAATTAGTCAGTCAATTGTACATCTTGAAACTTTAAGGGATTATCTTTTGTTTAATTAAAATTTCATAAGTTAATCAGATTAATTCTCACATGCCATGTCATATTTATATACTCTGGATTTTCCTTTAAATACTGTTAAAAATTTTATGAAGTCAGTCAGCTTTTGGTCAAAGTAACCTCATGCTACTCATGTCAATAACACTGGCCATTTAGGACTGTCCACAAGTCTACCAGTAGACTTTGTAGTACAGAGACAAAAGTTATCTCTGACTCATGTTTATCTTCGGCATTTGTTTTGATATAAAATGGAATTTCTTAATAATAATTTTTTCATTAATGTGGAATTTATAGTTAAAAGTGAAACATCTGTTTTTAAATTCATCATCATTTATTAATATTTTGATTTTTGAAACCTAGTAATTTTATTATATAATAGTTTAACTTATAAAGAACTTGTCCTAATTTAGTATTTTATATTTAGGTTGGTATCTTGGTTCAGTTATCATTATTGTTATTTGGTTTTATTTGTAAAAGTAATTTTTATTCAAAATTGATCAGAATCGTTATTGTTAAATAAATTATAGAAAACTTCATTGCCTTTTAGCTATGCCAATTAAATTCTACTTCTAACTAGAGGCCATCAAGAGCCTGTATCGCTCACCTGGATTTAACTTTTCACCTTGAGCAGACCTAAAAATTTAAGTGTTGCAGTCAATTTGGCTGTTTCTATAGGATTCTATGTTAAACTAATTTTAAGCTGTGGCAGTCATCTTGGTTGACAGTCCAGGTCAACGGATATATTTCTCAAAGAGAACCATCTAAGGACCATTTCTGCTAAGTCTTGTTCCAACTGGCTAAACGGTTTCAGACAAGATTTTTAAATGAATTTTCCTATAGGGTCCAATATTTAACAAAGTTCGGTGTAGCAGCCATCTTGGTTGACAATCCGGGTAATCGGACACATTTCTGAAAGAGGACCTCCTAAGGACCAATGCTATCAAGTCTGGCTCCAATATGTCAAGTGGTTTCAGACGAGAAGATTTTTCAATGAATTTTTCCAAGGGGCCCTATGTTAAACTAAGTTCGGGTGTGGCGGCCATCTTGGTTTACAGTCTGAATTCTGAAAGAGGACCATCTAAGGACCATTGCTACCAAGTCTAATTCTAATTGGCTCAGTGGTTTCAGACGAGAAGATTTTTGAGTGAATTTCCCATAGGGTCCTATGTTAAACTAAGTTAGGCTGTAGCGGCCATCTTGGTTCACAGTCCACGAAATCAGACAAATTTCTGAAAGAGGAACTCCTAAGGACCAATGCTGCCAAGTCCTGCTCCAATATGTCAACTCGTTTCAGACGAAGATTTTTCAATGAATTTTCCTATAGGGCCCTATGTTAAACTAAGTTCGGTTGTGGTTGACCGTCCAGGTCATCGGACACACCTCTGTAAGAGGACCATCTAAGGACCATTTCTGCCAAGTCTGGTTCCAATCGGTCAAGTGGTTTAAGACAAGAAGATTTTTCTCTGAATTTTCCCATAGGGCTCTATGTTAAACTAAGTTCGGCTGTGGCGGCCATCTTGGTTAACAGTCCGGGTCATTGGACATATTTCTGAAAGAGAACCTCCCAAGAACCATTACTGCCAACTTTGGTTCCAACTGGCCTTGTAGTTCCATATAAGAAGATTTTTGAAATTCACCCCCCCCCTTTTTCTATTTTGAATAATAGCAGCCATGTCGGTTGGAAGTCAGGTATAACAGACATAATTTTGGAAGGGGACCACCCAAGGACCATTCCACCAAAGTGTGGTCTCAATTGGCCCAGTGGTTTGAGAGGAAAAGATCTTTAAAGTAAAGTTTACGCTGGATGCCGTCTTTAAAGGGCAAAAAATCCTATAAGGGGTCAATCAATGATTTTGGTCATGTTGACTTATTTGTAGATCTTACTTTGTTGAACATTTTTGTGTTTACAATTTGTCTTTATCTATAATACTATTCAAGATAATAACCTAAAACTGCAAAATTTCCTTAAAATTAACAATTCAGGGGCAATAACCCAACAAAGGGTTGACCGATTCATCTGAAAATTTCATGTTTTGGTTGGCAGGTAGGGTCATCGGACATATTTTTTAAACTAGATACCCTAATGATGCTTGTGGCCAAGTTTGGTTCAATTTGGCCCAGTAGTTTCAGAGGAGATTTTTGTAAAAGATAACAGACGACGGATGCCAAGTGATGAGAATAGTTCACTTGACCCTTTGGGTCAGGTGAGCTAAAAATACAGGAGACTCCATGAAATAGGATTTCTGATATAGGAATATATCAAGAAATGGGATATAATATCAAACAAAGAAGGGAAAATAACTCCAAGATGGGTATTCAGATTTATTACAAAATTAGAGGGTATGTAGATCTTGACATGCTGAACATTTTGACAGTTAAAACTTAACCTCTTTCTCTAATACTTTTTGAAAAATAAGACGAAATATATCAATTTTTTGGAAAATTTGATAAACTAGAGGCCCTCAAGAGCCTGTATCGCTCACCTGGATTTAACTTTTCACCTTGAGCAAGACTAAAAATTTAAGTGTTACAGTCAATGTGGCTGGTTTTTCTATAGGGTTCTATGTTAAACAAAGTTCAGCTGTGGCAGTCTTCTTGGTTGACAGTCCAGGTCAATGGACACATTTCTAAAAGAGAACCATCTAAGGACCATTTCTGCTAAGTATTGTTGATTTATAATAATTTTATTTGTATTAAACAAAAGGGATTGGACACAAGTTTTTCCAACTTATGAAGTCCTCTCCCAAATAATATGAGTAACAATTAGTAAAATCATGTAACAACATATAAAGAAAATAGCATGCATATACAAACAATCTTAACATATTGGCAAATTGAACCGCTATTTAACATTTAACATATGGTAGACTACCAAGCTAGTAATAACATCTGAAAGATAAGGATAGGATGGGTGGGTGATATCTTACGTGAAGGAGGCGTGTTTACCTGAACAAAAAAGTATACTCATACAAACAAAAATCGTTTGGAACCCTTGATAAACTTGTTGGAAAATAAATACATTCTCTTCAAATGTTAAGTTGGAACAACCTTTAGTTAATGTTTCAATATTTATTTCCACTGGTAAAAAATTTAATGATCGAAATAAAGTGTTTCGTATATTCTGATATAGTGGGCAATGTAAGAAAAAATGGTAGATGTCCTCATGTGGAGCACCACATCTACAAGAAGGATCAGAAATTATATTTACTCTAAATAAATCATAATTTAGAAAGGAGGAAAAACAGTGAAGTTGTGTTAGGCAGATGTTAAGTTTCCTTGAACCATAAGCGTAGTGTCTTGGTACTGTGCGAGCATTAGAATTTCTTCCTTTCATTGCCCGTTTCAATTTGGATATTGTATCGAGGTTACGTAGTTTCATCAAGTTTATTCCATTCTTGGATAGTAGAGGGAACGAAAGATTCACTAGTTAGTGTAAGTCTACAACTAGAGGTTCACCAGAGCCTGTATCGCTCAGCTGGAGTCTGATTTTCATTGGACAATTAATCAACTATTTGACCAAGTTTGTTGCAATTGGTTCAATTGTTCAGGGAAAATTTGTTGAAGATTTATTTTTCATAAGGTTTTATGTTAAAATATGTTCCCTGATGGTGGTAGTCCTGGTTGGAGTGCTGACATGCTGGACAGTATTCTTCAAGGGACAAAAAAGGGCAATATCTCCTAAATGGGTTTTGGGATTTCCTTTAAAATTTCAGGGTATGTAGATCTCAACATGGCAAACATTTTTCAAATTTACATTTCACTTCTATCTCAAATAGTTTTGGAGATAAATGGCGAAAAATGTTAAAGTTTGAAAATTTGACGAAAAAAGGGCAATAAGTCCTAAATGGTTTTTGGGATTTCTTTCACAATTTCAGGGTAGGCAGATCTTGTCATGCTGATCAATTTTACCCCATGTCAGATTTTTGATATCTGTAACGGTTTTTAAGTTATAAGCCAAAAACAACACATGCACCCCTATATTCTATTTTTAGCTACGACAGCCCTGTTTTATGTCAGATCAAAATAAATTGAGGATCGTTTGTAGAGGACATGTCATAGATCATTCCTATTAAGTTTCAAAGGAGAAGATTTTTGAAAATCAGCCAATCAGAAACAAGAATTGCCTCTGGTGGCCATGTTTCTTGACCAATCAGAACTAAATGAGGAAACTTTGTTGAGGACCTTCCATACACCACTCATGCAAAGTTTGGTTGGAATTGGCCAAATGGTTCCTGAGGAGAAGATGTTTGAATGAAAAGCGGACGATGGACGCCAAGTGATGGCAAAAGCTCACCCTGGCAATAGCCAGGTGAGCTAAAAAGGGCAATAACTCCAAGATGGGTAATCATATTTACTTCTAAGTTAGAGGATATGTAGATCTTGACATGCTGAACATAATTGCAATTTAAACTTAACTTCTATCTCTTATAGTTAATGAAATATAAGGCAAAATATATTAAAATGTTGAAAATTTGACAAAGGGCAATAACTCCAAGATGGGTATTCTGATTTATAACAAAATTAGAGGGTATGTTGATCTTGACATGCTGAACATTTTTGCAATAAAACTTAACCTCTATCTCTAATACTTTTCAAAATATAAGACAAAATGTATAAAAAAATTAGAAAATTTCACAAAAAAGGGCAATTGCAGGGTAGGTACATCTTGTCGTGTTGATCATTTTTACCCCATGTCAGATTTTCGATATCTGTACTGGTTTTTGAGTTATTAACCAAAAACAGCAATTTACCCCTATGTTCTATATATAGTAACAGCGGCCATGTTGTTTGGTCCTTGGACTCATCAGACATAATTTTGAAACTGGGTACCCTGATGATGATTCAGACCAAGCTTGGTTCATATTGGCCCAGCAGTTTCAGAGAAGATTTTTTAAAAAGTTTAGGACAGACGACAGACAGACGGACGGACGCTGACGGACGCCAAGTGATGACAATAGCTTTTGGGTCAGGTGAGCTAATAATGGATGGACCCCCTGTTCCATTGGTTAAAAAATATGAATTAGTTACCCTTATCTAGTAAGACCCTGAACCTTGATGACAAATAAAACACAAACTTAATACTAGATACCCTAAGGATCTTTTAGCCTAAGTTTGGTCCCAATCGGACCAGTGGTTTCAGGAGAGATCTTTAAAGGAAAAGTTTAGGTCAGGTAAATTTCCTTCAAATGCCATACTACTGCTTCATGCACAGATCTCGGTTAAAAGCTGTACAAGGAGTTAATTACACAAAATTGGCACATCCCATACACAGCTGTGCAAAAAATGTCTAAGTTCCACAGATCTGGGTTAAAGGTTTTCGGAGCAGATGATTACAATATTGGTACCCTCTATACATAATGGTCGCAAAAAATGACTAAGTTCTACAACATGGAAAATCTGAAAAAAATTCTTCAAATCACATAATACTCCTTTATGCACATCTGCAGGAGGAGTTGAATACACAAAATAGGTTCCCTATTTTCCCCACCCCTTCTGCCATTCACCTTAATATGAGTCAGATTTTACAACGTGCAACATCTCCTACTAGAGGCTCCCAGGAGCCTGTATCGCTCACCTGGACTTTGTGCATCTTGAATGGCAGCCTGGAACATTGCTGTCAAGTTCCAATCGGCTCACTGGTTTCAAACAAGAAGATCTTTCAGATTAGGTACTATAATAAACTATGTTTGACTCTGGCAGCCATATTCAATGGGGGCCGGGGTAATCGGAAAAATTTCTGAAAGAGGATTACTTAAGGACCATTGCTGCCAAGTTTTGTTCCAATTAGCCGAGTGGTTTGAGACAAGAAGATCTTTAAGTACATTCCTCATATGGTCCTATGTTAAACTATGTTTGGCTCTTGCCTCCATCTGGATGTCATGGTGGGTTCATCGGATACAATTCTGAAAGAGAACCATCTAAAGACCATTGCTTCCAATTGACCAAGTGGTTTCAGATAAGAAGATCTTTAAGTACATTCCCCATAGGGTCTTATGTTAAACGATGATCATCTCTTGCTTACAACTGGGATGGCGGGTGAGGTCACCAAATATATTAGGGGATGACCATTTGATATTCTGGTGGGGGCCAGGAGGATTTTGAAAATAAATAACTCAGCCTTGATAATAACAAAAATAAATGGTTTGTTCTGTGGTAGTTTGAAAATAAATAACCTCACCTACAATGTATTGAAAATAAATAACTCGGCAGGTCTTTTAAACCATTTTATAAATGCATGTTTTAAAGCATGAGATGGCGCCAGATTCTACCAAAATTGGTCTTTTTTCATATTTTTTTCGGGAAAAACTTCCCAAATCTTTTAATAATATATAAACTACACCATATATAAATATTAATGTTTTTGAAATGTCTGAAAATGTGTTTCATTTCACTTGAGGTATATTGTCTCATGAACATTTACCTCACTTTAATACCTTTTCCCATTTTAACCTATATTGTTTTTTGTACGTATGCAATATATGCAGTTTTGAATTCAGAAGATTCACTTCCAGAGGATGATGATTAATTTCGATTAAATGGTACATAATGTATTTCATCTCATTGAATTTATAAAATGTAAGTATAAACTTGTTATACTGGTATATACCAATGGAAAATACTGGTATATTTAACTTAAACTTCAGAAATATATATCTGCATTCCATTTTCATGGGCGGGTCCAGGTGAGGGCATAATGGGCGTACGCCCCCCCCCCCCCCCCTTTCAAAAAAAAACAAAAAATTATCGTAATCTGCTTATATTGTATTGAATATGGCAATTTATCATATTCCTTAATTCAACACATAATCTGATTTCTTTAAAAGACTATTGAAATGTTAAGTAACGCCTTATACCCTAGAATTTGGAATTTCTCGTTATTGGTCTACTGCTGTTAAGATCCATCCAATCATTTTAATATACCATAGACAATTAATGGAGAGAATTCGGCATAAAAAATATCAAACTCTGACACTTTAACTATAAAATATACATGTTCCAAGTCAGGAACCGTTACATTAGTGCATTTCACAATTATTTTATATTTTTTAGCAAAAAAAAAGCCCAAAAAATTTTTATTATACGCCTCCCCTTTCAAATATCCTGGAAACGCCCCTGATTTTCCTTTCTCCTTTACTTTAAACAGAGCAATGCACAATACAACATGAATGTACAAGCATGCATTATAAACATTGCATATTTCTATTTGCACCTACAATTCAGTTTCTTGATTTGGCAGTTATGAACTGGGTGCACAGATTTATGGCAGTGGTGGCCATTTTTGTGCTAGCATCAAACACAATAACAAATGGTATCTTTATGATGGTCTTAAAGAATACCACAGTGCTGGACAGGGACTGAGACTGCTAGGTGGAACAGCGAAAATTTCGAAAAGATACAACCTTGACTATATTATTTATTTAAGAATAAAAACATGAATTTAAAAATTGTTTATTTTCAAATATTATAAATATAATTGTGAAAATAAATAATCAGTCCCTTGTTTTACTGAAAATGAAAAATCATGCTTCAACGGTGCAGAAAATAAATAATCTGTCTTTATTTTCCACAAAAATAAATAACCCATCCAAAACAAATCCTCCTGCCACCCCCACCCCCCCCCCCCCCCCCAGAATATCAAATGGTTGTTCCCTTACTGAAAAAGGACCAATTAAGGACCATTTCTGCCAATTTTTGCTCCAATTGGCCAAGTGGTTTAGGACAAGAAGATCTTATGTTAAACCATGTTCGGCTCTGGCAGCCATCTTGGATGACAAGTAGGGTAATCTGATATAATTCTGAAAGAGGACCACCTAAGGATCATTGCTGCCAACTTTTGTTCCAATTGTCCCAGTGGTTTCAGAGGAGAAGATATTTAAAGGATGATGCACACCAAATGATGGGAATACCTCACATGGCCTTTTAGGCCAGGTGAGCTAAAAACGTGATGTCATGTATGAAGCATATATTTTGTATGTCAATAAACAGCTAGCTATTCTTTGATAAACAAGAGCCTCAAGAGAATTGAGCCTGTATAGCTCACCTGTATAGCTCACCTGACAGCCCCACAATCAATCCATTTTATTTCAAGTGAAAATGGTATGGATCTTCCATAGATGTTTCATATGAAGTATCAGTTAATTTAGCTATATGGTTTCAGAGGAGGAGATTTTTGACCAATCCAAAATAAGAATTCATCATAGCTGCCATATTAGCTGTCCGAATGGGACTAAATATGCAAACTTTACAAAGGTCCTTCCACAGATGCTTCATACCAAGTTACAGCTCATTTGGCTTTGGGTATAGAAAATTTTATTTTTGAAATTTTGACCAATCAGAAATAAGAATTCATCATGGCAGTCATAAAAATTCTTTGACCGGATGGACGGACGGAAAACGGAAGTCAAGTGATGACAAAAGCTCACATGGCCGTTTGGGCCAGGTGAGCTGAAAAAACTATTTTCTTAAATTGCAAAATTTGATATTGATAGTTGATACCAAATTTCATCCAAAAAAAAAAACAATAAAAAAGGTAAACTATGTGTAGTTTCGTTGTGAAATTTGATTTTTTTTTTCTCCTAGCCAATGTAATGGTAAGTCTCAAAGTCTTCTTACTTTCCCATCTGTGTATCAGTATAATTTTTAAGACAATATAAAGACATAGTCCTACAATCAATTTTTAAAAAATACATTTTTAGAATCCAATGACTTTTAAGAAATTCAAATTCTTTATTGGTTTGAAATCCAAAATAAATGAATTATCACCAAAGACAACACAAGCAAAAACATAGACAAATATCAAAAAGATAAAAATTCATACATGTAAAAGGTCTACCTTTCTAAGGAGGTGTCCAAACAGAAGATAACTTCTATGTACTTGTACATGTCAATCTCATATGGGGATAATAATGATTCTTTTAAGCTACTATTTATACATATCATACATGTTGTACACCCCAGATATACATATTTCACATATATCAAGATCACTAATAGTAAAACTTAGAATTAGCGATCATAATTTATGAATAGAAAAAGGCAGGCATTTAAAGATACCTAGAGAGGATAGAAAATGTAAAGTTTGCAATAGCTTAGATAATGAATGCCATTTCCTTTTAGAATGCAAAATAAACTCTTGTATTAGAAATAAATATTTAACAGAAATTATAAATGAAAATCCAGGGTTTGATGATTTAAGTATAATTAAGAAATTAAGCTTTATATTAAACCCATCAACACCATCACAAGTAAATAGACTTGGTTCCTTTATAAAAAGGTCATTAGAACTGAGGACGGGGGAATGCTGATTTACTTGTGTATATACAATTATAATGTTTTTTTTTATTTACTTGTATTATATGTCACAAACATTTTATGTTTATATGACAATAAACATTTGAATTTGAATTTGAATTTGAACTAATAATAAATTTAAATTTGCCATAATCATTCACATTGACTTAGGTAAAGCACTAATAATGTAAAAATATGGTTCTTCCTTTTTGCTACTGATTTCGAAAGCTAAAAAGTTTTATTCCAATCAGCCAGAGAAATTTCAAGATACCGGTAACTTCCAATTTAAGTAAAAGAGTCCTTGGACCTACCATCCCCAAAATCATAAGATTCTTTCAATTCCCTTTTATATAAGTTTTGTTTTAATACAGCAATACAAATGCAAAATACAATTCTGAAACATTAAGTGATGAAAAAAACTCAAATTGACTTTTTGAGGGAGAATGTTTCACAAACTTCAATCTGCGCATATATTCATTTGTAAAACATTATATTTCATGAAGTAAAATTCAATTTATTACAATTTGGCCAATAAATTATGTTTGAAGCACCCTTAAATTTGAAGAAATTGTGTATAACATTCTTTCTTTGCAATCACTGCAGAACCTACAATTGCACTGTCAAAGTTCAATTCCATCTTAAATTTAGTTTCTGATGATTTTTTACCATAAAATGATTCCATTCCATCCTTTGCCAATTTAGTTTCTGATGATTTTTTACCATAAAATGATTCCATTCCATCCTTTGCCAATTTAAGAAGTCTTTTGTTCTTTGATTCCTTCATCATTTCAAAGAACAGTTTAAGTAGTTCAAATTTTCCTAAATACACAGCTATATCCATTGGAGAAGATCCTAACAAATTTGGTTCTTTCAACATTTTTTTGTTCTCTTTTGGAAGCATATCACATTGTTTAAATACACAACATGCTTCCTCTTCCCTGAATAATGTCAGGTAGTGAAAAATTGTGTTTCCATATTTGTCCAATGGTATTCCTAAGTCACCAAGAAAGTCTTTGTTTTCTAAACGGTCGTGAAATATTTTTAAAATTTCATCAAATGTTGCATTCTTTCCTACATCTTCCATGTATCTGCTTTTAGCTGCCACAATTAAACCATACAGTATTATTAAATTTGGAAGTTCTTGGCAATTATATATCCACTGATCTCTTCCATAATTTGTCAGATTGTCTAACAAGTCAATTAATTGCATGGAGGAAATGAATTGCACTGGAGCTGTTGTTTTTTCACATGTTTGTAAACTCAAACTAGATTCTTTATCTTTTTTGAATGACAACTTTGATGACAATTTCTTTTTCATCTGCTTATCTTCTGAAGACTGAGTATTGCATTTATGGTAAGAGATTGCTGGCAAATGACCACATAGACGCTTCCAAAAAACAGGGTCACGTGGTTTTATGAAACAGTTGTACATATATTTATAAATATCTTTTGATCTTGTATTAGTTGTATTTTCACAATGACATGCTTCACGAACCAATCTTTCACATAATATATGATAGATTTTACTGTTTCTCTCAACAGGAACTTTTAGCACTAATTCCTCTTCATCCACATCATACTTAAAACCTCTAATAAACTCCATAATACCATTTAAAGAACCCTCCTCGATCAAGTAATCTATGAAATATTCTGAAGATATAAAGACTGCTTTCAATATGTATGGATGAATGAAACAATAAACATCTCTTTCACATGTTAAATATGTTCCAGTTAAACTTTCTGTTGCTTTCTTAATGTCAGGAATCATACTGCTATCTGTTTTGACAACCATATTGAATAATGTCTTCTGTATTCCGGTCATTTGTTTGTTGTCAATATTATATATATCAATTTGATGATCTTTGTGTATTGTAATATATACAAGAACACAATATTTATACTTCAATTCTAAAGATGCCGAATTTTTTGCAGATTCATATAATGTTTTCATATCTTCTACAAGGCTCTTTGGGGGGTTTGTGAAATACTTTTCACCTAAATGCAACTTCTTCCTGTCAGCACAAAACTGTGCCACTGCAAGAGGAAAACCTTGAAATGGTTCTGTGTCAATAATTTGTTTTACTGAATCTGTATCAAGTTTTACCTGGATTTTCTTGTCATTTATTACTTCTTTGTCTCTGAAATTGCTGTCTATTGATGATGTTTCCTGTATTCCATGTAATTCCATATAAACTTTAAGAATTTTTTCTTTCTCCTCCTTTGTTATACATCTATCCATATCAATAATCATGTCTTCTCTGAACAAGTTTTTATTCAGTAGACAAGATTTTAAAGTATTTAACTGAACCTTGTTACATGTTATGATTATCCTTCTTGATTGTTGGCCTAAAAAACTGTGTAATAACTGTAGTAACTGATCGGGATCCATTTTATCATCGGGGTCGTTATCTACAATTAGTAAACATTCTAAATCATATAAATCTTCTATTCTTCTTGTTATATCTACCTTGTAAGGTAGAAAGTCATCTTCTTCACACATTTTAGAAAGTTCTAAACACATCTTAGTTTTCCCTGTGCCTTTTCTACCAGTTAATATAACCATACCATGACTTTCTAATATTATCTTAGCTTTGTCTGCTTTGGATAAGTGTACATGTTCCCTGTCTTCTCTGTGCTGTGATATTTCTTGGTAGGTTTTCTCTGAAATAATGAAAAAATGTTTGAAGATAATAAAGAACAAAATATTGCATAAACCATTCTTGGGCTGATTAATTTTCTCGTAAGTTACAATTCAGTTTTTCTTTAAAATAATTTAGAAATAATTCATTTTGGCTTCAAAATATACTGATTTTACCAGAGTTATGCCCTGTATGCCAAATATTTTGCCATGAGCAATAGGCCTTTTATTCCAAATATTTTACCATGAGCAAAAGGCCCTTTATGCCAAATATTTTGCCATGAGCAATAGGACCTTTATGCCAAATATTTTGCCACGAGCAATAAGCTATTTTGAAGCCACCCAGGGCTTCCAAAATTTCCTGACGACAGCCGGACATTTTTGACGGTCAATGATCAGCTGGATACTTAAATGTAACTGACAGCCCGTGAGAGGATGCATAAATTGATATATGTGTCTAAATAATTAGTAGTGTTATATGCAATAAAATTATTTATAACTGTTTTGTTTTCATTCTAAAAATAAATTAAATATTATCCTCGGTATTGTGTCATTTTTCTGTGTATCGTAATACAGTAACCATCATTGCATCAATCAGCTTCAGTACCTGACTGTTCTCATGTTTTTGTTTCTGTTTATATAATTTATCTTCTCTCTGTGAGTACTTAACACTTTGTAAATTAAGGCCATCTTATTTGAAACTGTTGATGTTGGCTTAAATTGCAGTACAACTTGATCATCAATACACGTGATACTTTTCTTTTTGTGTATTGATTACCTGACCACATGATTTTTACAACTGATGCGGTATTTATAGATAACATTGAGGAGACCCAACGAAGGATATTGTTTTAAACCATGTAAAATCTAGTGAACAGTGATAACATTTTTATTTGTACAATTTCCCAACCTGATTTAGAAAATATTTCCCAACCTGATTTAGAAAATAAGGAATAAATAAAAACATACTCAGTTGATAAATAATTTACCGGTAATGAATAACAACATGATAATTTATGTAAGCATATAACAACAATAAAATATCAGAGGAGCACATGCAATGTTGACAAACACAAGCAATAAATATTACAATGAGCACATTGAAAAGAAGCACAGATCACAGCACAAGATTAGAGTTCATTGAGTCTAATTTAAGATTTTACATTCATGAGCTTGCTAAATGCATGTGTTAAAAAGGATGTTGTTCCATAAACGCTTACATGTTTGACCTCGTTTACCTGATCACCTTTATGTACATTGTTACCGGTGTGCATCACTAATTCTATTGATAAAGACAAGCTAAGGACACCTCATCAAAGGTAACAAACCTGTAATCAGTGAATGATTTATGGCTTCAATATAACTTATTAAAGGGATAATTGTTTGACAGCTTGTTGTTATTTTAATAACGCGTTTTTTCTACTTTTTATTGATGTACAACGGACATTTTTATCGATCGATAGTTGGTAAAAATTGAAATGACCGTTTTATGAAAGTGGCAAACCAATTCTATTTGACCGTTTGAGGCTGACAGCAGCCGGACTTTTTATGAAAGTTTCGGTCAAGTCCGGAATATATGACAGTTTGGAAGCCTTGAAGCCACCATGAATTATTTCTATACTAATAGGACAGTTTCTACGACATTTGGAAACGCCGGAACATAGGTATTCAGACACAAAGACACCATTATACAACGCAAGTTATAGTATGACGTCATTAAACCTCATTTGATGGACCTGAATTTGATTGGTTTTGGAGTTTGGAAAAAGAAACCTTATCCTCTTGATAGGGCAACAATCTTACCAAAAAAAATTTCAATTACAATTGACACAATGTTGTATGATTTTGTTTATTTGAATTTAAGGAATGTAAAGTATTTTACTTTGACTTTGAAAGTAGACAATTAAACATTATTGGTGGTTAAAAATACCATCAAGTATCATTCAATTCTTTTAAAGCATTGTTTTTATACAGACATGACTTGCAGAGACAGAAAGACCAGTGGTTTCAGACAAGACGAAAATGTGAAATGTGGACAGACGACAGATCAAAGTGATGGAAAAAGCTCACATGGCATTTTAGGCCAGGTGAGCTAAAAAGTGATTCCTATACACTGTACAAAATATTATCTAACTGATTATTATTTTTTAAGTAACAGTGGTCATATTGGTCCAAGGTCTAGACCTCTCAAGAGCCTGTAAATCAATCACCTGGATTAAAATTGTCACCTTAAGCAGGACTAAAAATTTAAGTGTAGAAGTCAATTTATAGGGTTTGAATGTTAAACTAAGTTCAACTGTGGTAGCCATGTTGGTTGACAGTCCAGGTGAATTGACACCTTTCTAAAAGAGAACCATCTAATGGCCATTACTGCCAAGTCTTGTTCCAACTGGATCAGTGGTTTCAGATAAGAAGATTTTTAAATGAATTTTCCCATAGGACTATGTTTGGCTATGGCAGCCATCTTGGTTGACAGTCTGGGTCATCAGACACATTTCTGAAAGAGGACCTCAAAGGACCATTGCTGCCATGTCTGGTTCCAATTGGCCAAGAGGTATTAGACAAGAACATTTTTAAATGAATTTTCCCATAGGGTCCCATGTTAAACTAAGTTTTGATGTGACAGCCATATTGGTTGACAGTCTGGGTCATTAGACACATTTCTCAAAGAGGACCATCTAAAGAGCAATGCTGCAAAGTTTGGTCCCAACTGACTCAGTGTTTTCAGACAAGAAGATTTTTAAATGAATTTCCCATAAGGTCATATGTTAAACTAAGTTTGGCTGTGGCAGCCACCTTAGTTGACAATCCAAGTGACTGGACACAATTCTGAAACGGGACAATCTAAGGACCATTGCTGCCATGTTTAGTTCCAATTGGCTCAGTGGTTTCAGACAAGATTTTTAAATGAATTTTTCCATAGGGTCCTATGTTAAACTAAGTTTAGCTGTCTTGGTTAACAATCCAGGAAGAGAACCATCTAAGGACCATTTGATGCCAAATCTGGTTACATTGAAAAATATTTTTTTAATTCATCTCTCCTTTTTTCTACTTTTAGTCACAGCAGCCATGTCATTTGGAAGTCGGGGATGCTGGACATAATTTTGGAAGAGGGCCAGACAAGGACCATTCCTCCAAAGTTTATCCGAAATGGCCCAGTGGTTTCAGAGGAGAAGATCTTTAAAGATCTCCTAAGGAACATTCATGCCATGTTTGCTTCCAATCCATTCCTTGGTTCTCTAGAAGAAAATATTTGTATGTATTTCCCATAGGGTTCTATGTTAAACTAAGTTCCCAGCTGGCGGCCATCTTGGATGATGGATCCGCAACAAAGTAACAACACTTGGCTAGCACATCATAAGGAACATTCATGCCATGTTCGGTTTCAATCCATTCAGCGTTTCTCTAGAAGAAGATTTTTGCATGTATTTCAAATAGGGTCCTATGTTAAACTAAGTCCCCCGCTGTCCCCCGCTGTCAGCCATGTTGGATGACGGATCGGCAACAAAGTAACAACACTTGGTCAACAGCTGTAATAAAATAGTTTAAAAACCAGAAAACCAGTGTTTGTCGGCAAATTGCCCAACCCGTAACGAATTCTAAGTTAAACAATTTGGATATGAACAAATTTACATGCAAGACAAATTCCCCGGGTTTTAAAAATAGTCTGACCTGGATTTAAGTAAATAAGTCGCGAATATCATCGCTCTGTGACTTCGCACTAAAATAGAGGTTAAATAAATTAATTCTCAGTTAAGTATAAATAGTTTCACAAAAAGGTCAGGAGATCAAGTCTCTGGGAAAAATCCAAACAGCCTTACCAAAAGATGTTTTCAAAAGTGTCGAGGACAACATGACGTCATGTTCACCCAAATATTTCCACGGAATAAATACTAAGAACGATAACTCAAACATTACAGATCACGATCTAGATTGCCGCACTTTTCTTAAACTACATGATATAAAACATTTAATCCCTTGCATAGTAAGTTTGGACAATATAAGCAAATAATCTTTCAACAGATTTAAAAGAAAGCTTGTCAAATATATTAAATTCCCGAAAATACTACGAAGCAATGAAATTTATACAACACCATGTTTGGTTTGAATCCATTCAGTGCTTCTCTAGAAGAAGTTCAAAATGTGATATGTTGACAGGAGGACGACGGACGGACAATGGATGAAAAGTAATGGCAATAGCTCACTTGACCCTAACTAGAGGCTCTCTAGAGCCTGTATCGCTCACATGGATTTAGCTTTTCACCTTGAGCAGGACTAAACATTTAAGTGTTGCAGTCAATTTGGCTGGTTTTTCTATGGGGTTCTATGTTAAACAAAGTTCCGCTCTTACAGCCATCTTGGTTGAAAGTCCAGGTCAACAAACACATTTCTAAAAAAGAACCATCTAAGGACTGTTATTGCTAAGTCTTGTTCCAACTGGCTAAGTGGATTCAGACAAGAAGATTTTTAAATGAATTTTCCTATAGGGTCCTATATTAAACTAAGTTCGGCTGTGGTGGCCATCTTGGTTGACAATCCAGATGATCGGACACATTTCTGAAAGACGACCATCTGAGGACCCATGCTGCCAACTTTAGTTCCAATTGGCTGAGTAGTTTCAGATGGGAAGATTTTTTATGTTAAACTAAGTTCGGCTGTGGCGGCCATCTTGGTTCACAGTCCATGAAATCGGACATATTTCTGAAAGAGGACGTCCTAAGGACCATCGCTACAAAGTCTGGTTCCAATTGGTAAAGTGGTTTCAGACAAGAAGATTTTTCAATGAATTTTCCCATAAGGCCCTATGTTAAACTAAGTTCGGGTGTGGCGGCCATCTTGGTTGACAGTCCGGGTCATAAGACATAATTCTGAAAGAGGACCATCTAAGGACCATTGCTACCAAGTCTAGTTCTAATTGGCTAAGTCAGGTTTCAGACAAGAAGATTTTTGAGTGAAATTCCCGTAGAATCCTATGTAAAACTAAGTTCGGCTGTGGTGGCCATATTGGTTGACAGTCCCGGTCATCAGACATATTTCTGAAAGAGGACCATCTCAGGACCATTGCTGCGAAGTCTGGTTCAATTGGTCAAGTGGTTTCAGACAAGAAGATTTTTCAATGAATTTTCCCATAGGGTCCAATGTTAAACTAAGTTTGACTGTGGCAGCCATCTTGATTAACAGTCCGGGTCATCGGACATATTTCTGAAAGAGAACATCCTGAGGACCATTCCTGCCAAGTTTGGTTTCAATTGGCGTTGTAATTTCATGAAAGAAGATTTTTAAAATTCATCCCCCCTTTTTTCTATTTTTAGTAACAGCAGCCATGTTCTTGGAAGTCAGGGATGCCAGATATAAATTTGGAAGAGGGCCACCCAAGGACCATTCCACCAAAGTTTGGTCCCAATTGGCCCTGTGGTTTCAAAGGAGAAGATCTTTAAAGCAAAGTTTATGCCAGATGCCGTCTTTAAAGGGCAAAAACTCCTATAAGGAATCAATCAATGATTTTGGTCATGTTGATTTATTTGTAGATCTTACTTTGATGAACATTTTTGCTGTTTACAGTTTGTCTTTATCTATAATAATATTCCAGATAATAACTTCAAACTGCAAAATTTCCTTAAAATTAACATTTCAGGGGCAATAACCCAACAAAGGGTTGACCAATTCGTCTGAAAATTTCATGGCAGGTAGATCTTGACCTGATTAACATTTTTACCCCATATCAGTTTTGCTCTAAATGCTTTAGTTTTTGAAATATAAGACAAAAACTGCGGTTTGCCCCTATTTTCTATTTTTAGCCATGGCGGCCATGTTGGTTAGCAGGCGGGGTGGTCGGATATATTTTTTAAACAAGATACCCCAATGATGATTGTGGCCAAGTTTGGTTACATTTGGCCCAGTAGTTTCAGAGCAGAAGATTTTTGTAAAAATTAACAGACGACGAAGACGGACGATGAGAAAAGCTCACTTGACCTTTCAGGTCAGGTGAGCTAAAATGGAAAAACAAAAACAAAACTAATTTAAAAATAAAATGCTCCGCTGGGCGCAGCTAGATACGACCGCAGATGTCGAACCCTGAATAGTTGGGGCAATTATGAACACAACATTCAAGCTTGATACAATACTGAATTTGGATTGTGAATAAATATTTGACACAGCATAGGTTTCTGACACAGAATGAATGTTGTCTAAGAACTTAAAAATTTTTAATTTACCTATTCAAACCATATCAGTATTTTTTGTTTTTATATATAAATCAGAAATAACCAATTTAAAATTGGGCACACATATCAATTTCTTGCTATTGCGCAATACTGTGCAATTGAAAATTTCTTCAAATATTTGACACATAATAGGTTTCTGACACAGAATAACTGAAACCAAAGAACTTAGAATTGGTCATATGATTTCAATTTATATTCAATTTTTTGCTTCTTGTGCAATACAATATGCTGTGGAGAATTGCCCCCCCCCCCCAAAAAAAAAAAAAAAAAAATTTACCCCTTTTTTAGCTTTTGTGCAATACACTATGAAGTTGCACATTGACTCCCCCTCCCAAAAAAAAAAACAACAAAAAACAATAAAATTTATTGTAACCCCCCCTTTTTTGCTAAAAAAAATTTGAAATTTCCTTTTTAATTTATGAATTATGAAATGAGAAAAAAATTGCCCCCTCCCCAATTTCTCATCCCCCCCCCCTAAATTTTGTTTTCACCCCCCCCCCCCCCCATTTCTCTTGATACTTTGCAACCATAACAGCCCATTTAAATACACCATAACGTATTAAAATAGAAAATGACATCATAGTCATGGATGGCAAATTTTAAATATGCATAATTTAAAAGCAGTTTAGATGAGATAAACAAAACAGCTTCATCAGCACATATTCAAAATTTGAGATAAAAAAAAGAGTTATCCCTCTTTGTACATATTTTTATAATCATGTTGTCATATTTGCTCTAAGTCATATTTAATTGTTAGCAGTAGTATGTATGTTAGTATCATATAATTTTAAAATTTCTGATTTGTAAGTTTATTCAATATATATGTTTGGATTGAAGTCATTGTTGGGTGTTACTGAAGTTATCCTTTAATTGTAATGTAAATAATGTAAATTGGTTTAAATTATACTGATTCTTGCTATTGCACAATACTGTGTAATTGAAAATTTCTTGAAATATTTGACACATAATAGGTTTCTAAAACAGAATAACTGAAATAAAGAACTTAGAATTGGTCATATGATTTGAATTTATATTCAATTTTTGAATTCTTGTGCGATACAATATGCTGTGGAGAATTGCCCCCACCCCCCAAAAAAAATAATTTACCCCTTTTTTAGCTTTAATTTTGGACCCCGATTTGGACCAACTTGAAAACTGGGCCCATAATAAAAAAACTAAGTACATGTTTAGATTCAGCATATCAAAGAACCCCAAGAATTCAATTTTTGTTAAAATCAAACTAAGTTTAATTTTGGACCCTTTGGACCTTAATGTAGACCAATTTGAAAACGGGACCAAAAATTAAGAATCTAAATGCACGGTTAGATTCGGCATATCAAAGAACCCCAATAGTTCAATTTTCGATGAAATCAAACAAAGTTTAATTTTGGACCCCGATTTGGACCAACTTGAAAACTGGGCCCATAATAAAAAAAACTAAGTACATGTTTAGATTCAGCATATCAAAGAACCCCAAGAATTCAATTTTTGTTAAAATCAAACTAAGTTTAATTTTGGACCCTTTGGACCTTAATGTAGACCAATTTGAAAACGGGACCAAAAATTAAGAATCTAAATGCACGGTTAGATTCGGCATATCAAAGAACCCCAATAGTTCAATTTTCGATGAAATCAAACAAAGTTTAATTTTGGACCCTAATCCCTAAACTGTTGGGACCAAAACTCCAAAAATCAATCCCAACCTTCCTTTTGTGGTCATAAACCTTGTGTTTAAATTTCATAGATTTCTATTTACTTATACTAAAGTTATTGTGCAAAAACCAAGACAAATGCTTATTTGGGCCTTTTTTAGCCCCTAATTCCTAAACTGTTGGGACCAAAACTCCCAAAAACAATCCCAACCTTCCTTTTGTGGTCATAAACCTTGTGTTAAAATTTCATAGATTTCTATTTACTTATACTAGAGTTATTGTGCGAAAACCAAGAAAAATGCTTATTGGGCCCTTTTTTGGCCCCTGATTCTTAAACTGTTGGGACCAAAACTCCCAAAATCAATCCCAACCTTCCTTTTGTGGTCATAAACCTTGTGTTTAAATTTCATAGATTTCTATTAACTTATACTAAAGTTATAGTGCGAAAACCAAATGTCTACGGACTCCGACGGACGACGACGACAACGACGCCAACGTCATACCAATATACGACCGCAAAAATTTTGCGGTCGTATAACAAGAGGCTCGCAGGAGCCTGTATCGCTCACCTGATATTTCCAATTGTTCATTGCTAAAAGACCTTGAAATTAACATCCATGCCATCTTTGGTTTCAATCCTTTCAGTTATTTTCAAGAAGAAGCCGTTTGTATGTATTTCCCATAGGGTCCTATGTTAAATTAAGTTCCCCACTGGTGGGCATCTTGGATGACAGATCAGCATCAAAGTAACAACACTTGGTCAGCACATCAAAACGAACAGTCATGCTATGTTTGGTTTCAATCCATTCAGTGGTTCTCTAGAAGACGATTTTTGTATGTATTTCCCATTGGGTCCTATGTTAAACTAAGATGCCTGCTGGTGGCCATCTTGATTGACAGATTGTCAGCAAAATTATAAGTTTAGTACAGGACCATCATGCATACAATCATTCAGGCATATTATCAATTCAATCTGTCAAACAGTTTCGAACAAGAACTTGTTTGTAAGTATTTCCCATAAGGTCCTATGTTAACTATAATGTCCCACAGTGGCAGCCATCTTGGAATTCCAATCGGCACCAAAATTATAAATTCTGTAAAGAAGACCATCTAAGGGACATTCCTGCAAAGTAGAAGTTCATTTGGTTTAAATTTCAGCCAATCAGAACACATTATTGGGCCTGGCAGCCATGTTGAATATTCAATCAGAACCAAAATTACAAATTCTGTAAAGAACCTTCCCGGGAAGATTGCTGCCAAGTTTGGTTCCATTTGGTTCCATGGTTTTTTCAGAAGAAGATTGAAATGTGAAGTTAACGGACTGATGGACGATGGACATACGGATGAAAGGAAGATGGACGCAAAGTGATGGCAAAAGCTCACCCTGGCTTTTAGCAAGGTGAGCTAACTAGAGGAGCCTGTATCGCTCAACTGAATTCAATTTGCCTATCAACAGCCATAAAAGCACCAAAGAAACAAATGTCTGTATTATTTGACATAATTCTGAAAGAGGACAATCTAATACCCATGGCTGCCAAGTCTGGTTCCAATTGGCTCAATGGTTTCAGACAAGAACATTTTTATTAATAGGGTCCTATGTTAAACTCAGTTTGGCTGTGGCTCAGTGGTTTCAAACAAAAAGATTTTAAATGAATTTCCCATAGCGTCGTATGTTAAACTGAGGCAGCCATCTTGGTTGATCGTCCGGGTCATTGGACACAATTCTGAAAGAGGGCCATCTAAGGACCATTTCTGCTAAGTTTGGTTACAATTGGCTCAGTAGTTTCAGACTAGAAGATTTTTAAATGAATTTCCCATAGAGTCCTATGTTAAACTAAATTCAGCTGTGGCTGCCATCTTGGTAGGATGTCAGAAATGCCGAAAACAATTTTGGAAGGGGACTACGCAAGGATCATTCGACTAAATGTTGGTTTCAATTCGCCAGTGGTTTCAGAGCAGAAAATTTCAGCAAAGTTGTTGACATTGGCTTGGTAGCTTCAGAGGAGGAGAATTTTTACCCCCTCCTTTTTTCTATTTTTAGCTTGGTGGCCAGCTTGGTTGGAGATCGGAGACACCAGACAATATTTTGAAAGGGGACCACACAAGGACATTTCCACCAAACTTTGGTCTCAATTGGCCCACTGGTTTCAGAGGAGAAGATTAAAAAGTAAATTGTGGACAACAGACGGACAAAAGGATGACAGATGCCAAGTGATGAGAAAAGCTCACATGGCCTTTTATGCTAAGAGAGCTAAAAAAAAATTTAATACCATTTAATTTATTTCAAGTTATGCTCTAAACATCTGTGACATTATGTCAGACCATTATTTTAAATGATAATTACTGTTTACATGTGAATAACCTTTGAAGGGAAAAAAACTCGTATGAGGGGTCAATTGATGATTTTGGTCTTGTTGACTTATTTTGCTGAACATTTTTGGTGTTTACAGTTTGTCTTTTATCTATATAGTATTCAAGTTATTAACCTAAAACTGTGAAATTTCCTTAAATTAACAATTCACGGGCAATAAACCAAAAATGGGTTGACCGAATCATCTGAAAATTTCATGGCAAGTAGATCTTGACCTAATAAACATTTTTACTTATTGTCAGTTTTGCTACGACTGCTTTAGTTTTTGAGATATGAGCCAAAAAGTGCATTTTTCACCTATTTTCTATTTTTATCCATGGCAGCCATGTTTCTTGATGGACAAGTATATAAATTTGAATTTCAAATTCAGATTTTATTAAGAAGTTTTCTACTTACCACCTTAGAAATATCAGTCTATGGAAAGTGTGAATCGACAAATAAAATTTTAAATAGAAACAATAAACATTTTAATTGTAACCGAGAGACACATAAGAAATTTAGACTTTTATTTAGATTGATGAATACCGAAATAGTAGATTTCACAGTGTGGGAGCGGAAATGAATAATGTTTTGGTCACTTGTTAAGTTGCGATTTTGTACAGTGGTGAATCAGTCACATGCTATCAAGATCAAATTTTTTTTTTGTATATGTATGCCTCTTTTGATGCTTGGTTATTTACATGCCTTTAAAACTACATGAAATTTTTTTAACAAACATGATTAATATCTCTTTTATCAAGCTTTGATGATGGTGCTTTTGGAATGTACAAACCATTCGGAAGCACCCTTACAGTACACATACAAGCACTTATACAGTAAGAGAAATGGTGTGCACATGCTTTGTTCGCAAGTAATTTAATTCATTTTATGGGCAACTAATTCAGTAAAATTTAGTTTTAAGGTATGAAAATGAATTGCCTTCTAGATAACTTAGAGAACACCTTCAAATTTAGTACGGTTTTTTACATATTCAGTTCTAAAGTCAACATTTCTAACATTAAATTTAAGAAGCACCATGATCAAAGCTTGATAAAAGAGAAGTTTAGAAGAATCTTTAAATAAATTTCCCATAGAGTCCTATGATAAACTAAGTTCGGCTCTAGTGGCCATATTGGATGACGGGTGCAGTCATCGGATATATTTCTGATAGAGGACCACCTAAGGATCATTGCTGCTAAGTTTTGTTCCATTTGGCCAAGTTGTTTCAACAAGAAGATCTTTAAGTAAATTTCCCATAGGGTCCTATGTTAAACTAAGTTCAGCTCTGGCGGCCATCTTGGATGACGGGCGGGGTCATTGAATATACTTCTGAAAGAGGACCACCTAAGGACCATTGCTGCCAACTTTTGTTCCAATTTGCCTATGGGTTACAGACAAGATGGATGATGGATGAATTATTGTTTAACGTCCAGGCAACCAGATGCATATCAGGATGAGAACATGTTGATATGATAATGAATATGATCCCTGCTTTGTACTAGACCGACACGCTAAGTCAGATTTTTAATGTGCTAGCTCACGAGGTAACTGTCCACAGGAAGACATATCACCTCACTCGGACACATTATACTGACTCCGCGCCGACCAGTCTTTGCTCTTACTCCTAGATTCTGCGTGCTTGGCGGAGAAGCAGCAAATACCAATTTTAATGTCTTTGGTTTGACCCTGCTGGGATCGAACCTGCGACCTTCCGCACTCGGGGCAAGCACGCTACCACGAGACCACCGAGGCGGTCGTTACAGACAAGAAGATCTTTTTGTAAATTTCCCATATGGTTCTATGTAAAACTAAGTTCGGCTCTGGCGGCAATCTTGGATGACGGTCAGGGTCATCGGATACAATTCTGAAAGAGGACTACCTCAGGACTATTGCTGCCAAGTTTTGTTCCAAGTGGCCAATTGGTTTCACACAAGAAGATCTTTAAGTAAATTTCCCATAGGGTCCAGTGTTAACTAAGTTCAACTCTGGCTGCCTTCTTGGATGATGGGCGGGGTCATCCAATACAATTCTGAAGGAGGACCACCTTAAGACCATTGCTGCCAAGTTTTGTTCCAATTGGCCCAGTGGTTTCAGAGGAGAAGATCTTTAAAGGACAGTTTACGACGGAGGACAACGGAAAGTGATGACAATAGCTCACATGGCCCTTTGGGCCAGGTGAGCTAATAATTAAACAATTTGGCAGTTAAATATTGTTAATCTTATATTTTAATTAATTTTAAAAAAATGTCTGATTATGAACATTTATATAATTTAAATGTTGTTACATATAAACTTATATTTTATTTCTATTTCCCCCCAAAAAAAGAACTGTAATATTGTGATTAATTCATTTTTAATTACCGGTTATTTAAAAAATTTCCTGAATAGTTCTAAAATTTTAATTTAAATTGTATTGATTGCACGTTGATTCGAAGATGCAAAAAACTTTTGAGTAAATCAAAATATTTTTTATTTCAGGATTTAGACCAGAAGGGTAATGCTCAGTCAAAGAAACTTTATATTGGAGTACAAATAATCTGACTTCAGACAGTTAAACTGTCGATAGAATAATGTTGACTAGAAAAATTGTTGTTTCATATATTTGCCCTCAATTTTATACATTACATTCCATCCATACCTAGCTAGGTTTCTTTCTTGGTCCACATTAAAGTGGCAGTATGAGATATTGTCATCACTTAGCAACTGTCACTTGTCAGTCATTTGCTAACATTATAAAAAGGTTTAATGCTACTGCAAAAATTTGCAGGGTTCTTTATATTGATGTTTATATATCTGGCAATATTTCTAATTGAAATATTCACTTGATAATTCTAACAAAGTAAAGGAAATGAAAAATTCTATAGTAGGAATAGAATCAGTTAAAGTTGACCTTTTATGGTTTTCCATATATATGGTTTGTTAATTCACATATGACCTATCAACTATGCAGTATAAGTTAGGAAGTTATAGCACAGCTGACCTGTGCATTAAGTTTGTTATACAAACAGCAAGATCAATTAGGAGTTTGGCTCATGTCATGTGTTAAAGAGTTATAATTATTGAATTAATTATAATTCTTGGTTGTTTCACTAACCATCAGGTATAACTAGCAGTTTTCTGCCATAACTATCAGCTTTACCATCCTTAGATACAATACAAACATATCTACCAGCATCCTGTAGACCAGGTGTATGTATAGTAAGATTTGGCTCAGTAATACTCCCACCACTGTATTTCTCTTCTGTTTTTCCAAAACAAATCGGAGCAAAACTTTCACTTGTTATGGTACCATCTGATTCCCCATCATGTTCTTTAGTTGGACTTTTGCTGAATTTGAACCATAAAACTGATTCTGTATTTTGATCTGTATCTACTTTAAGGGCTAAATCTTTTCCTCTGCTAACTAGTACTTTGTCATAGGTCTCAGGTAAACCTATATATAATGAATTTAGGCAACAAATTATACTGTTCAACATTAAAGTTAAATCACCCACTTATAATAAGATTATGAATTCAGAACTACATAGGCTTTCATAAAATTATTGATCATTAACAATAAACAAGCATGGATTCTGTCATTTTAAATCTAATGAAGGTAAGTGTTAAATACTAAAAACTTACTACAAACATTCAGTGTAAACCAATGTATCTCCTCCCTGTAGCATGCTGGGAATTTCTGGATGATTCTGAACAATGATGCTGATATATTTCTTATATATATGAAACATCTATCTAAGGGTATGTTACTGATTCCAAAACGATTTCTTACAATACATTTATATGTCCCCATGTCTTTTGTAGTAACATTACTGATAGTCAGTGATGACTCTGATTCATTATTGTTTAGTGTATAATTGTCTATTGTATGGTTTATGTTTGTTATTTCTCCATTCCATTCTTTCTGCCATGTGATTGACCTGATACTAAATCTAGATGTTACTTCACATGGAAATGTTACAGGAAATCCTGGGATCACTGTATATGTGAATGATTTATCACATTTATGTATGATGCTGTCTTTCTCAAAGGAAGCAGGTTTCTGTATGACTTGTGGTCTTACTGTAAAAACAGAATGATCATAGTACATTTTGGAAGACAGATTTGCAAACTGCATCGCATCTAAATGGATATTTCTCACATCAGGTCTACATAATGAAAAATAATAGAATTAAACCAGAACATGGTACATTCTAAATATCAAAGTCAAATTGAATTTACAATGTGATAAATATTTCAAAAACTTTGTTATTAATGAAAATCTGAATTATTTACAGCATAATTGGAATCAAATAATTTATAATTATCTCTGCTAACAGACTTCAACTTCCTGAACGTATCACCAGCCCACTTGCTAGTATTTCGATACTAGCCTAAAATTGTTACTTTAAAGGGCATGGTATGATTTGGCCTATTTGGCCCCTTTAATTCCACAATCAAAAGTAATGAAAACTTAGTCTTAGCTAACACTAAGTACTCTTAAAATGTTACATTTTAAGGAACATGTTTTGTTTTTAACAAGAAATTTCTGTACTAGTGCCAATATGCTGTCAAAGATGTCTAACTGTGCAGAAATCAATGTAAAACGCCAAATTTCAGTCATTTTTGGACCTTTGAATTAAAATACTGATATGAGCAATATCCTTGCCCAAAAAGATAATTCACAGAAATGTGTCTTTATTTAAGACAAACATTATATTAAAAATCTTTTTGGGCAAGGCTGTTGCTATTAGTTGTTTCGACCAAACTCTAATGTAAAAAGACAAAATTTTCTTCAAATCCATGATTTAGCAGATGTTGATGATGTTGCTGTTGCATCATGGGAATTAAGGAATTTTGTACAATGATTGATAAGATTGTGAAAGTTTGATCATTATTCCATATAAACATGGCACTGAAGTGCTGATCTGCAGCGCTGCTGCTAAATTGCATTGTCATTGTAGACATTTTTGCACTAACCTTTTTTTCCTATGCCTTATTTAAGAAATAATTCATTTGTGCCATGCTCTATGAATTATAAGAGATACAATTCTTTGGTACCAATTTTGATGCACAAGATGTGTATATTTTGTCGATTTAAGACTCATCAGTTGTGCTCAAGGCCTTAAATGATGAAATCCAAAATAATAATTCAAAATTACCAAAATTACCAAAATGAGCTCAATAAGAGGTTATGCAAAAATCATTTAAGGACAAAGCCATGCATGAGGGAGATAAATCTTAGTTCTTGCAAATTTTACATTTTTCAAAATATTAGCAACTGAGCTGGTGATACCACTGGGACTTGGAGCAGTGGCATTGACTCAGTGGTAAATTTACAATTCTTTGATACCAATTTTGATGCACAAGATGTGCAATATTTTATCGATTTAAAGCTCATCAGTTGTGTACAAGGCCTAAAATTTTCAAATCCAATAAAATAATCATAAAGGTTGATCTTATTATATCACCAAAATGACCAAAGGGGGTAATGCCAAAACCATCTAAGGATAGAGCTCTGCACGAGGGAAGATACTCTTATGAAAATAAATCATCCAACATTTCTAGTGTTCAGAATTCATAATATCTTGTTAAATGTAAAACAAAGAATGAACATAGATAATTAAATTGATTTCAAAATATTTTTACGTTATTATTTTTGTTCTGTGTTTACAAAAGTTAAAGATAGTAACAGAAAGTGTCATCCAAAACATTGCATGTGCAAGTAAATAAACCAGAGGCTCCAATGCATCGCTCACCTAATATTTCCATTTGTTTATCGCTAAAGGACTTTGAGATTAACATCCAAGCCATGTTTGGTTTCAATCCATTCATTAATTTTCAAGAAGTCTGTTTGTAATTCCCATAAAGACCTATGTTAAACTAAGTCTTCTGCTGATGGCCACCATAGATGACAGATCGGCACCAAAGAAACAATGCTTGGTAAGAACATCATAAGGACCATTCATGCTATCTTTGGTTTCGATCCATTCTGCGGTTTTCTAGAAGAAGATTTCTGTATGTACATTTTGTATTTCCCATTGGGTCCTATGTTAAACAAAGTCTTCCGCTGACGGCCATCATGGATGACAGATCGGCATTAAAGAAACAACACATAAAGACCATTCATGCCATGTTTGGTTTCAATCCATTCTGCCGTTCTACAGAAGAAGATTTTTGTATGTCTTTCCCATAGGGTCATATGTTAAACTAAGTCTTCCGCTGATGGCAATCATAGATATCAGATTGTCACCAAAGAAACAACACTTGGTCAGAACATCATAAGGACCATTCATGCCATGTTTGGTTTCGATCCATTCTGCGGTTGTCTAGAAGATTTCTGTATGTACATTTTGTATTTCCTATTGGGTCCTATGTTAAACAAAGTCTTCCGCTGACGGCCATCATGGATGACAGATAGGCACCAAAGAAACAACACTTGGTCAGAACGTCATAAAGACCATTTGTGCCATGTTTGGTTTCAATCCATTCTGCGGTTCTATTGAAGAAGAATTTTGTATGTATTTCCCGTTGGATCCTACGTTAAACTAAGTCTTCCGATAATGGCCATCATAGATGACAGATCAGCACCAAAGAAACAACACTTAGACGGAACGTCATAATGACCATTCATGCCAACCATTCTGCGGTTCTCTAGAAGAAGATTTTTGTATGTTAAACTAAGTCCCCCACTGGTGGCCATCTTGGACGACAGATCAGCATTAAAGTAACAAAACTTGGTAAGCATCTGATAAGGACCATTGATGCCATGTTTGGTTTCAATCCATCCAGTGGTTCTCCGGAAAATTTTTGTATATATTTCCCATCGGGTCCTATGCTGAACTAAGTTCCCCACTGGCGGCCATCTTGGATGATGGATCGGCATCAAAGTAACAACACTTGGTCAACATCTCAAAAGGAACATTCATGCCATGTTTCAATCCATTCAGCAGTTCTCTAGAGGAAGATTTTTGTATGTATTTCCCATAGGATTCTATGTTAAACTAAGTCTCCAGCTGGTGGCCATCTTGGATGACCAATTGGCATCAAAGTAACAACACTTGTCAGCACCCCATAAAAAACATTCATGCAAAGCGTTGTTTCAATCCATTCAGCCGGCAGTTCTCTAGAAGAAGATTTTTGTATGTATTTCCCATCGGGTCCTATGTCAAACTAAGTCCCTTGCTGTCAGCCATGTTGGATGACAGGTCGGAACCAAAGTAACAACACTTGGTCAGCACCTTCAAAAGAACAGTACTATTAAGTTTAGTTTCAATCAGTTAAGCTGTTCTTCAGAAGAAGCTTTTTTAAAATTCAGCCAATCAGAAATTAGAAAATGCTCTGGCAGCCATGTTTTTCAACAAATTGAAACCAAAGATGAAAGTGGGAAAAGTGCTTAAATTTTATAAATTAAACTTCCTTGAAACACCTTGAAAAATATAGAATTTTATTGAAAGTAAAATTTCTTTGAATTTATTTTCGTTCGTTGATATCCTTCCTCCCGATTTTCATACCTACTTGATCTTTTCTGTGTATAAATGGACTTGCTGGAATGTGCTATTCTAAGATACAGGAATTCCTGTGTGCAGATTTTATCACTCAATATTTCTGAGCATGTGTGATGTAAAGTGTTCGATCTGATTAAAATGCACCCCTGCAAACTCTGTCTTAAAGGCGAATTTGTTATATAATTATTTGAAGTTATAAGTACAAATGTAGACAAGCGAAGGAATTTAAAATTCATAAATCTAAGATCAATACTTAGAACGATAATAGATCAAGAATGATGTAATCACGAAACCGCATCACATCGAAAAATAAAATTTTTACTCATAATTTGTGGTTCATTAAAGAAAAAGAACCACTAAATAGTCTAGAAAGTTCCTTGGAAAAAATGTACGAACAAGGTAAATTGGTAGTCAGGTTTGGAGAAACCAAAAATTATTATTTTTTGGTCATACGTAAAAATATTCATGAAAATATTACAGTATCAATAAACACTCAGAACAGTGTATGGTAAAGCAATCATTTTGAAACAAAAAAATTTGTTCCTGTGTGAAAAAATTTCCAGTGGAACTTTTGTTATGGATGGATGGATGAATTATTGTTTAACGTCCAGTGGCAACCAGGTGCATATCAGGACGAGAACATGTTGATATGATAATGAATATGATCCCTGCTTTGTACTAGACCGACACCCTAAGTCGGATTTTTAATGTGCTAGCTCACGAGGTAACTGTCTGCGGGAAGACATATCACCTCACTCGGACACATTATACTGACTCTGAGCCGACCAGTCTTTGCTCTTACTCCTAGATGTCACATGCTTGGCGGAGAAGCAGCAAATACCAATTTTAATGTCTTTGGTTTGACCCGGCTGGGAATCGAACCCGTGATTTTCCGCACTCGGGGCGAGCATGCTACCACGAGACCACCGAGGCGGTAACTTTTGTTATGTAAAATTTGTTCCAAAGAAACATTTTTCACATGAAATTTGTTCCAATGGAATATTTTTCACATGAAAAATGTTCCATTGCGTGACATTTATTCAAGTACATATTTCATGACAATACTTATGAAATATATTGCGAAACATATTTCATAATAATATAGATGAAATTTGTTCCAGAAAATTTTTATACAACTCTTCGACAACAAGACAAATGGGGGCAAGATAAGTCAACATGAATTCATTCCTGGTTTGTTAAGACTAAGGATGATTCATATTTTTAGTTCTTGTGTATTGAGTTAGAATAACCATTAACTTGTGTTGTCCAATAGCTGTTTCATTGATAACACACCACTTCATTCATTATTTATATGCAAAGTTTATATATTGTTTTTTATTTAAATATGATAGTATAGTCTATTTCAACCATAATAGAATAGAGAATGGAAACAGGGAATGTGTCAAAGAGACAAGAAGTCCTTTCAATTTTATATTGTATTAATAAATTGAATAATATTTCATGTGTATTAACTACAAATCTAATTTAATGTTTACAATAAATTCATAGACCATTCTATTCATCAGGATCCATTTTAAATTTGTATTTAAGCAATGTAAACAATAATCAAGGTCATCCAAGATGATGTAAACCCAAAAGATCAGTTTAAACATATTCATGAATTTGAATTGCATGAAAACAAACCAGTTTAACCAGTGGAACAAATGTCATATATATAGTACTAATTTCACCAGATAAAGGAACAAATGTTACAATATGTAACATATTTCACAAAGTAAGGAAGAAATTTCATAATTAATGGAACATATTTCACCAGGTAAATCATGGAACAACTTATTCATTATGGAATAATTTTAATCTAAATTATCCTATGAAATAAATTCTCCTAGAACAAATATCAAGTAAAATTTTTTCCAGTGGAACCTTTTTCATAGGAACAAATTTTGGCTTACAGTAACAGCACCTTGAGCGTGGGAATTCATATGTGCTATGCGACTACTGATATTGACCATGAACTTGTATAAATTTTAAACTAGCCGCTGTGACGTAGCATCAAATTGTATTAATAGTGTATTACCTGATTAGTGGGTGGGACTTGACCTATCTTTGAGACAGGCTTTCTGGATTGTATAAACATTAAAATTAAAGGCTAATAGAGAGTTGCATTGTACAAGAATTATATAATTAAATCTATTAAAAAGACAGAGATCAAAATGTCCCAGGTCAAAGTTTCAGAAACATGCACAAGCCTCTGATTGAGACTGGTTCAGGGACATCAAATGTTGAATGGGGACCTGATAATGGAGACTGCACTACTTTAAAATATTGTATCAATACACAAACAGTAAACAACGAGGAAGCATTGATAAGACAGAAGTCAGCTGTCCTAGAACACCAGTGTGTCAACAAAATTATGCGCAGCAGAAAAATGATACAAATTCAAATCTGTAATCTTAATTTTAATTTTTCATGTCAGATGGCGTCAAATAATGGCTGAAATCACACAATCTTCTTTACCGTTACAAAACCGTTCAATTTTGTAAAACTACAAGTTGAAACACAAAATGTCTCATCTGAGTATGCATGTGGACACAGAAAAAATATTATCCAATACCTGACTTTGTAACTCAAACGGAATTCATAAAAATAAATAGTTATGGTCATGTAACGTTTGTATGAAAAATCTGATTAAGATCACTCATGCATAACTTTGTGTTTGTTAATGTTGTCTTTGTAGTTTCAGAGAAACTGTGCTTTCCCGTAGGCTTTAATGCAAACTTTTGTGCCAATGCAACTGCCACATATGCCACCAGATCAAAATACGGAATCCTTGTTGAGGGTCTCCGAATCATTCCTATTAAATTTGAAAAGATTTGGCATTGTGGTTTTAGAGGAGTTTAAAAATTTGAGCAATTAGAATCAAGAATTGCTATTTTATTTAAACAATCCAAATTTTAAATGAGAAATTTTCTTTAAGGACTTCAATACATTTTTCCTGGCAATTTTTCTTATTAGTGGCCTTGTAGTTTCCGAGGAGACGACAGAAGTATGATAATTTAAACTTTAATTACCTTTATTTTACAGGATAATGACCTACTACTGTCTGTAAACTTCAGTACGTGGAACGTATTTTTCCTAATTTTAGTACCTTAATCATTTTGAATCATCTTACTACTTGGCAGATGGATGCAATTAGCTAAATCTTAACTAAAGCAATTGTACCTACCTTATTTTGCTCAATCATGTCTTCCAGAGAAGCAAAAATAATTAGATGATGATGGATGAATTATTGTTTAACGTCCAGTGGCAACCAGGTGCATATCAGGACGAGAAGCAGCAAATACCAATTTTAATGTCTTTGGTTTGACCCGGCTGGGGGTCGAACCCGCGACCTTCCGCACTTGGGGCGAGCACGCTACCACGAGACCACCGAGACGGTTATCTTACGGGATAATGACCTACTACTGCCTGTAAACTTCAGTCCGTGGAACATATTTTTCCTAATTTTAGTACCTTAATCATTTTGAATCATCTTACTACTTGGCAGACAGATGCAATTAGCTAAATCATAACTAAAGCAATTGTACCTATCTGATTTTGCTCAATCGTCTTCCAGAGAAGCAAAAATAATTAGACTGGACTTTTCAATGTAAAAGGGAATTAACTCTTCATATGAGATTTTATTAAAATAAGTATTTCATCCCCAGGTTGCACCAAATATACACAAAGTGCATGAAAAATATTAAAAATAAAAGCTTTGCAAATTCTAAGACAGGTCTGAGTTAGTCATTTTGAAAAAAACATTGCCATTGTGCAATACATGTACCTATACTATGTTTTATTAGAAGGATTTTTGGGGTTTTCGGCAAACAAACATGAACTTTACCATTCGTTCATGTAATGTAAGGGGGGGTAGTAGTGCCCCTCCCTCAACTCCTCCTAAACCAGTGAGTTAATTTCTGTGGAACTTTCAGGGAATCTTCAGTATACATTTCCATTGTGCACCAGCTTTTTATTTTTGTGGTTTTCCAAGACAAACATAGACTTTACCATTTCTTCATAAAATGGTGGTGTAAGAGGCGTAGGCATGCCCTGTCTGGAACTCCTAAACCAGTGAATTGAATTTTGTGAATCTTCAGTGTACAGATCCATTCTGAACCACCTATTTTGTTTTTTTATTAAAATGATTTTTGGGGTTCACATAGGTAAACACTTATTTATTTTTACATTTTTGTACCAGTAGCGGGGATATACATTTGTGAGCAAAGCTCACAGTACTTCTAGTTTTAACAATGTTTTGATGAGAATTCATGTCATCTTTGTCCTTCTGATTTGACATCTTTTACTGATATTGCCTCAGTTCTAGTTACAACCTACATGCATTTTTACATTAATGATTAAAAATTTTAAAAAAATATAATAAGATTTTAAACTGAAATCATTGGGACATTGATAATGATTTTTTTTTACTACTCTTTTAAAATATGATTTACATATATACATATCATTTGAAAAATCATCCTTCAAATATTGAGTTTGGTGAAATTGTTCGCAATGATTTCTGTTGTTAATGTGAAAATCATATTTTTCATTTTCAATACTTTGACTTTAAGTTAAGGAATTCTGCAACTAACTAATTTGTATTTAATAATAAGATCAGCAAGATTATATTACAATTGCTCAATTACAAATTACCACTACTTTTTTTCAATTACCCCAAAATCTGCTTTGGATGTTCATCATGTTCCTTCTATCTTACTTCTTACAACTGTTAATGTTAAAATAAATCCAGTATAATATGAACCAACTGTTGAAAAGTTATTTACTTACCATCTATGAACAGTAGAAGATAGATCACTGTAAAAAAGTTTGAAAACACAAATTATTGTGGCAGACAGATAAATTAGATTTATAATAAAATATATGACTGTATATTGATAGTTTAATAATTTTGTATTTTTAATAAATGAATAAGTATTTGTTTTCAATGTTTATTAGTATTTTAAGTCAAATAGTTCACTACTGAGTCTCTTATTATACAGTGTATTCTTTCTTTAAAGGTTTTTCCCAATGTCACTACTTTTCCTGTGTTGAACCTTATTCTATAGGAGAGAAAATCTTCGGGTTTCTATTGGTTCATGTGACCCTTCCATTGGTCACAGTATATATACAATATTAGTATAATGTAGAAGAATATAGAAAATATTTGTACGAGGCTAGGAACTGGGGGAAAATGCGAGGCTCTGCCGAGCATTTTCCCCCAGTTCTGTGCCGAGTACAAATATTTTCTATATTCTTCTACATTATATTAATGTTGTTTTTATCCTGAAACACAACATTATTTGTTGGCAAACTTCCTACAAATGATTTCTTTATTATGAAGTGCCCCGTATGGTGCCCCATCTAATTGTGCGTAGTTAAATATCAAGACGGAGCACAAAGTGATGACGTAAAATACGCCTGTAAATAGTTTCACTGTTCCGTGCTGAAGAAAATGCATATAAAAATTTAAATCAGTGTATTTAATAATGAAATAAACAGATATGAACAATCATGATGATAAATTTATACAGTAACAATAATTTGAACGAGTTTATTGATCATTCGGATTCGGTGCAGTGTGTGATGGCATGTTGTTGTTACCTGGATTGTGCATGTACACATTAAGTGTGCCAATGTTCAAATAGGCGCCATAAAACATTGAAGATACCATGTGGTTAGACTGCGATGATGTAAACTGGGGTTGTGGTATCGGAGGAAAGATATTGTCAAGCTGACGAAAAGAGTGTGAGGCGGTGCTAGTTGAAGAAGGTAAGCATGGAGCCTCGCATTTTCCCCCAGTTCCTAGCCTCGTACAAATATTTTCTATATTCTTCTACATTATACTAATATTGTATATATAGCCGAAACCTATGGTTGCTATGATATTGTTTACGATGGAGGCCGCCATACATGTTTACATACATTCCAGAGAAAAGTAGTTCCCTAAAGTGGGCGGAGCTTAGATCTGAAAGTGATATTCCGTATAGTATACAGAATATCACTTTTGAATATTCGACACCACGTATTCGTATAGTAAATACACTAGTTGCAGGATAAAAGTTCTTTTGTCTATACAAGAAATATTCTATAATGGCTGTGTAAAGATAAATTTTGGTACAAGCCATAGAAATTTCTGATACCATATTATAAACAGTTCTGGATACATATTTGCTTCCAAATAAGGTCAGTTACCATATATTCCTAACAAAACTAACATATTTGTCATTTTAACACTTTGAATGAATGAAATGTGAATGTGTAGTTTGAATGAGAGAAAGAAAGTGTTGTGTCGATAAATTATTATTAAATCAGTTTTGTTATATAAAGTTCAGCATAAATAAAGTAGTTCTATATTTTTAACTACATAGGATCTACCTTTTTAACCAGCACTTGATATGCCCAGAACCTATGAAGTTTGACTTGATATTCAGTATGAAGCTGTGCTAAATTATATTAGTAATATTTGAAGTGGATATTAATATTATGAATGTATGTAAATACTCCAATGGACTTATGAATGTTAAAATTTGTTTTATTCAGGTCTAAGATGATTGTTATGGTAGACCAGTCTATCTGAACCATTTATATTTATGCTATGCAGTAGTGGAAAGGTTCCAAATTACCCACTTGATCTGTGTACCATATACATGGTAAGCAGGGTTCTGTGTTTTGTGTTTGTGATGTAAATGTCTTGTAAAATCTGTGTTTTAATTAGTTTATGTAATTTTTGTGTGTTAAATATTCTTGAAATATACAACATACATAGTAATAGTACACACAGTACTGTTATAAGGTGTAATATTGAACACAGAGTATATATTATTATTATTATGCAACTGATTATAAAATATGAGGTGCAAATAAGATAGATATATTTCATATATAATACAATTAATTTTAGTATATTTCATTCAGACTGAAATTAGGTATTACTAAATATAACTTTATTTTTATACGGTAAGGAATAAATCACAGATTTGAGTTATTCCCCTTTTTTCATTATATGTTTTTTGCATATTGTCTTTGTCAATTGTACTTAGTATTGTCTTTATTATATGTTTAGGGTATTTCATATTGTGGAAAATATAACTATAGAACCCTTAAACTGGCTTTGGTATTGATTAATTGCTGACCTGTTACATTTTTCTACCATATTATTGTTAATTAACTCTGTTTTTTTTCTCTTTTTGGAAAACCAATTTCTAATGGCGTTAGACTAAATCCCTGGACCTCACAATAATAACATCATGTAGGTCACTTTCAATAACTTGAACTTCAATTTTCAATTTTTGTACACATCAAACAATACCTTACAAATAACAATTAACAGCTAAATCATGATATGCATAATCTGATATTTCTAGGTAATTGATCCAGTAGAATTGAATTTAGGACATATGAGTATGATGTCCTAAACAGTCGTCAAATTTTAATATTTTTTACCAGGTACTCTTAATCGTATTGCGTTTCCATCTAAGTAAGACTGCATTAAGCTTTTCAACCTTGAAGTTGGAACTTTCTGTTTTTTACTGACTGTGACCTTGGACTTTTAACTTAACCAGTACTGATCTCAAAATCAATAAAATCTTTCCACTTTACAAAAGCTTTCATGTGTTTTGTTCCGCTATTTCGAAAATACGAGAATACTTTATGTAGTCTTTATCTTAAGTAACTAGAGGCTCAGAGGGCTGAGCCTGTATCGCTCACCTGGCATGAAAGCCATTTTTATTGATGTACCTCAAAGAGAGGTCACTTCTCCCTATCATAAGGAAGTGTGGTAAGCCTTGTAGGGACCAAATTTTGCTGCATCAAGATCCTTCTACTTTCAGGTCAGCATATTCAAAAATTCAGCGGTTCTCCAGAAGATTTTTGCATATATTTCCCATAGGGTCATATGTTAACCTACGTCCTCTGCTGGCAGCCATCTTGAAAGAGGGATTGGCATCAAAGTAACAACACTTGGTCAGCACCTTATGAGGAACTTTCAGGACATTTTTGGTTTCAAGAAATTCTGTGGTTCTGTAGATTTTTGTTATAAGCCATAGACACTTTCTATCAAGTTTGTCTCTTTTTGGCCCAGCAGTTTCAGAGAATTTTTTTTAAATCAACCAATCAGAAACAAGAATTGCCCATGGCCATCATGTTTGTCGCTGATCTGGACAAAATGAGGAAACTTTGTAAAAAACCTCCCACAGATGCTTCCTGTCAAGTCTTGTTTCATTTGGTCGAGCGGTTTCAGAGAAAAAGATTTCTTAAAATATCAGCCAATCAGAAACAAATATTGTCCATGGTAGCCATGCTAGTCATCCAATCAGGATGAAAAAAATAAATTCATAAAAGAATTTTCATAGATGCTTCCTGTCAACTTTGGCTGACAGTTTTGGCAAAGCAAAATATTTTTTAATCAACAAGTGAGAAACAAGAATTGCCCATGATGGCCATGTTCGTTGCGCAATCGATACAAAATGAGGAAACTTTGTAAAGAACCTCCACTTATGCTTCCTGTCAAATTTTGTTCCATATGGCCAAGCAGAGGTTAAGATTTTTGAAAACTCAGCCAATCAGAAACAACAACTGCCCATGGTGGCCATGTTTTTTGTCCGATCGGGAGGTAATGAGCAAACTTTATAAAGGACCTTTCGTAGATGCTTCCTGCCAAATTTAATTCTACTTGGCCCAGTAGTTTCAGAGAAAAAGATTAAAGTGTGAAAAGTTACCTGGACTATGTCCTTCTTGACTGGCAGCCTGGAACATTGCTGTCAAGTTCCAATTGTCTTACAGGTTTCAAACATGAAGATCTTTCAGTGAACATTCGATTAGGTCCTATGTTAAACTAAGCTCCGCTCTGGAAGCCATCTTGGATGGTGGACAGGGATGGATGGATGAATTATTGTTTAACGTCCAGTGGCAACCAGGTGCATATCAGGATGAGAACATGTTGATATGATAATGAATATGATCCCTGCTTTGTACTAGACCAACACGCTAAGTCAGATTTTTAATGTGCTAGCTCATGAGGTAACTGTCCGCAGGAAGACATATCAGCTCACTCGGACATATTATACTGACTCCGAGCCGACCAGTCTTTGCTTTTTTTCCCAGATGCCGCGTGCTTGGCGGAAAAGCAGCAAATACCAATTTTAATGTCTTTGGTTTGACCAGGCCGGGGATCGAACCCACGACCTTCCGCACTTGGGGCGAGCACGCTACCACGAGACCACCGAGGCGGTTTTGGTGGACAGGTATAATTCTGAAATAGGACCAACTAAGGACCATTGCTGTCAAGTTTTGTTCCAATTGGCCAAGTGGTTTCAGACAATTGTTAAACAATGTTCGGCTCTGGAGGCTATTCGGGATGATGGGTCAAATGATCAGATAAATTCTGGAAGAGAGCCACCTAAGGACCATTTCTGCCAAAGTTTGTTCCAATTGGCCAAGTGGTTTCGGATAAGAAGATCTTTTAAGTAAATTTCTCAAAGGATCCTACGTAAAACTATTATTGGTGGGGTCATCGAATATAATTCTGGAAGAGGACCACCTAAGGACCATTGCTGCCTAGTTTTGTTCCAATTGGCCAAGTAGTTTCAGAGAAGAAGATCTTTAAAGGAAAGTTAATGACTACGACAATGGACACCAGTGATGACAATAGCTCAAATGGCCTTTTGGCCAGGTGAACTAAAAAGCACCTTGAATTTTGAACTTCTGATCTAAAATTAAACAGGGATCCCTTTTCCAGTTCTTACCTCTGTATGACTTAATTTAGTGTTAATTGCAAGATATTACCAAAACGGAACTATGAGTGGTAGGATTGGCTAGCCATAAAACCTGGTTTAACCCGCCATTTTCTTCGGAAAATGCCTGTACCAAGTCAGGAATATTAAAGTTGTTTTCCAGTTGTTCCGCTGGTTGAAACGGTTGAGTTTCTTTTCAGTTTTGTCAGTGTTTGTAGACTTTCCCCTATTGAATACACCTTGGAGTACGGTACCTTTGTTATGACCTTTATTTACCAAGCTGAGTGCAGAATTATTCTATGTGATAGTAATACCTCTTTCCATAAGCATGATAAACATGAAATTTTAATCAACCTTGCAAACTAATATGAGTATCAAAGTAAGAAAGATGTACTGTCAGCCAGTTTATAAACTACCTACCTATAAACAATACTATCAGAATAATGATAACAACCCATGCTTCTGTGGATGACAAGTCACCTACAAAATAAAGCAAATACAGTAGAGTTTGTTTACAACCTACAGGCGTGTAACGCAATCAGGCTTATAACAAAGTGAAGATAAATGCCTAAAGGTAATTTGGACTTGACACTTTCCATTATCGGTAGTTGAAGAATTAATCCCATCTTTGTTTTTGCTAAAGATGTTATTCAAGACTTTTTTATTTTAATATTCAATCAATAAAATGGACTCTGTTACAATTAAAGAACCTTTATGAGCACGCTCACATACCCCACATCTTCATATTGTCACTGGAGAAACAAAATCTCACTTCACAAGTAAAATGAACACAATCAAATGCTTACCTTTAAATATTTATCCTAATTTGAATGGCAGCATGTTGGGAAATTTAAATTCCAAGCGAGAGGAGTCAACAGTAATAGTATACTGAGGCAAATAAGTTCAAAGGGGCGTAACTCCTGGAAAAAAATTGAATCGTAATTTCCTGTCGATATGCACATCTACGTAGTATGTCCTTATTATCTGAAAAGGTTTCATGAAATTCTGTTGTGTGGTTTGAGAGGAGTTGCGATGACAAACTGTTGCAGTAGTACATTAAAGTAAATAAGTTCAAAGGGGTGTAACTCCTAGAAAAAAAATTGAATCGCAATTTCCTGTCGATATGCACAACTACATAGTATGTCCTTATTATCTAAAAAGGTTTTGTGAAATTCTGTTGTGTGGTTTGAGAGGAGTTGCGATGACAAGAAACAGGACTGACGGACTGACGGACGGACGGACAGACGGGTCAAAAACATTATACCCTCCGCAACTCGTTGCGTGGGGTATAATTAAGAATTTTCTGCATAATTCATCTTCAAAGTTCAGAAGGGAAAATGATCTTCAAAATATGTTTTATTGATATAGAAAAAATTCATTCAACAAAGGTACTTCTGAAAACAAATTAATTTGTAATTCACTGGTATCAAAACAGAAAACATTGTTTCACACTCATACTTACAAAGAAAGATTTCAGAATTCATATTTAAAAGAGGAGGTAACTCTGCATTCGTTCTCTTATAACGAATGATGCCTATAAAACCAGAGGCTCCATGGAGCCTGAATCGCTCACCTGGATTTTAGGTGACATAACTGACAAAGCGCTTCAAGATAAAATCTGTAAGGAATTGTTTTACAGTGTCCATCACTTCTAGATAAGATATGTAAAGAATTCTTCCAGTGTCCAATGTTAAACATAGCACAAAAGTACTGATCTGCAGCACTGCTGCTAATTTTTTTGCACTAAACTCATTTTCCTATGCCTTATTCTTTTTTTGAGTCTTAGCAGGGTTTCCTATCTTAATAATTAACACTGGTTCCACCTTCATTCTGATACTGCACTGCCATATCATAAATTTACTTACTCAATAGAATAATTGATCATTGAACAAATTTGGAGACACTCATACTATTCCATTTAGAAAGTAAGTTGACCAGATATCTTTAACCGGAAATACAACTAATGGATAAGCTGAATGGTTGATTAAAGACAATCACAATCCTTGGATAACTAGAACTGTGAGTGACCTCACTCTGCAATACACCCGCTTGCAATACTAGAAGTTGTGCTTACAAGCTTTAAACATGAAAACCTTCAAGTTGGATTAATTCTCTTTCCAAGCATCCGGCGATAAGTCTTGCTTCATGCACATCTAAATATGATGCCCAACCTTTATATGATAGTTTCATCAAAATCCATTGAATGGTTTAGGAGGTGTTGCACTGACAAGCTTTAAACTTGTAAAACCCTGAAGTTGGATTATATGCCATTGCAAGTATCCGGCAATAATAAGGGTGGAAACTCATATTTTTGGCTAGTAGAGTCCTATTGTTGCTCGCCAAACTTTGGCAAGTAACTACTTTGCAATGCTTGCCAAAAAAAGCAATATAATTTGATTCCACTCACCAACATGTAGATATGGCTAGCATAATGCATATGTGTTGTTTTAAATAATGTACAGTCTCTAATAAACACCTATTTTTGATGAAATTTGAAAAAATAACAAAAAATTAGGTTTTTGTTGTTGTGGGATCGCTGTTGACTTCCATGTAGATTGATTTGTTTAATGAATGGTCAGTATAACAATAAGAAATTAAAGCCTGTACTTTCTGAGTTGTTTCTTCATTTATTTTTCATGAATTCATCATCAATATTCATGAAAATTGCCATTTTAAATCCAAAACCAACAACGATGACAAACTTCAAACGACCCGCCGTGTTTTGACATGTGGGCAACATATGGTCGTATTCAAGATTCAGAATGGAACCTAATGAATATTTATTTGATTTGTTTCTTTCTTCTTTGTAAAAGATCAGTGTCAATTCAATTTATAGATTAAAGAAGGAATTATGAAGTAAAATATGTTTAATTTTATAATATTAATTTAAATTGTATCCTCATTACATTTATCTAATGCGAAATCAGAAGCATTGTTGTACCAAACTTTATTTTGTTGTTACTATCTTAACCTAACTTCCAGGTTTAAAAAAATCGATTTTGTTCACAATAAATACTGACAGAAACGTAAATAAAGTGACAAATTGGGTTTTTTATTTTATTTTAAAAAGTAGTTTTTGGGGTGTAAATAATAGAAGCATGTCCTTACGAGTAACTGGATTTTATAACTCGCCCCCACTCACCAAAATGGCGAGTATATAACTCCCGTCACTCGCCGAAAGCGAATGATACTCGACTTTGGCTAGTTGGCAAGCGGTGAGTTCCCACACTGTAATTATCTTGCTTTATGCACATCTACATAATGATGCCCAACCTTAATATAAAAATTTCATCAAAATCCATTGAACGGTTTAGGAGGAGTTGCGCTTACAATGTACATGGACGGACAGACAGACGGCCAGATGGACGATTCCTATATACAACCAAAAAAAAATGTGTTTGCAGGGGTATAATAATGCTCCATTCTGACCATTTCCAATTAGTTTTTGGATTCATTATTATTTGTTGTATACCAATTATCGTGGTTTTCGTGGGTCCCAGTAAACCACGAATTTAAATATCCAAAAATAATATTTTTACTTGAGCTTAAATGCACTCAAGTTTGATTGTCGTTGGTAACATATAAACTTTATTCTTTATTAATTAAATGCACATTACAAAAAATATTTTGACTGTGTATATTGTCGCAGAATTCACTTTTGTCTTTTTTTCTTTTTAATTCAAACAACAAGAAAAATATTAATCCTAAGTAGGCCTAAACAATACAGAATTTCTCATAAATTAAAGTAATAACATCTTGTAAAAAGATAATAAAGCAGAAATTATTGATCGTAATCGATCAAAAATATATATGTATATGACCCCGAGGCATTTGGTAACAAGTGATTGCAATTTTGTCAATATATATTTCACACCTGATTAACGTAACAAGTAAATAATTATGTATTTTGTTAATCTTGTTAAATTCAGGACAAGATTTGTTCCATTCAAACTTTGAAGAATCTGTTTGTTAGACTTTTGTTTTGTAAGTGCTTATAATCAGTACTTCACTGTACAATTATCAATGTCTGATGGCACGTTTTGTCATACTATTTGATCATGATATGTGATGTGCCAAGACATGAATTTCAGTGTTTCAACAACTTTTTATATATTTTTTCTAAGGCTAAGCTAGCAATCCACGAATTTACGTATACCACGAAAATAAATGAATCCACAGTAGTTCACTAAAATAACTCATGTAACCATGGTTACTGTTAAGACATCTAACAAGTAATAAAGTTCAATATTTGGTCTAAAACAGGTAAAACAAAATGCCTACAACAGATAAACTATCATACAACATTACATATTCTACAATCACTTTCTTACTTATGAATCATCAGAGATATAATTTTACCAATTTTGATGCAGAAGATGTTTCATTTCGTTGATTTACGACTCATCAGTTGTACTCAAGGCCTAAAATGTTGAAATCCAAAACAATTATACAAAAGGTTGAAGAGCAATTCAAAATGACCAAAAGGGGTTAATGCCAAAACCATAAGGACATATCCATACAGGAGGGAGATGTGCCTTAGTTTTTGAATAATTTACATTTTTGTAACAGTATATTTTAAGTATCAGTTTCGATCGGGCTAGTATCAAAGTACCATAGCAACTGAGCTGGTAATTAAAAATACAATTCTTAGATACCAATTTTGATGCATAAGATGTGCACATTTCATCGATTTAATAAGACTCATCAGTTTTATTCAAAGCCTAAATGTTGAAATCCAATACAATAATCCAAAAGGTTGAATAATTCAAAATCACCACAATGACCAAAAGGGATTATGCCAAAACCATCGAAGGACAGATCTCTGCAAAAGGGAGATACTCTAATGAAAAGAAATCATCCAAAATCTCTAGTGTTCCAAATTCATAATATATTGTATGCATGTAAAACAAAGAATTAACAGATAATTAAATTGATTCGAAAATAATGTTTATACATTTGTATTTTTGTTCTGTGTTTACAAAAGTTAAAGATAGTAACAGAAAGTGGCATCCAAAAATTCGCATGTGAAAGAAAATAAAATCAGAGACTCTAAGAAGCCTGTATCGCTCATCTGATATTTCCATTTGTTCATCGCTAAGGGACGTTGAGATTAAAATCCATGCAATGTTTGGTTTCAATCCATTCAGTAATTTTCCAGAAGAAGCCGTCTGTAATTTTCATAAACTAAGTCTTCCGCTGCCGGTCATCATGGATGACGTTGGCTGGTTATTGACTTTGTTGAAAGTGGGCATCCATCATAAGGTGAAAGTTCGTTTTGACTGTGGAAAAACCCGACGGATGGTCAGCAGGTCAATATTATAAAATGGGTTAAAAATTTAACGTTATGTTTTCCTTAATTCCGGAGTTATTAATTTAATTCCAATATTTTTCATATTTATAATTTCCTATGAAGTCAGGACTTTTTTTTTATGTTCGTAATAACAGATTTGTCTAACATCGGTGTCAGCATAAATAAAATCCCTGTAGACGAGAGAATGATTGACAGTAATCTTGACCGCGGTATATTGTTTGAAGTAACAGGTCAAGGTATTATGTACCTGTGACAAGACCACAAAATTCTCATACAATTAGGACAAATAACTTGCATGCCATAAAAAGGCAGACTTATGGATCTTCGATACAAATATTGAATTTTTACAGTGTACTTCTTAAATCGAGAAAATGTGAAGATACATGTAGTTTTATCAAATATTACGGCAAACGAAAATTTTTGTTTTTGCCAAGGATAAGTGGGAACGAAATTTCAGTGATAAATGTTAATATACAAACATGTAACTTCATTCCAAAAACGTTCAATAACAAGTAATAATTTCAAATCAAAGTACTGAGGTACTGTTTACTCGGATGGCCTCATGATCTGATGGCTGATGAATTAATGATAGTGATATAAACCAAACTGTATATATGGTACAAACTGTTGATAGGGAGATATGTTTCACCTGTATCCAATTTTGATAATTCAAATGTTGAAATGAATAAGCCATCTCTTAAACATGTGAATAATGCAAAACTTTCAAATGTTGACTGATCCCCATAGACTTTCACAACATGTACAGTACAGTGAAGATTCATAGTCACTAGAATATAACTGATGGGGCCAAGCCAAATAATTGCCATGCGAATGCTAATACAACTGCATACCAAATTCATTAACTGTCTATATATGTGGTTCCCCATTAACTGACCTAATCACCAATTATTAACAAATTGATGATGTCGTACGAAACAGCACATCTTTAGGACTTTTGTGAGGCAAGGCAAAAACTGTAGTGATATACCACTTTAGACTGCAACTAGAACACTTCTTGTTGTGTTTACTGTTTATGTCCTTAAGATAGTAAACATGTCCTTAAGATAATAAAAGGGTCATATTTTGTGCATAACACTCAGTCTACGAGAAAAGAATGCAAAATGGTCCACAAGGGGGGTCCTCAGATTTTCTTCAAAACTGGTGTGTGGATGTATTATGGGAAGACTACTTTTCAGGAAAAATATTTTTTCTGGTACTACACTGTGGGAAGGACAGGACAGCAATATATGCCGGGAACTAGTTTTCATGTTCAGAGTTTGAATTTATAGTAAAAAATACCAATTTTTGATACCATTATACTAAAAAGAAGAGAGCAATATGATATTTCTCTGTTTATTATTGTAAAGTATGGATATGATACATCAATTTTTATCATTGACAGTAACTGCTAATACATCGACCATAGGCTAACAAGGGGAGGTAATTTGACATATTTTTGACATTTGAATTTTCATAAAAACCACATTTCTCAAAATGCACACAGAGCCTAATACACTAATTTTTCTAAGACAATCTTTATTGTTTCAAAAAGACTAAGTATTCATGTAACTTCAAAGAAAAAAAAATTGGTGGGGACTCAATTTTCTAAATGTGTAACGAAAGTCTCAAAATGTCCAAAAATATCGCAGTTTCTATATTACATTCAGAATAAAATGCTCCGCTGGGCGTAGCTAGATACGACCACAGATGTCGAACCCTGAATAGTTGGGGCAATTATGAACACAACATTCAAGCTTGATACAATACTGAATTTGGATTGTGAATAAATATTTGACACAGCATAGGTTTCTGACACAGAATGAATGTTGTCTAAGAACTTAAAAATTTTTAATTTACCTATTCAAACCATATCAGTATTATTTGTTTTTATATATAAATCAGAAATAACCAATTTAAAATTTAAAATTGGGCACACATATCAATTTCTTGCTATTGCGCAATACTGTGCAATTGAAGATTTCTTGCTATTGTGCAATACTGTGCAATTGAAAATTTCTTCAAATATTTGACACATAATAGGTTTCTGACACAGAATAACTGAAATCAAAGAACTTAGAATTGGTCATATGATTTCAATTTATATTCAATTTTTTGCTTCTTGTGCAATACAATATGCAGCGGAAAATTGCCCTCCCCCCCAGCCAAAAAAAAATAATAATTTACCCCTTTTTTTAGCTTTTGTGCAATACACTATGAAGTTGCACATTGACCCCCCAATTTTGTTTTCACCCCCCTCCCATTTCTTTATACTTTGCAACCATAACAGCCCATTTAAATACACCATAACATATTAAAATAGAAAATGACATCATAGTCATGGATGGCAAATTTTAAATATACATAATTTAAAAGCAGTTTAGATAAGATAAACAAAAAAGCTTCATCAGCACATTTTATATTGGCAAATTTCCAATGGAATTTGTTAATAATAAAGTTTTGATAACAGGGCACACATATCAATTTCTTGCTATTGCCCAATACTGTGCAATTGAAAATTTCTTCAAATATTTCACACATAATAGGTTTCTGACACAGAATAACTGAAATAAAGAACTTAGAATTTGGTCATATGATTTGAATTTATATTCAATTTTTTGCTTTTGTGTAATAGAATTGCCCCCCCCCCCCCCAAAAAAAAATAATTTACCCCCTTTTTAGCTTTAATTTTGGACCCCGATTTGGACCAACTTGAAAACTGGGCCCATAATAGAATAAAATGCTCCACTGGGCGCAGCTAGATACGACCGCAGATGTCGAACCCTGAATAGTTGGGGCAATTATGAACACAACATTCAAGCTTGATACAATACTGAATTTGGATTGTGAATAAATATTTGACACAGCATAGGTTTCTGACACAGAATGAATGTTGTCTAAGAACTTAAAATTTTTTAATTTACCTATTCAAACCATATCAGTATTATTTGTTTTTATATATAAATCAGAAATAACCAATTTAAAATTTAAAATTGGGCACACATATCAATTTCTTGCTACTGCGCAATACTGTGCAATTGAAAATTTCTTCAAATATTTGACACATAATAGGTTTCTGACACAGAATAACTGAAATCAAAGAACTTAGAATTGGTCATATGAGTTGAATTTATATTCAATTTTTTGCTTCTTGTGCAATACAATATGCTGTGGAGAATTGCCCCCCCCCCCCCAAAAAAAAATAATAATTTACCCCTTTTTTTAGCTTTTGTGCAATACACTATGAAGTTGCACATTGACCCCCCCCCCTCCCAAAAAAAAACAAAAAACAATAAAATTTAATGTAACCCCCCCTTTTTTTGCTAAAAAAATTTGAAATTTTCTTTTTAATTTATGAAATATGAAATGAGAAAAAAATTACCCCCTCCCCAATTTCTCATTTACCCCCCCCCCCCCTCTAAATTTTGTTTTCAACCCCCCCCCCCCCCCCCCATTTCTTTATACTTTGCAACCATAACAGCCCATTTAAATACACCATAACATATTAAAATAGAAAATGACATCATAGTCATGGAATTTGTTAATAATAAGGTTTTGATAGCAGAGCACACATATCAATTTCTTGCTATTGCACAATACTGTGCAATTGAAAATTTCTTCAAATATTTGACATATAATAGGTTTCTGACACAGAATAACTGAAATAAAGAACTTAGAATTGGTCATATGATTTGAATTTATATTCAATTTTTTCTTCTTGTGCAATACAATATGCTGTGGAGAATTCCCCCCCCCCCAAAAAAAAAAAAATTTACCCCTTTTTTAGCTTTCATTTTGGACCCCGATTTGGACCAACTTGAAAACTGGGCCCATAATAAAAAAAACTAAGTACATGTTTAGATTCAGCATATCAAAGAACCCCAAGAATTCAATTTTTGTTAAAATCAAACTAAGTCTAAATTTGGACACTTTGGACCTTAATGTAGACCAATTTGAAAACGGGACCAAAAATTAAGAATCTAAATGCACGGTTAGATTCGGCATATCAAAGAACCCCAATACTTCAATTTTCGATGAAATCAAACAAAGTTTAATTTTGGATCCCGATTTGGACCAACTTGAAAACTGGGCCCATAATAAAAAAACTAAGTACATGTTTAGATTCAGCATATCAAAGAACCCCAAGAATTCAATTTTTGTTAAAATCAAACTAAGTTTAATTTTGGACCCTTTGGACCTTAATGTAGACCAATTTGAAATTGGGACCAAAAATTAAGAATCTAAATGCACAGTTAGATTCGGCATATCAAAGAACCCCAATACTTCAATTTTCGATGAAATCAAACAAAGTTTAATTTTGGACCCCGATTTGGACCAACTTGAAAACTGGGCCCATAATAAAAAAACTAAGTACATGTTTAGATTCAGCATATGAAAGAACCCCAAGAATTCAATTTTTGTTAAAATCAAACTAAGTTTAATTTTGGACCCTTTGGACCTTAATGTAGACCAATTTGAAAACGGGACCAAAAATTAAGAATCTAAAGGCACGGTTAGATTCGGCATATCAAAGAACCCCAATAGTTCAATTTTCGATGAAATCAAACAAAGTTTAATTTTGGACCCTTTTGGCCCCTAATTCCTAAACTGTTGGGACCAAAACTCCAAAAATCAATCCCAACCTTCCTTTTGTGGTCATAAACCTTGTGTTTAAATTTCATAGATTTCTATTTACTTATACTAAAGTTATTGTGCAAAAACCAAGAAAAATGCTTATTTGGGCCCTTTTTTAGCCCCTACTTCCTAAACTGTTGGGACCAAAACTCCCAAAAACAATCCCAACCTTCCTTTTGTGGTCATAAACCTTGTGTTAAAATTTCATAGATTTCTATTTACTTATACTAGAGTTATTGTGCGAAAACCAAGAAAAATGCTTATTGGGCCCTTTTTTGGCCCCTGATTCTTAAACTGTTGGGACCAAAACTCCCAAAATCAATCCCAACCTTCCTTTTGTGGTCATAAACCTTGTGTTTAAATTTCATAGATTTCTATTAACTTATACTAAAGTTATAGTGCGAAAACCAAATGTCTTCGGACGACGACGCAGACGACGGACGACGACGCAGACGACGACGACGACGACAACGATGACAACAACGTCATACCAATATACGACCGCAAAAATTTTGCGGTCGTATAAAAACCAAGAAAAATGCTTATTTTGGCCCTTTTTTAGCCCCTAATTCCTAAACTGTTGGGACCAAAACTCCCAAAAACAATCCCAACCTTCCTTTTGTGGTCATAAACCTTGTGTTAAAATTTCATAGATTTCTATTTACTTATACTAGAGTTATTGTGCGAAAACCAAGAAAAATGCTTATTGGGCCCTTTTTTGGCCCCTGATTCTTAAACTGTTGGGACCAAAACTCCCAAAATCAATCCCAACCTTCCTTTTGTGGTCATAAACCTTGTGTTTAAATTTCATAGATTTCTATTAACTTATACTAAAGTTATAGTGCGAAAACCAAATGTCTTCGGACGACGACGCCGACGACGAGGACGACGACGACGCCGCCAACGTCATACCAATTTACGACCGCAAAAATTTTGCGGTCGTATAAAAACTAAGTACATGTTTAGATTCAGCATATCAAAGAACCCCAAGAATTCAATTTTTGTTAAAATCAAACTAAGTTTAATTTTGGACCCTTTGGACCTTAATGTAGACCAATTTGAAAACGGGACCAAAAATTAAGAATCTAAATGCATGGTTAGATTCGGCATATCAAAGAACCCCAATAGTTCAATTTTCGATGAAATCAAACAAAGTTTAATTTTGGACCCTTTTGGCCCCTAATTCCTAAACTGTTGGGACCAAAACTCCAAAAATCAATCCCAACCTTCCTTTTGTGGTCATAAACCTTGTGTTTAAATTTCATAGATTTCTATTTACTTATACTAATGTTAATGTGCAAAAACCAAGAAAAATGCTTATTTGGGCCCTTTTTTAGCCCCTAATTCCTAAACTGTTGGGACCAAAACTCCCAAAAACAATCCCAACCTTCCTTTTGTGGTCATAAACCTTGTGTTAAAATTTCATAGATTTCTATTTACTTATACTAGAGTTATTGTGCAAAAACCAAGAAAAATGCTTATTGGGCCCTTTTTTGGCCCCTAATTCTTAAACTGTTGGGACCAAAACTCCCAAAATCAATCCCAAACTTCCTTTTGTGGTCATAAAGCTTGTGTTTAAATTTCATAGATTTCTATTAACTTATACTAAAGTTATAGTGCGAAAACCAAATGTCTTCGGACGACGACGCTGACGACGGACGACGACGACGACGACGGCGCCGCCAACGTCATAACAATATACGACCGCAAAAATTTTGCGGTTGTATAATAAAAATGACACAACAAACACCCCCAGTTGATGAAAAATAAACCATATATCAATTAATCCAGGAAATAAAGGTTTTAGGTAAAACAAGCTGAACTAGATGATAAACAAGAGGCTCTGAAGAGCCTGAATCGCTCACCTGGCAAACAATGCACTATAAACTAAATCTCATGATCACCATTCACTACGGATATCATGTTTACTTTAAAAACCAAATATTGTTGAAATCCGAGCAAGTGTAAAAAAATGGCGGAAAAATGGCAGCCATTTTAAAAATGGCCGTCCAAAACAAACTTTCATCATCACCAACTTGGGATACCATGTTTACCTTAAATGTAGCTTTCATCTTCATTTTCTTTCTATAATTCAGGAAAAAATAGCAAAAAACATATAGTAGTTTCAGAGAAGAAGATTTTTGAAATAATAACATAAAAAAAGCCAAAAATGTCAAAAAAGGGCAATAACTCTAATATCAGTTGACAGATTTTCATGAAAATCAGCACACAGGTAGCTCTCATCATGCTGAACACTTTCAACCTGCCAGAATTTGCCGTAACCTAATGATTTTTGAGATATATGCAAAAAACTGTTGTTTGACCCCTATGTTCTATTTTTCGTAACAGTGGCCATGTTTTTCGACGGATCAAAAATCGAAGCATTAACTTTTTGCAGGATACCCTAAGGAACAATCTTACCAAGTTTCATTTGATTTTAAATATTAGTTTCAGAGAAGAAGATTTTTGAAATAATAACATAAAAAAAAACCAAAAATGTCAAACAAGAGGCTCTCAAGAGCCTGAATCGCTCACCTGGTAAACAATGCACTATAAACTAAATTAATATATTAATGTTTGTTGTAAACTAAACTGAGTATTAAAGGTCACGTAAAATGCTGAAAATACCTTTAAAAACCTTTAAGAACCTCTGGAAAGAAATGGGCATGAGTTCTCCCTACGCTTGATTAAGATACAGTCATGGTCAATCTGATGATTCATAATACAAAATACAAGCTTTAATTAATCTTCAAATACAAGTATAAATCTTTTGGTCTATATGTTGTCTTCGTTTTTAAAATGTTTGAAAGAAGTTATGTAAAAATTGTGGGTTAAGGCTTTTTATTGTACTTGAAAAGGAAATATTGCAGGAACAATCATGCTAAGTTTCATCAAATTCCCCCAAGTAGTTTCAGAGGAGAAGATGTTTGAAAATTTGTTAACAACGATTATGACAGACACCAAGTGATGGCAATTAAAAGCTCACATATTATGAAGTTTAATCATTGTTATACAACATTCTCATCATCACCATTCACTAAGGATACCATGTTTACTTTAAAAATAAAATATTGTTGAAATCCGAGCAAGTGTAAAAAATGGCAGGAAAATGGCAGCCATTTTAAAAATGGCCGTCCAAAACAAACTTTCATCATCACCATTCAACTCGGGATACCATGTTTGCCTTGAAAGTAGCTTTCATCTTCATTTTATTTCTATAATTCAGGAAAGAATAGCAAAAAACAGCATTTTGACCCCTATGTTCTATTTTTAGTAAGGGCGGACATGTTTTTTGACCAATCAAAAATCCAAGCATTAACTTTTTGCAGAATACCCTAAGGAACAATCTTACCAAGTTTCATTTGATTTTGAATAGTAGTTTTAGAGAAGAAGATTTTTGAAATAATAACATAAAATAAAGCCAAAAATGTCAAAAAAGGGCAATAACTCTAACATCAGTTCACAGATTTTCACAAAAATCAGCACGCAGGTAGCTCTCATCATGCTGAACACTTTCAACCTGCAGAATTTGGCGTAACCTAATGATTTTTGAGATATTTGCGAAAAACTGTTGTTTGACCCCTATGTTCTATTTTTAGTAACAGTGGCCATGTTTTTCGACGGATCAAAAATCGAAGCATAAACTTTGTGCAGGATACCCTAAGGAACAATCATGCTAAGTTTTATCCAAATCCATTCAGTAGTTTCAGAGGAGAAGATTTTCGAAATAATAACATAAAAAAAAAGCCAAAAATGTCAAAAAAGGGCAATAACTCTAACATCAGTATACAGATTTTCAAGAAAATCAGCACTCAGGTAGCTCTCATCATGCTGAACACTTTCAACCTGCCAGAGTTTGCCTTAACCTAATGATTTTTTAGATACTTGCGAAAAACTGTTGTTTGACCCCTATGTTCTATTTTTAGTAAGAGTGGCCATGTTTTTCGACGGATCAAAAATCGAAGCATAAACTTTGTGCAGGATATCCTAAGGAACAATCATGCTAAGTTTTATCCAAATCCATTCAGTAGTTTCAGAGGAGAAGATTTTTGAAATAATAACATAAAAAAAAGCAAAAAATGTCAAAAAAGGGCAATAACTCTAACATCAGTTGACAGATTTTCACGGAAATAAGCACACAGGTAGCTCTCATCATGCTGAACACTTTCAACCTGCCAGAATTTGCCATAACCTAATGATTTTTGAGATATTTGCGAAAAACTGTTGTTTGACCCCTATGTTCTATTTTTAGTAACAGTGGCCATGTTTTTCGATGGATCAAAAATCGAAGCAAAATCTTTGTGCAGGATACCCTAAGGAACAATCATGCTAAGTTTTATCCAAATCCATTCAGTAGTTTCAGAGGAGAAGATTTTTGAAATAATAACATAAAAAAAAGCCAAAAATGTCAAAAAAAAGGGTGATAACTCTGAAATGAGTGGTTGGATCTTCTTCAAAATTTCAGGGCAGGTAGATCTTGAGGTGCTGATCACTTTTACCCATGCAAGAATTTTGATATCTGTGACCGTTTCTGACTTATTTGCAAAAAACTGCGATTTACCCCTATGTTCTATTTTTAGCCATGACGGCCATGTTTTTATACGAATCAAAAATCCAAACAATAGATTTGTAGCACCCATACCAATTAATAACTGTACCAAGTTTGGTTGCAGTTGGACTTATGGTGTTGGAGGAGTTAACGTTTGAAAAAGTTAACGGACGACGGACGGACGGACGGACAACGGACGGACGACGGACGCCAAGTGATAGCAATAGCTCACATGACCCTTCGGGTCAGGTGAGCTAAAAACCAAATATTGTTGAAATCCGAGCAAGTGTAAAAAATGGCGGGAAAATGGGCGTCCAAAACAAACTTTCATCATCACCATTCAACTGGGGATACCATGTTTGCCTTGAAAGTAGCTTTCATCTTCATTTTATTTCTATAATTCAGGAAAAAATAGCAAAAAACAGCATTTTGACCCCTATGTTCTATTTTTAGTAAGGGTGGACATGTTTTTCGACCAATCAAAAATCCAAGCATTCACTTTTTGCAGGATACCCTAAGGAACAATCTTACCAAGTTTCGTTTGATTTTGAATAGTAGTTTCAGAGAAGATTTTTGAAATAATAACATAAAAAAAAGCCAAAAATGTCAAAAAGGGCAATAACTCTAACATCAGTTGACATATTTTCACGAAAATAAGCACACAAGTAGCTCTCATCATGCTGAACACTTTCAACCTGCCAGAATTTGCCTTAACCTAATGATTTTTGAGATATTTGCGAAAAACTGTTGTTTGACTCCTATGTTCTATTTTTAGTAACAGTGGCCATGTTTTTCGATGGATCAAAAATCGAAGCATAAACTTTGTGCAGGATACCCTATGGAACAATCGTGCTAAGTTTTATCCAAATCCATTCAGTAGTTTCAGAGGAGAAGATTTTTGAAAAAGCAAAAAATGTCAAAAAAGGGCAATAACTCTAACATCAGTTGACAGATTTTCACGAAAATAAGCACACACGTAGCTCTCATCATGCTGATCACTTTCAACCTGCCAGTATTTGCCATAACCTAATGATTTTTGAGATATTTGCGAAAAACTGTTGTTTGACCCCTATGTTCTATTTTTAGTAACAGTGGCCATGTTTTTCGACGGATCAAAAATCGAAGCATAAGCTTTGTGCAGGATACCCTAAGGAACACTCATGCTAAGTTTTATCCAAATCCATTCAGTAGTTTCAGAGGAGAAGATTTTTGAAATAATAACATAAAAAAAAGCAAAAATTGTCAAAAAAGGGCAATAACTCTAACATCAGTTGACAGATTTTCACGAAAATAAGCACACCGGTAGCTCTCATCATGCTGAACACTTTCAACCTGCCAGAATTTGCCATAACCTAATGATTTTTGAGATACTTGCGAAAAACTGTTGTTTGACCCATATGTTCTATTTTTAGTAACAGTGGCCATGTTTTTCAACGGATCAAAAATCGAAGCATAAAGTTTGTGCAGGTTACCCTAAGGAACAATCATGCTAAGTTTTATCCAAATCCATTCAGCAGTTTCAGAGGAGAAGAATTTTGAAATAATAACATAAAAAAAAGCCAAAAATGTCCAAAAAAAATCAAGAAAAAGGGCAATAACTCCTACATGGGTGGTTACATCTTCTTCAAAATTTCAAAGCAGGTAGATCTTGAGGTGTTGAACACTTTAGCTTCCCATCAGAATTTTGATATCTGTCACCATTTTTGAGTTATTTGCAAAAAACTGCAATTTACCCCTATGTTCTATTTTTAGCCATGGCAGCCATGTTTTTTTACAAATCAAAAATCCAAATGATAGTTTAGTAGCACTCATGCCAAGGAACAACTACACTAAGTTTGGTTGCAATTAAAGTTATGGTATAAGAGGAGTTAACGATTTTATTACAATGAATAAAGACTGCAAAAATGGTCAATTTTGACGATCTAAGGGGAATAACTCCTAAAAGGAACGAACCTACAACTTCGATCCTGTTACAAATTTTGTAGATCTTTGTGTGCCTAACAATATGAAATTTAAATTTTTCAAATTTCCTTTATAGTATATCAAGATATTGAGCTTAATAAGTGCAAAATTTGGAAAAAATGCAGAAAAAGGGCAATAACTCCTACATGGGTAGTTGGATCTTCTTCAAAATTTCAGGGGAGGTAGATCTTGAGGTGCTGAACACTTTGACCCTATGCCAGAATTTTGATATCTGTTATGGTTTTTGAGTTATTTGCAAAAAACTGCAAATTTACCCCTATGTTCTATTTTTAGCCATGGCGGCCATGTTTTTTTACGAATCAAAAATCCAAATGATAGTTTTGTAGCACATATACCAATAAACAACTGTACGAAGTTTGGTTGCAATTGGTCTTATGGTGTCAGAGGAGTTAACGTTTGAAAAAGTTTACGGACGGACGACGGACGCCAAGTGATGGCAATAGCTCACATGACCCTTCGGGTCTGGTGAGCTAAAAAGGGCAACAACTCTAACATCAGTCGACAGATTTTCACGAAAATCAGCACACAGGTAGCTCTCATCATGCTGAACACTTTCAACCTGCCAGAATTTGCCGTAACCTAATGATTTTTGAGATATTTGCGAAAAACTGTTGTTTGACCCCTATGTTCTATTTTTAGTAACAGAGGCCATGTTTTTCAACGGATCAAAAATCGAAGCATAAACTTTGTGCAGGATACCCTAAGGAACAATCATGTTTTATCCAAATCCATTCAGTAGTTTCAGAGGAGAAGATGTTTGAAAAATTGTTAACGACGACGACAGACGACGCCAGACAACAGACGACGACGGACGCAAAGTGATGAGAAAAGCTCACATGGCCTTTTAGGCCAGGTGAGCTAAAAAACTTAATTTCAGAAGGGAGATAACTCTAATGAACAAAGTTTAATATGATATTTCAAATCTTCAGGTTTCTTGCCTGAAAAAACATTGACCATCTTATTTAATATGTATTTTACTTCTATAGAGATATCATTATATTAAACATATAAATCTTCCATAATCTATTATTTGACCATAGGGTAACAAGGGAGATAATTCGACATATTTTTAACATTTGAATTTTCATAACAAGAGGCTCTCAAGAGCCTGAATCGCTCACCTGATAAACAATGCACTATAAACTAAATTAATATATTAATGTTTGTTGTAAATTAAACTGAGTATTAAAGGTCACGTAAAATGCTGAAAATACCTTTAAAAGCCTTTCAAGAACCTCTGGAAAGAAATGGGCATGAGTTCTCCCTACGCTCGATTAAGATACAGTCATGGTCAATCTGATGATTCATAATACAAAATACAAGCTTTAATTAATCTTCAAATACAAGTATAAATCTTTTGGTCTATATGTTGTCTTCGTTTTTTAAAATGTTTGAAAGAAGTTATGTAAAAATTGTGGGTTAAGGCTTTTTATTGTACTTGAAAAGGAAATATTGCAGGAACAATCATGCTAAGTTTCATCCAAATCCCCCTAGTAGTTTCAGAGGAGAAGATGTTTGAAAATTTGTTAACAACGATTATGACAGACACCAAGTGATGGCAATTAAAAGCTCACATATTATGAAGTTTAATCATTGTTATACAACATTCTCATCATCACCATTCACTAAGGATACCATGTTTACTTTAAAAACCAAATATTGTTGAAATCCGAGCAAGTGTAAAAAATGGCGGGAAAATGGCAGACATTTTAAAAATGGCCGTCCAAAACAAACTTTCATCATCACCATTCAACTCGGGATACCATGTTTACCTTGAAAGTAGCTTTCATCTTCATTTTATTTCTATAATTCAGGAAAGAATAGCAAAAAATAGCATTTTGACCCCTATGTTCTATTTTTAGTAAGGGCGGACATGTTTTTCGACCAATCAAAAATCCAAGCATTAACTTTTTGCAGGATACACTAAGGAACAATCTTACCAAGTTTCATTTGATTTTGAATAATAGTTTTAGAGAAGAAGATTTTTGAAATAATAAAATAAAAAAAAGCCAAAAATGTCAAAAAAGGGCAATAACTCTAACATCAGTTGACAGATTTTCACGAAAATCAGCACGCAGGTAGCTCTCATCATGCTGAACACTTTCAACCTGCAGAATTTGGCATAACCTAATGATTTTTGAGATATTTGCGAAAAACTGTTGTTTGACCCCCTATGTTCTATTTTTAGTAACAGTGGCCATGTTTTTCGACGGATCAAAAATCGAAGCATAAACTTTGTGCAGGATACCCTAAGGAACAATCATGCTAATTTTTATCCAAATCCATTCAGTAGTTTCAGAGGAGAAGATTTTTGAAATGATAACATAAAAAAAAGCCAAAAATGTCAAAAAAGGGCAATAACTCTAACATCAGTTGAGAGATTTTCACGAAAATATGCACACAGGTAGCTCTCATCATGCTGAACACTTTCAACCTGCCAGAATTTGCCATAACCTAATGATTTTTGAGATATTTGCGAAAAACTGTTGTTTGACCCCTATGTTCTATTTTTAGTAACAGTGGCCATGTTTTTCGACGGATCAAAAATCGAAGCATAAACTTTGTGCAGGACACCCTAAGAAACAATCATGCTAGGTTTTATCCAAATCCATTCAGTCGTTTCAGAGGAGAAGATTTTTGAAATAATAACATAAAAAAAAGCCAAAAATGTCAAAAAAAGGGTGATAACTCTGAAATGAGTGGTTGGATCTTCTTCAGAATTTCAGGGCAGGTAGATCTTGAGGTGCTGATCACTTTTACCCATGCAAGAATTTTGATATCTGTGACCGTTTCTGACTTATTTGCAAAAAACTGCGATTTACCCCTATGTTCTATTTTTAGCCATGACGGCCATGTTTTTATACGAATCAAAAATCCAAACAATAGATTTGTAGCACCCATACCAATTAATAACTGTACCAAGTTTGGTTGCAGTTGGACTTATGGTGTTGGAGGAGTTAACGTTTGAAAAAGTTAACGGACGACGGACGGACGGACGGACGACGGACGGACGGACGACGGACGCCAAGTGATCAGGTGAGCTAAAAACCACATTTCTCAAATTGCATTTAGAGCCTAATACAGTCAAACCTGCTTTTAACGGCCACAATTGGGACAAAAGTAAAGTGGCCGCATAAGACAGGTGACCGTTTAATCGAGTTTTACACTGAGCGGCAATTCCGTATTTTGCTTTCCGGTCCGGAACGATCAAGATATTATCGTTGTCTAACATACAAATATGGCGGTTCGACTGAGATGAAACGATGTTTTTTCCCCACAATCGACCGTAAATGAACGATGAGATTGATAATTTGAATGATAATTAAGCTATGCCATTAATTAAAGATGATTTGAAAGTCAATTAACGATGATTTTAACATTTATAGAAAGGTAAATGACCGCTTAATTTAGGTACATTTCAAGCTTGGGTACCATTTGTTGTGACCGCTGGCCGCTTAAGACAGGTGACCGCTGGCCGCGTAAGACAGGTGACCGCTTATTCGAGTTAAATTAACACGTAAAACTATTTGGGCGGACTCCAGGACGACCGCTGAAGGCAGGTGGCTGCTTAATTGAGGTGACCGTTAGGGCAGGTTTGACTGTACACTAATTTTTCCTAGACAATCTTTATTGTTTCAAAAAGACTAAGTATTCATGTAACTTCAAAGAAAAAAAAATTGGTGGGGACTCAATTTTCTAAATGTGTAATGAAAGTCTCAAAATGTCCAAAAATATAAAAAAATTTGGTAAAAATATCGCAGTTTCTATATTACATTCAGAATAAAAATGACACAACAAACAGCCTCAATTGATGAAAAATTAACCATATATCAATTAATCCAGGAAATAAAGGTTTGAGGTAAAACAAGCTGAACTAGATGATAAAAAAATGTAATTTCAGAAGGGAGATAACTCTAATGAACAAAGTTTAATATGATATTTCAAATCTTCAGGTTTCTTGCCTGAAAAAACTTTGACCATCTGATTTAATATGTATTTTACTTCTATAGAGATATCATTATATTAAACATATTAATCTTCCATAATCTATTATTTGATCATAGGGTAACAAGGGAGATAATTCAACATATTTTTAACATTTGAATTTTCATAAAAACCACATTTCTCAAATTGCATTTAGAGCCTGATACACTAATTTTTCCAAGACAATCTTTATTGTTTCAAAAAGATTTACTCATGTAACTTCAATGAAAAAAAAATTTGGTGGGGTCTCATTTTTCTAAATGTGTTATGAAAGTCTCAAAATGTCCAAAAATATACATTTTTTTTAAATGTTGCCGTTTCTATATTACATTACGGAATAAAATTGACACAGCAAAAACCCCCAAATGAAGAATAATTGATTATATTAAGGGAGATAACTCTAATGAACAAAGTTGAGTATGGTACATTTGTATTTTTCAAATATTCAGGATTTTTGCCTAAAAAACTTTGACAGTCTTATTTAATGTTTTTTACTTATATAGAGATATCATTGAATTGAACATATTAATCTTCCATGATCTATTATTTGAACTAGGGGCTCCCAGGGGTCTGAATTGCTCACTAGCTGATTTTAAATTATCGGCGGTAATAAAAAACCAAACCTTTCAATTTTATTTCTTTTCTTCAAATCGGCAAAATCGGGTCGGCGGATCCGTAAACCAACTAATTAAAAGTAAATGGCCTAAGCCACGTGGACGCATTTATAACAAAGAAGTTAGTTGCCCTAGAATACACACGCTAGAATACCAGCGTGTCAACAATCTTACCTTAAAAATGTTAAACTAAGTCCAGCTGTTCCAGCTAGCTTGGATTTCGATCTGCATGAAAACATAACTTTTGTAGCAGACATTTATCCAAGGATCTTCATGCAACAAAAATTGGCTTAGTATTTTCTGACAAGAAGACCTTTGTACAAATTTCCCATAGGGTCCAATGTAAAACTAAGTCCTGTTGTGGCAACAATCATGAATTTCCAATCGGCACAAAAAAGATAATTTTTGTAGAGGTTCATCCAATGCTTGTTCATACATAAAAATTTTACAATTGGCTTGATATGTCGTCATAAGATACAAACCTTAAAAATGACTGTGATTCTACCAAGATGAAAGGAATGTATACAAATTCCTATTGGTTTTCAAATCATATAACCTTTTTCAACAGTTTCGCATCTTTTACTAAGGAGTAAAATAATTTGAATTCTAAGATTTCAATGATATGAATAAAAATAAAACTAATTTGTGTAAAAAAAAAGAGGCTCCCAAGAGCCTGAATCGCTCACCTGTTATATTTTGTGTAGATCTTGCATCAATGATTATTTATTTCAGTTTTGCTCTTACTTTAGTTTTTGAAATATGAGCCAATGGGTCAGGTGAGCTAAAAATTACACTAAATACCCTAAGGATCTTTCAGCCTAAGTTTGGCTAAAATTGATCCTGTATTTGAAAGTTTACAAAGATGACAAAAAAATATGAAAAATTGTCTTTAAAGGGCAAAAACTCCTATAATGGGTCAATTAACTATTCTGGTCATGTTGACTTATTTGTAGATCTTACTTTGATGAACATTTTTGCTGTTTACAGTTTTATCTATAATAATATTCAAGATAATAACCTAAAACTGTAATATGTCCTTTAAATTAACAATTCAGAGGCAATAACCCAATAAAGGGTTTTCCGATTCGTCTGAAAATTTCATGGCAGGTAGATCTTGACCTGATGAACAGTTTTGCTCTAAATGCTTTAGTTTTTGAGATATAAGCCAAAAACTGCAGTTTACCCCTATGTGTTTTTAGCCATGACGGCCATGTTTGTTGGCAGGCGGAGGAGTCATCGGACATATTTTTTAAACAAGATACCCTAATGATGCTTGTGGCCAAGTTTGGTTCCATTTGGCCCTAGTTTCAGAGGAGAATATTTTTGTAAAAAGTTAACGGACGACGACTCCAGGCACCGGATGCCAAGTGATGAGAATAGCTCACTTGACCCTTTGGGTCAGGTGAGCTAAAAAGGCACGTCTGATTAATATTGTCCCCCCACCCATCTGCAACTAATTATCGTGGAAGCAAATAAAATGCTCCGCTGTGCGCAGCTAGATACGACCGCAGATGTCGAACCCTGAATAGTTGGGGCAATTATGAACACAACATTCAAGCTTGATACAATACTGAATTTGGATTGTGAATAAATATTTGACACAGCATAGGTTTCTGACACAGAATGAATGTTGTCTAAGAACTTAAAAATTTTTAATTTACCTATTCAAACCATATCAGTATTATTTGTTTTTATATATAAATCAGAAATAACCAATTTAAAATTTAAATTTGGGCACACATATCAATTTCTTGCTATTGCTCAATACTGTGCAATTGAAGATTTCTTGCTATTGCGCAATACTGTGCAATTGAAAATTTCTTCAAATATTTGACACATAATAACTGAAATCAAATTACTTAGAATTGGTCATATGATTTCAATTTATATTCATTTTTTTGCTTCTTGTGCAATACAATATGCTGTGGAGAATTGCCCCCTCCCACTACCCCCCCCCCAAAAAAATAATAATTTACCCCTTTTTTAGCTTTTGTGCAATACACTATGAAGTTGCACATTGACCCCCCCCCCCTCCCAAAAAAAAAAGAAACAATAAAATTTATTGTAACCCCCCCTCCCCCTTTTTTGGCTAAAAAAATTTGAAATTTTCTTTTTAATTTATGAAATATGAAATGAGAAAAAAATTACCCCCTTCTCAATTTCTCATTTACCCCCCCCCCCCCCTAAATTTTGTTTTCAACCCCCCCCCCCCCCCATTTCTTTATACTTTGCAACCATAACAGCCCATTTAAATACACCATAACATATTAAAATAGAAAATGACATCATAGTCATGGATGGCAAATTTAAAATTTACATAATTTAAAAGCAGTTTAGATGAGATAAACAAAAAAGCTTCATCAGCACATTTTATATTGGCAAATTTCAAATGAAGTTCATTAAACTAGAGTTATTGGCAAATTTCCAATGGAATTTTTTAATAATAAAGTTTTGATAACAGGGCACACATATCAATTTCTCACTATTGCACAATACTGTGCAATTGAAAATTTCTTGAAATATTTGACACATAATAGGTTTCTGATACAGAATAACTGAAATAAAGAACTTAGAATTGGTCATATGATTTGAATTTATATTCAATTTTTTGCTTCTTGTGCAATACAATATGCTGTGGAGAATTGCCCCCCCCCCCCCCCCCCCAAAAAAAAAAAATTTACCCCTTTTTTAGCTTTAATTTTGGACCCCGATTTGGACCAACTTGAAAACTGGGCCCATAATAAACAAGAGGCTCACCAGAGCCTGTATCGCTCACCTGGAGTCTGTTTTCATTGGACAATTAATCAACTATTTGACCAAGTTTGTTGCAATTGGTTCAATTGTTCAGGGAAAATTTGTTGAAGATTTATTTTTCATAAGGTTTAATGTTAAAATATGTTCCCTGGTGGTGGTAGTCCTGGCAGGAAGTTGACAAAATTGACCAGGAATAAGGGTGAACCTTAAATAAATGTAACAGAACCTGACCTCAAATTACACAAACCAATAACTCCTAAATAGAATTTGGGATTCCCTTCAAAATTTCAGGGTAGTTAGATCTCAACATGGCAAACATTTTTAAATTTATATTTCACTTCTATCTCAAATAGTTTTGGAGATATTCAAAAATGTTAAAATTTTGAAAATTTGACAAAAAAATGGGTTTTGGGATTTCCTTTAAAATTTCAGGGTATGTAGATCTCAACATGGCAAACATTTTTCAAATTTAGATTTCACTTCTATCTCAAATAGTTTTGGAGATAAATGACGAAAAATGTTAAATTATGAAAATTTGACGAAAAAAGGGCAATAACTCCTAAATGGGTTTTACGATTTCCTTCAAAATTTCAGGTTAGGTAGATCTTGTCATGCTGATCAATTTTACCCCATGTCAGATTTTTTATATCTGTAACGGTTTTTAAGTTATAAGCCAAAAACAACACATGCACCCCTATATTCTATTTTTAGCTACGACAGCCATGTTTTATGTCAGATCAAAATAAATTGAGGATCATTTGTAGAGGACATGTCATAGATCATTCCTATTAAGTTTCAAACCAATCGGCCCAGCAGTTTCAGAGAAGAAGATTTTTGAATAAAAAAATTTTGAAAATTTGACAAAACAAGAGGCTCTCAAGAGCCTGTATCGCTCACCTGGGACATGGCCCACATCTGATAGCATAACGTTATTCGAATGGCATATATCCCATAGGATTCAATGTAAACTACTTTCCTCACTGATGACCATCTTAAATGAGGTAATTGCATCCTGGTAAACTTAGAGTCATCTTAGGACCACGGTTACTAATTGTATATAAGTTTGTTATAAATTTGACTTGTGATCACTTGTAGTTTAAGGGAAATTTTTTGAATATTATTGCCATAGGGTCAAATAGTAAATTATGTAAGTGTTTCAAGGAGTAACCAGCATTACAATCAAATAGCATAGAGAACCATAATCCAAAAATAGTTAGAAAGAAATACTCATTTCCCCAAAATAGAAAAAAAGGAGGTCAAATCCAATACCAAGGATTTGAATGTAAAACTACACAAGTTGCTGAAGTTTGCAAATGAAGGTCCTAGTACTGCTGACGTGGCATGACTTGTTGAAATTGCAATTCAGTACATCTAAAGTTTACTATAGTTGGACTTCACATTTTTTATGATGTCGTGTGCATTTACTCCATATCTTTTCGTCAAATATTGGCATGTACTCATTAAGGTGTTTCCAGTCTCAAGTTTTGAGATTTGATCAGGGACAATAACTGAATATTGTTTCTGATTATCGGGATCCTCTGGTGTCAACAAATGACCATTTTCCCAAAATTATTATAATTAGAAAGTTTGACAGGTTGAAGTGATATATATATATAATTTTCTTTGACAACAAATATTCCCATGCAGATCGTCAAGTTATTTTAGAATTACGATATTTGCAAGCCTCAATTTTTTACGTTTTCTCACCAAAAGTTGAAACAGGAAGTGAAGAGTTTAGGACTGGGAAACACTAAAAAGAGACAAGAAGTGTCAAGAGCAACAAGAAAACACCCTAACATCATATATACTTTTATGCATTTATTCTCAATAATAAATAGTTATATAGAAATATCCATGAAATAAAAATCCATGAAAAACCTACATTTAATTTTATTTATCTCTTTTTACCATTTAATATTATATAACTTTACAGAATTACATTTTTTTTTATTTTACATTTAATAGATCCGTTATGCTAGCAATTTTAAATATTTAGTTTTTAAATTTAAAATGCTCATTAATATTATTTAGAGGCACAAAACATAAAAATTTTTAAAACCTGTAATTACATATTTTAAAAAAATAAGCATAGTCATTTTAGACAACAAAAAGCATATTGGACACGTTACACTGGTCCAATAAGTTAAACTTTGGTCTCAGCTAGCATCCAGCTTGGATCAGGTACGGATCAAAGCCACACAATTTTTGAAGGTGACCAGTTTGGTTTCAATTGGCCAAGTATTTCCAGTCTCAGCAGAAGAATTTAAAACTTTTCCCATAGGTCAAATATTAAACTATGGTCCCCGCTGGCACCCATTTTTGATTAAGTACAACCCTAAGCAACACAATTTTTTAAACAGGGCCACCCAAGGTTTATTATGACCAAGTTTAGTTCCAATTGCCCAGTTATATCTGATGATAAGATTTTTGAATGTTTTACCATAGGGTCCAATGTTAAAATTTGGTCCCCTCTGGTGGCCATCTTGGATTGGCTACGGACCCAAGAGACACAATTTTTAAAGTAGACCGTTGTAGCCAAGTAAGACCTGAAATTAGTTTCTATGAGAACCAAAACTTCTGCTATCCATTACAATTTCAGACCACCTTTCAAAAAAAAAATCGGGCAGGGGTTCCCCCTATAATCTAGGTTATATATACTGCTGAAATTAAAACCCATCAAAATCAGATATATATTAAATATTCCATCAGACATTAGAAATTTTTATTTCACTAATGCCAAATTTTGAGTTAGAGTTATCTTTCTTTGTATAAGAGTTGCAATGTAAAGACAAAAGAATTTGAAACGCTTGTGGCCCCGCTGGCGGCCATCTTGGATAGGATACGGATGTGAGCAACACCACTTTTGAAGGGTACCACCCAAGGACTCATGTGATTAAGTTTGGTTCCAATTGGCCTAGTACTTTCAGAGGAGAAGATCTTTGAATGTTTTATCCCATAGGGTCCAATGTTAAATTATGATCCCCGCTGGCGGCCATCTTGGATGAGGTATGAACATGAGCGACACAATTTTGAAAGGGGGCCACCCAAGGACTATTGTGACCAAGTTTGGTTTGGATTGACCCAGTGGTTTCAGAGGAGAAGATCTTTGAATGAAAAGTTTACGGACGACGGACGGACGACGGACGACGGACGACGGACGACGGACGCCGGACGCAAAGTGATGGCAAAAGCTCACCCTGGCATAGCCAGGTGAGCTAAAAAGGGCAACAACTTCTAAATGGGTTTTGGGATTTCCTTTAAAATTTCAGGGTAGGTAGATCTCAAGTTGGCAAACATTTTTCAAATTTACATTTCACTTCTATCTCAAATAGTTTTGGAGATAAATGACGAAAAATGTTAAAATTTAGAAAATTTGACGAAAAAAGGGCAATAACTCCTAAATGGGTTTTGGAATTTCCTTCAAAATTTCAGGGCAGGTAGATCTTGTCATGCTGATCAATTTTACCCCATGTCAGATTTTCGATATCTGTAATGGTTTTTGAGTTATTAGCAAAAAACAGCAATTTACCCCTATGTTCTATTTTTAGTAACAGCGGCCATGTTTTTCGACGAATCAAAAATCCCCACATCAGTTCTATGCAGGGTACCCCAAGGAACATTCCTACCAAGTTTGGTTCTAATTAGTCAAGTAGTTTCAGAGGAAAAGATTTTTGAAATAATAACATAAAAAAAAGCCAAAAATGTCAAAAAAGGGCAATAACTCTAACATCAGTTGAGAGATTTTCACGAAAATCAGCATACAGGTAGCTCTCATCATGCTGAACACTTTCAACCTGCCAGAATTTGCCATAACCTAATGATTTTTGAGATATTTGCGAAAAACTGTTGTCTGACCCCTATGTTCTATTTTTAGTAACAGCGGCCATGTTTTTCGACGGATCAAAAATCCCCACATCAGTTCTATGCAGGATACCCCAAAGAACATTCATACCAAGTATGGTTCCAATTGGTCAAGTAGTTTCAGAGGAGAAGAGTTTTGAAAAATTGTTAACGACGACGACGGACGACGACGACAGACGACGACGACGACAGACGACGACGGACGACTACGGACGACGACGGACGCCAAGTGATGGCAATAACTCACATGGCCTTCGGCCAGGTGAGCTAAAAAACTAAGTACATGTTTAGATTCAGCATATCAAAGAACCCCAAGAATTCAATTTTTGTTAAAATCAAACTAAGTTTAATTTTGGACCCTTTGGACCTTAATGTAGACCAATTTGAAAACGGGACCAAAAATTAAGAATCTAAATGCACAGTTAGATTTGACATATCAAAGAACCCCAATAGTTCAATTTTTGATGAAATCAAACAAAGTTTAATTTTGGACCCCGATTTGGACCAACTTGAAAACTGGGCCCATAATAAAAAAAACTAAGTACATGTTTAGATTCAGCATATCAAAGAACCCAAAGAATTCAATTTTTGTTAAAATCAAACTAAGTTTAATTTTGGACCCTTTGGACCTTAATGTAGACCAATTTGAAAACGGGACCAAAAATTAAGAATCTAAATGCACGGTTAGATTCGGCATATCGAAGAACCCCAATAGTTCAATTTTCGATGAAATCAAACAAAGTTTAATTTTGGACCCTTTTGGGCCCTAATTCCTAAACTGTTGGGACCAAAACTCCAAAAATCAATCCCAACCTTCCTTTTGTGGTCATAAACCTTGTGTTTAAATTTCATAGATTTCTATTTACTTATACTAAAGTTATTGTACAAAAACCAAGAAAAATGCTTATTTGGGCCCTTTTTTAGCCCCTAATTCCTAAACTGTTGGGACCAAAACTCTCAAAAACAATCCCAACCTTCCTTTTGTGGTCATAAACCTTGTGTTAAAATTTTATAGATTTCTATTTACTTATACTAGAGTTATTGTGCGAAAACCAGGAAAAATGCTTATTGGGCCCCTTTTTGGTCCTGATTCTTAAACTGTTGGGACCAAAACTCCCAAAATCAATCCCAACCTTCCTTTTGTGGTCATAAAGCTTGTGTTTAAATTTCATAGATTTCTATTAACTTATACTAAAGTTATAGTGCGAAAACCAAATGTCTTCGGACGACGACGCTGACGACGGACAACGACGCAGACGACGCCGCCAACGTCATACCAATATACGACCGCAAAAATTTTGCGGTCATATAAAAATTGTTGCAGAGCATATTCAAATATCAGAGTGACTGAAATGGTAAAGCCAAAACCATCCAGGGATAGACAATGCATGTCAAAGGGAGATACTCATTACAAATACCAATACCATTCATACAATTGCAAATTGTTATATGAGTAAATTTTAGAAGCATCAATTTCATGCAATACTTGCAGCAAGTATTGAAATACAACTGAGCTGATGATACCCTATTGAACTATTAGTCCATCAGCAGAGGCATCCAGTCAGTCGTAAGAATACATATTCTATGATACCAATAGTAATACACAAGATATGCACATTTACTTTATTTAGAAATGACATTTGTTTTGTTAGATAGATCAGCTCTTCAGACATAACATTTTTTGACAAAACATAGAATGAAATTTCCATAGGTTATCATAACAATGTAAAGTGTAGTCATGAAACCATATGGTTTATTAACTAGATGCTCAAGTGAGCCTGTATCACTAACCTGAACAATGAAGCACATAACATACTGCATATTTTTTTTTTAAATGAGTGCTTAGTCATAAGAATTTTTTTTATAAATGACATCCCATGCACCATTCATGGCAAGTTTAATATTGGCCTTGCAGTTTCAGAGGAGATGATGAAAATGTGATTTCCCATAGGCTTCAATACAATCCTATGTGCCAGCATAGTCACTGTGTAGGCGACTGATCTACATGAACTTAAGAATCTTTATAGCGGGTCTCCTAATCATCATTAATTTTCATCTAGACTGATCGGCAGTATAGCGGCCAGATCACACAGTACTAACAAAAAAGTTTATTTCTACTTACTTGAAATTGGGTCATCAGGCACTTTAATAATCCCTTTGTCTTCTGTCGAAATGCTAGAAAAAAAAATGTATGAAATAAAGAAGAAATACAGAAGACTCCTTCTATTTGCATACCATTTTTTTCAGAATAAATTATACATTTCAACAGGAGTATGTTAACAAGTGGAATTCTTTATTTTCATGTAAAAACACAATATGTGCCATATCTATTGTCATTAAATGGGATAATTACTATATAAACATATTTATTATGAAAAACAATTTTGTTAATTAATTTGTTGTCTCTTTGACACATTCCCCATTGCCATTCTCTATTCTATTGATCTAAAAAGCCATTAAATTGTGCGCTAATTTTTATAAGACCTTTATCATATTTATAGTAAAAATATCCTTACTTTGTATTAAATTTTGGAAACAAGTTGCTTTCTTTAAAAAAAGAAAAGCAATACGTGAACCCACGACTGCTGACTGGTCACCAACATTTGTTGATTTTATTTGCTTTTGATTTGAAATAATTAGCTGTGAATTAGATATTGATAAATATTGATGAGTTTTGTTGTCACATCATCATTGGAAATGTGTAATAGTGTGTAGATTATTGCACAAGTGAATAGGAATGTAGATAATTTTTACTTTGTGTTTAATGTAAAAATTCCTGATCCTATTGCAATTTCCAATTTCTGCAAACTCTAAAGTGACTAAGGCAAATTGCATTGACTTTGCCTCAGGTTGCTATATTTTCCGGCTCAATTCATTTTAACTTTCAAAATTCATATCGACTTAATTTGTTTCCTGGATGTTTTTAATTATCCTGCATAATTATTTGAGACTGTCTGTGACAATCATGCATACTTTATTTCTAATGTAAGCAATGAGGACATATACTTAAGTGTAAATGATAAAGTTTTTGACCTCACATTTGAATATGGTTTTGGCTTTACCTATCAAAATACCTTTATATATGACTAATAATTGCTCTTATATAAGAGGTGTGCTGTGATATACCTTCAAGACTAAAGGAAACCAAATAAATATAAAAAAGAAGTTTGGTATGAATTTCGATGAGATTGTTTCACAAGAGACCTTATAACACCGAAATTAACAGCTAGAGGTCACCAAACAGCCTTCAACAAATAACGCAAAGCCCATACCACATAGTCAGCTATAAAAGGCCTTGAAATCACAACTGTAAACAATTCAAACGAGAAAAGGAACGACCTGATTAATGTACCCAAAAAGGAACGAAAAATCAAACATGCAACACAGCAACAAACAACAACCATTGAATTACAGGCAGATGCATACAGAATGTGGCAGGGATATGTTTGATAAATATTGGTAACTCCATACAATTTAAATGTGTCGCCAATGAAACAACTATCCACCAAACCAAATGAATAACCTCATGCAAAAAATAAAGACCACTTTTTTCAAATAAGATTTATAATACTGTAAATTCAGAAATTATTGCGATGCTTTTATTATTGCAAAAAATGCGATAGGCTTATAATCGCAATTATTTATACTCACATTTTGAATTTTTTTATAAGAATTAAACAGGCTTTTTCACAATATCGCAAAAATAATATTGCATTTTATTCTAAAATGAAAAAATCGCAATAATAAATGCAGGCAATAATTTCTGAAATAACATCTTATGTTGGCAATGAGTTGCCTATCCACCAAATCCAAATGTATGTATGCTTGGGAGGAAACAAAAAATTATTTCATGTTACATAAGTGACCAAAGTATCTGGGATGTTTATGTCCGTAATTATCAACTAATTTAATTTTAAAACAATAAACAAAGGCGATGTCTTCAAAGGATTATTTATTTATATACAATATTGACACATCATGCTTTCATGATCACACTTACACAATTTACACTTAAACAATGCAAACTATTCTCATAATTGCAACATATGTTAAAGATTGTTGAAGATTAGACTTTAACTGTTATTTAAAAACAAAAATAAAAAAATAATTGAATTTTAATGAACATAAATTCATATTTAAAAATCTTTTAAGAAATTTCCAAAAACTACCATCAATAAACCAAAACTAAAATTCAAGTTTTTGATATATTCGTATATTTCATCAACATCATCTTGAAATCTTCCTTTCCCGTTTTATGGATATATTACAAAACAAAAAATTAAATAACAATTACTTATAAAACCTTACTAAAACGGTATGAATTAATTAACGCAGAAAAATAAATACTTTTAATAAAAATAATAATAATATTATCTTTCTGTTTTCCGATTTAATATAAATATTTAAACCAGAATGTTCTCTCCCAAGTTTATGATGAAAATTACACAATATCACGTGGTTAAACCTTCAGACATAATTTAGTTTACATAATTGACCTAGATACATACACAGTGGACAGGGGTCGCATCAAAACAAATATAATAGCGTTGTTGTTTAGAAACTTTCACAGCGCTTATAAACATTCACATTATTAAAAAAACATATGTTTTGTGAAAAGGCAAATAGGTTTAAATATTCAAACTAAGTCTTTATTGTTTAAGTTTGATTGTTGAAATATAGCCGTATCAAAGACGTAGATTACTACCTGTATAAATGATTGAAAACATTCGAGACATTCCGAGAATATTATTCCTACTTCCGGCCGAGAGATATCGAGTGGCCCATAGACACATCCAAAACTCGCCAATATATAAGCGTGAACCCCTCAGGGGGTTCACGCAAAAAAACCACTGATATAGTTACGATACTGTTGTCAAGTAATTAACTGGGGTTGTGAGTTCGAATCTCACCTGTGGCGGGGTGTGTTGGACTCCGATCTAAATTGACAAGGATTGCCAAATTTCCTACCGAAGGTCGGTGGTTCTCTCTGGGTACTCCGGCTTCCTCCAGCAATAAAAACTGGCTGCCGCGAAATAGCCAAATGTGCTGAAAACAGCGTAAAACCCCAACTAAACAAAATAAAAACAAACAAACATCAAGTCATTAAAGATGGCATTTTTTGGAATTATTATTGATTCACTGACATAGGGTCTTTGCATCGGAAATAAACACATTTATTCTAAAACCAGTTGTTGGCATGATATGGGTTGTGTTATTCTTGTATAATCTATGATGGCATGATACTAAACCCCTAACAGGAGGGATTGTGGCTAATTTTCTATAAGATAAATATATAATCTTTCGATCAGTTTAATTGAGGTCTGGAGCTGGCATGTCAGTAACTGCTAGTAGTCCTTATTTAATTCATATTGATCATTGTCATTTTGCTCAGTTTCTTCAGTTACCTTTTCTAAAATCGGACTCGGACCTCTTTTGTACTTAATTTTACTGTGCGTATTGCTGTGTGTTTGTTTATTCCACAAAGGTATAGGGCAATGGTTAAGATCTCACAAAACATGTTTAACCCGCCACATTTTTGCACCTGTCCCAAGTCAGGAACCTCTAGGCTTTGTTATAATCTTGTGGGTTTTTTTAGTTTTGGTTCATTTGTATGTTTTGGAGTTTGGTGTGGCGTCCATTTCGCTGAACTAGTATGCATTATTGTTTAGGGGCCGTATGAAGCCTGCCTACGGGTGAAGGATTTTCTCGCTGTGTTGAAGATCCATTGGTAGCCTTGGGCTGTTTTCTGCACTTTGGTCGGGTTGTCTCTTTGACACATTACCCATTTCCATTCTCTATTCTATGAATTAGAAAAAAAATTATGCAATTGAGGAGTTTCTTAACAGTTCAATATTTAAATATAAGGAGTAACTGTAATTCATTGACTATATGGTAAATGGTTTGGTTTTTCTAAATCTTATGCAAATATGAGGATTATTCTATTATCAGATATCAATTAAGTGGAGTTGACTGGAGTAACAGTATTTTAACCACAAAGACTCTACTACAATGTTACACTATTGTTGTCTTAAAGTGATTGTCATGTAAAAATAATAAAACACTAGAGACACTATTGCCATCAATTCTCCTCCAGACTTACATAACTGTTATATACTACAGATGGTTGAGCGTGTAACGCACCAAACCACACTCACACGATTCACATGTTACCAGCACATGATTTGCACGTTACATGCACACAATTCACACGATACACTCACACGATTCGCATGTTACACGCAAACCACACGATGCACGTTACACGATACACGATTTCCGATCGTGCGATTTCTATTATTTATGTTTGTAAGATACGAATGGAATATCACGAAACAAATTAATTAAATTTTGTGTCATATATGAATAGCAGTGAAATATATTTAAAAATTTCGTTTGATTTGAAATAAATAAATATGATAAAAGCACGAAAAAAAAGCTAGTTTAATTAAATGGCCCACATTAAACTTTTCATAAATACAAATATTTATTTGTGTATGCTTTTTTTTTAATTGGAAATTTATTAAACTTTATAACAGACCTGTAAAATTATATTTTAATTTTATCTAAAATCAATAAACCTTTTCATGTTATTTTAATCTAATTATAATTAGCTAGGGCATACTAACCAAAATTGATATGATAATAACAAAGTTGTCAGCAAAATAAACATTACGCCACAATTATGGCTCCTTTGAAACAAAAGACATCATGTCATGGGGGTAGTCTTCGAACGACGTCTGGGCTAAAACAACGTTTAATTAGACAAGGGATTAAAAGAGTTCCTCTAACGGGACAAATTCATATTAACCTGTACATCTACCTCAGATATACAATGTTTAATAGTTTAATTATAAGTTAAATTGTAATAATATTTTATTTATTCATTAACAATTTAAAGTATAATATAAAATATTAACTGTTAATATATAGTTGATATAAATATGATATTTTTTTTATTATTTATTCATTTTAAACATTATTAAAACATAAGCGAATAAAAATATTTAATATTCTCTATGTAGAACATTTGTACATACATGTAAATATATTTATGATATAATTGAAGGTTATCTGAAAGCGTAACTCTAAATGTATACATTTGAATATTATATTTATTTTGTCAATAAATTGTTTTTAGTGATCTATTTTATTTTCAGTAAATTCATGTATACTTAATTTATCAATTTTATTTAACTATGTCAGATTTTTTATTTATTCCTTTCTTCAATCAGAAAGCTCATCTCAGGTAAATTTACAGGCAAATACATACATGTAGAACCTTTTAATCCCTCGTCTAATTAGATGTTGTTTTAGCCTAGTAGTCGTCCGGCGAATAAGCCGTCTTGGGAATATAATAACCAAATAATTACTATGTAAAAATGTACAATGCAGATATAAATTAAATGATTTTGTCCAAAAAAAATTAAAATCGAAAGATTAGAAGCTGTGCTTGAATATTAATATCAACATTTTCAAATATTTGACACAGGTGAAAGTTCGTTCCAATCATATTTTAATTCGAGTTTGAAATATGCACTGATTTGAATTCACACGATTTAAAATCTGTCTCGACCAATGAAATCTCGTACACGTTACACAATTCAAATTGCACTTTTATTACCACAAGCAAACCACACGCACACAATTCGCACATTGCACACACACGATTCACACGTTACACACACATGATCCACATGTTGCAAGCGCACGTTTCGCACGTTACACGATTCCTTTGGTGATTTACACGTTCAACCAAGTGTAATACAATTACTTTGTCTCTAAGACAAATACGATGCCTCCACAGATTCTATGCAGTCTTTATATATGTAATTTTGTACACAGATAAATGTGAGAAAATTAATAAGTCAACAATATAATTTTGAGATATCAAAATCCTTAAGAGTATGCACACTTTAAATATGTACAATAATCTTCCATAATAAAACAGTATATCTTGAAAACTGCAGGAGGAATTTTATAAAGACAAAACATGTACCCCAAATGCCAAGAAAAATAACAAAGTTCAACAACTCTTAATTAGATGAAAAATTGACAAATAGAAATTCTTGAGTATGCACACTTTCCATATGTGTTCAAAAATCCTACATGTATGTACAATAATCTTCCATAATAAAACAGTATATCTTGAAAACTGCAGGAGGAATTTTATACAGACAAACAATGTACCCCAAATGCCAAGAAAAATGATGAAGTTCAACAACTCTTAATTACATGAAAAATTGACAAATAGAAATTCTTGAATATGCACGCATTCCATATGCGTTCAAAAATCCTGCAGAATGAAAAACATTATAGAGTGGGAAAACTGCAGGAGCAGTTAACAAGACAAACCATTTACCATCAATGCTAATTTCAACAAAAAATGACTACCAACCCATCATTTTGTGAAAATTTAACAAATTACAATAAAAATCCTTATAGCATGCATACCTTCAATATGAGTAAATTTATCACCCTTCAAACTAAGTCTGTCCATCTGTTAACTTTTCACGTTTTAATCTTCTCCTCTGAAACCACTGGGCAGAATGGAATTAAACTTCTATGTAGGATCCTTTATAAATTTTGCTCATTTTATCGCGATTGGACAACAAAAATGGCCACAATGGGCAATTAATTGTTGTTTCTGATTGGCTGAGTTTTCCAAAATTTTCTCCTCTGAAACTCCTTGGCCATCTATAACAAAATTTGACAGCAAGCATGTATGGGAGGTCCTTCATAAACTTTCCTCATTTCCTCCCCATCGAAAATATGGCCGCCACGGGCAGTTCTTGTTTCTGATTGGCTAATATAATAAAATCTTCGCCTCTGAAATCGCTTGGCCAAATGGAACAAATTTTGACAGGAAGCATCTATTTTATTTCAGTAACAGTGGCCATATTGGTCTACAATCTAGATATGATTTTGAATAGGGAATACATAAGGAATACTTCCACAAAATTTATTGTAAATTGTCTTAACAGTTAAATAGCAGATTTGGTAACAGCAGCCATGCTGGTGTAAAGGTTCAAACCACTGGCCATAATTTTGAAAGGCACCACCATGGACCACTTTGCCATAATTTAAACTCAACTGCTACAGTACATTCAGAAACAAGGACATCATTTTGAAAGAGATCCACTTAAGGATCATTTTCCAAAGTAAAGCCTCAACTCGGCCAGCAGGTTCCAAGGAGATGGTTTTTTTGGTGGTTTTTTCTGTTTTTATTAACAGTGGATATTTGGGTTCAAGGCCCTGACCCCCAGACAATTCTGAATGGAGATGATTGATTGATTGACTGATTGTTGCTTAACGTCCAGTGGCAATTATTTCATGTTTCTTCAGGATGAGAATCAGCTCAATTTATCAAACAATTCAAATAGGGGTGGGTTAGGACACAAAGGGGAACCAATTTTGACTGCAACTGTAAAAGGAGGATGGTTATGTAGGGTCGGATAATTTAGCCTTCTGTAGTGGCATTAGCCTACTCTTTTTCAAAAACTACAGAAGGGGTCTTTAGCGTGCAGGGAGTGTGGCATTTTCCAAACACGTTACCCACTATGGTCCGTGGTCAGGCTTTCCGTATTATGACCCGACAACCCCCCAAGGAGAGGGTCTCCCCTATCCGCCACATGGGGATGCGCTATACAGCTCTATGGGTTGAGCCCCCGTGATCCATCACAGGTGCCTAGTGAATGGAGATGAAGAAAGGACCATTCCAATAAAGTTTGGGCCTAGCAGAATCAGAGAAGACGATTTTTAAACATTTTTTGCTTTTTTTCCCTATTTTTAGTAATAGCAGCCATTATTGGGTTAGAGGTCCAGACCCCTGGACACAATTATAAAAGGAAAATGGGGACCATCATTTCATTAAAGTCTGCGCTACAAGGCCCTATGAATTTCAGAGGAGATTTTTAAGTATTTTTTGCTGATTTTCTATGGAGAGAGGTCTGGACCCCAGGACACAATTCGAAAATTCCATCAAAGTTTGTGCTCAACTGCCGCATTAGTTTGAGAAAAGAATATTTTAAAGTATTTTTTGGCTTATTTTTCTATTTTAAGTAACGTCAGCCATATTGGTCAGAGGTCTGGACCCCCACACACACAACTGGTCAAGCTATGTTAAAATTCTAAGATGAAATTTTTAACAGAATCAAAATGCTGGAAAGCAGTGGTCGAAAGATTGCAACTGTAGTTGTGTATAATTTCAAATTTAATTTTATCACAGATTTGTTCTTTGTTATCAATTACAGTATATGTATTCCTTTTTTCCTGAAATATTGAGGTTTTTTTTTCAAAATCGATGTACATTCCGTGGTATGGAAACCAGGATATCATTTTCAGTAAGAGTTCAATATGTATTAAGGCTTAGCTTTTAGCAACAGTCAAGTTTTAGTGTCAATATTCGAAATTTTAGTGGAGGTGTTTGAATGTGACTGAAATAGGAAATTCAGGTGAAGGTCTCAGACAGCCATGTACCCACCAAGGACTATCTACAGTTGGTCTATGTACTGCAATTGCTGAGAAATGGACATTATCCCAAAACATGAAACAAGCATGAAATTGTGGTCAAGGTCAAAAGGAAGGTGTCATACTGACATCTAGCCACTAAGAACTATCTATTGACCAAATATTGTGGGTCTAGGTATTACATTGCTGAGAAATGGACTTAATCTGGAAAATGTGACAAAGTCAATCAAGCATGAAATTGAAGTCAAGGTCCAGAGACAGGTGTCAGACTGCAATTTGCCTACTAAGAATTATCTATTGATCAGGCATGGTGGGCTTAGGTACTATAGTTGCTAATTAATAAGAAATGGACTTAATCATGAAAATGTGACACAGGTCACTCAACCATGAAATTGAGATCAAGGTCAAAGGCAGGTGTCAGACTGACATGTACCAATCAAGAACTATCTATTGACCAATATGGTGGGTCTAGGTCTTATATTTGCTAAGAAATGGATTTAACAATGAAAATGTGACACAGTCACCCAAATATGAGATTTAGATCAAGATCCAGAGGCAAATGTCAGGCTGGCATGTGCCCACTAACAGCTATATGGTGGGCTTAGGTATTATAGTAGCTAAGAAATGGACTTCCCACGAAAATGTGATGCAGTCACTCAACCGTGAAATTGAGGTAAAGGTCAAAAGGTAGGTGTCAGACTGACATGTACCCACCAAAAACTATCTATTGACCAAATAGTATAGGTATAATGGTTGCTGAGACCGTGAAAAATGTGACAAAGTCACTAAAGCATGAAATTGACATCAAAGTCTTAAGCCAGGTGTCAGACTGGCATGTACCCATTAAGAACTATCTATATAGATGAAATATGGTAGATATTAATTGGTGAGAAATGGATTTAAATACGAAAATTAGATGCAGATTTTACATTTATGTTTATGAAAACAAGGTCATGGTCACAGACAAGTATATTGCTGCAAACTTTATACGATAAGGTATCTGTCGACTAAAAATCTTAATAGTAGGCATTATGTGAGCAAAGTTATTAAAGTTTTTAAAAATTTCACACTGTCGTCACCGCATGAAAGTAATACCTATATCTCACCTTCGCAAATTTTCGTCGCAGGCGAGACAAAAATTGTATTCAACAAACATTTTTTTATTTCGAAAAAAAAAATATAATTAAGAGTAATGTTGATTCCTGCTAGAGCTTGTCTTGAATATTGTACAAAATGTAAACAAAAAAAATAAAGTCAAACTCGCAAATCCTACAAATGAACGTACGAATAATCAAATATCATCCACACTAAATTCGCAACAGAAACTAAAAAAAATCACCACAAGGATATAACAACCCTTCAAACTTTCTTGTGACCAACACTTTCTGTTATTAAATCATAATTTTACTTTGCATGACATAAAAGTAATTTACATTAAAGGTGTCTGTGCTTTTATTACGCTTAAACAGTTAAATACAATTTCTGTACACCTTATGACCTGTCAACAATTTCCAAAGTTCAATATCGAGGTCATTCATCAATGATAATCAATCAGGCATTTTGCACACCTTTCTGCTTTGAAATAAAAAAAAAATCCATTACAAGGTATGTATCGGACAATCTAACAGTTCACAATCATAAACTTGAGAAAATTAATGCCCTGGTAGATTTAACTCGACATAACTTGAAGACTTCCACATTGTTGCCATTTTTTGCACATGTAGTTTAGTAAATTATCGACTGAGCATGTGCGAATCTTTGTAGTTAAATATGAAAAAAGAATAAAAATTTATCTTTCGGGAAGACTTTCATAGATTGATTTTAAAGTATTTAAACTTTAATTTATTTTATTCATTTATTTAATTCATTCTACATCGTTGTGTGGTCTATTTTTCTATTGATCATGTTGATCTATTTATACGTACCAAACGCGGACCTCCAAGAAGACACCTATAACATGGAAATTATCAATACACAAACAACACATGACATTTATTTTAGGTCTTACCCAAAACATTAATAAATCGTGCATAACAACATTTGTATGAAATAAGATCGTGTGTTGAAATTGCTAAAAAGAGTCTTAAAACTATAAAAAAAAATATCCGACAGAGACTGTAGAAAATTTCCGATCCCTCCATAAAACATTTAGATTCCGAAAGCAGATGTCTGAGTAATATTAATAGATAATCTTAAAGTATTTTTTCTCAAATAATGGGTAATAATCCTCAAATTTGTAAATGCGCAATTAGTTTTGACAATGAATTAATTTAAGAAGTAAAATTCCAAACAACCAATACAGGAAGCTGTTTATGATAGATAAATTCATCCGCCGTCTGCATTGACTTCATTTAAATTCCTTGGTAATTTCGGTAAACGATGAAGTTTTATGTTGGTTAAAAATATTAGTTCAGATATTATCACCAAGAAAGTACTTGTAATTCAAACAAGAGGCTCCCAAGATCCTGAATCGCTCATCTGCTATATTTTGTGTACTGGCAGATCTTGCATCAATGATTATTTTTGCTATTTAATGTATACCGTGGCAATTTTCTCTTCAATATTGACCTGTACAGCTAAAATGTAGAATCCTGAACCTAAATAGATATGGTTGCCAGGCACTTTTTCAACTGTTGCTAGGGACTTTTTCATTGGTTCCTATGGAATTTTTTAATGACCTTGATGCTCCATTTTACTTGTACGGCTACCATTTAATTTATTTCAAGTAATGCCCTAAACATCTGTGACAATGTCAGAACATTATTTTCTATTAAGGCCACACCAATTTGATTACTTGTTCGACGGAAAATTTTTTTTTTTTTATTTTCTCGCTTCCCGCATCTGGAAACAAAATCGTGTCTATTTCCCGCATGGTTTTTTTTTGAAAAATTTATAAAAAAAGTCAATAAAATCGCCAGAGCGTTTTAGTCAATGTCAAATTGCAATGATTTAATTGTTTATAGCTTAAACACAGATTTCTTCTCAGTCAAAAAACAAATAATTTCCGCAAGTAATCATGCCGATTTTCGTCATAAGAATTAAGGACTCGCAAGGAGGGGAGGTGTTGCCGTCCACGGCAATATCGTTTGCCAGTGGCAGTTTTGTTGAACTGTTTACGTATTGCGTTGGAATTAAAAAACTCAGCCTTTCATCTGACAATGTGACAGCAGTGCACTTGAAAGAGAGTATGAAGTCAGACCACATAGCGACAGATAACGCTGACATGGACGTTTTGGATATAACCACAACATTGGGTTGTAGGTTTGTAGAGTATATTATCCTGTTTAGTAGAATGTTTTACAATATCTTTATTCTTATTATAGTAGAGATTTGTACTTTTTTTTGTATGTGTAAGCTGTACTATGATGTACTTTGGATGTGGTCAATTATAAAGCATTGTTATACTTTCACTTCAATTTTTATCATTTCAGGATGAACTGATTCTCAGATTAAAAGAAGATTCCTTTTACACATGTGGTGGGGCTTTGGTCCAAGATGACTCAGAAACTGTTGACATTGTTGTAAGAGAGGGACTAGCATGCAATTCACCCATTGAAACCACAGGGGCCCGACTTCTGGAAATTTATTTCTTTTTTATTTTATTTTTTTTGTCGTATTATTTCATGAGTACTTTTAATAAACATTCACTGTAACAACGAATATTCTGCGTTTATTATCATATGTGCATTACACTATCCACGTCCTTATACTAAAAAATCCTAAAGGGATATAAGCCGCCATTTTGGATTTCCTACCTCTGCCACGATTAAAATCAATTAAAAATACTTCCATGTCACAATTTATTTTATATCTGCCCTCAATCTCCTCCAAAATGAATCATCTTCAAAATCCAGTCACCATTTTACCAAGATGCGGCATCAAACTCTTTAATTTGACAAGCAAAGTCAAAAGTTCGCGTATTTCTGGTCGAAAGCAACGTTACTGTATAAAACAGTATGTTAAGTCAATGAGAATCAGAGTTGCGTCCCTTTGACTTCAATAGTAAAGCTACGAGGAACGTTGCTTTCGACGCGAAATATGATAAGTTTTGACTTCGCTCGTCAAATTATCGAGTTTAATGTCGTAGCTTGGTAAAATGACGATTGGATTTTGAAGATCATTCATTTTGGAGGAGATTGAGGGCAGATATGAAATAAATTGTGACATGGAAGTATTTTTAATTGATTTTAATCGTGGCAGAGGTAGGAAATCCAAAATGGCGGCTTATATCCCTTTAGGATTTTTTAGTATAAGGACGTGGATAGTGTAATGCACATTGATAATAAACGCAGAATATTCGTTGTTACAGTGAATATTTATTAAAAGTACTCATGAAATAATACGACAAAAAAATAAAATAAAAAAGAAATAAATTTCCAGAAGTCGGGCCCCTTCGTTGTTACAGTGAATATTTATTAAAAGTACTCATGAAATAATACGACAAAAAAATAAAATAAAAAAGAAATAAATTTCCAGAAGTCGGGCCCCTGTGATTGAAACTACATATTACAGTGCCTCACTTAAACACTATCTTCCCCCTGTGTGTGTACACTGTGGAACAGCAGAGGATCTTCTAGATCATTCTAACCCGTATATATCAGAACTCTACGAACAATATTCTGTCGTACGACCTCTTTGTGAAGTTTGTAGAAATTCTGGAAAGGACACAAAAACATGGGGAAAAAAATTTGTTGGGAAAAAGGCAAAACATTAACTTTGTAACCTGAGGCATACATCATGTACATTGTGTTAAAAAAAAGAATTTGTTTGATATATATATTAAACAATTGCACTCATTTAGATATTTTTTATGCTGCATGTAAATTATACCATTGGTTTTCCTATTTGAATTGTTTAACACTAGTAATTTTTGGACCCTTTTAGTTTGCTGTTTCATATGAGTCTAGGCTCTGGATTGAAGGCTGTTTGTTGACATATAATTTTTAACTTTTAATACATTGTATTGTACTTTGATTGAGAGTTGTCTCATTAGCACTTGTACTACATTCTATTTATATACAGCATGACAAAAAGATAACACCAAAAACAATGGAGACACAGACAACCAACATTTAATACATTAAAACTAGAAAGTACAACCATCAACGAACAGCACGAACCCCAAAAATTGTGGGTGAACTCAGGTTTTCTGAAAGGATGAGCAGTTCTTGCTTCTTTCAAGACACTGAGGTGTTTCTAGCAACATCTATGACAATTCAATGTAGATAATTTATAAGGCAGTTGAAGTAATTATTCATTTATTCAGTTCAAGATCTGATGTCATCAGAAATATGCTGAAATAAAAAGTGGGGCAGCTGAGAAATTTAGCAAATGTCAATGTACAAGTGGTAAATCTAGTTTCATACCATTTTTTTTCTATCATTATTGTCAGAACCTATGATTTTATGTTTACAAAAAACTAGAGGCTCTCAAGAGCCTGTATCGCTCACCTGGATTTAACTTTTCACCCAGAGCAGGACTAAAAATTTAAGTTTTGTAGTCAATTTGGCTGGTTTTTCTATAGGGATCTATGTTAAACTAAGTTTGGCTGTGGCAGCCATCTTGGTTGACAGTCCAGGTCAATGGACACATTTCTAAAAGACAACCATCTAAGGACCATTTTTGCTTAGTCTTGGTTCCAACTGGCTATGTGGTTTCAGACAAGAAGATTTTTAAATGAATTTTCTCATAGGGTCCTATATTAAACTAAGTTTGGCTGTGGCGGCCATCTTGGTTGACAATCTGGGTGATCGGACACAATTCTGAAAGAGGACCATCTAAGGACCAATGCTGCCAATTTAAGTTTCAATTGGTTCATTAGTTTCAGACGAGAAGATTTTTTTTTTCCAAGTGATTTTTCAATGCATTTTCCCATAGGGCCCTATATGTTAAAAACTAAGTTGACATCTGGGTCATCAGACACAATTCTGAAAGAGGACCATCTAAGGACCATTACTACCAAGTCTAGTTCTAACTGGCTTAGTGGTTTCAGACAAGAAGATTTTTGAGTGAATTTCCCATAAGGTCCTATGTTAAACTAAGTTCGGCTGTGGTGGCCATTTTGATTCGAATTCCATGAAATCTGACACCTTTCTAAAAGAGGACCTCTTAGGACCATTGCTGCAATGTCTGGTTTCAATTGGTCAAGTGGTTTCAGACAAAAAGATTTTTCAATGAATTGTCCATAAGGGCCCTGTTTAACAAGTTCGGCTAAGGCGGCCATCTTGGTTAACAGTCCGGGTCATCGGACATATTTCTGAAAAAGAATCTCCTAAGGACCATTACTGCAAAGTTTGGTTCTAATAGTGTCAGTAGTTTCATAGAAGAAGATTTTTTAAATTCATCCCCCCTTTTTTCTATATTTAGTAACAGCAGCCATGTCGGTTGGAAGTCGGGGATGCCAGGCATAAAATTGGAAGGGGGCCACCCAAGGACCATTCCAACAAAGTTTCGTCCCAATTGGCCCAGTGGTTCCAGAGGAGAAGATCTTTAAAGGAAAGTTTACGCCAAATGCAGTCTTTAAAGGGGAAAAACTCCTATAAGGGGTCAATCAATGATTTTGGTCATGTTGACTTATTTGTAGATCTTACTTTGTTGAACATTTTTGCTGTTTATCTATTTGTTTTGTCTTTATCTATAATAATATTCAAGATAATAACCTAAAACTGCAAAATTTCCTTAAAATTAACTATTCAGGGACAATAACCCAACAAATGGTTGACCGATTCATCTGAAAATTTCATGGCAGGTAGATCTTGACATGATAAACATTTTTACCCTTGTCAGTTATGCTCTTAATGCTTTAGTCTTTGAGATATAAGACAAAAACTGCAGTTTACCCCTATGTTCTATTTTTAGCCATGGTGGCCATGTTGGTCGGTAGGCTGGGTCAGGTGAGCTAAAAAGTTAATCGCTCGCCTTTACTTTTCAAGCTTCGCCTCAAAAATTTTCAATTTTTTATTATTAAAATTTTCAAATCGCTCGCTCGCCCCAATTTCTGGAGTGGAAAAATCCGTAGAACAAGAAATTAAATTGGTGTGGCCTAACATGTAAATAATCCATCAAGGGCAAAAACTCCTATAAGGAGTCAATTGACGATTTTGGTCATGTTGACTTATTTGTTTGTTTAGTTGGGGTTTTATGCCGTTTTCAGCAAATTTGGCTATTTCGGGGCGGCCAGTTTTTATTGTTGTTACCCGGAGAGAACCACCGACCTACGGTAGGAAAATTGGCAATCCTTGTCAATTAAGATCGGAGTCGAACACGACCCGCCACAGGTGACATTCGAACTCGCAACCTCAGTGTTGACAGGCTAGTGATCATTAGTAGTCATGACGAGCTAGCTAGACCACTTGGCAACAGAGGCCCCCGACTTATTTGAAGATCTTACTTTGCTGAACATTTTTGTGTTTACAGTTTGTCTTTATCTATAATAATAATATTCAAGCTAATAACCTTAAACTGCAAAATTTCCATATAGGGGCAATAACCCTAAAATGGGTTGATTCGTCTGAAAATTTCACGACCGGTAGATCTTGACCTGATGAACATTTTTACTACTTGTCAGTTTCGTTCTAACTGCTTTAGTTTTCGAGATATGTGCCAAAAAGTGCCTAAGTTTTGCTGAAATTGATTCTGTAGTTTCAGAAGAGAAGATTTTTAAAAGTTTACAAAGATGACGAAACAAAAATGTCTTTAAAGGGCAAAAACTCCTATAAGGGGTCAATTGACGATTTTAGTCATGTCGACTTATTTGTAGATCTTACTTTGCTGAACTTTTTTGTTCTTTACAGTTTGACTTTATCTATAATAATATTCAAGATAACAACCTAAAACTGCAAAATTTCTTCAAAATTAACAATTCAGAGGCAATAACCCAACAAAGGGATGACCGATTCATCTGAAAATTTCATAGCAGGTAGATCTTCACCCGATGAACATTTTTACCCCTATCAGTTTTGGCTATCGAGATATAAGCCAAAAACTGCAGTTTACCCCCTATGTTCTATTTTTAGCCATGGTGGCCATGTTTCTTGCCGACAAGAAAATAAAACATAAAATTTATTCTAGATACCCTAAGGATCATTCAGACTAAGTATGGCTGTAATTGGTTCAGTGGGTTCAGAGGAGAAGATCTTTGAAAAAGTTTACGACTGACGGACAACGGACGCCAAGTGATGGCAAAGCTCACGTCACCATTGGAACTTCATTTTATGAACTAATATCCGATGGGAATCCAAGTCAACTCGCTCTACTGCCACCCCCCCACCCTTTTTGAACAAAGTCGCCCCACTTATCCTCATCTCAGTGGTCAACCCACCCCCTTTAAAAATGTATAAATTTGCAATTACAAACTCGCCCCACTTTCCCGATAGAGTTTAACTGAAATAAATTATTCTTTATGTGAAATATATTGTATCTGACCCCTTCAAAAATGTATAAATTTGCAGTCGGAGATTAGTCAACTCAGCCCACTTTCCTGGAATTATGTCAAAAATTATTGTGTTAAAATTATTGTGTAATCGGTGATAACAACGTGAATGCAAGTAATAATTAACACATCAATTAAGATTGTTGTTACATCATTACTTAATAAATGGATGCTATTGTATTCCAGTTGATTTTAATTAGTCTTTGACGGACAAATATTTATTACCAACAAAACATCTTCAAACATATTGTCTTTTATAAATAAAAAAATATATACATAAGCTGTTATTACAAGTGAAGTTAAATGTTGATATGTTATTTCAAGAAAAAGAGAGATTGGTGTGGTTTGTTGTTGTTTTTTAATAAATTAAAACTGAGAAATATGTATGGCTTGGTATCAAAATCATAAATAGAAAATTTGCAGTAACCATGTATTCGGAATGTCTACCGTGTATCCTTGTGTTGTGTGTGAGTCTCCTGTCCGTCCCAGACAGGAGGCTCTACAGTGTGATTCATGTGACGGATGGCAGAATCGTACCTGCAATTCTGGTAAGACTTTGATAAAATTGAAATTCTTAGCGAAATATGGCTATTTTTACGCATAAATTAAGCATTTTTTTTCTATTCTAGTCTTGTTCAATTTCAAATGGTTGTTTTCAATGCAGATTTGACAAATTTCTAATTGGCGCGGGTTGACCAATCTCCGATGGGAGCGAGTTGGCAGTAGGTAGTTTTCAATACAGATATTATTATTTTCTAATGGGTGGTGGGTTGACCAATCTCTGATTGGGGCGAGTTTTATATAAAATTTTAAAGGGATGTCACGAAAAAGGGGCGAGTTGGTCGAAAAGAGATGCAAGTAGGTGGGGCTAGTTTGCAGTGGGGCGAATGGTCCTGCTTCCGTCCGATGGTATCGAAGAGGCTACACTTCCGGTTTTGGAGACAGATGTCATAGGAACGATTTGCAATCTTTCCAAAAAAAAAATCAATCGTCAAACAACATAATTTTCGAGCAAAATCAATTTTTGATGAACCTGAGCCTGCATCACTCAACTGGCTTCTATCTATAGGCCCATATGAAAATGTAAGCTCTGTTGTATCTACAAGGCAGTTAAAGAAATGCAAAATATCAAAGTGACCTTGACAATTGACCTTTAACTTAAACTAGTGGCCCTTAGAGCCTTTATTGTTCACCTGGATTTAACTTGTCCACCTTGAGCAAGACTAAAAATTTAAGTGTAGCAGTTATCTTAGCTGTTTTTCCCACAAGCTCCTATCAAACGTGTCATCTGACCCCCACAAGGCTTGTGTGTAATAGTGAGTTGTTTATTTTGGCTTGGATACTTGTTCAATAAATATCACGACCATGAAAGGCAAGTCATCATTGTTCGCTATAACTCGTTCACGACACTATGGTTCACAGTCCACGAAAGAAAAAACGAGCACCCTCGAGCCGTTACTTAGCCAAATGGGAGACAGATGAGAAATACCAGAGCTGAATTGCCAAGTCATCAAAAGGAGTTTTGCAACCGTGACTAAAGACATTTGATGTATTGAAATTCTAGTGCTAATTCATAGACTCATAGTGCCTTATTTATGTGATATATCTTACTGTCATGATGTTGTTTTTATTAATTTCAACATTAAATGTTAAAACTTGTATCTTTATTTCTATAAAATAAGAAGGCTTTACTACACAACAAGGGATTGGGAGCTGTCAAAACATGATAACAACTTATTCAAGATGTATAATATAAGAAAACACTTTATAATATGGAGCAATTGTATATTTTTAACCATGATGAACAGACTTTGTGGCAAAACACACAAAAAAAAAAACGCTGCAAAAAAAAAATAACATGAAAAAATCCTCCATGCTGAAAAACCCCCATTGAGACTTCTGAAAGATGACATGTATGGCTCCTATGTTTAACTAAGTTCGGCTGTGGTGGCCATCTTTGTTGACAATCTAAGTCGGACATAATTCTGAAAGAAGATCATCCAAGGACCATAGCTGCCAATCTGGTTATAATTGGCCAAGTGATTCAAGAATTTTTCAATATTTTTTACCATAAGACCTTTATTAGACAAAGTTAGGTTGTGTGCACCAGCTTAATTGACAGTTCAGGTTATCAGACACAATTCTGAAAGAGGACCACGTAAGGACCATTGCTGACAATTTTGCTTCCATCTCACCATGTAGTTAAATAGAAGATTTTTAAATTCACCCCCCCCCCCCCTTTTCCCTATTTATAGTGACAGCAGACATTTCTGTTGGAAGTCCAGGATGTTGGACACAATTTCTTAATTTTGGGCCCAAATGGCCAACTTTCAAGGATTTTTGCCTATATTTTTGTTTTTTTTTTTTGCATTTCCCCGGACTTTTCCCGGCCGGGAGCACCTCAAATAAAATTCTCGGCTTTTTCCTATTTTCCTGGGTGCGTGGCAACCGTGGAAAGAGGACACCCTCAGTACCAATGCTGCAAAATTTGATTCAAATGGCCAAGTGGTTTCAGAGGAGATGGAAGCCTTGTGATGGCAATAGCTCACATTGACCTTTGAGCCAGGTGAGCTAAAAAGTCATTTGTAATATGGTTTCCATGGAAAGTTTCAGAACATTCATAATGTAAGTTCAGAGGGGAAAATTTTTGAAAATTGGCTATGAAAATCAATGATGGACACTGGCAGCCATGTTGTTCATCAAACCATAACCAAAGATGGATTGTTTGTAGAGGTCCTTCCAAACATCATTCCTGCCCATTAGTTCCTGAGCAAATGACAAAAAAATTCTTTACCATATGGTTTCCACTTTGAATAGCCACAGCAGTCAGGTGAGCTGATGAATCTCAACCAAAAGTGGATTGGTTGTAGAGGGTATTTCTGTCATTAATCCTGAAAAGTTACAAAACATTTCATTATGTAGTTTCAGAGGGGGAAAATTGGCAAATCAAAATCAAAGGTGGCTTCTGGCAGCCATGTTGTTCATCCAACCATAACCAATGGTGGATATATAGTTTGTAGAGGTCCTTCCAAACATCATTCCTACCCATTTGGCTACAACCTGCCCATTAGCTCCTGAGTAAACGACAAAAAAATTCTTTACCATATCGTTACCAGGGTAATTTTGAACAGCCGTAAGGTAAGTGGATGAATCTCAACTGAAAGTGGATCGTTTGAAGAGGGTATTGCTGTCATCAATCCTGCAAGTTAAATTTCCAAAACATTTCATAATGTAGTTTCAGAAGAATATTTTTGAAAATTGGCCAATAAAAATCAAATATGGCCACCGACGCCAATGTTGTTTGTCCAACCGAAACCAAATGTGAATCGTTTATAGAAGTCCTTCCATATATCATTCCACCAAGTTAGTTACAATCTACAAAGTAGTTTCAGAGGAGATAATCAACATGTGAAAAGTTTACAGATGACAGACCATGGACGATAATAGACGCAAAGTGATGAAATAATGTGAATGATAAGTGGAAGGATAAAGACCAGCAGGGGGTTGTATTGGAAGTCGGTAAGTGGTACAACCAGCACATGCTCCCCTAAACTTCTAACAGATTTGTTTTTATGTCAAGAAATCAGAAAATTGGGACATATTTTCATTTTTGTAGAAAATTTGGCATACATGTATGTTTTCTCATATATGTAGATCTTCCAAGGGTTTCACCAAAACTTTAGTCAAAATCTATTTAAAAATCTTAAATTGCTCAATTCTCTGAGCTTCATTGGGCATTACTACTCTAATAACTGGCTATGGCGCTGCACAGACAATTTTCATAGTTATGAGTTAGCTTTAAACTGTAAAATCAAGCACAATTTGACCTTGCTAATTTTTGTAAAGCAGCACATTTCTCTCTTTTTAACTGTTCCAGCTAGAGGCTACTTTCTTGAAATAAACAAATATCTCCTGGCCTTTTTATTTCCTTTCATATTTTGCAATCTTTTTGTGCTGGATGTCGTCATGTGATGTTTCCTTTTCACCTTTAATGAGTTACCCGTACATATAATAATGAAATTATCATGATGTCTTACCAATCTGGACATGTTGTAACACCAGGATGCCGATGCTCAATACATCTGTAATCTATAAAAAAAAACAATAGTATATAAGACTTCTACCACTTGTCTGCTTAATAAATATTTAACCGATTATCAAACTTTTCCATGGAATGTCATGGTTATTCTATAAAATTGATCGCTTGACCAATAACCGATGCAAGAAAGGCAAATTTCATCTAGACAGACAAACCAGTAAAAATGGAAGCATAATATTCTTAATAATGAAAATTAATTTCTTGGAACAGCTGACTTAAATATCCTTATAATGATTCAAAAGACATCATCTGAAAATGTTTTTGTATTTTCAGAATAAGATGTTTTGAGCGATGTTTTCTAGAGCACCCAGACTTCACACTCTCAATATTTTTTTTTTTGGAGTTTGCAATGCTTGTGCTTTGGTTTTTGTGCTGTCCTGTTTAGATTCTCTTTGGTGCTATATGTGTATTCTTATTTCTTTCGTTTGTGTTATATCTTTGTTTCATTTGTTTTATATGTTACTATTTACATATGTTGTCTATTTTGGCAAAAGATTTACTGAACAATAGAATCAAGGGAAGGTCAAGTAGCATTCTGAAAGTATTGCTTGGCAGTACAATGTCCCCTGCCAGCTTGAGCTATGAGAAAACTAGTGAAATCTCATTATGTGAATCAGACAAAAAAATATGGACAGAGTGACTTCTAAAAATCCTGAAACTATGTTTGCAAGGGGTACACAATAAATTTAAATGATCAGCTTGCTCTGTAGCTCATCATTATAAGCTCACATGGTAAAACAGTTTGCAACAAAAGTCCGGAAAACTATTATTTTGACAATAATTCCTATTTCCAAGGGCAATAACTCTCACAATAATTATCCAATCAGTGCTATTTTTATTTAACTTCTTCAAGATTCAATGCCAAAACTGAGGTTCAAACAGCAAAAACATCATCCGAAACAGAACAGAATTTTCTCATTTTGTACAAAAATACAATTGTCTGAATTCTCTTAATTCCAGGTTTCATATTTCATTTATACTATACACATTTTTTGTCATAATTTGTATTTTTCCATATGTTGTAACTTTTTGTAAGTCTCTTGTTATATCACATTTGAACTTGATCTGTAACTTGTCATGTTAAAACTATATAACAAACGTCAAATATGAAAATGATGTCATGGTCTCAAGACAAGTATACTGCGGCAAACCTTATACAATAAGCTATCTGTGGACCATAAATCTTGATGTCACAAGAAAGTGTGATGGACGGATGGAGACAAATGATATATCCCCGAACTCTCTTCAAAAGAGCAGGAATAAAAAAAATTCTAGAACCTTATTGCACATCTACAGATGGTAAGCAACATTCATCTATCAAGAAATTAAATTCCTAAAGAGGAGCTGATGTCACAAGAAAGAGTGCAAGATGGACAGATGGTAACAATCGTAATATCCACAAACTTTCTTGGAAAGTGCAGGGTAAAGAGGTGTTTAGTCACAAGAAAAGTGTGAAAGACACACATGGGGATAACATTACTGACAAATTTTCTTCAAAAGTGCAGGGATTATCATTCTTACCTTTGTTCAATGTTTGTCCAGGTTTTCCACAGTGCCTCAAGTAGCAACTACAGTCTTCCTTTGATGGTATACAATAAAATTTATTCTTTGGTTGATTTATGTAGTCATAACTTCTTGTATAATCACATCTACAAGTTTTGTCTGTATATGCATTATTGTCACTAGCATCTACCTGCCCATCCTCATTACAAAGAGACTTTTGGAAAACACAATCACTTTGTGCATCTGTTGAGAATATAAATGGTTGGTATCTTGTTTCTGCACAATTGATTTCATTTATTCCAGGACTTCTCACTTTCTTCTTTCCTTAATACATAATAAAACTACTTTGACATTCACAGCTAACTGAGAAGTAAATATGTTATAACAGATAGATTGTCAGACTTCTCTTTTGAAATAATGAACCCACCAGTAAATGATAATAAGCTGATGATAAACGTGATACTGACAATAAAAATATTTATCCTGTGACTGGTCTATCTACTAGAAAAATGAATATAATTGAACATTTTGTTTAATATTCTGCTAGTACACTGTAGCATAACATATCCAAGTACCTTCTCGTCATTTATATACCATGAGAGTTTGTATTGGGTTCTGATTCACAGTATTATAATGTCACAATCTCCTTAGATTACATTCCAAAAAATTCCTTCTCCAAATAGGTTTGAAATGTCCTATTTTCATCTCTTTTCAAGATAATAACTAGAGGCTCCCAGGAGCCTGTATCGCTCACCTGGACTATGTCCATCTTGACTGGCAGCTTGGAACATTGCTGTCAAGCCAACTGGTTCACTGGTTTCAAACAAGATCTTTCATTGAGTTTTCCTATTAGGTCCTATGTTAAACTATGTTCAGCTTTGGCAGCCATCTTGGTTGACGGGTGGTGTCATCCGATATTATTCTGAAAGAGGACCCACTAAGGACCACTGCCGCTAATTTTTGTTCCAAATGGCACAGTGGTTTTAGACAAAAAGATCATTAAGTAAATTTCTCATAGGGTCCTATGTTAACTATTTTTGGCTCTGGTGGGAATATTGGATGACGGGCTGGGTCATGTGATATCCTGTAGGGTCTTATGTTAACCTAAGTCCTCTGCTGAAGGTCATTTTGAATTAGGGATCGGCACCAGAGTAACAACACTTGGTGAGCACGTTAAGAGGAACATTCTGACCATGTTTGGTTTCAAACAATTCTACAGTTCTGTAAATTTTTGTTATATGTCATAGACACTTTCCCTCAAGTTTGGCTCTTTTTGGCCAAGCAATTTAAGAGAATTTTTTTTTTTTTTAATCAACCAATCAGAAACAAGAATTGGCCATGGCGGCCATGTTCTGGACAAAATGAGGAAACTTGGTAAAAAAACCTCCAACAAATGCTTCCTGTCCAGTCTCGGTCCCTTTGGCCAAGAATATTATCAACTGATGAAAGACAAGAACTGCCCATGATGGCCATGTTTGTTGCCTGATCAATACAAAATGAGGAAACTTTGTATAGAACCTCCCAATTAGATGCTTTTTGTCAAGTTTTGTTCAATTTTTCCAAGTGACTTCAGAGAAGATTTTTTTATATCAGCCAATGAGAAACAAGAACTACTCATGGCAGCCATATTTGTATTCCAATCAGGGGATAAAATGAGGAAGGTTTATAAAGGACCTCCCATATAAGCTTCTTGTAAGGTTTTGTTCCATTTGTGCAAGCGATTTCAGAGGAGAAGATTCTTTTATATTAGCCAATTAGAAACAAGAACTGCCAGTGGTGAGCATATATGTACTCTGATCGTGATGAAATGAGGAAACTTTGTAAAGAACCTCCCATAGATGCTTTCTGTCAAGTTTGCTTCCATTTGGCCAAGTGATTTCAGAGGAGAAGATTTTTTTATATCAACCAATCAGAAACAAGAACTGCCCATGGCGGCCATTTGTAGTCCAATCGGGACGAAATCAGGAAACTTTATAAAGCAACTCCCATACGCTTCCTGTCAAGTTTTGTTCCATTTGGCCCAGCAATTTCAGAGAAGATTTTTGAAAACTCAGCCAATCAGAAACAACAAATGCCCATGGCAGCCATGATTGTAGTCCGATCGGGACAAAATGAGGAAACTTTATAAAGGACCTTACATAGATGCTTCCTGCCACATTTAATTCCATTTGGCCCAGTGGTTTCAGAGGAGAAGATTAAAATGTGAAAAGTTAACGGACGGACGACAGACGATGGATGCCAAGTGATGACAAAAGCTCACATGGCCTCTGGCCAGGTGAGCTAAAAAATGCTCTGGAAACCATCTGGTTATACTTGATTCTAAGGCTTGTAAAAATTAACCCTTCCCAGAACAAAGTTATCCAAAATCTTAAAAGAAAGACTACTTGCTCACCAGAACCACTAAATAGAGTCTGGTAAAGTCTGCTGGAAGAGTCTAGTGGCAAAATATTAGAATATATACATATTTGACAATATTTTCTTGCCGTATTAGTATCATTATAACATTATTTCATCAATTTAATAACAAGAGGCTCTCAAGAGCCTGTATCGCTCACCTGGATTTAACTTTTCACCTTGAGCAGGACTAAAAATTTAAGTGTTGCAGTCAATTTGGCTGATCGTTCTATAGAGTTCTATGTTAAACTAAGTTCAGCTATGGCAGTCTTCTTGGTTGACAGTCCAGGTCAATGGTAACATCATCTAAGGACCATGCTAAGTTTTGTTCCAACTGGCTAAGTGGTTTCAGACAAGAAGGTGTTTAAATGAATTTTCCCAAAGGCTCAAATATTTAACTATGTTTGGGCGTGGCAGCCATCTTGGTTGACAATCCGGGTGATCGGACATAAATCTGAAAGAGGACCATCTAAGGACCAATGCTAACCAGTTTAGTTCCAATTGGCTTAGTGATTTCAGACAAGAAGATTTTTTTAGGGTCCTATGTTAAACTAAGTTCGGCTGTAGCGGCCATCTTGGTTCACAGTCCACAAAATTGAACTCATTTCTAAAAGAGGATCTCCTAAGGACCACTGCTGCCAAGTCTGGTTCCATTAAGTCAAGTGGTTCAACATGGCCGACAAGGGTGTCACACATTAGTTGAGCTCTACAGTTTTGACTAATTTGTATTGTTTCTACTTTGAGTTCTGAGGAGTTTTTTATATCAGGATATAGCTAATAATACAGACTTCAAGTATTTGTGACTGTTTCTGGAGTATTGTGTTGCTTTTGAAAGTTATTACTGATGCAGTGATTTTGCACTTTGGATTTTATTTACATGAAAAGTGTTCACTTTTAATAGAAAATGCCTGGAGGTAAACCAGTACAAACTGTACAAACATTGTTGGCCTCAAGAAAGGATTTAGGTAAAAACAAAACAGAAAAAGACAAAGACAAATCAAGTGAAAAGGCTGCTAAAATCAGTAAAAGAACTCATTCTGACATTGATAAGAGTGATCAGAGTTTAGAAATGAGTGTAGATTTCAGATTTAGTAAAAGACCTCCAGGACATTAAGACATCTCTAAAAGAAATAACAAAGAAAGATGACTTAAATAAGGCCCTGAAGGATATAGTTAAAAAGGAAGATATTGAAGTAATGGTAACAAACATTGTTGAAAAACTATTCACAAGTTTTCAGATTGAAATTGAAAAGAAAATAGAAGACAGAATTAAAAGTACAATTGCAGAACAATCAGAGGAGATAGAAAGACTAAAGAAAAGTCTAGAGGAAAATATTGTGAGACTGAACAAGAAATGTATAGACCAGCATCTGGAGATTAGTAAGATTGGTAGAGATTTGGACTATGTATATAACAGAACTGAAGAAGCCATCTCTATGGCGAACTACAACGAACAATATTCTAGGAAATTTAACATTAAGATGACAAATTTCAAGGCAAAGGATACCAATTTGAAAGATAAATTCAAAAAAATGATAAAAGATGATCTGAAATTGGAAATCAGTGATAATGACATTATTGCAATCCACCCACTCAGTACCAGAAAACCAATGACTACACCACCAGTAATTGTCAAAATGAAAAACACAGATGCCAAAACCCAAATAATGAAAAGGAGGAAACTAGTTAAAAATAATGTAAAACTGTTTGATGATATTACATATAAGAATCAAGGTCTTATTCAGAAACTTAAAAAACACAAGGACATCTCAGCCGCATATTATTTTAATTGTGCAGTTTATGGTAAGACAAAAGATGGACACCAAATTCGTTTTGATATAAGTGACAATATATATGAAAAGATAGACTATGAACTTAGTAAAGTAGAAAGTACAGACAATGTTGAATCTCAGAGTGTAAACATGGATGTGCAAGAAGAGGTAAACAATCAGACTGATACAACAGAATCAGCATAAGGTCGGTAGACTTTACCCACAGAAACCTTACATTTACTAACTTTTAATGCATTCACATGTTAAAATTTATTTCAAATGTTTATAGTTTGTACTAATGTCATAATAGGTCTCAAATAGACTGAAACCAAATATAAAAAGAAAATTTAAATTATAATTTCTAACAAATTTTACCATATTATCAGACAGTTTGATTTTATTGCTAAGTTATAATTTCATTATTAGACGGGTTAGTGTCTCTCAAAAGAACAGTTCTGATCATGTCACTGTCATATCAAGAGCGGCTTTAATTTGGTAATTGAATTAAATTGAAAGATAACATTAAATAAGTTTCCAATGAAAACTGTCAATTTTTTAATAAGTAGGTCCCTTTTCATATACTTTCCTTCCATCTACTTTTACGAGTAAGAGACAATTTAACTATATGTAAAAACAATTTTTTTTTTCCTCTCAAAAACTAATTATCAGGGTACTTCATCTCAGTGGGATACTGACAAGCCTTATAAGCTTTTTTTATTACAAGACATTATCTTATACTGTAACAAATTTACTAAAAAAATCTATAATCTTGTTCAATAATATACTAGTGATTAAGACAAAAAGGTATATGTGTCATATATGTGTGGTATATTTTTTAAGCTTGAATGCAGGAAAGTTGAGTTTTACTCCTCTACATGTATTTCATAGAGTATACTAGTTGTAACATTGATAAAAGTTAATATACTATAGTTTCAAATAGAACAAACAAGGAAATATTTTTATTGTACCTTTGGATCATATGACTTTGCCCATATGGGAGATAACTCCTGCTTACAGTTAAAAAAAAATATATTTTAAAGTATATTAGAATATAATAAATAACATACTAGTTTATTATCATTGTCCAAATGGTTGTTGTATCATTGAAGAATACTCTTGGTCTATTTCTATTTAATAACATGATTGGCAGTAAGTTTGTAATTGAATTGGAAAGGAAGCTAATTATAATTGAAAGATTATCATAAATGGAGCCATAAAGATGCTTATAACGTATTCTTCTCAGATGGGCTATTGTCTAATTGATAAATACCCCTGATCTATCCACTTTCAGACTATGACCATCATTAATTCTGAACCTGAATTAAATTGAAAGAAAACCTTAAATATAGTTTTTTTGGAGGAATCCTTTTACTTTGTGTGTTTGATAGATATTTGTTGCCTTACTGATCGATAATCTCTCTCCATTTATGTTGATATGTAAGTGATAGCAAGCTTCAAATAAAGTTTCACAGAAGCAATATTTCTGAAACCTTAGGATTTCAGTAAAATCTTGGTATTGTTAGATTTCGGACCAGGGTACTTCTTTCAATTGTAATATTCATGTAGCTCAAAATAAATTGAAGTTGAAGAACAGAACTTATAAGTATAAGGTAGAAATGTTGTGTATTATATTCCAAAAAATCTGTCATAATAATTGCAACAAATATTATAAAAAGACGATACTGTAGCATAAAATTCCAATTTAATGTGAGAGTTATTGGTAAAATAGGTTACAATCATTACAGTTTTGTGGATTATAAGATGTTCAAAATTTTACTGAAAATAATTCATAATATTTATATACAAATGCTGCTTATTTTTGTCCACAAGATCCCTGCAATCTGGGTTTTCTCCCTTTTTATCCCCCGAGTATACTATTTGTAACTGTCGAAAAGGTAGTTTAAAATTTATGGAAAAAATTAAATAACAGAGGAGAATTTTTTTTTTTTTTTTTTTTGTTTTTTTTTTTTTTACTGCAATTCTGAAATAAATAGATGGTTATGTGCTGATAAGGGAGATAATTCCTTTACGTATATTTTTTCTAGTGGTATGTTTTTTTTATAAATTTCAAACTGCTATATAAAAAAAAAATACATGTACATTGTATATCAAATGGTGCATGTTTCTTACTCGTAAGTAAAGTCTTAGAATTGAAGCAAGATAAAATGGAAGAAAACTCAGATAATTTCTATGGTAATTTCATGTATTTAAAAGCAAATCAGCAATGTGTTATTAAGTGACTTTCATACATAGTGCTGACAGTATGTCATTTAAAAAAAAATTGTATCTTGTTATTTAGTATCCTTAATAGTTCTTTAAAAATAGTGCAGTGTAAACACATTGAACTAGACCCTTCTTCTGGTTATAGCTCCCGAAAAACTAAATATTTATGTTACCCATGATGTACAGTATAGCTTTTATTTTAAATAAAATGCTTACTGAATTTACTCCCCCGAAAATATATGAATGTCAGAATTGTTGCACAAGTTGACTGAAATAGATACAACCTTTGGTTATGTTGAAAAAGTATAGCTTTTTAAAAGTACCCCCTTCCTTATTTTTATTTTCAAATTTTTTTCCAACCATATCTTTTTCCTTGGCAGGGTTGATCGGACCTCTTGAAGAGACTCAATTACTTCAAAAGAAGTTTAAACATGGAGAGCTTTAGACTACTTTCAATAAATTGTCAAGGTTTAGGCGATATAAATAAACGTAAAGATGTCTTTAATTATCTGAAAAGCCAGAAATATAATATTGTTTGTCTTCAGGATACACACTCTACAGAATCACAAGAAAACAACATTGAAACTCTTTGGGGATATAAATGTTACTTTAGCTCTTTTGCCTCTAATGCACGGGGAGTTTCCATACTATTCAATAATAATTTTGAATTTACTGTGCATCGGGAAAGAAAAGATGCAAATGGTAATTTTTTACTGCTAGATGTGACAATTCAGGGTCACAGACTAACATTAGCTGTAATATATGGTCCCAATAAAGATGAGCCTGCTTTTTTTGATAAAATTATAGAGCTAATTGATGATTTTGATAATTATTCCTTCATAATGTGTGGAGATTTTAATTTAGTTCTTAATCCAGAAATGGATTATTATAATTATACTAATATAAACAATGAAAAAGCACGACAAAAAGTTTTAGAAATTATCAATAATAGAGGTTTAATAGATCCTTTTAGAGAAATTCATGCAGACAAGAGAAGATATACATGGAGAAAGAAAACCCCATTAAAACAATCAAGACTGGATTTTTTTCTGATTACAGAAGATTTGTTATCTTCTCTTAGAGAATCTAATATTGACCCAGGATATAGATCTGATCATTCAATAATTACACTTGAATTAGTCTTTAATGATTTCAAAAGGGGCAGAGGATTATGGAAATTTAATAACTCCCTTTTATATGACAAAGATTATCTTGATGTTATAAAAAAAGTAATACTTGAAGTAAAAACCCAGTATATAGTATCCCAACAAAATGAAATAAATATTGCAGACATTTCCAACTCTGAAATATGTTTTAATATAAATGATCAACTTTTTCTGGAAACTCTCCTTATGGAAATTAGAGGCAAAACTATATCATATAGCAGTTATAAAAAAAAATGCCAAAAAAACTTGGAAAATTCATTGATTAAAGAAATAAAAGAATTGGAAGAAAATTTGACAAATGATAAGCTTGACCTTTTGGACACAAAAAGAGGTGAATTAGAGAATATTAGAAAAAAAAAGTTACAGGGCAATATCTTAAGATCTAAAGTACAGTGGATAACTGAAGGCGAAAAGCCAAGCAAATACTTTTGTAACCTGGAATCAAGAAATTTTACAACTAAAATCATACCAAAAATAGAAAAAGAAAGTGGCGAAATTATCCATAAACAAGAAAATATTTTAAAAGAAGTAAAATTGTTTTATGAAAATCTATATTCCTCCAAAAATTTGTCTTTAGAAGCACCAGAATTAAATTCTGAATTAGAAGGTTTAAAAATTAAAAAACTAAGTGGGGAGGTGTCTAACAAATTAGAAGGACTAATTAGTTATGAAGAAGCTACCAAAACTTTAAAACATATGAACAATGAAAAAAGCCCTGGATCATCAGGTTTTACAACAGAATTTTATAAAATGTTTTGGGTAGATCTAGGACACTTTGTTGTTAGATCTATTAACTATGGATATTCTGAAGGAAAATTATCAGTTGTACAAAGACAAGGAATTATTACTTGCCTCCCAAAGGGAGATAAACCTAGACATTTTTTAAAAAACTGGAGGCCAATTACTTTACTTAATACCTCATATAAAATAGCATCTGGTACAATAGCAAATCGTATTAAAAAAGTACTTCAAGAGTTAATTGAACCAGATCAGACTGGTTTTATATCAGGCAGATTCATAGGGGAAAACACTCGGGTACTGTATGATATAATGCAGTATGCTGATGAAAATAATCTCCCTGGCCTTTTACTTTTTATAGATTTTGAAAAAGCATTTGATTCAGTATCATGGACTTTTTCAAATAAAGTATTAAGTTTCTTCAATTTTGGACCTACAATACGGAAATGGGTAAATGTTTTTTACACTGATATTCAATCATCTGTAATCCAGAGTGGTAACCTATCAGAATTTTTTAAACTCGAACGTGGTTGTCGCCAAGGAGATCCTCTTTCCCCTTATCTTTTTATTCTTTGTGCCGAGATTCTTGCTATTAAGATAAGAAATAACAAAAAAATTAAAGGTTTTAAGATCATTAATGTAGAAAACAAATTATCACAATTTGCTGATGATACTGCAATAATTCTAGACGGCACAGAAATCTCACTGGAAGAATCAATGAAAGAATTAAAAAAATTTGCTGTTCTATCTGGCCTTAAAATGAATTTGTCAAAAACACAGGTAGTATGGATAGGCAGCCAAAAGTTCAGCCAAGCTACTCTTTGCCCACAGTGGAATTTATCTTGGGGTAAAAACAGTTTTTCATATCTTGGAATAGATTTTAATACTGATCTAACCAAAATGCTAAAAATAAACTTTGATAAAAAGATAATAGAAATAAAGGCAATGCTAAAACAATGGAGTAAAAGGGTTTTGACTCCAATTGGACGCATTACTGTGATAAAAACTTTTGCAATTCCTAAATTAGTACATTTGTTTAGTTCTCTTCCCAATCCAGATGAAAAGTTCATAAAGCAACTCAGTGACCTCTTTTTTAATTTTGTTTGGCAAAAACCTATTGGAATGGTAAAAAGAAATACATTAGTACAGGACTATCTAAATGGTGGCCTAAAAATGACAAATTTAGTAGCTTTTATAGATGCATTAAAAACATCATGGATTAGAAGAATAGTAGGTAATGTTAAACTAAAAGAACATGTATCTTCTATAGGGATTGACATAGAAAATTTAATTGATACAGGGATAAAAAATATAGAGGAATGTGCCCATACATGTAATAATAAATTCTGGAAAAATGTTTTAGAAGTATGGATATCAATTTTAGAAAAAACCAAAGATCGGTCTTGGGAATCCTTTCTTAAAGAGCCATTATGGAAAAATAAAGATATTAAAATAGATGACAAACCAAGTTTTTTCAAAGAATGGTACCAAAAAGACATTCGTATTATTGGAGATTTGATAAACGAGAATGGAGATTTTTACTCCATTTTTGAATTAAAACAAAAATTTAATCTGAATGTCCAAATTATGAAATTTAACAGTATATTATCATGTATTAATAAATATTCTAAATCTTTTGAAAAGATGAAAGATGATAATAAATATATCACATATCCCTATATACCAAAAAACATTGAATTATTCTTGAAACATAAAAAGGGTGCTAAAGATTTTTATAATGTACTTAATCAAAATTCTTCGGATCCTACAAGCAAACAAAAAGTTATGATCCAATTTGAAATGACAGGAGAAGAAATAAAAAAAATATATAAACTTCCATTTGAGATTACCAAAAATTCAAAGCTACAGTGGTTTCAATACAAGATCAATCATCTAGTGCTCACTACAAATTCATTTTTGGCAAAAATAAACTTGATAGAAAATTCTTTATGTACATTGTGTAACAAAGAACCAGAAACTATTGTACATCTTCTGTGGGAATGCGAAAAAGTCCAAAACTTTCTTGAAGATGTTGAGAATTGGATAACAAACACTGGTGGTTTTACTCTAAATTTCAATAAAAAATCATTCATTTTTGGAATAATAGATTCTAAATATGCCAATATAAAAAATTTAGTTATTCTAGCTTTGAAAAATTATATATATACAACACGCTGTCTTAAAAAAACACTATCTTTCACAGGAGTATACCATACCCTAAAACATTTGTACATGGTAGAAAAAGAAATAGCAACAAAGAATAAAAAATTAGAAGAATTCAAAAATCAATGGAACTGTTGGCACACCCTTTTTTCATAGTAGCTTGGCGGAGACTAAAGAAACGATAAAAACTCCTAATTTTCAGTTAAGAAATATTTAGACCTGTTTTCTTTTATTATTTAAATGGAAAAGCTCTCACTGATATTATCGAAGATACTAATAATAGCAGAGTATTCAAGAGTCCGATCAACTAGATGCCAACCAAAATAACCCTTTTTTTTCCTTAAACACCCCCTACCTACTTTTTATATATTTTTTTTTCCCACCAAAATTATAGTCTTTCTGTTTTTTTTGTTTTTTGTTTTTTTTTTTTACCCCCTTTCTGGAGAAACAGATTATACTACTTTTTATTATTACAGTTATAGTATGTTACATATGATGAATCTCTATAATGTTCATATAAAAGTTTCTCTATAAAGGTTCATACAAAAGACATACATAGATATATATAAAAATGAAACTGTATTGTTTAATGTATAATGTAAAAATAATATGTTCTGAACTCTACTGTTGTGTATATCTATGTAAATGAATATGTATCTGTGTAACAATGTATATTGAAAAGTTGGTTTTAAAAAAAAAAAATAAATATAAAAAATTAAAAAAAAAAAAAGTCAAGTGGTTTCAGACAAGAAGATTTTTCAATGAATTTTCCTATAGGGCCTTATGTTAAACTAAGTTCAGCTGTGGTGGACACCTTGGTAGCTATAGACAGTCCGGTCATCGGACGAAATTCTGAATAAGGACCATTGCTACCAAGTCTATTTCCCATTGGCTTAGTGGTTTCAGACAAGAAGATTTTTGAGTGAATTTCCCATAGGGTTCTATGTTAAACTAAGTTCGGCTGTGGCGGCCATCTTGGTTCACAGTCCAGGTAATCGGACACAATTCTGAAAGAGGACCTCCTAAGGACCATTGCTGCCAAGTCTGGTTCCAATTATTACGGCCAGAAATCACCTTTAAATTGTAGCCAACAAAAGACACAAATCAATAATAAAATTTAAAAAGATTTATTATACACAAGTTTACAAGAAATATTATACAAAATGAAATGTCAACTTAACTGTTTAAAATATATATGTCCGATCCTTTGTCTTTTCTTTATCCGGAATTCTTCTCGTCACTGTTGCGGGAATCCAAACAGAATATTATGTCCAATCAGTCACAAACTAGTATGATGTTTGTAACGTAAATAAAAGTGTGTCAATCCAACATCTTAGAACACAAGAATGTTAATGTCTAATCTGATCTGAAAGTCTGACTTTAGTCCGTATATATAGCCGCCACGAAAATCCATAGAACACTGCAGAAAGGATCCTCTTAGAATACTGTAGAACGGAAACTTCTAGAATTTGGTAGAAGTTTGAATTACACATTGTATATTATGATCATTCCAGAATTATTATGTAAGTCAAACAGAAAGTTCTAATCATTCCATCAGTAACTATTATTTTTCCAGTGATTTCTAAACTGCACAGTTATAACATTACTTGGTAAACAACTATAAGTATTATGTAAGCATATTGTACATGTTATAAGGCCACACAAAACAAATTGGGCCAAGATAAATAAATATGATAATTACAATATCATAACACAATATGTCAAGTCGTTTCTAAAAGAAGTTCGGCTGTGGCGGCCACCTGGGTTGACAGTCCGGGTCATCCGACGAAAGTCTGAAAGAGGACAATCTAAGGACCATTGCTACCAAGTCTAGTTCTAATTGGCCTAGTGGTTTCAGACAAGAATATTTTTGAGTGAATTTCCACTCATATATTTCATCCCAATTAAGACTGAAATCAATTTAATAAATATTGAAACGGTTGTCATTTATCTTAAAATAGTAAAGATAATGAATTAAATTTATTGTACTCCCCTTATTTTCATGTTTAATATAGTATTTTCCTACCAGACTTCATGTCCAACATGACAGCGAACGATAATATTCGTCAATCTTCCAAAATACAAATAAAGAACCAATATATGATATATATTTTTATTAAAATGGTAAAATAACAATGGCATAAAACAAAAAATGCAAGAAAATATTGAAATACTTCGTTGTATATAATCTGATATTTTTTTACCAGGCCACCCTTAAAAAATTGTTTGGCATTGCCAACCCAAACTATCAGCAGGTGGGTAGGTAGGTTGGGAATTTTTTTTATTATTTTACATTTAAAAGCTTTATATTTTCAGACTGGTTTTTCACAGGAAAAAAGAGGAAGATATGACGTATTACAATTACACGCAAGGCCCATACACCTACTTCTCAATTAACTGATCTGAATCATTTAATGTAGATTAGTTTGATTAATGCATATATGTGCATTAAATTGTAGATAAGTGTGGCAACATATTTATTTCATTAATTTAATTTATTTAAGATAGATTGTTGAAATATGAAATATCGCATGCTAAATACTAGTAATATAGGTAAATTTATATCGTTAAAATATCTTCATATTTTGAGGATAACATCTTGATATTGTTTGTTGAGTTAACAGTAATGTTTGTTATTGTAGATCATTATAGGTAATATCTTGCTGGTACTGTTAAATCAATTGTTTTGTTCGACATGTTAGTTTTCTGTTTTGGTTTATTTGAATTGAAATTATTTCGGATTTCCCCAATCCTCATCAGCCATCCGGGAGATAAAAACCATTGTGGTTTAATAGGACAGTGTATGGTGTTGCCATTTTAGTTTTAAGTATAGAATAAATAGTTTTGTTAAGATTATTTAAACTTGGTTAGCTAGTTCACATTCAGTAATGAGATGCCAGTGTTTTTGGATTGACTTTGGTAGATGTTGTAAACTGCTATGATATTTTGTCGTAAAAACTAGCGGAATACTTGTGTTAGATTTTTTCTTCTATTCAAGAGTTTTCGCCCTTGACATAATGTTCGTTGATTTGATTATAGAATTGATATCTTTTGCTTTATATCCTCTTTTTAAGAATCGTTGGATAGTTAGTTCGATTTCTGGTTTTCTTTGTTCTGGGTCACTGTTGTTTCGTATGTGTCTAATTATTTCCCCTTTTACTATACCTTTGAATAATTTGTCATTGTGGGATGAGGATCGATGTACATTTTTGTAAGTATCCAAAGGTTTCCATTGGTTTGTGGAATGATTATATATCTAGAATACCTGTTTCTTTATATCTTTTTCCTTTCTATATCTTAGTATCTAAAAATGTTTTTGTTTGTTTAATTGGGGTTTAACGCCGTTTTCAGCACATTTGGCTATTTTGCGGCGGCCAGTTTTTATTGGTAGAGGAAGCCGGAGTACCCGGAGAGAACCACCGATCTTCGGTAGGAAAATTGGAAATCCTTGTCAATTAAGATCGGAGTCGAACACAGGTGAGATTCGAACTCACAACCCCAGCGTTGACAGGCTAGTGATCATAAGTAGTCATGACGAACTACCTAGACCACTCGGCCACGAGGCCCCCTCTAAAAATGTTGTGTGATGATATGAGTAGTTGTAAGTAAATTTCAATAATTTGTGCTCTTGGTTTGCAATTTTAAAGGGTTTTTTTCTATTTGGAGATAATCTGTATTGAAAAGAATTATCCCATCGTCTCGATAGCAAAGATGGGCAATTATTTGTTTTTTGAAGGGGAATTTAGAAAAAATGGTTTCAATGACTTCGTACGGCCGAAGGTCACTATTACAATTACATGTTTGCTCTCAATACAGTGTACAGCACGCGCTTTTACAATTTTGATTTGAAACAAGTAAAGACCGGAACAAGCTCCACTGATACAATCAATATTCTGGCAAGATTCCGATTTTTTTTTAATACGAAAAAAAAAAAAAAAAACTGAAACTCAAATAAAATTATTTGGGCGGCAAGTTTTTTAGTGGGTCAGGAGGCAATGCCAAACAAATAAAATTTTATTTTAAGCCCCAGACTTTCCACCATGACAGCTAGTAAACGAAGAAGTTTGCCGATATTCATAAATACGACCAACAAACCATAAATTATGACAAATTTTTATTAAATTGATGAAATAATGTTATAATAACATAAATAAAACAAGAAAATATTATCAAACATGTATATATTCTTATATTTTGTCACCAGACTCTTCCAGACTCTATTTAAATGCACTGATTGCTCACACATGATATTCATTCAAACAGAAAAGAAATGAAAAGGGCAGTAACTTTCAAAAATCCATCAACCAAGAAATCAGTATAACTTGTTCATGTTCAGGTCATGCAAAACCATGGAACAAAACAAAATCTGCCTTAATCTGAATGAAAAGTTGCATATACCAGGGTTTCAGACAAAAGATCTGAAAAAGGCATTAACTCTTGCAAAAACTAATCACTCATGAAATTGGATGGATGGATGGATGAATTATTGTTTAACGTTCAGTGGCAATTATTAAATGCCATATCAGGATGAGAACACGTTGATAGGATATGAATATGACCAAGCTGAGCTTTGTACTAGACAGACACACTGAATAGGATTTTTAACGTGCTAGCTCACGAGTCTGCCGGACACATTATACTGACTACCGAGCCGACCAGTCCTTTTCTCTGACTCCTACATTGTAGATGCTTGCTTGGCAGAGAAGCAGCACATACCAATTTTAATGTCTTTGTTTGGCCAGGCCAGGGATCGAACTCACATCCTTACACATCGAGGTGAGCACTACCATTAGACAATCAAGGCGATCTCGTGAAATCAGTATAATATGCTCAAGTTCAGGTCATACCATACCAGGATAAATGTAAACAAAAATCCACCTAAATCTGAAAGCGTACACATGGTATTCAGGCAAAAAAGATACGAAAAGGGCTATACATTGTAACTCTTGAAATAAAGTGCTGCGTCTTGTGCGCATGATACGCCCGTAGCAAAATACTGATTTTGCTTTAGCAAATTAAGTGTCCTGTTACTTTTTCAATGGCTTAAAATATCTAAATTATAACACTGTAACAAACTAAAGACTATTGCTGCCAAGTTTTGTTCCAATCGGTCAAGTGGTTTTTGACAAGAATATCTTTTAGCAAATTTCCTATGTTTAACTATGTTCAGCTCTAGCAGCCATATGCAATGGCAAGTGGGGTCATCAGATATATTTCTGAAAGAGGACCAACTAAGGACCATTGCTGCCTAGTTTTTTTCCAGTTGGCCAAGTGGTTTTGACAAGAAGATCTTTAAGAAAATTCCCCATAGGGTCCTATGTTAAACTATGTTTGGCTTTGCCAGCCATCTCGGATATATTTCTGAAAGAGGACAATGTAAGGACCATTGCTGCCAACTATTGTTCCAATTGCCCCAGGGGTTTCAGGAGAAGATCTTTAAAGGAAAGTTTACGACAACGACGGACGGCGATGACAGACAACGGACGTCAAGTGATGGCAATAGCTCACATGGCCTTTTAGGCCATGTGAGCTAAAAAGCTTGATCATTTGCATCTGTCCTACCATCTTTGTTTACAGTTTGCCCATTAGTTCCTGAGCAAATGACATACTAGAGGCTCCGAGGAGCCTGTATAGCTCATCTGGACTATGCCCATCTTGACTGGCAGCCTTTTACATTGCTGTCAAGTTCCAACTGGCCCACTGGTTTCAAACAAGAAGATCTTTCAGGATTTTTCCCATTAGGTCATAGGTTAAAAGTATGTTCCACTCTTCAATGGCGGACACGGTCATTGGATACAATTCTGACAGAGGACTACTTAAGGACTATTGCTGTCAAGTTTTATTCCAATTGGCCAGGTGGATTCAAACAGGAAGATCTTTAAGTAAATTTCCAATAGGATCCTTTGTTAAACTATGTTCAACTCTACCGGCCATCTTGGATGACGGGCAGGGTCATCAGATACACTTTTGGAAGTGGACCAACTAAGGAACATTGCTGCCAAGTTTTGTTCCAATTGGCTCAGTGGTTTTTAACAAGATCTTTTAGTAATGAGACGATTTCATCAGTCCTATTAATTTTAAGATTAATTTGGGAGTAGTACTATGTATGATTGTTACAGATGTTCGATAAATTTTTCCCATTTTTCTTTGAAAATATTTATCTTATCTTGAATCAAATATGAAAATTTTACTAGTTGTAAACGCCTTTTTAGAAATGTTAAATATGATTTGAAACTTATATTCTTATTACAGTTGAGACAAATATAATATTTGGCAAGTAAAATACAATAGTTAAGGTTAACATCACTTTCTAAAAATAGACCAAATATGACACAGTCTTTTGATAATAAAATTTTCTTGTTTAATATCTGTTCCCACCAATCAGTTAACTGATGCCAAAAACTGAGGATTTGTGGACACTCATAATATTTATGTTCTAATGTTTCTACTGAATTACAGTGATTACAAATAATTGTATCTACAATTCCAAATTTTTGAAGAAGATTTTTTATGTGCTGCAACTCTATGTAAAATTTTGAACTGAAAAGCTTGCAATCTACTCTCAATAGTGTACTTGAAAGGAAGACGGAAAATTTGTTCCCAATGTTCGGTACTGATAGTAGTATTGAAACTCTCTTCCCATCTTTCTTTAGCTACAGGAACAGAAATGATTTGATCTACCAAAATAGAGTATACATATTTAGAGGTTGCTTTGGATAAAGGCAATTTCTGGTTATTGAAATTCAAAATAATTCTAAAATTTTTACTGTCCAAATGAAGTTGTTCCGGATTTAGTAAAGTTTTCCATTCTCTTGGGATTGCAAGTCTAATAGAAAACATGTCTAAAAATGTAATACTAGTACCGAAATTGTCATTGATAACTTCGTGTGAGACAAACACCCCATTTTCATCTACAACATCGATGATTAATTTTATACCACGATCGTACACTTGTTTGTAAAATATACATTTTTTATCAATTCTAATATACGGATTGAACCAAAGAAATTCTTTTCTGACTTCTAAGGCCGATTTGGGTTTATAAATATTCATAAAAAAGTTCCACGCTGAAAGCACATCTTTATAGAAGTTTGGTATATTTAAGGCATCTATATCAAGTCCACATCTACTAAAGAATAAATCCCTCAGCTGAAAACGTTGAAAGAAAGATTTTGGTAATTCTTTCCATTTTGCATCAGTGTCTGACATAAAACGTTTAACCCACATGACTCGACTGGCATAAAATTGACAAGAAAAGTTAGGGGATTTTAAACCACCATCTTTTGGGACTTTCTGAAGAACACAGTTCTTCACTTTTGGGGGTTTACCATCCCATACGAAGTCATCAATAATCTTTTACAGTTTTAATATGTACTCATTTGGTACGTGAACTGAAGATACATATATCATTTTTGAAATGGCTAATGACTTTAAAATAACTATCTTTCCAATCAATGTTAAATTACGAATCTTCCACATTTTGAGCACATTTTGCATTTTTTCGAACGAAATATCTAAATTAGAGTTCATATTATCATCTTCATCAATGTTAAAAATGAGACCCAAAGTTTTAAATTTTCTAGTCCACTTGATAGGTAAAGAACCATCCTTGTTACATTTATTTCTGCCAATCCATGTTGCCTCTGTTTTGCCATAGTTTAGTTTCAAACCAGAGAATTTCTCAAAATCCTTAAAAATATTTAAAGCTAAATTTGCTGAAAGTTCATCTTGGAAAAAACAAGTTGTGTCATCTGCTAATTGGGAAATTTTAAATTCAACGCCGCCAACCTCAATACCAACTATTTTCTTATTATTTCGGATTGTGATAGCAAGCAGTTCCGTGGATAAAATAAATAGAAAGGGGGACAAGCACGGTGTAGAATGGTAACGGACTTATCAGGTTTTTTTCGGCGTTTCCACACTTATCGGGTTCAGCAACAGACTTATCGCGTTTTTAGATGACAACATTTGACGTAAGTATTTATTTCTTTCAACTTGTATTAAAGCAGCATAGACATTTCTAAATCAGCTTAATGTCACGGAATGGGGAAATTATTTATTTTGTTGGATATCTAATCATATATTCATGGGAAGATACGATTTATTTCAAATTGTTTCCACCAACGTGGTACCTGACTTGGAAACAAAAATTTTTCATGAAAAAATGTCCAATTGAAGCGTGTTGTAAGCATGCTGTTTTCTTTTCCAAGTAACTTTTTGGTGATTATTCATTAAATGTAGACATTTTCCCTTTCGGAACTGTTTCATGCACTATTAAGGTCTTAAATGATGGTTAATTTGGAAAATGTTTGGCACCGGACTTTTTGTGTTATTGGCATCGGACTTTTTGTGCGAAAATGAATAAGAAGACTCATATCTTCTAAGTCAGTCTATCTGTTTACTCCTCCTGTGTTGTTCAACACTTCTTTCTTTATACATTAATCACACAATAATATACTTTATTAATCCACAAACAAATGTGTGGGATTCTATCAGTATTTCGTCCTCATAGCTGGTAGCATTCTAGTTCAAATAATTATGACGTCTAGGAAGGCTATTCTAAATTTTTGCTTTTTACCCTGGTAAAACAATAAAAAACACGATAAGTCCTGTGCTCAATAAACCCCAACAGTTCGGTGCCAAAAAACACGTCGTTTTTTGGAAACCCGATTAGTCCGCTGCCAAAGAATTTTGAAAAAGCTTTGATATGTGATATTTTTAGTCTTTAAATGCACACAAGTGCTTCTAATATGTATTTTGCATGAAATTAAGGAGTCCAAAAAGTCCACATTCTAATATACTGCGTATTTGAACGGAAACCACACCATTAGTAACAGTGTTCGGCCGGTTGTCCTGTTTAGTGTGGAGCTCTTTGAAAAAACCATGAGTTGTACCGAAGTAAAATGAAAAATTTCGCAAACTTAGATCTTCGGTGCCTTCCGTGATCATATAAAAATAAACACTTACGACTTCTTTTCGTCTATTTGGTTCATTTTTGTGACACAATGTCTGGAAACAAAGCACGATAAGTCCGTTGCCGAACCCGATAAGTGCGGAAACGCCGAAAAAACCTGATAAGTCCGTTACCATTCTACACCGTGGGGACAAGGGGCAACCTTGGCAAACTCCTCTTTCTATTTTAAATGAGTCTGAAGAAAAACCGTTGTTGACTACAAAACTTGAGATATTACTGTATAAAATTTTGACCCATTTTCTAAATTTTTGTCAAAAATTGAAAATTTAAGTGCTTTATCTATAAATTTCCATTCAATGGTATCAAATGCCTTTTCAAAGTTGACTAGAAGAACAAGACCGGGAATATCTTTAAATTTTGTATAAAAAATTATGTCTGCTATCAATCTAAGATTTTCTCCAATAAAACGATCTTTAACATAGCCAGTTTGATCAGAGTCTATTAGATTAGGTAAAAAGGGTTTGAATCTTTCTGCTATAACTTTTGCCAGGAGTTTATAATCAAAATTTAATAAAGATATAGGTCGCCAGTTCGCTAAGATTGTTCTATCTTTGTCCTTTTTAGGAGTTAATGTTGATCTACAGAAAGAGTGTTATTTTCAAAAGAGTATTCAAAACTTTCTAAGACATATATCTTTATATTTTTCCAAAAGAATTTATAAAATTCTGCAGTTAATCCATCAGTACCAGGACTTTTACTATTTTTAAATGTTTTTAAAACTTTCAGACATTCTGATTCTAATATCATACCCTCACACCGATCTCTTTCGGAAATCTCCATTCTGGAGATAGATTCCGGTATGAAAAAATCTGTTTCCCCATGATAATTATCCACGTTTTCTTTCGACTTGTACAGGTTTTCGTAAAATTTTCTTTGTTCTATTAAAATATCGTTATTAGAAGTTATTTCGTTTCCGTCGATAACAGACTTATTAATACATTTATTTTTATAATTTCTTTTTTCTAATGATAAAAAGTATTTTGAATTTTTCTCATTATTCTCACAATGTTCCGCATGTGACCGTAAAATGGCACCCCGAGTCTGTTTGTCTATAATATCTTGCAGTTCGTCTTTGACTTGCTCTAGATCTTCTATCAAATTTTCGCTTACCTCCCCAGACTGACTTTCCGAGAGAGATTTCTCGAGGTCATTTAAACGTCTATTTAATTCCCTTTCCCTTTCTCTAGACTGCCTCTTTTTTTGCTTTGAAAATTTAATAGTCGCACCCCGTATTTCACACTTAATAGTATCCCACTTGATGTTTTTATTTTCTAGAGCTTGGTATTTCCTTTTGCAGTCGTCGAGGAGTTTCTTGATCAAATCTACATAAATTTTATCCGTTAAAAGATCGGCATTGAATTTCCAAAATCCTGGACCTCGATTAGTAAAATCGTTTCCGGAGATTGATAACATTATTCTACTATGGTCAGATTTAATAGAAGGTTCAGTGGAAGTATGTGTGACAAATGGACTTAAAAAATCTGAAATTAACCAAAAGTCCAATCTGCACTGAATAAGTGGATTTTTACGTCGCCATGTAAATGCAGTTTTATTTGGGTTCTGAATTCTCCAAAAACTGAAATTTTTTTGAATATTTTACAGGTAGACAAAATTGGGAACCACCTTTTTTATCAATATCTGGGTTCAAAATAGTATTGAAATCTCCTCCTAAAATTAAATTTTCCCCTAGTTTTTCTATCAAAAGAGATTCCAGCATTTCTATATATCGTCTTTTTTTTCTCCTAAATACTTATGCTGTGGGATAAGTATATGCTTTTTTTTTTATAATATGTATTTGTATTTGATTACTGCAATGTATGTTGTAATATACTTTGTTGGTTGACACAAAAAAAAAGAATAAAAAAAAAAAAAAAAAAAAAAAAAAGATCTTTTAGTAAATTCCCCATAGGGGCCGGGTTCTATGTTAAACTTTGTTTTGCTCTGGTGGCCATCTTGGATGACAGGCGAGGTTATCAGATATATTTCTGAAAGAGGACAACCTAAGGACCATTGCTGCAAAGTTTTGTTCCAATTGGCTAAGTTGTTTCAGACAAGATCTTTATGTAAAATTCCCATAGGGTCCTTTGTTCAACTTTTGTTCCAATTTGCCCAGTGGTTTCAGAGGAGAAGATCATTAAAGGAAAGTTTATGATGTTGACGACAACGGACAATGGACCAATGATAGCAATAGCTCATATTGCCCTTTGGACCATGTGACCTAAAATTTTCTTTCCCATATAGTTTCAATGGAAACTTTGAACAGCCGCACCCATTGGTTGATCAGATGATTCTCAATCAAAAGTGGACCGTTTGTAGAGGGTATTGTCATTTAAATCCTGCAAATTTACAAAACATTTCATAATGTAGTTTTAGAGGAGGATTTTTTAAACATGTTAAATTGTCCAATCAAAATCAAAGTTTGCATCTGGCAGCCATGTTTTTCATCCATCTGGAACCAAAGGCGGAAAGTCCTCTTAACTTTGGTTACAATCTGCCCATTATTTCCTGAGCAAATGACAAAAAAACCCTTCCCATATGGTTTAAATGAAAATTTTAAACAGCTGCAGGCATCCGCTGAGTGGATAAATTTCACCCAAAAGTGGATCCTTTGTAGAGGGTACTGTTGTTATCAATCCTTAAAGTTTCAAAACATTTCATTATGTAGTTTCAGAGGAGATTTTTTAAAAAAGCCAATCAAAATCAAAGATGGCCTCTGGTGGCCATGCTTTTTATCCAACCGGAACATGACAGCGACAACCTATAGGCCAGGTGAGCTAATGAATGACTAGTTGTGTACAGAAGATTTTCACAAAAGATGTGCAAAGGACAATAACTCTTGCAAAAATTGATCTACCATGCAATTGTTATAATATGCACATGTTCAGGTCATTATAAACTGTCATAACAAATATGAACAAAATCTGCAAAAAGATGAATGACTATAGTTGCATACACAAGGTTTATTTAGACAAAAGATATGAAAACATGGAAAAGGGCAATGAGTCTTTAAAAATATGATCAACTGCAAAATCGCTAAAAAATGCGCATGTTCAGGTCATGTCAAATCATAATACCAAATATGAACAAAATCTGCCACAAGGTGAATGACTAGTTGTGTACACAAGCTTTTTGGCCAGCCAGACGAAAAGGATAAGGAATTCCAGTATACCCCCTACTCTGCAAATGGGGGTATAAACAGTAAAAGCTATCTAATTGTCAATAAAATATAGTTTATACATACCTATTGTTGCAGGAAAATCTTGAGTTAGACAATCTTCAATGTAGTGATTTCTAATAGTATTATTCAGACATGAATAGTGGGATTCATCTAAACTGTTGCAAATTTTAGCTCTTAGGTTATGATGCCTTGAACTAGGACACTTAAAGTCATATCCAATACCATGTAATGTGCAATTCAAATATTTTATCTGAAAAAAGTAGAAAACATTCTAAACACCAGAAATACATGTACAAATGTATATAACTAGAGGCTCCCAGGAGCCAGTGTATTACTCATCTGGAAATCATTTGCAAACTTAAAGCTGAATAAATTGCCAAATTTTCACTTGTTTCAAACAAGAAGATCTTTTAAATTAATTTTCCAATAGTGTGCTATGTTAAGCTAAGTTTATCTATGGAAGCCATTTTGAATGGCAGTCTTGGTCAATAAATAAAATTCTGATAAAGGATCATCTAAGGACCATTTCTGCCAAATTAGGCTCCACTTGACTCACTGGTTTCAGGAAAGAAGATTTATAAGTGAATTTTACTACAGGGTCCTTTGTTGAATTATGTTCCGCTCTGGTGGCCATCTTGGATGACAGGCAGGGTCTAAGATACAATTCTGAAAGAGGACCATATAAGGACCTATGTTGCAAAGTTTGCATGGTTCCAATTGGCTAAGTGGTTTTAGACAAGAAGATCTTTTTATGAATTTCCTACAAGGTCCTATGTTAAATTAAGTTCCCCTGTGGCAGGCAGCTTGGATGGCAGTCTGGGTCATCCCTCTGACAAAGGACTACTAGTACCATTGCTGCCAATTTTGGTTCCAATTGGCATACTGATTTCAGACAAAAATGATTTCAAATCAATTTTCCCATAGAAGTCCTATGTTAAACTATGTTTGGCTGTGGCGGCAATCTTGATGACAGACGGGGTCATCGGATATAATTCTGAAAGAGGACCATATATTTTAAGACCATTGCTGCAAAGTTTGGTTCCAATTGGCTAAGCAGTTTCAGACGTTCCAATTGGCTAAGCAGTTTCAGACAAGAAGATTTATAAGTCAATTTTCTCATAGGGTCCTATGTTAAACAATGTTCAGCTGTGGCAGCCATCTTGGATGGTGTGTGGAGTCAGTGGATAAAATTCTGAAAGAGGACCTTTGCTGCCATGTTTTGTTTCAATTAGCCCAGTCGTTTCACAGGAGAAGAACTTAAAGGAAAGTTTATGACAATGACGGACGACAACGAAGATAGATGGAGGATGTCAAGTGATGCAATAGCTCACACAGCCCTTTGGGCCAGGCATGCTAAAAAGGATTTTACAAACTTTTAATTACATATCATATACTCTTTTTAAATAAAAATATCTAATCTTGAACTTTTTTTCGTTTTTTTAAAAGAAAATTGTACAATAACCAAAGAAAACAAGAGGCTCCCAGGAGCCTGAATCGCTCACCTGGTCCTTAAGCTTTAAGGGAGTCTTTCATGAGCTATTACCCCTATAATGGATCATCTGACAACTTCGACCCAATTCAGACTTTTGTAGAGCTCAATGAGCTGATTGTTTAAGCAAACAACAGCTTTTCTCTATCGACAATAGTTTTCATTCTATAGGGCAAAAACAAGAGAAAACGCTATTTTTGACATTTAAAGGGTCATCTATAAGGCATCAACAGTTATTTTGACATTTAAGGGACAAAACTTTAACTCCTAAAGGGCTCATTTAAACATTTTGCAAACTAAGGGAAATGCTGTGAAAATGGTCAATTTTGATGTTCTAAGGGGAATAACTCCTAAAAGGAATGATCATACAACTTAATAAGTACAAATTTTTTAAAAAAATCAAGAAAAAGGGCAATAACTCCTACATGGGTGGTTACATCTTCTTCAAAATTTCAAAGCAGGTAGATCTTGAGGTGTTGAACACTTTAGCTTCCTATCAGAATTTTGATGTCTGTCACCATTTTTGAGTTATTTGCAAAAAACTGCAATTTACCCCTATGTTCTATTTTTAGCCATGGCAGCCATGTTTTTTTACAAATCAAAAATCCAAACGATACTTTAGTAGCACTCATGCCAAGGAACAACTACACTAAGTTTGGTTGCAATTAAACTTATGGTGTAAGAGGAGTTAACGATTTTATTACAATGAATAAAGACTGCAAAAATGGTCAATTTTGACGATCTAAGGGGAATAACTCCTAAAAGGAACGAACCTACAACTTCGATCCTGTTACAAATTTTGTAGATCTTAGTGTGCCTAACAATATGAAATTTAAATTTTTCAAATTTCCTTTATAGTATCCAAGATATTGAGCTTAATAAGTGCAAAATTTGGAAAAAATGCAGAAAAAGGGCAATAACTCCTACATGGGTCGTTGGATCTTCTTCAAAATTTCAGGGCAGGTAGATCTTGAGGTGCTGAACACTTTTACCCTTTGCCAGAATTTTGATATCTGTTATGGTTTTTGAGTTATTTGCAAAAAACTGCAATTTACCCCTATGTTCTATTTTTAGCCATGGCGGCCATGTTTTTTTACGAATCAAAAATCCAAACGATAGTTTTGTAGCACATATACCAATAAACAACTGTACGAAGTTTGGTTGCAATTGGACTTATGGTGTCGGACGAGTTAACGTTTGAAAAATTGTTAACAGACGACGACGACGACAGACGACGACGACGACGGACGCCAAGTGATGGTAAAAGCTCACATGGACCTTTGGTCCAGGTGAGCTAAAAATAAAACGAACATTTGTTCCAAAGTTAAAAAAATAGACTAGGCCTAAATTAAAATATTGTTTGTTTGCCATTCTCCTACCCAGAATTTTTTATGTGGGTAGGTAGGTAGGTAGGTAAATTATTTTATTTTTTTTCTGGAAAAATATTTTGGATGTTTATACAATATCGGGCAAAGCCCGACTAAGTGTAGAATATAGGTCTCAAATCCAGATATCAAGTAGACTGTAGTTTCAAACCGGAAGTAGCATTTGTAAATCTATCCCAGGAACCCTCAAAAATACAGTGCGACTTGCGGTTAAAATATTTTCGCACTTGCACAAACTTAAAAAGAAATAATGTTTTGGCGATAGCCAAAACATAATTTCTATACGATATAATTTTCCACTGACTTTTTTTCGAGTTTTTGTGCGCATTGGGAACTTTATTCAAACGAAAAATTTTTTAATGACCTACAAATATGACACCATAACAACGGCTTCCAATATGGCCGTGTTTACATGACGACTGACTAAAAAATAATGCTACGTACATTGAAATAAAAGATAAATGATATGGGCTTCGCCCGATTTTAGGCTAAAGCCTACTCCATATTAGTATGAATGTAGGGAGCCTCGTACATCTTTTATCTCTGCATATGAATGCATTTATGTGTCACTTGCTATAAAACTTGTATACCTTCGAAACATTTCAATGTACTACCGGAAATCAAAACCGCATGTAACCCGGAAATCAGCACTCGCTTCTAAACCACAACCGGCAAAATTCCGGAATAAAAAAAAAATGTTTTCAAAAACGGCAATAAAATTATTTGGGTCGCGGCGATTTTTTTGGGTCGGTCGGCTGACAGCAAACAAACAATATTTTAATTTAGGCCCTATTTATCGTTAATGTGTTCTTCCTTAAAAAATTTCAAATCAAATTTCAGTATTTCAAAATTAGAAAATTAGATGAATAAATCAGATAATAAATAATCCCCACTAAAAATCTTCTCACCATTTTTTTTTTCAAAATTTTTGTAATCATTTCACTGTTATAAATCAACTAGAGGCTCTAAAGAGCCTGTATCGCTCACCTGCACTGAACTTTTCATCTGGAGCAGGACTAAAGATTTGGCTGGTTTTTCTATAGGATTCTATGTTAAACTAAGTTCGGCTTTGGCAGCCAAGATGGTTGACTGTCTAGGTCAATGGACACATTTCTAAAATAGAACCATCTAAGGACCATTGCTACCAAGTCTAGTTCTAATTGGCTTAATGGTTTCAGACCAGAAGATTTTTGAGCCTTGATAATAACAACTAGAGACTCTCAAAAGCCTGTATCGCTCACCTGGATTTAACTTTACACCTTGAGCAGACCTAAAAATTTAAGTGTTGTAGTCAATTTGGCTGGTTTTTTTTATAGGATTCTACCAGTATGTTAAACTAATTTCAGCTGTGGCAGTCATCTTGGTTGACAGTCCAAGTCATCAGATACATTTCTAAAAAAGAACCATCTAATGACCATTTCTGCTAGGTCTTGTTCCCACTGGCTAAGCGGTTTCAGACTAGAAGATTTTTAAATGAATTTTTCCTATAGGGTCCAATAGTTAACAAAGGTCGGTGTGGCAGCCATCTTGGTTGAAAATCCAGGTGATCGGACATATTTCTGAAAGAGGACCTCCTAAGGACCAATGCTGCTGAGTCTGGCTCCAATATGTCATGTGGTTTAAGACAAGAAGATTTTTCAATGAATTTTCCCATAGGGCCCTATGTTAAACTTAGTTCGGCTGTGGCGGCCATCTTGGTTAACAGTCCGGGTCATTGGACATATTTCTGAAAGAAAACCTCCTAAGAACCATTACTGCCAACTTTGGTTGCAACTGGCCTTGTAGTTTCATATAAGAAGATTTTTTAAATTCACCCCCCCCCCCCCTCTTTTTTTCTATTTTTAGTAACAGCAGCCATCTCGGTTGGAAGTCGGGGATGCCAGACATAACTTTGGAAGGGGCCACCCAAGGACCATTCCACCAAAGTTTGGTCTAAATTGGCCTAGAGGTTTGAGAGGAAAAGATCTTTAAAGGAAAGTTTATGCTGGATGCCGTCTTTAAAGGGCAAAAACTCCTATAAGGGGTCAATCAATGATTTTGGTCATGTTGACTTATTTGTAGATCTTACTTTGTTGAACATTTCTGATGTTTACAATTTGTCTTTATCTATAATAATATTCAAGATAATAACCTAAAACTGCAAAATTTCCATAAAATTAACAATTCAGGGGCAATAACCCAACAAAGGAAAATTTCATGACAGGTAGATCTTGACCTGATGAACATTTTTACCCCATGTCAGTTTTGCTCTAATTGCTTTACTTTTTGAGATATAAGACAAAAACTGCAGTTTACCCCTATGTTCTATTTTTAGCCATGTCGGCCATGTTGGTTGGCAGGCGGGGTCATCGGACACATTTTTTAAACTAGATACCCTAATGATGCTTGTGACCAAGTTTGGTTCAATTTGGCCCAGTAGTTTCAGAGGAGAAGATTTTTGTAAAAGTTAATTGACGCCGGACGACGACGGACGACGGACGACGGACGCCAAGTGATGAGAATAGCTCACTTGACCCTTTGGGTCAGGTGAGCTAAAAATGAATGGTTTGTTCTGTGGTAGTTTGAAAATAAATAATCTGACCTACAATGTATTGAAAATAAATAACTCGGCAGGTCTTTTAAACCATTTTATAAATGCATGTTTTAAAGCATGAGATGGCACCAGATTCTACCAAAATTCGTCTTTTTTCATATTTTTCGGGAAAAACTTCCCAAATCTTTTAATATTATATAAACTACACCATATAGAATAAGAATAAGAATTTTTTATTTCCTATTAAGGGCCCATCAAGAGCAAGCAATCAAATTCAAATGATTTATATCATTGGAGGTACATATACAGTTTACATATATATATTTAAACCCACAATAACCGCAGTCAGGTCAGAGCCATACTATATGCACAATATCTATATTATCATAATATATCAATATTATCATAATATATCAATTAAAATATTTGCATGTTATTATATAAAATTTCTTATTTCTAAACACATATTTATAAATATACCCAATGTTTTAGGACATTAATATTTTCATTAGTCAATAGCCAAATAAACTTTGCTGTTTTAATCAGGTTCCCAAATTTATTACAAAATAAAGATAAATTTTCATAAAATACTTTTCTTTCATTTTCATACAATGGACATTGAGCTAAAAAGTGTTCCTCGTCTTCAACCTATCCGAGTATGCACTTATAGTACATAGTCTTTGTGAACGTTCAATATAATTTTTAGCATATCTATCAGTTTCTATTTTTAAACAATGAGCACTAACTCTAATTTTACAAATTGTTTGTCTAATTTTAAAATCATTTAAATCAAGATATTTCTCTCTTTCAAAACATCTTTTGACAGTAAAGTATGTTAATAATTTCCCTTTGTCGGAATTTAAACTACTTTCTCTAAAGCCATCCTAAAAATTGAGGAAAATTTTTGATAGTTTATTTTTAACAATTTTGCATAAACGACCTAATTTAAGTTCCTTTAAATATGATATTGGTAAATCTATCTCTTTCAATATGAATACAATACTAGAATACCAAGTACTAACTTTACAAGAATGCAATTGCCTGTTACACACATAGGCATCATACAATAGACCTTCCTTTAAATTTTCTAGTCTATGAAAATATTTCAACATTGACAAAATAATAGTAAAATATACAGGGATTCTGCCAAGCTCAGACATAATTGCTATATTACTGGATTTTTTATTAACAACAAGGATATATTAATGTTTTTGAAATGTCTGAAAATGGGTTTCATTTCACTTGAGGTATATTGTCTCATGAACATTTACCTCACTTCAATACCTTTTCTCATTTTAACCTATATTGTTTTTTGTACGTATGCAATATATGCAGTTTTGAATTCAGAAGATTCACTTCCAGAGGATGATGATTAATTTCGATTAAATGGTACATATTATATGAACTTGGTGCACAGATTTATGGCAATGGTGGCCATTTTTGTGCTAGCATCAAACAGAACAACAAATGGTATCTTTATGATGGTCTTAAAGAATACCACAGTGCTGGACAGGGACTGAGACTGCAAGGTGGAACAGCCAAAATTCCGAACAGATACAACCTTGACTATGTTATTTATTTAAGAATAAAAACATGAATTTAAAAATTGTGTATTTTCAAATATTATAAATATAATTGTGAAAATAAATAATCAGTCCCTTGTTTTACTGAAAATGAAAAATCATGCTTCAACGGTGCAGAAAATAAATAACCTGTCTTTATTTTCCACAAAAATTAATAACCCATCCAAATCAAATCCTCCTGGCCTCCCCCAGAATATCAAATGGTCGTCCCCTAACTGCGCTGTGTACTACAATGTATATAAAAAGACTAATTGTGAAATATCATTACATATATTACATTATGCATGTTATGCTAGCTAGGTTCTTTAATAATACACCTAATATCATCAATATACTACCATAGGTTCTAGTTTAATATTAAATACATCTAAATACAAAAATTTAAAGTCACTCATGCAAAAAATATAAGTCATGGTGACTCAAATGTTGCTAACATTTGTTTTACTATATAAGATGAATAAATTGGTATAATATCACTGAGATGTCTCAATAGGTTTCTCAGAATTGGACCTAAATGCAAAAACTTAACTGGGCAAGCCACTCATACATGAAATGGGGGTCATAATGACCAAATTCAAACTGTTGGAGAAATGCATTATATAATCTAAGAGGATAATAGTGGATTCCTATGATATGAAATTAAAGGCAAAACTTTCACCAGAGTCACTCATGCATCTGTCACCAAGTGTTAAAATTTCATATTTTTAGGTTTTAATTTATTTTATTTAACTAGAGGCTCAAAGGGCTGAGCCTGTATCACTCACCTGGCATGAAAGAAGTCACTTCTCCCTATGATCATTATGAAGTGTGGTAAGCCTTGTATGAACCAAAAAGGTCCTTCTACTTACAAGTCAGCATATTCAAAAATTTGGCTGTTCTCCAGAAGATTTTTGCCCGTATTTCGCATAGGGTTTTATGTTAACCTATGTGCTCTGCTGGTATTGGCACCAAAGTAACAACCCTTGGTCAGCACCTTATGAGGAACATTCAGGCCAATCAATACTGTAGTTCTGTAGATTTTTGTTATATATGTTATAGACATTTTCTGTCAAGTTTGGCTCTATCTGGTCAACTCTATTTGGTCTAACAGTTTCAAAGAAATTTTGTTTTTAAAAATCAACCAATCAGAAGCAAGAATTGCCCATGGCAGCCATGTCTGTCGCCTAGTCTGGACAAAATGAAGAAACTTTATAAAATACCTCCCACAGCTTCCTGTCAAGTTTCGTTCCATTTGGCTAAGCGGTTTCTGAGGAGAAGATTTTATTTAAATCAGCCAATCAGAAACAAGAATTGCCCATAGCAGCCATGCTTGTCGTCCAATCAGGATGACAAAAATTTATTTCATAAAAGAATTTCCATAGATGCTTCCTGTCAAGTTTGGCTGACAGTTTTGGCCAAGCAGTTCCAGATAAAAAATGTTTTTTTTTTATCAACCAATGAGAAACAAGAATTGCCCATGACGTCCCTGATCGAAACAAAATGAGAAAACTTTGTAAATAACCTCCCACAGATGCTTCCTGTCAAGTTTCGTTCCATTTGGCCAAGTGATTTCAGAGAAGATTTTTTTATATCAGCCAATCAGAAACAAGAACTGCCCTATGGCAGCCATACTTGTATTCCGATCGGGACGAAATGAGGAAACTTTATAAAGGACCTCCCATATATGCTCCTATCAAGTTTCATTCCATTTGGCCAAGCGATTTCAGAGAAAAAGGATTTTTTATATAAGCCAATCAGAAACAAGAACTGCCCATGGTGGCCATGTTTGTTGCCTGATCGGGACAAAATGAGGAAACTTTGTAAAGAACCTCCCATAGATGCTTCTTATCAAGTTTCGTTCCATTTGGCCAAGTGATTTAAGAGGAAATGGATATTTAATTAGTTTGCACATATTTTTGACTTGTTGTATCTTGTATGATAATTACTTATTCATTTAATTAGGGAACATGTGAAAACATTTCTAATCATGTCAGGTCAGATTGTGACAACTTATATACATGTTGTAATTTTATTGTTATGTAATTGTATAAATATTGTAACTGCTTTTGGATCAGCAGTAGTTTGAAGTGACAAGATATTAAATATATTGCTATATCTCCCCTCCTCCTATGGAGGACTCCATCACAAAACTTTTGTACGCTCGTTTGAAATAACCACTGCAAACATTGGACCCAAATTTTCAGGACAAGTCAGAATCTATTTCATCCAGTGCACCTGACTATTCTATTTTCTGTTAAACATATGGTTAATCAGATATTCACTATTTAAAAAAGAGCTAAAAATAGAACACTCAGCATCAGAAGCATGTTACATGATACTTGTTCTACTTTTAATAAAATGCTCCGCTGGGCGCAGCTAGATACGACCGCAGATGTTGAACCCTGAATAGTTGGGGCAATTATGAACACAACATTCAAGCTTGATACAATACTGAATTTGGATTGTGAATAAATATTTGACACAGCATAGGTTTCTGACACAGAATGAATGTTGTCTAAGAACTTAAAAATTTTTAATTTACCTATTCAAACCATATCAGTATTATTTGTTTTTATATATAAATCAGAAATAACCAATTTAAAATTGGGCACACATATCAATTTCTTGCTATTGCGCAATACTGTGCAATTGAAGATTTCTTGCTATTGCGCAATACTGTACAATTGAAAATTTCTTGAAATATTTGACACATAATAGGTTTCTGACACAGAATAACTGAAATCAAAGAACTTAGAATTGGTCATATGATTTCAATTTATATTCAATTTTTTGCTTCTTGTGCAATACAATATGCTTTGGAGAATTGACCCGACCCCCCCCCCAAAAAAAAAAATAATAATAATTTACCCCTTTTTTTAGCTTTTGTGCAATACACTATGAAGTTGCACATTGACCCCCCCCCCAAAAAAAAACAAAAACAAAACAAAATTAATTGTAACCCCCCCCTTTTTTTTTCTAAAAAAAATTTGAAATTTTCTTTTTAATTTATGAAATATGAAATGAGAAAAAAATTGCCCCCTCCCCAATTTCTCATTTACCCCCCCCCCCCCTAAATTTTGTTTTCAACCCCCCCCCCCCCCCCCCCCCCCCCCCCATTTCTTTATACTTTGCAACCATAACAGCCCATTTAAATACACCATAACATATTAAAATAGAAAATGACATCATAGTCATGGATGGCAAATTTTAAATATACATAATTTAAAAGCAGTTTAGATGAGATAAACAAAAAAGCTTCATCAGCACATTTTATATTGGCAAATTTCCAATGGAATTTGTAAATAATAAAGTTTTGATAACAGGGCACATATATCAATTTCTTGCTATTGCGCAATACTGTGCAATTGAAAATTTCTTCAAATATTTGACACATAATAGGTTTCTGACACAGAATAACTGAAATAAAGAACTTAGAATTGGTCATATGACTTGAATTTATATTCAATTTTTTGCTTCTTGTGCAATACAATATGCTGTAAAGAATTGCCCCCCCCCCCAAAAAAAAAAACAATTTACCCCTTTTTTAGCTTTAATTTTGGACCCCGATTTGGACCAACTTGAAAACTGGGCCCATAATAAAAAAACTAAGTACATGTTTAGATTCAGCATATCAAAGAACCCCAAGAATTCAATTTTTGTTAAAATCAAACTAAGTTTAATTTTGGACCCTTTGGACCTTAATGTACACCAATTTGAAAACGGGACCAAAAATTAAGAATCTAAATGCACGGTTAGATTCGGCATATCAAAGAACCCCAATAGGTCAATTTTCGATGAAATCAAACAAAGTTTAATTTTGGACCCTTTTGGCCCCTAATTCCTAAGCTGTTGGGACCAAAACTCCAAAAATCAATCCCAACCTTCCTTTTGTGGTCATAAACCTTGTGTTTAAATTTCATAGATTTCTATTTACTTATACTAAAGTTATTGTGCAAAAACCAAGAAAAATGCTTATTTGGGCCCTTTTTTAGCCCCTAATTCCTAAACTGTTGGGACCAAAACTCCCAAAAACAATCCCAACCTTCCTTTTGTGGTCATAAACTTTGTGATAAAATTTCATAGATTTCTATTTACTTATACTTGAGTTATTGTGCGAAAACCAAGAAAAATGCTTATTGGGCCCTTTTTTGGCCCCCAATTCTTAAACTGTTGGGACCAAAACTCCCAAAATCAATCCCAACCTTCCTTTTGTGGTCATAAACCTTGTGTTTAAATTTAATAGATTTCTATTAACTTATACTAAAGTTATAGTGCGAAAACCAAATGTCTTCGGACGACGACGCTGACGACGACGACGACGCCAACGTCATACCAATATACGACTGCAAAAATTTTGCGGTCGTATAAAAACAGGTAAACCTTGGACAGAATACACTATTAATGATATAATAAATGACATAAATACTTGATTTAATTTTATTTTAATTAAGATATTAATTTTATTTTATGATGGCATAATCATTTTTAATTTTTTTTAAAATGACCTACAATACATGTATAAACTCTAAAATTGAGACTGTAGTTTCACTCACGATCAAAAGGTTGATGATGAATCCACTGGATGAATCAGTTACTCTATTATATTGTCGCAATATATAGTAATAGTATGCACCTTAAAATTTATTTTGAGTTTCCATTAAGGGACATTGCAGTATTGCTGGCAATGTCAAACAATTTAACATTTTTTTTTCTTTGAGAAAATCAACATCAAGATAACAGGGACATAGTATTCGTTTCGAATACATTTTTCTCTAGTTATTCTTGGATTCACTGTTCTTAAAATTTTGGAATTGCCGGGCAAGGAAATTTTGGAAGCCCTGAATTGCCCATAGTATACAGCCTCCACCTTACTGATTGAAACATCAAGACCCTATCAGCAAGACGAAGAGACATATAGCCCAGTGGCCTTGCTGACATATGGTGAGAACCCGGTTCATTAACTTCTCAGCTTGATGAAAAATCCTGAGTACTATTGTTAAATTATATAATCAGTAAGTTGGATAAACCACTTCCTCAGCATAATAAAAAACGAATATATTGACATGTTCTTAAAAACACCACCATCTTGGGGTAATAATTGTCCCCTGAACATTCGGTATTTGCATCTGTAGTGAATTATCGAGAATATCGGTAGGTGACGAAACGATAATTCCAGAATTGTGAAATTACAATTCAAGTATTTGAACAGGACAATTCTGGTAATTCCAGCATTTTATGTCAATAATACAGGTAAAACCATACAATTATGGAAGTACCAGGATTCTTGGACTGGAATTACTAGAGTTGTGGGTAAAATGTGTAAAAAAAAAAGGACAAATATACCTAAGGAGCAATCTAAACTAGAGGCTCTCAAGAGCCTGTGTCGCTCACCTGTATCTAATGTGATTTTGAAAATTATGTAAAATTATATAATGATTGAGACCAAGATTGGTTTAATTTGACACAGTATTTAAAATTAAAAACAGGTCATCTTAGTGTAGTCTTACAATAGCTACTGCAGACATCTTATCATTATTATTTTTGAATATGTGGTCAAGTTGTGACCATTCAGAATTTTTTTTTACAATTTTCTGATAGACTTCTAAACAGTTAACTTCTATGTTCTTTTTTAGCAAAGGCGGTTTGATGGCAGGGTCATCCGATACTTTTTTTCAAACAAGTCATGATAACCTACTGAAAATTGTGGCAAAGTTTATTTCTATTCAGCCCAGATCAAGTGGAGACTTTTGTAAAAAAAAATGTTAAAAATTGCATATACATGTATAATGGCCATAAAGGGGTCAATTGACCAGTTTGGCCATGTTAACATATTTGTAGATCTTACTTTGCACATTATTGCACTTTACAATTTATTTCTATTTATAACTAGAGGCTCTCAAGAGCCTGTATCGCTCACCTGGATTTAACTTTTCACCTTGAGCAGACCTAAAAATTTAAGTGTTGTAGTCAATTTGGCTGGTTTTTCTATAGGATTCTATGTTAAACTAATTTCAGCTGTGGCAGTCATCTTGGTTGACAGTCCAGTTTCTAAAAGAGAACCATCTAAGGACCATTTCTGCTAAGTCTTGTTCCAACTGGCTAAGCGGTTTCAGACTAGAAGATTTTTAAATGAATTTTCCTATAGGGTCCAATATTTAACAAATGTCTGTGTGGCAGCAATCTTGGTTGAAAATCCGAGTGATCGGACATATTTCTAAAAGAGGACCTCCTAAGGACAAATGCTGCCAAGTCTGGCTCCAATATGTCAAGTGGTTTCAGACAGGAAGATTTTTCAATGAATTTTTCTATAGGGCCCTATGTTAAACTAAGTTTGGGTGTGGCGGCCATCTTGGTTGACAGTCTAGGTCATCGCACAAAATTCTGAAAGAGGACCATCTAAGGACCATTGCTACCAAGTCTAATTCTAATTGGCTTAGTGGTTTCAGACGAGAAGATTTTTGAGTGAATTTCCCATAGGGTCCTATGTTAAACTAAGTTCTGCTGTGGCGGCCATCTTGGATCACAGTCCATGAAATCAGACACATTTCTGAAAAAGTGACCTCCTAAGGACCAATGCCACAAAGTCCTGCTCCAATATGTCAAGTGGTTTCAGACAAGAAGATTTTTCAATGAATTTTCCTATAGGGCCCTATGTTAAACTAAGTTCGGTTGTGGCGGCCATCTTGGTTGACAGTCCGAGTCATCGCACAAAATTCTGAAAGAGGACCATCTAAGGACCATTGCTACCAAGTCTAATTCTAATTGGCTAAGTGGTTTCAGACGAGAAGATTTTTGAGTGAATTTCCAATAGGGTCCTATGTTAAACTAAGATCTGCTGTGGCGGCCATCTTGGTTCACAGGCCACGAAATCGGATACATTCTGAAAGAGGACCTCCTAAGGACCAATGCTGCCAAGTCTGGCTCCAATATGTCAAGTGGTTTCAGACAAGAAGATTTTTCAATGAATTTTTCCATAGGGCCCTATGTTAAACTAGGTTCGGTTGTGGCGGCAATCTTGGTTGACAGTCCGGGTCATCGGACACACCTCTGTAAGAGGACCATCTAAGGGCCATTGCTGCCAAGTCTGGTTCCAATTGGTCAAGTGGTTTAAGACAAGAAGATTTTTCAATGAATTTTCCCATAGGGCCCTATGTTAAACTTAGTTCGGCTGTGGCGGCCATATTGGTTAACAGACTGGGTCATCGCACAAAATTCTGAAAGAGGACCATCTAAGGACCATTGCTACCAAGTCTAATTCTAATTGGCTTAGTTGTTTCAAACGAAAAGATTTTTGAGTGAATTTCCCATAGGGTCCTATGTTAAACTAAGTTCTGCTGTGGCGGCCATCTTGGTTCATAGTCCACGAAATCAGACACATTTCTGAAAAAAAACCTCCTAAGGACCAATGCCGCCAAGTCTGGCTCCAATATGTCAAGTGGTTTCAGACAAGAAGATTTTTCGATGAATTTTCCTATAGGGTCCTATGTTAAACTAGGTTCGGTTGTGGCGGCAATCTTGGTTGACAATCCGGGTCATCGGACACACCTCTGTAAGAGGACCATCTAAGGGCCATTGCTGCCAAGTCTGGTTCCAATTGGTCAAGTGGTTTAAGACAAGAAGATTTTTCAATGAATTTTCCCATAGGGCCCTATGTTAAACTTAGTTCGGCTGTGGCGGTCATCTTGGTTAACAGTCCAGGTCATTGGACATATTTCTGAAAGAGAACCTCCTAAGAACTATTACTGTCAACTTTGATTGCAACTGGACTTGTAGTTTCATATAAGAAGATTTTTGAAAGTCACCCCCCTTTTTTTTCTATTTTTAGTAACAGCAGCCATCTCGGTTGGAAGTCGGGGATGCCAGACATAATTTTGGAAGGGGCCACCCAAGGACCATTCCACCAAAGTTTGGTCTCATTTGGCCCAGTGGTTTGAGAGGAAAAGATCTTTAAAGGAAAGTTTACGCTGGATGCCGTCTTTAATGGGCAAAAACTCCTATAAGGGGTCAATCAACGATTTTGGTCATGTTGACTTATTTGTAGATCTTACTTTGTTGAACATTTTTGCTGTTTACAATTTATCTTTATCTATAATGATATTCAAGATAATAACCTAAAACTGCAAAATTTCCTTAAAATTAACAATTCAGGGGCAATAACCCAACAAAGGGTTGACCGTTTCGTCTGAAAATTTCATGATGGGTAGATCTTGACCTGATGAACATTTTTACCCCATGTCAGTTTTGCTCTAATTGCTTTAGTTTTTGAGATATAAGACAAAAACTGCAGTTTACCCCTATGTTCTATTTTTATCCATGTCGGCCATGTTTGTTGGCAGGCGGGGTCATCGGACACATTTTTTAAACTAGATACCCTAATGATGCTTGTGGCTAAGTTTGGTTCAATTTGGCCCAGTAGTTTCAGAGGAGAAGATTTTTGTAAAAGTTAACGGACGACGGACGACGACGGACGACGGACGCCAAGTGATGAGAAAAGCTCACTTGACCCTTTGGGTCAGGTGAGCTAATAATTAAAAGCTCAAAAATGATCTGACAAATACCTAACAACAGGTTGTCTGATTTGTCTGGAAATTTCAGGGCAGTTAGATCTTAACCTGTCTTTAGTTTCAGAGATTTAAGCAAAAAACTGCACTTTGTCCCCATGTTCTATTCTTAGCCATATCAGCCATCACTCATTTTTTAAACTTGATACACTAACGACTGTGGTCAAGAATGGTTTAATTTGTCTCAGTAGTTTCAGAGAAGATTTTTGGAAGAGATTAAAAAAAATTTGACTATGAACGGCAATAATTGCTTTAGTTTTCTCGTTTGAATTGTTTTATATTGTCATATCGGGGCCTTTTATAGCTGACTATGCGGTATGAGCTTTGCTCATTGTTGAAGGCGTACGGTGAGCTATAGTTGTTAATGTATGTGTCATTTTGGTCTTTTGTCGACAGTCGTCTCATTGGCAATCATACCACATCTTCTTTTTTATAATTAAGGATCATATGTCTATTTTGGCCATGTTGGCTTATTTGTAGATCTTACTTTGCTGAACATTATTGTTGTTTACAGATTGTATATTTCTCTAATATTCTAGATAACCAAAAATCCTGCAAAATTAACTAAGAATTACCACGTAAGTGGCAGCAACCCAACAACAGATTTCAATGATGATTGTGACAAAGTTTGATAAAATTTGCCCTGGATTTTCAGATAAGATATTTGTAAAATTAACTGATGACAGATGTCAAGTGATGAGGAAAATTCTCGTTTGAATTGTTTTACATTTTTATTTCGTGGCCTGCTATAGCCGACTATGCGCTGTGGTTCTCTAAAAGAAGACATTTGTATGTATTTCCCTTAGGGTCCTATGTTAAACTAAGTCCCCTGATGGTGGCCATCTTGGATGATGGATAGGCACCAAAGTAACAACACTTGGTAAGCATCTCATAAGGAACATTCATGCCATGTTTGGTTTCATTCCATTCAGTGGTTCTATAGAAGAAGACATTTGTATGTATTTCCCTTAGGGTCCTATGTTAAACTAAGTCCCTCACTGGTGGCCATTTTGAACGATGTAACGGCTACAAAGTAACAACACTTGGTCAGTACCTTGTAAGGAACATTCATGCTATGTTTTGTTTCATTCCATTAAGTGAGTCACTAAAAGAAGTCATTTGTATGCATTTCCCATAGGGTCCAATGTTAAACTTAGTCCCCCGCTGGCGGCCATCTTGGATGATAGATCAGCTACAAAGTAACAACACTTGGTCAGCACCTCATAAGGAATATTCATGCCATGTTTGGTTTCATTCCATTAAGTGAGTCACTAAAAGAAGTCATTTGTATACATTTCCCATAGGGTCCTATGTTAAAATAAGTTCCCCGCTGGCGGCCATCTTGGATGATAGATCGGCTAGAAAGTAACAAAACTTGGTCAGCACCTCATAAGGAACATTCATGCCATGTTTGGTTTCATTCCATTCAGTGGTTCTCTAGAAGAAGTTCAAAATGTAAAATGTTAACAACAACGACGGACGACGCAGGACGACGACGGACGAAGGGCGACGGACGCCAAGTGATGAGAAAAGCTCACTTGGCCCTTTGGGCCAGGTGAGCTAAAAACGTAATCCATTGTACAGACAAACCCGGGAAGACAAATGAACAACCACAAGCACAACAAATAAACACAGAAAATTAAAAAACAATGAACAACACGAACTCCTATAAAAACCAGGAGTGAACCCAGGTGCTCTGGAAGGGTAAGCAGTTCCTGCTCCATATACGGCACCCGTCGTGAAGTTCAACAAAGTCAGTCCGGTGGAAGTCACAAATCGGTGGAGGCACATGAAAGGTTACGACAGTGGGAACAGGTCCCTGTACCCATGTAAAGCAAATAATATTGTCCTATGAAATTGTGTCCTCCTGGACAAAATATCATGATTATCTATCATTAAATTGTATCCTTGTCTACGAAACTGTGTCCGGAGATAGACTTGATTTCATATGTAATTTTGTAATTTTGAGGCAATATCTCACATTGTGATTGCTATGAAATATTGTCTGGTCAAAGGGCAGTAATTCAGATTGATTTTAAGGACAATATTTCATGACTGATTAGCATGAAACTTTGTACCATCAATGGAAAAAACAGCAGATTCTTTTAAATGTTATATTTAATAGAAAGTAAACAAAAGTAATAAAATTCAAACATGAAAAATGTACTTTCCACAATGGATGGCATGCAAGTTTTTTTTTTGTGGTCATGGATAATGATGTTGTTACATTGGTTTTAAAATTTTAATTGTATTAACCTGTGCATGTATTTATTACAATGTCTTTATGAAAAAAAATCTTATTTATATATACTGGTATTTCACTATATCGTGAAAATGGCATCTAATTTACATTGATCAAGGGTCTGAATAGTACAGTACAGTGGGAATTAGTATGCATGCATGAATCTATAGAAAAAATGTCTTTGCCTACTTATTCAACGAAATGAAGTTTAGCTATCCTCACTGAAGAAATGTTGTGTTGGATATACAACCGTACGTCAGTTTTAAAAATTATGAATCTCTTCTGTCAAGAACTTATTTTTGTTATATGTATGTTTGATTTATATAAACTGACTATAGAATAGAATTAATAAATGCTTCCTTTTTGCTATTTCCAAACTTATATCCTTCTTTTGTAATGAATATAATTCTAAACCTAATGATGAATGAAATATATATTTTCATGTTTAATTTTATATGTTTTTGCACTGCTATATCACGAATAATTGGGGTAAAATTTGTAACCCGAAACAGCTGAAATTTGTGCTACATGTATAAATCTGACATTTAAATATTGAGAATGGATAAGAAATATTTGTTTATTTCTTTTTGGCATAAAACAAATAAACATATTTATTCAGTCTTTTATTTTACAAACTTATTTATGCAGTCTTTTATTTTACAAGCTATCTATTCATATAATAATTAATATATATATATATCATGTATATAAAGCAGAATATTACTTAAAATATTCATACTTCATCTAATGACATTTATTTTATTGATATGTTCAAAATTGAGTAATTCAAATTAATTAATAATACCTGTTAGGGGGACGACCATTTGATATTCTGGTGGAGGCCAGGAGGATTTGATTTGGATGGGTTATTCATTTTTGTGGAAAATAAAGACAGATTATTTATTTTCTGCACCATTGAAGCATAATTTTTCATTTTCAGTAAAACAAGGGACTGATTATTTATTTTCACAATTATATTTATAATATTTGAAAATACACAAATTTTAAATTCATGTTTTTATTCTTAAATAAATAACATAGTCAAGGTTGTATCTGTTCGGAATTTTGGCTGTTCCACCTTGCAGTCTCAGTCCCTGTCCAGCACTGTGGTATTCTTTAAGACCATCATAAAGATACCATTTGTTGTTGTGTTTGATGCTAGCACAAAAATGGCCATCATTGCCATAAATCTGTGCACCAAGTTCATATAATATGTACCATTTAATCGAAATTAATCATCATCCTCTGGAAGTGAATCTTCTGAATTCAAAACTGCATATATTGCATACGTACAAAAAACAATATAGGTTAAAATGAGAAAAGGTATTGATGTGAGGTAAATGTTCATGAGACAATATACCTCAAGTGAAATGAAACCCATTTTCAGACATTTCAAAAACATTAATATATCCTTGTTAATAAAAAAATCCAGTAATATAGCAATTATGTCTGAGCTTGGCAGAATCCCTGTATATTTTACTATTATTTTGTCAATGTTGAAATATTTTCTGTCAATGTTGAAATATTTTCATAGACTAGAGAATTAAAAGGAAGGTCTATTGTATGGTGCCTATGTCTGTAACAGGCAATTGCATTCTTGTAAAGTTAATACTTGGTATACTAGTATTATGTTCATATTGAAAGAGATAGATTTACCAATATCATATTTAAAGGAACTTAAATTAGGTCGTTTATGCAAAATTGTTAAAAATAAACTATCAAAAAGTTTCCTCAATTTTTAGGATGGCTTTAGAGAAAGTAGTTTAAATTCCGACAAAGGGAAATTATTAACATACTTCACTGTTAAAAGATGTTTTGAAAGAGAGAAATATCTTGATTTAAATGATTTTAAAATTAGACTTGAACAATTTGTAAAATTAGAGTTAGTGCTCATTGTTTAAAAATAGAAACTGATAGATATGCTAAAAATTATATTGAACGTTCACAAAGACTATGTACTATAAGTGCATACTCGGATAGGTTGAAGACGAGGAACACTTTTCAGCTCAATGTCCATTGTATGAAAATGAAAGAAAAGTATTTTATGAAAATATATCTTTATTTTGTAATAATTTTGGGAACCTTCAAATAAAACAGCAAAGTTTATTTGGCTATTGACTAACGAAAACATTAATGTCCTAAAACATTGGGTATATTTATAAATATGTGTTTAGAAATAAGAAATTTTATGTAATAACATGCAAATATTTTAATTGATATATTATGATAATATTGATATATTATGATAATATAGATATTGTGCATATAGTATGGCTCTGACCTGACTGCGGTAATTGTGGGTTTAAATATATATATGTAAACTGTATATGTACCTCCAATGATATAAATCATTTGTATTTGATTGCTTGCTCTTAATGGGAACTTAATAGGAAATAAAAAATTCTTATTCTTATTCTATATGGTGTAGTTTATATATTATTAAAAGATTTGGGAAGTTTTTCCCGAAAAAATATGAAAAAAGACGAATTTTGGTAGAATCTGGTGCCATCTCATGCTTTAAAACATGCATTTATAAAATGGTTTAAAAGACCTGCCGAGTTATTTATTTTCAATACATTGTAGGTCAGATTATTTATTTTCAAACTACCACTGAACAAACCATTCATTTTTGTTATCAAGGCTGAGTTATTTATTTTCAAAATCCTCCTGCCCCCCCCCCCCCCCCCCCCCCCCCCAGAATACCAAATGGTCGTCCCCTTAGGAATATAATACAGTTGGACCGCCAAGTGCCATTTTGACTGTTACGCTAGTGCATTCTATTTACAGATAAACAGGTGGAAATAATTTCAGAATATTTTACACTAGATGGCGCTTTTAGTCCCATCTCAAATTTTTTATTGACAGAACGGGTGTGAAATGTGTAAATATCATTGTGCTGGTTTCTGACTTTCAAATAACATGGATGGAAATATGTGTAAAAATTATTTCGTAAACACCCTGGCCTATTGGATTCACCTGACACTGAAAATTCTGAACATATGAGACATCAAAAGTGAGTATTTTTTCGCACCTCAAAATGGCCGGCGACACACATTGCCACTTTTTAGCCAATGAACAGATCTCGTTTACCATTTTACTGGAAGGAGCCTATAATGTTTTGTTTCGCAAATTGATATAGTAGTATCGGGTCTTTCATTTGCAAGTTAAAAAGGCTGTCCCGAGACTCAGTTACATAGTTTTTAATATCAAGGGGTATCAAAATGTGAAAAGAAATGAAGTGTGTTTTTTCTTGTTTTCACATAATAACACGTTTGAAGTGTTTTTTATGTTGGATATTCAATTTTCTGCATAAAATTTTAAAGAATTGTCTATTGTCAAAGACCAGTCACCTCAAAAGTACCCTTCCCATTTTTGTGGTTGATTATACACATTTTTTTTTCAAATTTTACTCAGGTTCAACTAATAGGTTACATTATGGACAGAAACAAATCCATGATGAGATGATTTTTTAAATAATAAAAAAAAAACCCAGATTCACTGACAACATTTGAATAAATAGTATTGGAACACTTTTAGTCTTTACAATATTGTGAAATTATGCATAAATACCTATGAGCTACCAGTTTTATTTATTATCATTGGCAATGTACAGGAAAACTAGTATTAGTAAATAAATTGTATATCAGTATATTTTAGGTGTATTTGTTTTACTTTGGATGGAAAATATTGTATGATTTTCATATATGTCTTTTATGTGTGTTAATTTCTTAAATTTTTGTTTTAATAGTAATCTTGTAATATCTACAACTCCAATTCAAATTTTCTAACCACATGTAAGTGAGGTTACCTAATTTCTTTTCATTTATGATTATATTTTTTTTACCCTCTGGTGTCATCTGGGACTATTTAGTTAGAATAGCCTATGATTCAATCAAGGTATAGTTTTTAATTTTATTATATTTTGGTCGTGTTCTTTTATTCAAAGAATATTCATTACATTCACCTGAATTTCACCATGATACATGTATGTACATGTATACATCATTAATAGACCTATTAAGCTAAAGTAAATTCTGTTGAAATTTCTAATTTTTGTGCTTTGCCTTTAATTTCAAAATCCAGGATCTTGTGTTAGACTTCCATATTAAAGTTTTTCTTATACATATGATTTTATTTTGTTATTTCATGATTTTTAATTCATGTTCTGTTCAGATTTTTACTTTTGTACTTTGAAAGTCACCAAATTTCAATAATAAGCATGAGAAATTGGTCTATAAAATCACATGTATATTTTTTTTCCAATTTTGGCAGAACCTGACCTCAAATTACACAAACCAATAACTCCTAAATAGAATTTGGGATCCCTTCAAAATTTCAGGGTAGGTACATGTACATGTAGATCTCAACATGGCAAACATTTTTCAATTTACATTTCATTTCTATCTCAAATAGTTTTGGAGATAAATGACAAAAAATGTTAAATTTTGAAAATTTGACGAAAAAAGGTCAATAACTCCTAAATTGGTTTTGGGATTTCCTTCAAAATTTCAGGGAAGTTAGATCTTGTCATGCTGATCAATTTTACCCTATGTCAGATTTTTGATATCTGTAACGGTTTTGAAGTTATAAGCCAAAAACAACACATGCACCCCTATATTCTATTTTTAGCTATGACAGCCATGTTTTATGTCAGATCAAAATAAATTGAGGATCGTTTGTAGAGGACATGTCATAGATCATTCCTATTAAGTTTCAAACCAATCGGCCCAGTGGTTTCAGAGGAGAAGATTTTTGAATGAAAAAATTTTGAAAATTTGACAAAAAAAGGGCAACAACTCCTAAATGGGTTTTAGGATTTCCTTAAAAATTTCAGGGTAGGTAGATCTTGTCATGCTGATCAATTTTATCCCGTCAGATTTTCGATATCTGTAACGGTTTTTGAGTTATTAGCAAAAAACAGCAATTTACCCCTACGTTCTATTTTTAGCAACAGTGGCCATGTTTTTCATCGGATCAATATAAAACTAGAGGTACTGTTGTCACAGGAGTCCAGCATGCTGGACTGTTTTAGCACGCTAAAACTGATGTCTCCCCTTCCATACCCATAGTTTTTTTAACATTTTTTAGGGATCATCAAGGTGGCAAATTAAGAGCTATGGTACATAATACATGTAGTTACGTACAGATATGTGCTTCAACAAGGAATGAATAAGGTAATATATAGTTTTGGGGAAGGGATCTGAACCATTTTTAAGATAAATTAAGGTTTCTGGTCTTGAGGGGGTGGGGATGACCCCCAAGGCTAAGATGTATATTGCATACAACTGGTCTTGTAACCATGAGTAGTACAATATATGGTTTAGGGGTGGGGATTCCAACCATTTTTAAGATAAAATAAGATTTCTGATTTTGAGGGGGTGGGGATGACCCCCAGGGCTAAGATGCATATTGCATTCAACTCGTCTTGTAACCATGAGTAGTACAATATATGGTTTAGGGGTGGGGATTTCAACCATTTTTAAGATAAATTAAGGTTTCTGGTCTTGAGGGGTAGGGGATGACCCCCGGGGCTCAGATGTATACTGCATTCAACTTGTCTTGTTATCATGAATAATAAAATATATGGTTTAAGGGTGGGGATTTCAACCCTTTCCAAGATAATGTAGGCTAGGGGGTGGGGACTGACCCCCAGGGACCCAAATGTGGTACTCTGCACTCCGCCTTGACCTGATGCATATACCTTCCAAATATCATGAGGCTAGCTCAAGAAACAAAAAAGTTATGTTCCGGACAAAAAATTTGATTAGAAGAGGAAGAAGAACACTATTGGGTTGGGATCTCAATGGTTTTCAGAATATTTAGTATTTTATCATTTGAGGGGGTGGGGCATGACCCCCCTCAGACCCCCCTATGGTACCAAATGATTTGTCTTATCATAAGGAGTAATAATATATATGGTTATAGGGTGGGGATCACAATGGTTTTCAAAATATTAAGTATTTTATCATTTAAGGGGGTGGGGCATGACCCCCCCCCCCCCTCAGACCCCCTATGGTACCAAATGATTCGTCTTATCATAAGGAGTAATAATATATATGGTTATAGGGTGGGGATCTCAATGGTTTTCAGAATAATAAGTATTTTGTCATTTAAGGGGGTGGGACATGACCCCCCCCCCCCTCAGACCCCCTATGGTACCAAATGATTCGTCTTATCATAAAGAGTAATAATATATATGGTTATTGGTTGGGGATCTCAATGGTTTTCAGAATATTTAGTATTTTATCATTTGAAGGGGTGGGGCATGACCCCCCTCAGACCCCCATATGGTACCAAATGATTCGTCTTATCATAAGGAGTAATAATATATATGGTTATAGGGTGGGGATTTCAATGGTTTTCAGAATATTTAGTATTTTATCGTTTGAGGGGGTGGGGCATGACCCCCCTCAGACCCCCCTATGGTACCAAATGATTCGTCTTATCATAAGGAGTAATAATATATATGGTTATAGGGTGGGGATCTCAATGGTTTTCAGAATATTTAGTATTTTATCGTTTGAGGGGTTGGGGCATGACCCCCCTCAGACCCCCCTATGGTACCAAATGATTTGTCTTATCATAAGGAGTAATAATATATATGGTTATAGGGTGGGGATCACAATGGTTTTCAAAATATTAAGTATTTTGTTATTTTAGCCTACATTTTACAGGCTAGGGGGTGGGGACTGACCCCCAGGGACCCAAATGTGGTACTCTGCACTCCGCCATGACCTGATGCATATACCTTCCAAATATCATGAGGCTAGCTCAAGAAACAAAAAAGTTATGTTCTGGACAAAAAATTTGATTAGAAGAGGAAGAATAACTAGGAATGATTGTGATCGCAAGCGAGTCACAAGATGTCTCCCAAACTCCCATTGCCACTATCTAGAGCTTATCAGAAACCCCCTAAATTCCCTTTTGCTCTATTCACGTACAAAATTTCAGAATCCTACCCACCTAGGTTACAGAGATATCGCAATGTCCTATATAATGACCTTTTCCTGTTTCCACGGAAACAGCGGCCATTTTGATTTTTTTTTAAGCCCTTTGCAATCGCCATAATTTAAAACCCCTAAATATCAATTTTCATTGAAATCGAAGCACTTCGAAAGAATTTCGAATTTTGGGCCCGAAAAATCACATTTTCGTAAATAACGCGAAAACCGTAAATATCGCTTCAAATTATTTTTTCGTATAATTAAAGAGCACCTTTTGCTCTATTCACCTACAAAATTTCAGAATCCTACCCACCTAGGTTACTGACATAAAGCAATGTCTTCTATATAATGACCTTTTTCTGTTTCCATGGAAACGGCGGCCATTTTGAAAATTTTAAAAGTCGTTTGCAAAACTTCAGGTCACCCTTAACATATTCCCAAAGTTTCATATTGATTGGACATTGCATCTTTGAGAAACGTCGCGGACAACATTGAACGGAAGAAGAAGAAGAAGAAGAAGAAGAAGAAGAAGAAGAAGAAGAAGAAGAAGAAGAAGAAGAAGAAGAAGAAGAAGAATAATAATAAGAAACCGGACAAAAACAATATGTCTCCCAAAACTTTGTTTGGGAGACATAACTAGAGGTACTGTTGTCACAGGAGTCCAGCATGCTTGACTGTTTTAGCACGCTAAAACTGATGTCTCCCCTTCCATACCCATAGTTTTTTTAACATTTTTTAGGGATCATCAAGGAGGCAAATTAAGAGCTATGGTACATAATACATGTAGTTACCTACAGATATGTGCTTCAACAAGGAATGAATAAGGTAATATATAGTTTTGGGGAAGGGATCTGAACCATTTTTAAGATAAATTAAGGTTTCTGGTCTTGAGCGGTAGGGGATGACCCCCGGGGCTCAGATGTATACTGCATTCAACTTGTCTTATCATGAATAATAAAATATATGGTTTAAGGGTGGGGATTTCAACCCTTTCCAAGATAATGTAGGCTAGGGGGTGGGGACTGACCCCCAGGGACCCAAATGTGGTACTCTGCACTCCGCCTTGACCTGATGCATATACCTTCCAAATATCATGAGGCTAGCTCAAGAAACAAAAAAGTTATGTTCCGGACAAAAAATTTGATTAGAAGAGGAAGAAGAACACTATTGGGTTGGGATCTCAATGGTTTTCAGAATATTTAGTATTTTATCATTTGAGGGGGTGGGGCATGACCCCCCTCAGACCCCTCTATGGTACCAAATGATTTGTCTTATCATAAGGAGTAATAATATATATGGTTATAGGGTGGGGATCACAATGGTTTTCAAAATATTAAGTATTTTATCATTTAAGGGGGTGGGGCATGACCCCCCCCCTCACACCCCCTATGGTACCAAATGATTCGTCTTATCATAAGGAGTAATAATATATATGGTTATAGGGTGGGGATCTCAATGGTTTTCAGAATATTTAGTATTTTATCATTTGAGGGGGTGGGGCATGACCCCCCTCAGACCCCCCTATGGTACCAAATGATTCGTCTTATCATAAGGAGTAATAATATATATGGTTATAGGGTGGGGATCTCAATGGTTTTCAGAATATTTAGTATTTTATCGTTTGAGGGGGTGGGGCATGACCCCCCTCAGACCCCCCTATGGTACCAAATGATTTGTCTTATCATAAGGAGTAATAATATATATGGTTATAGGGTGGGGATCACAATGGTTTTCAAAATATTAAGTATTTTGTTATTTTAGCCTACATTTTACAGGCTAGGGGGTGGGGACTGACCCCCAGGGACCCAAATGTGGTACTCTGCACTCCGCCATGACCTGATGCATATACCTTCCAAATATCATGAGGCTAGCTCAAGAAACAAAAAAGTTATGTTCCGGACAAAAAATTTGATTAGAAGAGGAAGAAGAACACTATTGGGTTGGGATCTCAATGGTTTTCAGAATATTTAGTATTTTATCATTTGAGGGGGTGGGGCATGACCCCCCTCAGACCCCCCTATGGTACCAAATGATTTGTCTTATCATAAGGAGTAATAATATATATGGTTATAGGGTGGGGATCACAATGGTTTTCAAAATATTAAGTATTTTATCATTTAAGGGGGTGGGGCATGACCCCCCCCCCTCAGACCCCCTATGGTACCAAATGATTCGTCTTATCATAAGGAGTAATGATATATATGGTTATAGGGTGGGGATCTCAATGGTTTTCAGAATATTTAGTATTTTATCATTTGAGGGGGTGGAGCATGACCCCCCTCAGACCCCCCTATGGTACCAAATGATTCGTCTTATCATAAGGAGTAATAATATATATGGTTATAGGGTGGGGATCTCAATGGTTTTCAGAATATTTAGTATTTTATCGTTTGAGGGCGTGGGGCATGACCCCCCTCAGATGGTTTTCAAAATATTAAGTATTTTGTTATTTTAGCCTACATTTTACAGGCTAGGGGGTGGGGACTGACCCCCAGAGACCCAAATGTGGTACTCTGCACTCCGCCATGACCTGATGCATATACCTTCCAAATATCATGAGGCTAGCTCAAGAAACAAAAAAGTTATGTTCCGGACAAAAAATTTGATTAGAAGAGGAAGAATAATAATCACTAAAACAATATGTCTCCCTTCGAGAAGGGGAGACATAATGAGGAACGTTTGTGGAGGACATGTCATATATCATTCCTATGAAACCTCGATCCAATCTGCCCAGCCGTTTCAGAGGAGAAGATTTTTGAAAATCAGCCAATCAGAAACAAGAATTGCCTCTGGTGGCCAAGTTTCTTGACCAATCAGAACTAAATGAGGAAACTTTGTAGAGGACCTTCCATACACCACTCATGCAAAGTTTGGTTGGAATTGGCCAAATGGTTTCTGAGAAGAAGATGTTTGAATGAAAAGCTTACGATGGACGAACGACAGACGGGCGACGGACGCCAAGTGATGGCAAAAGCTCACCCTGGCAATAGCCAGGTGAGCTAAAAACGACTAAGTTCCAAAGTTTGGAAAAATGGGAAATAATTCCATGAAGTGAGGTGCACATCTTCAATATATATAGAAACATTCTATGAAGTTTCAAGGATATGGGTGAAAAACTGTAGCAGGAGTTGATTTTGCAAAATAGGTACCCATTTTCCCCATCCGCCCGCCACACGCCACCCACCCGACATTCACCATACTATAACCCCGATTTGCACTCTGTGCAACCTGGCCAAAAGTGATGGAAGTGGAAGCACCTACCAGACCACTTCCTCCCCCCTACCTTTTTTCCACTGGAACATTATTTATTCATAAATATGGGTTGTTTAATATTTATTGACACATATTTATTATATCATTTGACAACCAAGCGTGAAACTTATTTATATCTCCTTTTTTGATCGATCATTACCTTCATACCTTCTTTGTTTCCATTTTATTGACAACGTCAACATTGATCACAGGGTCTCGTTACAATTGACACAGTATGTCATCTGTGACTGATCCGGCCCCCATCTATAATACCATAACAAAAGGGAGGAATCAATTCTGAGAGCGCCAAATTTCAAATCGTCAGAATTTTTTTCTGTTCTCCATCGAGTCTGCTTTTTTGCTCATTTCTGCAGTAAAATGATTATATTTTAACAAAATGCCTACCTTTTAGCTCTAATTTCCCACCAATCGGTTGTATTGGCTCATTTTAGTCCCATTTCTGATGAAATCAGAACTTCACTGTCCGGAAGTGACCCACAATGTATAATTTCCGCCAAATTTGACATATCCATTCCGGAGATAACTTGGAACTTACCAGAGTTTTCCTATCCTCACATACTTGACCCCAAAGGTATTCTGATAAAAAAAGTTAGTTCCAAATTATCTCCGGAATGGATATGTCAAATTTGGCGATAATTATACAAATGTGAAAATACTGAACCAGGCTTGAGGACGTGTTTCTGACATTTTTGCCTTCCGTAAACGCCGAATGGGAGTATTATGACGTCATAATATGTTAGAACGTCATAGAGAAAAAAACATTCGTTGTTTTCGGCCGATGCTTGGCAGCCAATGGTAATTAAAGTTTTGAAATCGGCCCAATCGGCCCAAGTAATTTGAAAAGAAAATATTCTCAGAAACCGTTTAATACCACCCCATAGACCCAACTCCGGCAGGTGATTGACGTTACAAAAAATGACCCATTTTCCAAACGAAAAGTCACGTGACTCTGTAACAGGGTGTCAAGCCATTTTGGACCAAAACTATATAGGAAAATAGGATTTTTTTTATAGGGTAAATATAGGACAATTGCTACCAAATTTCACTCTTAATTTATGGCCTCCACCTCCCCTACAGCCATACCTCACCTCCTTTTTACTTAAAATAAAAGTTAATAAGAAAATTTTTATTAAAAAAAATGTTCTAAACTAAATGTTACAAACTAAATTGTAAAATAAAACCACTTTTGCTGAAACTTAGTCTTCAATTTTGGCATTTTAAACTTGTTCAATAATTCAAATCAATCTGAAACAATGAATTCAATTACAATGTATTGTACCTCCCATTGGTCTCAACTGCAGAGCACTCATGTCAATATTGTTTGACTATTTTTAGTAATTTCAAGGTAAACTAGAGACTCTCAAGAGCCTGTATCGCTCACCTGGATTTAACTTTTCACCTTGAGCAGACCTAAAAATTTAAGTGTTGCAGTCAATTTGGCTGGTTTTTCTATAGGATTCTATGTTAACCTAATTTCAGCTGTGGCAGTCATCTTGGTTGACAGTCCAGGTCAACGGATAAATTTCTAAAAGAGAACCATCTAAGGACCATTTCTGCTAAGTCTTGTTCCAACTGGCTAAGTGATTTCAGACAAGAATATTTTTAAATGAATTTTCCTATAGGGTCAAATATTTAACAAAGTTCGGTGTGGCAGCCATCTTGGTTGACAATCCAGGTCATTGGACATATTTCTGAAAGAGGACCTCCTAAGGACCAATGCTGCCAAGTCTGGCTCCAATATGTCAAGTGGTTTCAGACAAGATTTTTCAATGAATTTTTCCATATGGCCCTATGTTAAACTAAGTTCGGGTGTGGCGGCCATCTTGGTTGACAGTCTGGGTCATTGCACAAAATTCTGAAAGAGGACCATCTAAGGACCATTGATACCAATTCTAATTCTAATTGGCTTATTGGTTTCAGACGAGAAGATTTTTGAGTGAATTTCCCATAGGGTCCTATGTAAAACTAAGTTCTGCTGTAGCGGCCATCTTGGTTCACAGTTCATGAAATCAGACATTTATGAAAAAGGACCTCCTAAGGACCAATGCTGCCAAGTCCTGCTCCAATATGTCAACTGGTTTTCAGACAAGAATTTTGGAAGGGGGCCACCAAAGGACCATTCCACCAAAGTTTGGTCTCAAGTGGCACAGTGGTTTGAGAGGAAAAGATCTTTAAAGGAAAGTTTACGCTGGATGCCGTCTTTAAAGGGCAAAAACTCCTATAAGGTGTCAATCAAAGATTTTGGTCATGTTGACTTATTTGTAGCTCTTACTTTGTTGAACATTTTTGCTGTTTACAATTTGTCTTTATCTATAATAATATTCAAGATAATAACCTAAAACTGCAAAATTTCCTTAAAATTAACAATTCAGGGGCAATAACCCAACAAAGGGTTGACAGATTCGTCTGAAAATTTCATGGCAAGTAGATCTTGACCTGATGAACATTTTTACCCCATGTCAGTTTTGCTCTAATTGCTTTAGTTTTTGAGATAAGACAAAAACTGCAGTTTATCCCCTTTGTTCTATTTTTAGCCATGTCGGCCATGTTGGTTGGCAGGCGGGGTCATTGGACATATTTTTTAAACCAGATACCCCAATGATGCTTGTGGCCAAGTTTGGTTACATTTGGCCACGTAGTTTCAGAGGAGAAGATTTTTGTAAAAGTTAACAGACAACGACGACGGACGACGGACCCCAAGTGATGAGAAAAGCTCACTTGACCTTTCAGGTCAGGTGAGCTAAAAAGGGAAAAAATAAATCTGTGAATAGTTTACTATTTAAGATTTCATTTACATTTTGAGCCTACTTAGAAAGATTACAATTTGGATGCATGGTTCATGCATATTTCATCTAACAAATAATCATCAACAGTGCTCAGTCAGGGTCAGTTGAAATACAAAACAATAATTGGAAAACATTTAATAATGTTATTAAAAAGTTCTGTATTTAAAAACATAATGTAAAAATAGTACAAATGCTCTGCAGTCAAGTAACCTGTGTTCTGTGAGAGATTCACTGAAATGCAAAATTTTAATTACATAAAAAAACCGACATTAATAAAACCAACAAATAATTTTGCTGCATAAGGTTAGCTTAATATTATGATCAATAAGTATAAGCACTAAAACCAACTACAGTCTACATACATAATGTGAATCATTCCACTAATAATACTTTTTCTTATAATATATCTTTTTCCAACTTTTTTCAAAATATAGGGAAAAGGGTGAAAATATAGGAATTTTCAGTGAAATATAGGAGATTATTAACTAGTTGTGTAAAATATGTTATAAATTGGCTATGCAATACTAAATGTCAAAAACTAATAACAAACAAAAAACTGGACCAATACGGATTATAGCCTCAATATGGATATCAGGCCTGAAAAACAGGACCAATACGAGTTTTAGCCTCAATATGGAAATATGAGCCAGAAAAACAGGACCAATATGGATTTCAGCCTCAATATGAAAATAAGGCCTAGGCCCAATATGGATTTGTTCACTTGATGACAAAAACCTAGAAAATCGATGCAAATAATATTGGGAGGAGACAAAGCTATAATTTCTTTCTATAATAGTTGCTTGCGTAAGTATTTTAAAAAATTACTACAAAAACAACTGTAAGAAAAGAAATTTAGCATCCATCAATGACCTGAAGGTAAGAAAGAAAGAATATGAAGATGTGGCCATCGGAAACTTGCCAATGAAGGTATATATTTTTTATTTATAAACAAGTGAACAAAAATATCACAATATTTTTTTTCAATTATTATTGATAAGTCATACATTGAACCAAAAGGTCAATTGTACCTTGAAAAACTTTAATGTTTTAAATGAAAATAATATAGTTAATCTTCTAAACAGTAACTCTAAAATAATACTGAAAGCAGTAATTGATTACATAAATAAATGTCAGGAATCTAGTTAACCACTATAAGAGATTTTACTATCATTCATTTTTATTACAAATTGTAACTAATTATATTAGCTTGCCACTGTCGCTCCAAGTTCACATATATCTAGCTATAGTCTATAAGTTTATTATAGTATTAGTTTAATTTCTACATCCATATAAATACCATTATATGGATATTATGTGTATTGTATGTGTTATGACCATTTACTGTAAATGTGTTACAACAAATAAATATTTCGTATTTCGTATTTCGTACATTTTCATGATTTTACACAGCTAGTTAATAAAGGGATCATAGAATGGGCTTTTGTCATATTGGTCCAGTATTATGATCGGGCAGGTCGCATTGAGCCTCAGACAGTTGCATTTGGCCTCGGCTTCGCCTCGGCCAAATACAGCTATCCTTGGCCCAATACGACTGTCCTTGGACATAATACAGGACCAATATGAAAAATCCCATTCAATAACCCTATATATAGGAATTGCCTGGAAGTATACGGAAAATATAGGAATATAGGACCACTTGACACCCTGCTGTAAATAAAAACGACGCCATTTAAATTTTAATATTGACTTGGCGGTCCGACTGATAACGCGGACTGAAAGTGAAAATAGGTCAATCTGGAAATTAACCTAAAATGTAGACAGGTTTCCTGTACAGTGGAGATTGACTTTTTTAGTAATGTTCTAAACTTACTAGCACAAGAATGCTGGCAATTAAAAGACACATTATGATTAATATATCTGTGTCTGTGTAACACACATCCTAGCCCGGGTAACACGAAAGACCGAATGACGCCGTCATTTTCCGAATAACACCTGGAATGACCGAATGACACCTGAAAATTTAATTTTAGCACATATTGGTGACTTTTAAACATTGTTTGATAAATAATATTACATTATAAGTTGATTATATATCATAAAAATGTATATAACGTTAGATAGTGTATATCACATTGATAATAAACGCATAATTTGCGTTGTTATTATAGTATTAATAAATGGGTGTTTTCATAATGGCCCTGTTATATGTCCAAGGTCTGTAATAATGGCCTGAGGATTGCTGTAATGGCCCGAGGCAACGCCGTGGGCCATTACAGCATCCGAAGGCCATTATTACAGACGGAGGACATATAATAGGGCCATTATAAAAACACCCATTTCTTAATACTTTTATTAACCAATTTGTATATAGCATTTGCATTAATGCGAATAGCACAAATATAATGGTAAGTAAGCAAACTTGTGAGAACAGTTTTAAAGATTAACGACAGTTTTTTTTTTCAAAAATATGTTTTAAAATGTTTTAGTTTGCTCTTTCTGAAATTTCCAAGTGGAGTATTGAAAAAAAGCAGCCATTTTGAAAAAGCCGTAATAACCGGTTATTATGAACAAAAATCTGTAATGGCCCGGTTATTATGAACAAAATGCTGTAATGGCCCTGCTGTAATGCATTCATTTTGTTCATAAAGATAAGGCATTTTAACGTATTTTACCCTACTGGTTAATAAATAGTGTTATTAACTGGCTGTTTCTGTATTGGCACTGGTATAGATTCAAGGTTTGCTGTATTGGCCTCGAGACCTGTAGGGTCGAGGGCCAATACAGGTGACCGAGAATCTATACCAGTGCCAATACAGAAACAGCCAGTTCATAACACTTTTATTAAATAATCCAACATTTTCAATACAGACTTGTTCTAAATGCTGTATTACATACATCAAATGTGAATATAGGGCCAATATTTCCAATACGGACTGGCAATGAAACAACAAGAAGTGAAAAGGCTGTATTAGCCCTAGGGCTCATATGGCCTTTTTCAGTATTGGACCGGGCCGAAAAGCAATATAGATCACGTGATTTATATGACCAGGACGACATCACCAGTATGACACATGCCGTTTTGGTAGTATTAGGGCTGTTTTAATCGTATTATTTAATAATAGTAAATATTTATTAAAAAGTACTCATGAAATATGACAACAAAAAATAAAATAAAAAAGAAATAAATATCCAGAAGTCGGGCCCCTGTGGAAGATATTTTTATTCATATTGTTAAATACACTACTCGGAAGAGGTGTGCCTACATTGGCAGAAGTTATATAACAGATACAGATACAGTTCCTTCCCCCTCCCTGGTCTTACCTACTACCTAGGGCTCGAATGACCGAATGACGCCGTCATTTTCCGAATAACACCTGGAATGACCGAATGACACCTGGAATTTTAATTTTAGCACATATTGGTGACTTTTTATACGACCGCAAAATTTTTGCGGTCGTATATTGGTATGACGTTGGCGTCGTCGTCGTCGTCGTTGTCGTCGTCGTCTGCGTCGTCGTCCGCGTCGTCGTCCGAAGACATTTGGTTTTCGCACTATAACTTTAGTATAAGTTAATAGAAATCTATGAAATTTAAACACAAGGTTTATGACCACAAAAGGAAGGTTGGGATTGATTTTGGGAGTTTTGGTCCCAACAGTTTAAGAATCAGGGGCCAAAAAAGGGCCCAATAAGCATTTTTCTTGGTTTTCGCACAATAACTCTAGTATAAGTAAATAGAAATCTATGAAATTTTAACACAAGGTTTATGACCACAAAAGGAAGGTTGGGATTGTTTTTGGGAGTTTTGGTCCCAACAGTTTAGGAAGTAGGGGCTAAAAAAGGGCCCAAATAAGCATTTTTCTTGGTTTTTGCACAATAACTTTAGTATAAGTAAATAGAAATCTATGAAATTTAAACACAAGGTTTATGACCACAAAAGGAAGGTTGGGATTGATTTTTGGAGTTTTGGTCCCAACAGTTTAGGAATTAGGGGCCAAAAGGGTCCAAAATTAAACTTTGTTTGATTTCATCGAAAATTGAACTATTGGGGTTCTTTGATATGCCGAATCTAACCGTGCCTTTAGATTCTTAATTTTTGGTCCCGTTTTCAAATTGGTCTACATTAAGGTCCAAAGGGTCCAAAATTAAACTTAGTTTGATTTTAACAAAAATTGAATTCTTGGGGTTCTTTCATATGCTGAATCTAAACATGTACTTAGTTTTTTTATTATGGGCCCAGTTTTCAAGTTGGTCCAAATCGGGGTCCAAAATTAAACTTTGTTTGATTTCATCGAAAATTGAAGTATTGGGGTTCTTTGATATGCCGAATCTAACTGTGCATTTAGATTCTTAATTTTTGGTCCCGTTTTCAAATTGGTCTACATTAAGGTCCAAAGGGTCCAAAATTAAACTTAGTTTGATTTTAACAAAAATTGAATTCTTGGGGTTCTTTGATATGCTGAATCTAAACATGTACTTAGTTTTTTTATTATGGGCCCAGTTTTCAAGTTGGTCCAAATCGGGGTCCAAAATTAAACTTTGTTTGATTTCATCGAAAATTGACTTATTGGGGTTCTTTGATATGCCGAATCTAACCGTGCATTTAGATTTTTAATTTTTGGTCCCGTTTTCAAATTGGTCTACATTAAGGTCCAAAGTGTCCAAAATTAAACTTAGTTTGATTTTAACAAAAATTGAATTCTTGGGGTTCTTTGATATGCTGAATCTAAACATGTACTTATTTTTTTTTGTTATGGGCCCAGTTTTCAAGTTGGTCCAAATCGGGGTCCAAAATTAAAGCTAAAAAAGGGGTAAATTTTTTTTTTTTGGGGGGGGGGGGGGGGAATTCTCCACAGCATATTGTATTGCACAAGAAGCAAAAAATTGAATATAAATTCAAATCATATGACCAATTCTAAGTTCTTTATTTCAGTTATTCTGTGTCAGAAACCTATTATGTGTCAAATATTTGAAGAAATTTTCAATTGCACAGTATTGTGCAATAGCAAGAAATTGATATGTGTGCTCTGCTATCAAAACCTTATTATTAACAAATTCCATGACTATGATGTCATTTTCTATTTTAATATGTTATGGTGTATTTAAATGGGCTGTTATGGTTGCAAAGTATAAAGAAATGGGGGGGGTTGAAAACAAAATTTAGAGGGGGGGGGGGGTAAATGAGAAATTGGGGAGGGGGTAATTTTTTTCTCATTTCATATTTCATAAATTAAAAAGAAAATTTCAAATTTTTTTAGCAAAAAAGGGGGGGTTACATTAAATTTTATTGTTTTTTGTTTTTTTTTGGGAGGGGGGGTCAATGTGCAACTTCATAGTGTATTGCACAAAAGCTAAAAAAAAGGGGTAAATTATTATTTTTGGGGGGGGGGCAATTCTCCACAGCATATTGTATTGCACAAGAAGCAAAAAATTGAATATAAATTCAACTCATATGACCAATTCTAAGTTCTTTGATTTCAGTTATTCTGTGTCAGAAACCTATTATGTGTCAAATATTTGAAGAAATTTTCAATTGCACAGTATTGCGCAATAGCAAGAAATTGATATGTGTGCCCAATTTTAAATTTTAAATTGGTTATTTCTGATTTATATATAAAAACAAATAATACTGATATGGTTTGAATAGGTAAATTAAAAAAATTTAAGTTCTTAGACAACATTCATTCTGTGTCAGAAACCTATGCTGTGTCAAATATTTATTCACAATCCAAATTCAGTATTGTATCAAGCTTGAATGTTGTGTTCATAATTGCCCCAACTATTCAGGGTTCGACATCTGCGGTCGTATCTAGCTGCGCCCAGCGGAGCATTTTATTAACATTGTTAAATAAATAATATTACATTATAAGTTGATGATATATCATAAAAATGTTTTAAAGAAGCAGGTAAGTTCATACAGATGTCATTATAAATTTGGCGGATATATCAAACATGGCGACCAAGGAAATCAAAATGGGAAGAATAAAAGAATGATTGCATCCATTCAAAAGAGAAATGCTATGAAAATAAAATATTAATGTACTGTATACATAGGGTATTGTCCAATAATTGCATTTTGGTGAAGTTTAAAAAAAATAATAACTACATCAAAGAACTGCAATTACTCCAATCACCTATTAGTTATCTTAACGATTTACTCATTAATGAATGAAATGTAATTAAGAAATTTCACATATTTAATTTAATTTTAATTAAAAACTTGATTATACCTGATTGTATTATAATAAAAACAAAGCAGCTGAATGGATAATTTGTATGTGTGTTGTAATAGCATTTTCTCAAAACGAGATTAAATATTTTCATTGGCAGAAATAAATGTGTTTTTACAAGTAAATAAAATTTGGTATAAAACCACTTAAGACTTATGTGCTTTCTTCCATTTGTAAAATGGCTTTATATCCTTGTATACAATGTGATGGAGAATGTGTTGATGGCACAATTCAGTGCAGTAGTTGTGATCGTTGGGTTCACAGTGCTTGTGTCCCAATGAGTGATTCAATGTTATCGGCCTGGTCAGATGTGTTTCTAAAGTTCTTGTGTCAGGACTGTTGCTTTACAGACAACCAGTACGACATGGCCAAGGCCCTAAATAGGTTAGTTATTGTATATTTTATTCTAAAGTAATATTTTTTATAATAAAATCCTAAATAAATTGTTTCCGCGGACTACGACAGGTATGCCCGTGCCTTGTGCAGGATATCTTAGTAGTTTAAAAAAAAATTATAATAAATCCTAAATAAAGTGTTTCGGCGGAGTACGACATGTATGCCCGTGCCTTGGGCAGGATATCTTAGTAGTTTTAAATTTTTTTTATAATAGATCCTAAATAAAGTGTTTCCGCGGACTACGACAGGTATGCGCGTGCCTTGTGCAGGATATCTTAGTAGTTTTAATTTTAAAAGGGCTTGGTTCTTATCTCTCAGGGGGGTTCCTGCAAATTGTTTCTTTCATTCTAATCAAATATTTTGTAACTTTTTAATTATATTAAAAAATATAACGTCTATATAACAACGCAAATTATGCGTTTATTATCAATGTGATATACACTATCTAACGTCAGGGTGCCCAAATCGCCCAGTCCGAAAAGGGTTTTTCAACTGCCACAGAAAAACTTGCATTACAAAATCATCAATAATTATTATCTGACTTAGTAACTATTTATAGCAGACACCTAACAGTTAGATCGACGTGTCGTTAGCATATATCTGGAATGACTTGGAAGGAACCCAAATCGCCCAGTCAGTAATCTGCGTCCTATTAAACTGAACTATGTTGTATAATACAGCGTACATTGGTGTTTTAAATAATTTTCGACTTTTGGATGATGTTTTGCCACATAAACTCTCATTTTTTTAAAATTAGCAGATGGATAGACTCATATATAATAGTTGCCTCCCTTGCAAAAGAAAGTGAAGGTAAAAAACTAAGTCACGTGGAACTTTCAGTCACCGTGATACTTTTCAAATTGAAAAGATAAGGAATTTGGATTTTTTTCTTTTACTCTTTATATGCGATAAACGTTTGATGATATTTTGTTCAAATTGATGAAGAATAAATTAATTTTTGAAACATGGAAAATTTTTAATGAACTTTAATGTTGCCAGTTTTATTTTTATTTGTTGTTTTTTTTTTTTTTTTTTTTTTTCTCATTCAGAATTTCGTGGTTACTTTATGAAAAAGAGACAAAAAATCCTAAACTTTAAATCTGGGAATTATTGTCTTTTTTATTCATTTAGCTTACTAATATTTTTATTTCGAAAATAATAATTTATTGCAAAATTACACCCATAAGGGTAAAGCAATAAGTAGTAGGCATAATAGAACATATACCGTGCAGAAAACTGAACACAGTATAATTTATACATTATATATGTCATGGACTATCTGACAGGGTCCAATTTAGGCCCTCAGTCCTAAAGACCAAGGAGCGAGACTGAGAATGACTGAAAAGTAATTTATTTGTACAATTCATGTCTTGAAATGAACGAACTTGGTCTTTTAAAAGAGCAAAAAAATTCGACCGCAAAGTTGAATTTTGATCATGTACAACTTTACATTTTTTGCATAATCTTTGTTCTCAGGGAATGTTCATATATCTGCCAACTTCAATGCCTAATGGTCAGTCACTTAGTCTAAATTTTCATAATAATTTTCTATAAGTGAAATTATTGTTTATTATGTAAAGCTCAAATTTACAGTCGGTTTTAAATTTTCCATAAGGATAAAGTTTGGTTTTATTTATTTATTTACAAATTATTTTGTTGATTATAACGTTGATCAGGGATTATCAAAAAAGCATATTGTACGCATTAAATTCAGTACCCGACCTTTGCAAGAAAAGTTATTTTGAATTATGCATTATGAATTAATTCTTAATATAAAAAGGTCAAATAGGACAAATCATTTGCTATTAGTCGAGGTTGATACAGCATGTGATACAGATTTTAACATGTATTATACACTTTATCATATATTTAAACAGAGGACTTCAAATTTTCCAAATTAAAGTCTACTGCTACAAATGAAATTGATTGGGGAAAATATTTTGTGAAATAAAAAATAAAAAAAATGGGGGGGGGGGGGGGGGGAGGGTTGAAAAAAAGTCAAATAATCGGGAAAAAATTTGAACATTCGTTTTTTTTTTTTAAATCCCCCCCCAAAAAAATTTAGCCCCCCCAAAAAAACCAAATAACAAAAAAAAATCCAAAAAAGTAAAATTGAAAAAAAAATGAAAAAAAAGCTATATGATAAAGGGTAAGCCATGTGATAAAGGGGTGTGATAAAGGGTAGACATGCGATAAAGGGGTGTGATAAAGGGGTGTGATAAAGGGTAGACATGCGATAAAGGGGTGTGATAAAGGGTGTGCATCAAAGTTGAGCGATACGGATTAAACAGCGGGCTATTTATCAAATATTCAAAACTACTGTATTTACTACTAAATATATGATAAATGTATATATATGCACAATAACAATAAAACAAAGTTATTCTGTCTGCCTTAAGACTATATGTTATTGTTTTTTCAAACTATCTAATATATAACTTTGTCCAATACAAGATAACGTGAACCAACAATGACCAAAGAAACATTAAGAAAATGTGTCTATGTTTAATGACCCCAAAACATGTCCTTACATTGAGTCGTAAATTGACGAAATGTGCACATCTTGTGCATCAAAATTGGTATCAAAGAATTTATTTCTAATATATATCCTTAATCGTTATTTGCAGAGAAAATGCATTTTATACATTTACATATGCAATACAGCATCCCTGACGATATTTTGTGTTGTAAGGGGAACTACTCGTAATGTTAGTCGTTACATTTTATCGCACCTGCATGTGCAAGTTATCGAACTTAAAAGTTGTCACAACAAAAATGGCGGAAGTAAGCACGTTCAAACAAGACCTGAAAATCCTTAATATTTCTGGCATTACAGAAGAGGTAAAGTTATAAATTTGAGAACATAGATCTATGAATGTTACCAAGACAACACATTTTGTAGCAGTGGATTTTAAAGAGTTGAAATCGGTCCGTCGCACAAGCTTTGTCACTACATTTTTCATCCTGCCTTTTTTTCTGAGGATTTTTGGTCCTGGTTTTTTTTTCAAATTTCTTCCAACCCCCTCCCCCCATAAAAATCAAATGGTTGCTTCCTAAATAATATAGGTTCATAATATTCTACAAAGAGTGATAGATTCAATACAAAATAAAAATGAGTAAAAAGCATAATGTTCATTTCTGTAAAGCATTTTAATTATCTAGCAGTTGTGTTATCACAATTGTTGCTGATATCTTCTGATATTGTGTCTGTATTCCATCAAATGCCCATGTTCAATTGCACAAATGATTTATTTTTTTCATCATAAATTATTTCCATGTGGATTAGCGAATCTTTCTTGCATGTAACTTCTTATTTGTAATTTAGCAACGTCCCTTGGTGCCTTCTGCAGATGAGTTAACCTAGGAGCTGGTCCATCTGCTTTTGGCACAAGGATTGTGTATATTGGGGGACTGTCTATTTTCTCTCCCTAGTATTTTATTCACTTTTTTCATCTAAGTGGAACACATCATCTGTGCTGTGTCTGGGACCGATGATACTGATTACTCATTGTTTGTATTTATACAAATATTTGAATATTGACTTTTGTATTGTACTGTCTACTTTGTCTATATTTGTATTGTATCATGCCCCTTGTGGGCCCATTGTTATGGAAATAAAAGTATTCTGATTCTGTATGTGTTGAGTCACATGGGATTGTGTGTCAGTAACTGAACAGTTACCCAGCAGTCTGACATTTTCATATTTAATTTTTTCTTTGCATTCAACTATCAAAAATTTACAAAAATCTAATTAAAGGCTATTAATTGCTCATCTGGGACCTGTCAATCTTATTTTTGAATAACCAAATCAAATTAGATGAGAGAAATAGATTGTCATCAATATCAATGTTTTAAATTATTTTTCTGTTCATTTAAGTAGTTCCATCACATGTTTGCTTTCATTCTGCAAATTGACATGATTGAGAAGTATTGGAAAAACGTAGGACATAGAGCAGGTACTAAATGTGACATACACTATTGTTAAACCATTCCTGTAAAATTGGCTCAAACTTCTTGCTAAATGTTTCCTGGCAAGTTGATTTGAAGCAGGCATTTAAAAAAGGTTTCTATGTTAAACCAAGGACGTATACGTCCTTGGTTAAACATAATTCAGTTGGTATAACCATATTCAATAATATAATTATATAGCTCACTAGAGCTCTTTGTGCCAGTTGAACTAAAGATTTTTCATGAAACTTGAAGCTTCCAGAAGCATGTATTGCTCACCTGGATTTAATGTGAAAACAATCATAAAGGGGAATTAAAAACAAAGCCTGAAATCTGTGCTAAGCCTTTTAGTTTTTTGTTTCAATGACAGTGACATTGCCCTAGGATTCAGACCTCAGAAAATATTTAGAAATTAGGGATTCACCTATTGACCATTCAACCAAATTTGGTCTACATCAGCCTATTGGTTTCACAGGAGAAGATTTTTAACATTCGTAAGTTTATTGATAACAATAACAGTATTGTTAGCTCAGTCCTGGACCAAAGATATATGTGGGATATTGCCATTACATAATATCCCACATATATCTTTGGTCCAGGACTGAGCTAAAAAGACATTGACAGCTGTGCACTTTAATCAGAGGTTAATTTTACTATTGTTTATGACTGGGACATGTCACATTGCCCTTTATAGACAGTGATTTGATATAGAAATTTATTGTCTAGTGATGGTAAATAATTTTGTAACAGTCCATATTTTACAAGAAGGTTGCTTTTAATCATTAATAATGTACACAAAAACAATGTCAACGAAAAGTGTACAAAGCCAAACAAAACAACCTAATTCGATTTAAAATCTGAAATAGGACAGTACATGTATATGCATGTAATGTTTTTGTAACTCGTCTTCTCTTGTAACACTTTTATCTATTAATTAAGGATGCTCACTGGTCATGTTTGGTTTTTTTTTTGTCAGATTTTCGGAACCCTCGGGTTTTATCCATGTCTTAAACATGAAATTTTTTGCCCATGAACCCCCACCTTTTCCTTTATAATTCAACCATATATACTTTAAAATGGTATTTGACAAAATTTTCTGAAATCCATTTTATTTTTTCATACATCTTTGAGAGACTGAAGTTGTCAATGCAAAGACAATGAAAAATGAAGAGAAAACCCATTTCCTGCAAATTTTCAAGGCCTTAATTAAAGCTCTAAAACAAGCACATGAACCTATATTTTTTTCTTGCTTATTTATTTGTTTACTATTCATATGTTATCTCAAACTAAAACATCAATTTCAAATCCTATTTATTTCCTATTAGACCACCGATCACCCTTAAGTTGTTTGCTTCAGTCTTTACGTAACCATGTCTGCAAAAAAAAAAAGAAACCAAACAAAGTGTTTATTTCCAAATACACAGAAGTGATAAATCATGTTCTCCACATCTAAATATCGAAAAAAATTATATTTAGCTTTTATATTTCTTTCATAAGGTTGATTTTTTTTTTTTTTTTGACAACAACATATAATTTTATTCTAAATTTCCCTGTTATAATATGCCTTAGACGCCCAGGTTAGCAGACTAAGGACCCCTGTTTAACAATAAGTGCATATGTCCAGGGGGAACATAACACTACGAAAAAGTCCACGTATTCCTTTTTTATTACCAAATATATATCATTTCGTTATTTTTATGAATAAAAAAAAAAAAAAAAGAGAGAGAAAAAAGAAAAAAAAAACATTTTTTTATAACACTGCACAATATAATAAATACACAGTATTTCTTTTTACAACTTGAAATTAACCTTTATATAAATACATATCTTAAGATCACTACAATCAACTAATCGAACACACCTAGAAAATATTGTCGAGCACACTACAAATTTCAATTATGTGGATCGTACAATGTATAAGGTAAGGCAATTCTTTTAAATTTCAGTGGAATTGATAATAGTAACTAATTTTTCTTTGTATATATTTTTGTAGCCCACACTTTTGACAAGACAATCTAAATTGGATTTTAAATTTCTGCCCCATAAAAGGCGCAAGGATTGGTGTTCTATTCGAACTTTGTCATATTTGATTTTGTTACGAGCTTTCCAAAGTTCCCATTTTGTAAAGTAAACTATTATATTTATCAAGTCCCCCAATGTATCGTTATCATTATCAATAAACCCAATAATCATGTCCTTTTCTGTAATATCCCTATCAATTATCAAGCCAGACCTAATACACAATTCTCTTACTTCATTAATTAACATTTTTGCTGCGGGGCATACAAAAAATAGATCCTTTAATGTTTCAACATTGTTATTATCCGGGCAAAAATGGCATTTCCCATTCGACTTGTTCATTTTTTGCAATCTAAATTCGGTATAAATAATATTGTGAATACATATCCAATGAAATTCTTTTACCTTGTTTGGTATTTTTAACTGTTTCAATTTTGTCCAAACCGTATCCCATTCAATTTCAACGCCGTACTCGGCATCCAATTTAAGCTGACATTTTGGTTTAGTTTTCTTGTTTAATGCCATCTGGATTGATTTTAACACCAACTGTTTTGGTTGTATAACATTGTTTAGTTTATTAACCAAATTCAATTCTCTGGTTTTGTTTCGAAATATTTTTCAATCTCTCGTTCCTGTAGACAAGGGTGTCCCATTGCACCCCTTTATATATCTTACAAGCTGAACCTTTGGCTTGCACCATAAGGGGAGATAACGACATCAAGGGGGTGAAACTACCAGGGGAAAATGAAGGTGAATTTATTGAAACAAAATTGTGTATGTTTGCCGATGATACATAATTAATAAACGAAGACGAGGACTCCGTGAAGAAATCTTTTGACATTTTGTCAACTTTTGAGAAAGCCTCAGGTTCTAAAATTAACTATGGGAAAACAAAGGGTTTGTATACGTTGGCATTGCTAGAAATAGGCATCCGAGATTTACAAAAATTACATGGATAACTAGTAATATAAAAACATTAGGATTTTTTCATGGGTATAATATAAAGAACGATGAAATATGGAAACCTATAATAGAAAAAATGAAAAACTTGGAAACCTATAATAGAAAAAATGAAAAACTGTGTTCATGTTTGGAAGAGCAGAAAATTAACATTCATTGGTAAAACTCTTATTGTTAAAAATTTACTATTATCATTATGTGGGTATGAAATTGAAATGAGAGGTATACCGGAAAAATATAGGAAAGAAATAAACTCTATAGTATGGAAATTTATTTGGGGTGAAGGTCCAAATCAAATTGTAAGAGACGTATGTTGCTTAGATCGAAATGAGGGAGGGATGGGGATGATTAATATTGAAAATTTTATATATAGTAAACAAATCAAATTACTTTATCGAATTATACATGAACCCATTAGTAGTTGGAATGCTATTGGCAAATTTTGGTTAAAAAAACTAGACATGAAATTCAACGAGAACTTTTTTCTATGCAAATGTTCATCAGTTATATCTCTAAATTTAGAATTTTTACCAAACTTTTATCGGAAGTGTGTTCTTGCTTGGACCAAATTAATGGAAAAACTTCAAATTATTACTTCAGAAGATGATATATTGAAACAAAGGTTATTTGGTAATTGCAATATAACCTTTCAGAACAAACCGTTATTCTTTAGTTCCTTCTTGCATAGTAATTTCAGAACAATTGAAGATGTGTGGGATACAAATTTTAAAGATTTTAAAAATTGTAATGAAATATATAGTTCCTTAAATGTTAAAAGGAACTGTATTTCAGAATTTTCCAAGATAAAAAACGCAATTCCAAAAAGTTTTATACAAATTTTAAAAGGTGAAAGAGATATCAATACTTTAAAAAATGGATTTTGCCGCCTTACAATTAGAGAGAATTGAAACATAAGGTTGATTTAAATTCATTGAAATAAAGGACATTTACTGTAGATGTCATATAAAAACTTCCGAAAAAAAATAATTTCACTTTAAATCGTCATTTCTCAAAATCTAATCCCTAGGATTTTTTTTATAAAATCGATATGTTATTGCTTTCAACTTTTTCGTTTCAATGATACTAAATAAACATAGGGTCACCAGCTTCGTTTTTGTTGTGGAAATAATTCAACTATAGGTCCTGTCTGTAAAAACACTAAAAATATGTATATATTATCTGCATTTTGACAGCTAGATATCGTAAAATATCATCTTGTGAGCCAGAATATGAAGTTTGGGACGAGTGAGCGTAGCGAACAAGACCCAAGTCTTCATATTCTGGCTCACGAGATGATATTTTACGATATCTAGCTGTCAAAATGCAGATAATATTTTTATCATCTTAATTACTTATCTGAAACGTAAATATTTGTAAACTTTCTAAATTCTCCCAAATTATGGCGGGAAAAGTATGGATTCTTCATCGCAACGACAACAAGTTTTCCGTTACACACGTACGTTGTTTACCATACCAATAAGTATACATATGTCCTGAATGTTCATGTAAAATATCTTATAAACGATATAAATACATACATTAGGGTGTTTTTTCATTTTTTTTTTAAAGAAAATCAGTCTGGAAATCTTTGTTCATGATTTTCCGGGAAACTAAAGCACCCGCTTTCAAACTTGCAACATCGTGACGTCATAGTCCGTCTCCATTCGCGAAACAACTTCTGACTAAAATATGCGCAACATAAAATAATCACTCAACTTTAACCAAGGAGACGACATATTTAAACATCATTTAGTTGTATTAAAATATCGACATAAAAATATAAAGCGTACATTTAATAAATTGTTTTAATCGCAAATAATGAAATGCAATGGAAAAAGCGGAAAGAAGTCCCAGTAGACATTATCAGCATCGAGGAAAGACACATTTTGTTTATGTCACTTTCATAAATTTCTTCATCATTCATTTAAGTAAAACGCCATAATATAAAAAATGAACACCATATCTTGTTATATTTATTAATATTTTGCAATTTTGAAAGTTATTTAGTAAGTTCAAAGCTGCCAAACGTGGGGAGAATTTGTTGATAATGCCTTCTGACTGTTGATAACTCCTGCTCAGCGCACGCGCTTCTTGATACGAATTTTACGGAGCTGCTCAAAAAGCTGATAGAATCGCAGGGAAGGATGATAAACATTTTTATCGCGACGTCGTGACGACATTACGCTTATTTTGGCCTTTTGACACTTATTTTCACTTTTCATACAGTAATCAATCTAATCATGTATACTAAAAAAAACGAATCTGGTGAACCCCAATAAATTTTATATCAATAAAGAGAGAATTTCAATGGCAATAATACATCATTTTCAAGAGAAATCATAAATTAAAGTCTAAATGTTTGACTTTTTGAAGCCATAACTGCGTGCATTCTATGTATTTACCCATTTGTTTGCTAAAACCGGAAACACCATATTTTGGGAAGTATTAAAGGGCCCTACATTATTTTTTTTTTATATTCAGATGCAGTTCAACGTACTCTAGTTGCATGCCAAATTTTATAAAAATCTGAAATATAGCCCAATTAGGTACCTCCTACCTTAATACGATTTTTTTTAAAAACTGAATGAATCGGCTTAGGAACGTAACGCAGATGAAACTAATATTAACATTGAACAACTGAATGAGGAGTTCAATGCAAATATTACGCAGGAGGAAATACTCCGTTGTATAAAAAAATTCAAATAGAACAAAGCCTTTGGAGAAGATTTTATAGTTAATGAATATACAAAATCTTCTTTTGAATTATTACTTCCTTTGTACGATAAAATGTTTAACTTGATATTTGATTCGGGCATTATACCTGATATTTGGCTCATCGGGAATATAAAACCAATTTATAGAAACAAGGGTATTCCGCTTGACCGTAAAAATTTTCGTCCCATTTCTATACTTAGTTGCCTTGGAAAATTGTTCACAGCAGTACTAAGCGAAAGATTATGCCGATTCTCCGATAACTCATTATTGTTAAACGAAAACTAACTTGGATTTCGGAAATCATACTTATATTTTTTTATTTTTCGAGATTCTAACAGAAATTAACAAAAAAAAAACTTGTTTGTGTCTTTGTCGACTTCGAAAAGGCTTTTGATACTGTTTGGAGAAAGGCCCTTTGGTACAAACTTCTTCTCAGTCATATTAATGGTAAAATGCATAATGTTATATTTGATATGCATAAAGATGTTAAATAATGCATTGTGTACAATAATAGTAAATCTGATTATTTTGCGTGTGAGATGGGAGTGAGACAATGAGAAAACTTGTTTCCTTTTCTGTTTGTCGTATTTTAAATGGTTTACAAAATTTCCTAGAACAGGAAAATGTCACCGGTCTTAGAGAAATATGGGGAATTTTGGAGGACAAAATATATTCTTAAACTTTTTGTACTTTTATATGCTGATGATACAGTGCTTATGTCTGAATCCAAAGAGGGCTCACAGGATTGAATACGTTTGGTGCATATTGTGACACATGGCGACTTAAAATAAATATAGATAAAACAAAAGTCATGATCTTTTCTAGGGGTAGACAGGATACAGCTTTAAAGTTTTATCTAAATTGGAAAGAATTAGAAATTGTTAACGAATTTAATTATCTTGGAATACAGCTTAATAGAACTGGGAAGTTCAATAAAGCAATAAATAAACAAACAGAAAAGGCAACAAAGCCAATGTATGAAGTTCCGAAAAAGGAAGAATTCATAATCTATAAAATGGTAAAGCCGATACTATTACTAGTATATGGTTCAGGAATATGGGGATTCAGCAAAAATATCAGATACCGTATCTTGAAAAGGTTCAGTTACATTTTTGTAAGTCGTTACTGAAACTGAAATCTTCCATGCCAAATTGTATGATTTACGGAGAACTCGGTATTTATCCACTGGAAATAGATATTGAAGTTAGAATGATAGCGTATTGGTCCAGACTTTTGAGTGAAAGAGAAACAAAACTACCATATGTGTGTTATAAATTAGTATTTGTTGACGAACTTTTTGATTTTTCGTGGTATAAATTTGTCAAGAAGATTTTGACGATACTGGCTATTCCAATATTTGGACAAACCATTTTTTCCAAATTCTGATTGGCTTATTTCAGCATTAAAACTGAGATTAACAGACCAATTTCAAGAAGAGTGGCTATCCCAAATAGAAAATTCTCCGAAAGCCCTGAACTACAAATTATTTAAAAGCAGTCCAGAATTTGAGAATTTTCTAAATATACTGGAAGATAAAGATATTTACTTTTTTGGTAAATTTAGAACTACAAATCACAAATTGCCTATTGAGACAGGCCGTTGGAATGGAACTGGCCGCGAAAATAGACAATTTACAATATGTAATAATGCTAGCGGTGGTGAATATCATTTTCATTATGGAATGTCAGGTATTTTTAAGATCGGAAAACATTTATTGACAGTAACTTGTATCAAAGACCGAATGTTGTAAAATTAAGTCAAGTTATGAACTGTAAAAGCAAAATTGAACTAGAAAAACTGTATATTCATAAGAATTATAAACAAATCATTTGTTCTTTAGGCTCCATTATAGATATTAGATACGTACATATTATCAGGTTTTCTGCAAACGTATATCGTAAAATATCAGCCGCGAGACACAATGTGAAGCTTTTTCGGCGAGTGAGCTTATATTTTACAATATTTGTTTGAAGAAAACTTGATGATAAAATTATCGTATTGTTAACTAGTAATCTAAATGGAATTTCTTATTTTTCAATGGCCATCTGCCTATAAGGGGACGACCATTTGATATTCTGGGGGGGGGGGGGGGGGGGGGGCAGGAGGATTTTGAAAATAAATAACTCAGCATTGATAATAAAAAAAATGAATGGTTTGTTCTGTGGTAGTTTGAAAATAAATAATCTGACCTACAATGTATTGAAAATAAATAACTCCGCAGGTCTTTTAAACCATTTTATAAATGCATGTTTTAAAGCATGAGATGGCACCAGATTCTACCAAAATTCGTATTTTTTCATATTTTTTCGGGAAAAACTTCCCAAATCTTTTAATAATATTTATCATATATTTAGTAGTAAATACAGTAGTTTTGAATATTTGATAAATAGCCTGCTGTTTAATCCGTATCGCTCAACTTTGATGCACACCCTTTATCACACCCCTTTATCGCATGTCTACCCTTTATCACACCCCTTTATCACATGGCTTACCCTTTATCACATAGCTTTTTTTCATTTTTTTTTTTCAATTTTACTTTTTTGTATTTTTTTTTTTTTTTATTTGTTTTTTTTTTGGGGGGGGGGGGGGGTAAACTTAAAAAAAAAACAAATGTTCAAATTTTTCCCCGATTATTTGACTTTTTTCACCCCCCCCCTATTTTTTTTATTTTTTATTTCACAAAATATTTTCCCCAATCAATTTCATTTGTAGCAGTAGACTTTAATTTGGAAAATTTGAAGTCCTCTGTTTAAATATATGATAAAGTGTATAATACATGTTAAAATCTGTATCACATGCTGTATCAACCTCGACCAATATCAGCCCTCGGGCCAATGCCCTCTGGCTGATATTGGCTTCTCGGGTTGATACAGCATGTGATACAGATTTTACCATGTATTATTCTCTATATAAACTACACCATATAGAATAAGAATAAGAATTTTTTTATTTCTAATTAAGGGCCCATTAAGAGCAAGCAATCAAATAAAAATGATTTACGTATATCATTGGAGGTACATATACAGTCTACATATATATATTTAAACCCACAATAACCACAGTCAGGTCAGAGCCATACTATATGCACAATATCTATATTATCATAATATATCAATATTATCATAATATATCAATTAAAATATTTGCATGTTATTATATAAAATTTCTTATTTCTAAACACTTATTTATAAATATACCCAATGTTTTAGGACATTAATATTTTCATTAGTCAATAGCCAAATAAACTTTGCTGTTTTATTCAGGTTCCCAAATTTATTACAATATAAAGATAAATTTTCATAAAATACTTTTCTTTCATTTTCATACAATGGACATTTAGCTAAAAAGTGTTCCTCGTCTTCAACCTCTCCGAGTATGCACTTAGTACATAGTCTTTGTGAACGTTCAATATAATTTTTAGCTTATCTATCAGTTTCTATTTTTAAAAAATGAGCACTAACTCTAATTTTACAAATTGATTGTCTAATTTTAAAATCATTTAAATCAAGAAATTTCTCTCTTTCAAAACATCTTTTGACAGTGAAGTATGTTAATAATTTCCCTTTGTCGGAATTTAAACTACTTTCTCTAAAGCCATCTTAAAAATTGAGGAAACTTTTTGATAGTTTATTTTTAACAATTTTGCATAAACGACCTAATTTAAGTTCCTTTAAATATGATATTGGTAAATGTATCTCTTTCAATATGAACATAATACTAGAATACCAAGTAGTAACCTTACAAGAATGCAATTGCCTGTTACACACATAGGCACCATACAATAGACCTTCCTTTAAATTTTCTAGTCTATGAAAATATTTCAACATTGACAGAAAATATTTCAACATTGACAAAATAATAGTAAAATATACAGGGATTCTGCCAAGCTCAGACATAATTGCTATATTACTGGATTTTTTATTAACAACAAGGATATATTAATGTTTTTGAAATGTCTGAAAATGGGTTTCATTTCACTTGAGGTATATTGTCTCATGAACATTTACCTCACTTTAATACCTTTTCCCATTTTAACCTATATTGATTTTTTGTACGTATGCAATATATGCAGTTTTGAATTCAGAAGATTCACTTCCAGAGGATGATGATTAATTTCGATTAAATGGTACATATTATATGAACTTGGTGCACAGATATATGGCAATGGTGGCCATTTTTGTGCTAGCATCAAACACAACAACAAATGGTATCTTTATGATGGTCTTAAAGAATACCACAGTGCTGGACAGGGACTGAGAGTGCAAGGTGGAACAGCCAAAATTCCGAACAGATACAACCTTGACTATGTTATTTATTTAAGAATAAAAACATGAATTTAAAAATTGTGTATTTCCAAATATTATAAATATAATTGTGAAAATAAATAATCAGTCCCTTGTTTTACTGAAAATGAAAAATCATGCTTCAACGCTGCAGAAAATAAATAATCTGTCTTTATTTTCCACAAAAATGAATAACCCGTCCAAAACAAATCCTCACGGCCTCCCCCAGAATATCAAATGGTCGTCCCCTAACCCGATGTTTTCCTGATATATTCGGGTCAACGTTGGGTCAAACATTATGACGTCGCTGATATATTCGGGTCAGCTCATATTAGGGTCGGGTCAACTCTTTACGACGTCACAGTGCCGAAATACGGGAAATTGTGAAGGCCTCAGCAGGTCGATATAGGCATGGGGAAATACGATAAGGTTGTATGAGTGCTGTGCGCATTGTCCGTTGGTGTATAGTTCTGTGTATGTGTGTACGGATGAATACCGTGTATTTATGTATATGTAACTATTTATTTGTGCCATTGGTTATGCATGGTTTATGAGAATAAAGTTCTGTTCTGTTCTGTTATAAAAATGTTGGAGTGCAGGGAACACACCATTTATGATTACCAATGACACACCTGTCAATCACCTCAGTGAAGCAATAAACTAATTAAACTAATAAGAGATTGTTTATAATAACCATGTCGAGCAGGTGATAAATTGTTTGGTTTAGCAATTTATTTAACAAGCAAAATGTTAGACCTTGTTGAAACACGCCTGTTTCCTTAACTCGTTGAAATAATTATTAAGAGAAAACTTGAATACCGTCGTTACGTCCTAGTTTTTCCCCATACTAGAAAAATGGGTATATACTAGGATTTCCTCCCGGGGTGGGGGGGGGATGAGTATAATTATGTAAATATTCTATTCTGTAGTAGCATGATTTCTGGGCAGATATAAGACACATGAGGCTGCTAAGGCTCTTGAATTTTTTACCAGTTAAACAATATTTCTGAAAGAACAATATAATATTTATTTAGATAAAAAACTCTAATGTATAATAGTGCACAACACCACACATTGTTAACTTATAATACTTCTTAATAAAGAATGACGTTTTAGTAAACGTTCTATATCTAAGTGGTATACTAACATTATTTTCTTTGCAAAATAATATATTTACAAAGTAACATATATAAAAATAACATTGTTTTCATATATAATATTTTATATGTAGCAATCATAAAGCTAACATTGTTTTCATTATAAACCTATTAAGATTTATAGTATAACTAATCTTGAAATGCGAATACCTATTAACAATCTACAACGAGTTACCGAACAACAGCGCACGAGTGAATTATTAGTGTTTTTCGGTCACGAGTTGTAGATCTTTGGTATTCGAATTTCAAGATTAGTTATTCTGTTTATTACATGGAAATATTCTATGTATTCAGAAATTTTAACAATAAAATACAATGGATTATGTTTAAAATTATATAATTACGCGTCGACCATTGTATAGCAACGTCGTTGGCGACGGTTATTGTTACGTCACTTTCTAGAGTGAAAAATGACTTTCGATTTCACTGGGTGAATTATCGATTTCTATTTCACTCGGAAATCCCGGTATTTCACCACACTCAATGTAATAAAAAATCAATCGTTTGTTCATAGATCCCCATTTGCAAAGGGAGATAATCATTACAATAAATAGATGCTTACCACTTGTGGAGTGAAATATCGACAGGTGTTTGAGGACAGGACCCTCTCTTGTGCCCCTCGTAGCCCCCCCCCCCCCCCCAATTAGCATAAATATCTGTTTTCTAATTTTTACCATTTATTTGTACCATAATGAAACTAATATACTATATATTTACTCATAATACACATGTTAATGTGCCATTCGACTATCTTGCGAAGCGGAAGGTTGCCAAAAATTAGAAAACAGATATTTATGCTAATGGCGGGACGGCTATAAGGGGCCAAAGACAGGGTCCTGTCCTCAAACACCTGTGAAAATATCTGGTAAAAGATGGATTTGATGACAATCTCAACATAAAATGGTGGCAGAAAAATATAAGGTTAACCTGCAATCAAAATATTTGCAATAATAAGTCATTCAAAAACTATAAATATCGGCTCGAACATTGTTCTTACTATACATGCTATACTTAAAAATATCAAAAATGCAATCAATATCACTTGCATAAGATTGGCGATAATTTACGATAAATACGACAAATAACTTTTACAATCTGCACTAATAAAAACTTCGTATTTATTTAAATACACTATCATTCATTTTTCTTATATGAACTGACACTGACAAATATTATTTTCATAACTGTGCTTGTCGATAAAAGTGGTTTATTTCTACACACACTTGACCAATTAACATTCATTCTTTCAAACACACCTTTGTTAATTGTGCAATCCTACAGGAACGGAGAAATGAAAGATATTGCCTTAAACCTGTTAATGTCATATTAAATATGAAAAATATAGTTAATATTGTTAAAAAGAAGTGAAACTTACGTCCAGTGTCAAATCTTTAGTCACTGATAATGCCAAAGTAGAACAATCAATCATGGCTACCAATAAAGAACCACATCGTATCAGTATAAATGCCCAGTTGTCTGTGTCTAACAAAGAACTCATATTAGCCGCCAAATTTTTGGAATTGAACCAATCAAAATACAGAAATCCCCCCTCACGAATATTAATTTTAGGATCGTGTAAACTACACGAAATTCTATCAAAAGGTCAGAGCCTTTGAATATAAGGGAAATGCTGCAAAATTAAATGAATACAAGATTTTAGCTACAAAATATTATGTTAATTTTAATAACTGATACATAGACAAAAATAAACACAGCTGCTACATATATACCCCTCCCCCTCCGATGAATTTCCCCATACCAATTTTTCTCCCTTATTAAAAATAGTTTACAGGTGATAATATCGGTGAACAACATTTGAGCAGATTGATCCTACAATTGAGAAAAACATATTGCCTGAGGCCACTGGGCGCTGAATGTATGACCTTTTATTTGAAAAATACTCCAATAAAGAAATATCAGACGACTAAGAACAAAAAGAGAATTTTGAGAATTTTGGATAGTTATACCTGGTAATCACTTCATCAACCAGATAAAATAATGACTGCCATCACAGGTTCCCGGGGTAGGGGGGGGGGTGTTGGGTCGTAACTTAGTTTTTGATGATTTTACATTTACCATTCGTGAAAAGTTTCAAGTAATATTTTATGACGGTCTGACACGTGCATCTGGTAGGGTACACAGTTTAAGTAAAATCAAGAAATACCAAAGTCCCGGGACATTCGAAGGAGGGAAAAGCCGAAACAACCGACAAACTCCGGAGAACAACGAAGACAGGACCAAAACAATACATGCACTACAATTAAAAACTAAAAACATATGATCAACATGGACCCCAAAAAAAACCGGGGGTAGACTCAGGTGCTCCGGAAGAGTAAGCAGTCTCTGCTTCCTGCAGGACACCCGCCATACTGCCCATGTCGAATCCGGTATGAGGAAGGGATAACATCAATGGAACAGGTCCATTTTCATTTGGGAAACGTTTTTTTCATACCTGTCAACCAAGTCATGATGATGTCCATAAAACTTTAATAAGGATGAATCCAACTCAGGAGCAACATACCCTTGTCTGAGCAACTTTTCTGCCAGGAGCTGGGCCCTGTCCAGGAAGTCAATGTATATGTCACAAGCTCTGGAATATAGTATGAGCTGTGACATATATACTCCATACGCCGGCGCTTCTGGAATATTGCCGCTCAAAAATGGGAAGTTGACGATTGGAGGATTGGGAAGTCAAAGTCATCCCGTTTGTCGTAAAATTTTGTACTAGTATTCAATCTTCCTCTGGTTTCAATTTCAAGGTGAAGGTCAAGATAAGATGCAGACTTGGCAGTGTCTGTAGTATCCTTAATTTCGAGCTCATTGGGATAGATGAGATGTAAGAAATTCCCAAAACGTGAATTGTTTGAGGGATAAAACATCATCTATGTAGCGGAATTTGAAATTAAAGGTACGGACTAACGTCTTCTGTTTTTCCTTAAGAAGTCCGTCAAGAAAGTCTGCCTCATATGAGTAAAGGAACAAGTCGGCCAGGAATGGCGCACAATTAGTAAACATAGGAATGCCAATTGTCTGTTAGAAAACACGTCCACCAAATTGAACAAATATGTTGTCGATCAAAAATTCAATCATCAGGACAATATCTTCCTCTGTAAATTTTTTTGTTAGATTTAGAGTGGTTTTTAACAATGAAAGTATGATTTATCTCTACCAATTACAAGATTATGTGTATCTGCTGTGGCCATTTTTATTTTGAAAGCATCGATTGATTAGATCTTTCAACTTCTCCTTCAGTTGTGAATGAGGAATGGGGGTAGAGAGGGTAGAGAAATCAAATGTTTTTATGCTGTTACAGACTGAAATGGACCGAGATCGTAAAATATCCTTTAAGTTTTTGGAGTTCTTTAATATCCACATTTGATTGATACCACTTCTTGAATAGTTTGTCTCATAAGAATTTTGGAGGCCCGTTTTTGCAGTTGTTAAAATAGAAGTTAGAAGTTGAGACAATGGTTTGGTGGAACACTTGGCACATTCCGCTATAAATCGTTGATTTTTAACATGGTTTTTACTATGACCTTCAACATATGGGTTTCTACCTTGTATGCATCAGAATCTCTAGTGGTGGAGAATAATATTGCCAAGCATCAGCACTAAACTCCAAGAGGTATTAAATTACTATTTCTGACGGACAGACAAGCTGATTTCTATAGGGCTCCCGCCGATAGTCAGCGGGTCCTAATTTAAAGTCTTCCTAATACCAATTTGTTGGCCCAATACCTATTAGGCTCTTTTCATTCAACTATTTCATAATGGTATTCCCCTAACGGGAGGGATTGTGGTTTTTTTTCTATGGAAAAACTTGAGGCTCCTATTAGCCTGAATCACTTACCTGGCGCTTTTATACAAAACTTTGGTTTCAATGTAAACTTTGAACTCGGACTTTCGGCCATTTTGAAATCGGCACAAAAATAATAACGGTTATGAATGATCTCATAGGAAAGACCTCTACAAAGTTTGGTTAAATTCTGATAAGTAGTTCTCAAACAGAAGGCAAACATTTCATTTTCAATTGGGTTTCAATGTGAACTTTGACCAAGGGTGGTGGCCATTTTGAATTTTTGATTGGTAATAAAAGTAACAACACTCGTTCAGCACCTACATTAGGACATATCTACTAAGTTTGGCTTAATCCCTGCATTGGTTCTTCAGAAAATGATCTTTGAAAATCAGCTAATCAGAAACTTAAACTGGATATGGCGGCCTGAATTTGTTTTATTTTTTTATTTTTTTATTTTTTATGTTTTCATTTTTTGACGATTCGGCACCAAAGTAACAATTCTTGTGAAGGACTGCATAGGGAGGATCTTGTTAAGCACCTCCATGGGAACATATTCACTAAGTTTCACTTCAATACCTGCATCGTATTTCAAGAAGATCTTAGAAAATCGACCAATCAGAAACATCAATTGGCCCTGTCGGGCAGTTTGTTTGACGAATCGGCAGTAAAGTAACAACAGTTGTGAAGGACTTCACGGGAAAGATATCTGCTACGTTAGGTCAAATTCTGTTCAGGGGGACTCAGGAGGAAGATGAAAATGTGAAAAAATAACGGACGACGGACGCCAAGTGATGGCAATACCTTACACTGGCCTTCGGCCAGGTGAACTAAAATTCGATCGGTATAAAGGAGATCTGAGGCTTTGTAAATTTCTATTGTTCATTGTCATTTTTTATCAATTTCAGTATTCTGTTACCTGATTCACACATATGAAATGGACATTTTGAACTGATTTTTTCTCACTTCGTAACTTTTAATTCCATTTTGGCTAGATGTACAGGGGAGGCAGTAAAGTAACAACACATCTCACAAAACAGTTTATCTCCAATTTCTGTGTTTAGCCCTAGGGGTGTGGTGGATTCTCGCCATTCATTAAAGACCCGTATATGGCTTTGAGTTGCTTTTCACTCTTTGGTTGGGAAGTTGTCTCTTTGACACATTCCCCATTTCCGTTCACATCATATTTGTCTCCCGAAAGTAAAGAGTCAAAAACCTTGATCGTTGATCGTGCACGAAATTCAATAAAAAAAAGTCGCAAATGCACCAGCATATCACCAAAAGGAACTACAGAAATATACATTCAGAGGTAACCACGAGATCTTCAACATGTTGAACCCACACCCGGCAGGGAAGTCTGAAAGGCCCAAAAAGAATATTAATCAATCCATGGTCACATCACAATGGCAATTAGTTTAGTTTAGTTTAGTTTAAACATATTTTATTGTCAAAAAAAAACCAATTGGATTGGATACAAGTTATTACAACTCATTAAATCCTCTCCATACAATAATATTATACATAGTTACAAGATGACAGCAAAGATATATTTCATATAGATATGTAGATAAATAAATTTATATAGACATGAAAAATAAATACATATACAATGATACGCATTAAATGGGTAACATCCCACTTGGTCTACTCCCAGTTGGTCTACTCTAATTTGGTCTATTCCCATTACGTCTACTGTGGAATATGAAAAATTCCCATTTGGTCGATTTGTTTAAATTTAGTGTGTTAACTAGGGAACAAGGGCAATTCCCATTTGGTCTACTCAATTAAAATAAGAGTGTGTTTACTAGTCAACTAGAGGCATTTCCCATTTCGTCTACTTGTTTAAATTTAGCGTGTTTACTAAGGAACAAGAGGTATTTCCCATTCCGTCTACTCAATTAAAATAAGAGTGTGTTTTATAGGGAACCAGGGGCATTTCCCATTTCGTCTACTTGTTTCCATTTATTGTATTTACTAGGGAACCAGAGACATTTTCCATTGTGTCTACTATTTTAAATATAGGGTGTCACAACTATTGAAAAGGAGGTATTTCCAATTTCAACTTTGAATTGTTGATATAGGCAATATGTAATTCCTTCATTAAAAGTGAAAGTTTAGGACCTGTTCGATTACATTTCACCTCATCAATTGTTAAAACAATAAACTATTTAGTTTGTAAATCAATAAAAACCACAGACATTTCAGACATTTCAGACATTAGACAATTGAAGCCATTTAATTAATGCCAGTAATGTTGGCAATCCTTTTATTATCATATTCACAGAAAATTATTATAAAATTGTGTAAATTTTTTTAAAGATTTTTTTTTATATTCAAACATGTAGACAAAATGGGAAATCCTCTTGTTCCCTTAGTGAGTAAACACACTAAATTTAAACAAGTAGACGAAATGGGAAATGCCTTTTGTCCCCTAGTAAACAAAGAATCGTTTTGCGTGATGTATATAATTATGAACATATCTAAATAGAATGATAATTGTTCGTCAGTAATATTGTCTGCTCCAAATAAAAGGTTTTCAATGGAACTTTGGACAATGGCAATTCATCATATAGTTAACTGAAAATTCTAAAGAAACAAAGACACGTCAATGAGCTTTGAACTTCCACAAGGACTTTCAGACTACCTTGATAAAGTGAGACCTTTTTAGAGCTAAACCTTATGTACTTATCAATCAAGGGGGAAATTCTTGTATGGATACGGTCTAGGGGGAAATCTAGTATATACTCATTTTTCATACCTTAATTTAGGGGGGAATTAGTATATACTCTATTTTCCGGGGGAAAACTCAGTATATACCAATTTTTCTGTGTAATTTTATGACATGTACTTTGCTTGTCATATTAGGCCTACGACATATTACACAATGCCTTAATTAATGATATTTGATTGATAAAGATCGAATATCAGCAGATCAATCACTATTTTAGCAACAACAAGTTGAAAAACAACAGTAAATTTTGGCAAATATTGTATCAAAAATATAGCGTAACAGACCACGATTTTTGTCATTAAAACTTTTCTTACTTATATCTAGCTATAATTGATTTATCTTTTTTATAATATCAGTTTGTTTTGGAAATAACAATATAGTAATTGTACTATTTGAGAATGGTTATTACAGAATAAATTATCCACATTTATCAAATATTAAGAGTTGGCGATGCCCATATGTTACAACCGGAAGTGAACTTGCCATACATCACAGCGGGAAGAATACAATGAATACATAATAAACAATAGCATGATACAGTATTACGATTTTCAATGAAATTTTATGGCCTTCTAATTAAATTATTGTTCCCTTTTGATTATGGTATTGATGAATCAGCAATATTACATGTACATTCGACCATAAACATACTGACATTGAACATTACAATGAATTTAAGAGGGTTTTTTTTACATTTTGCAGAATTTGTTTTATATGTACATAATATATAGTTACTGAGGATATACGGACTGTCCGAGGGCCATGGTATGGACCGGGAAACTGATATGGCCCAAGCCGAAGGCGCAGACCATATCAGTTTCCCGGTCCATACCATGACCCCCCGAGGCCACTGCGTATATCCTGATATTGACCTATACATCAGTAACTATTATGTTTATTGCATTGAAACCCAAAGATCACAAAGTAGTTAAAATCATTGCAATGCACCCTGAACCTACATTGTAAATGTTTATCGACGCCAGAAAGAGTGAAAAAATTATGTTTATGTTAAATATTTTGAATAAAATGCGATTTGTCGGATTTGTTCTTTACTTTTTTCAAAATGTGGGCTGACAAAATAAAAAGTTCAATTTTTTATTTTTATTTTTTTTTTCACTTTCAACAAGTAACTACTTTAACAAATACAAATGACAATGTCAATGAAAACAGTATTTCAATTCTCATCAAGAAATTATATCACATTATCAGATTATTTCACAGATTTAACTTTTCAGTCTGTCAACAATATTCCGAATCACTTTTGCGTTTTATGAAAGGGGAGTAACTCTCATTGAACTTGGGCGGACCATTATCTGGTATTGCCCGACAATACCAGAAATTTTGATTAATGTGTTAATTGTATCAACACCACAGAATACAAAATGACATGTGATCGCTTTTAGACCAAGTAAATTGTATATTTTTATTGGTATGCAATAAAATTTATTATTGAATGGGGAATTCATATAACAAAGCTATTTTTACTTGGAATATTTATCTCACTGGGCTATACTTGGTCAGAAATAAAAGAGAAACCATTTGATTTTTAGGGGGGCGCTAGGATCAAATGTTCGATCCAGTGTATTTTTTGGATTTTTTCTGGATTTCTTCTGGCCGCTATTGCGTGCGGCCTAAATTTTTTAGATTTTCATTTAAACCCAAAAAAAATCCTGATTGACACAGGTCCTGCATTTTATTTTTCAAACCTGAAGTGATCCTGTCTTAAGTTTTTATTTTGCCAAAACCCTGTTCCTGTCTTATTATTTCAGATTTGATCCTAACCCCTCCCCTGCTCCCCCATAAAAATCAAATGGTTGCTCCCTATGTGATTTTCGTTTAATTAAAAAGTCTATTTACACTAATCGAAAAACCTGGCCTATGCAAACAGCAAATTTTGTAAAATGTAGGCATTATATACATTTTCTACAAATGGAACTTTTACAAGCATAATCTATTTGTGAAAGCTAAAGTGAATTTGATGAAGAAATGTATTTATCGCCCAAATTTCCATTTAAGAGGTACTTTAGCGTACACTTTTGGGTATCCGGACCATCTCCTTTTGAAAATAGACCTGTGGTTCAAATGTCAATGAACCTATCTGAATTTAGAACGTGATTTATAATAGTTGCCATATTATCCGAAGTTTTCTAATCATTACCGAGTTTCAGTTCATCCGGGACATTTGTAATAATCACGTGGTAAAATACAACATAGATAACTAATCTGCAAAAAATTTCCCTAATCATTGGTAATCAGGATATAGTAATGATATGAAGACCGTTATAATTATTTCATTTGTAAACGTCTTTTTGTATTGCTCGGGTGTGGATCCTCTTGATAAACTCGCTTGTGATGAGTAAGTATTTTTTTTTAATTTTATTTATTAAGATAGAAAAAAAGTAATATAATAATTTTTTAAAGAAGATTACGTAGTTTGAATTAAATTAATTTGAAAAATGTATATTACGTAATGGAAGGATATCTTTATTACGAGGAAAGAAAACTCCTGAGGAAAGGATAAATTTGAATTGAACAACAGAAAAATATTCACTCCGGCTATTGAATTTATTCAAGTATTGACTAATTGTGTATGTCAAAATACTACCGCAATTAATACGCAAGGTGTTCATTTTGTATTCGACTCTCTAAAGTAATTTTCTATATCTAAATTGGTTTTAGTTTCACCTTTTTAAATAATGTTCTTTGAACTTAAATCAGTCGGGTTTTTTTTCATTTATTTATTTGTCACTGTCATTTTTAATAAACATTAGTAGAGTAGAAGGTAGGCAGGAAATACTAAGAATTTAATTAGGTCCGAGTTCTTCATCCTCTAAAGTCAGGGTTTTATATCCACGTTCTTTCCTAGGAACGAACGTGGATACAAAACCATGACTTGGGAGAATGGAGTTCTTAAGCTTAATATATATGGCACAAGAATAATATCTATTAGCTTTGTCGAAGTGGGGAAATTTGAATAGATAAGTGAAACTTTTATAACGTTTTCTGATAAAAATGGAACGATCGAAAAAAAATGTATTTAGTGTCACCGGGAAGCCATGCATGTATTTATTTGGAAGGCAAGGATTCTGGTGATGCTGAAGTGTCACTTTTCACAATGAAATATTTAATGTTAAATTTCAAAACAATAGACAGTATATATTTCAAAGAAAGTTTCAAAACTTAAAAAGAAACACGGAACTGTTTGTGCTTACAGAAACAGTTATCGTGCTGCACGTTTGGTACATTTTATGCACACATGGAAAAATACCTCTGCAATACCCTTTTGTGGTTTTCAGCTAGATAATAATAACAGAGAGTGAGATAATATCTTTATCCGACCAAAGTCCTCTTTAAGGTGCTTACTTATAATAAGTTTACAGACTGTTTTTAATATTTCGGTCAGTAAACAGGAATTGATTGTATCAGAAATTGTCGGATAATATATATGTACCTAGTTTCGATCCATATAACCAATAGGTTTCAGTGATGGAGAGAGGGGTAAAAGATTTACCTGACGTTGCCAGTGCTTATATTTTTCCATTCGAGACGAAATATTTAAAATTTAATCCCAAAATGTCTGTGATTATATTTTTGATACCAGTATATAATGATCAGAGGGTTTCTACTCAAGGGTGCAACCATTTTATTTTTTGTATTTTTTTAGTGGAAATAGTGATCCTGAAAACTATTATTATTTTACAGAGATGATGATGGTGAATTTGTATGTTGTAAACCATTCTATGAAAGAAATAGCGTATGCACAGGTATCAATTGGTAGTTTATTGAAATAATGTTGTAGACTTTACCAATATTTGATATTTTTTAAGAACGAATCAAAAGAAAAATTAATTATTTTGGTGCCACTTAATCAGTACATAGTATTGGTATTATACTAGCTTAATCAAGACAGCATAATTTGGCTTTAACAATCTTCACGTTCTATTGTAAGAACATGCTTGCAATCAAACAAAATACGTTCTACAACAATCATCTTCTGTTCAGTAAATATTGCCATCAAAACTTTTAGTTTCATATAAACGTCTTTAAAATCATTTAAAAAACACGATTGACAGACCTTTCATTAATTCTTTACAGTTTGTCCAAACGGAACTGCAGCCAAAACTAATGGTGCTGATTGTACTGATTGTTTATATGGATTTTACGGTGAGAACTGCAGAGCGGTCTGTGAATGCAAAGAAAAAGAAATGTAAGCCTGTTCTATTGTTCTTCCCAATAACTCCTTAAAGTACTGTCTCCATGAAAAAAATGTAATGTTTTATACTTTTATGGGAAAGAAACGTAAGCCATGACTATTGTTTGTCCCAAGTACTCCTTAAAGTACTTTCTACATAAAGAAATTCTAATGTTTTGTACTTTTCAAACAAAAATAAGATATGTCCGACAGGTCAGAACTTTGCCTCATTCAGCAACGTCACATTGGTGTTTGGTGAATTCAGTGTGACACGAAAACTATACATATAGATTATCACGTTTGCTGCTAATTGATATCATAAATTACCAGCCGAGTTTTTATACGAAGCCTTTTTTAGCAATTTAGCTAGCTAAGGCACTAAAAGGCTTCAAATTGTGACGAGCGGCTGATATTTTACAATATCTATTTGCAGAGAAGCCGACAATATGTTTATCGTATTCCTAACCGAAGATTTTCTACTGAAAACTATCAACTTCAGGTCAAATTTTGCCATAACATCGGATCCAAACATTGTGACGTCGGGTCATCCGACATTCGGTAAACCTCTCTTATAATCACCGCACCCAAGTCTGGTTACTTCTTGTTTTCAGTTTGATTCCTTGGGAGATCATATAAATGTGAATGACGTCAGGCAAACTTCACACAGTAGTTCACTTCCGCTTCAATAGGTATCCCTTACTTCAACGAAAATAAAAATAAACTGAAAAAGTACAATTTAAGATATTTATTAATACTACAAGACATTGAACCCGCGCGAGCGCGGGAAAATAAGCATTTTTTTTGTGGTGGCCATGTTGACTATAAAAAGTTGTTGCGGCCATGTCATTCATGGAACAGTGACTCAATATGGATGTTGTAGCAGGCTTTCCATAAACTTTCCTGTCAAGTAGGTGGTATCAACTGATAGTTTCATGTCTATATATGCTGTAGTAGTCCAGAAATGGATGTTAATGCAAACTTTAGCCAAAGTCAATGAAGCGTGAAATGTAGGTCAACGTGACCCAATTGTCATATGGCTGTTCGTTACTACCGAAGATGTATCCACTGATGAAGTACACTGTATGCCACGTAGAATTACCAAAATGGACCTTAAGGTTCCATCAAAGTCAAAATCTATGATGAAAACACAACCACATAAATTGTCAATATTTTTATTGTTACAATTAATTCTGAACTGGAACTTGAAAAGCTTTCATTAAATACACATTTCATAATGCATTACATTTTTCCTTCAGAATAAATATGAAAATGAAATTGTAGATGTAACCATTTCCTTAGTGACGGATGAATTTTTCAAAAGATGCCATGAGTTAGGTAGAGCTTTGGAAAATAATTGTTCCAATTGTTCCATTGTCATCATGGGCAGGGCATGCGATGCTTAATTTCACAAATATATCCAATAATCAGACGATAAAAGCATTTTTAGTGTGTGGATGCGTGTGCTGTCCACGTTTATATTTATCAAAGATGTCCGAGATAAATTTCGTCATTAATGATAAAGATGACCATTTGTTAAAAATAGTTTTATCTAGGGCTTACAGGGAATTGTATGGTAGAGATATATTTAGACAGGTCACATGACAAATAATGTAAAAATAGATAATTGTTGGTTTAATCACTTTGTGCAATGTAAATATCCTAGCAATCCAAAAAAAACAATTAAGTTAGGAATTCCTCTGAACTTTACCTTACTTCTTCATATAATCTTGAAAGTTCATAGCCTTTACAGTTAGGAGAAATTGCGTTATTGTAGAAAAACAATCCTGAATACATGAAGCGGAAACATCCCATTCGAAGGAGAATGTTTTTAATTAGTTTTATTCTTCTTCCGTAATTTCAAACAGAAATACATTTAAAATATGTGCATACTTGTTTATTTAAATCAATGAGTTAAAATGATGCATTCGAGAACCTTCTAAGGGATATGTTGGGAGAATTCATATAGGAAAAGTGCATAAAAATTCCATTTGTACATAAACAAAACTGCAGTTGAAATTTATAAATGCAGATTGTCAAATCCGATAATAACCTTTATAATCTGAACCATACATCGTTTATTTTGAACCTCGCGTTTTGCCGCCTATTCGGCTAATTCGTAAATTTAGTATTATAGATTACTTTTAATTCTTAGATTTATACAGATTTTAAAGTAAAAAGATCATATAAACGAAAATAAAGTTTGGTCAAATATATATTTAGTTTAAATTTTTTACAAAATTGTTTTCGAGTTCATATAGGTCAGTTCTTTTATAATAAAAAGTTGTCTTGAAGGAATTCATCCGCATTTAAAAGAGCTCTGCTCACTCACAAACTGACTGAAATCTGAACATGTAAAGTTGGTGGGTGAGCTGGTTGAGTATACACGCCTATGAATTACAGCCCAGTTTTCATTAAAAACTGTAAAATAAAAAAAAAGATAGGTAGTTTACTTCAAACTTAAATCGTCGTCGTTACTAACATCAGAAAACCTTTGCAAATGCTTTAAGGTCGTGTCCTGTAACTCAGTAGACAGATTTTGGACATTTTTGACGAATAGTTATAAACTGAAATTTCATAGAACTTCTTGTCAGAAACCACAAAGCCAATTGAATTGTTCTGTTGCAGGAATGGTACTCGGTGGTGTTTCAAACTTCTTTTGGTTTCAATCTGAAATCGAAGATGGCCGTCACTACGGAACAAAGTTTATGCTTGGTATCAATGGTCCTTGGGCGTCCTCTTTCAAATTTTAACGGTAATTAACAAGACCGCAATTCAAAAAATGTAATTGATCACGACTTGAAAGAGCTGGAAGAATGGTCAAGGAAATGGCTTATGTCCTTATTTTTTTTTTCAAATATCGAAACCCCACTTCTGGTCTTTTTCATGAATAAAATTTCCATTCCAATATCTAGTTCACACAAACATTTAGGAATAACTCTCAGTAGTGATTCAAAATGAAACCAACACATATATAATATTATATTAAGTATTTCAAAACATTTGAATGTTCTGCTTAAACTAAAATACAAACTGAGCAGACAAAACTTGGAAAAATTATATTTGATATATATAAGACCTATATTTGAATATGTCTGTGAAGTCTGTGATAATTGTGGGGTGGGTAATTGTAATAAGCTGGAACAACTACAACTTGAAGCTGCGCGAATAGTAACAGGGTTACCAATATATACAAACGGTAATCGAATCTACAAAGAACTTGTATAAGAAACTTTAGTGGACTGTAGGAAAAGATGAAAACTTCAAATGTTTTACAACATACATTATAATCATGCTCCAAATTATCTTGGTAATTTGATACCTCATTGCCTATAAAATATTACAACTTATCCCCTAAGGAATGGTGATGATATTATTGTTCCTTTTTTCCGATTATCATAGGAGAAGATTTCATCAGTTTGCGTAACTTGTGTCTCGTCCTTGTTGCATCTTATTTTGCAAATAAAATATGTTTAAACTAACTAAACCGCAATTCAAGATGGCCACCACAGGTGAAATTAATTTAATATGGGATCCTAGTTGTCTTTATGTAGTCCGTTTTAGTTCACCTGACCAAAGGGTCATGTGACCTATTGCCATCACTTTCGTCCGTCTTCCGTCCGTTAACATTTCACATTTTGAACTTCTAGAGAACACTGAATGGACTGAAACGAAAAATGGCACAAATGTTCCTTACAAGGTGTTGAACAAGTGTTGTTACTTTGGTACCGATCTGTCGCCAGCATGGCTGCCAGCGGGGGACTTAGTTTAACATAGGACCCTATGGGAAATACATACAAAAATCTTCTAGAGAACCGCTTTATGGATTGAAACGATACATGGCATGAATGTTCCTTATGAGGTGCTGACCAAGCATGGTTTCTTTGTTGCCGAATGGTCACCCAAGATGGCCACTAGAAGGAAACTTAGTTCAACATAGGACCCTATGGAAAATACATAGAAAATCTTATAGAAAACAGCTGAATGGATTGAAACGAAACATGGAATGAATGTTCCTTATGGGGTGCTGACCAACTGTTCTTATATTGGTGCTGATCTGTCGTCTAAGATGGCCACCAGCTGGGACTTAGTTTAACATAGGGCCCTATGGGAATTACATACAACGGCCTCTACTTGAAAATTACTGAATGGATTGAAACCAAACATGGCATGGATGTTAATTTCAAGGTCCTTTAGCGGTGAACAAATGGAAATATCAGGTGAGCGATATAGGCTCCTGGAAGCCTCTGGTTCGGATTTATATTGGGATGAACCGGACTGCAATCCAAAATGGCCACTAAGTTTAGCATATGACCCAATTTGAATTCACGGATAGATCTTCTTGTCGGAAACTGGGCCGTTTGGAAACAAACTCGGCAGCGGTCCTCTTTCAGAAATATATCTGAAGACCCAGAACGTCGTGAAAGATGGTCACAAAGGAGTTCTTAGTTTTACATAACACCCTTTGAGAAAATTCACTCTAAGATCTTCTGGTCTGAATCCACTTAGCCAATTGGAACCAAGCTTGATAACATTGGTCCTTAGGTGGTTATCTTTTAGAAATATATCTGATCACCTGGCCAGCAATCCAAGTTGGCCACCACGGGCAAACTTAGTTTATCATAGGACCCAATAGGAAAATTCACCTTTAGATCTTCATGTCTGAAACCGATGAGCGAATTGGAAAACAATTTGACAGGAATAAGCTAAAGGGGTTCTCTTTCAGAATAACATGTATACCCATGACATATATTGCCAACCCAGATATTATAGTAAAAAAATAATTCTGCCTTAAGTCTCCAGATAAAATCCAGATTAACGATACAGGCTCCTAGGAGCCTCTAATTATATATTATGATCAATGTAAACAAATTTGTTTAATTTTTTATGCATTTAACATCTTATAATATATTTTACCTTCTCTGTAATCTTGTTCTTTATATAAATGTCTTTATGCCTTTAAATATGGGCTATGTAAAATGTATTGAAATTCTTCAACTGTCAATCACGAAAATGATGTGTCTATCAGCTTATTAAAGACGGGCACTGATCTTGCGGATCAGTAAATCGAATTCGTTGAAAGGGAATGGGTTATAGAAGGAGTATAGAAAAATCCAAATACTAGTAACTGAATTTGTCATGGTGATAAAATATTATGGCCTGTTTGAATAAAGGTCCCAGGTAAGCAAAAAAGACTCATTCGACAACAGCGTTTTGTTATGTTTTTCTTCATGTATTTTTTTTCTTTATTTTTAGATGTGATAATGTATATGGCTGTATTAACTATACGAAAACAACAGGTAAGATTGACATGTAAAATAAAATTAAATGTAACTTAAATTTGTTTGTTTTCGGTTTTTAGTGGTGTCGATAACGAAACGTACATAGAATGTAACATTCCTTAAACTATAAGTCTTCCTCGCAAAAAAAAACTGGAAGGGAAAATATGATAAAAAAGGTTCTCAGGGAAAGGCAACAGTTAGATAAAAGAACATCACTGTTTCGTCCTAGAAATATTCGAAAAAGAAGAATGCAGCAATAAAAGTCAAACAGGAAATCAAAATGCTATTTAAGTGTGTATAAAGATAAGGCGCCACATTAGAAGTAGAAATATGACACCTGCATATTTGTGTATAGTTGTGGAATTTGGTTATGAACATTACAGCAAAAAAATAATGTGAATATGCAAGCCACTGGACTGAGAAAATGAGGCCAAAGAGTAGCGACATCTGCCATGATTCCCGATGTATTTGATCTATCCTTTATAGTTATTGAGAAGGAGAGCTAATCGGGAAAAAATTGATGCAAGTCACTGGAACGTGAGGCCAAAATCAAGTGACACCTGCCAGATTGTCATGTACAGCTTCCAATGTATAGATATGCACGTAAAATATTATTGACATATACATGTAGTTACTCAAGAACTGGACCTAATCATGAAAATGTGACAGAAATTTATCAAAGTCAGTCAACCGCGAAATTGAGGTCAAGGTCAAGCGAGACCTGTCAGACATGTACACCTAATGTATCTGTACACCAAAAATTATTGTCATGATTGTTGATCTATCCCTTATAGTTATTTAGAAACAAACTTAATCATAAACATCGTTTCAAGAAAGTCACTGCAGGAACATGAAAATAAGGTCAAGATAAAGTGAAATCTGCCCGACTGACATGTATTCCTTCCATTGTATCTGCAAATATGATATAGTTTACTATAATGAGGAACCAGAGTGAGTTATCTTTTCCTAACCAATGTAGGTAAGGGAGATAATTAAATTCTCTCCCTTTTGTCCTGAGGCTAAAAGGGAGACAAATTTATTATCTCTCTTACCTACATTGGTTAGGAAAATATAACTCACTCTGGTTTCTCATTGAGGTCAAGATGAAAATAAGTCAAGTGATGAGAAATCAATGAAAAATACTTAGATGAACAATACTAATAATGAAATAAACTAGAGGCTCTTAAGAGCCTGTATCGCTCACATGGATTCAACTTGTCCACGTTGAGCAGAACTGATAATTTAAGTATAGTACTAGCAGTTAGCTTGGCTGATTTCCTACAAGTATAATATTAAACAAAAATAGGCTGTGGTTGCCATCTTATTTGACATTCAAGGTTATCAAACACATTTCTGAAAGACCATTCCTGCCATTAGTCTGGTTCCGAATCGCCAAGTTTAAGGTATGATGATCTGCAAATTAAATTTTCCCATAGGGTCCTATGTTAAACTAAGTTTGGCTGTGGCAGCCATTTTGGTTGACAGTCCTGGTCATCGGATATAATTCTGAATGAGGACCATCTAAGGTTCATTGCTGTCAGTTCTGGTCGCAATTGACTCATTGGTTTGAGACAAGAAAATTTTTAATGAATTTCCCATAGGGTCCGAAGTTAAACTAAGTTCAGATTAGTGGCAGCAAACTAGGTTGACAGTCCAGGTCATCGGACACACTTCTGAATAGAACCATCTAAGGACCATTGGTACCAAGTCTGGTTCCAACTGGCTCAGTAGTTTCATACAAGAAGATTATTTAATGAATTTTCCCATAGTGTCCTATGTTAAACTAAGTTTGGCTGTGGCGACCATCTTGGTTTATCGTCCAGGTCATCGGAGAAAATTCTGAAAGAGGACCATCTAAGGACAATTGCTGATAAGTTGTTCCAATTCGCTGAGTTGTTTCAGACAAGAAGATATTTAAATGAATTTCCCATAGTGTCCTATGTTAAACTAAGTTCGGCTGTGGTGGCCATTTTGGTTGATCGTCCGGATCATCCGACACACTTCTGAAAGAAGGCCATCTAAAGACCATTGGTGCTAAGTCTGGTTCCAATCGGCCTTGTAGTTGCGTAGAAGAAGATTTTAAAAAATTATCCCCTTTTTTTCTATTTTTAGTCACAGCGTAAATGTCGATTGGAAGTCGGGGATGCCGGACATAAGTTTGGAAGGGGGCCACCCAAGGATCATTAAACCAAAATTTGGTTGTACAATACTAAATATAAGTGTGACACTAACCATGACTATTTCAATCCATTTCTTTTTAATATGTATTGAAATGGAAATTGCAAATGGAGTAAAGCCAGGAAACTAGCAAAGCTGGAAATTTTAAAGTCAAATTATTTTATTTCCTTAGCATTTCGAGTTTTGAGATAGTTTTACACATGGACATGGGCGCCAGACCTCGCCCATCGAATTTTTGGATTCAAAGTAAAGAGTGTTTTCTGAAAACAAGTACTTCAGAAGAAAAAATCTATCGCAAAAAAATCACAACAAGTTTTTCTTCTGAATAGTCGAACACGGGCCGATATCGGAAAAGAACGAATGCACGATGATGAAAGATGAACGATACTTGGACTTTATTTACAGAATTCACTTTAAAAGGAATCTGCGTGAGTTAGCAAGTAATTTTCTCGCAGTGTAAAATTGATTTGACTAGTTTGGTTTTGTAGTCAGGGCAAGTAATATCCACAACACTCAAATGATATAAAAACTGAATTCTTCGATACCAATTATTTAATCTCCCTGAAATTCTGCCGAATTACGAGACTAGTTTTTACATCAGTTTGTAGTAGTAAAGTTTCTATCTGCCCATGCACATGTTTAGTCAGCAAGTCAGAAAGTTTAACTTTACTTTCCAAATAGAAAAAATTAATAAAGTCATAATAATGTCTTATATTTGCAAAATATTTTGAACAATATTTTTCGATAGGTTTGTATGAATTTCGAAGAATAAACGGATTTGTTCCCGAAGTAAAGTAACGGTTCATGAAATTAAGTAGCAGGGGAGGTAATTTCAATTGTTGAGCACTGATTATTGAAGTTAACTAGTGAATGTGAACCACAGGAACAAAATTCGGAAGATTGTTTTAGGGTACACAAAGAGCTATCCTAGTATAGAAGTACGGGTCCAAGTATTATAATCACAATGGGAACCAGACGCCCATTAACCATCGCATTAAGGAAAAAACCAAATACAAATTAGGTCGCGATCAGAGTTTATCAACACGAGGAAATGGAAAATTCACCTAACGAACCTTTAGGCGAGGTTAATATACATTTTCAATGGTTGATTACCCATGGCCTATTTCAACGTCCGTTCGTCCGACCTTTGTATCCGCAACTCCTCCCTAACTACTGAATGGAATTTGATGAAACTTTCAGAGAATCTTCATTGTGCACCTCTTATTTTAGAATTTAATCGGACCAATTTTGGGGGTTTCCTATAGAAAAACATGGACTTTGACTTTCAATGTAATAGGGGGTACCATGATGCCATCCGCAACTCCTCCTAAACCACTGTATGGAATTTGATGAAACTTTCAGAGGATCTTTATTACATGATGCCATAGTGCACCTCCTATTTTAGATTTTGATCTGATGAATATTTGGGGTTACCCATACCAAAACATGGACTTTGACATTCATTGTGATAGGGGCACCATGACGGCCATCCGCAACTCCTCCTAAACCACTGAATGGAATTGGATGAAACGTTCAGATGATCTTTATTACATGATGCTGTAGTTCACCTCCTATTTTAGATTTTGATCTGACCAACATTTGGGGTTTCCCATACCAACACACGGACTTTGCCATTCATTGTAATAGGGGGTGCCATCCGCAACTCCTCCTAAACCACTGAATAGAATTTGATGAAACTCATCTCACTGCTGTTGGAGTTTTCCTATCCAAAATATTGACATTTCCTTTCATGTATCTTATGTAAGGCGGGGATATCAAGTAGTGAGCTATACTCACAGTATTTCTATTTTTTTTTTTTTGTGTGTTTTTACGAACAAAATATTTATGCAGGTTGTCGATTTTCCCCTCCTTCGAATATCCCTTTGGTATTTCTTGACATTACTTATATATAATTGAGAGAGACCTGATGTTGTCCCTTCAAATTTCACTCCATCTGATTTGTAATTTTCAGCGTGATCATCATGCAAGATGAAAATCGTATTGCAATCAACTTTCGGGAGTGATGATTAAAATAAAAATCGGGAAGATTTAGAGAATATTGAAAATGAAACAATTTTCTTAATCAGTTACCTCTATATATATTAAAGCATAAAATTATCCACCAAAATAATTATGATACTGTTCTAGAAATCGTGATCCCTAATAGCAATATCATTGGGAGAAGCTCCTTCCCCTTCTCGCACAAAAAAGTTTTGCCTTGAACATAATGTTTTCTGTATTTTTTTAATGAAATTCTTAAAAGGGAAATACTTGATTTTTGTCGAGAGTCTAGAAAAAAATATATGAAGACTTATTGTGGAGAATGTCTTTTTCATACCATTAGGTGAAGTATCATTACACACTTTTAATTAAGCATTTAAAATGTTTATTATAAATCAGAGTGCGAGTTTTCAACAGCTAGAATTGATTTCTTGTTTTTTGTTCTATGTTAGTGAAGATATATATACCCTGCTAAAAAACGGGGGTCTTATTAACTTATGTTCTCGATTAGGGTGAAATTTATAATTCAATTAAACCGGATCACTGATTTTGTACATTGAAAAACAGCAAAACTGATCAGTATCGTCTTACTTGCTATGGGAAATGCTATTTATTTAAATATATTTATTTAAATGGTATACAGAATGTAGAAATAGTATGGTACCGACAGTCGTATTCAGAACAAATACTTCTTGTTTTCCTTGTTCTGTATGTATTATATATACAATGGATAAGCGTTGGTTCTTGAAAAAGAAACCATGAGCCCGGAGGGCGAATGGTTTGCTTTTCATGAATCAACGGTTATCCATTGTGTCTCTAGCTTAAACTATTGTCCTGATGTCTTTTCAAAATTAAAACTTTTCTTAATTAGTAAGAAAGGTTTAAGTAACCATGTTATCATGTTAAACGATGCATTAATAAATCATATATACTTAACTTAAAACTATCGCGTAGTGATAAAGTCTTGAATTTAAAAAGCAAACAAACAAACAAAAAATAAAAATAAAAGTAAATAGATTTAAAAAGAATAACTTTTTTAAATCAGACTATCATAAACATCAAAATAACAATGTTCTAACTTTCTATTGAATTATAAGAAATTGTCGATAATAATCAAATAAAAAAAATAATGATCTTTTCTTATTACTAAATTATATCAATGATAACACAAATATTTAGAAAAAAAGGGAACTCCGAAACAGAGATTCGAACTATGTCTACATGTGTTACTCTCAACTCATCCTAACCTTGCGGCTAGCAACTTACACTATACAAACGTCGTTCTTAAATATATAAAGGCGAAAGCCCTATGTATATATTGTACCGTATCATATTGATATATGTAAAAACGACATTTGGATCACCCGATTGGTAGACCAGAGGTTTCGTCGATGTGTTCTTGAACTATAACACATAATTTACTTCAAGGAGGAGTTCGAACCCCAGTCACGGCAAATAAAAATTTGCAAAAGTCAAAGGTACAGTTTTAAACTAATATCAGCTTTGAACATAAATCAGTAAATTAATTAGCCAATCCAAACTTTATGAAATTAAGTACACAAAGGGAACAATTGAATATAATTTGATGACTTCATTTCAGTGACGGATTAAAGAAGCGTTGATTCTAGAAAAAGTAACCACGGTAAATCAATAGGCCATAGCCACAGCAGTGGTTTAATAATGAAGATGTGTACCCGGTTAAAACAGGGACAGTATGCGAAAAAATAGTTACATCATATAGGCCTATCATTATTGACAAAATATTAATTTTGTATTTTTCAGAAATGTACAAGAACACACAGAGAAATACTGAAATCAGTTGAGTAATGGTTTAATTTATCACTTACAGACTTGTCTGACATGATTATTCATTGATTTGTCACAAAAATTACCAGTATTTAACAAAATTCAAAAATAATAGAATTACTATTACGTATACAGCATAGTATAAATTTACTATATCTAATATTAGTATGATTTGATTGTTATTTTGAAACTCCTGGGACGGTGCCTCTGCATGGTGGACCCTAGGTCCCCGAGGGTATTCGCCAACCCAGTCGTCAGACTTGTCTGACATGCTTATTCATTGATTTGTTACAGAAATTACCAGTAGTTAACAAAATTCAAAAATAATAGAATTACTAAGGGTTCATTCCTTGTATTACACATGGTAGATCTCCTTAGCTGAAATTTGGCTTCCTAATTCGGTATTTTTGGTTATGAGTACTTCTTGTTTTATGTAAGTTTGAATTTTGGTCTTCCAAATGTTTCGGTTTTAATGCTGCTGATGTGAGGTAACTCCTTGAAATGCGTCGTATACAGCATAGTATAAATTTACTATATCTAAAATTAGTATGATTGGATTGTTATTTTGAAACTCCTGGGACGGTGCCTCTGCATGGTGGACCCTAGGTCCCCGAGGGTATTCGCCAACCCAGTCGTCAGACTTGTCTGACATGATTATTCATTGATTTGTTACAGAAATTACCAGTATTTAACAAAATTCAAAAATAATAGAATTACTAAGGGTTCATTCCTTGTATTACACATGGTAGATCTCCTTAGCTGAAATTTGGCTTCCTAATTCGGTATTTTTGGTTATGAGTACTTCTTGTTTAATGTAAGTTTGGTTTTTGGTCTTCCAAATGTTTCGGTTTAAATGCTGTAACTCCTTGAAATGCGTCGTATACAGCATGGTATAAATTTACTATATCTAATATTAGTATCTTTGGATTGTTATTTACAGAAACAGTACAATCAAAACTAAATGCCACAGGACAAGTTTAATTTTGCAGTCCCGTCCTAAGCCATTTTAAACCACCACGACAAAAAAAAATAAAAAATTGTTTTCCACATCTTTTTTTTCAAAACAAAGGGTGTTGCAGTTACGTATTATATTACATAAAGCTTATAGTTTGTATTTTTATTTATTTTAATTGTATTTATTATTCTCCAATATATGTATTCCCCACCTGAATTTTCTCGGTTCATTTATTCCATAGCTGATTTTGTTTCACGTTTAGAATATTTTTCTTAACACAAAAATCCAGCTCTGTATTGATTATTATATGTATTACACCTCAACCCACTTTTAATGTATGAAAATTCATTGCGCAATGTAACTGCCCATAATCTATCTCTTGTTTGGAGCAAGGAGATATGAGTATTTTCTGGAAAAAAAAAATATGATTTCAGATTCTAAAGTAAAGTAAAAAAATTGTTTGATCTTAGTTATATTCGAAAAAAATACTTTGTTTTCACGACAAAGAAATTTAAAGTCTTTAGGAATAACCAATAAAGATAAAAACATCATTATATACAAAACGTTGACTTTTTTTAGCTTTATTGTGAGAAAGTTAAAATCTATTTCTCTAATTTATTTCTCGACTTTAAGATTCTTGTCTTTCTTGGGAAGATATATTACACGTATGTGCTACATTCAAAGACCATTCCTCTACTGTTCGGTCTCTACTGGCCAAATTGTTTCACATAATTTTAAATATATACTCTTCAAAAAGGAAATGCATAGTACATGTTCATTTGCATGGAAAGTTCATTGCACGTTCAAAGTTCAAGGACACTACAGTTCAATACCTCGTATGTCCACCATAAGCATCAATAACAGCAGGACAGAGCTGCCGCCTTGAAGAAATCAAATTCCGAATCACCTCCTGCGGGATGTTGTTCCATTCATCATGTAACGCATGAACAGTTGTTGTAATGATTGAGGCTGTGGTTGCCGTTTTGGGACACGTTCCGAAGATGCTCAACGTGATTTGGACGGCAGACGATTTTTGGAAGAGTGTTTAACTGTGCATGTACAATGTACAATGTTTAATTGTGCATGCCCAGTTCTAAAATATCATGCAACGAAACAAACCTCCTCCATCCCAGTGCTCCATAATAAAATATGCTATTTAAACAATTCCAAAAATAACTTATTTATTGTCATTTTCGTTCTGACATTAAGAACTGTGCTAAATTAGAAACTTATTGCATCCAAGGGGAATCTGATGTGATGGTGACGGCATATGTGATTGTGTTTATTTGTTGGTGTGAAAAATCCGGAAAACTGATCAGTACAATATAGGTGCTCGGTAATGAAATTGTAGACATTTAAACACAAAAGAATAACATTCCTGTGCAGTATTCTTTTACACTGAAACCTTCTCTGTTCATACAAACAGTATTTAAGATGAAACAATATTTAAAATGAACTAAAAGTTTATATTGTCGTAATTGTAAGGGTTGGGTTTCCATTTGGATTTTTTCTCATAACATTTTAACAACATTTAAAAATAAAAAATAGAATGGTGTGAGGACACAAATGCCCTCAGTCAATCTGGCTGTATGAGTTTCACAAAATTTGGATTAGGAAAAACTTTAGAGTCCGGGAACGAAAAAAAATTCAATTTTCCAAGTTATAAAGGGGGACATCTCTAGAACGGTAAATGACTTACTGCCAAAATTCGATCTCTGTCCGCGTGTTGTGGTTCTTAGCATTGTATATGAGTTTCATAAAATTTGGGTGATGCAAACTCAAGTTAGAGTGCAGAAACGAAAAAATTGCAATATTCCAAGCTAAAAATGGGCATAACTCTAGAACGTAAATGACCCACTGTCCAAATTCGAACTCTGTCTGCTAGGTTGGGTCTTAGCATGGTATATGAGTTTCATAAAATGTGGATGAGGCAACCTAAAGTTAGAGTGCGGAAACCAAAATCGGACGGACGGTCAATGGTAACACTTAATGCCCCAGCGGCGGGGGCATAAAAAAAACAAAAATTAACACGTCCAATCAAATTTTAATTATTTTAATTCGATTTTCATCTTAAAAACTTTATTTTTTATTTAAATTGGGAATACGTCTGGTAGCACATGTAGTAGAGAAAGCAAAATGACCCGTCAAATGGAAATGTTGACATTGGAGACATGGAGGATTGTTCAGACAAATTTATAGCTACAATGTTAATTTGGGTGAATTTACAGTCTTCATCAGGTTCCGTGAATAATTTTTAAATTTTCAAGCAATTTTTTAAATAATATCAAAGAATTGCATATTACGCTAGATTAAAAAACCTGCATGATAATCGACTATCCAAAAGTATCCTAAATGGAATTTCAACTTTAAAATGTAAGTAATGGAAATATATAGAAAATGTCGAAATTATCCTTCAGTCTGCAGGCCTTGACCATTATGTAAATGGACACATAAACGTAAATATCTTTAATAAGCTTTATGGTGATGAAACGACAAACATACAACTATCCAATACTTCAGAAAAGAGTAGTTTAAACCTGTACCAATCATTTGTGGTTGCTTAAAGCATTGTTCATTACTGAGAATTGATTGCCTATTGGTAATCTTTACATTCAATTTCCAGAATACTTGAAATGTCTGTACGTTTTATACCAATATATATTTACTTAATTTTAAACGGAAATTATTTATGAATGAGAATTGCATGTTTTGGTTTTTTTTCATACAAAACTGTATTTAACCTGTGCTACTTCTTTAACAGATCATTATGGAAATCAAGCAAAGTTGATGACGACACTGAGTATTTCGATTACAGTGATATCCCTGCTTGTGATTTTGATAATAAGTACAGGAAAATGGTACTTTAAGATTTTTTACATTTAATTTTTAATAATTCCACAAAATTGTCGGCTGTCATAATCTTCTTTCCTCGAAAATCGATCGTTTTGTTATCTTGGACTTGGATTATTCTCCAGCCTTTCTTTTTGACATTTTGTTGCAGTATATATGCCTATTAAGGGTCCCTTTTATACATTTTCGTTCCTATCATAATTTTATCCTTGTAATTCGAAATAAGAACAGACAACAGAAATGCCCAACTATCACCCCGTGACAACGATAGGCGGGACAATGATTACTGCAGTTACTACAAGCCGATTCACGATTACTGCCATGATTGCTTTTGTTTATGTATAATTAAGGATTTTTTTGAAGACCAACCATATTCCGAGAACCAAAAACTCAGTAATGAGATTATCAATTTTTTTTCAAAATCGGTCAAGAGACGTAACTCTAGGCATTGTACTGTTGAAATCACGACGTGATAGACAAATGTCACAAATGAGACTAGATATCTTCATTTATACATTTGATTGTATCAGATTTCATTCTTAGTAAAGCAAAAACAATTTTGAAAACTCAAATCCTAACAAACGATTTTTCATCATCATTTTTTTTTTTTTTTTTTTTTTTTTTAGCTCACCTGGTACTCTTTCAGAATTGTGTCCGATGTCTCCGCCACAGCCGAACATAGTTTATTTATAGGACCCTATGGGGAAATTAATAAAGAAGTTTAGTTCCAATTGGCTTAATGGTTTCAGACAAGACGATTTTTAAATGAATTTTATAGGATCTTTTGTTAAACTAAGTTCGTCTGTGTCGGGTATCTTGATTGACAGTACGGGTTATCGGACACAATTCTGAAAGAGGAACATGTAACAACCATTGCTGCCAAGTTTAGTTCCAATTTGCTCGGTTGTTTCAGACAAGAAGATTTTAAAATGAATTTTTCCATAGGGTCCTACCTTAAACTAAGTTCGGCTGTGGCAATAACCCGACAAAGGGTTGACCGATTCGTCTGAAAATTTTATGGCAGGTAGATGTTGACCTGATTAATATTTAATCCTGGTCAGTTTTGCTCTAAACGCTTTACTTTTTGAGATATAATACACAATCTACAGTTTACCCCTATGTTATATTTTATATTATAGCCATGTCCTGCCGAACAACCGAACATAGTTAAACATAGGACCCTATGGGAAAATTCATTTTAAAAAAATTCTTGTCTGAAACTACAGAAGCAGTTGGAACCATACCTAGCAGAAATTGTCCTTAAATGGTCGTATTTCAGAATTGTGTCCGATGGCCCAGGCGATCAACCAAGATGGTCACCACAGCCGAACTTAGTTTAACATAGGACCCTATGGGAAAATTCATTAAACAATCTTCTTGTCTTAAACCATTGAGTCAATTTGAATCAAACTTGGCAGAAATGGTCCTTTGGTGGTCCTCTTTCAGAAATTTGTCAGATGGCTCGGACTGTCAACAAAGATGGCAAGCATAGCCGAACTTAATGTAACATAGGACCCTGAAAGCACTCAGCCAATTGGAACCAGACTTTGCAGTCATGGTTATTAGATTGTATTTTTTCAGAATTATGTCCAATAATACAGACGTCTGTTTCTTAGGAGCTTTTATGGCTGTTGTTTGGCAAATTGAATCCAGGTGAGCGATACAGGCTCCTGGGAGACTCTAGTTTCAAATTTCATCCAAGCACCTCCACCCATAAAAATCAAATGGTTGCTCCCTAAGTGTTGTCATTTATTGCTGTAACTTTCAGCGTGACAAGTACAGTGTTATAGTGTTGTTGAAAAACAACAGGGGTATTAACAACGTCACATTATTATAGCTTTCAATTGGACAACAGACATTTTTCTGCTTCACTGAGATACACACTTAGATATAAGTATAACCAAAATCTATATCAACAACGAAAATGAATTTTATAGGGTCTTTTGTTAAACTAAGTTCGTCTGTGTCGGGTATCTTGATTGACAGTACGGGTTATCGGACACAATTCTGAAAGAGGAACATGTAACAACCATTGTTGCCAAGTTTAGTTCCAATTTGCTCGGTTGTTTCAGACAAGAAGATTTTTAAATGAATTTTTCCATAGGGTCCTACCTTAAACTAATTTCGGCTGTGGCAATAATCCGACAAAGGGTTGACCGATTCGTCTGAAAATTTTATGGCAGGTAGATGTTGACCTGATTAATATTTAATCCTGGTCAGTTTTGCTCTAAACGCTTTACTTTTTGAGATATAATACACAATCTACAGTTTACCCCTATGTTATATTTTATATTATAGCCATGTCCTGTCGAACAACCGAACATAGTTAAACATAGGACCCTATGGGAAAATTCATTTAAAAAAAATTCTTGTCTGAAACTACAGAAGCAGTTGGAACCATACCTAGCAGAAATTGTCCTTAAATGGTCGTATTTCAGAATTGTGTCCGATGGCCCAGGCGATCAACCAAGATGGTCACCACAGCCGAACTTAGTTTAACATAGGACCCTATGGGAAAATTCATTAAACAATCTTCTTGTCTTAAACCATTGAGTCAATTTGAATCAAACTTGGCAGAAATGGTCCTTTGGTGGTCCTCTTTCAGAAATTTGTCAGATGGCTCGGACTGTCAACAAAGATGGCAAGCATAGCCGAACTTAATGTAACATAGGACCCTGAAAACACTCAGCCAATTGGAACCAGACTTTGCAGTCATGGTTATTAGATTGTATTTTTTCAGAATTATGTCCAATAATACAGACGTCTGTTTCTTAGGTGCTTTTATGGCTGTTGTTTGGCAAATTGAATCCAGGTGAGCGATACAGGCTCCTGGGAGACTCTAGTTTCAAATTTCACCCAAGCACCTCCACCCATAAAAATCAAATGGTTGCTCCCTAAGTGTTGTCATTTATTGCTGTAACTTCCAGCGTGACAAGTACAGAGTGTTATAGCAATTTTGAAAAACAACAGGGGTGTTAACAACGTCACATTATTATAGCTTTCAATTGGACAACAGACATTTTTCTGCTTCACTGAGATACACACTTAGATATAAGTATAACCAAAATCTATATCAACAACGAAAAATAACGACAAAGTTTGAATTAATTGCGCTGAGATTGGAGAACAAATGTGATTTCCTAGAATATCTTATACAGTGTATTTCACTTTATGAAAAAAAACTCCAACGTGTTGGCAGATAAACATATCATCTCTCAACTTTTCACGTTATTTTTTTTTCAATTTATCTGTGATATATAAAGAATAATTAACCATGGGATTCGAATACAAAAAGTCTTCAAGTGACCGAGTAACACTAAAATTCACTCGTCAGTAAATCACCGAGTTGGTTGGTCGCTTGTCCAAACTTAATAATTGCTACGGTGTGAGTATATCATGATTGGTGATAAACTATTCATTCTCTCATTTTATTTAGTTACAGCAAATTCAGACAAGCTAAAAAGAGTGTACTTCATGCTATGACTAAAAGTAAGTGTATTTTTCAAACGGACGAAGTCTACAACTGTCAAAACTGTCATTTATTTGTAAATGATATAATAATTACAATAATCTTACATTAAGGAGTGATCGTTTATACATTGAAATTCCCAAATCAACAAACTCATAAATATTCATATTGCAAATCAAGGTGATTGAAATCAAGATAAAACGAAACAACTAAGATATCAGAAACTTAAAAAGAGGAAATGCACAATTGGAAAAAAAAATACAAATTCTGTTTTTTGTTCTTGTTCTTGTCTTACTATAAGTCTGTTCTGTTTGCTGTAGCTTGTTGTGTTACAATTCTCACGGATTATGTTGTATTTGGAGATTGTCTTCTAGATTTACCAACTATTTTATATTTTCGAAGAAATGTGCACCGATAGATTTATATATACAGTATATAATCCACTGTTAAAGTTTACACTTGTATTTGGAATATTGAAATCTGAAATAATAAATGCGACTGTTTGTGTTCCCTTAATTTAGTGTCAGTTACTTTCGATAAAATTGTTCGGTATAAATAGATGGTAAATTAAACTAGAGGTAGGGGCTGTCGGAACGACAGCTTGCCCGCACCCCACAAATTTTTTTGTAAACAAACATTCTTAACATTTTCAGTTTCCATTGCATTACAGTTTGCATCTGGAACAAATACCCTTTGCAGAGATATATCACAACCCACTTTTACTGTAATCTAAGTTTTTGGCCTCTTTTCCCTTTTTGGCCCTTTAAATCTTTAAATCCTCAAAATGCAAAATAGAAGCATGCTTAGCATTACAGTTTGCATCTGTAACAAATAACCTTTTCACAAATATATCACAACCGACTTTTACTATAATTTAACTATTTGAACCCTTTTAGGGACCTATAGCCCCTTAAACTGAAATTCACAAATTTCTTCAATTTTTTTTCTTGAGATAAAATTTTAGTAATTATGGTCTTTTTCTGTTTATGGCATTTTTGGTCCCTCCCATCCCCTTTTAAACAAATTGGAATTCCAAAACCTTATTGCGCATCTACAGTTGGTAAGCAACAATATGACAACAATAAAAATGATTTAAATTTAAAAATGAAATAGGAGTTCGCGTCAGAAGGCTCTTTGTCTATTTTGGCCCTTTTTGGTCTCTCCCAGGCCCCATTTTAGAAATTTGGAATTCCAAAACCTTTTGCGCATCTGCAGTTAGCAAGCAACAATATGACATAGTTATCCCCACACTTCGGAGACTTCTGTCTGTCCGTCTGTCCGTCCGTCACACTTTCTTGTGACTTAAACTCCTCGTTCATTTTTAACTTCATGCATTTAATTTCTATACAGTTTTGTCACATACTGTATGTAGATGCGCAATAAGGTTTTAGAATTTTCATTTTCAAAAATTCGGGCCCACTGGGGTCGAAATTTGAAAATTACGAATTTAAGCTTGTGACCTAAACTCCTTTTATTTTTCATTTTATGCATTTAATTTCTATACAGTATTATTAAAAACTGTATGTAGATGTGCAATAAGGCTTTAGAATTTTGATTTTCAAAAATTGGGGCCCACAGGGGTCGATTTTCGAAAAAGATGAATTTAAGTTTATGACCTTAACTCCTCTTTCATTTTTGATTTCATGCATTTGATTTATTTACAGTATTGTCACATACTGTATTTAGATGCGCAATAAGGTTATAGAATATTGATTTTCAAAAATTGGGGCCCACAGGTGTAAAATTTCGAAACTTAGTAATTGAAGCTTGTGACATAAACTCCTCTTTCATTTTTGACTTCATGCATTTAATTTATATACAGTTTTATCACCTACTGTATCTAGATGCGCAATAAGGTTTTAGAATTTTGATTGACAAAAATTGGGGCCCACGGGGGTCGAATTTCTTTAATTGGCAATTTAAGCTTGTGGCCTTAACTCCTTGTTCATTTTTCATTTTATACATTTGATTTCTATACAGTATTGTCACATACTATATGTAGATGTTCAATAAATTTTTAGAATTTTGATTTTCAGAACTCGGGGCCCACAGGTGTTGAATTTTGAAAATTGGGAATTTAAGCTATGGACCGAAACTCCTCTTTCATTTTTCATTTTATGTATTTAATTTCACCCCTTTTAATAAATTTGGAATTCCAAAACCTTATTGCGCATCTAAAGTTGGTCAGCAACAATAAAAATGGTTTAAATTCAAAAATGAAAGAGTTCACGTCACAAGGCTCTTTGTATAATTTGGCCCTTTTTGGCTCCCCAGGCCCTCTTTTAAAAATTTGGAATTCCAAAACCTTATTGCGCTTCTACAATTAGAAAGCAACAATATTGCACAAAAACAATTGGTAAAAATTCAAAAGTGAAGGAGGAGTTGCGTCACAAGAAAGTGTGACGGACGGACAGACGGACGGACGACCGCAACGATAATATACCCGAACTTTCATTCGAAAGTGCGGGTATAAAAATATCACTCAGGTACTAAGGTTTTTTAAGTAGCATATGATTTAGTAATAAACAGCGAAATCAGGTAAAAAGTTTTCAAGGAGATTCATGCACATGGCTTTTTTAAGTCGCATATGTTTTAGTAATAAAAAAGCGATATCAGTTTTATCGACGGTAACAGTAAAAAAGAGGCTCTCAAGAGCCTAAATCGCTCGCCTGAATTTAAATTGTCCATCTTGAGCAGGACTAAAATCTAAGTGTAGCAGTCAATTTGGCTGGTTTCCTAATAGGTCCCTACGTTAAACTAAATTTGGCTGTGGTGGCCATCTTGACTGACTGTCGGTCATCGGACATAATTCTTAAAGAGAACAACATAGGGACCAATTTAAGTCAGGTTTAAATTAGTCAAGTGGTTTCAGACAAGAAGATTTTTAAATGAAATTTCCCATAGGGTTCTGTGTTAAACTAAGTTCGCATGTGGCAGTAATCTTGGTTCACTGTCCAAGTCATCGGACACAATTCTGAAAGAGGGTCATATAAGGACCATTGGTGTTAAGTGTGGTTGTAATTGCCCGTTTAATTTCACATAGGTCCTATGTTAAACTTAGTTCGGCTGTGGCAGCCATCTTGGTTATAATCTGGGTATTCGGACATAATTCTGAAAGAGTACCATATAAGGACCATTGCTGCCAAGTCTAGTTCAAATTAGTCATGCAAGTGGTTTCTGACAAGAAGATTTTTCAATGAATTTCCCCATGGGGCCCTATGTTAAACTAAGGTCTTGGTTGACAATCCAGGTCATCGGACTCAAATCTGAAAGAGGACCATCTAAGAACCATTGCTACCAAGTCTAATTCTAATTGGCTCAGTGGTTTCAGACAAGAAGATTTTTAAATGAATTTTCCCGTAAGGCCCTATGCTAAACCAAGTTCAGCTGTAGCGGCTATCTTGGTTGACAGTCGGGGTCATCGGACACTTCTGAAAGAGGACCATCTAAGGATCATGGCCGACAAGCCTGGTTCCGATTAATCAAGTGGTTCAGACAAGAATATTTTTCAATGAATTTTCCCATGTGGCCCTATGTTAAACTACTTTCGTCTGTGGCGGTCAGTTTGGTTGATAGTCCGGGTCATCGGCCACAATTCTGAAAGAGGACCATTTAAGGACAATTGCTACCAAGTCTAGTTCTAATTGGCTCAGTGGTTTCAGACAGGATTTTTAAATGAATTTTCGATAGGGATCTATGTTAAACTGAGTTTGGCTTTGGTGGCCATCTTGGTTAACAGTCCACGTCATCGGACACAATTCTGAAAGGGAACCTCCGAAGGACCATTACCTACCGGTCTGGTTCCAATTGGCCCTGTGATTCATAGAAAATGTTTTAAATTCTGCCCCTTTTTTCTATTTTTAGTAACAGCAGCCATGTCTGTCATAAGTTGGGCATGCTGGACATTTTTAGAAGGGGGCCCCCATGGACCATTCCAATAAACTTTAGTCCCAATTGGCCCTTAAAAGAACTGCTACGCCTGACGACGGACGACGGACGCCAAGTGATGGCAATAGCTCATATGGCCTTATAGGCGAGGTGAGCTAAAAAGAGCTCAAAATACAAACTTGATAAAACAGACATTCAGGATATTGAGTGGACGATACATCATTAAGATGGTCAAAGTTTACTCGTTTTCAATGCAAAATAGCTGCTGGTCGAATACAGCCGCTTATTAAACAACAATGTCAGAAATAACAGTTCCATTTAAGGCTAAATCGTATCTTGTATTTTTTGCAGATCAGTATAAATTTTAAATCTTCCAACAACTGGAAAATTTAAGCAATTACAAAGAAAACATCGTATTTGTAAGACAATTGCATTTGTTAACGGGGACAATTGCTTTTCTTTAAACAATATTTTTATTTTTGGAAAAAAATCAAGTAATTGTGAAAGTCGTATAACCATGAGTTAGGTTTTGTCCGTTAGTGCAAAGTACACATGTTCTGACATGTACACACTACACTGTGGCAACAAGTGCATTCCCACCAAGAAAGGGAAAATTAAAATTGTACCTTTTATCTTAAACCTCAGTATATATTTTCCAATTGTCCATATCTATGGTATAATATGCAAAAGGGCAGCTTTTGATGCTCATTCTTTAGCTCTGTCAGATGAAAATGAAATCCAAGTAATACATAATACTACCAAAATGATAAAAGTGTCTCTCATGGGAAGGGAATAAATAGTCTATTCTGTTTGGTTATTTTATGACCAATAGAAAAAGATCTGGATACAAATAATGTAACAGCCGTTTATTTGAAAAATATTCTAACCTTTCCAAATTTACCTGTTCTGACCCTTCCTCACGGAATGAAATGTTCCTTCTGTAAGTCTAATATTAATTACCATCGAATCTACACTCTCTACTGGTGGACCTCAAGTGCCCGAGGCTAGCACCAGCTCTGTTCCCAGTGTTTCGATTCTTTTGTGATATTGATACTTAAAATTTATTAAAATTTTAACGTCTGTGAAAACTAAGGATTATATCCTTCGTTCGAAGCTCTGTCCTCAGATGGTTTTGGCTTTACCCTTTTTTCGGTCATTTTGTCATCTGAATATGCTGTTCAACGTTTGGGTTATTTTATTATTTTATTCCTTGAGCACAACTGGTGAGTTGTAAATCGACGATATGTGAACATGTTCTGCATCCAGATTGTTATCATACCGGATAATTTGCTTACAAACTTAATATACACCTTTGTTTCTTTAATCAAGATTTTTAAAAAAAAAAAGGTCAATACAAACATATTGTTAAATATGAAAAATGCCAATATCATTATGATGATATTACATTTATGCATGTTTATTAAAGAAGGCAAGCATAAGCACTGTGAAAGGAACGCCAACATCTATGGTTCATACTGTAGTAAATCGACGACAAATAATAGAGAAGAGTATGATTTTGATAGTGATGAATTTGAAGAGGAAGACGCATACTCTGAAATCCGCACCTCACAAATGGTCTCGATGACAACCTTTCCTGTTAAATCAGAGACCATGGATCAATACGATAAGTATTCGCTGTATAACACAGATGAATACAACCACCTCAACCAAATGGGAATAAAACGTATTCCTGGCCAGCAGCAAAGCAAATTATATAAGTATGCAAAGAAGAATGATGCGAGACGCCTTCTTACTTTCGAAGATGAGTACATTTGACTTGAATGCAATGAAGTTGCTTCGAGACAAAAGACTTTTATTTATTCAAAGTGTTTCCTTTTTGTGAATATTTGAATGCAAAATTACTTATTATATTTTTATTTTTGTTTTTTGCTAACATAGTCCAAAGGACCAATTGAGCTACTAAACATTCCTTAAAACATCTCACCTGAAACCACTGGCCAAATCTGGACAAATTGAAACCAAAATATAGTGGAATGGTCCTTGGTTGTTCTTGCCAATGTTAATTAAAATTAAAAAATCAACACAAAATATTTCAAAATCTTCTCTTCTGGAAATACTGGGCCAATTTTAGACTAAACTTTGGTGGTCTTCTTTCAAACTATAATCCGACGACCGGCAATCCCAACTAATACAGCCAGCAAAACCAAACATAGTGTAATATAGGACCTTTTGGTAATATTTATTGAAAGATCTTCTTGTCTGAAACCACTCAGCTAATTGGAACCAATGTTGGCAACAGTAGCCAACAAGGTGGTCCTGTTTGAAAATTATATTCATGATTCTGACTGACATTTACGTTGGCTGCCTTAGCCTATACATGTATTAGTTAACATAACATTGATAAACAGAACCCTATTGGAAAGATCTTCTCTGAAGCTTGGCAGTAATATTTCTTCGGTGGTTCTCTATCAGATTTGTGCTCGATGACCCGGACCACCAAAGCCAGACTTAGTTTCATAAATGACCCTATAAACAACAAACAAACAAACAAACAAACAAATATGTTATTGCCAATCAAAGGCGCCTGTGAAGGCAGAGCAATTAACAGAAATTTAAAACAATCGATTACATTGATTTGTATTGATTATGACAGCAATAGTGAAAAACAAATACAAGGTATACAAGAACATTTACTTAGAATCATCTTGTCTGTAATCACTTAGCTAGTTTGAATTAAACAATGCAGCAATGGTCCTTATATGGGCAAGTGAAATCAAGATTAGCTATACAGTTTTGTATAAACTTCACTTAACCTTTTTTGTAAAAAATAACATGTCACTTCATTGACAACTTTTAGAAAGTGAATAACATTCTTATTAACAGCCGTATTTTAAAAGATTCAATTTGTCACTTAAAAATTTCTGTATAGGTTTTTTTCCTTCGTTAAATTGTAACATTAAAATATCATTTCCCATGATAAAAAGGGATAGTATTTTGTCTAATCATTGTGTTGCCAAATAAAATTGAAAACAAGGAAGGAAGTGATTACGAAATTGGCATGAAAAGTCCCATTTTACATATTGATGACCAATTAAATCAAGCATTTATTCGATCATTTTGAGGATATTTTTCAGAAATCACGTATTAAAAACAATTTTTATATTCACCAACTAGTATATTTTCTGTGAATGTATAAACTTTGCACTATATTTCCAGGAAAAAAGAGTTTTATAAATTACAAATAATATTTTTTTAAATATTTTTATCATGACATTTTACTATTCAAATTTAAAATGTGACAGATAGAAACGAGTTTCATTTTTGTACGTTCAGGGGGTATAGAAATAATTTCGGAAAATCCATAGTAGATTAATTTACAGATTTCCATTTTATAAAAACACAGAAAATTCAATATCTATGAGTTAACAAATGTAAATATTTAATAAATTGATGTCTTTCTTAAAGAAGATGTTGTATCTTATTTAGTACAAACATTAAATGGTGTAGACTAAGCATCACTGAGAAAATATCCTTTCGTAAAATATGTAAGCATCGCATAGATTTTCTGAATAGTCCCACCCCGGAAATCGGAAAATTGAAACAAAAAGTCAATAGTCCTATATATTTACAGTTAAGAGCACAATAATTAATGTTTAATCAGAGTATGACAGTATTATCTACAAAAAAAACCCAGAAATATCTGATACACAAATATATATTTCGCAAAGCGATAGCACTGATGTAGGATCTCAGTGATCCGAAAATTCTGCTAAGTTTGAATTATTTTGATAATTCATAATTTAATTTGTTTTATTTTGATGTTGTTTGGCAACTTTTTAGACGTTTATTTATTTTTTAGTTTGCATTGTATCGTTAATTTATTATCGGTCCAAACATCTAGTAAGTTCGAACGTTGGTTATTACTTTAGACGTATATATATATATATAAACGTCTAAAAAGTTGCAAAACAACATCAAAATGAAATATTTCGTTGATTTTGGACTCATCAGTTTTGCTCAAAATATCAAAAGCTAAAGACATTATCCAAAACGATGAAGAACAAATTTTAAAAAAGCGAAATGTTCAAAAGGGTGAAGCCAAAACCATCCCAGGACAGAAGATAGCCATTCTTTCATCTTGTGTTTATTTGTTTGATTATTTATTTGTTTATTTATTCATTTATTTTCTTTTTTTATCTAATCATTAGTTTCTCATAAATGTTTGAAAAATGCTCTTTCTTGGTTTTTTTTAACACCGGACACATACGTCTTTTATTTCAAATTGCCACTTATTAATTATGAAACTTATAAACACAAAAAGACTGTAGCAAATGAAACCTTGAAAGTTTGGAAATGCAAGATTTTAAATAAATAGAGGCGGTTGGGAACGACACACAACTCAGCACTTTCCATATGTTACATCCGTGTCAAATACTGCAGTACTTCCACAACCATGCAACACCAAAAGTAAGACTTAGTTTAACAAGGGACCCTATAAGAAAATTCACTTAGAATTTTCTGGTCTGAAATCACTTAGCTAGTTTGAATTAAACAATGCAGCAATGGTCCTTATATGAGCAAGCGAAATTAGATTAGCGATACAGTTTTATGAATACTCTTGATTTTATTTTAATTTCGCGTTACCTTTTTCATAAATAATTATTAACACGTTACTTCAACGTGTAATTTAAGACTGAAAACTTTCTGTATATATTTTTTTTCTTGGTAAAATTGTAAAATTAACAATATCAATCTCCATAGTATTGTGTTACCAAAGATAAATTTGAAAACAAGGAAGAATGTCCCCATTTCACATGATGACCAATTTATTCAAGAATTTATTCAAAATAGATAGTGGCAGTTGGAAACGACAGACAACTCAGCACTTTCCATATGTTACATCCGTGTCAAATACTGCAGTACTTTCACAACCATGCATGTTTGTTTGATTAGGAATCTTTGAAACATTTTAGCGTATATTGTTTGATAAAAGTTTTGTACTAAATAACCACATAAAATACTAGAATACTGTGATGTGATCATCACAAAGGGCCCCGCTGCATATATATTGTTGTAGAGAACAGAAAAAATATTTCAAGTGACTGATTGGGCATTGTCAATATACAACTTCCACATAAACTTGGTTAAAATGGATAAAAAATGTAGTATCTAGAGCACTAACAAGAAATTGATAGGAAAAAACTACGTCAAGGGCAGTAACTCCTACATTATCAAATTTTCGAACTTGATCAAGGTATATACAACTTACATATAAATTTAGTTGAAATCCGTTGAGAAATGTAGAATTGATAGCGCTAACAACAAATACATTTTCGAAAACAGTCACATTTTGTTTGAAACTTTGCCATATGAACCGGAAAATAAAAGTGTAAATGAAATATTTTAAGAGTATTGTTCAGTGTTATATTGAAAATCGAAAGCAGAGGAAGTGAAAGTACTTTGACCATCGAAAATACAATTTAAAACATTTCCGTTTGACATTAAAACAGGGTGTATTAAATTGAACTTATTGGCATCAAACATTAGCTTTTAATACATGACCTTTTAAAGCAAACACGTGTCATTGGTTTTAAATCTATATATGGACATATACCATTTTGTATGCGAATATCAGACAAAACAGTTAGAAAAGTCTACATGACCGAATTTCAAAGGCACTTGCAAACTCATGAAAATGCTACACACAAAAAATACCACAAGGATACATGTGTAACTAAAATAATAAAAAAATATAATAGAACTAAACAGAATTAGAACAAGACAGCACTGAAACTAAAACAATAGCAATGTAAACTCCAACGAGATCGGGATTGACACAAGGGGATCCGAATGGATAAGCATGTTTTGCCGCGTTAACGGGGCCTTTCAAGTTGCCGGTGAAAAGTCAAGTCCAGTGATGCGTCAATTCCAGGAGGACGTGAATTCTGACGGACATATATGTAATATTTTTTGAACACTTGCCTGTTTTTTTTTCTCTACAACCACAACTATAATGTTCCAATAAATAAACTGATCACAATAATAGGTAGTAATAATAAAAATAAATTTAAGAACAAAATGCACATTTCTACAACTATGTTTCTCTGTGATGACAATACTTTTTTTTATTTTTTATTGTATATTTTTCAAAGTTAGCCTGTTAACAAATATCTCGGTAAGCCAGGCTATTACCGAGATTTACAACAGATATTCATGTTCTCAATACACAAGTCATTCCAACAAATACTAAGTTCAGATGGAAAAAAAATACATATATTGCAGTGAAAAAAATCTACATTTTATATATTTTCACAGAAAAACCATCTATATATAGTAAAAAATGAATTTTGGATTTGGCATATTTGATTTATACTTGGTAAAATTATATTATGAAAATTGATCAAAAGTTTTAGAAATGAAAGAAATCAAATCGGTCTTTTTGTTTTGTTTTTTGTTGCTTAAAACTAGTCTGAAATTTTCCCTTATTTCTGCCTGAAATAAACTTACTAATTTGTTTTGACAGACCATTTGTTTTTCATACTTAATTATATTTCTGAACTTCCATATTGCAAATTTTGCTGTAAAAATTATGGTGTTGCAAAAGGATAGAACTTCTTTTCTAGATATTTCATCTGAAAATCCTAATATCATTACTTTTCTATTTATAAGCACATTTTCTGTTTCTTCAAATTGGTGAAATAACAACTTAATATAATCAATAAATGTTGTTACAAATTCACAATCATAAAAAAGATGCTGTAATGTTTCATAGTAACTTTTACAGAACCAACATTTACCTGTTGATAAACCCATTCTATTTAATTTAATTTCAGTGTAAATTGCATTATGGATACATTTCCATTGAAAATCTTTAATCTTATTTTTAACCACTGTTTTATAAATATTCGACCACACATTTTCCCACAGAATATTTTGTTCTTCCAGTTCAGTTTCCCATTTAGTTTGTGATTTTGGTTCTGCTTTTGGATTTAGGACAATTTGTATGCTCTTTAATTTGAGCTCGTAAGGATTAATGATCTTATTTTTTCTATTTAATATTTCTAAACTGGAGTTTATGCTTATATCAAAATTTTGACTATCATTTATTACAACTTCGTTCTTCAAAATTTTCAAATAATCTTCAGGGATTGCCTTTTTTATTCGTAACAGTTCGGAGATCCAATTTCTTTTGTCTACTAATGAATTGTAAATTGTAATATCAGTTTTGAATTTTTTGTTATTTACGTCATAAATGTCATTTATTGTTTTAATATTACTTTTTGAAAAGGACTGGAGAAACAGGGGTTTCCTATTAAACTTAATGGTACTATTGCCAAACAAATTTTCTTTTAATATATCATCTTTGGTAGTTCTGGGGAAAGCAGAACGAAATTCGCTGAAGGCATATATACCATTACGATAAAAAAAAGTGGTATATTTTCTAAATTTAGTCCTTGGAAAACAGAACATTTACACAGAAAAAAATTATCGAAATATTTATCATCGTATGATTTTAAAAAGTATTTCCCCAATGCATTCCAACTTTGGACATCGGAGTGAATAATCTTATAGATCATTTTGATATATTTACTTTTTATGTATGAGTGGAGATTGATCATACCAAGCCCCCCTTCCTCTTTACTTCTTGTACATACATTTCTTTGTACCAAATCAGTTTTATTATCCCATACAAATGACCATATAATTTTATCTATTTCTTTTCAATATTTCTCTGGTATACCTCTCATTTCTACTTCAAACCCTATTTGTGATATAACCAAGCTTTTGATTATTAAGTTTTTCCCCTTATAGCTCAAATTTCGTGTTTTCCAAACTTGGAGACAGTTTTTTATTTTGTCAATTTTTTCTTTCCACAATTTGTCATCATCTATATTGTAACCATGCCAAATACCAAGTGTCTTAATACAATTGTTTTTAATCCATGATATCTTGTCAAATTTTGGTTTTCTGCGCTTCATATTACCTAGACATAAACCCTTTGTTTTGTCAAAATTAATTTTCGAACCAGAAGCCTGTTCATAAAGCGTTAATATTTCAAAAACTTTTCGAACTGAATTTTCATCTTTATTGAACAATTGGGTGTCGTCGTCAAACATATTGATTTTCGTTTCAATAACCTGATTGTTACCTGCAGGCAAAGAAAGTCCTTTAATTTCACTATTTGCTCTAATTGCGCATGCCATTGGTTCCGCTTGAAGAATATACAAGAGAGGCGCGATTGGGCAGCCTTGTCTCGTTGACCTTGACATTGAGAAATATCTAGATACGAACCCATTTTTTTTTATGCATGTTTTTGAAAATTTTAATAACATTTGTACCCACTCACAAAATTTTGATCCAAAATTAAAAGCTTTTAAACATTCATTTACCCAACCCCATTCCACTCTGTCAAAGGCTTTTTGTTGGTCAAGAAATATTATAATACCCTCGTCCTCCGTTTTCTCAAAATAATCAATAATATCTTGAATCATTCTGTTAGCTTCGTTTATATTTCGTCCTGGTACAAACCCTTTCTGATCCGGATGTATAAATTTTCCAATTATTAATTTTAAACGTTCCGCTACTATTTTTGAACATATTTTATAATCAGTATTTAGCAATGTTATTGGACGCCAGTTTTTAATATTCTCCCTTTCCCCATTTTTATATAAAAGTGATATCATTCCTTTATACTGCGAGTCGCATAAACAACTTTCTGCGAAAATTTCTTGAAAAAGTTCGAAAATTTCATCTTTTATCACCTCCCAGTATTTTTGATAAAATTCCGCAATGATTCCGTCCTCCCCTGGGGACTTCGATTTCTTTAATGATGACAATACTTAGAAAAACCTTCTAATGAGGTTTATACACACAAAAGCTTTTTTTTCATGGTTATCAATATCATTTCTATTTCACCCTCCCCCCTTTTTTTTCCTTTGAGAGGAAGGAGTTCTTAGATATATATAGTTTTGTTTTACTTGCTTTTAAATCCATAAATTGGAAATTTAATTTCAAACTACTGATGGATTCTGTAGAGGACTATGCCAGAAAATGGATCAAACGTGAACAAAAGATTCGCTTTCAGAGTTGGTTAAAGCTATGAGATCGTTGATTCAAGTCCGAATTGATAAACTTAGAAGGTCTATGGGTAAAAAAGGAACATCAATCTTCAGCAACCCTAATGCTACCAAGCCATTGTCCCCTATTCATGCCAAATATGTTGTTCCTGCAGACAAGGCCCCTAATAACATCGTTTTGTATGCAAAAGCTACTATATTCAATGCTTGATTAATGAACTAGGGATTGCTAGTTCACTATAAAGCTACTACACTTTCAAAGGAAGAAATAACCGACAATCATAGATCGTCATTTGGTATTTCCATTAAAGATGATGATTGTGATCATCCTACCTTGTACTAGATACCGAAGCTACATAAGTGTCCATACAAACAACGCTTTATAGCTGGATCTGCCAAGTCTTCCACCAAACCATTGTCTCAACTTCTATCTTCTATTTTAAGAGCTGTCAAAAGGGGCCTCCAAAGTTATTGTGGGACAAGCTATTCAAGAAGTAGTATCAATCAAATGTGGATATTAAAGAACTCCAAAGACTTAAAGGATATTTTACCATCTCGGTCCATTTCAGTCTGTAACAGCATAAAAACATTTGATTTCTCTACCCTCTTTACCACCATTCCTCATTCACAACTGAAGGAGAAGATGAAAGATCTAATCCATCGATGCTTTCAAAATAAAAATGGCAACAGCAGATACACATACCTTGTCATTGGTAGAGATAAATCATACTTTGTTAAAAAAAAATCTAACAAAAAATATACAGAGGAAGAAATTATCCTGATGATTGAATTTTTAATCGACAAAATATTTGTTCAATTTGGTGGACGTGTTTTCCAAGGAATTTGGCATTCCTATGGGTACGAATTGTGAGCCACTCCTGGCCAACTTGTTCCTTTACTCATATGAGGCAGACTTCCTTGACGGACTTCTTAAGGAAAAAACAGAAGAAGTTAGACCGTACCTTTAATTTCAGCTTCCACTACATAAATGATGTTTTTCCCTCAACAATTCACATTTTGGGAATTTCTTACATCTCAACCATCCCAGTGAGCTCTAAATTAAGGATTAAACAGACCCTGCCAAGTCTGCATCTTATCTTGACCTTCACCTCGAAATTGACCCCAGAGGAAGGTTGAATACAAAACTTTACGACAAACGGGATGACTTTGACTTTCCAATCGTCAACTCCCCATTTCTGAGCCGCAATATTCCAGAAGCGCCGGCGTATGTAGTATATATTTCACAACTCATACGTTCTTCCAGAACTTGTGACATATACATATACATTGATTTCCTGGACAGAGCCCGTCTCCTGACAGAAAAGTCGCTCAGACAGGGAATGTTGCTTCTAAGTTGGAGTCATCCTTATTAAAGTTTTATGGACGTCATCATGACTTGGTTGACAGGTATGAAAACGTTTCCCAAATGAAAATGGACCTGTTCCATTGATTTTATCCCTTCCTCATACCGGATTTCACATGGGCAGCATGGCGGGTGTCCTGCATGAAGCAGAGACTGCTTACTCTTCCGGAGCACCTGAGTCTACCCCGGGTGTTTTGATGGGGTCCATGTTGTTCATATGTTTCTAGTTTTTAATTGTAATGCATGTATTGTTTTGGTCTTGTCTTCGTTGTTCTCCGGAGTTTGTCGGTTGTAACGATTTTTCCCTCCTTGGAATATCCCTTTGGTATTTCTTGACTTTACTTATATGTAGACTGGACCCAAAAGATTAAAAGAAAAAAATAATATATATTAACAAATTTAAGTGGAAGTAAAATGTATATAGAACTAAAGTAAATCAAGTAGTTGTGCAATTTCTATAATTGTGTTAGGCTTAAATAACTTTGGAACATAAAGAGTTTGATAGGCCAACAGTAATATCTAAAAAAATACATAATGATAAACCCGTAATAGAATGTTAAAATAATTCCATTCAATTGATGCACATAGGTCGTAGAAATCATTTGCAATAGTAAGAGTGAATTACATGAACTGTAGCACTTAGGGAGCAACCATTAGATTTTTTTTTTGGGGGGGGGGGAGGGGCTAGGATCAAATGTTCGATCCCGCCTATTTTTTCGTCGAAATTTTGGTCTTATTTTCGGCCGCTTCTGTGGCCTAAATTTTTATTTTCATTTAATCCCATAATGTTCCTGAGTAACACAGGGCCTGCATTTTTTTTAACACCTAAAGTGATCCTGTCTTTTTAATTTTGCCAAATTCCTGGTCCTGCCTTCTTATTTCAAATTTCACTCTCTCCCCCCCCCCCCCCCCCACCCCATAAAAATCAAACGGTTGCTCTCTTAGTCATGGACTCAGGAGTCAAAATTTACCAGAAGCAAAATATTAATTAGTTAGCATGATCTGTTTAAATATATTTGGTAATTCATGATAACTTTTTTTACATGTATTACTTCAAGCTTTTGATCATTTTAGTACTCATAGGGGAAGCCGATTTACCCAGAGTATTTGAATTTTTTTTATTTGTCTTTTTTTTTAACCGCAAATCAAAATTGACAAAACCTGGTGAATTAAAATAGGAGACTCGAATACCAAACCACTAGTGAAATTCGAATTCAATCTCGTTGTTGACAGGCTAGTGATCATAAGTAGTTATGATAACTTACCTAATAGACGATCACTCATGAGATAACAGTATTGAATTGAAAATTTGCCGCCATCAATTGTGTATTTGATGGTTGCAAACTGATTTTACTAGCGACTTAGTGATGTCTTGCACGTGTCATCTCAGAGGCATCAATTGCAAACTTCCGTCATTTAATTAAAATCATAGTTACAAGCAGCGTTGAATAAGAATTTTATTTAGCCACCGAAATTCCTTTATGTTTCATTCGTTGTTATCTAAATCATAAATATAATCAACAGCGATTAAAAAACAAAACCGGAAACCTATACATGTATATGAAGAAATTTGATAAATATGAATTGCTAGTGGTCCAACAGCCTTGAAAGGAAAGGAACCACTTCTATTGTTCAGTATTTGTTTCATTCATAAATGTTAAATTTAAAATCTTTGACAGTTACCGATTTCCCTCGTAAACAAGGGTATATAATGCATTTGAATATTATCAAATAGAAATTATTTATTATATAATAAATATTTTTTCGAGTTTCTACCCGTAAAAGATGTGAATAAATGTAGTTTTGGTCAATTTTCAAACGTTTCATACCATTTGTTCACATGAAAGGAGATACTTGTACCCAATCATAGCAAAACATTGGTGTTCTTCGTGTTAAACCACTGTGTTAAAGAACTCAAATTATTAAACTGTCTCCAAAAACTATGTTTACATAAGTATGGTGTTTCGAAATAACAATCCAAAGATACTTATATTAGATATAGTTAATTTATACTATGCTGTATACGACGCATTTCAAGGAGTTACCTCTCATCAGCAGCATTAAAACCGAAACATTTGGAAGACCAAAAACCAAACATATATTAAACAAGAAGTACTCAACCAAAAATACCGAAATAGGAAGCCAAATTTCAGCTAAGGAGATCTACCATGTGCAATACAAGGAATGAACCCTTAGTATTTCTATTATTTTTGAATTTTGCTAAATACTGGTAATTTCTGTAACAAATCAATGAATAATCATGTCAGACAAGTCTGACGACTGGGTTGGCGAATACCCTCGGGGACCTAGGGTCCACCAGCAGAGGCATCATCCCAGGAGTTTCAAAATAACAATCCAAAGATTCGAAGTAAGATATTTGAAAGTAAAGTCAAAAAGTAACAAAGGGATATTCGAATGAGGGAACAATCGAAACAACTGCAGGGATCACCATGACCTATTGTAGCGTGGCGATGACAAACTCCGGAGAACAACGAAGACAATACCAAAACAATACAAGCACTACAATTAAAAACTAAAAACAGAAGAATAAAATGGACCCAAACAAAAAACCGGGGGTAGACTCAGGTACTCCGGAAGAGTAAGCAGTCTCTGCTTCCTGCAGGACACCCGCCATGTTGCCCATGTCAAATACGGTATGAGGAAGGGATAACATCAATGGAACAGGTCCATTTTCATTTGAGAAACGGGTTTTTCATACCTGTCAACCAAGTCATGATGACGTCCATAAAACTTTAATAAGGATGACTCCAACTTAGGAGCAACATACCCCTGTCTGAGCAACTTTTCTGTCGGGCTCTGCGCAGGAAGTCAAGGCTTTGCATAGCTTTTCGAAAATGGCCCAAGAAGTCAACCAAAATCAGAGGAAACCGGGGTTATACTCTTTTGAGGAAAGTTGCTCCATATTTTAATCCAGAAAAAACATTTGGATAAACATTCTGCATTTAAAGAAACTTTGAAGTCTGCTTTATATTTAGATTTGTTCTAGCAATTGACAAAGGATGGCATGAGACAAGAATCTAACGGGGCGTATTTGCAAGCTCAATAATTACCCAATCAACAAGGGCACTTATCTAAATATTTCACCAGTTCTAAAGCATTCCCCTATAGTATATAGGTACACAGGTTCTACTTTTCACTTTACTTTAGACATTTTTATGTTACGGGTCCTTGGCCCTTCTTATTTTCCATCTGTTTTTTTTTTTTTTGCTGTTGTTTCCAGTTCTTGTTTTACCAAAAACACGGTTCTACACGCAATACACGTAATGCAAAAGATGTAGCGTAACGACGTTCTATCTCGAACAGAAAGGGGTAAGATAATATTTCTCTGATTATTTGTCGCTTGTGGATAGAAATATCAGAAAAAAATAGTCCTATAATCTAATAGAAAATATGCTTTTGGTACTCGCTTTGGCTTACAACTTAGTTTTTATAAAATTATGAATATTTGATACATTTTTCAACATTTGTCTGAAAATGACTACAGAATGCAAATTGAATTTGAATGGTTGAGCTGGTTTCTTTTAATTGACGCAGCGAGGTGCCCATAATCACCAGGAAAAAATGTTTGGATGCAAAACTCCGAATGGACCTAAATTTGAGAGTTGGGTAAACAAAAATTCGATTAAAGGCCAAAACTATCTTTTTATAAAATTTATTGGATGAAAATAGAAATAAACACTGTTAAAAGGGAAATAACTGTACTAGATTTATGTCGTAGACAACAAATTGTTTTGTAATTTAGATACAAGCTTCAAGTTTTTATAAGAGTTCGTGTTGTTCATTGTTTTTTAGTTTTGAGAGTTTATTTGTTGTGCTTGTGGTTGTTCATTTGTCTTCCTGGGTTTGTCTGTCTAATGGATTTCGTTTTTTGGTTTGCTTCTTAGGTATATCTGTCCTCTTCAACTGTAAAGTTACTAAAATATTCCAGAAATATAATTATCTTCCTAATTCATATCTTCATATAGAGTATTACGATGATAGTCTTCAAATACTGTGTATTCTCACATTTTGCCCCCAATATGATTTGTTGATATACATAACAGTGCATTGTCTGGTTACATGAGGGACCAGTCATTATTTATCTAAAGATGTGAACCGGCAAAAAATTAGTTCATGGATTGTAAAAATGCGCCCCCCCTTTTAGAAGTAAGTTACCAATAAGTTGTGACCCCCCCCCCCTTTCATACATGACCCTCTCCCCTTTTCCAAACCGTAATGTCCTTTTTGTGTTTTATGTTTATGATTTCTACGGAATGACTTTTATTGTAAAATAGCTAAAAATGTAATTATTATGTTTTGACAGTCAACTTGCAAATAATATGAATAATGTCAAGGTACAGTCAATAAAATCATTAAAACTTCTTTGATTTATATAAAATTTAGTCACTTGTTATTTTGTATACTGATGTCAGTTTTCCGAAAAGGATTATTTGAATCCTTCCTGTTTATGTTGTTATTTTTTTATTTTTCTATTAATTTTATCTGTTGTTTTTGAATTTAATAAAGTATCATTTAGTTAATTAATTCTAAACACCTCTAAAACTATTGGAGATATGGGTTGGATGTATATTCACTCTGTATATTAAAGAACATACCAACCTCCCAACATATCTAAATCCAGAACAGCTTACATTAATTCTTGTTCGTTTACCTATAAGTAAGTGAGTAAATTATTTATTATGGTGAATATAGGAAAGCGACTACCACAGCAATGAGACAATGGGCAAAGTCCACGATGCCAAAATCCAAAGATCAGGTGAATGAGGAGTTGGCACCTTATGAGGAACGTTCAGGCCATGTGTGGTTTCAAAAAATTCTGCTGTTCAGTAGATTTTTGTTATAAGCCATAGATACTTTCTGTCAAGTTTGGCTCTATTTGGCTAGCAGTTTCAGAGGAGAAGATTTTTTTATATCAGCCAATTAGAAACAAGAATTGCCCACGGTGGCCATGTTTGTTGTCCGATCGGGACGAAATGAGCAAACTTTATAAAGGACCTGATATAGATGCTTCCTGTCAAATTTAATTCCATTTGGCTCAATGGTTTCAGAGGAGAAGATTAACATGTGAAAGGTTAACGGACGACGGACGCCAAGACAGTGATGACAAAATCTCACATGGCCTTTATTAAGGTGAGCTAAAAACTCGAGAAATTTTTTTATTTTCTTATAAAGTTATACAAGGTTTTTTGTACGACTCGAAAAATAGCCTAGTTTCGAGTCAAAATGCATAAAATTCAACGCAATATAACTCGAAAAGTTATATCATGAAGGTAAATTTTTCTTTTGATGTTTCGAAAGTACATGGCAACGAGATAACTTTGTCCAAATCTCATGAAAATGTCAATGGTAGATCCGTACTGTGTCGTAACTGTTCATATACCCGTGTTTGATTACTATATCGAATTGTGCAATACCATTTCCCTTATACAAAATGTGAAAATCCCTTCGCAATCTTTCAAAAATATCTTGTTCACCTCGGATAGAGTTTCCTTTATGGTCAACAGTATCCATCGCAATAAATTTATCTTTCCTTGGTCCAAGTATATGAATTTTATCTCATAACTCGTTCACACTAGAAAGAGTCAAGTTGGTTTTTTTTATTATAGATTTCTTCAAATGATTACTTATTTAAAAAAAAGTGGTTTATTTACAAGAATTCCGATCTGACCTGAAACCTTTGGTGCATTACGATAAATGTTTATTCTATAGTAACCAAACCCTGTGTACCATGTAATTCTTTGTAAATTTTGTAACGTTAGTAGCGGGGCTAGAATCTCTTACTTACTAGACTCTTTGACTAAAATCTTAGTCATCAGTGACCTGAATTCCGCTAGCTGTAAATCTATTATCAATTGGATTGGCTGATTAGTTAAACTTCTGGTTCTAGATAGTCTATGCGTTTTAGTTTTCAGTATTTGGTCAGTATTTGTAGTTTCACGAGACTTTTGCCATCAAGTAAGATCATAATTTGTCTAGTATAGATTCGAACATTTGTTTCATTTTGTCATGACCGGTTATAGCGACTCTCAAGGCAGAATTTGTCCGATCTCGCCGAATATCATCGATGCTGAAGTATTTTGTTTTTCTGTTGTTCCCAGCGTTTCACTGCCGCTACTACTGCTCCTAAAGTTTAAAAAATATATTGCACCATATGCTTTAACAAACTACATAGCAACGACATTTTCTTGAGGTTTTTGTCGAAAATCATAGGAGAAACATATTCTCCTTCAATTTACTGGTGAGTTATGGAATTTCTCCACCCTCAATAGTTAATTTTTAGATTTTAACACGCTCGCTAAAGGCTCGCGTGTTGAAAATCGAAAATTTAACTATCTCGGGTGGAGAAATTCCATAACTCACTCGTATCTGAAGGAGAATCTATATTTATACCATTCTTAAATTTTGGATTTTTCTCAAATACCTCTGCAATAAGCACATGGACTCCAACTTTTTTTTCTTTTGCAAACAGAAGCTCATTATTTAGAGTTAAGTATACTAAAATTTAAAGAAAAAATCAGTGGAGGATTTTTTTCTACAGGCATCTAAAGTTACCAAATTATTATCAATATTCCTTATTTGACTTAAATTTGCATAATTTTCTAATTAGTTTATCAAATCTTTTTCATCAGTTATTTATTAGAAGACAATGTCTATGTAGTTGGGAATATTTTACAAAAGACCTGGTGAAGTTATCTTTTTTGTTACAAAGTTTTTTGTGAAACTCTCGAAAAATGAAAAAATTAGAGTTTTTGGCTCAAATATATCAAAATCAGTGTTCATTATCTTAAAAAACTAAGTCATGAAGGTATGTTTTTTTTACATATTTGAAAAGTATACATAAATATTGACCATCTGGTAAATTTTAAGCAAAAAATAAGTGGAGGAACCTTATTGTATCGTATTCCTTTAAGGTGACACCGAAGTTGCTGCCGTTCAATTACCTTTATAATGAGTTCAGCCAAATTTAGATTTTCTCATAGACAACATATTTGATGAATTTGGAGGTCGAAGTTTTCAACAAACAATCGGCATTCCAATGGGAACCAACTGTGCTCTTCTCCTCTCCTCGCCGATCTGTTTCTGTACAAATATGAAGCGGATTTCATTCAAGGGCTACTACGTGAAACCAAAAAGAAACTAGCCCAATCCTTTAATTTCACTTTTTGTTATATGGATTACGTGTTGTCGTTAAAAAACGACAAATTGCAAGACTTTATACATCTCATCTACCCCAGTGAGCTTGAAATTAAGGATACTACAGATACATTGAAGTCCGCTTCATATTTGGTTTTGTTTCTTGAAATAGACAATGAAGGACATTTGAAGAAAAATCTTTATGACAAACGTAATGACTTCAACTTTCTTATTGTTAACTTTCCCTTCTTGTGTAGCAATATAACACCGATTTGTGACTACTACTGGATTGACTTTGTTAAACTTCATGTTGGGTGTCGTATACAGAGCAGGAACTGACTACCCTTCCGGAGCACCCGAGTTAACTCATGGTTTTTATAGGATTTCGTGTTAGCCATTGTCTTTTAGTTTTCAATGTTTATTTGTTGCGCTTGTGGTTGTTCATTTGCCTTCCATGGTTTGTCTTTCTAATGGATAACGTTTTTTGGTTTGCTTCGTTTTTTTTGCCAGCCTTTGACATTTATGCTAACCCCCCCCCCCCCCCCCCCCCCTCAGTCAGAAATAAATTTTGACCTCTCTTTTTAAAGAAAAGGGATTAGCCATATACATGTAAACATCTTATTCACTCGTGCGAAACTCATCAAACTGGAGATGTGAGAAGAGCGTAACTGTATTCCACATTTGCGGTAAACAGAGTTATCGTTAATTATCATAGTGATGTTAGTATAGACTATATTATTAACCACATGCGAGTACTTAGAAAATTTCAAAACTGTTGGAAATGTTTTTTGTTGCCTTCCTCCAAAACTTAGTAACATAAGGAGTCTTGTTTGTATATAGGGATGGTGGTTTGTAATCTTTTGTAGTCTCTTTTTTCTTTGGATTCATGCATGATGATTTGATTGTTACTATCATCACAACATCAAAACAAGCGACAGGTTAAGAAACAGAAGGATAAAAGACTTTTCATAGCTTGTGAGGAATTGTTGAAAAGATTAGTGTCACAGGAAACATGTAACAAATGTTGCCCTCACAATTTTCTTGCCATTCTGAATGCAGACAAAAGGTGGAAGAATTGCTATCATAAGGAATTGATCAATTCGGCCAAGACAGGAATTGGCAGCTATTAAAAAGCTCTCTGCTTCGGATGTTTCCGAAAGGGAAGCATCTGAAATGGTGAAGAATATTAAGTTCAAGTCTTCGATGCCAAGATCTGATGTGGTTGAAAAGTCTGATGAAACTCAAACAGAATCAGACACTTGGGAAGCTTCTGAAATGGACGGTATAGGAGATAAGTCTGATCCATTTGACTTTGTAACTGTTAAGCTTTCAGAGGGATATGATGATGTGTGATCTGTGAACTTGATTTCACCAGTAAAATATATATATATATACATCACTGTACATGTGTGGTAATGAAGTAATTTGTTCAATGAAATGTGCCTGGTAAAATAACCTACATTTGACTTTTATAATGCGCTTCGCCACTAAAATCATTTACCCCCCCCCCCCCTTTCAGGTATGTAATCTATTTATTTTATGTGCAAAACAATTGATCCCACCACTTTAATTCACACAAAAATTTGAACACCCCTTTTCCATTTACAGAAAAAAAGTTGATCCCCCTATATTTTGACCAGCCATTTTTCGCTATTGATACGGTATTAACTGCTATTAAAGAAGTTGTAAGGTAAAGGTTCAATCCCCTTGTCTGTAAATTTCTCTTTTGATAGTTGTTGCCTTAAGGATGCTCTCTGGTCATGTTTTGGTCTTTTTGTCAGATTTTCGGAATCCTCAGGTTTTATCCATTTCTTAAACATTAAATTTTTTGCCCATGAGCCCCCACTTTTTCTTTTATAATCCAATCATATATACCTTAAAATGGTATTTGACAAAATTTTATGAAATCCTTTTTATTTTTTCATACATTTTTGAGAGACTGAAGTTGCCAATGCAAAGACAATGAAAAATCCAGAGAAACCCTATTTCGTGCAAAATTTCAAGCCCTTATAGCACTAAAATGAGCACATGAACCTACATTTTTTTCTTGCTTATTTGTTTACTATTCATATGTTCTCTCAAACTAAAACACCTATTTCAAATCCTATTTATTTCCCATTAGACCAGCGATCATCCTTAATTATACTTTTCTCATTCCGGCATTAATACTATTGTTGATACATATTTTTTTAAATATGTTTGTCTGCATCAGACTTGGTTTCAAATTGCTAACAAATAAAATATTGAAGAAAAGAATTGAAACGAATTGAATGCAACTTCATTCAATATATATATATCACATTGTCTAACATTTCATTGAAAAAGATACGTATAAATTTTAATACATTAAACAATTAAGTTCCTGACTAACAACAAGACACATCCTCTTGTTTGTTGTTTTAATTGCATCATAAAATGATAAAGTTGAGAAAAAATGTCAGATTTTGTGTGAGTTTTTTGTTTTTAGGATTTATTATACATCTTGTTGCATTTTCACTTCCATATTGGAATTTTTTCACAGAAAATAATGAGTCAGAGTCCAAGTCTTTTAGGCTAATAGGTCTTGGTTTGTGGCGAGCTTGTTTTAAGATGGGTGACAAAACATGGTGTCAAGAATACACAGGTAATATATATGAAAACGAAAGAGGATGTCTATGTTTACATGTATACTGTAAATTAAGAGAACATTAAAAGCATGTAGATTTAGTTTTTGTTATCAATTTTAATTTCTTATATTTTTTCGTACACTTTTAAAAACAGAAAATAACATAATTAACACTATAGATACATTGTTATTAGTTATTCCTCTTACAAAATAAGAGGCGTCTGTTGGACACATACAAACACCAAAAACAAACTTGCTAGAAGAAAATTTCATATTATTTTGGGTTCTACAAAAACATTTTTCTTTCACATTTTCTGGGTATCGAGCACAGAATACATGCATCTGTAAGACAAGAATATCATTATTTGGATGTTAAAATATCACACACTATATATTGGGATTTTTTTAATTACTGTTAACAATTTACTCTTAATGAGCCTAAAGATCATGCAAGAATGTTAAATTTCTATGAAAATGATCAAATGCAATTTTTCATTAGTTTTCTCGTGCAGCATTCTGTTGCTATATATACATGTTAATTTTTACTCGTCGAAGGCCACTCAATGACACCTACATGTAGCTGTATCAATCCACTTCAAATCCTTTCATCTATATGTATATGTAGATAATCTAATTGGCCTAACTTGCAAAGGGATTAGTAAATTTCATTTTATTTTCGTCAGAAGAAAGTATTTCTTATCTTGATATGTCTCGTGCTTTTATTAAAAATTCAACACTTCAGTGACCTCATCCGTTTTAATAAAACAACATCTTAAGTTACATTGTGCAGGTACTTTAGACCCTCATTATCACTTCCTGATTCAATGAATAATCTTAACCACAAATTGAACACACCCCGCACTTCAATGATCTTCAATGAAAGGAATAAACCCACTTATATTTGCGGAAGATCTTTTATTATAGTACATATTCTGTGTTTTCTCTTCCAGCCTACAAAGGGTTCATGGCCTCCAGAGTATTTCAGTGTTTGTCTATATTTGGATATGTTATAAGTATAATTCTGTCGTTTGTCTACAGTACCTGTCCTGATTACGGTGCCAGAATATTACAGATAAATTTGTTAACAATAATAATATCAGGTATATAATTCAGGTGTAATAGAAAACCTAAAAGTTTTACATCAATACAGGGGTGTAATTAGTAAGTCAAGTTTTGCGATTTAGAAAATGAACACTTTTTATAAACTGGTGAACTTCTAATATAACATTTTTTTTTAAATTCCATATACATTTCAATATTTTCATCAATCCATTGCACTAAAAAATGTTCTATAAAATGTTTACACAGTACACATGTATGTATATATATACTTTATTTCGCAGCCTTTACTTCAATACTCGGTATCCTGTGCTGGACAATTGGATCTGGTACTGCTCTACAATACGGTTTGTCATGGTCGTTTGCACTGGCTGTTTTATCGTTGCCCTTTCTTTTTTTGTCAGCATTGTTTCTGATGAAAGAGAGAAATCAACTTTCAGAAAAAAGACGCAGTGATGATTCACATAAAGAATTTACATAGTTTTGTGCAAAGGCCAACAGGGAATTCACAGATATGTGGCTGGTAAAAGAAGAAGTCAACATAACGTTATATACATTTGTACATTGTATTGTTAAAAAAGTTACAAGAAGACGCATTTTGTTCAATTCTATTTTAAGTTCATAGAAAATTTAAATGGTTATGTATGTACGTGTGAACGGTGCTACCACGTTAAACAAAATCCTTTTTAGATCACTTGTCCTAAAAGACATGTGAGCTTTTGCCATCACTTGGCGTCCGTCGTCCGTCCGTTGTAAACTTTTTCAAAGATCTTCTCCTCTGATACCACTGAACCAATTACAGCCATACTTAGTCTGAATGATCCTTAGGGTATATAGAATAAAGTTTGTGTTTTATTTTCTTGTCCGGCGAGAAACATGGCCGCCATTGCTAAAAATAGAACATAGGGGATAAACTACAGTTTTTGGCTTATATCTCAAAAACTAAAGCATTAAGAGCAAACCTGACATGGGGTAAAAATGTTCATCAGGTCAAGATCTACCTGCTACGAATCGGTCAACGCTTTGTTGGGTTATTGCCCCTGAATTGTTAATTTTAAGGAATTGTTGCAGCTTTAGGTTGTTATATTGAATATTATAGATAAAGACAAATTGTAAACAACAAAAATGTTCAGCAAAGTAAGATCTACAAATAAGTCAACATGACTAAAATCGTCAATTGGCCCCTTATAGGAGTTTTTGCCCTTTAAAGACAATATTTCACATTTTTTTCGTCATCTTTGTAAACTTTAAAAATCTCCTCCTCTGAAACTACAAAATCAATTTCAGCCAAACTTAGGCTGAAAGATCCTTAGGGTATCTAGTATAAATTGTGTTTTATTTTTTTGTTCATTGAGATAAATGGCTGCCCTGGCTAAAAATAGAACATATGTGAAAATGAATTTTTTGGCTCAAATCTCGAAAACTAAAGCAGTAAGAGCAAACTGACAATTAGTGAAAATGTTTATGAGGTCAAGATCTACAGGTCGTGAAATTTTCAGACGAATCGCTCAACCCGTTTTTAGCTCACCTGACCCGAAGGGTCATGTGAGCTATTGCCATCACTTGGCGTCCGTCGTCCGTCCGTCGTCCGTCCGTCGTCCGTCCGTCGTCCGTCCGTCCGTCGTCAGTCCGTCCGTCGTCCGTTAACTTTTTCAAACGTTAACTCCTCCAACACCATAAGTCCAACTGCAACCAAACTTGGTACAGTTATTAATTGGTATGGGTGCTACAAATCTATTGTTTGGATTTTTGATTCGTATAAAAACATGGCCGTTATGGCTAAAAATAGAACATAGGGGTAAATCGCAGTTTTTTGCAAATAAGTCAGAAACGGTCACAGATATCAAAATTCTGGCATAGGGTAAAAGTGTTCAGCACCTCAAGATCTACCTGCCCTGAAATTTTGAAGAAGATCCAACGACCCATGTAGGAGTTATTGCCCTTTTTTTTGACATTTTTTGGCTTTTTTTTATGTTATTATTTCAAAAATCTTCTCCTCTGAAACTACTGAATGGATTTGGATAAAACTTAGCATGATTGTTCCTTAGGGTATCCTGCACAAAATTTATGCTTCGATTTTTGATCCGTCGAAAAACATGGCCACTGTTGCTAAAAATAGAACATAGGGGTCAAACAACAGTTTTTTTTATGTTATTATTTCAAAAATCTTCTTCTCTGAAACTGCTATTCAAAATCAAATGAAACTTGGTAAGATTGTTCCTTAGGGTATCCTGCAAAAAGTTTATGCTTCGATTTTTGATCCGTCGAAAAACATGGCCACTGTTACTAAAAATAGAACATAGGGGTCAAACAACAGTCCTTCGCAAATATCTCAAAAATCATTAGGTTACGGCAAATTCTGGCAAGTTGAAAGTGTTCAGCATGATGAGAGCTACCTGTGTGCTGATTTGTTTTATGTTATTATTTCAAAAATCTTCTTCTCTGAAACTACTATTCAAAATCAAATGAAACTTATGTTACGTTTGTAGTCTCATCGTCTTTTTAAAGCATATTATAACCATTACATTTAAATTTCTTTTAAACAACGATAAGAGGATTTGGTTTGTAAAAACATTATTCATTTCATTTGAAAAAGTTCAAATTTATTTCTCTGAGAAACGCGAATACGCAATTCCGTTCCGAACTCGTTTCGAAATTCTTTTCAAAAGTAAACTTCCAGGTAGGAAAAAATCAATAAATTTTACTTAAAAATCGATCTTGTTTCAATCAAATTTATTAATTTAGATAGTTTAAATGGTTTAGAAAGCCGAAAGTAACACTCGATGAGGACTGAAAGTAATTAACTTGCATAAGAAGTTAAAATTACTGACTGCCACCACCTGAGAACAACGATCGTAACTTTGACAATTTTGAAATCGTCGGAAAAATAGAGTTGTCAAAAAATTCAAATTTCCTTGAATTTTCAAAAGTGTCCAATAATTAGGGTTATTACGGTAGATGTATTATTAACATGCATATGCCTGTGCAAGTATAGCCCCCACCCCTGCCGTTGTTATTCATAGATGTGACTAATAGGGAGCCGTTTGTCAGCTCAGTGCAGATGTTTATGACATAGTTTTGCTTACATTTAATACAGATTATTATTGTACAAAACATGTATTTAGATATGAGAAATCAACACTGGTTACTTGTTTGAACATTGATATGAAAATGAAGTACCAATCAACACCACAATCCATTTTTATTATAAATGTTAAAAGAAATTCCCACCTAACCTAAATGTAGGCTATTATTAGGTGCGAGTAATTATTCTATTTCTAAGTAGAATGGAATGAATTACACAAGAGAATGTTCAAGAAGTAAAAAATGTATGCACATGGGGAAACTCAACATATCCCAAGAACTAAACAATGTATGCACATGGGGAAACTCACCATATCCCAACCTTATATCACCAGTTGAATCTAAATTCTAATAAAAGAATAAAACAGGAATATTTATTTTCCGCTGATTGTTGTCAGTCCCGCTAAGGTTTTGGGATGATTACATGAAAAGAATTTTTTAGGGATACAGGGATTGAATTTTAATATTTTATTCACTAGCTAAAAAAGCAAGTTATTAGCTCACCTGACCCAAAGGGTCAAGTGAGCTTTTCTCATCACTTGGCGTCCGTCGTCCGTCGTCCGTCGTCGTCGTCTGTTAACTTTTACAAAAATCTTCTCCTCTGAAACTACTGGGCCAAATTGAACCAAACTTGGCCACAAGCATCATTAGGGTATCTAGTTTAAAAAATGTGTCCGATGACCCCGCCTGTCAACCAACATGGCCGACATGGCTAAAAATAGAACATAGGGGTAAACTGCAGTTTTTGTCTTATATCTCAAAAACTAAAGCAATTAGAGCAAAACTGACAGGGGTAAAAATGTTCATCAGGTCAAGATCTACCTGTCATGAAATTTTCAGACGAATCGGTCAACCCTTTATTGGGTTATTGCCCCTGAATTTTTAATTTTAAGGAAATTTTGCAGTTTTAGGTTATTATCTTGAATATTATTATAGATAAAGACAAATTGTAAACAGCAAAAATGTTCAACAAAGTAAGATCTACAAATAAGTCAACATGACCAAAATCGTTGATTGACCCCTTATAGGAGTTTTTGCCCTTTAAAGACGGCATTCAGCGTAAACTTTGCTTTTAAGATCTTTTCCTCTCAAACCACTGAGCCAACTGAGACCAGACTTTGGTGGAATGGTCCTTGGCTGGCCCCCTTCCAAACTTATGTCTGGCATCCCCGACTTCCATGGCTGCTGTTACTAAAAATAGAAAAAAAAGGGGGGGTGAATTTCAAAAACCTTCTTATATGAAACTACAAGGCCAGTTGGAACCAAAGTTGGCAGTAATGGTTTTTAGGAAGTTCTCTTTCAGAAATATGTCCAATGACCCGGACTGTTAACCAAGATGGCCGCCACAGCCGAACTTAGTTTAACATAGGGCCCTATGGGAAAATTCATTGAAAAATATTCTTGCCTTAAACCACTTGACCAATTGGAACCAGACTTGTCAGCAATGGTCCTCTTAGAGAGGTGTGTCTGATGACCCGGACTGTGAACCAAGATGGCCGCCACAGCTGAACTTAGTTTAACATAGGCCCTATAGGAAAATTCATTGAAAAATTGTGTTGTCTGAAACCACTTGACATATTGGAGCAGGACTTGGCGGCATTGGTCCTTAGGAGGTCCTTTTTCAGAAATGTGTCAAATTTCGTGGACTGTAAACCAAGATGGCCGCCACAGCAGAACTTAGTTTAACATAGGACCCTATGGGAAATTCACTCAAAAATCTTCTCGTCTGAAACCACTAAGTCAATTAGAATTAGACTTGGTAGCAATGGGTCCTTAGATGGTCCTCTTTCAGAATTTTTGTGCGACGACCCAGACTGTCAACCAAGATGGCCGCCACAGCAGAACTTAGTTTAACATAGGGCCCTATGGAAAAATTAATTGAAAAATCTTCTTGTCTGAAACCACTTGACATATTGGAGCCAGACTTGGCAGCATTGGTCCTTAGGAGATCCTCTTTCAGAAATATGTCCGATCACGTGGATTGTCAACCAAGATGGCTGCCACACCGAACTTTGTTAAATATTGGACCCTATAGAAAAATTCAGTTAAAAATCTTCTTGTCTGAAACCGCTTAGCCAGTTGGAACAAGACTTAGCAGAAATGGTCCTTAAATGGTTCTCTTTTAGAAATGTATCCGTTGACCTGGACTAAACCAAGATGGCTGCCACAGCTGAAATTAGTTTAACACAGAATCCTATAGAAAAACCAGCCAAATTGACTGCAACACTTAAATTTTTAGGTCTGCTCAAGGTGAAAAGTTAAATCCAGGTGAGCGATACAGGCTCTTGAGAGCCTCTAGTTACATAACTTCTTTCAAACATTTTAAAAAACGAAGACAACATATAGACCAAAAGATTTATACTTTTATTTGAAGATGAATTAAAGCTTGTATTTTGTATTGTGAATCATCAGATTGACCATGACTGTATCTTAATCAAGCGTAGGGAGAACTCATGCCCATTTCTTTCCAGAGGTTCTTGAAAGGCTTTTAAAGGTATTTTCAGCATTTTACGTGACCTTTAATACTCAGTTTAATTTACAACAAACATTAATATATTAATTTAGTTTATAGTGCATTGTTTGCCAGGTGAGCGATTCAGGCTCTTGAGAGCCTCTTGTTTGGTTATTGTCCCTGAATTGTAAATTTTAAGGAATTGTTGCAGTTTTAGGTTATTAGATTGAATATTATTATAGATAAAGACAAACTGTAAACAGCAAAAATGTTCAACAAATTAAGATCTACAAATAAGTCAACATGTCAAAATCGTCAATTCACCCCTTACACGAGGTTTTGCCCTTGAAAGATTATTTACATGTAAACAGAAAATAATGGTTTGACATTGTCACAGATGTTTAGGGCATTACTTGAAATAAATTAAATGGTAGCCGTACAAGTAAAATGGAGCGTCAATGTCATTGACAAATTCCATAGCAACCGATGAAAAAGTCCCTAGCAACAATATATATTTGGGTTAAGGACTTAATTACTTACCTGTACAAGTCAAAAAGAAAGGTCAAGGGTCAAGGTCATTGAAAAAGTTCATAGCAACGGACGAAAAAGTCCCTAGCAACCATATCTATTTGGGTTCAGAATTCTGTTTTTTAGCTGTACAGGTCAATATTAATTAGAAAATTGCGACGGTATACATTAAATAGCAAAAATAATCATTGATGCAAGATCTACAGGTACACAAAATATAACTAGTGAGCGATTCAGGCTCTTGGGAGCCTCTTGTTTTAATTTACTTTCAACGGTGAACTATTGACATCTCATTCCATCCCTCATCATTCCAGAATTGCAAAATAGTCTTCTCTGAAACAGATAAACCGGTCAGAAAATTCAGCAAATTAATTTTAGATTACTCTATTCGGGCGATCCTTTATGTGTCCAGAACCCCAATAAACATGACGACATTTTTTTTAAAGTCTAAAAGGTCAGCAACCGAATTTGACATCATATGATAAAGTTACAGAAAAGTTTACAAAAATACAGATCTGGCGCAAGACCATTTGAAATTTCTAATGGGAAATATAACACATAACGGATTCTGATATTTTTAGTGTATTATATCTGAGACTACTAGTCTCAGATTATATCGTAGAGAGACCCAAGTTTTTCATTTTCTTCTGACCCTGGACATAATTTTGTTTTTAACATCTGTTTAGTGTGCAGAGAAACATATTATTCTGTTTTATTTAGTTTGTTCATTTTCTATATACTGGGACATTTTCCCGCCCGTTTTATGAAGTAGCGGTGTTAAGTTAATATGTGGCTTTCATATAATGTGCAATTGCCAAATTCTAATTTTATTTTTCCAGCACTTCCCACAATTTCCAATTATTGTAACCTTTTCACACACTGTTTTATGATTCTGATTTAACTGATATCTCATGTATGTATTTCTCTTTACTTTTGCCAATCATCGGTACGGAACTATGAAACGCCGTGGCTGTCTTATGCTATGATGATACTTTGTCATTATGATGATTTTGTCATTATATGGGTAATTTTCAAAAAATGTGCATTCTTAACATTGCAAAATTGAGAAAAAACAATTTGCTTGAATCATCATATTTATTAAACTTGCAAAATATATGATACTTCTTGAACAAAATACTCAAATACACAATCTTAATGACATAACATAAAATATTATTTACACATTTTCGACTGATGATGCAAAATTTTGTCTATCCTGTTACCACATTTGTGAGAATTTTTTTACTATCAACAGGAAAAATGTGAAAAACACTGTTTGTTTCTCAAAGATACGTTAGTGGTGCTTCAGAAAACAATATGGGGCCTCGGTGCCCGAGTGGTCTAGGTAGTTCGTCATGACTGCTGATGATCACTACCCTGTCAACACTGAATCTCACCTGTGGCGGGGTGTGTTCGACTCCCACCTTAATTGACAAGGATTGCCAATTTTCCTACCGAAGGTCGGTGGTTCTCTCCGGGTACTCCGACTTCCTCTACCAATAAAAACTGGCCGCCGCGAAATAGCCAAATGTGCAGAAAACAATAAAAGAATATTTAATTTCTTTGCATAACGGTATAAAAATATCACTTAAGATTGCGTCCTAAAAAAATTATCTAAAAATGGATTTCAAATGCTGCAAAAACTGCTACAATCAACGCAAAACCAACTGAAGCACTTCCTTATATTCGGCTTATATTGGACTTTGGAATCAATCCAACACTTAGTTCTTTGATTGCCCATAATTTTAGTAAAACGCTATCTTCTATGGTAACAGGAATGGACATCGAAGGTTTACATATACATATTTGTCTATCCAGTTACCAAGTTGGGCAACAGGACAGACAGTAACAGGATAGACAAAATTATATGTTTATTGGTTCTATTGCAAAACAACAATTCCCCTTGCATAGTTATTTGTTTTTTCTTAAAGATATGTGGAATATCAAATGTTTCATTTCATTTTCAAGTATTTCATAAGTTCTACAGATACATAGTTGTTTATTCTTATACTTATATCTGTCTATCCTGTTACTTTATTCAAGGTAACAGGATAGACAGTAACAGGGTGGACAAAATTATGTGTTTATTGATTATATTTCGAAATAACTGCTCCCCTTACATAGGTGTATGGTTTTTGTCTCGCCTTGACGGAGTCAAAAAGCGAGACATAGGTATACTGTTTCCGGCGTCGGCGGCGGCGGCGGCGGCGGCGGCGATGGCGTCAACAATGTATTAGTTTGTGATTAGCTCAGTTTTATGGGGATCCACTAGTGGTAGGTCAATGATAATTGGTATGCAGATGTATTATCATTGCCACATCTCATTGCCATGGAGATTATTTGGCTTCACCCCCTCAGTCATGGTCTATTGACTTTGAATGGTTTGCTTACTTTACATGTATTAGTTTGTGATTAGGTCAGTTTATGGGGATCCACTAGTGGTAGGTCAATGATAATTGGTATGCAGATGTATTATCATTGCCACATCTCATTGCCATGGAGATTATTTGGCTTCACCCCCTCAGTCATGGTCTATTGACTTTGAATGGTTTGCTTACTTTACATGTATTAGTTTGTGATTAGGTCAGTTTATGGGGATCCACTAGTGGTAGGTCAATGATAATTGGTATGCAGATGTATTACCATTGCTACATCTCATTGCCATGGAGATTATTTGGCTCCGCCCCCTCAGTCATGGTCTATTGACTTTGAATGGTTTGCTTACTTTACATGTATTAGTTTGTGATTAGGTCAGTTTATGGGGATCCACTAGTGGTAGGTCAATGATAATTGGTATGCAGATGTATTATCATTGCCACATCTCATTGCCATGGAGATTATTTGGCTTCACTCCCTCAGTCATGGTCTATTGACTTTGAATGGTTTGCTTACTTTACATATATTATGAGTCTGGTGAGGAGGAACCTTGAGGGATCCGGTACTGGAAATCAACTATAAGTAACTATAAGTAAACAAACAAAATTATATTTTACTGGACACAAAGCCAAGCAAAAAGATTTTTGTCTCGCCATGATGAGGTTGGGTTGAAAAGCTACACATAGGTATGCTAATTCGTGCATATTCATTGACTGAATATTTGCATAACTTACATGTTAAAGTATTGCTATCAGTGGCGGATCCAGAACTTTTTGTAAGAGGGGGGGGGGGGGGGCTGACTGACCTAAGGGGGGCCCACTCCAGTCACGCATCAGTGATTCCCTATATAATCAACCAAATTTTTCCCACAAAATTTTTGTATTTAGGTTTGGGAACGACTTATAATAAGTCAATGGTATTTGGTATTCAGTTGTATTAGCATTCACACATCTCATTTAAATGGAGATTGTTTAACCATGTAACTCAGTCATGGTTCATTGACTTTGAATATTTGCATAACTTGTGTAAGATGTTAAGGTATTGCTATTATGATTTCAACATTTGCATAATCAAAATTACAAAAAGGCAAGACATATCTCTGTGATAACAGTTTATTTTCAGTTAGCGTTCTTTGTTTCCAAACAGTTAGGATGTTTAAATTTGTTGGTAACATGGTAGGCATTTTAAAGGGGTACGCTATTAGTTTGACTTACTTTTCTGGTTATAACTTCGCTTCCGTTTCTTCTAACGTTCTATTGTTTTGGTTGTAATTAGGAAAATTTGTGTACTTTTGATTTCATCATAGAAGATATTCGTATTTGCAGGGAAAAATTATTGCTCTGAAAATTTTGCACAGGTAACAGGACAGACATGCATTTCATGGACGCCAGCATAATTTACTTTTTTATGAGCAGATATATAGATATCTTCAAGACTTTACTTTCTTGTTAAAATTAAATTATATGCTATTCAAAAAAATAATTTTGCCGATTTGAAAACATACAAAAAATCATTGAAAATAATGTGCAAACATGGACACTCGCAAATTGCTCAATACCGAGCGTCAAAATCAATTTATTTTGGATTGCAAGTATAAAATCGTTCTCATTCTGGATGTGCCGATTTGAAAAAAATTGCGAACTTTTGGTTAAGCACAAAAAAAAATAATGCCATTGTGTCTAAATATTTTTTAACATAGGTGGACAGGAAAATGGACTTTTTTTGAAAATGACCTATATGATGATTTTGTCATATATGATGATAGTTCGTCATTATATGATGACAATTTGTCATTATATATATGATGATACTTTTTTTATCATGTTCCGTTCCGTTCCGCAAAGTACCATATTTTTAAAGAAAAAAAGGCGCAGCAGCAGACACTTCATTAAATTTTGTTCTCTAAAAAATCTGCAACATTTTAATTAAGGAGAAAGGTAGGTTTAATCTGACCATTCTCGGACACATTTTCTATGTTACGACATTACGACTGTTAATGTGTATATTTATTCAAAGGTATTTATGAATTTCATTTAGTTCAACGATAAAATCCGTTTTATCCGTTTTAGTTTTTTTTTGGTTATTTCTGAAGACGCTGTAGATATAATCCAGGCGAAGAACAGTTACCAAAGAACCTTTATTTTATCTCTTTCCGTTCTGTCCGCAAAGTACCAATAAGTATTGAGGTTTGGTATTTAATAGAACGGAACGGAACAAGAGTGGTGAACATATTTTTAAAGAAACAAAGAAAAAGCAAAGCAGCAAACATTTCATTGATTTTTGTTCAGTAAAAAATCAACAATATTTTATTCTATAATTAAGGAGGAAGACCGGTTTAATCAACCCATTCTCAGGCACATTTTCTTCTTTGTAAATTACGACTGATAATAAGATATTTATGAATTTCATCTGGTTAGGCGATAGAATCCGTGATTTCTGAAGACGCTGTTGGTATGGACAATTTAACGTAAACAAGAATTGAGTCATCCAATGGTATGCATAGAAATTTGGTATCTCAGTTTATTAGTTTATTTTAAAGAATCTTTATCAAGCCCAAAGGACAAGCATTGTGTGTGTGTTTTTTTTTTTTTTGGGGGGGGGGGGGGAGGGGGTCACAAATCAAAGATCACGATTAACTGCGAAGAAAAAGAATTATTAAACAGATATATCATGTTTGGGAGGGGTATTATCGAAAAAGACTAGTCGAAGGACGGGAAACTTTCCAGAGTCCCCAGGTTGGTGAAACTGGCATTTTTCGCAAATAACTCTCCAGAACATGATAAAAAATCCTGCTTAATCGGTCTAGTACAAAGAAGGGTTCATATTCATCTCACACCATCCTGTCCCTGTCCTGATACGCATGTAATGAATACCACTGGACTTCCAAAGACCAGGGACGTATATAACAGTTATATACGTCCATGCTAAGACAAATACCCCTGTGCCTATAAAACTTTTTCAAATTAGACCTGGCTGGGGAAAAGATGCATATTCGTGAAAAATATACTGGCATTCAACCAATCAAAATCCGGGATTACTATAAAAAGTGAAATTTATCTATTGTTTGATATATGCACAGATCACAGTGAATAAGTATTAGTTGTAGGACGTATTTACATACTACAACGGGCTGTTATTCAGAACAGTTTCGAGTCGGCCAAAGGCCGACGAGAATTCTGTTCTGAATGACAGGCCGTTGTAGTATGTAAATCGTCCTACAACGGGCTTGTATCTTGATTAGTCGATTAGATCAGGGGCGTCAACCTTTCCCCCCCTTTCCACGAAAGGGGTGTTAACGAAATCGGCCTGCATGCTTTCTGATTCCGCGGAAATCTTCATAGTGGTGGCAGTTTTCGTCATGGCCGGTCAGAATTTGGTTGAGGTGGAATTTTTGTTTGCCACACATAAACATGGAGATATAACGCTTTCACAAACCTGCGAAGTTATTGAAAATGAAAACTTGGCTATGGAAAGAATGGGCGATTTGTCGATGCAAGAGAATAATGATCAGGAGAACGTTACGCTTTCACTGTGTTATGGTGCTTTAGGGGGTACCGGATTCCTAGATTTGGAGGAAACTTCGCGAGATTATGATACTGTTGATTTCGGAACTTTCACGATGGAAACTGGCGACACAAGTAAAACAAGTAAAACATTAAGACATAATTATCGGAAATAAACCATGAAACGTTCAGATTTGTAGATCCTATGACCGACCAGTATATTAAAGAATTCATAGAGAGATCAGGAGAATAAAAATACAAAGAAAAATACAGCCTTTTCTGTTGGTGTGTTTGAGAAGCGGAAACTTTATCGCAAAACTGGAGTCAAGTCACATAACCCGGTTGTTGAGTTAAAATTTATGAATAGATTGTTATTTTCGAAAAATTTATTTGATTTGTAATTATCAGTAAATGATACGAAATACAGAATATGTCATTGTTAATTCATCTTGTTGCTTAGGGAGAGGTTTCTGTTTGTCGTTTTATCTTTTTTTTTTATGAAAAGGTCATTTTGTTCGGCAATGCAGGTTTTGTTCCTTATTTATAATTTTTTTCATTTTTAGCAATGCCATGAAAATAAACGTCCAATGCAAGGAATCTATAAACACTGGGTAAAATTTAGGTTTCTAGGTCACTGTAACTGTGCTGGTTATCAGGATTTAATGGAAGTTGTAGTACGTTACCTCTGTACTACAACATCCTTATATTAGAAATTGTAGTACACTTAAGCTCCACCACCTGTAAGGGTATCAGAATTTAAAGAACAACCGACTTCAAAGGAATTCATATCTCATCATGATACAATGAGGCATAAATCACATATCAGCCTAGGGACTCAATGGGAATCTTTAAGCCAATTGGAACCAAACGTGCAGCAATGGTTTACTAGGCGGTCCACTTTCAGATGGTCATTCAAGGTGGTTCCACAGGTGAACTTAGCGGTTCTAAATAAATATGACAATACCAAATAGAAATAAAATGCATAAATTGAAAAATGAAAGAGAAGTTTTTCGAAATTCGAGCCCTGCGGGCCCCAATAACTCCTCTTTCATTTTTCAAAGTTTTAGAATTTTGATTTTCTAAAATTGGCCCCACTGGGGTCGAATTTTGAAAAACTATAAATTCAAGCTTGTGACGTAAACTCGTCTTTTCTTTTTCAATTGGTGCATTTTACTTCTATACAGTATTTTCAAACACCATATGCAGATGTGCTATCAGGTTTTAGAATTTTAATTTTCTACAACTGGGGTACAAATGGGTAAAAATTTTCGATTTTCAATTTAAGCTTGTAACCTAAACTCCTCTTTCCTTTTTCAATTTATGCAATTTATTTCTATACGGTATTGTCATTCAACATATGCATATGCAGATGCGCAGTAAGGATTTAGAATTTTGATTTTCTAAAATTGGGGCACACGGGGGTCGAATTTTGAAAAACTATCAATATAAGCTTGTGACGTAAACTCCTTTTTAAAATTCTTTAATATGTATTTTTTCAATCATTTATAACAAGGAAGTTGAAATTATATGATCTTTATTCTAAAAAAATAAGAAAATTCTCAAATTTACTAAATTGACTGCATGGTCATTTGGACAGAAAAAAACAACAAACTTTTATAAAACTTTCTTATATTAGCACCTACCTATAGGTTTTTAAAGTTAAATTTATTCAGATTGGTCCACTTTATCTTTAGGGAAAGTATGAAAAAAAGTTTAATTGTGGAACTGTGATTTTTTTCCATGATAATAACCCAAAAATGGGTAAAAATTTATGAAAAATGGGAAAATCATCAAAAATTGGGTACTTTAAAATGACCGTAGCAAATAAAGAAGTGCACCACCATATGATTTTTTTCTTCATAAGTTACTTTCTTACAGTCATATTAACCCAAAAATCAGGTTAAGAAAAAAGTTTAATTCTAGAAATGTTTGGCTCCTCAGAGGTGTACATCCTTAAGCTTGTGACCTTAACTTCTCTTTCGTTTTACAATTTATTCATTTTGCTTATATACAGTATTGTCCTACACTATATGTAGTTGCACATTAAGGATTTAGAATATCGATTTTTAAACCGGGGGCTGACTGAGGTCAAATTTTAAAATTGTCAGTTTAAGCTTGTAAACTGAGGTTTTTTTTCATTTTTCATTAGGTTTATTGATTTAATTTCTTTATAGAATGACTGCATACTATTTTTGGATGGGAATAAGGTATTATATTTTTTACTATAGGTAAGTGGCCCAACTACTTACAGGGGGTGCAGATTTTTGTCACATTTTTTCTCAGGAACCACACTAGCCAGCTTCCTGATATTTGGCCTAGAGCATCAGTATGGAGAACTGTATTGTGTAAGGCAGTTTGAAATCTGCCTCATGTCCACTATTTTTGAGATAGAAAAATTTCTGTAACATTTTTTCCAGGAACCACGCAGATCAGCTTCCTGATATTTGGCACAAAGCACCAGTATAGAGAACTGTATTGTGTGAAGCAGTTTGAAATCAGTCACATGTCAACTTCCTGTTTGATGGAACTTAGAATATTTTGAGATATAAAAAATTCAGTCACATTTTTCTTAGGAACCACACAGGCCATTTTCTTCCGTAAGGCAGATTCGAATCTGCCACATGTCCACTTCCTTTTTGATGTAAAAATAATTTCTGTCACAGGAAGAGTATGGAGAACTGTATCGTGCTAGGCAGTTTCTAATGATGAAGTAATGGTTCAAAAGAAATAAGCAGTCTTCCCTGGAAGACTTACCACTAGCCACTAAGTATTTTTGAATACATCAATAATTATAATTTAAAACACTAAATGTCCAAACTTTGAGTCTCATTAACTATGATATGTTAATGCCTCATGTTGGTGCTTTTCATAAAAGTTTATCCTATTCTATATTATGGTTGAATATTAGACTCAACATTCTACTTAGATGCATTTTAATTAATGTACTGTGAATGCAGATATTTTCGTTGACATCAATTTTCGTGGATTGGGGCAAATAGACAAACTCGTGGGTTCTTAATTTCAAGTTGTGGATTTAAAATTTATGAAAAAAAAACGAAAATCAAATGAGGACAGTTAAAATTAATGAAGAGTGCTTAATAAACCAAACACGTGCAATCAAGATATCGTTATCATCTTAAAACTAATATCCATTAGTCACTTGTTCAAAACAATATTTGCTGCCGAAGCTAAAAACAAAAGAAATTACTTATTAACTAGATAGATTAATTATTAAAACTTTATAAATACTTTACTACGAAATTGTTTGCATTATTTTTAGTATATATTTATTTTCAATAATTTATCGGCTAAAATCTTCTTCCCTGTCAACATTATTCATACTCATCCGTTTTGAGATATATTTACTAAAGATCAAACGATTATATTGCAATTTGTTTATTTCCTCTTGATAAAAGGATCGAAAATCTATATTTCGTTGTGTTTTAAAATCGTGGATTGGGTTGTCCACGAAATCCACGAAAACTGGTGTACCACGAATAATAAGTGTGTCACAGTATATATAAGTTAATGAAATAAGATTATGTACAAATGTAGATTGTACAAATCAGTTCGTGTGCCCCTGGTCCTTACTAACCATGCCTACAATGTCGCAATCCGGAATATCCTTAAGACCAATTTTAAAAACATAGTTTTGAAGGCATTGAAGCATTCACTGATATGAGAATTTTTTAGACTGTTCTCACCTCCTATCGTAAGTTGGAAAGTCTCAGTAGCTCGATAAAGTCGAACACTTCCTGAGGCCACACCAAATTAATTTTTCGTTCTTTAGATTTTTAGATGGCAAAAAATTGGTGGAGCGGGGGAAAAATCTACAATTTTTACAAAATTTTAGAAGCGGGCGAAAAAGTTTTATTTCAATTTACTGAAAAATGAAACATTTAGGGCGAATTTTCAGCATTCTTGCAAAATGAAGCGGGAAAATTTGTTTTCTTAGTATTTAGTCCAAAAATTGGAACGGCCAAATCCAAAGGACTAAAGATCAATTTGGTATGGCCTGACTACCGGGGAACTAGAATTGTAAAAGGTCCAGATTTGTAACATGCCTTATACGTTGGAGACTAATGAGATGTATGGCCCTGACAATAAGTACAGCATTCAAAATGGATTTATATGTACGGATCAAAATTTTGTTCTTATTTTTGTTATGTGAGCTTATAATGATGAGTTACAGTTCAAGTTTGAATTTCATGTTGATCGGATAATTATTGTGAGAGTTATTGCCCTTGGAAATAGGAATTATTGCCAAAATGATAGTTTTCCGGACTTTTCTCGCAAACTCTTTCACCAAATGATCTTATTTTTTGTATATGAGCTTATACTGATGAGCTACAGATCAAGTTTGACTTTCACACTGATTGGATAATTATTGTGAGAGTTATTGTCCTTGGAGATAGAAAATAAGAAGGCATATTTTGGAATATGAAGTGGAGTCTGGATTAATTTTTGGGATGGAGTCTCGAGTCTTTAAAAAAGTAATTTTAGGAGTCATTCTTGGAGTAATGTTTTTAATTGAGCCATTTTTAGGTAATTATTAGACTAACCCACTTCGTTCTTTTTCATTGTATTACATTAATAGACTACATATCATTTATTACACTATATATTTTTTTAACATTAGTGTTTTAAATATAATAGAATTAAAATCCTTGATACCAATTTTGATGCACAAGATGCACAAGATGTGCACATTTCGTCGATTTCCGACTCATCAGTTAATTACACAAATAACAATCCAACAGGTTGAAGAGCAATTCAAAAATATCAAAATGACCAAACCGGGTATAGTCATAACCATCTAAGGACAGAACAATGCAACAGGGAGATACTCCTTAATTTTCACAAATTTTACAATTTTGTATAACAGTAAATTTTAAGTATCAATTTCGGGCTGGTATCGAGATACTAGCATCTGAGGTGGGGATTCCCTCGGGGACTTTGAGCCCACCAGCAGTGGCATCGACTTAGTGGTAAAAATAAAATCTTTGATACCTATTTTGGTGCACAAGATGTTCACATTTCGCCGATTTACGACTCGTCAGTTGAGCTCAAGGCCTAAAATCCAATGGGTTTGAAGAGCAAATTCAAAATGTCAAAACGACCAAAAGGGGTAAAGCTAAAAAAATCTGAGGACAGAGCTATTTACGAGGGAAATACTCCTTAGTTTTCACAAATTTTACAATTTTGTAACAGTAAATTTTTAAGTATCAATTTCGGGCTAGTAACTGAGCTGGGAATACCCTCTGGGACTTTATGAATTATGACCTGAATCATTGACATTTCAAAAACAGTGTCGTCTTTCAAAATGTTTAGATTTTCCCTACCTTTTTTGAGATATAAGGGGTTAAAGGCACTACAAATGCAATGTGGCTGGATATGTAATTTTTTAAATTTTTTTAACTGGTTTTGAGGTAGGACCAATATTACTCTGTAATGTATATTATAATACCTAACTCTTTATTGGGTCAAGCATAATAGTGTTGACACACTTCAACTGTTCACCTGTTGACATTTTGTGGTCGTATCATGCTGCGCTAGGCGAAACACTTTAAAAATCAATACCCCTCATTATTTTATTACTGTTCTAGGAACATTTGGACGGGCATACCGTAGCTTACAGACATAATCTATAAGTATGCAAAAAAAAATATTCCTTCCATCTTCAGAATATCATGTGTTTAATATAGTATTTCCACAAATTGAACCTACAGACGCCCCTTAATTTGCCCCCAAAAACCTTTTTGACTGGCGTGAAGCTAGCCCGGAATTCTCAGCCCGCAATTTGTTCTCAAAACTTCTCCATCACGCAATTGCGTCCGATGATGTACTACAAACTACCTAGCACACTATGTAATTTTCGTATAACAAGGTACATAATATTATTTGCTTTTTTTTAAAATGATATGAAAACATTGAAAAGGATGCAAATATTATTAATTTTTTAATTTTATACATCTCATTCAAAAATGATGGCAATAATAGTAATGTCATATCTCATTCATACAATATGCGATTTATTTGTAAATCCAAATAAAAAGGGGAAGCAACTCAGAACAGAACAGAAAATCCACATCAGAGATAAAAAATGCTTTTTTTTCATTCCAAGGTACCCATCTAAATCTTTATATCCTTGGATAGCTACAGATATGTTCTATCTAACCCACCACCAACCGTCGAATTGGTGTACAAATTGACTTCGCCCTATGGTCGGAATGTTGCCTTACATCCCAAATCAAGAAAAATGCTTTATTTTCCGACCAGTGGGCGAAACATCAATTTACCCCTCTAGATCTATATATCCTTGGATAGTTGTGGATATGTTATATCCAACCCACTATCAGCCGTCGAATTGGTGTACAAATTGACTTTACCCTATGGTCGGAATGTTGCCTTCCCACATCCCAGATGAAGAAATTGCTTTATTTTCCGACCAGTGCATGGGCGAAACATCAATTTACCCCTCTAGATCTTTATATCCTTGGATAGCTACAGATATGTTCAATCCTACCCACCATCAGCCGTCAAATTTACTTCCCGTTGTGGTCCGAATGTTGCCTTCCCATATACCAAATCATGAAGATTGCTTTTTTTCGGCCCAGCGGGTGAGACAACAATTTACCCCTCTAGATGTATATATCCGTGGATAGCTACGGATATGTTTTATCTAACCCACCATCAGCCGTCAAATTGGTATACAAATTGACTTCGCCCTATGGTCCGAATATTGCCCTTATTTTCCGTCCAATGGGCGAGACATAAATTTACCCTTCTACATTTAGATATCCTTCGATAGGTTGGTTGCACAAGACATTATTATATCAGTAGCTATTCAAAGATATGTAAACCTAGAGAGGTAAATTTGTGTCTCGCCAGCTGGATGGAAAAGATAGTATTTATTTTCTGGGATGAAGTATGCGAGGATGGTAACATTCGGACCATTCTTGTTCAAAAAAAATTGTTGAAAAGTAAAATTGTAGACTGATTTTAACTGCTGGTGGGAGTTTCTTCTTTTTTGAATAGACTTTTTATTTAATAAGAAAGTAAATTACAATTCAAGATTTTTTTTATTAATAAATAAATAAATAATAAAAAACAGACTCTCCTCCCATTTTTATTAAAATTGTCGAGTAACGCAGATTTTTTCATAAATACTACAAAGAATTACTATTATCTTTATTACACTTTAGATATTAGTAGTTTTTTGTCAAATATTTCCTTGTCGTATTTACATATTTTAATATCACATTTTATCATATACTTATAGAAAATAAAGGTAAAATTTTACCCTACGATAAAATTGGAAATTGTACATATTTCTGCTTCTGGGATAAATTTGCATATTAATTTGGAGAGGAAACGAATGGTGGGATTAAGATTTCCCTAATGAGATCTGATTCATTTTTTGTTTCACCAAATAGATCGTATATGTTCGATCTCTCAGAATATTACATCTTGGGCATTTTATAATAAAATGAAGTTCATTTTCAACGTCAGATTTACAATGATTATAGAAAAGTCTGTCACTAGGTGTTTTGTTGTAACGCAACACTTCAATTTCTAATCAATGAACACTAATACTGATTTTTGTGAGTCCGGGTCTTAATCTTTTGGAAAGTGGAAATTGAAGAGTATTTTTTAATTCGAAGTTATTATAAATAGTGCTGTAAAAGTAAAGTTTGACTTGTTTCTTTTTATTGATATTTTCTAAATTGTTGAAGCTTTTGCTTTAATACTCTCTCTGATATATTTTGAGATACTAATTACGTTTTTTTCTTAAGATTTTCAATAGTTTTAGCTAGTGATGATTTAAACGACTTGTTTTCTTTAAATGCAGATCTCAAAAGGGAGTTTTTCCCATTGATATGTTTCTCCAAGTCTAAAATTCTTTTATGATATCTGCATGAACATTAGCGAAAAAAATTACAAATCATTTTATTATGCTCTTCCACCTTTTGGATTGTTATTTTGGTTTTCAACATTTGAGGCCTTGAGCACATTGATGAGTCGTAAATCTACGAAATGTGCACATCTTGTGCATCAAAATTAGTATCAAAGAATTTTATTCGTTCGGCAGTAAGTCTTCCTTTGAAAAGTATAAGATAAAACTAGTACAAACTAGCGTTTAGGAATTGGGTAATTATAAGGATTAGCATTGGTACCCTATTATTTTTAGAAAAATCCCATATCCCCCTTTTTGAGCCTCATTTTCGACATAAACAGCCATAGGAACATGCCATTTCCTTTTAGATGCACTTTCATAAATTCGGGATGCAGTTATTTTTGAAAGAATTAATTTTGATTTCCATAAAATTTTATTTTATATCTCGATATCTTTTTAAAGCATAGAAACGCTTTGGTACAGGTCGATCCTATATTTAAGACTCGGTAAAAAAAATATTTGCAAAATACATACACACTTTTATTCTTAAATGCCTAGTAGATGTGCACAATAAAGATAATTTTAAAAATATAAAAACTTTATCAACGTAACACTAAAGTTATAACTTTTGTTGAAATTTGTACAGGAAAATCTTCATTTTTGATAATTTGTGTATAAGCCCTGTGGAACATCTATAGATGTGTATTGTGTTACTCATACATCAAACATTTAAGGGCGTTTGTTGACTGTAGGAAACCCTTACAATGCCTCATCCGTATTACTAACTTATTGATCATACAGTAATGCTCATTTATTTTATAAAAAAGGCATTAATTTTATTGTCAAACATTTTTCCTTGTTGACAACAAACTCTTAAAATTAAATACTATTTACGGACAATGTTAAGTATATGATACGCCTGATATGATTTTCCCCTCAATGAACCTCAGCAGCATTTAGAACGCTGCATAATTTATTCGGCTTACTCTCAGCAACAACTTGTATGTGTGAAGAATATTCGGGGGAGATTATTTGAAAAACTTTTAAGATGTTTATAGTATCGGTTTATTTTAAAGTTGCTTTTGCACTAATTACTTTAGGTTTAGTACTTGAGGTAATTGGATTTGCATCACCGTATTGGAATGCAGGGGAAACTTATGGAGGAGATTATAATATCGGATTATGGCAATCTTGTAGTGACTATGCAAAGAGAACTTCTTTCGACAGAGAACGATGCCACAAGTTTACAGGTAACGTTTTGTAAATGTATACATATACATTGGAGTGTATCCTCCAGCTTTAAACATAACAAACTTATAAAGATACACGATTGTTGTTTTCCTGTATTATAATCAGTTATCAAATTAGTAGTTCTACATAAAGGTATTTTACTGCATTATCATAATTGTTATGTTATGTTATGTATGTGCTTGTGCTTAAAAGCGTGAAGATGCATCAGAGATTTTCAATTAGGGAGCAACCATTTGATTTTTAATGGTGGGGTGGGGCATGGAAGGAATTTGAAAAAAAGGCAGGATGCAAAATTTGGTGATAAAAAAGACAGGACCAAAATCCTCAGAAAAAAGGCAGGATATGCATGTTGAAAAATGTAGTGAAAAAAAAAGACAGCAAACATAAAAAAAGGCAGGACAACACCAGGTAGTAAAAAAAAGGCAGGACTTAAGATTACTTCCATCCCCCCCCCCCCCATAAAAATCAAATGTGTACTCCCTTAGTGTAAACATATAGTATTAATTAATTCAATAATTAAGGGCACGTCCGATACAATACAATTGAATAATTAATATAGGATTCGGAAACAAGTTTGGGATTATATAAATCCGTATCCTACAAAAAATAATTTTCATAGTTAATTTTCTCATACTCGAAAGATTATATATTATGAATCAATACATTAAAAATTAAGGAAATGATACATAATTTTGATAAATAACACTGGAATGTTGATGAATAATGATGAGTATCACTTCACCAGAATTTTGGTCTTCTCCGAGGACGTGCTGATAACTTTAATATAGGTTCTAAAGATCTGTTTACAAACAAAATCCAGCATACATTGTTTTATCCTATATTGTATTAAATTAAAAGACTATAAAAGTGATATGTACTCCATTTTTATTTGCAGCCGATACTTCAATTGGAGCAGCACGTGCATTTTCAGCCATTGCCTTGATTTTGTTTGTGGTGCTGGTTATCCTATTACTATTATACTGGTGTCAATGTCCTCGATCTGACCTTATTTTAGCAGCTATAATTATTAGTTTTATAACTGGTAAGTCTCTGTAATAATTGTATAATTCAGAGATATTATTTCTCTTGCCACTTTCACAGCTGTTGTAGGTAAATAAGCAGGTTTACGTGTTTTTCTTTGAATCTTTCAAACATATTTGGGAATCATCACATCGACTAGAATGATTTAACAGCTGTGCACACACATATGTATCTTGAGATCAAAACTTACAACCCAATCAAGGGTTTCTATGGAAACAAGTGTATACAAATCCGTTATTTCGATTTATGATTAGATCATATTCAACAGTCTTATATGTTATCCAATTGTGATCCTCTGACCAAATAACTAACTACGCTCACTTAGCATGATGGACATTATCTTATGAAAAGATAAAATGTATGAGTGTATGATTATTATAAACTTAATTGACTACAGTTTACTGTAAAAGATATAAAGGCGAATCGGGGTAAATACAGTATACCATGAAACAGAATTCGAAATGAACGTAAACAGTTGGTCATTCAGCCATCAACACGAGGTCTAAATAACGTTGTAAAGTAATCTCAATCGACTTATTTAGCATCCCCGATTTAGCTTTATATTTGCTGCTACAGAAAATTCAGGATTCTGGTTTATAAGAAATTTCGTTATTACATCATTTTATCATTTTTGGTGATGCATCTTAATAATAAAACGTATCACAAAATACCGCAATAAATTTGATGCATTGTATGGCCATTTCTTTGACTGATAATTCATCAGCAGTGCTCGAGATCAGAATATTGGAAAACCTGTTAACGATATACTGATGAATTAATAAGCAAAACCATAAAAAATCAAAACAATTAAAACAAACAGGTATCCAAACTCAGCTTTGGGTTACCTCTGCCCTCGGAGACTGACAGTCCACCAACTGTGGCATAGGCCCAGTGGTAGTAATAAAACATATCACAAAATACCGAAATAAATTTGAAATAATCCATTTTGTTATGTCAAAGATATTTTCAATTATTCTTGCGCCTTCTTTCTCTATAGCTGCTTGTGTGTTCATTGGAATCATTTGTTGGGTGTCTGATCGGGACCATAATCTGAGCTGGGCCTTCTATCTATGCGTGATTGCCGGAATCTTAGCTATTATTGGTGGAATACTCCTAATCCCAGAAAGAAGGATCATTGTGATTGGCAGAACCACTACTGGCGGCGGAACTCAAGTGCGAACAGTGACCACGACTAGAACAGTAACCGTTAGGTAAAAGGCAGGACTTCTTCACATTTTCTTTTTAAAATGACATTTATCCATCATGTCAATCAAAAATTTCCATTTAACAGGGATGTGTTATTTAAAATAATACGCTGTTGTAATCTATAAAATTAAAAATAAAATATGAATGAAGTAATCATCTCCACCCTGATCATTTTAATGCTATCTTTTTAATACCTCAACTATTTATTCGTCATACGCCTACAGAATACTTAATAAAAATTCCCCCATACAGTACCTCATGGTATTGATTCATAGTGATACGTCTGACTGAGTTTGTAGAATGCAATAACCAAGGCAACAACTGGTGATTTTATTCACATTTTCATCGATTTTTGAAGATTGGGTATTAACCTAGACTTCACGCTGGTTATTTGATTTGGATTGAATAACATATTGAAAAAATAGAATGTAGAGAAATTACTTGTTGGATGACTATTTTGTATGTTAATCTTTGACTATGCAAAGACGAGAAAATCGTATGCACAATGAATAATTTATTCATCTTTGGTTTGTATTGTTATTGTGTACTATTGGAAATTAAAAAAAAAAACCTTCATATTATGATCTATAATTTGTGATACTGGAAGTAGACAGTCTAATTGTTTTCTGTAACTGAGCGACCATTTAACTTCTGGGGGTAGGGGGTAAGTCAACACGAACCTAAAACATGGGCCTACACTTTTTTGTGTTCTCGCGAAAATGTTTCTATCCCAAAATCCAATACCATCTGATTATAGATATATTCAGTGGTTGTACATTCTTCTGATTAAATTTTAAAAAGAAATGTTTAAGGCGAGATAACTGCATCAATTTTATTTTTTTAATCATTATTTGGCCGCTCTGTATTAAATTTTCATTTATCTAATTCTAACTCTTTATTGAATTACATAATTGAATTACGAGAATTTTCTTTTCAAATCGAGCATTAGAATTATATTTTTCTAGTTGTATAATGTCGTTTAAATTTTTTGTAATAGTCATGTTAACGGCATTTTACTCTCTTTCTTAAATAATATTTAGCATTTTTGTGGATGCTCAAATTTAGTGCCTATTTTCTTAAATTTTGAAATACCTTTAAAGAGTCCAGATTTACCTCAAGTTATAGGTGTATGTTTGTAACTATTTTTTATATTCATTTAAGCTTTATGACCAGTGCAATTTAAGACTTTAGATATATATATATATATATGTATTTATGCAAGTAGTTGTATTCCGCTGATACTGTATTGATCTGCTTTGTTTTATTGTGAACTTTACAATAAATAGTTTAGATTTATGTATTTATAGTGTTTTTCACAGAAGCCATGAAAAGGGGGAGGACAGTTGTAGCTGAAAGTGCAGAAGGGTTCGCTCGAAAAATGAATCATATTTACCTATGTTTACTTATCCTTATAAATTAATAAACAAATAAACATTATATATTTTAATTTTCTCTTTTCAAGGATATACATTTACATATATTTACATTAAAAAATATCAATAAAATCATTTCATTATTTAATTTTTGATTGAATTTAAACGACATGAATTGAACATTGATGAACGCACAAGTCTGTTTGACTTTTATAGGAGCTAAAGATGAAAAGATAGTGAAGCGATCTCGGTTTCAGTGTTTCCTTCCATTAGCTTAAGTTTTGTTTCCCCTATTACCTTTGAACATTGGAAACACATTTTAATACAAAGATGTCCTCCTCCTTCCCAAGTGTATTGTAAATTAACAGTAACTGCACTTTAATTGCAGTATATTGTACTTGACCTATTTTGTGTGACAATATTATTGCTATTATTGCCATGTTTAACTCTTTTAATTCGTACAAATGAATTAATTTAATCATTATTTAGCCACTCAATTTTAACTTGCCTCATTTGCTTTTTGTTTTTTGTTTATTTTTGTTGTTGTTGAAATTTTAAATCGACAAAATTAAGAACCCACGAATTTGTCTTTTTGCACCATTCCACGAAAATAACTGAATGAACAATAATACAATTAATTCACACACATTGCCTAAATGAAGACTGAAGGGCATTACAACCCTATATACTATAACAAGCAAGAACTCCACAACCATATGAAATAAACCAGATTACACAGGAAAAGCGATTCCTCGTTGCATAAGCGACAAGAAACTGTTTGTTGAAAGTCAACATTATTCAAAAGTTTTGAAATAACTTTGCAGACCATAGGTACATGGTCAAAAACCATATATGTTCTGTATCTTCAAATACTGCTTGAAGATAAATAATGATAATTTGTATGATAGAAGGTGTGTGGTTGATGTCATTGAAAATCCCAAGGACAAAAACTTAGTTTTAATATGGATTCTGCAGACCTAAAGTCCATGTTCTCAAACTTAACTGGTATTTTGGTTAAAAGTGGAACGGTTCATGGGACTCACAGTTGATAAAAAAATATATATGTGTAAAAAAAGGTGTATTGAAATAACATATAGTGAAAAGATCTAACATAACTTTTAAAATAGCAAATTTCTTGCGTCATATGCGCATTTCTGAATTAACCTTCCTCAGTTTTGCTCGTGACCAAAACTATGGAAAGCCAAAAACCAATCACCAAAACTGCGGAAAGCCAAAAACCAATCATCAAAACAGGAAAGCCAAAAACCAATGACCAAAACGGCGATAAGCCAAAAACCAATTACCAAAACCGTGGAAAGCCAAAAACAAATTACCAAAACTGTGGAAAGCCAAAAACCAATCACTAAAACATTGAGAGCAATAGCGCCAAAAAGCCCTATACAGTTTAGCCAACTTTGCTTGAGGGTTATAAGCCTTACTTTTAACGTTATTTAAAACTGAAAAGTTTGACACAAGTACATCATGTCATCGCCAAAGAAATGACTACTGGGCGAACGGGAGGTGGGGGAGGGGTAACTTCGGTGACTTGACAGTCCATCAGCAGTTGTATCGCCAGCCAGATCAATGACTAGTGAGGATACCCTCGGTGACTTGACAGTCCATCAGCAGTTGTATCGCCAGCCGAATCAATGACTACTGGGGACGATATCGTCGGTGACTTGACAGTCCTCCAGCAGTTGTATCGCCATCCAAATCAATGACTACTTCGGGAGATTACCCTCAGTGACTTGACAGTCAACCAGCAGATTTATCGCCAGCCGAATCAATGACTACTGGGTGAGGATACCCTCGGTGACTTGACAGTCCATCAGCAGTTGTATCGCCAGCCGAATCAATGACTACTGGGGACGATACCCTCGTTGACTTGACAGTCCTCCAGCAGTTATATCGCCAGCCAATTCAATGTTTACTTGGGGAGGATATCCTCAGTGACTTGACAGTCCTCCAGCAGTTGTATCGCCAGCAAATCAATGACTACTTCGGGAGATTACCTTCAGTGATTTGACAGTCAACCAGCAGATTTATCGTTAGCCGAATCAATGACTACTGGGTGAGGATACCCCCGGCGACTTGACAGTCCATCAGCAGTTGTATCTCCAGCCGAATCAATGACTACTTGGGGAGGATATCCTCGGTGACTTGACAGTCCATCAGCAGTTGTATCGGCAGCCAAATCAATGACTACTGGGGTCTGATACCCTCGGTGTCTTGACAGTCCATCAGCAGTTGTATCGCCAGCCGAATCAATGACTACTTGGGGAGATTACCCTCGCTGACTTGACAGTCAACCAGTAGATTTATCGCCAGCCGAATCAATGACTACTGGGTGAGGATAACCTCGGTGACTTGACAGTCTTAGAGCAGTTATATCGCCAGCCGAATCATTGACTACTTGGGGAGGATACCCTCGGTGACTTGACAGTCCATCAGCAGTTGTATCGGCAGCCGAATCCATGACTACTTGGGGAGGATACCTTCGGTGACTTGACAGTCCATCGGCAGTTGTATCGCCAGCCGAATCAATGACTACTTGGGGAGATTACCCTCGGTGACTTTACAGTCAACCAGCGGATTTATCGCCAGCCGAATCAATGACTACTGGGTGAGCATAACCTCGGTGACTTGACAGTCCTCGAGCAGTTATATCGCTATCCGAATCAATGACTACTTGGGGAGGATACCCTCGGTGACTTGACAATCCATCAACAGTTGTATCGCCAGCCAAATCAATGACTACTGGGGTCGGATACCCTCGGTGACTTGACAGTCATCCGAGTTGTATCGCCAGCCAGATCAATGACTACTGGGGAGGATACCCTCGGTGACTTGACAGTCCATCATCAGTTGTATCGCCAGCCGAATTAATGACTACATGGGGAAATTACCCTCGGTGACCTGACAGTCAACCAACAGATTTATCGCCAGCCGAATCAATGACTACTAGGTGATGATAACCTCGGTGACTTGACAGTCCACCAGCAGTTATATCGCCTGCCGAATCATTGACTACTTGGGGAAGATACCCTCGGTGACTTGACAGTCCATCAGCAGTTATATCGCCAGCCAAATCAATGACCACTGGGGTCGGATACCCTCGGTGACTTGACAGTCATGCGCAGTTGTATCGCCAGCCAGATCAATGTCTACTGGGGAGGATACCCTCGGTGATTTGACAGTCCATCAGCAGTTGTATCGCCAGCCGAATCAATGACTACTTGGGGAGATTACCCTCGGTGACTTTACAGTCAACCAGCGGATTATTGCCAGCCGAATCAATGACTACTGGGTGAGGATAACCTCGGTGACTTGACAGTCCTCGAGCAGTTATATCGCTAGCCGAATCAATGACTACTTGGGGAGGATACCCTCGGTGACTTGACAATCCATCAACAGTTGTATCGCCAGCCAAATCAATGACTACTTGGGTCGGATACCCTCGGTGACTTGACAGTCATCCGAGTTGTATCGCCAGCCAGATCAATGACTACTGGGGAGGATACCCTCGGTGACTTGACAGTCCATCATCAGTTGTATCGCCAGCCGAATTAATGACTACATGGGGAGATTACCCTCGGTGACCTGACTACTGGGTGATGATAACCTCGGTGACTTGACAGTCCACCAGCAGTTATATCGCCTGCCGAATCATTGACTACTTGGGGAAGATACCCTCGGTGACTTGACAGTCCATCAGCAGTTATATCGCCAGCCAAATCAATAACCACTGGGGTCGGATACCCTCGGTGACTTGACAGTCCTCGAGCAGTTATATCGCTAGCCGAATCAATGACTACTTGGGGAGGATACCCTCGGTGACTTGACAATCCATCAACAGTTGTATCGCCAGCCAAATCAATGACTACTTGGGTCGGATACCCTCGGTGACTTGACAGTCATCCGAGTTGTATCGCCAGCCAGATCAATGACTACTGGGGAGGATACCCTCGGTGACTTGACAGTCCATCATCAGTTGTATCGCCAGCCGAATTAATGACTACATGGGGAGATTACCCTCGGTGACCTGACTACTGGGTGATGATAACCTCGGTGACTTGACAGTCCACCAGCAGTTATATCGCCTGCCGAATCATTGACTACTTGGGGAAGATACCCTCGGTGACTTGACAGTCCATCAGCAGTTATATCGCCAGCCAAATCAATAACCACTGGGGTCGGATACCCTCGGTGACTTGACAGTCATGCGCAGTTGTATCGCCAGCCAGATCAATGTCTACTGGGGAGGATACCCTCGGTGATTTGACAGTCCATCAGCAGTTGTATCGCCAGCCGAATCAATGACTACTGGGTGAGGATAACCTCGGTGACTTGACAGTCCTCGAGCAGTTCTATCGCCAGCCGAATCATTGACTACTTGGGGACGATACCCTCGCTGACTTGACAGTCCATCAGCAGTTGTATCGCCAGCCAAATCATTGACTACTGGGGTCGGATACCGTCGCTGACTTGACAGCCATCCGCAGTTGTATCGCCAGCCAGATCAATGACTACTGGGGAGGATAGCTTCGGTGACTTGACAGTCCATCAGCAGCTGTATCGACAGCCGAATCAATGACTACTTAGGGAGAATACACTCGGTGACTTGACAGTTCATCAGCAGATATATCGCCAGCCGAATCAATGACTACTTGGGGAGATTACCCTCAGTGACTTGACAGTCAACCAGCATATTTATCGCCAGCCGAACCAATGACTACTGGGTGAGGATAACCTCGGTGACTTGAAAGTCCTCCAGCAGTTGTATCGCCAGCCGAATCATTGACTACTTGGGGAGGATACCCTCGATGACTTGACAGTCCATCAACAGTTCTATAGGCAGCCGAATTAATGACTACTTGGGGAGGATAACCTGGGTGACTTGACTAGTCCATCAGCAGTTGTATCGCCAGCCGAATCAATGACTACTGGGGGCGGATACCCTCGGTGACTTGACAGTCCTCCAGCAATTGTATCGCCAGCTGAATCAATGACTACTGCGTGAAGATACCCTCAGTGACTTGACAGTCCTCCAGCAGTTGTATCGCCAACCGAATCAATGACTACTTTGGCAGGATAATCTCAGGGACTTGACAGTCCTCCAGCAGTTGTATTGCCAGTCGAAGCAATGACTACTGTAACTTAACATCATGCCATGACCACTGGGTGGGGTATCACCGGGGACTTCGCAGTCCACCAGTAATTGTATCATCAGCCGAAGCCATGATTACAGTATCTATACATCATGTAATGACCAGTGGGGGTGGGGTGGGGGTTGGGGGGTACCCTCGGTGACTTTCGGTCCACCAGCAGTTGCATCGCCTCAATGACAATAAAGTAAACTCGGATACCTAAATAATTTGCGTAAATATTGTAATTCATAAAAAAAATTGTAAATAGCAATATACATATACTCAATAACACACAGCTGTGACAGGGTTTTGGGAATCTAATTGATCAGTCGGTGAGGTTATTGAAAACATTATGAAAGAACATGTCAGCGTCATCCCGTAGTCCATGTAATATGATAAGCTACCATGATTTTGTTTTGTCAAATTATAATAAAAAAATGTTCAAGAATCAGGACCAAAAATAATTTGGAGAGGGTTCAAGTATATTTTAAGATATGGATCTTTATCATAATTCAATAAATATACAATAAAAATAGTTTTGGCAGTATATATGGTATACGTGTAAATAATTTCCATATGGTGAATGAGTGCAGTTTTTTCGTGTTTAACAGAAATGGTATGTCAACCTTCAGCTTTCTGTTAACTAAATTAATCTAATTGATAATCAAAAGCTAAAAATATGCTAGCTAAAGGTCCTAAATACCGTGAACCTCAGCCAATTAATTGGAAATATAATAATTGCTGATGGATTCTGTTGAGGACTACGCCAGAAAAGGACTTCGAAGGAATAGGAATCCGCTGATACACTTTCAGAGTGGGTGAAGACTATTAGCTCAATGATACAGGTACGAATTAAAAACCTCCAAGGGTCTATGAGCACTAAAGCTACATCCATCTTTGAAAACCCTAAGGTTGTTGAAAACCTGACTCGCCTGCATGACAAATATGTAATTGTCACAGCGGACAAAGCCCCAAATAACATCGTTTTTGTCTACAAAAACTATTATTTTGAGTGTCATAGAAACGAGTTGGGAATAGATAACACTGCAGGTAACCCAACTTATACACCGACCACACTCACTAAGCAGGAAGTCCTTGATAACCACAAGACCGCTCCTCATTCAAGATCTTTGGCTACATGCAACAATATAAAAACATTCGACTTCTCTATACTATACACTACCATATCACATTCTCAATTAAAATATCGATTGAAACAACTAGTGGTGCATCAATGTTATTTTTCAAGAAAAGTGGCTCACGCAGGTATAAATTTCTAGTTTTAGGTAGAGAAAAGCTAATTTCGTGAAGAACCACTCTGATTCTGACAAAACGTATTCTGGAGATGAAATTACAATCATGATAGATTTCCCATAAATAAACTATTCCAATGGGAGCGAACTGTGCTCCTCTCCTCGCCGATCTGTTTTTGTACTCATATGAAGCGGACTTCATTCAACCGCTGCTACGTAAAAACAAAAAGAAACTAGTCCAATCCTTTAATTTCGCTTTTCGTTATATAGACGACGTGTTGTCGTTAAATAACGACAAATTCCAAGACTTTCTACATCTCATCTACCCTAGTGAGCTTGAAATTAAGGATCCTACAGATACATCGAAGTCCGTTTCATATTTGGATTTGTTTCTGGAAACAGACAACGAAGTACATTTGAAGACAAAAGTTTATGACAAACGTGATGACTTCAACTTTCCTATTGTCAAAATTGTTAACTTTCACTTCGTGAGCATTTGGTGAGTAGCAATATACCAGCATCGCATGCATATGGCATCTACGTTTCTCAGCTTATTCGATGTTTAAGGGCATGCGTGAGTTACCATGACTTCAGACAAAGCTGCTTAACCAGGATTTTATCAGGGATAAGTTGATGTCATCACTTAGGACATTTTACGGTCGTCATCACGAAAGATCGACCGTTACAGCGTTCCAATATCGAAGATGATGTTGGACCTGTTCCAACTGTCGTAACATTTCATTTACCCCCATCGATTTGAGACTACCACCGCATTGACTTTAATGAACTTCAAGGCGGATGCTGTATACGGAGCAGGAACTTCTTACCCTTCCGGAGCACGTGGGTTCACTCCTGGATTGTATATGAGTTCGTGTTATTCATTGTTTTCAGTGTTTATTTATTGTGCTTGTGGTTGTTCATTTGTCTTCCCGGGTTTGTCTGTCTAATGGATTGCGTTTTTTTGGTTTGCTCCTTAGATATATTTGTCCCCTTAATTCTGATGCACAAAGTGTGCACATTTCGTCGACTTACGACTCAGTTGTGCTCAATACCTAAAATGTTGAAATCCAAAAAGTTGAATAGCAAATTACAATAAAATGTTCAAATCAAATTAAGTCCTTATGAGAATGGTGTCTTGTGATTATTGGGAGTTCCAGTAGATCTATTTGGTTCCGAGAAACAATGACGAGCAATGAATATGGTACATTAAAGTGTACTTATAAATACTTTGTCGATCATTGGTGCTGCAACATAATCCTTTTGATCTTTTTTTGACCGGGAGATTTTCTGTCTCGAAAGGAGGGCGACAAAGGGGTGAGGAGAAAAGCAGAACATAGAAAGGTGTTTATCCTAAATAGTCGACTGTGGTATGTTTTGAAGATTACTTAAGTTATAGTTGAAAACCTGAATTTCTCAGATTTCGGCAGGGACAGTAAATATTATCATTTCAAATGAAACAAAAAGAGTAGAAAGAGCGAAAAAAGGAGTCAACATTAACCAAGTTTTAAAATATTTATTAAAAATAGTTAATCTTAAAAACATTTAAGTAAATATCAAAAAATAATGTTTTAGTGTGATTTTTTAAGCTTGAGGAGATCTTTGATTTTAAATGGAAGCTTTATTGCTCTACCATCAGGTCCATGAACAAATACATCACCATTACTCAAATGACGATTTTTCGTCCGAATATTTCTTAGTTGTCCACGATAAATATCACCACGTGTATCTGGTAATCCTCTACTGTTCATTGCCACAAGTTTACCGTTTACAACTGCAAAAGCATGCCCATTACCACCAAATCCACCACCACCTGCGCCTCCGCCTCCAGAGGTACCCCCGTTTCCTCCTTGACCTCCACTTGATAATCTACCATAGTACCACTGTTGATCCGGACCATACGTGTACCATGATCCACCCGGTTGTCCAGGCATTCCATCAATTCCTCCTCCACCTCCCCCTCCTCCTCCAAACCATCCACCATCACCACCACGACCTCCTGGATAAGGCCAGTGCAAGCTTCCTGGAGTTCCTGGTTCTCCATCCCACCATCCTCCACCCCCGCCGCCTCCGCCGCCTCCACCACCTCCACCACCCCCACCTCCTCCACCACCAAACCCTCCACCACCTGGTTCACCAGGCATGCCTGGCCCCCCACCTCTGCCTCCGTTGCCACCTCTTCCACCTCTCCCAACTCTACATTCCGACATGTTCATCATACACAGAAGAGTAACGAACAAAAATTGAGTTCCCAAAGTCATCTTTTCTGTTCTGAAAGTAATTTAAAATAACATGTGTCACCGGTTACTAGGTTAGACTATTTTCTATATACGGGAAAAGGTTATACAAAGCTGTTCAAAGATATAAAAAAGGAAATCTATATTGATTCCATTCTATTTTGTAAAATATAGAATATACTGCTCGAGATGCAGCGATAGTCGTATGTCGTGGAAGAACACCGTGCACAAAGCGTGACAAATGGGGCGACTTGGGACAAGGATTTGAATGGCGACAAAGAGATAAGTTGGTGTTTAACCTTAGATTTCTTAGAATAACTATTTATTAATATAAAACAAATAATTAAGCAGAGCATTGTGGTTATCAAGGAAACATTAAACCATATTGCAGGTGCAGGTTGTCCTGGAAATGATAAAATACTCCCGTACTATCTTGGTAGAGTTGTCAAAATTTTGTATAGCAAATAGAAAGTGCTCAATTTTATAATTACAGGTTCTCAAGAGCCTATATCGCTCACCTGGAGTTAACTTGTCCACCTTGAGCAGGACTAAAATTTAAGTGTAGCAGTCTATTTGGCTGGTTTTCCCATAGGGTCCTATGTTAAACTAAGTTCGGCTGTGGTGGCCATCTTGATTGACAATCCGGGTCATTGAACAAAATTCTGAAAGAGGACCATCTAAGGACCATTGCTACCAAGTCCAGTTCTAATTGGCTCAGTGGTTTCAGACAAGAAGATTTTTAAATGATTTTCCCATAGGGTCCTATGTTCGGCTACGGCGGCCATCTTGGTTATCAGTCGGGGTCATCGGACATAATTCACAAAATTAATAAGAGAACCTCCTATAGACCATTATTGCCAAGTCTGGTTCCAATTGGCCATGTAGTTTCATAGAAGATTTTTTAAATTCATTCCTGTTTTTATTTTTAGTAATAGCAGCCATGTCTGTTAGAAGACATAATTTTCAAAACCCAGTCGTCAGACTTGATTGACATGATTATTCATTGATTTGTTACAGAAATTACCAGTATTTAGCAAAATTAAAAAATAATAGAAATACTAAGGGTTCATTCCTTGTATTGTACATGGTAGATCTCCTTAGCTGAAATTTGGCTTCCTATTTCGGTATTTTTGGTTATGAGTACTTCTTGTTTAAAATAAGTTTGGTTTTTGGTCTTCCAAATGTTTCGGTTTTAATGCCGCTGATGAAAGGTAACTCCTTGAAATGCGTCGTATACAGCATAGTATAAATTTAATATATCTAATATTAGTATCTTTGGATTGTTATTTTGTTGACCATTCCACCAAAGTTTGGTCCCAATTGGCTCAGTGGTTTCACAGGAGAAATTCTTTAAAGGAAAAGTTTAGGCCAGGTTAGCTAAAAACGGATGTTGTTTTACTTTCTTTACTGTTCCTGGATTGTATATTTCAAGTCAGCCACCATGTTGCTTGTGTAAAACCCAAAAAATCATGTTCTTCGCTAATAGACAAACAACAAAACTACGACAATTGGAAGAGATCAGGTTTCATCTGTAAAACTTATTTTTTAGAATTTTTGAAGCTTTAACTTCAGTATTTGAACAACATACCCTTTTCTGATTTCACTGCAATTTAATAGCCTAAAATAACTTATTTTGAAATGTTAACAGCGTATACCTTTGCTGCATATTGACAAAAATACCGAAACAGTACAGGACTACTATCAAAAGAATGTATGTTTGTTTGTTTAGTTGGGGTTTTACGCCGTTTTCAGCACATTTGGCTATTTCGCGGCGGTCAGTTTTTATTGGTGGAGGAAGCCGGAGTACTCAGAGAGAACCACCGACTTTCGGTAGGAAAATTGGAAATCCTTGTCAATTCAGATCGGAGTCGAACACACCACGCCACAGGTGAGATTCGAACTCACAACCTCAGCGCTGACAGACTAGTGATCATTACTAGTCATGACGAACTACCTAGACCACTCGGCCACCGAGGCCCCTCAAAAGAATGAAAAAAACGTCAGAATCCCAAAAAAACTAGATTGAGGCAGTCGGAAACGAAAGCTATCCCCGCACTCCCCACATGTGCATCTTTTTCACAATCATATCTTTGAAATCCGGCCCAAATTTTGGAAAATCAAAATTCTAGAACCTTATTTCGTATCTACATACAGTTTGTGACAATACTGTTAAGAAATTAAAAGCATAAAATGAAAAATGAAAGAGGAGTTAAGGTCACAAGCTTAAATTCACAATTTTCGAAATTTGACCCCTACAAGCCCCAATTTTTGAAAATCAGAATTCTAAAACCTTAATGCGCATCTACATACAGTATTTGACAATACTGTACAGAAATTGAATGCATGAAGTCAAATATGAAAGAAAAGTTTAGGTCAAAAGCTTAAATTCCCAATTTTCAAAATTCGACCCCTGTAAAATTCTAAAATCTTATTGCGCATCTACATACAGTATGTGACAATACTGTACAGAAATTGAATGCATGAAGTCAAATATGACAGAAAAGTTTAGGTCACAAGCTTAAATTCCCAATTTTCAAAATTTGACCCCTGTGGGCCCCATTTTTTTAAAATCAAAATTTTAAAACCTTATTGCGCATCTATGTACAGTATGTGACAATATTGTATAGAAATTAAATGTATGAAGTCAAAAATGAAAGAAGAGTTGTTTGTTTTAATATTTTTGGGTTTTGATGGTTGTGCGTATGAATTCATCATTATATCTTTAACCGGATTTCCAACATTTTGATCTCGATCACTTCTGATGAGTTGTCAGTCAACGAAATAGCCATTAAGTGCATCAAATTCATTCTGTATTTTGTGATACATTTTATTAGTACCACTGGGTTTATGTCACTGCTGGTGTACTGCAAGTCTCCGAGGGCATTATCAGCCCAGTGGCCAGAATCTTTGTCCTGGCATGATTCATTACTTAAATACCTTTAAATTTTCCGTTCAAAATTTGACAAAAATGTACCAGAAATTTCTGAGGCTCTTCCTTTTGATGCAAAGATAACCATTAGCCGAGTTTGGATTCCTGTTTTTTTTTCTTTTTTTTTATTGTTTCGGGTTTTGATAGTTGTGCTTATTAATTCATCATTATATCTTTAACCGGATTTCCAACATTTTTATCTCGAGCACTGGTAATGAGTTGTCAGTGAACGAAATGGCCATACAGTGCATCAAATTCCTTCGGTATTTTGTGGTACATTTTATTAAGGCTACAAGCTAAAATTCCCAATTTTCGAAATTCGACCCCTGTGGGTCCCAAGTTTTTGAAAATCAAAATTCTTAAACCTGATTGCGCATCTACATACAGTATGTGACAATACTGTATATAATTAAATGCATGAGGTAAGAAATGAAATCTGACCCTTATATGCCCCAAGTTTAGATAGTTAAAATTCTTAAACCTTTCTGCAACCTATATATATTGTGCATGACACTACTTTTTACAATTTTAGAAAATTAAAGTTCTAAAACCTTATTGCACATCTACTTAATGTGCATGACAATACTATATAGTAAAAAATGCATATATTGTAAAATGGAAAACAAAAATTATGTCACAAGCTTAAATTTACAATTTATTAATTTCGACCCCTGTGGCCCCAACTTCAGAAAATTAAAATTCTAAAACATGATTGTGCATCTACATATTGTGCATGAAAATACCATAAAGAAAAAAAATGCATAAATTGGAAAATGTAAAACAAGTTTATGTCAAAAGCTTAAATTGAATTTTTGAAATTCGACCCCTGTGGGCCCCAATTTTAGAAAATTACACTTCTAAAACATTGTTGCACATCTACATGAAACTACTTTATAGATAAAAATGCATAAATTAAAAAAATTAAGATTTGCATCCTCATCTTCAACTGAAATTTTTTGAAATTCCACCCCTGTGGGCCCCAATTCTAGAAAATAAAAAATCTAAAACCTTATTGCGCATTTGCAAATGGTGCCTGACAATACTGTATAGAAATAAAAAGCATAAATTGCAAAATGAAAGAGGAGTTTAGGTCACCAGCTTAAATTGACAGTTTTTCAAAATTCGACCCCTGTGGGCCCCAGTTTTAGAAAATCAAAATTCTAAAACCTTATTGTGCATCTGCATATGGTGTCTGACAATACTGTATAGAAATAAAATACATAAATTGAAAAAATAAAAGACAAGTTTAGGTCACTAGCTTGAATTCCAAATTTTCGAAGTTCAACCCCTGTTGGCCCCTTGTATAGAAAATCAAAATTCTAAAACCTTATTGCGCATATACACGTGGTTTGCAACTATTCTATTAGAAATTAAATTCCTAAACCCAAAAATGAAGGAGGAGTTTATGTCACAAGTAAATGTGACGGACGAACGGACGGTACGACGGACGGACGGACGGACGAACGGACGGACGGACGGACAGACGGACAGACGGACGGACGGACGGACGGACGGACAGACGGACGGACGGACGGACAAACAGACGGACAGACGTACGGAGATAATCGCAATATCCCCGAACTTTCTTCGAAAGTGCGGGGATAACTAGAAATCTGTACTGTCGGAATCGACAGTGATACCCGCAACCCCTGTAAGTAGTTGGACCACTTTCATATGGTCAAAAATATAACACCTTATTCCCATCCAAAAATAGTATGCAATAATTCTATAAAGAAAATAAATCAATAAACCTAATGAAAAATGAAAAAAAAAACGAGTCCACAAGCTTAAACTTACAATTTTTGAAATTTGACCTGAGTGGGCCCCCGGTTTAAAAATCTATATTCTAAATCTTTATTGTGCACATATATATAGTGTAGAACAATACTATATATAAACTGGAAATCTGTACTGTCGGAATCGACAGTAATCCCCACACCGACTGTAAGTTGTTGGGCCACTGACCTATAGTAAAAAATATAAGACCTTATTCCCATTCAAAATAGTATGCAATCATTCTATAAAGAAATTAAATCAATAAACCTAATGAAAAATGAAAAAAAAAACAGTTCAAAAGTTTAAATTGAAAATTTCATATTTCGACCCCTGTGGGCCCCAATTTTTTAAAATTAAAATTTTAAAACCTTATTGCACATCTGCGTATGGTATTTGACAATGCTGTATAGAAATAAAATGCATAAATTGAAAAATGAAAGAGGAGTTAAGGTCACAAGCTTAAATTGACAGTTTTTCGAAATTCGACTCCTGTGGGCCCCAATTTTAGAAAATCAAAATTCTAAATCATTATTGCGCATTTGCATATGGTGCATGACAATACTGTACAGAAATAAAACGCATTAATTGAAAAATGAAAGACGAGTTTAGGTGACGAGCTTGAATTCAAAATTTTCGAAGTTTGACCCCTGTGGGCATCTTGTTTAGAAAAATTCTAAAACCTTATTGTGAATTTACAGGTAGTATGCAACCATTCTATATAGAATTTAAATTTCTAAACCCAAAGTGAAGGAGGAGTTGATGTCACAAGAAAGTGTGACGGACGGACGGAGACAATTGCTATATCCCCGAGCCGAACTTTCTTCGAAAGTGCGTGGATAACTAGAAAACTGTACTGTCGGAATCTACAGTGATCCAAGCACTCCCTGTAAGTAGTTGGGACACTTAAATAGTATCCAAAATAGTATGCAATCAATCTAGTAAGAAATTAAATCAATAAACCCAATGAAAAATTTTAAAAAGCTAAGATCACAAGCTAAAACTTGAATTTTTTAAAATTTGAACCAAGTGGGCCCCTGGTTTGAATATCGAAATTCTAAATCTTTATTGTGCAACTAAATATAGTGTAGGACAATACTATATATAAACAAAATGCATAAATTGCAAAATGAAAGAGGATTTTCGGTCACAAGCTTAAATTAAGATTTTCAAATTTCAGCCCCCGTGGGCCCCAATCTGAAAATCAAAATTTTAAAACCTTATTGCACATCTGCGTATGGTGTTTGACAATATTGTATAGAAATAAAATGAATAAATTGAAAAACTAAAGACAAGTTTACGTCACGAGTTAAATTGATAGTTTTTCAAAATTCAACTTCTGTGGGCACTAATTTTAGAAAATCAAAATTCTAAAAAATTATTGCGCATCTGCATATGGTGCATAACAATACTGTATAGAAATAAAATTCATGAATTGAAAATGAAAAAGGAGTTTAGGTCACAAACTTGAATTCAAAATTTTCAAAGTTCAACTCCTGTGGGTCCCTTGTTTAGAAATAAAAAAATTCAAAAACCTTATTGCGCATCTACAGGTAGTATGCAACTATTCTATATAGAAATTACATTCCTAAACCCTAAAGTGAAAGAGGAGTTGATGTCACAAGAAAGTGTGACGGACGGACGGATACAATCGCTATATCTCCGAACTTTCTTCGAACGTGCGGGGATAACGAGGAGTTTAGGTCATAAGAAAGTGTGACGGACAGACGGACGGGGCGATAACAATATCCCCGAACTTCTGCTAAGTGCGGGGATAGTTAGAAACAGAAATCACACGAACTACAATACAAGCAACGTGAACTCCCATCAGGTTTTCCCGAAAGGTCAGCCTATCTTGATCCGTCAACGGCATCCGTCATATGGCAAGGGGGTAAAGTCCTCTGAGGTGTCAATTCTAGTAAAAACGTGAAATTTAGAGGAAAAGTATAGACTAAGGAAGCAACCATTTGATTTTTAGGTGGGGCGGGGGAGGGGGGGGGGGGCTAGGATGAAATGTTTGATCCCGCCTATTTTTTGTTTGAAATTTTGGTCCTGAATTTTTTTAATTTTTGGCCTAAACTTTTATTTACATTTAAAATAAAAACTTTCATGATTGACACATGACCTGAATTTTTTTTCACACCTAAAGTGATCCTGTCTTTTTATTTTGCCAAAACCCTGGTGCTGTCTTTTTATTTCAAATTTAATCCTATCCCTCCCCCCTCCCCCATTAAAATCAAAAGTGGTGATATGAATTAAACTGAATTGAATTCCGCCCGATTGTAAATTCGTTATGTTGAGATGATTACCGTATATCACATGCAGGACGGTAACTAATCAACTGTAAAAACGGAAGTGGATGATTGGAAGATCTGCACATTTGTCATATTAGTTTGCATGGTGTTTCATCCCACCTTTGTCGTCTATGGATAAAGAATTTGTTGTTGATTTCTTTAATTTCAATTTCAATAAAGTAGATACGATACAGGGAGTCATGAAAGTAATGCTAAATACACTGAAAGTAAAGGAAAGGGATGTTTTTTTCTGTTTTAGAGAACATCTTTTTTTAATTAATATGGTTTATAATCATATTCAAATTATCAAGCTTCAGACCAAATATTCGATAATTATTATATTAAAGACATCCAAGAAAAAAAAGTACTTTCAAATAAGAAAATCTGAGTATTGCTTACATGGTACAAGACAAGACCTTCAAGCCGAAGAACAAAATATGAAATGAATTAAAGGTAAGAGAAAATTTGTAAATTAGTCATTTTAATTTACAGTTATCAGGAATTTGACAGATCTGCAAATCTGTTTTACGTTACAACCTCACATTATATACTAGTATAACGTATCGTTCTGTAGGGCCACTGAGTTTTCATTTTCTGGCTTGAATTGCATGCCATTTTTACTACAAAATGCCAGCGCTTGCTGTTCTTCATCTTGGAAGTTACGAGAAGGTCTTCAACAATGAACTAATGTCTCACACCTTACAACAGAACAAAGATGGCACCTTATTATTTGCATATCAAAAACAATTGTGAATGATAAACATTTTACAGAAAAAACTCAAATATTGTAAGTGATATTTTCAAAATTCCATTTTATGAAAATACGCTTCCCTTACCTTAGCTATATTGTTGGGACGTCCGTGTAAAGGATATTATACTAAAAAAATGACGACATGAAGTTGTAAATGTTGTCTGTTTTAATCTTTTTACATAAACATTAATTATTTAGGCGTTATTTCACTACATAACCACAATAATTCGTAAATAACATAGATATATAAGTGACAATATGTGTAGTAAGAAACATATCATTTGTCATTTGGTAAACAATGGTATTTTTACAGCAGTCAAACAAATGATTTACATCCAATGTTTAAAGTTTTCAGTGATTCCGAGTGTTCTCTACTTCTTGAGAATTTACTAATGATTTTCGAAATTTGTCAGAAAAAAATTTTGCTGTGATTTAGTTGTTACCAAATATAAGCAAGGGAATACAAAAGAAATATAACAATAAGAACGCCAAACAATGGGGAAGTATTTGATAGACACTAGTCTATTTTTAACATGTATATACTCGAATACCAATACGGTAGCCAACTTTCTCTGAACAATATTACCGGTGATGGTGTCGCGTTCAAATTTTTATTACCGGTAGATATACAATGTCCGATAGGCCTATAACTTTTCTATATAAATTAGCAGTGAGAAGTTAACCCAAGGTATAAAAACAGCTTACCAAAACAATATGCAAAATGACCAGGTTATACTCTTAATTTGCCTCATCTGTCTGGAATAAATAACATTCTAAAACTTCATCCCGCATTTATGGGAATAAAATACATAAATGAAAAAATAAAAGAGGGTAGCTTAAATTCACAGTTTTCGAAATTTTATCTTTGTATGTCCAATTTTTGACAATTAAAAATTCTAAACCTTCTACAGATGATCTGCAATCATTCTGTAAAGAAATTAAATCCTTAAGATACAAATGAAAGAGGAGTGTTATGAAGTCTTATGACATGCAAATAAAACCAAACATTTTGTAACTTCAAGTGAATATTTACTGACAGCAAACTAAATGAATCTTCCAGTAAAATGTCAAAGATAAATGATATATTATCATGATTTGACAGTTTTTATGATCTATAATTCTATTATGTATATAGGTCACTGTTTGTCAAAAAGGAATATGAATGATAACACATCACTATTTATATCACGATTCCATAAAATATTGCGAAATATCCTGCATTTATCATAGTTTATCTTTGCACAAGGTGAAATCCCTAAAAGATCCACTTCTAATTAGTTATTAAAATCTATCATCTGCACTTTTTTAACGCTCTCAATGGTATATCCAATACATACATATCATTTTGACAAAATATAATACATGCAAAAGCTTTTTAGTTGCTCCGTTTGAAAAATAAAACAGTGTTTACGTATCCGAAGATAGTGTAACCATTTCAAAGTTAAAGTAATTATGTTTCTAATACGATTGGACGGAATACAAACTGACTCATGCTAATACTGATTTCAAAGCCAAGACCTCGACATATCAAATGGTCCTCCCCAGCGTCTGTTAAAACGTCCTCCTCCCATATTTCTGTTAAACCGTCTGTTTCCCATAGGTCTGTTCCATCGTCCACCGCGGTTACCGAAAGGACGATTCCACCTCCTAAATTGTCTTGGATTTCTCGGACGATTTCTCCATGGCAATTGACTTGGGATTTGATCATCAGTGATTACAGAAGTACTGCCTCCACCTCCGCCACCACCACCACCTCCACCAGAGTTGCTTCCTCCTCCTCCGCCTCCACCACCACCACCGCCACCACTAGTATTACTTCCTCCTCCGCCTCCACCGCCTCCTCCACCACCGCCGCCTCCTCCGCCTCCACCTCCACCTCCGCCTCCACCACCGCCTCCTCCTCCTCCTCCTCCTCCGCCTCCGCCTCCGCCTACAGCATTCACATTAACAATCACATTTCCTCTATTTCGACGTCTATCTCGACGCCGGTCTCTATCCCATCCTTGACATAGAATGTGTTCTATACATAGCAACATATTGAGCATAAATAAAATCTTCAGTCGCATGGTGTTAGTATAAAAGCTCTCTGAAAATAAGTAAATTAGCAGGTCAATGCCTTAACTTGATTATATATTGAAATAAAGGTACAGTTCCTTTATATCATACAGATTAATTTAAACAGGTATCAATGATCAGGTCCATGAAACCAGTACAAAATTTTGGGGAGTCCAATTCCTTTCGGCAACGACACCCTAAAACGGTTTCTGTTCAATTAGTTCAAAATCTATCTATTCATAAGCTTTACTAGTTGTGCTTAGAATAATATGTCAATAAAATTATATTCACTTATGTGTTTTTTGACATTTAATAATTTGAATATTACAGCCTTAATCCAATAATTTTACCTATCAAATGATGTTGTATTTGATGTGTTAATTAGTATAGATTGTTCTTAGCTAGTTGTTCTCTGTTGCAGTTGGTACAAAAAAGGAGCGTTTTAAAGCTTCCTTGAGGATTACTGCGAAATAGACATGATTTGTGTCAAATAGTGAAACATACATATATTTGGAAAAATAATTTATATCTGCCTCATTGATGTTTTTATGAATGAATGAAAGAATGTGTCGTATTCTATCAAATACCAGAAAAAGAAAATAAGAAGAAGGGAAAATCATGGAAACAATAACATAGAGAGTAAATACCACAGGAATATAAAACACAAAACAAACCAAAGAAAACTAGACATGACAGCACAAATACTAAAGTACTAAGAATGTTAATTCCACAGAAAAGAGTAGTGGCATCAGGTCTCTGGATGGGTAAGCATGTCCTGTACCGTTCACATTATCCGTCAAATTGCATATCGGTGGAATATCAAGTCCGATGATGTGTCAATTTCATTAGGACGTGTATTATAACATTGGAACATATCTATAATATCTGACTAGTCTTCTTTATGAGATAGAATCAAAACGTGATGCCGACTGTAAAATATTTGATGTTATAGTATTAAAATGGATTTAAAACATAGCGGGACTTACCGTCAACTTGACCCTCAAAGTATCAAAAACATTCGCTTGTATTTTTTATATATACTTAGTGTTTATCATGAAGAAGTAAAAACCTTCCTATCAGTTCTTTGTATTTTTTATTACCATTTACGTGGAATACTTAAAACATTTCTTATTGGACAGAGACCTTATTTACGTAAAAGGATAGATAGATTTAGTATTTATTCAAGCTATTTATATGTAAATAAATGCTATATCTGTCACTCACTCTGTCAAACGTAATTATTTTATTTGTCATTATGATGATTTCAGTGATTCCTAAGAATACGTAAGAAAAATATTCCCAATTCCTTTATAGAAGAATGTCTAACTATATCAAGAATTTAAATATCGGAAATATTGAACTCGTGACCGGAAAACATTAATAATTCCCTGATGCGCTGCACGCATTCGTAAATTTGAGCGTTTTCCGGTCACTCGTGGAATATTTTGCGATTTTCAAATTCTAATTAGTAATTAGTTATCCTATAATTATTTTATTCATACTTTGGTGATGTTTTTTTTTCATCATTTGCATGTCTCTTTTTTTAAGGGGGAGGGGGTGATTTGGTTTCATTTTTTTGTTGGAGGGGTGCGACTAATTAAACCCATTATTATAAAGATACATACAGATGTATATACTGAAGAAATCTCAGCATTTGTTTTGATTAAATCCAGGTAGTCTGAATCGCATATGTGATAGGCGAATGTTAGATCAGACAGATTAACTGAAAAAATATACACACGTGTGGAAATCGACAAACATCATTTCGTAATATATTTTTTAAAAATACTTGCGGAGCACGATAAGAATGTATTTTTTGAAAAGTAAACTAGTGAACATATTTCTACTTGTAAAGCCAATATACATTAAAAAGCTTCACTACATAAATATAACTATGCCTATAATAATCTAACAAAAGAAAAGAATAAACTTTTCTGTACTATTATAACAGTACAAATGTATGACGTGAATAGATCTTGCAAACTAGTAATATTTAATATTAGGGGATCTCTTTTGTGACGATACATTAGACAGAGAAGCGTCACCTAAGTAACGTCTGAATCTGGTGATGAGCAGACGTGCAATTGCAGCAGATTTGAATACTGGAGTTGTCCCTGCTTGTTTGTTTTGGAATGAGGAGGAGGTAGCTCAGTGGATTGAAGACTTAGGATTTTCTCAATATAGTGTAAGTGCAATATTTAAAATTTGTAACATTTGGTTCCATTGATCTCTGTTCTTTTTAGATTTTGTTCAATGGATACGAAGTAGTCTGTATGTCTCATTACAGATTTGTACAGACTCTTTTTTACATTAATATGCGCTATGATAATATATTGAAAACATTCCAGACTCGACGATTTTACTTAAAAGTCTTGAATTCAATACATAAATATGTACAAAGTACCTTTACTTTCAGATATGCTTCCGTAAGAATTTTGTGAATGGTAGGAAACTTATTGCGATAGACTGCTGTAGTCTCACACTTATGGGAGTTCACTACTTTGATGATATCAAGGTATTTTCTGTTTTTACATCGCCATTCGTTTGTAACCGGAATGCTTTGCGCTCGGAATGTTTTAAAACGCTGACTAAATATTTTATTGAAAATATTTCATTAATATTTCTGACGCATGTGTGAACTTTCCTTTTTTTAACTGTTAAATATAAAAATATCAACCAGAGCATTTAAAAATATTATTACATTATTGAGCTAATTAAGAAGACTTCGTGTCGTTATCTTTCTTCCTTCTTGGCCAGCATTGTTGCATCGTATCGTTATCTTTTTTCCTTCTTTACCAGCATTGTTGCAGTATATATATCAAACAATGTGTTTTCTTTGAGTAGTATAGTATACATGCATGTTTATCAGGAGATTGTCACCAGTTTTATTTCATTAATTGCAGAAAATAACAAAAGCTATTCGAGAATTGTTAGGAATAGAAACAATTATGGAAAGAGGAATGGAAGACCCAATGTATGCCTATCTAGAGATAAAAAGAAGGAGTGGAACAAAAACCGATAATTTGACGTACACAGATTTTTTAAGAAAAAATCATGCTTTTTATCGAACTAAGAGTCAGTCTAGAAAACCGTCCAGTCAGTTCTGTTAAAAGTTGAAAAGATATAGAATAAAGGGCATAAATAAAACACATCACACAAAAAAAAAATGAATCCATTTAAAATTGAGCAGTAAATCTGTGTTTAGAAAGGTGATTAGTCATAACGTAAAAAAATCAGGAAACGATGCCAATATATAAAGTCGTGTTTGCAATACTATTTTTATAAAGAGTGCACATAATCCCGAAAGCTTGCATTTTCATAAACATGTTTGCCCTCAGTAGTACATGTATAGCACAGATAATTTAGTTCGTTACAATTGCTCTCAATTGTTAGTCATAAATTCGGGACTTGCTCCATACCTTAAAAAAAAACAACATCAACATCGGCTGTGGATATTATGTGCTGTTAGTCTTTGTTTACTTTTTCTGCCACTGTCACAGGATTAAATGCTGGTAAAGGAATACCGAATTGGCATGGCAATGGGAAAATTCTATCAGACTGAAATCAAAAGGCAAGACAAACTCGTATTGCAACAGACAAATACCGAAGCTAAAAGAATAACAAACAAATAACAACCTTAACAGGTTAACTACGTTTGATGTTTTTGTCAGATCTGGATCCTTTGGTAGTTGATGTAGGTTTATTATTGTATTTTATTGCAGGATAGTTTAAATTCGTTTATTTTGTGATTTCGTAAATATTTTGTAAGTTTCAAGCGGACTTGGGACATGAGAGCACACTTGGAAATTCGCAGATTCTGTCTAGATATGTCTAATCATGCAGTGTTTTAGTTTTAGTATTAACGTTTATTTTCGCCAATCAGACTTTATTCATTTATTAAATATATGTATACCTGCTGTGTATAGTTTAAGTATTTATGCGGTCCTACTCTGCATGATCAAAAACGACAATCTCATATTTACTAACAGAGGTTTTGAGGTAGAGCTAATATTTTTAAAACGTTTATAGTAAATTAATTTGAAAGTTCCAAAAACACTGATATTGTCGTTCGCCATATTTTTATATTCTGCAGTTTTATATACTATCGGAAAATAACTAGAAGAAACTATTGGGCACTTATATTTTTTTGTCTCTGGACTCAAATTCTTTAAAATTTTCAGTCGTTCAACAACGTTACATTTATCTTTGGTGATGTTAAATACTACACAAAAAATAAATATTTCCTGACTTGTTCAGCAGGACATCTTGGACTTTATAGTATTGGATGACTCTGTAAAATTCTGACACTTTATTATTCATAGTGTATAGCCGGACAGTCACCAAAAACGGAAGTTGCTATACTCTCGGACCAGGAAAGCTTAGTTCCTTACATTATGTTCAGTAAAATCGGGACAATTTCCTTTAAGGATGCTCGCTGGTCATATTTTGGTCTTTTCGTCAGACTTTCGGAATCGTCGGATTTTATACATTTCTTAAACATTAATTTGTTTGCCCATGAACCCCCACTTTTTCTTTTATAATTCAATTATTTATACCTTAAAATAGTATTTGACAAAATTTTATGAAATCCTTTTTATTTTTTTCATACATTTTTGAGAGACTGAAGTTGCCAATGCAAACACAATAAAAAATCCAGAGAAAATTAACTTCCTGCAAATTTTCAAGGCTTTATAACTCTAAAATGAGAACATGAACCTATATTTTTTTCTTGCTTATTTGTTTACTATTCATATGTTCTCTGAAACTTAAACACCTATTTCAAATCCTATTTATTTCCTATCAGACCAACGATCATCCTTAATAAATCATTTTTTACTGGATTTATCAAAGCAAAGAGAAGACTATAACTGCAGTGTCAATAGTACAATTCTTTGATACTAATTTTGATGCACAATTTGTGCACATTTCGTCGATTTACGACTCGTCAGTTGTGCTCACGGGGTAAAATGTTGAAAACCAAAAAACAATCCAAAACGTTGAAGCGCAAATTTTACAATTTTGTAACAGTAAACTTTAAGCATCAATTTCGGGCTAGTGTCGAAATACTAGCGACTGGGCTGGGGATACTCTCGAGGACTTGAAGTCCACCAGCAATGGCATCGACTCAGTGGTAAAAATACAATTCTTTGATACCAATATCGATGCACAAGATGTGCACATTTCGTCGATTTACGACCCAACAGTTTTAGTCAAGGCACCAAATGTGGAAAACCAAAACAACAATCCAAAACTTCGAAGAGCAAATTCCAAAATGCCAAAATTACCAAACGGAGTAAAGCATCTAAGGACAGAGCTATAAACGATTTTTAATTTCTGATATTAGAATAGTATTGTATTTGGTAACCAACAAAAGCGGAAATCATCCGGTAAAAATCAGCTGGTAATGTGTTCTCGATCAGATATTAGTATTATTGAAGTCGTAAAGATTCTAAGTTATGTGAATCAAGGCCACAGGTCTGTCACATTTTTTGATAAATATAAGTATAAGGAGAGGTATTTTTCCTTTTGAATTTTGAAGGCAACATTGAGTCTGGTTTTGAAGAATGGAAATGCTTTTGATCCTGATAATTATAGACCAATATCGGTCTTGCCAACTTGTCAAAGATATTGGAAAGACATATTTCAAATCAATTATACTTGTAGACTATGAGCTTTTGCATATAAAGAAGCAATCTCGATTTAGACCGCAACAATCTTCTCAGTCGGCCCTAATAAAGCCTATTGATACATGGCTTGAAAATATGGATGCAGATTTGCGGAAGGCGTTGGATTTAGTAAATCACCATGGTACAAAAACTACCGGTATTATTCACTTTTTTTTTATTAAAAAGTATCTTCCCGTGCATTTGAGAATTTTATTTTTCAGCTTTTGTATACTTGATTATTGTTGTAAGTTTGGAGTGGATGAAGCTCAAACTGCATAGAAAAAATGAATAAACTGCTTAAAAGAGCAAGAAGAGAAATACTATAGTTACTGATATTATGATTCCGTCTGAGTTCATGTTTCCAAAGTTAAATTGTTTCAATACTGAACAGAGAATTGTGTTTCAAAACGTAATATTGATGTATAAATCTATTCATAATCTGGTTCCAGATTTTATAAATGAACAACATATCGATATATTTTAATTTTAGCTTCATGTATATTTTATTTTTGAGGACCATATGGAAGAATACTTGTATAACTAAATATGTTATTCTCAGAAAATATAGAATATTATTATTACCCACCCCGAAGTGCCTTACTTACATCTCGGATGCAGACCCTCGGACGTATACGGGCGTGACCTGCTTAATAGGCAGGTCGGGTCATCATGTGGCACAACTAAGGCAAACAATATATCAAATACCCGTACTTACTGTAAAAACACATTAAAGTCCCCTCATAGTCTAAAAAAATTATAGTTCGCTTAGTGTGCCTTTGCATGGTTGAACATTGCTAACTTTGGTAAAACTACATGTATATAAGCAAACTCATACCATAAAATACATGTATAAATACAATCATCCATCATAACCTCGATAATTACTCAAAACTGGAAATCAAACAAAATGGTACAAATTCTGGAAAACATATTTGTTTTATTTTCTTTTGAGATCAGGTTGGCTTATTGCTATTAATTTTCGATTTATCTATTATTTTATAATTTAGAATATTAATTTTGTTTTCAAAAACCGTCCCGATCCTTTTTGTGTTACATATATCCAGGGTCGAGATACCAGAAACACAGGCACCTGGGGAATAGATTTAGTTTCTGCAACACTCCATGACCTGCATTGTCAATTTTATTTTTTTTTTTTTTCATTTTCCATCATTTTATTATCGAAATAAACGCAATATCACAATATTATAGCATTGTCTATTGACACAGTCAATTATCTCATGGATATTGACTCTTAAATCCCAAAACAGGCAGTTGATTGATTTGATCCACTCTTTAACGATCGTAACGATTGAATACGATTGATACGATGGTGACCCTTGAAAACTAGATGATACGGTTGATTGAATTGATCAACTCTAACGATCGTTACGATTAAATACGATTAATACTATTGTGACCCTTGAATTCCAAAAGAGACAGTTGATTGAATTGATCAAATCTTTGACGATCGTAACGATCGTGGCCCTTAAAAATCTTAAACGATCGTCACTATTGAACACGATTGATAAGATATTGACTGTTGAATCCCAAAACAGGTAGTTGATTGAACCATAATATTAAAAACTTAATTTGCGAATATAGAAAAAATTTAAACATTTTTCAAAATGACAAAAAACACCAACAATATATTCTAAATTTTAATTTTTTTAAGAAATATTTGATCATAAATAGATATTGATTTTTTAGATATAAAATCTTTTATAAACATTTGAAAATAAATTACTTCATATATTTTACTAAATATTTAAAAGAAAGATAAGTATACCATTTACTAACTACACATACTTTTTCATATTAATTTACAATTATTTCTCAATGTTTAAAAAAAAAATCATTAAACTCTTCATTTACTTTGTCATACGCAAAATAGATAGATTCCAAAGCTTATTGGTCATGTAATACACCTGTTAAACGGACTAACGCCTTGTCTTTATCACTATATGCAAATGCAAAATCCGCATTCCGCGATCATACATACAGAAAAAATGTATACAGAACTGAAGAGAAACAATTACACTGCAGAGGTGCGTTTAGTGTGGTAAAGGAATGTCTCTGCATGCTCCACAGAAGCGGTGGAGGGGTGATCGCTCTAATAAATTGTACATAGGCTCATTATTTGTTTTTTTTTTTTTTACATAAATACAATATCATTTGATTACTAAAACCCAAGAAAATATCTCGGAATACTTCTGTGTTTGCCTGTTTTTTAGCTATACGCAAGGCGTTTGATAAAGTTAATCATCGGACTTTATTCCAAAAATTACTGCAGGCAGATATTTCAATATTTATTATTCATTTTCTTATGTTATGGTTTGATATCCAGATTTACTGTATTCAAAAGGGCGAATCATCACCTCTAGTGAATTTAAAGTACGCAATGGTGTACGACAAGGAGGTATTTTGTAACCCTATCTGTTTTTTTTTTTTTTTTTTTTTTTTTTTTTTTTTTTTTATTAATGATCTGAACAAATGGTTTTCTGAAGGCAATGTTTGTTGTTTTTCAAATGGAATACCACTAAATAATTTTATTTATGCAGATGATATGTGTCTATTAGTCCATCAGTTCCAGGTTTGAGAAAACTTATTAATTAATCATTATATCTTTAACCGGATTTCCAACATTTTGATCTCGAGCATTGCTAATGAGGTGTCAGTCAACGAAATGGCCATACACTGCATCAAATTTATTTCGGTATTTTGTGATACATTTCATTATCCATATGTGAAAGCTTTGATAACGAACACAATACATTGTATATTGTTTAATATAAAAAATCTGTTTGTATGATTTTTAAGACAAAAATTTCGAAGATTTATAGCATTCTCAAGTTTTATTTTTATGGAAATCTGTTGGAATTTGTTGATGAATTTAAGTATCTGGTTCATATGATATTTAATGACTTAAATGATTATTGTGATAACAGAAGACAGTATCGAAGCATTTGTAGAAAGGTGAATTTGCTGAAACTTAAATCTTATTGCATAAATGTTTATTGTGTATCATTGATTCTTCATTTTTCACCTTGTATATTATAAAACTATGTATTTGTCATATTTGTATATATCTATGGACTATCTATGTCTGAAATAAATGGTGATCATTATCATTACTAAACTTAACTGTTTGGTAGTTGTTAAGATGAAATTATTATTTGGATACATTTCCATGGACTGCTTCTAAAATAGTAAAATAATTAAACGTCTGTGATATTAAGCAGTTAAGTCAGTGCACGTACCAAAATCTAAGTATACACCCCCTTGCACACAGCAAAAAAAGTTTTAATGTTATAAAATGACTAAGAAATGGGTATCTCCCACTGAATTAGATATTCTATACGTTGGTCTATGGAAATGCAATATTCTTAGAAAAAATGTTGAAACTCTACAAACAAATATAGATACGCACCTAAAAATGTTCGACGCTCCAAATTTTTCCGGTATCCTCCCCAGATTTTGCTTCAACAGTTTTTTAAACGTAGCTTTTAATCACAAACTGACTATCCTTGCGTTTCCCTGAATAAATGGGAAGGCGAAACGTAATTAATAGTATAGTATAGTTTTATTCAGGCAAATTCAAGCACATATATAAAACAAAATACAAGACAAGATACTTTTGGAATAGTACCATAATATATTTAAAAACAACAGTGCTTCGAAAAAGCCTGGGATATCCCATAAAAGCTTACAATTGTATAGCTTATTTCCAAAGGGGTCCCTTGTTTGAGAATATATAAAAACAATATTTCAATTTATTGTTAAAATTTGACTTTCAAGAAAATCAACTGTTTTTTAAACAAGAGGCTCAGTGGGCTGAGCCTGTATCGGTCCCCTGGACATTTTGTTTCACGGACCGGGAAGATTTATGCAAACTTTGTAAAGGACCTTCCATAGATGCTCCATACCAAAAATCAGTTCATTTGGCTTTATGATTTCAGAGAAGAAGAAGTTTTAAATTTCGACCAATCAGAACATGTAAATGCTCATGGCAGCCATTTTGTTTCACGGACCGGGATGATTTATGCAAACTTTGTAAAGGACCTTCCATAGATGTTCCATATCAAAAATCAGTTCATTTGGCTTTATGGTTTCAGAGGAGAAGAAGTTTTACATTTTGACCACTCAGAACATGTAAATGCTCATGGCGGCCATTTTGTTTCACGGACCGGGATGAGTTATGCAAACTTGGTAAAGGACCTTCCATATATGCTCCATACCAAAAATCAGTTCATTTGGCTTTACAGTTTCAGAGAAGAAGAAGTTTTAAATTTCGACCAATCAGAACATGTAAATGCTCATGGCGGCCATTTTGTTTCACGGACCAAGAAAACTTTGTAAAGGACCTTCCATAGAAACTTCAGGCCAAGTTTCAGTTCAATAGGTCCAGGGGTTTCAGAGGAGAAGATGAAAATGTATAAGTTTACAGACGGACTGACGACGGACGACGGACGACGGACGGACGGCGACGACGGACGGACGGACGGACGGCGGACGACGGACGCCAAGTGATGCTAAAAGCTCATATGTCCTTTTAGGACAGGTGAACTAAAAACATAAAAAAAATCTCCAGTTTCTATATATATTTCTTGTTTTTATTTTTAAAATGTTCTTTAACTGCAGTCTTAATTAAAAGCAGATCTATTTGATATGTTTTTTTTTATGTTGGATGGTAGATTGTTCCAGTCTTGTGTAGCATTATAGACAAAGCTGTTTTTATTCCAGTTTTTAATATTTGGTACAAAAAAAATTTATGTGCAGCACTTCTGGTATTATGATTATTTAAATCAAATTTTTCACACAAATACCCTGGAGCATGTCCATGATAAATAATGAATACATGGTTTAATCTAAGTTGATTAACTCTATCTTTTACACATATCATATTGAATTTGTCTAAAATATCACATGTAGAACTTTCTACTCCTTGGACGCAGATCAAGGATGAATCTCACCACCTTGTTATATACAACTTGCAATTTTTTTGTCATCTCTTTGCCCAGACTACTATGCCAAGAACAATCGAAATAGCACTGTATCAGAGCTGTAGTGAGAGTCATCCTTGATCTAGTATCCAAACATTTTGCATTTCTATATAAAAATCTTAATCTTGCATTAACTTTTTTATGATATTGGAAACTATTTGTTCACAATTTAAAAAATTATCAATATGAACTTCTAAATATATGACACAATTTGTCGATTTGATAATGCTATCATTAAATTTGACCTGAAAATAAATATTATGCCGAATCTTTTTTGGAGGTCCAAAAAGCATACATTCAGTTTTTCCTAGATGTAAAGAGAGTTTATTATCTACTGACCAGTCTGAACATTTTTCTATAACTTTTCCCAATTTTGTAGAAATGATATATGGGTTTTTATGAGTATATAAAATAGCGCTATCATCAGCCTATAAAATTTATTTACAGTCTTCCTCAATACTGATTGACATATCATTAATATATGTTAAAAATAACAGCGGCTATGGATACTTCCTTGGGGGACATCACATGTTACTTCCGTGGGCTCCGACATAACACTATCTAAAGATACAAATTGAACTCTATCAGAAAGGTAAGATCTAAACCATTCTACAGATTGAACACCAATAACTCCAAGTTTTGAACATAAAATATTGTGGTCGAACAATACAATTTGTTCTTTCGTAAAAACTGTGATAATTGGTTATAAACACTCCTTTCAAGAACTTTCTATAAAAAGCTAAGTATACTGACAGGTCTATAATTACCAACACCAAGAGCACTATTCTTTTTAAATAAAGGTTTTACTCTTGCATATTTTATACTATTTGGTACAATGCCAGTCAAAATTGATTGATTTATAATTGCTGTGATTGGCTTTTGTAACATACTATCACCATCCTTGATAAATTTTGCAGGTGATTTCATCTAAACCAGTGCTCTTTGTAATATTGAGCGACGACAATTCCTTCTACACAAAATCATCAGTTACAGGTTTCAATAAAAATTTCATACCATTAGAATTTCTCCTTTTATAAAAATTTTTAAAAATACATGATACAACACTAAATATGCCTTTGGCATTTGGTAATTTTTTTTTACTAATTCTGCTGCTACAGTTGTAAAAAAAAGTATTGAAAAGATCAGCAATGGCCTTAGAGTCATGACAAGATTCATTATTGATGTTAAGTACAATAACTAGTTTCTTTTTTTTATAACCAAGATCTTTCAAATGACTTAGTTTCTTTGGGTCATCTTTATAGAGGGGGGACAAGGGGGGGTCCAATAACAGCAAAACAGCAAATTTATTTGGCTTAAAACAGATAACAAGGAATCGAAAGTGATAAAAACAGATAACAGTAAATGAAAATCAATAACAGATAACAGTAAATCGAAAATGGCTAATAACAGTTTCAAAGATTCTTCAATTTCTACCTAAAATTGGCTGTCGAAATTCTAACATTCCAATTTTCAATAACTGATAACATCAATTACATTCTCACAATAACAGATAACAAAAAAAATAATTGTCCTATAACAGCTAACAAGGAATAAGACAATAACAGCTAACAGCAAACATATTTTAGGAATAACAGATAACAAAGAATTAATTTGACCTATAACAGCATAACAGTTATACCCCTGCCCCCCCCCCCCCCCCTCTTTATATATTTTCTTCAATTTTATCAGAAAAATAACTTGATCTAGCCTTTTAAATTAATTTTTCTCGAATTTTATTTCTTAGTTTACAAAAATATTTGTAATCACTTTCATCTTTATTTTTATTATAAGAAGACAAATAGCTATCTCTTTCATAAATTAAATTTAAAGTCTCTGATGTCATCCAGAGCTCAGTTCTTTGTTTTACTCTTACTTCCTTAATCGGAGCCACTTTGTCAAGCACTGTTTAATTTAAATCAAACAGTTTGACAATATGACACCATGATTAATATCCTTTCACTTTTCGTCCGCTTTGAATCCGCCATTTTCCTTAGCACTTACCAAATTAGGCGGTGCACTAGGTATAATAGTAGTACATGCACATACCAATCAGATTGGACCCCCTGCAACGGTATATATCATACCATCTCTTCTGTTTCCATCCCCTACCCAATAGACTCCCCTGTCATCATTACGTTCTACAGATCAATGTGTTTTGTGGTGACCATTTTCAAAGTTTAATGATATGTTGATTGAATTATTTCATTAACCCTTGAGAGAAATGTTCTAAGAATAAAATATGAGTTTTCTTGCGCAAACCAAAGAAAAATGCAAGTATATTTCAGGTGTGATTCAACCATATCTGGTCGAAGTAGCATATTTTGCCTTCTTCCTTTCACGGCACATGACATTACCATTATTTCAACAATATGTCAAGAAAGAAGTATCCAAGCAACATGATCTCTCCCACCCAACAAATTATTCACTTAGTAACCAAAATGATATTACACATGAGGATATCACGGTTTCTGTGCTTAGTCTTCAAATTGCAGAAGGATTGCCAGCAGTTATCGCTGTTATTATACTTGGAGCTGTAAGTGATAAAACTGGTAGACGGAAAATTCTGTTATGGATGCCATCTTTAGGCAGTGTACTTTATTCTTTTATTTACATCATGATTCAGTATACAGGTTGGAATTTGGATGGTTTGTTCATGGCTTCGGCATTGCGAGGACTTAGTGGAAGTATGACGGCTTTTCTGGCTGGTGCAACATTTTATGCTATCAATTCAACTAACAAGGAAAACAGAGCGACACGTTTAGGTGTGCAGGAATTTCTCAATGGGATAACTTATGCCATTGCAAACATTATGGTTGGATATTGGGTTAAGTCGAATGGATTCCTAAATCCATTCTGGTTTACATTTATATGCAGCAGCATTGCTTTTTTTATTTCCTTCTTCCTAGTTAAAGAAGTAGTTATTGATCCTAATAGTCTTGCTGCCAACAGATTCACCAGTAGTAACAATTGCTGTATTGATACATTCAGACCACTTTCGAGGTTTTTCAAATGTTGCAAAAATAAGAAGCTTATTAAATTATGGCTGGCAGTAATTGCATTTCAGACATATGCAGTTGTTCATTTGGGTCAGATAAACACATTGGTATTGTACTTTATTGGTCCACCATATCAATGGGATTCAGAAAAGTTTGGCGTTTTTGCTGCCGTGGCTATGGTTGTTGCTTCAATTGGGGCAGCAGCATCACCAATCATTCTAAAACCACACTTAACAGATATAAATATCACTTTTATTGGAATCTTCTCCAAGGCTGTTGGAACCTTGTGGATTGCTGTTGTGAAGAATGAAACCATTCTCTATTTTGGTAAGTTACATTATATATGTAGAAAAGAATTAAAATATTTTATTGTGCATTTGTATTATGAATAAAAATACATGTATACAAATGATAAACCAAATAAATATTTTATATATAGGGAATAAAAACAAATAATATAAATTATAAAATTATCTTTGTAATAAACAGTTTCTTACCTTTGTTGCCAGACGGTTATTATACATGTATTATAGGTTGAAAGGGTCACCAGATTTTTCATATTCAGTGGCCAATTGCAACTTCTCTATATGATGCATACTCCATATCCTTATATTGTCAGCATACTTTTCAAATCTTCTTCCAATACAAATGTATGTATTCATATTGTAGAGTTCCTTAAGATTTTTAAGGTATATGTATATATGTATTAATACACTTTCTGATAAAGACAAATATAGGGATCTGAAGAAAAGCTACAAAGTAGATTTACATATATATATGAATCAGTAAACACGTTGGTATACATATATAATAACTTGGATATTGGATAGGGTTTTAAAATTTTCTACTTACAGCTATACTTCTACTAGTTGCAGAGCTGCTTCCTTTTCCAATGTTAAGATCAGTAGTTTCTAACAGTATTGAAACTTCAGACCAGGGTAAGTGTAATAATAATATTTAATTTAAAATGACAGAATGATAAAAAAAACTTTAATTAATTCAAAGTCGGTGCATAAATTGAGTAGTCATGTTACCAAAAGAAAAACAGCAGAAAACAAGTGGACTATTTCAGATTAAAGTGTCAAAGATGAGCATGGCTTGGTGTGTGTACATAATGATGAACATTTCTTTTATAGACAAAAAATCTACAAAACTATCAAAATAAGCTGGTTAATTTTAAGAATACATGTACATAAAAAATTGCATGTCTGCTTATTTCATCATTTTGTTTTTTGTTTATCTGGCCCAAAGGCAAGACATACATGTACTGCTTTTCTGGTGGCAAGGTTGAATACATGAACAAGGGATAACTTAGCAACTACTTCACCTAGGTTAATTAATTTTGTTTGGTGGTTGCGTATGAGCTCAGCTTGTCACTTGACCTTGACCTCATTTTAATACTCCAGTGGTAAGGTTAAAGTGTATGGATTCGATCTGTTTCTTGGTAACTACGTATACCTTGTATATTTTGTAGGTCAACTAAATTTGATATGTAAATTTGTTGTGAGGAGGATATATCTGTCTGACAGGTGTTACATGTCCTTGACTTCATTTTCATGCTCCAGTTATGTTTTTGTATTAGATTTACAGTATTTCCCAAGGTCTTTCAATCCTTACCAGACATTTGGTCCAGTAAATGCAGGGACTTCACTGGACCGAAGACCATTTTAACCTGTCATTTTTCATGTAAAAAATTCTGAATGTGTACTGAACATTTGGTCCAGTTGATCAACAACTTTTACCGGACCGAACCAAATTTTACCAGTCATTTGCCAACGGACCTTTGGAATTACTGGATTTATTTCTCAGTAACTATACATGGTAGGTCAACTGTATTTGGTGTGTAGATTTGTTGCAAGGAGTGTTCACCATTAAGTATATTTTGTAGGTCTACTAAATTTGGTACATGTTTGTAGATTTACTGTGAGGATTATTTGTCTGTATGACAGGTGTCACATGTCCTTGACCCCTTTTCATGCTCCAGTGTTCAGGTTAAAGTTTTTGGATTAGGTCTTTCTCTGTAACTATGGGAGGTCAATTACATGTATATCTGATATCATATTTCCTTTAAAATAGTGGATGTCTGTCCTTTGGATGTTACATTTCCTTGACCTCATTTTTATTCTCCAGTGGTCAGATTAAAGTTTTTGGATTACATGTAGATTTGATGCGAGGAGTCTATGTTTTTAAATATGAAATTGATAATTCCTCAAATTCTTTACCATTTATTATTAATTTTCAACATCCCTCTTCTTACATAGAAAAATTTCATCCTGTGTCATTTTGGATTGTCTACATGTACATGTGAGCCTATATATACATGTATATACATTGTAAATGGTACATGCATATGTATATTTTTATTTCAATTTTATGGAAAAATTATATGCTGTATATACACTTTAAATTTCAGGAAGCTTATTTGCTTTAATGCACTGTGGAGAGAGCATATCCTATTTCCTTGCACCGTTGATGTTCCAAGCTATATATTTGCATACATTTAAAGTTTTTAGTGGTTTTGTGTTTGTAATCTCTGTAACCTTACTGATTATTCCAGTGATATTTTCTATGTAAGTTTAAAATAAGCACAGTATTGGAATTGTATCTCAATAACAGTTTTACTGAAACTACGAGTTGTATTTTATGAGAAGCTAATAATTATGTCTTTTGATCCATTAGATTAATGTTAATGCTTTTATTGGTATATAAATGTATACAAGATTTGAATGTGTGAAGATTACTAAAGAATACCTTACTTCAACATAATTTAAAGAGGAAATCATGACAAAGGTGTGTTGGAGGGCTTGAGGCACAGTCAAACCTGTTACAGCCTCATGCCAAAAGTATTCACCTAAAATAGTGGACGTTAAACTCGATTTGTCGAGCATTGAATAAGGAAAACCTATTTTGATACTAAATTGTTCAATTTACTTACCGTATACAATGTAAAAGCCATAATATACATGTAAACATCTTGGAATTTAATTATATAAATTATTAATTTATTCCAAAGAAAAGTTTTGCCAAAATTAAGAATGACATCGAACAGCTGGACAGAGGTTTTGATTTCTTCAGAATGATTTTTGCAAAGATGTCTTTATCTTAAGGCAACAATTTTCAGTTATAATGTTTATGCCTGGTGACTGTTTATTGTTATCATGTTTTGTATCTTTCAACAATACGGGCCCTATGGACAGAGGCATTGTCATCCTGAAACACATAAAGACTTGAAAATGACAAGCTATTACCGGACACAGTTGATCATCTAAAATGATGTTTGTTTGTTTAGTTGGGGTTTAACGCCGTTTTCAGCACACTTTGGCCATTTCGCGGCGGCCAGTTTTTATTGGTGGAGGAAGCCGGAGTACCCGGAGAGAACCACCGACCTTCGGTAGGAAAATTGGCAATCTCTAAAATGATGACATTTCCATTTAACACAAAGTACATGTTCCTGATCTATCCATACCATACATGTATCCCCAGATTACAACAGAAACTTTGGGTTTGTACACTAATATCATGCACTCCAAATTGTATGCTTGTGTGGATCTCCAGAAATACAGTTATTTTGACTAACGACAACTGGAGACTCATCACAAAGTATAAATTTCTTCCAGTTATCATTTACAGTCCATTTTTCTCTTCTGTAAAGACTACCAGTAAATGCAAACCAAGATGGTTTTTTTTTACCTCATTTAATAACATAAATTTTCAGACCACACTTCTGAATATCTGATTATTGTGAAAAATTTAGATGTAATAGTTCTTCTTATTTGATTTGGACCATTACCAACGTTAAATTCACTCATAATAGAACTTAGAACTTTTCTTTGCTTCTTTTTCACCAAATAAAGCATTGCCTCTCCGCAACACAATATTTTTCTTGGATGAACAGATTGATGTACACTTTTCACATAATATACCGATTGCTCAAATACTGGTCGGCTCGGAGTCAGTATAATGTGTCCGAGTCAGGTGATATTTCTTCCTTGGACAATTACTTCTGAGCTAGCACATTTAAAATCCAGCTCAGCGTGTAGGTCTAGTACAAAGCAGGGATCATATTCATTATCATATCAACATGATCTTGTCCTGATATGCACCTGGCTGCCACTGGACGTTAAACAACAATTCATCCATCCCATTGCTCTAAAAGCTTTCAAAAATGACCTGCATGAAGACTCTGTTATCCCCAAAATTAGGGATATTTCGCTTATTTTATGGCTCTTATCCTTTAATTTTATGATTTTGGGTAATTCTCTTTTGTCTTTTGACAACTCTTTTGATTTTCTACCCATCTTTGTTTACAAGTATAAATTACAATGTCATTAAATTTTAGCAGACACTAGTATGACTTTGTCAATTAGGAATTTTTCAGTAAAAATTGATCGATTTATTGCAGTAAAAATTTAATATGTAGAACTCAAATCACATACAATTCTAACGATATCTGTTATTTTCCGCAGATAGTTATGGCATGATCCTGTATAAAGGGACATTTATAGAGCATTTCACTGCCATTAAGAAGCACTAGTGTGAAATCCCTGTCATATACAAAGCATATAAATGTAACCTCTTTAATAAGTTCAGGCTTTGTTTATTGTCAACTCATGTTGGTGCACTGTATACATATGTTGGAAAGTTAGTACCGGTATATAAAGATTTGAATGTTTAAGGATCCATAAGTGTAGGTTAAAATTTAAACAACAGCAGAAGAAAAAATTTGTTGACTTTGGTATTAGAGCGATCAATACATAAGGAATGAGTAAAAGTAAAGTAAAACCGTTCATTGTGTGATGAAATTTACATGTACATCTGAGTTAAAAAACATGATAAACACAAAATATTTCTACTTTAATTCTGGTATTCTGAAAAAAAAAATGCTTTATAGTGTGATATTTGTTTATTCAAATAAAGTTAACTAAATTAATTTCATACATGTATCTATTCCAGTGCTGTAAAATATATGGAAATGAATGAACCATCAGACTATGAAAGAATGACTGGAGAAAATGATGTGATAACAACAGATCAGAGTTACCAACAGTTACAAGATAGAGAAGAGAGTAGTCATTCTATCAGTGTCATCAGTAATACAGAGGTTAATGTCTGAATAAAATACCAAAATAATTCATTTTTACGAGATTGCCAAAACTTGAAATAAAACCAAACTATTAGGTTATTTGATGTGAGAATTATTTATTGTAACAAGAGTTTGTCTGCTTCAATTTAGTCCAAAATATATGCTGTTGCACTGTTGAATTAGTTTTCCAAAAAGAGCTCATAGTATTTCAAATGAAATCAGAATAGGAATTGCACTGTATTTCATATTTTTGAATATTGTTGTAAATGTATTATGATGAACATTTATGGCTTTTAAAGCCCCTGTTATTTATATATAAATATGATAGGGACTATAAAGTATCCTAATTGTTTTTAGTGAGGATTAAATGGCTTTGATCTCTTTTCCATGAAAGTGATGTCACTTACATTGTATAATGAGGTCTAGAACCATTTCAAAAAGTCAGAATCAGTTCTGAACTTCAGAACCATAGTTTGGGACGAAAGAATTGAAATTAGTGTCGTTGTGATGGCGATTATTATAAAAGGCTTATTGCAGCACATACTATCTACCTGCCCATCAAGATATGGTTACTGGTCTTTGAAGTATTTTCCTGTGAGAAGGCATTACATTGTACTGCAGTCAGACAGATGATTGTGTTATTATAAACCTTTTATAGCAGTCAGCAATCCCTCCAATAGAATTTGGTCATGTGGTTGAACTTATATGGGTATTTATTTCCCAATAATATGTAATCAAATAAATGGGTAATCTGTGAAGACAAAATAAGACCCTTGACTGTTTAAAAGCAACCTTCAAGACATCTAAATGCATATGATACACTGGCATGTAAGTTGCTTTCTTTAAAGCTAAATTGTTATTTTTATCTTAATTCCCAACCCATTATTTACATTTACTGTATGATCAAAATCTGTCCAAGGAGAATGATCAGTGAAATGTTTTAAATGGCTTTTGATTTTTTTAGTTTAATTATTTCTGTGTTAGTCTAAGGGAGGCAATCAAAATTTAACTTGGCTAAAGTTACATAACAATATACTGAAACAAATTTTTGTCTTAATTCATTTATTTACTTCTTTCAAAATTATAAGATGGTCATTTGAGTTTGTGGCATTGTCTACAGACATCCTGGAATGTCAACTCATGATTTCTAACTGACAGACAAGCAATGTGCCCCGAAATCCTCTTCCTTGAACCAAAAACAGTCACTTTGACTTATTTATATAAGGCAAAACTTAGTTTTGCTAAACATTTTCAGTACCCTGATGTTACACAAACTTTGAAACTTTAATTAAATTGTCATACATTTGATTTCCCAACCCTATTGAGGAACATATCCATTAGAATTTAGAATCGAGGCTGACTTTATCATTAATGTGTATGCATACTTACATGTACATGTATTGTATTTTATTTTAAATTTAATTTTTAAGTCCTGAATTTTATTGATATATGGACTGCTTAAGCCTAAAGGTATTGATATGGACTGCATATCAAAATAAAAGTCCATATGAGTACATATTTCCAGAAATGATTCTGTACACATGTAATTATCGGGTTTATTAGGACCTTAGTTTTCACTGCATCCATCTGTCTGTCTGTCCATCAACAATTGTTGTTATCGCTCAAAATTCTACATTTCTCAATGGATTTCAACCAAATTTATATCAATCTAATTAAAAATCGATCTCTCATCGCTCCCTTTTTAGCTCACCTGACCCGAAGGGTCATGTGAGCTATTGCTATCACTTGGCGTCCGTCGTCCGTCCGTCGTCCGTCGTCCGTCCGTCCGTCCGTCGTCCGTTAACTTTTTCAAACGTTAACTCCTCCAACACCATAAGTCCAACTGCAACCAAACTTGGTACAGTTATTAATTGGTATGGGTGCTACAAATCTATTGTTTGGATTTTTGATTCGTATAAAAACATGGCCGCCATGGCTAAAAATAGAACATAGGGGTAAATCGCAGTTTTTTGCAAATAAGTCAGAAACGGTCACAGATATCAAAATTCTGGCATAGGGTAAAAGTGATCAGCACCTCAAGATCTACCTGCCCTGAAATTTTGAAGAAGATCCAACCACTCATTTCAGAGTTATCACCCTTTTTAGCTCACCTGGCCATAGGCCATGTGAGCTATTGCCATCACTTGGCGTCCGTCGTCGTCGTCGTCTGTCGTCGTCGTCGTCGTCGTCTGTAAACTTTTTCAAACGTTAACTCGTCCTAAACTACTGGACCGACTTCAACCTAACTTTGCAGAATTGTTCTTTAGGGCATCTGGAAAATTTCTATCATTTAAAATTTTTGAAATGTCGAAAAACATGGCTGTCGTTACTATAAATAGAACATAGGGGTAAATTGCTGTTTTTTGCAAATAACTCAAAAACCGTTACAGATATCGAAAATCTGACATGGGGTAAAATTGATCAGCATGACAAGATCTACCTACCCTGAAATTTTGAAGGAAATTCCAAAACCCATTTAGGAGTTATTGCCCTTTTTTCACATTTTTGGCTTTTTTTTATGTTATTATTTCAAAAATCTTCTTCTCTGAAACTACTATTCAAAATCATATGAAACTTGGTAAGATTGTTGCTTAGGGTACCCTGCATAGAACTGATATGGGGATTTTTGATTCGTCGGAAAACATGGCCGCTGTTACTAAAAATAGAACATAGGGGTAAATTGCTGTTTTTTGCTAACAACTCAAAAACCGTTACAGATATCGAAAATCTGACAGGGGTAAATTTGATCAGCATGACAAGATCTACCTACCCTGAAATTTTGAAGGAAATTCCAAAACCCATTTAGGAGTTATTGTCCTTTTTTCGTCAAATTTTCATAATTTAACATTTTTCGTCATTTATCTCCAAAACTATTTGAGATAGAAGTGAAATGTAAATTTGAAAAATGTTTGCCATGTTGAGATCTACATACCCTGAAATTTTAAAGGAAATCCCAAAACCCATTTAGGAGTTATTGCCCTTTTTTGTCAAATTTTTAAAATTTTAACATTTTTGCATTTATCTCCAAAACTATTTGAGATAGAAGTGAAATGTAAATTGAAAAATGTTTGCCATGTTGAGATCTACCTACCCTGAAATTTTGAAGGGAATCCCAAGTTCTATTTAGGAGTTATTGGTTTGTGTAATTTGAGGTCGGGTTCTGTTACATTTATTTAAGGTTCACCCTTATTCCTGGTCAATTTTGTCAACTTCCTGCCAGGACTACCACCATCAGGGAACATATTTTAACATTAAACCTTATGAAAAATAAATCTTCAACAAATTTTCCCTGAACAATTGAACCAATTGCAACAAACTTGGTCAAATAGTTTATTAATTGTCCAATGAAAACCAGACTCCAGGTGAGCGATACAGGCTCTGGTGAGCCTCTTGTTATTGACATTTTTGGCTTTTTTTTGTTATTATTTCAAAAATCTTCTCCTCTAAAACTACTGAATGGATTTGAATAAAACTTAGCATGGTTGTTCCTTAGGGTATCCTGCACAAAGTTTATGCTTCGATTTTTGATCCATCGAAAAACATGGCCACTGTTACTAAAAATAGAACATAGGGGTCAAACAACAGTTTTTCGCAAATATGTCAAAAATCATTAGGTAATGGCAAATTCTGCAGGTTGAAAGTGTTCAGCATGATGAGAGCTACCTGTGTGCTTATTTTCGTGAAAATCTGTCAACTGATGTTAGAGTTATTGCCCTTTTTTGACATTTTTGGCTTTTTTTTGTTATTATTTCAAAAATCTTCTCCTCTGAAACTACTGAATGGATTTGGATAAAACTTAGCATGATTGTTCCTTAGGATATCCTGCACAAAGTTTATGCTTCGATTTTTGATCCGTCGAAAAACATGGCCACTGTTACTAAAAATACAACATAGGGGTCAAACAACAGTTTTTCGCAAGTATCTAAAAAATCATTAGGTTAAGGCAAACTCTGGCAGGTTGAAAGTGTTCAGCATGATGAGAGCTACCTGAGTGCTGATTTTCGTGAAAATCTGTATACTGATGTTAGAGTTATTGCCCTTTTTTGACATTTTTGGCTTTTTTTTATGTTATTATTTCAAAAATCTTCTCCTCTGAAACTACTGAATGGATTTGGATAAAACTTAGCACGATTGTTCCTTAGGGTATCCTGCACAAACTTTTTGCTTCGATTTTTGATCCGTCGAAAAACATGGCCACTGTTACTAAAAATAGAACATAGGGGTCAAACAACAGTTTTTCGCAAATATCTCAAAAATCATTAGGTTACGCCAAATTCTGCAAGTGTTCAGCATGATGAGAGCTACCTGCGTGCTGATTTTTGTGAAAATCTGTCAACTGATGTTAGAGTTATTGCCCTTTTTTGACATTTTTGGCTTTTTTTTATGTTATTATTTCAAAAATCTTCTTCTCTAAAACTACTATTCAAAATCAAATGAAACTTGGTAAGATTGTTCCTTAGGGTATTCTGCAAAAAGTTAATGCTTGGATTTTTGATTGGTCAAAAAACATGTCCGCCCTTACTAAAAATAGAACATAGGGGTCAAAATGCTGTTTTTTGCTATTCTTTCCTGAATTATAGAAAAAAAATGAAGATGAAAGCTACTTTCAAGGCAAACATGGTATCCCGAGTTGAATGGTGATGATGAAAGTTTGTTTTGGACGGCCATTTTTAAAATGGCTGCCATTTTCCCGCCATTTTTTACACTTGCTCGGATTTCAACAATATTTGGTTTTTAAAGTAAACATGGTATCCTTAGTGAATTTTGATGATGAGAATGTTTTATAACAATGATTAAACTTCATAATATGTGAGCTTTTAATTGCCATCACTTGGTGTCTGTCATAATCGTTGTTAACAAATTTTCAAACATCTTCTCCTCTGAAACTACTTGGGGGAATTTGATGAAACTTAGCATGATTGTTCCTGCAATATTTCCTTTTCAAGTACAATAAAAAGCCTTAACCCACAATTTTTACATAACTTCTTTCAAACATTTTAAAAATGAAGACAACATATAGCCCAAAAGATTTATACTTGTATTTGAAGATTAATTAAAGCTTGTATTTTGTATTATGAATCATCAGATTGACCATGACTGTATCTTAATCAAGCGTAGGGAGAACTCATGCCCATTTCTTTCCAGAGGTTCTTAAAGGTTTTTAAAGGTATTTTCAGCATTTTACGTGACCTTTAATACTCAGTTTAGTTTACAACAAACATTAATATATTAATTTAGTTTATAGTGCATTGTTTACCAGGTGAGCGATTCAGGCTCTTGAGAGCCTCTTGTTCTGATATGTCGCGTGGGAGATCTAACGAAACCCGCTTTGAGGTCACATGTGAGTGACCTCGTAGGTGTATCCTGTTCGACCAATGGAATTGCGGCTTACGCGATCTTGTAAGTTGATTACGAAGAAATCGTCAGTCCCCAGAATTCATAAACTTTTTTGATTGGCTTACTGATAGGAAGTCAACTCATTTGCATGTCATTATAAATTCATAAGTTCCAGTTCACTCACATGTGACCTCAAAGCGGATTTCGTTAGATCTCCCACGCGACATATCAGAAAACGGGAGCGCTGAGAGATCGGTTTTTAATTAGATTGAATTTATATGGAAGTGTATATGGTCAATACCTTAATCGAGTTTGAAAACAAGCAATATCGAATAATTTTTGTGGGAGTTACTGCCCTTGACTTAGTTTTTCCCTATCAACTTCTTGTTAGCGCTCTCAATTTTACATTTCTCAACGAAGTTCAACTAAATTTATACAGAAAGTGTATATGGGCAATACCTTGATCAAGTTCGAAAACGAGCGATGTCTGATAATTTTTGTTGGAGTGAATGCCCTTGACTTAGTTTTTCCCTATCAACTTCTTGTTAGCGCTCTCAATTCTACATTTCTCAACAGATTTCAAACAAATTTATATTGAAGGTGTATATGGGCAATACCTTGATCAGTTTCGAAAACTAGCACTATCAGATGATTTTTATGTGAGTTACTTCCCTTGAATTAGTTTTTCCCTATCAACTTTTGTTAGCGATCTCAGTTCTACATTTCTCAACGGACTTAACCAACTTAATATTGAAAATGTATATTGATGATACCTTGATCAAGTTTGAGAGGGCTCTTGCATAATTTTTATGAGAATAACTACCCTTGATGTAGTTTTTCCCTCTCATCTTCTTGGTAGTCCTTTAGATTCTACATTTTTTTTATTCATTTTAACCAAGTTTATTTGGAAGTTGTATACATGTATTGCCTATGCCCTATCAGTCACTTGAAATACTTTTCTGTTCTCTACAAAAATACATGTATATATGCAGGAGGGCCCTCTGTGATGATCACAGTATTCAAGTTACATTGAGGGACATATCTACTAGTAATTAGAATTGAAGCAGACTTTATCATGGATGCATTTATAATACATGTACCGGGTATCGGTAAATGCATATTTACATACAATGTATACTGTAGTCTATTTTGAATATTATTTTATTAATTATAAATCTTCAGTTTTATTCATGTCAGGCTGATTTCTATTTAAAGATTTTGATAACAAAAGTAACTAAGACTATTTTGTTTTAGTAAGGGATGTGGGATTTGTTGTTTAAGTATCATTGATGATCAAAATCATATAGATCATAACATTTTAACTTTTACATATGGTTTTCTGCTATGAAATTCCTCACCATGACTAGGTTTTCTTTTTGTTTTAAAGGGGTGTAACCTTCAAGTGGTTCATATCAGTACTGAAAATTTGATATTGGAGCAGTCTGTCCAATACTAAAATCTTATATGGACTGATAGCTTTTGTACACTATAATAGTATAATATACCATGTGATTAGGCTTTACCAATAGAAAGTAGAGAAATAAAACTGATATGAAATAATTATGTAATAGCTATTTATGAAAATGGAAAATGGACATATTTTAGCTCAGCTGGCCCAAAAGGTCAAGTGAGCAATTCTCATCACTTGGCGTCCATCAGTAAACTCTTTGTTTGGTTATTGCTCCTAAATTGTTAATTTTAAGGAAATGTTGCAGTTTTAGGTTATTATCTTGAATATTATTTTACATAAAGATAAACTGTATGCAGCAAAAATGTTCAACAAAATAAGATCTACAAATAAGTCAACATGACCAAAATCATTGATTGACCCCTTATAGAAGTTTTTGCCGTTTAAACATGGTGTTTGGCATAAACTTTCCTTTAAAGATCTTCTCCTGTGAAACAACTGGGCCAATTGAAACCAAACTTTGGTGAAATGGTCTTTGGATGGCCCCTTCTTAAAGAATGTCTGGCATCGCCGACTTCCAACTGACATGGCTGCTGTTACTGAAAATAGAAAAAAGGGGGGATGAATTTCAAAAATCTTTTTCTATGAAAATACTGTGCCAATTGGAACTAACTTGGCAGTAATGGTCCTTAGGAGGTTCTCTCTCAGAAAAATGTCCGATGACCAAGACTGTTAACCATGATGGCCACTACTGCCGAACTTGGTTTAATGTAGGACCCTGTTGGAAAATTCATTTAAAAATCTTCTCGTCTGAAACTAAAGAGCCAATTTTGAACAGAAAATTTAAAGGCATTTGAGTAATGATCATGCCAGGACAAAAGTTCTGGCTACTGGGCTATATATTTATCACAATAATACCCTCTTCATCAGTAACTATTACTTTTATATCATTGAAGAAACCTAGAATTTCAAATTTTTGTAATTTTTTTTAATACTTTGGTCAGCAGTCCAACACTTGAAATGCCAGGATTTTTTTTTAATTTTGAATATCATCTGAGGCATATGTACTGATTTAAGCCTTTTTACATAAACAACTGCTAGGTTCCTTCTGTAATTTTAACTCTGTTGTCACAAGTGGGAATTATGATAAAGCCTGGTAAAGTGTAGATTACAGAATGACACATGACCTTGTTTAAACCAATGAAAAAGTTGAAGTTAGATTGGTACAAAATAATTGACCTTTAACATAATCTTAATTTAAATAATCTGATACCTTGTGACTTTTTATCCATAACTATTTTAAAGATTATACTAATGATTATTGTTTTTCATGAAGTGTACATTGTCATTTCAAAAGATGCAATAAATTCTGCAATAAAAGTAAGAAGCAAACAGTTGTCCTAGCACAAGTAAATGTAGATGGACACATTTTAGACAGTCTATAATCATATATTTGTCTTTTAAAAATGTATGTCTTTCAGGCATTTATATTGACTGATCTTCTTTCAGTGTTGTTATACATTTATTTATAAATATTCTTTACTTATACATGAATAAGATTTTTTTATGCATGTTTTTTGTTATAATTTTTGTTCAGATTAAAGATGCAAATCAAAGTGATTTAGTCTTAATTCTTATAAACCCTTGAAATATGAGACATATTGTGGTATACCACTGTGTCCCTGTCTGTCCATACCTTAGATTCCTATCAGAGATTCAGAGCATCTAGAGTAATGGATAATATTTGATGTAATATTAATCTGTTATTTCAATTTCAAATTATGTTACTTTCAACTTGCAAGAGTAGTTGAGATAATTCAAAACTGAGAATACTGTTAATCTTGTATTGAACATCCAGACATATTTATTTGGGGTTTGTTTCCGCATGTTTGAGGTGTACGTTCTATTTTTGTCGAGCCTTCGACTTTTGTCGAAAAAGCGAGACATAGCGATCCTACATTCCGTCGTCGTCGGCGGCGGCGGCGTCCACAAATATTCACCCTGTGGTTAAAGTTTTTGAAATTTTAATAACTTTCTTAAACTATCCTGGATTTCTACCAAACTTGGACAGAGGCTTGTTTATGATCATAAGATAGTATCCAGAAGGAAATTTTGTAAAAAAAAAATTCCAGTTTTTCCGTATTTTACTTATAAATGGACTTAGTTTTTCAGCCAGGAAACATTACATTCACTCTGTGGTTAAAGTTTTTAAAATTTTAATAACTTTCTTAAAATATCCTGGATTTGTACCAAACTTGGACAGAAGCTTGTTTATGATCATAAGATAGTATCTAGAAGTAAATTTTGTAAAATAAAAATTCCAGTTTTTCTGTATATTACTTATAAATGGACTTAGTTTTTCTGCCAGGAAACATTACATTCATTCTGTGGTTAAAGTTTTCAAAATTTTAATAACTTTCTTAAACTATCCTGGATTTGTACCAAACTTGGACAGAAGCTTGTTTATGATCATAATATAGTATCCAGAAGTAAATTTAGTAAAAAAAAAAAAATTTCTGTATTTTACTTATAAATGGACTTAGTTTTTCTGCCAGGAAACATTACATTCACTCTGTGGTTAAAGTTTTTAAAATTTTAATAACTTTCTTAAACTATCCAGGAATTTTACCAAATTTGGACAGAAGCTTGTTTATGATATAAAGATTGTATCCAGGAGAAAATTTTGTAAAATATTTATTTCTGTTTTTCAGTTTTTTACGTATAAATGGACTTAACATTGCATTCTATTATGTGCATTCACCTATCACACTGAAAATATAGACAACATCAAAAGTAGGCGAGACACTGGGTTCCGCGGAACCCTTACGAATTTTTTATTACAGTTCTATAGTTACCTTTAATGAGTTCTTTATGTCAAGTGTTCCTTTAATCATCCTGATTGTGCGGTCTTGTGCCCTGTGATTGACTTATGTGACATATTTTGGCAGGAAATTTGTTATATATGTATATTACTTTTGCTGATATTTATCGTCCAAAAATTCTAATAATAAAAGAAGAGAGGAGTCAAAGGAGCATACAATTACATGAACTATTCTTTGCTGCTTTCAAATTATCAACTGGAACCATAATTTCAAATTACTAATTGATGCAGTTGAAGACTATGCCAGAGGATGGGTTAGACGTGAACAAATTAAGGCCGATGAAAAATTGGATACTTTGTCGGAGTGGGCGAGTACTATTAGGTCCTTTGTACTACGTCGAATACATAAATTGAAAAACTGTTAATGTTCGACCTAAATCGGAATCAAGAAGCTGTTAGATGTCTTTCAGCGAATATGTTGTCGTCCTAGCTGACCAAGCTCAAACAATTTATTTATTGTTTGCCAAGTATATTACTATGAGTGTCTCCTCAAAGAATTAGGTATTGTTTGGACCTCTAGTAATCTCACATACAAAAAAACACTACTTTGGAATTGGATGAAATCCTGGCTAACCATAAGTCCTTCCTGAACATTTCTCTAGACCAACGGTCAGAGGACTTAAAGGTTTATAGCTGGTTCAGTATCATGTTCTACGAAAGAACCGTCTTTGTGGCTTACCAAGATACTATCAGCTGTTAAAGAAGGACAACAGAAATACTGTGATGCTGTTTACTCTCGTAGCAACATCAATCATATATGGATGCTAAAAAACTCCTAAGAACTTTTAGAAAACTTGCAATATAGATCACTTTCATAAAATTCATTTGACTTTTCGACACTTTATATTACTGTACCACATGTGCAATTGAAATACCGGATAAAAGAAATAATTCGAAAAGCTTTTCATTCTAGTAGGAGCTACAAATACATTGTCCTGGAATATACTTCTACATATTTTACTAATCGTATTCCCAGAAGGAAAAACACTTTGTTTTACACAGAGGAACAGGTAATCAGTATGCTTGAATCACCATTGACAACAGATTTGTAAAGATTGGAGGAAAGATATTTCAACAAGCAGTCGGCATACCAATGGGAACTAATTGTGTCACAGTTCTAGCAGACTCATGTGTGCTCATGTGTGACGGAGTTCCTTCAAAATTTAGTGAAGGAAAAGAAATAAAAGAAGCTAGGTCCTTCAGTTTCACCTATAGATATATTGATGATGTTCTTTCCATTAACAATCCTGACATTGCAAAATGGATTCCATTAAATATGTGTGTGTATCCTTCAAAACTCGAAACTAAAGAAACGACTGAGACTTCTTCATCCGAATTTTTCTTAGACCTTTATCTCGAATAACTCACCACCAAAATTTATCACGAGAGAGATGCTTTTAATTTTGACATTATAAATTTTCCACATCTCAGTAGTAATATACCTGTTTCCCCGGCATATAAAGTCTATTCACTAAGCTAGGGCTTGTAGCGACTAACCAGAATTCCAAATAAGACATAAGTGTATGAATAGTAGACTGATGAATCAAGGCTATGAAAAGTAAATCCTTCTTTGTTTCTTGATAGAAAAATATTCAGTTTCTACTTCACAATTTGTAAAGGATGGTCTTGGGTGAAATTGCTTGAGCTATGTTGACTACTGTGTTTACTGATGTGAATTACGAGTCGGTTGTTTTGGTAGCTACTCATTTCCGTAAATAACTCAGAATTATAGTAAATTTCTTATAAATGGGAGGTTTGGCATTCCGTAAACCTGGTTTAAACCCACCATTTCCATATGAAATCAGGAGTATGCCTGTTGCTTTCCAGTAGTTCTGGGTGTTTGCGTGCCCCCCGGCTTTGCCAGTTTATCGGATTTTGATTGTGGCATTTCCCTTTAAGATTCCTCTTTTGTTATAAAACTTCATTCATTTATTATAAAATTCATTTGCCCAAGTCCTATGAAACACTTGTTTCGGTTAATTTCAATTCCAGTTAAAAAGATGCAATTGTAAATTCTAATTTAGGGGGTAAATAAATGTCCAATTTCCTTCATATGCTAGTAAATGGCTTATTATAAGAAAAAACGATTTTTACTCCAAAACATGGTAGTTTTTGCTTTATTGATATACTCCGCATGTTTGAAAAAGACCCCCTAGATGTTTTACAAAATTGTGACGTCATTGCGTAATATTCTATATACACTAAAACAGACGGACGGTTTTTTTTTGTGAAACAGGGACTAGGAAACATCGGTAAATGACAAGCATAATAACTGCTTAATTCAACGTTAGTCTAGATAAGCTGAATGGACCCGCATTGCGGGAAGATCAAAACGGCCTCTAACTCTGAAAAGGTTCATATCACTTGGCATCAGTAAGTAAATTTTTGTACTTTAATCTTCTCTCAAACCAATTTATTAACGCCATCGAATCGATAGATCTTCAGACGAAGACAACATATTTAAACTAGGACACACCGAAAATTTAAAATCAACAGTCAGGAGAGTTGTGACTTGATACAGACATCAATGGCACACTGGGGTCCGACTTCTGGATATCATCTTTATTTTAATTTTTAGCTCACCTGACCCAAAGGGTCAAGTGAGCTTTTCTCATTACTTGGCGTCCGTCGTCCGTCGTCCGTCGTCGTCTGTCGTCCGTCGTCGTCCGTTAACTTTTACAAAAATCTTCTCCTCTGAAACTACTGGGCCAAATTGAACTAAACTTGGCCACAAGCATCATTAGAGTAGCTAGTTTAAAAAATGTTTCCGATGACCCGCCTGCCAACCAACATGGCCGACATGGCTAAAAAATAGAACATTGGGGTAAACTGCAGTTTTTGTCTTATATCTCAAAAACTAAAGCAATTAGAGCAAAACTGACATGGGGTTAAAATGTTCATCAGGTCAAGATCTACCTGTCATGAAATTTTCAGACGAATCGGTCAACCCTTTGTTGGGTTTTTGCCCCTGAATTGTTAATTTTAAATAAATTTTGCAGTTTTAGGTTATTATCTTAAATATTATTATAGATAAAGACAAATTGTAAACAGCAAAAATGTTCAACAAAGTAAGATCGACAAATAAGTCAACATGACCAAAATCGTTGATTGACCCCTTTAAGAGTTTTTGCCCTTTAAAGACGGCATCCAGAGTAAACTTTCCTTTAAAGATCTTTTCCTCTCAAACCACTGGGCCAAATGAGACCAAACTTTGGTGGAACGGTCCTTGGGTGGCCCCCTTCCAAAATTATGTCTGGCATCACCGACTTCCAACCGAGATGGCTGCTGTTACTAAAAATAGAAAAAAAGGGGGGTGACTTTCAAAAATCTTCTGTTAACAAAGATGGCCGCCACAGTCGAACTTACTTTAACATAGGGCCCTATGGGAAAATTCATTGAAAAATCTTCTTGTCTTAAACCACTTGACCAATTGGAACCAGACTTGGCGGCATTGGTCCTTAGGAGGTCACTTTTTCAGAAATGTGTCTGATTTAGTGGACTGTGAACCAAGATGGCCGCAAGGGCAGAACATAGTTTAACATAGGACCCTATGGGAAATTCACTCAAAAATCTTCTCGTCTGAAACCACTAAGCCAATTAGAATTAGACTTGGTAGCTATGGTCCTTAGATGGTACTCTTTCAGAATTTTGTGCGATGACCTAGACTGTCAACCAAGATGACCGCCACACCCGAACTTAGTTTAACATAGGGCCCTATGGAAAAATTCATTGAAAAATCTTCTTGTCTGAAACCACTTGACATATTGGAGCCAGACTTGGCAGCATTGGTCCTTAGGAGGTCCTCTTTCAGAAATATGTCCGATCACCCGGATTGTCAACCAAGATTGCTGCCACACCGACCTTTGTTAAATATTGGACCCTATAGGAAAATTCATTTAAAAATCTTCTAGTCTGAAAACGCTTAGCCAGTTGGAACAAGACTTAGCAGAAATGGTCCTTATATGGTTCTCTTTTAGAAACTAGACTGTCAACCAAGATGACTGCCACAACTGAAATTAGTTTAACATAGAATCCTATAGAAAAACCAGCCAAATTGACTGCAACACTTAAATTTTTAGGTCTGCTCAAGGTGAAAAGTTAAATCCAGGTGAGCGATACAGGCTCTTGAGAGCCTCTAGTTTTTTATTTATTTATATTGACTTATTTCACGAGTAATTTAAAAATATTTACCATAATCAAAGTGCTGGAAAGCACTGCTGGAAATATTGCAACTGTAGTTATATGTATAATTTCAAATGAAATGTTATCACAGATTTGTTTTTTGCTATATGAGATAAATTATAGTGAATATATTCCTTTTTTCCTGAAATATTGAGGGTTTTTTCAAAATCGATGTACATTCCGGGTTACTTAAACACTTTTCAGTAAGAGTTCAATGTGTAGAAGTGATGACAAGTTTTACTAAAATATTTGTAATGGTATCGTAGACATAAAAAAAAATAGATTCAATGCGCATGTCTGAGTTAACAGATAATCGTAAGGTGTTTATGGAATAATGGATCAATTAAAGAAATGGTCGTCAAATTGGTAAATGCACAAATTAGTTTTGATGTAGCGCACAGTGCTGAGGCATCTAAGGTAACGTCATTGAAACACTATAGATAGGACTACGTGTCTAGTAATACTTGAATATATTTTACTACAACGATTTCTTTCCTTTATAAGATACTTTTTGATTGTTTTGAAATGCAATACATGCATGTCAAATAATTCATTTACATAATTATCTTTTTAACGACATTATTTATTTATTTTACATATATTGATGTATTTATTACTTTGTAATTAGATATTTTAGATATTTCTATATATATCTGTTCTTATCATCTTCTCAAATGTTATTTTCTTATTTATTTACTTTTTTCTCTATTAATAACACTTTCATTTTTTTTAGTCCATTTGATTTTTTACATTGTAAATCATTGTAGTATCTTTTCTGTATGGGAGTTTTTTTCCGTTTATCTTTTTTCTACTTTCTTAATCTTTTCGTAGGTAGCATTATTTCCTGAACACAAATTTATTTTAAAATCATTTAGCTTGATTACATTGTTGTTGACTTGAATTTCGTACACCTATTATTTTGATCTTCCCTTCTGACATTTCTTTCATTTCATTTACTGAATATTGGTAACGACTCCTCTTGTGTCACGAGATTTAAGACGGAAATATTTCTATTCTATCATTTCTTTCTTCTACAACATTGATTTTTTAGGAATAGCGTTATATTGATATAACCTTTATATAATAAAAATAGAAATAATAAATTAAATAATAAGTATAGTTAATTATTATTATTATCTAAAACCGAAAAGAACTATAAAATAATAGTTCGAATACTGACGTTGCGTAAATTACAAAAAACGTCCGAAACGCGACAGTAACAAAATGACTAGACACGGGAACTTTTATAGAAAATAAAAACGAAAAATTATTCATATTAGAATTTTTGAATACCTGTTTTTCGGGAAAACTACATTTTTGAAATATTGCTTAATTTGTATAAAGTACATTAAACCACTGCTGTGACGTTAGCCTATTCATTTACCGTGGTTTCTTTTTCTAGAATCAACGCTTCTAGTAGCTAGTCAGTATTCTAAAATAAATAAAAATATTTAAACAAATACAATTTATTATGGTAATTTCTACAAAGTAATCAAAGTTTCAACAGTTATATACATGTAAATTTAACTTAATATTTATTCAAGAGGAGTGTTAATTGCAAAATTCTATATGAATCAATATTATTTAGAATGGTTCCAATACTATAAGACCGAGATTGAAGGAACACTGATTTCTTTACAGTGAAAACACAATTCAAGAACGATAACCCTACCTTCTACACGTGAATGGAACAAAGGTTAATGACTCAGAAATTTTAAAATATGGATTGAAATGTGCCAAACTTTTAGTTTTAATGTTTAGAACAATAAAAATATGTTGTACAAAGAATAAATATTCATTCTTGCTTTTCAAATCTTCCGTGACTCCAAAGAATCCAAGTTCCAAGTATATCACGCACATGAAAGGTTTACTTTATAGTGCCTATGAGCATGTCTGGAGATTCCCGGAGTTATATAAATAACTATATCCATTTCACGGTCAAATTTTGAAATTTTTATATAAATAATTCAATGGAAATTTAAGCAGAGTGTTTTTAATAATAAGCAATTCAAATGAGTAACTTAATTGCCTACTTTGTGTATACAAAATGGTTCAAAGTTAAAAACATGCATAATTTATAATAAAAGGGTCAATCCTAAAAGAATAAATATTCTTTAAAAAACATAATACTTTTATTATTCGATAATCTCTAAAATAAAACTGGGAATGTATAAAATTCTCTATCGTCATTGGAACTACATTTTATGAAGTAGAACACAAGTCTTGTAGTAGCTAAAGGGCACAGTGACGGTTTCAGAGGCCGAGGCCTAAGGAACGATTTGCAATCTTTCCAAAAAGGAATATTCACGAGTTTCTTATCAATAAGCCGCACACACAAAAAACCGCCTTCTTGGGTTGCCTACCCTACCACGAAAAAAAATAAATTAAAAATACTTCCATGAGACCATTTATCTCATATCTGCCCTCGATCTTCTCCAAAATGAATGATCTTCAACATCCAATAATCATTTTACCAAGATATGACATTAAACTCTTTAAGCTGGCAAACGAAGTCAAAAGTTATCATATTTCGGGTCGAAAGCAACATTGATCAATGAGAAGCGGAGTTGCCTCCCTTTGACAGGTAATTGTACAGTAACGAGGAACGTTACTGTCGACGCGAAATGTGATAACTTTTTGGAAATTTAGGCTGGTGTATTTGTTGTAGTTTTATTATTTCTCTAACAAGAATACGGTTTTTTGCCTGAATTGATAATTGCATTGTAGAAGTCTGTAACGAGTGAGGGACTGCTTCACTGTCTACTTTTCGGGAACACGTGAGTTCACCACTATATTCCCGGTTGTTCATCTACCTATAAAGCTTTCCATGTTTTTTCTCCCATTATCTTTTTCAGTTTTTTACACTTTACTACTTTTTTTTTAAAAAAAGATGAGATATACCTAAAACGAACTTGCAGTTATTGAAATACGTACATTATAGGCGATTTAGTTACAGATTGCTCTTCTTTGCTTTTAAAATACAGTGGATATCAATTTTCGTAGACCAGTGTGGCGGTTCCAGGATTCTTAATTTCGTGGTTTTAAAAGGAGTTTGGTACGCTTTCCGCTGTAATTACAAACAGAAAAATTAATGTTGTCACATGAAAAGAGATACATATAGTTACTTCATTAGAGGAAAAATTACATTGGTTCCGAGTGTCCTTCATGTTGATTTAAAAGGAGTTTGGTACGCTTTCCGCTGTAATTACAAACAGAAAAATTAATGTTGTCACATGAAAAGAGATACATATAGTTACTTCATTAGAGGAAAAATTACATTGGTTCCGAGTGTCCTTCATGTTGAATAATTGACTTAATTAAGAAATCAGTTGAACAAGTATGTTGACCACACATAACTTTCAGTATTATCAGTATTCCAGTATTATCTCAAGCATATTCTGCACATTTCAGTTATTAGTTGTATTTTTTAGAATAAGCTTCCGTGTCTTTAAATATCTGACACAGAATACTGGAAAAATAAAATTAAACGGAAAAATCCACAAGATCAAAGAGAGAGTTAAAAAAAGGTATTTATTGCAAACGTTAGTATTACAAGAGAGAAAATCAGATGGAGATTCAAAGCAAGGGAAATGTCTATTCCAGTATATTATACTTTTATGTTGATTTTTTGGTCTCTTAGTTTTCAAAAGTTTCTTTCTTAACAACAGTAAAATAATTACCCATTAAATGTTGTTCGAAGGCAGATGATCGTCGTTTGTGTCCCGGTCATCTCTAAAAATATTGCGCATAATTGGATAGGTAGTTAATTGTCAACAACAAATAATAACTTCTTTTAATAATACACGTACACCCTTAACAACGTGCATGACGAGAAAATATGAAGCTATTTTTTTTTAACCAAAAAAGGAAGCTATGGAATAGTGCATATACTCTATATTTTGATGGAATGTATCAAAATAATGGATTTTGGACACGAGCGTCTCTGTCATTTAGAATAGAGAATGGAAACGGGGAATGTGTCAAAGAGACAACAACCCGACCAAAGAACAGAAAACAGTTCAAGGCTGCCAATGGGTCTTCAACGCAGGGAGAAAACCCCGTAGGCGAGCTTCATCTGACCCCTAAACAATAATGCATACTAGTTCAACGAAATGGACGGCACACTAAACTCCGAAACATACAAATGAACCAAAAGTCCAAAAACACACAAGACTAACAAAGGCCAGAGATTCCTGACTTAGGACAGGCGCAAAATGCGGTTGGGTTAAACATGTTTTGTGAGATCTCAACCCTCTCCCTATACCTCTAGCCAATGTGGAATAAACAAACACATAGCAATACACACAGTAAACTCAGTTCAAAAGATGTCCGAGTCCGATGTTAAAAAAACGTAACGGAAAAAACTAAGTATTGTTTATTTCCGATGCAAAGACACCATGAGTGAATCAATATTAATTCCAAAAATGCCATCTTTAATGACCTGACAACAGTATCGTAACTATATCCCTTGTGGATAAGTCTGTTTAAAGGTTTGATTAGCTTTTCAGGCGAGTGACGACATTTTTGTGCTTTGTATAGAATATTATCATAAAAGAAATACCTGAACACATAAGATGTTTGCACGTTGATTTATATTGACAAGTGTGTGATATAGAAATCCCTGGTGTAATAATTTTTCAGTAATACAGAGTTTTCATTCGTTAAAATCAAATACGTTGTTACATACACGAGCGAATCGAACAAGCTGAGATATATAATAACGATGGTGCAAAGGGAACGTCGCCATCTAAAAACGGATAATAAACAATAGGAAATGAAAAAAGATCTCTCTTGTCGTAAATTTTACTATTAAGCTTCCCGTTAGAGATATAGATATCAAGGTCCGGGAAAAGGCAGTGTTCATTGTTAGTATTAGCTAAGTAAGTTCAACAGGATAAATCTCGCTAGTGTACATACTGAAGTCGTCATTATTGACAGCCAAAATATCATCTAAATATCTAAAAGTGTTATTGAATTTTTGTACCAGATGTTGTTTCGTTGGGTCCTTGCTAATTTTAGACATAAATTGTGATTCGTAACAATACCAAAACAATAAGTGGCGCACAGTTAGTTCCTATTGGAATTCCGATAACTTGGCGATATACGGAATCTCCATAGCGAACAAAAATGTTATCTGGTTAAAATTCAAGTGCTGTTATCATATCAAAGTAGGTCCAATTGACATAGTTCTTTTGTTTGTCGTTACTAAAAAAAAATACCTAAATATATTCACATCAGTGAGGCTCGAAAATGGGGTAAATCAGAATTTTTTACCAAATTTTTGCCGTCAAAGTAGAAAATTAAAAAGAACACTTCTGTAAACTATATTCTGGCTTTTAACTGTTATTGATATTAAAGTTTGTCTTAAATGTAATTTTTAATTAATGTATTTAATACGCTCACACTGTATGATCTGTAGAAAATTTTATTGTGAAAACTGTAATCTTTCCACTTTGATTATTCTGCGAAGTCTACTGCCTGACACTGAAAATTACTTTTTATCTTTAAGATTATTCTTTGAGTGTCTGCAAAAGGAGTTGAAGGCAGATTATACACAGACTTCAATCAACTTAACAAAAGATCACTATATCACAATGACACCGATTTGAAGTAGTTTAGTATTTTGACAAAGGACGAACAACTGAATCTTTTGATAAGTATGTATACTTTCAGCTTTTAAATAGTGCTTTCAAAGTTAAAGTGAAACATCACATTCTACTAGTGATTTCAGTCAGTTGATTCTGAAAAAAACTTTAAAATCATTGAAATATCTAAAATCAATAAAAACAGTTATATTCTTAACATATATATGGCATTCTAACTGAAGAAAATAGTTCATGTTCCTTTTTTTTTAGAAAAAAAGGGTACACACAGGTGCAAATATTTACTTTTGGACAGGAAAATTTTGTTCTTCGTGCAGACTCGCTCTGGTTCTGATTAAAAGTAGACTGAAAATGATACAATGCAGATGTTAAGATTTCTTATATAAGTTCACAACAATTAGTATTCCAAGCGAGTCTTATTTAAGGGCTGTTATGTTTTTGCACGTTCTGAAGTATAGATGAATTTTGGTCGTTAGACTCAAAAACCTTTTGTAAAGTGAACTTGAATCTAAGGATAATACCAATCCACCTAAGTGCGCATCTTAATTTGTTTTCTCTAAATTGACAACCACCGTCATTTGAAAACAAAGCTACGACAAAAGTGACGACTCCATCTTTCCACAGTTTACTTATACTCAACATAAATAATATTTTCGGATATGGATTTTGTTTTAATTTATTCAAATAAACATTTGTTTTCATGCGTCTGTGTTTGTATATTTGTGGATTATGACTTCCCTGAGAGAAGATCATTGATGTCACATAAGCAACTCAGCTTTGTCAGGGGTACATTTGTTTTATATGTTCAATTTACGGTTGTCATCACGATTTGATTGATCGTTATCATGTACCAATATTCCAAATAACGTTGGGCTTGTTTATGCTGTCACAACGCATCATGATCGTCAACTGATTCGCGCCTATTACCGGTATAGACATTGTTAGACAAACGGTTGCGGAATTCGGAGCAGAAACGGTCTAAACCTCCCGAACATCAATGGTCCTCTTGTCTGTTGTTGGATAGTTTTCAGTGTTGTTGTGTTGTTTTTTCTATTTGTTAATTTATATTTATGGATATGTCTGTCCTCTTATGTTGCTCCATTTTTTTCTTGTCAAATTCTTCCAAGCTGCTAACAGAATCTGCCAAAGATTTTACAACATTGCTAAAAAATAAAGGGTTAGAGTTTACAATAACCTATAAAACGAGACATACTCTAGCCATTTATGAAAGATTTTTAACCACTCGATTGTCGAGTGTTGCTACTATTTTACAGCCATGAGTCGGGAGATATCCAAAATGGTCAACCCTGCTGAAGGGTTGACCATTTTGGATATCTCCCTGCTCAGTGGGCCGTAATTGTATATTATCAGCCCAAGGTCAAGATATCAGCCCGAGAGCCGCACGGCTCGCGGGATGATTTTGACCATGGGCTGATAATGTGTCTGATATGAATAATGACATGTTATGATATTTTTATCATATACTTCAACAATGGTGTTTTATACGTCTCCATGAAAAATCGTATCGCAATGATTTCAGTTTCAGTGCCGTATTATTGAATATCCTCGAGGCGCGGCAAATCATCATTGTCCCTCATCCATTTAGTCAAAATGTTTTGTCACTTAATGTTTTGCTATTTGTATTTACATTTTTGAGCGAATTAATAGAATCCACTATGTGCTAGTAAGTTTAGAATCGATTATGGAAACGATTGATTTACAAAGTCATATCAGCCCGCTAAGCCAATTCTTACAAGATTTGGGCTAGTATATGTACAATTTCCAATTTTATCGTAGGGTAAAATGTTACCTTTATTTTGTATAAGTATATGTTATATATTATATTTCAATTCAATACCGAGTCCTGTGTATTAGACTGGCACAATGTATTCTTGATATTTAATTTTTTAATGAATACTTTAAATCGATCATGATTTACAGAAGTTAGGTTTTATTTAAACGTCTTTGCGTTAGAATTACAAGTAAAATCGCCAATTTTCATGTTATATTTTCATAGCATTCATATTTTTTTATGTTTAGAATTTGGATTTCTTTCTTGACTCGATTTAAATTTAATTTCATCATACAACCGTGCAATCATTCAATTCCTGATTAAATCACAAAACAATCCACTGAAAAATGCATAATGTCGCTGTACATTGGCACCGTATTAAAAAAAATACCACAAAGGGAACATTATATCAAAGCATTTCAGTTTTATTGGACAAAAACTTTTATTGTAAATTTTTATTTCCATTAAATTATTGTCCAATCTACACATTAAATTAGAGGATCACACGATGAGCGAGTTCTTGTTCATGAGTTAGAGATAGTCGTATATCTTTAAGGTCCCTGGTTAATTCGACGTTAATGCAGATTGGTTTTGGTTATAATGCAACCATGACATAACAAAAAACTTAATGCAACCTTAAATAGAAGTGGTAGAAATTCCTCTCAGGACTTGTGCTTTGTTGCATAACAAGTGTAGAAGGACTAGTCAACCAGTAATCTCTTTGATCTTTTGCATTTAATTTATTAAAATCTGGATCCATTCCCAATGGTAAATGGCTTTGATTTTTATTTTCCTCGTATATTAACGAATTATGTGTTTTTTGAATCAAAGAACGCTTTCAAATCATTCAATATTCTCCTACACTAAACAAAATCATCAGTCATTAAGCATATTAAAAATACAAGAATTTTCCCATAAATCTAGCAATGAATCATTTTTGTTTCATAAATAATATGATTTCATATTACAAAATATCTAATTTGTTTAGCTCCTAAGCATTTGATTCTCTCCCAAAGCCTCTTTAGAATACTCTTATGAATATGTTAATGCCACCAAATTTATATGCACGGTGATAGATCGTATCGCCTGTCACGGGTGGGTGATCAAAGACCTATTTTGACAACATTTCAAGATTGCAGAGATTCTCTAGATCAACGCATGTTGTTCATACTGAAATTGATTAAAATATTCTAGATTCTAAAATACCGTGTTATTAATATATTGTAAATTTAAATTTTAAAATCTGCATAAATTACCACCCATGTTGGACGACGTTAGCGATTCGTGAAATAACAAACAATACAATGATAGCAGTTTTTTCTATATAATCAACTTATAAATCTAGCAGATTTCCTCAAAACATATGGTGAATATATACAGTGAATTTACGGAATAACTATATAAGCTGGCGTGAAAATCAAAGATAAAAATTCAGTAAAAAACGTGTGAATCCAGGATATGAATAAATAATAGTAACATAGAGAATACGTTCTATATGAGGATGACCACATAATTTAAAACTCACAGCAACTGGAAGATAACTTAACTCAAATAAAACTCATTTGAAATATTTTTCTTCGTGGTTATGAGCTTTTTAGGTATGAAAATTAGTTTGAAACAGAGAAAAAAGGTTTAAAAAATGCACTATTTTGAATATGGACATTGAAAACAAAGCAATATTATTGATCAATCAGCTGATGATGGTGATACCAAAGATAATATGTGTTATGTAGAATATAAATTGACCATCTTTTTGTTCCACTACATGAGTTCATCTGAGGAAAAATTATGGCATTAAACAAGATAGGAGTGATGATATGAATCTCAGCTGGAGTTATAAATGGTTTTGCAATACATCTTTTATGTCCTCATTCAATTTTTTTTCACTTCGGTGAACATTTTTTGAGATAAATATTCAAATGGGTACTAGAAGTGAAAAATACAAAGTTTTCAAAACGAAAAAATAATTTAAAAATAATTTTAAACATTCGTAAATGTCGTTTGCAATATTCCACACTTTTTTTAATATACTTAAGTTCGTTATGACGTCCCAGCACATCAAAATTGTCTTATTGCAATTATACTATGTATATATGACCCGCAACGATGAGAAACTTCCAATACCACGAGATAGGCAATAGTTTTTTTTTTTGTTTTTTTTTTTTTTTTTGGGAGGGGGGAGGTTCTTAACATTTTATGTTATCAATTTCGACAAATTGAAATAAAAATATACAGTGAACTGGACTGATCTAGTTTTATCCTCCGGAAAAATAGGTATCATCTAGTGTTTCTCCCTTCTAAGCTACAGAAAGAAAACTGTGTCGATTCGGTTTGTCCCGTTAACTGATCATATCGGCCAGTTTCCCCCCATATACAAGTCTACATGTACAATGAAATTGATTGATTCACAAATAAGTAACTGCAAAGTACTAAATTACATAAAACCTAGAAAGCTACCGTGAAAAGAAAAATGGGTATACTTGCTTACAAGAACAGTCAACTAAAGCGATTAAGCTTGCATACCTTTTGTGTATATATATATATATATATATATATATATATATATATATATATATTTTTTTTTTTTTTTTTGCTGAAATGTCTTCAGTAGATGGATGTGAATTAGAAATAGTGAAAGAATTTAATTACTTGGGTATACTTTTTTCTAGAACTGGGTCATTTAAATCATGTAAAAAATATATTTCAGAGAAAGCTACGAAAGCCATGTATGAAGTTATTAAAACAGGCCGGAAACATAATTTATCTATAAGTTGTCAATTAGATTTATTCGATAAACTCGTTAAACCCGTACTGTTATATGGGTGCGAAATTTGGGGATATGGTAACACAGATATTCTTGAAAAGATCCACTTAAAGTTTTGTAAGCTGTTGTTACGCCTGAAAACTTCAACGCCTAATAGCATGATCTACGGAGAATTGGGTCGCTACCCAATTGAATTAGATATTAAGTTACGTATGGTATCGTTTTGGGGAAGGATTCTAACTGGCAAAAATTCTAAATTATCATCAGTAGCATACAAGCTGCTTTTAAATTTGGCAAACACATCAAACCTGAATTCAGATTGGCTAAAATATGTTGAAAGTATTTTCAATGAGTGTGGAGTTTCATACATATGGAGAAACCAATATTTTATCAATCATACATGGCTTAATTTGACAATAAAAACTCGTCTCCAAGATCAGTTTATACAAACATGGAATGCAAATATACAAAACAGTCCGAAAACTTTAAACTATCGATTATTTAAAGATACCTTTAAATTTGAAAATTACTTTAATATACTTGACAATAGAGATATATTTACACTTTGCAAATTTAGGTTGGTAAATCATAAATTACCCATTGAAACTGGGCGTTGGAATAATGTAAATCGTGAAGATAGAAAATGTGATTTATGTTCTTCAAATGATCTTGGAGATGAATTCCATTACTTACTGAAATGTAAATTTTTAGATGATTCTAGAAAAGATTATATTGATAGAAAATATTACAAAAATGCAAATATTCTCAAAATGAAAAGTCTTATGTCTGTTAATAAAAAGTCAACTTTAAGAAAATTATGCTGTTTTATACGTTTAATAAATGCCAGTGTTTGCCCTCCAGGCTAATTTTCTGACAGCATTCCTAGAGTGTATGTGTTGTAAATATGTTACTTGTGATATTGTTTTATCTTTTTTCTCTTACTTTCATTGTATTATATTGTTATATTTATGTATCTGTATACCATTGTTACTGCAAAGGTTATCAGAATAAAGATATATATTAAATTTATTAACACTTTTTGACAAGTCAGTCTTGTCGCTGTCCCTTCATTTTATGAGTTTGAATATCGTTTGAATCGCGATGTACTTGACTCTTTGAGCAAGAATTTGTTAAGAAGATACTCACAGTGCTAATTTAGTTAGGCAGGGGAAATACATATCTCGTTTGCTCGAAATAATAACTTAGCTCAAACGAAAGTGCACACAGAATCGTATTTTGTTTGTAAGAGTTACCACCAAATGCATTCAATTCGAACGAAAAATATTTCGTGCTAACGGTCGAGATAATTTTTTCGAGTAACAAAATAATGGCTCTCTGGGGGACGAAATAGTTGTTTTTAACAAACGAAATATTTTTTTTTTTCGAACGGCGGAACAAAAATATGCTTATTATAGATTAATAAAATTAAGAGTGGGGAAAATGGGTCAGATCCAGAATTTTCTAGGAGGAAAATAGGATCAATTCAGTTTTTCCACGGGGGTGGGGGGGGGGGGGGATTGACATGAAGGAAAACTGCTATATAACACCGAAACTACAAAAGTTTATTGAAGTAACGAAGATTTATTGTCGAAATTCTTTTTAAAACCCATATATAGTGTTTTTTGTTTATTACAAATGACTAACAAGGTGTTACTGGGTGTTATAACGATATCCTAATTCATTTTTAATACATATTAGAATTATTTTTTGTTACTTTCAAATTCACCAGGGCATATTTTTAATATTTACAATACTTTAATTTTAAATTCAGATAATGTTTAAATATATCAAAAATTTATTCACATAAAGACATTAATAAATAAAAATCGAACGTTAATGTGAAAGTTTATAAAGAATAACTTCAAAGAATCCAATAATTAACACCTTTATATACACAGATTTATTTTTTAAAACGATCCTAATAATGTAAGAACCAAAATGATACAAAATTGATAGCAGGAAATACAAAGCGACTTTTGATATAAAGAGTTTATGATGCTTATCATCTGATGATTAGATCTGCAATATTCTACTAACAACTTTAAATAACTATTATAGCCTAACAAAGGACTGCTCTTTGAGCTGGTAGTTTATAGTCAATTTCTTTGATGATCAGTCGCTTTACGCTGTTTAATAAGTAGTAAACTTTGATATTATCAAGCATACACCCGTCAATAATTACTCGCTGAATGTTATCAAAGAAGAAGCTATTCTAGGTTATTTAGCTGCCTTTCATCATAATAAAACTTTTGTGTTTTTATTGACTTCAACCCACATGAAAAGATTTTCAGATGGAATTGTATACACTATTGGTTATAAGTTAGATAAGAACATATTGAATAGTCAAATTGCCATCATTTAGTAGAATCATAATGGTACATCTGCTAAATTTTGAATATGAAATATTTTAATATGTTATGCACAATTTGATTTTACCACGAATGTAAGCTATCTATCAATAATATCTGTTATTAACTATTAGGTATTTGTTCGTCATCCGTATTCAGATAACACATGCATGACATTAAATTTCTTTTAATGTTTTTCAACAGTTCTTAAATCTTTATGGAAATAGACGGACGGAAACGATATATTAAGGTCACGTGGTGAAGATCTTTTACCGAACCAGGTGAACTTATGGTCAGATAGAGTCTGATTTCAATTGTTTTAATTAAGTTCTATGATAATGATGTTTTAGGAGATAATTGCGAAAACTAAAAATGAAATCTTCACAAAGGTGCATAAAGAAAAGGTTAAAGAAAAATTGAGTAAATCATAAATTTTGTGGTCTTCAGTAGTATAATAAAATAAAATTGAATACTAAATTTTATTTTACAATTCTTATATTTAGGAAAAAGTTTAAATAACAGTTTCAGTTAGAGTTACATCCCTTTATTCACAACATTCGCTGGTATTACTTATTGTTGAAAAAAAATGAATGCCTTTTTTGTTTTCTAAAGAATTCACAGACGGTTATTTGTTCACTTGCTAAATTTTCACCATTGTAAATAAAGCATATCATATTTCAAATATTCTAGACATACATAAGCCAAATTGTAAATCATCATGACACACGAGGACACTGTATGTTAAGGATCAGTCATTTGGAATTAATTTGGGAAATCCAAGTTCCAAATTCCGGCGAAAAAGAATCAGTCTTCAATTGTGATTTAAAAAATGATGACTGAATATTATCTTGCAATAAATAAACGAATATTTTAGCGAAAGAATTGAGATAATTTACTATAGCTAATGAATACCAATATACGAGTTCAATTTCATGCTCCCGCTTCCCACAGAAATCAAATGGTCGCTTCCTTGGTGAGCAAAATAAAAGTAACTGTTATTAGGTAAATAAAATCATGTCTTCAGAGAAAATATTATTTTTTCATAGTTCGTGTAACGATGGCTCCATAACTATAAATTAAATTTTGTGAAAAAAACTGTAAGAATATCCATAGACCTATATATATATATATATATATATATATATATATAGAATAGAGAATGGGAACAGGGAATGTGTGAAAGAGACAATAACCCGATCAAAGAGCAGAAAACAGCTCAAAGCTATACATATACATATAGTGGCCATGATTAGTCAATCAGAGGTGAAAAGAGAAAATGGTAATGAATATTCTACGATTTGATGCAAAACATAATTAAATTTCGACTCATTTTTCCAGGAATAGAAATAAGTTAAGGAGACTTGGTAACTCATTTTGAAATAAAATGTACATAGATAAACTGGCAAACCATTCAGAGGTGGGAATAATAGATATAAATGTCTAACCCGTGATTAAATTTATAAAAATCAACGGTTTCCATTTTTATACTTCTTAAACTAGATTTATGACCTCGTGGAATAGGGAAAGAAAAAGGCTAATTAAAAAGACGTCCTACACTTTCTGATTGTAAACTATAAAGGTATCGCTCGATCGTTTTTTTTTTTTTTAGCTTTCAACGTTTTGATCATTTAGGCCTCTGTTCTTCAACATTTTGGGATATTGTTCCCGATTTCAACATTTTGAGTGATTAATCGGAGAAATATGACGACATCTGACGAGTGGTTAATCAGAGAACTTTGACTACATGTGAAGAGTGGTTAATCAGAGAAATATGACGGCATCTGACGAGGTTAATCAGAGAAATATGACGACATCTGACGAGGTTAATCAGAGAAATATGACGACATCTGACGAGTGGTTAATCAGAGAAATTTGACGACATGTGAAGAGTGGTTAATCAGAGAAATATGAGGACATCTGACGAGGTTAATCAGAGAAATATGACGACATCTGACGAGTGGTTAATCAGAGAAATTTGACGACATGTGAAGAGTGGTTAATCAGAGAAATATGACGACACCCGACGAGGTTAATTAGAGAAATATGACGACATCTGACTAGTGGTTAATCAGAGAAATATAACGACACCTGACGAGTGGTTAATAAGAGAAATATGACAACATCTGACGAGTGGTTAATCGGAGAAATATGACAACATCTGACGAGTGGTTAATCAGAGAAATATGACGACATCTGAAGAGTGGTTAATAGGAGAAATATTACGACATCTGACGAGTGGTTAATCGGAGAAATATTACCACATCTGACGAGTGGTTAATCAGAGAAATATGCATATATTCATATTGGTATCATTGATATTTATTCAAATAATAACGGGGAAAAAATACTCCAAACGAACTCGTCAAACACGTGTTTCGAATTTTTTTTATCAACAATTAAAACAAACGCCTCCAGAACAATTTAAACCATTATACAAGCTATAATGCATATAAATGATAAACCAATAAAAAAATGGATAAGCAATTACGTCGTAATTTTTTTGTGGTTTTGTGAAAAAATATGATTTTCATTGAAAGTTTACATTGTGTTCTTTGAATTTGGCAGTTTTCACGCAATCAATTGTGTAACAAAAACATTGATTCTTCCAAGCCTGTGATTATGTAATCACTATAGAAATATTATTAATGATTACTGTTTATCAGTATAAATGGTGGAAAAACCAAAATCGCCTACGATTCCGTTAACTTCACCTTTTTTTCAGATTGACTAGTCATAGCATAAGAATACCCAAGATGATTAAACTGGGAAATACTTATAGCTTATCATCTCAAGGGAAACTTAGCCTCGATTGTTTCTTTTAAAAGGAGTATTCAGGGTAAGGGCTACAAATAAGATATAATTATGCTATTTTTTCCGGTGGATGGAAAACTGCTGGTGACTTGATTTTTGTATTGGGTTCCAGTATTTGGTTCTCTCGTGAGTAGATCTGTCTTTTACCTTATCTATTGCTCTCTAGTCTATCCTATGAAGGTTGTTTCAGAAATTCGAACTGTATGTAAGGAATTTTGTATCCGGGTTTTCTATTCTGGGTTTTCATGAACACTTGTATTTCCAATTAAACAACTAAAAATTTAATATATCTATACAGTATTCCAGCTAGGATTAAGGGCAGAGATGCATCTTTTTTAGCATAAAGGGCACTTTAACGCGTTTTTCAGGTCTGAAAAGGCAATCAAGTTAATGCCAACTTTAAGAAATATCTATTATTCAGTTAAATAATGTCTTTAAATTTCCTTTACCTCTTTAATGCACTGTTAAATCATTCAGTCTTGTTTATTTGTATCAAAATCTTTTTTTTTTGTATTTTAAATCATACTTGATTCAGAGGGCAGAGGGGAGCACTTAAGGGTAGAGGGTGCATGGGAAAAGGGCAGGGTCACGGCTTTTTTCCTATTTTATAGGTTAGCTGGAACCCTGCTATATATGAATACTAGTTTAATAGTATGACATGATCTGTACAACAGTGAACATATTTTGATCCTGCTTGTATTAATACAACCCTTTGATGGCTTTTACCTAGAGGTCATCATGTTAGTAATAATATGTATATTGGCGATTGTCTATAATGCAGGTAGAAATGAGTGAAATGTTTCTCCATGCTGAGGTATTTTCTCACAGTGTTGGAGTTACTACGCATGGGAGAATATTTCATCGTCATAACCTCCAAACTTCATAAAAACCAGTTTAACCCCAACACTGCTGTCTGTACCAAGTCAGACTATCCTGATTCTCTGTTGATTTTATGTTTGTGTTTTGTGCTCTTTTTAAATGTTGTTTTCGTCTAGAGGTCTGTAATGAATTGGATGACGTTAATTGATTGGAAAAACATTGTTGACCTTAAACATCAAATAATGTTCGTTTATTTTTTGTTGATTTAGTATTGTATGCGGTTTTTGTTTCTCGTGTACATTAATTAATATTTGTCTTATATTATATAGGATACCGTAGATAAGTCACAGGGACACAATGCACAGAGTAGCCAAGCACCCTGGATAGCGAATAGAGGAGAACCTCTCGTTCAAAGGTTGTCCTGTATTAATACGAAAGCCTGAGGATGGAACTTCGCTTATTTGTTTTGGATAATGCCATGCTTCTTACACGTTAAACATCCTTCTGTATATATATATTCGAAAGAGTAAGATAATACTTAGTAGTCGCTACTGAAGACTAGTAAGCCGAGAAGGTTTATTTTTTTAAGACATTAAAGCGAATTTCAAGATAATGAATAGCGATAAAAACGCCGTTCACTTACTATTTGTACGCATGATATTCTAGTATTTTATGCGTTTTTAACTTATCAGAAACGTAATTTTTTGCATACATTTTACATTTATGAAAAAAACTTCATCATGTATATATGATTGTGGTCAAAACGTAGGAAAGCCAAAAGTAATCAACAAAAAATCTTCAGCAATAAAACTAAATAGGACTGAACAGGGTAGCTAAATGCAAGGTACATTCAGCTTTGCTTTAATGAATTGTCAATTGTAATGCTGTTTATAACATAAACGTTTTGTTAATATGCACTGTATCAGGTGCTCATTTCAATAAATATTCGTGTAATTGTAGAAACGACAACTACTGAGACTTAGAGACCAGCAGAGGTATCACTATAAAATGGTAGGAAAATGAACTCGGATTCTAAATTTTACAGTGCGCATTTCTAGATTTACCTTCATCATATATGTATTCCAGAAATGTCCATTGTACGTGAAAAAAAAACTTCGGAAAGGCAAAGAATAATAAACGAAACATTGTGACAAGTAGAATCACATGGGCCTAAACAGTCAGTCAAAATCTGGGTAAGGTATACTTTGCCTGAGTTGCAGCCCTACTTTTCACAGAATTTATAAAGTTCTGAACTAAAGTTAAAAAATCTGTCTTGATATTTTTAATATGATTTAGCAGCCATTTGTATATGTATTTTTTACTATGAATTTATCTGATATTTCTTTTGGTTTCCTGTGATGTTTATGTGTTTGTTGTGTTTTGAGTTTCCATTGTGAACTGTCGCGAAGACTATTTTGTTTGATTAATTTGCTTGGGGTTGTTTGTTAATATTTGTTGAAACTACTAAATCTGTATCTTTCATTAAACAGGTGAAAATATCACCATGATCCTTTGGTGCTTGTGCTGAATGAAGAACAGCAACCCAAAAGCGATGCTACTTCACGCGAAGGGGTTGTGTGTTAAAATTATCCTATCTTTTTATGCGACGTATGCCTGATGCAAAACATGCTTACTCTTTCGGTGCACCTGAAATGACTGAAGTTTTAGTTTTATTTGGCGTATAATTTATCGTCAGTTATCGGAAAATAAAAGATCCCAGACGTCACGTTGTCGACCAATCAAAATAAGAAATACACACCGTACTGCAATTATTGTGTTTTAGTAGTTTTTTAAATTTCAGTTTTGACCTTTAGATACTGTTTGCATTTGATTCGTACATCAAAGGTGAAAAAGGTAGTGCTTTGTGCTTTTTCTTGATATTGTCTTGTCATTCATCTTTTAATTTTCGTTTTATCGTCTTTATATATATATTATTATCCCCGCGCATCGAAGTTCGAGAATATTGTGTTGATGTTCGGCGTATGTACGCACGTACATACGTTAGTAATGTCCATGATAATCTCAGTAACCACTGCATGGATGTAGGAAGATGAAACTTGGGTCATTGATTGCTCTGTGTGTGGGGACTGTGCCTAAAGTTTTCTGAATTTGAATAGCGCCCCTGGGTGCCGGGCTACAAAGGAGTACATAATTCCTTTGTCGTGCAACTCCTCTCACGTTACTTATTTGGAATATGGAACTGACAGTTGGCTCAGTAATTGTCCTGCCAATTTTGATTGCGCCAAATATTTCAGAATTTGAATAGCGCCCAGGTGAGCGGACTACACAGGTAGGCTTAGGATACATTATTCCTTTGTCACTCAACTCATCTCATGTTATTTTGAATACGGAACTGAAAGTTGGCCCAGTAATCGTACCATTAATGTAGATTGTGCGAAAGGTTTCGGAATTGTTTTAAGATGTGATTCCAAGTTTTAGTAAATTTCCTGAAACACTACTTTATTTATGTTTTCTACTTTGCAACCATATATATTTGGAATCACTATTGCAACAGCACTAGTTTGGATTGTATCGATTTCAAAAACACCAGTGTAGCGCGGGGATATGCAGCGGGGCTGCTTCGACTAGTATTCTTTTTTAAAAACTTTTTTTTATTATTTTGTTTCGTTTATTTTAATAAAGTTTAAATGTACAATTAATATTTCATTATTATCTATTTCTATATAATTATAAAAATCATAATTATAATTATTCATCTTATCAAAACTATTTTCATTGGTTAAATTCAAGCATTTTTCTATATTTTATATTTTTTTCTTTTACGTCCTAACTTAGGACAATAGTTAGGACATCCTAGCTAAGACAGTCCTAAGACATCTTCGATGTGTATGCTGAGACATGTCCTAAGTCGGTCCTAACTTGATCCTAAATCTGTCCTAAGATTGGTCTTAGGACCGATCTTAGGACACCGTCGATAAACAGAACCCTGGTTTTCGAAAGTATCCTAGGATTGGTCTTAAGATACATCTTAGGAAAAATCTTAGGACTGTCTTTGGACTATCTTATGACAATCGTAAATAGTAAATCAAAAGTGTCTTAGGGTTGTCCTAACAGGGTTCGTCTTATGATGGTCTTATGATGGTCATAAGATTATATCTTTACATCATTTCGCGATTTTTAAAAAACGAAATACTATCATCCATTTATTAACCTTTTAAATGGAATAGTAAAGATTTATTCATATATATCACGACCGAATTTTATTATTTTCTTAAAATTACCACCCACTAATATATTCTAATGTTAATTTTCCAACCCAACCACATATTTGACAGCTCAAAATCGACCCATTCCAGCGGTACATGTACGTCACGGAAGTGAACCCACCATCACCCCTCCCCCCCCACCCCCCGTGGTAAAATGGTAAAATACAATACCGTGAGTAAACTGCGATTAAATTATGACGGAAAATGCAAATTAAAGATGAAATATTACATAAAAAAGTATTTCCATTACAATTTATTGAAAGGCTAAACGGTTAAAACTTATAATATTTTTTGTTTTGTTTATAGTAATGTTTGCAGGACATCAGTATTTTTTGTTTGTTTACATGTATTAATGTAATTTCAATAAAAAGGTACCGGCAATGTTGCAAAAAGTACCCGCCAAACAATTTTCCGTGCAATTCTGTATTATTAATCGATTAGGTCCTATATAAGAAGTGAAAATTAACCTTTTCTGAATAGTCATGAAACGGAACCCAAACTTTACGTCCGAGGAACTACGGATATTACTGCATGAAGTTGAGAAGAATGAAACCTTGCTATTTAGTCGACTCACAAATACCTCGACCAACACCGCGAAAAAGAAAGCACGGGAAACTGTTTGGTGCAAAATAAATGCTTAGGATCATCCTATAAAGATATCCTAACTTTTGTGACAATCGTAAGACCATCATAAGACATGTTGTGAGGCGTCCTAAGATTAGGACCGATCTTAGGATGAATCCTAACTTAGGACTATATCGAAAACATGTCTTATAACTTTTGCATGTCCTCTAAGACCATCCTAAGATGTCTCAGTCTTAAGACACTTTCGAAAACCAGGCCCCATATGGAAAAGACAAGTCAGTAATAGGTATTTTAATAATATTTTTCTTTTTTAAATTTATATCTACAAAAATATCTACACATTATTTTCATAACGAACTATATTTTACACACTTTTTGTTGTGTATTATAATTTGTTTAAATTAAAGAATAATTTTTTATTTTCTTTTAAATTAACAATGATTAAAGAGCACAAAAATATACTAAAACAATACCTATCATTTAAAATACACTGAAACAAAACATATTATTTAAAATACACTGAAACAATACCTATCATTTAAAAAACACTGAAACAATACCTATCATTTAAAATACACTGAAACAATACGTATCATTTAAAATACACTGAAACAATACCTATCATTTAAAATACACTGAAACAAAACATATTATTTAAAATACACTGAAACAATACCTATCATTTAAAAAACACTGAAACAATACCTATCATTTAAAATACACTGCAACAAAACGTATCATTTAAATTACGCCGAAACAATACCTATAATTTAAAATACACTGAAACAAAACATATTATTTAAAATACACTGAAACAATACCTATCATTTAAAAAAACACTGAAACAATATCTATCATTTAAAATACACTGAAACAATACCTATCATTTAAAATACACTGAAACAATACCTATCATTTAAAATACACTGAAACAATACCTATTATTTAAAAAAGTATAGGCAATTCTTTGATAACAATTTTGATGCAGAAGATGTGCACATTTCGTTGAATTTCGACTCATCAGTTGTGCTCAAGGCCGAAATTTAAAGTGTCAATTTCGCGCTAGCATTATAAATTATATACATTTGAAATGTATCAATAAAATATACCAATATGCTACAAATGCGATATTTTTTCATAGCAGTACATTTATTATGGCGACAGTCCAGCGCTATAAACGGGGACTTTCTACTGGAAAACTTATCATTTTAATACTAATTAATTCTAGACATCAACAACATAATCTAAACAAATAATATTTCTATTTGATTCGTTACTTCCCAAAACAATTCATATCAAGTCTGGTTTGAATGCCAATAATATTAGACGACAAATTACATTTATTCATTTATTTATTGCGAACTTAAACTAATTTGTTTGTAGCTGTAAATTCGATAATACGGTGCTTCCCTAATGTTCTGACCTTTAAAGTTTTTGACATATGTGACGCTGGAAGCAGACAGTGAATGAATTTTCCAAAGTTGATTTGTCTCCCGATAGCTTTACAATTCTTCTGATCACATATAATGCTTATCTAAATTCATTATTTAGTAAAAATTAGTATTTATTAGTGCAATTATTTTGCTCTATCTTTCACAAATATGATAGACCCTGGAAATTATATTTTAAGATAAAAGTGGACTGTTTTTTGAAGTTTGTATGGAGTGTGTTAGTCCACGATGATAAGACTGAAACAGATGCAAACATTGAAAATTTCATTTTTATCTTCTCTTTATAATTATTAATTCATAGAATTGAAAAGTTTATTTTACGTACGGACAATGCAAACATTCAGGCGGCAATAAATAAGTAATAATATCTATATGAAGAAATGTCCTTAATTATGTAAACATAAAAATTTGCCATAAATGTGTATTGTATTAGTTGAAATATATGATATATTATATATTAATATAGATCTTTCGAACAGGGCAATGTGTATTTTCATATTTAGTTTATAGTTATTAATCTCTCAAACTAAATAAAATGCTTGAAATCATAAAAGTCCCCAAATGTTAAATATTTTACGCTAGATGATTTTTTTCATTATAAATACATTATATTCTAAAATATGGAATTCTTTTTGCATGGAAAAGATTGTTGTACAAAGGAAGGTTGAATACGAGATATGAATAGTAGTATTTATAGAGAAACTTTTAATGTTTTGTCCTCTAAATATAAAATGTTTTCTTCAGTTTTGATCCAGAACATCATAAATAATTACTTCATGAAATTAAATATTTCATACTTAAAAAATAAACATGAATAATGAGGTGGCAAATTAAATAAAATGTAACCTTTATTTATGGGGTTAAGATGAAAGAACTGTGGAAGAAATTGTTCCAGAAATGTGGGTTATAATTACTGGCAGTTATACTACCAACAACAGGTCATAAGGTAAGTTTTCATATAAATCTAACTTAGATTGCACTAGTGACCAGTTTTCTCCATAATTTATGGCAATAATTCACAGTCTGTTATAATGAAAACGTTACCTTTGTTTTATTTCAAATTTAGAGTCTAAAGTTCAAAATATTTTTTTTCTGTTGGTTTCGGCTTTGTGCCTACTATTTAAAAATTCATTGGTAATGATTTAAATTTTATTGGCCGTTCTGTTTAGTCGTTATACACAAAAATAATATCTGCAATATCTAGGTAAAATAATTGAAAATTAAGATAATATCAACAATATCTATATTATAATTGTCTGCTAATAGTCGATAATGTACTAAAACTAAAATTACTATTTTAGAATAATTAAACTTAAACAATTGTTTCTTATTTTATCATTAATTTTAAATTTTCATCCTTTTAAGTAATTCTTTTATGTATTGTACCTCCTGGGAATAAATTAAAATCCCCAAAAGATATATCATTCATATATAAAATAACAATCCAAAGATACTAATATTAGATATAGTAAATTCATACTATGCATTTCAAGGAGTTACTAATTCAGTCTATTCAGTCCAAACAATTATAATTCTTTCAGTATGATTTTTCGTACTTAAAGCTAAAAAGCGAAATATTTCATGGTCACAAATCTTTTTGATCGAACAAACAATATGATGTTCTGTTTTTTAATAATAAAAAAAAATCTCGCAGTTTATCTTCGCGCATTGTATATATCAGGCATCCTGGAGTGTCAGTTTACAATAATGTTTTATTATAATACTCCAGATAATCCTCAAATAATTTATTTAGAAATTTCATTGGATAGAAACTTGTCATAATTTTAAATATTACAGAAATTCCTTTTGGTTACTGTAAAATAGATGGGTATTCAAATAAAATTATTAATACAATTCTGTGAATTTGTTTGGTGAAGGTAAAAAAAAAATAATATTTTTATAAATATGATCACAGAATATTTCTTTTATAATTACTTAAATACCAGAAAATTCTCATAATAAAGTTTTCAATAACAGAAAATTTTCATTTGAATTTGTTATTGTAACAGTATCAAGTGTAAGGATAATATGGGGTATTTATCTGTTATGTCGATTACTTTGAATTTATATACGTCATATTTTCCTTGTGTACAATTTTAAAAGTCTCAGCAGCAATTTTTATGCGACACATCATCCTCAGAATTGAATGAACGCTAATTTCTATATAGTTAACATATTCACATCTATATATTTGTTTTATTATTGTCGTTCAGTTTAAATTATATTTGTTGAGCTAAGATTGCGATTTGCAAGCGTAGTAGTACGGCTAAAAATTATAAGGCAAACCCTTTAAAACTTGTATGAAAAAAATTATGATGTACATTTAAACTCCTTGGAGTGATTTTAATACATATACATTACCATTTTTTGCCAGATGGCAAAATACGTGTTTATTTTTTTTAAACGATAAAAATTGATTAACTTTATCCTACAAGTGGATAAGATTGTATTTTTAAACTACAGACTTAAAACAATGATAAATGAATGTGGTTTGAATGTTAGTTGCAATAGCTGTATTCCAAGCGTTCTTGTATGATCAGTAAATATTTGACCAAATTCGTATTTTTTTCAAATCTAATGGAACATTTCACAAGAAATTGATAGAAAATTGTTATAGAAATTTTGAGATATTTTTCTTTTCCTTTTTCCTTTTCGATGTTTTTTGTTGCGGAAGGTATATGTTCATTTGCATTTCCTATTTTTTCAGTTTTATTTATTTCTTGTTTGTGCCCCCTGAACGATTTTACCTACAACGTCTGATTACTCAAAAGGGCATAGTATATCAATTGTTCCCTTTTCACTCAATGCAGTAAATTGAATATGACAGCTTCTACTATCAAAGTTGTTGCCTTTTGTATACATTGTTTTCTTATTTCCTTCCCTGCACGTGGCGAATGGGGCCATTAATAAGTGTTGTTGATGTATGTACATATTGTATGGTTTTTTTCTTCTTTTCACGTGGAGATTATGACCATAAACAAGTGTCGTCAGTGTAAACATATTTTATTCAGAATAGAGCATTAAGATACAAATTACAGCAAAAGGGGGATTGTAAAAACACCCGACGCAGCGTTTATGTTAGACATTCCTTATTTTTTAGAATGATATAATAATGAAAAACAGTGGCTTGAAATGAGTAAAATAATAAAAAGATAAGAAGTGCTAAATGTTTATAATGTCCTTCTGGGTGGAGAATGGGACCGTTAACAAGTCGTTGATGTGTGTACACATTGAACATGCTCATTTCCCTCTCTCCACGGAGAATAAGGCCATAAACAAGTGTTGTTGAAGTATGTACACATTGTATTCTTATTTCCATCTCTTCACGTGGAGATTATGGCCATAAACAAGTGTTGTTGAAGTATGTGCACATTGTATTCTTATTTCCATCTCTTCATGTGGAGATTATGGCCATAAACAAGTGTTGTTGAAGTATGTACACATTGTTCATGCTTATTATTTTCTCTTCACGTGGAGATTATGGCCATAAACAAGTGTTGTTGATGTATGTACACATTGTTCATGCTTATTTCGATCTCTCCACGTGGAGATTATGGCCATAAACAAGTGTTGTTGATGTATGTACACATTGTTCATGCTTATTATTTTTTCTCTTCACGTGGAGATTAAGGCCATAAACAAGTGTTGTTGATGTATGTACACATTGTATGCTTATTTCGATCTCTTCACGTGGAGATTATGGCCATAAACAAGTGTTGTTGATGTATGTACATACTGTATGCTTATTTCCATCTCTTCACGTGGAGATTATGGCCATAAACAAGTGTTGTTGATGTATGTACACATTGTATGCTTATTTCCATCTCTTCACGTGGAGATTATGGCCATAAACAAGTGTTGTTGATGTATGTACACATTATACATGCTTATTTCCTTTTCTCCACGTGGGGATTATGGCCATAAACAAGTGTTGTTGTTGTATGTACACATTGTATGCTTATTTCCTTTTCTCCACGTGGGGATTATGACCATAAACAAGTGTTGTTGATGTATGTACACATTATACATGCTTATTTCCTTTTCTCCACGTGGGGATTATGGCCATAAACAAGTGTTGTTGAAGTATGTACACATTGTATTCTTATTTCCCTCTCTTCACGTGGAGATTATGGCCATAAACAAGTGTTGTTGATGTATGTACATACTGTATGCTTATTTCCATCTCTTCACGTGGAGATTATGGCCATAAACAAGTGTTGTTGATGTATGTACACATTGTATGCTTATTTCCATCTCTTCACGTGGAGATTATGGCCATAAACAAGTGTTGTTGATGTATGTACACATTATACATGCTTATTTCCTTTTCTCCACGTGGGGATTATGGCCATAAACAAGTGTTGTTGAAGTATGTACACATTGTATTCTTATTTCCCTCTCCTCACGTGGAGATTATGGCCATAAACAAGTGTTGTTGATGTATGTACATACTGTATGCTTATTTCCATCTCTTCACGTGGAGATTATGGCCATAAACAAGTGTTGTTGATGTATGTACACATTGTATGCTTATTTCCATCTCTTCACGTGGAGATTATGGCCATAAACAAGTGTTGTTGATGTATGTACACATTATACATGCTTATTTCCTTTTCTCCACGTGGGGATTATGGCCATAAACAAGTGTTGTTGTTGTATGTACACATTGTATGCTTATTTCCTTTTCTCCACGTGGGGATTATGGCCATAAACAAGTGTTGTTGAAGTATGTACACATTGTATTCTTATTTCCCTCTCTTCGCGTGGAGATTATGGCCATAAACAAGTGTTGTTGAAGTATGTACACATTGAATGCTTATTTCCTTTTCTCTACGTGGGGATTATGGCCATAAACAAGTGTTGTTGATGTATGTACACATTATACATGCTTATTTCCTTTTCTACACGTGGGGATTATGGCCATAAACAAGTGTTGTTGATGTACAAATTGTATGCTTATGTCCATCTCTTTACGCGGAGAATAGGCCCAGGAACAAGCGTTGTTGATGTATGTACACGTTGTATGCTTATTTCTATCTCTCCACTTGGAGAATGGGCCCATGAACAAGTGTTGTTGATATCCTTCTTCCCCTCAAAGAGAATAGGGACACAAGTCCACTCCATTAATTTTATTTCGCTCGTTTGGCTGTCTTTCTATCGTATATGCATATCTAAATTATTCTGTTAATTTTATTATTCTATGTCTTACTTGTCAAATGATTAAGAATTCTGTAAACCTTGCGAACTGCAAAGTAGGTATTTTTGTAAAGGCATTTGATTTTTATCATTTTACATGTTCGGTACTAGTATTTAAATAATTACAGCTCATATCTTTAATATATTCAATTATTAAGATTTCTTCGAAATTGATAGTATTAAAACCACTGCTACAAAAATGTGTTAATTACATTGTATGATAGTTGAAGTTCTGCGTATTTTTGTCTGTCATTATCTGTAATCTTTGATAAGCTATTAGGTTAATAAAACACTTAAAAAATGAATTCTTAATATGTATTAATAATCTGTATTTGCAACTCGTTGTATATAAAGAATGTTTTTATAAATGAGATTTTCTTTAAACATTTTTTAAAATTGACTATATTATAACTGATATTTGCTTGTCGAATTAATCAAGGATAAAGTATACTGTATATTTTATTAGAAGTGTTCCTATTTCTTAATACCAGCATACATTTATTTTTAGTTATTTTTTTTTCATTTTCATAATACACTTACTGATGTTTAAATTAAATTATTACAAAATAATTGATTCATACAAAACAATGGATTATTTCTATTTATTCGGAATATTATACTGTATTTCTCAGCTACTTTTTTTTCTTTTGATTAAAACATTTTTCTTTTAATTAATATATACATGAAATTTTTATTCTTCCAGGACTTTAAAGTGTAAATTTTTCAAATAAAACTAGATATTTTCATTAACAGAATTTTTTTTTTCTAATTACGTAGAAAATAGTCTTGGTGGAATTGAAATTAAATTTTAAGAATAGGTCAGGCGCAATTCTATCGTATATACATGTCAAAATACTTCTGTTAAATTCTTTAAAGCAATTTTCCAAAGCTTTTATCAAAGAAACAGCCACGACGATATTGATAAATGACAGTAATCATAATTATAGGTTTTGATCTCATTATGCAATTATATTTGTTATGCTACTATACAGATGTCTCCAGATCATTTCTGCGTGAAATAAAATTTAATTAACAAAATCTATAAAAATTTAGAAAAATAGTTTAGCGGCATTGTGCATGGTTACAACGCACCGAACTTATTTGATTTGATTATTTTAAATTTGTTCCACGGAGCTTTTAGATAAGTTTACTTCTGATGAAAAGGAAAATTGATAATATTGAAAACATTTTGTAGTTGTTAATGGAATATGATAGCAATTCGGTTTTATGTATGGTGTTTGTTGTTTTGTTTCGTAAATCGACGAAATGTGCATCAAATTTTTACTTTTCTATTATAAACTGCTAAGAAGTATACCAGAGTAAACATTTAGGCAAGGATTCACTAATCCAAAAATCTCATACTCTCCGTACGGAGTGAGACTATAGATACATTAACAAGAAGTTTAACAAGATTAGTTTCTCCTGTTATGCATATAATTCAATCCCATGTTAAGTAGAGATTTCAAGCCCAGCAACAAAGAGTTAAATCATATTTAGAATACTGAACATTTGGGGGTCTATAATGTAATGAAGTCTTTAGTCAGATGATATGTCGACACTGCTAAACGATAAACCAGTTAATTTTGGAGTCGTAAAAAAAGTAAAGTGTAGATGTAGTAATATATTCGGTTTTCCCTCAAAACAGGTTGGAGTAGCTCTCCTATTAGAATAAGAACATATTCTTGTGTCTTGTACCAATGGAGATTATAGAATTATTGACTTGAAATAAGTTACTAACAGGTTCATCTAAAAATGTTTTCACCCATGCAGCCAGTGCATGGCCAGGTGAACATACTGTACATTTTTTTAGGGTTTTTGTTGATTAATCCTTTAACCAACTCATTTAAAAGCCAATGGCTTATTTATAACAAGGACAGAATCCAGATTCAATGAAATGAATGATATTATGTAAGAAGATATTATTTTCTAACACACGATGCCGATAAAACAATGTGAGGAAAATCCGAAGGGGCCATACAACAATCATAAATCTAGAGACCGAGACAACGCCAAGACAGAGAAGGACGAGAAACAAACAAAAAACAGCCATGAAACACGAAAAAAAACCAAAAAAGGAATGATAGGCTATATGGACAAAAAAAACGGGGTAAACTCAGATGGTCCAGGTGGTCTTAGTCTAAATTGAAATGTATTTTTTAAAAGTAATTTGCAGATGTGGTAAGAAAATTATTACCTGGAGCATTTTGGGAAAAGCTTTTTCCCCTAATGAAAACAAATAATACATATTGTACAATTTTACTCCGTTTAAATATACACGCCGTTGACTAGGGTTGATTCCTGTACTTTTTTAATCGTAAGATCAAACGCACATGTATTTTTTTAGTGTTTTAACTACCATAAATAAAAAGATGTTGATTGATTGATATTGAATTACAGTAAATCTTCTTGTTTTATAGGTTTCCATTATAAATAATAATAATAATAATAATCTATTTCATTATAGTGTCACATATTTGATCAGACATATATATACATAGTTACATAAACAACACAATATTAACATGATCAAATATCCAGCCTTAAGTAGACTTATGAGACACTTGTATACAAACAGTTCTAAAATTTATAGTGTTAAAAGAATTGTTTACACAAATTATAATTTTAAAAATCAAAAAAATAAAAATTTCACTAAACATCACACTGATTTTTAAAAATACGATAATTATGAACTCACCAGGGCATTTTTGCTGTCTCTGTACTAATTCAGACTATCCTTAAACTTTGTTGTATATATGTTTTTATTTTGAATGAATTACCGCGGTTAACTCATATCTTTGATATCAATATTTTTTGTCTTTGCAACCTTAGCAGAACGAGGATTTGTAGGAAGGAGAGTATGTCAAAATGGTATGTTCTGTGGTATAGGGTAATATTGAATGTTATCCTATACGTGATACACTTTAAATGCCACCAGGTCAATGAGTCTTTGACCCAATTTTAATCAGAAATTTCATTCTTTATTTGGTCACTCTGGGTGTGTTTTGTTCATATCAGATACATGTACAAGATATCTTATAATCGTGCAGCACTACTAACAATGGATGATTGACTATAGCAAAAGTTTGAATTAACTCGTTATTCATATTTGATACAGAAAATAAATCCTCCTGCCTAAAACTTAGATAGAAAAATTATATATAAATTTACTGTTACACTTAATAGGTATTTGTATATATTTCGGACATATTTTACGTGAAAATGTTAATGTTCTTGTACCTTTGTATGCTAAAATTTAAAAAAAAAATGAAAGTCTTAAATCCTGTTATAAGTCGTCTTTCTTTGTCTGTTTCAAGAAACAAATCAACCATTTAAATGTGAAATTATAGTTTCCAACCAATATTCCAGGACTGGTATGAAAACGTCAGCACAATTATTTAAATGGTATAAAATTTCTACACATAAAAGTTTTTCTGTGATCTTATTTAGAAATGATCTGTAAAATGGGTTGTTGCTTTCGCTTTTTTATTTTTTATCACGAGCATATGTATTTTGTGCCGTAGAAAGTTTACTGCAGAATAAGGTTCTGAAAAGATATTGATAAAATAAATAATGAAGATTAAATGATAAAAATTTCAGTTGTTGCCACTGTTAATATTATAGCAATCTAGGTTTGAATGTTATAGAGAAAAAATCCAAAACACACCAAATTTACAGGAACACAAAAAATCTGAATTTGATTAACCATAAAAAAAACGAATACATAATAATAAATTATTCAAAAGATTAAAAAAATCAAGCGAGGAAATTAATTAGTATAATACGTATTTATTAAGTGAAGACAAATCTTGACGTTTTTAAATGTTATTTAACATTGCTGTCTTAAAAACATTAAAGTTAAATTTCTATCATAATTTTCTGTTTAATTTGTAATTTTTTATCAAAACTGATAACTGCAAATAGCTTTTAGAATTTATTTGGACAAAACAAGAATATTTGTCGTTTTAAGTCAAGTATTTTTCAATTCGTTGATATATTTCTCTTTTTATCATTTGACTGACAATAAACAATTATTCATTTAAAATCATTCGCTTGGAATGTTTTCATCCAGACATGATAAAATTTAAACGAATTAAAAATATCCATTGCACTTCAATATTTATACAAAAAATATTAGGATCCTGCTTCCCGAAGTCTTTGATTCCAATAACTATAAATAAAATATTTCTGTTAATTTGGATGATATCAGAGGAATAAATCCACATTAAACACAATTTGTTTGTATACTATTTAATTGAAAGTCATTTTCAGTAAAAATCAATAATATCAGTGAATTAATTTCATTTAATATGCGAGACATTGTACATTTGAATAATTTTATTGAAGTTAAATGCTAATGATACAGATAAAACCGAATCTCTACTTGATTAGTATTACTTTAGGGATTTAAATTTTTCAACATACAGCACGATCCTGTAATATAAGATAATTTTATTTCATAAATATAAAGTATTAATGATTTTAACTTTATATCTGTTAATCATTCTCTTAAATATTTATTTCAAATAAATATTAATATTTTTGTCTTTGGATTATTTGGAATCAAACGATGTAAAGTGGTAATGCAATTATCATACTTTACTGTTAAAATTCATTTTCTATACCTTATATTTCTGTGTTAAATCAAAATTTATCAGGGTATAGTACATCAAACTACTATATTACAAACAAGAACAATTTTCAAACAAGAACAATTTTCTTAACTGACATTTTATTCTAATCAAAGCATTTCTGTAATTCCTTTTTATTAATATATAAGAAACAAAAACTTTGCAAATAAGGAAAACTTTTTTTAAATATACAAAAATATTTGTTTTCATATATATGCTCTATTTTTCAAATTGTAGTTAAAATCATGACTCAAAACAGGTTTTCCAAACTAAATACTCTCATTTGGTATTGCATTGCAGAAAATTGAACTAAATTACACAAGTTTTTAAAAATGCTGAATTCGAGAAAAAAACAAAAGTGGCATTATGTCACATTACGTCTCCCCCGTCCATTAAATTTATCCCTCGAAATATTTTTTGGGTGTAGACATTTGAGCGCAAGTACATAAACATAATTGGGGCATATTAATACATATCTAGAATCGACAAATATTTTTTTTAAATTCAAAATTTTGAAATTTCGACATTCGAAAGTTTTACTTTCAAAAACATTTATAGACTCAAAATTTTGAGTTGAAAGTCAAAATTTTAAATTTTCAATAGTCAAAGTTCTGAGTTTATGAAAATCGAAATTTTTATATTCTGAAAGTCGAAATATTGAGTTTTAAAAAGTCAATATTTTGATATTTTAAATCTAGAAATCTAGAAATTTTAAATGTAAAAATATGTTTAATATGTCCCTAATATGCTTCTTTACGTAAGAGCAATAAATTCCATTTTTGCATAAAATGTTGAAAACCAAAACAATAATCAAATAACTTTGAAGAGCCAAAAGCTAAAATGACCTAAAGCGTAAAGCAAAAACCATCTAATGACAGAGCTTTGCACAAGGAAGATACTCCTTAGTTTTCAAATTTTCCTCACTTCCCATGTTGACCTCATAAAGATTAATTAATTGTTTTATTATACCAATAATTAATATAAAAGAGCAGCTGTAGTTTAGTTTTCTTTTTTTTTTATTCTGTTCAAGTAGGCTTTTTCGGAGTTATTTGCCGATTTAAATGTTTGGTCAACAACCAATCAAATTACAAGAGTCTGATTAGAGGTATAAAAATAGAGATTAATGCCCTTAAAGTGAATACAGGATAACGATGTTCTTACTAAGAATGATTAAAACAACAATTTCGTTAACGGAATAAAAGTATCTTGCTATAAAACACAAAGTGGTAGCCATGATTCAATACCATACCAATACACTTTTCAAATGTTATCTTTGCATAATTTGATATTTTAAATTGTAATCCTCATCAGACTTATAAACGAAGATTTAGTGCAAAGTTTGGCTTAAAAAAGATGATTCTATATTCTTCACTTCTCCCGAATTCTTGTTTTTTTTTCATGTATTCCTGCAATTAAACAAATTTCAAAGGTTCCATAAGCCGTCACAAGACCAAAGCTAAACAGACCAAAACTTAAAATGACCAAAAAAAGACCAAACATTAAAATGACCAAAAAAAAAAAAACAAAAATAACAAATAGCAAAAGTCCAAAGACTCAATGTTTCAACTAGCATTGTTCAAGAGCACAAAAAAATACGTTAACAATTTTATCAATTTCTCCAATTATCTTGATTGTGTTCTGTGGTATGTTTTAATGAAATTGTTGGGCAAACGGACGGATCAATAGTTCTTTTAATACACGCCCGCATGTGTGAAAAAATAGGACCCACATATTTCGGTTAACGGTAAATAGTACAGTTTACCATGTTGTATCGTATTTCCCCATGCCTATATCGACCTGCTGAGGCCTTCACAATTTCCCGTATTTCGGCACTGTGACGCCGTAAAGAGTTGACCCGACCCTAATATGAGCTGACCCGAATATATCAGCGACGTCATAATGTTTGACCCAACGTTGACCCGAATATATCAGGAAAACTTGAGATTATAGGCAGATGGCCATTGAAAAGTAAGAATTTCCATTAAGATTGCTAGTTAACAATACGATAAATTTATCATCAAGTTTTCTTCAAACAAATATTTTAAAATATAAGCCGCTCGACACAATATGAAGCTTTTTAGCTCGTTCGCTACGCTCACTCGCCGAAAAAGCTTCACATTGTGTCTCGCGGCTGATATTTTACGATATACGTTTGCAGAAAACCTGATAATATGTACAGGTCCACCCCAGAGGCCGTCGTTGTCTTACAGTAAGGGGTGAGCCTTTGGTGGACTGTTGAAAACCATAAAGCGACGCATCAATAAAATTAGTGTTTACTTGCATTTTGTATATGTATTATGTTGGAACATGTACATTAACAGGGCCCCTATCCGTCTTTCACCTGTATCTAATATGACCACAGTTTTATAATTTTAGTAACGTCTTACCTCCAACTGACTGTAGTCAGAAGTAGACAACTTGATACACATTGTATAGTAAGTAAATATCTTAGCTCAGTTCACCCCTTTTCTTACCTTCAAATGTCCATATCTTTGCGCCGCTAATGGATGTGTCCCGCTTGTATTCAAATGTCTTTTTCGGTATCTCGCATAGATAGTTAGGATATATAGCCTCATATGTTTTATAGATGTTTTAAAATTGGGAAATCAAAATTGTAAACATATCCTTTTTTAAGTTGGCTAAAGTCGTTTATGTGTTTGCATCAGGGCCCTGTTTAACAGAAACCAAAAGTAAAAGTTTGAAGTGAAATTTAGGTATATAACGATAAATTCATGTGGTAAGTGAAAATTAATTGTGATATTTTCGATATCTTTATAAGAATTGTAAAAATAAAAAATCCTAATTCTGGCAGAGAATGGTTTCGAACACATTCAAATAAAACAGGTCCCAAGTAAAACTATAAATTTATTGCCTTTTTTACGTTTGTTGAATTTGATTTTTAGAAATGATATTTAAAAAAAACCATTGTTTAAATTCGCTCTACTTTGTTTTTAAATGATATAGCAATACTTCAGTATAAATGGGTAAACATTTTTTGTATCTATAACAACCCTATATCCTGTTTTATTGTTATTGTCACAAAAACATCAAACGGAAAATAAAATATAAATGTTATTCTGTGTTTTTGTTTCTTTCTAATTGAAAATTAAATAATTAAGTCGGTTAAATATTTAAGTCTTGTATTTCCGTGTCACACAATACATCTTTTATACTCTTCTTTCTTTGTATAATTAAGTTTTTGTTTCTTCAGCTGATTTATTTCTTTGTTTTGCACGGTACCGGTAATTCTACATGAGGTTTCAGATTTCGAGGACGTTAATTCGATTGTTGCATGATATTTAAAATTTATCAATTATTCACGTGTTTTCAGACAACTCAAGATAAATGTCTAGATCATATCTCAGACAATTGCAGTTTGGATATAATTCAATGAACCTCGGAAATTAGCTTTCAAATTTTATTGAAAAAAAAACTTACATCGCATTTACGTAAAACGGAAACGTGAGATAAAGAGAATATTATTTGTGAAATTCTCAACTTTATTGGGACGATTACAACTACATCTTACCGGAAGAAACAACATAATATATTAATAATTAGGTCGGATATGGGTTCTTGGAAGTTGTAAGCTTTTATTATTTAGTGGGCTAAACTAGCCAACAACAATTTGTCGCCGAAAATTAAATTTTTGGATTACGGTTGTAAATCATAAATTTCTTTAAAACTTGGTAAAAGATTTTTAAATTTTTTAGTTTCCAAATATATGCCTGAATTTATGAATAAATAGTTTAAATCTCAAGGTCTTTGATTAAGAGAACAAAAATTCGAGATGCCTGTGCTTGTTTTCCCGTGTTATCCTTATTTGCCTCAGCCTAAGGTTTAGTCTTTGAGTTAACTTTTAATTATCCCATTCAAACATCTATAGCATAAAAAGAAAAGTCTTCCCTGAGTCGTGACAGTACCAAAGTGTTTTGCTCTTTTCCTGATTACCAGTATTCCTTTTTACGTATATAAAATGATTGTATTACAAAGATTTTTGAAAGCCACATTATCACCACAAAATATGCGAAATAAGATTACAAGATTTAAAATGAAACTAAGATCAATATTGTTAGATTGAACTGAATCCTTGATTTAAAAAATTGCAAAACTTAAAGCGGAAATTTAGCGGAAATTTCTTGAATTCGTGTCAGTATACAAAAAAGCATAAAATAAAAAAAACAAACACCCCCAGATGAAATAGGAGGAAAACAAATGACAATAATGTTTAAGTATTTAGAATAGTAAAGAGAATTAAGGATGTTCGCTGCTCAGTTTCAAAATAACAAGCTTTTCATAACACTGGTAAATATTGATAGTGGATTGATAAAGGAACTAAAAAAGCGAAAAAAAATTATAGGTCCGTGTGCTTGTTTCATTGAAAATTTGGCGGGAAAAATATGCTCTGTTGATTTTACATAGCTTTATCATTTTGAAGTTTTATTTCTCAAAAACCATTAAATAATAACAAGGATTTTATAAGATTTTTACAAATTGTTTATCATTCTGCATATAAAAGATGTATGAAAAGAATAATGGCATTCAAATCGATAAAACCAGATGATTCTGAACATCTGGCAAAAATTCGAAAACATGACCAGCGAACATTCTTAAGACGAATTAAAACTAGCAAATTAAATTCCTATAAAAATTGTCATTGACGTATTTATATTGCACAGGATTGAACTTTTGTTCTTGTCTATTTATAGAACAGCCAAATTATGGATTGTCAAATCTATGAAGAAACCCAACAGCGATGTTTCGTGCCAAACCAGCTGCCAGTAAAGAAAAGACTGCATGATGACAAGGGTTCAGCAGATATTTAGAAGTATTAACCATGTAGTGCATAATTCTGCATAAATGCAAATCATTGACCATTATTTACATGAAAGAGGGTCTATGTAGAGTTCTAAAATATCAAAATGTAATAATATTAGGTATGTAGCATAGCGACAACATCTAATAGGATCAAACACACGAAATAGTTATCTTCCCATTTCGGTTTTTCCATTGTCTCTGGATTTGTGAGGGTTGGATGGCCCTTCGGATTTTAAGGAAAATTAAGAATCTAGGAGAAACTAATCAAATGTTTGTTAGTATTCCTACACGTGTTAGTTTCTCGTGGTTAGTTTAAAGAAGTTGGTACTGATGACTTCCCAGACGTTGTATAGTCAACCTGATTTGCAAATAACCGCTTTCAGATACAAATCCCATTTACACATGGAAAAAATCGAACGTTTATGTTTTAATTATTTTGCTGAAAAGCACAATAACAGGCAATTATTCGAAGTCGCTTAAATTTTACATAAAAGCTATTTTAAGATTATCCAGGAGATAATACGATGTGTATCTTGGTTCCTCTTCGGTAATGACAGATTTGTTATCACAAAGTGAAAATTACACCCAATCAATCACGATTGAAATATACAACTGTGATGAAATTGAAAACATTTAGCCAATGGTATTTTGAAAAAGTTAAAGGAAATGATTATTCAACTGTTTTTGCAAATCGTAATTTGATAAAGGACATTAAAAACGGAATTTGTCTGGTGGAATGAGTTATCTTTATAATTTATTCAAAGTAGATAGGCATGTGTAACGATTTATCTCTTTTACTAAAAAGACTTCGCGAATTGATTAGGCCGATTTTGATTATCTATAAAGAGGAAAGGTGCTTAAACTAAAAACATACAAAATTAAGTTTATCTCAATGAGAACGTTAGGTGATAAAGAAACAATTAAAATACAAACGCTGAAGAAAGCAATTCATTTGCATAAGATGGTTTTAACAACTGAATAGTCGAAAATAATTTTACAAGACAACATTCTGTTGCGATAAGAAATTTTATGTAATGATTTAAGGCTTTTTACGTCAAGGAGATAATATCACTACAACCGAAGTTCTTTGAGCGACAAATTATTATTAAAACCATCACAAGTAATGTATCTGGAATGATCATTAAAAGACATCAAAATCATTGTATCATAATTATGTTTTCTTACATATAATCTGATGTGATTTTTATATATTTTATCCAATAATTGGAAGTCTTTAAAACTTTCATAATACATCTGAGCTTGTCTGAGCTGGCTTGAGATAAAAGTAATGGTTAATGAATTTTTTTTTTATCATAACGATTAATAGATAAAATGTATGTTTATATATCATCTTCAGTACTGAAGGCTGTACAATGTGGACAGCCAGAAAAATAACTCAAAATAGTTTAGAGCGGAGTCAAGTAAGAAGATAACTGTATCGTAGTTTTATGTTTGCCGCATCAATTGCTTATTTGATTGTCGCAAATTGAGTTTACTGGCGAAGAGAAAAGTCTTTCTTTAGGCCAACAGCTATGTATATAAATTATCAAAAAACAATCACATGTTCAACCATATATAAATGCAAAATAATAAAATTAAAGGTTTCTAATTGATATCCGTTACAATTAAAAAATATACAAGTACTTAGGTATATATTTATCAGACAATACAATCTGACAGTGGCCTCTTACCCGTTAAGATCGTTTGAACATCGAATTTTGATTTAAGGGTAGATATTTCTTATAGCAATGGTTTCTACAGCACAAAAAATTTATTGTAATCATTGCTCTCTTGTATTAAACTTGCATTTGATGAAAGATGTTTTTAATGAATGTGAAAGACCACACGTTGACCTTCAGATAAAGAAAAGCTATAAAAGCACCGTTCTTTTACTCAAACATCTGTCACATATATGTAGGTAGTACTTGTTAATTAACCCACCACATCAGATACATGTACCATATGGTGTTAACACAATTTTGATCTTAAACGGTCATTTATGTCGTGTTTAATCCTAATCATGTCTTGATTTTTACAATTTCTGAAATTTCAGGAAGAAAAACACGAGTAAAACAAGTTTACTTGTGGTCAATCAAGGTTTATATAGGTTAAGAATGAATAATGCCATGTTAAACTTAACTTGTGCTGAACTGATCTTTACTTGTTTTGTCTATACTTAATTGATTTGATCTTGTTATCTTGATTTTGTTTGAATTAAAACAAAGTAAGAATAAACAAGACAAGAATGGCCGTCTAAGTGTGTAATTAGTGCATATAAAGAGCTTGCCAAGATACCAAGATCAAATCCAGATAACTTATTTTGCAGTCATTCAAGTTCATTCAAGACGAATGTGTCAATGCAATGTCTATTTACTGCTTGATACTCTTGGGATCTAATAAAGAAACTAGCAGTACTTTCCGCGTCTTACAGCATGATACCATAAGGGTTTCATAATACACAGGCAGTTTTTGCATTTTCAATTTGCTCTTCGACTTTTGGATTGTTTTGTTTTTCAAAATTTTAGGCCTTGAACACCATTGATGAGACCTCTTTCATTCTATATTTGTGTGTCGTTTTTTCCCCCGTCTTATTGCATGATACCCTTAGGGTTTCATAATACACAAGCAGTAGTTTCTCCGTCTTACTGCATGATACCCTTAGGTTCTCATAATACACAAGCAGTAGTTTCCCCGTCTTACCGCATGATATCCCTAGGGTTTCATAATACACAAGCAGTCGTTTCTCCTTCTTACTGCATGATACCATTAGGTTCTCATAATACACAAGCAGTAGTTTCTCCGTATACTGCATAATACCCTTAGGGTCTCATAATACACAAGCAGTAGTTTCTCCGTTTAACTGCATGATACCCTTACGGTTTCATAATACACAAGCAATAGTTTTCCCGGCTTGCTGCATGATACTCTTTGGGTCACATTATACACAAGCAGTAGTTTCTCCCTCTTACTGCTTGATAACATTAGGTTCTCATAATACACAAGCAGTAGTTTCTCCGTCTTCCTGCATGATACTCTTAGGGTTTCATAATACACAAGCAGTAGTTTCTCCCTCTTACTGCATGATACTCTTAGGTTCTCATAATACACAAGCAGTAGTTTCTCCGTCTTACTACATGATACCCTTAGGTTCTCATAATACACAAACAGTAGTTTCTCCCTCTTACCGCATGATACCCTTAGATTCTCATAACATACACAAACAGTAGTTTCTCCCTCTTACCGCATGATACCCTTAGATTCTCATAACATACACAAGCAGTAGTTTCTCCATCTTACTGCATAATACCCTTATGTTCTCAAAACATACACAAGCAGTAGTTTCCCCGTCTTCTTCTCTCTTGGTTGGTTGTGTAGTTTTATTATTTGTATATTTTTGTAGTATTTGTTAATTGTGTTTCTGTTTTCTGCACAAAGTGGACATGTCTATGGATATCTCTTCTGTCGTATAATATTGTATTCTTTTGACAATTTTTGTACTTACGAAAATCATTATGATCTACTTCACTATATGTCATATGCCTCTACCCAAACGAATAATGGTCTGTGCCATTTTTTTTTAGACTAGTTACAGAACGTAGTACTGATAATTCGACCAGTGTAACTTATTTACCCTCCGCAGCACCTGGCTTCATTATCACGTTGAAGACCTCTTTCATTCTATATTTGAGTGTCGTTTTTTCGACATGGTCTTACATATTAGTTCAAATTTTCGCGCTAGGAATGCGCTTTGTTATATTTTTATTTCAAAGGGGTTTTTCTATGTGATTCATTTCAATGTTTTTCATTTATTTTCAAAATTGTAAATTTTTTATAATAAGTGAAAATTGTATTTCTTTATTTATTTCTTTACTATTAGTTTTCTTAAATAGTGTTATTAACAGAAAGTTTTATCATTAATAATAGTTTTCTCTCCGTACTAGTCTTGAATAGAGGCGTATTTGGTCCATTGTTAAACATCCTGTATAATGTTTGGAATATGGCAAGTAAGGACACACAGAACCAAAACAATGTTACTCATGTACTCTCTTACAGCCAATTTTTTTGCATATTCTTGGTACATAGTGTCCTTCGTGTTTTTGGTACGGAGTGTCCTTCATGTTTTTGGTACGGAGTGTCCTTCATGTTTTTGGTACGGAGTGTCCTTCATGTTAATGAGAATGGCAAATGTATATACCAGGCATTAGACGAAGTTCTCAAAATGACTAAAGAATCAATTTGGGTAGAAAATGGTCCTACTCCTTTTCTAAATTTAGTTTCTGTTTAGTTGAATAAGCAGTCAACTGCTTCCGCGAATACCACGAAAATGAGTTTTCCTTTTTTTTTCTCCTTAAACGAATCAATTTCTTCTGTCTTTTATAGATTCGATAGTAATGTCATCATTCTATCATATAGTTACACCAATAAACCCGTGTTACAAGTACATAATATGTAAATCAAAAATGGTATTAAACAGACAAACCAGTACCGAAAACATGTCATTTCTTTATGGCCAGTTTGAATTGTTTTGATCTCTTATTCTTTGATCATGGTCTGTATCATGCACAAATATAGAAAATATTTTGCAATTAGGAGAATATTTGATGTTATATAATACTCGACATGTTTGATCTAATTTAGATTATACGCATCATTCAAACTGATTCTATTGGAATAAATTTCAAAAACCTACTAAGATAAAAGAATACGAGCAACTAAAAAAATGACATGCCCTTTGGTTCTCAAAGCTTTTATTGTAAAAAGGATGCGTCTAGAATTTTTATTAATATTTAAGCTTTGGTAATTGATATTCATTTTGTTATCGTCTTTTATTATTGTATAACTTAAACGTTTAGCACTAGATCGAAGTTTTATACCAACTAAATTGCTAACTTTCCCTTTGATAATAGTAGATAAATGGTCTCATTATGATCTTTTTGTTTCATTGCTTATAAACAATAACTTACAGATTGGATCATTTACTGATTTTATTAAATATTGACTCAAAGAACTTTAATGATTTTATTATTTGTTTATTATTTAATTTATCATTTAAAACAGGAAAATGGCATGACGTGAGAACTGAAGTTGAAAAGGACAATTTGAATCCTGACAGTTATTAAAGTTGAATAAATTATATTTCTCAAAAGGAATTAAAGCATAAACTGAAGTGAATTTTGATTGGTCTACTGGTAGTTACAAGAATTATCAAAATGACATCAGATTTTTTAATGATTGGATATGGTCTCCTGTTTTCTGTCGTTACACGCAAAAATTATCTTTACAAACATTACAATCATTGATTGCTGAATACAGCCACCATCAGACAAATGAGTAAGCTGTCCTTTCGCCGAATTAAAATAAACAAAATTTCATTTTTTTTCTTCTACAGCGGTTTTTTTCAAATTTGAACCTTTTTAACATTTGCTATTGAATGATATGCTGTAAACTAATAATATTCTATGAACCAGATTTCGATTAAGGTTTTATCCGTAGATGCACATGATAAGCAAGGAATTCGTAGTTTTATTTAGATGGCCAAATCGCTTATTCTGGCTGAGACTCGTATTATTATTCAGAAATGTAAAATATAAAGCAGTTTTAAAACGAATATTTTTAATTACAAAACATTTTGTATAGATTAGACGACTACATTAGCATATTTTATTTGTTCTCGAATTTTTAAAACAATATGTATAAATTCGTGTGCAATATTGTCATCAAAATCATTTTTATTAGCCTTATTACATGTATAATCTAGCCACACCTAGATGTATAATATATGTTAGTATAAGCAAAAAAAAATAAAATAATATAATTTTATGAGCAAACATTTCTGTATTTTGCAGTTTTGAAAAACGTGACAATGGAAGCATTATTAAAAAATAGTTTGAGAATAGACTTTAAAGGTATGATGAATACGCTAAACAATTGGATTTTCGTTGGGGCGAGGGAAGATGGGTAACTTTAACAAAAGCATTTGAAAAAAAAGCAAGTCCCAAATTTGGTGAAAAAAATGCAGGATAAACAATGCAGGATTAAATAGGATCTGAAACCAAAATATATGGATGCTGCAGAAAACATTCCCGGGCATCAGATCACTTCCTTGCCACCAAGACTGCAGAAAACATTCCCGGGCATTAGATCACTTCCTTGCCGCCAAGACTGCAGAAAACATTCCCGGGCATTAGATCACTTCCTTGCCGCCAAGACCGCAGAAAACATTCCCAGGCATTAGATCACTTCCTTGCCGCCAAGACCGCAGAAAACATTCCCGGGCATTAGATCACTTCCTTGCCGCCAAGACCACATAAAACATTTGCGGGCATTAGATCACTTCCTTGCCACCAAGACCGCAGAAAACATTCCCGGGCATTAGATCACTTCCTTGGCGCCAAGACCGCAGAAAACATTCCCGGGCATTAGATCACTTCCTTGTCGCCAAGACCGCAGAAAACATTCCCGGGCATTAGATCACTTCCTTGCCGCCAAGACCGCAGAAAACATTGCCGGGCATTAGATCACTTCCCTGCCGCCAAGACCGCAGAAAACATTCCCGGGCATTAGATCACTTCCTTGTCGCCAAGACCGCAGAAAACATTCCCGGGCATTAGATCACTTCCTTGCCGCCAAGACCGCAGAAAACATTCCCGGGCATTAGATCACTTCCTTGCCGCCAAGACCACAGAAAACGTTCCCGGGCATTAGATCACTTCCCTGCCGCCAAGACCGCAGAAAACATTCCCGGGCATTAGATCACTTCCTTGCCGCCAAGACCAAATTATTTTTCCCTGGTACGAAATTATAAAATGTATTTTTTTTCTATTTAAATGGCTTTAAAAACTATGCTATGTGAAATTATTTTTTAAAATCATATTCAGAGTATATTTGTTTTCTTTATATAGATAGTTGTTCCGAATGTTCTAAATAGAAACACAGCAGATCAGACAGTACAGAAGCAGAATAATGCAGTCTGGTCACACTAAATGTCAATGTATTAAATAAATTGTCAAAGTTATAACTTCAATCGTTAACGCTGCTAAGGGAGCAAATTTGATTTTAGGATGCAATTAGTCCAGCGCACAGCTTTCATTCCAAGGTATAGCATGATTTAATTTCAGATGATATACAACCCTGCCTTTCTTCAAAACAATTCTTTACTACCAAATTTTGGAACCCGCATTTTTTAAAATCTTTCCTTAGCCCTATTATTGTTGTTCCCTGAATGTCGTCATAGTGCCAGACTGTCCTGTTGTTTTATGTTTGTGTTATGCACTTCGGGATTGTTCTGTCCATTGGTTGGTTGTGCTTTCCTGTTATCTTCTGTTATTATTTAAATCTATTAATCAAGTTTGGGCTTCTGTCCTATTGTTATATTTTTTTGCTGAATATCTCTAATGTATATACATATTTAAAATGAAACATTTTCGTATCATCTCTATATTCCTACAATTCACTGGTTTTATGTCAATTTCTCCTGGGTTCACTTTGTCAAATGTACCAGACATTATCTAGATTGTGTTCCATGATTGTTTTAATGTTTTTCCTATGTTACATGTTTTTTTTCAATCAAACTTAAGAAAGTTTTTATAGGAACAGTTTAACAGTAGTTCAATTTATTAATTATTGCCAAATATACTGCCGGATAGGTGTAGTATTATAAATGTCAAGTAGTAACGCTAACGTTGAGGTAATTATTTGTTAGGTATGAACTTTTGGCTCACTGTTGAAGATCTAATTATGACTTAAACACGAAGAACAGCAATAAAAACACTTTCATGTTCTTTGTGTTATGTTCAAGTATTGCATGGGCTAGTGTTGAGCGCACTTTTTACCTCATAATCATGCTTGTTATTTGGGGACAGACCTCCGTCAATTGGTCATCAGCTGTTATTTTAACCAATGTGATCAGTTCGGTTTTAATGTCAAAGATCAACACTTTACTACTAATTTTGCAATTTTGACTGACATTTCTTCATCTATTATTGATCAATTACAATAACAATATTTTAATAGTATTTGCTAACAAAAATTCAGTTGGGTTCGTTTAGCTGTTGCTTTTAATGTACATTAAACAAAAAAAACTGCCCATTGACTCTTAGTTCGACGATATATACATATATACCGCTTCAGAACGGGTAACGCATTTAATATTTATCAGTTACCAACTTGAGAACGGTCTGAAATATCTCGTGTATTTGGAGAATTCAATTTTACTTAAAATTCTCTTGTGTTTTAGATAAAGTAAAAATAATGTTTACGTTCTGGTTGCAGGTGGTCAATAGAATAAATTATAATGGGTATATTTTCACATATGGTATGAAGTACTCCCATGAAAATAAAATAAAGATTTATTTCATTCATTTATTGGTTCATTAATAATTCATATAGTGTTTTTAAAATTTATCTTGAAGTCTTCCCTTTATTTTACAAATGATTGTTAAAATTTTACAATTAAATTTGTAAAATTACACTGATTTGTTCAATAAAAGTAAAAGAGTGGAAAGATGTTTTAGATGTAAAAAGTAAATTTACGTGCACTTTTAACAATTACTGAAAATTTATTACAGTAGAAATGTTTCACCCAGAACACACAGAAAAGTTCTCAAACGTTTAATACTCCGTTTTATTAAGTTGTAAATTAACAGTAAAATTAAATTTTATAATACCTGAAGTGAAAATAGTACATATATTTGTATTGCTTCTTTGTTAGAATTATAATTAACTTTCTTCAAACATTTGTTTACTCTGACATGATTAATGGTTCAACTGATTCTTTACTTTTTCATAATTTTTAAATTCTGTTATAAATTGGAAGGCAAAGAAATTTTTCAAAATGAAAATAATTAATTCAGACTGGAATATCAATATGTGATAGGTCGGGATACGAGGAAATGTAATTATATTGTAACACATCTAAAAATCAAAAAGGTCCTAACAAAAATCGACAGCGTAATCAGATGTATTTAAAGCCTTGCACAACTTAAATTAAATTTATCTTTTTTATTAAAAAATTAGATGAAATAATACTTTGAACAAAACACCTGGCTTGTTGCAATTATTATTATTTTGCATAAAACATGAAATTACTTAAACATTGAAAATGTGTAGAAAATAAATAAAGGGATTTTGGGTTTTTGTGTTTCAACATTTTGTTCTTTGACGCTGCTGATGCGTTATGGTATGGTTTATTTGGGTTTTACGTCACTTTCAGCACAATCGGCTATATCATGGTTGTCAGTGTATATTGGTAGAGGAAGCCGAAGAGAACCACCAACCTACAGCAAGAAAACTAGCAATCCTTGTGAATTAAGGTCAGAGTTTGATGAGTCGTGATTTGTTAAAATTTGCATATACAGTGAATCAAAATTGCTCTCATGAATATTTATTCCAAAATCACAAATTACAAGATACATTGTATCTTACCTTTGCAGTCAACCAATACTACTAGTATCGGCTAATTAACAGGTATTCATCGATCTTGTGTTGTATTGGTCTTGAAGTTAACTCGTGATGAGTTAGAATGGTCAAAACTATATGTAGGCAATGTAATGGTTACAAGTGAAACTTTGGTGAAGTCAGAAAATTAGAACCCAAATCTATGACTTACAAGCATAAAAACTAACTTGCAGAAGAATTATCACAGAAAACAAAAAATAACATCACCACAAATAATTGTTCAGTGTAACCAAGGACTGCTTTCTGTCTCTAAAAAAACGACGTCCATGTCGGTAAAATGTCTATAGTTTCGTAATAAAGCAAAACTTAAACTACAACTACGGTCAGTTTCTCTTTTGGAAACGGTTGACTATCATAGATCTTCTGAACCAATGGTTTCAATTCAGGGAAAAATATACCTTTGGCGAATAAGAGTCGGCAAGCTGATAAATAGGATAAACTTATACAATGCCAACGTATACGCTGTTGATGCTGAAGTATAAATAAATGAAAAATTAACAGAAAATGAAATCCGATTTGCATTATTCCTTTTCTTTTTTTATTTTTCTCTATTACATATTTTAAGCTTAAAATCATGTTGCGAAGCTGATTTTAGCTTACGAGTCGAACGCTTTATTTTTTTGTAAGTTCGAAGGACTTCATATAATTAAGATGCATTAATTAATCAGTTTTGATAATATCAAATACAATACGAAATGCCTATTAAACATCTTCTGTGTAAATAGTGTAAACTTCAGCCCTCTATCCTATTGTGACATTCGTTATTGAACTTTTATCGGTTATAGTTCTCTATTATGAAGGCGATTTTTCCATTTCATTAATTACAAAAGTTTGGAATCATAAAATTTTTAAATACTGACAATCGATTGGTGAATATAATTTTTTCTTGAAAATGTGAAAATACTAAAATATTCAACAAAAATGGTCCAGCCTTTATTTCAATTTTTATAATATATATTTATATATTTTGTGTACTTCGTTTATCAAAACTTCCAGCTTGTTGACATTCTATGAAAATATTCTAAACTCTACATTAAAAGAAAGCTTATATCCTCTTGTGTGTGTCTTCAGTACGAATGTTAATGATAAAAATCAGTTTGCATTCTAATAAGCAATAACTTAAAAGTAAAAAACTTTCAGTTATATATCCTGACACTTACATCTGCGGATCTAGTACTACAGTATTAAAGCAGTAAATTTATAAGGGAATACTTATTTGATTTTTTTTTAGGTGGATGCGGAAAAGAAAGAATTTCAAATATAAAAGGAATCAAAATTTGGTTAAAAAGTCAGACTAAAAAATATGGTAAAAATAGTAACTAATTAGGAATAGGCTTCTGCCACAAAAATTCGAGTGTCCAAGATAAACTTCCTTGCTCAAAAACAAAATACTTGCTCCCTTATCATGGCAACTGGAGAAACGTGTAGGTTTGCGTCATTTTGAATCGAAAGTCCAGAAATTGAGGAAGATAGACGAACGAAACCAGGATCTTTGACAACGCCATATTCCGGTTCTAGAACAATATTTGTTTAAAATAATATTCAAAGAGGAATAACTCAGCCATTCATTTAGTCTTATTCAAATACTGTTATATTTTTGCTGAAATTTTTTTCATTCTCGGGACATTATTTATATTTCATGAGTTAATTAATTCTCATCTGTTTATCTTTTAAATCATTCGTTTATTATTGTTGAAATGATATTTCATTATTATTTGATGGTGTTTCTATTCCTTTTTTAAACAGAATAAATGTATGATTCTGTTGCGTATTGAGCCTAATCTCTAGTTTCTCCCTGTAATTTTTATAACCGTAAGAATTCTGCAAGCTTTATGAATATTTTATTCTGAATTTAAAAAAAAAACCAGAACGGTCAAACAGAGTGCGTGGTATTTGAAGTAGCATTGTATGTTTTTCGCTTTTAAGGATAAACAGGCTTGTAGAAAAAAACCTTTCTCAGATATCCATCGTGGAGGTTAAGTGTTTTTCTTTAGAATCTAAAAATGGTATTATATAATTCTGAGTAACAAATAGACAAAAATAAGAATACAATGCGACAGACTGAACACTCTAAACAAATTAATGGCTGAGTATCTCATAAATTGCCACACAAACTGGTTTTTACAAATTTTAATGAATTTTCAAGTTCCTCAGATGTAATATATGCTTTCGTTCTAAACAATAAACATAACAGTCATTAGACCTTTTAATCTAAGAGTACAACTTTGCATGGCCAAGTTAGGCTCCTGGCAAGATAGAGTACGTTGTTTAAATTGGGAACTAATTAATATTCCTTTTAGATTCAGTGTTCTATGTAAAACATGTATGCAACTATAAAACTGAATATATATATTTATATAAATGTGCAGGCGTACTACGAACTTTCTGTACACAGCTTATTTATATGTTCATGTACCCCTTATTTATACATACATATATTCTTTGTTTCTTTTTTAAAATATATTAAATTCGAGGTCCGATTTTCTGCAATAGATATACATGTCAGTATGTTACAATTAATAACTGTGTAAAGTGTATGTCGTTAAACAGAATTATCATGGGGAAAACTGGGAAAGTTAAACCGTCCTGAAAATCCTACAACACTGAAATCAAACTATCCTAATCTGCATGACAATACTGTTTTAATATTTATACGGTTTACGTTTTCTATATGTAGTTCCTTCTCTATAAAGTTTTAAATTAAAGTATATTTTATAACTAGGTATATTGTATTTCAATGGACCAATTAAAATTATTACAATATTACAAAGGTTTATGGTAATTGATAGTGTTTTGGGAATGTTAGATCTTATATAAAACTAATTTATGGCTGACTATGCATTATTATATCATTTTCATAACCATAATTTGTAGTTTATGGGAAAAAATTATGAACATATAAGTACCTCTTGACACCCATAAATTTCCGTCTTTACTACCAAATTTTTTATATGATTGCATACTCTGTAATTCTACAGAAAGGATCAAACAAAATCCACAGCGTATTGGTAGAAAATGAATCGGTTAATACGGAAGAACGTATTTTTTTTCTTGAAATTTATTTTGTGAAAAGCGATTAAGTTTTCTTATAGCATTAATTCAAAATGCAAAATGGAAAATTATCTTATTCATTGCTTAAATTTATTATTGGTAAATGACAATTGTCTTTTGTCAAAACTGGTTCTACAGACCTGAGACTACGGGTGTATGTGTGTACATTAAAATTGGCAATAAACATTTATAGCCCTCGTTTGAAACAAGAAATGGTTATGTTATGTGGTAAAAAGAACGAAACCAGAAAACAGTAAAACTCTCCATATCTGCATTTTGAGAACATGCATAAATCTGCTTAATTACTTCCATCGCAGAGATAATTTTGGTACAAGTAATTAACTCGCTTTAAGTGGTTTTTATCATGTAAGTCATTTACGATGTTTATTTCTCACTTTTCCATTATTAAATTGCTCCCCCCATATTATATAATTTATTCGGTTATACTATCTTATTTTGTGATGTTAACAAGTGTGTTGGATCAAATATATTTTAATAAGCAATTTTGTTTTATTCATTAAGAGATTACAATAATATATAGCCAATAAAATTCATTTAAACCTTCCATAAAAATTTAATTAAAAAATTGGCATCAGATTTCCTTTTGTTTGTTTTCAGGTCTTGGGAGATATTCATATTTAATGCGGCCTTTTATATTTAAAATCGTTATACTGATGGTTATTTAGCAATGGCTTTTGATTTTTCAGGTAGTAAATTATGAAATGTTGGGAGAAGGATTTTGTAACGTAAGCTGTTAACACCTGTTTAACCAGATACTGTAACAAACGTACTATCTGACTTTCGCTGTGTCAGAATCAGGAATTCCTAATAATATTTTTTTTCAAAATTAAAATTACCAATAATGAATGTCATTGACATTAAGCTTTTGTATTTATTTATTTTCATGGGTTCAAAATCTAGTATTGGTTTAAATAGAGTTTTTATCTCTGTAGCCATTTGATTTTTGAGGAAGGGAGAGGGGATGGCAGTGTGGTGATCTTGGATCATAGAAATATTATTCGGAGCATTTACGAGCATATATGTAGTCTTTCTTTTTGTGTTTTTTTTTAATATATACTTGTTATTTGGTTCTATGTTATAGATAGGGCGCTGGACATGATGCTTCACGAATATGCCATAGTGTCTCAACGGTGTGAGTTCGAGACCCACCAAAGGTGGACACAAACTTGACAGTATTTTAACAGTGTGTGATTAGTGTTCGGACCAGTATATATTCTTTTCTCATTTTGAGCCTATCTCTATATGATTGTTCCTAATTTCTCATTTTAAAACACTGTTATAAATGTTCCAACTCCTTGCTTTAATACGGACGCAGGACATTTTAGCAGATTTTCTGAAGGCGTGTATGGACATTTTAGCGGGAAATTTAGTGGACATTTTAGTGGAAGAAAAAAATGTTACTTGTAAAAATTCAATGGTCATTTAAGCGGAACATTTTTACAGGTAAATTTATTATTTTCTACATACAATGTATAGTCAACAGAAATATCGTCAAGAGTGAGAAGATTAATGACTATTATCCAAAGATTATTCTACGCGCATTACAAGATCAGCAGGAGGAGGAGCTGCAAAAGTGTCGCAAAAACTGTTGGTAGAAAAAAGAAGAAAGAGATATCCTCCTTTGCCCAAGACACAGTTAGAAACACACGAAGTGTTCCTAAAGATGAACACCCGGGGCCTGTTTAACGAAGGTGTCTTAGGACTAAGACGTGTCCTAAGACCACCTTAGGACACATCTTAGTCTTATGTCGGTTTATCGAAAATGTCTTAAGCAAGGATACATCTTAGATTTCGTCCTAAACTTAGGACATCCAAATAGGTGTCTTAGGATGGTCCTAACGTTGATTATGAATGAAAAATTGGCTGTAATGTTTTTCTTTTCTCCCAAAAAGAGAACAGTTCATCTAAAAATATTTGTTTATAAAGTTCAAAGAACAAAATTTCGGTGATTTTTTTTCTACATTGTATTGTTCAATTTTAACTTTATAAACATGAAAACATTTTCACACACCATTTAACAGTTTAAACAATTGCTGCACGTGATTTCCCTTTGACATCATTGAAATAACTGACGTTTTGAAGTCATTGAATTCCGCTCGCTTGAATCTTACAGTTATTTTTCATTTGTTTATTTTCACTATTTTATAATAAATGGTATACGTATGTTATGTGTTAATATAATAACTTTTATTGATAGTGTCTTTGCGGAATTATGTATAATTTGTTAATGAAGCAATTAAATAATTAACAATACTAAATATTATCATTTTTGTTTATATATTGTTTAAATCGTGTTCTGACGGCAGATATGATGTATAATTCAATCTTTTTCATTTTTATACAATTAGGACATCCTAACTTGAGATAATCCTAAGATGGCCTTGATGAACGGCCTAGACGTGTCATAAGAATCTTAAGATCATCCTAACCTTTGTCCTAAGACATGTCTTAGGACCCATCTAAGGATAGCTTGATTAAACAGGCCCCTGGACTAACAAATTTGAATATTTTTTATAGCTGAATGATCCAGACCATGACCAAACTCTCCCACTAAAATTTCCATATACTATTTTGAATTCCGCTAGGTTGTCCTTTAAATCTTCTGGTCAATTGTCCTTTAAATCTTCCGCTAAATTGTCCAAAATATTTCCGCTAAAATGTCCCGCGCCGTTTTATACAGAATTTGTTGAATCAAAATAGTTGTATTTTGTCAGTTATATATTTTGCTATATTTGATATAGTATTTATAGATTTCGATTTATAATTAAAATTTAGATGATTTGTTTTTGTTATTTTTTCGATCTTTTCAGCTTAGCACTTTTTAGTTAGGATTTTAATCCAAATATGTGCATTATATTTATATAGTATACAGTTTATAAATCTGCATTGTTCATTCAATAGTTCTGTCTGACACCATAATATGTTAGGCTACACCAAATTGATTTTTAGTTCTTTGGATTTTGCCGCTCCGATATTTGAACTTTGTAAATTTTTAGGAAAAATAATGTTGGCACTTTGTCTTACAAAAATGCTAAAAATTCTCCCCAAATTTTTCATTTTTCAAGAAATGAAAAATAAAAAGTGTTCGCCCGCTCCTAACATTTGTTACAAAATAGTGTTTTTTCCATTTTTTTGCAATATTTTAGTTAAAAAAATTGTGCAGCACCGGTAAATTTGATCTTCGCCTGAAATATAATCCTCAAGAGAAAAAATAAAATCAAACTCGCAACTATTTTTGCCATAAAAAATCCAAAGCACGAAAAATCAATTTGGTTTGGCCTTTAAGGGGGTAGGCCTGGGGTAAGGGAGATAACTCCTATTGATGTTTTTTTCTTGACGTCAAACAATAGGAATGACGTGGCATTACTATGACGTACCAAATTTCCTCGCATTAGACGAAGTGAAGAGGGCATCTCCGTAACGAATCTAAAACTTTTTCGAAATATGTGCAAAATCGATAATTACGTAGGATTTGATATATTGATGAATTATTGTTTAACATCCAGTGGCAATTATGAAATGCATATTACGATGATGAAAAAGCCGCTCGAAATGAAGGAAATGCTGAGTCAATATTTGCAATAATTTCATAAATCCTTGCTAGAATTTTCTACTCGTGCCATAAATTCGTAATATATAATCTAGAATTATATCCCCCCCCTGAGAAGTGTGTGTTTGTAGTGTGTGCTTATCTCGTCCTCATCTCAGTGCGTGGTTGCTTATATCACATTATCCTGTTAGTCTTATACTGTAACAGTAATAGCCCATCACATAAAATGTCAAACTCCTGACATTTTCAGGATTATTTTAAATAGCATTTAATTGATGAATCGAATGTTTTAGAGATATTTTCTGCCTTCATATACTAGTAACCATGATTTGTTGTATAGCATATATAAACTACATATATAATAAATGATAATGCAGCTTCAAATAGTATTATGGGGAAATCTTTATTTTTTTTAATGTCTTAATATCAAAATTGATCGATTATTTTGTAAAAACTTGTGGTTAAAATTTCATAATTTTTTGTCATATAACACACATATATATGATATTTGTTTTAACAGTTTTTTGTAAGAATTAAACGACAGAATTTTTTTACAGCAGTCTTTGAAAATTTAATGAGGCAATTGAAAATGAACGAAATTCCTAACATGTCTGGTACTTTTTACCTTTGATTTTGCATATAAATAATGGAATTTACCATCATATTTCACTTTTTACTAAGACTATATCCCTGTTCTTCAGTTCAACAATTATAACTATTTTTTATCAAACATATGTCCTATGAGAGGTAGTAATATTCATTAACTTGTGTCATCTCATGGAATGAAGGGTACTCCTTAAATGCCCATTTACAATAAACCCTGTGAAGGAAACGCGTTGTTGAATTTCAACAAAATTTTCTCAGGTGGTGTATTGAGACATATATAATGCATGACGAAAATATGAAAAAAATTAAACGAGTGGAAAATTTTGGCCTAACCCAGGCCTACCCCCTTAATTGAGAAGATATTTTCATACCATTATCTCATCACAGTGATCATGTTCGTACACACGTTATTTATAAGGGTAACAATGATTCTTCAGTTGTCAAAACACTCACTTGCACTCGTGGGCTCATTAATACACTTTCTGCCAATTAAATTTTCGAGATTATAAAGACTTTAGCTTTAACCTTTTCTCATTTTGCTAGCATATCAAAAAGAAATGCGATCATTATTTTTATTTTTAAGCGTAATAAATGATATATAACAAAAATATTGCTTGTCAGATAACAGCAAATATTCCGAGAACCGAACTATTACTTCTGTAACAGTGGTCAGTTTGGTCCAAAATGTACACATGAGTTTGAAGAGGGACTACCTAAGGGGTACTTAAAATTTGGTCAGAATTGCCTGAAATCTTAAGCGATGATTTTTTTTCCAAATAATTAGTAACAGCAGCCATATTGGTCCAAGGTCCAGACCCTTGGCCATTATTTTGAAGGACCACTTCGCCAAATTTTGATCTAAATTGCCACAGAACTTTCTGAAGAGATTTTTAAATAATTTTTTGCTGATAATGGACATATTGGTATATGATTCGGGCCCCTGAATACATATTTTGAATGCGGGACAACCAAGGACCATTTCATAAAGTTCCGGCAGAATGCGGTGTTGGTAGAAAGTAAACAGTATTTTCATGAGCTCTGGTAGCTTTTTGTGCCGTTTAATGGTTATAAATGTATTTTTATATTAATCGTAACATCCTCGTAGTACAAATTTATGTTCTGAACTATTTTTTGAAGCATTCTAGGATACCAATATGTATTCTAATTACACCCTATATAAAAATGCTGTAATCTGATTGGTTCATTTGAGGGGTATTTTTCACAAATATTATGCATTACAAACGATTTCAGAGGCAGCGGGATATTTGCCCAAAATGTATTTGCACTTTTTACCCTCTGTCGTGGTATTTGCGGATAATTCTGTTATCGACTGGACGCTTGAATGTCTACATCATCACTGCGTTTCAGTATAAGCGTTTGTAGATGAAAACATTTTATTTTGACATTCGGTGTAATTATACAGATAGCTCATGCTCGGGAAGGGTATTTGCGAAAAATACCCCTCCCGAGCATGATGCATCTGTATATATATATATATATATATATATATATATATATATATATATATATATATATATATATATATATATATATATATATATATATATATATATGTAGGACTCAGATCCGTGTACGGCCTCAAATCCGTGTCCTTTCCTCAGTTGTGTGGCCTATCATTACGTCATACTCAAATGTTTGTTTTCCCCATTCATGTGACGTCATGGCCAAATCTATGTCCTCTAAAAAAATGCAGACTCAGATCTGTGTCCATTTTTTAATTTTTATGAGACGTGAAATGCTTACCCATCTGCATAAACTGATTTCACACCCGGTTTTTTTTGTTTTTTGGTGGGGTCTGTATTAGTCATATATTTCAGTTTTTTGTGTTATGTATGTCTTATTTGTTTGTGGTTGTCTTTGTTTCCTGGTTTTGTCATGAAGGGGCAATGAAGTAATTTCTGATCCTGCCCTTTTTCGCAACATTTTGTATCCTGCCTAGATTATTTGAATCCTTGGATATGGCCATCCAGCCTTTTTTCACCAAAATTTGCATCATGTTTTTCATTTCAAATTCTTCCCATCCCTAAAAAAAATCAAATGATTGCTCCCTAAGGGATAAACTAATAAAGTATACATAGTATGACGCAGTCGGATTTAGCAAAGAACTCCGCTCAAACCGGTGCTATAGGGGCCGTCTTGAAATTTTCATTGGAGTGAGAATGATTCCTCCTGTTGAAGATCTCACTGTACTTCTCAAGATGAAGAACAGCAATAAAAGTGGCAACTTTATTATGTACATGTTTCGATTTTGTGTCGGGTCATGTTCACAATATCCAGTATTAGACATTATTTTAATATTTTATTTACTCCCATCCCCCTTTTTTCCATCACACACTACAAAACTATACACATACAAAGTACATATTTTTTATTTATTGGTAAGGCCGGAGCTGATACCTATTAAGTTCAAAAGTATAATTGGTGATAATGTCTTTGATGTTAAACATATTTCCCCTTTTAACGTCTGTCCTAATTTCAGTGCAAAATCCGTCTCTCCAAAGTCCAGAACTAAACACGGCAGTTCCTTTATTCATTGCTGGATTGGTACGGAATTTCAGTTTTTCTCCTAAGATTGGTGTATACACATTTTCATTGGTTTCTGTAAATACTTGTTATTTCTGTAAACTTGTATTGTTCAATGCACCACCAAATACAAAGCGTGAATAGCAGTCTACTATATTGCAAATAGTCATAGCCTCTGACGGGTGGCATTTTCTTCAGATCAATTTGCCAGCGGCTGTTAGGGTACGTAGCTGGAATTGGGCGCCACTGAATAGTTGCTTTTGGTATCTCAGCTGTGTTTTCACAACTACTACATTTAACACACTTCTTTAAAAAGTTCTTAATATTCTCTATAACAACGAGAAATACGGAACTTCTTAAACTGTCTTATATTGCTTCAGATTTTCTATGATCTTTGTTGTGGTTTTGACGTTACGTGGTCCGCGAAAAAGAGGACACAGATTTGAGGAAATAAAGATTTTTTAACAACTATGACGTTTTGTATTGTTTAAAGGCCACAGATCCGAGGAAAGGACACGGATTTGAGTCTTACATATATATATATATACATATTTTGTCACATTATAACTCATCAGTTGTGCTCATGAAAGCCAAAGAAAAATTATCCCGGCAATGTTACAGAGCGACTTCAAATACGAAAATTATTAAACTTATAATAGTATAATATCATTCTTAATCAGAATACATACGGGATATAAGTTTTCAGAATTTAACCTTGGACTAGATGTACCGCAAATATCCATAACATAATAAAATTGATTGATGTATATTTATAAATTAATAAATGCAACCTCATTTCCGTTTATAATTAAGTTTACTTATAAATAATTAATTTTTATTATTTTCATGAATTAACAACTAAAAGTTTTCATAGTTTCCATTCATGGTGAGTGCATGAAGCATATTTTTAAATTAATTTACTGTCATAGATATTGTTAGAAACTTGAGATTTTTTGCGCCTATGATGTAACATTTAATTAATTCTTATTTTGTATTACATTTTTCTGAAGTTAGGTTGCAATATCTTTTAAACAATAAAAACATATCTAGTTCTTAAATATTGAAAAAGTATTATATATTCTCATTGATATTTCAAAAATCATTTACAGCAGAGACATATAAAACAATATGTCTGTGTTTACAGTAATTCCTTTTGTGATTTTTTTAAAGAAAAATGCTTGGATAGAAATTCATATACTTTTATATTTTTTTTTCTTTCTTTTTTTTAAATTCTAGAAGTAACGACACAAGTTTCAATACAACCTGCAGCTTCCCAATCAATTCGAATGGGTGCTTTTTTCTACTTGAACCATAGCTGCAAAAACGTTGCTCAGTTCTTATTGGGATTAACATATTTCTCTTGTAAAGCTGCATTAAAATATTTTGTCTTCTTCATTGCTCAAAGTGATGTACACATTCATTCATGTTCCGTCATCAAAACTTACAAGAAAGAGCCTTTACAGCGATCCTAACAAACGACACTTTCCCATAAATAACATGGAAGGAGGAAAAGTTAACAAAAAACATGCGGATGGTTTTAGCATTCACACATAAGATATTCTAAAACATGTGTTCGTAGATATCATAAGAGGTCCGTCAACAATTACTTACAAGACATTTTACTGTCGGTCTTGAGTAGTGCCTTTTTAAAATTATTTCCAATTACTAAAACCTTTTACCAAGATGTTCACCAATATATAAACACTTTCATGCATTGGTCTTTTGGTTGTCCCTTTTCCGCATAGAGCATTCAATCACTAGACACCAAAACAAATACTTAATTTCAAGCTCACCTTTCATGTGGCCTAAAATATTTTGATTTCCCTCCTTGGAAATAATTGAGATAATTAAATCAGATCTGTTGTGAAATGTATCCATCAGGTTTCCTCCATTGCTTTGTCGATCTGAGTAAATTATAGTCTCCTTAAAAATGTACAACAAGCAAATATTCATATCTTCTTTGAAATTTTTGGATTGAAACAACTTTAATTTAAAATTTTCATGGGTGGCACATTTTAAAATTGTTTGTTTACGTTATCATAATATAAATATATGAAGAAATATATAACACAAACCTGTAACATATATCATTTTATTTTGTCCTGTTATTCTTTTATTTGTATTACTTTCTTGTCGTTACATTTAATAAATACTATATATAGGTAAATGTTCAATCGTTTCTGAAATTTGAATTTAGCTTACTTCTGAAGAATATTTTTAAAATTTCTTTGTTGTGTGAAATATTGAATAGCACATAAAAAATGGTATCGAATATAAAATAGATACATACACATATTTACAATAAACTGTAAAGGACCAGTTATAAATATGAGATAAATATATTGTAGTTTTAATGTGGCTTATATTGGTGAACAACGAAAATCCTGTCTGAAGTAAAAGTCATCACGTGATTACCTATTCTGTGGGCCAATCTTATCATATGTTTATTAAATAAAACGAAGGGGAAAATAAATAAAAACTTTATTTTGTCAGCTTGAGACATCTTTATACGGTTGTTATCACACAAGAGGACAAATTGGATTTGATTATTCGGCCCTTAAGATAAGTTGTCTAAGTTGATCTAAAGCTTAGAAAGTCTATTTAAGTAATCCTTCTGACACGCGAAAAGTTAATCAGAAAAGAAAAGCTTAAACAAACTCGGCTATAAAATCATTAATATGTGAAGATTTCACATTTAATAACAAAATAAACGGTTTATCAAGTTAATTACTATTAAAGGAAATTTCACGGTTGATTTATCTATCTGTGACACACAAATTACTAAATTTTTTCGTTAAAACGTCAGTTAATTTTCATTGCCCTGAAGGCATTTTTCTCGGCTATGCAAATGAAATCCTCTTGTCCTCGACAAATTTTATAGGTTTAAACTGTAATTATCTAAAATTTACGTTTTAGAGTTATTTTATGATTCAGATAGGAGTTTTATTATTAACAAATTTGAACTTTTTTAAATTACATATCCAGGTGTGTAAATTAAACAGGTGCAACATTAGAATTAGGATAACTTTTCAGATTAAAATATGAATATTTGAATATTTTGTGTAAATGTACATAAAAATATAAGAAAAAATGTTTTTAAATCACGATATTATATTTGGGCTGATAAAGTAAAGGAAAGAATCAACATTATAAAGATATATATATTAGATATACTGATCTTAATTGACCATCAATGACTATACGTAATTAAGGATTAATAGAATTATAGTGTTATAACTTGTTCATTTTTTTTTTTTTTTTTTTTTGGAAAAACCTTTGTACAAGAGAAAAGTATAAACATTTTCTTTCGCGGTTAGTCGATCTTCTTCATTTTTTTTTTAAAAATCTTTTAAAATTAACTTGTTAATGGTTAGTCTTGAAAGTATTTTGTATTGTCTAATTATACTACTCATTACGTATAATTCATATTTTCATGTCGCCATTGGAGGGTGTCTTCTGGCTATTCCAACATTTCAAAATTTCATATTCTGGCTTCTCCAACATGGAAAGAACAATAGATGTTTTTACAATGTATAGTGTTGTTATAACAATTAGTTCCTAATTATATTTACAGGTAAAGGTAAAAATACATGTATTAAAGCTTAATGTTGGATTAGATTTTGAAGTAGATTTGTAAATATATTAGATATTAAAAATGATAAAAATTCAGCATAATATTTTCTAAATGTTATAAGTTTACTTATGTTGAAATAAAAATTAATCAAATTATATTTATCATATTAAATTTGTTTATGAAGTTATTTTATTCAGTTACGGGAGATGTTCAACCAGTGATTGTCCTGCAACTATCAACACATGCAACAACATCCCAAACAAGGTTACTGTTAACCACAACCACCCATCAGACAGAATGCAGATCAAAGTTGATGATGTGTTTCAAAATATGAAAATCAGGTCCAGACTAGAACTTTGATTCCAACTATCCATGAAACAAATTGGTAAACTATGCAACAAGGAATGGAATGACAACACACCAACAACTGGTGGAGCATATACCAATCTTCCAATCTTGTAAGGACCAGCTGTATAATCAAAGACACAAGACACTACCAGCACTACCAACATCCGTAGCAGACATTGTTGTCAATGGTGAATTGACAGAAACTATAACTGGACAACCCTTTCACTCACAGATGATGACGAAAATGGTCGCATGCTTACCTTCAGCACCCAAAAAAATCTAATCTACCAAAACATCTTCAACATGATTAAGCTACTGCAATATGAAGAAACCATCCACTTGTGCACACTACTTCAATACAGAGCTGGCAGAAAACGGCTATCCAAGAAAAGAAGGTACAGAGAAATATATAGTAGACTTGCAACCCTCAAGACAAAGTTACAGAACCAGGAGATCACTGTATTAGAGTATGCAGATGCAGCATCACATCAGGGATCATATAATACTTCATATACAGTTCCTGATCACATCTCATACATATTGACTGAGGTGTTGTGAATATGACTTTAATACCATTGGTTATCTTATAATGAATTTGATTATGACAATGTATAATTTTGCATATTTAATTGATAACTTTGACAATGTACACATTGTTGTGTTTTTCAACATTTTGATAACTTGGTGTGTTAAATCGATTTACATGCCTATGTTAATAAATTGATATTAAACATGAATTGTCTTAAGAATACCTGTATATTCCCCATACCAATTTAAAAATGTTGTTACAATACAAACAAACTTAATCCTTTGTTTACACAAGAATTCTGGCTACTCCAACACAAATTTCTTACCATTTCACCTGTAAAATTCAAAATGTTGGAATAGCCAGAATAAACCCATTGGAGTTTGTTCGCATAAATTTACCAGGAAGGTCATTGAGCATTGAGACCGTGTATGTATAAGTTTGCACATGTACACTACTGATATTGTGGGGCCTCGGTAGCCGAGTGGTCTAGGTAGTTCGTCATGACTACTAATGATCACTAGCCTGTCAACACTGATGTTGTGATTTCGAATCTCACTTGTGGCGAGGTGTGTTCGACTCCGATCTAAATTGACAAGGATTGCCAATTTTCCACCCGAAGGTCGGTGGTTCTCTCCGGGTACTCCGGCTTCCTCCACCAATAAAAACTGGCCGCCGCGAAATAGCCAAATGTGCTGAAAACGGCGTAAAACCCCAACTAAGCTAAACTAAACTACTCATATTGTAACAGTAAGCTGTTACACATCTGAGCGTACTTCGTTACCTTTTTTTCAGTAGGTATGAGAAATATTCTATGATTCCAGTTTTGATGCTCAATATTTCAACATTTTATTTCTTGTTCTTAATGTGCAATAATGAAAAGGTGGACAGCTAAAACACAATATATGTATACCTAAACACAATATATGTAACCTAAACACCATATATGTCAACCTAAACACAACATATGTATACCTAAACACAATATATGTAAACATAAACACAATATATGTAAACATAAACACAATATATGTATACCTAAACACAATATATGTAAACCTAAACACAATATATGTACACCTAAACACAATATATGTAACCTAAACACAATATATGTACACCTAAACACAATATATGTAACCTAAACACAATATATGTACACCTAAACACAATATATGTAAACCTAAACACAATATACGTATACAATATATGTAAACCTAAACATAATATATATATATGTATACCTAAATACAATATATATGTAAACCTAAACATAATATATATATATATGTATACCTAAACACAATATATGTATACCTAAACACAATATAAGTATAACCAAACACAATATATGTCAACCTAAACACAATATATGTAACCTAAACACAATATATCTAAACCTAAACACAATATACGTATACAATATATGTAAACCTAAACACAATATATGTATACCTAAACACAATATAAGTATACCTAAACACAATATATCTAAACCTAAACACAATATATGTATACAATATATGTAAACCTAAACACAATATATGTATACCTAAACACAATATATGTATACCTAAACACAATATACCTAAACTATTATATTACAGATCAGATTCATTTGCTAAAATGATTAAAAAGTTAGAATCCGAAACCGTCTTAAATTATGACAGATTCTTTAGTTTACGATTTTACAGTTTTTAACGGTGGTAATTTCTTGAAGTATCGGTTTCCCGCCAATATCAAAAACTGATCTGTGGTTAGCTGAGTTTACCAACGATTCAACCAACCAGCAATATTATTTCTACACTATCAATTGAGTATGTTTGTGATACAGCAAAGAATTCGTTTTCTTACGTAACGGTACAACAATTCTCTTATTTAGGGTACTTAATTACTTTTTAGTGTATAGTGAGAATTACTGAATATGTTTTACAGTCGAAAGCTACCAATGGAAAGGGGTCATACTTCTTTGACTGTCTGATTAAATATAAAAATGAGTTTTATATCGAACTGTCAACAAAACATGTCTTGAACTTGCAGTGGAATGAAAGATTTTTCTCCATATTGAAAGCCTCAATGTGACTTTAAGATGAAAAAAAAAAATAAGAATCCAAAGATACTAATATTAGATATAGTAAATTTATACTATGCTGTATACGACACATTTCAAGGAGTTACTCTCATCAGCAGCGTTAAAACCGAAACATTTGGAAGACCAAAAACCAAACTTATTTTAAACAAGAAGTACTCATAAGCAAAAATACCGAAATAGGAAGTAAAATTTCAGCTAAGGAGATCTACCATGTGCAATACAATGAACGAGCACTTGGTATTTCTATTATTTTTTAATTTTGCTAAATCTGGTAATTTCCCAGGAGTTTCAAAATAACAATCCAAAGATTCTTATATTAGGTATAGTAAATTATAAAAAAAATTAATGTTTAAATTATAAATTATATAAAAACATCAACAATAAATGTGTTGTAGTTTCTTTGTTTAAACCTTCATCGCGTATATATAGAGATTTCGTGTCAACTCTATCACATCAATGCAGTAAGAAATTAATGATTAATTATTTCTGTAATATGAAAGAGAGAATGTGATGAATTCATCAAAAATCCCTATATGTATGTGTGTATATATGTATTAATGTATGTATGTATGTATGTATGTATGTATGTATGTATGTATGTATGTATCGCTTTTATTGCTGTTCTTCATCTTAGAGTCGTAATGAGGCCTTCAACACGAGGTAAAAATATCGCTTTAAGGCAATGTATAAGGTACATCAAGATATATGTTAGATATCTTTTTATACAAATACAATTAAGACACATTCAGGGAAAATAGATGAATTGATGTTGTACACAATTTTCTAAAAATAAATGCATCAAAATGCAATGATGAACTCTGTCATTTGGTAAATGACTTTAGTCAGTAATATTAGCGATCGTTTAGATAAGAGTTTAAAGACTTTATGTTTACTGACATGGACAAGCTGTCGTTATGAATATTAATATAATGCACATTGCGTAATAATATTGAATAAGGACTGTTTTCAATTTTGGACCAGGTCATACGATATAACATACTTTGAGGCAGTTTACGTTTATGTTTAAGCGTAAACTGCCCCAAGGTAGGTTTTATCGTATAAACTGTTCCAAAATTTATAACAATCCTTATAATTTTTTTCAAAAATTTACTGATCCGAAGTTGCAAGCGGAATCATTTTAATAGCTTGTCTAACTAGGGAATATTTAAATCGCGGACTGCTAAATAATACGTTGGTGACCTCAAAGTACCAAAAGTATATTATACAATCTAACTTTCTCAACCATTAACAACCAATCAAATTATCTGTTACAATTCAAATTTAATTATTGATGTATATTAAAAAACAATTTATTGAATTTGTGTATCGATTTTACAATATATGGGTTGGTGTTTTATGCCAAATGTTTTACCATCAGCGATAGGAGTAGCAAAACATTGGCATAAAGGGCCAAACCGTGGTAAAATTAATATAATTTCACTGACGCACAACGAATTATGTCTGTTTTAATAGGTAAAATATGGCAACCAAAGGTACAAGAACATACAGTTGGGTCGATATCAAAATGTGCGAATGTTACCTTTTGTTTGGATTCGAAGCATTTGGAGAGCGCTATCTTAGAATTATACTCTTATAAACATTAGATCAATAACTTAGTAATATGTGTGATGTATATCGGCACACGACTACTAAATGTCTGTACCAAGTCAGACTACCCTGACTCTGAGTTGGTTCTAAGTTTGTCTTTTGTGCTGTTTTTATGTTGATTTCTACAGAGGTTTTGTTGATTGGATGGTATTAATTGATTGGTATGTCATTTTTTACCTTTCCTGTTATCCATTTTTATCATCTATTAAATATGGCGTTTGTTTGTTGTATTCCATTCTCATTACTGTCTTGGATTTCGAATTTATAGACTTTTACCAATGTTTTGTCGCTTCGATATTCTTTTACTGATATTTAAAAGAATACCAACGGAACAATATAAATGGAAGATTCAATAAAATAAAATATGAAAAAAGAAGGTTCGTTTCACAGAATATTAAGATAAAGAACGTTTTCCTAATAAACCCAACAGAATAAAACAAACACACACTAAGCTAACCGAAAAGAATTCAAACAAGACAGAATAAATCATGCGGACTCTCACAAAAAATTGGAAGTGAAATGAGGTTCAGAGGAACGTACAAGATATTTGTAAATTAAATTTCGGCGAATAAAATTTAGATACATTGAGGCCACAAATGGGTAAAGTGATGTTGTACGCATCCGAAAAGTTTTCTCAAGAATAAATGCGTAAACTCTGTCATTTAGTTAATAACATTAACGATCTTTTAGATAAGACTGATATGGACAAGCTGTCGTTATGAATAGAACGAATGTTGCATCATAACATTAATAATGTATATTTAGGACATAATATATTGATTTTACTACTAGCCCTTTATGCCATATTTTTTGCCACGAGAGCAAGGAGTATGAAAATAATTGATATAAAGAGCCATTCTGTAGTAAAATATTCATAAATTCACGCGCAATTAATTCTTTTTATTCAAACATAGCAACCAACCGTAAAAAGAATATATACTGTTGGGTTAATATCAAAATGTGCTAATTTTACCACTTGTGTGGACTCAAAGCATTTGGATGACGGTATTTTAGAGACCTGAATTTTAAACCTAGGAATGTATTAGATGTATATCGGCACAACTACTAAATGTATCTAACAAGTCAGACTATCCTGACTCTCTGTTGGTTCTATGCTTGTGTTTTGTGCTCTTTTATTTTGTTTTCAACAGAAGGGATGGCTTTGGGTTGGTGTGTTATTGTTGACATTTTCTATCATCTAGTAAATTATCTATTTAAAGAATACAAAAGTGACATCATATATGGGAGATTCAGTAAAATTAAAATACAACAAAAACAGGGCGGGTTTCACACAATATCAACAAAAGATATAAGATAAAGCCGAAAGAAAAAAAAACGAACCGAAAACACCGAATTAAAACTAAAGGACTAGCGATGTGAACTTTCATAAAAAAAACCCGGAAGTGAAATGAGATGCTGCGAAAGGTTAAACAAGTAGTGTTAGATAAACTTTTTTGAGGATAAAATTTAGATACATTTCCATAATGGAGAAAGTGCTTTACATATACAAGAAATTATTTCAAGAATTAATGCATCAAAATGGAAGGATAAAGTAAGTCATTTGGTAAATGATTTAAGTTTGTAGTATTAGCGATCTTTTAGATAAGACTTTATTATTGACTGCGTATGGACAAGCTGTCGTCATGGCCATAAATAGAACAAATTGCATAAAAGTATTAATAATGTATATTTAAGAAATGACTCAAAAAGTGGAGTTAAAGCGTTTGGAAGACGTTGAGTGTCTGAGACCTTAACTATACAGATTAGATCAATAACCTAGGAAGGTATGTGATGTATATTGGCACAACTACTAAATTTCGGACTATCCTGACTCTCTGTTGGTTCTATATTTGTGTTTTGTGCTCTTTTATGTTGTGAAATCAGGTGCTGCGGAAGGGTGAACATGTCCGGCTCAATTTAGGGCACACATCACTTCGAAAATTAACGAAGATTTAGTTTGTCAGCTTGAAACTATTTACCAGTCAAATGGTGATGATGACCTTGATTACTTTGGAGTATTACATAGGCTGTCTAACTTTGGAGTATTACATAGGCTGTCTAACTTTGTCGAGAAAATAATCCTACATATCACATGCACGAATCAACCATGTGATATAGATATCACAGCTAGAATAGAAACTTTTGTATGTTACTACTAAGAAACAGCAATTTCACAACTGTAATGTTAAAATCACGACATAAAGGGTTTTGGTAGTGCAATTGGCAAATCAAACGTTTTACCCCTATTTGTATGTCTAGTAAATGAACGAGGGGTTATTTTTGTTACGAAATGAGGATGAACGGAGTGTGATTATTGAAAATATCTTTCCTTGCTGTCGTAGTGCACATATAATAGAGTTGCCAAGTAAATTGTCAATAACCATCTCCTGACAAAAAAATGTTGTTTGACTCAGTGTAATAGAAACATGTTTCCCCAATATGGAGATCATAAAGAATAGTAAACGTTTTTAGAACTAATATACTTTCTCAGGCACCGAATAGCCAACAGTTTCTTTTAGCTCATTATCTGGTGTGTGAATGACTTTTATATATACATTTACTTAAATTTGGTTCCTTCATTCCAGCTGTGCGATTTAGCAGTGTAATTTAAACTCAATGACTCTACAAGTCTTTTTTCGACAAAGTGTAAGCGTTAGAGCATAAAGGAAATTGCTCATTGTAAGAATAAGATTTATTGTGTTAAAAATTTAATGCTGATTTGTGTTTCTTTCGAGCAAACGGCTTTCTTTTCAGCTTGTAATTGCGGAATCTTGTTCTTCCTTTTATTTTAAATGTCACCCCAATAAAGTTCCAATTGTTTGTTGTACTTGCCTAAGATTTGCTTTAAGCCGCAAATCCAATATTTATTCAACTTCCGGTAGACATGACTGAAATAATTGTGTGCTTTGATTGATCAGAGATTTTAGTATCGTATGACATGATCGGTATCATGACAGAGCTTTATCACGATTTATTCATTAATCGAGTAGATATACGTGTAAATAAACCCTTTAAAGTTTATTGCCACATTTCATCACCTACAACGAAATCACTTGCAGATGAAAATGAAAGGAATGCATAATCATGCAATGTAATGTAGCAATAAACATTCACCAATTTTGCTGGTCAGGTATACGATCCTATCTTCTATCTAAAATTGGAAAAATATTTTATTATTGTTGCATTTAAGATAACACAGAGTTCAAACATGTTAAGGAAGATTATCACTATCTTGCTATTTAAAAAAATACAAGAAAAAATAATTTCCCCGTGCTTTGTTTTCGCTAGAGGCGATGCACATTTATTATTATACCTGTATATATAGATCATATATGGAAAGAAAATCAAGGGTTATGTTCAGTCTTTGTTAATTTCATCACACCAAACATTTTACCTCGTTATCATGAATTGATTAAACAACAATATGGATAACAGGAAAGGTCAATAATGACATACCAATCAATCAATCAACGTCATCCAATAGACAGAACTCCTGACAAAAATAACATAAAAGAGCACAAAACACAAGCATAAACACAACAGAATGTGAGGATAGTCTGACTTGGTACAGACACTGAACACCGGTTGGGTTAAACCGGTTTTATGGCTCCACCTCCTTATCTATCATGACACTCATATTATTTCTGTCTTTTTCGTTCAATAGAGCGACAGTATCCGACCAGCGTCTATGAGAGCTTTAGCTGGTTTTACAGTTAAAACGAGCATATTCTGACCCTGCTAACTAAATTATATAACGTCTTACCAAATTTTGCAGTTCTAGCAAGCAGTCATCTTAGTATTCATATTGTATTGGCTTTTATAGTATGTTATATACCATACTATAAAAGCCAATACAATATGAATACTAAGATGACTGCTTGCTAGAACTGCAAAATTTGGTAAGACGTTATATAATTTAGTTAGCAGGGTCAGAATATGCTCGTTTTAACTGTAAAACCAGCTAAAGCTCTCATAGACGCTGGTCGGATACTGTCGCTCTATTGAACGAAAAAGACAGAAATAATACTCCTATAAATTGTTTAATGCCATCGCGTCATAGAGTTCAATAGAAATTGGTAGTATCCGTTAAAAGCCAATATAAATTTAAGATGTTCAATCCATTAAAAGAAAGAGAAATTTTTACAGAATTACACAAACTTGTATCTTCTACCATGAAAAAATCTTAAGTAACTACTAGGTTCTATGGGTTATTGGCTAGATGTTTGCATCCTACAACCTAGGATGGGAAAACCCGTTCATGATAAGTGCTTTTCAGAAGCCGGGTATTTGGCTAAAAGATGCAATCTATTATAAAACGTTTTAAAAGCATTGAACAGCTTGTGAAATCTATAACCCTGTAACAGAAGTTTTTTTTAGTAATTGTATGGTTTCACTCGATAAAATCTTCTAACCTTGAGCAAATTCGTACAAAACGTACAAGCTGCGATATTTACACACCATAAGGTGGTGCTACATGCACGTCTCCGTGAAGAAAGGGGAAGCTAGCAATTGGAAAATTAAAGTCGTCCCTTTTATCATAAATTTTAGTATGTATCTCTCCATTTTCGATATATATAGTAAGATCTAAAATTGAACAGCATTTGCAGCGATTTAGCTATGTTCTAGTGTAGCTCACTTGGGTAAATCAACAGTTAGTACATCATCGAGATGCCCGCAGTTGTTGTTAAAAATATCCAGTAATTTATCATGATTCTGTATTTCACCTTTAAGGAGTTTTTTCATAAAAATATTAAAATACGTCGGCAATAATAGGAGCATAAATTGTACCCACAGAAATCCCAATGACCTGTCAATACACCATATTGCCAAAACTAACAAATATGTTGTCTAGCAAGAGGTGTAGGGCCAAGGTCATGTCATCGCTTCTCCAAGAAATGTAATATGCATACTTTTTATAACTGAAAAATGCTTTAAAACTGTTACAACAAATATAATTATCCGATACGAAGTTTCTACCTAGATATCTTCAGTTAGATTTCACGTCCTTCTGTAATTGACACCTTGACTCTTCATTGGATTTTACTCACTGGTAATGTGGCGGGTTCAGTGAACGGAGCAGGACATGTGTGCCCTTCAAGAGCAACTGTTGTCAATCCCGGTTTTAAGTGGGAGTTCATATTGCTGGTGCTTTAGTTTTTGTGCTGTCTTGTTCTATCTTTGTTTATTTATTATATATTTTTTATTCTTTCACTTATACATGTATCCTTGTGAGGTTTGTTTGTTGTGTTCCATTCTTAAGATTTTATCTTTTCCTTGGATTTCAATCCTTGTGGTCACTTTTTTTGGATATTGTACTGTTTTGGCTTTTAAGGTCTGTTTAAACATACAACAGAACCAGAATTGATATTAAGAAGATGCTATAAAACCAGTACGAAACTACCATTGGCAAGTTTATGCACCAAAAAGACAATTTTCAGTTAAATTTATGGATAGTGGATGAAAGTGTATGTATTGTTGTGTGGTTGTTCATGTTTTATTGTTTGCCTTTTCTGTTCTCGTCATTTTTTCATTATTCCAATCATAAACTTGCCTCTACCTCTAGGAGACTTCTAATATTAAAGAATTTGAATTGTCTTTTCAACAGCAGATAAAACTCCAAGGAGCGTCTTGATTATACAAAGAAAGTATTGATGTATATAAAGTTATGAGTTAAGATAATTGTACATATTTTGTAACAACTGAAAGCTTCTTTCAACAATTAAAAAAACTTTCAATTAAAAGCATAATAAATACGGTGTAGAAATGCAAAATTTGGTTGAACATTTTTGTAAGATTTGACAAATTGGTACAAACTGCTCACTTAAATTATATATAAATATACTAAATAAATTAAGGTTAGACTCCATTAATTATCTCAGTTTCAGAGAAATGCACCCCCAGAATTTTATTAATTATTAGAGTTGGTGAAGTTTTACTATATGATAAATAAATAATAAATGTCTTAACCTCAAAATTGTAATATTGACCGAAAGAGGATAGATTTTAGTTTTTAAAAATACGAAAACATTAATTGATTTTGCTTCTGACAAGTAATGGGAGGTTTAAACTAAGACTTGTGTATTGACAGGTGGTGTGCAAAACTTTGACAGTGATATTCGGCACTTGAACTGGTAAGTTAAATTGTGGAAAAAAGAGCCGGAAAAGTAAACCTTTTTTTCCACATATGTAATGGAATTTTATGCAGAATCTGAAAAATTAGGCCTCAATTGGATTGAAATGCTGCATCAGACCTCAATTTTAAGTTTAAGTGGAGTGAAATTGAACATTTTTAAAGCTTTTTTTATGAAAATTTTTTAAATGTTGCTATGCCAACTGGGTTTCCATGGATATTTTTTATTTATTTTATCATGATTGAAACAATGCTAACATAATGGCCTTTCAGAATATATATACATGTATATGTGTATTTATTTACTCTGAAGATGGCACAAGACCATGACATTTGTAAGCTCACTTCACATAGAAAATGGTATTATTAATTTATGGAGTCTAACCAAAGATTTTGGAAATACGTTAAAGGGGGTAAAAAGCCATGAAATTTCCGAATGCAATTTGGTTCCACCCGGGTTCTCGGGTTCCAAACCTTGGTTCCATCCGGGCTCTTTGGTTCCAAACATTGGTTCCATCCGTTCTCTGGTTCAAAACCATGGTTACTGGTGCAATATCCGGGTTGTTTGGTGCAAGCTTGGTTCCGTCCGTGTTCTTTCCTCATATTCCCGTTGAACTATGATAAGATTTCCGCTAGTATCCGAATAAAGTGTATCAAGACGCTTATCTTGTTTTCATAAGATTAAAATTTTCAGCGTCGGCGGAAAATGACCTTGTAAAGTTAACATGGGAAATGGGGTAGAAATATTACATCGTATATTGATAATTTTGTAGTCCGTATCTATACCAAGAGTCATCCTGGAAAAAGAAGTATTAAGGTATCACCATTATTTTAATGATTTAAAATCAAAATTATATAAAATCCATAGAGCAATGGAAATCAACATTGTGTATTTATAGAAACGATAAAACTTGTAAATAAATAAATAAATCTTTTTTAAAGATGATTGCCTGGCACATTAGCATATTTTGAAGAAATCTATGTGCACCCAAAGACGAAAAAAATATCATAATAACGAAATACAAATGTACCCACCAAAATATTAGGGAATACCTCAATGAAAAATCGAAATTTATCATATTCAGTTATAAGCCCTGCCTTAATTTTGGCTTGATGAGAACTAAAAATATAATGCCTACGACAAGCAACCAAAAGAAAGACTTTGGCGGATACTGATAAAATGAAATAACTTAAATGAAAATCGAAATAACAATGTCCCATATTATAGCATTTACTCAATGAAAAATATTTCGGAATAACTAAAATTACAGGGCAATCCAGGATATAAATAAATATTTATGATTTTACTGATAGTGGCATTAACAATTCTACACATATTGGTAGAAACAATCCATGAAAAAATAACCTCAATCACGTGGTGCACACTAAATAACCGGCGTAGTATGTTATTTGAAAGTGTGCTGCATGTGCATTGAGGTTATTTCGAATAGACTGAAAACTAAATTACTGTCAATCGTTATAATTTAATTCCAACAGTTGTTTTGACGTCTTAAAACGCCGGGATTCCCTTTAATGACGTCAAATAGAAAAGAAAATTTAGGCTATGATATGACGGACGAAAAATATTTGACCAATCAAATGAAGCGTTACATCCAATATTAAATTATTTATAATTAGACTGAATATCGAAGTAAGTATACCGAAAAACATTTTAGTCCATACCTCTCAAATCTAGTCTCAGGCGTAGAACGACTAGTATATCAGTTGTGGTAAAAAAAATCTGTTAAGCAATTAGCAAATTTCAGAATGTATTTTTAGTGACAGAAATATCAGGTGAAAAAATAAGTCATAAGGAACATAAAATTATATTCAAAACAATCTACCTTCTGTCTCTTAGCAAAAGAAGTTTGCTAAGAGACAGAAGGTAGATTGTTTTCATTTTCCTAGAAAGTGTAAATACACACTGACCAAGAAAAACCAAAACAAAAAGATGAAGGGGGACCAAAAGGCAAAACATCAAGAGAATAGGCGAAATCGTTAGAAGGAGGAACAAATACAACAATATATTTAATAATTTTAACTTCAATAAAGAACCAGAGAACACAAAACTAAAACACTTCCTATATGAAACAAGAAGCTTGGAAAGTGCTTCTCAAGCATATCGTAACGTTTACCACGTGATGATCATGATAAGGAAAGCCTGATTCGACCAAAAAATGTATACGACAGCAATCGCGAGAATGTCACTGTACATATTGCAAGAAAGACACCAACTAACTCTGAAACGTTAATGTTTTGTTGATGTTGATTTGTTGTAGTTACAAAAGGGAAAGTTCTCAATTGAAAACTTAAAACAATTGTCAAAATCATCTGTCTGTGTATAATATTATACAATTTCTGACTTCGAAATAGGTCGCTATCGAGATTTATCAACCCGAGAAAATGTTAATATTCACCGAGCCTTTACGCGAGGTGAATATACATTTTTAAGGGTTGATTAATCCCAATAGCGACCTATTACACGGTCAGTAATTGTTTTATTACATGAATGGGGAAATTGTACTTTCACTATCTATTTAAAGAACAAATCGGTCACTATCAGATTTCACTATTTTAATCCTGTAACCGGGCAAGCGGAATTCTTGCACTGAATTTAGATACTTCTCTCTCTCTCTCTCTCTCTCTCTCTCTCTCTCGTATATTTTAAAGCTGACGAGGAATAAATTTGTGTAATATGTACAGAAGTCTCTCTTTCGTTGACCCTTTTAAGTTTTTACTTTTTAGTAATAATTTTCTGCTTTTGTCAAACATCGTAAGGTTCATCCTCAGTGTTGATATTTGAAACGACACTGTTAATCATCATTTGGATTAAAACTAAATGTTAAATTTGAAATAGTAAAATGAAAAAAATTAAACAATTTATAATTTAGCAAAGCATTAAATGCGATTTTCACTTGCTTTCTGTATTTATGTTCCAGTATTGTACGGGTTTCGCGTGTACATCAACCCCACATTTGTCTAATCGTTTGCATTACGTATATCCACACATAAGGGGTTACATTTATTACGATGGTTTGCAAGATATTTTTTTAAATATATTCGCATTCATTTATAGGTATAACAGAGGTAAAATATACATTATTCTTAATAAATATGTAGCATGGAAAAATGTATAATATTAAGACATTGAAAGCCATACACAGAAGTGTAAAAGAGAAAAAGGTTTTATCGATGGAGCAATTCGAAAATATCAGGATGGACTTACTCTCAAATATACGAGGCGAAAGGTAAAATCATTAACTTCTCTAAAGGTCTACAATGCTCCATTTGCCATTTTAAATAAATACTTGTACTGTACACTTATATATCCCAGATTAGTGCATATTTTTACCTGACTTGTCTAACTGCTGCTCTTAACTCCACTTCAATCTCATTTTTGGTCAGTGAACAAAGACTAACGGACTGGGTAATTTGCCATGCTGACTGTGAAATTTGCCACCTTACATAATTTATAATCTATTATATCATCTTTTTTGTTATTTTAAATAATTTGGAAAATACCTTGATATATAAAATCCATTTCATTCTGATATTTTCCTAAAGTATATCTGTGTTTTACATTTAAAAAGATAAATGAGCACAAAAGTGTGGATTTTCATGATATTCACATGGGTAATGCGCGGAACTGTTTTATCTTCTTACACAGTTGATTCAATTTATGTCAAATGCTCCTAGACTCATCACTGCCATGACGAAATTATAAATTATTCTATTTAACTGTTATAATTTCTTATCCTTCACATACTTATTATTAGGGAACAACCATTTAACTTATGTTTCTTTTTTATATTGGTTTGAAAAAAAAATTCAAGGTATGGACACAATTTTTTTTTTCACTACAATCAAACCAAATAATTTTTTTCTTACCAAGTCAAATCAGAATTATTTTTTAGCAATGCCCAAAAAGTAAAAGGTGTATTTATTCCTATGAAATCACTAACAGTAAATAAAACTGTATATACTATGAATTTGTTTTTATAATAAAACATTTGCATATACTTTTCATTTGTAAATTTAAATTTTGTATATTAATTCCTTAAGAAATGGAATATAACATCGTTCTCTCTGTACTTTATATTTTATTATAACAATCATAATTCCACACAATACTGACTAGACACATAGTGGGTATATGTTCATGTATGCATATTTAAAAATAAACAATGCTTAGATTGTGATAATTGTTGTTCTTCATCTTGATGGTTAATCAATGAAAGGTCAAGTATGACTGAAAACTAAGGAAAATCTTTTATTATGTTCAAAATAAATCAAGTCAGTTTTGTATTAAATAATGGTCTAAAGCTTTTCTTGTAATGCTTGTGATTTTTTAAATCAACTCTCTGAATCAATTATTTGTTTTTGAAAAAATATATCTAAACCAGAAAAATTTTTCCCATTGTTTTGTAAAACAGATTATTTTTTTTTGCCCTTCCTTCCTTCTGAAGTTCAATGGTTCTTCCCTTAATGCAACTTCGGAACGGAATGTTTAATACTACAAAATTTCGGCCCAATTCAAACAATTTTATTCTAGATCTATGCAGTTAGTTCCACTGTTTATTTTTATGTTTTACTAAATCATTTCCCATATAAATTATGAGTTAATCAAAACTAAGGTTTGATATCTGTCCTCTTAAGGTGTATTTAGAATTTAATGCTCACAATGTATTTATAATTTATGAGTACGCCATAGTATTTCTGTTTAAAGTTACTCTCGGTATGTACTACCAACGTTTCGATAAGGTGGCAAATGGAGTTTAGGTTTACTTGAGGTATCATCGGCTCAGCTGCCGATGTTCAGTAGTAGACATAGATGAAGATGAAATTTCTGTCAGCTAAAGCTTACGTTAAACACTTTTCAATTTAAAGTTCAAATTTCTTTTAAAAATCTTTGATCTGATATCTAACATGTTCCGTACTGATTTATGCTGATATTGAAGTCTTAATTTTGTAAACAACGGTATCTCATGTTTCAATTCTTCAAGTTAATCTGTTTGTCTGGAAAAAAACTGCTTCTGCAAAAAATATACAAAAATGGGATTATACAAGACCAAAATAGCGGTGTAAAATATCGGTCAGTATTAAAATCAAGACAAGCTTCCCCTCTTCATGTTTTAGTCCCCTACCGGCAACGCGGAAGGGGAATATAGGTTTGCACTCTGTCACAGTCACAGTACAGTTTTCCGAACTTTTTTTCAGAAACGGTTTAACTAACTATCTTATTTTTAGTTTGTGAGCTTATAATGATGCGCTATAGATAAATTTTAAGTTTCAGGCTGATCGGGTAATTATTGTGTACCCCTTGCAAACATAGTTCCAGGATTTTAAGGAATTACTCTGTCCATAAGTCTGCGTCAGATTCACATAGTCTAGGAGAATTTGATGTGTTTTCTCAAAGGTCAAACGGCAGGGGATATTGTATTGCTCAGCAATACTCTCAGAATGCTTCCTTATGTTTATGTTAGGGTTTTTCACTGTATTTTTTTTTTTTTTTGGCTTTCAGTATAACTCATAAGAATATGATTCCCAACGAGCATCCTTTTATATCATTATAAACTAAATTAAAAAAAATAAATTTTTGATTGAAGATTTTTTTTGTAAGTATGCTGGTCTTCATACGTCTAGGAAAATAATATTCCTTACATTATTTGAGAAATACGAAGCAAAGACTTATACTAATATGTTGGAGTCATAATTTAGGGAAGATATTTATTTATATTACTTAAGTTTTAAAATGGGGGGGGGGTCGAAAAGACTGGACATTTTTCATACAAACCTACCGATTAAAGTGTATTGTTCGATTATTTGTATTTTCGTAATTTTTTCATAAAAGGCATTTCTTTTTATGTTAATATACATTTTTCCTCAAATATTTCATTTCCACAAAAACTAACAGTATACTACGAGCTAAGGCAAAATTTTTAATATTATTAATCTTGCCTAAAATTATCAATTCATTTATATGATTGGAATGGAATATAACAAGACTTTAACACACTCATATCTGTAATAGCTCAAACCCACTACTTTTATAAACATTCTTTACTGTGCTTCCTTTTCAAAATCCTAGTCTTCTTTTACATACAGCACTCATTGTATTTATAGAAACAATTTCATGTGTATCCATTAGAAACCTAACAATTTCTTCTTCAGTTTCTGACTAAAACTTCATTTTGCAAAAATTCAAATTCGAATCAGAACTACCAAAGACATATCACTTTTTTAAACAAAACAAAAAAATCAACTGCTTAGTCAAGAGCAAATAATTGATATAAATCTTAAGTAACTTTGGTCTGATATTCCTCTGACGTCATCTTTTTAAAATGGTTGATCTAAAATATAACAAAAACGAGCAAATTTCGATGCATTGTATATCCATGTACATATTTGTAAAACAATAGTAGTGTCTTTGAGAGCATTGAAAGTTAATAATGTGAAAAGCCGTTAAAAATTCAATTGTCGAATACTTTGTCTCAAAATATCTGTAAAATGTATTATAGTAAATTTGAGGTTATCCGTGAAAGATAATCAGCGCTGCTCATATTTTTGGGGACCTGTACATTCAGTAATTTTTCATAATGCTGTACAAGCAAAGAATTGACTATTCAATGAAAGTGCCTGAATAATTTCACTTATGATTGCTTTAACATTATATTCCTCAAAATAAATTATCGACATTTGGCGGTTTTTTGTAAAGTAATTGAACTATACACGTGCCATAATATGCTATGGGTGACAACAGAACGTAATCCCAAAAATAACCAGATGACAAAGCAGTCCTTTTCTGCTTTTGGAATATTATTTAATATTTTTACTTGATAGAGAATACAATTTAAAAAAAGATAATAAAATATATGATTAAAAAAAATCCAAAATAAGAAATATGTCATCATAAATACAACACAATTAAAATTTTAACTCATTTAAGCAGCTATTGTTATGTTTTTTATTGTTTTATAAAAACACATTCAAAGGCATCAAATGCTGTGAATTATGAATGAATTATGATTTGGAAAAAGCTGTATTTTGTCACAAAATAATTTTATACATTGGCAAAAAAGATTTTTAATTACGATTGATATACATCGATTCTGTATTAAAACGATTTCAAGAATTTTGGATTAACCTAATTTAATGATACCGGAGGAGTAAACGAAATATTTGTTGTATTAGAGTAAAATTTAGAAGGGGTTCCATGCAAATATAAAATGTTTAAAACGTTATTAGGCCTGTTGATGTTTTCAATGGCTGCTATCGCCTTCTTTATCCACATGTTTATTTCGAATGAATTTTTTAGTCATGAATTTGCATTTTGAATGATATTACAATATTATTCCAATCGTTTTAAAAATCACATACATTTACAGTAAATATTTTATAATACAAACGTTTTCGCACCTTTTTGGTTTATTATTTGTAATATCCGTGATAACATCAAATATTTAAAATACTGGTTAAATATAATATTCAAAACGAATTTGTACGCATTATGGAAAAACAGCGAACGATAGTACTTAGGTTTACCAAATCGGTCTCTGCAGATAAAGAGTATTACATCTTCCCGGAATAAATTTTATTTTAAATGATTATATATCTCTTAAAATACTGAAATAATAATTAAGTTCCCCAATTATATATCATATCCAATCACATGATTATTATTATTATTATTTTCGTATTTTTCAATATTATTGATTTAGTTTTTGCGTTTTTTAACAATCCAGAAATATACACCACTTATAAAATTTATATAGTAATTTTAAGCATGCACTTGAATTTTATTATCTGTTTTTACTAAATAATACATTTGTATATGTAAAATCTGGAGAAAAAAAATTGCTGACACATACCCTCCTTGCGTTTGGCAACACTGTAGGTGTTCCATATTTTGTCTTATCCACCACAGAATGTATTTATTTGAGAAGAAAAACAGAAAAAGCTTACGGTACATTAGAAAATTTATAAGAAGAGAATTATAGGGCTTCCCTGAAGAATTTCAACAAAACCTACAGATGTTGTTATACTTTGCTGAATAATGACTGACATAACATAGTTCGTGATTTGTGTTACAACAGAAGAGGAGGAGCCTTATTTCCATCTCGTTTCTTGGATTGGTCGAACTTTAATGTCAATGGCCAAGTTTTAACGGATTTGGACAAAAATCATTGGACCTTTCACCAAGTGTAAACAAATTAAAGTAATAAAACTACCTATTAAGGATTTGTTTGGATTATTTTTGTGAATTATCGATGAATATTCTAAAGTGTGATTAACTTGATACCCGACAATTAGCTAGACACGTCTTAGTTGACAAAAGTAACTTGATCATCTCCGTATTCTGTATAATCCAAAGATCATTCTTTGAAAGATGACACGAATTTAAAAGGAGAATTTAATTTTTGCCACCTTTATAATATAAAAAGATATTAGAGTTTCCTTCATCCCAAACAGACAACGCATCGCTTCAGCAAAGGAGAAGACTTGTGCCAGACAGTTTTAATACCTGTCGGTTGTGTAATATATCGGTATAGAATCCGTCAGTTTTCCAAATTTGTTTCGGATATTCAGTGGTAAAACGACGAAAATGCAGCATTTTCCTTATCATTATCACAATGACCAACTAGCATGTCTTAGGAACTACCAACTTGGATTGTTGGCGGCAAATAGCCAGTCAAACTCTTCACTGTTCACCATTGAGAACATTTTATCACCAAGACCAATTCAACATCCACCAAGACCGACGCCGTTTCCTTTACCAAGCATGTCACAGCTTCAGAGAGATTGTTTTGGTAAGTTTAACTTGAATAAAATAAAAAATGTGTATTAAAAAATAATGTATATTTACGTTGGGTCAAATTTGGAACAATAGTATGCTGTTTCCATACGTTGAAGTAAATAAACCTCATTTTAAATAATCCAAACGGCTCAGGTCTGAATCGACCATTTTTTGATATTTGTAAATTAGAAAAATGTGCGCAGATTCTTACTCCAATTAAGATTGAAAAATTGTTTATAAATTTAAAATTAAATATAATATTTAATATGTATTAGTAATTCTGGTTCGAACATATATTTGTTTATTTATATTGCATATTTATCGATTTAATGGCAAACCGTATATTTCCTGTCCCAAATGATATGCCGTGCAAAAGCACAAAAAATCTCCACTTAAAACTTTGTATCATGTTAGCTTTTGTTTTATTTTGGTTTTCATCCAAGCTACAACAATCATATTTTGAAAATACTTTTTTGTCAAAAATATGAATTTTCTTTGTGTAATGAACTTATCAACTGTAAATATTGCGGTAGAACAAACGAATATTGCCTTACAATATGATATTAGTGACTCTAGGAACCGTTAAACCTTATTATTAAAATTTATTGGTCATAGCAATAATACAGCACAACTATTCCGTACACCTTTCTTCTCTATACAAGTCCACATATTGAAAATGATTATACAGAATTATTAAAATTATTATGAAACTTTTATTTTAAACATATGTATTCTATCTCTCTATAAATAAACCATACTTGTGACTAAAAATTGTAAAAGCAGCTTTTGTTAAATGTAGCAATATAATAAAAACGTGTCTGGCATGTCAATATTATAACAGCAATATGCGCAATGTAATTTTTTATTATTATTTATTATTAATTACAATTTATTACTGTCCTATATCTTTGTATCTTTACTTTAGGTAATAATGTATGTTTTCTGCATTAACATAAATATTGTAAATTGAATTAAATTATTTTATTTAGGATAAACAGATTATTTCATATGAAAAGTAATACATGTAAAAATATAGTTTCTTGTTCGTATAATATTATATGAAAATTAAATGTTTAGATATATCAGCCACCAGAACCCAAATTCATTTCTAATCTCCCTCATCATTTTTGTTACATTTACTACGATCAGTCAGGGCTTTTTTGTAATTTTACATAGAACAAAAAATACTAGTTGTATTTCATCCCGGTTAGAAAATTCCCCCATACGCATTTTTTATTATTATCAAAATATTCATAAATGTAGTAATCTTCAATCTTAAAAAATTGTCCCTGGCGTATCATTTTTTTATGGTTAAATATGACGCAAGATGAAAAATACACATAAATGTATTAAATTTGATTTAGAATTAAATGGTTTGAGAAAATCTTAAGGACCGATCTATACAAGCTGATGCGGTTTTATTGGAAGAAGGCTTTTTAGATCAACTGAAGATATTCTCAATTAATCGGTATTAGAAAATTCAGAAATTATCATATAAAATTACAAACGCATTAGCCATTTATGTACTAAACTTTTCATTGACTTTCTGAAAGATTTAAACGTAAATCTTTTAAATAAGTTGTTTATCACTAAAGATCGCCACGATGTTCATCCTACGGCCAACATAGATTCATATCTCAAAATTGGTATGTTATAAAATCTACATTAAAAATAAGATTTAAAGAAACGAAATCAAATTTGATCAAAAACTGAATGTACCAGATGTTGAGATTTGAATATTAATGATAAGATTAATAGCTTCTCGTTTTTTTTTTGTTTGAGATTAATAGCAAGTATATGGATAATAATTAAAAGGTACCGTTTTCCACAGCTCATAAATACATCTTCAAGTTATTAATCATTTTTAACCAAAAAGAATAAAGAAACTTGTTCGCAGAATTATTGGCCTATATTTTCTTACAAGATAACGCGAAGAAAAAATTTAAACAAACGAATGTCATTGAGGATTAACGGTATAATACCAAAAACAGATTCACCGTGGATTATCTGTATTCAAAATAAAGATTAAGTTGTAAATCAAATAATGTCAAGTTTTAATTATCTGAAGTCTTTATGTAAAAATTTCTGTAAAATGACCTTTTCAAATTAAAATGTCAATTATCGCTCACGTCAGAAATATTTTCTCGTTTTCTTGTTTTTATTAAAAAAATGTAAAGAAATAGTTTTCGCCAGAATTTTTCTATTATAATATATCAAATAGTCATATAAAAATTGCTTTTATTTATTTAAAGTTTACAGGCCTTCTTATGTATAACCATTTTAGTTTTAAAAGATACGATAAAAAATAATTTTATAAAGTTCCGTATTTATTAAAAACATTTCGTTGATTTTTTACATCAAATAAAAATTATTAACTTAAAAATCCATAAAAAATAACCCAGTAATTAACAGTTACATAGACATGTATATCTCTACCTTATTAATACTGTATTTCTATTTCTTATTTATCAACGTGTATGTGAAAATTGTGAATGCAAATTCGAAATTAAACTGTAGAGTATTGATTATAATTTTGTGTTTTGATATCTTTAGGATTACATTTATATAAATATTAATATAAACCTGCCTAATTATGTGGTCTAAATTTGAATATTCATTATATTATAGTGAGTAGATAAATATGTTCAAAGTAACTTTTCCGGACTATAAGAAATATATCTTGGCAAAAGAATACCGAAGCGATACATCCAAAGACAAGGCCAAGTCGTGAGAACTCTAATGCAGCAAACAAAATCTCTAAATCTCTTTTTTGATTGTTTAGATTGTTATTTTGGTTTTCAAGATTTTAGGCCTTGAGCAAATCCTGTGCGTCAAAATTGGTATCAAATAATTTTTATTACCACTCAGTGGATCCCGCTGCTGATGGAGTCCAAGTCCTCGAGGGTATCCCCAACTCCCCAACTCAGTGGCTGGTATTTCGATACTAGTCTGATACTTTAAATTTACTGTTAGAAAAATGTTGTTATAACTAAGAATTATCTCACACGTGCATAGATCTATCCTTGGTTGGTTTTGGCCGTACCATCTTGGTCATAACAGCATTTTTGGATTTAGTGTTTTGGTTTTTAGCATTTTAGGCCTTGATCACAGGTGACGAGTCGTAAATCGACGAAATGTGCTCATTCTTGTGCATCAAAATTGGTATCAAAGAATTTATTATTCAAAAGACTATAAAAACACAACCAATATAATAAGAAATGCATATACAGAAAACCAATCATAGAATCATAACAAGACAGCAAAAACAAAAACTAAGGCAATGCAAAACTTTTTTAACAGGTGCTTCGAAACAGTAAGCATGTCCTGTTCCGTTAACACTATATAAATGAATATGTTTAATTTATTTTTTATAATTTTCAAACACTGTACAAAATAGAAATATATCGTTTAAAGGCTAATCTGATTCAAATAAGCTCTTTGCTTCGATGATATTTGACTCTCTGTGCACGACAAATATCATCGACCAATAAATATCTGATTTTAATAAGATAATAAATAATATTGCGCATGTATTTACAACGCTATTTTAATGAACATAAAACTTATTATAGTATATTTTATCTTTGAACAGGGATATATGCATTATCGTATGGAATTAAATATTTATACTACATTACGGCTAGTTGTGTAAAAAAAATAATTTTATGACAAAAAACAGCATTTGAATAATTCATTTTTGACACGTGTAAGGCTTTGAAAAATTATCTCATGTATAACTAGCATCTAAATGTCTGCAACAGTTTTCACAGCTACTGAAAAAACAAAAGATTGAAAATTTACAGTAGAAATAATCTGTTGTTATTAATGTCATTTATTACATATTTCACATAAAACCGCTTCATGAAACTTTTTGTCTTTTTCTACTTGTTGGATAGGGACCTGTTCATTTTACATTAAAAAAGGATTAGCATATGTTCATATTATTATTATTTTTTAAATCGTATGGTAATTTCGTAGAACTTATATATTTTAACATTAAACATTCTGAGTAAAGAGGGTTTTTTGTTGTTATTTTGTAGTGAGATACCATTATCCTTTCCATGGTTTCTTAAATGCACTGGATCTAGAAAAAATGGGACAAAAACGGAAGAGAAGACATAGAACAATATTTACAGAGGAACAGTTAGAAGAACTAGAAGGAACATTTCAGAAAACTCATTATCCTGATGTTATGCTGAGAGAAGAATTGGCTCTTAAAGTAGACCTCAAAGAAGAGAGGGTTGAGGTATGTTGTTTTCCCACCCCCACCGAAAAAAATTATCAGTTATCATTATTACGTGTATTGATTTGTTCATTATCTAAGAAAAAAGCTACTAAATTTTTCTGGGTAGGCAAGGAATGAAATCCAAAATGTTGCCAAAAGGGGCAGGTTATAAAACTTTGTGAAAAAAGGAACGATTGAATACTCCCTGAAATAAAACACTAGTATTTGTGGAAAAAGTTGTTCGCACGAGAGTACAAAAAATCAAGGCTTATGGAAGCTGCAAGATCACCTCTCGTCCCCATAAAATCCCTTATTTATAATACATTGTATTTTTAAATAGTTTGTTTGTTTAGTTGGGTTTTACGCCGCTTTCAGCACATTTGGCTATTTCGCAGCGGCCAGTTTTTATTGGTGGGGGAGTCGGAGTACCCGGAGAGAACCACGAGCTTCGTTAGAAAAATTGGCAATCCTTTTAAATAGTATAATCGTTATATTGTATGGATTAAAATATAGCTATGGCATTAAAACTTTGATAAAGATTTATAATTTGCATGCATAAAACTATCGGTGAATAATCTCTGTAAGAAATAAAAATATAAATTATTACCGACTACCTGTTAGAATGGTTGTGAACTTGGTCATGACAATAAAGAAAAATAGAAATGTTTTGTCATTATCGATGAATATGACCCGTAAGATTTGATGTTGGAGGATAGCAGTACTCCAGTAATTATTAAGGATGTAGAAGAAACATTTTATTTGATAAAGATGTGATTTGAAAAATTAACGGGTTTGTGTTGTGTTAAGATCGCACCAAAATGTTTAATAGGAGTGTGCGAATAGCCTCGGTGTATACATGAAATGTACAAGAAGCACAGATTATAGGAAAACCACTCTTGGAAACATAAATAAAGTAAAAGTATTGTACTTTTAGTTGTGTTATATTTCCGTTTCTGAATAAACTGACTCAAATACTCCTGTACGCAAGTTGAAAACCCAGTCCTGAATACAACTGCATGTATATTACAATTAAGAAATTCTGACATGTAGTATATGATTAATATTACGGTGTTTTAACTTTCTTAAAATTGAAACATGACAAAAACCTAGTGTACATCAATTTCCGAAGTTATAAATTATTCAGTTATATAGTATGAAACATTTTTACAATAAAATAATAATCTATTGATGTTAGGCATTTTTTATTTGTTTTACCAGATTTGTCTAAAAATGAAATCTGAATCATTTTCATTTTTATTCTAATTTAGCCATAAGGTTGGAGTTGAAAAGGCCATTTATGAATACTTGTTCATTTTCAGAATTATTTTAGTTAAAAAGAAGTAAATATCCACGTTTTACCTCAAATTTCACTGATGAATTAAGACTTTTTAAAATCACGGAAAAAATATTTTTGTCATTACATAATTGTTTGAGTTGTTTGTGCTTGGGAATAAGTGTGTCTTAGACAAAGAACTTTTAGCTAAATGACCAAGTCAGTACACGTAAATGATTTGGTCTGGACCTGCGTCGCAGCATACAATTCATTGATCGGCAAACAGGATGTAGCTGCACAACAGATCCAAAAATTGCTTACACACTACAACATTATCAAGCTGCAGACAAAATATAAAATCATGCTCTTTTGTAGAAGCCAAGAAAACTTTCACGAAATTTTTCTACTGTTTTGGGTATTGTTGAATTTTAAACTATTGGCAAAAAGGATGTGACAGACAAAAATATAAAATCATTCCTTTTGTAGGAGCCAAGAAAACTTTCACGAAAATTGTGAAAAATAAAATGTCTTACCTATAGATAAACCCGTTGCAAATACTTTCAAAACAATTTGTAGACATTAATATGCAAATTTATAGATTGAAATATTAAATCACTAAAACACGTAAATTCTGCAATTAAAGGTTGCAAAAACATGTTAATTAGAAATAACTTAATGGAAAAAGTACTATTGAACAAAAATTGAATAAACATTGTGTGTAATACCCATTTGATTTAGTGCACATTCAAAAATTTATTTCAACTTAGTAGTGCTTAAGCCATAAGGTGCGGAAATCCCAAACAATAAACCAGAATCGTTGGAAAACAAACTCAAATGTCATGCAGTTAAAAAACAGAAAGAAACCGAATACCATTTACTGACAGAGCTATGGATGAGGCAGATACTCCCTATAGTATACACTTATTGAATGAGTATGAGGGGAATAATAAGTTTATTGTCCCCTAACTATTACCCCGATGCGTAGCCGGGAGAAAAAGTTGATATCGAGGGGATAATAAACTTACTATTTCCCGAATATACAGTCAGTCAGTTTTATTATACCGAGAAAAAACCACTTTACCGGTCAATAGTAATGGGAACTATTGACCGGTCAATAGTTGCAGGTTTAGAAATAAACAAAATAGTAAAATTATAGTCTTAATTTTTATATAGAAAAAGAACACACCGAGGTATAATAATCTACATTATTATACCTCATTATGCTTTTTCTACAGAAGAATTTAGACAATACTTTTACTATTTTATCTATTTATAAACCTGAAACTATTTACTGGTCAGTAGTATCCATTACTATTGACTGGTCAATACTTTCCACTACTAATGACCGTTCAATAGTACTGGAATGTATTGACCGTTAAAGTGTTTGTCGGTATAATAAAACACTTACTGACTGCATGTTTGCGGAATAGTAAGTTTATTATTCCTTCGATACCAACTATTGCCCTCGGCAACGCCTCGGGTCAATAGTTGGTACCTTGGGGACAATAAACTTACTATTCCCCTCATACCCAGTCACTAAGTATATAATATTCACGGTATATAGTTACTATCGCGAATTTGTTTCCAAACCCAAAATATATTTCCCTATTTACGTTTAATATGTAAATATCCAGATATAATGGGCACATACTTTTCTGATACTCTAGTATTTACGTATATCGATGCAGCGCCGCGAAACATCATTTTCTGATCAAACTATAAATTCAAGTAAAAAAGGATGAAATCCACGGAAAATCTATATAGTAAAAAAAGCAAGAAGAAACGCTTCGAGTTCTGTTCTTTATCAGCTAAAAGTCTGTATATGGCCTTCAAAATTTATACAAAAACTCATAGATTACATCAAGATAAAACGTGGGTTTATACTACAGGCAGTGCAATGGACAAATGATGCTGTTTTGAAGTATCGCGGGAAAGTTAAAATAAATGTTCCTAGTCCGAGATTCCACTGAAAAGGCCGTTTGTAGAATTGGATGGGAGGCGCATCCCGGAATGTCTGAGCGCATTCCATCTAAATCTGGGAAATATTGTATAACAATATTTATCAATTTTTTTCAAGTTCAAAATAATTTTCTGCGAAGAAAACTGGTTTCATTTCTCTAACCATTTCAATAATTATCTACAAAAATTATTTTCGTTAATTTGATAATGTCACTAATTTATCATATTACCAGGCAGTTGTTAATATTTAACTATTAATAAAACTATAAACATTTTTTAAGGAAAAAAATGATCATAAAAGTGGAGAATATAAAATATTTTTTATAAAGCACTGATAAGTGCCGAATCTGGACAGAATAAGGAAATTTCCGAGTTTTACATGTGGGGTGCGCTCTGACGTGCGATGGCCCCACAAATTTTGTAAAATCGAGACTTCAGAGGAAGCTCGAACTATTTCGTTTCCGACGGCTGGGAGAGTAAGAGAAGTATGTCACAGTTTAGTAAACTGTTTCCACAGTATACTTTATTTCCATGATTGTAATTGTGGTAACTTGACCCCTTTGTAATGGAAAACTTATTGGTTTGTTCGATATTTAAACATGGTATAAATGTTCTTGAAAAATACAATAGTCGTTACCATTAATAAACAATCAAATAATCCAATGGAACCTACAGAAATTAAATTAGAAGCTTTATTCTACATTAAACAAATGTTTCTAGAGATAAGAAATGATGTTACAAGATGTCTACCAGTAAATTGTTTTATGAAACACAGAAATAAAAGATGAACAATCCATACAGATCTAATATTAATAATCCAACACAGAATAATTAGACTAATGGGAATCAGTTTTACACTGCCATATCTAGACCACACCATCACTAAAAACAACATCCTATCAAAAATATCTTAGATTTGTTACTATACAAAGTAGTTTAAAAGAGAATTTCGTTTAAGTCACTTAGGAACTAACTTTGCGTGGAATATTAACTTCAAATAAGGCTTTTATATTTTATTATAAAGTAAAATAGCTAACCCTGAAGTGGCTATATATGAAAACGTTTCAAAGAGTGTTGGATTACTGATGTTATCACTAAAACGCTTTTCATCGTTACTCGAGAGGGTAAAGACAAAATTTAGAGCTATCGAGATGTAGATAACAGGATATTTCTTCAAATTACCCATCTCAAAATGAAAACATGGATATTATCATAACTTGTATTGTTAAAACTCAATTTCATTTATGATAAACCGTGTAAGAATTTTAAATACATCATCATTTGCGATTATCGCTTTAATGTATTGTCATTGCTAAATGGAAAAGGAACATATTAGCATAAAAATATTAAACCATGATCATATATTAGATGAGACCAAAGGGACGTCAAAAGATAAAATCCGTGCGGACAGAAAGCTTTTATGAATGTTAGATTATGCGAACCACCGCCTAGGTTTTATCAACTTTTATATTAAAATGTTATATCACTGAAACAAATAAGAGTCACCTGAACTGCTCTAAGTAACAGAGAGAAAAAAATTTAAATGAGGAAAAAAGACAACAAAGCCAAACTTCTAAAATTACTTTCAAAGAGTAAAAACAAACGAATATTAAAATACACGGCAAAAATATCAAAGTTGCTCTACACTTAGTGTCAAACGACAGTAACAAACCTTTTCTGAAGTTATTTTGGAAAAACTAGAGAGAGAAACGAGAGACCCCAAGAACCTTTTATATTAGTATAACTTAGATAGACCATATATGTCAATATGGACTAAAATTGAACCTATATGTCAATATGACTAAGATGGACCCTATATGGCAAAAGCTAATCACATTGCCAAAATTTATGACACTCAGACCCTCTATGGTTGTTTCATATGAATTATTGTTTCATTTTGCCACGCAGTTTTAGAGGAAAGACTTTTTCGAATTGTGACCGATCAGCAACAAATACTGACTATAGCCGCTATGTTAGTAGCCTGTCCGATTGGCACAAAACTTAATTTTTTTTTAAAAAATCCTCCAATCAGTGCTTCATATGAAAAGGTCCTTGCATGAATTAACAATTTGTCCGGTGGTTCCAGAGAATCTCCAACTCTTTAAGGGTCGTTCAACCATTACAGAATGTAAAAAATAAAAATAATACACATATATATGTATATGTACACACTTTAATTTCAGATGAAAACTTGCTTTTGTCAAATTATGCACCTGAAGTTCTGATTACTCCTGTAATTTATTCTACTTATTTTAGTTTATTTATTGTCCGTGGAAGAATAAAAGAGTTGTTTGAAGGATGGACCAGTTTATAAACCTTGACGTTCTCTTTTCATAAGTTTTGATTTACGCTGTTTCAAATAATTTAACTTAGACTTTAATATATGTCGGTTAAATCTGAATCACAAAATATTAACTTTATACAAAAAGTATTAAATAAAATTTATTAAACTATAAATATTTAACCACAATTTATACTAAAATATCTTTATGTAAAATATAGCTTATTATTTATCATCGTATTTATTATTCTACATTTTTAAATTACAAAACGGACTTTTATTAACATATAGTAATGATAAATCTCGGGAAAGTATTGGTTTATATATTAAATCAGAACAAACTTTTTCCTGAATGATGTGTTTCCTGTTTGTTTCTTATAGAATGATTAGTAAGGCTCCAACTCCACAAAACATTTAAAATACATTGTAATATTAAAGATCATTTGATCACATAACAATTTCCTCGTACATTTTTGTATTAATCTTTATCGGGTACGCAGGATGACTATAAATAATCAGAGTATTAACCATCACAGAATATCCGAAATCGCAATAAGATCAACTTTTCCTGAGAGAGTTGAAACCAAACTTTTAACAGAGGTCAAAAATTTATCAAATGAAAATTTAAACACGTGTACCTTAATATCGTATCATTGCCGAAACAATTGCTACAGAGGGGACGATACTTCCGAGGACGCGCTATCGCCAATGTGATAGTCAAATAAACTCAGGTGCCAAATTCCTTGCGTCTTATTTATTTAATTTCTCAAATTAAAACAGTATAATTATATATGTTTAAGTCTTCAGATATTTCAGCATCTTAAAATCTAAAGACTCTTTCTTTATAAATTCAATACTCTCACATATTTTGCCCTCAAAATACTTTCTATGAGCTTTTAGTTCGACGTAAAATTCTAAAATGATAATAAAAAATACCTTTATGACATTTCAATAATGCATTAAGTATTGCCGCTAATAAAATGTTAAATGTGTCTCAAAGCTCAATATATTATGCAGAAAGTAATCAATTAACGGATATTGTGTTTGAATTAGATATGACACGTTTTAAAGTATTATGCAGATAATGTTTCATATGCATTAATTGTCAAATAATGTTTTCCTTTGATCTTCCAGGTGTGGTTTAAAAACAGAAGAGCAAAATGGCGAAAACAAAAGCGTGAAGAGGAAGCAGCAAAACAAAAGCCAACAAAAACCGAAACAAAAACACAAAAATGTGAAACAGTAGTGAATGATGCAAGTCATTCTAACGAAGAAGAGGCTACAGAAGATATGACAATTTCAGTTGACGACGAAGAGAGTAGTGTTACAGATAGCCGATTATGTTCCAGTTCTGACGAAGAATGTGTGAATACTTCAATCCCTACAATAGACAATGATCTTACAACAGGAATAGATTTAAATCAACATAATGAAAACCTTCCGTTGTATTCTGTTTACGAAAGAACTGATGAAAGTAGTATGCAGGATAAAACAGATATTAAAGATGTCAAAACAATGTGTAATTCATGATTCGACTTAAGCATGGAAGGAATAATCCAACCAGTACGTCATTGCAAGTTGGACAGCTTGGCATATAAACGTTCTAGTCTCATGGATATTTTACTCATGTTATGCCACAATAATTTTTTCAATACATAATTTGACAAATATTATTTAGTGCATGTATCAAATGTGGAAATATTGTATTAAAACCTATACGTCTGTAGCATAAAACCTTTAAAACTACTTTTTTTCTTAAACTATCACGGTGATTGTTTCCCCCCAAATCCAAAGAAATACAACTGTACTCCCCCCTGGAGCCCACTTCCTTCTGCTGCGCCCGTCTGTTGGACAGCATATTCATAAAACATATCATATTAAATGTGCTTCCCATTTCTCTTAATTCATATTTAAAAGATACATACATAAAAAACTATATTCCTATAATTTGGTTGAAAATCTAAACTTTAATGCTTTTCAGTATTATCTGCCTTAGGAAAGAATTGCGTCTATGCGCAAATGTTTTGAGAATTTATAAAAGAAAATATATCTTAGATTGATTGAATTCTTTCGTTACTTGTTTTTTACCCTTTCTACGTTTCTGGGTTACTTAAATTTGTTTTTTGGGAAAAAACTGATCTGTTAAATTACTAGATTTCAGACATATGAAAGGTTCATAAATTTCTAATAACACAAAAATATGCTCTGTCACAGAATTATTTATATGTTTAAAATAAACACAGATACCAGAATTCCTTAGCGTAAATTCTTTGATACCAATTCTTTTGCACAAGATGTTCATATTCCGTCGATCTACGACTCATCAGTTGTGCGCAAGGCCTAAAATGTGAAAACCAAAACAACCATCCAAAAGGTTGAAGGCAAAACCATCTAAGGACAGAGCTATACTCGATGGATATAGTCTTTAGTTTTCATTCATTAAAATATCAAGCCAGAAACTTTAGAAAAATTGACTTTTCTCATAATTTCCTCAAACGATAATACTTTTCTCTTACATTATATTGTAGTCCTTAATAAACCCTTCTTTCATAGTACATCCATATGTCGTACAATAACTGAAGCTAGAGTAGACTCAGTCTTTCATTTTAAAAGCTATCCTTTAGTTTCTGGACTATGCTTAAGAATCTGAATTTTGACAGTTTTTGTATTCGATTATTTATTTTAGAGTTATAGTAATTTTATATTTAAATAAAATATAAAAAACATTTTTATGCTGGACAATCTAGTCGACAATATATAGGTTTGTCAACAGACGGTCGGAAATCCAATTGGGATAAACGCTCTGGCCGATCTTTTCTTATATTTGTCACTCTCTATAGAGGAGAAAATAGAACTTAGTCTAGACCTTTACTTTCCGTATCCGCTATGTAGAGCATGAAATGGAACAGTCTCTTAATAATCCTAGCTTTAAGGATTGCCTGCATCATATATACCCAAATGAATCTAAAATTAGTCAACTTTTGCTTGATACCTCCACATACGAGAAAGTCTCTTTATGACAGACGTGATGCTTTTAACCTTCGAATTGTCATTGAACTTAGAAGTATCATACCAATGTCTCCAGCTGTGTACATTTCAGTTGATTCGTTGCTGTTGTGCCTGTTGTTTCTCAGCAGAGGGAACTGTCATATAAACTTCTAACAATAGCTTTGTTAATTGCATCACTCCAAAATTCCTAAGCATCACGAATTTTCATCTCACACTTGCGACTAGATATCTAACTGAAATTGACGCTCATTCGATTTAACTCTCTTGCAACGTCACGAATGCCGTTAACGGAGCACATGATGTCACTTGCGTTTATAATGGCTAGCACTTTAGTTTTTGTGCTGTTTTGTTTTAGTATGTTTATTTTGCTATGTGTTTTCTTTTTCTTTGGTTACATCTTTGTAGCATATGTTTACTGTGTTACTGTTCTCAATTTCACCTTGTCGTTGAATTTTGGTATTATAAACCTTCCTTACTATTTTACTGCTTCAGTATTGCCGGCATTTAACCATTCCCTCAAACAGATTACTTTCTCTATTCAACAGTCTGAATATGTGGACTCACATAGTGGTTGTCGGAAATTTAGGGAACAACAGTGTTATATTTGATGTGGTTCCTACGTAAAACGTAGATTTTACAAATCGAGTTTCGATTTTCACATATTCAGATTGTTGAACAAAGAAAGTGATCGGTTTGACGGAGTGGTTAAATGCCCGCAAAAGAATCATGAAGCAGTAAAATAGTAAGGAAGGTTTATAAGCATGGCGAACATGCTTGGTTACAGGTAGAACATAAATTTTACTCAGCCTCTTAGCCAATCAAATTGCGTGTTACAATTCTCATTGCATTAGAATGAAGATTTACCAGTTTCGTGTCATGTTTCTCGGAATGGTAAATTGGTTCTTTGATACCAGATTTGATGCACAAGATTTGTATATTTCGTTGATTTACCACTCGTCAATTGTGTTCTGAAAGGCCTAAAATGTTGACAAATAAAAACAATAATCCAGAATCTTCAAGAGTAAATTCAAAACGCCAGAACGTCCAAAAAGGTAAAGCCCAAACCATCTAAGGACAGAGCTGTACACGAGGGAGATACTCCTTAGTTTTAAACAATATTTAACATTTTTGTAACTTTAAATATAAAGTATCAGTTGTGGGTTAGTATCGAAATAATAGCAACTGAGGTACGTGGGGATACCTTCGGGGACTTTGGGTCCACCAGTGGTGGTATCGACTCAGTGGTTTAAAATAACTTCTTTCATACCAATTATGATGCACAAGTTGTGCACATTTCGTCGTTTTACGATGATACTCTTCTGTAAGATTTATGGGAAATCGGTTAAAACTTACCATCAAAGCTCGAAGGTTTCTTTCAAGAAAAGTGAAATCTTTTTAGGCAAATTGCTTTTAAACAATCTTGGAAAAATCCAGCACTGAAAACAAATCAAAGAAAATAAGCAAAATTAACTTAAGAGTAATTTGTTTAAGTTTTCACTGATATTGCAGGACCTCTCCTCCTCCTTGTGATCTAGTTTTTATATTTTTTTTAACAGACAAAAAAAAAAACATTTACAACCAAGCCAATTACTCAAACTAAACCAGAGATTTACAGATACAAGTAAAAATTTCAAGAATTTTACTGAATTATTTCTTGATAGGATATATGATTAAAATTGTGATTAGGTTTAAAGTAGAATTAAAAGCTTCAAAAACATGCCTATACGACTTGAATGTATAACTGCAAATCATGGCCGAAAGAATCATTTGAAATGATAGATCATGTATTAAATGGATGGTTGGATTATTGTTTGAGAGAAAATCTTTCACCATTCTTCTTTTTAAATCAGGGAACCATCATAACTTAAATAATTATAGAGGGATTTCCCTTCAAAATTGTATTGTTAAACTATTTAGTTCATTATTAATCAAGAGACTTAATACTTTGTATGAAAACATATCTGCACACCAACAATTAGAATTTAGAACTAATCACAGAACATCAGATAGTACCTTTATATTAAAAACCTTAATAACTAAATATGTTAACAAAAACAAGAATAAAATTTATGCTTGTTTTATGGACCTGAAAAGGGCCTTCGACTCCATATGGCACAATGGTTTAATGTACAAGTTAATGAAAAATGGCATTGGCATTTAATTGTTTCAAGTGATCAGAAATATGTATAGTGATAACAAGTCAACTATCAAGATCAAAAATGGGTATTCAGATTTTTTTACTCTAGAGAGAGGAGTCAAACAAGAGAACGGATTAAACCCCCACATTATTTAATTATTTTATTAATGACCTTTATAACATTTTTGATAGCTCATGCGACCCACTTGTTCTAGAAAAATCAAACATTTCATGTCTGAGTTTTGCTGATGATCTTGTTATATTGTCTAAATCGTATTGGGGGGGGGGGGGGGGGGGGGGGGCTTCAGGAAGCCTTAAACAAATTAGATAAATATTGTCATAATTGGCAGTTAACAGTAAATGTTTGTTTGTTTAGTTGGGGTTTTACGCCGTTTTCAGCACATTTGGGTATTTCGCGGCGGCCATTTTTTATTTGTGGAGGAGGCCCCGTTTATTGCGTTACTGAGTTGATAAATCTATTACTATTCTCGGTTCACCGAGGTTTTAACCAGCTCGATTGCCAGTGTATTGATGTAAAATTTATTATTTTTATTAAAACTAAATTTTCGCAGTACAAATGTCTGTTCTGGAATTTTTTATTATTATTTTTTTTTTATTAAAACTAAATTTCCCCAGTAAAAAGTTCTGTTCGTGGATTTTTATTTTTTTTTTTTTTATTAAAACTAAATTTCCCCAGTTCAAAGTTCTGTTCTTGGATTTTTTCTTGGAATGAACCCTTAGTATTTCTATTATTTTTGAATTTTGCTAAATACTGGTAATTTCTGTAACAAATCAATGAATAATCATGTCAGACAAGTCTGACAACTGGGTTGGCGAATACCCTCGGGGACCTAGGGTCCACCCGCAGAGGCATCATCCCAGGAGTTTCAAAATAACAATCCAAAGATACTAACATTAGATATAGTAAATTTGATCTTCACCTGAAATAAAAAGATCCCCAAGAAAGAAATTTAAAAATTAAAATTTTGCTCGCTCACTCCCATTTTGCCATAAAAAAAATCCAAAAGAACGAAAAATCAATTTGGTGTGACCTTATTGCAAAATGAAGCGGCATAAAATTTTTATCTTAAAATTTACACAGCCTGAAAATTGAAAAGAGATTAAAAATCAATTTGTTGTGGCCTAAAGGTTGTTTATATATATGGCCGAGTCGTCATGACTACTAATGATCACTAGCCTGTCAACTTTGGGGTTGTGAGTTCGAATCTCAACTGTGGCGAGGTGTGTTCGACTCCGATCTAAATTGACAAGGATTGCCAATTTTCCTACCGAAGGTCGGTGGTTATCTCCGGGTACTCTGGATTCCTCCACCAATAAAACTGGCCGACGCGAAATAGCCAAATGTGCTGAAAACGGAGTTAAACCCCAACTAAACAAATAAACGACAATAAACATTCTGTTCTAAAAAGAAAAAAAAAAAACAATTAAAAACTATGGAGAGCACACTGTCCAGCTCAACAGATTGGAAAGAGAATTTTAAATTTTTAAATTGCTGGTAATTATATGTCGAAGAAGGCATAATAGATCAAAGAGGCTAGTCACACAAAAAATCTAAGAAAGCAGTTTTTGAAGATATGAAGGTATCATGCCAAATTCAATTTAGCAGTACGACATTGTGAACCATCTGTTGTTATATCATGCGTCATCCGTCATGCATTTGGAAAATATTTTAAAACCGGGTAAAAATATTTTCTCATATTCCTGGTGCGTTTAATCGATGGAATAACAAGAGGCTGTCGAATGACAGCAAACCGGATTTTCCTGCATGGAAATGATGTTTGCAAATCTGGATTCCCAAACAGGATGAAGTAAAGAAATATAAATGAATTTTTGTAGGGTTTTGTGGGGTTCAGAAATGGAAAGGCAAAAATCAATCTTGACCTCCCATTTATAGTAAGCGACAAATATTGGAATTTTTGAGAGTATATAAGTACACACACATTTGTTAAGCAGGGGTTGGTAGGCAGAAATCGTGAAGTCAATAATGAAAGAAATACGCCAATGTGAACGGAGAAAGTGGAAATCGTCAATATCGAACTTGACCTCCATTTCGTCATCAGTAACAACATATTAAAATTTGAAAAGCTTTGGTTGAACAGTTCATAAGTTATCACACGGACACCACTGGAAAAGCCATTTTTCAATCTTTCAAGAACCATAACTCCTGAACGGTGAAAGTGAAAATCGTCAATATCGAACTGACCTCCATTTTGTCATCAGTAACAACATATTAAAATTTGAAAAGCTTTGGTTGAACAGTTCATAAGTTATCACACGGACACCACTGGAAAAGCCATTTTTCAATCTTTCAAGAACCATAACTCCTGAACAGTGAAAGTGAAAAACATCAATATCGAACTTGACCTCCATTTTGTCATCAGTAACAACATATTAAAATTTGAAAAGCTTTGGTTGAACAGTTCATCAGTTATCACACGGACACCACTGGAAAAGCCATTTTTCAATCTTTCAAGAACCATAACTCCTGAACGGTGAAAGTGAAAATCGTCAATATCGAACTTGACCTCCATTTCGTCATCAGTAACAACATATTAAAATTTGAAAAGCTTTTGTTGAACAGTTCATAAGTTATAACACGGACACCACTGGAAAAGCCATTTTTCAATCTTTCAAGAACCATAACTCCTGAACAGTGAAAGCGAAAAACATCAATATCGAACTTGACCTCCATTTTGTCATCAGTAACAACATATTAAAATTTGAAAAGCTTTGGTTGAACAGTTCATCAGTTATCACACGGACACCACTGGAAAAGCCATTTTTAAATCTTTCAAGAACCATAACTCCTGAACGGTGAAAGTGAAAATCGTCAATATCGAACTGGACCTCTATTTTGTCATCAGTAACAACATATTAAAATTTAAAAAGCTTTGGTTGAACAGTTCATAAGTTATCACACGGACACCACTGGAAAAGCCATTTTTCAATCTTTCAAGAACCATAACTCTTGAACAGTGAAAGTGAAAAACATCAATATCGAACTTGACCTCCATTTTGTCATCAGTAACAACATATTAAAATTTGAAAGGCTTTGGTTGAACAGTTCATAAGTTATTGCACGGACACTGTTTGGCAGCCACCCGCACGCCCGTCCGCCCGCCCGGCCGCCCGCCGTACATCACCAAATTAATAACCGATATTTTCCTATGAAAATACATAATATTTTTAACCACTTCCGGGTGATTAAATTTATACGTGGGAATTCCAGCCGTTTTTTATACAGTTATTAGAACGATAAACTACAGAAGTCCCGAAATGACGTCTATGTAAACAAACTACAAAGCAACGACATTTTCTTGAGGTTTTTATCGAAAATCATACGAGAAACAGATTCTCCTTCAATTTACTCGTGAGTTATGGAATTTCTTCACTCTCAATCGTTAAATTTTAAATTTTAACACGCTCGCAAAAGCTCGAGTGTTGAAAATCGAAAATTTAACTATCTCGGGTGGAGAAATTCCATAACCCGTTCGTACCTGAAAGAGAATCTATATTTAAAACACTCGAAATTGAGGAGGTTCGTTGATGACACCGACATTATGTAAGGATAAAGCAAATTCACCGTGAAAACTTATTAGTTAAATACGTTATCCCTCAAAACCCTATTCCTAGTTGTTGTGTAAGAAAGACATACAAATATTTGGCATTTCTATTCTTGAATGTAGTCTCTTTGGGGATATATTTGATAAAAAAATGAGATTAGTGAGTGAAAAAACATCATTATATATCTAAAAGTTAAATCAACGTGTTTTTTCTTCTTAATCCATCATGCATGCATTGAGATTAATTCGAATACATCCCTTGCTGCCGATCAATCAGAATGTGAACAAATTCTTTCAAAAATGAAAATTATTAGTAGAAAAGATGTTGGTATGGACAGATAAACAGCTGACTAGAAATAGTACTTGTAACAATGAACTGAACGTGAAATCTCTAGGTTGCTTACATCATGCCCAATTACGATTCAAACTATGAACACTTCCAACGAAAGACAAGATAAATGACTAGTTGCGTTCACAAGATATTTAGACAACAGATATATGAAAATGGCTATTACTCTTGCAAAAATCAATCCACTGTGAAATCGGTGCAATTTGCGCATGTTCAGGTCATGCTGCCCAACCATGGTACATGAACATGGCTATAACTCTTGCAAAAAATTGATACCAAATTTGCACAATTGCTTTATTATTTTTGAACCTGCAATATTAAATCATCATTTTTGAAAGGGCTTAATATTCCAGTTAACCCTTTAAAACAAACATTTAATAGATACTTAAGTAACAAGTTAACACAACTTAACAATAAATTTTTAAACAAAATGATGTTGACTTGTTTTGGTCGTTTTATTTCAAATAAAATTATAGCGAGAGCTATAGGAGCATATGGTTAATTCAGAAAAGTCTTTGTTTAATGGTCATAGACTTACTGTTAGTGGGATATTCAAATATTTTTATTTTTGGATATAGATACAAACATTCCCTATAGGTCACAGGTCATACACGTTACTGTTATTCTAATATGGTTATTTTTGGAAATACCCAGTCCGTAAAAACTGTATAGCATGCTATACATGTTTTTCTAGTTTTTCACGTGTCATGTGCTAATCCAATAGAAAAACAGGATTTATGTAGAAAAATAATTAAAAAAAAACCAATAGGTTTCTGAAAAACAGACCTAAACGCAAAAACTTAACACAGTCAGTCAAGCATGAAATGTAGGGCATAACTACCCAATTGGTGGAGAAATACATTATAGTGATCAAGTATCATTGATATAAAAATGGATTCCTATGATAGGACTACTGCTGCACAGGAAACAGGACCAAGTAGCTCACTTTTTAAAAGTCGAATAAATCGTTCCAAGATAATATACACTAATTTTGATGCACCTTTAACAAAAAATTGTCTAACGCGCAAATCCCACGGTCGAAAATTCGAAACAAAAACCGAAAACGTTGCCGAGAGATTTAAGAGTATAAATGCCCCAAAAACCCAAAACCAACCACCTAAAAGCTGAGCTATATGCAAAGGAGATACTCCTAAGTTGTCAAAATTGGCCGAGGTAGGTGAATTCAAGCTGTGTTCACTTTTTGCATTGTTTCAGCATTATTGTCTCAAATAGATTCTCACGATATCAGCTTTTCATCTTGTTCAAGTTAACATTAAATCTTGTCATCAGAGTAGATCTTAATACATCTTCAAAATACCTTCATCGTATTCTTAATCAGAATAAAAGGACTGGAAACAAAGTTACAGCAAGAAAATATTACTCACTTGAAGTTCATAAATTATTACATGTTATCTGGGTAAATCTGGATTTGCTTGGAAAGTTAAATCTTATCGCACTTCCAGAAGGATGTAATTTTAATTTTTAACTACAATGCACTTTCAAAGCAGATATATATAATTTCATTAATACAAAATACTTAATTTAATCAAATGTTAGAAATGTAAATTTATTTAACAGAAAGATACAGGATACATAGTCGGTGATTCCTAGAAAAGATAGTTAATTTTTAAGCACAATATACTTTTATCATTTTTAAGTTATCCGGACCGTAAATTATGTCTTTTATACAAAAAAAAAATAACTTGAACCAAAAGTTGAAAACATGAATAGGTCAGAAATTACTTTTCCAAGTTGAAACACTTTGTAGTTTGTATGCAACGTCTACAAAAATATATCATAGATCATTGACAAACTTCAAAGGAGTAGGGCCGCCTTTCCCTGTATGTTTCACTCATAACCATTGCCTTTTTAATCTTAATTATTCGACTACCTTTTATTGTAAAAGACAGTATGCTAACAAACAGAAATATTATGCTTAATCATTAATAAGTTTTCTATCCGCAAAGGTGGTATGTAGAGGCGATATCAGTCAATTGCTACATAAAACTTACAACAAAAATATTTTGGTTCGGAGTGTCCTTCACGTTGAAAAACTGTCTTAAGGACATTAATTTAGCAAATTTGTGTTAATACGCTCTCCCAAAGCGATATTCAGCTACGTAGAACAATATTTAGTAACTTATTTATTAGTTATTATTAGCCCTGAGATTTTGAAAGGCTTGAGACGTCATTTTGAAAATGGCCCTATACAAGGGAAAATGGTCCTACTTCTTTGCCAAGGTCATTAGGAATATACAGGATATTTGGAATAATCAAGTCGTCAAATCAATTATCGTCCTTATATGTATACCTTAAAAAAATCAAAATACAGAACAGTTCGAATTTCTTTTAGGCGTAGGGAAAGTTTGAATGATTGTTTTGTGGTGTGTTTAACTTGATTACTAAATATTTTAAGATACCAATTTGACGCAAAATTTCAAAGTATCAATTTCATGCTATTTTTTAATTGTAGATAACAGCATCGTATAGACAATTCACATGAAGGTTACAAGTTGGAACCCATCAGGGGCAGGGTTTTGTATCCACGTTCGTTCCTATAAACCACTGACATCACACATTCATATTTTGCGGTTCAGAAGTGAACAATTTTCATTGGTTCTTCTCAAGGTCAAAAGAGAATCCATTTTGTGTCGTATGTACAATTTTCTAGTTCACACACAAGGCGGCGATATTTTCAATCCGCAAAATATGAATGTGTGATGTCGGGGGTTTGTAGGAAAGAACGTGGATACAAAACCCTGACTTGGGAGGATGGTTGGAACCCAACTTTGGCCATTTTCAAGTCACTCAATATTGTGATTCAGTTCAATTCGATACTGTCGTGAAAGCTAAATACTATGTTGTGTTCCTGTCCTTTTTTTCAATTTTTGCTACATATTATAATTTCCCTTTCTTTGTTTTTTTTTTTAATTTACTTTTGCTATACTTTGTAAAAAGTTTTGGCTTACTATATTTTAGTTAAGTTTCGTTTTACATTTTAGGTTATTTTTTTTACTTTTAATACCTTAGGCCTCCAGCACAACAGTTATAGACATGTGCATATTGCGATAAATAATAAGTAGAATAGAACGTTTACTTTTTGGTAAAAAGTCTATAAATTATATATTCAAAACCTGTCTTTTGTCGGTTTTAAGGTACAATGCAAGAAGGATAACTCCGAATTTGTAAATGACCGCATCATCAAATTTCGCAAAAACAACCACATATCTATCTCTCGAAATACTTATTTTTTCCTTTCAAATATGAGGTATTTCCCTGATAAGTTTCCTTAATACCGCTACAGTCGTACAAAGCATTCCCTGAAGGCAGTCATGGTAAATCAAAAGTACACTGATGCTTTAAAAGACGATATAGGACATTGATGCTTTTAAAGACGATATAGGATCGTCATGAATGATAAAGAAAACTAGAGAGTTTGTGTATGTAAGACAATGATGCCCTGTCATCCTGAACATGAAATTCCCATTATTAATGACGATAAATCATTTTAGAAATATATTTCAGATTATATTAGTTGGTATCCCATGAAAAATAATGAATGCACAGATACTGAGGTATAAATTAAAAGGAGACACTGAAGCATAAAATGCAGGTTATGGTGACTCAAATGTTGCTAAGTTGTGTTGTACTTTATAAGATGACTGTAGTTGTGAAATATGAATGGATAACAAGAAAGGTCAACAATGACATACCAATCAATCAACGTCACCGTACACAGACAGATCCACGGACAAAAATAACACAAGAGCACAAAACACAAACATAAACTTAACACAGTGAGGGGTTGAACCGGTTTTATGGGTACTCCCCCCCCCCCCCCCCCCCAACCCTTATCTATCCTGACACTCTGGTGTATAAAACTGTAAAACTAGCCAAGATTCTAATAGCTGCAGGCCGGATACTGTCGCTCTAATAAACGAAAAAGTCAGAAAAAACACTCCCATAAAGGGTTTGATGCTATATCTCGTTATAGAGTTCAATGGAAATCGGCAGTTTTCGTGAGAGGCCAGTATATATTTAAAGTATTCAAGGCATGGGAAGAAAGAGCAACTTTTACACAATTTCACAAAATGTCATATTTGTAGCCCTTGCTGCGAAAAGATCTAGAGTAACTTACATGTTTCTGTGGGTTGTTGGCGACACTTTGCATGGATTATATAAATATACTACCGCAAGTTGATTCAATGTTACACCTAAATGGAAACATTTAACCAGTCACATAAATGTAAGTCATAATGACTCAAACTTGTTTAGTTTTTTTTTGTAATATATAAATATAAATTGATTGTAGCTGTAAAATATCATTAAAAATACACCCGAATGCAAAAATTTAACCAAAGTCACTCAAACATAAAATGTAGGTCGTAGTGACTTAAATTGGTATTTTTTTTTGTTGCACTCTATCAGATGACTGAATATGTATAATATCATTGATATATCTCAATAGGTTTCTGAGAAATGGAACTAAACGCAAAAACTTAACCGAGTCACTCGTGTATGAAATGTAGGTCATAATGATCCAACTGTTTGAGAATTGCATTTAATAAGTGTTCACAGACTTTAGTTTCTTGCATGTATTAATTAGAACTTCCTATTATCGCCAACATTGAAAGGTCTATAAAATTACAAACATAATTGCTTGATTCCTGTATCGATGTTTCATTTGCATTTACGTGTACATTATTGTCCCTTTTAATAGTTAATTAAAAATGGGTATGCAAAAGTATATAGCCCCCCCCCCCCCCCCCTCCAAAAAAAAAACAAAAATCAAATATACCCAGAAACGTTTTCCACAATCAGATTGACGTTACATAAATATCTCGGGTACAACACAGGTGTCGCCAACTTCTTTTTCATAATCACAACACTCCTAGGACACCATATGATATTCGTTCCAGAAGACTTGTTGAATTTGAAGAGTGTAACACTTTATTGGTGTTGATATCCAGACAAACAACCTATTTAACCATTGCGAAATCATATTGGATGAAAAGCTAACTACGTAAAACGTACGTTTAATGAGTGAATGCTTTCCCCAATACACCGTGTGCAACAGATATCAAAGATCTATAAAATTAAATTATATCCTTTTGAGACATAAATTACCTAAGACCAATGCAAATGGTTGCATGCATGGTCTATTCGATTCCTTGTTGTCACGTAATTTGGCTTATCTCCGACTAATTTTATCGTCAATTCAGTTTATCTGCTAGATCCGTTGCATGCATTGTAAAGTCACTTCGATATTTAACAAGCAGTAATGAGATTGCTGTTCCTGCAAAAAGTAACGGAACTTGCTTTGATTTGCAGAGTTCGGAATTTGTATATTGAAATTTTATGGCCTATTAATAGCGGTTGATAATGGCAGTACCAAAGCTTCTAAATATTTCTTAGTACTATCCAATTAGTCATTTTATGCATATGAGTATATTTAGATTTAATATATTGATATTTTTTGTTTAAGCTAAGTATCATTGTGATTAAACAAAGACAAAAGAATATAAGGCAGAATTCTTAATTAAGTAATTATTGCGTGTTTTTCGACAAATTGGCATGTTTTGTAAAGATACTACATATTTAGAGTGTTTGGAAGCCTTATCAGATCTCTGAACAGTATGGTTTTAACTGAACAAACGCCAGAATTAACCTCTTGATAATTAATTAAAATCTTATTTTCTTATCTATTTGTCCAAATTGAATATGAAACCTACGATATTAACAAATGCCAGACTTTACACGATATCGCTCAATAAATACAGTCCACCCGGGTTATTCATTGATTCCTTTTCTAACTTTGTACATCGCAGACAAGTGATGGTTAAATTGCACAAAGGGAATTATAATGTTCGATAATAATAAACTTCTACTATTCCTAATGTAGAATCTAAATTCCGGTCAGTCTCAATTTTTTTTATTTCTTTATAGATATTAGAGGACCAATATTTATGTCGGTATAATTCACCATGCAAAATCCATTTTGAATCATGTCAAGCTTTAGTATATTTGACCAAGTGTTATTAGGCTATCTATAAGGACAGAACGGAACAAAATATACAAATATAGTTTTAGTACTAGTGAGTATGTTGGTCTTAAGCCTGGACAAATGGTAAAAATTACTCAGGTTTTGCCCGATTTGGCTCAGTAGTTTCTGGAGGAATTTCATTTAAGAAGTATTTGAATCAATTTTCTAATTTTATGCTTGGGGGTAACTTTCTATTCTAAGTAAAAATGACATATTGGATTACGCATAAAACGTACTTTGATTAATTTTCGTGGTTCAAAGTTTTTTTTTCAGTTTTTCTTGTAATACCAGGTTATGAAATTTGCATTTCGTTGAATTATTAAATTACTAAATTCATCACCCGTTCAGTTTTCCAACAAAAGTAATAATATATATAATAATAAAATCATCCTTGAAACATATCGATATCCTGATGACATCAGGTACGCAAGAGCGAATTAAGAAAGATTTGTATTCGTTTGCTAATAATGGATGACAATAAACCCGTACTTTTACTGCCCACCAACATATGGTATAATCATATTATGTCATATCATTATCTGATCACATCATATCATGATTAACAACTTCATATCATACAAGTTGTCATCTTAAGCAGCTATATGACTAGTAGTTCTATATAAATCCGTTGATGATGACATCTCTTTGGCTAGTCGCTGATAATTTCTCCACTCATGATACAACTTTCCGGTACATTATATAAAAAACATGTACAACGGACAACAGCTGATTTCAGGAGTGAAAGAATAAATACAGCCTTGTCGACAAGCTTTAATTCATTCTGAAAAAGACAAGAATAAATAGATCACTGCAATGTGTTAAAAATCTGAAGTCCATCGACTTATAAACTCTTGATACTACTTTTTCACTACGATTAACTACAAAATAAATGAACAAGTAACTGCCAAAATCCTAACAAAATATACATAATTATATATACTAACTGCTGTTCTTCTTCAGGAATACACGATAGATGATACTAGTAGATAACCTTGTATTCAACACGATAGATGATAGATAAACTTGTATTCAGACTATCGTCTCCCTAACGTATATTGGAAAATTTTCAAATATTTCAACTATACTTTCAATTACTTCATAACAATTTTGATTATATCCAAACTTGTCTGTGAATTATTTCTTACTTTCAATGCATATTTGAACCTGTTAAAGTAGTAGAAAATATCTTCGTACCAAAATCTCAGCTTTAAGCTACTTTTGTATTGACAATATTACCTACTTTTAGATTGCCTTCCAAAAAACGCGTTTTTTAATACAAAGTTGACTTTAAACATTTAAAAGGACAATTCCTATAGAGAGTGGTGCCAAAAAGCTCAATGGTTTCAAACATGAATTTCAATGAATTTCCCCAAAGGACCTAAAATTAGATCAGCCCAGTTGAGATGCATGACCACTACTGCTGCCAATTGTGGTTTCAGAAAACAAAATGCCCTGGTAAAATTTATTATGATATATATTAAACTTTATTCCGCTCTGACCTCCATCTTGGTTGGCGGTCCAGGTCACTGGATATAATTCTGAAAGAGAACATCTAAGGATCGTTGCTGTCATGGTCGATTCCAACTGTGTCAGTGGTTTCTTTCGACTGAATTTTCCATTAAGGTACTATGTTAATGTACATTTTTACTTCGGTAGCCATAGTGGTAGGAAGTCATCTTGGTTGGTGGTGATGGTTGAGTGATTTAAAACAGAAATATCTTTAAGATAATATCCCACGGGGTTCTATCTTGGTTAACTGTCGGAATCTACCCAGGGACCCTGACTGCCAAGTTTGGTTTCAACTGGCTTAATGGTTTCAGCCAAGATCTTAAGTATACTTTCCCACATGGCCGTTTGATAAAACTAAATTCGGCTGTATCGCTCACCTGGAGTTTACATGTCCACCATGAGCATGACTAATAAATCTAAGTGTAGCAGTCACCTTGGCTGGCTGTCCCATAGGGTCCGACTAAATTCTGCTGTGGCGGCCATATTGATTAACAGTCCGGGTCATCACTGACCTTTGTACAGGCGAGCTAAAAAAACTATTATTCATGAATTTAACTTAGTCCAACGGCCTTAATTAGTTCAAAAGTATATCAACTGGAGCGAAACCCCGAGATAATCTAACAATTTATTTCCGAGATATAAGTAAAAATTTGTTAGTTTCAGGGATAGCCAAAAAGATAAAATTTTGCCTATTTTACCCCAATGTTCTATAAACATGTTGGATGATGGCTGCATGGCACCATCTGACGACATTTTGAAAATAAGGATGATTGTGGTAGAATTTTGTTCTAATTGGCCCTGTGGTTTCAGTCGACGGTGTCAAACGATGACTAACATTGGTCCTTCGAGCCAGATAAACTTAAAACGTGGTTCCCATGAGCTTATATCGACCACTTGGATATCCTTTGCACAGATAATCCAGAACAAATGTTTGTCTTGTTAGCTATTTGTTGGTAGATAGTATTAACTAATAAATTTTTGAAAGTTATGTTATTGGCGATCTGGGTCTTCAGCTACAATTATGAGAGAGGACATTGCTGGTTTCAATAAAGACCAGAAATCTGATTACCAAGTTAGCCTCGACCTTCCCCCCCCCCCCCACTAATTTTGGTGTGTGGCCGTGTATCTCCCCGTGATGCACCCTTAAAGCAATATGACTGTAGGTCGCTTGGTATCGGAGAACTGAACTCGGACGTAAAACTTAACCTTATAAGCCAATGGAGCACAATAAGTAAGAGAGACAGTGACCTAATTTTGGTGGGAGGCTGTGTTACTCCCGAGATGCACCCTGACACCAAGTAATATGATTGTAGGTTCGGAGAACTAAACTCGGACGTACAACTTAACCTAAGTAAATGAAGCGCAATAAGTAGGTGAGATGGTCTAATTTTGGTGGAAGGCTGTGTTACTCCCCGATGATGCATCCTCACACCAAGTAATATGATTGTAGATCATTTGGTATCGGAGAATTGAATTCGGACGTAAAACCTAACCTAAGTCAATGAAGCGCAATAAGTAGGTCAGGGTGACCTAATTTTTGGTGGGAGGCTGTGTTACTCCCCGAGATGCACCCTAACACCAAGTAGTATGGTTGTATGCCCTTTGGTAACAGAGAACTGAAGTCGGACGTAATATTTAACCTAACTTGATGAAGCACGATAAGTAGGTCAGAGTGACCCAATTTTGTTGGAAGGCTGTGTTGCTTGACACCAAATAATATGACTGTAGGTACCTTGGTATCGGAGAACTGAACTCGGACGTAAAACTCAACTTAAGTCAATAAAGCGTGATAAGTAGGTCGGAATGACGTAATTTTGGATGGGAGGCTGAGGTTTTCCCCGAGATGCATCCTCACACCAAGTAATATGATTGTAGGTCACTTTGAATGTTAAAACTGATTTTTGACATAAAACTTAAAAAGCCAGTCAACCGTGTAATATGGGTCATGTGACCTTCATCTTATGTCACATGGTCAGTCTCTTCAACGTGCACCTGCACACACAAATACATGACCCTATGTCAACTAGTAACTGAGAACTGGCTGTGGACGCCGGGGTACTCCATTAGTCCCCCTCAACTTTGTTAAGGCGAACTAAAAATCTGTAAGTGAATTTTCCACGAGTCCAATGTTAAACTGGGTTCGGCCGAGGCTTTCATCTTTGTTTACTGATTCAGTTCACCAGATATAATTCTGAAAGAGGATAATTACTACCAAGTTTGGTCCTAAATGTCTTTGTTAGTCAGAAAATAAGGTAATTAAGTGAAATTTCTTATGGAGTCCCATGTTAAACCCAATTCGGCTAATTTTCCTATAGGGTCATACGTTAATCTAAATTGGTCTGCAGTTGTCAACCTGATTGGTGGTCAAGGTTATAGGATACATTTCTGAAGGGTCACCTGAGGAAATGTGCCACCAAGTTTCAGATTAGACCTAAGTCAAATTTTCCATTTTGTCTGTTATGCTTGTGTCTATCAGGGTCATCAGATAAAATTCTGAAAGCGAATCACCCTTGTACTATTGCTGCAAATTTTGGTTAAAATTACTTTATTTGAGATAAGATCTTAATGTAAATTTTCCAAAAGGGTCTTCTATTACATTGAATTCTGCTGTTGCGGCCGGTTTCTTCGGATAAAATTCTAAAAGAGGACCTAAGGAAAAGGGCCGTTCTCGCACCCGCCAAGTCGAGATGGATTAGCACACGTTTATATAACTTTTCCCAGTCCAATATAAATAAGTGAAAACTAAATAGTATAACCTCGGGACATTTATAAAAGTTTACGGCCCGACGGCATGCCAAGTTATGTTCATAACTCATATGGACCTTTGGACTACGTGAGCAAAAAAGAAGCTAAACGTAAACGATATAAAAACAAATGATACTAACCCGTTATTTGATGTCGCACTGTTGACGAATACATACTCCTTTCGATTTCGTATTTATGTACCGATATAAGCTTAGGTCTGAATGTTCTTTAATGGGGAACTGCAAATGAGGACAACCCTCTTAGAAAGCAAGTAAATCTTATCTAATTAAAGTCTTAACAATGGACTAACTTGAATTACAATACAATTGAACAGGTTAACACAATGAAAAGGTACTGATGGAATATATAAGATTTTCGGTAGTGTGAAAATTTGTTAACACAAAATATGTTCCTTGAAATACAAGTATGTTCGTTCCATTCATAAAATGTAACATGGATGTTCCGGTTGATGCTATAATTTTAGACAGAACGTAAAAATTCTTTGTCAGTCCAAGTTTCCCATTGTCACGTTTACTTTTATTTGTTTTGTAAAAGAATGGATTATCAGCTCATTATACAGGGTCTTGGGAACCCTTTCACAGATATCTGGATGGTAATTTCAGTGGAGAAAAATAACCAAAAATCGAAGAGAACAGTTGCCTTTCCATCCTTTCCTACTATATATGTTACATTATACATGTAGTAAAATGCGTAGAAATACATTTTGGTCTATCAGCGTTCCTGTCGCTTTTTGAAGACGTAGAGGCTCCCAGAACCTGTATCGCTCCTCTGAATATCATTTGCGAATTTCAAGAAGAATAAATTGTTTTACTTTTTCCAATTTGGTCGGTAGTCTGGAATACTTTTGTCAAGTTGGGTTCCAATCGGCCCACTGGTTTTGCCATATTAGGTTCCAAATCAGACAAAAATATTTTTTAGGTGAATACTCCTGTAGGGTCCTATTTTAAACTATGTTGGGCTCTGGTGGCCATCTTGTATTGCGGTCAGGGTCATTAGATATATTTCTGAAACAGGACCAATTAGGTTCATTGCTGTTGTTTTTGTTCCAACTGGTTGACTAGTTTCGGACAAGAAGAATTTAAAACGAATTTTCCCATAGTGTCCTATGTTAAACTATCGTCGACTGTGTTTGGCCATCTTGGAGGCCGTCTGGGTCATCAGGTACACTTCTGAACATTGCCTCTAACTTTGGTTCCAAAAGACTAGCTGGTTTCAGATAAGAAGATCCAAGACAATGTCCCATTAATCTAAGTTCGCCTATGGCGGCCATCTTTAATGTGGATGCAGGTCATCAGATACAATACCTAAAAACCATTGCTGAAACTTTTGGTTCAATTGGCTAAGTTGTTTCAGATAAGCACAGATAGCACACAATTTCCCATTGGGTGCTATGTTAAACTAAGTTCGCCTGTGACGGCCATCTAGGATGGCAGTGCAGGTAATCGGACATTTTTCTGAAATGGGACCATCTAAGGACTATTTCTGCAAATTCTGGTTCCAATTGCCTAATTGACAAGAAGTTCTTAATGTGAATTTTCAATAGGATCCTATGTTAAAATAAGTTCTCCTGTGGCAGCGTCTTAGGTGGCTGTCAGATACAATTCCGATAAAGGACCATCTAAGGTCCATTGCTGTCAAATTGCGTTCCAATTGTCTAACTCGTTTCAGATGTAGACAAGAATATTTTTAAGTCAATTTTTCCATAGTCTTCTATATTCGGCTCTGGTGACCATCTTGGATTTCGAACGGGTTCATTGGATATATTTCCCAAAGAAGATAACCTAAGGACCGGTGCTGCCAAGTTTGGTTCCATCTGGCCATGTAGATTCAAAGATTTTTAAAATCCCCATTTTCTATTTTTTTAGTAGCGGCAGCCATGTCGCTTGGAAGTCCGGGATGCCTGACAAAGGTTTGAAAGAGGGCCACCCAAGGACTACTCCACCACAATTTGGTCTCCATTGGTCAAGTAGTTTCAAAGGATAAGATCTTTAAATGATACCATAATACGTCCCGTCTTTAAAGACGGTGTATAAATATATAAAACCTTATTCCCATCCAAAATAATATGCAATCATTCTATTAAGAAATTAAATCAATAAACCCAATGAAAAATGGAAAAAACCTTAGATCACAAGCTTAAAACTTGAATTTTTTTAAATCTGACTTGTATGGACCCCTGTTTTAAAAATTCTTGTGCAATTACATATAGTGTAGGAAAATACTTTGTATAAACAAAATGCATAAATTGCAAATGAAAGTAGTTTAGGTTACAAGCTTAAATTGAACATTTCAAATTTCGCACCCTGTGGGCCTCAATTTTAGAAAATTGAAACTCTAAATCCTTATTGCACATCTGCATATGGGAATTCGAGTCAAAATGCTCCATATAATGTCAAAATGACCCAACCAAAACGCCCCAAGTTTAAAAAAAATACATTCAATTTTCATAATTACCCATATCAAAACTCCCTTAAATTTTTATTACCTTACAACTATCCAAGAAATACGGAGAAATAATTGCAGTTTTAGAGGGATTAGTAGTAGTATGTCGGTTTGGAAGGCGACTTTCCAATTCTGGGAATCAGTGGATGTTCAGTTTATATATTCTTATGTGTTGGCTTGAGGAAAGTTTTGGTTAGAAAAACATGAAAATTCTCAACTGGCTTCGTTAATTTGAACTTTTACTTTCTTTTTTTTGTATTTATTTTGTTGTGTTTGTATTTGTGAAAACATGTGTTTTCTTACTTTCTTATTTTAGATTTTCCTTAGCTTTTATTTATCTTCTTTATTTGCAATTGGATTGTGTCGTTAATGGCATAATGTTTTTAGATGACAAGCTCAAAGACTTCAATCAGAGAGATACTATTCCTCTAATTGTATTATTAAAACAACAATGACAACATTTTATTTTAATGATCTGAAACCATTTTAGAAAAAGACAAGCAAATTTATTATTGTTTTCATTACAACATGCAACATATTACAAAATGTAAAGCGTTTATTTGTTAAAGAAACATAGTTTGATACTGCATATCCAGAAATAGAAATCTACATATATTTATATTAGTTGTAAAAATGTTTTTGGACTCTGGTTATTGTTTTCAATGCTTTATTTTATAAATAAAATGTAGAGGATGGTTAAGGACATTTTCCAAGGACTTTTTTGAAAGTTGGGGGCGTTTTGTCCAGTACATCCCGACGTTTTGTTGAGGACACTCTAAATCTGGAGCTTTTTCGACGGGGGAATTTTGGCAGAAAGTGGGGCGTTTTGACCTGTTTCATGCATATGGTATTTAACAATACTGTATTGAAATAAAATGCATAAATTGAAAAACTAAAGAAATGTTTGTCACAAACTAATATTGAGTTTTTCAAAATTCGACCCCTGTGGCCCCCAATTTTAGAAAATAAAATTCTAAAGCCTTTATGCGTATCTGAATATGGTGTATGACAATACCGTATAGAAATAAAATGCATAAATTGAAAAATGAAAGAGGATTTTAGGGCACAAGCTTAAACTGACAGTTTTTCGAAATTCGTCCCCTGTGGGCCCCAACTTTAGAAAATTAAAATTCAAGAACCTTATTGAACATCTGCATATGGCGCATGACAATACTGTATAGAAATAAAATGCATAAATTGAAAATTTAAAGACGAGTTTAGGTCATAAGTTTGAATTCAAAATTTTCAAATTTAGACCAATGTGGGCCCCTTATTTAGAAAATAAAAATTCTAAAACCTTATTGCGCATCTACGGGTAGTATGCAACCATTCTATATAGAAATTAAATTCCTAAACCCAAAAATGAAGGAGTTGATGTCACAAGAAAGTGTGACGGACAGACGGAGACAATCGCTATATCCCCGAATTTTCTTCGAAAGTGCGAGGACAATTAAATGCCAAACATTAATAGGAGGCATTAGTTAATAAATATTGGATGAAAGTTTCATGGGAACTTGAGGTGTGACGCTGATTAGGAAGACGTAAAACGACGGATAGCGATCCCTATGTTGGTACACTGCTGCAGACGAAAACACAAAGTGATCGGCTATATTATTTACACACAGAACAAGAAACCTATTCACAAATTACATGCTCTAATGGGACATGGGGGTCACTCAACTCTCGATGTATATCCAATTTATTCGTTTGAAAACTTGAAAGAGCCTGTATCGTTCCCAGTTTCAAGACATTCAGCAAAAATATTGCAGAAATATTTTTTAAAAGCTGATTAACAAAGCTTAAGACAGGCATGTTGGTTGTTCAAGGGGGATAAAATTTTCAAGTTTTATACATATCTAGCAATCTAAATGCAATATGATTCAATTCATTTTGACATGTTGATTTAGATCAAACAACATTCTTTCAATTCAACCAAATAAGGAACTAGAATTGCCTTGCTATGGCGACCATTTTGGTTGTCTCGATGACTATCCCAAAGATCCTTTTTTCATCAAATTTCAGTTCATTTAGTCTGATAGTTTCAGGGAAAATACTTCAGAAGTTCGATAAATCGCAAACAACAATTGTCCGTAGCAGCTTTTTCGTACATGCTTCATATCAGTTCCAGTCCATTTGCTAGGTGGTTTTAGAAGAACTAGAGGCTATCAAGGGCCTGTATCGCTCACCTGGATTTTCACTTTTCACCTTGAGCAGGACTAAAAATTCAAGTGTTGCGGTCAATTTGGCTGGTTTTTCTATACGGGTTTATGTTAAACTTAGTTCGGTTGTGGCAACCATCTTGGTTGACAATCCGGGTGATCAGACACAATTCTGAAATAGGACCAATTTCCGATAGGGATCTATGTTAAACTAAGTTCGACTGTAGCTGCCATCTTGGTTCACAGTCCACAAAATCGGACATATTTCTGAAAGAGGACATTCTAAAGACCATTGCTGCCGAGTCAGGTTCCAATTGGTCTAGTGGTTTCAGACAAGATTTTTCAATGAATTTTCCTATAGGACCCTATGTTAAACTAAGTTCAGCTGTGGCAGCCATCTTGACAGTCCGGGTATTCGGACACAATTCACAATGAGGGCCATCTTATAAGGGCCATTGCTACCATTCTAATTGGCTTAGTGTTTCAGAAATAAGATTTTTTAGTGAATTTCCCAGAGGGTCCAATGTAAACTAAGTTCGGCTCTGGCGGCCATCTTGATTCACAGTCTATGAAATCGGACATATTTCTGAAAAAGGACCTCCTAAGGACCACTGCTGCCATGTCTGGTTCCAATTGCTCAAGTGGTTTCAGACAAGAAGATTTTTCAATGAATTTTCCCAGGGCCATATGTTAAACTAAATTCGGTCATGACGCCCATCTTGGTTGACAGTCCGGGTCATCCGACTATTCTGTAAGAGAACCATCTAAGGACCATTGCTACCAAGTCTAGTTCTAATTGGCTTAGTGGTTTCAGACAAAAGGAAATTAGATCTTACTTTGTTGAAAATTTTTGCTGTTTACAGTTTCTCTTTATCTATAATAATACTCAAGATAACACCATAAAACTGCAAAATTTCATTAAAATTAACAATTCAGGGGCAGTAACCCAACAAAGGGTTGACTGATTCGTCTGAAAATTTTAACCAGGTATATCTCGACCCGATGAACATTTTTACCCCCATGTCAGGTTTGCTCTAAATGCTTTAGTTTTTGAGATATAAGACAAAAACTGCAATTTAACCCTATGTTCTATATTTAGCCATGTCGACCATGTTGGTTGGCAGGCGGGGTCATCGGACATATTTTTTAAACTAGATACCCTAATGATGCCTGTGGACAAGTTTGGTTCCATTTGCCCCATTAGTTTCAGACAAGATTTTTGTAAAAAAGTTGACGGACGACGGACGACGGACGCCAAGTGACGAGAATAGCTCACTTAACCCTTTGGGTCAGGTGAACTAAAAATTGGAAGCAAATATTCTCACTGGATTCATTTGCTTATAGCTGGTTTTGGCGTCGGTCCCCCCAATTTCTATTGATGGAGCACGCCTGAATAGCCAAAGCCTTCAGTCCTATCAAGATCCCGTTCAATTTTGATCATGTTTATGAAGTAAAATAAAGAGAACAAAGATGTGCCTGTGGTCGTGATCGACACGAGATGTAAATTCTTTACCGAGACTTTCCCGTAGACAGATGTCTTCGTCGAATATTCGAATATTTGTTTTTCTATCTTAATAATCAACACTAGTTCCACCTTTATGCTGAAAGTAAGTTCACCAGATATCTTTAACTGGAAATTTACTTCAAATCTACAATTGCGCAATAGAATAGAATAACTGACCACTGAACACTGATCTGGAGACACTCATACTATTCCATTTAGAAAGTAAGTTGACCAGATATCTTTAACAGGAAATTCAACTAATGGATAAGCTGAATGGTTGATTAAAGACAATCACAATCCGTGAATAACTAGAACTGTGAGTGACCTTACTGGGTGATACCCCCGCTTGTAATACGAGGAGTTGCGCTCGCATGCTTTAATCATGAAAACCCATAAGTTGGATTATCCCCCTTTTCCAAGCATCCAGGGATAATTTTCTTGTTTCATGAACATTTACATATGATGCCCAACCTTCATATAAAGTATCACCAAAAGTGGTGTCCAAAACATCGCATGGGCAAGTAAATAAATCAGGAGCCTGTATTGCTCATCTGATATTTCCATTTGTTCATCGCTAAGGTGCCTTGAGATTAAATTAAATCAATGCAGGTTTGGTTTCAATCCATTGAGTAATTTTCAAAAAGAAGCCGTCTGTATGTAATTTTCATATGGTCCTATGTTAAACTAAGTCTTCCGCTGACGCTCATCATGGATGACAGATAGGCACCAAAGTAACAACATTTGGTCAGAACGTCATAAGGAACATTCATGCTACGTTTCGTTTTAATCCATTCAGTCGTTCTCTGGGTAAAGATTTTTGTATGGAATTTCCCATAGGGTCCTCTAGGACCGCACAATGCCAACGCTTTTTGACAAATGCTCAATAAATTGCTTCGCTGAGCGCAGCTGGATACGACCGCAGAGCTCCAACCCTGAACAATTGGGGCAAAAATGGACACAATATTCGCACTTGATACAGGTCTGAATTTGGATTGTAATTAAATATTTGACACATAATAGGTTTCTGACACAGAATAACTGTAATCAAAGAACTTAGAATTGGTCATATGATTTGAATTTATATTCAATTTTTTGCTTTTTGTGCAATACAATATGCTGTGGCGAATTGCCCCACCCCCCAAAAAAATAATTTACTCCTTTTTTTTTGCTTTTGTGCAATACACTATGAAGTTGCACATTGACCCCCCCCCCCCCAAAAAAAAAAAAAAAAAAAAAAAAAAACAATAAAAATTATTGTAACCCCCCCCCCTTTTTTTGCAAAAAAAAATTGAAACTTTTTAATTTCTGAAATCTGAAATGAGAAAAAAATTGCCCCCCCCCCCAATTTCTCATTTACCCGCCCCTAAATTTTGTTTTCACCCCCCCCCCCCCCCATTTCTTTATACATAATTTACGACTTGTAAGGGAGGTCATACACAACATTTTACTTTAAATGAGTTTGGATTACCTCCATTACACCAAGATAATAACTTTTTTTGGCCCCTAATTCTTAAACTGTTGGGACCAAAACTCCCAAAATCAATCCCAACCTTCCTTTTGTGGTCATAAACCTTGTGTTTAAATTTCATAGATTTCTATTAACATATACTAATGTTATAGTGCGAAAACCAAATGTCTTCGGACGACGACGCCAACGTCATACCAATATACGACCGCAAAAATTTTGCGGTCGTATAAAAACTATCCCATCCACGTTGGCTTATTATATTGACTTCGTTTTACGTGAGCATCCGTCATCAGGTGAAAGTTCGTTTTGACTGTGGAAAAACACGCTGGATAGTCAGCAGATCGATATAATAAAACGGGATAAAAAATTAACGTTATTTTTCTCTAATTCCGGAGTTATTAATTTAATTCCAATCCTTTTCATAATTATATAAGTTCCTATGCAGTCGGGAGGTTTTTTTAAGTTCGCAATAACAGATTTGTCTAACATCGGTGTCAGCATAAATAAAATCCCTGTAGACCATAGAATTTTTTACAGTAATCTTGACCGCGGTATATTGTTTGAAGTAACGGGTGAAGGTATTATGTAGGTGTGGCTAGACCAAAAAATTCTCGTGGAACAACTGGCCGAAAAATATACGACAGCTAGTATGATAAAATCTCCAATCAATACAATTGAAAAATAACTTGCATGCCATAAAAAGGCAGACTTACGGATGTTCGACACAAATATTGAATTTTTACTGTGTACTTCTTAAATGGGAAAATGCGAAGATACATGTAGTTTAATCAAATATTACGGCAAAAGAAAATTTTAAGTCAGAAGGAAACTTGATAAATGTAAATATTCAAACATGTAACAAGATTGTCAATATTACGACCAAACACTGTTCTGATAATTTATATGCTCTAATAATGGCTGCTTGTCGAAAATAGCCGAACGATCTTCGTGAGAGTCAAATTAGGTGGATAAAGGATGGAATCAACAAAAATAAATTTGTAATTTATATGTGTAAAGGGTTAAATGATTATAAAAATAATACAGGCGTTTTATCACCAATCCTTGTGCTTCTCCTTTAAACTTATTGTTTCTTTTATTCTATTCCGTATAAAATAGTATAATACCTTTCTAAAATAAGAATGTACTGCATACTTCGCACATTTTTCATACGAGAATTTATATTTAGAGATTCTCTCTGAATTCCTGTGTACTCAATACTTCTGAGCATGCGCGATATATAGTCCGCCATCTGATTAAAATGCACGCCTGCAAACTCTAAGGCGAATTCGTTTATAATTATTTGATTTAAACTATTTTATTCATAAAAGTTTAATGAATAGGTTTTGACTGCAAGCTAAGCCTATCTAAGCCCTCTCCGATAAAGACTAAACAGTCTAGAAAGTTCCTTGGAAAAATTTATACCAACCTGATAAATTGATACAGCCAGGTTTGGGAGAACAAACTGGGACTATTATGATAGTCCCAGGAACAAACGATTGTTTATTTTTTGGTCATACGCAAAAATATTCAAAAATATAACCGTATCAATAACTGTTCAGAACAGTGTATGGTAAAGCAGTCGCAACAGCAGACCTGAGCGTGAGAATTCAGGTGTGTTATATTTATATATTTACACTGATATTGACCATGCACTTGTTTAAATTTTCAACTGGCCGCCGTCACGTAGCATCAGATCGTATTAATAGATTGACCTATCTTTGAGACACGCTTCCTGAATTGTATAAACATCGAAATTAAAGGCTAATTTAGACTCGCATTGCTCAAGAATTATCATAACATCTATTTAAAATGGTGGAGATCAAAATGTCCCTAGGTTAAGCAACAACCGTGGCCCTGATAATGGAGACTGCACCACTTTCGAATAGTGTATCATTACGCAAACAGTAAGCCTTTATAAGAACGAAGTTAGATGCCCAAAAATACACACTAATACCAGCGTGTTAATCTTATGCCCTGCGTCAGCTCGATAAGCAAGATTATCTTCGTTGCAGCAGCGCTGCAGAAAAATTATCATATCAAATCCGGAAAAAGATGCACTAGATGTTGTGTACACAAGATAAGCAAAGGTCGACGAACAAAGATATTCCAGTACACCCACCACGTTTCCTTGAGAACTTGTGTCGAAATGCATATCTATTGCATTAAAATATGCATCATAGAATGTATGTTTTTACCTACCATATGATATACCACGTTGAAATATACATCTACTTGTACACTAAAGTAAATTTTGTGAACTAATTCTATTAAAGAAACAACGAATCCATTTTACCTTTTTAATGTGCCCTAAAAGTGACCAAAATCTTCCTACTTTCTAATGTCAGTTCTGGAAAACTCCAATATTCATTAACGTTGCCAAATTTGGTGACAATAAAAAAATTCAACTCTGTCTCTAAAGTTAACAAATTCTTAAATGTATAATATTTATCTTCAAAGAAAATACATGTATGCTATCGGTAAAAAATATATCTCCCAGAATAAAAATATTCTTGAAGTGTGAAAGTCCAAAGTGTAAAAATATTTTCTCCAATGATGTCACTGCACTTGAAATTTCTGCAATATTTTCTTCCCAGATAGATTTTATTTCTGCCACACAGAAATCTCTTATATAGTTTATCATTCATGTAAAAGAGACATCAAGATTATAATGTCAAAACCAAACTATCTGGAAAGTGAACAGATTTTGGTAACTTAAGGGTTATAAAAACCATAACAATTACATGTAATGTATTTGATAAGGTTAACAAATTCTGAGTTTTCCAAAACTGATGAAATGGAAAAAATTGGTATATGAATATGTAAAACATTATAATACATTAAATTCACATAAAGTTTATTATTATTAAGATGTTCACCCTTTATTTTTTTAATTAATAGCAGTTTTATGAACCATATATAACAAGGTGATCTTTCTCATTGTTATTTTTTGCTAGTCACTATATAATTGTTTATTTATATTGGAGGCATTATTTGAAAAAATTTTAAATAATGAACAACAATTAAAGCCCAAACCCTTGCTCGACAATTTATATTTTCTCACCCATACAGTAGATTTACTTCATGATCTGCAGAAAATTATCATGAGAGAGGTATGGTCATATGCTATATTTATTATTGAGATATATTTTTACAGGTGCACATCATTTACAGTCCACCCATATTATTTGCATTTTTTCACTGCAAAAATATCTAACATATATATATCTTGATGGATGGATGGATGAATTGTTTGTTTCTTTAATTGGGGTTTTACGCCGTTTTCAGCACATTTGGCTATATCACGACGGCCAGTTTCTATTGGTGGAGGAAGCTGGAGTACCCGGAGAGAACCACGACCTTCGGTAGGAAAGTTGGCAATCCTTGTCAATTAAGATCGGAGTCGAACACACCCCGCCACAGGTGAGATTCGAACTCACAACTCAGTGTTGACAGGCTAGTGATCACTAGCAGTCATGACGAACTACCTAGACCACTTGGCCACCGAGGCCCCCCCTGGATGAATTGTTGTTTAATGTCCAGTGGCAGCCAGGTGCATATCAGGACGAGAACATGTTGATATGATAATGAATATGATCCCTGCTTTGTACAAAACTGACATGCTTAGCCGGATTTTTAATGTGCTAGCTCATGAGGTAACTGTCCACAGGAAGACATATCCCCCCACTTGGACACATTATACCGACTCCGAGCCGACCAGTAGATCTTTGCTCTTACTCCTAGATGCCACAGAGTAGCAGCAAATACCAATTTTAATGTATTTGGTTTGAACTGGCCGGGGATCGCACCCTCGACCTTCCGCATGCTACCACAAGACCACCAAGACGGTTTATATATCTTGATGTCAAAAATATCTAACATATATATCTTGATGTGCTGGCTAATTTGTTATGAATTTGTATCATTTTGGAATTTCATCCTGAAATTATTAGCTACTGATTGAAATCCATTAAATATTGTAAATTAAATTAACCGATATTGAGGGTAATCTTTTAATATAACCTGACATCAATAGCCCATATATGACAAAGTCAATATTCATTAAAAAAAAATTCCTCCTTACAATCCAATATTGCTCTTTGTGCAATATCAGCGAATATTGCACGCCAGTTTTTGGTTACATTCTACAGGGAATATCACGTTGCTATACAATAATATATTTAATTAAGAGGTAATCTTGTTTTTAAAAAACCTTATAACTTGGGAATGGTGAATTCTTAACAGAAACACGGTCAACTTCGACTGTCATAACATAGTTGTAAAATTTGTGACTAACAGCTGTATCCCTTTTGTTGCTTATCCAGTTACAAAAATCAATGAATTTTTTTATGATCAAGATTCCTGATCACCAAGTTTTAAATAAGCAGATGCCTGATTGCCCATACCAGGTATGATTTCATGGGCAAAATTAATTCTCAAAGCCAGTTGTCCACCAGGCAAGCTAAAAATGTTACCGTAATTTCATTAGAAATCAACCAAATGCAGTTTTAATATTGATGAAAATATTCAATTGATCCTTTAAACTATAATATTGCAGGTTCAAGGTACAATTCAGTTGTTTGTTTTGGTGCCATTTCCTCAATAAGACATTGAAAGTCCAAAAATTGCACATTTTTGCACATGCAGATCTGACCAAACTTAAATCTGACTTTCTGCAATGAAATGTCTATTAGATGTAGCAGAAGTTCTGTAGGACAAGTCACCTTCATACCTCACAAATGAGGTTAAAACTGGACACACATAAAGCAATGAATCTGGTCTTTTAAACCAGCTGAGGAATAAAGCACATCAAGCAAACAGTTGAAATACTTAGGACTGGTCTATTTTTATTTCATAAATATGAATGATTCAAAATTAATGTGAAATGAAATGATGCATGGAAGACTGTGAAAATATACCATTTTCTCAGATTATATCTTCCACAAACTTCAACCAAAAGCAAGTATAAAATAATTTTGAAGCTATTCTACTGATTCACAACAATAAAGCCTCCCTTAATTAATTTTCAAAAATTTCTATTTTCAATGATCAATACTAGAACGTTTACTGCATTTTCTGGTAAAAAAAAATTTCGCATTACCTGAAATAACCAAATCTGCAAAACTTTATTTCAAATTTCTCACCATAACAATAAAGGTTTAAATGATGCAGATAAACCCATATAGCAGACAAATGGTAAAGGGTCAGTGAGCTGTTGAATGGGCTAAAGGTAAACAGACCTAAAACTGATTAAAAACTAAAAACAACTTTAAAAAATAAAGGATAAAATGATAAACTTTGGGCCAACTACATGTACCAGTAACATTGATCATGAACACAAGAGATGTTAAAAGTTCCTTTCATTCTACACATAACAATTTAAGCCAAATTCAAAGAAAATTCTTTTTTCCTTTTACAAGACCTATTACTGCTGACATTGTCGAAACAGAAAAAAAAGAGAAATAATTTATTATAACATAGTTCTTCAAAAAAGTTATCCAAGAAGGTAAATATTGTACAGAATACTCTTATATATAAACTACATTTTTCAAATGACAATGACATGATGTAATGTAACAAATGAAATGGATAAAAATGCTGAAATCTCCACCATGGTATTGAGAAAAATCTGTGAACAACACTTGCAGTGTTTTCTTATTATAATGATGATGACAACAAAACCCAAGATTTGCTTTGAAGACCAATATAAGAAGACTTTTATTACATAATTATGGTACTTTGCAAAAAATGATGTATTTGATGAGAATATCTTTTCCTAAAATTTGTTGATGATTTAAATGATATGAATGAATAATGTTGATGGTGATGGATGAAAGACCAAATCATTATCTTAAATTGATACTTGCTGAAACAATTATCCAATTCCGTTTTGAACCCCTACGCTAAGCCGAAGTTTGGTAACGTCTGGTAGTCACCACGTATATTACAATAATAAAGCGGCATAACACATAAATAACAAGCTCGATACACGAGACCAATTTATTCCGATGAATGAACCGACAATAAGAATTCAATTAAAATTTGTCATCATACATAGCTCTATTAAAATTAATGTAAAAGTTACGATGATATCACGATATGTACAAAAAAAATGTCATGAAAAGCGAATACTATTTACACAATTGCGATTTTTTTTTCCACTCCGTCTTTTCATTCTAGATCATTTCTAATTCCGCTGTTAGTTTGGAGTTCCCGCTGATGACGTTCATCCACGCTCTCCCCCGCAGCGACAATCAATATGGTGCCGGAACGCGGCTTCTAGGTGGCGACATGCGAGTTGTTCCCGGCGGTGGTGGTGGTATTGGATAGCTGTACGATAAATAAACAGGAAAAAATGTCAAACACAAACTTCTAATAAACATACAATTATACAAGTCTTTTCATAAGGCCTAAATAAAATACTGTGTGTTTTTTGTGTTGTGACTGGCTCTTATTTTCAGCTATGATCCTAAAACAATTTATTGTTTCAGAAAAAAATTACAATTTTTTATTCAAGATTTTTCATCTTGACAAGGCACAACATGATCATCAGAACACTTGATATTAACATATTTCATGAAAAGAAATTAATTTTTTTTGACAAAATTAATTTTTTGACTACCTACCTACTGTATTTGTTTTATTTTAATGAAATAGGAAACACACAATTAGTTTATTTTGGCTTAAGTATTCTAACTTATTTAACAATCATCTAATTATGATGACATCTTCCATAAAAGAAATCAAAGATTTTGTATCATATACCTTTACATACTTCTATTAGATTATTGTCAAAGGGGAAATTTGAATACACGTATAGTCAATCAACTTTTTAGTCTTGTACTATGATGAAATAGGACATGATATAGGTAATGCTCCTGAATATTAACTCGGAAAAATGTATACTTGTGTTTACTACCATGAATCAAACTTCTAGAAAAAACAGACGCATCTCAATTTGTATAAAAATCAATATCACTGAACACACCTTTAGTAAAGAACTTTTAAAAATACAGATCTTTAAAAATGTATAGTAGATACAAACCTTTTACTGCTGTCCCGATTTCAGCAAACAAAGATTTTTTTAACTGTACATATCTGACTGACTTTTAAGAAGTTTTTTCAACCTTATCAAACTCAATTTTTATTTGATATACATCCAGATTTGCTAACAACAACACAAAAATAAAGCACTTACTTTGTTCTTCTTTCATAGTAATGGTCATAGTATGGATCTCTGAAGTAAAAATAAAATTAATGTATTATGATATAGCCATAATGTTTCCTTTTACATATTTTTCATGTACAGATCTGAAATAGATTTTTTTTTTAATTTCAGCTTATTTCATGTTTTGAGCCTCAAAATCCATGATTTTCTCTCATAAAATGTAACCCTAGAAACAAATTTTTTTAAATTTTTCTCCTGATAATTAAAGAGGACAAATATATCTAAGGGGCAAACCAAAAAATGCAATCCAAAAGGACAGACAAACCCGACAAGACAAATGAACAACCACAAAAAAAAACACTGAAAACAAAAAACAATGAACAACAAGAACTCCTAAAAAAACCAGCAGTGAACTCAGGTGTTCCCGAATGGTAAGGAGTTCCTGCTCTGTATACAGCACTCGTCAGGAAGTTCAACAAAGTCAATCCGGTGGTAGTCACAAATGGGTGGAGGAACATGAAATGCTACGACAGTGGGAACAGGTCCAACATCATCTTCAATATTATAAGAAACAATGTACCAATTCATAAAATATTTCATTAAGTCAATTGGATACATTTCCACTTAATAGAGGTGCTGTTATTTTTCAAGAAATCAATTTTTATTTTTATGAAATTTTCTTTCAATCATATCTAGGTAACCCCCATATGAAGATTAACATAGAAACCGAATTAGTACTTTGCATTCTGGAACATTGTAATGGTCAATCAATTCATGATGACAACCGTAAAATTTCCTGAGTGATGACATCAACTCATCCCTGATAAAAGCCTGGTTCAGCACCTTTTGTGACAGCAGTAATCCTCTTTGTCAAAAGTCATTGCAACTCTTGCATGCCCTTGAATATCGGAAAAGTTGAGAAAAGTAGACGCCATATGCAGGTGATGCTAGTATATTGCTACTCAAGAAGGGAAAGTTAACAATAGCAAAGTTGAAGTCAGCACGTTTGTCATAAAGTTTTGTTTTCAAATGTCCCTCGTTTTCTATTTCAAGAAACTAATCCAAATATGAAACTGACTTCGATGTACCGGTAGTATCCTTTATTTCAAGCTCACTGGGGTAGATGAGATGTAGAAAATCTTGGAATTTTTCGTTATTTAATGACAACAGAACATCTATATAACGAAAAGTGAAGTTAAAGGATTGGTCTAGTTTCTTTTTGTTTTCACATAGTAGCCCTTGAATGAAGTCCGCTTCATATGCATACAGAAGCAGATCAGCAAGGAGAGGAGCACAGTTGGTTCTCATTGGAATGCCATTACAACATCATAATCATAGCTAACCTGCTAACCCTGTAGGGTATTAGTAAGAAAAACTTCAGAAGTTTGTTTTTCACTTATAATACAAATAAATCATCTGAATAAGACTGAATAAACATTGGACAATGATATGAACATCTGTTAAATCTTTATGCTGAATACCATATACAGAACATCAAGGAGTTACAGCCATCAACGGACGAGGATCCCTTTTGAGATTTACTGTGGATTCATTATATTTTGTAGAATACAAATATACCCGGGACACTGAATGCCCCATCCTCCTGCACAGAAAATTACCATCTATTATTTATGACAGTAAATCATTTTGAGAATTATTTTAAATATATGAGTTTCATATATATCCTGTTTAAATTAACTTTTATCCCATGATTCCTCAGTACTAAATTCAGCTTCTGATATAAAGATCCAGAGACTAAAATGTAATGGTGTCACTCAAGCATGAAATGTAGGTCATATGGACTCATTTGTTGCGGAACTAAATAAGATGACTGTAGCTGTAAAATATCATTGGTGTATCATCTCAGATTTTTTTAGAATAAGTCAGTCACTCTAGCATAAAATATTCATAGTGACTCAAATATAGCTGAATTAATTTTCTATATAAGTGGACTACGGTTGTGAAATATTAATACATTACCATAAGTTCTTTAACTAGAGGCTCTCAAGAGCCTGAATCGCTCACCTGGATTTAACTTTTCCAACTTCAGCAGGACTGAAAAGTGTAGCAGTTAGCTTGGCTGATTTTCCCATCAGGTACAATGTTAAACAAAGTTATGCTGTGGTGGCCATCTTAGTTGACATTCAAGGTTATCAAACACATTTCTAAAAGAGGACCACTGGTGCCAGTAGTCTGGTTCCAAATGGCCAAGTTTAAGGTATGATGATCTGCAAATTAAATTTTCCCATAGGGTCCTATATTAAACTAAGTTCAGATTTAAGTTAAGCTTTGGTGGCCATGTTGATTGACAGGCCATGTCAGCGGCTACAATTCTGAAAGAAGACCATCTAAAGATCATTGCTGCTAACTTTGGTTCCAATTGGCTAAGTAGTTTAAAAAATTTTTTTTTAATTAATTCTACATAGGGTTCAATGTTAAACTATGTTCGGCTGTGGCAGCCATCTTGGTTGACAGTCGAGATCATCAGACATATTTCTGAAAGAGGACCATCTAAGGACCATTGCTGCCAAGTCTTGTTCCAATTGGCTCAGTGGTTTCAAACAAGAAGATTTTTTAATGAATTTTCCCATAGGATCCTATGTTAAACTATGTATGTATGGCTGAACCAGCCATCTTGGTTGAGAGTCCAGGTCATTGGACCCAATTCTGAAAGAGGACCATCTAACGCCCATTGCTGCCAAGTCTTGTTCCAATTGGCCCAGGTGTTTCAGACAAGAATATTTTTAAATGAATTCCACATAAGGTCCTATGTTGAGTTTTTATATCAGTCAATCAGAAACAAGAACTGTCCATGGTGGCCATATTTGTAGTCCGATCAGAATGAAATGAGGAAATTTTATACAGGACCCCCCCTGCCCCCCCCCCCCCCCCCATATATGCTTCCTGTCAAGTTTTGTTCCATTTGGCCTACCAGTTTCAGAGAAGATTTTTGAAAAGTCAGCCAATCAGAAACAACAATTGCCCATGGCGGCCATGTTTGTTGTCCGATCGGGACGAAATGAGCAATCTTTATAAAGGACCTTACATAGTTGCTTCCTGCCAAGTTTAATTCTATTTGGCCCAGTGGTTTCAGAGGAGAAGATGAAAATGTGAAAAGTTTACGACTGACGACAGACAACAAGTGATGGCAAAAGCTCACATGGCCTTTGGCCAGGAGAGCTAAAAATACACCTACATGTATACATTAATTGGTATCCAGTTTGCAACAGTTACTGAGGTATAAATTCAAAGGGGTCACAGAAGCATAAAATGTAGGTTGTGGTGACTCAAATGTCGCTATGGTGCATTGTAGTTGTACTATATAAGATGATTTTAGTTGTGAAATATCATCAATATATAACCATAGGTTCTTTAATAATAAACCGAAATAGAAAAATTTAATCAAAGTCACTCAAGCATGGTGACTAAAATGATGCTATTGATGCATCTCATTAGGTTTCTGAGAAATGGACCTAAATTCAATAAAATGCTCCGCTGGGCGCAGCTAGATACGACCGCAGATGTCGAACCCTGAATAGTTGGGGCAATTATGAACACAACATTCAAGCTTGATACAATACTGAATTTGGATTGTGAATAAATATTTGACACAGCATAGGTTTCTGACACAGAATGAATGTTGTCTAAGAACTTAAAAATTTTTAATTTACCTATTCAAACCATATCAGTATTATTTGTTTTTATATATAAATCAGAAATAACCAATTTAAAATTTAAAATTGGGCACACATATCAATTTCTTGCTATTGCGCAATACTGTGTAATTGAAAATTTCTTCAAATATTTGACACATAATAGGTTTCTGACACAGAATAACTGAAATCAAAGAACTTAAAATTGGTCATATGCTGTGGAGAATTGCCCCCCCCCCCCAAAAAAAAATAATAATTTACCCCTTTTTTTAGCTTTTGTGCAATACACTATGAAGTTGCACATTGACCCCCCCTCCCAAAAAAAAAAAACAAAAAATAAAATTTATTGTAACCCCCCCCCCCCCCCCCCTTTTTTTGCTAAAAAAAAATTTGAAATTTTATTTTTAATTTATGAAATATGAAATGAGAAAAAATTACCCCCTCCCCAATTTCTCATTTCCCCCCCCAAATTTTGTTTTCAACCCCCCCCCCCCCATTTCTTTATACTTTGCAACCATAACAGCCCATTTAAATACACCATAACATATTAAAATAGAAAATGACATCATAGTCATGGATGGCAAATTTTAAATATACATAATTTAAAAGCAGTTTAGATAAGATAAACAAAAAAGCTTCATCAGCACATTTTATATTGACAAATTTCCAATGAAGTTCATTAGAGTTATTGGCAAATTTCCAAAGGAATTTGTTAATAATAAAGTTTTGATAACAGGGCACACATATCAATTTCTTGCTATTGCACAATACTGTGCAATTGAAAATTTCTTCAAATATTTGACACATAATAGGTTTCTGACACAGAATAACTGAAATAAAGAACTTAGAATTGGTCATATGATTTGAATTTATATTCATTTTTTTGCTTCTTGTGTAATACAATATGCTGTGGAGAATTGCCCCCCCCCCCCAAAAAAAAATAATAATTTACCCCCTTTTTAGCTTTAATTTTGGACCCCGATTTGGACCAACTTGAAAACTGGGCCCATAATAAAAAAACTAAGTACATGTTTAGATTCAGCATATCAAAGAACCCCAAGAATTCAATTTTTGTTAAAATCAAACTAAGTTTAATTTTAGACCCTTTGGACCTTAATGTAGACCAATTTGAAAACGGGACAAAAAATTAAGAATCTAAATGCACGGTTAGATTCGGCATATCAAAGAACCCCAATAGTTCAATTTTCAATGAAATCAAACAAAGTTTAATTTTGGACCCCGATTTGGACCAACTTGAAAACTGGGCCCATAATAAAAAAACTAAGTACATGTTTATATTCAGCATATCAAAGAACCCAAAGAATTCAATTTTTGTTAAAATCAAACTAAGTTTAATTTTGGACCCTTTGGACCTTAATGTAGACCAATTTGAAAACGGGACCAAAAATTAAGAATCTAAATGCACGGTCAGATTCGGCATATCAAAGAACCCCAATAGTTCAATTTTCAATGAAATCAAACAAAGTTTAATTTTGGACCCTTTTGGCCCCTAATTCCTAAAGTGTTGGGACCAAAACTCCAAAAATCAATCCCAACCTTCCTTTTGTGGTCATAAACCTTGTGTTTAAATTTCATACATTTCTATTATCTTATACTAAAGTTATAGTGCGAAAACCAAATGTCTTCGGACGACGCCGCAGACGACGGACGACGACGACGACGCCAACGTCATACCAATATACGACCGCAAAAATTTTGCGGTCGTATAAAAAGTAAACAATAAGTCACTCATGAAGAGATGTAGGTCATAACAACCCAAATTTAGAGACCTGCAATATATAATGCAAGAGGATTATAGTGAAGTATCATTGATTAACACCATAGATTACTAGGATATGAGATTAAATGCACAACTTTATCAGAGTCACTCATGCAATAAAAATGGACCAAAGTGGCCCAATTGTTGCTGAACTGTGTTCAGTGTTAAAAAAAGATTCTAGTAGTAGAATATCATTGATATATCTAAATGGTTTTCTAAGAAATTGACCCAGTCAAAGACTCAACCAGTCAAACAGACTGACAATGGAAATTCTATATATCCTTCAACATTTATGGACAAAGCATAAAAATTCACAGCAGTTTATAAACTTTTGACATTACCTTGTTAATGGTAAAGCACTTGCTGCTGGTGGAGGTGGCGACCTTCTACCTGTTGCTCCGTAGTATTCTGGAGGTGGTCTTGTATATGGATCTCTTTCTCTAAAGTATGGATCACGTGGAGGTAAAGGACGCCTGTCATATGGATCTGGGTATGGTCTGTATCTGTCCAGTCTATCCATTGGTGGGGGAGGCAGATATCTATCTCTGTAATATGGGTCATATGGATCTCTAGGGTACGGATCTCTGGGATACATATCTCTCATTGGGGCTCCCTTGGATCTAGATCTGTCATGAGAAGCACTGTAAGTAATCAAGAACATTCAATTAAGAGAACACTGAATAAAATGTACTCATACACATGACAACAAAGAAGACCAAGAACTAGGGGCTTCCAGGAGGTTGATCGATCACCTGGACTATGTCCATCGTGACTTGCAGCCAGAGGAATCTATAACTAGTATAAGAACATCTCACATTTTTTCTGTCAAAGCAGACTTATTGCATTTCAAACAATTATTAAATTACTTTTAAAGATACATTTTTACATTTCATATATCAGGAATTCAACATATTGTAAAAATTCACAAGAGTTGTTTTACAGTACCCACACCACAGATCGATTCTCAAACACTCATGCGATATAAAAACTCAGGGTTACTCTGCGATAACTGCTATTTTTGTGGTGGAAACTGTGAGGATTTCGAGAGTACGCCTGTCAACCCCCTCGGTGAGAACTCCAAAACATATCATGGTGGATCTCTGTGAAACTCTGCGAAATTTCACGTTGGCCCTCGGAGAATTCACTCATCATTAATTAGTTGTGTTGAGTATCTTTTATTACAATTTACATAATGTAGATGTATACACATTCAGTGTATACTCGTAGTGATTTTGTGTATTTCACTTTCAGCTTCGTTTTATCGAAACGAATGTGTATTGTCTCCCTTATATAGGAATATTTATTGTTCTCCGGATTTATCAATCTAATATAAATAGCTTTTACAAATTTCCACAGTCCGTGAAGAACAACGACATTTGATCTGATCATAGTAAAATTTTAACACATTGTGATTTTCCCTTGGATTAAATCATTTTTATGCTGCTAATACACAACCCCTGAGAAAGTGAATGTCATCATTTTACGTGATGTCTGTCGTTTCCTGATTCACGTAGAACGTTGAATTCTTTCTAGACATATTTTTAGATTTAAAATTTAATAAATAATGATTAAATGATTTTTATCATAAAAATTTGATAATGATATCTATGGGAATGATTATTTCAGTTGAGCCGACAAATAATGCGGGTCACTAGTCTCCAAAGATCTGTATTTATGTGCAGGCCCTTCCAACATTTATTAGGGCTAGACCAAACATTTGATTTTTCCTGAAAGGGAGGGATCATGGATCAAATAATTCTTTTTCTAAAGATTCCCTAGTGATTTCAATCCTATCTTTTTTAACTGCATTCTGAGTCTACCTTTTTTTCGAAACATTGGATGCTCCCTTTTTAGCTCACCTGGCCCTTTCTCATCACTTGGCGTCCGTCGTCCGTCGTTAACATTTTACATTTTGAACTTCTTCTAGAGAACCACTGAATGGAATGAAACCAAACATGGCATGAATGTTCCTTATGAGGTGCTGACCAAGTGTTGTTACTTTGTAGCCGATCCATCATCCAAGATGGCCGCCAGCGGGGAACTTAGTTTAACAATAGACCCTAGGGGAAATGCATACAAATGACTTCTTTTAAAAACCACTGAATGGAATGAAACTAAATCTGGCATGAATGAACCCTTATAAGGTGCTGACCAAGTGTTGTTACTTTGTAGCCGATCCATCATCCAAGATGGCCGCCAGAGGGGGACTTAGTTTAACATAGAACCCTATGGAAAATGCATACAAATGACTTCTTTTAGTGACCCACTTAATGGAATGAAACCAAACATGGCATGAATATTCCTTATGAAGTGCTGACCAAGTGTTGTTACTTTGTAGCTGATCCATCATCCAAGATGGCCACCAGCGGGGAACTTAGTTTAACATAGGACCCTATGGGAAATGCATACTAATGACTTCTTTTAGAGAACCACTGAATGGAATGAAACTAAATCTAGCATGAATGTTCCTTATGAAGTGCTGACCAAGTGTTGTTACTTTGTAGCCAATCCATCATCCAAGATGGCCGCCAGCGGGGGACTAAGTTAAACATTGGACCCTATGGGAAATGCATACAAATGACTTCTTTTAGAGAACCACTGAATGGAATGTAACAAAACATAGCATGAATGTTCCTTATGAGGTGCTGACCAAGTGTTGTTACTTTGTTGCCGATCCATCATCCAAGATGTTTAGAAGTCTATCAGAAATTTGTAAAAAAAAATTCTTAATGGTCAGAACTTGACCACATATTCAAAAATAATAATGATAAGATGTCTTCAGTAGCTATTGTAAGACTACACTAAGATGACCTGTTTTTAATTTTAAATACTGTGTCAAATTAAACCAATCTTGGTCTCAGTCATTATATAATTTTACATAATTTCCAAAATCACATTAGATACAGGTGAGCGACACAGCCTCTAGTTTCAAATGTCGTAGTGTTTCCCCAACTTTCACTAAAAAACATGTTAAACTTTGTTCCCTTGCTATGTATGTATTACATAGATTTTAATCAAGAAAAAAATTCTTTGAGATAATATATATTCATATTTTTTAAAATTTTATTTCGGGAAAAGGCTGTATCTGAGACGAAAATTGTCATATAGATCACTTCTCATCTCCCCTCCACCCATGTACTTATTTCACCATCTGTGTTTCTGTCGTCTTTCATATATGTAAGCTTATGTTTGTGTGTTTATTCCCTCACATTTGAGAAGAAAAATACTAAAATAATTCAAGACTTCACACACAGTATTTCCTACATGTAAAGTATACATGACTAAGTGTATTAATTGCTGTTATCTTAGCGAATAAGGCACCCCAATAAAATTTGAGTGGAATTTTTGGCAATCGTACAATATGCCAAGGACTTGAGTGTTAAATAACTGGGCAATAATTTTGAATGATTCGGAAATATACCGGTATAGGAATGTGTATATATGAAGGATAAACTGTAGATAATTAAAGTCAAAATGATCCTAGGTGCAAAATACCTGACAGAAGCAATTGAAATATTACATAAAACAATTATTAGGCAATGGGCCTAGATACTTACAGCTCTGTTTTTTTTATTGTTCAAAAGATGACTGCAAACATCTAAGATAAATTTTTAAAAATCTCATCGATATAGAATTACAAAATTGATACTACAATTACACAAGTGTCAAATCCAACAACATTCTCACTATTTGTTGCATTGGTCCATTTTACCGCATAGCAGCAAGTAAAAAAAAAGAAGTAACTTTATGCAGTGAACATTAAGACAAAAGTAGTAAAGTTACTTTAAGCAGTAAGACAAAAAGAAGCCCAGAGTATTAACATGGAATATTTCTTACGTGGAATTATAGCTTGGAAGCTATCAATAAATGTATCTGTAGAATTTTCTACCACCCTTTATGTCTTACAAATTATCAGCGAGCGAAAAAGGGTTGTCAGCGATTTCTTTATTCCAGTATAATAATGGTAAATGCTGTGAAATTCGGATATCAAACAACTTTATATCCAAAACTTAAAAAGTCCACATTAAACTGACGGGATCATATTCTCATACCTCAATCTTAACATGAATTTCAATTGGTAGACTAGTATTCATAAAAAAAACTATTTCACCAAATAGGGGCATGTAAAACAATCATTTATGATTAATTTAACATAGAATACAGAAAGCAGGGCACAATACGACATTTCTATCTGAATGGTACATACAAGCACATATGTAGGAACATTAACAATTACATATATGTATACAATGTTTGTTTGTTTGTTTAGTTGGGGTTTTATGCTGTTTTTGGCACATTTGGCTATTTCTCAGTAGCCAGTTTTTATTGCTGGAGGAAGCCAGAGTACCTGGAGAGAATCACCGACCTTCGGTAGGAAAAATGACAATCCTTGTCAATTTAGATCGGAGTTGATCACACCCCGCCACAGGTGAGATTCGAACTCACAACCCCAGTGTTGACAGGCTAGTGATCACTAGTAGTCATGACGAACTACCTAGACAACTCGGCCATCGAGGCCCCCATGTATATAATGCAAAGAAAGGTTAAGTAAAAGTGTTTCAAGGTTAAATCATTGATTTGAAAAAAGCATATTAACGTAGAACTATTAAGATGTAAGTAAACATGGTACCGGAAAAAGAAATACTGATTGACTAGGACAGTTACGTGTATCTTGGCTGCTGTTACAATAAAGAGACAACTTAACTGGTAACGTCAAAGTTCAATCCATAATCTTGCCGTTTTGGCTTTTTTGATATGTTGCCTTATTATCAAGATAAAGAAAGGGGTCTGAAGATCATTTACAAATGAAAATGTACATTATCTTCCAAATTTCATCTTGAATATTTAACAAGAGGCTCACCAGAGCCTGTATCGCTCACCTGGAGTGTGGTTTTCATTGGACAATTAATCAACTATTTGACCAAGTTTGTTGCAATTGGTTCAATTGTCCAGGGAAAATTTGTTTAAGATTTATTTTTCATAAGGTTTAATGTTAAAATATGTTCCCTGATGGTGGTAGTCCTGGCAGGAAGTTGATAAAATTGACCAGGAATAAGGGTGAACCTTAAATAAATGTAACAGAACCCAACCTCAAATTACACAAACCAGTAACTCCTAAATAGAATTTGGGAATCCCTTCAAAATTTCAGGGTATGTAGATCTCAACATGGCAAACATTTTTCAAATTTACATTTCACTTCTATCTCAAATAGTTTTGGAGATAAATGCAAAAATGTTAAAATTTTGAAAATTTGACAAAAAAAGGGCAATAACTCCTAAATGTGTTTTGAGATTTCCTTTAAAATTTCAGGGTATGTAGATCTCAACATGGCAAACATTTTTCAAATTTACATTTCACTTCTATCTCAAATAGTTTTGGAGATAAATGACGAAAAATGTTAAATTTTGAAAATTTGACAAAAAAAGGGCAATAACTCCTAAATGGGTTGTGGAATTTCCTTCAAAATTTCAGGGTAGGTAGATCTCGTCATGCTGAACAATTTTACCCCATGCCAGATTTTCGATATCTGTAACGGTTTTTAAGTAATAAGCCAAAAACAACACATCCACTCCTATATTCTATTTTTAGCTACAACAGCCATGTTTTATGTCAGATCAAAATAAATTGAGGATCGTTTGTAGAGGACATGTCATAGTTCATTCCTATTAAGTTTCAAACCAATCGGCCCAGCGGTTTCAGAGGAGAAGATTTTTTAATGTTAAAATTTTGAAAATTTGATGAAACTAGAGGCTCTCAAGAGCCTGTGTCGCTCACCTGTATCTAATGGGATTACAATAGCTACTGAAGACATCTTATCATTATTATTTTTGAATATGTGGTCAAGTTGTGACCATTCAGAATTTTTTTTACAATTTTCTGATAGACTTCTAAACATCTTGGATCATGGATCGGCAACAAAGTAACAACACTTGGTCAGCACCTCATAAGGAACATTCATGCTATGTTTTGTTACATTCCATTCAGTGGTTCTCTAAAAGAAATCATTTGTATGCATTTCCCATAGGGTCCAATGTTAAACTTAGTCCCCTGCTGGCGGCAATCTTGGATGATGGATCAGCTACAAAGTAACAACGCTTGGTCAGCACCTCATAAGGAACATTCATGCCAGATTTAGTTTCATTCCATTCAGTGGTTCTCTAAAAGAAGTCATTTGTATGCATTTCCCATAGGGTCCTATGTTAAACTAAGTTCCCCGCTGGCGGCCATCTTGGATGATGGATCTGCTACAAAGTAACAACTCTTGGTCAGCACTTCATAAGGAATATTCATGCCATGTTTGGTTTCATTCCATTAAGTGGGTCACTAGAAGAAGTCATTTGTATGCATTTCCCATAGGGTTCTATGTTAAACTAAGTCCCCCGCTGGCGGCCATCTTGGATTATGGATCGGCTACAAAGTAACAACACTTGGTCAGCACCTCATAAGGAACATTCATGCTATGTTTTGTTACATTCCATTCAGTGGTTCTCTAAAAGAAGTCATTTGTATGCTTTTCCCATGGGGTCCAATGTTAAACTTAGTCTCCCGCTGGCGGCCATCTTGGATTATGGATCGGCTACAAAGTAACAACACTTGGTCAGCACCTCATAAGGAACATTCATGCCATGTTTGGTTTCATTCTATTCAACGGTTCTCTAAAAGAAGTCATTTGTATGCATTTCCCATAGGGTCCTATGTTAAACTAAGTCCCCCTCTGGCGGCCATCTTGGATGATGGATCGGCTACAAAGTAACAACACTTGGTCAGCACCTCATAAGGAACATTCATGCCAGATTTACTTTCATTCCATTCAGTGGTTCTCTAAAAGAAGTCATTTGTATGCATTTCCCATAGGGTCCTATGTTAAACTATGTTCCCCGCTGGCAGCCATCTTGGATGATGGATCAGCTACAAAGTAACAACACTTGGTCAGCACTTCATAAGGAATATTCATGCCATGTTTGGTTTCATTCCATTAAGTGGGTCACTAAAAGAAGTCATTTGTATGCATTTCCCATAGGGTTCTATGTTAAACTAAGTTCCCCGCTGGCGGCCATCTTGGATTATGGATCGGCAACAAAGTAACAACACTTGGTCAGCACCTCATAAGGAACATTCATGCCATGTTTGGTTTCATTCCATTCAACGGTTCTCTAAAAGAAGTCATTTGTATGCATTTCCCATAGGGTCCTATGTTAAACTAAGTCCCCCTCTGGCGGCCATCTTGGATGATGGATCGGCTACAAAGTAACAACACTTGGTCAGCACCTTATAAGGGTTCATTCATGCCAGATTTAGTTTCATTCCATTCAGTTGTTCTCTAAAAGAAGTCATTTGTATGCATTTCCCATAGGGTCCAATGTTAAACTTAGTCCCCCGCTGGCGGCCATCTTGGATGATGGATCGGCTACAAAGTAACAACACTTGGTCAGCACCTCATAAGGAACATTCATGCCAGATTTAGTTTCATTCCATTCAGTGGTTCTCTAAAAGAAGTCATTTGTATGCATTTCCCATAGGGTTCTATGTTAAACTAAGTCCCCCGCTGGCGGCCATCTTGGATTATGGATCGGCTACAAAGTAACAACACTTGGTCAGCACCTCATAAGGAACATTCATGCCATGTTTGGTTTCATTCCATTCAACGGTTCTCTAAAAGAAGTCATTTGTATGCATTTCCCATAGGGTCCTATGTTAAACTAAGTCCCCCTCTGGCGGCCATCTTGGATGATGGATCGGCTACAAAGTAACAACACTTGGTCAGCACCTCATAAGGAACATTCATGCCAGATTTAGTTTCATTCCATTCAGTGGTTCTCTAAAAGAAGTCATTTGTATGCATTTCCCATAGGGTCCTATGTTAAACTAAGTTCCCCGCTGGCGGCCATCTTGGATTATGGATCGGCTACAAAGTAACAACACTTGGTCAGCACCTCATAAGGAACATTCATGCCAGATTTAGTTTCATTCCATTCAGTGGTTCTCTAAAAGAAGTCATTTGTATGCATTTCCCATAGGGTTCTATGTTAAACTAAGTCCCCCGCTGGCGGCCATCTTGGATTATGGATCGGCTACAAAGTAACAACACTTGGTCAGCACCTCATAAGGAACATTCATGCCATGTTTGGTTTCATTCCATTCAATGGTTCTCTAAAAGAAGTCATTTGTATGCATTTCCCATAGGGTCCTATGTTAAACTAAGTCCCCCTCTGGCGGCCATCTTGGATGATGGATCGGCTACAAAGTAACAACACTTGGTCAGCACCTCATAAGGAACATTCATGCCAGATTTAGTTTCATTCCATTCAGTGGTTCTCTAAAAGAAGTCATTTGTATGCATTTCCCATAGGGTCCTATGTTAAACTAAGTTCCCCGCTGGCGGCCATCTTGGATGATGGATCGGCTACAAAGTAACAACACTTGGTCAGCACCTCATAAGGAACATTCATGCCATGTTTGGTTTCATTCCATTCAGTGGTTCTCTAGAAGAAGTTCAAAATGTAAAATGTTAACGACGACGCCGGACGACGGACGACGGACGACGACGGACGCCAAGTGATGAGAAAAGCTCACTTGACCCTTTGGGTCAGGTGAGCTAAAAAGGGCAATAACTCCTAAATGGGTTTTGGAAATTCCTTCAAAATTTCAGGGTAGGTAGATCTCGTCATGCTGATCAATTTTACCCCATGTCAGATTTTCGATATCTGTAACGGTTTTTGAGTTATTAGCAAAAAACAGCAATTTACCCCTATGTTCTATTTTTAGCAACAGTCGCCATGTTTTTCATCGGATCAATATAAATTGGGGATCGTTTGTAGAGGATATGTCATAGATCATTCCTATTAAGTTTCAAACCAATCGGCCCAGCGGTTTCAGAGGAGAAGATTTTTGAATGTTAAAATTTTGAAAATTTGACGAAAAAAGGGCAATAACTCCTAAATGGGTTTTGGAATTTCCTTCAAAATTTCAGGGTAGGTAGATCTCGTCATGCTGATCAATTTTACCCCGTCAGATTTTCGATATCTGTAACGGTTTTTGAGTTATTAGCAAAAAACAGCAATTTACCCCTATGTTCTATTTTTAGCAACAGTGGCCATGTTTTTCATCGGATCAATATAAAATGAGGACCGTTTGTGGAGGACATGTCATAGAACATTCCTATTAAGTTTCAAACCAATCGGCCCAGCAGTTTCAGAGGAGAAGATTTTTAAAGAAAAGTTTACGACGGACGGTCGACGGACGAAAAGTGATGGCAAAAGCTCACATGGCCTTTGGCCAGGTGAGCTAATAAACGATTCGAGTTTTTTCTCAAAAAGGGGTTGTACAAATACTGTTGTTTCTGTATTTTTTTCACTACGTGAATAAACTAATTTTTGAACATGCTGAAATAACGATGGTAATTTACAGTGATCAACAATACAATTACTGCACAAGAAAATGTGTGTATAAATCTTTCCATAGCGATCGGAATGTCACGTTGAAATTGGCCAATATCGTTTTTATATTGATAATCTACATTTACATATGTATGGTCTCTCGCCATGTATACAATGAAATGAAACAGATCACGTGTACATTGTACATGTACGTACAGCATAACCACCAAAACAAGATGTTCCCAAGCTACTTTGCCCATCCAAATTCAATTTAAAAAAAACAGACAAAATAAATATATTTGAAAGATTTAATGCTGAAATTTATTTTCAAGTTAATCTTTTATTTGACTAATAAAATTTAAAATTCAATATTATCGATATGAATACATGTACGTAAATGTGAATAACATATATTCCTCTTCTCATGCCTTTGCATAATTTTCTGCATCTTTCAGGGAGACAAAATTTCAAAAAAAATATTATACAATTGATTTATATCAATATCAAAACACGTCAATCAACTGTCGTAGCTACACATTGAAAAATGCAATGTGGCGTAATTGAACGATAACTTCCACTGAGGATTTACACCGCGGACTTCCACCTGGTATTTTCGCGGAGAAAAATGAGAGGAATTTGAGATTTCAAAACCGAAAAACACCGCATTACACAGTTTCGCGGTACACCGCAACAAGGTTTGAGAATCGATCTGTGGTGTGGGTACTGTATATACACCTGGAAAAAAGTATTTCAAAACCCTTATTTTTGTCTGGACAAATTTGTGAGACTTAGTTGTGTCATTATTGGTGGTGATTCATGCAAAATGCGACCAGGATACTTTAAATTGGACCAAGGGCACTTTCAAAGACACAGGTTAAATCCAAATTTAAAATTAAATGTTGTACAATTCAAGTTAAAAATGTGTCATTTTTGTGAAAAAAATGTTACTTGAAAACTATTGATCCCAATGTCGAAAATTCCATCTTGGTAACACAATTTGTATTTGGAAAGAGTCATTGTGCTTAAAAGTTTCACATAAGACGAGGAGTTAGTAATGAGTGTAGCTTCCATTGACACGGTTGACTGTCGCTTATTTTCTTCTCTTACTGCCAACAAACAATGAATTTGGACTTGTGTAAGACGCTTCAATTCCCGTTGCAATACTTGCTCCAATTCATTTAAAGTTTGAACCGGTGGTGTCCTTTCTTGCACTCGACGACCAATAATGTGCCAGATGTGCTCAACTGGGCTCAAAACAGGATTCCTGACAGGTGATGTAGTATTCGCCTTGTAATCTGTCAGAAACGAGACCTGTGTAGTTTTGCATTATCATCAATAAAGACTGGCCCTGTATTCAGAGAATGATTACCAAAGTGAGGCACAACACTAGCTTCAAGAGTGTTTTGCCGATAGCAATACTTTTTTCTGGGTGTATAGTAACATTTTATTCTTATTTAAGGTGCTTTAACTAACACAGAGGTATAAGACAATGGAAGTATTCAACTGTATATTCAATGTGACAAACAATAATAAGATTTCCAACAATGTTTTATAAGATATTTTTGGAATGAACATTTGTTTGTTGTACCAAAATATTAATGACCAGAAAGTCAATCCATTAAAAAATATAATTTTTTTCAACTTTTTTTTTTAAATTGTTATTGCTATATTAGTCTAAAAATATCTTCAATAAACCATTAACAAAATACTTACGGTCCTTTTGGACAATCTTTTGACCTAAAAAATAATTGATTCCTTTCTTACAACCATTTAATAGTACATGAAAATCAAAAATGGACAATTCTATTTATAAAACATAGAATACAATATAAGGTCAATTCAAGTTAATCGATTGAATATCATCCACACCCACCCCGATTTTCATTTTTCAGGAAAGGGGATTTTTGAAATTTTTTTCAGTACATTTCTGTTAAAATCCATGATTATTTTACTGCATTCGTTTTGATTCCATGAAAAATAATAAAAGGTCTTCACTAACAAACATGTTGGCTAAAGTGAGAGAATGCAATGAAAATATTTTAACCACATATTTTAACCGCATATTTTTGAGAAGGGGTGTATGATAATCTATCAATTTGATATTTGTCGTAGAAAATATGCAGAGATGGATTATATACACTCATTTTCAAGCTCTAAAATCAAGAAAAAAAGCTTAGTTCTACTATATTATACACTCAGACATTTTGGCAAGAAAGTCCAAGTTGTGGTTGTCATGAGATCAGTTTTTTTCATCAATTTCGGAACTAAAACATCTTTTTATTTTTGTTAAGTCTTTCAATTTGTTTTATGAATGTTTTTTAGCAATTAAAATAAAAGATAGTTTAGGAAACGTTTTAGGACAAAATGATGAATTATTAACAAAGGGGAAATCAACAACAACCTGCTAATCGAATTCGGAATGGCTTGTTTGATATTTAATATTTGAAAATTTAGTGAAACAATTTAAACTAGTGCTGTGAAAAAATGTCATAAATTACAAGTTCATTTTATTTTATTACTGATAATTATGTCAATCATTTATAAATGTCAATTACGCAATGTCTTCACCTTGATCTTATACCAGCATAGTTAATAAAAACAAAATGACAACGGGAATAAGACAACAATACAAACAAAAATGGCTGCCGAAAAATTAGAACAGAACGGGAATACCTTTTCACTGTCTTAATGCTCTTATTAGAGGTAGGAATTTTCATCTCACTTGTTGGTTTCAATCTTTATTTATCCAATATGGGTGTATTATGTTGGCAATGGCGGCGATTGATCACATGAAAGAAGTTCCCTTGAACTGACATCAGAAAATTACTAGAAAAAGTCTTGTGAGCAAATAATATGCACCCCGTTCTCAGATTTCTTTCTAGAGGTAAAACAGTGTGTATTATGTACAACTGAATACAGTAACTTGAATTGGCCTTACATATAATTTCAGTGGACAAAAAAATGTTACAACAGATAAATGGTGACATATAACACTAATAAATATTTATAATGTGCATTTATAAATTCTCCAACAGTGATGTAATTATACCATCGTTGAAGACAGCCATCTTTGACAGCAGCCCATTATGGGTCATGCATGGACCGAAGAATGAGACCCCTCCTAGTAAATCACTAGGTGCAACTTTGATTAGAGTTTATATTTTTGTCAAGCACATCTTTCAGTAGAATATCATTACAACTAGTGAAGGCAATCAGAAGGAATTTCATAAACAATTTTCAGATGAAAGGAAGTATTGCATCCAAAATCAATTTTTTTCCAACATTAATAAGATGGCAATGAGTATTTTTGTAATTCACATTTTCATCAGGACAGACATTTCAATCTTTTTCATGCTTTTCTCACTTCAGAATGTTTGTTTCAAACACATAATTTCTCAGAAAAAGTGTATCATTCTCTTTCAGAAAATAAAAGTATTTTTGAGCTTGATGATTGCTGTTTTTATTCTAATCAATCATCTGGACAACACTAAACTAGTTAATTATGACATACCAATGTCCTTCTTTACCACATCTGTAACATTCTCCTTTCCCTCCCATACCAGGCTTCTGTCTTACTTTACTGTGTGAAATCTGAAGTAAATTGCTAAAATTTAAAAGCACTGCATTTTCAGTGAGATTTACACCCAGATATGTTAGTCCATATCATATGCTGGGATGTTTTTGGATGAAAACGTTTCATTTTAAACAAAGTAGTATTATGATCAGGAAATTAAGGAAAAATTATTAACTACCAAAACTGATAAAGGAATAAAATTTTTTAACTGGAATTCATTCATTACCTCTGAGCTCATCTTCCCATATCAAATGTTTATCCTCACAAATCCTTGACAGAATTCTTTCATATTCAGCTTGTCTACATTAGCACCAGTACTACCAAATTACAACCCCCGAATCATCCCAAAAGAAAAACAACACTCTGTAACATTTCCAGGAATGATTCCGCATGTTTTAAAATGGGTCCCCAAACTATCAAATTGGGAATTTTCCAGAAAACTGGGGAAAATTGTGAACCGACAACAGCAAAATGATAAACAACAATCATAGCACTATTAGATTTGAATGATATTTTGAAAAATGTTCCTCTTTTTGTATTCCTGTTAAAATGTATAGTTTTGTCAGCTAACTATGAATGTTTTCAAAATATTTAGGATAAAAAAATCTTTAAACTAGAAAATGCTGTCATAATTGTTAAAATTTTCCTGTTGGGATTCAATACCATTTGTTTACTGTTCAAAATCTGCGTTATTAATTTCAGCTAAAACAGATTAAACTCATTAAAATGCAGCGTATCAAATGGAAACCTCATAACACGATTAAAGCGCTCAACTGATCAAGAATTTGCACTTCTAATTACAAGTCAATTTCGGACCGCTCAGAATTTCCCGAAATACCGATAATTGTTTTAGGGTAATTATAATTTTGCCACATTTTTTTAGGGCCACCAAGCGGCCCTACAGGAATGGTAGAATCATCCCTGATTTCCAATTACTTAAATCAGCTGTTTCCTTTTAACATGAATGTTTTAGAAATAACTATGTAGTTTACAGAAGTGAATGTTATCCATGTGCAAAACATATATAAGATCAATGATTCTTCTCTCAGAACAAAGTAGCCAGTTAGATTGCTTTGGTTCCAGCCCAATGGATATGAATACTATTTTTCAATAGTTTGACAAGTGTGAGCAGATAACAAACCCTTGACTTGGGAAGATGCTATGACCTACATAACTTTAGGTACATCAATACTAATATTTATAGCAGATAGATTCTCCCAATTTTTTCCAGGCAGGATGTTGGATGGATATACTTTGAAATTTCAATTTAAAAAATATAGGTCATCGTTCTTGATTCTGAGATCATTGAGTCTTAAATGTTGGTAAATTTTTTATAGATTATACAGGGAAAATCCAACTTTCTCGTATAATAAAAAAAAACTGGCAGATAGAATTTTTAATTAAATTGTGAAAAGAACACTTATCTGACATGCTGTCATATTCTTAAAAGAAATATTGGGGTCATTGTTCATTTTTTCTTGCTATTTCCAAAAAACTAAAATTACCTTTACATTTTATTAGGAAAATTTTCTGCCAATATCTCCCCTGAAAAGGGGTTCTTTTTAGAATAAAATTTTGTAATTTTGCTGTTTATGCATTTTTGTCAATTGTTTTATTTAAATAAACTTAAGATATAAATTTTACATTAGGGCTATTCCAGAAAAAATGGTATGGGGGGGTTGGAAGGCATTTTTTTTCAGCACCCACTACCCATACAATTTAAAATAAAATTTCCTTATGCTTCCTTTAGAATTTTTTTCCAGACCCCCGACCACCCATACAATTTTTTTTCGGAATAGCCCTTATATCGAATACTATTTGCTCATTGAAAATATATATTTACATACAAATTTGCAAGATGCACAGTGTATTAGTTATGATCTACCTTAAAATCAGTTAATTCCTATCATCTGACTTTTAACCTACTGGTATTAAAATCAACAGGACTCTTCTCTATTCCTTTAATCTTCAAACGGGTATGTAAGCCTTAATACAGAACCAAATTTTATGAAATATTCCTTCATTTACATTTGCTTGATGAACTTACTGCTCATAATTCTTGTAAAAAACATAAAAAAATTTCACTGCCAAGTTTTGTTACACATGTATCTCATCAAGACTTTATGGATACATATGCTAAAAATGAAATAATGCTATTTTCATCTAAAAATCTTTTAAATATGTGTTATAGTAATTCTTACCTCTACTTTAAGTTTTGAACCTTCAAAGTCTGTACCATCTAAATTTGCTTGTGCCATTTTAGCTTCTTCTTGATTTTCAAAATGCTGCAAAAAAATAAAGACTATACACTGTGAATTTATGACACAATTATACTTATCATATTATGAATGTCATGTATAGATTTTAAAATTTTTCCACATTCACAGACTTAGTATTAAATTATACTATGTTGCATACTTCTGAGCTTCAAAAATACATGGTATCTAGAACTAGAGGATCCTAGGAACTTGTATCGCTCACCTGGACTATGTCCATCTTGACTGGCAAGATCTAACAGTATGCAAAGTTTAATTAACCTCTGATAAGGCATGTTTAAGAAACTGCAAGTACAAAAAAATTGGGGGGTAGACAGAATATCTAAGTCCAAAAGCGTATAAAATTATGGGAAAAAGTATTGGACTAGGACATACTTCGCATGTGAACATCTACGTACTAGGATCTAACAGTATGCAAAGTTTCATGAACCTCTAATAAGGCATGTTTGAGAAACTGCGGGTACAAAAAAACTTGGGGGATAGACAGAATTTCTAAGTCCAAAAGGGTATAAAATTATGGAAAATATTATTGGACCAGGACATACTTTGCATGCGCACATCTTCATACTAGGATCTAACAGCATGCAAAGTTTCATTAACCTCTGATAAGACATGTTTGAGAAACTGCGGGTACAAACAAATTCTGGACAAACAGGCTGATTCCTATATACCCCCCCAAAACTATGTTTGCAGGGGTATAATGAATAAACAGCAATAATATATGGGAGGCTAGGGTAACTTGGCAAACAAGTTTTTGAATGCCAGCAGCATCCCTGATTTTATGGCTAACTGACAGGTTTTACATGTATATATGAAACAGCTGTTTCTCTTTTTCAACCACAATATCCCAAGATCCAGAATTCAATGTATCAAACTTACCACAAATGCATAATTTCGTACAATATCACACTCTATAACTTTGCCATACTGCTCAAACATTTTCTGTAACTCCATTCTTCGACATGTCTCTGGCAAATTTCCTATGTACAGTTTTGTAGATACTTGTGGTGGCATTTTGTTATATATCTAAAACTATATACAGATACAGTTTAGCACAACTAATGGTTAAAGAAATATGATATAAAAGTTCACAGCCATGCTTGGGCCATTGTAATGCTTTGCTTTTTTTCAAATATTGATTGTGTCTCAAATATAAAATGTATGCAAAGTACACTATTTTATGAATATGCCCAGGGTTCTTACTATGATTTTCCCCCAGCTAATTTTGGTAAGTCCAAAGCCTCATCATAAAATTTTGGCAATATTCTGGTCTTACACTTTTGTTTAACTAAAATCATGTGCTGCATCAAAATATTCGCTGGTATAAAATCAATAACAGAAGATATTATTTCAGCAAATATTTGACCCTATCTGACATGAAAATTTAAATTAAAGATTTCAGATTCAAATTTGTGTCATTTTTATCGTATAATGATGAAACTTTCACAATCTATCAAGCATTGTACAAAATTCCTTCCCATGATGCAACAGTGACGTGAATGTCTGCTAAATCAAGGATTTGAAGAAAATGATTTTGGTCAAAACAACTATGAGCAATAGCCTTGCCCAAATAGATATTTTAATATAATATTTGTCTTACATATAGACACATTTCAGTGAAATTTGGTGTTTTTTATTGGTTTCTTCACAATTAGCCATCTTGGACAGCATATTGCTGCTATTACAGAAATTTCTTGTTAACAAAACATGTTCCTTAAAATGCAAGATGTTAAGAGTACTAAATGATAGCTGATAGTAAGTTTTTCATTGGAATCCAAGGGGCCAAATATCAGGACAAATGATACCATGCCATTTGACATATGCAGTGGTGCTCAAAATTTGGAAGAAAGTTTCAGATATGGCCAAAACATGGGGAAACTTTGCATTTTGCAACTAACATTTATCTTTTTTATTTTATTCTTATTAATTTTCTTAGCCATAGTCAGAAGATGTATGGTAATGTTAAGTGTTTCCTACTGCTATAAGGGCTAATGAAATATCCAAATGTTGTTGTTTATTCCTACTTTAACTGCTCACTAGCATGAAATTAATTGGCCTAGGCTCTTTCACATATGTCACTTATAAAATTTATTTTTTTACAAAATTGTACATGCATCATGGGAACCCAACGGCCTGTCACACTAGGGGCTATCCTACACTTACAGACATGGGTCAATTCATTCAGTTTTTCTCTTTATCATGAATAATTCAGAAATAATTTTGATAAGGTTTCAACACAATTCTTTAATGGGAATACAGCCAATCAAGGGATAGATAACACACAGATTTGGGTCAAGATATATGTCATCGAGTGTATGGAATTCCAAGGCATTTTTCGATAGATTTTCAATTGGACAGTTTTCAAATACTGTAAATTCGGAAATTTTCGTGTGCACTTATTGCGATTTGTCTACCCAACGCAAAATTGCGAGGTTTACTTATCGCGACCGGAAATCGGGTAAAAATTGAAAATGGAAGTTTTATCAAAGTAATCATTTTAATGAATGGTTTTAAAAATATTACAATTCAAAATGTTATTATATATATATAATAGCTGTCCAAACAATAACTATACAACTAAGTATCTACCAATTAACCTGTCTCCGGATGTCGGCAATCAATGACCAGAAACTTACCTGTGTAAATGTAAACAAAAGGGGATGAATCTAGAATAAATCCAAAATGAAAATATGCATTGAAAATGCAAGTTTTTAATATTGTGATTCCCAACCAACCTTAATTTTCACAATAATATAAACATCACAATAATTTCCATATTTACAGTAAAATAATAAAAGTTTTATTTTGTTCTGCCACACTTTCAAACAGACTGCATTACCAATCACATGAAAAATATCACTACACAACTGTATGACGCACATGGAATTTTTTATAGGTGCTACCACTTTTTGTTTGTGTTAATACTATTTCTGGTTCCAATCTCTGAAGTGGACAACACCACTATTGTCAGCAGCAATTTCCTAGGTCAATTTAATTAAAGAATATTAATCATGAAAACAAACAAAAAATGAATGAATTGACCCACAATCGGTATGTGTAGAAATCAGAATAGCATATGCAGGACCAGCCATCGGTTTCCCACAATGATGTAAAAGTAAATTCAGCACATTATTTTATATTATGTTAAACATGAATACCAGGAGCCCACTGTATTGTGGTACTTATCTATGTCAAAATGGAGTCAAATTAAGGTTGAAAAAGTATTTGAATAGCAGGATATAAAGGAATCAATGATTCTCACTGTATCACGCTTCCAACGTTATTTTGACACCATCTTGAAAAAATAAGTACCACGATACAGTGGTATATGTCGTCTGGTAATTCACAGGACATTAAATTAGGCGCATTCAATTTATTTTCATGTTAATACGCAGAATTACCCGAAATGATTGTACCAGCACAGGCATTTGTTTTCAACATGTTGTGTATAAGTGTACTAGGCTGTTTTTTGTATAAAACAAATTGTGTATTTGTGTATGGGGCTGTTTTTTGTATAAAACAAATGCCTGTGTATACCAAGATATATAAACACCAAGGCTGTCAGTGTTGAGGCATAGCCCAGTTAGAAATCAAAAGAATAAATAAATGTGCAATTTGTGTGAAGATGATATTTTAAAATTGTTATTTTATTTTTTTTTGTTAGGCCAATAAAAAATATCACTTTCAATTTTATGAATCGCCCTTTCCTTTGCACAGGCACTTGTTTCTATCAATGGGAAGGTCGAATATATATGGACCTTCCCATTGATAGAAAGAAGTGCCTGCGTTCCTCTGACTTTGTCTTTGAGGTTGTTTTTTTTTCAATTTCAGCTTTAGCTTCCTAAAGTTGCTTTTGCTACTGTAGTGTACTTAAAAAATATTTTGGATATTTGAAGTGTTTGTTTTGGCTTTCAACGATTTTCGACTTGAACACTTCTAACACGATTTACTGAAATATACAGTGCATTGAAATTGCGTTTGCCCTTTGTCCTTACCACGCTATTCGACCCTATGAATTTTGCAGCATTGCGCATGTGTAATGACTGTCGGGATGTTTTTTTTTGCGTTCGAAAGAACACCCTTAAGTAATCTCTTATCTAATAAGTAAGTAAGTAGGTAAGTAAGTAAGTAATCTTTATTTAAAGTCGGGTTGCATATATACATAATAACAAGGAACATGAGCTCTTTAGAGCTCTTTAACCGACTGATATTAATAAATAAAACATACAGTAATACATAGATAGCACATGCAAAATAAAAGCTAAGCAAGATAACGTTATATATTAAAACAAATGTCAAATATCAGCACATAGTAATCTGAAGAACATTTATAAAAATGCAAGATTTGCATGCTTTATTCAAACAACGATCTTTTTTTCTTAGGAAAAATAATGCTTTCAAACAGTAAAACATTTAAAACTAATGTGAGACAATTCCATAAACATCCTGATTTTAGATTACGGAAAATCCAATCATTTTTACGAGGGTGTACACCCAGGGGAATATGGAAGTGAGCGAATAACGAAAAAAAAAAAAACGAATTTGGGCTTCATTTGCCTTTCTGAATTTGAACAAAACGATTTACCGTGATCATGAACTATAAGCATGACCACACCAAATAAAATCACGATTTGAGAAAAATGTTCAAAATAATTTAAATTAAAAATAAATCTAAATTACAACAATTCTTCATGATTTCAGTAAGGAAGCTCATTCCAAATTTTGATGACGGAAAATTGAAACGATTTCTTAAAAAAAATTGTATTAGGTCTAGATAAAAATAATTCATTAAACCAGTTCACTATTATCTGGGTGTCACAATTATATCCTCTTGAATTAAATAACTTCTGTACATATTTTTTTTTTAATTGCACCCTATCTTAATATAGATAATAACTGTCAGATTCGAACATAAAATCAGATTGTTTCGACATATCACAGTCAAAAATAATACGTGCAGCTCTTTTTTTTCAAGTTTCGTAATTAGAATTGCAACTTACTTTGAAACATTCCCATCATGAATAAATAGATAATTTTTTATAGTGCTCTGCATTGTAGAGAGAAATTGAACTTTCCGGGAAATGATTTTAAATATTCGGTCAACTTGGACTTCCTAAAAAAAATCAACAGATAATAATTTTGGCGAATGAACATCTTCAATACTATTTCCGTCTATTTCTTAAATGCACAGTTCTGGTGATTTTACTGAGGGGCGTTTCCAGGAAATTTGAAAAGGGGGGGGGGGGGGCGTAAAATAAAACTTTTGCCGAGCGGAGCGAGGTGAAACATTTTTTGGACTTTTTTTGCTAAAAAAAACATAAAATAATTGTGAAATGCACTAATGTAACGGTTCCTGACTTGGAGCATGTATATTTTAGAGTATGTGTTTAATTAATGAATATGATAAATTGCCATTTTAATACAATATAAGTAGATTACGATATTTTTTTTTGAAAAGGGGGGGGGGCGTACGCCCTCACATGGACCCGCCCCTGATTTTACTAATTTCTGTCTTAGAAGCTCGCATCACAATCATACATTTAAAATTTCGATGCCAATATTGTTACATAAAATGCAGAATTGCAATTACACCGTATTTAAATGTAACATGTATGGGTATATCATTCAATAAACAAGAAAAGTAAAGGAGCTTAAACACATCCCTGAAAGACTAATTCACCATACATTTTTGAATTTCATGTGTTCTAGCTTGCGAAAATGAATTAAATAAATTAGTTTTCACTATATTTTTAATAAAGAAGTTTCTCTAGATGGGTATGATTTACAAGATCAAAACAGATTTGAGAAGGTTAATTAGAAGAAGGGATAGATATTGGAGGTATATTAGGCATATTGGAAGTATATTGAAGACAAAGTAACATAAAGTAGTGAATCAAACAGAGGCAATGACCGCATGAAAAGATTCTGGACGTACATCAAGCATAAACTGTCAGATGGGAGTAGTATTCCACATCTTTGATCAGCAGGATTACGATATGACGACTCAACTAACAAAGCCAACATCTTAAATGCACAGTTCCACGAAGCATTTTCAAGCAAAACAGACCTCAATCATACAGAATTCCAGAAAAGATGCAACATGTCTGACCAACGTACAACAGCACCAGCTATATCCATCACACTCGAAGGAATAAAGAAGCTCCTAGTTGGTCTATATCCACATAAAGCTGCAGGTACGGGTAACATATCTCCATGAATATTAAAAGAACTTGCGAACGAAATAGCCCCGATATTAAAACTCATCTTTAAAAGATCTTATGGCACAGGGGTAGTACCAACATTGTGGTAAACAGCAAACGTATGCCCAGTATTTAAAAAAGGGAAAAAGTTCGAACCAATTAACTACACGGACCAATATCATTAACCTGTATATGTTGCAAAATAATGGAGCACATAGCTACCAGTCATATAATTTGCCATGCAGATGGAAACAACATTCTGTATGATCTGCAACATGGATTTGGGAAGAAATTGTCATGTGAAACCCAGCTTATAGAATTTATTGATGATGTTACCAAAAACCTGGACAATGGCCAACAAACATACTACCTGATCATGGATCTCTCGAAGGCATTTGATAAGGTCAGCCATAGCCTTCTTATCCATAAGCTCCAACATTATGGCATAACAGGGAAAACAAACAACTGGATAAAAAGCTTCCTTTCTGAGAGAACACAGCGCGTACTCATAGAAGGGAAACATCTGATTCCATCGATGTTGAGGCCGCAGCCTCTTCCTATTCTATATAAACGACATGCCAGAGAACATAAGATCTATCGTGAGGTTCTTTGCAGACGACACCATTGCATACATCACCGTAACATCTGATGAAAATACCCTTCAGGAAGATCTAGACAAATTAGCCCTCTGGGAAGAAAAATGGATGATGCAATTTCATCTTGATAAATGCCAGGTACTCTCTGTCGCGAAGAATAAAACACAATTCTTTACAAAAGAACTACCACCTCCACTGCCACGCGCTTGAACATGTGTAATCGTCCAAATATCTCGGCGTAACAATAACATCGGACTTAAAATTGGAAAATCATATAAAGAATATCTGTACAAAAGCTAACAAAACAATCGGATTTCTGAAAAGAAATCTCAACATATCCAACAGCAACATCAAAGAAAAAGCCTACATTTCTCTGGTAAGACCAACAATAGAGTATGCGAGCGCTTTATGGGACCCCCATCTCCAAAAATACAAACACAGATTAGATATGATACAAAGAAGATCAGCCAAATATGGAACAAACTGGTACCGTAATAGATCATATGTGAGTGATATGATTGAACAACTTAATTAGACAGCATTAGAGGAAAGAACGAAAAATGCACGGTTAACAATGCTATACAAGATAAGCAATCAGGAAGTTAACGTTGCAGCAAGCCATAAACTCATACCACCAGATAGGATCTCCAGAAATATGGACCGGAATTCTTTCCAGCTTCCAGCATTCAACACAACAGCAAGGAAGAAATCGTTCTATCCGAGAACAATCAGGGATTGGAATGCCTTACCCTCCTCAGTGACATCAATCAGTAGCCTTGAAACATTCAAGAGGCTCCTGACTAGATAAACCTATAGTCCGCTGTTTTTAAATATATGTATATCACCTTTATTACTATTATTTTTTTCTGAAAATTTTGCATTTTTCAAAATTTTCATGCGCACACCAAACAATTGACAGAATAGTCAACTCGATGACGGTGGTCACTTAGTGGTAGAAATAGAAGTAGAAGTACTTAAACCGTAAAATACAGATCCTATTATTTCTCCATCATATAATGATAACTTAGTAAGAACTGTCCTACGTAAATTGGTAGTATCTCAATTTTGGGAGCCAGAAATGCCCTGAAAATATATGTTTTAAACGTATTGATATTCCATTTCAAATGAATGCCCGACAAAATAACCCCAGTACGTATTAATACTGCACCTGTCATAACTATAATGGCCTGAAGTCAGCCAATATCTGATTTTATTATTGTCACTTTTATTCATGTTATAGCCTAAATTTGACAAGGTTATCACATTTCTTGATAAGCAATAAAATAAATTGTATTTGATATAATGAGCAGGAGTTTTACCTTTAAAATTCCTGCCACCATCAAGGCTCAGCCTTGGACCTTTACCACAATATTCCTCTGTTGTAACACAATTTAAGTATTGAAAAGAGTACTCTGTAGGTCTAATGGAGGGGTAATTGTAAACATGTTATAGTTCCAGAATTAAGATACTCCGATACCCGACATTAAAACTCGAAGGGAATACATTAAAAGACATAACTATGTTATGTAACATTTGTCTGAAAAATCCTATGCAAGTCACTGAAGCCTAAAATTGCGCTCAAGGTAAGCTGACAAGTCACAGACTGATAAGTACATGCTAAGAAGTGTTTATAGACTACAAATGGTGGTTCTACGTATTATATTTGCTGAGAAATGGACTTACTTGTGAAAATGTGACGAGAGTCACTCAAGTGTAAATTGAGGCCAAGGTCAGAATGACATTTACTTGCTAAGAAGTATCTAGAGACCATATATGGTGGTTATAGGTATTACAGCTACAGAGACATGAACTTAATCATTAAAATGTGATGCAAGTCACTCAAGTATGAAACTGAGGTCAAGGTCTCAGACTGGCATGTACCCACCAAGAACTATCTATAGATCAAATATGGTGGTTCTAATGGACTTAATCTCCAAATGTCACACAGGTAAATGAAGCGCGAAATTGGGGTCAAGGTTGGTTGACATGGTTTCAGACTGGCATGCATCCAACAAGAAATATACACCAAATATAGTGTATCTATGTATTAAAGTTGCTAATAGACTTACTTGCGAACATGTGACACCCATGCCTGAAATTGAGGTCAAGGTAGGATGACAGATTTCAGACTGTAATGTACACACTAGACCAAATATAGTGGATCTAGGTATTACAGTTGCCGAGAAATGATCTTAATCGCGAAAATTTGACACAATCACTCAAGCCTGAAATTGAAGTCAAGATTGGGTGATAGTGTCAGATTGGCATTTATCCATCAAGAACTATCAATAGACCAAATATAAAGAGTCTAGGAATATTATATTTGTTGAGAAATGGTCTTAATCGCGAAAATTTGACACAATCACTCAAGCGTGAAATTGACGTCATTTACCATTAATGAAGAACTATCTAAAGACCAAATATGGTGAGTCTAAGTATAACAGTTGCTGAGAAATGGACTTAATCGGGGAAATGGGACGCAAATTTTACATATGTTAATGAAGTCAGTAAACCATGAAAACGAGGTTAAGGTTAAAAGACAAGTATACGTCCTTGATATAACATATAATATCTATGGACTAAAGATGTGTAGGTGTTATATTTGCAAAGTTATAAAGGTTTTTAAAAAGTTTCATCGAAAACCGGGAGTCACTTCGTATACTTAGTTAGGGTTATCATGTCCAGCTCCATTTATACCATCCGCCACATACCGGGTAAATTGCAAGTGGGTAACATCAAGTGAACTGTCAAGTTCAGTGAGAGGTGAAATTTAACTGAAGATGCTGTCTCAGTAGTGGGAAAGAAATTTAGTAATGATCCAATTAATTCCTGATGAACAAATCTGCTGTCAAGTCAGCGAAAAAGTAAATAATCCTATCACAGAAATTTTGAAGAAAGAAATAAAATATAATAAAAACAACAGTAAAAAACTTAAAACAAATTTTAAAGACTCAACTTTTCGACTATCTTACCTTGAACAGGAGCACGAAAAGATAATCAAGGCTCACAATCTCATACTTATAGTTTCGCTTCCTCTAATTATTTGAAAATAAGTTTATTGGTAGATGACAAATATTTGCTTAATCTCTTTTTAATTAAAATAATAAGGAATGACAAGTTGAGAAACATATTTTGAAATAATTTTTCAGAAGGATATATAGAAGTAAAACATGTATGATTTTCTCAGCAGAAAATTAATATTTAATTTCAACTGATATTCGAAAAACATTGCACGGCAACTCTTGTTAAATTTCCTCGGTTTATAAGTATACATGGAATTTGTTCCTACGTCCCTCGTGTCCTTGGTCTAAAGTCAATACAAAAGGCCTTGAGTTCAGTGGAATCTTTGGTAAAATTACGTATCTGTGTTGTGGTAATTATCTACTAATCACACAACAGTGTCGTCTATTATTTGAAAAGGCATTTATTCCACTGGATAACATATCGCGCAATAAAGCCTTTTCAAACCATAGTTTAAAAGTTTCAAAAGGATCCTGACAAGAGACAGCATTGGTCCTCCGTAGAATGAAACTTCTGTCTCAGGTGTGTACATGTATAATATGTTTTACGTTCACTTTTCATTATTTTGACCTTGTCTTATTTTTCATTTTTTTTATCCACACCGGTGTCCAAATAATTAAAAGTGAATGTAAAACAATTTATATGCACACCAGAGACAGAAGTTTCAGTCCAGGCCTTCAGCTACATATTCTAATAATTTAATTTGATTTGAATGCTGCATTTTGATTGGCTGAACAACATAGAACAAAACTGGTTATACAATAATTCCAATGTTGTTTTCAAAACATCAAATGCATTAATTTCATTGGCTAACAGAAACTTCCGGTAAAAAGTTTATAAAATTCCTTTCATGACGTCGTGCGTATGAATACGTACGAATGCAATATAGTGCATGAGGAAAATGTTAATTTCAAATGGAAAACGTCATATTTCTTCATTACTTTGGAATTATAAGTAATAAAGGTTATTTTTACGGAAATTATGAAATGTGTCAACTCGGGCTTAAAATTGTCATTCACAAACTTTGCATAAAGTTTATTTAGTTTGTGAGTGAATCGCCCGAGTTTACACATTGATAAATTCCTTCAAAATAACTGTTACTATAATATAACCTTGTTCGGTCTTATGGCATCGCCAACGAATTAATCCGCCACTTATAAATTCAAATAGTCTCATGCCATTATTGATGCTTGAATCGAGGAATCATTGTACCTCTGTTTGGAAATTAAATTATAACGAAAGTTTCCACTTCAGTAAACTGGTCTGGGTCAGTTTACGGCATTCATAAACCACTTCACGGTTTATTATGCGTGAACTGGCCCAAACCAGGTTATATCGTATAACTAGCTGTTGAAAAATTGGAAACATTCCTTAAATGAAAAGGTTTTTTTACACGGTAGCATAGCTACGCATAGACAAAGAAGAACGTGCTTCCACGTCATTTTTGCGGATAAATAGAATATACAAGTCATTTAAAAAGTCATTACTTTAATATCAAACAGACAACTACTTAATAAATAAGTGAAAATTGGATGAATCCGAGTGGAATGACACCAGGTATATGAACATAAACAGCATCGCCTGGTTATGAATGTCTCGTGAAGAGTGAAGACCATGGATATATTAAATATTGAGGGAGGGGGGGGGGGGGGGAGGTACGAAGTCTCAAAGTCTCAAGCAAAAGAAACAATAATTAATCAGTTAAATAATTTTAAAAAAAATAAATACTGTCTAAAAAATCTTCTCCGTATGCCCGTCTTTGCCAATGAGAAATATGATTATGAGGAAGATAAATCATTAATTTATAAACTATCAACTGGTTGGTTTTACTCGAATGAATAAATTATATCATTTCGCTTTTTTATTTGTTCAAACAGTCCTATATAGTCGTGTTTTTTTGCCGTCTTGTGTTTATTTTGCAATCTTTTTGACTCACCTGGCAAAAGGCCAATGTGAGCTATTACAATCAATTGCTGTCCGTCGTCTGTTAACATTTCACATTTTGATTTTCTTCTTGAGAACCACTGAACAGACTTTGACCAAACTTGGCAGAAAAGTTGCTTGTAAGATCCCTTCCAACTTTTGTGCAGTTTTTTTGTCAAGAAATAAAGCTCACAGAGTCTATTATAATTTCTGATTGGCTTAACTTTGAAAAACTTCTCAAGAACCTGATTGAACCCAAATTTTACAAATATGTTTCAATAAAGGTCCTTAACAAAAGTTGTTACTTTGGTGACGATCGGAAATCAAAGTTTCTCTGGTCTAAAACCACTTTTCCAATTGAAACAAAAGAAATTGTCTTTAGATGATCCCCTTTCAGAATTATGTTCGATGAGCGTGACTGTCTACCAAGATGGCAATTACAGCCGAAACTTAGTTTAACAAAGAAACCTATTGGAAAATTCTTTTAAAAATACTGTTGTCTGAAACCACTCGGCCAAGTAGAAATAGAATTTGCAGCAATGGTCCTCAGATTGTCCTCTCTCAAAATTGTTTCTGATGACCGGACCGTTGGTCAAGATGGCCACCACAGCCAAACTTAGTTTAACCTTAGGACCTTGTGGGAACATATATTTAAAAATCTTGTCTGAAACCACTTGGCCAATCGGAACCAGACTTGGCAGCAATGGTCCTTAGATAATCCCCTTTTAGACTTATAAAAGATGACCAAGACTGTCAACAAGGATGGCCACCATAGCTGAACCCAGTTTAACATCTGAAACCACTTGGCCAATTGTAACCAGACTTGGTAGCAATAGTCCTTCGGAATTGGTTTCAGTGACCCGAATTGTCAACAAAGATGGCTGCCACAACCGAACTTAAGTCTCATATAGAAAATTCTTTGAAGGTCTTCTCCTCTGAAACCACTGCTCCAATTGAGACTAAACTGTGGTTTGAGTAGACTTGCTACAAGTCCCTATGCAATTTTAAAATTTTTCTAAGAAAATAAAGCACTTCCCTATCCAGACTTATATACTATAAACTGTTTGATAGTAAATAAGTATGGATAGTAGAGGTGTTTATGGCAAAAAGGTAATTATTTAAGGAACAAAATATTACACAAAAACTTGTGGTATGCCTATGGTTTGAGTTCTGATAGTGGGCAAGGAAAATCCAGGTGAGCAATACAGACTCCTGGGAGCCTCTAGTTCCTTTTTGATATTTGTTTGCTCTGGTATATTGTTACCAGCTTACCTTTACTTTGGATTTCGGTCTAATGGACTTTATCCATATTTCTTATTGCTTGGTATTCCTTTGTCAATATTAAGACTTCTGCTTGATTAACTACCCCCTACAAGACCAGGGACACTTACAGCCTATATGTATATTGCCAAGTATGGGTTTGTTTGTCTCACAAAACAAGGACATGTAGAACATGCACGTTTGATTAAAACGCCCTTTGCCCTTTGTCACTCACTCTTTAGTGTTTTCCTTCTAATGAATTATTTCCAAATAGCTTTCTCTATAACCTTTTCAATGAAAAGTTCTCTGAAGTAAGAATCGTTTTAAGAAAATAGATGCAACAAACAAAAACGGCTACAGTAATTATAAAACTATTATTACTTAAACTTTAATCTTTAAAAAATTTTGATTGTACAACAATCTGTCACCTGATTTTAAAAAATGAAACAATAAATAAACTATACACTTCAAACTACAGAACCTGACAATATATAATAATAATCTGCATATATGCTTAATAAAGAATTTTTTTTTTTCGTGACCAATATCATAAAATTATACTTTCAAGCATGCTAATCACTAATTTCAATCTTCAGGAAAAACAAATTATAAAATGGCATAGAATGGTATGTGAGATAACTGGGTTTTTCAGAGGTGCCAGTTTTGTAGATTACTTACAGGCTAAGGGAGCAACCATTTGAAATCCAGGACCAAAATTTCGACCAAAAAAAAAAAAAAAAAAATAGGCAGGATCAAACATTTGATCCTAACCCCCATAAAAATCATATTGTTGCTCCCTAATCCATATTTGTGATAAATTTGACTGCAAGTAAATAAATTGGAGTACCTGTACATATGACTGACATTTTTTCCTACATTTGCATGGAATTTCTAAAGCTGAAACAAAACCTCATTTTGATATAAAGGCAAATAGAACAATTTTCCCAAGCACAAAAATGAAACATCGTCACTGATATAGAATACACTCAATACCAACCATAACCATCAATAAAGAAAAAACAAGAAATAAGCTATCAAATTGATAGTCAGCAGATTTTCCTTCATAAGGCCACACCAAATTGATTTATAGTTCTTTGGATTTTGCCGCTCTAATTTTGGACTTTGTAAATTTTAAGAAAAAAGTTTTTGCTGCTTAATTTTGCAAAACTGCTGAAATTATGTAAGGAATTTGAAAAAATTTGGTGGAAAAAAAAGGCAGGACCAAAAATCCTCAAAAAAAAAGGCAGTCTCGAAATTTTGCTGAAAAAAAAGGCAGGACTTAAGATTACTTCTATGCCCCCCATAAAAATCAAATGGTTGCTCCCTTAAATTTGATCTTCGTCTGTAAAGAACTAGTCCTCAAGAAAATTAAAATTAAAATTAAAATTTCGCTCGCTTGCACCTATTTTTGCCATAAAAAATCCAGAGAATTAATATCAGTTTGATGTGGCCTAACTGTGCATCACAAGCCATACATTGCCAAAGTAATAACTGCATTTTTCCCATTGGAAAATCTGGTTAATTATGGTAAAAATGCAATGAAATGAATTTAGTATGTTTCTTTAAAGTTATTGAATGGAAACTTAATGACAACTTTATGTAGGGGCATAAAAATACACAATAGATCAATTAAAAGAATGACATTATAGGGGCTTAGCTACCTGTATGCAAAAACTGAGTTGCGTACGATTGTCACGGCAAAAAAAATGTTAGTTTATACTGCAATCTGAAAGTTGGACACCTAGTTTCACAGTATGCTTTTTCTGCCTGTCCCAAGTCATTTATTTATATTGCAATCGTTATGTAAGCATTCCAAATACACTGACAGTATATTTACATATGATATACTGTCAATGACAGTATATAACATTTAGGCCACACCTACCTGACCTGATTAACAAGACTGAAATTAACAAATTTACTGATTTCAATCATTAGAACAAAATTTCAATATATTTATTCTCTTGTTACTTATTTTTTATTGTTAAAAAAAACATTTTCTTTTATTTTTAATATTATGTAACCTGCTCATCGATCTTTGAAAAGATGAGTTCTCACGGCAAATCAATTGGGGCCTCTTGAGGGTAACAAAAATTTTAAATAATCTTGAAATTGGTAGTATAATGTCACTTTATGTCACCAAAGATTGCAGTATAAAGACATAACAGTGCACTGATTTGAAAATAAAATCTGATATACAAATTTGGCAAGAATCTGGGAAAATACTCAGGGAAACCCCCCCCCCCATTTTCATCTGATTCTAAGCCTCATCCATATATTGATTTTATTTCAAGTCAATGCATTGTCAATATATCCTGATATGCTGTCTGGTTAGAAAACTGTATTTAACTTTGAACATTGCTTTGAAGACTGAGAGGCTACATCTCAGTGTGTGATTTTTGCTTGTTCTACTGGGTAATTTGGACGCAGTGGCATACTGCCCATTTGTTTTTTACATATTCTCAGTTGCTCAAGCTTTTCCATTTTTGTATAGCCCATGTGCTTAAGCCAGTGTTAAGTGGACTGAGTTTTCATTTATTATCATATACATGAATACCACAGTTTTCATTGTTGCTATTTGGTTATTTCTAGTAACAAACACCAAATACAGTGAATGGATATAACCAATTTTGAATACTTCATATTTAAAGCAAATTTGCTATAACCCACTTGGAGCATTGAGCATACCCCAGCAGTATCTTTTAATGACTTTCCAGTAAACTAATATTTTTAGAGGTGTATATGACAGAAAATTATGTTTTTCACAAGAAATTTTCTCAAGGGTTTAGAATTACCAAAGGGCCAGTTTTACAGGATTTTTTTAACTTGATAATGATTACATTAGGTGTTTATTCCTGACTGAAATAAAATCCTAGGATTTCAGATTTTGTGTATATTTTTATCATGCTGAAAATATTCTCACTTATCTCCAAAATAATATCATTTATTTTACTTTAATTAAAACTTTTATAACTTTAAAATTTAATTTAAAACAAAGACTCTGAGGTGACCCGAGAGTTTTTTTCTAGATAAGAAATAAAAATACAGTTTATACATTCATATAAAAATATGACAAAATTTATATGTATAAATTTTTCCATATAAAAACATATTTATATTAAAAAATATAAAATATCTAAAGAATTAAACATTCATAAACTTAACAAAGGTTCTATTCGCCAACTTTGATACATGCAAGTTGTCTCCCATTTAAAGAGTTATCTGCTCTTTAGAGGTGTCTTCCATAGATATCAATGGACAATTTGTCATATTTCTGCATAATATTTTTCATTTCTAACAAGATCGTCCATATACATTAATGATATGTTCTTGTATATATTTTCCCACATTTTTCAATGTTTGATGAAGGTCTTCCCGAATTCAACATTTTCATAAAAATTTAAAATTACTTTTTGCCCTTTATGTTCATAACCAGACACCTACTATCAGGAAAGATAACTCATGCATATGGGAGACAACTCCAATATCCACAAGTAGGAAATAGTTTACAAATATGTAATGGGTTGAGGTCACTACCAAGAATATTTTCCCCTAGGTGATTCAATGGCAATCAATTGCAGAAAATACTTGACAATTGTTACATTGACGAGTAATTAATTAAAAAAGATTTCAAATAATAAACATTTCGAATCAAACATCTGTATCATCTAGTTGTAAACAGTTCAAACTAGAAAGTGAAAATTGTAATATAATATAATGTATGGTCTATATAACATATATTGGAAACGAGGAAATACAGTGAAAAATATTCAATAACTGGTACAACAAAAGAATCTGTTCTCGAATATATATATATATATATGACGGAGGTCTATGTCATGACTCATATTGATGTCCTTACCTCATGTATATGTCCAAATTTATTTCAGTCAAACTGGGTTCAGATTTTAAAGTTGGATAAATTAGTCCAAAACATGAGTTCACTAAATCTCTTTCAGTTAAGCTATAGGCATTAAGTCAATATGGAACAAAGTTTTTATGTAAGTATGGTTTAGCCTAAGACTGTTTTATCATACCCTGACACTAGAAAAAATGCTTTTGATTTAAAAGTTAATGCAAAACAAATTTGATGAACTGGTTTAACACTGAAGGTCATATGACATTGTTAGAAAGTATAAAGGACTTTTATTTGAGAAATAGATACCTCTAAAGTTTGCTTAGCCCATATCCTTTATCTTCATATTGATCCAAGAGACTGAGAAAGGATATTAATTTGAGAGGTTTTAGTGACCAAATGCAGGAAGCTGATATGAAAAATGATAGAGATCTAAGGTCAAACATATATTGAACTAATAATTATATCTAAAACTAAAAATAATAATAAAAAAAACATTTGAAAGTTTTACATTAAGATTGAAGTCTGAAATAGATTAATGCTTGAAATGTTTATAAAAATGTTATAATATAGTATAGCATTTATGCACTTGATGTTAAAAGATTTATTGATTAAAATAAAACAAGAGGTAGCATGAAGGAATTATTTTTCCTGATGTCCTTTCAATATAAATACATAGAAAGTAGTTACATCTATTACACAGATTATAACTGGATAAAATGGGACTAATTAGGTATAAATATTTAAATTACATAAGTATCAAAGGCAATTTTCATCACCTGCTGAAAAGATTTGGCCATGGTACTACCAACGTATCATTAAACATCAATTTAGGTCCTTAGAACCACCAATACTGTAGATCGGCATAAAAATCACTTATTCAGTTAAAAGTCTGGTTTAATTTAAAGGCTAAAACTTTTAAAACCATAAAAAAATTATTTTAAGATCTCCTCTGGGGTATGTGACCCTACCACACTATTTACAATTGGCAAATGTAAATCTTATTATTTCTTTGTTTAGAGAAAGCACAGAGATATTTACATTCAAAGTAAATCTAAGGATAGAACACCAATAGTTCTTTGTTCTTTATATTAAACATGTTAATAGATATTAAATACATAATTTTCACTCAAATTAGCTTTTTTTGTAAGATAATATTTAAAAAACAATGTTATCATAAATAATCAAAAGTAATCATGATTACTTTAAAGGATATTGGTGTAATTTTAATGTAATTGATTACATTAAATAAGCAACTAATTGTAATTTAATCGATTAAATTTTAAAGTAATCGACCCCATCCTTGATTTAGGATATAACAATATGTATTTTAATATTTGCCGACATAATTTGTAGATTTGATTGTTGAAAATTAAGTTTACAGGTGACCCATTAGCAAAGCCACTAAATGGATATTTGAAACCATCAAATCATAATTCATGCCAGCAAATATTAAAATAAAATGCTGTTATCTGCATTCTAATGTAAGAGTAAAGATTTTAAACCCCTGAGCCTGTATCACTCACCTGATATTTCTATTTGTTCTTTGCTAAAGGACCTTGAGTTTAACATCCAAGCCATTTTTGGTTTCAATCCATTCAGCGGTTCTCTAGAAGAAGATTTTGTTGTATTTTTGTATGCATTTCCCATAGGATCCTATGTTAAACTAAGTCCCCCATTAGCAGCCATCTTTGATGACGGATCGGCACCAAAGTAACAACTCTTGGTAAGCACCTCATAAGGAACATTCATGCAATGTTTCTCTTAAATCCATTCAGTATTTTTCTAGAAAAAGATTTTTGTATGTATTTCCCACAGGGTCCTATGTTAAACTAAGTCCCCTGCTGGGAGCCATCTTGGATGATGGATCAGCACCAAAGTAACAACACTTGGTCAGCACCTCATAAGAAACATTCATGCCATGCTACGTTTCAATCCTTTCAATTTTTGTATGTATTTCCCATTGGGTTCTATGTTAAACTAAGACCATCGTTAGAATTATTTTTATCTTCCTTGTCTTCAGTTTCTATCAGCCTGCTAAGCAGCACTGTTAAAGTATTAGTGTAAATTTAGAAATTTTTGAGTTTTTTAATTACTAAGATGCCATGGTAAAATTTGTTTGATACAGTGCATTACATCTGTGCACTTTTAAAATAAAAATGTGCACTGTACCCTTTATGAAATTTTTATATTTCTATCAAGTACCTCATCCGTTAGCCGAACTAATTGTCATATGAAAAAATTGTAGTAGCATTAAAATCCTATTAAAATCTGGAAGAAACATGGATCTACAATTCTAAAATGGGCTTCTGAAAATGTCACTGAAACAAACCCGTTGTAAAATTTCCAATAAACCACGACATGTATGAAGTGACTGTGTCACAATATGTTTCGAACGCAAAAACGTCATATTTTGTTCCATGGAGTCGGCAATTTGAAGACGTTTTTCAATGGATTTTCCCTATTAGAATCGAAATAATTCATGGACGCCCATGGTTTGCTCGCTACGCTCAGGGTAAAATTTCGAAAGAAATATGGCGCACCCATGGTAAAATCTCCAACAAACCACAGGCGTCCATGAATTATTTCTTAAATCCGTTGGAGCTGCAAACTTGAATCCGAAGGCCTGGGCCTTCTGCTAGTATTATTTGAACAATAATTTAACTATTGTAATTAGTACCTGATTAGCTGAAGATCAAAAGAAAATTAGTTTTGATGAACCAGATCAGTCATTCAAGATTACATGATGAACACGGTTTCTGATTCAATATACCTCATTTTGTATATAAACCTTGAAAAGTGAAAAACTGAAATACCTTATTTTTGAAGACATTTATGTCCATTAAGGAAATGAATAAATCACCTGACAGACTTTAAAAACTGAAAGTTAAAATATTGTCTTATTTTTAAAAAAAAAGTATTGAAGGATGTCCACTGGTGAGAGTTTTAATACCGGTATATAGATTTTCAAATACTTTTATATTTAGTTAGATAAGAAAAAAATATATATGTTGCTAAACTCATTTCTGAGATAAAAAGTGTTAAAATTGTGAATGGAAAATGTGACGAACTTTAAAGTTGTATAAAAATTAAATATATAGAATTTCATAAAATGTTCTCATTTAGATCTTTAAGATATGTAGAATAATAAATAAAAAGAAAAATAGGGGGTTGCTTGTGAAAAAATACTCCACACTATAAATGGATTAACCCTGAGGAGTTCGCATAATCTGACCAAATTTAAAAATCTCACAAGTGACCATCCTTAACTATTACACTTAACCAGTAAGAATGTATTCTTTATAATATAATGTAAAAATAAAAATGGCCTATGAATATACTGTCAGACAGTTAAATGAAAGACTGAAAGGTTAAAACTATTAACTAACTACAATGTGTGCATATATATATATATAATTTTTACTCTATTCTTTCTCTGTTGTATCATACAAACAGATAAATTAAAGGTATAAATAACTTTTCTATTTTTGGATAAAAATGTAACATTTTATGTAACATTTTATTTTTATTCATGTATCGATTTCCCTACTAAAAAATAAATTACATAACATGATCTCCCAAGTTTGTCAATAATTCATAACTTTTATCCCATAATCCTTTTCTTTTATAATGTATTTCTACCTAAGGCCATGCAAAAAAGATGATTAGGTTCTCAGGCCACTTTTTAAAAAAATGGATGAGGGAGGGAGGCTTTTTTTTTTTTTTTTTTTTATTGACATTATTGTTTGGGCAAACATTTTTAAGAAACATCATATATGTGATTTATATCATTCCTTGGTTTCATCGCAGCTTTCAAAGAAAAACAACTGCTGTTTGCCTAAGCACACAATGCAGTTTAAAAGTTGTTTTACTATTGAAACAGATTTGATGACTGTGAAGTCACAATTGTTTTGTTGATTGCAAAACCAAGTTATAAAAGAATTACAAAGGTTTTACATAAAATTAAATGTACAAAAAAAAGTTTGGGAAACACATTTTTTTTCAAAAGAAGAATACAATTTTTTCTCAAAATTCATTTTTTATTTGTTATTTAACAATTAAATATAAAATTTATGTTTTCCTGGTCAGAAAAAATTTGAATTGAAAAGAAAATTTATTATCAAAAGGGAGCAACTCTGCAAATTTTTTTCTGTAACAGCAAAAGATATTTAAACTGTGAACTTAATTTAGTCAATTAATGACAACAAAAACATGTCCTGAAAGACATGGTACATAGGAGACTCAAAGGGCATCAAGGGTGACCAACCCTTCCATTTGTTTAGGGTAAGCTAGTGCACTATAATAATTATTTATTTCTACAAGCGTAAGTGTATGAAATATAAAGTATCGAACGTTTCCGGAGCGGACTTGAAAAAATTCTGGATTTTACTAAGAATAAAAACCACGGACAAAGGAGGTTTTTTCAGATGCGGCGGTGCCTGAGAACCTAGCACCTTTATTTTTTTGGCCTAAATAAACGCTTTTTCAGCTGGGCACCTGTATATTCAATCAACAAATTGCACCAAACCTTCCATGGTTCGAGCATGCGTATATGTTAATTACAGATGTCATAATTAATAATATAAATATGGTCTGTTAAACCCTACCACATAGGTAATCACATCAGTCTTTACATAAATTTGTAATATCTCCCCCTGATACCACTAAATGGCTCTTTTTTGGGAAACTCAATTGTAAAATACTTTCGATTACAAGCATAGAAAATTTTATGAAATCTTATGCACCAAACGTCTTTCTGATATATTGTAACAAGATATATATGAAGATTTCTTTGCTTGTTGCATGATTATTATACAATTGGAGACTTCTATTTCTACTGATCACTAAGAATAGTTACAGTGAACAATTGAATCAGTTGTTATATAAAGAGGTATGGATAACAAGGAGTTTAAAAATACAAATGTAAAGTATAAAATATAATGGTAAGATATAAATGATATAACATGAAAACAATGGAAATAATTCACAAAACATGTCCTGTTGGACAAATATTTTTATGATAATATTAAAGTACAAGTTTATGAAATATACTCGTATAGCATTAAACCATAATATAAAAATATATCACTCATAAACAGTTATATAACAAACTTATTTATCCCCACCACCATACAATGTTATTGTACACACAGCTCCCCCTTTTGGTTTCAGTGTTGTACTCTCTTCTATTTCAAAGGATTGATCTGGGACCATTTCAAAATTAAACCTCTGTATAATTTTAGTCAAAATTATCTTGGCTTCAACCTAAAACAGAATAGCATTCGAGTGTTGTATATTATATAGAATGTCCATAACTGTCTTAAAAAATTCCCAATTACATTTAGAAATTGGAGGACAAAACTTTTCTCTGTAGTTATCTCAAAATATAATAACTACTGTCGGGAAACCTCGGTTCGTAAAATGTATTTTTCAGAATGAATACCTTAATCAATGTGAACTGTCTAGTTACTCGGGTGCAATGAGCTGTCGTAACTGAAACAATTGAACTTACCTGATTTTGTTCAATCATGTCTTCAAAAGAAACAAAAAAATTTCCACCTATGGAATTTTCAATGTAACAGGGAGATAACTCTTCCTATGAGATTTTATAAAATTAAGTATTACAATCCCGTGATTCATGAAATATGCATAAAATGTTTAATAAGTTTTACAAATTTTAGGATAGGTCTGAGTTGATAAGTTCAAATTATTAACTTTTTAAAATTTTCAAGTGCTTTAATTTTTCTATTGGACATTCCCCATTCTGATTCATTTGGGAGGTATACAAATGTTACCTTTATAAACAACTTCACAATTTTTATGTTTTCTTGGACAACTCAATAAGGTTAATTAACAATTAGACTTTCAAAATGCTAAAAACCCATTTTATGAACTGAGGAGTCAAGACAGTATGTATGAAAAAAATAGAATCAATATGAGTAGTAGGAGAAAAGTGAAACATTCATGCAATTTTGTCAATCAAAGGACCAAAACTCTACAAAAAAAAAATAAAAAACATTCAACCTGAACTAAATCCTAACTCTTCTGTAATTTCAATATCAAATTATTATCGTAAGTCATTTTTAAATAAAGGCCAACAACTGAAGTGTTTCCTTCTAATTGTCAGTAGGTCACTCATAAATAATATAGTGATGCTTAAGTTTCCTTGCCTTTTGGCTGTCGAGCAACAACAAAGTTATCACAGGAAATGTTCATACAATAGAAATGATCTGCTCAAAGATATTTGTCAGATGACTGATAAATGATAATATGAAAACATCAGTAAATAATACTTACTTCAGCAAAATGTCTACCAATACATGTTCTAGGACCAAGTGTGAATGGGTAGTATGTATAAGACTTTATCCTGTAGAAACAGAACATGATTTTTTTTAATATAAAATTTAAATTCAAAACTGCAACTAATTTATACATGTACTTATATATATTTTTGGAAACAAAACTTGTTATTTATTTTACATATTTATGTTATGTTAAATGCAACAATTTAAGAAACTATGTGGTACCAAGAAACCATAATAACATTTATAAAAATACATGTACATACATAAAAAACAAGAGGCTCCCAAATCCTGAATCACTCACCTGTTATACTTTGTGTAGATCTTGCATCAATGATTAGTCCTGCTATTTATGGTTGCTAGGGACTTTCTTATCAGTTGCTATGGACTTTTTCAATGGCATTGACTCTTGACTTCCATTTTAACTTAAATAGGTAAATTGTAGGGTCATGAACCCAAATATATATGGTTGCTAGGGACTTTTTCAATGATCTTGACTCTTGACCTTTCTTTTTGACTTGTACGGGTAAATTATAAGGTCCTTAACCCAAATATATATGGTTGCTAGGGACTTTTTCATCCCTTGCCAGGGATCTTTTCATCGCTTGCTACGGACTTTTACAATGACCTTGACCCTTGACTCTCCATTTTACTTGTACAGCTACCATTTAATTTATATCAAGTTATGCTCTAAACATCTGCGACAATATGATTACATGTAACTAATCTTTCAAGGGCAAAAACTCCTATAAGGGGTCAATTCACGATTTTGATCATGTTGACTTATTTGTAGATCTTACTTTGCTGAACATTTTTGCTGTTTACAGTTGGTCTTTATCTATAATAATATTCAAGATAGCAACATAAAACTGCAAATTTTCCTAAAAATTAACAATTCAGGGGCAATAACCCAACAAAGGGTTGACAGATTCTTCTGAAAATTTCACAGCAGATAGATCTTGACCTGATGAACATTTTTACCCTCTCAGTTTTGCTCTAAATGCTTTAGTTTTTTGAGATATAAGCCAAAAACTGCAGTTTACTCCCTATGTTATATTTTTAGGCATGGCGGTCATGTTTCTCAATGGACAAGAAAATAAAACACAAACTTTATTCTGGATACCCTAAGGACTAAGTATGGCTGTAATTGGTTTAGGGGTTTCAGAGGAGAAGATCTTTGAAAAAGTTTATGACGGACGGATGACGGATGCCAAGGGATGGCAAAAGATCACATGTCCTTTTAGGACAGGTGAGCTAAAAAATCATGATTTTGAGGAAATATTAAAACTACAATTTCAAATCTTGAAAATGTATATGTTTATTGAGAAAAAACAAACTGTTGAAAACTTTTAAAATGAAATGATAGTATGTTAGGTTTACATTTACATAAATCCAACCTAAAGTTGTTATTTGTTTATGCTAATGAAAATTGTTATTATATTTATAAATAAATAAGTTCATTTATCATATTAAATATGATTTCCCACACATGAATCCATAATTAATTGATTTTACCCCAAAATAAGAATTTTCCCTGTTACAACATTATTGTAAATTTGAAGGCACCAGTAAAATTCACCTCTAAATTGTCTGTTTTACAGAGAATATGTAAAGCTTGTAGCTTAATTTATAAGTTTTCTTAAATAATAAGATGAAAAAATAAACACTTTCTTTTAAATAAACCAAGAAAATATAAAATAGGTCAAATTCAGTAATTTGAAAACTTTTTTTTTATTTTAAATTCAGTTAAAACGCAGAGCCATTATATAAGAATATAGGGTTATTGCATGAATATTGTCCCGAGCAGACTTTATATTGCACGTACTTGCATTCATTTTATTATATACATGTGGTAATAAATATTCCCTTCTATTTTCAAAGTTCTACCATGACCATTAAGCTCCAAATCCCAATAAATAACTTATTGAACTAGTGCATATATGATAAAACTCTTATTTGCACAAGTTCAAAATATGAAGTTGATTTGAAACCTGTTGAATATCTCATTGATTCTTGAAAATAAAATACTCAAATTTGTTCTCGTTTACATTATACTTAATAGTAGCTAAAATCTCCTCGTTTTAAAGGCGTTTGTTTCTTTAGAAAAGCATTTTCAACAACAGACAATTTTCGAGTCGATCTCGTTTCTGCCATTTTAATTTCTGTAAACAGACGAAGATGCAATAAGTTACAAATCAATTTCGGAACGCATCAGTTCTTTTCCGAAAATGAACATACTTTGCATGCAAATGCAAGGATTTATTGCATAATCGTTTTCTATTGAAATTAATAGGAAAATATTTGTTACTATATCATAATATAATATATTGATATAATTAAACAAAATCTATTGTCAAAAAACAATTTTTTTTCTTTATTCTTTCTTTATATCTGTCAAGCAAATAAATGCATTTAATGGAAGAATTTCAATAGGTAACACCTTATTTTACTGCAAATAATATTATATATTCTGCTGTATATTCTTACCTGCTTTCAGAATTTGGATTGAATCTTTCAGGATCAAACTTCAAAGGGTCTGGAAAGAATTCTTCCAATCTTGAACTGACAAATGTACTCATCTTTAAAAAAAATAATATACACACCTGAACATAAGAACAAAACTGAAACAAATATAAAGACAGATTTTGTTTAAGGATGTTCAGTTTCAAAATAACAAGCTTTTCATAACACTGGTAAATATTGATAAAGGATTAATAAAGGAACTGAAAGATTGAAAAAAAATTACTAATCATATTAAGATTTTCATTTTCCAATCTTTTTTTAAATTTTTTATGTAGACTCAAATTGTCCTTTTTCTTTTGTACTAAGATGACAATTATACCACTTTTTAAGATATACACTTGCTGTCAACATTACTTGTCATGTTTACACAAATATTGTTAACAGCAACAGTTTATGCCAATATCAACAGTCAATTTTTATCTATATTATATATGGTTCAAGATAAAATTTTACATTTGTATCTATATAATCTATGGTTTAAGGTAAAATTTAATTTAACTATAATCTCCTAATGTACTATTTTATAAATCAGATTTACATGTCCCATGAATTTAATTCAAAACCTACAGCAATACTTGTCCCTGCTGGTATTTTGTATCCTAATATCTCCATATCGTGTTTAGCCTCTCTGAACGTATTAGGTCCTGGAGGATACAGTCGAAGTGCCTCCTTTATAACCATTTCTAAATAAGTCATCTTGTTAACATCATCTATTCCTATGTAGGATTTTTCTCCCACTGTATCATTAACTTCTGACCTCAGCCTGAAAACAAACCAAATGATGTTTTCATCTACCACTCTCTTACTCTCATTTTGTTAAAGAATCCTGATATAAAGCATAGATATATAGTGAATCAAAAACTTTTTAAAAAAATTTCCATAAGGCTCTCAGATCATTATCTGTTCAAGTAGTACCTACTTGCCTGATTTCACTGTTTATGTTTTCAGTGTAATAGTTGAATGTACATAATTTTTCCCCACATGTTATTTATTGATCATGAAGAAGCTTCTGTCAAAGTTTAGAAAAAATCCAGGATGGTTTAAGAAAGTAATTAATGTTTTAAAAATTTTAACTGTATGTAATGTTAACTGGGAGAAAAACTATATATATATATATATATAGATTCATCTGGATACTATCTTTTGATCATGAACAAGCTTCTGTCCAAATTCGGTAAAAATCCAGGATGGTTTAAGTAAGTTATTTATGTTTAAAAATCTTTAATGACAGAGTAAATGTAAATGTTGCTGCCGCCGCCGACGATATCTCGAGTCCTCGACAAAAATATAAACTTCTCTTATCACTGGCACATCACCATTAGGGTGTGGTAATAGTTATGCCTAGCTATGCATGCCACATTGTCGTTGAGCATTATATTTTTCTTCAGTATTTTTTGAAGGTATCCTGACTATATCTTACCATATGATTATTCCAAATGTCCTGATGTTCCATATAGAATAATGGCAATTTGTTTTCTAATACTGACTTTATCAGGTTTGTTATTGGAAGAGACCGTTATGGTGAGGAAAATGACATAACTGTTAAAGTCAGAATCTGAAAACAAATTACCATTATTCTTTTTATGGGTAATTTTTGCCAAATTTTTAAAGTGCTGAAATTTTAAGAAAAATAAGAAGTAATGTTTTTAGCAGACGTAATATTATATAAGTTCTGAGGTTTCATGAATGACGTTACAATTATTTAATTCATTAAACTGTCGTGTAAAGATGATGCTGATGTATAGCACTGATCTGATTAATTTATTTTCAGTGCCAGTCCACAAGACTGATATTATCAGCCATTAGGATCAAAGGAAATACAAAGAAAGTATCGAGTAACAGCAATTTTCAGCAAACTTCAAAAACAATCTATGCCAAGCCTAATTTTGTGGATGCAACATTCAAATAATCAGGTAAGTTTAAACTAAAAGAAGGAATATGTATACAGCTTTGCTTTTAACTTAAAGTTCAATTTATTGTCTATAAAAAAGAAATACAATTTACAGGCATTTTCTAATATGGTCTGGATACCTTAAATATGGTTAAGCAGATCAGTGACCAAGAGTTAGTTAATATTTACACTTGCTACTTGCAAAACATTCTTGAGATCAGCCTCAACTATTTATGATTGGCTTGTTCCTGTCAAAGATCAAGATATTCTCAAGGGACATTTGCAAAATCAAAATTCATCATTATGAAATACAATTGTAGCTAAAAGTTAGTTAAAAAAGTCACCATTTGGTTAATTCTTATATTATAATTACCTTTCACAAACATCTTTGTTTTGCCACAAACAAATCAAGGTAAAACTTAACAAACAAGCTGTAGTTTCTTGGCCTTTAATAAAAAGACAAATATCAAATCGTACATAAATTTAATGAATTTATATATCAAAAATGCAAAAACAACGAACCACCAGATAAATCTTATATTTTATCCAATAGTAAGTCCTATTTTCTTTGGAAAAACTGTGCCATTCAATTAAAACATTTATTCATGTACTGTTACATTTGGAAAAACTACATTTGTTTTTAAATTCACATTTTAGTCAGTATAAAATTTCATTTTGTTAAAATCACCTAAATGCTTCTTCCTTTTCAATAATTTAAAAAAATAAATAAAGAATGATTGCAGTTTATCAACTTTCTAACTTATGTCTTAAATCTCAATGTTATCTTGCTCATATTGTTCCACTAAACAAACTGAAAAAAGCTTACCATAGAAGACGTACAGTAAAAGATTAATATTTGCATTCCTTAAAATAGACTATACAATCTTTTATTTAACTTTTTCTCATCTCTTGTATCTGTACTGATCACTTGTCTCCCTTTAACCTCCTCAAAATTTTGTTCCACCAAATTGTTCCTTGCTACTGGTATAAAATTTGAGTACCCAGAAAGACAATTTTAGATTCTGGATATAACTAAGTTTGCCCTCATAACAGGTAAGATCATTAAGTATTATGCATAAGCATTTTGTCACTTGTTTATGAGAAGATAATGTGCAGTTTTTAGAAATAAACAATATTATTGACAGATATGCTGAATTCTGATTACATTGGATGTATCTGTGCACTTGTTTATTGCCAGAATGGGCAAAAATCTTTATCAGGACAATTAAAATTGATAGCTAGTGACAATCTTGGATCTTTGTTATATAAAATGGTTGTACTCTTCAAAATGATTTTGAAATAATCTGTAGATATAAATTCTGCTTGCTTCAAGATAAAGATGAATCTCTGTTGTGATGTTCTATGATGATACCTTACTTATCTACACAAGTGTACTGTATCTGTTTTGCCATGATAATTCAAACAAAATAAATACAAACCTGCTACAAAGAATGTTGTGATATCATCCAGTATAACTTCTTCTTCTAACTCTGGATTCTCTACTGCCAATAATAAGTATATATTTCACATCAGTTTTGTAACTGTGTAAAAATTTGGGTTAAGTATTATAACAATTACTATTAAACTGGTCACAAGGTATTCCATGTTGCCACAGGATATCAGATGTGATTTTCACTGGCTAGCTGTTACGAGTTATGTTACTTTTTTGTCGCTTTTTGTGGACTCTTAGCACTAAGAAATTGGTAAAAGCCCTTGCAAGATTGGGCCAAAACATAGACTTTGAGCAGTCAAATAAATCTACAAGTATATTGGCCATCTGCATAGTGTATCTAATATATCTAATGATCAATCTTTATTCTTACTTTTTTCTTAGGACCTATGGTACAAACTTTTGTGACCACATCAGTGGTTTGAAACATATGTAACTAAAATTTTTAACAACTGTTTAAGGCTAAATTAGCAGATGAAGAACTCATTTTTGGAAGGGGAATATTTTCATACAATATATCTGTACACAAGTTTCCCTATATGGTGCTATGTTAAATTATATTCAGCTGTGGTCTTTATTTTTATTGAATTACTGGCTCATTGAATGCAACGACAAAGTCATTTTATGCACTTGATCTTGAGTACAAGTGTACTGGTATTATATATATCATAATATTGATTGATTATTGTTTTACGCCATGTGGGCGACATAATATCATAATATAAAACCAATGACATATCCATATGAGTTGTTTATACCTATATATTGATTCCAGCTTAATATATATATAATTTTATTTAAGAAGGCATTGTTGATTTTTTAAGTTTCTAGTTTAATTTTTAATTTTTTTTTTCAATGAAACTAAATTTCTTTAAATTTTCATTTTCTTACATTCAAATGTGTAGAATTATTATTTTTTACTATTTCCAAATTTTCTGTTCGCGAAGATAGCACACTATACTTACATTTCATTTTAACAAGATGATTTAATATATCATCAGGAGTATAATCCCCTCTTTTCACGGCTGCCATTCTTTCATTAAAACATTGTTTAGAAAATACTCTTAAAAACCGTAATGCTCTCCTAACATCCATTATGAATTTCCAATGGGAAATGCTGAACTAATAAACAATAAGAAAACAAGTTAAAGAAATTTAAAATTTTTCAGTATTTAGGATTGATTGATTATTAAATTCCATTGACAATTATTTCATGCATATTAGGACAAGATCATGTTGATATGATATTAATATGAACCATACTTTGTTTAAAACTGACATGCTAAGCTGGATTTTTTTTTAACATCCTAGCTCAAGATGTAACAGACAGCAGCAAGTCTGTACAAAGACATATATTCTAACTACAAGCCACCCAGTCTTTGCTCTAAACTTATTCTACATGTTGTATAGTTAACAGAGAAACAGTAAATCTTTGCTTTGAACCAGCCTGTGATTGAGTCCGTAACCACCTCCTATCAACGTGAACACACTACCTTCAGATCACCGAGGTTGTTTCAATATAATGTAAGTTAAACAGTTAATCCAATTTCTCACACCAAATATATCTGCCAATTAAAATGGTAAGTGTAATGTGACTAAGGAAATACTTTTATCTTTCTTTATTCAATGTAAATACATCTTCATTATGAAACCATTTCAAATTAGAGATAAATCCTACAATACAGAATTATTGATGCAAAATTGTCCATTAAAAGTCTGTATAGTTATCCCAAAGTTTTTTAAAAATTGTGGGAATCTCTATCTGCTGTATTGGAAACTCAAGTCAAAATTTTTATATGGCATCCAGAAGTATTTGAACATAGATCTTCTATCTCAATTTCAAGTTAAATATTTGAACTAGTTCTTATAATAAATTTTATTCTTACCCATATAAATGGCTTTCTAATACTTTCAGATAACCCTCTAAAACTTAATGTTATAGCCTTGGTAAACTCAGATTTCTCAGTTCTGTTTTCTACACTGTTCATCTGCATTCCAAAAGCAATCTACAAAGTAAAGTCATCTGAGACTTACACTAACTTAATCATGATGACAGTTTTGTAACATCAGAATGATTAGTTCTATATTCATTTGTTTGGGGAAGAGATGGGCTTGGGAGGGTTGAAAAAATTGAAAGCATCTGTTTAAAAATACACAGCAACTTTTTTTCCACATTTATTGAAAGGTGTTAAAGGTTTGATATCTTCCTTTCTCCAAGCATATGAAATTTATTTGGAAGCTACTTTTGTTATGTTATATTACATTAAGTATAGATGTTCATTGTCATAAAATATATTGGTAGTACAAGCCGTAGAAACAGACAGAAATGTGAGGTTTATCAAGCATTTATCACCTTTTTCATGGTTAAAGTAAACTGTATAATACCTGATAATTTATACATATTATTTTTATTCTACAATGATAAATTGTTATCTGTTATCTATACATATTATTTTTATTCTACAATGATAAATTGTTATCTGTTATCAAGAAAAGGTGTGAAATGACATTTCTGACCAATCTGATGAAAAAATCTTTTGATGGATAATCTAGGGAAATGTTGATGTTATAAACACTGAACCAGAACATAAAATAAATTACTGATGAAAGATACAAGGATATTATCTGTGGCAGACCTTTCCAATAATGTCCAGAGTTAAATGGTTAAATTCATCCAACATAACAACTTTAGTTTTCCCATCTGCAAGTCCGACAAGCCTGGTTATTAAAAGGTCAACTTCAGAGTTAAATGCTGACTCCAATCCTCTTATATAACTGAAAATTGATGAAATATACTTTACTATATATTTGCAATCTTACCATTCTCTTCCACTTTGTTTTATAACACGGGTAAAACATTTTGGTATAGAAGGTAATTTATTTTTCTCACTCTCTTGACTTGGTCATATAAAAATATAAAGGTAGGTAAGTAAAGAATCCAGACAAGTGAAAACTGCAACAAATAAAAATATTGCAACAAAACTATTATTTAATTTTTTATTTATAATTCTCTGTAAAATTTCTTTTGGTTTTTTGGTTTATTATATTTTATGCTGTAAATCTAAATTTAGAAAAGTAAATAATTTATAATAATTTGGTGTTTTAACTTTTTGTAAATTTTATCATAATCCATTCTTATCATGGTGTCAAATATTTAAAAGTTTGGATAAAATTTAGTGATTTTTGATAACTGCTAAGGTAAGTAAAAGATATTGCTGAATGGGATTGATATTGGTTTTAAATTCATCTATTTATAGTTATATAAATCATCATAAAATCAATGTTGGAAATTTTATTACATTATTTAGTTCTTTGAAAGTAAAATCAAAATTAGCATTACTGTATCTGTACTATGACTGGTCCATTATAAAGACAGGATTTACAGTATGACTTTAGTACAAAACTTTTACAAGATTGTGACCATGACAAAACTAAAATCCATATATTAATTCCATGTTCTGTTTCTAATAGTTTAAGAGAACAATTATATTTATTGACTAATTAAATTTTTACGAGTTAATATTACCAGTAGTATTGATAACACGAGTTAATATTACCAGTAGTATTGATAACACAAGTTAATATTACCAGTAGTATTGATAACACGAGTTAATATTACCAGTAGTATTGATAACACAAAATAAAGTTATGAAAATATCAATCTTTCTGCATCAAAATATGAGCTGAATATTCAATTCTCACTGCAGAAGCAACATTTTCTCTCCTGATTTTCTGATTCAGGTCAGAAATATATCTGAAAGACCTGGCCCTCTGCAGTTTACCATCTTTTTATGTTACTTATATATCATAGCTTAGTAATTCAAAGTGAAACAAAGGGGCAACAAAAATTATATTCAGAAAATACTCTTGCTTTCTTTACATTACCATTCCTTTCATTGACATTTTACAAATGTATGATACCCAATGAAGGTTTCACATTCATAAATCTCAATCACCAATTTTTAATACTACCAAGTAAGCAAATATCATCTTACTGGATATAGACAAATTAATACCATCCTTATATATGGGTACCAACAAGTAAATATAAAACTTTTACATTTAAAAATACTATCATTATACATGTGATTACAATAAACCTTTTCTGAAAGCATGGATTTATCAATGCTCTTCTCCAAACCCATTTTTTCTGATCTGTCTCTAATACTAAACCATGACCTAAAAACCTACAAATTTAACATAATACGTTTAGTTTTTTCTATTAAGAAATGGGTACAAAAGAGCTTTGCCTTACACTCCACTATCCAGTATTGATTTGATACGATTGATTTATTCATCCTAATGATTAGATAGATTGTAAAGCATCCATTATACATATGCAGGAGAATGACGCAATGATTAAAACCTTTATGTGATTTTTAGATGAAGATGTGCAATGAAAGCCTTTTTCCTTTTAATAAATTTTGAAACGGCTTTTTTTATCATGAATTTGTAAGCCATCATTTTCCTTGTGAACACCTACTTCCATTCTATTCTTCACAAACATACTTCTGCCGGGAGATGCACATTACCGTGACTTTAAAAAAAATTGTGACTCATTAGAGCAACTTTTTAAAGTATACATTACCATGACTTTTTTCTTGTAGGTAAACTGAAGAAAAGGTTACATTATCGCGACAGTAGTTATAGTACAGGCAAGTTTATGTATATGATACATGTAAGTATATGGACATATCATACAAGAAAATAGTACTCACAAACTATATTTTTGTAAATACATTCATACATACACTGGCAGTGGGACTGATACAATGCAGAAGTTCACAACAAATAGAGGAAATTCATGAATTATAGTGACAACTATAAATTCAGAAAAGAAAATGATACAAAAACTTTAGAGATATGTTGACAAAGGATGCACTAGCCGATACTGACCTATCAGAGTTAATGGTTTTAGATGGATCCTACTTCCACCTTCCCTTGGTGAGCAGGGGGCAACAGCTCTACATATTATATATTATACCCGGTATGTATTTACATGTAGTGTCTGGCTAACGGAAGATGTTATGAAATTTAGTCGTGGTAATGTATCCTGAAGTGGCTGTAATGTAGCACTTTTATTCGCAGTAATGAAAATTTCATAAAAGTCGCTGTAATGTATTGCATCCCTTCTGCCTCATGCCAGATTGTATGGATTGGGTTGTTCCATGAAATATGAAATCCTTAATTGTGGATAAATTATAATATTAACTATAAAATACTTTGAGCCATCTTCACAATAAAATTTTATAAAACTGCAATGCATCAATATTTAATAAAATATTGTGATAAATGTTTGTTATAAAATTTTTGTTGAAATGGCTATTTTTTCTTACCGTTCACCAAACACAGACGTCAGTCTATTATATGCCTCCCATGGTTTGGGATGATTCCCTGTTATCATTAATTCCTGGCAAAAATAAACACAAAAGTACGTAAAAAATAGTCTGATATGTTTACATCCCGATTGTCAAACTTTTAATAATCAGTAGTTTTTATCTTTCAACATGAATTGTTACAATTGTCGAATAATTTTTTGAAAGCTAGTTTTTTTTTAAAATTAAATATATAAATAATCATTGCTTCTAAATATACAAATTAACAGCTTTATATGACATATTAACTTTCACAAATTTATCAGTAATAAGTTAATTAATTTTCTTACGTTTCTTCTATTATATATGTATTTAATTATGAATCATAATAAAACATTTTTTTAATGTTAATAATCAAAATAATTATAAAATATTAACATATGATAACATAGTTCAAATGTTCCTAATTGTCTCAAAATTTAAATTTTCATTGTTCAGCATCCACCTTCCTTCATTGTTCCACATGATTTCTCCCCCTTTTCACCTGTAGTTATCAAATTTTAGATAATCAAGATGACATGGATTAATAGGTCCTGCAAAGATGAAGTGTTACTATATGTTTTCACTGAGCCTTACCCTAACTGCCTTCGGTTCTGCTGTAAACAGTAGTACTTGGTGCATGAACTCCATTTTATATAATTTACCATATTGTTTACACCTACATAAAATCATTCTTTTCATTTCTTGCTTTAATCATCTTATTACATATAAAAACATATCGTAACTGGTATATGCTAAATTAATAATAGTTCAGTGTTAAAAGTACCTGCTGTTTAGCTGTCAAATATAACCAGTATTCATCACTCACTTTTACCTACAGATAGTGTTGCAATGTTGTTTTTTTTTTTTTAAATAATTGTTGTTCACCGAATGTCTCAACAGGAGAAATTTACTGTCACATAACTTGTAATACAAGGTTATGTTCAAACTCTGTTAATATCATCATTTTACGGTCGACATCACAACTTGAATGAGTAAAGTCAAGAAGTCAAGTAAAGTTCGAGCTCATTTGGATAGATGAGATGTAAGAAATTCCCAAAACGTGAATTGTTGAGTGATAAAACATCATCTATGTAGCAGAAGCTGAAATTAAAGGTATAGGCTAACTTCTTCTGTTTTTCCTTAAGAAGCCCATCATGGAAGTCTGCCTCATATGAGTAAAGGAACAAGTTGGCCAGGAGTGGCACACTATTAGTACCCATAGGATGCCAATTGTATGTTGGAAAACACATCCACCAAATTGAACAAATATGTTGTCGATCAAAATTCAATCATCAAGACAATTTCGTCCTCTGTATATTTTTTGTTAGATTTAGAGTGGTTTTTAACAAAGTATGATTTATCTCTACCAATGACAAGGTATGTGTATCTGCTGTTGCCATTTTTATTTTGAAAGCATCGATGGATTAGATCTTTCAACTTCTCCTTCAGTTGTGAATGAGGAATGGTGGTATAGAGGGTAGAGAAATCAAATGCTTTTATGCTGTTACAGACTGAAATGGACAGAGATCATAAAGTATCCTTTAAGTCTTTGGAGTTCTTTAATATCCACATTTGATTGATACAACTTCTTGAATAGCTCATCTCACAATAACTTTGGACTAATGACTGATACAAAGTTTCTATCTCAAAAATCAGAATAGATATCTTCAGTTAGATTCCCAACTAACTGGGACTGACTCTTTCTCAGACTTCACAATCTACTAGATTTTTTTCACTTGCAATATGACAGTTGTTGTTCACTGAGAAGGACATGCTTACCCTTCTGAAGTACCTGATATCACTCTCTGTTTTTTATGGGAGTTTTGTGCTGTCATGTTCTAATACTCTTTAATTTTCTATGTTTTTTACTCCTTTGGTTTTGTCTTTGTAGTGCTCGTTTGCTAGGTAAGTGTAAGTGCGTAGCTTGATTGCTTATCCTTTTCATATAAAAAGCTTAAACATTTCTTCTTTTGTTTGCTGTGATCTTAAAATTTGATCTACTGATCTGGAAATATATAAAATCCATAAGCTTTCCAGTTGCTCATATTGTTTATCTCTTTTTAAAGTTTGATTGAATTGGGCAAGCAATGTATAACAATTTTTATGCAAAATATCTGTTAAATGTATTAGCTGCAGTAATCTTGATATTTGACATAAAAATTACTAGTGTTGTTCCCAATCCAAATTCCTTCCATCTGTATAAGTTTTACTGCAAAGAGTTACCACCGAGGAATGTTTTTGTAATAAAAAAAAATATTCTAGTTACAGAGACCTTAATATCAACACAATAAAAGTGTTCTTCTTTGCTTGAACTGTTATCCCATGAAACTATATACTTTTAAGCCATATCCTTTCTTTCCTAACAATCATTACTATTAAAGGAAATTAAACATTTTTCTGACATTTCTGATTTTTAGCTCACCAGGCCCAATTATCATCACTGTCCATTGTCAAAATCCTTTCTTTAAAGATTTTCTCTGAAATCATTTGGCCAATTTGAACCTAACTTGGTAGCAATGGTCTTTAGTCTGTCCTCTTTCAGAATTTATCTGATGACCTTGACCACCAACTAAGATGTCCACCACAGCTGAACTTATGGGAAAATTTTTAAAAGATCTTGTCTGACACCACTTCAACAATAGCAAACAAATCTGCTAGCAATTCTCCTTAGGTGGTTCTCTTTCTGAATTGTATCCATGACAAGATTGCCAAAATGTAACCAAAGTGGATATCATCAAACAATTCTTTCTGCTTTAAGTATGCAATTGATATCCAGGTGAGCTATACCGGCTCCTTGAAGTCTCTAGTTTGTCTTTTTTTTTTTAAATTAATTAACTATTAATATAGGATACTCAGTTATTGCAGAAATTATTATATTCCACTGATAAACATGTATTACTTACCAATCTAAAGTCATTATACTGAAAAATTTTCCTTCCTTTATATACCTTTTGAATGCTGGAACTATGCCAAAGAAAAAGCTGAAACATAAGTAGAAGTGATCATAAAACACCAGACTACAAAGTCACTTTTAACTAATTACAATTGATCATTGTATAAAGAACAGAAGGAGCTTTCAAATTAAAAAATCTGTTTTAAAATTCATTTAAAAAATTTAATTTATCGTTCTTATAAAATAATAAATAAACAACATTACATTACGCACATATGCCCCTGCCTAAAGCAAAATTAATGATACTCAATACATGCATGGGCATTTAATTTATAAGTTTTCTATGTCCCAAGGATGCAATTCTCTGAAAAATAGGTCATCCAGAATGGAAAACAACACTGATTTGAAAATCATTATTGTAAATCTTACAAAAACTGTTTTTGAATATATACTTCAGACATAAAGAAAAAAAAGGTTGTACAAACATAACTGTCTGTGTAAATTTACTAAATTTTAAGACTGTAAAAAGGTCATCCAGAATAAAACATGAACTGAGTCTATAAAAATCTTATGAATATAAGCAGGATTTTAGTCAAAAAGGCTAATACAATTTTCAGCAAATATTTTAAAATATTCAACATCTGAACAAAACAAGAACACCATCTGTAACTCATGTACCATGAATACTGGGAATATAAGCAGGCTTTTAGAAAACAGTCAGTACAACCATAAAGTAAAATTCTGTCAAAACTTTGTCACCAAGAAAGGAAGTCTTTAAAATAAACCTACTTTCAGAAAATTATCTAAAAGAAATGGAATTTTTCAGAACTTAGGTGAGAGTCTTCTATGGAACATTTGTCTTGCCTTCTCCTATCAGCTGGATTTTCACCCCTAAGTATGTAAATTAAAGTCCTAACAATAGACTACCTTCAATACAAAAGAACTAGCAGAAGAAAAGTATATAACTGCACAAAATGTTAACAAAGTAAGCTTCCACATATAGAACTGTTATAGTTGTCTCCCTTTTGAAACTAAAAATGACAACATCATTGTTTTGATATAGAAACCCAAAAACTCTTATAAAAAAAATAATGCACAATTGTATTAGTTACTGAATATTACCAGAGGGTTTAACAGAAATCAATTCTCAGATATTTTCTTCAAGACTATTCCATTAAAAATGACTACGTCCATGTTTTCATTTAGAAACCCCAAAAACAATTCAGCTAGAATAAAATGAAATATCAAAATAGAAGGTGTACATTGGCATTAATTACTGAAGATTCCCTAAATTGTTCTTTAGAATCAATTCACAGGTTTAGACGGAGTTGTGTAAAGAAGAAAGTGTAATGACGACACAGATCATGAAGCAAGATATATGACAGATAGTGATTCCCATGTATTTACACCGGTATGCAGTAAAGTCTATACAAAGTAATGAAGGCCATTGGGTAACACAGTCCTTGATCGTAGGAGTATAATAACAAATAATTTTAGAAACAAATATTGTATTCAATGAAATTTATCTGTGCAAAATACAAAATAAACTGAACAAAAAAGTACAAAAAAAAATGATATATAAAACTTTTGACTGTGTGCTGTTCCAGGATGAATGAATTTTCATGGATGATGGTTTTTTATTAATGATTTGATTCAAGCAGAGATGTTAACAATAAATTAAAATGTCATAAATGGTGGGTAAAATTAAAATACAACGCTATACATTGTTTATTGAAAAGTCCTAACAAAGAGCCAATTGAAAATACTTTTTTGTGTACTTTGAGTACCTTTCTGATCGTGGTCCAGGGATATGACTATACTTTTTCCGTATCCTAATCAGGTAGACACACATATAAGTTACTACACCAACAAGTATGGTGACTAGTATTCCAACCACTGTTAACCATGAAATCCTCATACTCAATCTGAAAGGAAACTATACAAAAATTACACTACCCAAAAACAAACAACCATTAAGTCATATCAGTCTGTATTACATTCTAATTAAATTTAATTTTACAATCAGCCCTTATTAGGTTTTTACTGGCTTAGAACCTACATTCTGTTTTATTTTTAAATGTTAACTTTTACAATATAAATGTCATTTGGGATGGTGTCCTTTCACCAACAGTTATCAACAGTTAAAAATACAAGCTGCAGTTTTTGTATCCAATATTACAATGAGTATTCTAATTTTAGATCTGATCCACCTTTCACAGACTTTCTGTTTCTTATTTTTGTTTCCTTTCTATAGTTAGACTGCATCTTTGATTTATTCAGCTCTAACTCAATGCTCAAAACTTATTTTATTCATACCCTTACCATATATATCAATGTATACATAGGATGATTCAGAGTAAATTTCTTTTAAAACAATTTTTCCTCATTTAAAATTACAATTTAAAATCTATTAGAATTGTATTTAAATAAAAATGATTACTTAATATTTCTAATAATATCAAAAGAGCCATGCCATTTGCTTTTTTTTTATGTCTTTTGTTCTGATGTCAATTTGTGTCTGGGGAAGGGATCATTCGATTGGCAAATATGGAGGTCCTTGCATCACTAACTTTATACTAAGTAAAGTTAAAACTGTGCATCAGAAAAATATCTGGTGCGTTACTGCACATATATAAAGTCTTTAAGTCTTTTCTTTTTAGAAAATTTATCCTTCTAGGTTGTACATAAAATATTCAAACAAAGTTGGGTAAAACTTGTGATATAATCTCTTCAAGAAACCTTTAGTTGATTGTTATTGACAATAGCTGGCATGTTGGAAAGAAAATATTGAATATCAAAACAAGGTAAGTTTAAATTTTATGATCATGAATCAAAAGATGGATTTCACTTTTGTAAATTTAGGTTAATCATTAAATATTTTTTGTACTTCAGAGTATAAATTTAGTAAGGTTAGAATAGAAATATTTTGCAACCGCTATAATAATGTAGCTACTGTAAACTAGACATTGTGTGTCTATAAGAAACAGATGCCCCGTCTTCCTGAACCTAGAATTTCCATTATTAATGGAAATTTTGATAAATATTTTATATATATGAAAGTTTCTCACATTATATTCTGCTTATATTTATTGGTATCCTATGAAAATTAATAAAAACACAGATTCAATGCAATCACTCAAGCATTAAATGTAGGTCATGTTGGCTCATATGTTGCTGATATGTATTGAACTTAAAAATGACAATTGTATCTATAAATTATCATGCGATATCACCAAAGGTTTTGAAAAATAGACTCAAATGCAAAACTTTAACCAGTAACTGAAGCATAAAATGTAGGTTATGGTGACCCAAATGTTGCTCAGCTGTGTTGTACTTTATAAGATAACTGTAGATCTGAAATATCATTAATATATTACCACAAGTTCTTTAATAATATACCTAAATGGAAAAATTTAACCAAACTCACTCAAGCATAAAATTTAGGTCATGACTCAAACTTGCTAAGTTGTTTTGTACTATATCAGTTAATTGTAACTATGAAATATCATTTATGTATTACAATAGGCTCTTTAAAAATACACATAAATGCAAAAATTTAACCAAAGTCACTCAAGCATAAAATGTAGGATGTGGTGATTTAAATTTGCTCATTTTTGTTGTACTATAAACAATAAATAAATTGGTGTTATATCATTGATATATCTCGCCAGGTTTCTGAGAATTGGACCTAAACGCACAAACTTAACAGTCACTCAAGCATGAAATGTAGGTCATAATGAACCAACTGTTGGAGAAATCCATTGTACAATGTAAGAGAATTATAGTGATTAAGTATTATTGATATAACACATTGGATTCCTAGGATATGAAATTAAATCCAAAACTATATAAGAGTCACTCATATGTTAAATATAGGTCAAAGTCACCCAAATGTTATTGAACTGTGTTCAGTGCTATAAGGGGGTTGTAGTGATATAATATCATTGATGTGTCTTGGTGATGTGTCATTGTGAATGGGGCATAAAAGGTTAGATTTTGGCAGTACAGAGATTGAAAACATTGGAACAGCCAGGTATGATCACACCACAATAAGAGGTATTACACATATTATCCTCCTCAAATTATTTTAAAACTTTATAAATATTACTTATCATGTGTTTCTGACTATATTCATGAGTAGGGATGGTACTATCAATTAAATTTAAAATGATCAAGTTCACAACTTTAGGAAAGAGAGAGAGAGATCAGAACAACAAAAATAAAGTAAAGACTAACCAAGAAACCGAGGATATTTTATGGGAATAGGGACTCTTAGGAAATTCTACTTCGAAGGCCATGCTAAACAATGTTTTTCGTACATGTATTAGTGATGTGTCCATCCCTTTGCCCATATAATAGTTTTATATGCATGTTATGTAAACATTTCATTATATCAATTTTGATGCACAAGTACTTAATGATACATTTATCACACATATAATAATTCGTCAAGTTAAACCAATTTCAGCTGGATAAAATATTATAAATACGGCTATATTGCCTTTCAATGGGACCTATTTGAAGCTTGGTGAAGGAGCTACATTTTTGTAAGTTAGCAACTACAAAGAAAGAATGTTTTGAATCCCACACAAACAGTCAAGTTGTTTTGTTTTTTTTATGGCCCATCTACCAATGTGGAAGGGGCATATAGATTTACCCTTGTCCATCCATACATACATACATACGTATGTCCATTGGTTAAGTTTTTGTGTTTATGTGTTTCAGAAACCCATTGAGATATATCAATAACAATATACCACTACAATCGCCTTATAACACTGAACACAGATGAGGAACATTTCTCCCACTTGGACCTACATTTAATGCATGAGTGACTCCAATAAAGTTTTAACTTAATTGCATATCCTATCAATGATACTTCATCAGTATAATCCTCTTACATTATATAATGCATTTCTCCATCAGTTGGGTCATCATGACCCACATTTTATGCATGAGTGACTTAGTTAAGTTTTTGCGTTTAGGTCCATTTCTCAGAAACCTATAAGCGATATCAATAATATATGTGTAATACCACAACAATCCTCTTATAAACTAAACAGAGATGAGCAACATTTGGGTCACTTTGACCTACATTTAATACATGAGTAACTCTGATAAAGTTCTGCCATTTATTTCATATCCTAGGAATCTATGGTGTTATATCAATGATTCTCACTACTATAATCTGCTTACATTATATAATGCATTTCTCCAACGGTTGGGTCATTATCGCATTTCATCAATGAGTGACCCAGTTAAGTTTTTGCAATTAGGTCCATTTCCCAGATACCTGTTGAGATCTATTCATTCATCTTATGTAGTACAATAAAAGTCATTAATATTTAAGTCACAATGACCTACATTTTATGCTTCAGCCTTGAGTGACTTTAGTAAAATGTTTGCATTTTGGTATATTTTCAAGGAACCTAGGGCTATGAAAGTATATTGATGATATTTCACATCTTAAATATGACAATTCAGCAAGATTTGGGTCACCATGATCTACATTTTATGCTTGACTTTTGATAAAATTTTGGCATTTAGGTGTATTATTAAAGAATCTATGGTACAGGGATGAAAGTGATGTTCGATGAAAAAAGAGGAAAATTTTAGGCTGGGAGTTTGGGGGCTGCCGAAGTCCCCAAGCAGGGTCCAGGGGGCGAAGCCCCCGGAAGCTCCTGAGATTTGAAGATTTTAGGCTTGTTTCTGACATGTCCTGAACATAGTGTTTCATCATTTTCCATACCATGCATTTTGATATTTTCGCTCTTCAAAACTTTTAATATCGATCTTCAGACTTTTCTTTGTCAAGGTCGATCACGTATGCAATGAACTGATACCGAATGTCAACTGTTGAGGGTTGAGGACCGCATTGCAACACAATAGTTTGGTACCCAGTTCACTGAGTTCATACTGGTTTACGATACATGATTTACCTACTAACAGTATGTGCATACACGGAACCAGTTCATTGTTTACTTTTCAATCGCTGAAACACAAGAAAACCGTCACCAATCACCCAAATAATCAGACCGATTTTACTGACCTTTTCTCTGAGCGATATGATGACCGAAATAAAAACAAACAACACTAGGAATCACCAAGTAAGGGCGAAATTAAGACATCACCCCCCCCCCCCCCCCCTCCCTAAAATTTTCTCTACGGATTTACATGTATCTCAAAAATGACCAAATCGGCATCAGAAAAAGCGGAAATCCGCGGATCCACGGAGAACTTTCATCCCTGATGGTACTATATTGATGATATTTAACAAATACAATCGTCTTACATGTATACAGTACAACACACCTCAGCAACATTTGAGTCACCATGACCTACATTTTATGCTTGACTTTGATCAAATTTTGGCATTTAGAAGTATTATTAAAGAAACGTATGATAATTCAAAATTACAGTCATCTTATATCCTAGAACAAATATTTGCTATGTTTAAGTCGCCATGACCTACATTTTATGGATGAGTCACTTTGATTTAATTTTTGCATTTTAGTCTGTGATGAATCACAGGGGCTCTTTACAATTGACACAGTAATACTATGTCATCTGTGGCTGATCCGGCCCCAATCTATAATACCATAACAAAAGGGAGGAATCAATTCCAACAGTGCCAAATTTCAAATCGTCAGAATTTTTTTTCTGTTCTCCATCCAGTCTGCTTTTTTGCTCATTCTGTGGTAAAATTATTATATTTCAACAAAATGCCTACCTTTTAGCCCTAATTTTCCACCAAACGGTTGTATTGGCTCATTTTAGTCCCATTTCTGATGAAATCAGAACCCCCCTGTCCGGAAGTGACAAACATTCATATAATTTCTTCCAAATTTGACATATCCATTATGGAGATAATTTGGAACTTACCAGAGTTTTCCTACCCTCACATACTTGACCCCAAAGGTATTCCGATATAAAAAGTTAGTTCAAAATTATCTCCAGGTGATATGTCTTTGTCTAGTTTAGTTGGTTTTTAAGCAATTTTCAGCACATTTGGCTATTTTGCGGCGGCCCGTTTTTATTGGTACAGGTGAGATTCGAACTCACACAGGGTCAGATGAAACCTGTCAGACAGACATGCACACCTTACAATCATTCCATACACCACATATAGTTGACCTATTGCTTATGGTATTTGAAAAACAGACCAAAACACAAAAACTTAACATTCACCAATGAACCATGAAAATGAGGTCATGGTCAAATGAAACCTGCCGGACTGACATGTACCCCTTACAATCATTCCATACATATAGTTTACCTACTGCTTATAGTATCTGAGAAACGGACCTAATCACGTAACTTCAACCTTGATCACTGATCAATGAAATGAGGTCGAGGTCAGGTGTACCCTGTCTGATGGACCTTTAAACGTTGCAAGGAACCTATATCCCAAATATAGTTATCCTATTACTCATAATAAGTGAGAAATTGACATGACAAAAAAAAAATATACATTTTTTTCAAGCAGTCGCTGAACCATGAAAATGAGGTCAAGGACAAATGACATATAACAGACGGAAACTTCATAACATAAGGTATCTGAATACAACTTACAACTACAAGGTATGAAGCATCCAGGTCTTCTACCTTCTGAAATATAAAGCTTTATACAAATAGTTTATGCCTCCGCCGGATAGTAATACCTATGTTTCACTCTACTTTATTCTCAGGCAAGACAAAAAGCAGACTGGATGGAGAACAGAAAAAAAATTCTGACGATTTGAAATTTGGCGCTCTCGGGTCAATTGTAACGAGCCCCTTGTCACATGAGCTGATGATTGTTTCGGTCAAACACCTTCAGTTATTTTTAATGAATTTATAAATTTTTATATAAGATTGCTACAGACCTGTAATTTTGTTTGATGCATGGCTTTATTTTTAGTATGTTTTATATGTGCATGATGCTTTGTTTTGTATACGTTTTTATATTCGGTAAAAAGGTCACCAGAGCTTATGTTTATATGTTTTTATACCATGCCGAATCAAAATAAAGTTTTCTTATCTTATCTTAGCCCCTGTGGCTGTGGATGAATTTGATATTTTGTGGCTTTGTAAATAAAATATACAATAATCTGAAATATTACATAGTATTGATATTCTGTGAATATATCTGAGAATATTTAACCTGGATATGTAATACAGCTGTTTGTTTGTAGTTCTTTCGTTTTAAAATAAATTGAGGAGTATTTTACGGATAGGGGACATGAACGAAAAATAATGGCGCGGATACATTAATATTTGGAAACGTGACCGAAAGTGCCTAAAATATACGGACTCGCGATATTTTATTTATTTTTAGACGTTACGCGCGATGTTCATACCTTTGAAGACAAACAACGTGTTCTGCTATAAAACTTCCAGAATTTTAAGAAAATATAGAAATGTATGCCAATATATATATTTTCTTGAACAAAAAACTAAGTATGTTGCGAAACAGCTCATGCGACAATAGATAACAAGAAAAATAAATGGAAATGGTGAGCTGTCAAAAGGGGCATAAAACGATTAAAATGTATGGCGTTACACTTACGGTACGTACAGTTTTTTTTAACAATTATATAATTTAACAATTTAATAACAAAATTAAAAAATAATAATCAAGGGTTTGTACATGATGCTGCAGACTGGCCATAGTGATTATCTATGTTGTTAGCTTTTGTCAGGGATCATATAATACTGCATATACAGTTCCTGCTCTTGTGTTAGCCGCAGCCCATAATGTTTTCAGTAATTAATCCCATTAATTTTTTTTCAATTTAAACAGAACACACTTACATTTTTTGTATCTTGAATGCAAATGGCCTAAATTTCAGTTCTCGGGTTAATGGAACATGCAAAACAAACAAAAACAAAAGCCAAACAACAATTAAAAAAATAATTAAAACAGTAAAAAAAGGGAAAAGAAAAGAACAAACCAAGGATTCCAAGTCCAGAGACCTTTAATGTTCATTATCGTATTTCCCCATGCCTATATCGACCTGCTGAGGCCTTCACAATTTCCCGTATTTCGGCACTGTGACGTCGTAAAGAGTTGACCCGACCCTAATATGAGCTGACCCGAATATATCAGCGACGTCATAATGTTTGACCCAACGTTGACCCGAATATATCAGGAAAACATCCGGTTATAGGCAGATGGCCATTGAAAAGTAAAAAATTCCATTAAGACTGCTAGTTAACAATACGATAAATTTATCATCAAGTTTTCTTCAAACAAATATTGTAAAATATAAGCCGCTCGACACAATATGAAGCTTTTTTGCTCGTTCGCTACGCTCACTCGCCGAAAAAGCTTCACATTGTGTCTCACGGCTGATATTTTACGATATACGTTTGCAGAAAACCTGATAATATGTACGTCTCTGTTAATTTCATCACTCCAAACGTTTTACGGTCGTCATCACGAATTGATTGGCCGATACGGAGTTTGTATCTTGCCTATGAGACTGCGTATCTTCAGTTAGATTTCACGTCATCCTGGAATTGACACCTCGCCGGACTTGAACCTCACCAGACTCGACACTTCACTGGCAATGTGACGGGTGCCATTAGCGGAGCGGGACATGCTTACCCTAACGGGGCACCTGATGTCGCTCCCGGTTTTTAATGGGAGTTCACATTGATAGTGTTTTAGCCTGGTTTCTGTGCTGTCTTGGTCTAGACTTTTTTAGTTTATGATACGTTTTTTATTCCTTTAGTTGTGGCGTTTTTTTGTTGTGATCCATTCTCCTGACTTTGTCACTTCCTTGGACTTCGAATTTGTGGACTTTTCCCACTGATTTGTCGCCTCTGTATTCTTTTGCCGATATTTATGTTGTTTCCCATCCTAGATCATGCAGATTAGTCTCATGCTGCTCAAATATTGATTGGGGTATTTTCCGGTTATAATCCACCTCCTTTTTCCCGTGAATTCTCTTCTACTGACAGACACAACTGAAAAGTCAAAATACGACGAATCATTAATTTAATGGCGGGTTAGTACTTTTGCAACATGTAGAGGAATCTTTATCCTCATTTCTATTTTTACAGTTAGAGAGGCAAACTGTCCAACTTCCTAGCTTGGTAACCTTGACGGGGGTTAGAACTTCGCATTTTATAAGTAAAAGTTGATGTAGGGTTCTTTCGTTGTACTAATCTCACGAATTTGGCTTGTATTTGGATTCTAATCTTGTGAACCTTTATCGATCTTTATCGGAAATGTGGTATAAGCTGGTTATATCCTCTCTGGGGTCATAATATATCCATTAATCATAGTAGTATATGGGGACAGGCAAATTATGATTTGAGGTGGTGGAAGAGGTGGAGGTGCTGTGGAGATGCCAGAAGTGACGTAACCGGAACCGGAAGTCACGTGACCGGAATCGGAAGTACCGGAAGTGATTTGCGCGCATGCGCAACCGGAAGTAGTGGTTTTTCGCGCCATTTGTTTACGGAAGTGACGTCAGTCACGGACCCGGAAGTGCCATGCTTGACCAGATTGAATTATCTCCCTTTTCCCGCACTTCTCGGTCGTCTCTGGATCTTTCATCGGTCTGATACCCTCACTGTTATGTCGAAGTTCGAGGCTATACGTTTGGATTATCTCCCCTTATCCCGCTCTTTTCATTTGGGGGTATTTTCTGTGAGGACCAAAGGTAGGATTGGATTATGTCCCCTTACCTCCAAGTGATGCTGTCATCAATAAAGGGGTGTCCTTAGCAACCGCCTTAGCAACGGCGGTCCATTTCTATCATGCACTTCGTTTCTCTTCTCTTGCTCCATCCCGCTCCTCGCTGCTCTTCTCTTGCTCCGTGCTGCTCATCGCTGCTCTTCTCTTGCTCATCGCTGCTCATCACTGCTCATTACTGCTCATCTCTTGCTCATCACTGCTCATTGCTGCTCATCTCTTGCTCATCGCTGCTCATCGCTGCTCATCTCTTGCTCATCGCTGCTCATTGCTGCTCATCTCTTGCTCATCGCTGCTCATCGCTGCTCATCGCTGCTCATCGCTGCTCATCTCTTGCTCATCGCTGCTCATTGCTGCTCTTCTCTTGCTCATCACTGCTCATTGCTGCTCATCTCTTGCTCATCACTGCTCATTGCTGCTCATCTCTTGCTCATCGCTGCTCATCGCTGCTCATCTCTTGCTCATCGCTGCTCATTGCTGCTCTTCTCTTGCTCATTGCTGCTCTTCTCTTGCTCATTGCTGCTCATTGCTGCTCATCTCTTGCTCCGTGCTGCTCATTGCTACTCAGGACCTTACTCGCGTGCTCATTTCGCTCCTGCTGCTTGTCACTGTTTGTCATCGCTGTTCGTCTCTTGATCCACCTTCTTTCCGCACTTCTCGGTCGTCTCTGGATCTTTCATCGGTCTCTAGGGTCTGATACTCTCACTGTTATGTCGAAGTCCGAGAGTTTACGAAGTTCACTATTGGATTATCTCCCCTTATCCCGCTCTTTTCATCTGTGGGTGATGTTTTCTGTGAGGACCAAAGGTAGGATTGGATTATGCCCCCTTACCTGCAGGTGATGCTGTCACCAATAGATCAATGGAGGGGTGTCCTTAGCAACTGCCTTAGCAACGGCGGTCCATTTTATTGCACATCGCTGCTCATTGCTGCTCTTCTCTTGCTCATCGCTGCTCATTGCTGCTCATCTCTTGCTCATCGCTGCTCATTGCTGCTCATCTCTTGCTCATCGCTGCTCACCACTGCTCTTCTCTTGCTCATCGCTGCTCATCTCTTGCTCCGTGCTGCTCATTGCTGCTCATCTCTTGCTCTTTGCTGCTCATCGCTACTCAGGACCTTACTCGTGTGCTCATTTCGCTCCTGCTGTTTGTTGCTGTTCGTCATCGCTTATCTTCTCTTGCTCTTTGCTGCTCATCGCTACTCAGGACCATACTCGCGTGCTCATTTCGCTCCTGTTGCTTGTTGCTGTTCGTCATCGCTTATCTTCTCTTGCTCTTTGCTGTTCATCTCTACTCAGGACCTTACTCGGGTGCTCATTTCGCTCCTGCTGTTTGTTGCTGTTCGTCATCGCTGCTATTCTCTTGCTCTTTGCTGCTCATCGCTACTCAGGACCTTACTCGCGTGCTCATTTCGCTCCTGCTGTTTGTTGCTGTTCGTCATCGCTGCTATTCTCTTGCTCTTTGCTGCTCATCGCTACTCAGGACCTTACTCGCGTGCTCATTTCGCTCCTGCTGCTTGTTGATGTTTGTCATCGCTGCTATTCTCTTGCTCTTTGCTGCTCATCGCTACTCAGGACCTTACTCGCGTGCTGATTTCGCTCCTGCTACTTGTTGATGTTCGTCATCGCTGCTATTCTCTTGCTCTTTGCTGCTCATCTCTACTCAGGACCTTACTCGCGTGCTTATTTCAGTTTTGGGGCTTCTGCTGCTAGTGGTGGTCGATTGTCGTTATTCAAAGATTGGATCTGTGCGAGAGCACCCTTACATTCAGGTCATTTGAAAGGCCACTCTGCATTTATCCAGGCTTGTGACTGGCTATCATAAGATAGGCTGCATCAATCCTCCTCAATTTTTTAAGGCCACTCTGCATTTATCCAGGCTTGTGACTGGCTATATATATGTTTAAACATATATAGGCTGCATTACCCTCCTTCCTTTTTTTTAAATTTTTTATTTTTTTTATATATATTTTTTCTGGTTTTTTTTGGAATATGTTCCAATTCCTCCGTCACATAGAGTCATTGCTGTCTTCAGCTGGTGGTGGGTCGTAGTCGTTCAATACACGGTTAAGCAGATATTTTCGTTTTTCTACGGCATATTCCAATGATTCTTTTGATTCGTAGTCTTCCTCTTCTCTCAGGCGTTTAGCCGTTTTCTTGATCTTTCTATGTACGGGGTCTTTATTCATGTCTCGATGCCAGGACAGACATTCCGAGGTAATGCTTTCGTATTTCGTCTCTGTATGTGTCAAACATGTCTCTATATGCTGCCAAGCGTGCCTCGTTTTCTTCCATTCCGGCTTCGACTAGTTCGTTTACTTTCTGTGAGTATTCCGATTGATGTACTTGAAATGTTCTATTCAAAATGACTTCCCATGGGGACTGTTCGCATTGCTCTTCGGAGTCTTCGTTGGATTCATGGTCACTGCTTTGTTCCGATTCCTCGTTATCGGCTTCTGTGGTGGTGTCTGAGACTGAATCACTATAGTCTGTTGAATCCTCTTCCATACCGTGTGCATTCTTTTTGTGTTGCACTAGGTTGAAGTTTCGCTTGGACTGGTATCCACATATGTCACAGGTATACATTTAAGGCGTGTTTCTTTCCTGGGATTCAATAGTAGAATGAGCTCCGGTCGTTATTGTTATTATTAGCTAGAGGTTCCTCAACGGCTTGTTGATTCATACATAAACGTTTGGCAAAGTATTCGTTTCGAGATTGTTGCAGTTCAGATTTCACTTTTCTGATGAGCTCTCTATTAAGTCTTGTCCACTCGTTGTCAATCCTTCTACACCCCTTGCAGACATTCATGTCTTTGTAGAATTCCCCAAAACTCTTGTTCATTTGACACTTTGTACATTTCTTGTTTGGATCCACTTTGCTGGGTCCTCCACTTGTTTTCCAGCCGTTTGGTTCTCTCCTCTAACCCTTATCGTAGGTCTGTCCCGTACTCCTACTCTAATCGCTCATACCCCACCGTCGGTGGTTCACTGGTGCGAGCGTGACAAACATGAGGCAAACAGTCACGCTTGCTTAGGTGAACCACCGACGGTGGGGTATTAGCGATTAGAGTAGGAGTACGGGACAGACCTACGATAAGGGTTGGAGGCAGGACTAGGGTTAGGGTTAGAGTTAGGTTTAGGGTTAGAACTAGGGTTAGGATTAGAGTTAGGGTTGGGGTTAGGACTCGAGTTAGGGTTAGGACAGAAATCCGTAAATGTTCGTTCCCGTCCGGAAAGACTCTGAAGTTTTCATTTCATTAGGGTGCTCTCTTTTAGGTCTGCGTTACTTGGGCGCAGCCATCTTTGATGTCCATCGTAACATCAACGGGACCGAGAACATTCGTTCCCGCCCGGAAAGACTCTAAAACTTGTATTTCATAAGGGTGCTCTCTTTCAGGTCCGCGTTACTTGGGCGCAGCCATCTTTGATGTCCATCGTAACATCAACGAGACCGAGAATATTCGTTCCCGTCCGGAAAGACTCTAAAACTTCTATTTCATAAGGGTGCTCTCTTTCAGGTCCGCGTTAAATGGAGGCAGCCATCTTTGATGTTCATCGTAACTTCAACGAGACCAAGAGGTGATTTATAACGAAACAGTGAGAAACCCACCTTCTCCCCGGCACACCAGCAACAACAACGAACAACGAACAGCGAACTGTGAGGTCTGAATGAATAGAAAAAAAAGCAATCTTCGTCACAATGACACCAATGGAAAGCTTTTAACGAAAATATAATCAGAGGTTATGTTTAATTTTGTCAGTTGTTTGAAGACCGTCAAACAACACACACGTATCAATGGAGTCGAAAACGCCTCTCGGTTTATTGGTTCCTGCTAGATACTTAATAACTGTGGATCTTTCAAAGACCAAAGCAAAACCAGAAATGAAAAGGAAAATACTTCCAACCAAAGTGGAGAGAACCAAACGGCTGGACAACACAAGTGGAGGACCCAGCAAAGTGGATCCAAACAAGAAATGTACAAAGTGTCAAATGAACAAGAGTTTTGGGGAATTCTACAAAAACATGAATGTCTGCAAGGGGTGTAGAAGGATTGACAACGAGTGGAAAAGACTTAATAGAGAGCTCATCAGAAAAGTGAAATCTGAACTGCAACAATCTCGAAACGAATACTTTGCCAAACGTTTGTGTATGAATTAACAAGCCGTTGAGGAACCTCTAGCTAATATAAGCACTTGCAGGACGACCGGAGCTCATTCTACTATTGAATCCCAGGAAAGAAAGACGTCTTAAATGTATACCTGTGACATATGTGGATACCAGTCCAAGCGAAACTTCAACCTAGTGCAACACAAAAAGAATGCACACGGTATGGAAGAGGATTCAACAGACTATAGTGATTCAGTCTCAGACACCACCACAGAAGCCGATAACGAGGAATCGGAACAAAGCAGTGACCATGAATCCAACGAAGACTCCGAAGAGCAATGCGAACAGTCCCCATGGGAAGTCATTTTGAATAGAACATTTCAAGTACATCAATCGGAATACTCACAGAAAGTAAACGAACTAGTCGAAGCCGGAATGGAAGAAAACGAGGCACTCTTGGCAGCATATAGAGACATGTTTGACACATACAGAGACGAAATACGAAAGCATTACCTCGGAATGTCTGTCCTGGCATCAAGACATGAATAAAGACCCCGTACATAGAAAGATCAAGAAAACGGCTAAACGCCTGAGAGAAGAGGAAGACTACGAATCAAAAGAATCATTGGAATATGCCGTAGAAAAACGAAAATATCTGCTTAACCGTGTATTGAACGACTACGACCCACCACCAGCTGAAGACAGCAATGACTCTATGTGACGGAGGAATGGAACATATTACAAAAAAAAACAGAAAAAATATATATAAAAAAAATAAAAAATAAAAAAAAAGGAAGGAGGGTAATGCAGCCTATATATGTTTAAACATATATATAGCCAGTCACAAGCCTGGACAAATGCAGAGTGGCCTTAAAAAATTGAGGAGGATTGATGCAGCCTATCTTATGATAGCCAGTCACAAGCCTGGATAAATGCAGAGTGGCCTTTCAAATGACCTGAATGTAAGGGTGCTCTCGCACAGATCCAATCTTTGAATAACGACAATCGACCACCACTAGCAGCAGAAGCCCCAAAACTGAAATGAGCACGCGAGTAAGGTCCTGAGTAGAGATGAGCAGCAAAGAGCAAGAGAATAGCAGCGATGACGAACATCAACAAGTAGCAGGAGCGAAATGAGCACGCGAGTAAGGTCCTGAGTAGCGATGAGCAGCAAAGAGCAAGAGAATAGCAGCGATGACGAACATCAACAAGCAGCAGGAGGGAAATGAGCACGCGAGTAAGGCCCTGAATAGCGATGAACAGCAAAGAGCAAGAGAATAGCAGCGATGACGAACAGCAACAAACAGCAGGAGCGAAATGAGCACGCGAGTAAGGTCATGAGTAGCGATGAGCAGCAAAGAGCAAGAGAATAGCAGCGATGACGAACAGCAACAAACAGCAGGAGCAAAATGAGCACCCGAGTAAGGTCCTGAGTAGAGATGAACAGCAAAGAGCAAGAGAAGATAAGCGATGACGAACAGCAACAAGCAACAGGAGCGAAATGAGCACGCGAGTAAGGTCCTGAGTAGCGATGAGCAGCAAAGAGCAAGAGAAGATAAAGCGATGACGAACAGCAACAAACAGCAGGAGCGTAATGAGCACGCGAGTAAGGTCCTGAGTAGCGATGAGCAGCAAAGAGCAAGAGATGAGCAGCAATGAGCAGCACGGAGCAAGAGATGAGCAGCGATGAGCAAGAGAAGAGCAGTGGTGAGCAGCGATGAGCAAGAGAAGAGCAGTGGTGAGCAGCGATGAGCAAGAGATGAGCAGCAATGATCAGCGATGATCAAGAGATGAGCAGCAATGAGCAGCGATGAGCAAGAGATGAGCAGCAATGAGCAGCGATGAGCAAGAGAAGAGCAGCAATGAGCAGCGATGTGCAATGAAATGGACCGCCGTTGCTAAGGCAGTTGCTAAGGACACCCCTCCATTGATCTATTGGTGACAGCATCACTTGGAGGTAGGGGGACATAATCCAATCCTACCGTTGGTCCTCACAGAAAACATCACCCACAGATGAAAAGAGCGGGATAAGGGGAGATAATCCAATAGTGTACTTCGTATACTCTCGGACTTCGACATAACAGTGAGAGTATCAGACCCTAGAGACCGATGAAAGATCCAGAGACGACCGAGAAGTGCGGGAAAAGGGTGGATCAAGAGATGAACAGCGATGACGAACAGTGACAAGCAGCAGGGGCGAAATGAGCACGCGAGTAAGGTCCTGAGTAGCGATGAGCAGCAAAGAGCAAGAGATGAGCAGCAATGAGCAGCGATGAGCAAGAGATGAGCAGCGATCAGCAGCGATGAGCAAGAAATGAGCAGCAATGAGCAGTGATGAGCAAGAGATGAGCAGCAATGAGCAGTGATGAGCAGTGATGAGCAAGAGAAGAGCAGCGATGAGCAGCACGGAGCAAGAGAAGAGCAGCGAGGAGCGGGATGGAGCAAGAGAAGAGAAACGAAGTGCATGATAGAAATGGACCGCCGTTGCTAAGGCAGTTGCTAAGGACACCCCTCCATTGATCTATTGGTGACAGCATCACCTGCAGGTAAGGGGGCATAATCCAATCCTACCTTTGGTCCTCACAGAAAACAGCACCCACAGATGAAAAGAGCGGGATAAGGGGAGATAATCCAATAGTGAACTTCGTATACTCTCGGACTTCGACATAACAGTGAGAGTATCAGACCCTAGAGACCAATGAAAGATCCAGAGACGACCGAGAAGTGCGGAAAGAGGGTGGATCAAGAGATGAACAGCGATGACGAACAGTGACAAGCAGCAGGAGCGAAATGAGCACGCGAGTAAGGTCCTGAGTAGCAATGAGCAGCACGGAGCAAGAGATGAGCAGCAATGAGCAGCAATGAGCAAGCGAAGAGCAGCAATGAGCAGCGATGAGCAAGAGAAGAGCAGCAATGAGCAGCGATGAGCAAGAGATGAGCAGCGATGAGCAGCGATGAGCAAGAGAAGAGCAGCAATGAGCAGTGATGAGCAAGAGATGAGCAGCAATGAGCAGTGATGAGCAGTGATGAGCAAGAGAAGAGCAGCGATGAGCAGCACGGAGCAAGAGAAGAGCAGCGAGGAGCGGGATGGAGCAAGAGAAGAGAAACGAAGTGCATGATAGAAATGGACCGCCGTTGCTAAGGCAGTTGCTAAGGACACCCCTCCATTGATCTATTGGTGACAGCATCACTTGCAGGTAAGGGGGCATAATCCAATCCTACCTTTGGTCCTCACAGAAAACATCACCCACAGATGAAAAGAGCGGGATAAGGGGAGATAATCCAATAGTGTACTTCGTATACTCTCGGACTTCGACATAACAGTGAGAGTATCAGACCCTAGAGACCGATGAAAAATCCAGAGACGACCGAGAAGTGCGGGAAAAGGGTGGATCAAGAGATGAACAGCGATGACGAACAGTGACAAGCAGCAGGAGCGAAATGAGCACACGAGTAAGGTCCTGTGTAGCGATGAGCAGCACAGAGCAAGAGATGAGCAGCAATGAGCAGCAATGAGCAAGAGAAGAGCAGCAATGAGCAGCGATGAGCAAGAGAAGAGCAGCAATGAGCAGCGATGAGCAAGAGATGAGCAGCGATGAGCAGCGATGAGCAAGAGATGAGCAGCAATGAGCAGTGATGAGCAAGAGATGAGCAGCAATGAGCAGTGATGAGCAAGAGAAGAGCAGCGATGAGCAGCACGGAGCAAGAGAAGAGCAGCGAGGAGCGGGATGGAGCAAGAGAAGAGAAACGAAGTGCATGATAGAAATGGACCGCCGTTGCTAAGGCAGTTGCTAAGGACACCCCTCCATTGATCTATTGGTGACAGCATCACTTGCAGGTAAGGGGGCATAATCCAATCCTACCTTTGGTCCTCACAGAAAACATCACCCACAGATGAAAAGAGCTGGATAAGGGGAGATAATCCAATAGTGTACTTCGTATACTCTCGGACTTCGACATAACAGTGAGAGTATCAGACCCTAGAGACCGATGAAAGATCCAGAGACGACCGAGAAGTGCGGGAAAAGGGTGGATCAAGAGATGAACAGCGATGACGAACAGTGACAAGCAGCAGGAGCGAAATGAGCACGCGAGTAAGGTCCTGAGTAGCGATGAGCAGCACAGAGCAAGAGATGAGCAGCAATGAGTAGCGATGAGCAAGCGAAGAGCAGCAATGAGCAGCGATGAGCAAGAGAAGAGCAGCGATGAGCAGCGAATACCCCCAAATGAAAAGAGCGGGATAAGGGGAGATAATCCAAACGTATAGCCTCGAACTTCGACATAACAGTGAGGGTATCAGACCGATGAAAGATCCAGAGACGACCGAGAAGTGCGGGAAAAGGGAGATAATTCAATCTGGTCAAGCATGGCACTTCCGGGTCGTGACTGACGTCACTTCCGTAAACAAATGGCGCGAAAAACCACTACTTCCGGTTGCGCATGCGCGCAAATCACTTCCGGTACTTCCGATTCCGGTCACGTGACTTCCGGTTCCGGTTACGTCACTTCCTGTGACGTCATTTCCGGTTCCCGTGACGTCACTTCCGGCACCTCCACAGCACCTCCACCTCTTCCACCACCTCAAATCATAATTTGCCTGTCCCCATATACTACTAATCATAAAAACAGAGATATCAACAATACCATACCAACAATACCATACCAGCAAGAGATGAGCAGCAATGAGCAGTGATGAGCAGCGATGAGCGATGAGCGATGAACACATTTTGAACGGTATCCAAACCAACAGCCCTCCAAACCACAGGGTCCCAACGTATGGTTATTTTTTCTCTCGCGTACTTTTAATAATTTTAATACATATTTACAATAAACATTGAACTGATTATTAACAATGTGCTATATATATACTATCCAGTTTAAGGACGTGGGTAGTATTTAACACATTGATCGCTGTTGATAGTAAACGCACCAATCTTCGTGTCTATACATATCGTAAATATGAGAAATAAAAATTACCGCTTCCAAACGGACACTTATATAATGATCAGTCAACCGTGACATTGAGGTCAACCTACCCCATTGACCTAAATTTCGAATAGATTCCATCTTAAGCTATTAAGTGACAATCTTCAATCTACACTTTAACCTAAAGCACAAAGAAATACTATAAGCAATAGTTATTAAAAGCGATACACGCAAATTCAAGTCGACAGAGAGTCAGGATAGTCTGACTTGTTATATACACTTGGACACAGGCCTGGTTGAACACACTTATCTTTTTGACTTTCTCGGTCCGGTTGTTCAACTTAATTTGTGGTTAAACTTAACCTTCAGTTAAACGAGTTACGTGTATAAAAAACATGATCGACGATACTGTCCACTGTCAGAAATACTTCTCCCCTACATGGTATCATAAGCCAGTCTAGAAGGTTTGACTGTCTCAAACAAAACCAAAAAACTTGCAAGGGAAGTTCTTTTGACCCAAATTTCGAATATATTACGTCTATTATCAAATAAAACGGTTTAATATTGATATGACAGCTATACCCAAACTTTAACTAAACGATTTCAAACACATTTTGACGTAAATTTTGACGATCCCCATTGAGATGTATTGTCAGTGATGAAACTGACGAATGTTCCGCTGAACTATACCTTTAACAATAGTGATAAACGCCAAAATCATAATCAACTAACCATTAAATTAAGGTCACAGCATTCGTTTGGGTTAACTATGAATACATTTTAAGATAATATCTGATGAAGTTTAAAGTTTACATGATATTTACATCTTACTGACCTATATTTATACCTTCAACCTAAACGACATCAACCTCGAATATTTACCTAAATCTTCCAATCAACCATTGCATCGAGGTCAAACCGGGGCGGCGATCCTATCTTGAAGTAAAAACACCCAGAATCCTCGTCGTCTGATTGATGATTTGAATTGTTCCAAGCCCGTGTTTCTTGGATTGCTCTTTGAAATGACTAATTGTGAAAAGTTCATTCCAGCTTAAATATATCGTTCAGTTGAAAAAGATTGAACTATTCTATCTTTGGGAGAGAATATTAAAAGAAACTATCTTTTATGCATTGTGATTATAAAATCAAATAGCCGGAGACTTGGGATCTGAAGGTTACACTGCTGCTGGGTCGGCTGGTTGCTCTACAGGACCTCTTTCGGAGATTTTGGCATTCATATTGGCATGTATTGAGGGGGCCTTCAGAATTGCTGCGAAACATCATGTTCCACCGGTGGCGTCAATCGGATGTGGATTCTTACTTGAGGACTTCAAAAATTTACTACAATATCTAGGGTCGGAGTCTTTGGCTACATGCGATGGCATTGAGACATTCGACTCCTCCACGCTCTGTGCTGCCGTGCCACGTTCTCAATTAAAAGATCGGTTAAAACTACTAGTTCATTATTGTTTTTTTTCAAGGGAAATGGCACACGCAGGTATAAATTTCTAGTTTTGGGTAGAGAAAAGGCTTATTTCGTGAAGAACCACTCTGATTCTGACAAAAAGTATTCTGAAGATGAAATTACTGACATGTTAGATTTTCTCATAGACAACATTTTTGTTGAATTTGGCGGTCTAATTTTTCAACAAACAATCGGCATTCCAATGGGAACCAACTGTGCTCCTCTCCTCGCCGATCTGTTTTGTACTCATACGAGGCTGGCTACTACGTGAAAACAAAAAGAAACTAACCCATTCCTTTAATTTCACTTTTCGTTATATAGATGACGTGTTGTCGTTAAATAACGACAATTCCAAGACTTTCTACATCTCATCTACTCCACTGAGCTTGAAATTAAGGATACTACAGATACACTAAAGTCCGCTTCATATTTGGATTTGTTTCTTGAAATAGACAATGAGGGACATTTGAAGACAAAACTTTATAACAAACGTGATGACTTCAACTTTCCTATTGTTAACTTTCCCTTCTTGAGTGGCGGTGTGCCAGCGTCGCCTGTGTGTGGCGTCTACGTTTCTCGGCTTGTCCGACTTTCAAGGGCATGCGTGAGTTGCCCGGACTTTCGATAAGGAGAATTGCTGCTGTCACGGGGGCTTCTTGGCCAGGGTTTTGTCGGGGATAAGTTGATGTCATCACTTAGGAAATTTTATGGTCGTCATCACGGATTGATTGACCGTTACAGTGTTCCAATATCAAGATGATGTTGGACCTGTTCCCACTGTCGTAACATTTCATGTGCCTCCAACGATTTGCGACTTCCCTCGGATTGACTTCGTTGAACTTCACGACGGGTGCCGTATACGGAGCAGGAACCCTCCTGAAGCACCTGGGTTCACTCCTGCACTGATAAATTAGCTTGAGGCACCAAAGCAATAACATGAATAAGACAGAGTGGAAAATCTATAAGATCACAATCGAGGTGAAACTGGGCAGAAATTCAAGTTATAAAAATTTACTAAACTGCCCATTCTGGTAGGTTGTCAATTCCACATGTTCCAGTAGGAACTGAAATCTAGCTGAAAAGAAGTCAAAGGTATTCAGTTACGTTAAAACCAAAATATCTAACAAAAATTAAATGAAAATTGAACACACGTAAATATTTAAAAAAAAAAGAAAGAAAATTCACCCGCATCATTTATTGCAGGATAATACGTGGCAAGTTATTTGAATCTGTATAGACATTCATGATGCACCAAGGGTATTAATCTATTATATATATACTACCTACTCTTCTTGAACCATATAGATCTTCTGCAGTTTTATTTGAAAGTTCATTCCAGGCTGAATGCTAAAGTTATTCCGACAATCCACATATCTCAGACATAAAAAAAATCATTCTTAACACAGATTCAACAAGTTAATGCTGATTTTCTACCAGATTTCAGAATGGACAAAAACGGAAAAAGTGAGTGTCTAGGGAATCCTAGAATTTAGGCTCTATAAATAAAAAAATACCCACATTGTAAAATGACGTGACTGTAAAATCATGATTCAGAAACATGTTCCGGATTCAGTTAAAAACAACGCACCCTAGGTAAACGAAAATATTTCAACCTTGAAAATGTAAGGATATCCAGCAATCTACAATACCCGTACGAACTATGCATAAAAAGTCGTAACAACCTACAATTTTGGGGAAAAAATGACAAAAATAAATCCTTACTTCATGTACACCTTAAATACGTACATTCACTCTGCAGAATAATAATTCTATCTTGAAAAGTGAAAGAATAATTTTCTGGAAAATTTCAGACAATTAAAACAAATACATCAGGACCAATCTCAATCACAAGCATTTGCCATTGAAAATGAGATATTCTGATGCACATGACCCTCATGTTGACTTAGTATGATGCACCAGTCCTACTTTTGACTCAATATTGTGCACCAATCCCAAATTATGACTCTGTATGATGTACAAATTCTACATGTTGACTCAGTATGATGCATGAATCAAACATTTTGATCCAATATGATGCACAGTCCCACGACTCAATAATAAACATTCTTCATACTTATTTTTATGTGTCAGAGCCATATTTTGACTCTACAAGAAACATTCTATCATACAAGTTTTGATGAACTAATCCAACAATTTGACTCTGTATGATGTAAAAATCCTACAATTTGACTCAAAGAATAAACATTCTACTGTACAAGTTCTGATGCAACAGATACATAATTCTAATATTTCTGTCTTTTTAGTGATGTCAAAATCCAAAGCAGTACCCAAAATATTTCAGAACAGGTCTAAATGCATAAATTGACAAAATATTATAACTAAAACCTTTCCAAGGACAAAGTTTTGCCTCACAAAGAGAGAAAATTTTATCTGAATATGAATTTTAAAGCACCAGTTTCACCCAAGTGACAATATAAAACAAACTGAGCTTTTCAAACTTGACTGGGCTATTGAATATAAAAATACAACTATAGAACAAACAAACAAACAAAGAAAGGAGACAAATGAGAGCAGAAAACTTCTCTAAGGACAAATTTCTCATGTTTTTCATATTTTTGAATGACAAAACTTGGATGTTTGGTTCTTTTCCCTACAGCTATTATAATGGCCTGAGATTCTTTCAGGATAATTAAAAATGATGGAATTGAGATGTTAGAAATTCAATACTTCCAAACAATTACTATTTCACAGTTGATTATTATAATATATGGTTGATAGGTACTTTTATAAAAGTTTAGAGTCTGAGTCTTCCGGTATATTTACCATATGCTTTATACAGCCTTTTTGTCTATAAACTTCAGTCCGGAATGGATTATTCTAAATTTGAATACCTTAATTGTTAATTGTCTAATCACTTGGCTAACAGCTGCAATTAGAAAAGTCGAAACTAAAACAATTGAACTTAACTGATTTTGTTCCATCATATCGCAGACGGAAACAAAAATATTTCACTATGGAAATTTCAATGTAAAAGGGAGATAACTCTTTCTATATTTTATTATATTAAGTATAACATTCCTTGGTTGCATGAAATATGCACAAAGCACATTAAAAATATCTAAAATAATCATTTTACAAATTTTAGGAAAGGTCCAAGTTAGTCAATTTAAATTTTAAATTTGAAAGTCAATTTAAATTTTAATTTTTTTTCAAATTTTCAAGCGCATTAATTTCTGGGTGTAAATATATAATCTTTATAAACAATTATAAATTTTTATATTTTCTTGCATGACTCAACAAGGTTAATTAACCTAGAAAAATAATTCTAACATTTAGACTTTCAAAATGCCAAATATCCATTCCACAAATTTAGGTTTACAGACAGTAATTTTGAAACTATATTTAAATATAGGTACTTCTTGATTGATTTTTCATACAAATTTATCAAGTAAAGTAAACATGTCACTGTGGACTCTTCCTTGTATCCTTTTATTTTTTATTGAGATCACAATGCTGGACTGACATGCCTAATGTTTCCATTCTACTCCATGACAGAGTATTTGACAATAACAAAGAATCCATACATATATTTTTATTGTATAAAAAAACAAATACAAATAACCTAATTGTACTTAAATACAGACTAGTGACATGAAACTAGAAAGATGTTCCTTCAAATGATTAAGGTAAGACTGTAAAATGAGTATTTTATCATAGTGCATAATTATATTTCAATGATAAACTCCATAAAATTAATGCACATTGTTAAAAAATCTATGCTGATGTACAAAAATAAAGACAACTATAAAAAAAATTAAGGACATGGATCCTATATTACAGTAAGTTATTTATAAAATTGATGTAAATTCTTTAACACTGCACTGTAATGTTTTGTATATTCCAATAGTAAATATGTGAGAAATAGTTTTTCTTTGCTTATACACAGACCTAATTTTACATGATATTATATGATACTGGCCGAAAAATAGTCAATCATTAAATCTCCAGGATTCTTCTTAATTTCAAGCACCATATGTTTTTTTTTTTTTTAAATCCCTTTACCTGGATTTTTTTAATGGGATATTTTATTTGTTCCTATGTCTAAAACATAAAGCTATCACTATCAGTACAATACAAACATCCCCTGCTAATCTCCATACTATAAACAAACTTCTATTACAGCCCGAAAGCAACTACCTCTAATGTTTCATTATTATTTTTGTTTACAATCTTTAAACTGGCTTTTATTTACACTAACATCCCTTATGATGGCAGGTGCAATGCAATGCCACTAATTGTATTTAAAATGTTCTATTACATACTTAATAAGAATTGATCACAAGGCATTTGATTTGATATGTTATGGCACACAAATAATTTATATGGGAAATATTTTTCATTAATTCTAAAAATTACTCTTATAATAATCAAATTAAACAGAAGTGCAATAATAGTACCGTTAAAATTATAGATATAAAAATCATGTTGCATGAAATTTGTTGAAAATATAAACTCAAATGAATTTTATGCAAAAGATAGAAATGACTGTAATGAATGCAATGTTTTTCATTTCTGACAGCAAACACAAAAGTTAGGAGCAATGGAACACACATTAAAAATAATACATTGAACTCTACTATCTAAAGGCCAATATTTGCTGTTGAAATAAAAAAACACAGAAAATTGTCTAATCGTCCAAAATATTTGCAAATGACTAGGAAAATATAGTCTTAGATACCTGTCTAAAAAATACTAAATAATCTTTTTAGTAACAGTTTAATATTTTGCCATTAGACTAGTAATGAATATGTCTCATTTTAGAAACCTGTAAGACACGGATGCCCCGTCCTCTTCAATACCAAATTCCCAGCAGTTATTTAAGACAGAAAATCATTTTGAGAATTATTTTAAATATATGAAAGTTTCAAAATATGTCCTACTTCAATTTTGACCCAATTAAAAATAATGAATCTATAGTACTTAATTCTGTTTCTGACCTAACGCCCCAAATACTAAAATTTAATGGAGTCACTCAAGCATAAATGTATGTCGTGTGGACTTATATGTTAGTGATCCGTATGGAACTAAAGCACTGTAGTTGTATGTATCATCACATATTTTTTTTTCCAGAAAAAAGACTTAAATACAAATATTTAATCAAAGTCACTCTATCATAAAATGTAGGTCATAGAGACTCAAACAGTGTAGCTGAGTTGTCTTGTACTATATCAGATTACTATAATTGTGAAATATCATTAATACTTTACCATAGGTTCTTTGATAATGCACCTAAATGCAAAAATGTCAGTCATGATCACTCAAATGTTGTTGAGTTGTAATGTACTAAATAAGATGACTGCAGTTGAGAAATATCATCAATATATTACCAGAGTTTTTTAAAAATATACCTAAATGCAAAGATTTTACCATAGTCACTCAAGTGAAAAATTTAGGTCTGTTAAAAAGTGGGTATATATTTGCCAATTGTGGTGGTCGAACTGGAACCTGCTCATGAACCAAGAAATTTGGAAAATGATACCCTGTCAGTGACATTCAATGTTCAAAGGTAACCCTGTTAATGACTTGATGATGACTTGGAAAATCGTACCCTGTCAATGACACTGTGTACTCTGATAAGATAAGAGTGCTCGCTAATTAATGTGGGTTGTCATGACCACTGCATGGTCAGTCTCATCACTGATGATCACTGATAAAAATATACATTGTAATTAGCCTTACATTTTGGTTCAAACAGAGAGTGATTTGTAGTGTGTAGTAGACCCTGTGCACAACAGCTGATTTATAAGTAATTTATGAAAAAGTAATCTTGTTATTGACAAGGATAAAAATAGCACCCTGATCATGACAGGACGTGTGAAAATGGACCCTGTTCTGCGGCATATACATACTACCATATTTCTAATGGAAGTAACCCCTTCGGGGGTATTATATCATTGATATATCTCAATGGGTTTCTCCAGTCGTGGATGGGGCATAAAAATATAAAAGGCAAGCTTTAAACATTTCAATACGCTACCTGTGCAAGGAATTTATACTGGATAAGGTGAATATGGTGTCAGATAATGATTTCACATAGAAAGCTAGAACTTCAACAAATGCCACATTACTAACATGTACAACAAAATGTTCTAACTAAATTTCCATTGTTTAATATTTATAATAAAACCACTATATCATCTATCACAAATAAAAATCATGAAATTTTTTAAATTCTTTTTTTTTCATTTTAAAAGAAGCATACGATTAATATATTATGTTGATTAAAAACTTTTTTGTACCTGGAATTGCAAATATAAACTGATCTCAGTATGTTCCAATCATAATTAATGCATAATCAATAGGCCATCACCTAATATAGCATACTATGTCGAAGGCCAGTAATCATTGTATTTGAATACTAAAATGGTCATATAATATAAGGGTGATGCAACAAAACCAGTTCCTTCAAGCAGGTTATATAGGAAAGAAGTGTGTATGTAACAAAAAAATTGTTCCGGCGTGACATTTGTTCCGCCGGAACTTATTTCATAGAAAATATGTTCCACCAGAACTTATATCACAGGAAAAAAGTTCCAGCCCTGTAAAATTTGTTCCGGAATTAATTTTTCAACCAAATGTGAAATAAGTTCCGGAATAAATATCACAGCTCCATGAATTTCGTTCCGATATAAATTGTTTAAAAAAAAGTCAAATAACTTCCCGTTATAAAAGTTAAATTTTTTTGGAAATATCAAATTAAGTCAGCATATCTGTTGTAAGTAAAAAATAAATGCACAATTAAGATTAACAACGGTAATAAATAATTTAAACACCGTGACTATTTAATTTTTCTACAAATTCTGATACAAAGTAACAAATATGTTTAATCGTAATATTCATATATAAAAGATTGGCGTTAAGTTGACATTTTGGCTCGTTTCGATTTGCGTAGGACAGGAGTTGAGATATCAAGATGGCCTGATTCTAGAACATCTATCCTGTCATGATCAACAGATGTGTTGACAACAGACGTATTAGACAAAGTTGACATATTAAAGTATGTGTTCAAAGATTCCTCTGATGACATGTCATAAGTTAACATGGCCTTTGTCTTTTGTAACTACAAGTCTTTTGTTTAACTGACCAGTAGTTTTGTCCTTCTCAATATAATACAAATGTTCATCTTCATCTATGAAATTTTTCTGTGTGATTTTTCGAATTCTTTTTTCTGCATCATTTGTTTCATTTGGATATTTTTTTTTCAAGAATGTAATTAAATATTTTCCTATACTCCAAAGGATCCATATTGGATATGTTTACACTTTTTATTATTATATATTATCAATGTAGTGCTTGTTTTATAATGTACTTGAATGATAACTTTAAACACACTAATGACAATGCTCATTATTAAAGATAAGTTATATAACCAGTGGAACATATTTCACAGACTAGGAACTTATTTCACCAGGTAAGGAACAAATTTCATAGAATAGGAACTTATTTCACAATTTTAGGAACAAATTTCATAAACCCAGAACTTATTTCACCAGGTAAAGTGTGGAACTTATTTTATAGAGACGGAACAAATTAAATAGAAATTGTCTGTGAAAAAAGTTCTCCCGGAATATATTTCATGTGATATTTGTTTCACTGGAACTTTTTTCACAGGAACAAATTTTGGCTCACATGAACACATAAATACATCTTAAATGTTAAAAAACCGTGAGGTGTAAGGTACGTACACACCTTAATAAATCAACAATAATAAATTTTAACAAAAATATGTCAAATTTATCAACAAAATGTTTCACAGAAACTGTCATAAATAAAAATATGCATTAACAAAATCTATGAGCAAATCCCAACAACAGTAACATAATTGAAAGCCTAAATTAAAATCTATATATAAATTCGCAACAGGTTAAAATACAAAACAAAAACATTATAATATTTTGGACACCACATATATATAGCTATTCACAGCTTCTTTGGTGACCATATATATAAATGTATATTTACATTGAGACATGCACAGAATAACACTAAAATATTTACAATGACCAGATTTTTTACAGCTAAAATCTTTACACTGACTAGATTTCTGACAGCTAAAATCTTTACAAGATTAGATTTATGGGAGCTTATAAAATAACAAACAACCTATAACAATCCATTTCTTAACAATAATTGGTCCCCTTTCTCAAGCGATCACAAAAGACAAATATTGCACCAATTACACATTATGTAGAGTATGTGAAAGAATTACAAAACAGAATGAGAAACAAATGATTGATAGTTACCAACTAATTCAAAATCCAGATATATCTGATCAAAATCTATGGCATGGGATCAAATGGCATAAATTGTATCATTTAATACCGTTAGGTAAAAATATCTCTGCTGTTACATACAAAATTGTGGGATATTGTACTGGAACTTGGTCTATGATTCTTGGGCTGTCAAATAGAAACACATCTAGTAACATTTTATATGCCAGTGCACCAAAGAATAAATGTCAACCACATGAGAGTGCCATAAGGCTTCAACATGTTTCATGCCAATTTTGGGATTTTCAATTTGAACCAGCTAACCAGAAATTAAGATCGACAGCCTTTTAAAGAATGTATGCAAACCATTACATTGATGACTGAACAGTTGTATCAGAAAATCATTGACCTTTTCAATTTATCAAAGTTATCTAATATTGAATACTGCTGATCCTGGAGAATGATAAATATTTGACAACTATATAATTATGGCAATGAATGAATATAAGTGTCTTTAATAAATAGTAATGTCCTATACCTGTAGACATTCCATAATTCTAAATGTCATGTCAATTGAGTTTTCAGTTTAACACTGTTGACTAGATGCTGATATATAGATATGTAAAGCTTAAATATGTGCAGCAAATAAGTAACCAAACAAGAATTTTTACAGATAAATAAGAACTTTCTATGAAGAGTGAAATAACATACTATAAGTACTTATATCTGAGATCACATGATATATAAATTTAACCTAACATGAATTATGTCATAACTTAAGAAATAATTAATAAATGAGCAATGTTTTACAAACTGGTTTTCAATATAATAAAAAAAGAATGAATTTAAGAAAAGAACAACTTCCTTTGGAATTATGATAATTTCATATATATTTTTTGGCAATGTTTCCACACAATAGCCTTCATCTGTGTAAGTAATCCACCGAATGGACATTTCTATCAGATGTCAGCATTATGTCACAGTCAACAAGCAACTAGCAGGGGAACTTTACACAGTTACAATATGAGCAAATTAAACAAGCTAAATCTGCCTCAGATTTTCTAATACATCTGTCATTCCTTCACACATACCATTCTTTAACATCTTTTTTCTTCCCAGTCTTTATATTTGTTGGTCCTATTATGGCACCATTTCCATGTAAATTTTTAGATTCTAAATATGCAAAATTTTTACTTTCATCTACTTTGTAAGTCCCTTCATCTCTACTTCGGAATTTATACAAGGCTATTATTAGAATAATAATTGTAAATAGCACTCCTACTGCTATGCCAATGATTAGAGCTAATTTCTTCTTTCCATCTTCATCACTTTGTGGCATTCCTGTCCCTACTTTTGAAGTTGTTATGACAATAGGTGACTGCGTACTTTCTAAACCATTTATATATTCAAGTCCATTTCCACATCCTTCCAAGCCATATTCACAAATACGGTTCATATTTTTTAATGTGCTATAAAAAAGAAGTAAAGCATTGTAGTGGCTCATTCTTTATCTTTTTTTAAATAACAGCTGTCAGTCATCTCTAAATGATAAATAAAACAAAACAGTGAAAAAAAAAAAGAAATATCCACAGAGACTTTTATCATGAGATTAGTTCTTGACAAATTTTAATAATTTAAATGATATAAGGTATATGGCAGACAACTTTTTGACATAAATTCTCTACAGAAATGTTCAAGTAACAAACTGTTCATGAAAGGAACCTCATACATTATATTTTACAGTTATTACATATCACAACAGTGGACACACTAAATGTCTTGCCTGAGTATGCACATGGACACAGAATAAAGATTATGTGAAACCTGACATTCAAGTCAAAGGAATATGTGTTAAAAGAAATAGCAATGGTCAGGCAACATTTGTCTGAAAAATCTCACGCATACTAGCATGTACCTACTAAGAACTATCTATTGATATGGTGGGCTTAGGTATAATAGTAGCAAAGAAATTGACTTAATCTTGAAAATGTGACAAAGTCACTCAAGCATTAAATTGAGGTCAAGGTATGGAGACAGGTGTCAGACTGGCATGTACGCACTAATAACTGTCTATAGACCAAATGCGATGGGTCAAGGTATTACAGTTGCTGTAAAATGGACTTAATCACAACACTTGGAGGCAAGTCACTCAACCATGAAATTAAGGCAACGTCCAAGGACAAGTGTCAGACTGGCATGTACCCATTTAGAACTATCAATAGATCAAATATGGTGGGACTAGGTATAACAGTTTCTGAGAAATTGACCTAATCAGAAAATTGCAACACAAGTCACTCAAGCATGAAATTGAGGCCAACGTCCACAAATAGGAGTCAGACTGGCATGTACCTAATAAGAACTATCTATTGACCAGATATTGTGGGATTAGGTACATGTATTACAGTTGATGTACACAAAAATGTGAAGCAGGTCCTTCAACCATGAAATTGAGGTCATGTTTAAAAGGCAGGTGTCAGACCGACATTTATCCACCAAAAGACTATTGACCAAATATGGCAGGTCTAGGTGAGATATTTGCTGAGAAATGGACTTAATCACAAAAAAGTGACAAAGTCACTCAAGCATGAAATTGAGGTCAAAGTCAAAAGACAGGTGTCAGACTGACATATAAGCACTAAGAACTATCTATAGACCAAATATAGTTGGCCTAGGTATTATAGTTGCTGAGAAATGGACTTAACCACAAAAATGTGACAGTCACTGAAGCATGAAATTGAGGTCAAGGTTCCAAGCCAGGTGTCAGACTGGCATGTACCCACTAAGAACTACCTATAGACCAAATATGATTGGCCTAGGTATTATAGTTGCTGAGAAATAGATTTAACCACGAGACTTGGATGCAGATTTTACATGAAAAGGAGGTCAGGGTCACAAGACAAGTACACTGTGCAAAGTTTATATCATAAGGTATCTGTTGACCAAAATCTATATTGTAAGTATTATGTGTGCAAAATTATTAAGGTTTCTAAAAAGTTTAAGCCGCTGTCGCAGGCAAAACAACAATGCTGTGACAAGATTTGCTGATAAAACAGAAACAGAAAGACATGAACGAAGAATCTGACCTTTCAATTCAGGCCAATGTTGAACTGAAAATTTTATAGTCACTTTAAAAACTTGAGGGTAGAGATCAATGATGATAATTTTTGTTTTTACCTTGGTTGAGGTGTTTCTGGTGGTGATGGTGTTGATGATGTAATGATATGTGATGTTGGAATAATGATGTCATCTGCAGAGCCAGCTCCACTAAATGTCATACAGTCATCTTCGTCATCACTCAGACATTCTGTATCCTCTCCAGATGATATGATTATTTCATCTACGACTCCCTCCATAGGTGTCGTCTGCTGTAAAATATAGAATTATAAAGTTTACTGCATGATTTCCACCATCATATTATTTTACAATCAGCCTTGATATTTCACAGTTACAAAAGTAAAGACATTTTGAGCTAAATGATAAAAGTATGACAGTATCACATACCCAAAGTCTAAAAAAATAATAAACTCAAGTTGGTAAAATTTTGACCAGGAATTAAAAGACAATGGCAACAAACTTGCTTCTTTATCTTTGATTGTAAAAAAACAAAAAACAAAGGTCTCATTGTAAACATACAAAATTGTACAAATGATTTATAAATAAAGCTGAATTGTTTCTTCTTTCTAAGAATATATGAAAATATCAAATCACTTTTCACATTAATAATTTTAAAATTAACCTATATTTTTAAAGTTTAATCATGATGCTCAAGTTTCGGCGACATTCAAATTATTGCAGGAATCCTATATATTATTAGTAATCACTAAAATTCCTGTTACATAGTATCTGTTTGTTATATTTTAGATTTTAAATTTCTTCTATATGATGTTTCTAGGTTAGCCTCTTTGATAGGATAACATGACTTTTTTCTATGATATTCTCAGCACTTTCAGGACAAACTTTTTCTGGTATGAAAAATTTGATCCAGTATCATTTAAAATTTGTTGATAGAAAGATTTACGGCATCTGTTTTCCAGAAATTCAGAAAAGGACTTGAATGCATTTTTTTGGTAAAAAAAAACCAAAACAAGAAGTGTATGTTCAATTCAAAATGAACAGACACATTATTTTCTTCAATAAACAACAATTTTATGAATACCAATTTTATCGATTAATTAATAGAATCAGCATAAACATAAATGGAAGTCAAATATGATCTTATTCCATGTGAAAATAAAACAGGGAACTTCATTGTAACGCATGCTTTAGTATTAAGAGAACACCATAAAAACAGCTTGTAATCCTGATATATAACATACTGCCACCCGAACTACATCTTATAAAGCTACTATACAGCCTAAAATTAATTGCTACTACATTGTACCAAACCTAACTCCATCACCTAGGAAACTGTGGATACATGAAATAGTAATTATAAGTGTATACATCTAAATGCATTGTTTGTGATGTATGGATATGCATTATCTCAGAATAACAAATAAATGTAAAATGGTATTACTGCTACTTGGTGTAACTGGAATACTGAAAAAAGCTAATTCTATCTGCAAATTTCATAGATTTATAAATAAAGTGCACTCTGACATGGCCCAGACCAATTTTAAAACTGATCATTTATTTAAATGTCCATGGTCATGATTTCCAATAAATTTCAATATAAAAATCTGTATTTTGGTGGTTTAAGATTAAATATGGGAAAAGTTGTTGAAATCACACACTTAAGAAAATGAAAAAAATTCATTCTAATAAAAACAGTCTATTTTCCTCAGAGATCAACTGCCATCTGACATAAAAGTTATTCAATGCTGAATGTCTACAAAAAATGGCAAAAAACTTCTTAAAAAGGTAAAATATATAAATTCCTTAAAAAGCAGTCCTTAATTGCAAGCAAAAATCCATAGTAAACAATACATCTATTAGTTCAGTTAAAAATCATGCATAACTTCGAACTTTTGCCCCTATTAATATATGTTTAAAATGTGTTAGCATTTGTCATAAAGCCATCTATATCACATCTGTTTTTGTTAGAGAAGCCTCACTCTAACAACTTACAACAGGAGAAATTTCAAGGCTCAACTCATCTGTACCATCAAGTACTATAAAATCCTGTCTTCCCCGGTCTTTTGGGTATTTAGCTGGATCAGGTAGCTTGAGTTTATTAGACACAGTTGTGGGAAAAAGTGGAGGAGTAGCAACCGGAATCACTTTGTTAATGGAATCTTCTTGTGAAATATCCATATCAATTACATCAAGATCATTGAACTGATTCTTGTTTGGAAGTAAAGACAAAGCTGGATCATCAGGTTTCAATGGAATGTACACATTTTCTTCACTTATATCAACATTATGAGTATTTTCTATATCATCCTCATCTTTAACCTCAAGTATAGCAGATAAATAATCGTAATGCAAAAATTCTGCAGTGCTGTCAGGATTTATCTCCCTTTTTTCAATGTTTATGTCATTATTTACAAAGTTTTTGTCGAATGACAAATAATTTTCATTGAGCACAAAGTCTTTGTGGAATGTATTACTACTGCTGAAAACTCTCTACAAAATAATTTTTTCACATATATGTTCTTAATAATCAATTTTATAGCAAAGCTATTCTGTATGACAACTACCAGCATGACCAAGTATCAGCTAAAGAAAGAAACTTTAAGTAGATACTTTTGACATGGATCTCCTGAGGGTCCACTTGTATGCAGACTACTTTGTGTAATCTAATTGAATGCTTTTAACATTTCATGAGTGGTTTGTATCTTTTAGGGGTTGTGAACAGCCATGATATTCTTCATACACACCCAAAAAACTTTACCATAAATTTTACGCATTTATTTTCTAAATAATTTTTCTTAATTTTAGAGATTACAATAGTAATACAACAATTCACTTCCACAATATTTCTTACTGACACAACTGATCTCCATGTGTATCAGAACTCAGTTGTTATAAGAAAAAAGTTTATTTCAACCCTGAATCCATTCAATGCATGGACAAGAAGTTTTATTTGACATGGATATGAAAAAGGTAACCTCAAAATTATCACAACAGGCAAAAAAAGTCCCCTCCCCCCAAAAGGCCAGTAATGGTGAATTTTATGCAAATTGTGACACTGGTGACATAACCAATATTTATAATGTGATAGTGGTGAACATGACAAGTGATAAAGATATGATTATATACATACTCTTGTCTCTCTAGTCGACAGCATTAACTCTCTTCTGAAACAAAAACAATTTTTAATAACCTCATTTTTTGTCAATCGAAAATTAGTTTAAGAAAAAATATTTTTGATTCATAATACAGTGAAACTTGGATGTGTCCAAGTGTATGCACTTAAAGAAAACTTCGACTCATCGGAATTCAGTTTTGACCTCCATTTAAATCTATTATTAATTCACATACATAGTGTTATGCATTTGGACTGTACAAATGTGCATTTATCTATCATTTATATGTGATAAAGAACGTGAAAAAAAAATTTGCTTCAATGTCTATGATTTTTGGAATCAACAATCTTTACAATTAAAATAAATGAATTAAAAATGATTTATTCTTTCCATCTAGAGGTTACATTATATGACAGGAAAAATACATCTGATAAATAAATGCTATCTGAGTTGACTTCAAAATGGCAAAATAATGTAGCTTTTTCGACTTTGAGACTATAAAATAGTTCACTACAACCCAATGTATTCAATTCAAGCATGTTCGAATAAACAATGTTGAATTTACTTTGAATTTATGTGCAAAAATTTAGGTTCAGTCAGCAACTTTGACATATCCATGGTTCAAATAAAGAGGTTCAACTCTCCAAATCTACCTCTTCAGTTCTAACTGATATCTCTGCTATTGTTATCCTCGTGTGTTCCTCTGAAACTCAAAGTTACCCATTTGTTCTGTCTGAAATCTCCCTCTATTGTCATTCTCCTATCTGCCTCCAAAGTCACCTACCTGGTTATCCAACTATCTCTATCCAAAATTACTTACCTGATCTGTCTCAGATCTCCCTCTAAATTTACCTAACTGTTCTGTCTAACATCTCCCTCTAAAAATACCTACCTGTTCTGCCTGACATCTCCCTCTAAAGTTACCTACCTGTTCTGTCTGACATCTCCCTCTAAAGTTACCTACCTGTTCTGTCTCACATCTCCCTCTATTGTTATCCTCCTGTCTCCCTCTGCTGCCCTTTCTAGTAAAGGAAGCCCATTAAATACAAGACCTGTTAAAAAAACAGCAACAACTATTACCCAAGCAAGTTATCTTAAAATACTGTCATTATAAAAATAATGTCAAAATAAATTAAATTTGTTTTTGTACACAAAAACGTATGTCTCCACCCACCAGCACTTTTATCAGGAGGGAACATAAAATAGTTGTATTACAAACCTGATATCAAATACCGGTATGACATTGGATTTCATAATGAGTCGGAAAGAAAAAGGTGTCAATATTCCTCTCTAAGCATGAATAATAATTTCTTCCATCCTGTCCTAAGGCAAAATGGAAAAGTCCATATTTTACCCTGGTCAACCCTCAGAAATTGATTTTTCACAAATACCAGAATACATGCATATCTGCATACCCTAACAAGTACTCCTGCCAAGTTTCATCCAAATCTTAAGTAGGATAATATACCCCGGTCAGCCGTTAAAAATTGATTTATCGCAAAGTCAAGAACATATGCACATCTACTTACCCTAATAAGTAATCCTGCCAAGTTTCATCCAAATCAGAAGTACGATACATGAAATAGAGTGATAAAAAAATTCTATCTAATCTTAAGGCAAAATGCCTAAGTCAATATTTTATCCTGGTAAACCGTGAGAAATTGATTTATCGCAAAGCCAAGAACATGTGCACATCTACATATCCTAACAAGTATTCCTGTCAAGTTTCATCCAAATCCGTATGTATGATGCATGAGATAGAGCGATGAAAAAATGTTGTGATGGACAGACAGGACAAAAACAATATGTCTCCCGACATCAGTGGGGGGAGAGATAATAAAACTGTACAGGATTTAAAATTAAGTGAAAATCGAAGGGCAAAAATATTACCTGCTATTGTACCATGGAATGGTTTCTCTATATGTCCCTTGTCTTTTCTCTTACCACCAATATACATTCTGGCCTGGTTATTAAAAGTGTTCCATCTCTGTTGGTGAACTGAAAATATATTTTTGTTATGCTTTATTGAAATAATATTCCTTAATATTTACTATTTTTAAGTATTGAATGGACTGATTGTCAAAAGCTTGGAAACTACTGGCTCTTTCCTCATCTGTTTATCTTCTATAGACCTTTATTACAGAATTTATCATTTCTTATTGAATATAATGTGCTGCATCTGCTTTGTGAATAAAGCCATGTTCTAATTATAACAATTGTAACCATCAGAAAAACTTGAGGCTCCCAGGAGCCTGTATCGCTCACCGACTATGTCCATCTTGACTGGCAGCCTGGAACATTGCTGTTAAGTTCCAATTGTCTCACTGTTTTCAAACAATGAACTTTCTCATTAGGTCCTATGTTAAACTAAGTTCTGCTCTGGCAGCCATCTTGGATGGTGGACAGGGTCATCGAATATAATTATGAAAGAGGACCAACTAAGGACCATTGCTGCCAAGTTTTGTTCCAATTGGCCAAGTGGTTCCAAGAAGATCTTTAAGTAAATTTACCACAGGATCCTATGTAAAACTATTTTTTGGCTCTGGTGGCCATTTTGGATGATGGGTGCGGTGATCAAATATAATTATGAAAGAGGACCACCTAAGGACCATAGCTGCCTAGTTTTGTTCCAATTGGCCCAGTGGTTTCAGACAAGAAGATCTTTAAGTAAATTTCCCATAGGGTCCTATGTTAAACTAAGTTCGGCTCTGGTAGCCATCTTGGATGATGTGCTAATGTTTTTTCTTTTTATTTCAATTACACACTTATTAATGTTGATTTTTAAATTGTTTTCCAATATCATTTTATGGTTAACATATCAAAAATAAGTTGAAACCCACCAGATTCCACATGCATCTTTAACAAGCTGTGACCTTATATTTCAAATGAGACCCTTGATCTCTCATTACTTTATATTTTACAGAGAATCTTAAATTTTTTGTTCCATCTTGGTAGAGATATTAGTTCCAAGACAAATAATACATATACTTTCAATTTTATATCAAAAAGACTGCTTTGTTTTATTATATTATGATAGCATTATCTGTAGGAATAAGGCATGTATGACAAAAGACCTGCAATAAATTCTGTGCAGTGAAATTCTAAATAAAAAATCCAAATTGATTCATTATTATATAAACAATACAGACACCCTGTACTGTACCTTGGATATCATCTAGATGTAGGTCATACATTTCTGATTCCAGACTGACTATGAAGCATTAAAAGTTTTACAATAATAATTTTATACCATCATTTTGAAACAGGCAGCTGTCTATTATACACACAAAAGAAGTCACATAATTTTACATGTTGTGACCTTTGCTAGTAATAACTATACATTAACTACATAATAATTCTTAATAAAATTCAAACCTGTGTTTAGTTAGATTTTGATTCACTGTTACCCAATTAAATGAATAGGACTATAGTGAAAGATTTAATAGATGCTGACATGGATTACCAGATTTACTACTACATGTAAATACTGGAATCTCTAACTTATCACAAACAACTAGAAAATGTGTCTGTAAGACATTTATGGCAAGGAGTTTTACTATTTATTCTAACTTCAAGATATCTAATAAACTTTATAAGATATCTCATACAGTTTATAAGATATCTTATTAATTATATGAGATATCTTATAAACTATATGAGATATCTTATAAACTACATAAGATATCTTATAAAGTTTATAAGATATCTTATAAAAACTAGATTATATATATCTTATATGTTATATGAGATATCTTGAAGTTAGAATAAATAGTAAAACATTATATATGATATCTTATATATTATATGAGATATCTTGAAGTCAGAATAAATAGTAAAACGGTTTGCCATAGACATTGATGCCCTATCCCCAAAAACGATATCTAGTTATGACTTATTGAATACAATGTAAATAACATAATTTGGTTCCAAAAATAGACCTGGTGAAAATTTAACCAAAGTATTGCATTAAATGACAGATATGGTAAATAAAATGTTACTAGGTGTGTTTTACATAATAAAAGATTGTCATTACTGTCACTGGTATACCATCACTGGCTTCTACATAATAGACATAAATTTATCATGTGTGGGCAGGGTATAATAAAATGCTCTGCTGGGCGCAGCTTGATACGACCGCAGAGGTCGAACCCTGAACAGTTGGGGCAAGTATGGACACATCATTCAAGCTTGATACAACATTGAATTTGGATTGTGAATAAATATTTGACACAGCATATGTTTCTGACACAGAATTAATGTGTTGTAAGAACTTAAAATTTTTTAATTTACCTATTCAAACCATATCAGTATTATTTGATTTTATATATAAATCCCAAATAACCAATTGAAAATGGCATTATAGATGAGATAAACACCTCCCAAAAAAAAATTTAAAAAAAAAAAAATTATTGTAACCCCCCCTTTTTTTCCTAAAAGAAATCTGAAATTTCCTTTTTAATTTATGAAATATGAAATGATAAAAAAATTGCCCCCTCCATAATTTCTCATTTACCCACCCCCCTAAATTTTTTTTCAAACCCCACCCCCCCTTTCGTTTGATACTTTGCAACCATAACAGCCCATTTAAATACACCATAATTTATTAAAATAGAAAATGACATCATAGTCATGGATGGTAAATTTTAAATATACATAATTTAAAAGCATTTTAGATGAGATAAACAAAAAAACTTCATCAGCAAATTTTATATTTCCAAATTTCCAACGAACTTCATTAAACTAAAGATATTGGCAAATTTCCAATGGAATTTGTTAATAATAAAGTTTTGATAACAGGTCACACATATCAATTTCTTGCTATTACACAATACTGTGCAATTGAAAATTTATTGAAATATTTGATACATAATAGGTTTATGACACAGAATAAGTGAAATCAAAAAACTTAGAATTGGTCATATGATTTGAATTTATATTCAACTTTTTTCTTCTTGTGCAATACAATATGCTGTGGATAAATGCCCCACCCCCCCCCCCCCCCCAAAAAAAAAAAAATTACCCCTTTTTTATCTTTAATTTTGGACCCCAATTTGAACCAACTTGAAAACTGGGCCCATAATAACAAAACTAAGTACAAATCTGAAATGAGAAAAAAATTTTCCCCACCCCCCGCCAATTTAATATTTACCCCATAAATTTTGACACCCCCCCCCCACTTTCCCTTTTTCAAAAAAAAAAATCTTTCCCTCAAGATAATGTCATAATCCCTATTCAAAATTATCATGAAGTTTGCAAACATAATTAAACATTTAAATACATCATTGAAGTCTTAAAATAAAAAATGACATATGGCTAAAATTAATATTAATTCATAGTAAGTTCTAAAAATAAATTGACAGCTATAAATCACCCCAAAAACAATCAACATTTCTTTATACATAATTGAATCATACACAATATTTTACTTTAAATGTGTTTGGAATGTGTTTGGATTACCTTCCTTAGCCCACCAAGCTAATATCATAGATTTCTATTTATTTATACTACAGTTATTGTGCAAAAACCAAGAAAAATGCTTATTTGGGCCCTTTTTTAGCCCCTAATTCCTAAACTGTTGGGATCAAAACTCCAAAAAATGATCATAAACCTTGTGTTAAAATTTCATAGATTTCTATTTACTTATACTAGACTTATTGTGCGAAAACCAAGAAAAATGCTTATTGGACCCTTTTTTTGCCCCTAATTCTTAAACTTTTGGGACCAAAACTCCCAAAAACAATCCCAACCTTCCTTTTGTGGTCATAAACCTTGTGTTTAAATTTCGTAGATTTCTATTAACTTATACTACATTTATAGTGCGAAAACCAAATGTCTACAGACTCCGACGGACGACGACGACAACGCCAACGTCATACCAATATACGACCGCAAAAATTTTGCGGTTGTATAAAAATTGGCTGTCAAAATGTTACTGAAATTGACATTAAACATGAACTGACATTGGATGTTGTATCATTCACACATTCATCAAACTGCAAAATGTATGGGACATAAAAATTTGTTATGAGCCAGAGCTTCTTTTATGTTAAAAAAAATTTTTTGAACAAATACTTCCATATCCATAATAAAAATACTTTGTAAAATAACTGTAAAGACAAATTCACAAATTTCTCAAAACTTGTACAATATTAACCAACATTTTCAATCAAAATAAACAACTGTAGGTAATTGATTTCTATTGTTTCATATATTTTATGGACAAATTACAACTTTCTTTTCTTTCCTACCATAACAAAATCAATATACATTTTAACATTTGTTATAACAATAGACATCACTGCAACATAAATATCACATAAAGATAAAAGCATATTTTCATGAAACAAATGTGTTATGAATATCAAATATTACTTTTTAATTCTAATTAGCAATGAAGCTTGGCTGGAATAAACCTATTGAACCAATTCTCAGCTATGTCAGTGAACTAAAATATAGGTGCAAGCAGTTCATTCCATTATGCAGAAATCGCAAATCTCTTGAATAAATTGGAACAGATATAAACATTTTTTTTGCTTTATTAGATTTGAGTATTCAGTGAAGAAGGTGGAGAGGATACTAAAATTAAATTTTCTATTTTAAACAGGTGCCATCACTGTCACTTTTGTCTAAGGTTGGAAACCTCTGGAAATTATCTGAAAATGGATCAACCCATGATAATTCAACAGTGGTTTTAGTGGTTTTAGAAAAAATATTTTTTTAGTTGTAAGGGTTATACCTGGGACTATTATACTAACGGGACTGGAAACTGTTACGCTAATCAGTGTAGTTATACTCAACATCACGGTCGTTAAAACGTGAGCGAGACTTGACGATACGCCATATTGTTTTGACAGCGTGCTTTGATCACATAATTTCTATAAGTTGTTTTTATAGATAATTGAAAAGATAATCCTTTATGTAAACATGATTACTATTATGATAAAAGGTATTTCGATCTTTGACAGTTGTTATTAATTACCAAATCCCGCCTTAAATGTGAAAAACTGACATTTAAAGGTTGAAATTTTTCCGGATGATTACAGCGTGTGGACGCTGTGGGAAAAATGATTTACAAAATTTCTTATAACTGTTGATTGAAAAGAGATACGTGAGTTCTGTTTGTTGTTAAATCATATTTATTGATTACAGGTTGGATTGACCTGTTTTTATTGTCACTTTTTAAAGTGAAAAGTGAATATAAATCTCCTTCTCATTACAACTGGAAACCACATGCAGGGCTCAAATAAATTATACTGCTCCTATAAAATTGCCTACTCCTATTTACGTGTGCAATATTTGTAGTAAATTCAGGATTTTTGTTGCTTAGTAATGGTCTTCGGGTGGCATGAGCATTTGACTTCGTGAAAATATGTACAATAGGCTCCACAATCAGAACTACAAAATTAGGCCTTTCACAGCTATTGCTGCCGTATATAAGCATATTGAATAGGGGTAGATTTTCTTATAAATGGAGATGAAAATGCTTTGCCAATGTTTTTTCGAAATCATATATATATTCAATTCGTTAAAATAATTAAATAATTCATATATTTTTAATTTTTTGTTCATTTAATTATATTTTTTATTTTAAATCCACCTATTTTAACGGTATAAACATGCTGACATGTTCGCCGAAATCAATATTGTTTACATGTATCGAAGGCTCATTAACCACGTGACACGATAAGCTGTCAATCAAAACAAAAAATCAATAATCCACTATTGGGACAATGAAATCTCAACAGACCGATCAGTTTCCAGTCCCGTTAGTATAATAGTCCCAGGTTATACAAATGTTGGAATATATTCAAAATTTGTTAGGGTTCCACAGAACCCAGTGTCTCGCCTGATTTTGTTGTTGTCTATGTTTTCAGTGTAATATTTGAATGTACATAATTTTTCCCCACATGTTATTTATTGATCATAAAGAAGCTTCTGTGAAAGTTTGGTAAAAATCCAGGTTGTTATAAGAAAGAAATTAATGTTTTAAAAACTTTAACTGTATGTAATGTTAACTGGGAGAAAAACTAAGTCCATTTATAAATAAAATACAGAAAAATGGGGAAAAAATTATTACAAAATTTTCCTCTGGATACTATCTTTTCAAGTTTGGTAAAAATCCAGGATGGTTTAAGAGAGTAATTAATGTTTTAAAAACTTTAACTGCAGACTGTATGTTATGTTAACTGGGAGTAAAAATCCAGGATGGTTTAAGAAACTTTAACCACAGAGTGAATGTAAATGTTGACCCTGCCGCCGATGGAATCTAGGATCGCTATGTCTCTCGACGATAAATGAAAAGTGATCAATAGCTCCTATGTCCTATTATCCATCTTTCCCGATCACTCAGGTGGTTAGAAATAATTTAATTCCCAAAGGAGATTCATTTGTCTTTTGTGATATCCCAAACATGTCAACCACATTCAGAGATCTTATTGATAAAAAATTATTTGGTGAAATACTATTGTCAGCCACACTCTTGGTAACCCAAAAATGTCTGTTCTCCATCATGGTATTTTTATGATTAAAATGAAATGTCATGGAAGAACTGTTGCCTTGTAGATGGGATATTTCTAGTCTCAATAATTATTTGATTTGACAATGAAACTAATTAAAAATATTACAAATATTACAATTGAAATATTACAACTGACTAACATGAAAAAGATAATTTATATTTTAACACTTTAAGAAAACACCATATCTTTAGAAAAGAAAATAAAAGTCTTATCAAAAGTGGTTACAAACAACTAAAGTGGATTCATTATATTTTGGTAGTTACCTATTTTTGTGGGTTAAGTAAAGGATAAATTTAAGTATGCCACAAAATGCACATTTGATATGTGTGAATGATAGGAGAATGTGAAAACATGAAATTCAGTATCATCTATACAACAAATTTCTACCATGTATACAAATGAATCCAAATTATTCTATCAATTGTAATTTAAGGTATCCGGACCATAATAGATCATGATCAAAAATTGTATCTCTTTTTGACTGTGAATGGCTGAACCAAACAATTTAAAGCTGGAACTTTATATATATATTTTTCTCAAGTTGAAACCCACGTTGTTTATATGCAGAGTCTGTAAAAATAATTTAGTTATATTGGCATTTCCGAAGTTTGCCGATAATTACTGAGGTCATTTCAATTGCGTTGTACGGAACATCCGGGAACTTTTGAATAATCACGTGGTCATTTATGGTCCGGATACCTTAATATACATTGTGATACAAAATTATTTTTCCCTGTTATACAATCTGTCATAGCAAAAAAAATGTACAAACAGACTCTTCTGAATAATCTACAGTTGCCTGTTTCAACAATTATAAACAAGTTAATTTAACTTGTAAATATAATATCTTGAAAACCGTACAAAAGAATACAAAAATTTGGGTAAAAATCTAATTTGATATCTGGACAAACAAATACACAATCAAAAACCTAATAACTTTACAATGTGATGTGGAAAGTATCTCCCGGTTGCAATTTTTGAAGAAAAAAAGAATAATTATTATCTACATATGTTATACATTATTGGTATTCTAAGTCCTTAAAATTGTATCTTGTAATCATCAATGGTTTGTGTATAATGATAAAACCTCTTCTCAGGTAGTTCTGAAAGCTACTCTTTGCTGCTTTGTACTTTCAAAAGCTCTGACAATGGGCCTGCACTATTGTGGCTTCTCATATTCATGTTTGGATCTTTCCAATTACACGTATAATACTGCTTCAGTTTTTATTTGAAACTGTCAGAAATTGGACATCTATGTTAAAATTCTGACATAATAAAGTTGCATGTAATATTTAATTTATAGTTTGGATTGTCCAATACCATTGTCTTCTACAAACACTTAAAACTTTCCATACTATTTGCCTACAGTTTAATACTATTGTTTGGTTACAATATAATCCAGTAATTTTAACTGATTAATTTGACACCTTGAAAACACAGTATATGTAACGGTTTATTTTTTCCGGTGTGAAATTATTTCCGAACTCGTATATTAATACACTTCTGACGGAATAAAGTTGGAAAATATTTCATTATATAAAAATTAAGATTGCTATAAAATATTATCTGATTCATATTTTACACAAGATCATCATTTGACGGTCGGAAAATATTTCACAGATATATGAATATCACAGCCGGAATAAATTATCTCTTACATATATAGATGTTAAAATTTTCATGATACTGCAAGAAAAATACATAAGTTAACTTACGGTCTGGTATTTTGTAGATAGGCTCATCATCGTCTATCGTAATAGTAGCATTTGACCCTGATCGTTTAAATCTGATCACATGATACTTTCTATCATTAAATGTCTTCAGCGTTTCACCAACAGGGATGTCTCTTTTTGTTCCCATGTTGTAATATATCACTATCTCACCTTTGTTCTACAATAGACAATCAATCTTTTGGAATTTTCTCCTTGAGATAGTGTTTTTTTAAACCCTTTCTGAGGGCTTATATTCACCACTACAATAATAACTTATTACAGACCCAAAGGACCTTTATGTAAAGTTCATGAGAGAACTGGTTCAGTTTATACATAAATAAACTACAGAAAAAATGTGTTTAAAGTTTTATAATTTTTTATCTATCTGATCATTTGTTTTGAAAATGTACCTTTGTAGGTTCACATTTCATGCATGAATATAGCAGATTGCAGACTAAGTATGGGAAAAACAAACTTCAAGGTAAAATGTGATGTTAACAAATTATAAGAAATGCATATAACTAACAACATATACAGATATTTGTTTTATTTTCTCATGTTTCATATGTGTAACATGAATTCCAGTCACCAAGTTGTTACTGTTAATGTGTTTACAAAAGTATAATTTGCCAAGAAATCTATACAAGAAGTGCTTATGACCAATCATAGTAAAGGATTTTGAATTACGCAAATCATATAAGAATTATAATATATATGTCCTTTTCTGGATCTTCCTATATTGTGAACTTTTATTGGATAAGATAGGAGCAATTATAACATCAAGATCAATATAGTTTTGTTCGATCAAAAAACCTTTCAAAGGTAAAAATATAATTAACACAGATTAAAAATCAACAAGAAATAGCAAATCCAACATTTTACAATAAATTGAAAATCAAAATTAATCGGATTGCTGTGGGGTGACATCTAGAAGTCTATTTTTTGTCTGTTAAATTGGGACATATCTTACCAAAGTGAGTTCTATAAAGTCTTTAGAAGTATTACTCTCTACCCTGAAGAGGCATGCATAACGCTGTGATGTAGTAAAACCTAAAGCAAACTGGTCCTGAGTTGTATCAAAGTACTTCCCTTTAGGTCTCTCGTATGTTATTAAACCTCCTCCTAATCCAAATGAATATGATATACTCTCTGAAATACAATTGTATTAATTTAAATCAAAATGAGAACTTATTGGCTTCTTTGTTTAAGTACAGTAAAACTTCACAAGTCAAAAGGACACCAGCAAAATAAGTCAACTTAAAAGTTTGATGTCATCAGACACTGATGATGACATCATGTTGTCCTACATTATAAAGGCTTTTGGTTTGATTTGATTTGTTTATAATCGACATTTACTGAATAATTTTATTTTCATAATTTAAATTCTCTCTACATTGGCGATTAACAAAATAAACAAAACAGAATATACAGTTGATTCTCTTTGTCTCAAAATCACTTCAGTCTAAATTTCGGTTATGGGGAAAAAAATTCTGGTCACAAGCAGACGAAAGTATAATCTATTTTTTTTATTCCTTTTGTCTCAAAATTTGTTCAGTCGAAATTTTGGGTTTTCGAACTAATATAACGTACTCAGGAAATGTAATTAGTGCAAAATGAACTCATTATGTCTAATTAATTAATTATCTATACAGGTGAACCAACACCTGTCAATCAATAACCTGTGGGGAATCTATGCATAAATGTTGTTTCATTCGAATTATAACAATTTTGTTTCGACTTAAATGTTTATTAGGTTGTTAAAATTAAACAGTATTTTGGATTTTGTAATAAAAATAAATGTTACAACAATAAAATGAAGGTTTTTTTTAAAGTACAAGTAAACGTCCTATTATTAAAACTATGGTTGTTAAAAAATTTGGATTATGTTAATGAGGCATGAATTGTCAAAAAAGAATTTGCAAAATCAACGTTAAAGGATTATCAAATTAAAGAAGCAAATTCTAATTAAGAATCTATAACCTTATATATAGACTTAATGAAACAATCGCCATTAATCAAAATTATTTAATATGCAAATCAGATGACCCAAGCTGATAATGGCTTGGCCGCTGTTATAAAATGAAGATTAAAAAATTCAATTTGACATTTTGAGAAAGTTTGATAAGAAGCACAAGAATCAAACAATAAATCGGCAAACAAGTAAAAACAATCATTGAACATACGACCTTACAAAAAGAATCTGGAAGTCAGTTAGTGTTTTATCTCCCTTGTCCAAAAATTCAACCATTTCCAGTTCCTTTTTAGTTGAACTAAGGCTATCTTGAACCCATTCCCATGGTCCCTTGCACTTCATGATAATGAGAATCAACTGTAAATTCACAGCCATCAATTTACAAAATCCAAATTCCATCTATATTTTAGAAATATGCAAAAACAGGAAATACATTCATGACCATAAATTTACAAAATCCATACACAGATGTTTAAATGGGATCATTTGATATTGCAGAATAAATGACACAAAGTAATGTGCATGGATTTAATTTTAAAAAGATTGGCTGATCAGTATAAACAATTTATTAATCACAACATGTCACCATTTTAATTTGTTTGTTTTATATAGGAACCAGTAAATGATGTCATATCACAATCACAAGTATAAGATTTTACCTTCATCACAATGGGAACCAGTAAATGATGTCATATCACAATCACAAGTATAAGATTTTACCTTCATCACAATGGGAACCAGTAAATGATGTCATATCACAATCACAAGTGTAAGAATTCCAGTGTGGTACACATCTTCCTCCATTAGAACAAGAATGAGGTTTACATCCACTACTAGGACCTAAAAAGCAGAAAATACCTCTATAAAATTTGACTTTCTTAATTTCTAGGTACCATTTTGTGTACAAGATTTTATACTAACAAACTGTCACTTTTTTAATTTCCAAAAAAGTGGAATGGTCTATTTTTATCTTGTTTTTTTTGGTAATGTGGCCTGTAAACAATATCTTTTATGTAATTTTAAAAGAAATCCAAACAAAATAAGAAAACAAAATATGTAACTAACCTTGACAATTCTGTGCAATACCATTGTTATTTGTTCCTGCTACCTCAAATAGGTTCGGCCTAAATCCATTCAAATCTACTGACCCTAAACATCCTTGGAACCCTTGTCGTGAGGAAATCCTCCCCGGTAAAGTGTTATATCTAACTTTGGGAACACCACCAATATAAAGATCACCATCAAGATTGAAATGTACCGATTCAAATTTATTCATATCTTCCATAGTAGGTGGGTTATCATCAACCCTGATTAATTGTCTCTCCACACTGGTTCTTATTAATGAAATATCATGCCAATTGTTGTCATTCAGCTTATCACGAGTGTTGACAAATATTCTCCTTGCACCGTTTCCTGTATCATACACATAATGCAGATTCCCATTTTGAAGTTCTAAAGCCAGAAAATCTTGCTTTCCTCCGTTGTAAAGTATCAGGCCGTCATCCTCAGTTGTTTTAAATTTCAGGTAAACTGAGAATTGTACATTGGCATTTAATGGTGGTAAAACAACAAATGCATCTTTTGATTTGAAAGTTACTGGGTCAATCAAGACAGGTTCTTCAGTATCAAACCGAGCAGTGACTTCTATGTTTTCAATTTTTCTTGACTTTGCAAGGTCAAAGAAATGATTACCATTGAAAATAAACTGTTGCATAGCTCCAACAAACCCTATATGACGTCGTAGCACATTCTCTTCATTCTGCATTCGTCTGAACTCTGACATTGAAAAATCTTCTTCATTGTGCTCATCTGAAAGAAATATCCAAAGAAGGCTTTCAATTTTCTCTTTACAATATTTGTCTACAGCTAAATCCTTGATTAATAATATGCCTGCATTTTACTTTGTCTTGATTCAATTTTGAAATCTAATCATTTCTAATATTGGCCAAAGTTGTATACCCAAGGATTGTTTTATCTAGACTTTTTACTTCATTCTGTCTTATGTAAAATAATTAGAGAATTTTGTTACATTTTCCATTGTGTAACTGACACAAGGAAGCAGTGTACCCAAGCAACAGTAGACAGCAAATAAGGTATTTATGTATTACTCTTTATTTTTGTTCTTTCAGAATTTTGCTGTAAAACAGGTTTTTCACATATATTTCATTTGAGGCTAACTTGACTTTTTAGATTTAAATCTATGAACTTTGTACATGTACAACTATACTGCTTGTTATAGTGAACAGTTTTTATAGACTTAAATTGTCTAACTGATTTATTTGATGCAATTAAACTATTGTCCATTGTCTTGATATTTATTGTTTTGTTTTTTTTTTCATACAAAAAAATGATTATTTGATTATGATTTTTGTATGACTTGCTTGCATTTTGTTTATATGTCTTTTATTCATTTTGTCATTGCTTTCCGATACGTTGCTGACTGAAATATTGTTGCACATTCGTGTTTGATTTTGTTGTGATGTCATGTAGCCCTATGTACCTATCCCACTTGTCCAGAGTATTATAAATATAAGGTGATGTCATGTAGCCCTATGTACCTATCCCACTTGGTCAGAGTATTATAAATATAAATGAACTGAAAATAAATAAAGCTTATATCTAACTATTGCTACACCTTGAACCTTTTTGACTTGTTACATTGTTTTAACCAGATTACAAATATTCCTTATAATATCTCTATAAATATTGATAAATTGAAAATATTGAAATTAAAACTATGGTTAACCATAGCTTTATGAAAGTATAAAATCAACTACAGACAAGATATTTCAAATAATGTTAAACTGAGAGACAAATTAAGAAGCTAACCAAATGTAATTAAATCAGGAAACCAACAAAATGATTTCTCTCTAGCTTCAACTAAAAATGTCAATTTAAATTAAAATAGGATTCTAACTGATTACTAACCAAGTGATGTATGTCAGAGGTCTGTATTTAATCAATAAATAAGCCATCAACTTTAGTTACACAAAAATCAAGGAAACTATAGTGACTATATATAGCTGGCCTACATTTAACGTTAATCCTACATAAAGCCAAATATACCACAGAAATAAATTCAATCAAACAAACAGGATTGATGCTTAATTAATGTCGAAGGATTATTGTCAAACTTCAACAGATAATTTATTGCTGAAAACACTGTGGCTTTCCTTTAATTCTGTACATATAATGATCAAATATGTCATAAAAGTCAAGGTAAAACTTAAACTTATTCAGCAACATCATATTTATTTATCATTACATCATATTCTATTCAAACATCAATGAATAGTATTAACATCACAAAATCAATAGAAAATGCAGGCTTTCAAGGGTATATTAGAATACAGTAGAACTTTGTTGGCTTGAACTCCAAGGGACAAATAACAGTATGGATGTCAATACATAATAAAAAAAATTGCAGTACAATACCAAAATTTGCATCCACAAAATGTTGCTGTAGTACACATGCACATAAACATTAAAGTCCCATAACTCCCGTAAAATTTGTCGAATCAAAATCAAGTAAATGTGGTGACTAACAACCCTACAAAATTTGAATTCTGATCAGCGGTCTCAGAGGAGTTGCATCCACAAAGTGGCATTGCAGCGGGGGGTAATTGAGCAGGTTAATCATTAGTTAACATATAATGTAAACATTTACCTATCAGACTATTCAATTTTTATCACATTTGTGATTGTTAGACGAATAGCTGTAAATATCAGGTAACATGCTTGTCCTTCTTTTTACTGAGTTAGAGTTTTCCATGGTAAAATACACAATTTTATCATTTTTGGGACCAAAAATTTTGTTTGACTTTTCGAGAAATCTGTGTTGGAGAAACATGGATTTTTTTAATATAGAAATAAAAGGAAAATTTATGGGACTTTCAAAATGGTTCGAGCCATCAGTGATGGTTGAGCTTACCGATTTCGACATACCGAAGTTCAACTTTATTTAAACTGTATGACTACAGCTACAGAAACATGTATATCCAAATTCAGACAAAGATATCAAAATTTCAGCTTTTTTTGTGTCAGTTGCTGAATTTTTTGTATCTTAAATAAACAGTATCATAAAAATAATCAAAAAGCCCCAAAAAAAGGATTTCAACTTTATTTTACTAAGTAATAACACCATGCAAAACAATTTCAATCTAGAACCATTTTCATTTTGAAAGTCATTTACCATCATACATTATTTTTGTACAGAAAGAAGGAATTGCCATGATCGACATGTTATAAAATTTGTCTGAATTACCTGATAACATTGGATTAACAGATCCCAGGACTAAGTACTTTATTTGTAGAGTCTTCTCCTGATGATTTTCTAAAAAAAAATTAAATGAAGCATTTATAGTAACTGCTTATTATGAATGAAGGTGTTTCTTGACTCAAAATAATGAATAAATAGTCATTAATTCTGCTGTTTCTTTTCAATTTCATTCAACAGATAGCAGTATTCAAACTTCAGGTTAAATCTATCAAATGAAAAAAAAAAAAACATTGTTCATATCCAAAACAGATAATACTTCAACTTTTTCTAGTATCTATGATGTTTTAAGTTAGAACACAATATTTTCTGTTTACTATTGTGTTAAGTTCTCATTAAATGAGAATTTTACATAATTTTTAGACAACACATTCAAATATATATGTAAAATTGTAAGTGAATCTTATAGACAAGTTTGAGTAACTAGGTGTTATGTTTTTTGTGCCGATCTGAAATGCAAGATGGCCACCACCAGGGGATACATTTAAACATAGGATCCTATGGGAAATACATACAAACATCTTTTTGTCAGAAACCGTTTGACACATAGAAGTAATATTATACCTGAATGATCAGATGATGGTCCCTAACAAAATAGATGTTTTTGGTGCCGACCCAAAATTTATATACATGGCTGCCAGGGCCATTTATATACTCTGTTAACTCTTTGTTAACATGCTACAAAAATTTAGTCAGTTAACGTAAGCAAAAGTCTATATAAGCAATAAGTCTCGTTCACATTACAGTAACTGCCTTAAATAACCTATCTGGAAAATTTTGGAAGCAGTTAATTTACCGTACCTATAATAGGATTTAAATCATCTAATCTAAGTTGGATTGTCTCCCCTCTTCTTGTTATGTAAACTGTATGCCATCTATCATCATCCAGCATATTTCCGATATTTAATGACTGAAAAATAAAAAATAAGATATTCATTATAATCAGCTGCCCTGGATGATGCTAATGAAAAACCAAAGAAAAAGACATATAAAAATTAAGTTTACATGTAGTATTTTCAGTAATTGAAGTTTTAAACAACAGAAAGTTTAGTGAAAATGATTTAAATATCCAAAGCTTTTCTTGTATGCAACAAATATAAAATATAAGTATGGTAAAGAGCAAAATTTTTACCTATAAACAAAATAAACATGTATATTTTTCATAAAATCATTCAGAAATTTGTTTCTAGTCAGAAAATTTTTGATACCACAAAAGTTCATATGCCTTGTGCTGAATTTTTTTATTCACAATGTATCTTACCTGAATTTTTAAATTAAATATAAAATAAATACAATATAAAATTTTCAAGAAAAAACATAATTTTAAAAAAAAATATGAATGGTTTCTACTACAGTTTTTATATATCTTAAGTCTATTAAAATATTAGATTTTTTGTTGGAAAACCCAACTAAAAATTAAGTCAAGATTTAACATGTTTTATTTTGAAAGTTGCTATGTATTAAACAATGATACAAAAGCTTAAACCTTACTGCAAGTAGAATACAACCATCATCATCAACTTAAGCATAACTATTTACTGTTTGCAAGTAATCACTCAAAGTTTATATCCTTTTTTTTAAATAAGCATTTTTTAGCTTCATATCAGGTAGGCTTTAAGACCATGCTGGTCTTAAAGCCTACCTGATATGAAGCTAAAAAATGCTTATTTCAGAAAGAAAAAATTACCAAATCATTATGAGCACAAATTTTAAAACAATGACATCCAAATTTAACCTATTGCTGAAATTTTAAATTTAATAAAATTATGAAATTGAATATAGTATACCTTACAATTTCAATCAATGTATTTTAAAATTATGTCACCTCTGGCTTGCAAACCTCATTTCATGGAATGGATTTTTGGCATTTTGAAAGTCTACATGTATAATTATTTTTTGTTTGTTAATAAATATTGTTGAGTTCTCCAAGAAAATAAAAATTTTACAATTGTTTGTAAAGGTTATATGTTTATACCTCAAATATTATTCTCAATGGTGAATTTTCAATAGAAAAAATAAGTGCTAAAAAATGAAAAATTTTTAAATTAAACTGGCTAACTAAAATCTATCCTAATTTGTAAAACTGTTCTTTTAAATATTTTCCATGCAATCTGTGCATATTTGATGCAAACCATGGATGTAATACTTAAAGTGGAACTAAAACGCTTATAGCAAGTTATTTTCATTTTATAGTACTAAATAAACGTATAAAAACGCAAAAAACCCGATGAAATTTGGTCAAGTAATAACGGAGAAAATAGCGAGTGAAGTTGGATTATTTTTACCTGTGGGAAATCCAATCAGCGCTATTTCCGGAAACAGGGTTTCCTCGCTGAGTGACCCCGATTGACCGGAAATGACGTACAGTGCGGGCTACTCTTGAACTTGTTTACATTGACCAGAAGGAATATATTATGGATGAAGACAGCAATGCTAGTGATTTATAATAGTATAGCCAATAAATTTCAATAAATGCCCCCATATACATATATATAAAAAGAATGAAAGTGAAAGATATTTTGAAAGGTGTGTATAACATAAATACAAATGGAAGACCATCTAATAGGAATAAAAAACAAACACTATTTTTTTAAACAAGCAAATATAAGACACAATATTAATTGATAGTTTTAAAACAGATGTTTTACAAATAGTGATATAAGTTACTGAATAGTACTATAGATTTTGATGTAGAATTGTAATGTGTTTTTTTATTGAATTGACAGATTCATAAAATTTCAGAATTTTCTTATAAAAATATAATAAATTTCTTAGTTTAATCAGAAACATATATGTAGAGAGGAATAAGTAATTTCTTACAATCCTTGTTGTAATAATAAAAATATGTAGAGAATCATTGGAGAAACTGCACTGTACACCTAAAACTTTAATAAAAGATTTTGATGGATTTTAATAAAAAAAAATTATTCAACTTATAAAATAATTCCCACATTTGTAGAGTTATAATTTGGTTAATATTGGTTATGGGACTTTATGCTCTTTGTGTAATTTGAATTATAATACCAGTCAAAACTGGTTTTCATAACACCTTTCCAATGACTTTGTTACCGGTATAATGATTTACTCCACAGATGGTAGGTGCATGGCCAAGTTGTTATTTACCTGATTGGAGGGATTAAAACTTTTGTTTGATCTTTATTACTAGATAACAGGATGTTAATTAATAGGTGCTAAAACTTTAACTGTTTTAATTACCAGGATTAAAGGTGATAAATATCCATCCACATGTTTACTAATTTGTTTTATATCATGAACTAGTTTTAATTTTCACAGGTGTTTAATACTATTTATGGGGAAATTAAAATTTCTTGCACGATTGAAAGTGTCATATATATATATTTTTATAAATAATGAATAAATAAATACATATTCTTTTAATAAATAATTAGACATTCAAACTTTGCTTCAGCTTTACATTGCTAATGAAATAGAATGTCTTTAAAAAAAGCTACATTTTTACCCAAATTATTTCTGCATTATCAGGATTATGATCATGAACATGTTATATAAATGGAGAGGTAGTTATATCATGGAAGTACATGTATTGTTCTATATTGTATTATTTTACCATAGTCAGCAGACTCTTAATATTTGAAATCCTTATGGTTACAAATGTATAACTTTTATGCTCATAGAAAGAGAAAAAAAATCAGAGGGACATGGGACCAGAATAACTTTTTATGGAGCTACACATTTCGCTATAATAGCCTCTTATTGTACTACAACTTATGTTAGCTTGTTGGCTACATCTTTTCAAAGTCATGCCTGTCAAGGCTCTGCATTTGATATAAGCGGCCTTACATGTACCTTCTACTTACTCCATTAATAATATTTTTATATAGTCCTATGTTCAGGATGTTGGTAACTGTGGTGGTTTGAAAAGAAGGGGTGTAAATCAAACACAATAACTCTAAAAATACCCTTAAATACACCCTATGTATGATGTTGAGGTACAATATAGTTATACATAAAAATTTTTGATTCAACAGGAGAGGCTGCATAGGCTTAATGTAGGCTTATTCTCAGAATGACATTATGATAATGCATTCATTTTCAAACATGTGCATATATACACATAGATTTGATGTATATATAAAGACATATGCATGATATATAAAAACAAATAAGATCAGACATGTTAGAATTATTTTTTCAAAAGTATTTTGGTGCAGACCGTCACTATACCATGTATACTGGTCATGCTGGTTGGGATAAATGCTTGGCACTGAACCTGGCAATAGTCTCTTGCCGTTATGAGCAGATAAACCAAATAACTCCTTGAATCTCAACCTGTCAACCTCATAGCATTCTTCTGAGAAGTGTTATGAACAAATGGCTAAGTGTTTAGTTGGCACAGTAAAATCCACACGGGTTAGTTTTACAAAACGAACCCACACGTTACGTTGTCGGTCATCTTTTGGAAAAGCGTGTTGAGTATGTCCCGTTTTTGCAGAGTTGCTGCATCCTGCAACTGCACAATTCCTTCCCATTGTTGAATTGTAGATTTAAATTAAGTACAATGTTTCATGAAACAAGTGTCGGTGAATATATAAGAAGCACTGTCAATCGATAGTTGTCACCAATAACGTATAAACAATCAACTGAATCTGCTTTCACTTATATATATATACAACCAGGTGTTTGAAAAAAGACCTGTCATTATATACAATTAAGAAACAATTGACAGATATGTATCATGTAGAAAAAATGCTGGCAACAAATAAGCAAACTTTGATTAACTTCCAAACTGCATGGAAAAAATACGAGATTCTGTTTAGAACTGGTGATGATTCCTCTGAGTAACTGTTTACCTGTTATTTCTCTGTTAGATCAGAAACAGAACTAATTCACTAAATAAAACGCTGTACATGATATCCCTTTCCCTTTCCTTAAATATGCAATTTAGATGTTGTGTGTATGTTTTGTGGAGGACTTTTTGCCAGACCAGATGCATCAAGCATGTAATGTTTCATCAAATCTTTTCTGTACTACTTTAACCACTTTCTCCTTTCCTATATTTTCCATCTCTCTGAATCTGTTTCTAACTTTATACCTATCACTCTTTCTTCCCTCTTTTCTCCTTTTTGAATATCTGTATGTTTATTAGTAATGGAAATTTTTTTGATGACATATTCGAATATACTGGTCCAAAACTTTAGTTATGTAATGTTCCAAATTGTATTATGAAAATCTGATGTGTAAAGTTATGTGTGATTTACTAACAAATATTAACATTGATGTTTTTTTATTCATTTACTAATATTAACGAGACCAGGATAAGCTACCGGTATTCGATGTATCCAACCAACAAATGTACAGATTTCAATAAAATATGAAAAACTTAAAAAAAAAAAAAAAAAAAAAAAAAAAAAAAAAAAAAAAAAAAAAAAAAAAAGAATCTGCTTTCACTTTGCAAATGACCTGTACCTATTTATGTACAAGATCTGAACCGCACAGTACGTCACTTCCGGCGACAAGTAATATTCGAGTTTTTTAACAAATCGTTCAGGTGTGCAAATGACGATCGGCCAGTATTTTGCTAATATCTCGAAAACTAAGTTACCGAATTTCATCGGGTTTTTTGCGTTTTTATACGTTTTTTTAGTACTATAAAATGAAAATAACTTTCTATAAGCGTTTTAGTTCCACTTTAATATAATAAAATCTTGCAGGAAGAGTTATCTCCCTTTTATACAGAAACTTCTGTAGGTGAAATGTTTTCTAAAGACATGATTGAATAAAACTGGGTTAGCTCAATTGTTCCCAGTTGTGACTTAGCTAATTCAATATTTTCATCCAAGTAATAAGACCATTCAAACCGATTAAGGTATTCTGAAAAATCAGTTCCAAAGACTGATGTTTACAGACAGTAACAACTTAGCAGGGGATACCCTATATAGTTGATTATTATATTTATACCATATATATACAAAAACACAATGCTTTAAAGAATTATTGTGATGCACTGTTCAACTGATGACAAGATGCCTGAAATTAAACACATTAAAAATACCTCCCTCATCCTAAATAAAACAAAACATGGAATCATTTTCAGAAAGCAACATGGATACCATAACACAAAAACAAACACATCTCTAATGCAAATGAATAACTGTCTTTTGAAAGCCTTCAAATTAAAATGTAATAAACTGCAAATTAATTGATGTTTTCAAATTTACCGGTAATGGTTGAAATCTAATTAGTAATAGTTCACCTATTTTACCAAAAATCAATACAACGAATAATAAAGATTTCTATCAGATATGATACGCTGTCTACTACCGATTCATGCCAGAAATGGACTTTTTAATTAAAATCATAGTAGATTATTATTGTGATTATATCATCATGTGAGATCTGTTACATCTCATGTAAAATTCAAACATCACCAATGATATTGATTGTGTAATATTTAGACCATGCTTTTTTCAGTTTTCCCTCCTGGCTCTGATGAACTTTTGACATGATATCTGTGAAGTACAAATAATTACTATACAACCGATGCTAATGTGAGAATCACTATCAGAAATTATCTGTTGTATTATAATTGACTTACAGGCATCCAATACATGGATACTTGATTAGACGTGTATGAAGTTTTCCACATTATTATTTTATCAATACCTTAGTGGTCTGTTGAATCTTTATATTTAGTTTAACAGAACCAGATTCCATATACAGTTCCATTTTATCTTGGGAATTATCTGACAATGTAACAAACAGTAATCCATTTTTCCTTCTTGTTCTGAAACGTAATGATATATCTTCAGCTTCTGTAATTGATGGGTCTTCCATTGTTATCTTTAAAAATTGGCCTCCGTCAAATTCTACAGTTGTGGCACCTGTTGGTAAATAAATACCAATGCAAAATTATATTCAACAAGAGTGGACACACTGAAATGTCTCGCCTGTTTGTTTTAGTGTTTATAATTGAATTCATTTGAAAGTAAAAAAAATAAGTTTATATAAGCTTTACATTAAATTAACATTTTAATGATGAATGAACATGAAGTCAATTAATCTTTAAAGGACGGGAGTGAACTGTATTCTATGTTAAACATTCATGCATGAGTGACCTTATTTTAACATTTTCACACCTTCCAATGTTTTTGTTAATCACTGTTTAGTAAAGATCCCTTAAAAGTTTTTATTATTTATTAATAATTTCAATATAAGTAATCAGCAGTTAAATAATAAAATACATTCCATACACCAAATATAGTTGACCAATTATGTATAGCATCTGAGAAAAAGACCAAACAACAGAAACTTAACATTGACCAATGAACCATGAAAATATAGAGGTCAAGGTCAGATGAAACCTGTCAGACAGACATGCATATCTTACAATCATTCCATACACCACTTATAGTTGACCTATAACTTATAGTATCTGAGAAGAGGACCAAACAAGAGAAACTTAACATTAACCAATGAATCATGAAAATGATGTCAAGGTCAGATGAAACCTGACAGACAGACATGCACACCGTACAATCATTCCATACACCACATATAGCTGACCTATAACTTATAGTATCTGAGAAGAGGACCAAACAATAGAAACTTAACACTGACCAATGAACCATGAAAATGAGGTCAAGGACAAATGATACCGGCCAGACAGACATGTACACCTTACAATCATTCCGTACACCAAATATAGTTGACCTATTGCCTATGATATTTGAAAAACAGACCAAAATACAAAACTTAACATTGACCAATGAACCATGAAAATAGGGTCAATTTACGATGAAACCTGCCAGACTGACATGTACCCCTTACAATCATTCCGTACACAACATATAGTTGACCTACTCTTATAGTATCTGAGAAACGGACCTTATCACGTAACTTTAACCTTGATCACTGATCCATGAAATGAGGTCGAGGTCAGGTGAATCCTGTCTGATGGACATTTAAACGTTGCAAGAAACCTATGTACCAAATATAGTTAGCCTATTACTCATAATAAGTGAGAAATTCACATGACAAAAAAAATATACATTTTGTTCAAGCAGTCGCTGAACCATGAAAATGAGGTCAAGGACAATGGACATATGAAAGAGGAAAGTTCATAACATACGGTATCTGCATAAAAGGTATGAAGCATTCAGGTCTTCTACCTTCTGAAATATAAAGCTTTATACAAATAGCTTATGCCGCATGTGAGACAAAAACTATTAAAGTAAAAAAAATTCTCAAACATTGACATTCCATCTGGGAAAATGTAAAGAAAAAATTAACAAAAAAAAAAACAGCCATTTTCAAAATTCTAAGCTCCTTCCAAAATTTTTCAAGGAGCATGAACCTGGAACTTTGGGATGTAATGATTCATCATAGAATGCAGATTGAATGCACAGTACTTGTAATAATGGCTACTTATAGTTCAGATAACACAGCATTGTTTTCCTGTTAAATAGAAATTGATGCAGTGCTATTTCGCTTTCAGATTGCAGAGTCATTTTCATGTAAAATGATGCAATTATCTGATATAGACTTGTAACTAACACATTCCATCCCTGAATTGTTTTGCTTTCTCACATTCCCAAGTATTACTAAAGGAGGTTTTTATCAGATTCCTTTGTAGATTTCACAAAAACAATATGGAATTTGACATAGGTCCCCTTCAACATTATTGTTTCTACAATTTTATTATTATCAATTAAAATACTCAAATGTATTGTTTGTATTATCAAATCTTTGCCTAACCATTCAACAAATGTGAATAAATATCAAACTTTATTAAACACTTTTCCGTGAAAATGTTGCATAATTAGAATGCACGTCCAGTTTAAACAAAAATAAGGAATCAATATTTATAGATATAATACCTTTTTGACATATAGGACCAGTGTATCCTGTCCCTCTACAGTCACACAGATATCTATTCCATCCTTCCTGACATGTCCCATGATGAAGACATGACCCTTTATTACACTGTGGCTCCATCACACGACAGAAATCCTTAATACCTTTCGTCATTTGTTTTATAGCTGCTGTTAGTAAATCTATCTTGTTATCATTCATACTTAAGTCATGCAAACACCCAACGTAACCTTTACTAAGAACACCAGACCATAATTCCTTAGGAAGTTTGAGGTCTTTATTGACCCCACCAACGTAAAGTTTACTATGTAAATCAAGATGACTGCTTTCCCCTGCTATTTCATAAGGTATCCTTTCTCCATCAAGCGTAATGTGACCTTTTTTACCAGAATGGTGCAGGGATACAGAATGTAATGAACCGTCACTCACATATCTCATTTTGACTTTTTCTGTTCCTGAACCAAGATTGATTAAAAAGTTAAGATACCCATCTAAAATTTCAAATGCAAAGAAATCTAAATTAGTTACAGCATGGTTATAAAGAATTATTCCACTGTGTTCATTGGTTTGAAAACTAAACATTATACTTCCTCCGTGTATTCCTACTTCCCATCTTGGTAGAACAATATATGAATCTGGTGTTGTAAAGGTAATTGGCTGAGTCTCTACCATGTCTTGACACTGATTAAATGCCACATCACCAAATATGGTCAGGTCACCATCCATAGCCATAGTGGTTATATCCATAGATATTTTATCACCAGTATACAACACCTGTAATAAAATGGAGTTTGTTTGTTTGTTTAGTTGGGATTTAACGCCGTTTTCAGCACTTTGGCTATTTTGCGGCGGCCAGTTTTTATTGGTGGAGGAAGCCGGAGTACCCGGAGAGAACCACGACCTTCGGTAGGAAAATTGGCAATCCTTGTCAATTAAGATCGGAGTCGAACACACCCCACCACAGGTGAGATTCGAACTCACAGCCTCAGCGTTGACAGGCTAGTGATCATTAGTTGTAATGACGAACTTCCTAGACCACTCGGCCACCGAGGCCCCCTAATAAAATGGAGTACCGGTAGTACACAATCAATGAGGAACCAGAGTGAGTTATCTTTTCCTGACCAATGTAGGTAAGGGAGATAATTAAATTCTCTCCCTTTTGTCCTGAGGCTAAAAGGAAGACAAATTTATTATCTCCCTTACCTACATTGGTTAGGAAAATATAACTCACTCTGGTTTCTCATTGTCTATTAAAATAATAAGTTTGATATTGAACTTTTAAAAATTGTCTAGAGTTAACAGAAACTATAACCTTATATTATTCATACTGAAATTGTAAATACTACCAAAAAATTACTAATTTTAACATACTTTCATTTTTTTAAATTCACTATCCTAACCATTAACATATATCTAATGAAGTGCAAGGTTTTTCTTTGAGTTCAAAGCCTCACTGGCAACGTTAAGATGAAACAAAAAGCACTCCAAGTGATAGCAAACTGGATTTTCCTTCGTCACTATTTGGAGTCGCCCATCTGACTGATTACCTACCCTGCCACCATTTTCCTGTCTACATCACCAAACTAATGTCCTGATTTTTTCTGTTGGAAAATCTGGTTAAAAAGCAATAAAATTTGGCCCTTTGCTTCAACTTTTGTCATGCTTATGTAGGGATTTTGTGTGCTTTAGAAATAACTGAATATTGTAAACACATCAAGCAAACTGAAAAAAACTCTCTGACAGTAAAACACACAGACCCTACACCATGATTATCTCAACTAGTTTGTTAAATAAAAAACTTCTGATAGTAAATCAACCTGACCTTAGACCATGCTTATTATAAATAGATGGTTAAAAACTCTGATAGAAAATCAAACTGACCCTCTACATCAATCGCACCATAAATCAGGGCTTTTCTTACAACCAATTAAGGGCCAAAAATCTGCCTCATCCCCAATGCAAAAAGATAGGTTTTTTTCCCAAAACCCAGTCTAAAATTCCCAATTTGATACCGAAATTCTGAACAGGTTTTGTCTAACAAATTGCGACTTGGACAAAGTCAATTATCAACAGCAATGTTTGATTTGGTGTGGTTCCCTAAGAATGGGGAGAAAAACAACTTTTATTAAAGCGTTTTTGCCATGTTCCAAAATGAATAGGAACCCTTAAAAGCGAGCCATGGTCTATCAATTTTATTTCAGTACCTCTCGTCGCTCAACAGCAAACATTATGCAGCTGTTATGTGAGGAAACTCGGAAAACGGATGGATTGAGGTGCACGAGGATGGAAACTTTCGACTTTCAGAAGAACTTTCTTATTGATAATTACCCTCCCATGCCAGTAAATACCCTAGTGCATCATCCAGTCAGTGTGAAGCAAGCATGGAGGCCAGTACTACTGGCAGAAGGGACGCAAGTTTTACTAAAGTTCAGAAGGTTAACTTATCCAATGAAACTGTTGCTGCATAACTGATCATTGTACACTCTGAGGTTTATCTAGTAGTATTCCCCCAAAATAGAAAACTGGAATTATAGATTCAATTAATTGAAATATTCAGTAAAAATTACAATTAAATTCTGTTATTATTTTTCAGTCTTTGAAGAAATAACCTCAATCATGTGGGCAGTGTGGTGCTAATTTTAAAAAAAACAACACATGTAGTGGTTAATTTAAAGTGTGCACTATGTGCATTGAACATACTTTGAATATCTTATTACTAAAATCAAATTACAGTCAATCCTTATCTTGGTCTAGGATCAGTTTGATTTATACTGAGCTTGGTCTAGGAGTTTTTAACCATTTATGATAAGCTTGGTCAAGGGTCTCAGAGTTTTTAACCATTTATGATAAGCTTGGTCAAGGGTCTCAGAGTTTTTAACCATTCATGATAAGCTTGGTCAAGGGTCTCTGGGGCTTTAACCATTTATGCTAAGCTTGGTCAAGGATCTCTGAGGTTTTAATTATTTTTGATAAGCTTGGTCTATACGCTATACAATTATTTTCTTAAAACTTTAGATAGTAAGTCAGATGGATCCTAGACCAAACTTTAAATCATAAATGGTTGGTTAAACCTCTGATAGATTAACCCTAGACCAAGCTTACCATAAATGGTTTGTTAAAACCTCTTACAGTAAAGCACACTAACCCTGGACCAAGCTTACCATACACTCTTATAGTAAAACACACTGACCCTAGACCAAGCTTACCATAAATTGTTTGTTAAAACTCTAAGAATAGATCAAACTGATCATACATTGAGCTAACCAAAAATGACTGGTTAAAACTTCTGAAAGTAAATAACATGGACCCATAACCATGCTTCACATATTTAATTGGTTGGGTAAATTATCTGATAGTAAATCAAACTGAAACTAACACAATATTTAGTTGGGTAAATTCTCTGATAGTAAATCAAATTGAAACTCACACAAAACCATGCTTACCATATTTGGTTGGGTAAATTCTCTGATAGGAAATAAAGTTGAAACTAACACAAAACCATGCCTACCATATATTTTGTTGGGTAAATTCTCTGATAGTAAATCAAGTTGAAAATAACACAAAACCAAGATTATCATAAATAAAACCTCTGATAGAAAATCATACAGATCCTAGATTCTTTTATTTATTTTTTTTTAAATTTATAACTCAGAAAACAATTTTTTTTCAATTCATTACATGAAAATTTATACCAGTAGTCTGCACCCTGCAATATAATTTTATTGAAAGCTATGTAACCATCAGAGATTCCAGCTGTTTATTATAAACCAATGTGGTTACATTTCATCATGATTAAACTTGTGAAATATGAAAATTTGATTAATATCTTGTGTTTTGCTAATGATCCTTACTTTCAGATAAAATAAAAACAGCTGAAAAAGTATCATTTCAATTTATAATAATTAATCAGAAATAAATTAAGTTCCTTTAATTACGAAAATTTTTACTTTGAATGATTTAGGTTAAGTAAAATGATGTAATAAAACAGCAAAAATAATTTCAGACTCGGAAAATATTTTCTTAAAGTACTTGCTACCGATTTATCGAAAAACACAGCACCCACTTGAAAAAAAACATGTAGAAAGATGGCACAGAAAATAGATGCTTCCTGAAAATGCAAACAAGACAAAGCATATCAAAATGGGATCCTATACCAATTTCAAATAAAACTAGAACTGTGAGTGACCTCACTGCGTGATACCTCCTGCTTGCAATACCATGAATGTTTGAACTTTGAAAGAAATATCAGCAAGTTACCTATGTATTTTTTCAAACCAATACTGCTTCATCAATGGACATGAGAATTACAACATTCTAATGACTTTTTTACAAGAGGTTACTGAGATCACATCAAATGCTTTGTAAAGGTTCATTCTGATCCATGCTTGAGAGTATAAGTTGAATTATCCCCCCATCCAAATTTTTGAAAGCAACTACAACTGTGTAAAGTGTAATAAAAATTCAATAAGTTGTTTAGGAGGATTGCACTTACAACCTTTAAACATGTAAAACCCTTAAATTGGATTATCTCACTTTGCAAACATCCAGCGATAATTATCTTGCTTCATGCGCATCTACATATGCTGTCCAACATTCATATAAAGTTTCATCAAAATCCAGTGAACGATTTAGGAGGAGTTGTGCTTACAAGCTGTAAACATGTAAAACCCTAAAGTTGAATTATCTTCCTTTGCTAGCATCCGGTGATAATTATCTTGCTCCATGCACATCTTCATATAAAATTTCATCAAAATCCATTGAATGGTTTAGGAGGAGTTGCGCTTACAAGGTACATGGATGGACAGACATACAAACAGACAGACAGACTTTATTTGCGGAGGGTATAAAAAATATTACTCGCGCATCAGTCCATATTTGTCCCCTTTAACCTCTTTTACCTCAGAGAGAATAAAATTTAGGTAAAATATGAATAATAAACAAATGTGCTATAAGCAAATGATATGTCCTTCATCCAAAAAATTAAATTTCACCAATTAACATATCAACCCTTTGATTTTGTTCCTTATTTTTGATGAATAAGTCACATCCCACTCTGGAACAGAAAATTGAAATTTCACCAAAAGGTATAAAGACCCGTAGACTATAACAACAAACAACTGTGTAAAGTTTGAAGTAAATTGTACAATGTGTTCATAAGATACAACGTGACATGTGAAAAATTCCCCCTTTTTTAATGAACAAAGTTCCATAGCTCCGAAATTTGAACAAAAAAAATTCCCAATCTAATTAAATTTAGATCTACTAATTGCTCCTTTCAGTTACTGCATGTAGATCTAACAACCCTCCATTTTACTTTCTGTTTTGATGACCTTTTCAATCAGCCTATAAGATGTCAGCCTTCATGATTTTGAAGTCATTAACCTTAGGATAAAACTCAAGAATTCTCAATAGGTCATCAGAACAGAAAGTAAAATGGAGTGTTGTTAGATCTACATGCAGTGACTGAAAGGAGCAATTAGTAGATCTAATTTTAATTAGATTGTAAAATTCCATAAAAGTCCAAAGTGTGAAAAATTGACACTTTTCAATGATTTTTCAACGAATAAAGTTCCATAACTCCGAAATGTCATATCGGAAATTTATATAAAAAAACGGGAGCTTATATCAATAGATATAAACAAGTCAAAAAGGTTCATGGAAATTGCTCAAAGCGTATTTGAGTTTTATTGTCTTAAAACTGGAAAATCCAACCTTTTTAATGAAGTCCCATAACTCTGAAACGTAAATTCTGAAATTAATGAAAAAGGAAGGGAGCTTATGTCAATAGATATAAACAATTCACCAAAGTTTCATGACAATTGGTTAAGCATTATTTCGAGTTATTGTCCGAAGTTTGGTCAATGGACAGACTGACAGACAACAGTATACCATAATATGTCCCGTCTTTAAAGACAGTCTTATAAAAATTAAAGAATTCATAAGGAATTAAATTCAAAGAAGAAAATGGGTCAAAGTCACAAATGGCCGGGTTGCAAAGAATGGGTTATGAACCAAGGAGAAGTTAATAGTATCTTTCAAGATAAAGGTATTGTATGAAATCAATTTGGAATTCTGAACTGTGGCACAGTGTTAACTCACACATCCATGATGATCAGAGAGTTTAAGGTAGGAGGTACCTAATAGGGCTATATTTCAGATTTTTATAAAATTTGGCATGCAACAAGAGTACGTTGAACTGCATCTGAATATCAAAAAAATAATATAGGTCCCTTTAATACTTCCTAAAATATGGTCTTTTAGGTTTTGGCAAACAGATGGGTAAATACATAGAATGCACGCAGTCAAAAGTTTTAGACTTTAAATTATGATTTCTTAAAATTCAGCCCCTAGAATTTTTTTTAAAAATGATATATTATTGCCAATGAAATTCTCTTTTTATTGATATAAAGTTTATTGGGGGTCACCATATTCGTTTTTTTAGTATATTAGATTGATTACTGTATGAAGAGTGAAAATAATCATCAAAAAGCCAAAATAAGCGTAATGTCGTCACAATGTCGTAATAAAATGTAGATTTTTAGTGTTTTTACAGAGAGGACCTACAGTTGAATTAGTTCCACAACAAAAACGAAGCTGGTGACCCTATGTTTATTTCGTATCACTGAAACGAAAAAGTTGAAAGCAATAACATATTGTTTTTATAGAAATCATAAGGATTAGATTTGGAGAAATGACGATTTAAAGTGAAATTATTGTTTTATATGACATCTATAGTAAATGTCCTTAATTTCAATGAATTTAAATCAACCTTATGAAAGAAATATAAAAGCTAAATATAATTTTTTTTTCGATATTTAGATGCAGCTTCGAATGTTCTAGCTGCATGTAAAATTTCATGAAAACCTATAATTTAGCGGATTAAGATACCTCCTACAGACTAGTATCAATTGTACAAACGAATTTTTTAATTTTTTTTTACGGACAAAAATTCTTCAAATAATTCAACAATATTATGGAGGAAATTATAAACACAGGTCAACAATATTATGGAGGAAATTATAAACACAGGTCAACAATATTATGGAGGAAATTATAAACACAGATCAACAATATTATGGAGGAAATTAAACACAGGTGAATATCTTTAATATATATGCACATTTTGATGGAATAAAAAAATGTGTGAGTCTTCCAAGGAAGACATGTGTCGCCTGCGGATGTCAATTTTTACAAAAGATATTAAAATGTTCTAAAACTGAAATATATATGCACACCTTTGCATTAAGGTTAATGCACAGAGAAAGTTTCATCAAATTGCTTTGAGTGGTTATGGAGTAGTTGAGGATAGAAGTTTTGAACCCCCCCCCCCCCCCCCCTTTTTTTTCAAAAATGTCAATTTTTACCAAAAATAGAATTAAAATTATCTAAAAATGAAATATATATGTACATCTGTGCATTAAGGTTAATGCACAGAAAGTTTCATCAAATTCCTTTGAGCGGTTATGGGGTAGTTGAGGATAGCAGTTTTGACCCCCCCCCCCCCTTTTTTTTCAAAAATGTCAATTTTTACAAAAAAAAATTTAATTTTTCAAAAAATGAAATAAATATTCACACCTGTGCATTTAGGGTAGTGCACAGAGAAAGTTTAATCAAATTCCTTTGAGCGGTTATTGAGTAGTTGAGGATAGAAGTTTTGCCCCCCCCCCCTTTTTTTTTGCAAAAATGTCATTTTTTACCAAGAAAAATTTTAAATTTTCTAAAAATGAAATATATATGCACACCTGTGCATTAAGATTAATTTACAGTGAAAGTTTCATCTAATTCCTTTGAGTGGTTATGGAGTAGTTGAGGACAGAAGTTTTGACCCCCCCCCTTTTTTTTTCGAAAATGTCATTTTTTATAGAGAAAAATTAAAAATTTTCTAAAAATGAAATATATATGCACACCTGTGCATTAAGGTTAATGCACAGAGAAAGTTTCATCAAAATCTTTTGAGCGGTTTACGAGTAGTTGAGGATAGAAGAAAAGTGTGACGATGCAAGACGACGCAAGACGCAGGACAACGCAAGACGCAAGACGACGCAAGACGCAAGACGACAGATAGTGATCCCTATGTGTCGACCATGCGTTCCGCAGGCGACACAAAAATTACTAAGTTTCCAAGTCAGAAAAAATCGGAAAACATTATTCAAACAATTCCATAATAGCAGGTGCACAACTTCAATATGTGTACAACCTTCCTGTGAAGTTTGATAAATCTGGGTTTGAAGGAGCAGTTTTTGGCACAAGATTGGTACCCTATTTTCCCTGCCTGTCTACCCACTCACTCGAAATCACTAAACTATAACCCAGATTTGCACTTTGTGCAACCGGGCCAAAAATCATTAATATCCACTTTTAAGTTGATTATTACAGATATTTCTTGTATCTGACTGTCCTTTATCTCAAAACCCACATAACAGCCAACTTAAATCCATTGCCATACTATATGGATTATATAAAATTTAATATGATCTGTATTAAATGATCAATAATACTAATGCAAAAGTAGAAAGATGTTGAGACAAAGTAAAATTGTCATCTTATAATGATCAGTTTTGCTGATTTCCCCTTTTTTCATGAGACATAACTCCCAAATGTTATTGGCCAAGATAGTGAAAATCAAACTTGACCTATATCTAATAATCAACAATACTAATGCCAATGTTGAGGCAAATTAAAATTATCATCAGGAAATGGTCAATTTTCCATATTTCCTATTTTTTCTATTTTCAAGGGCATAACTTCTGAACAGAGGTTATGATAATGAAAATTAAAAATTGATGTGTATTTTATGGTCAACAATACTATTACTTTGCCAAAAAAGATATATAATGAGACAAACTGAAATTATCACCTAGAAACCATTTGTTTCAGATGAACAGATAAATGGACAAATGAAAAAAGCAGTGACTTTATGCCCCCATTAAATTCAATTGAAATCAGTACATAATATTTATAATTGTTGATTCTATAATACAGAACTTTTGATATGATCATGTATATTAGGATTATTATCATTTTTGTAAAAATCTATTTAGATTTATTTAATTCCACATATTTTTGATAGAAAAAAAATTTTGTTAACGTTTTCATGAGCTCTGTAAATGAAATGTTCATGACTATGACATTATTTGTACCAAAAATAGATTATACAGAATATTTGTAATAAAACAAAATATAAATTTTAATTTAAATGATATTAAACATACAATCAACAAACGATTATTAGAAAACCTTAAAAAGACCTAGTTTTATGTTATCTTGCTAGAAAAAATAATTATATTTACAACATTAACATGAATTTGTACGAGAATTCGTTGTTTATGTATTATAACTTCGTTCAATTCTTATTTCAAGTAAACATGGTTTTTTTTTATCTGCCTCTTTGCCATGGAAGTGATATGCAACATATTACAATGTCACATCCTCTCAGATATGTCATTTAAATTTAGGTATCCAGACCATAACTAGAATGTGAGTGACCTCACTGATTGATACCCCCGGCTCACAATACTAGGAGTTGCACATACAAGCTTTAAACATGTAAAACCCTTCAGTTGGATTATCTCCCTTTGCACACATCTGGCAATAATTATCTTGCTTCATGCACATCTACATATGATGCCCAACCTTCATATAAAGTTTCATCAAAATCCATTGAACGGTTTAAGAGAAGTTGCTCTTACAAGCTTAAAACATGTAAAACCGTTAAGTTGGATTATCTCCCTCTAGCATCCGGTGATAATTATTTTCGTAAAAAGTTTCATCAAAACCCATTGAACGTTTAAGGAGGAGTTGTGCTTATAAGACATATGGTCAAACAGACAGACAGACGGAGGGAGGGATGGGGATTGATTGCGGACGGACAGGGTGATTCCTATATACCCCCCCAAAAAACTTTGTTTGCAGAGGGTATAATAAATTTTTTTTTAACTGGAAGTAAACAGAGTTTACAGCCGAAGTGGGTACATCTTTCCTATAGTGCAGCATCTATCAAAACAAGTTATATAGTGTTTCTAAAGTCTGACGATAAGTATGGAGGTCTTTTGCAATTACCTTGCATGGAATATTCAGGGAATTTGAAAGAATCACATGGTCTTCTATGGTCCAAATACCTTAAAATGTTTAAATCATTTCAATCAAAAGACCAACCTTTTTCAGACATCCTTTAAAATTAATCTTGATTCGGTTTTTGTATAATGGATTGGGTCCTCCCCCGACATACAAATCAGTGATATGTAGTTTGGAGTATGAACCTAATGTAGTTCCATCAAGTCTGTGTGAACCATCTACAGCAACATGAACCTAAAATAAAAATAAATTAATTGAACTCAATTGGTTAACACTGCGTTTTTTACTAAATAACCTATGTGAACTTGAAACTGCAAAAAAATTAAACTTACTGAGTGTCCCATATACACTGAAAGTATTTTTTCAGGAAAATATTTAAAATGCTTGTAAAATAATAATAAAAAATGTTATCTGATCCTTTTGTAATTAATTATTGCCTTTTAGATGTGAAGATAACATTTGCCAACAGCAGATTTTGAATTTTCTGCGTACAGTTCATTTATTTTTGCTTCAAACATGACACCACAAATGTGATGTTGAAAACATGCAAATTTTGTTTCAAAACATTTGAACCATGTTTTCAAGATATGCCTGATCCTTGTTTGGAATGTGTAACATTATAGAAAACACAAGGCTTTATCATCTAGAAATCAGTTTATGAAGTATGTGGGACACACAATAAAGTTACAAAATTCAGAAACAGATGTAGTGCAACATGACAAATACTGAACAAGGAATTTGTCAGCAACATAGATTTCAGACACAGCATTTTAATACATTACAACATTAACTTAATTCCAACAATCCACAGGCTTCTAATCATTTATAACATGGTAACCTTAAACAAGACTGCATATAAAGCACCAACAATGCAGTAATTTGCATCACATATATTCCTATATGAATCTTGTACATCAATCTGTAAAATACTGCTGCTTAAACTAGAGGCACAGAGGGCTGAGCCTAAATTGCTCACCTGGAAGAAACAAAAACTGACCATGATGGCCATGTTAGTCACATGATATGGACAAATTGAGAAAACTTTGTAAAAAACCTCCCACAGATGCTTCTTGTTTCATTTTATTTTGCCAAGCGGTTTCAGAGAAGAAAATTTCTTTATATCATTCTATCAGAAACAAGAATTGCCCATGGCAGCCATGCTTGTCTTCCAATCAGGATGAAAAAATTTATTTCATAAAAGACTTTCCATAGATGCTTCCTGTCAAGTTTGGCTGACAGTCTTCGCCAAGTAGTTTTTTTTTTTAATCAACCAATGAGAAACAAGAATTGCCCATGACCGCCATGTTTGTTGCCCAATCGGGACAAAATTAGGAAAATTCCCATAGATGTTTCCTGTCAAGTTTCGTTCCATTTGGCCAAGCAACTTCAGAGGAGAAAATTTGTTTTATATCAGCCAATCAAAAAAAAAAAAGAACTGCCCATGGTGTCCATATTTGTAGTCCTATTGGTACGAAATGAGGAAATTTTATAAAGGACCTCCCATATATGCTTCTTGTCAAGTTTCGTTCCATTTGGCCCAGTGATTTCAGAGAAGATTTTTTTATATCAGCCAATCAGAAACAAGAACTGCCCATGGTGGCCATATTTGTAGTCCGATGGGGACAAAATGACAAGACTTTGTACAGAACCTCTCACAGATGCTTCCTGTCAGGTTTCATTGCATTTCACCAAGCACATCCAGAAGAAAAAAAATTTTAATCAACCAATGAGAAACAGGAATTGGCCATGACAACCATGATTGTTGTGCAATTTGGACGAAATGAGGAAATTTTGTAAAAAACCTCCCATATATGCTTCCTGTCAAGTTTAGTTCCATTTGGTCATGCAATTTCAGAGTAGAATATTTTTTTATATCAGCCAATCAGAAACTAGAACTGCCCATGGTGGCCATATTTGTAGTCCAATTGGGACAAAATGAAGAAAACTTTATAAAGGACCCCCCATATATGATTCCTGTCAAGTTTTGTTCCATTTGGCCTAACAGTTTCAGAGGAGAAGATTTTTTAAAACTCAGCCAATCAAAATCAACAATTGCCCATGGCAGCCATGTTTGTTGTCCAATCGAGACAAAATGAGCAAATTTTATTAAGGACCTTACATAGATGCCTCCTGCCAGCCTTTGGCCAGGTGAGCTAATAAATCACAAATATGGTAGGGATTGCAAATTTATTCCATCACAGATTTCCATCAAAATGAAAGAACCTATAGTGAACAATTTCAATACCCGGTAACCAGGGCTAACTTCAATGTTTGGGGTATAAGATACCTACATGTCCCCCTTCCAAGTGGTTCCCCGCTTTTTCTGAAAATTAATCTATTCTGAGAATATTCTCAGTATGGATGAAACTTTAATGAAAATAATAGAAGATCCAAAGTTTGCACTATCCAAGCAAAAAGAATCAGTATAATTTTATGAAGTTTTTGCATTTACTTTGTTTCACCATTTCATATTTTTGTAATATTGGAACTCATATGAAGTTTTGTTGAGTGGAAAAGCATTATACCCCTCCCTCCCTCCCTTTTCAACTTTTTTGGGGTATGAATTTTAAGAATATGGTACATTTGAGGAGCATTTATTGCTTCCTATGAAATTTTGACAATCAGATAGTTTTGTATTGTCTGTTACACAAATAAGTAATTTTCAAACAATTTTCTTCATGGAGAAGATAAAGTCATTAAAACACAAAGAACTGCATAACATAACATCAGATGAAGTAAGTTGTGTCTTCCAAATATTATACAATTCTTTGTGTTTTGTGTTGTCAGTTAAAAATATTGAAACAAACAGTTATTTCCATCCTACTGAAAAACTGACACATTAATAAAAAAAAAAGTAAAACAAGCATTCTAAAAGTATTGCTGGGCATTACAATGTCCCTTACCGGCTTGAGCTATGAGAAAACACGCAAAATCTCCTTAAGTATGTGAATGGGACGAAGATACAGTGACTTCTAAAAATCCTGAAACTATGTTTGCAAGGGGTACACAATAATTACCCGATCACCTTGCTCTGCAGCTCATCATTATAAGCTCACATACCAATAAGATCAATTGGTAAAGGGGTTTGCAAAAAAAAGTTCGGAAAACTATTATTTTGACAATAATTCCTATTTCCAAGGGCAATAACTCTCACAATAATAATCCTATCAGTGCTATTTTCATTTAACTTCTGCAAGATTCAATGCCAAAACTGAGGTTCAAACTGCAAAAAAATCATCCGAACAGAACAAAATTCAAACTTGATCTGTAACTTGTCATGGTAAAACTATAAACCAAATATCAAATCAATATCTTCAAGCATGACCAAAAAAAGTGTGGAAAACTGATTTGCCGGACTGACAGACTGACTGAGTGCAAACCTAAAGTCCCCTTCGGCTTTGCTGCTAGGGGACTAAAAATGAAAAATCAACATAGCAATAGCTTTACAGCCAAAAAATTCCTTTTATTTTTGCAGAAATAAATGTTAGTTTACAATTTAATCATCAATTTCTTCCATTTCAGTCAACTTTAATTTGTATTATTAAAGAAAACTTAAATAAAAAAACAAAGATGTAGTTTTACACAATACTATAATGCTGTTCCATTATTCTGACAATATTAGACAATATTTTGAAAGATAAACTAATATACAAGCCTCAAAATCAATTCAAAATTGTCAGACAAAGATAAATTACTATTTACTTTTCTCAAGGGTATTTTTTCTGCTAAACTCGTCAATTATATTATTGAAAAGATATGCTAACTGCAAAACTACTGTAATTACAATGTCAGAATGTTTTAATGTTACGAAGTCCATTTCATGATTCCTTGGGGTATACTTTTTTACAGTGATTCCACAGCTCTTTCCTACCAAGGTTTTGTTAAGAACATTGTTTTATAACTATAGTGTAACTAATCTTGAAATCTGAATACTTTAAATCTACAACAGAGGCCTAACAACACATTAATTCATGAATGCATGTAGTGAATGGGTGAATTATCATTGTTGTTTGGTCACAAGTTGTAGATTTTTGGTATTTGAATTTCAAGATTAGTTATTCTGTTTTTTTACATTGAAAATGCATTGCTGTTTGCAATTAATGTTGTTAGTAATGGCTATTGTTATGTCACTTCCAGGGGGGAAATATGACTTTTCTGTTCACTGGTGAATTATCATTTTTTTCCTTCACTCAGAAATCCTGGTATTTCATCACACTCAATGTAATTATTATGAGTTATATTGAGGAAAAATCTAAAATGAGACAAGAATATAGCCTTTAACTGACAAAAGCAGATATTGTGCACCCCACTGTTCAAAAGAATTGTTCCATTTTTCACTCATATCCAGAAAATAAATTATCAAATTTCACACATTTTCCCATATAATCAAATATTGATATAACGCTGGCTGTCATAAAAAAATAAAACATTCGTTTACAGAATTATTCTTCATATGATTGTATTCTTATCACTTGAGAATAATATAAGTAAAGTTTTCTCACCATATGACAATACAGAAAGTAATATTTACAAGACAAATACTGCTCCTATACCAGATGTATTTTCTAAAATTCATCTGTGAGTAAGAAGCTGACAAAAACACCTGATGAATATCAAAGGATCAAAATTCATGGAAAGAGTAAAACTATATGTCCCTTTCAATGAATGATATAATCCTGTTATTGTAGATTGACTGCACGAATGTGCAATGTGAGAAGACTATATCTATTTTAAAAATTACAGTAAAATTGGAAAAATATTTGACTGTAAAGTCAGTATGTTTCATTCTACATTACAAATGGGGAAATATGTTTCAGTCTTTTCAATGTTCTTTGGAAAAATCTGAAATCTCAGTTCATGATGGCTAAACAAAGAAAAATGGACAGTCTCTGATTACGAATAATTTGTGCTTTCAGTGAGTTCCTCCTACAATACCTACACACAGGTAGTATACACTGAGACAAAACTACAAAGTTAGTGGGTTGACATGCATTGAAATCTTCTTGTTTCGCACACAGTACAATTGAGACATTCATGTGAACAACAAAATTTGATACATGGAGTGATGAATTCCATAACAATGTACATAAAAGACTTTTTCTTGTTTTTAGATAATTAATGTTGATTTTTAACACAATATATGACAAAGCCTGTGAAAATACATTATGTCATATAACCATAGTAAAATTCAGTGAATGTTAAATGTTGTTGATGGGAGCTATTTGAGCATACAGTCTGCTTGAATCATCTATGATATATTTAATAGGTTTTCCAGAAATAAACTAGAACTGTGAGGGGACCTCACTAACTATACCTCCCGCTGCTGTTAATTTAATGGACTAGGGTATCCTTATCTTGGTGAATTGTCTCACAATTTCTAAGTCCAACTGGTATAACTGAGGGAACAAAAGGGTATAAAATTATAAGAAAAAGTATTGGACCAGGACATACTTTGCATGTGCACATCTATGTACTAGGATCTAACAGTATGAAAAGTTTAATTAACCTCTGATAAGGCATGTTTGAGAAACTGTGGGTACAAAAAAATTCTGGACAGACACACAGACAGACAGACAGACAGATGAACAGGTTGATTCCTATATACCCCCCAAACTATGTTTGCAGGGGTTATAATAATAACTAAGTAATACGAACTTTTTGTTGTTTATAGTAAGATCTAGAAATGTGTACTAATTATTGTTTGACATATTTAAGTTTAACAAACCTCCTTTAACAAATATACATGTAATCATCAGTTTTCACCTGTATGTTGAAACAAATTTGATGACTAATTTTAACTACCAAGATAGGATTTACTATACTTCTTTGGTTGTGCATGAGTTAATTACATTTGAAATAATTCATTCTCTTTATTTTTCTGATATATCTAAATTGCATGTAAAATTAATGATGTTACCCAGCTTAAATGGCCCAGATACAAGTATCCCTGATCCTAATGGACAAACTTTGCTAATAATTGGAAATTCAATGTAATTTTATGTTACCTGAAGGAAGGTCAGTGACTGCATAGAAGACAAAGAATCTGATCAAATAATTCATTGATGATAATGTTTTTTTACTGAGGTTCATATTATATATTATTCATACTATTTACAAATAATCTGGACTTGGATAGACACTTTTAACTTTGAACTAAAATATTGAAATGATTTGTTCATATTATAATAAAATCATTACAGTTAATGGTTCTAATGCTCAAATTTCCATCATTTTACTGATTCTACATTGCATACTGACTGCAAAATAAAAGAAAAAATAGATGTAATAAAAGTGGATGTACCTGCTTTGATATAATGAAATTGACTTTTGTGCCCAAATGTCAATCGAGATATTCCCCTACCTATGAACTACAATGTAATACAATAACAGTTACCAAAATGACTTTAATAACATTAATACAGATAATTTTTCCAGTTTATTTTTATAATATTTAGACCTTGTAAAGGGTAACATTCCCTTGAGTATGACAGATAAGTACATGTATCTTATAACCAATATTATGACCTTACTACCTACATAATATGTTAAAAAATGTGAAAATATTTTAAATAATGAATGACATAATTCCTCAACATCTGACTAATTTGAGAATCAAATCTGAAGTATGAAATCATTTTATTTATCAGTGACATTTTTACTAATGATATGAAAACTGCTAACCCATAAAAAAAACCTTTAGGACCATACTTTTATCCATCCTCTCAAGTCAGGGTTTTGTATCCACGTTCGTTCCTACAAACCCCTGACATCACACATTCATATTTTGTGGGTCAAACATATCGCAGTCTGGTGTGTTACCTAGAAAATTCAACCTACGAAGCAAATGGATTCTCTTTGACCTTGAGAAGTACCAATGAAAATCCTTCACTTCCGACCCACAAAATATGAATGTAAGAACGAAAGTGGATACAAAACCCTGACTTGGGAGGATGACTTTTATCAAGCAAGAACCATGTCTAAAATAAGAATATCTCTTTTAAATTTTAAAATAAATTTGTCAATGCAAATTTTGTCTTATTTACAAAACACTTGTTACAGACTTACAGAAAAATTGTTAAAAACTGCTTCTAATAGTTACTAGCTAAGAAGCAACACTTTTTATACAGATAGATACTTTCTTGTAAAGCAATGCTTTATTGACAAGACTTGCATTATCTCTGAATTGCATCAATCTAACCATGCAGGAGAGGCGACTCAGTAAACATAATACTAAGCGTGCACTGGAAGGGGACATGCCTACTTACTACTGTTTTAACATTCCCTGGAGTGAGCTGACAAAGTAAAAAATTAACTGAAAATAATGCAAACAACTATACAATTCTACTGTGGTTAAAAGTGCAATTAGCAATTTAAATGACAGTGTCCATAACCTGGATCATGCAAGCAAAATGGGAAGGAGTGTTGTCAAAATGCACAAGTTCATTTTGAATAAGAAAAACATAAGTTTGAAACCATTCTTAAAATATTATTACGTAGCATATCAACCTTGAAAGTTTAAATTAGAATTTTTTTTGCAATTGGCAATTTTCAAATTCATAAATATTTTGTTTTCTCACTTGTATCTATTAATCAATATTACAACATCAACTTTCCACTTCAAATCAATTTCTAATTAATGAAAATTTTAATCACTGTCAATATAATATTTGCTCTATGCATATATTTAATTAAGAATTGAATGCTTCTTTTGTAGTTTCATTGGCACGTAAAAGATTGACCAAATTACATTTTATATGAAGCGGAGAACAGTTCCATACTAAAAATGTGTGCATGGTCAACACTTTTACAACCCAATGAAACTACTTAAAGCATTCAATTTTTATAATTACATCTGACAGCAATTTAACATTAAAATTTTAAACACTTTCACGTTTTCAAATTTTTTGTATGGATTATTCATTTGAATTCCTACACCATGTTGTAAGTGATGTCATGGCATTGTAGTTGATGTTTCTCATCTAGGAATGAAAGACTGTTTATTCAAACCACCTGATTATTCTCAGTAAATCATATTTCCAGGATTCAGTGAAATGCATCTCAAATGTAATTGTATACTAATAAATTACAAGCAAAAAGTTATATAAAGCTAGTAAAGTGAAACAGTGCCTATTTTAACTTATGAGCGCTTTATTCCAATATCGGTGAAAATCAGTGAATTTTTATTTAATATTTCAAGCCTGAAACTTGTGTTATTCACATTGACAAGAAAGTGAGAGATTATATAACTTAATTACAGTGATACCTGGTACAGGATACAATATAATGATTTTTTTTGTATTCTTTTGGAATAGAATAAGTCTTAACATTTTGCTTTTTTTGTTAAATTTTCATAAAAACTGAGGTACTTTATTAAATAAATAACATTTTCATTCATTACTCCTATGAATTTTCTTTTACTTACTACACTAATAGACAACTGTTTCCCTTAATCCCTCCATCCCCTACCCTTCTCCACTAAAAAACAAATCATATATAGTTAAAATAGGCACATTCATTTATATTCCTAAACAACTTTTTATAGTAAAAAAGTGCAATATTGGTGGAGTTATGTGCTCAGAAATTAAATTACCTCTCTTGACTTTCTCCTCACCACCAAATGGTGCCACTGGTTATCATCAAACCTGTAGCCATTTGTAGGTAATATTCCCTCCCAAGGCCCAGAGCCAAGGTTTACTCGAACAAAAACACCACCATTTCTAAGAGATATAATGATATGATCTGTTCCATCACCTGTATAAAATAAATAGTTCTAAATTAATTACACTTAACTACCTCCCTTTACTGCAGATATAATGCATGATGAATAAGATCAAAACCATGCTGTTTATTGATTCAATAAACAACTTTACCTGTTTATGAACTTCCTAGGAATGTTTTAAGTAGATTTCACTATAGAATAGGTTATACACATGAATACATGTAAATATCTGTATACATGTATTCATTACATTATTCAATTATAACCAGGGGCATGGCCATAGTTAGGAAAATAAGGTATTTAATTTTAAATTGGAAGAGAACCAATAAATATGATATTTACTGTCATGTGACAAATATTTTGATGTGACAGTTGTTTATATGTTTTTATGTTTTTCATTTCACATGTTGACAATATCGGACAAATTATGACAATATTTAATACATGTACATTTCTTTGATGGTCCTCAGAGTGAGTTGTGAATTTTGGGCCATCATTTTTAGTTTGAAATAAAGAAAAGCCTTGAAACTGTCACTTTCCTTGGAATTTTATCACATGAATTTTGGGATTTTGTTTAAAAATGTTTTGACTGTTACCACATTTAAGTAAACTAGAGGCTCCCAGGAGCTTGTATCGCTCATCTGGACTCTGTCAATATTGATTTCCAGCCTGGAACATTGCTTTCAAGCCAACTGGCTCACTTGTTTCAAACAAGAAAATCTTTCAGGATTATTCCCATTAGGCCCTATGTTAAACTATGTCCGGCTTTGGTGGCCATCTTGGATGATGGGTGGAGTCATCAGATACAATTCTGAAAGAGGACCAACTAAAGATCATCTCTGCTACATTTTGTTCCAAATGGCCCAGTGGTTTTAGACAAGAAAATCTTAAAGCAAATTTCCCATAGGGTACTATATTTAACTATGTTCAGCTCTGGATGCCATCTTGGATGGTGGATGGGGTCAACGGATACAATTCTGAAAGAGGACCACCTATTAGGACCATTTCTGCTAAGTTTTGTTCTAATTGGCCAAGTTATTTAAGACAAGATGATCTTTAAGTAAATTTTCCTTAGGGTCCTATGTTAAACTATGTTCGGATTCTGGTGGCCATATAGGATGACGGGTTGGGTCATCGGATAAAATTCTGAAAGAGGACCACCTAAGGACTTTTGCTGCCTACTTTTGTTCCAATTGGCCTAGTGGTTTTAGACAAGAAGATCTTTAAGTAAATTCCACATAGGGTCCTATGCTACACTACGTTTGGATCTGGCAGCCATCTTCGATGATGGGCCGGGTCATCGGGTATAATTCTGAAAGAGGACCAACTACACCATTGCTGCCAAGTTTTGTTCCAATTGGCCTAGTGGTTTCAGGAGAACGAGAGAGCCTGTATCGCTCACCTGAATTTAACCTATCCACCTTCAGCAGGACTGAAAATTTAAGTGTAGAAGTTATCTTGGCTAGTTTTCCCATAGGTTTTAATGTTAAACAAAGTAAGGGTGTGGTAACCATCTTAGTTTACATTCAAGATTTATAAAACACAATTCTAAAAGAGGACCATTGCTGGCATTAGTTTGGTTCCAAATGGCCAAGTTTAAGGTATGATGATTTGCAAATTAAATTTTCCCATAGGGTCCTATGTTAAACTGAGTTCAGCTTTGGTGGCGATCTTGATTGACAGGCCAGGTCAGCAGACACAATTATGAAAGGGGACCATCTAATGACCATTGCAGCCAAATCTGGTCCCAATTGGCTAATTGGTCTCAGATCAGAGGATTTTTAAATGAATTTTCCCATAAGGTCCTATGTTGAACTAAGTTGTGGCAGCCATTTTGGTCCTGGTAATCGGACACAATTCTGAAATAGGACCATCTAAGGACCAGATCGGCACGAAAAATATAAACTTTGTAGAGGACCATGTAAGGATCATTTCTGTAATATAAACATTCAATTGTTTCTGTAGTTTCAGAGAAGAAGATTTTTTAAATATCAGCCAATCAGAGTGCATAAATGGCCCTGGCAGCTATGTTTTAGAATTTCGGATCGGCTCCAAAAACATAAAGTTTGTAGTGGACCATCCAATGAACATCCCCACCAAGTTTGGTTTCATTTGCCCATGTTGTTTTGGAGAAGATTGAAATGAGAAAAGTTAACGGACGGACGGACGATGGATGCAAAGTGATGGCAATAGCTTACATGGCCTTTTATGCCAGGTGAGCTAAAAATTAACTGGATTTTTCTATCGGAAAATGCAGTGAATTTAAGACAATTTAGTTTACAATAGTGGATTGATCCATAACTGTTATTGCTAAAACCAAAAATATATATGAGAGAAAAATACACCTATTAAAATAAATTATAACTGTTTAACATATGTCTATAAATTTTATGTGAAATTTTTAATCTTTTGATTACTGTGATAAGAACCACATAAATTTTAAGGAAAATTTTAAAATGTTAGGTTTAAATAGACATTAATGTTCTGTATTATTTATATACATTATAACTTGTGTGAAATTTGCTGATGAAAGATAATGAACACTGACTGATACAAAAATCAATATAAAAGAACTCTTCTCTATAATTTACATGTAAACCTTCTGTACCAGTGACACTGGGTTGAATAATAGAGCGGATTACTGGCAGGGAACAAATCTTTTTTCCATACACATTGTGCTGCATTGATTAATACAACTTATTCCTACGGGTGTAAAGCTGCTTACCAATAAAGAAGAGTAATCCATTAGGTTGTTGAGTACGGAAATAAAGGTCTATCTCGTCCTGGCTGCTCTGACGACCGTCCGAACTGTTATCTTTAACAAAACTGTACATAAGGTACTGATTTCCCTGTAGTGTTACTTCTGTAGGGGTTTTCTCTGCAAGAAAAAGAAAACAAGAAAATCTGTTTTAATTTAAAAGATGATCTTTGGTTTCAAAAAATAATTTAAGGTCTTTCCCCACATGGAAAAGACCTTAATGTTTTTCTTATGTTCGTTTCTTCCAGCATTTCTATCCCCTTGAAACAATTTCTTTTATTTGCATATAATTTAAAAACTGTTGATTTGAAAAAGGCAATATAAACAGATGGTGATGTTAATAAACATAAACATTTATTTTGTTATTAACCTTTATAGGAGTTATTTACCTTAAATATTATACACAATTTTTGAAAAATTCTATTTCGAGAACTGGAAGTCGTAGAGACATAAGAGCTTCACTAATAATCTTTAGTTCATGTGACCTTTCATTTGCACCCAAGGTCAAAGGTCACAGAGTGCAAAAAAGTTTTAACGCTTAAATTTCAAGCTTGAATATTAAGAAAACGATAAGAGATAGCTGCATACATACAGCGTATAAAATGTTCTTCTCGAGGAGCTCTACATTTTATACCTTAGGCCCAAAACTGTCCGACCAGCCGTTCAAAAGTTACGAGATAATCCTTTAAATTATAGTATTTTGTGTACATCTTTAAAACGGTAACAGATATCAACCTACTATAAATTGCAATAATGATCAGTATTTCAAGACCTTCAATTTGAGGTCAATGTCAAGGTTATGGTGAAATTTCTCCCTGACCTTCAAAGGGTACTATTACCTTGACCTTGTGACCTTTTGAAAGGTCAAGTGATCCTGAGTTGAATGGTGGTAGTCCCATGTCTCTACGACTTCTGGTTCCTAAGTTGGATATTGCATCATATATTTAATTATTCAATATGCACTTAATGAAGCATGGAATTGCCAATTTTTTTTGGTGAAAATTTTGTACTTCATCTGCAGATCATTTTACACTTGGCGGATTTGAGATATCTGTTGTCGTTTTAAAGATATTGCAGTTTGCAATTTTGTGAGGGGGCATATATTTCTGAATCAACAATAGCTAGCAACTTGAAATTTTCAGTATTGAAGAGTTTAACATCGTTGTATGTTTGACATAATACCAAAACCATTCGAAGAAAAATTCCAAAAAAAATTGAATTTGAAATTTTCATGTTTTACATTGACTTTGTGAGTTTCATAAGTTCTATTTATACAATTGATATTGCATCATTTTTTGGACTTTGCCAAATGGGGTCATTTGACATATCAAATTAAACATCTATATGAGGTCTACTCAAAAATGAAAATTTTAAACCCCCTTTTTCATCCCAGTGAGAAGGATAAGCTCATTAAGTGCAAAAATTAAAACTTCTATGATGGTAAGGTTGTCGCATATCAAATGAAAGTCCATAAAGCATACATTTCAAATATCAAATTTTTGTCCCCCAAAAATGGTTGGGTGGAGTCATTGAGTGCAAAAAATAAATTGGAGTCATCGAGTGCAAAAAATAAATTGGAGTCATTGAGTGCAAAAAATAAATTGTCTTAAAAGGTCAGGTTGTCACATATCAAATGAAAGGTTGTAATGTGTACATTTCAAATATTCAATTCCTATCCCCCAACAATGAGTTGGATAGGGTTATCAAGTGTACAAAATCAAACTTTTTAGATGGTGGGGTTGTCCATATCAAATGAAAGGTCATTATGTCTACATTATAAATATCATACTTCCAGTCTCAAAAATTGAGGTGAATCGGGTCATTAAGTGCGAAAAGTGAAAAGTTTAAGAATGTATGCTTGTTGGATATCAAATGAAAGGTCGTTAAGAGTACATTACAAATATCATACTTTTAAGGAAAAGACCTTTCAATTGTTTTACAAACAACTGAGATACTAGTTATATATTTTTTTTCTAATTCTAAATTTTGACTATTTTTAAAGTCTTACACTGAAATGAAATTTTGAAGAAGACAAAAAGTCAAATATTTTTTCAAAAATTTATAAGAAAGTACAAGTTTTATTATTATTTACTCCACTCAGGTAAAAACAAAAAATTGTAAACTTGCTTTGGACTGCATTACCATATAGTGCATGAACCAAATACGTTTAAATGTCATTGTTTTCACCTTTGGCCGGCAAAAATTGGATAAATCCAAACAGTTGAAATGTTTGTGAAATGTATACATTAATTAAAAGTATTTTATTGTTATTCTGAACCAATTCCATAGCGAGAAGATATATAAATGTAATATATAAGTTGTGTCTTCTATTTCTTTATTGTATATTTCAAGATATTAAAGGCAGATTTTAGTCACAAAGGCTGACATAAATGCATCTTTGTATTCAGAAAATAATAAAATTTCTGGTACAGAATACAATGGAAAATATATTGATTTCTACAGAAAAGTAATGGTGGTATCTATACCAAATTAGACTTAATCAGGTATAATTCTTAATCAAAGATTTATCAACTAGCAGAAAATCTCAATTGAATATCCCTTGTTGTATATTTAAAGAGCAAAAATATTGCATGTTTGAGTTAGCTACTGTGTGTGATTAAATAACAAGTCTGCAGTGTTGATATAGTGTCGATATTGGACTCCAAAATCAATTTCTATTCAAACTTTGATTTGTGAGCTTCATCAGTTTCTTTCCAATCATTTTCTAAAGAATGAAATTGGCTGGCCAGGTTTTAATGGAAATTTACTGTTCAGAAATTGACTCCTCCACAAAAGTCATATTCTGAGCTGAATTTTATTTCCATAAAACAAAATTTTATTAGAAAATGAAACTTTCATTTGTCACGTATAACTTTCTACTAATGTATAGCTTTTGTCAGTATGTCAGATAGATTTTCGGTTAAACCGATCAATTTGTATATAGGAATAAAACTAATCACAAACCAAATATCACTATTCTTATTTGCTTTATTAGCTTATGCAGGCATTGATTTTCAGACTTTGTCTCCAAAAATTTGCTTAAGCCAAACTTTGTCATGCATGAGAAAACTTTTAGTTGGGGCATGTAACAACAAAAATAAACCAATTCTTAATATATTTATAATTGTATATTGACAATAAACATTTGTATTTTTATCAAAATACTTTTATTTTCTTAAAGCTTTAGAGACAGAAAAGAGCAAATCTCTGGTAAGCTTTTGCTCTTGTTTTGTAGCAAATACAAATAAATTTATATTTGACGACAATTTATGTTTATGTTGGAATATAAACCAGAGGATCCCAGGAGCCTGTATCACTCACCTGATATTTCCATTTGTTTATTTCTAAAGGAGTTTGAGATTAACATCCATGCCATGTTTGGTTTAATTCCAATCATTCATTTTCAAGAAGAAGCCATTTGTATGTAATTCCCATACGGTCCTATGTTAAGCTAAGTTTTCTGCTGACGGCTAGCATGGACGACAGATCAGCACCAAAGCAACAACACTTGGTCAGAACATCATAAGGAACATCCATGCCATGTTTGGATTCAATCCATTCAGACGTTCTCTAGAAGAAGATTTTTGTATGTATTTCCCATACGGTTCTATGTTAAACTAAATCCCATGCTGACGGCCATTTTGAATTATGGATAGGCAACAAAGTAAGAACACTTGTTCAGCACCTCATAAGGAACATCCATGCCATGTTTGGTTTCATCCATTCAGTCGTTCTCTGAAGAAGATTTTTGAATGTATTTCCTATAGGGTTCTATGTTAAACTAAATCCCATGCTGACGGCAATTTTGGATGACAGATTGGCATCAAAGTAACAAAACTTGGTCAGCACCTCAAAAAGAAACATTCATGCCATTTTTCCTTTCAATCCATTCAGCTGTTCTCTAGAGAAAGATTTTTGTATGTATTTTCCATAGGGTCCTATGTTAAAACGAAGATCATTATGTGAAAAGTTAACGACGACAGATGACCGACTACGGATGCCAAGTGATGGCAAAAGCTCTAAAAATGTTGGAATTTGTATTATTTGTATAAAAAACATGTCAAATTTCATCAAGTCTTGATGATATTTTTGTTTAGTGTTCTTTTCTATATCTGCTACTGGTTAAGAGCAGTTTTCCCTAAATAGGATTTGAGAACCAGGATACTTACATGTCCATAATGTTATATATACACCTTTAGATGGGTAATGGATACCTTGTAGTATATATAACTAGAGGCTCTCAAGAGCCTGTGTCGCTCACCTGTATCTAATGTGATTACAATAGCTACTGAAGACATCTTATCATTATTATTTTTGAATATGTGGTCAAGTTGTGACCATTCAGAATTTTTTTTACAATTTTCTGATAGACTTCTAAACATCTTGGATGATGGATCGGCAACAAAGTAACAACACTTGGTCAGCACCTCATAAGGAACATTCATGCTATGTTTTGTTACATTCCATTCAGTGGTTCTCTAAAAGAAATCATTTGTATGCATTTCCCATAGGGTCCAATGTTAAACTTAGTCCCCCGCTGGCGGCAATCTTGGATGATGGATCGGCTACAAAGTAACAACGCTTGGTCAGCACCTCATAAGGAACATTCATGCCAGATTTAGTTTCATTCCGTTCAGTGGTTCTCTAAAAGAAGTCATTTGTATGCATTTCCCATAGGGTCCTATGTTAAACTAAGTTCCCCGCTGGCGGCCATCTTGGATGATGGATCAGCTACAAAGTAACAACACTTGGTCAGCACTTCATAAGGAATATTCATGCCACGTTTGGTTTCATTCCATTAAGTGGGTCACTAGAAGAAGTCATTTGTATGCATTTCCCATAGGGTTCTATGTTAAACTAAGTCCCCCGCTGGCGGCCATCTTGGATTATGGATCGGCTACAAAGTAACAACACTTGGTCAGCACCTCATAAGGAACATTCATGCCATGTTTGGTTTCATTCTATTCAACGGTTCTCTAAAAGAAGTCATTTGTATGCATTTCCCATAGGGTCCTATGTTAAACTAAGTCCCCCTCTGGCGGCCATCTTGGATGATGGATCGGCTACAAAGTAACAACACTTGGTCAGCAACTCATAAGGAACATTCATGCCAGATTTAGTTTCATTCCATTCAGTGGTTCTCTAAAAGAAGTCATTTGTATGCATTTCCCATAGGGTCCTATGTTAAACTAAGTCCCCCGCTGGCGGCCATCTTGGATGATGGATCAGCTACAAAGTAACAACACTTGGTCAGCACTTCATAAGGAATATTCATGCCATGTTTGGTTTCATTCCATTAAGTGGGTCACTAAAAGAAGTCATTTGTATGCATTTCCCATAGGGTTCTATGTTAAACTAAGTTCCCCGCTGGTGGCCATCTTGGATTATGGATCGGCTACAAAGTAACAACACTTGGTCAGCACCTCATAAGGAACATTCATGCCATGTTTGGTTTCATTCCATTCAACGGTTCTCTAAAAGAAGTCATTTGTATGCATTTCCCATAGGGTCCTATGTTAAACTAAGTCCCCCGCTGGCGGCCATCTTGGATTATGGATCGGCTACAAAGTAACAACACTTGGTCAGCACCTCATAAGGAACATTCATGCCATGTTTGGTTTCATTCCATTCAACGGTTCTCTAAAAGAAGTCATTTGTATGCATTTCCCATAGGGTCCTATGTTAAACTAAGTTCCCCTCTGGCGGCCATCTTGGATGATGGATCGGCTACAAAGTAACAACACTTGGTCAGCACCTCATAAGGAACATTCATGCCAGATTTAGTTTCATTCCATTCAGTGGTTCTCTAAAAGAAGTCATTTGTATGCATTTCCCATAGGGTCCTATGTTAAACTAAGTTCCCCGCTGGCGGCCATCTTGGATGATAGATCGGCTACAAAGTAACAACACTTGGTCAGCACCTCATAAGGAACATTCATGCCAGATTTAGTTTCATTCCATTCAGTGGTTCTCTAAAAGAAGTCATTTGTATGCATTTCCCATAGGGTCCTATGTTAAACTAAGTCCCCCGCTGGCGGCCATCTTGGATGATGGATCGGCTACAAAGTAACAACACTTGGTCAGCACCTCATAAGGAACATTCATGCCATGTTTGGTTTCATTCCATTCAACGGTTCTCTAAAAGAAGTCATTTGTATGCATTTCCCATAGGGTCCTATGTTAAACTAAGTCCCCCTCTGGCGGCCATCTTGGATGATGGATCGGCTACAAAGTAACAACACTTGGTCAGCACCTCATAAGGAACATTCATGCCAGATTTAGTTTCATTCCATTCAGTGGTTCTCTAAAAGAAGTCATTTGTATGCATTTCCCATAGGGTCCTATGTTAAACTAAGTTCCCCGCTGGCGGCCATCTTGGATGATGGATCGGCTACAAAGTAACAACACTTGGTCAGCACCTCATAAGGAACATTCATGCCATGTTTGGTTTCATTCCATTCAGTGGTTCTCTAGAAGAAGTTCAAAATGTAAAATGTTAACGACGACGCCGGACGACGGACGACGACGGACGACGGACGCCAAGTGATGAGAAAAGCTCACTTGACCCTTTGGGTCAGGTGAGCTAAAAACTGAAGTCACGAAAACTGAGTGTGTACTGTTTCCACTTCAATACTGCCTATCAGGTGTAAAATTAGGAAACTTACAGAAACACTTTCACTGATCCTTGAAATGGGGTCAAGGTCAATTGAAAACTGTCTGACGGGGATGAGGACCTTGTAAGGTACGCACATACCAAATATAGTTATCCTATTACTCATAATAAGAGAGAAATTAACATTACAAAAAATCTTAACTTTTTTTTCAAGTAGTCACTGAACCATGAAAATGAGGTCAAGGACAGACGGAAACTTCGTAACATAAGGCATCTATATACAAATTATAAAACATCCAGGTCTTCCACCTTCTAAAATATAAAGCTTTTAAGAAGTTAGTTAACGCCGCCGGATCACTATCCCTATGTCGAGCTTTCTGCGATTTAAGTCGCAGGCTCGACAAAAACACATTCAAAATGTGATTATTTCATAAAAATCTTAAATCCTAAGTTCTACAGTTTACAGTCATTTCAGTGAAAGGACTTAAAAATTAGTTAAAGATACTCAAGGTTTTTGATAGATCAGATAGCAACTAAGCATAGATTCTACTAAAGATACAGAATAGTATAGATTTCAAATGAGCATGAAAAAAATTCAAATTTGAGAAAGCGAAATTTTTCAATTCATTAATTTTATTTTCATATAAAATGAACTATGATCTCAGGTCAGGGGAGAAAATGTTTAAATATTTTTCAACCAAAAGCCTTGTTAAAAGTCTATAACGAAAACACAGCAGGTCAATTAATTCAGCTAATTTTATCATAATGTCTTACAAGCTCCTAATAAACCATAACTGGCATAAAACTATCAAAGATAAGGCCTGTAATATTCTGATGAGAATTTCTTTGACTAGACAGAAGAAAAGTAATAGATCAGACGAGGTTGGATAGAGGGTACAGATTCTACCATTAGACATCCCATGACAATATCTCTTAAAAGGATTCAGACAAAGCATTAGAACAGATATACAAATTGCATGTTTAATGTGGTAATGTATCACAACATCTATATAGTTATGGAGTTGTCTGTGAATTTCCTTTAAATATGATATTTGGCATATAATGACAATAGCATCATAGATTTTACAGGAAAGTTGTTAAACTTATTCAAACAGACAATAAAGGCCTTTTTTCACACAAGAAATGAATCAAATGTCACATTGTACTAACTTCAATTTCAATACACATACAAAGCTTCCAAGGAGGGGCACAAATTCATAATAGTTCCTACTAATCTTCAAAGATTTAGCCGTTTTTAGTTGTAAACACCCTGAAACGCTGCTCTCAAAATTGTGCTTTTTTGGGGTAAATTGGACCATAAAACTGGGTCTGAACCAATGCTACAATAGTTTTGGACTGACATCTTGCATGCATAAACCCTTGGTGATATTGATAAGTACTGAGTTGTCAAGGTGTCTTTTTGAGGGGTACTTCCGGTCAAATTATGAAAACCAATAGCCATATAACATTTTCATGTAAATAGAGGTATAGTTACAATAGAAATCAGGATAGAGTCATCATTTTTAGTCAGAAATTAGAAATTATGTCTGCATAAAATGTAGGTCATCATGTATGAATGCTCAGTACTATCCAAGGTACATCCACTGATGAAGTTTCGTTGATACACTATGCTTAGTTCCAAAGAAATGACCGTAATCACAAAACTTAACCAGAGTTGCTCAAGCATAAAATGTAGGTCATAATGACCCAATTATTGTATGACTGCTCATTACTACCCAAGGCTCATCCACTGATGAAGTTTCATTGATAAACTATGCTTAGTTCCAAAGAAATAAACCTAAACGCAAAACTTAACTACATAGTTCGGACCGACAAGGGTAACTCTATATGCCCCATCCACATTGTGGGCGGGGAATAAAAACTTAAATGAATTATAATCACAATTATGGGTCTTGAGTCTTAGGGATGGCAGTGCAATAACAATTCTCAGAGAGCGAACCCTCCATAAACACCATTTTTCTGTGTGTGACAAAGTGCTATCTCCATGAAAAAGTCAAATAGCATTTTTGGTAAATATGGAGTGTCAGCAGATCCATATTTCTGAATTAGGGGTCAAAGTTATAATATCATGTCCCCGCATGGCAAGGGTTCATACAGCAATACCTTTAGACAGTTAAATATGACAGGTGTCAAAAGTCCTCAAAATCAATAAGGTTCAATCTTATTCCTCCTATTAGTTTCATTCAAGCTAAATTAAATCATTTGGAAAAAAAAAAATATTTTAAGTCAGTGATCTTGATCTTTTGACCTACTAACTTAAAAATTGATTTATTTGTTTCTTATAGGAGTCATTCAGGAACACAGATTTTATTTTGAGTAATTGACCTCAAAGTATCCCTGACCTACTTACTTCAAAATCAGTAGGGTTCTTCCTATTCTTTTAATCATTTTCATCAGTTTTGGGAAAAGGCAAACTCTAGGTTATTCTTTTTTCAGTAACAGTGACCTTCAACTTTGATCTACTGACCTTGAAATCAATAGGATTTTTCTCCCTCTACTACCAGTTTCATGAGTTTCATTCCAATTTGGCAAGCAAACTAAAGTTATCATCTTTAAATGCAATTTTTATTGACCTTGACCTTTGACCACAAAATCAATACAGATCTTCAAATTATGTAACTTTAATTCCAAATGGGCAAAGTGAACTCAAGTTTTCACCCAGAGATATAAATTCTATTTTTCGTGACCTTGATCGCTGACCTACTAACTACATATGCAATAGAGTTGTTCCATTTCCTATTCCTCCCATTTGCATAAGCTTCATCCTATTCAGACAAGGTAAAGTTTTAAAAGATATCATCGCAAAATAAATTTCTATTCAGTAAAAGTGACCTTGGATTTTGACCTACTAATCCCAAAATCTTTAGCATTATTACCCTTTTCTATTTCTTCCGTTTGTATAAGTTTCATTCAATATTGTCAATGTAAACCAAAGTTATGATTTGGAATAGTGAAATATTCTACAGGGCCCTGCTTTTTGAAAGACAAGTGACATAAGGACACTGAGATAATTTAATCTTTTAGTCAAAGTTTTCAGATAAGGCTATACTGATATGCTTTTTCATCAACCCACTTATTTCTAGATTGCACCTAAAATTCAGAAGATATATATCTTTGCTGCCACCGCCCATGTTTATAATGACAATCCCATTTCTTTCTGATACAATCAGTGACCAACTCCTACTTTCTGCACACTGAACTGAAAAATAACAATCGTTAGAGTGTTGTGAATCCATAAAAAGAATAATATTGATTCCATCTTTGAATTATCACTCCCCAATATCTAATTTGGTCCTACTACCCACCAATGAAGATCAACTTATCAGTGAAGAATAATTGATCAAGAATCTTTGTAATTTGTATGGAACCTACAATGGTTGTGTAGGAGATACCATTAAGGTATAGGTGTATATGATTACATCATGTCATGTTAGGACATTTATTATAGAAATCATCCCTGAAGGGACCAGTAAAAGTTTGTCAGGAAACGAGGGGGACTCTGACTGAGATTCCTGTTATTACTCTAAATTGATAACATCAGGATAAATGTAACTATCCAGGATAGATGTTATTAACCATTTCTGTCACAGATGAATTTCTAAGTGATCACAAGAGACAAAATTACCAATGTTACACATTCTATTTTATTATAAATACTACCATTACTATAAAATCAATCTCATTGTTCCATTTACTAAATTCATTACTGAAGTGTTTCTGTGGATCAATGGTAATATATTCTGAGTGAAAACCAATTTTAACAATTAAATTACTAGATATTTTACATTAATTTGTAAGAAAACTTGACATGTTTGACGTTTCGTAAGAAAAAATAGGTTTGAATGTACTGGGAGTGGATCCGAATGGGTAAACAATTCCTTCTTCTTATAAGAAACCTGCAATGTTGTATGTAACAGAACTGCAAGAGTGGTTAACAAGCATCATTACTAAACTCTGGCTGGAACTGTAACAAACATACTAATTATTATGATGAAACTCTGTTCAAAAGTTACAGAGCAGAAAAAACTTTTCAACGTACATTTTGGGTATGCAATTTAAACCTAGGTTTTGACCTTAGGCAATGTAGAGATGTCATGTCATGATGGCCAAAACAAACAAAAATCACCAGATAAAACATCAGTAGACCAAATTATCATATACCATCAAATTAGACAATGCTACAGTTAGATTTAATGAAAGTGTACCATAAATAGTCCTATAGGACATCACTGTAATATACATGATTTGACGTCATGTTATTAAAAACGGAGTTAATCATTCAGTTTGTGATGTTTCTACATTATAATTGGAAAACACATGCAACAATAATTCTATTTACATATTACCATTACAAAGGACAGACTAGTAATTGTCAACAAAGTAAGGAACATATTAATAACTGTGGGATGAAAATTGATTTATCAATTATTTGACTTTGTTGTCTGGACAGAATTAAATAAATGCCACTGATAGTAATTTATATCATCAAAGACAAAAAAAGTACAGATTTCATTTAATACTTTCTTTGAAGCTAAATTCCTCAAGTTTCTCTCTGTTCTGTTTCCTTTCTTGAAAGAAAGAGGGTGGGAGTAAAAATTTAATGAAATATTTAGTCATTTTTGAAAATTAGAAAATTCGATGAATTTCGAGTCTTTTTGTTGCCATGAAACTGAGTTCCCACATATTTAATACATCTGGATTATTAGTCATATTTACATCCATCCTTGGTTAGAGTTTAGTTGGGTTTTATGCCGTTTTCAGCACATTTGGCTATTTCGCGGCAAATAGTTTTTACTAGTGGAGGAAGCCGGAGTACCCGGAGAGAACCACGACCTTCGGTAGGAAAATTGGCAATCCTTGTCAATTAAGATTTGAGTCGAACACGCCCCGCCACAAGTGAAATTTGAACCTCAGCGTTGACAGGCTAGTGATCATTAGTATTCATGACGAACTATCTAGACCACTCGCCACCGAGGCCCCTTGGTTAGAGTTAAAAACACCTTATGTATATGAAGTAGTATGATCAATGTTTAGAATTCCTGGAAGTTCATGTATGCCAAGTTGATGGCCATCAAACATTTAATTAAAAATAAATATTTCAAATAAACTAATGTACTGACAATTGATATACTTCTATAGGTACTGACTGACAACTGATGTACCTCTACAACGGAAACTATATAAACCCCAATTTTTAAGACAAGTCTACACCAAGATTTGAGGTTGATATAAATATTTAGCAACTTGGATTTTCTTTTTATAACATGTACATATCATGTAAGTATTCCTTATCTGTAAGATGTCCTGATATTGATATTTTATTTAATTATGATCATCCTTTTATTAAAGAGCTTGGTAATTACAGTAAGTGTATCAACAATAACATAAATCCTAATTGTTAATACACTCCTAGTATTAAAGAGTGCATCAAAAAGCACTTAGCCCACAAAGGAGGGAGTAATATCCATATTTGATAACAAATGCATGTTGAAATTTATAAAAATCATACATTTATCCAAAGTATCTATATTCATCAATTTTTTGGGTTTTTTTTAATGTAAAAATGTTTTCCGATGATTTCTCTAAAAACTTGCATAACATTCAATCACACTATGAGTATGTGACATGATGACTTGATTTTTACAAATATATATATATAGGTATTCATTTCCAATATTTGCATGTCAAATTTGCATAACATCTAACTTTTTCACTGCCTTTTCCAAGGACAGCAAATATGTAAATTTATAAAATAACATTTTAAGCATGAAAAAAGGTTTAATTTCCTAATTTACAAATGTTTGGAAATTATCAAGGTAATTGTGTAGCATTGTTTATTCATTCAGCTTGATAAAGTAATTAATCCAGGTGATAATTTAGCAGAATTCTGCACCTGCAAGGAAAAGGCACAATAACCTGGTTATTTCCAAAAATGTATGAACAAAATTTTAACTTAATTTTTTTGTAGTATGTTAAATTGTAAAACTGTGAAATATGTAATAAATATTACCTCCTTTATGAGCATAGGGACTGAGTGCACCTAGCCTGGGCAGTGCAGCTTTGAGTTACTGACTAGTTACTTTTGATTGTTAATCTTGAATTAAATTGTTAAAATGTTGATCAACCTATGTCCATGTAAGTATGATTCAGATGTCAGTTCCTATAGCTGAGGAAAAATGTACATAAATAACATGAATATTGTTTTTTCTAGAGCATTTCTGATAATTTAGTGGTTTCAACTAAAGCTTTTAGAAAAGGTTTACTCAAATGGTACACAGGTAAAGATCAATAAGCCAAAGCGACTTTCTAGAACACACTTCCAATTGACAGATTATTTAAAATCATCAAGTTTCAAAGGTTAAAATCCACTTAAGCAGTCAAGATAAGACTAGAGTAAGAGCTGCCACAAAAGTTAGAAAAGACTTGTTTTTTAAAAGGAACTTGCCAGAGCATATATATAGATTCTACGACTATGACCATTTGATTACAAAATTTATCAACTCAAGATAATTAAATTTTCACTTTTAAACTGCGAGGGTGGATAAATTTCATAATTAACGCATCAAGAGTTTTAGAATCTTTTTCTCTAATGACAATTTAAAACTCTGAAGGGTCTTTCAAATGTTTTTGGGCAGGACATTTCACGAGAATTTAACAAAAGTGTGGTGATATCAGAATTTATCAAACAGGTCAAGAGATGTATTAATGCAAACAGAATTAGAGAAATGTTACGTAGCACCCTGTTTAAATGTTCCTTATCAATACTACGTTTAATGAGATACCATTAATATATTATGTATACATGTATATCCATTAACCTTTCAATTTTATCCATAAAAATTCCTATATATAATTATTACAAATATTTCAACCCCAATGAGAATGTTTCATAACAACAAATGAACTCCACAAAAAACTGGTATCTTACCTATTTCACATTTGTCTCCCCTGAAATTGATTGTTGAACAGTCACATGACACACCTTCATCCTCCTCCAGACAAACTCCACCATGCAGACATGGGCTATTTGTAGTACAATGATTTATACCTGTCGTCATGTTGTTAGAGTCTAAGATTTTTGGTCTAAATAAAGGACCACCACAATTACTATATAGAACATTTCTAATAAACCCATTAAATCTTGTCTCAAAGAAAACTGATGGCAAAGTTAAAGCTTTAGTCCTATCTTCATAATCTTTGGAAATCCCACCAATAAAAACATAATTGTTGAACTTAGTTTGTATACCAAATAACTGATCTTTACCATGGTACTTTCTGGTATGGGATGAGTCATCCACAAATAGAGAAATTTCATTCTCTTTACGATGTATTGCCACCTTATGCAAACTGTAATCATTCAAATGTTGACCAGCAGCCATTCGCATTTTTCCACTTCCTAAATCAAAAACTAAATGTAAGCTACCTTTTAAAAGTTTAACTTCAAAGTAATCATTTATTCCACCATCATCCGTGTAAAGTATCAAGACGTTTTCAAATGTTGTCTTAAATTCTAACTGTATGGACCCATTTTTACATGGCTTCCACTCTTCCAGTTTGACATATGCAAAAACTGATCCTTTCAGTTCAAAGGCAAAAGTATTAAAGTTTGATATGACTAGAACTCCAATGTAAATAAGAACAGATAAAAAGTCCTTAACATGCACCATTTTGGAATTGTCTTATAAAAATAACTGATAAATCACAATTTTTCTGTTATTATACTTTTGCTAAACCGAAGATAATTCAAGATCCTATGCAAAATCAGTATTATCCATCAAATCATAATTCATTTCAAATCAAAAAGTTACATGAAATTGAAATGTAATAAGAAATCATTCTAATCCGAGACACAGTTTGGAATCTTTTTGATATAACTGCTTTTTAATAAAGCCACAGTTATGATTACCATAAAAAATCATCCTTTTGTGCGACCATGAGTCTATAGTTGTCGGTTCCATCAATGTAATCAGAGAAAGTTATTGATTGTACATAACTCCTCGATATATCATTGCTATTGATGTACTGTTTGTGCCATAGTATAAAGATTTTTACAAAAGTGCTCCTTCCAACAGCGATTTCTAATAGATGAGTTTTTACGATAATCAATCAAAATGTCACTATGTTCGTATCAGTCCACTTTCCATATAAATCTGGAAAAAAAAATAAACTGAAGTAATTGTTTAATGAAATGATTCCATTAAATTCCAAATGAACAATCCATGTAAAATAAGTGGTAGAAAAGTTCATTGTAATTAATTTCTCACTCAAATCAGATCATTGCGATTCAGTTGAACATGGTTATTTTCTAATTTGTGTATTTTTCAAAATGATGTTTATCCTATTTTTATACCAAAAACTTTTGATTTTTAATTTGATTGCAAATTATTCATTGATTTTATCACAAACTAACAAATTCTGTTGATGTAATGTCTGAAACAGCAATCATAGTCAGCAATTTGAGAGCTGTAATTTGGACATAATTAAAATAGTTTGGGTATTTACAAGATATTATCACAAGCAAAACTATAATACAGCAGGAATGTTGTTTATTAGATATAAATGTTCAGTTGCTATTCAAGAAATCCTGATTTTATAACATAAAAAATAACACTATAATTATAAAAGACATCCATCTAAAGATAATTTCTGTTAATTGCCAAAATAAAACATCTTGCAATTTAAACAAAAATAAAATGCTCCGCTGGGCGCAGCTAGATACGACCGCAGATGTCGAACCCTGAATAGTTGGGGCAATTATGAACACAACATTCAAGCTTGATACAATACTGAATTTGGATAGTGAATAAATATTTGACACAGCATAGGTTTCTGACACAGAATGAATGTTGTCTAAGAACTTAAAAATTTTTAATTTACCTATTCAAACCATATCAGTATTATTTGTTTTTATATATAAATCAGAAATAACAAATTTAAAATTTAAAATTGGGCACACATATCAATTTCTTGCTATTGTGCAATACTGTGCAATTGAAGATTTCTTGCTATTGTGCAATACTGTGCAATTGAAAATTTCTTCAAATATTTGACACATAATAGGTTTCTGACACAGAATAACTGAAATCAAAGAACTTAGAACTGATCATATGATTTGAATTTATATTCAATTTTTTGCTTCTTGTGCAATACTGTATGCTGTGGAGAATTGCCCCTCCCCCCAAAAAAAAATAATGTACCCCTTTTTTAGCTTTAATTTTGGACCCCGATTTGGACCAACTTGAAAACTGGGCCCATAATAAAAAAAACTAAGTACATGTTTAGATTCAGCATATCAAAGAACCCCAAGAATTCAATTTTTGTTAAAATCAAACTAAGTTTAATTTTGGACCCTTTGGACCTTAATGTAGACCAATTTGAAAATGGGACCAAAAATTAAGAATCTAAATGCACGGTTAGATTCGGCATATCAAAGAACCCCAATAGTTCAATTTTCGATGAAATCAAACAAAGTTTCATTTTGGACCCCGATTTGGACCAACTTGAAAACTGGGCCCATAATAAAAAAACTAAGTACATGTTTAGATTCAGCATATCAAAGAACCCCAAGAATTCAATTTTTGTTTAAATCAAACTAAGTTTAATTTTGGACCTTTTGGACCTTAATGTAGACCAATTTGAAAACGGGACCAAAAATTAAGAATCTAAATGCACGGTTAGATTTGGCATATCAAAGAACCCCAATAGTTCAATTTTCGATGAAATCAAACAAAGTTTCATTTTGGACCCTGATTTGGACCAACTTGAAAACTGGGCCCATAATAAAAAAACTAAGTACATGTTTAGATTCAGCATATCAAAGAACCCAAAGAATTCAATTTTTGTTAAAATCAAACTAAGTTTAATTTTGGACCCTTTGGACCTTAATGTAGACCAATTTGAAAACGGGACCAAAAATTAAGAATCTAAAAGCACGGTTAGATTCGGCATATCAAAGAACCCCAATAGTTCAATTTTCGATGAAATCGAACAAAGTTTAATTTTGGACCCTTTTGGCCCCTAATTCCTAAACTGTTGGGACCAAAACTCCAAAAATCAATCCCAACCTTCCTTTTGTGGTCATAAACCTTGTGTTTAAATTTCATAGATTTCTATTTACTTATACTAAAGTTATTGTGCAAAAACCAAGAAAAATGCTTATTTGGGCCCTTTTTTAGCCCCTAATTCCTAAACTGTTGGGACCAAAACTCCCAAAAACAATCCCAACCTTCCTTTTGTGGTCATAAACCTTGTTAAAATTTCATAGATTTCTATTTACTTATACTAGAGTTATTGTGCGAAAACCAAGAAAAATGCTTATTGGGCCCTTTTTGGCCCCTGATTCTTAAACTGTTGGGACCAAAACTCCCAAAATCAATCCCAACCTTCCTTTTGTGGTCATAAACCTTGTGTTTAAATTTCATAGATTTCTATTAACTTATACTAAAGTTATAGTGCGAAAACCAAATGTCTTCGGACGACGACGCTGACGACGGACGGCGACGCAGACGACGACGACGCCAACGTCATACCAATATACGACCGCAAAAATTTTGCGGTCGTATAAAAATTGATTTTAAGATATTGTTTGTCAAATTTGTCTGCTGTAAGGCATTTGAAAAAGGAAAGATCCAAAGTTTAGTAAACATGGCAGGTTGAAAAATGGAATCAAACAGTACAGTAGTATTATTTGTAAAAAAGTTCATGATTATACATAAAAAAAAACAGAGATGATCATTGATGCTGTTGAAAATTTTTTACAGGAGCCAAGACCACTTCCTTGCCTGGATAGGAATCAATCCCACAACCTCCCCCACTCAAGGCAAGCACAATCTCATGAGATCACGAAGGCGGCAATAATTTTTACTGAAAAACATGTGTAATATTAACAAAACCATTTTTTCTTATCAGAAAATTAAAAAAAAACAAATGATAGCTCTGTAGCCACTAAACTCTCAGCAGTCCATGGAGTTATTCTCCTACAATATCTTGATGCATCATTTTGCATATTGAAAAATGTCATTATCCACATATAACAAGACAAAATTGAAAGTCATACATAGCGTAAATATATCAACCATAATGTTTTCTTAATAAATGAATTTTCTACATAAAACACCTGATGCTTGTCTCTGTAACATAATTTTCAATCAATGTTGTTTCATTTACCTAAGCTAATATATAAGGAAATGCTTAAAAAAATACCTGTAATGGTCTTTCAGAAATTCAAATTATGCAATAAATTTTGCTGCAACCATTAAAACATTGGTAAAGTACATACAAATATTTATCTATACTCTATATGTACAATTGTGGCCATTATTGACTTACTTCATTCTAATCCATTAGTTAATGGAGCATCTGTGTACAGTAGGATTATAATTTAAAAACCTTTAATAAATCAAAATATGTAGAGTGACAATCTACTATGAGCTTTTATGAAAGCTTCAATCGGAAAACTAAGAAATGAGAACATGTATAATGCAAAAGAATAAATGATTAATTTATTTTTTCAGCTTATATTCTTATTACAAAATTTCTTTTAATTCCATTAAATAATAATTGACAGTTTTTGAAGATCTGCATTAATTAGAAAAAAAATTCAATACTTTTCAAATTTACATTATATTGAATTTCCATTTCCTAATAATACCAGTTTTTTTATTCCCATCTGATTTGATGTGTGTGGGTTTGTCATAACAATTCATACTTGACTAAGTCCAACTAGTGTGGAAAAAAACACATCATTAAAACAAGTCATTACTCCGCTAATATCATTTCCAAATGTTTACATTATTAAGGTGCACAGACAACACACTCATTTTTGACAGGAGTCTGTACTACAGTATCTGTTCCTGTCTTATACTGTCACATATGTATTTGTCTGTCTCTGACAAGGACTCTGTACTACAGTATCTGTTCCTGTCTTATACTGTCACATATTTATTTGTCTGTCTCTGACAAGGACTCTGTATTACAATATCTGTTCTTGTCTTATACTGTCACATATGTATTTGTCTGTCTCTCACAGTGAGTATGTACTACAGCTTCTGTTCCTGTCTTATACTGTCACATATGTATATGTCCATCTCTCACAGTGAGTATGTACTACAATATCTGTTCCTGTCTTATACTGTCACATATGTATTTGTCTGTCTCTCACAGTGAGTATGTACTACAGTATCTGTTCCTGTCTTATACTGTCACATATGTATTTGTCTATCTCTGACAAGGACTCTGTATTACAATATCTGTTCTTGGTTTATACTGTCACATATGTATTTGTCTGTCTCTCAAAGTGAGTATGTACTACAGTTTCTGTTCCTGTCTTATACTGTCATATATGTATTTGTCCGTCTCTCACAGTGAGTATGTACTACAATATCTGTTCCTGTCTTATACTGTCACATATGTATTTGTCTGTCTCTCACAGTGAGTATGTACTACAGTATCTGTTCCTGTCTTATACTGTCACATATGTATTTGTCTGTCTCTCACAGTGAGTATGTACTACAATATCTGTTTCTGTCTTATACTGTCACATATGTATTTGTCCGTCTCTCACAGTGAGTATGTACTACAGTATCTGTTCCTGTCTTATACTGTCACATATGTATTTGTCCATCTCTCACAACGAGTATGTACTACAGTATCTGTTCCTGTCTTATACTGTCATATATGTATTTGTCTGTCTCTGACAAGGACTCTGTACTACAGTATCTGTTCCTGTCTTATACTGTCACATATGTATTTGTCTGTCTCTCACAACGAGTATGTACTACAGTATCTGTTCCTGTCTTATACTGTCACATATGTATTTGTCTGTCTCTGACAAGGACTCTGTACTACAGTATCTGTTCCTGTCTTATACTGTCACATATGTATTTATCTGTCTCTGACAAGGACTCTGTATTACAATATCTGTTCTTGGTTTATACTGTCACATATGTATTTGTCTGTCTCTCACAGTGAGTATATACTACAGTATCTGTTTCTGTCTTATACTGTCACATATGTATTTGTCTGTCTCTGACAAGGACTTTGTACTTCAGTATCTGTTCCTGTTTTATACCGTCGCATATGTATTTGTCTGTCACTGACAAAAGTGTGTACTACAGTATCTGTTCCTGTCTTATACTGTCACATATGTATTTGTCTGTCTCTCACAGTGAGTATGTACTACAATATCTGTTCCTGTCTTATACTGTCACATATGTATTTGTCTGTCTCTCACAGTGAGTATGTACTACAGTTTCTGTTCCTGTCTTATACTGTCACATATGTATTTGTCTGTCTCTCACAGTGAGTATGTACTACAATATCTGTTCCTGTCTTATACTGTCACATATGTATTTGTCCGTCTCTCACAGTGAGTATGTACTACAGTATCTGTTCCTGTCTTATACTGTCACATATGTATTTGTCTGTCTCTCACAGTGAGTATGTACTACAGTATCTGTTTCTGTCTTATACTGTCACATATGTATTTGTCTGTCTCTGACAAGGACTTTGTACTTCAGTATCTGTTCCTGTTTTATACCGTCGCATATGTATTTGTCTGTCACTGACAAAAGTGTGTACTACAGTATCTGTTCCTGTCTTATTACTATTACTACAGTATCTGTCAGTTATGACATGTTATGTTTTCATAGTTCTACAAGAAAATTAGTCAAATTCGGAAGATGAAAAAAAAACGAAATAAAACATAAATTTTATTGCATTCTCCTTGTTCATAATAAAACAGTAGAGTAAAATCTTCCTCAAACCAAACTCTTTGTTCATATTAGACAGGTGTTCAGTTTACACACGGTTTGTCAGGTACAAAATTAAGCTTCAAGAAAAACTTTTCTATTATTGACTATTACTTTCTGATGTTCAAATCTCTTGAGGCATGTTATCATGCAAGCTCTAAACACCAGAATAAACCAAATAATTTGTATCCCTTGTGATAGATTTTACTATCACACAGTTTCTTTTCAATATTAGGAAGTTATTTTTCCTTCTGTGTGTTTGACGGAAAATAATAAAGAATGAAAAAAAGGTCCAAATATGAAAAGAAAACATACAATAAAAAAATTTAGCAGGCGAGAGACAAAACTTATCCAAACATAAATAATTATAAAAAATTCTGAAACATGAATGAAGAAAATTAATGCTATCATAAAATGACCAAATGAATTCATGGAAAGTATATGATGAAACACATGTTTGATCTGTTAAGACTTCTGTATTAAATTTTGATGACAGTTGTCTCATCAGGCAATATACTAATAAAATATATACATTTACATTGTCAGAAAATATACAGGTTATTTATACCAGCCTTAGAAACAGGTAGAAATGCCAGGTTTACTAAGCAATTCTCACCTGTTTTTCAGGATTACAAATGAATTGTATATTTTCTGTATATGTACATATATTGTTTTTATCCTGGAAAAACAAATTTTATCTTTTATTGGGAAAATTCATGAAAATGGCAACTTTCTAGTTTATTTTAAGAAGTCGAATTTTGGTGCATAATCTAGGGAGCATATGACATCATAAACACCATGAATCAGAATACAATACAAACTTTACATGTGAAGACAAGGGTACCAGAAAATGATGTTATTCTACTATCAGAATATCAACAACAAAAAAACATTCCTCACCCTTTATTGGGCTAGTTAAATAGGCCAGTTGCAGGATAAAAGACATTACCTGTCACACTATAATCTTTGGAGTTATCAATAATCTGTAAAAAATTTATAATACCTTACCGGATGAATTTAAAATCCAATGAAAACTATAGTAGCAAGATCAAATTACTGACCACACAAATAATTAATTATCTGGAGGATTTAGGAACAAATTACCTAAATCAAAGCTTTCATTACATAAATCCCAGTTTTATATGTAATCTACTTTCACTTTGTATCTAATTATTTTCTTGGAGTCATACAGGTATAAATGATAAAACTTCACATCTCTACATTCATGTAAACATAATAGAAAGATGTTTTTTATAAAATACATCATGAATTTTAATATCCCTTTAACATTCAAGTAGTTTTTTCTGACAAATTGACTTTTTTTCTTATTAAAAACATTTCTTTAAATTAAGAAATTATGCAACTACAGGTACCCAGGAGCTACATCGATCAACTGGATTTAACTTGTCATTCAAGGCAATCAAAAAGAATTGAAAAGCATTATGAATAGGTGTTTTCTGCTGATTTTCTTTTTTAGCAATAGCATGCATATTGGTCCATGGGGTGATCCCCAACACAATTTGGGAAGAGGACACCTAAAAACTATTTTACCAAAGGTTGGTCTCAATTGTTCCAAAAAGTTTCAGAGTAGATTTTTAAAATTATTTTTGAAAACACAACCTTTGAAAGAAAACCACTTGAGGGTCATTCTACTTAAATTTGATCTTAACTGCCCCAGAATTTTTAAATATTGCTGGTTTTTCTTTATTCGGTAATAGCTGTACATACTGGTCCAAGGTCCAGAAAAGTTTGGTTTCAAATGCCCAAATACTTTCAGTGGAGAAGGTCTTTAAATACATATATATTTTTTTAAGTTTTTTTATGACCACTTTGACCCTGTTTTTTATGACCACTGTGACCCTGTTTTTAGATGTTTGTCAGATTAGTATATGTATATAAATTCTCATATTAAGAGAATGTGTGACCAGTCCAATCTACAACACATATATAAACTTAATAAAGATACAGTAAAGGCAGTAAATTTCATATCTGCAAAAAACTTAGGTAACTCGAACTCGGATTACTCGAGCACCACCGATGGCTGGAACCATTTTGAAAGTCCCATCAATTTTCCCTTTACTTCCATGTTAAAAAGCCCCAGTTTCTCGAATACTGATTTGTCGAAAGTTGAACAAAAACTTTGGTCCCGACAATGATAAGACTTTGCATTTTACCATTGAAAACTCGAACCCAGTAATTAAATGAGCAAGTGTATTACTGATACTTACTTGTGTTATAAAAATAGATAAGTCTGTTAGGTAACTGTTTACAATTCAATATAATTTAAAAGATATAATAACTGTTAATTGATGATTAACCTCTAAACTTTGTAATTAAAAATATTTCATGATGAAAATGAGCTAACCAATGTGTAAATGTAATTGCAGTAGCAATTTTCAGTACTTGAACAAACTTCAGTAACTCGAACTACTGATTACTCGAACATATTTCGACGGTCCCTTGCAGTTCAGGCCATTAAAGTTTTACTGTATTTTGTTTCTTTGAAAATTTCATTTTATTTCCATAAAGGAGGAGATATGAAAAGGCCCCATCAAATCACAAGTTTAAGAATTTGAGAATACTGGATTAACATACATGTAGCTCAAAGCCTAATATCTCAATTGGAGGCAAACTTATAGTTTACAAAACCACACTGTGCACAATCAAAAATGTATTTCATATATTTTCAAAATCCCTGGATTCTGTACTCAGTTTCCCATAGAAATAACAGTGAGCAAAGGCAAGCATTAAAAAAATATATATTAACACAGATTTCTTGCAAATTTACATGTACAAGTTACAATGAGAATTCTTTTTGAGGCTCACTTTGTGTCAAATTTAATTCTACAGATTTGAAGTGAAGCATTTTTTAATATTTAGCAAAAAATTCCTTAATTTGCTATTAGAATTTGAACAGTTATAGCATTAAAGGCTATAGATTGCTGCTTAAAAGAATTTAACTGTCTGGAAATTCTTGGTGGCAAATAAGAGGCCTTTCTACACTTCTTCCATTTTTTTATTTCCTTTATTATGCAATACCCGTTTCCCTGATAACCAAAGGAACTCTGCATTCTGAACAGAATAAACTATTTAACATTCACAATACAATACTAAAACTACTGATACAGCACATGAAAGATGTAAAACTTAATAGGTTTAATAATGTATAAATGTTACTGAAAATTCACTATTTTTATATAAATTCACATAATTTGACTGTTATATGTACCTATAACAAGTTATTTGCAAAACTGATATGAAATTGGAAGCAAATTAATTTGCAGAGATATTTAAACACTGAACTTCTATACAATTTGCAGTAATAAAATGTGCCTGAATACAATAAAAAATATGTATAAAGAAGATATAAAGAAGATTGATGAAGCACACGGACAGTAATAAGTACTCTGTCTGCAAGTACATTTATTAACAAAATTTTGTTGGATTTTTTTTTCTAATTTTATTTATATAATTTCTATTTTTTGAAGCATTTTTTTCCTTCATGTCTAGTTAATGTACATGTATATATACAGAGGTCATGTAATACAATGAAATATTCACATATCAATTATAACAATTCCATTAATAACTGCAATACAAGGTATCATTTTGACCATAGGGAACAATGATTTCATTTAAAAAAAAAATTACACCAGAAAATCTCTAAAGACTATAAAATGCTGTTATTATAAATAGATTACAGGATGTTTTAGCTTATTACAATTCTGACATTTAACCACTTAAGGTTGAATTACGAAATAAAACTGAGAGATCACAGTCCTCTCATCAAGAAGCCATATTGAATATCTAATGGAAGCCAAACTTTACAATCGGAATATCAAAGAATTCCGATACAATATGATAACCATAAATCTAGAATAGAATTTACGTTGGAATACTTACATGATCCATGTTGCAGCTAACAATCTCTCACTCAGTATTGATCCAGCTCAGCCTGGATGCAGTAGCATAATTCCGCATGAAATGTCATGTAAGTTTGGTAATTCACATATTTTTCACATTTCTGCCTTTAAATAATGCAAGTCTTATTGATCCTTTAGTAACTGTTATCAACTGTTTTCATCTATTATTCTTTTCACAAGCAGGGTTTTAACATCAATTGTCACATGGATCAATTCCTGCTAACAGACAAAAGTTATTAAATGCTCTCAACAAATTATGAAATTCTAATACTCAGCTGGTAGACCAATACAAAATAAATACCTTCAAATGTATCAATAACAGTGATGGTGTAGGAAGGTTTCTGACATTAATCCATTATGCAAATCCAGCGATAATTTGTCAATAGCAAGGAAGCGTTTATTCTGAGTATTGACCAGTATCGATTGGATCAATACTATGTTGTATCTCTGTTCTCACGACAATCTGCAAAGTCACTTAAGTTTGCTTCTGCAATTTTCATCAAATATTCATAAAATGATGCCTTACATAATACTAAAATAATAAACAAAGTGACTCAGGTTTGTAGGGAGTGTAATTACTGGAATTACATATGAAATTAATTTATTTCTAGTTCCTTTTCAAAGAAATGTCAACTGGTTATTTTAAGTGTAATGTCTTTAATTATATGAAAGTACCACGACTTTTAATTACCACCTACTGTTTTATATGGACTTAGATATTAAAATATATAGAACTGTTAATATATTCCATATTTACAATAACAATCAGTGTATAGCAATTACACTGTTTTTTCTGGTTAAACCCATTAAGATTCATGTTGTATTTAGGTGCTCGCTAAAAAATTTACCTTTGGCGGCTTTGGACCAAGTTTTTATACAAAATACTGAACCCAGTGTCAGAATACCATATGGTATTATAGACATTTGAACAGATTGATTCTATGGAGGTCCAAATACTATACAGGAGGTGGTGGTGATATTTCTATCAGGAAGGCCAATATAAATTGACCCATGGGAGTAAACATATCATATGATACCACCATTTACTTGATAAAATTCGAATGAATATATTATTTTAAAAAATTAGTATCATTAATTGCAAATTGTTTGTAGTTGTTAAAAGTTTAGTAAGAATACACTTTTACACAAGAACTGTTCTAACATCTTAATTACTAAATGTGACTTCACAGTGATACAAGTATAAAATCAGTACCTACTATACAAGCCATTCACTCCTCAGTTAATTGGTTGAGGAATTAGACAAAAAAACAGCTTCTAACGGAAGGATTGATGGAAAGGGGTAAACCAGTATACCAATCACTCCATTGGAATGGGGTGTATATTTTTGTTCCGGGCATATGACATTCCAATCGGTCAAAAGTAACTAGTTATTACATTCCGGAGGAAATTTTCAACTAGTCAAAAAGTTCCTTTTTTATAACATTTTTAAATAAGTAGTGGTTTTTAAAAAACATCAAATATAAAGTTTAATTTTTAACAAAGGAACTTATTAACTACTCAAAAGGTTCCTTTGTAGATATTATATGCAACAACAGAAAAAATAAAAGGCACCATTTTGTATTGTTGGGTGAAAAACATGGGATTATATATTTTATGCTGCATTTGATGTCAAATTTAATAGGAAATATTATGTCAACTAGAACACTGACAATGTCAGAAAGGGCCCCACCGGCTTGTGTGATTGAACTCATGGGAATCAAAAACACTTCAAAATCTAGTTGTGATTTCATACATTAATTTTATCTATCAAAAAGCAATAAATTCTCAAAATTTGCATTTTTCCATATAAAAACAAAGTTTTCCCCCAAAAAGTGTCTTCCAATTTTCCTTAAATTCAAAAGGGACCTTCCTCTGATCATGTTCAACACTTTGTATAAAATTTATGAAAATCTGTGAAGGCAATCTGAAGTTATCATACGACATAAGGTTAATTCTCAAAATATGCATTTTTTAATATATGTTTTTCCCAAAAATTGTTGTCCGATTTTCCTCAAAACTGAAAGGGACCTTCCTTTGGTCAAGTCCAATATTGTGTATAAAAATCATAAAGACGGATGGACTGATTACTATAAAGTGCCACCATGGCGGGGCCCTAAAAAATAATTAATTTAGAGTTAAAAAACTTGTTGTCTTCAAATTTAAAAAGGTCTAGTATTGAATTATTTGTATTGTTCAGTTCAAAATTGCAGTCAAATTGGTGAGTACATCTCACAGACTTTAATGACTTAGTTACCAAGTTCCAGATTAAAGTGACTAGTTATAACAGTCTGAAATAAATATAATGCATTACTTAGGATACTTTTCATTGAGGACATGGGTTATTATACATTTTGTAAAATTCTAATTAAAATGCAACACTTCTTCATTAGTCCCCGAAAATATAAGGATTTGTTTAACCAGTAAAAAAATTCCAGACTTTTTCAACTAGTCATAAAAATCCTGACAATGATTCAGAACTTTCTAACTAGCACTGCAGCAAAGTAACTAGTTAAAACAAAATACAAAATAACAAAATAACTATAATGTAGTTGAAAGGTTCCCCCAGCAGAACAAAGTGGCTGTTACATATAGATGCTGTAATTTATTTTTTACTTACATGTATGTTTCAATTCATTCAACCATAATTTTTTGGGGAAAAATTATTACTTCAACCATCAGGAAGAGAAACACAGTTGTGTATTTTATTTGAAGATTTTTAAACAACTTTTGGCAATTTTTTCTATTTTAACAAGATTGCTACACATAGACATATGTCCCCCATCGCAGAGAAAAGTGGTAGCCCCACAAGATATACAAAATGTGTATTATTGAAATGGTGGCACAGTATGGATGTCAACATATAATAAACAAAAATTACAGTGCAATACAAATAAAAATTTGCATCCACAAAGTTTTCCTGTAGTGTCACACGCACAAAAACATTTAAGTCCCATAACTCCAGTAAAATTTGTCGAATCAGAATTTCAGTGCGATAGGATCAAGAACATGTAGTGACTAACAATCCTACAAAATTTTAACGAAATCTGATCAGCAGTCTGAGAGGAGTTGTGTCCACAAAGTGTTCATAAAAAAGTTAAAGTCCCACAACTCCAGTAAAATTTGTCAAATCAAAATGGCAGTGTGATAGGATCAAGTACATATGGTGACTAACAGTCCTACAAAATTTAAACAAAATCCGATTAATGGTTTAAGAGGAGTTGCACTGACAAAGTGTTCCTATAGTGTCAAATGCAGGAAAATTTAAAGTCCCATAAAATTTGTTGAATCAAAATGGCAGTGCGATAGGATCAAGTACATATGGTGACTAACAGTCCTACAAAATTTAAACGAAATCCGATCAATGGTCTCAGAGGAGTTGCACTGACAAAGTGTTCCTGTAGTGTGAATGCAGAAAAAGTTAAAGTCCCATAAAATTTGTTGAATCAAAATGGCGGTGCGATAGGATCAAGTACATATGGTGACTAATGGTCTTACAAAATTTTATCAAAATCCAATCAGCAGTCTCAGACGAGTTGTGCTGACAAATAACTGTGACGGATGGACAGACAGACGGACGGACACAGACCATTACCAGGTCCCTCTGTCGCATTGCGCTGGGAAACAATAACTGCTGCCATATTGGTTGGAGGTCCTGACCATCAAAAAAAAATTGAAAGGGTACAACCTAAGAACCATTCCACCAAAGTTTGGTCTATTTTTAGTAGCAGCAGCTAAATCTGTCGGAGGTCTGAAACCTAGGACATAATTTTGAAAGGGGACCACCCAGGACCATTCCATCAAAGTTTGGTCCCAATTGTCCAGTGGTTTCAGAGGAGAAGATTAACATTTAAGAAATTACGGATGATACTGATGCCAAATAATGGATATAGTTTACATGGAACTTTGGTCCAGCTGAGCTATGAACCACTCAGGGACCATTCCATCACCATATGATCCCAACTGAACCAATGTACCAGAGGACAAATTTTGTTAAATACATTTTTGCTTGTTTTTTTTCTATTTTTAGTTATGACGGCCTAGTTGCCAGACATCCTTATCCCTGGGCATAATTTTGAAAGTGGACCACTAGAGGGACAATTACACCAATGTTTGACCCAAACGATTTATGATTTATGATGTTAGCTGTTGGATGATGGACAACCAGTGATTGCAAATATAAGATGACATGGTCCTTTTGGCCAGGTGAACTAGTAATTCCATTAGATAAAGAGGATATTAAAAAATTGATTGCATAGACTTTGGTCAGGACTTCACAAAAATCAATAAGTAAGAAATGTGATTTCTTGTGTAATCTTTTCAATAGATTTTATTAGTTTTCTGTAATATAAAGAGAAAGTAAATGGCATGCTTTTATTCTTTAAGACTATATAAGTTTATTTAGCATAAAAGGAACAAAGATCAATTATATGTACTAATAAACTAAAAGAAAGATTACAGTGAAGACAATAATAATGATTACTTTTCAAGAATTAAGTGATCCTCATGTCATGGCTATTAACGCTAGCTAGAGTTTACAGGAACTGTATGACATTTGATGTGATTACCCAATCAACAATCATGATTACAGTAAGTCTTTGATCACAACATTTGATGATCTGTAATTGACTTGTCAAACTCATCAAACATTCACTGATTGAAAGGAAATGTAATTACCCAATAGTTATCTTATAGTGCACAATGCACTGTAAAATAAAGCAATTTTCTGTCAGCTTTTTATTCTACACTAGTAATTTCCAATATTTTGCATGCAAGAATATTATATTTAAACGACATAGTGAAAATGGAGATGTATTTTATTTAAAATGACATTTTTCCTATAAAATATAAACAAATTAATAAGATCTGTGTCTCCATCATTTTCCTGCCAACTTACATAAAGGTACTTTGAGTTTATTGCCTCGCAGAATAAGATCTCCTGTCATCATTACTAGTTGGTATATTGGTGATTTTCTAAGGGCCATAACTGCCAAAAAAATGATTAAATAGCACTTGTTTATATCAAATATTAAAATCCTCCATATAAAAATTATCAAACTGTCTATAAAACAGTATGTTTATCTGCTGATCAGAATTTATCAACTACCTTACAAAAGCCTAAGTCTTTTTAGCATGGAGAATAATTGAAAGGAAGGAAAGGGAAAGATGGCAATCTCTCTGCATGTTGTTAACTGAGATTTATAAGATGTAAACAAGAAATAAATGCATCATCAGACATTCCCTATGGAACACACGCTGAATGTGTTGCCAATACATATTTCTTATTTTACCAAGGAGACTTCAAATTTTCTATGCAATTGTTCGGATAATATAACAAAATATTCCTTTTTGCCTAGCCCTAACCATTCTCGCTCTATTTTTACAAGGAACTACCAAAGTTTCAATGAAATCATCCTAGGTCATGTACTTCTTTATGAAAATTAAGAAGGACAAAAAAGTGTAAAGTAATTTCCCCCTTGAGGGGTCTGAAAACTCCCCGAGGACCTAACCCCTATCTATATAGGCTGTAGTATAAATCTTATTACCCCTTTCTACTTAGGCTGTAGCATAAATCTTATTACCCCTATCTATATAGCCTGTAGTATAAATCCTATTACCCCTCTATATTTAGGCTGTAGTATAAATCTTATTACCCCTATCTATTTAGGCTGTAGCATAAATCTTATTAACCCTATCTATTTAGGCTGTAGTATAAATCTTATTACCCCTATCTATTTAGGCTGTAGCATAAATCTTATTAACCCTATCTATTTAGGCTGTAGTATAAATCTTATTACCCCGATCTATTTAGGCTGTAGTATAAATCTTATTACCCCTATCTATATAGGTTGTAGTATAAATCTTATTACTCCTACCTATTCAGGCTGTAGTATAAATCTTATTAGCCCTATCTATTTAGGCTGTAGCATAAATCTTATTAACCCTATCTATTTAGGCTGTAGTATGAATCTTATTACCCCGATCTATTTAGGCTGTAGTATAAATCTTATTACCCCTATCTATATAGGCTGTAGTATTAATCTTATTACCCCTACCTATTAAGGCTGTAGTATAAATCTTATTACCCCTATCTACTTAGGATGTAGTATAAATCTTATTAGCCCTACCTATTTAGGCTGTAGTATAAATCTTATTAGCCCTACCTATTTAGGCTGTAGTATAAATCTTATTACCCCTCTATATTTAGGCTGTAGTATAAATCTTATTACCCCTACCTATTTAGGCTGTAGTATAAATCTTATTAGCCCTATCTATTTAGGCTGTAGCATAAATCTTATTAACCCTATCTATTTAGGCTGTAGTATGAATCTTATTACCCCGATCTATTTAGGCTGTAGTATAAATCTTATTACCCCTATCTATATAGGCTGTAGTATTAATCTTATTACCCCTACCTATTAAGGCTGTAGTATAAATCTTATTACCCCTATCTACTTAGCGTGTAGTATAAATCTTATTAGCCCTACCTATTTAGGCTGTAGTATAAATCTTATTAGCCCTACCTATTTAGGCTGTAGTATAAATCTTATTACCCCTCTATATTTAGGCTGTAGTATAAATCTTATTACCCCTATCTATTTAGGCTGTAGCATAAATCTTATTAGCCCTATCTATTTAGGCTGTAGTATAAATCCTATTACCCCTACCTATTTAGGCTGTAATATAAATCTTATTACCCCTATCTATTTGGGGTGTAGTATAAATCCTATTACCCCTATCTATTTAGGCTGTAATATAAATCCTATTACCTGTATCTATTTAGGTTGTAGTAACAATCTTATTACCCCTATCTATTTAGGCTGTAGTATAAATCTTATTACCCCTATCTATTTAGGCATTAGTATAAATCCTATTACCCCTACCTATTTAGGCTGTAGTATAAATCTTATTACTCCTATCTATTTAGGCTGTAGTATAAATCTTATTACCCCTATCTATTTAGGCTATATTATAAATCTTATTAACCCTATCTATTCAGGCTGTAGCATAAATCTAAGTATGCATTTTGGAACGAAAAACAATCATGGAAATTTGTAAAATTCTTTTGTAGATCACTTGTTAATCTCATTTCAATTGTCAATATTTAAGAAATAAATTGCAAATCTGACAAAAGAAATGCAGCCTGGATTTTCAAAATCTCTCTGGAATACTTTTGCATATGGATTGTGTCATGAAAATGAACATCTTTAGTGAATAATTGTTCACAGTGTATTGATTGCTGCAGGTTACACTGTGACATGTTAAATTTTTTTCATCTCCCACAAGACTATAATGCCTGATTAATTTGATTCGATTAACAAGAACATTTCTTATTGATACTGAAATTTATGTACCGGATCCAAGTGGAATTTCACTAGAATTTGTAAAAAATATTTTCTCAATCCAACTAATGGAATTATTTACAAGATTAAAGACAGTATTAGAAATTAATTATGGACACAACATGTAGTGTAGGCAGTAACAAAATGTCAAAGCATTTGGATTGATTTATGTCTTTATATAGACTTAAATTACAATTTATTTTGTACTTTAGTTAACCTACTAGCACCAGTTTTAAAGGCTTTCATGTTTTAGTTGTGTATTAGTATTCATTTGGACCAGAGGTCTTTGTGAGATACGTCCATCACTTGAAATCATTTTTGTTGATCGATGTACTGTTACATTCAAATCTTCTCCTGAAATCACTGGGCCAATTGGGATCAAACTTTGGCAAAATGATCCTTGCATGGTCCCTTTTCAAACTTGTGTTTGAGGGTCAGGATTTCTAGCCAGGTCGCCGTAATATTGGCTGAAATATCACCAGCTCGGCGTAAAACAATATTCAATATTCAATCAATCAATAAATCTAGCCAGCTACTAAAAACAGAAAAAATGGAAAAGAAATATCTAAAAATCTTTTCCTTTGAAAGTATTTAGGTAATTAAGACCAAAATTTGATAGAATTTTCCTTAGGTTGTATCCTTTAAAACTTGTGTCTGGGGGTCCAGACCTCTGACCATTATGGCCACTATTACAAAAACAATCTGCAAAAAGATCATCATTGTCCAGCATAAACTTTCCTTTAAAAATAATGTTCTCATCTAAAACCACTGGGCCTATTTGGACCAGACACCTATAGAATGGTCCGTTGGTGGTTCCCTTTCAAATTTGTGTCCAGCGATCCAGGTCTATTGAAAAAGGAAAATCAGTGAAAAATATTTTTAAAAATTCACCTCTAATATGACTAGGGCAATTGGACCAAACTTGATGGAATGGTTCTTAAGTAGTTACCTTTCAAAATTGTCTCTTAGGGTCTAGATCATAGACCAATATGGTTGCTGATGAAATAAAATGCTCCGCTGGGCGCAGCTAGATACGACCGCAGATGTCGAACCCTGAATAGTTGGGGCAATTATGAACACAACATTCAAGCTTGATACAATACTGAATTTGGATTGTGAATAAATATTTGACACAGCATAGGTTTCTGACACAGAATGAATGTTGTCTAAGAACTTAAAAATTTTTAATTTACCTATTCAAACCATATCAGTATTATTTGTTTTTATATATAAATCAGAAATAACCAATTTAAAATTTAAAATTGGGCACACATATCAATTTCTTGCTATTGCGCAATACTGTGTAATTGAAAATTTCTTCAAATATTTGACACATAATAGGTTTCTGACACAGAATAACTGAAATCAAAGAACTTAAAATTGGTCAGATGATTTGAATTTATATTCAATTTTTTGCTTTTGTGTAATACAATATGCTGTGGAGAATTGCCCCCCCCCCCAAAAAAAAAAATAATAATTTACCCCTTTTTTTAGCTTTTGTGCAATACACTATGAAGTTGCACATTGACCCCCCTCCCAAAAAAAAAACAAAAAACAATAAAATTTATTGTAACCCCCCCCCCCTTTTTTTGCTAAAAAAAATTTGAAATTTTCTTTTTAATTTATGAAATATGAAATGAGAAAAAATTACCCCCTCCCCAATTTCTCATTTACCCCCCCTCCCCAAATTTTGTTTTCAAACCCCCCCCCCCCCCCCATTTCTTTATACTTTGCAACCATAACAGCCCATTTAAATACACCATAACATATTAAAATAGAAAATGACATCATAGTCATGGATGGCAAATTTTAAATATACATATTAAAAGCAGTTTAGATAAGATAAACAAAAAAGCTTCATCAGCACATTTTATATTGGCAAATTTCCAATGGAATTTGTTAATAATAAAGTTTTGATAACAGGGCACACATATCAATTTCTTGCTATTGCGCAATACTGTGCAATTGAAAATTTCTTCAAATATTTGACACATAATAGGTTTCTGACACAGAATAACTGAAATAAAGAACTTAGAATTGGTCATATGATTTGAATTTATATTCAATTTTTTGCTTTTGTGTAATACAATATGCTGTGGAGAATTGCCCCCCCCCCCAAAAAAAAAAATAATTTACCCCCTTTTTAGCTTTAATTTTGGACCCCGATTTGGACCAACTTGAAAACTCGGCCCATAATAAAAAAACTAAGTACATGTTTAGATTCAGCATATCAAAGAACCCCAAGAATTCAATTCTTGTTAAAATCAAACTAAGTTTAATTTTGGACCCTTTGGACCTTAATGTAGACCAATTTGAAAACGGGACCAAAAATTAAGAATCTAAATGCACGGTTAGATTCGGCATATCAAAGAACCCCAATAGTTCAATTTTCGATGAAATCAAACAAAGTTTAATTTTGGACCCCGATTTGGACCAACTTGAAAACTGGGCCCATAATAAAAAAACTAAGTACATGTTTAGATTCAGCATATCAAAGAACCCAAAGAATTCAATTTTTGTTAAAATCAAACTAAGTTTAATTTTGGACCCTTTGGACCTTAATGTAGACCAATTTGAAAACGGGACCAAAAATTAAGAATCTAAATGCACGGTTAGATTCGGCATATCAAAGAACCCCAATAGTTAAATTTTCAATGAAATCAAACAAAGTTTAATTTTGGACCCCGATTTGGACCAACTTGAAAACTGGGCCCATAATAAAAAAACTAAGTACATGTTTAGATTCAGCATATCAAAGAACCCAAAGAATTCAATTTTTGTTAAAATCAAACTAAGTTTAATTTTGGACCCTTTGGACCTTAATGTAGACCAATTTGAAAACGGGACCAAAAATTAAGATCCTAAATGCACGGTTAGATTCGGCATATCAAAGAACCCCAATAGTTAAATTTTCAATGAAATCAAACAAAGTTTAATTTTGGACCCTTTTGGCCCCTAATTCCTAAACTGTTGGGACCAAAACTCCAAAAATAAATCCCAACCTTCCTTTTGTGATCATAAACCTTGTGTTAAAATTTCATAGATTTCTATTTACTTATACTAGAGTTATTGCACGAAAACCTAGAAAAATGCTTATTGGGCCCTTTTTTGGCCCCTGATTCTTAAACTGTTGGGACCAAAACTCCCAAAATCAATCCCAACCTTCCTTTTGTGGTCATAAACCTTGTGTTTAAATTTCATAGATTTCTATTAACTTATACTAAAGTTATAGTGCGAAAACCAAATGTCTTCGGACGACGCCGCAGACGACGGACGACGACGCAGACTACGACGACGACGACGCCGCCAACGTCATACCAATATACGACCGCAAAAATTTTGCGGTCGTATAAAAACCAGCAAAAAGCCCTGATGATGATTTGCTTTTAATGGTTTTGTTTTTTTTTTTCATGATGTTTGATGGCAAATTAAATCTAGGTGAGTAAAACATGCTCCTGGGAGGGAGCCTCTAGTTATAAATCTAAAATTTAATGTATTGTATAAACCAGGATTATTAAATAATGTATAAATATTAAACTTTTTCATTACATCTTTTGTGGAATGTCTATTTCCAAGAATAGAAATAGTGTTTGATGGAATTGCTAAACACTATAAAACTGAAAAGGTGACATCCTAATAACCATTTTAACCGGGTCTAGATTGGCCAAGTTAACTGTACTAACTGCATTAACTGAATAATGACAGTGTGATTTCTATAATTTCTGTTTAATAAATAAATCATAATGGACAAAACCAAACTGTAAAAATCCATTAATTTAAAAAACAAAATAAAATCATCCCTAAAACTTTTTTAATATATGAAATTTTTTCTTAACTTATTAACATACTAAATGTCATGTGAAATTGATTTAAGAAGTTTTCAAATATTTCAGCTGTTTTGATTGCGTCAATGGTAATGGCATCATAAGATTTAAATCAATATCAGGTAATATGTAAGATATTTTCAAACAAACTAAAACAACTTTTGATTTAAGTTCCCTTTTACATCTGCACAAATTTGACAGAATGGTTGGATTATTCCCCTTTGGTTGAAATTTGACTTACCAGTACTTTTTCTTTTTTCTTCATTCTTTTACTTTAATTTCTGTGATCTGCAAAATACAAAACAAGTTAGTAACAAACATTTATTTTTATTATTGATATATATGTGTACTTATGAAGACTGAATACAATGTATTGTAATACAAATAATATTTTACAGTCAAAGAAAGAAAGATACCGGTAATTAATCCATATCAGTAGTTTAAAAAGAAAATCATCTGATCATACTTATTAGTTATTACTTATAAAAGAAAACCTCAAAGCAGGATTTTTTCCATTAACTAGAAGAATACAATGTTATAAATGTTTTTCAACCCTATTTTCTGTACACTGTAAATGAGTAAAAGAATTATGATAAAATACAAACCTGACATATCCCTTCTTATTTATTAAAGTTTCAATCAACACAAAAACTTAATTTTAGTCTCTGGACTATGAAACTGAAGTCAGGACTGTGTAATGTAGGGATCATTGATATAAACAGCTAATAGATATATACATGTGCCAACCATCAATTGATGCATTCTGTGAGTCTCGATGGACATTTCAGAAAATATGCATTGTTTTGAAAATTTGACATTCAATGATTCTACATTAATTTATTGAAACACAGAGACCAAACACTCAAATCAGTTCCCATCTTAGCACATCCCTTTTGCTTATCCTTGACTTTTCATAGGAGATATTTTAGCAGGACAGGGGGTAAATCCAATAAAATAAAAATCTACATTATCTTTAGAAAGAAAACTTATATTTACTTCCTTGCATATCTAAATGATTTTATATTTGCCAGGATGAAGTTTTATCACTGGGTTGGATAATAACTTTAAATTAAAATTCAAGTAGTTCCTAGGAAAGAAACCCTGAAGATATTATTTAATTACACCACAGATATGAGTGATTGAACATTACACCACTGTACATTGTAGCTTCTGACTGGATACTTTCATAGATTATGTGTGCAGCTGGTGAGTGATGATGCTTCCAAAGTACCCCCTATTGATGTGAACCAAAACACCAGTCCCAAAAGTCAAATAACTTTGCTGAAATACTTTTTCAAAACCAGAATAAGGTTTACAATCAAATGGTCTCACTTTGGCACATACTTCTGAAATAATGATTTACAATAGAGATAATTGGAAAGCTATAGGAGCATCTATATTTTCATTTAATGACTTTTTAACACTGTTTAAGTGATTAAATCCATATAAATTTTCAAATCATTTGTTGGGTTGCAATAATTAGCCCTGTTGTAATTAAAATCATAATTCTTAATTTTTTAATCCATCATATTTCTCAAATAAAAATATTTTGCCTAAGTATTTTCAATGGAAAAGGTGAATGGACCCTCCTTCCCTGGTTTCTGAATAAAGGTCAAGTGCTTAAATATTTTTCTATTCCATGTTTAGAATTATACTTTCATTCTAAAATTATAACCTTGGCAAACCATAGTAAAATTTAGATATTAATATAAATAAAATAGTTTAAAAAATGACCAAAGAATTGTCTTATTTTTTTTAGACTGATTTACTCACGTAAATTATAATTTAAAAAATTGTGAACTGCGCTTCGTTTCGTTTATCAGTTTATCTCGGATCAACGCGTATTAGTGGTAGTGGTAATTAATTTACTAAATGATGTGCATCTTGGGCAAGGCTGTTTTCTTGAACGGATATTCCAAAACTAAATACAAAACTTACAGTAAGTACGGAATTGTCTTGCATGCATTTACGGTATTCTTGGAGGGGGTCTCAACGGGAGTACTCGTCGTTACATTGTGGTACTTTAAACTATATAAAAATTTCAGTATATTCTTTATTATCCTTTAAAAATTGATATGAGTAATTTACCATAAACATAATACATGTTAAAAGTTCGCATAGGGTGAATAACGGGGAGGGGGCAATCATTTTGGTAGGACGAACTGTCCACGTGTGTCGTTTTTCAAAGGCAAACGGCAAAAAATATAATGGTCAAGTAGCCCACATCTCTGGTTGCATTTTATGCAGAATCTAAGTTTTGTGTATTTTTTGGTTTATCAGAAGTTTCTAATTATTTACCCGCTTTATATTTTTTGCCGCTTATTTCCAAATATATATGTATATAGTTTGGCAACTTATTGTACTATATCGAAAATGATGTACCTACCTGCAGACAATGCCGTATAATAATATCCACTTTCTGCGCATATACTTATTATTTAAAAAACACATTTGTAATTAAATTTCTTCAAAACTAAACCCAGAGTTTTGAGCGTTGTTATAAATTGCCTTTCATAAATCTGATAAGTTTTTTTTAATATTGGCACAAATGTTTGTACCGTCATATGTTATGCAATAATAATGCCAAAACCTTTGTATAAAGAATTACAACATCAGTCATACAGCTTGTACTGTGTGTTTACCGCCTACATTACATGTACTAATGATGCAAAAATGTTCTGTTCCGACAGGAAGAATATACAAGTTTTGTTTTGCTTCACTGAATTGTTTTTTCTACTAAAGAGTTTTACAAGAGCAGAATAAACGGGTTTAAAATTTGCTATTCCATCAAGAAATTTGACCAAAATAAAGAAAACTGTCCTAACTATTTCCTGTCACACGGTTACACCGGGTATATCTTTTCCGTATTAATAATATCATGGGACATAGAAACACGTTTTTAAAACCATGGACGTTATCTAACCAAAAAATGTCGCTGTAGGGTTGAAAGACTTCAAAAACAAAATCACGCCTAACATAAACATCTCGAATCTGCGGAACAACTAAAGGAACCTTCAGGAATTATTAAGTCAGTGAATTCGTTTCAGAGGTAAAGGTTATCGACAGATTGAAAGAACACCTGTTGGTACCAACTGTGCTCCTCTCGAGTTTTTGATAACGAAGACTTATATTCGATATTGTCCTCGTCCGTCCGCCACACTTTGTTGTGACATCAACTCCTTCACTTTTGGGTTAAGGAATTTAATTTCTATATAAGATGGTTACATGCTTACTGTAGATGCGCAATAATGTTTTAGACTTTTAATTTTCTAAACGAGGGGCCCACAGGATTCGAACTTCGAAATCTTTTAATTCAAGCTTGTGACCTAAACACGTCTTTCATTTTTCAATCTATGCATAATAGTTCTATATAGTATTGTCATGCACAATATGTAGATGGGCAATATTGGCGTTTTTTTTTTTATTTTCTAAATAAGGGGTCTTTCATTTTTCAATGTATGCATTTTATTTTTATACAGTAGTGTCATGCGCTATATATAGATGCCCAATATTACGGGTTTCAGAATTTCAATTTTCTAAAATTGGGGCCCACAGGGGTCGAATTTCAAAAATTTTCCATTCAAGATTATGACGTAAACTCTTTATTTTTTCAACGTATGCATTTTATTTCTATACAATTGTGAGCACAGTATTTATAAGTTCATTAAGGTTTTAGAATTTTCTAAAATTGGAGCCCAGAGTGGTAAAAAATTGTAAAATTTAAGTTTGTGACATAAACTCGTCTTTCATTTACCAATATATGCATTTTTTCTATACAGTATTGTCATGCACATTAAGTAGATGCACAATAAAGTTGTATAATTTTAATTTTCTAAAATTTGGGCCCACGGGGGTCTAATTTCAAACTATTGTCAATTTAAGGTGGTGACGTAAACTCCTCTTTTATTTTTTAAATTTATGTATTTCATTTCTGTACAGTAGTGTCATGCACAAAATGTAGAGGCGCAATAAGGTTTTAAAATTTTAATTTTCTAAAATTCGGGCCTACAGGGGTAAAATTTCTAAAATTGTAACTTTAAGTTTGTGACATAAATTTGTCCTTCTGTTTCCAATGTATGCATATAAACAGTATTGTCATGCACAATATGTAGATTTGCAAAAATTATATTTAAAATTTCGATTTTCGAAACATGGTGCCAATAGGGTTAAAACAATTTAAATGATGAATTTAAGCTTGTGACCTAAACTTTTTTTATTTGTAATTGGAGCTATTGATTTAATCTCTTCATCGGATGATTGCACAACATCTATAAATTGGCATAAGGTTTCAGATTTTTGCATTTGGGTAAGTGTCCCAACTAAATCGTTGAAGCTTAAACATTGATTCTATTTTTTTTTTTTTTTTTTTTTTTGGAAACATGGCCCCGTGACGTCATGGTATAAAATCAACTTCGAAGAACCATAGCTGATGCTGTTGTTAAGATTTTTTTCTAACTCACTTTGATTTAGTTATGAATTAAGAATAGACATTCATTTAAAGTACAACATTTTTTCATCCTGTGGTCTTATTCTTTTTTACTCGAATTTATTGAAACACGTACAGATGTTTTGTGTGTTTTTGTTTTTTTGCTCAGGTTTAACCACTTCCTCATGATTTAAGGAGGCGGGTGAGTACTCATAGATATGCTCCACTCATCGTTTCCAATGAGTATCTCTTGTATATGTTTATTCGTTATTAATGGAGAATGTACTGTGATTATTTGGGACTCGCGGTTACATATATTGGCTGATTTTTTGGTACAGCGTACGGTTATTTCCTGGTCTGTTTATAGTTCTTGTTTCGTGGGGTGGATTTTGTTCCTCTCCGAGAACAGAACAACTGTCAACCTTTTTGTTAAAGATAAGGTTTCAACTCTCTACGCCAAAGTTGGCAACAAATAAGTGCTTGGATGTTTGGCTACTCCGTTATGACCGCTTGATGCTATTGCGCACAACATGTGGTCTTTTTTTTTCTTTTGGCTTTTCAAAACTTTGCACACCATACACAAGTATTTGGGTATCACTTTCAGTTTGACATTTGACTACTTTGTTTGGGCCCATTTGATTCTTGCTCACAATAGTTTTTTTTTTTTTTTGCTTTTAAAAATTTTGCTCATGTGTGTATACATAATAGAGAGATTTAAAGTGTACATTGTACTTAAAGAAGTAAGTATCATTTTATATATCTCTTAATATCTTAATTTATTCTCTATGTTGAACCCAAGGGTATGTTGTCTCATTGTCACACACATATACATATCCTATTCTTACATTTTCAAGTGTATGATTTTTGTTACATACATTTGGTAAGAGTTTTTACCAGTCTAAAAAACCAGGCAATTGTTGTAATCATTTTGACTGATCAAACTTAACATGACTCATTAATTTAATATATTTATTGTTTACATTGTAAATATCTCTCAATATTTTGGAACACAATTTTTTTTTACTATTTTTTCGGAGATTTAGACGATGATTTTCTGTCCGATTTCTTATTTGTTTGCTTCTGGTTTTTGTTATTTTTCAAATTTTTGTGATCATCGGAAACATTCATTCCTGATCTAGCGGAAATTGGTCGCAGATGCCCCTCTACCTTTGGATTTAATGTTTCTGAAATAGAAAAAAAATACTACATTTTGATATCCGAAAGCCGGTAAACATGTAACTAGAGGTCTGCCTTTCACGCACTATAAAAAATATGAATTCTTAATGTTGCTCCATGTAAGTATAGATATATTAGGAAGGTTCAGATACTGAACTTTGAGGTTCAATCTTGTCAGATCGACATATAGACAATTCATGATGAATTAAATGTAAAAACGAGACTTACTTCTTACAACAATTCGTAACTTACATTGTACATATCTCTCAATATATAAGTTAAGATAAAGTGTACCTACCAACAAATTCAGCATTATTTTCCATTCCAACCAACAAGGGTCTGAAAATTGTTCTTGAAATATCATAGTCATTTTCGTGATAATGTCCTACAAAAAAACATTTGTACTCTGATTTATCTACTTAAATTAACTTGCAATTTTATATCTAGCATACATAATTATCAATTTTATCCTCCATTAAAAAAAAAATGAAAGTTAAATGATAGAGCAAATTAGGATTAACAAACTAGAGTTATCAGGGGTTTCTGTGCTCTTCAGTGTCTTTATTCTGGATATTTGTCAAATGGTGACAACATTCAAATAGACGAGGCGTCAGCCTTCGATGTGGCAATTACCTTTTTATAACTCCGATGACAAATTTCTGACAATGACGATTATTTTAACCATCCATTCATAAGAAGATAAGTCGCTGTAAATGAGATACCTTTCCTGTCCAATACTAGCCTATTTGCGTGTGCGTGTGTTTCAATGGGAAGAGGTAAAATTGCTCTCATATACCAAGAAAATTACTGTTTTTTTTTCTAGTAAAAAAGCATTAATTGCACCGTGTACTTCATAAGTAACCAATACTAACGTTCTACTTTTAGCAGTATAAGAGTCTCCCGTTCTTTTAAGTAATTTACACCATATTCATAGGGATGTCGCCGCAAGTCTTTTACAATACCCCTCTCATCTGACAGGTCTACTGTATCTGTAGAAAAAGTAAATAAACACAATTAACAATAACTGGACTAAAACAGTTTATAATTTCAATATTACAACATTATAAATCAGTAAATTTGTTTAAAATACTGTGTTTGCCAATGTTATATGGATTGAAAGTATTTGCACAGAACTTCAAGCCTGACATGATAGAGGATCTGCAGTTTACTTACCAGCCAAATTACATTCACATTTTTCTTTAATAGAGTGCAACAAAACATCGTTTCTGCAGTTTGCGTTAAATATCTTACTTTGATCATCTAAATAAAAAAAAAAAAAAAAATTATTTGTAAGATAGGAATAATATCATTATATAAACATTTAGTTATACCAGTTTTACTTCACCATATGTGTTTGTTTTGACAATTTATGTCTGAACTCTGAACGACAGTGCTCAAGGCCAAAATACAGTGGACAGCCAAAGCAATAGCCCAGTATTTAAACGCACATTCAAACTTAAAAATGGCCAAAACGGTAAAGATGACACAGCTACACTTGAGTAAGATTGTTTTGCCGCGGGTTACTCTAACGAAATATAAGACGTGTAACATTATAACATCATTAACCTGTTGCCAATCCACAATTCGAATGGAATTTGTAGTAGAATAGAAAATTAAAAAAATTCTGATAATAAAATTGACTTCTTTTGTTTTCCGAATTCTACTACCACTAATGTAATGCCAACGATCAATACATTTTAACAGTAGTACACAAAGTACACAAAGCTGACCCTTACTGTGAGGTGCGCGTTTTTGCTTCTTTGGTGTGGACCTTACAGAGATGAGTAAACCAGAGGCTCACAGGTGCCTATATCGCTCACCTGGATTTTATTTGTCAAAAAATGCTCAAAATCATAAAAAAGAAACTTATATATTAAATATGTTGTATATGGATTCCCCATCGGCACCAAATTAAAAACATTTGGGTAAATCCTTGTAAGACAGTTTCCAAGTTCATGCATAGGTCAAATAGTTTCAGAGAAGATCTTGGAAAGTTAATTGCGATCAATAGGAAAATCACATTTTAGGGCCTGATGGAAATGTTCGTTGGTAGAAAGGTACCAAGGTGAGGTCCTTTATAGAAACATATTTGTAAAGTTTTGGTCCAATCGGATAAGTTGTTCTTGAGAAGTTTTTCAGAGTTCAGACAATCAGAAATTAGGATTTCGCGGCAATGTTTCTTGACCAATTGGCATCAAAGCAACAACACTCTGGAAGGATCTTATAAGAACATCTCTGCCAAGTTTGGTAAATTTGGTTCAGCGGATCTCAGGAAGAATATCAAAATGTCAGTTTACGGAGAACGGACGAAGGAAGTCAAGTGATGACAATAGCTCATACCGAAGAGCTAAAAGGTGTCACTTACTTGCGTTCCATATTACACTCTTGTATTGCATGGACTAGCTTCTTCTGTGCATGAAATCTTACCGACCTCTTTAAAAATTAATATTCTACGGTTCTTATTTTGTGAACATTTCGTCGATTTACGACTCCTCAATTGAGCCTAAAATGTAACCCGGGCGTTGAAGAGCAGATTCAAAGGTCAAAATAACCAACAATCTTAAATTGAACGACCTCGGAAAAGGATTTTCAGCTATATTGTCAGTGTGAAGAGGTTTGCCCTTTAATCTGAATTAAATACAAAACCTTATTTACTTAGTTTTCATGCCAATTAAAGTCTCTTATGATATCATATAAGTAAAATAAAGTTTTAAGGTAAATAAAACTGATTACGACTAACCTGATATGATTGTCTGATTTTATCATTTATTTATTGAGTTTCTCAAGTCTAAATCTACTAAAGTATTTGTCTTATCACAGTGTTGAAATCAACGGTAAATTTCGTGATTTTTAAAAGGGAATAAATGGTATTCTCCGAAACAAAACGACCCAATATGGCAATTTTAAGGACTAATACTGTATGCACAGAATTTCACACCTCAGTTAATAAAAATAGACAAATCTATACCAGTGATTTTTTTTTCAGAGTATATTATGGTTTATTGTGTTTTGGGGTCATTTCTTTATATTCCTAAAAGCAAATGTATGAAAAATAAAATTGAGGAAAAAAATAAGTGAAGTAAATCGGAGAATTCTGACTGAATTCAAACTAGTCAAAGATATTCATAAGCTTGTTTGTAACAAGTAAAATGTATATTCTCTCTTAGATTTCTTGAATTTACGTTAAATCTTGAATGAGGAAAACAAGTTCTTATGTAAAACCATCGTCGGAAACCCACGGCTGGTCGCGCTTACGCGTTACTTCCACTTCCAACGATGATATAAAACTGTTTCGAAACAAAACTTTACGTTTTTCTTTACTACATACAAAGTAATTGTTGTATATATCTAGATGTGGTATTAAAGAAATATATTTGTAATATATATAATGAAAAAATGAGAATTAATTAACCCTGCTAATTTGTACATACCTCCATACTTGACTGTCACAAACATCTCATTGAAAGTTTTATATATATAATAGTTTTTGGTCCAGTAAGTGTCCAAAGCCGAAATTATAACCATAGAAATTAAAATGCAATTGTAAAAATAAACAGTATATATTTTACTGGCGGATCATAAAAAACACATGATGATCAGATGGTGATCAACCGAGTATTGCTTAATTTAAATTGAGATAAGTATCAGTATATATTATCCTTTAATATTAACAATCATTAAATTTTAATCTAACATGGGCCTAGGTAGAACTTAAACGTAATTAAACATCCCCGTAATTTTTTGTAATTTTATACGTTAAAACGAGTGCTTTTGTCCGAACAATATACACCGTGTATAGAATTGTTAAAGTGTTTTTGAAAACTAATACGGAACACGCCGTTCTCTATTCATTTTCACTTAAATCGATTAAATCCGATATTGAGTGCGAAGTTTTACAATGGGAAAAAATCAAGAGTATTTACATATTCAACTGAAAGCAAAGTAGGAAAATAAAATATACTAAATTATAGTGATGTCTAGATTGTATCAGTCAATGTAACCAAACTGTAAGACACAAGATTTTCAATAAGTGATACGAACAAAACTGAATACACTATTCTGTATATTAAATATATATATGAATGTTTTTCCCCAAAAAAATGAAATGAGGACCGCCTCACCAAAGAGTAAATCTGTGAAACCAATAACACATAATCATGTAATTTTCAAATCTGATCACTGAAAAAAATATACAGACAAGAGAAGATTAAGTAGCAGCTGCAGCTTGTTGGTAATCATACTTTAATAGTATGTTTTACACACTAAACAGATTTAATCCCAACACTGTTCAATATCTGTACCAAGTCAGACTATCCTGACTCTTTGATGTTTTGTGCTCATTTATGTTAGTTTTTGACCCTGACTGTCTGTTGGGTGGCGTTGATTGATTGGTATGTCATTGTTGACCTTTTCTATTACCATATTAAGATTGGAGATTGGGTTTTTTTTAAATAAATGCCACGTGATGTGGCCGTTAAAACGCAACACAGAACGGCGTATAAATCAAGAGTATCTTATGTAGCATGTACTTGAAATAACCTCAGAGGTGTAGATTAAGTTACTTGCCTAATATAGTAAAGTCAAGAAATACCAAAGGGATATCCGAAGGAGGGGAAAATCGAAAAAACTACGGAGAACAACGAAGACAAGACCAACACAATGCAAGCACAACAATTAACTAAAAAACTATGAACAACATGGACCTCACCAAAAAACCGGGGTTGGACTCAGGTGCTCCGGAAGAGTAAGCAGTCTCTGCTTCCTGCAGGACACCCGCCATGCTGCCCATGTCAAATCCGATATGAGGAAGGGACAACATCAATAGAACAGGTCCATTTTCATGTGGGAAACGTTTTTTTTTTTATACATGTCAACCAAGAATGCTAAATAGTTGGCTAATTAAGATATAAAAAGTGAACAGAATATACATTTCCCACTTTCATACCTCAATAGTGTAGAACTAAGTTAAAATGAAACTACTTGACATAACCTTCATATTGCTACAGAATATTAAGTATACTTAATTATGCCCACTTGACATAGTCTTCACGATGCAACATAACATGCAGTTCAAAGTAGTATGGTAAATTAAAACCACTTGACACAGCAACAGATTAAACAATACAAGATAGGGTTATAATCAGACTTCACACTTCAACAGAATATAGAATACAAAGTAGGAGTATATTTAGTTTTGCCACTTTGACAAGCGTTCAAACTACCACTGGACATTGCCTCTATAAGGCAAGATAATAAATAATACAAGGTAATAAGCTAAAATAATTTGAAAAATTTTCAATCTTCATCAAATTCAACACTATGAAATTTGGGACAGTATTGTAACATTGACAGACTATTGTACTTCAGATAGAAATCTCTAGATTTTGTAGTTAAGTTTCACCTCATGTACATGGCTGTTACTATTATTTCAAAGTAAATTTACCTTTGCAGTAGATTACCTACTCAAACTGTGTACAAATGAGAAAAATATATCTATACAAGGTCATATAGTTTGTTTCTGTGATGTTATTGTGTTTTATCAGATTAATCAAATGAATTTCCATGATGTTTATACAGATATTTTAGATCTCTGTGGTATCACCACATAGAGTAAATAATATTTTATTAAGAGTAACTCTGATATGTTAATGGACAAATGGTTGATTAAACTTATGATAAAAAAGTCAAAGCCAGAAAATTTAATTTCACACATCTTAAACTAAACATTTAATTTACAGATATATCAATAGAATTCATTCAGCTGTGTAAATCTATGTACTCAACCACATCATTAAATACTTAAGTGTTTATTTTAAGGCTTATTTAACTGTAGAAATAAAAGTAGGTTACTCCATAGTGAAATGTTTTTTAACAAAATTTATACATTATCCAATAAAAGAATTCACTAATCCAATTTGAAAGGTTTATAAAAGAAATCAAACAATCTTGTATTAGAAAGAGACTATGAAATCTGACAGAAATCTGAAAAAATGAATGTAATAATAATCATACAGTATCTGTCTATTGATTATGAATCTCACTGCATTTCTTCCAAATTGTCTTTATAAGCTTTAGTTAAATACTACAATAAAAGCTTCAGAAACAAATATAAATTGTAATGATAAAAAACCCTGAATACTCTAGCTACATGTATGTAGTATCTCACAAAAAAACTGAATACTGTAGCTACATGTATGTATTATCTCACAAAAAAACTGTTTGTTTAGTTGGGGTTTTACGCTGTTTTCAGCACATCTGGCTATTTCGCTGCGGCCAATTTTTATTGGTGGAAGAAGCCGGAGTACCCAGAGAGAACAACGACCTTCGGTAGGAAAATTGGCAATCCTTGTCAATTTTAGATTGGAGTCGAACACAATGAATACTGTAGCTACATGTGTGTAGTATCTCACAAAAAACTGTATACTGTAGCTTCATGTGTGTAGTATCTCACAAAAAAACTGAATACTGTAGCCTCATGTGTGTAATATCGCACACACAAAAAACTGAATACTGTAGCTACATGTGTGTAGTATCTCACACACAAAAACTGAATACTGTAGCTACCTGTATGTAGTATCTCACAAAAAACTGAATACTGTAGCTTCATGTGTGTAATATCTCACACACAAAAAACTGAATACTGTAGCTACATGTGTGTAGTATCTCACACACAAAAACTGAATACTGTAGCTACCTGTATGTAGTATCTCACAAAAAAACTGAATACTGTAGCCTCATGTGTGTAATATCTCACACACAAAAAACTGAATACTGTAGCTACATGTGTGTAATATCTCACACACAAAAAACTGAATACTGTAGCTACCTGTATGTAGTATCTCACAAAAAAACTGAATACTGTAGCCTCATGTGTGTAATATCTCACACACAAAAAACTGAATACTGTAGCCTCATGTGTGTAGTATCTCAAACAAAAAAACTGAATGCTCTAGCTACATGTATATCTACTGAATACTGTAGTTATGTAAAAAAACTGTAGCTACTCTAAGGCCAATATTAGTTTGCAGAGTAAATTATTCATAGTTTTAAAAATTGTTTTTATCATATTTCTATGTTCAGTGAACCATGAAAATGGTGTCAAAACCATAACTTGGCATGCAAATTAGAAAGACCACATTATTAGGAGTATGTGTACTAAGTTCCAAGTCGCCAAAAAAATTGAACCGGGACTGGTGGGTGGACGGACGCATGCACTGCCCGAAATACATGATGCCCCTCTGCTATCATAGGTGGGGCATATCAAAATTCTACTATAATAATGGATAGTCTAATATGATAGTATAGTTGTTAGAATGATCTAAAATTCTAGGTTTGAGTACTAATAAATATATCTAATTAAATCATCACATTCCATGTGCACCTGTACCTGTATTTTCAGTGGCTGTCTCATGCCTGCTGATTGTTGTGTGTTATTACATGGAATACAGTGTTTATTTGGCATTTTGTCTCTACTTCACTATGGTCGCCATCTCGGAAGAGACACATGGTAAATGGATAAATACCAGAAACTAGAGGCTCCCAGCAGCCTGTATCGCTCACCTGGACTATGTCCATCTTGACTGGCAGCCTAGAACATTGCTGTCAAGCCAACTGGCTCATTGGTTTCAAACAAGATCTTTCAGTGATTTTTCCAATAAGGTCCTATGTTAAACTATGTTCGGCTCTGGTGGCCATCTTGGATGAGGGCCGGGTCATCAGATACAATTCTGAAAGAGGACCACCAAAGGACAATAGCTGCCAAGTTTTGTTCCAATTGGCAAAGCGGTTTCAGACAAGAAAATCTCTCAGTAAATTCTCCATAGAGCCCTATGTTAAACAATGTTCGGCTTTTGGCGGCCATCTCGGATGGTGGACCGGGTCATCAAATATAATTCTGAAAGAGGACCACCTAAGGACCATTGCTGCCAAGTTTTGTTAAATTTGGCCGAGATGTTTCAGACAAAAAGATCTTTAATCAAATTCCCCATAAGGTCCTATGTTAAACAATGTTCGGGTCTGGTGGCCATCTTGGATGTCCAGTGGGGTCATCGGATACAGTTCTGAAAAACGACCACCTAAGGACCATTGCTGCCAAGTTTTGTTCTGATTGGCCCAGTGGTTTCAGACAAGAAGTTCTTTAGGTAAATTTCCCATAGGGTCCTATGTTAAACTGTGTTTGGCTCTGACAGCCATCTTGGATGACCAGTGGGGTCATCAGATACAATTCTGAAAGAGGACCATTTAAGGACAATTGCTGCCAAGTTTTGTTCCAATTGGCCTAATGGTTTCAGACAAGAAGATCTTTAGGTAAATTTCCCATAGGGTCCTATGTTAAACTATGTTTGGCACTGGCGGCCATCTAGGATGACGGGCCAGGTCATCGGATATAATTCTTAAAGGGACCACCTAAGGACCATTGCTGCCAATTTTTGTTCCGATTGGCCCAGTGGTTTCAGAGGAGAATATCTTTAAACAAAAGTTCACGATGACGGACAACTGACAACGCCAGATGCCAAGTGATGGCAATAGCTCAAATGGCCTTTTAGGCCAGGTGAGCTAAAAAGGACCAAGTTAAGACCATTGCTGCCAAGTCAGTGATTTCAAACAAAATCTTTATTTTAACAATTTTCTCGTACAGCCTTGTGTTGGTTGTGATAGCAATATTGGTTGATGAGAGGGTCAACAGATAAAATTCTCAAGACAAACCACCTATGCTGACAACTTTGGTTTCCAATGGGTGAGTGGTTTAAATCAAGAACAGTTTTAAGTAAATTTCTATTGAAAGCTATGATACAATAAGGTCTTATTGACTGTTGGATGAGGTCAATGGATAGAATTCTGAAAAGGTCTATTGGCACCAATCTTAGTTCCAACAAATCTTGTGGTTTTAGAAAATGTGAATAGTTTTGAAAACGGATGCCAAGTGATGGTAATAACTCACCTGGAAATGAGATCTTTCTGGAAATGGTTACACTCCACAAATTAATAGTACAATTTCCTATGTGAAGTGAGCTTACAAATGTCATGGTCTTGTGCCATCTTCAGAGGAAATAATACCCATATACATGTATATATATTCTGAAAGGCCATTATGTTAGGAATGTCTCAATCATGATAAAATAAACAAAAAATATCCATGGAAACCTAGTTGGCATAGCAACATTTCAAAATTTTTCATAAAAACAAGAGGCTCACCAGAGCCTGAATCGCTCACCTGGAGTCTGGTTTTCATTGGACAATTAATCAACTATTTGACCAAGTTTGTTGCAATTGGTTCAATTGTTCAGGGAAAATTTGTTGAAGATTTATTTTTCATAAGGTTTAATGTTAAAATATGTTCCCTGATGGTGGTAGTCCTGGCAGGAAGTTGACAAAATTGACCAGGAATAAGGGTGAACCTTAAATAAATGTAACAGAACCCGACCTCAAATTACACAAACCAATAACTCCTAAATAGAATTTGGGATTCCCTTCAAAATTTCAGGGTAGGTAGATCTCAACATGGCAAACATTTTTCAATTTACATTTCACTTCTATCTCAAATAGTTTTGGAGATAAATGCAAAAATGTTAAAATTTTAAAAATTTGACAAAAAAGGGCAATAACTCCTAAATGGGTTTTGGGATTTCCTTTAAAATTTCAGGGTATGTAGATCTCAACATGGCAAACATTTTTCAAATTTACATTTCACTTCTATCTCAAATAGTTTTGGAGATAAATGACGAAAAATGTTAAATTATGAAAATTTGACGAAAAAAGGACAATAACTCCTAAATGGGTTTTGGAATTTCCTTCAAAATTTCAGGGTAGGTAGATCTTGTCATGCTGATCAATTTTACCCCATGTCAGATTTTCGATATCTGTAACGATTTTTGAGTTATTAGCAAAAAACAGCAATTTACCCCTATGTTCTATTTATAGTAACGACAGCCATGTTTTTCGACATTTCAAAAATTTTAAACGATAGAAATTTTCCAGATGCCCTAAAGAACAATTCTGCAAAGTTAGGTTGAAGTCGGTCCAGTAGTTAAGGACGAGTTAACGTTTGAAAAAGTTTACAGACGACTACGACGGACGCCAAGTGATGGCAATAGCTCACATGGCCTATGGCCAGGTGAGCTAAAAAAGCTTTAAAAATGTTAAATTTCACTCCACTTCGGCTTTAAATTTAGGTCTTATGCAGCGTTATAATCCAAATGAGACTTACTTTTTCAGATTCTACATAAAATTCCATTACATATGTGGGAAAAAAAAGTTTACTTTTCCGGCTCTTTTTTTTGCAATTTAACTTACCAGTGCAGGTGCCGATTATCACTGTCAAAGTTTTACACACCACATGTAAATTCACTAGTCCCAGTTTATGACCTCCCATTACTTTTCAGAAGCAAGATCAGTTAATGTTTTCGAATTTTTTAAAAATAAAATCTATCCTCTTTCAGTTAAAATTACAATTTTGAGGTTAAGACATTTATTATTCATCTATCATGTAGTCAAACTTTACCAGCTCTAATAATTAATAAAATTCTGGGAGTGCATTTCTCTGAAACTAAGATAATTAGTGGAGTCTAACCAAATATTTACTTTGACTAGTTCTCTGCTTATATAAATTGTCTAAGTACTTCAACCACCTCAGTGGTCTTGTAGTAGCGTGCTTGCCTCGAGTGCAATGGTTGCTGGTTCAATCCCCAGCTTGATCAAACCAAAGACATTAAAATTGGTAATTGCTTCTCCGCCAAGCATGCAGCATTTAGGAGTAAGAGCAGACAGGGGTCAGTATGATGTGTCAGGTGGGATGATATGTACATGTCTTCCTGCGGATTGTTACCTTGGAGTAAGCACGTTAAAAATCCGGATCAGAGTGTCAGCCTAGTAAAAAGCAGGGTTCATATTCATTTCATATCAACATGTTCTCGTCCTGATATGCATTAAATGATTACCACTGGAAATTAAACAATACTTAATCCATCCATTGTCATCAAACTATTTCAAGTGTGTACTAATGACATACCTTACAAACAAGAGTGGACACACTACATGTCTCACCTGAGTATGCACATGGACAAAGAATAATGATTATCTGATACCCAACATTTTGCAAGTCGAAGGAAAATGTGTTAAAATAAATTGAGGTCAAGGTCAAAAGGCAGGTGTCATTCCGATATGTATCCAGTAAGAACTATCTATTGACCAAATATGATGGGTCTACATGTAGGTATTAAAGTTGCTGAGAAATGGACCTAATCTCGAAAATGTGATGAAGTCACTCAAGCATGCAATTGACGTCAAAGTCCAGAGACAGGTGTCGGATTTGCATGTACCCACAAAGAACTATCTATAGACCAAACATGGTGGTTCTAGGTATTACAGTTGCAGAAAAATGGACTTAATCAAGAAACTTAGATAAAAGTCACTCAACCATGAAATTGAGGTCAATGTCCAGAGACAAGTTTCAGACTAGCATGTACTCACCAAGAACTATAGACAAAACATGGATGGGACTAGGTATTACAGTTGCTGAAAAAAGGACTTAACCACTAAAAAGTGACAAAGTCACTCAAGCATGAAATTGAGGTCAAGGTCCCAAACTAGGTGTCAGACTGACATGTACCAACCAAAAACTATCTATTGATTACATATGGTGGGTCTAGGTATTTTAGTTGCTGAGAAATGGTTTTAACCACGAAACTTGGACACAGATTTTAAATTCATGTTTATGAAGTCAGTGAAGCATGAAAATGAGGTCAGGGTCACAAGACAAGCATACTGCGGCAAACCTTATACGATAAGCTACCTTGTGGACCATAAATCTTAATTGTATGTATTACATGTGCAAAGTTATTAAAGTTTTAAAAAAGTTTACACCACTGTCGCCGCCCGCGGAAAGTAATACCTATATCTCACTTCCGCGACTATTTGTCACAGGCGAAAAGAAAACTAGAAAATGTGTGTCCAAGTTTCTTTCCAAGGCACATCCACTGATGAAGTTACGTTGATACACTATGCTTAGTTCCAAAGAAATGAACATAAACACCAGAGTCGCTCAAGAATAAAATGTAGGTCATAATGACCCAATTATTGTAAGACTGCTCATTACTACCCAAGGCACATCCAAGTTTCATTGATATCTATGCTTAGTTCCAAAGAAATGAACCTAAATGCAAAACTTAACCAGAGTCGCTCAAACATAAAATGTAGGTCATAATGACCCAATTATTGTATGACTGTTCATTACTACCCGAGGCACATCCACTGATGAAGTTTCATTGATACACTGTGCTTAGTTCCAAAGAAATGAACCTAAATGCAAAACTTAACCACATAGTTCGGACATACGGAGGGACAAGGGTAACTCTATATGCCCCATCCACATTCGTGGGAGGGGCATAAAAATAAAATAATTTCTACAAATCCATTTAGAATTTATAAATTACTAACAAACAAAAATTTCATGATATTTTCTTCCTTTTTTATCAAAACTTGCTAATATCTGGTAATTAGAACTTGCTGAAACTTCCAAACACTTTTTGAGAATATTACTATTATACCATTACTCAACTGTTTAAGACCTAATACACTAAGTTTACTCTGACAAATTTGTATGGCACTATTCCAAGTTAGGAACCAGGATTTCAATGAATCAATGGAATCAATGGAACCTAGAACAATATATCATTAACACTTATTTCTCACGATGAATTAAAGCTTATCTTTTGTCCCAGTAATTGTGGGAGTCCATTACAGTATTACAGAAATTATTTTATAATTTCATTTCTGCACATATAATTTCTGAATTTTTGAATTGAATTTATTATAAGAGTTCACACTACAGCTGATAATCAGACAATCATTAGGCCAACATCAAGACAAATATACATTTTACTAATGTAACTATAAAGTGACAATAACAACTATTTTAAATATTTAATTAAGGTAAATAGTCCATAACAACTAAAGTATTTAAGATATTACTTCAAACATATGTGATTATTAAAAACGTGGAATTTTTCTTTTTAAAGAACTTAAACATACTATTTTAAAGTAAAACAAACTGTCTATAATTCCATATACTGTGAAACACATGTTATTTGTGGTACATCAATTTTTGTGGATTTCGTAGGCAACTGAATCCAAGAATTTAAAAACTCAATGAAATATATAATGTCCATTGCTTTTATTATGTAGAAATATCGAAATTCCAGGTCGTTTCAAAGTATGCCAGAGACTCGTTTGGCATTTAATAACTATGTACATTCAAATGGATGAGGGAGTGTGAATGACCATGCTTTCTGGGAAGAATGATGCTAGTTTTTCTTTGGCTGTTTCTAGCTTGGGTAGCAAACATCATTATTACAATATTATGTCTTGATTAAGCCTCTACTGGTCATTACACAATATTAATCAAATCTTCGACAAATTATAGTGTTGATGATACTGATTACACCTCAAAGTAAATCTGTTGCTTAATAGAAACATGTTTAATTTTCGGTTTTGAAAACTTTTCATCAATAATTACTTTTGTCATTTTTTTTTTTTTATTTTTCGTAAATTTGAAATCCATGAAATTAAGAACCCACAAATATGTCTTTTTTTCCCCAAATCCACAAAAATTGATGTCAACAAAAATAACTGAATTCACAGTATATACATGTACATCTAGTATTTTCTGATGTGTTATCACAACAGGTAGGCATATACCAGTATGGAATTAGCACCAAGTTAAAATAAACTGTATTGTAAAGCATGTCTAATGCCCATCAACAATGTTCCATGTCTAAATGCTGGACAATCATGTATGTCATGTAAAATGCTGACTTGTTAAATTTTAACATATTCTCAGACTTACTTTTTGATACTTTTAATCAATTTTCTTCAGTAATTATCACAGATTTATTATACATAATCCTAATTTTAACTGCTAGCATCTGTTTTAATATTAAGAGATAGTCTTTTGCCCCCCACTGACTGTAAAACTTTCCGAGAAATTCTCACTTGTCCTGTTGATGGGTCACGACCTAAATATTTCACCGATATCTCATCTCCAACTTTTAACCCAAGAACATCTGGATGATGTACCTGTAAGAATCATGTGAAAATATGAAATTAGCTCAGATAAAATATATATATATATATTATCAGAGGTCAATATTTTTTAAAGCATCACCATATTCCCCTCTGTTTACTTCTCTGATTATAACTTAATATTTGACCAAGTTTTTCCTATTGGTTGGTTTTTACAGGTCTGTTGGCCTAGCCTGTTTATAATAATACTGAAAATAATACATTTCAAAGTCTTTTGGACTGAAAACAAAATTTGAGATAGACAAAGTTCAACTGAAAAGGAGCTGACAAATTTTCATAATTAAGAAGGGGAGGTAAATCTAGAATTTCTGTAGGTTGAGGAGGAAATCAATAGTTTACACATACTATCAAGGTATCCAGATTTCAATTTATTTATCCATGTTCAGATACTTATCTAAAGCATGTATGAATGTATCTTGTGGAACAGTTTATTTTGTTTTAGAGTTGAAGGCAAATTGATAACAACAGATAAAAAAGATTCGAAACCAAGTGCAAGAAAAGAAATAAATTAGTAAATTGGGTTGGAGGACTTTATTTTTCAACCTGGAAACAAATTTAATCATCACTGCCAAACGTTCCGAAATTACAACAGAAATTTAATGATGTTATTTTTATGTGGTTTCCTGAAAAAAATTCCAGAAACAGTATTCATTGCAAACAATTTTTTTTTAGACAGCACAATTTTTGAGGTTGGGGGTGAAATAAACATCTATCAATTAATTCTAATTGGCCATAATTATTATTTTCTGTAACCAGGACAACTGGAAATTAATTTTTTTGCATTATTTCTGTATTGTGTTTGATAATTAAAAAAAAAACAAATTTGTCAATGAGATTTTGTCCTAAATATAGATTGGATGATTTGACATAGAAATATAAAGGTTAGTAAAGAAAAAACAAACCTTTCTAGTATCCAACTGTGTATTATGTAATATCATAGGTTCTATCTTTGGATGTATCTGCACCATAACTCCATAACTCCTAAAAAATGTTTTCCTAACTAGTAGTAATATAATACCAGACAAAGAATACTGGATTGTGCACTTCACAATATTCTTAAGCAGAGTTACATGATCTAAAATTTCTGTTTACTAGCTTAAAGAGTCCTATATAAATAAGCAAAATATATATAAGTATTTAAATTGTTCACATCAAGTGTTAATAATTCTGGGGAACATACTAGTCCCATGTCTGTAAAATGTACATTCATGTAGGTCTATTTGCATGGTTCATGTACCTGATAATTCGTACAGGTTTAATGCAGAAAAATACACAGCTTTCCAGACTACTGGTATAAATACAAAGATACATTTCAATAATATATGTGAGATTATAACAATATGTATAAACTAAGATAAATTCAGTCTTGGTTTTACTATAAATACTAATTTTTACTTATTTTTCAACTATTTTGTTTTATATTTTTTCTAACTGTTTCAATAAAAATGAAATATAACAATATAATAGTAATGTTAAAGGGTTCCCTTACCTTATTTCTACAATTTTACAAGTGTATATAGCACCATATTCAAGTTCTGGAGTTTTCTATAATTGAAAGTGTAAACTGACAGTCCATTTCTTTTATATCATAAAATCATCACGGAGGATAATATATGGCCTGTATCACACTACCATTTCCAACAGGTGACTATTTTTCAAACAATAATGACCCCAAGCAAAAGCAAATTCCATTCAAAAACACATCACTAGAAATAAAGTAAACAGATGGCTGTTGGGCTCAATCTGGCTCAACCACCAGTAATTAATACTACTTAAAAGGTGTAGTTTCTTATAAAAAAAGAACTGGTTTTATAGAGTTGAAAGATGACTTGTGTGGATAAAAATCTAAAATTCTGAAGACATTGTGATTGAAATCAATCAGTTGTTGTAATACATGTTTCATATCTACAAGTGACCCCTTAAATGTCAATACTGATTTAAACAGTTAAAGTTAAAAGCTCAATAACTTTACTAAGGCCTTCTTTCCCAAGACTGTATGTCTCAATTTTCCTAAACATCACAATTCAATTATGAAATAAATATAATTTACCTCGTCTTTCAAGAACCGATCAATCATTTCCTTTCCTTCATTCATGGCTTGCTGGTTATGGGCAAATAGTTGAAATGTATTCTCATCAATGCTGGTTACTCTTACACCTTTATAAATTACAACATCAAATTTTAATTTGAATGTTATAAAATTCAAGTCACTTTAGTTTTCTGTTGTATACATCCAAAGATCACATGAATAAATATAAAATAAACCTGCAAGTTCAACAATTTAATTTTTAGCTTTACAAATCAGTGTATTTATAGATTTGTGTCATTAAGTTTAGTGACCAATTGTCAAAAATTTGGAATGGCAGTTCTTTTTTTTATCACAATTTAACAATAATATGCTTAGTTTTCTGCATGATCAGTATATATTTATCATGTCACAACTTTGTCAGTACCAGTGTTGTTTTATTGCATCAAAACTTTGACATCATCAGTGTAGTTTTATTGTATCAAAACTTTGCCATCAGTGTAGTTTTATTGTATGAAAACTTTGACATCATCAGTTTAGTTTTATTGTATGAAAACTTTGCCATCATCAGTGTAGTTTTATTGTATCAGAACTTTGCCATCATCAGTGGTTTTATTGTATCAAAACTTTGCCATCAGTGTAGTTTTATTGTATCAGAACTTTGCCATCATCAGTGGTTTTATTGTATCAAAACTTTGCCATCAGTGTAGTTTTATTGTACCAAAACTTTGACATCATCGGTGTAGTTTTATTGTATCAAAACTTTGCCATCAGTGTAGTTTTACTGTATCAAAACTTTGCCATCAGTGTAGTTTTATTGTATCAAAACTTTGACATCATCAGTGTAGTTTTATTGTATCAAAACTTTGACATCATCAGTGTACATGTAGTTTTATCATAAATGTATAAAAGTTTGCCATTTTAGTTTTTATCATATTAGAACTTTGCTACCATTAATGTAGAGTTACTGTATAAGTGTACCAGTATTTTTTTTTATCATACCAGAAGTTTGCCATCATCAGTGTCATTTTATTGTATCAGAACTTTGCCATCATTAGTGTACTTTTATCATATCAGAACTTTGCCATCATCAGTCTAGTTTTATTGTATCAAAACTTTGCCATTATCAGTGTAGTTTCATCTTACCAGAACTTTGCCACAATTTTTAGGGAATTTTCGTTTACAATAAAACTTTTAAATACATCATAACTTAACCAACATCAGTGTATTTTGTTTAAACTTTTAGGTTATGTTTAGATATATCAGTCTGACTATGTACAAAGAGCAAGATTTATTGAAAGTTACTCTCAAAAGCATATTTTTATGCCCTCAATAGAAGGAATAGTTTTTCATGAACCATTACTAATAATTTAATACAAGGAATACAAGCCTTCTATTTTCCGGATATAACTGGAGAAATTTAATTTATCCGGTCATAAAAGGGGTCATATGGACATAATAAATTTTTTTAAATAAAATTGTGAAATGAAAAGTCATGACGCCAAAATTTCGAAGTTTGGCATAACGGTGACCTCATTCAGGTCATTTCCTCTCGATAGTTAACTGATCTTTTCAAACTTTTTTTACAGCAATTACTATGGTCAATACGGTAATTTACAAAGGTGTCTGTGCTTTTATGACACTTAATTATAATTAATGTACACCTGTCAACAATTTCCAAAAGTTCATTAGAGGTAATTCATCAGTGCACCTTCATCAGTGATGATCAATTAGGTGTTTTTCACCCCTTTCTACTTTGAAATTAAAAAAATCCATTACAAGGTATGTTTCGGACGATCTAACAGTTCACAATCACAAACTTGAGAAGATAAAACGCCTTGGAAGTTTAAACTCAGCAAAACTTAGAGATTTCCAGATTGTTGCCATTTTCTGCATGTGTAGTTTAGCAAATAATCATTGAGCATGCGCGAATCGTAGTTAAATATGAAAAAGTAATAAAAATTTCATCTTTGGGGAAGACTTTCATGTTCTAATTTCAAAGTTTTTTAACTTGAATTTATTTTTTTCATTTATTTAGTTCATTTCTACTCCGTTGTGTAGCCCATTTCCCATATCGATCTATTTATAGGTACAAAATGCGGACCTCGAAGAAGACATATAACATCGAAATTATCAATACACAAACAATGCTACATAGAATGTTACAGAGTTGATACATATGACATTTATTTCAGGTTTTACCAAAAACATTTATAAATCATGAGTAACAACATTTGTATGAAATAAGATCATGTGTGGAGATTGCGAAAGAGTGTAAACTGACAATTGATGTCTATCAAAAAAAATGTCTGGCATAGGCTGATCCCAGGTTTAATAGTTGTATATAACCTTCAATAATGTGCATGAATATTAGCGAATATTTTACTATATATAATATTTTATTACAAGGGCTTGTGAGTTGAATTAATATTTTGATAATATTCACTACTATCTTTGCAATAATCCTATAATTGCATTGGCAAAGTTTGAAAACTTATAAAAATTGCGTTTCAGTCATCTATTAGTAATAGACTATTACATCATTAATTTTAAGAAATATTGCATTAATGCAATAATGTAGAATAATGCACTATAAATTTTAGATACATTCAACCAAATATAATACAATACTATAAATATATTGCAATACCAGTTTCACTAGTTAATTTCTTCAAATTCAGTCCTCCTAAACCAATAAACTTTCCTCTATTACCTGGTGACACTGTAAAGTTTTCTGCAAGACAAAAATAAAAATGTCAATAAAGAGACAGTCACAGAGATAAGATGTGTTATAACCTTCAGAACGGTCTTTACATCAAATCTTTATATTCATCAGTTTTGTTAACCTTTTGTTTACTGGTTTTTTTTTTGCATTTTCAGTGAAATTATCTATATCATGGTGACAAGGTTTTATTAGTGCAGGAAGCTGGAGTACACAGAGAGAACCGTGGGGGGTGGGGGTGCTATTGTGTAGTAGTTAGTGCATTGGATATGAAGGGACGGGTCACCGATTCGATTCCATTTCGGGATGAACATTTTAGGGATCAAATTTGCAACGCCTTATTAACACCATTTGTGAGGATGGTCTCGGTAACAGATGCTAGTCCGTTGTATGGAGAGAAAAATTGGCTGTCCCATGTTAAGGGAGAGGAACACTCTTAGCATGTTAAGGACTCCCCTGTAGATGTTGAAAAAGAGTCCGCTAAAATGCAGCTACAGGGGCTGCTCTTGCAGTCTGCCAAGTGGAGAGAGATTAGTATAAATTGATATAACTTGTTTCCCATCCACTGTAAATAAATAAGTTTAAACTAACCAGTGCCCTTCGGCAGCAAAATTGGCAATCCTGGCAATTAAGGGTGGACTAGCCATCAGTTGGATTTAATCAAACTTTTGACAAGCTTGTCATCATTAGTAGTTACAATTAACTAACTAGACAAACTGGCCATCCAGGCCTCTATAAAACTAATAATAATGGCTGATAAAAAATATTCCAATTATCATAAACTTAATTACCAAGCTAAATATCAAATAAAACAATTTTGTGGGTGAAGCATATGTAAACAATAAGTGATATCCAATGTAAATTCATATATAATGTTTACAGATACATCTAATAGTTGGACATAATATCATGCTGCAAACATAGTCTTATTAAACCCTACATAATCTCTATCAACTTTTCAGATTCCATTTCACAGACGTTGTCTCAATTACCCTATATCACCTTTCATTTTACTAAATGTTGGCATACAAGCTATGCCATTAATAAATCATATACCTGTCACTGGTCCACAATCTTTCAAATTTTTTCTCGGTTCTTTAATTGTTTTACTCATTATTTTCAGTATCTCATTCCTAGTAACTGAAAAAAAAAAAAATTTATTTATAAAACATCAGAACTGGTGGAGGCACATTGGTATTTTGAGTGTTTGTCCTGTTAAATATCTGTATACATGTGTTAGTGATTGTTGTATGCATATTGTACACATTTGAATTTAGAATTTACTTTTGGATTCTTCATCCTACAAGCCATACAACATGGTAAGAGCTTCATCTTCATAGATCTTAAATTCAACTTAAGATTTTCATTTTTTGACATGAGATGCTGTCTCAATGATGCATGTCATCGATCCTAACATTTCAAAATATTCTTCAACAGTGCAAAATGTAATGTCAAAAAAGGACATTTATGTTATTTAATCTCACTCCACAAAAATCTATTATTCTTTAAATGCTCTACATTTTCAGTGATATGTAATGTGAATAAAAATAGTCTTATTACTATTGTTACCTAAATATAAGTTAAAATGACATATCTGTGATGTATGTTATTTACCAGAAGATTGGTCGATAGCCTCCATTACAATATTAAGGGGTAATCCTGGTAATTTTACATCTGCCTGTCAAAATAGAAAATTATGAAATGACTTACAGTAGATCCTCCTTGGTTTAACTTGTTAACTCAAAAAGATATGTAAAAGTTGAAAGGTTTTATCAAAAATTGGATGTGTACAAAAGTGTAAATACATGTATTTTCTTGGTGGTTGCTTATCGTTGTTTCTACCGAAAACAGAAAATAGTAATTTAAAGCATTTCTTTGAAAATAGGTGGAATCTGGACATGTGTACTAGTACTGTAAGTATCTACCCCGGCATAATGACAAAATAATTACTTTGTAGGGTTTATCACACCTTTTCCTATGTTCTGAATGTTGTTATTCTTCAACAGTAATATCTTTGTGCTTCATAGAGCCAACCATCAATAAATTATATCAATTCTAATAGGCAAATATGCATCATATCTTACAAAAGCCATATTAATTAAAAGCTGCCTTAAAACAAAGTATAGAATCCAAAGTAACTGTTTGACATGTTGTACAACAAATTGATTTGTGTACTAACAAGGCTCTATAATATTTTATTATACCATTTGTTAATAATATAGTAACCCAAAGCCATTGAAAATTTTAGATTTCAAATTTCCCTCATTCTGTATTTAAGATCATTGAGAGAAATAAAGAACTACCTGTAGTGCTGTGATACCAGTCTCAGTTCCAGACATTTTGAAGTCCATATCTCCCATATAATCTTCTATTCCCTGTTTAATATATACACAATAAATATTAACTGTTTATGTTTCCATGTATTACATGTATTCAGATAAGGAAAGCATACACACTGCTACATGAAAGAAAACAAGAAATGAGCCATCAAATTTCTTTCAGTCCTGTTTTCTTGTATTAAAATGACATAAGATGTCCAATCTAAAGTGAACAATACTGCAGAACATTTCATTTAGTTATGTTTTGGTATAAGTAAAATAAATTGATCTGTACTTACAATATAGGTATTTGTTTGTTTGTTTAGTTGGGGTTTTACACGGGTTTCAGCACATTTGGCTAATTTGCAGCGGCCAGTTTTTATTGCTGGAGGAAGCCAGAGTACCGGGAGAGAACCACCGACCTTCGGTAGGAAAATTGGCAATCCTTGTCAATTAAGATTGGAGTCGAACACACCCCGCCACAGGTGAGATTCGAACTTGCAACCTCAGCGTTGACAGGCTAGTGATCATTAGTTGTCATGACGAACTACCTAGACCACTCGGCCACCGAGGCCACTTTAGGTATTTGAGATCAATAAATATTAAATTACCAGAATATCAGTTAATATTTTATACTGTAGATTCCCCTCTGTATCAGTATCTGTAACCAAACCCATAGCAACACCTGCTGCTGCGTGGGATACAGGTACTCCAGCATCCATCAAGGCTAAACTACCTCCACATATAGAGGCCATTGAGGAAGAACCTAAAAAGAGATTGATATTAAATTTTAGAAACATTTCTGACTTTCTGAAGTAGAATTGTTTCTTAAATTGTTAACATTAAACCCTATTTGTTTCTATAAAGAAGCTAAATTGTTAGAATTGTTACCAACTGCTAAGAGTGGCAATTAACATTTTACAATTGTCTGTTGGTTCTTCAGTAAATATGGCTATATTGGTAAGAGGTCTGGAACCCCAGACATAATCCAAGGATCATTCTAAGTTTGATCCATATTGGCCCAACAGTTTCAGAGATTTTAAAAGAAAGTTTTAGATGACATATGATGGTAATTGATTTAAAATGCTTGTATTTGAATTCATTTCTCACAAGAATGTAAGTTTTATTTTGAATTGATTGTTTTAAGATAGCTTTTAATTAATATGGCTTTTGTAAGATATGATGCATATTTACCTATTATAATTGATATAATTTATTGATGTACGCTCTATGAAGCTAATGCCCACAAAGATATTACTGTTGAAGAATAACAACATTCAGAACATAGAAGAAGGTTCCTTCCATGATCTCATCAATCTCACAAAATTAGAAGTGAGTAACAATGAACTCTCTTGGACAATAGAGAACATGAATGGAACTTTTAAATGAACTCAATAAAAAAAAAAAAACAAATTAATATCCCTAGTAAAATGAGCACAAAGCATGGCATACAATTAATATTTCTTAATTTTCTATCTTGTAAACCAGTACATGTTCTTACCATTTGATTCTAATACTTCAGATGTCAATCTTATTGTAAAGGGGTAGTTATCTGGAATTATTGCCTGTAAACCTTTCTCTGCTAATGCACCTTGACAAAGATAAATATCCACTTAGTACAATAATAAACAAGAGGCTCCCAAGAGCCTGAATCGCTCACCTGTTATTTTTTGTGTACCAGTAGATCTTGCATCAATGATTGTTTTTGGTATTTAATGTATCCTGTTACAATTTTCTCCTTAATATTGACCTGTACAGCTAAAATATAGAATCGTCAGAGTCAACACCTTTTTATATTTATTTTTATTTTTTACATGCTCGTGATCAAGACCATATTGGTCGAAACGTTGGGTATTTTTAACTTTTTAGTTTGTTGTTGTTTTTTTACGATTTTATATTTGGTTTTGTTCGACTTGTGTATTTCATACATTTTAGTCGTTTTACGCCTCTTTTGACAGCTCACCATATCCATTTATTTTTCTTGCTATCTATTGTCGCATGAGCTGTTTCGCAACATACTTATTTTTTTTTTTAAATATAGAATCCTGAACCAAAATAAATATGGTTGCTAGGGACTTTTTCATTGGTTGCTATGGATTTTTTCAATAGCATTGACTCTTGACCTTCAATTTTGACTTGAACAGGTAAATTGTAGGGTCCTTAACCGAAATATATATGGTTGCTAGGGAATTTTTCATTGGTTGCTATGGACTTTTTCAATGGCATTGACTCAACCTTTCTTTTTGACTTGTGCAGGTAAATTATAAAATATTTAACCTAAATATATATGGTTGCTAGGGACTTTTTCATCGGTTGCTATGGACTTTTTCAATGGCATTGACTCCTGACCTTCCATTTTGACTTGAACAGGTAAATTGTAGGGTCCTGAACCCAAATATATATGGTTGCTAGGGACTTTTTCATTGGTTGCTATGAACTTTTTCAATGACCTTGACCATTGACCTTTCTTTTTGACTTGTACAGGTAAATTATAAGGTACTTAATCCAAATATATATGGTTGCTAGGGACTTTTTCATCTGTTGCTAGGGATTTTTCCATCGGTTGCCATGGAATTTTTCAATGACATTGACCCTTGATGCTCCATTTTACTTGTACTGCTACCATTTAATTTATTTCAAGTAATACCCTAAACATCTGTGACAATTTCAGACCATTATTTTCTGTTTACATGTAAATAATCTTTCAAGGGCAAATACTCCTATAAGGGGTCAATTAACGATTTTGGTCATGTTGACTTATTTGTAGATCTTACTTTGCTGAACATTTTTGTTGTTTACAGTTTGTCTTTATCTATTATTATATTCAAGATAACAACCTAAAACTGCAAAATTTCCTTAAAATTAACAATTCAGGGGCAATAACCCAACAAAAGGTTGTCCGATTCATCTGAAAATTTCATGGCTGGAAGATCTTGACCTGTTGAACATTTTTGCTCTGTCAGTTTTGCTGTAAATGCTTTGGTTTTTGAGATATAAGCCAAAAACTGCATTTGACCCCTATGTTCTAATTTTAGCAACAATTTGATAGATCAAAACTTCGGATACAATTTATAAAACTAGATATCCTAAGGAACATTCAGTTAAAGTTTGAAGGTATTTTGCCCAGTAGTTTCAGAGGAGAAGATTCTTGAAATAGTTTACGACGACGATGACGATAGACGACGGACGCCAAGTGATGCCATAAGCTCACATGGCCCTTTTGGCCAGGTGAGCTAAAAAAATAATAGAAATCTAATCATTAGTATGTCAACTAGAAATGTCCATTTGAAATCTAGCAAAACTATAGTTTTAGATTAAACTAGGCAACTACCCATGAAAATACAGGTATCAGAAAAACATGCATTAATAATGTCTGCAATATAATTACTGCGCATATTGGTACTATTTTGGGTTATCTCTGGTCACTGTATAGCTTAACAAATAAAAGAGGACTGGAAGTGGAGACAAATGACAAAAAGTGGAAACATGTCGGATATTGTTTCCGTTTGAATTAATTTAAATAAATACAGCATTTTAAGAACCGCATCGACCTAAACGTGTGAAATTTTCAGACAATACATTCATCATCAATCATTCAAATTCTTATTTGAATTATGTCTATTGCAGTTGTTACGTGATGACGGCCCAAAGAAATCGAGCCCTTAATTTTAGTAGTATAAATAATTAATATAATCTTTACATTTAACTGTCATAGCAATGATTTTATGACTACTATAAAGAATGACCTAACATATGTCAAGCAACAAATTCATTACATGGTAGTTTTTCAACTTGCCCATTTACAAAATACTCATGAATGTAAAGCATTTTTTTGTTAAAATAATTTTTTTTTTACAACAATGTGCAAATTTATAAACTATTTCTGTTCACATATACCTGCAGAATAATCTCTGACAGAGCATACTCGATTGTTTGCTTAATACAGTGGTAAAAATTGATCAAAAAATCACTTAGGTAGGAAGCAGGAGTAAGGGCATGTAATTTATACTGGTACTGCCACTGGTAAAAGAGGACAGTTTTGGTAGTGTCAGTCATTTAGACTTTCAACAGGCCACCTACCAACCCTCTGAAGAGTTACAATGCTCTTTCTCATGCTGAGAGTGTAGCACTCTGTCAAAATTAACCATTGGATTTCAAGTCCTCATTCTTAATGGACATGACTAGCTGTTTTGACTCAATGTTTCACATTATATATACTAACCATGCCCTAATTCACGTCTACTTGTAGAAGTCTTGGATATATCATTTATTGCATACGGTGGAAACTGAAAATATGAAATTTAAAATTGATGAAAAATAAATAAAATTCATGAATTCAAAAATATATCACTACTATCAAATACAAACAAGATTTATTTGAGCCAAGGAAGGGACAAACAAACTATGGTATCTTTACCAAAAACTACTTTTTCCAAAATTTTAAAACAGTGATTATATAAATATATCTTTTTCAAGTTGGAATGCACTTTCTTGTTTGGAGGCAGTGTATATGAAAATAAGTTAAGTATATTGCGCTTCCAAAGTTAGCATATAATTGCCGAGGTTATTGCCATCATGTTGTATGGAACATCTGGAAGAATCATGTGATTATTTATGGTCGGGATACCTTAAGACAGGAGAAAAGTTTTTAGTTATAAATGATAAAATTCAAGGACAAAAAATTGGTTCAAGAGACCTAAAAAGTTCAACAGATCAATATTAACTGTACTGATTTTAAAAATTCAACAAAAATAATGTATATATTTAATATGCCACCCTAAATAATGACTGATATAAGTATCCACTTAATGTGTATCTCATATACTTAATAAACAAATTTTATGCAAAAGTTACAGGTATACTAAAATTCTGTACACTTCATATAACTATCAGTTACTTACAAGTAAACATAATAAACAGTTTTAGAAACAAAATGTGCACTGATCCATAATGAAGTCGCAAGACATACTTTTTTTCAAGATAAAAGAGGAATAATAATATACTGACATCTGATTTGGGATCTTCAGTCAATGCTAGAATAAAAGGTTGGAAACATTGATTATAAATAGTGGATCTGATACCCAGATACTGAACAAATATATGATAAATGAGCCAAGTATAAAAAAACTTTCTGCATCCAGAAGAACATCCCTTCCTGGCAGTTGCTGAAGTGGTTATCTAATACATATGATTACAAGTAATATTCATTTTCTTACCTCATAATGTAACATAAAATTCTTTTCTTTCATTCCCCTAAAGAATAACAAAAACAGAATATTCAATGTCTGTCTCTTTTAAATGACAAAATAAAGCTGCAAAATATAAATGTATGTCATGTTAATTTGTTTTTTGTCTTTTGGATATTCTTTTTGAAAATATCAGAATTTTTTTTAAAAGATTTTTTAGCTTGTCATGGTGTCTTATGTAAACGCTGAATGTACAGATGTAATTGGATCAACATTTAGCAACATTTTGTTGATGGTAGGTGGTGTATTCAACTTACAGTGAGTTCAAATTTTTTCTCCATGTTGAAGGCCTCACTATTTCTTCAAGATAAGAATGGGAATAAAACTGCTTTCCTTTGCTTGAACTTTACTCCCTATATATATGGATAATGTATCAAGAATTTATCCTTGATCCACCTATCTCCCTTTTTTAACACATTCAAATGTAAAAATCTGGCATAACAAATCAGGGAACCATAATTATTGAAAGAGCGGTTACTTTAAACCACTGTTATACTTATATAATTCTTCAAATACGAGAAAACAGATGAAAATTGTATATTTTTTCACAATTAAGGTTTAACTGTGGAATGACCAAACCAAAAAATCACAGACAAAAAATTGGTTTCTTTTAAAATTCAACACATTTCCTCAAGTTTTGAATTCAAAAACCTGATAAATTTCAAATCAAAAGGAGGTTTGTGATTTGGTGATATATCATATAACATATGATTTTTTTACAATTAAAAGTTCCAAAACTTTGCATCAACAAACTGTATTACTTATAAAAGGACATCTTAGGCCATTCATCCTGTAAAACTTCAGCAGAAAATAATAAATTGCTTCGCTGAGCGCAGCTGGATACGACCGCAGAGCTCCAACCCTGACCAATTGGGGCAAAAATGGACACATTATTCGCACTTGATACAGGTCTGAATTTGGATTGTAATTAAAAATTTGACACATAATAGCTTACTGACACAGATTAACTGTAATCAAAGAACTTAGAATTGGTCATATGATTTGAATTTATATACAATTTTTTGCTTTTTGTGCAATACAATATGCTGTGGCGAATTGCCCCCCCCCCCCAAAAAAAAATAATTTACCCCTTTTTTTGCTTTTGTGCAATACACTATGAAGTTGCACATTGACCCCCCCCCCCAAAAAAACCAAAAAACAATAAAAATTATTGTAAACCCCCCCCCTTTTTTTGCCAAAAAAAAATTTGAAATTTTCTTTTCAATTTCTGAAATCTAAAATGAGAAAAAAATTGCCCACCCCCCCCATTTCTCATTTACCCCCCCTAAATTTTGTTCTTAAACTGTTGGGACCAAAACTCCCAAAATCAATCCCAACCTTCCTTTTGAGGTCATAAACCTTGTGTTTAAATTTCATAGATTTCTATTAACTTATACTAAAGTTATAGTGCGAAAACCAAATGTCTTCAGACGACGACGACGTCGCCAACGAGATACCAATATACGACCGCAAAAATTTTGCGGTCGTATAAAAATGGACAAATAAAAATTAAATTTTACACAATATCTTAATATACTCCAACCCAATAATAACTACATAACAATTATAAACAAAGTTCAAGTTAAAGTTTATTCATAGAAATAAAATATTTGAAGTATAAATAATAAAATATACCCAATAATTTGTGACACAGTATCTTCTTTAGCAGCTGATTCTAATGAATCCAAAGTAACTGTACACATCACCTATTAAATAGTTACACATGTATTATGTCATGTATCTAGGCTTCCAACACATTTTTTATCCTAATTAAAAATCAATGACTTTTCAAGTACTTTCAAGGCAAAATTTACATTTTTCAGGGACTTTTCTAGACCATTTAGTTGCTCTTTTTCTGTAATTTACCATAAATAATAAGTAAAAAATTTATAGTTAGATGTCATTTGGTTTTGTGATCACAGGGGCCAGACTTCTGGATATTTTATTTCTTTTTTTTTTTTTTTTTTGTCAAATGTTATCATATTTCGCTTTAAAAGCAACATTACTGTATATAAGTCAATGAGAGTCGGAGTTGCCTCCATTTGATGGGTAATTGTACAGTAACGAGGAACGTTGATTGCGAAATATGATAAATTTTGACTTTGATGGTCAAATTAAAGAGTTTAATGTCATATCTTAGTAAAATGATTATTGGATGTTGAAGATAATTCATTTTTGAGGAGACTGAGGCAGATTTGAGATAATTTGTCACAATGAAGTATTTTTAATTAATTTTTAATCGTGATAGGGGTTTGCAATCCAAGATGGCGGCTTAGATGTCTTTAGAAAATTTTAGTATAACAACATAGATAGTATATAACGCATTTAAAATAAACGCATGAATATTCATGTTTATGGTAAATATTTATTAAAAGTACTCATGAAAAAAACATGAGTCGTGATTACTGGTATCATATTTGATCTATTTTTGTCAAAATTTTGGATTGTAAATTTATAAACTTTTAAAAATTCCTTCGCTTGTCTACATTGGTACTTAAAACTTCAAATGATTATAAACAAACCCTCTTTAAAGACGGATTTTGCAGGCATGTATTTCAATTAGACTGCAGACTATACATCAACCATGCATGTAAGTACTTTCAAGGACAATATATTTATGATGTAATATTAAAATGATATAATTTAATTTTGTGCAAAATTCTACATTTAATTTTTCAGTAGTTCACTTCAAGTTAAAAAAAATATTTTCTTTTCCACAAACCATGAAAATAAAAGAATCCACATGTACAATATCCGATATCTATCCATCTATTGCTTCACAGTTAATACTATTAGACATGCAAAAACAGCTTAAAAATCGATACAAAATTATACTTCCATTTAGTTACCTGAGTCTGGCCTCTCTGAAATAAAGCTGATCCATGTAATGGTTTGAATAAATCAACTTGACAGTTAATATCTCTTAATTCAGTTAAACTTCTGCCATCACATCTGTCAAAAAAATATAGTCCTTCATTACAATTTTTTATTTTAATAGGTAAAAATGAATATTGTGGATCAATCCTTGACACAAAATCTACATATGCTACAACAAAAGTTCCAGAAAAGGAGTAATGCTTTTATTGTTGTTCTTCATCTTGAAGTGAGACCTTCACCACAGAAAATCCTTAAAGTTGAAGTGATGCCTTCACAGAAAAATCCTTTAAGTTGAAGTGAGACCTTCATCCAGAAAAATCTTGCAACAACTGGCATGTTCTAGACAGCCCTTAGGACTGGTTTGAGGGAAAGTCTTTGCTAACTGAAGCTTTGGACAGATATAACACAATACCAACAAAATACATAAAGCAAGAGGTTAATCTAAAAAATATAAGGCCATATAAACTTAAATACATGTATCTGGTTCTCAGACACCACCACGCCACATAAAAAAGTTGTCTATGGAACAAGTTTATTTGAAATCCGGAAAAAAAATCGCGGCCGGTAAGTTTCTGTCAAATTAAAATTTGAAATTTGACACCAAAAGTACTCTGTAGGCATCTGCCGACCCAGACTCAATTTTCAAAACAAAAGTAAATAAACAGCTGATAGTGAGTTTGACTTGAATATTTGCTCCAAACACAACATTCCATAGGAAATACTGCCTGTTCAGTCTACAATTACCATGGAACAGCTCTGCAGATGAAATGGAGGAAATTTGTGGCATTGAAAGCAGATGACGTATCTGTATCAACGTCATGGAAGTTGTTTGCCTCTTTTGAAAGGAAATAAAATAATTAAATAAATTCCTGACCTACCTCACCTTTTTTGTAAAATTAATTGTCTGAGAACCAGAGAATTTGTTTTAGATGGCCTAACCAATATTGTATAAATTGAAGATTTAACTTTTCTAACATTTATGATATAGCTTAACTGAGTAACTAAATTCCATGTTTTAGGGTATTGTTACCTGGACTAACCTTCTGATTTTAGTCTTTAAATTGATAACACTACATTTGAACACATTCTCACTAAGACACTCTATAACAATAATTACAAAAAATATTGAGACCACTCCTCTTTATCAAAGCATCTGATCTTACATACCATAAATATAGAACTACAAAAGGTAAATAGTCAAATAATCCTTCAGCAAATTCAATATCACTTGTATCAAGGCGACTGACTTTTAATTTGATAGTTTACTTTTTGTTTACTTTAATCAGAACAAAATAACTTGATCACCTTTTATTTGTGGTTAAAATAAGATTCCTAAAAAGCTTTTTTGTATACCAATCAAAAGTTTCACTTAATTGTTCCTTTTCTTTTTCCTTTTCTGGAAAAATAGCTGAAAAATAAAACAAATCCAACACTATTATATTATCCTTTACATAAATCTTATATTTCTTCACTTCATTTAAACAAACTAATATCAGTATATATGTGTATTAAGGGAATACAAAGCAATAAGGTTCCTATACTGAATTTTTGCTGACAATTAACCAGATGGTCAGTTTTTATGTATACTTTTCAAATTTGTAAAGAAAAAAATACCTTCATGACTTAGTTTTTAAGATAATTAACACTGAATTTCGTATATTTGGGCCAAAAATTATACATTTTTAAAGTAAAATGAGATTTTATAAAATAAATACTTACCATCATAAATTCTGAGTATACCATTTGTGCATGTCAGCAACAGCCGGAATCCCCCAAACTAAAAATAGCTATTATATGGTATCACCCAAGCACCTGTGTGAACCCCAAACCTCTATACATCCATTATATTTCCAAAAAAGGCAAGCATGTTAAAAAAAAGGGGATGAATGGGAGGCTGGGAGGGACCTTTAATTTATGATGGTAAGTATTTATTTTATAAAATCTCATTTTACTTTAAAAATGTATAATTTTATCGTAATAAATACGTTACCATCATAAATTCTGAGTAAATTGAATCTAACGCAAAGCTGAATCCCCTGAACCCGAAGATGCAGGTGGAAAATTAATTCTTTGCGCAGCAACAATAGGTCCCAAGGAAAACAGGCTTTGAGCTTGGGAAGCCATAGATTTCAGATAATAGGTTATGAAGGAATTTTCATTCCTCCAAAAACCTGCAGAAAGTACCTCATCAATTGAGGCATGATTGAAAAGGGCCCAAGATGTAGAAATAGCTCTAACATCATGAGCCTTGACATTAAAACTGTCCAGAAGGGCTTCATCAGAAATCTCATATGCTAAACTGATAGTCCTGCTGATCCAGGAAGAGATAGTTTTGACTGATAAATCAATAACCCCTTTTTTAAAAGGGATAAAGAGTCTTGAGTTACGAGCTGAGCGTAAACTCAATGTCCTCTGCAAATAAATAGATAAGATTCGAACAGGACAAAGCAAGCTTGAATCAGAATCTGGAGGTAGAGCAGGAATTACAACCGGCTCAGCTCCTCTAAGTGGCAATTGATTCTTTGCCATAAAGACTGGGTCGGTTAATAAGGTGACTGAGGACTTGTCCCTTAAAAAACGGAGACAAGCTTCTGATACCGAAAAAGCATGGATCTCGCTTCTTCTTCTACCTCAGGCCAAGGCAAGAAGAAAACAACACTTGCACGATAGGAACTTGAGATCCACCTGGTCAGCCGGCTCAAAAGTTGAGGACTTCAAGGCTGATAGAACTAAACTGAGATTCCACTGAGGGAATAGAGTTCTCTGTTTGGGCCGTTCAAGACAAAAATTACGGACCAGAAGAGAAAGGTGTTCATTACTCCCAAAATCTTCACCACCAGCCAAATGGATGGTGCGAGAGATAGCAGATCTATATCCCTTAATAGTTGAGGGAGTCAAACCTCGAGAGTCAAACAGGAAAGTAAGAAAATCAGCTAATTCTTGTACAGTGATTTGGAAAGGATCGATTTCCCTTGGAATACACCAATCACTGAAAATCTTCCATTTAGCGTCATAGACGATATTGGTTGATTGCCTAACAGCTCTGGTGAGGTGTTTGGCTGTGCCTTCAGAAAATCCTCTCTTTTCGAGGCTATCCCTGAGAGAAGCCAAGCGCAAAGATTCAGTCTTTCCATATTCTGATGAAGAATCTTTCCCTTGTGTTGGGAGAGAAACTTTGGTTTTACCGGAAGTACCAGAGGATGGGCACAAGACAGACGTAGAAGATCTGGGAACCACGCTTGTCTGCACCAAGCTGGAGCAATAAGTATGATCTGACATTCTTCTGAAGCAATTTTCTGAAGGACGGCAGGCAGAAATCTGAAAGGAGGGAAGGCATACGCAAACATTCCCTTCCAAGATATTGTCATCGCATCTACTGCCCACGCTTTTGGATCTGGAACTGGAGATACAAAGGTGGGCAGTTTGTGATTTAGACTGGTTGCAAACAGATCTACCAGAGGAGAACCCCATTGAAGAGTTATTGCCTCGAACACTACTGGGAGAAGTTCCCACTCTGTATTGACAGGAGTTAGACTCCTGGAAAGAGAATCTGCCAGGATATTGAGTCTGCCTGTAATGTGTCTGACTACCAGTAGGATATGGAGCTGAAAGCAGAGAATCAGAATATCCCTTGCTACGAGGTACAGATCGTGGGAGTGAGTGCCGCCTTGATTCTGTAAATAAGCAACTACTGTCGAGTTGTCCGTAGCAAGAGTTACTTGTTTGTCTTTGAGAACAAACAGAAATGAGACAGCGCAAGAAGAGCCGCTCTCATTTCTAATAAGTTGATATGCTCTTTCCGGAGGTCTGGGGACCAGATTCCGGATACAGATTGACCCTCTAGATAAGCCCCCCAACCTAGGTTGGAGGCGTCTGTGTAAATAGTAAAATCGGGAACATGAGAGGACAAAGGAAGGCCTCTCAAAACGTTCTCCCGATTTGTCCACCACGGAAGATGAGGGTAAAGACTTTGAAGCAACGGTATGGGTGCTTCCCAGTCTTGAGACATTGGGACCCAATGTTGATGTAGGTAAAACTGAAGTGGACGAATATGAAGTCGGCCGAGAGGAACTACATCTGCTAGAGCATTCAGAAAGCCCAGAAGCTGTGTAAATTGACGGGCCGTTACAGACTGAGAAGACATTAAAAGTTGAATTTTCTGGCACAGAGACAGAAACTTGTCTTCTGGAGGCAGTACTAAGTCCTGAGAAGGCAGATAATGTTCTCCGAGGAATATAAAGTCCTGAGAGGGAGTTAGTTCCGACTTTTTCCAGGAGATTAGGAATCCCAGAGATAGAAAAAGTTGAATTACTGTTTCTGTCTGAAGATTCAATTTCTGAGGACAGAACTCCTTGATAAGGGAGTCGTCTAGATATGAATGGATCAAAATAGCCTGAGCATGAAGATGGGCAATTGCCGCCTGCATGACTTTGGTAAACACCAGAGGGGCTATAGAAAGACCAAACGGGAGGGTCTTGAATTGGTACACCCTGTGATCCCAAACAAAACGGAGGTACTTCCTGTAAGAAGGACAGACAGGGATGTGGAAGTAAGCATCCGAGAGGTCCAAGGATGTTGTCCACATACCAGGGAGAATAGCCGCTCGGATAGAACGATTTGTCTCCATTTTGAAGTGAGGTACTACTAGATAAGTGTTGAGGATGGACAGGTCTATGACTGGCCTCATTCCACCGGTCTTCTTTGGTACCAGAAAAAGTCTGGCATAGAAGCCGGGGTTCATATCTGACTGAGATACCTCCTCTATCGCCGCTTTCTCCAAAAGAGTAGATACTTCCTGTGTGAGAAGTTGAAAACGTTGAGGATCCGAGGTGTGTGAGCGAAACAGAGGAACTGGTGAAAGAGGTGGAACCTCCTTGAACTGAAGATTCAATCCCCCTCGAATTATCGACAATACCCAACAATCTTTTGTAATATTTTCCCATTGTTTTATAAAATGAGTCAATCTCCCCCCTACTGGAATGAAAGCCAGAGGAACTGAAAATTTTTCTGTGGAGTTTGGTGTTGTCGATAACGTACGAGGGGGCAACTTCCTAGGAGGACTTATTATGCCTCCTGGGACCTTTAAAACCTGAAGCGGAATTAGAAGGCCCAGGCTTAGGGGTTGACTTACCTGCACTACCACCAGTTTTCCTTCTCTTGTTTTGAGGAAAAGAGGAATTCCTAGGACAGAAGTTGGGGACTGATCTCTTACCACTGTTTACCTGTACATTAACCTTAACAGGGGCAGGTGTCTGCCTGATCTGTTCTTGCACCTCCTGAAGGGAAAGATTAAAGATCTTATCCGATAGTGAAGATCGGAGAAGGGAATCTTTCACACTTACAGAAACATTAGATTTCTCCAAGATTTCTGACCTCTTAGAAAGAGTGTAGTTGGCTAGAGAACCCATGATTAGGAGTTGGGAAGCACCAATAGCCTTGTCTACTTGGAGTAGAAAAGACTTAATCTCTGGAGAAACAGTAGAATCCTGTCTATTAAGACAGGAACCCACTGCTGCTAAAAAATGTTCTGCTGTTCCAAGTATTTGGGAAGTACTACGCAGAAGATTTTCATTTTTCGACCAGATCGACTGAGACAGGCGAAGGCCGTCAACTGGCTTTGAATTAATAGCTCCGGAAAGAGATTTCTCAACCTTAGGAACTAACCTTCCAAGAGAAGAGTTGAAAATATCATAATCCTTCACCCAGACGTGCTCAGAAAATGAGGCAATTCCAAAACCTGTAATGTTCCCAGACGAAACCTCAGAAGCTGAACCACCTATCCCTTCATTAATAATTTGCAGGGCAGTGGAAATGTGATCAGGCTCTGGAAAGCTACTACGAGCCTTACTGTCAGGAAAACCACAGGAGGCCTCAAAAACAGAGGAGAGCCTTTTGGGTTTAGGAGGTGATGCAAAAGGAACCTTGTTGACCTCCCTCATAATAGTGAAAACCTTATCTCTAAGATCCCTCATAGAAGAAGGAGCTTCCTCACCTTCGGATGGTGGAACTGAGTTCGATTGAGAAACAAGCGAAGCAGTATCTGTAAGGGCGGGATCTGACGGAGCCGGATCTGTAGGAGAAGGATCTTCCTCATCCTCAGAAAAATTGCTTTCCTGACTACCAGGAGCAACCGACACTCTGTCATCCTCAACCTCTTGTTCACTATCGCTGTCCTGACCCCTGGCCACAGGACAAGGTTGGACAGCTTTACCTTCAAGTACCGAAAGCCTTTTAGAAAAGGAGGAAAAATCCTTTCGAATAGAATTTTGAAATTCCCCAAGTACACTCTTGAAAGATGCAAGAGAAGTGCTAGGGACAGAAACCGGCTGGTTGTCCTGGAGCCCAACAGTACAGGTGGGCTGGGAGACAGTTGCCGGCACTGCTACGGTGGAAGGTACTGCTACCGAAGGAGCCGGTATTGCTACCGATGGAAGGTTAGCAGTATGGCCCGAAACCGAGGTTGAAGGACCAAAATATCCACCATATGGCCAAAAACCAGGCATACCTGCACCAGGAAAACCTTGTGCCCAAGGTGGTCTAGACCAGGAAAAAGGATCATTACCTGACATAGGCAGGGGAAAACCACAGTATGATCTGGGCGGTCTAGAACCTGGGAGGCCTAAGTTCATAGAACTACCTGGAGCATAAGAAACTGACCCTGTAGTAGAAACAGGTCTGGATATGGTGTGGGTGACAGTAGCCACAGTAGGAACGCTTCCATGCCTGATAACAGAAACCGGGGGTGTCTGCTGAAAAGCGGTACCTGCAACCGAAGTAGAGACGTCGGTAAGTGGGCAGGTAGTAACTGGAAGTGAACCTGAGCTCACCGGTGGCGAAGGGAAAGGTAATGAGCCATCCAGAAACACATCATTGCCTGTGATGGTCTGGAATGGACTGTTTATGTCATTGAATGACGACATTTTAATAAATATTTATCTAAAATTAATTGAATGTAGATAAATATAATCTATCTATAATAAATGGGGATATCAATAAATAAATAATATTAATAATATTACAGTATACACAAAGTTTGTCAAACCATAATCGTTTTCATCTGTGTAAATCCAAAAGCGTGTTACCACGTGCGCAGCCGGAAATATAATGGATGTATAGAGGTTTGGGGTTCACACAGGTGCTTGGGTGATACCATATAATAGCTATTTTTAGTTTGGGGGATTCCGGCTGTTGCTGACATGCGCAAATGGTATACTGAGAATTTATGATGGTAACGTATTTATTACGATAAAACCATGTTTTTCATTTTTCAAGACTGTCATGTGACTAACTTTTTAACGAAAAAAGATAGTTTCACTAGGTCTTTTGTAAAATATTCACAACTACATAGGCATTGTCTGGTGATAAAAAATTGATGAAAAAGATTGATAACTTAATTAGGAAATTATGCAAATTTATGTAAAATAAGGATAAATAATTTGGTAACTTTAGATGCATGTAGAAAAAAGTCCTCCACTGATTTTTTCTTTAAATTTTAGTATACTTAACTTGAAGTAATGAGCTTATGTTTGCAAAAGAAAAAAGTTGGGGTCCATGTGCTCATTGCAGAGATATTTGATAAAAAATCCAAATTTTAGTATGGTACAAAGGTTTTTCTTGAAGGATACTATGACATCACAATGTGTATCCCTTGGTGACATCCCATGCTACTGTATCATATTCCCTTAAGGAAAAAGAAACAGTTACCTTCCACACACTCATATGTCAAAGATTTTTACTCTCCAAAAAAGAAAAACTAGAAATTGTGTCTGTAAGGCACGGATGCCCCGCCTACTAATTTAGATATAGAGTTAAATAACTTGAGTTCCTAAATACCTCCATCATGAATTTTGGAAAAGTCAGTATCTGAGAAACAGAAGATTTATTTTACATGACCTTAATTCCCTAGTCTGACATACATGTAGATTGTCTTGATACTCACAGAATATTTGCTTTAAAATTGATGCTTTCACCTGTTTCAATGCCATGTCCCTTGAAACCTGTTGAAAAAAAATCACAGTATCTTTGAATTCTTTTAATAAGATATCGGTAATGTTTGCTGATTTTGTGAAAGAGCATACTGTCGATATATTGTGACATCTTGACAAATTTGATGATGACTGCTTGATAGCGAGAAAATAATTTCTGTTAATCATACTTATCTTAAAGCTGAAAAATTAAATCTTCTGAGTATGAAAAGAATTCTATAATAGCTGTCACATAAATTTTACTCTTTAATTGAGAAGACATTTTAAGAACTATTTTACAACTTAAATACAATAACACCTTTAGATACTGTAAAGTCCTTTCTCTAATTCTATATGCATTTATTTTCCTAACCAGTTTGATAAGTTTTGATATGACTCTTGTCAGACTGTATAAATATCATAACCAAGAAGGTGATATTATTAATGTACACCTATTAAGTGGGGATGTTGACATGCATTATTTAAATTTTATAAGTAATAAAAATTTCAAACAATTTCCTTAGAAACCTCATGTATTGTATCCTTACCTTATCGTGACTCTCATCTTGTAGAACTTTGGTTAATTCTGATTTAGACAATCTACAAATTAAACCATGATACATATAGAATAAATTAATAGAAATTTTGAGGGTCTAAACTTAAATTACCAGTATAGCAAAATGAAAAACAGATAATGATTTTTGTTAATAACATCAAAACAGCCATTATTTTAACTGACAATGTTGCAGAATATTATTTTATCAATGACAAATAATAACCTCTTTTTTAAAATAATATCAGGGTTTGTACAATCAAATGAGGCTGTTACTGAAAATATTGGATAGAAATTACTGTAGTCTTTAAATTATTTTTGAAAGTCACTTCATCTCTGTAATTCAGAATCACAGTGTAGTTAGAAAATCTGAAAGAAATCACTACTAAGAAACACATATTATTTTCTGGAAACTTAAATTTTTGTGGATTAACAAAGTAATTTATAAACATGTGCGAACAATTTACCATAAATACTCAAATTATAGATTTAATAGCAAGCAACCTGGTGGGAATTCTCTGATCAAGTATTCCGGTTCTAAAACAATATAAATTAGATAATTGTTTCATGTGTTTGTACCTTTCGAATTGTTACTGCATTGCGCAGTTTGTAAACTACGTGAAATATAAAATATTGCTATATATTTCCATTGTTATGGTTTTGTCATGAATGATTACAGATGAGTAAAAGTGTTAAGGAATTTCAATGGAATAACCTCAATATGGTCATGTTTGTTTGTTATTGAACAGCTTAAGTTAGTTGTTCATAAAGGCAAATATATATATATATTTGTAATAGACTTCCTATATAGTGAGTCGCTATAATTAAAGTACTAATTAGGTTTTATTATAATAACCTTTATTTATTGCAATACGATTCAAAAAGGTCTTCCGTTTGAAGAGAGTAATACTACGTATGTGAATGAATTCACTAATTTTTTGTCGAGAGTACTGGGTACCTCGGGAGTCAAATCATGACTGAAGAAACTAAGAAAAATGAGCCCTTTTTATACTACTCGGCGACTCACTTACTTATTGTGACGTCATTTATGAATAAAGCGATTGACGGCTGTCAATAATGGAGTTTAACGTCAGAATTAGTGTTTGTGACCAACTGAAAATATTAATCCTATGATGAAATTATTAACTGAACTATCAATAAAAAGTTATGATAGAAAACTTGAATGTGAAAATTTACTATTTTTAAATCTCTAGAATTAATCTTAGAAAGGAATAATTCAGAGTAGTAAGTTTAACGTAGACTCACTTCGTGACGGGTAATTAAATATTTTACACTTTTCAGGAATATTAAGTTAATACAGTTTACACAACCATAACAATTGTGTTTTAGCAAGAATTTATCACGGACAATTATATTCAACTCAAACAATTTATTATTATGTACATCCACTTTAAAATGCACTTTTTCTCCTTTTTAACCATAGAAGAAAAACATCAACAGGGTCCAGAAAACGATTACCACTTGCAAATGAAATACTTGAACCAGATCATTCCCACTATACACAGGTTATGAAAATGTTAAGATTTAAGGCCTAAATGCATCAAATATCAATCATAAGCATGTTAGGAAACCCTATGTTCAAAATCTTTAAATAGAACATTCAAAGACGAAAGTAGATTAGACGTCACTTATAGTATTTAGTTAAACAATGCAGTTAGACTTTAAACCTTTTAGAAAGAATAGAATTTGGAATAATGAGACATGATGTAATTGTAATGATGAAATGGGATACTGTAAGGGCTAGACCTTCTATTCAAAGAGAAAATACAGTACGTGCAGCTTGATCAAATCCACTTCACTATGTTTGCTTACTGTCTGGACACCTCAGATCATAAAATGTATTTTTTGCATTTTGAAAGTCTAAACATTAGAATAGTCCAAGAAAACATAAAAAATGTAAAGTTGTTTACAAAGGTTATGTTTGTATACCTCACAAATGATTCTACATGGGGAATTTCCAATAGATGATGATGATGAATTATTGTTTAACGTCCAGTGGCAACCAGGTGCATATCAGGACGAGAACATATTAATATGATAATGAATATGATCCCTGCTTTGTACTAGACCGACACGCTAAGTCGGATTTTTAATGTGCTAGCTCACGAGGTAACTGTCCGCAGGAAGACATATCACCTCACTCGGAAAAATTATACTGACTCCGAGCCGACCAGTCTTTGCTCTTACTCCCAGATGCCGCGTGCTTGGCCGAGAAGCAGCAAATACCAATTTTAATGTCTTTGGTGTGACCCGGCCGGGCGAGCACGCTACCACGAGACCACTATGGCAGTCAATTTCCAATAAAAAAATTAATGCACTTTTAGAAATTTCAAAAAATTAATAATTTGAATTTATCAACTCAGACCTATCCTAAAAATTGTAAAACTGTTATTTTAAATATTTTTAATGCATTTTGTGCATATTTCATACATCACAGGTTGTAATACTTAATTTTATAAATTCTCATAGGTAGAGTTATCTCCCTTTTACATTGAAAATTTTTGTTTCTCTGGAAGACATGATTGAACAAAATTTGGTAAGTTCAATTGTTTCAGTTACAACTTAGCTCATTTCACTTTCACCCAAGTGACTAGACAATTGGTATTAAAATTCTGAAAAATCCATTTTACGAACTGAGGTGTCCAGACAGTAGTCTGTTAAATTATTCATATTTGCGAAACTTGATGTCACACCTCTCTACAAGTGTAATATATTCCTGGAGTGGTTCTGGGTAAAATTCTGCCTCTCTTTTAGGTTTTCCAATTGACTTCTGTAATTCTTTTATTCTAGATACAACAACATTGATTTCATCTATTCCCTTTTCTACTGCTTGTTTAAATAGATCTTGGTCTAGATTATTGGCTGAAGCCTCTAGCATTACTGTAACAAAGAACATCTCATTTATCATGACTCAAAATACTACAATAAAAAATCATTCTAGTGTTGTATTGTTACATATTGGTAGAAAATATTTTGACAAAGGTATATAAAACCATATGTAATTCTTAATAAGCAATGTTTTCTTTTAATACAGACCATTTAATTCATGCTTATACATGTACATAAAAAAAACTGTGTCCATTGTTTTTATTTTTACTTGTACTTATTCAAATCTAAATTAATACATTTGTGATGTTAAAAATGCAGGATTCATAGACGAAATAAAGTACCCATGTATGTTTTAAAGAAATTAATTTTAAGAGTCAGGAGATTGGAAATCATCCCCAGGTGGAAACTTTATATTAGAAGATATATACATGTACGAGCAGACTGGATGCTTATCTTGTTTAAGTAGATGCTTAGAATTAAATGTCAACTGTGCATAGATGTCATCAACATATAAGGTCTTATTTAATGATATATTGTCTTGTGGATGCAAACCTGATATTTTTTCATTCACATATAAACGATAATCAAATTAAAAAAAAACATATTCATGATTCAGAAACTTTTCATACTTTTACATAAATTCTTGACATTTAAAGCATTTTTTTTTACTGAATATTTGATACCAATATTGACTATAAGTCATTTCTTTTCAATAATAATTTGTTGAATATTTCTGATTTTTACCATTTAATATAATAAGGAAAAGTGTATTGCCAGAAAAAGTATTTATCAATAATCTCAGAAATAAACATTTGAAAAATATGTTGTTTTCTTTTCCACTGTAGTTCATGCAAACATCAACATACCCACTTTCCTGTCTGCACATCCAGCAATAACAAGATTAAGAGGACTCTGTCGTTGTTGATGTCGTGTTGGATTCACTACTATTTTATTACCATTATATGCTACACGAACTGCACCTATATACAAAGTAAAGACAATTAATGTTCAAAACAGGTGACTTATATATGTTTTCTGGCAGTCTCTAGTTTAATTTCAATTGATCTTGTAATCTGCTATTATAGAAGATCCTTGAAATTTGACCTAGAACAAACAAGATCTATCTAAAGTGGCCATTCAAGTTATTAAACTAGGTCAAAATGTTCATTTAGTCCTAACTTTAAATGCTACATTTCAAGTGAAAAATTTGTCTAGTAAAAATCAAGTATCAATAATTATGAGTACGAGTGCGCAAACATCTCCGAGACATTAGCAGCAATACTTTACATATGTTTTCAGTGGATATATTTTAAAAATAGGCACTTAAATATAAGGAATAACTTTGTTTTCCAACCAGAGCATATAATATAAATTTTATTAAGCTGGTTCAAAATTTGTCAGGTCATTTTACCCAAGGGTTTCAGAGGACAACATTGAAACATTTAAGGTGAACAGATTGTTTTGTATATTGAATAAAGTTAGCATACGAGATCCTTTGCACATAAGTGTTGATTTGGGGTTTACTTCTTTGACTGAATGGAGTTCTGTTTGATCTATTTAGTGTTAATTTATAAACAAATATTTAATAAAAATATGTCTATATGAAAACATTTAATGAAAATATATTTATATTCTGTTACTATTGCTGTTTTCAAACTCTCTCTCTCTTATTGACCTTTGGTTTTTTTCAGTCGAATCCACGCGATCGTTTATTTATAGACGTTTGGAAATCTTACAGTGATAGATTCATAATAGGAACTTTATTGTCATACCAAACACGTAAATTGTTTTTCTGTTCTGAATCTATTAATTTTCGTAATTAACTTGATTAGTTTTTAACTATCTCACTAAAAGGTCACAATGTTTATAAGTTTTAATTGATCAGCATTAATGAAATTATAAATTATTTTGGGTAATATTGGCTTCACTGTAGATATATAAAGATATTTATAACAGTAGATCAAGGTTATTAACACACATTAGCAATGAATGGATTAATCCCAGAATGACAACATGTTTATTATCAATGAAATTTTATAAAAAAAAGTCATCTTGAGGTAAATTTTTATTAACAAAGTGTAGAAATAAATGCATGTAAATTTTTCTTTTCCTGCTAATACACAAAAGTGGGTCACTGACCGGGTTTACCTGAAAAACTTAGAATATCAGTACGCTATTATAAACAGGTTAAAATACATTCAACTACGATATCAAAGGCCTTCCTTGACCTAAAAATGATGCAAATGGCTAATCGAATATCCTGGGTAATCGAATATTTTTTACTGACATTTTGTGTATTCAATTTGCCGGAGTCTACTGTATATTCCTTGTAATTGCAGATGGAAAGACAAATGACAGAAAAGAGGCAACAGCTTAAATGAGCCTATGGAATAGATAAGCTAAAAACAAGATACCGGTAATCGTTTTAAATAATATAAAAAATTTATGGTTTTCATAATTTATTTATTTACTACATAAAAAAATTAACTAGAGGTACTGTTGTCACAGGAGTCCAGCATGCTGGACTGTTTTAGCACGCTAAAACTGATGTCTCCCCTTCCATACCCATAGTTTTTTTAACATTTTTTAGGGATCATCAAGGTGGCAAATTAAGAGCTATGGTACATAATACATGTAGTTACCTACAGATATGTGCTTCAACAAGGAATATATAGTTTTGGGGAAGGGATCTGAACCATTTTTAAGATAAATTAAGGTTTCTGGTCTTGAGGGGGTGGGATGACCCCCTGGGGCCAAGACATATTGCATTCAACTTGTCTTTTCATTGTGAATAAGGAAATATATACTTTTGTGGAGGGGATCTCAACCATTTTTAAGATAAAGGTTTCTGGTCATGAGGGGTGGGGATGACCCCTGGGGCTAAGATGTATATTGCATTCAACTCGTCTTGTAACCATGAGTAGTACAATATATGGTTTAGGGGTGGGGATTCCAACCATTTTTAAGATAAAATAAGGTTTCTGATTTTGTGGGGGTGGGGATGACCCCAAAGGCTAAGATGTATATTGCATACAACTGGTCTTGTAACCATGAGTAGTACAATATATGGTTTAGGGGTGGGGATTCCAACCATTTTTAAGATAAAATAAGGTTTCTGATTTTGAGGGGGTGGGGATGATCCCCAGGGCTAAGATGTATAGTACATTCAACTTGTCTTGTAACCATGAGTAGTACAATATATGGTTTAGGGGTGGGGATTCCAACCATTTTTAAGATAAAATAAGGTTTCTGATTTTGAGGGGGGTGGGGATGACCCCCAGGGCTAAGATGTATATTGCATTCAACTCGTCTTGTAACCATGAGTAGTACAATATATGGTTTAGGGGTGGGGATTCCAACCATTTTTAAGATAAAATAAGGTTTCTGATTTTGTGGGGGTGGGGATGACCCCCAAGGCTAAGATGTATATTGCATACAACTGGTCTTGTAACCATGAGTAGTACAATATATGGTTTAGGGGTGGGGATTCCAACCATTTTTAAGATAAAATAAGGTTTCTGATTTTGAGGGGGTGGGGATGACCCCCAGGGCTAAGATGCATATTGCATTCAACTCGTCTTGTAACCATGAGTAGTACAATATATGGTTTAGGGGTGGGGATTTCAACCATTTTTAAGATAAATTAAGGTTTCTGGTCTTGAGGGGTAGGGGATGACCCCCGGGGCTCAGATGTATACTGCATTCAACTTGTCTTGTTATCATGAATAATAAAATATATGGTTTAAGGGTGGGGATTTCAACCCTTTCCAAGATAATGTAGGCTAGGGGGTGGGGACTGACCCCCAGGGACCCAAATGTGGTACTCTGCACTCCGCCTTGACCTGATGCATATACCTTCCAAATATCATGAGGCTAGCTCAAGAAACAAAAAAGTTATGTTCCGGACAAAAAATTTGATTAGAAGAGGAAGAAGAACACTATTGGGTTGGGATCTCAATGGTTTTCAGAATATTTAGTATTTTATCATTTGAGGGGGTGGGGCATGACCCCCCTCAGACCCCCCTATGGTACCAAATGATTTGTCTTATCATAAGGAGTAATAATATATATGGTTATAGGGTGGGGATCACAATGGTTTTCAAAATATTAAGTATTTTATCATTTAAGGGGGTGGGGCATGACCCCCCCTCAGACCCCCTATGGTACCAAATGATTCGTCTTATCATAAGGAGTAATAATATATATGGTTATAGGGTGGGGATCTCAATGGTTTTCAGAATAATAAGTATTTTGTCATTTAAGGGGGTGGGGCATGACCCCCCCCCCCCCCCCCTCAGACCCCCTATAGTACCAAATGATTCGTCTTATCATAAGGAGTAATAATATATATGGTTATAGGGTGGGGATCTCAATGGTTTTCAGAATAATAAGTATTTTGTCATTTGAGGGGGTGGGGCATGACCCCCCCCTCAGACCCCCTATGGTACCAAATGATTCGTCTTATCATAAAGAGTAATAATATATATGGTTATTGGTTGGGGATCTCAATGGTTTTCAGAATATTTAGTATTTTATCATTTGAAGGGGTGGGGCATGACCCCCCTCAGACCCCCCTATGGTACCAAATGATTCGTCTTATCATAAGGAGTAATAATATATATGGTTATAGGGTGGGGATCTCAATGGTTTTCAGAATATTTAGTATTTTATCATTTGAGGGGGTGGGGCATGACCCCCCCTCAGACCCCCCTATGGTACCAAATGATTCGTCTTATCATAAGGAGTAATAATATATATGGTTATAGGGTGGGGATCTCAATGGTTTTCAGAATATTTAGTATTTTATCGTTTGAGGGGGTGGGGCATGACCCCCCTCAGACCCCCCTATGGTACCAAATGATTTGTCTTATCATAAGGAGTAATAATATATATGGTTATAGGGTGGGGATCACAATGGTTTTCAAAATATTAAGTATTTTGTTATTTTAGCCTACATTTTACAGGCTAGGGGGTGGGGACTGACCCCCAGGGACCCAAATGTGGTACTCTGCACTCCGCCATGACCTGATGCATATACCTTCCAAATATCATGAGGCTAGCTCAAAAAACAAAAAAGTTATGTTCCGGACAAAAAATTTGATTAGAAGAGGAAGAAGAACTAGAATTGCAATTGCGAGCAATAGCAGATGTCGCCCCTGGCAGCCATCTTGAAAATGGCGGCCATTTCGAAAAAAAAAGTATTGATTGCACACCTTCACATAGTGATCTTACTTTCTGCCAAGTTTCATTCAATTCTATCCAGGCATCTCCGAGAACTAAGCCGGACAAAAATCATTGGAAAGAAAGAATAATAATAACTAGAATTGCAATTGCGAGCAATAGCAGATGTCGCCCCTGGCAGCCATCTTGAAAATGGCGGCCATTTTGAAAAAAAAAGTACTGATTGCACACCTTCACATAGTGATCTTACTTTCTGCCAAGTTTCATTCAATTCTATCGATGTTAAGTTTTTCGCCATTTTAACATCATTTTTCAAAATGGCCGCCAAACGTCTCCAACCGATCGCCATTTTTTTTCATGAGTTTGTTCTTCTAATTGTACTTTACAAACATACGAAGTTTAATGAAATTCTATGGTACAGTTTGTGAGATATAAACGTTTTAAATTTTCGGAGGGTACCGATCTTTGAATGGCGGCCATCTTGAAAATGGCGGCCATTTGGGAAAAAAAAGTATTGATTGCACACCTTCACATAGTGATCTTACTTTCTGTCAAGTTTCATTCAATTCTATCCAGGCATCTCCGAGAACTAAGCCGGACAAAAATCATTGGAAAGAAAGAAAGAAAGAAAGAAGGAAAGAAAGAAAGAAAGAATAATAATAATAACAAAGAAACGGAAGAATAACAATATGTCGTCCCGTGACTACGTTCGGGGCGACATAACTAGAATTGCAATTGCGAGCAATAGCAGATGTCGCCCCTGGTAGCCATCTTGAAAATGGCGGCCATTTCGAAAAAAAAAAGTATTGATTGCACACCTTCACATAGTGATCTTACTTTCTGCCAAGTTTCATTCAATTCTATCCATGTTAAGTTTTTCGCCATTTTAACATCATTTTTCAAAATGGCCGTCAAACGTCTCCAACCGATCGCCATTTTTTTTCATCAGTTTGTTCTTCTAATTGTACTTTACAAACCTACGAAGTTTAATGAAATTCTATGGTACAGTTTTTGAGATATAAACGTTTTAAATTTTCGGAGGGTACCGATCTTTGAATGGCGGCCATCTTGAAAATGGCGGCCATTTCGAAAAAAAAAGTATTGATTGCACATCTTCACATAGTGATCTTACTTTCTGCCAAGTTTCATTCAATTCTATCCAGGCATCTCCGAGAACTAAGCCGGACAAAAATCATTGGAAAGAAAGAAAGAAAGAAAGAAAGAAAGAAAGAAAGAATAATAATAACAAAGAAACGGAAGAATAACAATATGTCGTCCCGTGACTACGTTCGGGGCGACATAATTAAAATTTACGTTTCGCGAAACGTGAGATGTCCCCTCCCGTGCCCATTTTATGCCTGTTCTCTTCAACAAGTTGAAGAGTCGCCATCACCGATATACACTGTATACCAAGTTTCGTTAAAATCAGACTTTATATTTTTTGCCATTTTCAGCAGCCATCTTAAAAATGGAGGCCATTACGGAAATTCCGAAAATGCGCCGTGAGTCGCCATCACCCATATACCCTGTATACCAAGTTTCGTTGAAATCAGACAATGTTTACATTTTTCACCATTTGGCGGCCATCTTGAAAATGGCGGCCATTACAAAAATTCCGACAATGCGCCGTCAGTCGCCATCACCCTTATACCCTGTATACCAAGTTTCATTGAAATCGGACAATGTTTACATTTTTCACCATTTTCGGGGGCCATCTTGAAAATGGCGGCCATTACAAAAATTCCGACAATGCGCCGTCAGTCCCCATCACCTATATACCCTGTATACCAAGATTCGTTGAAATCGGACAATGTTTACATTTTTCGCCATTTTCGGCCGCCATCTTGAAAATGGCGGCCATTACAAAACTTCCGAGAATGCGCCGTCAGTTGCCATCACCCTTATACCCTGTATACCAAGTTTCATTGAAATTGGACAATGTTTACATTTTTCGCGATTTTCGGCGGCCATCTTGAAAATGGCGGCCATTACAGAAATTCCGACAATGCGCCATCAGTCGCCATCACCGTTATACCCTGTATACCAAGTTTCGTTGAAATTGGACAATGTTTACATTTTTCGCCATTTTTGGCGGCCATCTTGGAAATGGCGGCCATTTTGAAATTATAAACCGCAAAAAACACTGTAGGACCTTGGGACCTATCACCCCTCCAAGTTTCATATTGATCGGTCCATCCATTTCCGAGGAGATAGCCGGACAAGTTCGTGCATCAGGTTGACGGAAGAAAAAGAAAAAAGTATAATAATAAGAAAAACTAGGTATGATTGTGATCGCCAGCGAGTCACAAGATGTCTCCCAAACAAACCCCCATTGCCACTATCTAGAGCTTATCAGAAACCCCCTAAATTCAAATTATTGCAATGTCCTATATAATGACCTTTGAAACGGCGGCCATTTTGAAAATTTTAAAAGTTGTTTGCAAAACTTCAGGTCACCCTTAACATATTCCCAAAGTTTCATATTGATTGGACATTGCATCTTTGAGAAACGTCGCGGACAACATTGAACGGAAAGAAAAAGGAAAGAAGAAGAAGAAGAATAATAACTAGAATTGCAATTGCGAGCAATAGCAGATGTCGCCCCTGGCAGCCATCTTGAAAATGGCGGCCATTTTGAAAAAAAAAGTACTGATTGCACACCTTCACATAGTGATCTTACTTTCTGCCAAGTTTCATTCAATTCTATCGATGTTAAGTTTTTCGCCATTTTAACATCATTTTTCAAAATGGCCGCCAAACGTCTCCAACCGATCGCCATTTTTTTTCATGAGTTTGTTCTTCTAATTGTACTTTACAAACATACGAAGTTTAATGAAATTCTATGGTACAGTTTGTGAGATATAAACGTTTTAAATTTTCGGAGGGTACCGATCTTTGAATGGCGGCCATCTTGAAAATGGCGGCCATTTGGGAAAAAAAAGTATTGATTGCACACCTTCACATAGTGATCTTACTTTCTGTCAAGTTTCATTCAATTCTATCCAGGCATCTCCGAGAACTAAGCCGGACAAAAATCATTGGAAAGAAAGAAAGAAAGAAAGAAAGAAAGAAAGAAAGAATAATAATAATAACAAAGAAACGGAAGAATAACAATATGTCGTCCCGTGACTACGTTCGGGGCGACATAATAAGAAACCGGACAAAAACAATATGTCTCCCAAAACTTTGTTTGGGAGACATAATAAGAAACGGAGTAAAAACAATATGTCCCCGACGACACTTCGTGGTCGGGGACATAAAAATAAGAAACGGAGTAAAAACAATATGTCCCCGACGACACTTCGTGGTCGGGGACATAATAACTAGAATTGCAATTGCGAGCAATAGCAGATGTCGCCCCTGGCAGCCATCTTGAAAATGGCGGCCATTTCGAAAAAAAAGTATTGATTGCACACCTTCACATAGTGATCTAACTTTCTGCCAAGTTTCATTCAATTCTATCACGGCATCTCCGAGAACTAAGCCGGACAAAAATCATTGGAAAGAAAGAATAATAATAACAAAGAAACGGAAGAATAACAATATGTCGTCCCGTGACTACGTTCGGGGCGACATAATAATAACAAAGAAACGGAAGAATAACAATATGTCGTCCCGTGACTACGTTCGGGGCGACATAATAACTAGAATTGCAATTGCGAGCAATAGCAGATGTCGCCCCTGGCAGCCATCTTGAAAATGGCGGCCATTTCGAAAAAAAAAGTATTGATTGCACACCTTCACATAGTGATCTTACTTTCTGCCAAGTTTCATTCAATTCTATCCAGGCATCTCCGAGAACTAAGCCGGACAAAAATCATTGGAAAGAAAGAATAATAACTAGAATTGCAATTGCGAGCAATAGCAGATGTCGCCCCTGGCAGCCATCTTGAAAATGGCGGCCATTTCGAAAAAAAAGTATTGATTGCACACCTTCACATAGTGATCTAACTTTCTGCCAAGTTTCATTCAATTCTATCACGGCATCTCCGAGAACTAAGCCGGACAAAAATCATTGGAAAGAAAGAATAATAATAACAAAGAAACGGAAGAATAACAATATGTCGTCCCGTGACTACGTTCGGGGCGACATAATAATAACAAAGAAACGGAAGAATAACAATATGTCGTCCCGTGACTACGTTCGGGGCGACATAATAACAAAGAAACGGAAGAATAACAATATGTCGTCCCGTGACTACGTTCGGGGCGACATAATAATAATAACAAAGAAACGGAAGAATAACAATATGTCGTCCCGTGACTACGTTCGGGGCGACATAATAATAATCACTAAAACAATATGTCTCCCTTCGAGAAGGGGAGACATAATTATTATTCATTTCAACAATTTTTTAAGTTGGAACAATGGCAGATAAATATGGGGAGCCTTTTCATAGGGGCATTATATAAGATCTAGGACAAAATTATAAGTGTTCCTGCATAGAGGGGGGCATAATTTGTCTCAGGACAAATATGCAAGTCCATAATATAATCCTTTGTCTATCTGTTACTGTATGATATTTTTTTATGATTATTTCCACCTTTTAAATTTTTACATCATTTACAACTTTACTAATAGTTTTTAGGTTAAGGAGGACTCTGAACTTATATATGTTATTATTTCAACTATAAAAAGAAAACCTTACCAATAGGTCCATCCCATGGTATATCTGATAATGTCAAGGCTGCTGAAGCTAAACAGAAATATAAAATATGTGATAATCTCAAACTGATAGATGTAGTGTACAAAAATTAACAACTATACTAATAATTTTATCAAAAATGTTGTTCTAAGCAACTGTACCAAATTTTAGCATATAATCATTTGAGCGAAATGTGTAACACTATTTTCAAGGCTATTTTTAATATGTCTTGTGTTATAGACTCAATCTATTAAATGATTGGCTGGTTGTGTTACTACATCTTAAAACTAATTTGACTTTTTCAAATTGGAATTTTTAATGGTAGATCAAATTATAGTGAATTTTAAAATCTCTACAAGAATATATAACAGAAAATATAGATTGTAATCTCAAGTAACAACTCCCTTCCTATGCAGCTGATGTATGTTTATTTGACTTTTTAACTCCTAACCAGTCTTAATAGAAAATATGCATGAAGATATTCAGAAACTGAAGGATCACAGGAGCCTGTATCACTCAACTAGATTTAATTTGCCATTCAATTACCTTTGGTTCAGGTGAGTTAAAAAGGTTATTACATTATTATTTTATTGAGATAATCTAATTGGTTTATAAGTGGTCACATGGTCCGTTTAATTTGATATTGTTTGATTAAAAACCATATTGACTCCTTTCACTTTTGCTTTCAGTTTCATTTCAATCATGTGGTAATCAAGCATTTCTTTTTCAAGCTGTCCAACCAGAATTTCATTTCATTAATCATCCACGAGATTAATTGTATTGTCAGCACTTTGAATAAACAGAGTAAAATGTTTGACAGAACTGTTGCAGGCGTAAACCAAATTGCAGATTTCTCTGATCAAAATTATGGCGATGGCACAGGGCTATTTTCGTCATCATTTTTGCAGTGTTCATTTCACGTTTTCGTGTTGGAAGGTAGATATTCATTCCTTTTGTGCAAATTGTTTAAAATTTTCTTAGCTTTGATGTTTTATGCAAAAAACCACCTCTTATTCGATTCGATTAACAAAATCATTTTTATAAGTAATAAAAAGTAATTTTGCCCGATTAGACAAACCTAGAAAAACCCCTAGTCTAAAAGATCCTCTGAAATTGCATTTATGTATATTTATTCCACTTTTGAACCATAAATTATGAATGAAGAGTGTTGGGAGGGGGTGTAGTATGAAACTCTAGATTTAAAGTTTTACGGAGTCAATGATTATGTAATACAATAATTTAAACAATTACAGTCTTTTGTATCGGTCAATATGAGTTTTACTAGACCTAAAAAATTAATTTTGACCTTCGACTTTGGTCAATATTAATTTTTTAGGTCTATTAAAACTCATATCAACCTGTACAAAAGACTATAATTGTATAATATTGAATAAATTAAAAAATTTAGGGGATTTTTATCAAATTTACCATCATACAAAAGTCTAAATAACCAACCTGCATTGATACTGAGGATGTCTGGGTCATTGTCACCATCCACTGCCATTAAATTACATATCATCTGTGTTTCATAATTAAAACCTGGTGGAAATAATGGTCTTAAAGATCTATCTGAAATTCAGTTACATAAATCTCTTCAAATCAATTAAACACGGGTGAAAGTACAGAAGATGCCAAAATCAGGAAATCATGTAAAAATTAAATATTTTCTATAGGAATACAGTAAAACTGAAGACTGGTTCCTCTATAAACCAGTCCTCTCTGTATATCAGCCAAATTGTTCAATACTGAAGTCCCTGCCAATTTGTATTATAATGTATATTAATCACACCTTAGGAAACAGACCAGCCCTTCAAACTGGACATCAGCTGGTATTTCCTTTGTTAAAATCAAAGACATTTTCCCTCAATAAACTGGCTGCACCAATTAAATCCACCCAAGTGTACTGGTAAAAGTTATTTATACACTATAGGGTGCACACAAGAGTTTTTCTTAATACTTTTAATGATGTCACTAATTGAAGCAACATACTCAAAAGATTTATAGCTGGACGATTGGCTGTATCATATACCCACAGACAACCATATATCAAATAAAACAATTTCTTCAATCTTTCACAATATATAATTTTTTTTAAGGAAATCCTTTCCAAATTCCTACCATTACAGAAAGATAGACAAAAAATAGCCCCTCCATCAAATATTTCAAAAACAGACCAACCTCAGAGCATCCTAGCAAGGATTCCTGCGTAATTTAGAGAACTGTGTATATGTGCAACAAATGATGTGCTTTCCGAAGTACACATTCAACTGGTTTCAGCACATGTAGTTTCAGGGTACATTCGCCACCTTTTATAATTGCTATATGAGCTGGTAAAAAAATGTTTTTTCACCTTCCCTATTTTCGAATGTTTTTAGAGTGGCCTCACATTAATTAATACTAAAGTTGAGAAGTGACTGTTTCTATTTTTCCTTCATTTGTATATCCATTGTCTATTTACTATGATGTCAGGTCAATTGTTCCTTTTTTGTGTTTTTGTCGTTTTGCTTCCAGTACTGACAAAATGTCGCCGATGATGGTAGTGCGGGCGCAACCTCCAACGCTCATAAATAGCTTCTTAGTGTTTTTTTTGTATATATTTATATATTGTACTGATTACATTCAAATCCAACAAAATACAGAACCAGAGGCTCCGAGGAGCCTGTATCGCTCACCTGATATTTCCATTTGTTCATTGCTAATGGACCTTGAGATTAACATCCATGCCATTTTTGGTTTCAATCCATTCAGTTATTTTAAAGAAGAAGCCGTTTGTATGTAATTCCCATAAGGTCCTGACCTATGTTAAACCTAGTCTTCCACTGACGGCCATCATGGATGATAAATCGGCACCAAAGTAATGGCACTTGGTCTTAATGTCATAAGGAACATTCATGCCATGACTGGTTTCAATCCATTGAGCAGTTCTCTAGAACAAGATTTTTGTATGTATTTCCCATAGGGTTCTATGTTAAACTAAGTCCCCCCTAGTGGCTATCTTTGATGATTGATCGGCAACAAAATAACAACACTTGGTCAGCACCTCATAAAGAACATTCATGCCATGTTTCGTTTCAATCCATTCAGTGGTTCTCTAGACTAGAGACTCCCAGGAGCCTGTATCGCTCACCTGGACTATGTCCATCTTGACTGGCAGCCTGTCAAGTTCCAACTGGCTCACTGGTTTCAAACAAGAAGATCTTTCAGTAATTTTTCAACTTAGGTCCTATGTTAAACACTGTTCGGCTTTGGCGGCCATCTTTGATGATGGGTTGGGTCATAGGATATAATTCTGAAAGAGGACCAACTAAGGACTGGCTCTGGTGGCCATTTTGGATGGTGGGCAGGGTCATTGGATACAATTCTCAAAGAGGACCACCAAAGGACCATTGCTGCTTAATTTGTTCTAACTGGCCCAATGGTTTCAGATAAGATCTTTAAGAAAATTTCCCATAAGGTCCTATGTTAATATATGTTTGGCTCTGGCTGCCATCTTGGATGACGGGTGGGATCATCGAATATAATTCTGAAAGAGGACCACTTAATGACCATTGCTGCTAGGTTTTGTTATAATTGGCCAAGTGGTTTCAGACAAAAAGATCTTTAAGTAAAATCCCCATTTGGTTATATGTTAAACATTGTTTGGCTATCTTAGATGACGGGCCGGGTCATCGGATACAATTCTGAAAGAGGACTACCTAAGGACCATAGCTGCCAAGTCTTGTTCCAATTGGCCCCAGTGGTTTCAAAGGAGAAGATCTTTAAAGGAAAGTTTACGACGACGACAATGAACGCCGGGCGACGACTGACGCCAAGTGATAGCAATGAGCTAAAAAAGATGTTTTTATGTATTTTCCATAGGGTCCTATGTTAAACTAAGTCCCATGCTGGCTGCCTTCTTGGATGACAGATCAGCACCAAAGTAACAAAACTTGGTCAGCACTTAATCATTGTGTTCATAAGGTACATTCAAGCTACATTTGGTTTCAATAACATTCAGTGGTTCTCTAGAATAGGATTTTTGTATGTATTTCCCATATGAGCCCACCCCTGGCGGCCATCCGATGACAGATCTGCATCAAGTAACCAAACGTGGTTTGCACCTCAATCCATTCAGTAGTTCTCTAGAAGAAGATTTTTGTATGTATTTCCCATAAGGCCCTATTTAAACTAAGTCCCCCACTGGTGGCCATCTTGGATGATGGATTGGCAACAAAGTAACAACACTTGGTAATCACCTAATCAGGAACATTCATGCCATGTTTTGTTTCAATCCATTCAATGGTTCTCAAGAAGAAAATTTTTGTATTACTGATGGGATCCTATGTTAAACTAAGTCTCCTGGTCGCATCCATGTTGGATGATAGATCGGCACCAAAGTAACAACTCTTGGTCAGCACCTTGTAAGGAATATTTGTGCCTTGTTTCGTTTCAATCCATTCAGCAGTTCTCTAGAAGAAGTTCAAAATGTGAAATGTGAACGGACGGACCCAAAGTGATGGCAATAGCTCACATTCAGATCAGGTGAGCTAAAAATGCATATAAAACGGAAATCTCTTTTGTATGACTTTGGATTTTTTCAGTCCTCCCATGACTGACTGATTCACTGTATATCATATTTTTTTGCAAATTAATTCAACTTCGTGCTATTTTAAATTCACAATTCCCAATCAATCAAAGAAATAATTATTAATATTGGTTTTATATTTGTATTTCATCTCCTACCGTGATAATAAAACTATTGAGAAAATTTCCCAGTTTACAGTAGTTCTGATTGGTCTGTTGATGCAACAGATGATTTTTAAGTCAGTTTGAAATATAAAAAGAAAAAATTAAGTAGCAATGGCTGTACTAATTGGTCCTAAGAATGTTGGATACAAATTATGAAGATTTTTAAAAAAAGTCTGCTTTACCAATTAATCTACTGGTAAGAATTTCTTTATCTGAAGCTCCTAGTTCTCTTCGAAGGAAGTTTGTAGGTATCCTTCCAGCTGATGCAGCTTTCTGTCTGTAATCAACCTATAAAATTTCACTATTTCTGTCCAAAATGACTATCAGATATAAAGATAAGAAATATAAAATATAAATCATCTTGCCACATATGATCTTTGATGCTTAAATCTGTCTAAAATCTAAGATTTTCAAGCATTTCAAAATTTTACTTTTGCAATAAATATCACAGTGTTGTATAATTCTTTTTCACATGCTTAGTATTATATTGAGAATATTTTCCAGGAAACTAAATCTGACAACTCAATCAATTGTAAGGAAAGTTTAAATGCAAGAAGAATTGTAGATATAGATAAAACAAGGGCTTAACTAGTTACAATTAGCAATATCACAGGAGCTTAAACTTAATACATCTACATGTATATATTTATATACAGATACTGTTAATAGAAAGTATACAAAATATGTACATCACCTTGTTTAAATTAAGAAACTTTTAAGTAGATTATAATTTTCTTGACATACTGTTAGATTTACAAAAGAGGCTGGTTGAAATTTAGCTCTACAGACTGCTGTCACCAGGACTGTGGTATCTCCTTGCTGAAAATAACAATTAATTTAAAGAATCTCGCTAAAGAAACAAAAATATGTACATGTATGTCTTACCTTACAAAAAATAGGGTAAGTAGACAAAGACTTATTTGGGACTGAACTCACGTTCAGTATATGCATAACCATAAATTTTATGTTCGTAATATGTGGCTGCACAAACTGACAATAATTAATGTTGATCTCATCAATTCTGTTGCATATTTTGACTGATAACCTGTTGGTTACAACCCAATGACTTGTTGTTGATGAGAAATTTCTCATGAAAAACATAAGGGTTGGACTAAAAATTATGGTCATTCAGTACATTATACATCATTAGATAACAAGAATATGGTCTTGATCACGAGTTTGTAAAAAATAAAAATAAAAAGGTGTTGACTCTTTGAAACCCAGAGCCTTACTCGTGATCAAGACCATATTGGTCGAAACGTTGAGTATTTTTAACTTTTTAGTTTAATGTTGTTTTTTACTATTTTATATTTGGTTTTGTTCAACTTGTCTATTTCATACATTTTAGTCGTTTTATGCCCCTTTTGACAGCTCACCATTTCCACTTATTTTTCTTGTTATCTATTCTTGTATGAGCTGTTTCGCAACATACTTAGTTTTTTTTTTTCATTATACCCTCATAATAATACTATATAATCATGTTTATTTGCACTATTCTCAAACAGGCGACATAAAAATTTTGTTCAAGTAGTTGACTAAAGATATCAAAAAGTAGACTGTCCAAACTTTTGCCTTACTTTATCACTTTAAAAACTTATTCAAAACTTTAATGCTGATTTTCTTCAACTAAAATCTCTCAACAGCCTGTATCGTTCACCTGAACTTAACTTGTCCACCTTTTACAGGACTAAAAGTTTAAGTCATCAGATATAATTCTCAAAGAAAAATATCTAAGGACCATTGTTGTCAAGTCTGATTCCATTTGGCCAAGTGGTTTCAGACAAGAAGATTTTTAAATGAATTTTCCTATAGGGTCCTATGTTAAACGAAGTTCGGCTGTGGTGGCCATCTTGGTTCACAATCTGAGTCATCAGACACAATTCTGAAATTCTAAGGACCACTGCTACCAAGTCTGGTTCAAACTGGCCAAGTGGTTTTCAGGTAATATTTTTAAATGAATTTTCCCAGTTAAAATAAGTTCAGCTGTGTCGGCCATCTTGGTTCACAGTCAGGGTCATCGAACACAATTCTGAAAGAGGAGCATTGCTGTCAAGTCTGGTTCCAATTGTCTCAGTAGTATCAGACAAGAAGATTAAATGAATTTTTCCCCATGGGGTCCTATGTTAAACAAAGTTTGGCTGTTTGATCATTCCACCAAAATTTGGTTCTAACTGGCCCATTGAATTCAGAGAAGATGTTTCAAGGAAAATTTATGCCAAACACTGGACAACAACAGATGATGGAGGCCAAGTGATGGCAATAGCTCACATGGTGAGCTAAAAATCACTGAAAGCTTATTTTCAATTTTTCAATTCTCAGTTTTATTTAGTACATGTAAGCCAATTCACTAGACAAGTCCATTTAAAACAAGAGGCATAGAGGTTACCTTGGCAACAGCTGATCCATCAGCAAATCTAGCAAACTGTCCTGTGCTTATCTGTAATGGACTAAATTAAAAAAAAAGTATCACACATCAGAATTTAGAATTAAATAATCAGAATAGAGCACTGTTGCAAGAAAACTTTATTATGCTGCAATTATTTTAGTATACTCATAAATGCATATTAATAAAGTGGATCTTAATGTGTCTAACTTATATAATAATATTCATATAATGATCTTATGAATCTTGAAAAGGGAAAACTACCTTCAAAAATGTTAAGTTGATTAAATTTTACTTTTAAGAAATCATAACTGTCATTAGTAGTCATGTTATTTGTTAGACTAGTTTTGTGAATATCATGAATATGTTAACCACTTCATGAGCTGTTTTTTCTAGAAGCCAACAATCCTACAATGTTTGTTTTTCAAAGAAATACTATTATTCTAAAATGTAACTAGAAACTGTATCTTTAATATACGGATGCCCCGCCCTAAAATCCATATAAACACTAAATTTAACCACATAGTTAAAACATATGTACTACCCAAGGTACATCCATTGTTGAAGTTTTAGAGTCGCTCAAGCATAAAATGTAGGTCATAATGAAACAATTATTGTACGACTGCTCAGTACTACTCAAGGCAAATCCACTGATGAAGTTTCATTGATACACTATGCTTAGTTCCAAATAAATGAACCATTTATGCTCAAGCATAAAATGTAGGTCATAATGACTCCATTATTGTATGACTGCTCATTACTACCCGTGGCAGATCAACTGATGAAGTTTCATTGATACAAAATACTTTGTTCCAAAGAAAGGAACCTAAACGTAAAACTTAACCATATAGTTCGGACGTACATACAGACATGAACAAGGGTAACTCTATATGTCCCATCCACATTTATGGGCGGGGCATAAAAATGCATAATTCAAAGAGCAGACTAAGCTAGCAAATGTGGTAAATGATACCTTACATTTCTTTGGATGGATGAATTATTGTTTAATGTCCAGTGGCAATCATTCAATGCATATCTAGATGAGCATATGTTGCCAAAAGTTTGAATCATGTTGTCTTTCAGGATATGCCTGATCTTTATTAAGAATGTGTTACATTATATCAAAGCCATAAATAATCTTTTCACCTATGATTTTTTTTTTAATTGTAGGATTTTTAAAATGATTTTTAATCACCAAAGCCAATGAAATGAATAACATGGTTAATGAAAATTGATATTTGTAAGTGATGTTCCCAAATATTTCTGACTGAAATTTAAAAGTAAAGATTTTTATTTTTTATTTTCACCAGTGCAATCATTAAAGACTGAAGTGCACGAACAATGTCAAAATAAGCACGAAAGTTAAAAAATAATTAAAATTTAAATCAGTAATTATCCTTTTTTCCTCATTTTCGTAAAAGACAGCATCCATATTTTAAATAAAGACGACTACCTGATTTTCACAGACACAGTTAAATTTGGTTACTGCCATTTGCATTGTTAACAAAAGTTAATATACTATCGGAAGCCCGTACATGATCAAAATCTGGCTGGGTACAGGGAAACATCTGAACAAAAATTATTTTGCTCCTGTAAGCTCCTATTTTTTTTTTATACTTCTTAACTAAACACATAGTAAAGAGACTGCTTCAGCTAGCATATTACAATAAATATGAAGCACGGAAAATTTGGGGAAACAGGTCAAAACGCCCCATTGTCAAAACGCCCCCACTTCATGTCAAAACGCCCCAATTTTTCGGATGAAATTAAGTCAATACCAAAACGCCCCCATTAAGAAAAGACAGAAAACTGAAGATTAAATTTCCCGATTTTTAAACATATTATTGTCATCATATACATTGCCGCAAAATCTAACGTGCTTAAATTTACTTAACAAGCAATTATCATGGACTTTTTTGTGTAGATAGTAACATGTATAATCAAAGCTTAATCACCAATTAAATGAACTACGTTGTGCATGAAATTGATATTGTCGTTTTATATGTTTATATCATATAATAGTTATATTTATTGAACAATGACAGCTGTTGTTTACTGTGTTTATGCTCAACAGTAGTGCTTAAAATGCCATTGAAAAAGTAATTTGTTAATTGTTGTTTTAGTGCTAATACAAAATTTAAGTAAACAATTTTGTGATTAACAGCAACAAATAAAGTCCATATTTGCACACGTACGTGACACCAATTAACGAACTTCAATAAAAAATCGTTCTGACAAGGTTATAAATGAGAGCTTTTTGGCAGACTGTTTATGTTTGGAAATGAGGTAGTTCTGACAAAGGCCTGAAAATGGGAGCGTTATTTCATTTTTAAAATTGGGGGCGTTTTGACAAAGGTTAAAAATGGGGGCGTTTTGCAGGGACTGAAAATAGGGATGTTATTTCATCTTTAAAAGTGGGGGCGTTTTGGCATGCGTTCGGAAATGGGGGCGTTTTGACAAAGGTTAAAATTGGAGGCGTTTTGGACGGGGGCGATTTGGCGATGGGGCATTTTGACTCGAATTCAAATTTGGACATTACAGCATGAAAAGGTGTTTAATAAAACTCCAAAGATGCTGCACAAAATTATAACCTTGCAAAAGCCAAGACCAAGATCTTGGTCTTGGAAAGTGGCACATTGTCCACATTATTTTACCTATTTCCAATATCGATTTCTATTTGACCTTTCACATTATGATTTCCCCATGTACGTTTATGTGCTTTGCTGTAGACTGTAAGGAGCTTTTTTAGTTTATGGTGCTTTAAAAACATGTATTTCTTGGCAGACCATGTTCGCTGCAAGGGGGCAGCCATAATTTCTGAAATAAACTATGGAAAACTCCAGAGAATTACGAATAATTACGACTGGTTTCTTTGATTTATTTAATAAGTCTTGATGCGTTCGTTGTTTCAACAGTACCAGATATTTTAATTAATTTGGCGCCACTCGATTTAAGGTGAAGCAAAAAGTTTGACTGTACAGTTTTCTTGCTTTTTTTATGAAAAGCATTTACTAACACCAACGGTATACCTAAAAAACAAACCATACATAAAAGTATTGTGAAATCTGTGGTTTCTGTGCACAGGCATTTGTTTTATACAAAAAGCAACAGTGTCACTGTCAGTGCGATCCCTTTTCAGTAATTTCACTATTTTCACTATTTTTGACAAAATTTTGTATAAATTTCAAACTTGCCCCCAACAGAGATTGGTCAACCTACCCCACTCCCCAGTTTGAAAATATGTGATAAAAAATGTATGGAAAACACTTTTTCACAAATGTTTGACACAATTGACTCATGTGGCTGGAAAAGCCCTGACGTTGTTCACAAACTTTTTGTGGATAGAATAGATGCAATCGAGTTCACAAGTTGGTAAAAATCTGGTGTTTTTCTTAATTTACATTTAGTGCCATGGAATATATATGCAAATTATTTTGGACTTCTTGGCATTTGTGACAAGTGACGAAAATTGGATTCTAAATGTAAGACTCAAAACCAGTCTTCATATACATGTACAGAAATGAATAAAAAAGGATTTAAATATTCAATTGAAGGGGGTTAAGAATTTTTTTCAGTTTTGCATTCAAACAAGGAGATTTCCAGCATTTGATCAGAGAATACTATCCAAAACTAGAAATACTGTGAGCAAAGCTCACTACTTGATACCTCCGCCTTACATAAGATACATGAAAGGAAATGTCAATATTTTGGATAGGAAAACTCCCAACAGCAGTGAGATGAGTTTCATCAAATTCCATTCAGTGGTTTAGGAGGAGTTGCGGATGGCATACTGGAACCCCCTATCACAATGAATGGCAAAGTCCATGTTTTGGTGTGGGTAACCCCAAATATTCATCAGATCAAAATCTAAAATAGGAGGTGCACTATGGCATCATGTAATAAAGATCCTCTGAAAGCTTCATCAAATTACTTAGGAGGATTTGTGGAGCTTTCGAGACGCGACGGTCATACTTCCACGTCGTCCATAGGACGTATCGGCCATATCGCCACATCGTCCATAGGATGTATCGGCCATACTTTAAGTATTTATTCCATTGTGGTTATAACATAAAATATAATAATACAACAAGTATTATTTCATAGTTATAACATAAATATGATTTTGTAGTATTTATTATGTACAAGTTTGCCGGTTTGAAAGAGTCAGTATAGATCTAGACTATATATTTATTTTTACTTCTGTACATCTGCTGTTCAACAAGACAAGTAGACTCATAGAAGACTGATTTTAAGTTAATGCTATTGATAATAATTCATCCCTACTATGACTTTGAAAATTGATTTACAGCTTCATATTGTGTATTTTCTTTTGAACTCAGCTTGGGTGCTGTTGTTTTTATAGTGATTTCGTTTTGTATTTCCTTTACCATTTCTTGACAAAAGCATAATTAATACTTATGTTCATCAAAGAAATGATAATAAGCAATTAACAATCTTAAATTTGAAAAATAATCATTATCTGATTACTTAGTTTTATATTTCAAAACTAAGCTTATTGTTTTAACTATGACAGAAATTAATTCCCCATTTTGGATATTCATTTTTATTTGTTTTATTTTTTCAGTTTGTTTTACGCAAGATATTAAAAATTCATTTAGAAAATAATATAAATATTTTATCAGATAAAGCACATTTATATATGATATATATAATGCGTATTCCAAGTGTATAACATATAAAACATAACAAATAATGTAAATACAGCACAATACATTTACAAATTATAATAACCATCAACATTTATATATCACAATACTTTATAAATAAAATTTATTTCCGAAAAAAAACCATGGACGAAGCGTCTTCACAAAGTATGGCCGATGTTGTCCTATGGACGACGTGGAAGTATGGCCGTCGCGTCCTGCATGCGTTGTGGATGGCATCATGGTACCCCCTATCACATTGAAAGTCAAAGTCCATGTTTTTCTATGGGAAACCCCAAAAATTGGTCCGATCAAATTCTAAAATAGGAGGTGCACAATGACATCATGGGATGAAAATTCCCTTAAAGATTCATCAAATCCCATTCAGTAGTTCAGGAGGAGTTGTGGATACAAAGGTCAAGCGGACGGACACAACGAATACTATATACCCCGCTTTTGAAAAAAGCGGGGGTATAATAACAAATGAGCTATGAAGGGAAAATTAAAAGATATAGACATGAATATTGCAGACACAGAAAAATAGGAGAATATTTAACTGATTTATCTTATATTTGTTCCCTTACTTCTATATTTATACAATGTATAATACTATTCTTTTAGATATAAACATTTTACTACACAGAACAATTATTTTCTGTTTATCAAGACATGTATCATATATACAATATTCTCACTTCATTTCTTTAAATAAAAAATGTTGTTGCACGCTATTATTTTTAAGCCTTCAGAATTTTCTAGGCCTACGGAGAACACTGTTCCGCATATTATTTAGTGTATTTTTTCCATTTTAATTTTTCCCACTTTCTGTTTGCCTTTTATTTCAAGTATCTTAGTTAAAATATATAAAGCTCAAGTGTCAAATTACTTGATTTTAAACAGTTTTTTAATCAGAAGTACGTAAAAGTTGTAATTTGGTGACTGTCAAAATGGTCCAATTTCAGGATGTTAGGGTCTATGTAAATGATAACTACATTGTATACCCATTAAAGACCTTTTGGGGATTTTCTTGAATTTGCAATGGTAGAATTTTCTATAATTTTGATATATTTTCCAATAATGAGTATACATGGTATAAAAGAAAGATTATATAGTTTGATCTGGTGCATTTTTTTATTTGACTTAATGTTAATATGAAAATGCACTATGAAATAATTGTGGTCTCGGGCCATACATGTAACCATGGCTTGGGGTTTGTATGGCCCAACATACAAAGATATTTAAGACATTTTCCAACCACAATCCCACAAGGGACACCATAAATTACATTTAATGATTAAAATTGCACAGATACTGGTAATGACACAATACACCAAGTTACTGCGTAGAAGATCAGTTTGTCTGTCTGCCGGAATCATGCTTGTCAGAAAAAAAAAACAAATTTACCTTCCTACCTACCCAGACCTATCAGGCTAGAGTCGGAAAGGGGAAACAAACATATTTTTAAGGCTGATCTTAAAGGTTCCCTTTAAATGGACAATACATATGCACTAATTCTTAGTTTAGTAAGTGTGGATACTATCAGACCTGAGTTTACAATATGTTCATATTGAACATGCAATACGAATCTAGACTGAACGGTATACGTCATTTATACAGAATCTAGACTGAATGGTTATAGTCATTTATACAAAATCTAGACTGAACGGTATTAGTCATTTATACAGAATCTAGACTGAACGGTATTAGTCATTTATACAGGGGGCCTCGGTGGCCGAGTGGTCTAGGTAGTTCGTCATGACTACTAATGATCACTACCCTGTCAACGCTGGGGTTGTGAGTTCGAATCTCACCTGTGGAGGGGTGTGTTCGACTCCGATCTTAATTGACAAGTATTGCCAATTTTCCTACCGAAGGTAGGTGGTTCTCTCCGGGTACTCCAGCTTCCTCCACCAATAAAAACTGGCCGCCACGAAATGGCCAAATGTGCTGAAAACGGCGTTAAACCCCAACTAAACAAACAAACATTTATACAGAATCTAGACTGAACGGTACTAATCATTTATATCGAATCTAGACTGAACGGTATTAGTCATTTATACAGAATTTAGTACTGTGGATTCATTATTTTTAATGGGGTAAAAAGTAATGTAAGGAGGTTATATTATTAAACTTTCATTTATGAAAATGTCAAAATTTCCTGTCATAAATAATATATTGGAATTCTATGTGTAAGAGGACAAGGCATCCATGTCTTACAGACCCACAATATCTAGTTATCTTTTAGTTCTACCATAATGCCCTGGGATGTGATTGCCACTGACTTTGGAGGAGAAGAAACTGTTAACTTTGGACCAAGACAAGAATCTGGAACAGCCTTATACCAGATTGAAACTCTTGCTACTATTTCATCACGTGAAGAGGTATGCTTTAAAGAAGGACTGAAAAGAGATTTGGATTAATCTCATTGTATTGAAATTAAGCAAAATTGTTCCATTTCAGCTCTTGATGTATGTTTGTTTTGGTGAACAGGGCTTTCAGAAGTTATGAAAGTAACTTTTACAAACTGAAATTAAGCATTACATTCTAAGCAACATTTTGTCAAAGTTGGCATCATCTAAAGCCTTAAAAAATTTCTGTTTCCAGTAGGTGCAATGTTGCGCTGCTTTTCCTAATACAACTTTTTTACCTCCAGCTAGGAGAGGATTTCGTTTTCTAAATGCGAGCATGTTTCTATAACAGAAATTGCAATTTTAATTTTCCGTATATTTTTTTCTAGTGCTAAAAACATTATGGTTGGCACCATAAAAATAGGGTTTTTCAAGTTTCAGCTGGAAATAGAATTTTTGTGTGTGTCCAAGACATAATGGTCATCTCTTTTTGAAGCCTGCATGAATGAATATTATTTCTCTAATTTTTAGCCAATTTAACAGTCTCTCGACCTGTTTTGGAAAAATTGATAATCTCACAATTGAGTTTTTGTTTCTCGGAATAGGGTCTTCAAAAAATTTCCTTAGTCACATAGAAACAAGTGTGATCCCGTCGTCTGCTTTTTAATAAAAGATGTTTTTAAACAATGTTTTGAAATGGGGGAAAAAAATATAACTTATTTATCAGGGGACAACTAGGATTCATTATTAAGGGTATAATTTAAACGTGCCGTGTTCTTTTTGTTCCATTCTGTGAGCCAACAGCTGCTGTGTAAAATTGTTCCTGTTTAAATGACAACTGACATTTGGAATAATCTACCGTGTTTAACAGTGACGTTGTTAAAGTAAATTTAATATACAAATTTATTTATTATGATTGCTAAAAACTTGTAAAGTGTCGAATATTTTTCAATTCAAGATTTGCATGAACACATACGGGTGACCAAAGAGACGGGAATACGTGAGAATATGATGACGTTGACACATTTTTAAAGTGTTTGGAAAATTAGAGTAACAGTGTCTTACATTGTGATTCGTGGATTATCGGATTTCTCCAATCTCTGTAGTTAAATTACGGAATTTTAAGCGCTCGCCAAGGCTCGTGCTTAAAATTCCATAATTTAACTATCTTGATTGGAGAAATCTGATAATCCACTCGTTACATTGTAAGAGGCTATATAACAAACTTGGATTACCTGTAAGTCATAACATGAGAATATCTGCAATGATTTTTATTGATAATTTGATCATGTATAGACAATTTTCAGTATTCATTTCGTAGCACATCACATTTTTTCATGCAGCCTGATCTAAGCTTTATCTTTTATTCAGACCATCTAACAAATGATTTTTACAACACATGTTCAACGTTTGTTGACTTTGCCGTCTTGTTAGAATATAACTATACCTGTGTATTTCTAATAAGAGGATTTGTTTTCTAAAAAATTGTTCATTTCATTTAAATATTCAAATTTATTCCTCGGAGAAATGCAAATACACAAGTCCATTCCAAAATTGCTTTGGATTTCTTTTCAAATAATTTTCCAGATAGGAAAATATCAATAAAATTTACTTTAAAATCGATCTTGTTTCAGTCATTTGTAATATGATCGATGGTTAAAATGGTTTAGAAAGATGAGATAAACACTTGATAAGGACTGAAAGTAATTAAATTATGGAAGAATTCAAATTACAGACTATCACCAGCTGGTAATAATGACTGTAACTTTGACAATTTTGCAAGTGTTGAAAAATAAGGGCCACTGAAGGTCAGTGGTTTTCTCTGGGTAGTCTGGCTTCCTTGACCAATAAAAACTGGCTGCAGCGAAATAGTCAAATGTGCTGAAAATCACGTAAAACCCCCAAAAAACAAACAAAAATAAGGTAATCGAAAATTCAATTTTCTTTGAAGTGTCAGAAAATTAGTCATTACATCATATACATTGGAGATGTTTGAATAGCACATCGCATTAATGTTGATGTATGACCATAAATGTAGATACAGAATATTATTTTCAACTTTTAAATTGAAGTAATTTTTTTCTTAACAGAGATTACTAGATATGTAGGAATATGAGGCCTATTTAAAATGTAACAACATTATAAAGTTTAGAGAAGAAAAATCATGTTTTTCTTTTCGTGTATAAAAAACAGATTAGCTATAACTTATAAAATAATTTTATATGTTAATTCTGTACACAGAGATTATACAAAAACATTTCTTTTTACACATTTTTTGTTTGGTAACAGTGCTGTCTTAGTTATTTATACTGATCTTTATTTCAGGACCAGTTGATCCCCTGTACAGCTATAACAGTTCTTGGTGACTTAGCTTGCATTGCAGTCCAGGAACATTTATTTATTTTCCAGGATTGTCAGAAGACAGCATCAGTTGGACTAGGTCTGAATTATTATTATCGTTGTATAGGCGGAGATTGTAATCATTAAACAAAAACACTAAGTTTCCAGAGAATTTGCTAGACATTTGGTCTGGCAATGACGTTAGATTTTCTGGGCCGAAAAAAAATTAGCTGACATTTACAAACATTTGAATGACCCGGATGTTTGGATTGCAATTTTAATTTTACGAACCCATGTAAGACTTTCAGACTGGGAATGTTGAAACTTCCAGCAGACTGATCCCGATCTCATCCGAATTGTCCAACGGACGAATGAACTTCGTGAAGACTGAAAAAATAATTACAAGTAACTGATCCAAAGTCCAACACCTGTACATATACCAGTAAAAAAATTGTTCTATGGGTGTCTTAAAAGTTTTAATATTTAAAGAGTTTATGGTGTTAGTTTTCAAATAATTAGAGAGATATTTGTTTTGTTTAGAAGTGTATTCATAGAAAAATTATATTGAAAGTCAGCTTCTTTAAATTTGATATATGTTAATTTAAAGCAGATATATATTTGGTTGTATTGGAGTCAAAAGGGACTTAAAAAAACATTGCCTTATCAATTGCTTAGACTTATCCATGTGCAGTTTTGACTTTCACTTCAATCAACTTTTAACGAATGCACACATTCATGTATTATACATATTAAAATTGTTTGCACAAATATTTTTTTTCAAACTATATAGAAACTTATATTCTTTGTATGAACTGTTATAAACATAATCATAACAACTGAGAATGACTCGTGTCACATTATGGTTAAAACTAATTTAAAGAAAGGCAAAATAAAATAAAGTATTGTATTCATACACTAATGTACCTGCTTTTCTGCTGAAAAGAATGAAATGATTTTAGCATCTAGAATGTTTAAATTTCAATAATAGAGTTTTCAGTCCAATGTTTACTTTATTTCTGGCAGTAACACTTTTCTGCACTTCGGATTCAATTTGTTCTGCGATAACACATTAACAATAAAGATAAATTTGAGTCAGAGAGGATAGGAATTGAAGTATAGAATTTTTACAGTTACAGCACAAAATTTGTATCTTTTCCTTACGACCCAGCTACAGATGAGAATAAAAAAGTTCATTTCATGTGGATTACATGTATCGGTACTCAAATTTTACTTGTTATAAAGTATTCATTGAAGCCAGTGAAGAGTTTATATAGATTTAGGCATCTAACCTATAAAGAAAAAATTTTGACAGTTATGTTGTTTTTTGTAGATGGTCAGATTGATTGTATTGAATGGAGTCCAGATGGAACTATGCTGATGGTTGGAGACAGTACAGGCAAAATTTCTCTTTTGGACACTGGAACAGCAGAGATCTTATTTTCCTTTGTAAGTGTAGTGTTTTCTGCTCTTTGGTCGGGTTGTTGTCTCTTTGACACATTCCCCATTTCCATTCTCTATTCTATGGTTGAATATATATTTTGAATTCAGACATTATTTGCCATTACATACGAAATACGAAATAAAAAATATTTTATTAAAGAAAGCTCAATTATGAACATAAATCAATAGTAGCATAGATACAACAAAGAATAACATTTAAACAATCATTACATATATAAGAAAGTTACAAGTTCCAGTTTTATCCAGGGGCCTTGGTGGCGGAGTGATCTATGTAGTTTGTCATGAGTACTAATCATCACTAGCCTGTCAACACTCGCGTTGTGGGTTCGAATCTGACTGTGGTGGGGTGTGTTCGACTCTTATCTATATTGACAAGGATTGCCAATTTTACTATTGAAGGTCGGTGGTTCTCTCCGGGTACTCCGGCTTCCTCCACCAATAAAAACTGGCCACCACAAAATAGCCAAATGTGCTGAAAACAGCATAAAACCCCAACTAAACAAACAAACAGTTTAATCCATTATCTGATTTTTTTATGTTTAAAATAAATGGGTTCTATGATCCTTTATTTAGCTTAACTGGACCAATGGTTAAGGTATCCTAACATAACCGTAAATAAACTTATCATTTTAATCTTTTCCACTTAAATCACTCAGCAAGTTTGGAACAAATTTAAGTAGAATGATCCTTGGGTGGATCTATTTGGAAAGTAGGTCTTGGGATCTGGATCTCTCACAAATATGGATAAAGATGGAAAAAAAAGCAAACATATTATTCAAAAGGGAGTTCACTGAACCAATTTAAACCAAAGTTAAGTGGAATGGTCCTTGGACGGTCCCCTTTAAAATTGTGTTCAGTTTTCCGGGGCACCATCCAATATGGCTGCCATTGTCGGACATAGTTTAACCTTGGACCCTATGGGAATTTTAACATTTTCATTATCTTCTCTGAAACCATTAGACCAATTTAAACCAAACTTTGGTGGATTGGTCCTTGGTTGGCCCGTTTTAAAATATGTGTTCAGTTTCCCGAACGCCATCCAACATGGCCACCATGGCTGGACTTAGTTTAACATTGAACCTATGGGAATTTTACTTTTTCAACTCCTCTGAAACCACTGACCCAATTTGAACCAAACTTTGGTGGAATGGTCCTTGAGTGGCCCTTTTCCAAAATTATGTCCTGCATCTACGACTTCTAACCGACATGGCTTCTGTTACAAAAAATAGAAAAAAAGGGAGATGAATATAAAAAATATTCTATGAAACTACAAGGCCAGTTGCAACCACACTTGGCAGCAATGGTGCTTAGGAGGTCCTCTTTCAGAAATATGTCTTGTTTCTACGACTGTGAACCAAGATGGCCGACACAGCCGAACTTAGTTTAACATAGGACCCTATGGGAAATTCACTCAAAAATCTTCTTGTCTGAAACCACTAAGCCAATTAGAACTAGACTTTATAGCAATGGTCCTTGAATGGTCCTCTTTCAGAATGGTGTCATGACTCATACTGTCAACCAAGATGGCTGCCACAGCAGAACATAGTTGGACATAGGGCCTTATGGAAACATTCATTGAAAAATCGTCTTGTCTGAAACCACTTAGCCAATTGGAACAAGACTTGGCAGTAATGGTCCTTAGATAAAATGTCTACAGAGTAGTATAAATAGAAACATTGTTTAAATTCCTGCAATTTTTTTGTTTGTAGCAAGTGGTTCCTGAAGGATGTAACCTGAAAACTTTCAAAAGAATACTATTCTGTACAAAAACTGATGGTTAGTAAATATTAATATGCATCTGTTGATCATAAATTCTGTATCTTTATTTAGTGTATATGAACCCAATCCTGGATAAAACATTCTCTTTTTGTATTCAATCACTACATGTAGATAGAAGAAATTGAATTTGAGTTTTTTATTTAATAGTTATCTTAAATTTGTATCCAGTGAATGCAAGCAAAGCATTGAAACATTAACCATACATAAATTTGTATCCAGTGAATGCAAGCAAAGCATTGAAACATTAACCATACATATAATCTTTTAATGATCCTTATTATGTAAATATATGTTACCATAACTATCTCCTCATGACTAATATAGTTATGTAACTTTTAAGTACATTTTGATTGGTACTGCAGAAATAAAAAAGAAAAGAAAATCACCTTTGAGAAAGGGTACATTCACTTTTGGGAATGTTTTATCATAAATTTTGTTGCCTATTTTCATGCACTTGTAATAAAACCATGGTAGCGTGCTAGGCTCGAGTGTGAAAGGTCCTGTGTTTAATCCCCATTCAGGTCAAACCAAAGACATTAAAATTGGTATTGTTGCTTCTGAGTTCTCTGCCAAGCACGCAGCATCCAGGAGTAAGGGGATGAATCTATTGCTCGGCTCGGAGTCAGTTTAATGTGTCCAAGTGGGGTGATATGTCTTCCTGCGGACAGTTACCTCATGTGCTAGCACATTAAAAATCTGGCTCAGTGTGTCGGTCTAGTACAAAGCAGGGGTCATATTCATTATCATATCAACATGTTCTTGTCCTGATATGCACCTGGCTGCCACTGGACTTTAAACAACAATTCATCCATCATCCATGAATCTATGTTTAGAATATGTAGAATGAATAATTTTACCCTATCTATATTGGTATGTTTTCTATGCCCATATCATCTAACATGAAAGAATTTGGATAATTCATAAAACATATCAGTTAACAGTTTAGCCATTTCATATATAAAGAGACATATGTATTCCTGTTTATTCTTAAAATTTAAAAAAAAAAAACTTGTTTTATTGAAAAATGGTGCTGTTTAAAACTTCCATATCAAAGTATTGACTTGTTTGGGTCTTTTACTTGCATTGATGCTTTCTGTTTTGTTATATGATTTTAGCCAAATATTACTTTTCTTTAAAAATGAAATTATGGACAAAACCCTTGCACTGCTAATATTATACTTTATTTTTTATCTTTTTAGGAAGTTCAGACTTGGTAGTTCTAGCAGCAAATGGGCTAATGTTAGTACTTAGAGGCATATCTGAAGATTTATTTTCTGCAGGTATTAGTTTTTACATACATGTACATCAGACCTGATTTTTTTCTGCTTTTGGAAAACTGGATTTTTCCTTTACAGTTCCTGTATTATACATAGTAAAATGGTCACTAAAGTATTATTTCTGATTTTTTTCCCTAGTTGTTAAAATCAGGGCTGATATATATATATATATCTAGGTCAGTCTCTTGACAAAGATTTCAGTGCATCTATTTTATGTTAAAATTATGCTTTAGTTTATTCTTTGAATGGAAATCCATAAACTATCTCCTCATGACTAATATAGTTATGTAACTTTTAAGTACATTTTGATTGGTACTGCAGAAATAAAAAAGAAAAGAAAATCACCTTTGAGAAAGGGTACATTCACTTTTGGGAATGTTTTATCATAAATTTTGTTGCCTATTTTCATGCACTTGTAATAAAACCATTTGAGAGTACAAAATGTATTACATGTAATAATAATAATATTTTAAACAGTATATTGGCCAACACACTCTCAGTTCTTTCTTCAATAAATGTATATACATGTATTGTAGCATCATTTAAGGAGAAGATAATTTTTTTGTCATCTCAATAGAAGTCAACACATAGAAATCATTTCAACACAACTCTTAACAATTCTACATTAAAGTAAACTGTTATATCAATAATGCTTCACTAATCATCTTGCATTGTATAATGCATTTCTCCAACAGTTGGGTCATTATTTCATGCATGATGGAGTTTTTTGTTTACATGTAGGTCCATTTTTCAAAAACTTTTGAGACAAATCACTGATTCAATTATACCTATTCATTCATCTTAAATAGTACAACAAAAGTCAGCAACATTTGAATCACCATGACCTATATTTTATGCTTGTGTGACTTTGCTAAAATTTTGCCTAAAAGGCCATGTTAGCTTTTGCCATCACTTGTCCATCTTAAACTGTCCTTTAAAGATCTTCTCCTCTTAAACCACTGAGCCAATTTTGGTTGAATGGTCCTTGGGTGGCCCCCTTCCAAATTCTGACCAGCATCCCCGACTTAGGGATATGGCTGCTGTGACTAAAATAGAAAAAAAGGTTTTATGAACTACATGGCCAATTGGTACCAGACTTGGCAGCAATGGTCCTGAGGAGGCCCTCTTTCACAATTATGTACGATGACCCAGACTGTCAACCAAGATGGCCGCTACAGCCGAACTTAGTTTATCATTGGACCCTATAGGAAAATCCATTTACAAATATTCTCTATTATTTACAAATACAAATAGTCTGAAACCAATGAGCCAATTGGAACTGAAGTTGGCAGCAGTGGTCCTTACGTGGTCCTCTTTCAGAATTGTGTCCTATGACCTTGACTGTCAACCAAGATAGGGGCCTCAGCTAAACTTAGTTTAAAATAGGATCCTATGGGAAACTTCATTTTAAAATCTCTTGACTGAAATCACTAAACCAATTGGAAATAAATTTAGCAGCAATGGTCCTTACATTGTCCTCTTTCTGAATTGTCAAGCAAGATAGCTGCCACAGCCAAACTCGCTTCAACATAGGACCCAACTGGAAAATTCATTTAAAAATCTTGTCTGAAACTATCGACCATCGGGGCAACAGTTCTTAAGGTGGGACGTTACGATAAGAGTTACTGTTCCTAACGTTCTCAAGTATAAACCTATTCTATGTGTTCAAAGAATGCCAAGAACGATGATGACAAATATTAAACGGAAAAATTTTAAAAAGATATTTATTATGTCTGAAAACCAAGCATTCCTGTGATACTTTTGTAAATTTACTTTCATTTGTCAAAACAGGTTTCTATACATGATGTTTAAAACATTATAGAATAAAGGGCTTTGCTTAGCGCAGCAAGGTACAACTTCAACATTCTTTTTTTGGCACCTTTAACCCCCTCAGTGTATCAGGGGTCACCAAACTGGGCGATTAGGGCGATTAAGTCGCCTAATGCTCGCCAATGTCGCCTTGTCATCGGCTCCAGAGCGACAAACGAGTCGCCCTGTGTTTTTAAGTAAGGCGCCTCCGAACAACGTACGTAATCAGCTGCGTCTGAAGACCGTTATTTTCATTAAAAATCTCGAGCTGCCATTTTTTTGTTTTCCTGGAGATCAAAGAGGAAAGGGGAAAGAAACGACAAAAAGTAAACTAGAAAATGGCGGCAATCGGAATTCTCGTGGTTTTTCATTGGTCAATGTGTTTTTTACCGACCGGTAACAATATGTAGACCTTATTTAAAAATAAATTTAGCGGACATGAATTGATTATTAAGGTGTTCAAGCAAGGTGAATGGGAGGATTTTAAGAATATGTTTGAGAAAAAATAATAGTAAAGATTATAGATAAATAAATATTAAAAAATAAAATGGCAATAATAAATAAGTTGTGTCAAAAGGTACAAATATTTTTGCTCATATCTGTAACAGAAATTTTCTTCCAAGTTTGGAGCACCAGTGCATAATTTCATTTTTTAAACTTTGTTTTATTTCAAATTATATTCGTCAGTATTTTAAGGCAGCACATGATTTTAACTAAACTTTAACAATAGTACAATAGGCCTACCATGGTCAAAATCATGCAGCAATGTACGTTAAAAAGGTGGTGATGAGTCCTGGGACTGGGACTCATCAAAATCAGCTGGGACTCACCATTCTGAAAAATGATGAGTCCCAGGACTCATCATGAAAAATTCTTAGTGAGAACCCTGTTTAGTCATATATTTATTATGTCTGTTTTGCTGACAAACTCACAATCTCAGACAAAGGATATTGATTAAATGCACATGAGACAAAATCTCAGATTATGACTGAAATGGAAGGATATGGAGTAAATGTAGATAAAATCTCAAACAATACAGGATAAAACACAATAAAGGAATGTATAGTTTACACTATAAGACACAAAATAACAGGTATTTACTCGACAGGCGACGAATTGGGGGGAAAAACACAGTCTCCCTGGTAGACTTGGAAGTCTCCCTGTCATGCCCTGAAGTCTCCCTGTTGCTACCCTGAGGGAGACTCTGAGTCTCCCTGTTATTTTCAAGTGTGGTGAGCCCTGGTGTATCTCAAGAACTGAAAAGATAGTAAAATTTGTTGAAATACTACTGAAAGTACTCATCAAGATGAATTAAAAGAAAAAATCTTTAATGAAATTGGACGATAAAATAAAAAATTTATGTTTCCTCCAAAATTGCTGACTTCGACCCCTTGTATCTCAGAAACAATAAAAGATAGAAAAAAATTGTTGAGATGCTAATGAAAATATTTAGCAAGGAGAATTAAAAAGAAAAAATCCTCATAGAGAATTGGATGAAGACTAAAAAAAATTACATATCAAGGCACATTGCTTTTTTGGCCATTTTAACCCCTTATATCTGGAAAACCATAAAAAATATAAGAAATTTGTTTACATACTACTGGAGACACTCATCTAGATGAATTTAAATTAAAAAATATCCATTAAAATTGGATGAAAAATTAAAATTTATTTAGGCATCTTGTAAAATGTCTGATTTTGGCCCTTAACCCCTTTTATCTCAACGACAAAAATAACACAAATGCCTGGATCAACTTTTATAGCATACATGTATATTATGAAGAAATGTTTAAAAACAAAAATCAAAATTGGATAAGAATTAAAAAAGTTTAAGGTGTGTCCCCTTTTTGGCCTCTCTGAAACGGTAAGAGATAGTGAAAAAACGGATCTATATAGGTTTTTCCATTTTTATCATTTCCTAAAATCAATCCCAACCTGTATTTATTGTGGGGAACCATTGTGGTAAAATATAAGGATACATTCAATAAAACATAACTGTGTACGGACGCTGATGCTGACGTACGACGATGACAGGCTCATACCATAATATGACCACAAATATTTGCAGTCGTATAAAAACGATAGATTGCCATGAAAGACTTGTAATTCACCCAAATCTAACAAATTACAAAATATTATGGTTAAACGCTATTTTCTAAATCGCTAATAACTAAATTTTTTATAAATACAAAATAGAAATAGAGAAAAGGAGAAGAATGAGATGTATGTCCTTTTATATCATCCCACCTTAAATGGTCCTCTTTAAGAATTGTGTCCAATGACCTGGACTGTCAATCAAGATGGCTGCCACAACCGAACTTAGTTTTACATAGGACCCTATGGGAAAACCAGATTTAGTATATTTATGTTATTACATTGAGTGTGGTGAAATAGCAGGATTTATCAGTGAAATCAAATTCGATAATTCACCCAGTGAAATCTCAAGTCATATATCACTCTAGGAAGTGACGCAACAATAGACATCGCCAACAATGTTGCTTTACAAAGGCTGACGTTAAATCTAATGAATACATGGAATGTGTCAATATAATAAACAATAACTATTTGAAATTCAAATACCCAAAATCTACAACTTACAAATCTACAACACTAATTATTAACTCATGCACTGTGTGCATTTGTGAATAAATGTGTTGTTCGGTAACTCTTTGTAGATCTGTAGGTGTTTAAATTTCAATATTGGTTATGCTATAAATATTTCACAACTAAAATCTGAGTCACCACTATATTGAGTTACTTTGATTAAAATTTTGGGGTTATTTTTATTAAAATTTTGCATATAGGTGTATTATTAAAGAACATGATATTTCACAATTACAGTCATCTTTTATAGTAAAACGCAGCTCAGCAACATTTGAATAACTATGACCTACAATTTGTGGTAGAGTGACTTTGTCTATTTCTTAAAAAACCTGTGATAATATATCTATGATATTTAACAACTACAATCATCTTTAGATCAGCAAAAATCGCCATCATATAAGTTTACATGACCTACTTTTCATGCTTGAGTGACTCCATTGAATTTTAGCTTTTGGGTCCTTATGTCAGAAACAGAATTTAGTACTGTCGATTCATTATTTTTAATGGGGTTAAAGTTCATGTAAGAAAGATATATTATAAAACTTTCAAATATTTAAAATAATTCTTAAAACAATTTGCCATCATAAATAATATATGGGCATTCTATGTGCCTGAGGACGGGGAATCCGTGCCTTACAGATACATAATCTCATACTGTTTTTTAGCTCACCTGACCCGAAGGGTCAAGTGAGCTTTTCTCATCACTTGGCGTCCGTCGTCGTCCGTTAACTTTTACAAAAATCTTCTCCTCTGAAACTACTGGGCCAAATTGAACCAAACTTGGCCACAAGCATCATTAGGGTATCTAGTTTAAAAAATGTGTCCGATGACCCCACCTGCCAACCAACATGGCCGACATGGCTAAAAATAGCACATAGGGGTAAACTGCAGTTTTTGTCTTATATCTCAAAAACTAAAGCAATTCGAGCAAAACTGACATGGGGTAAAAATGTTCATCAGGACAAGATCTACCTGTCATAAAATTTTCAGACGAATCGGTCAACCCTTTGTTGGGTTATTGCCCCTGAATTGTTAATTTGAAGGAAATTTTGCAGTTTTAGGTTATTATCTTGAATATTATTATAGATAAAGAGAAATTGTAGACAGCAAAAATGTTCCACCAAGTAAGATCTACAAATAAGTCAACATGACCAAAATCATTGATTGACCCCTTATAGGAGTTTTTGCCCTTTAAAGACAGCATCCAGCGTAAACTTTCCTTTAAATATCTTTTCCTCTCAAACCACTGGCCCAATTGAGATCAAAGTTTGGTGGAATGGTCCTTGGGTGGTCCCCTTCCAAAACTGTATCCGGCATTCCCGACTTCCAACCGACATGGCTGCTGTTACTAAAAATAGAAAAAAAAGGGGGGTGACTTTTAAAAATCTTCTTATATGAAACTACAAGTCCAGTTGGAACCAAAGTGCAGTAATAGTTCTTAAGAGGTTCTGTTTCAGAAATATGTCCAATGACCCGGACTGTTAACCAAGATGGCCGCCACAGCCGAACTTAGTTTAACATAGGGCCCTATGGGAAAATTCATTGAAAAATCTTCTTGTCTGAAACCACTTGACATATTGGAGCAGGACTTGGCGGCATTGGTCCTTAGGAGGTCCTTTTTCAGAAATGTGTCTGATTTCGTGGACTGTGAACCAAGATGGCCGCCACAGCCGAACTTAGTTTAACATAGGACCCTATGGGAAATTCACTTAAAAATCTTCTCGTCTGAAACCACTAAGCCAATTAGAATTAGACTTGGAAGCAATGGTCCTTAGATGGTCCTCTTTCAGAATTTTGTGCGATGACCCAGACTGTCAACCAAGATGGCCGCCACACCCGAGCTTAGTTTAACATAGGGCCCTATGGGAAAATTCATTGAAAAATCTTCTTGTCTGAAACCGCTTGACATATTGGAGCAGGACTTGGCGGCATTGGTCCTTAGGAGGTCCTTTCTCAGAAATGTGTCTGATTTTGTAGACTGTGAACCAAGATGGCCACCACAGCAGAACTTAGTTTAACATAGGACCCTATGGGAAAATCACTCAAAAATCTTCTTGTCTGAAACCACTTGACCAATTGGAACCAGACTTGGCAGCAATGGTCCTTAGATGGTCCTCTTACAGAGGTGTGTCCGATGACCCGGACTGTCAACCAAGATGGCCGCCACAACCGAACTTAGTTTAACATAACCCCTATAGGAAAATTCATTGAAAAATCTTCTTGTCTGAAACCACTTGGCATATTGGAGCCAAACTTGGCAGCATTGGTCCTTAGGAGGTCCTTTCTCAGAAATGTGTCTGATTTCGTGGACTGTTAACCAAGATGGCCGCCACAGCCGAACTTAGTTTAACATAGGGCCCTATGGGAAAATTCATTGAAAAATCTTCTCGTCTGAAACCGCTTAGCCAGTTGGAACAAGACTTAGCAGAAATGGTCCTTAGATGGTTCTCCTTTAGAAATGTATCTGTTGACCTGGACTTAACCAAGATGACTGCCACAGCTGAAATTAGTTCAACATAGAATCCTATAGAAAATAGCCAAATTGACTGCAACACTTAAATTTTTAGGTCTGCTCAAGGTGAAAAGTTAAATCCAGGTGAGCGATACAGGCTCTTGAGAGCCTCTAGTTCATTTATTGTTATTGACGTTAGTCCATTGTTAGAATGTTAAATCAATAAAATTTACTAACTGAGTGGGTAATTTCATCCTTAATCATTTATAGATGAAAGCAGATGATACAAATGTAATTTAAGTTTTCATATTGTATAGATGAAGGAAAAATAGCAGCTTCATTAAAAGAAAAGTTAATACAATCAAGGGCTGATCATTTCCATACAGAGGGTGTGAATGATGTTGTTTGTTTTGATGATAAAATCTTAACTGTGGTAAGTAAAACTGTTATTTTTATTCTGTTATAATTTTGTGAAAGAATACCAGTCTGTCATAGCACTTTTTCTTGTACACTCAAATGTGCCAAAAAATTCTACACAATATTATGGTATACCAGTAAGCAGTATTAGGGTTCATTTAGAATTGTAATTTTAGGGTAATGGAGATATTGCTTTAGGAGTGTGGGTAATTGAGGATGGACAGTTAGTTTTAGAAGATGAAATTCCAAGCATGGTCTTAAATGGTAAGTTTATTCTGAGTTGTTATGCCCCCACAATGAAGAGTCTGGGGTGGAGGGTCTGTCTGTTCGTCTATCCGTCTGATATTGGTTTGTCCGGTGATCTCCTACTACAGTTTTGGAGCTACAGCTTTAATATTTTGTAGGATGTTTATATTCATAATGGAGGTGTGCATGTCCACAGAATTTTTACTTTTATGCCCCTGCCGCTAGTCCCCAATCAAATATTATGAAACTTGTACATAATGCTTAGTACCACCAAAAACAGATCGAGTTTAAATTTGGGTGGGGTCACATTCACCGTTCTGGAGTTATACCCCTTTATAAATGGAAAAATTGCTGAATTTGCCGTTTCCACACTAACTGTACTTTGCCTAAACCAAATGTTATGAAACTTCTACACAATGCTTATTACCACCAAACACAGATCGAGTTCTAATTTGGGTGGCACCACTTTTACCGTTCTTGAGTTATATCCCTGTATAAATTGAGAATTGCCAAATTTGCCGTGACTTTTTTTATAGGTTCTTCCCTCAATTTCTGATTATTGGAAATTTATTATCTAAATTAAAACAAATTAATGATATTGGCAGCTTTTGTGAAAGTTATTGGATGATCAAACACTTACAAAAATTGTATATAATGACTCTGTCCTAAAACCAGTTGGCTACAGTAGCAGAATCTGGTTTATCTTAGGACCTAAGATTTGAGATTTTGTTCAAAAATACTTTTACTGCTGAGACCAAATGTTAGTAAATTGTCTTTAAGTACCGTTGATCCTCGCCCTTAAGGCTACGTGTCCTATAAGACGAGGGCCCTTTCTTGGGAAATTTGGGCAGTACTTTTGCCTTGACCCTTATATAAGACGATGGCAAATCATATCAATGATCTGGCAAAGGCTGGAGTGAAGTTTTATCCTAAAACGCAGAAAACCTTGTCAGCATCGAGTCTTCCATTCCTCAAAAACAAATCAGTTTATTCACCCAAAAGTTTTATCGCACCTGGTAGTTAGGTTAAGATAGTAACAAACAAAAGTAAAGATTGGGATAACTATGCTTCTGATTTCACGTTAGATAATGAGGATGAAATTTAAATTAATATTACAAAATTAAACATATTCTACTTCATAATTCCTTTTACTTAACCTATAAAATGTTATGTTTGTTTAGTTGGGGTTTAACGCCGTTTTCAGCACATTTTGGCCATTTCGCGGCAGCCAGTTTTTATTGGTGGAGGAAGCTGGAGTACCCAGAGAGAACCACCGACCTTCGGTAGGAAAATTGGCAATCCTTGTCAATTAAGATCGGAGTTGAACACACCCTGCCACAGGTGAGATTCGAACTCACAACCCCAGCGTTGACAAGCTAGTGATCAGTAGTAGTCATGACGAACTACCTAGACCACTCGCCCACCGAGGCCCCACCTATAAAATGACTGACATTGATCTTATACGAAGACAAAAGAAACAAATCAAATAATTATTCATTAGGTTCCATTCCAAATCCAGATTACGACCACGTGTTGCCCTCATTTAAAAACATGGTGGGTCGTTTGAAGTTTGTCATCATTTTTGGATTTAAAATGGCAATTTTTATGAATATTGGTGATGAATTCATGAAAAACAAATGAAGTAACAACTCGGAAAGTACGGGCTTTAATATTGTCTTGTTATATTTACCATTCATTAAACAAATCAATCTACTGGAACTCATAACAATATAATATATAATCCCATAGCAACAAAAAACCTATTTATTTGTAAAAAATATGAGTTTTTTTTTAGTGACAATGAATTAGAGAAATTACGGAATATCTTTAAATTTACCGACCTAACTTTTTAGATTAGCTAAGCTTTCTTCTCCTAGGCGACCCCCCCCCCCCCCCCCCCCCCCACCCTTTTGACAAAATTGAAATTTGGTACCAAAAATTTGTCTTATAAGCGAGTAGAAACGGTAGACCTCTTTGAATTAAAATTGGTAGTAAAGCCTAAATTTCAACAGTTGATTAGTTGTCTTCATTGGAACTTCAAACCAAGTTTTACAGTCTCCTCTTAGTGGTAGCATTATTACATTACAGGTGCAGGAATAGTTGAAGGGAGAATTTCTTCTGATGGTAAACATCTGTTTGTCCTGACAGATAATGTAAGTAGTAATATGATATATATTTAGGCATATTTACCTGTGGAAGTTTCTGAATGGTTTAGAATGATTAAAATAAAAAAATAAGCAGTAAAAAAAAAGGTTATAGTCCATGTGAGCTTATGTAATCACTTTATGTCTGTTGTCGTCGTATTGAGGGACCTCTACAAATGATCCACCTTATGTTCCGGTTGGCTGAACAACATGGCTGCTAGAGGCCATCTTTGATTTTAATTGGCCAATTTAAAAAAAATCTCCTCTGAAACTACATTTTGAAATGTTTTGAATAACTTTGCAGGATTGATGACAATAATACCCTCTACAAACGGTCCATTTTTGGTTGAGATTCATATGCTCAACCAAAGGCAGGGGCTGTTCAAAGTTTCCATTGAAAAACATATGGGAAAAGTCTTTTTTATCATTTGTTCAGGAACTAATGTGCAGATTGTAACCAAAGTTGGCAGGAATGATGTATGGAAGGACTTTTATCAAAGTTCCTTTTGGTTTTGTATGGATGAATAACATGGCCGCTAGAGGCCAACTTTCAAAAATCTTCTCTGAAATTACATTATCAAATGTTTTGAAACTTTGCAGGATTGGTGACAACAATATCCTCTACAAACGATCCACTTTTGATTGAGATTCATTGGCTCAGTCGACAGCTGCAGCTGTTCAGTTTCCAAACCATATGGGAAAGGACTCGGTGAAACCTGCTCGTATTATTTATAAATAAATAAAAATAAAGAAATAATGAATAATGAAAAAAAATATCTTCAAAAACTTTTTATTTAAAATCATAATTAAACAGTCTGAGGTTCAAAGAGATATTTAATTAGTTTGATATAAAATAACACTTTACAAGGTTTAAATACACTTGACACATGATCCCCTAAACAGTCAAGCATGTTTCGTTCAATTTGTTCAATTTTCTCGCATATATATCATTTCTATTCCCAGTAAGATCAATTATATAAAGTACGTAAAGAAACTTCTACACTAATGAGACAGTGGACAGATATTGGCATGTCTAATATGAACCCCTTATCAAAAACATATTTGAGGGTAAAAAATTGCATATTATACACAACAAAATACAGTTAATTATTTCCATCTGAAACACTTAGATGCATCAAATATTGTGCAAGACCAAATGTACAGTCTATGTCGGTGCAGAAATAATTATTTTCATGTCCAATATGACATCAACAAAGATGGATGTGACGTCATTGGATGAGGACAATTTTTGTATCCAAACTTGGAACCTTTCAGAGTTCTAGTAACTTTCTTATTGTTATTTCAAATGCACAGTTATGACCCACATTTCATGCATTGGTGATTCAGTTAAGTTTTTGCGTTTAGGTCCAATTCTCAGAAACTTCTTGAGATTTATCAATGGTATTATACCCACTCATTCATCTTATTTAGTACAACACAACTTGTCAACATTTGAGTCAGCTCAACCTAAATTTTATACTTGAGTGACTTTGATTAAATTTTTTTATGTAGGTATATTATTAAAGAACCTATGGTTATGCATTATATTATACAACTACAGTCCTTATAAAATGCAAAACAACTCAACAACATTTGAGTCACCATGACTTACATTTTATGCTTGAGTGACTTTGTTTAAATTTTTTTATTTAGTCTATTTCTTAAAAAACCTGTATTGATGCATCAATATTTTACAACTTCCATCATCTTCCTTAGTTCAACAGAGATCTCCAACATATCATAAGTCCACATGATCTACATTTCATGCTTGAGTGACTTCATTAAATTTAAGTATTTGGTAACTTATGTCAGAAACAGAGTTTAATACTGTGGATTCATTATTTTTAATGGAGTAAAAGTTGGCAGGATATATTATGAAACTTCATATATTTAAAATAGTTCTTAAAACAATTTCCCATCACAAATAATAGATGGGAATTGTATGTGCTGGAGGACAGTGCATTCGTGTCTTACAGGCACACAATCTCTAGCAATCCTGACATTACTTTATGTTAGAATTCTCTTTATGTTCTTATGGTATAAACTTACAGCATGTGATGGTACTGTTCAACACTACGACATTGACAGCTATACAGATTTGGTCTGACATCAAAGTGGATCACTTTCAGTTACTGGAGACCAAGGAGATACAGAATCAAAGGTTAGATTAGAGTGTAGAAAATGATTGTTCTTTTTTGCCTAAAACAATTTTTCTATTCTGAGCAGATATTTTCACATATACTTTTCAAAAAAAGAAACGCAAAGTCTGTTTTTCATCATTTTTTGTGCAGGGTGGTTGTTTCTATAAATCTTGCATGCTTTTAATATTATTATTTAAGAACAAAAGAAAATCATAATTTTAAATGTAGGGTCATTAATTGTGACTGGTCATTCCTTTTGCATAAATTCGCATATTTTTCACATGCGACAAGATGCGCAATTGTTTTCCTGTTACAGAAGTCATGAAATAATAGGCTGCCATTAAATCTCTAAGTTTTGTTGAGACATGGGATATGGCTCAAAACAATCGTCATACACTGACACATATCCAGTTAAAATTTCGGGGTTTGATGTCAAATTTCTTTTTCCGCAATTTTACAAATCATGAGCCATGGTAAAATATTCTCCTTCAGCAAAGCAAAATGTACCTCTTTCATGCTCTGCATGTAGAACAAAAAAATTTCTTGGTTTTATTTATTTAATCCTTTCAAACTTTCTATGACAAATACCTCAGGTAAAGACATCTTTAAAACAAAACTAGTTATTCAGTTATCATGGTTGGTTTTGCTACAGTAGGTCCATATATCATGGTGCAATAAAAAATTTTTGTGTGGACTTCTTTTGTATCCCTCAGTTCAAAGTTAATTGGAGGTCTTGAGCCACATGAAACCCAAATCTAAGGCCTTTAAAATCCAAGGTTCTCTGTTTCAAAATCAGTTGCATATGTAGACATTCAACGAGCCAAGTGATGCCACGTTTGAAAGAAGACCAATGCAACATTGTTATTGGTCAGTTACCAGCAGATGTAGCCAAACTGCTGAATGTTTCCCAGAGTACCATCTCGCCTTTGGGATAGGTACCAACAGCAAGATTCAAAATGTGAATGCCTACGCTCAGGCCGACCAAGAGTGACCACACCTGCCCAGGATCTTTACATCGGGGTATGTCATTTGCGGAACGGTTCACAACACAGACCTCTACTGCAGCAGCAATTCCTGGACAGCTTAGGATCTAAGACCAGATAGTCAGTAGCCGCCTAAATGAAGCCGGAATACGAGCCAGACGTCCCATTAGAGCTGTTGTTTTGACACGTAGACACCTCCAATTGCGACTTTAATGGGCTCACACACAGGATAAGGCCACAGCAACGCTGGAGAACAGTTTGGTTCAGTGAAGAATACCAGTTCATGTTGTAACAAGGTGATTGTATACCCATGACGAAGTGAGCACTTTGCATTCAAGAAGTCAACAGATTTGGTGGTGGGAGTGTAATGATGTGGGCTGCTATATTGCATACTGGAAAGACAGCATTGGTGCACATTCTAAATGCAAAAATAATAACCGCATTCCTCACAGGTAGCAACGTTGCAGTGCTTTCTTGGCCATCCAAATCACCCGTCCGTTCTTCCATCCATCTGGATATAGATACATGGTTTGTCTGGCTATCTCCTCCTACAGTTGTGGAGTTACAGCTTTAATATTTTGTAGGATGCTTATACAAATAATGGAGGTTTGCATGTCCTCAGGATTTTGATTATTTTCAAATACATGTGTATTCTCAAAATGACAGGTCGTTGGACGTAATTACTTTTTTCGTACTAGCTGCATAAAGGGAATATGGTTTGTCAGACTAACTCTTCCTACACTTTTAGAGCTACAGCTTTAATATTTTGAAGGATGCTTGAACACATAATGGAGGTTTTCATGTCCACAGGATTTTGATTATTTTCAAATATTCTCAAAATGACAGGTAGTTGGACTTTAGCAGTTTTTTTCGTAATAGCTGCATTGCTTATGATTTCTTATGGTCAGGTGGGGCCATCATTTGTGTCACACTTCTTTTTTAAAAAATCATAACAAAACAACTTAGGCCATGATTATCAAGTGTGGGTGGGGGCATACTTCTTTTCTAGGTTTTTTTTTTTTTTTAAATTTCAAAAATTATTCCAATTTCAAAATTGTGTCTGGGGGTCCAAACTTTGGGCCTATATGGCTGCTTTTACTAAACATTTTAAAAGATAAAAGAGGACAAAAATGTTTGAAACTTTTTAAGCAATTTAGACCGAACTTTGATGAAGTGGTCCTTAGATGGTCCCTCTTCAAAACGATGTCTGGAGTTCCAGACTGTGGACCAATATGGCTACTGTTACTGAAAAAAAATCAGCAAATCACACCAACAAGGTTTTTCCAGGTGATACAGGCTTCTCCCATATATTTTACTTAAGACGTAATTGAGTTCTGACAGATTCAATAACCATTACTTTACAAATAAAAACTTTGTATGCTTGTATTAACCCATTTAAACTATATAAATGTATACTTGTACTTCTCTGAGATTTTTAGCTGTGGAATAAAATGAATAACCAGATACAGTTAGAAATAACCATAATGTTATTGAATATTTACAGCTTACAAGACATGAAGGTTGTATTAATGACTGTTGGAGATGGAAATAAAACAACTCTAATGGTACAAAGTCTACCTACATATGAAACAGTTTATAATTTACAGTTAGATTACCCCTCCATCCTGGCTAACTGTCCGACATCTCAGGTAATGTTACATTCCACACATTTCTTCATCCTAGTGGGAGATAATTTCATCTTCACAAGTAATATCCTATTTCCTTTCCACATTTGGACAATTTTCTCTTTCATCAGAACTGCTCAAGAACAAAAATCTGGAAATCTACAATAATCCAAAATAAAGTAAAGTTTAAAATTCCAAAATGTTCAAAAAGAATAGAACAAAAATCATGAATAATATACAAAAATTTGAATAAATTTTTTTATGTTGCAGCTGTTATGTGATAAAATATTTGGAAACCATTGTTTACTATTATCTCATGTCATGTGGTAAATGCCAAATCTCATTTGTAATGAAATCAGATTGTGTATGAATAGGGTAATGTGTACAAAATCATACATGCATGTACATATGTATATGCCTGGAAGAAAGTATATATGCTTTAAAATTCTTGGGTGCAAATTTGCTTGTAAAACAGTATAAAATAAGTCATGTATGGTCACGGTTTATATCCCATCGTACTTTGTTTTACAGGAAACCTTATTGTTAGCAGAATGTTCCCCAAGTACAGAGTAAGTTTTGGAAATAAATTGTATAGAGCATTAGAGGGTTTTTATTTTAATGACTGTTCTAGGAGTTTATAGTCTCTTGAAATACAATATAATTCTGTAATCTTAGATAATTTGTTATGCCCTGTCCATGAATGTGGGGGTGGAGCATATATTTTTACCCTTGTCCATCCATACATACCATCTGGTTTAGTTAATTTTTGTGTCGCCTGTGTCGCGAAGGCGAGATATAGGTATTACTTCTGAAGGCGGTGGTGGCGTAAACTTTTTTTTAACTTTAATAACTTTGCACATATAATACCTAAAATTAAGATTTATGGTGCACAGATAGCTTATCATATAAGGTTTGCCTCAGTATACTTGACTTGTGACCCTGACCTTATTTTCATGGTTCACTGCATAAACATAAATGTTAAATCTGCATCCAAGTTTCGTGATTAAATCCATTTCTCAGCAACTAATACCTAGGCCAACCATATTTGGTCTATAGATAGATCTTAGTGGGTACATGCCAATCTGACACCTGGCTTGGGGCCTTGACCTCAATTTCATGCTTGAGTGACTTTTCTCAGCAACTAGAGTACCTAAACCCACCATAATTGGTCAATAGATAGTTCTTGGTGCGTACATGTCAGTCTGACACCTGCCTTTTGACATTGACCGCAATTTCACACTTGAGTGACCTACGTCACATTTACTTGATTAATAGAATAGAGAATGGAAGTCTTATTTCTCAGCAACTGTAATACTTAGACCCACCGTGATTGGTTTATTGATAGTTCTTGATAAGTACATGCCAGTCTGACACTTGTCTTTGCACCTTGAGCTCAATTTCATGAGTGAATTCATCCAAGTTTTTGATTAAGTCCATTTTCAGGAACTGTAATACCTAGACCAACCGTTTTTGGTCTATAGATAGTTTTAGATAGATGGGTTCTTGCAAGTCTGTCACCTGTCTCTGGACTTTACACCTCAATTCATGCTTGAATGACTTTGTCACATTTTCAAGATTAGGTCCATTCTCAGCAACTTTGGTACCTAGACCTACCGTATTTGGTCAATAGATAGTTCTTAGTGGGTACATGTCGGCCTAACACCTGTCAGCTGAAATTAACCTGAATTTCATGCTTCAGTGACTTAATATACATTTTCATGCTTTAGTCTATTTCTCAGCAACTGTACTACATTTGTAACTAGACCCAAAGTATTTGGTTGATAGAAGTTCTTAGTATATACCAATTTAACATATGACACCTTACTTTTGACCTCTTTTTCATGCTTGACTGAGTTTTTTCACGTTTTGGGATAACATCCATTTCTCAGTAACTGCAATACATAGACCAACCATATTTGGTCTATAGATAGTGCTTGGTGGGTACATACCAGTCTAAGACCTGTCAGCTCGCCTTGGGCACAGTTTTAGGCTTGAATGACATGCATGAGATTTTTCAGACAAATTATCGCCTGACCATTACTATTTTTTAGCTCACCTGGCCTAAAAGGCCATGTGAGCTTTTCTCATCACTTGGCGTCCGTTGTCGTCTGTCGTCGTTAACAATTTTTCAAACATCTTCTCCTCTGAAACTATGGAATGAATTTGGATAAAACTTAGCATGATTGTTCCTTGGGGTATCCTGCACAAAGTTTATGCTTCGATTTTTGATCCGTCGAAAAACATGGCCACTGTTACTAAAAATAGAACATAGGGGTCAAACAACAGTTTTTCGCAACTATCTCAAAAATCATAAGGTTATGGCAAATTCTGGCAGATTGAAAGTGTTCAGCATGATGAGAGCTACCTGTGTGCTTATTTTCGTGAAAATCTGTCAACTGATGTTAGAGTTATTGCCCTTTTTGACATTTTTGGCTTTTTTTTATGTTATTATTTAAAAAATCTTCTCCTCTGAAACTACTGAATGGATTTGGATAAAACTTAGCATGATTGTTCCTTAGGGTATCCTGCACAAAGTTTATGCTTCGATTTTTGATCCGTCGAAAAACATGGCCACTGTTACTAAAAATAGAACATAGGGGTCAAACAACAGTTTTTCGCAACTATCTCAAAAAATCATAAGGTTATGGCAAATTCTGGCAGGTTGAAAGTGTTCAGCATGATGAGAGCTACCTGTGTGCTTATTTTCGTGAAAATCTGTCGACTGAAGTTAGAGTTATTGCCCTTTTTTGACATTTTTGGCTTTTTTTTATGTTATTATTTCAAAAATCTTCTTCTCTGAAACTACTATTCAAAATCAAATGAAACTTGGTATGATTGTTCCTCAGGGTATCCTGCAAAAAGTGAATGCTTGGATTTTTGATTGGTCGAAAAACATGTCCGCCCTTACTAAAAATAGAACATAGGGGTCAAAATGCTGTTTTTTGCTATTTTTTCCTGAATTATAGAAATAAAATAAAGATGAAAGCTACTTTCAAGGCAAACATGGTATCCCGAGTTGAATGGTGATGATGAAAGTTTGTTTTGGACGGCCATTTTAAAAATGGCTGCCATTTTCCCGCCATTTTTTACACTTGCTCGGATTTTAACAATATTTGGTTTTTAAAGTAAACATGGTATCCTTAGTGAATGGTGATGATGAGAATGTTGTATAACAATGATTAAACTTCATAATATGTGAGCTTTTAATTGCCATCACTTGGTGTCTGTCATCATCATTGTTAACAAATTTTCAAACATCTTCTCCTCTGAAACTACTAGGGGGATTTGGATTAAACTTAGCATGTTTGTTCCTGCAATATTTCCTTTTCAAGTACAATAAAAAGCCTTAACCCACAATTTTTACATAACTTCTTTCAAACATTTTAAAAACGAAGACAACATATAGACCAAAAGATTTATACTTGTATTTGAAGATGAATTAAAGCTTGTATTTTGTATTGTGAATCATCAGATTGACCATGACTGTATCTTAATCAAGCGTAGGGAGAACTCATGCCCATTTCGTTCGAGAGGTTCTTGGAAGGCTTTTAAAGGTATTTTCAGCATTTTACGTCACCTTTAATACTCAGTTTAATTTACAACAAACATTAATATATTAATTTAGTTTATAGTGCATTGTTTGCCAGGTGAGTGATTCAGGCTCTTGAGAGCCTCTTGTTTAAAGCATTTTCCTTTGACTTGCAATGTCAGGTATCAGATAATCATTTTTCTGTGTTCATGTGGATACTCAGGCGAGACATGTAATGTGTCCACTCTTGTTTGTTATTATACATGTATCGCTACAATCCTATTATAGCAATGAACTTAGTTCAATAACATTTGGGTCACATTAACACATGAGTGACTCGTATAGTTTTTCATCTAATTTCATATCAAAGGTGTTATATCAATAATACTTGATCCCTATAATCCTCTTACATTGTATAATGGATTTCTCCAACATTTGGGTCATTATGATCTACATTACATGCTCGACTGGGGTTGAAAAATTAACTAGCCTGACGCCAGGGACGCTTTTTTTACGACAGGCTACCAACAAACAGGATATAATTTGAAACTTTTGTATGTCTGAAATAATGGGAATTCTCTGTTCAGGAAGAGGGAGCATCCATGCATTACAGACACATAATGTCTAGATTTTAGCTCACCTGGCCAAAGGCCATGTGAGCATTTGGCATCCGTCGTCCGTCCATTAACTTTTCACATTTTAATCTTTTCCTCTGAAACCACTGGGCCAAATTGAATTAAATTTGGCAGGAAGCATGTATATAAGGTCCTTTATAAAGTTTGCTCATTTCGTCCTGATTGGACAAAAAATATGGCCACCATGGGCAATTGTTGTTTCTGATTGGCTAAGTTTTCAAAAATCGTCTTGTCTGAAACTGCTTAGCCAAATGGTAAGAAACTTGTCAGGAAGCATATACGGGAGGTTTTTATAAATTTTCTTCGTTTCGTTCCGATCGGACTATAAATATGGCTGCCATGGGCAGTTCTTGTTTCTGATTGGCTCATATAAAAAAATCTTCTCTGAAATCGCTTTGCCAAATAGAATGAAACTTGACAGGAACCATCTATGGGAGGTTCTTTACAAAGTTTCCTCATTTTGTCCTGATCGGGCAACAAACATGGCCGTCATGGGCATTTCTTATTTCTGATTGGCTGATATAAAAAAAATCTTCTCCAAATGGAACACAACTTGAAAGGAAGCTTATATGGAAGGTCCTTTTATAAAGTTTCCTCATTTCGTCATGATCGTACTACAAATATAGCCGCCATGGGCAGTTCTTTTTTCTGATTGGCTGATATAAAACAATTCTCTCCCCTGAAGTCGTTTGGCCAAATGGAATGACATTGAAAGGAAGCATCTATGGGAGGCTCTTTACAAAGTTTTCCCATTTCGTCCCGATCGGCCAACAAACATGGCAATCATGGGCAATTCATGTCTCTCATTGGCTGATTAAAAAAAAAAATTTTTCTCTGGAACTGCTTGGCCAAAACTGTCAGACAAACTTGACAGGAAGCATCTATAGAACGTCTTTTATGAAATAATCTTTTTTTATCCTGATTGGGGAACAAGCATGACTGCCATGGGCAATTCTTGTTTCTGATTGGCTGGTATAAAGAAAAGTTCTTCTCTGAAACCGCTTGGCCAAATGGAACGAAACTTGACAGGAAGCATCTGTGGGAGGTTTTTTTTTTAAGTTTCCTCATTTTGTCCAGATCAGGTGACAAAGATGGCAGCCATGGGCAATTCTTGTTTCTGATTGGTCAATTCAAAAGAAAATTTTTCTCTTAAACTGATGCCAAAAAGAGCCAAACTTGACAGAAAGTGTCTATGGCTTATAACAAAAATCTATAGAACCACAGAATTGCTTGATACCAAACATGGCCTGAATGTTCCTCATAAGGTGTCAATCCCTCATTCAATATGGCCACCAGCAGAGGATTTAGGTCAACATAAAACCCTATGGGAAATACATGCAAAAATCTTCTGGAGATCCACTGAATTTAAGAATATGCTGACCTGTAAGTAGAAGGACCTTGATGCAGAAAAATTTGGTCCCTACAACAGGCTTACCACACTTCATAATGATAGTGAGAAGAAACTTCTCTCTTTTAGGTACATCAATAAAAACGGCTCATTCCAGGTGAGCAATACAGGCTCAGCCCTCTGAGCCTCTAGTTGTATTAAAATACCGGTATTTCATTTAAAAATTAAAAAAATTAACAAATTATTTTTATTTCAATATCTCTTTAAACAATAAGGCCAAGGGAAAAATATCTATGCTTCAGGTAACCCAGCCAACTAGTTTTTATGCCTGTCTTACTTTTCATACATATTTCAGGAAGTACTATTAAAGTGAAAAGTTCTTACAGATAGAACTAATAATCTATAAAAAAAAAAAAAAAATAGCAAAAGTTTTTTTTCTGCTCTATTTCTCCTTTACATGTTAATAAAAACTCTTGTTTTTATTTCTGGCCTAAAGATTTACAGTAAATTTCTTTTCTATAGACATGAAGGAAAGTACTCTGTGAGATTAAGGTGTTTAACAGAAACAAATCCAGAAACAAGGTATAGAGTTTAATAAATGTTATACATGTATGTTTTAAGTTAAAACTCATCTGACTTTAAAATTGTAGGTAATTATTCTCCATGCTGTAGATTGTAAACAAATATCCATAGTTATTTGTATTTGTTGTGTGAAAATTTGGAACATATAATTCAGAAAAAAAATTGGAAAGATATTTAGATCACAATAAAGTTGTTTTTGTATATCAGAATTAAAAAAAAAAAGAAATATAATTGGTATGTATTTGTATATAAGTGTCTAAAAAGATTCAAAACAACGTCAAGATAAATAAAGATTGAATTAGGAAGTACTTGAAACAGCAAAATTTTTAAGCTTTTGATGTCCATCAAAGTTTTTGTGTCACTTGTTGAAAGCAAAATATCTGAATTGTATTGTTAATATTTGTTATTTATGTATGTGTAATCTAAGGCCAAACAAAATATTTGCTATTTATGTATGTGTAATCTAAGGCCAAACAAAATATTTGTTATTTACGTATGTGTAATCTAAGGTCAAACAAAATATTCATTTTACAGGTTATACAGAATATTACAGAAAAATAAATTTGAAGAGGCAGAATCCTTTGCTAATTTATATAGACTTGATATAGAGGTAATAATATCAACCATTTAATTATTTTGCTGGTTGTCTGATTTTGATGAGCTGTTAACCTATTGATCCCCTTCACACTGCTGTCAACCATTTGACAAAAACTTGTATAAGAGTTAAAAATGTTAATAATTTTATTTACAAACTATAAACTACAAAGATGGTTGCAGTTTTGGTTCTATGATGTTAAAATCATCTGAAAATTATCAAACTCTGCTTGATTGGTAATTTCCATTATTGTAGAAGGAAATGAGAAATCTACATAAAGGAATCCTTTAAATGCTTTTTGTTTAGGTATTTTGTTGTTAATTCTAGTTATTTGAATTTGATTTCAATGGCTCCAAAACCCTGTAATATTATTAGCTTTCCTGGCCTTTTATGCCATGTGAGCTATTGCCATCATTTGGCATTCGGTGTCCGGCGTAAACTTTCCCTATGGGTAAATTCATTTAAAAAATCTTGTCTGAAAGTATTTGACGAATTGGAACCAAAACTCCTAGGAGCCTCTAGTTGTTTATGCTATTATTTTAGTTGGAACACATAGTGAAGGCTGGTTATCTGTTGGATTAGTTATCTCTCTGTAATATTATTGTTCATGTTTATTATTTTAGTTGGAACACAAAGTGAAGGCTGGTTACCTGTTGGATCAGTTATCTCCTTGTAATATTATTATACCCCTCCAAAGGAGAGGGGCTATACTGTTTTACTCTTGTGGTTCTTTCTAATGTCTGTCCGTAACAAGATTTTCTGTCACACTTTTCTCTGCACCTACTCATCACAGCCACTTGATATTTTGTCACAAGTCTTTTATAGGTATGCCATATTATGGAATACATTTTCAGACCAAGGGGACAATAACTTTTTTTTTCGACCTTATCGCAGCAGGGGTATGACTAGTGAGCAATGGATCACAGTACATCTTGTTGTTTATGTTTATTATTTTAGTTGGTACAAAGAGTGAAGGCTGGTTACATGTTGGATCAGTTATCTCCCTGTAATATTGTTATTCATGTTTATTATTTTAGTTGGTACACAAAGTGAAGGCTGGTTACGTGTTGGATCAGTTATCTCCCTGTAATATTATTGTTCATGTTTATTATTTTAGTTGGTATGAAAATGAAGGCTGGTTACCTGTTGGAGCAGTTATATCCCTATAATATCATTGTTTATGTTTATTATTTTAGTTGGTACACAAAGTGAAAGCTGGTTACCTGTTGGATCAGTTATCTCCTTGGAATAACAGTAGTGAAGAAAGAGTCAAGGAAATGTCTGCACAGTTCACCAATTGTTTAGGGTTTATTAAGGTAAAGTCATGTTGTCACCCAAAAAAAAGATTTGAATATATTTACATGTGAAAAGAAGATTACAGATACAATGTAATAATTATATTTTACATGGATTCTTTGTGATAAATTGAATTTAAGACACTTTGGGATAGGAGAGTGCATTTAGTGTTTCGGATGACCCTTAAATGCTATAAATTACTAAGGGCAGGAAATTTAAAAGCAAATATAAATGAAGTTGGAACATAATTTTTTTTAGATAGTTGATATTTTATTGAAATCTGCACATTTGTTAATAATTTAATATCGAATGTAACATGTCATTTAATTGGTTAACTTTTTTCGTCATTCATATCATAGACTAATTTTTAAAGAGTTCACGACGTGCATTGAGGTTATTTCTTCATAGATTGAAAAAAATTACACTCAATCCTTAAGTAGAAAATATCAAGTACCTTTACCTTATCCTATTTGTCCTTGTTAACCTAAGTGAATAACATGTATGCAGACTCTATTAGTATTTGTTAGTAATACAGTGGAACCCCCGAAAACCGGCCCCTCTGAAAACCGAACGTTTTCTTTCGGTCTGGAATTTTTGCCTATATATTCAAGTAAAAAAATCCTCTGAATTCCGAACACCAGCCATACTTTCCAGTACAAAACATTTATATTCTTGTCAAATTAACCTCCAGAAACTGGCTGAAACAATGTATTACCTGGAAAATCTATGAACTGTAATACATGTCATCCTTAATCGATCGATAATTGACATCATTAAACTAAATAACCATTTTAAAAAAAAGGTGTGAAAGTCATTACTCAAACAATAATCAGGCATCGATAAAAACGTCAGATTGAAATTAAAAACAATTAATTGTATTAAAATAATGTGTGTGTGGTACATCTACATATGTAAGCACTTGGCACAATTTTACAACATCGTTATAATACATTGTAATATACTCCCTGGTTTCACTCTCCGGATCAGATACGTCTTTTCTGGAACCTCCTAAAACCGGACCCTCTGAAAACCGGCCAATTTCTCTGGTCCCAAAGCTGTTCAGTTTACAGAGGTTCCACTGTATAAATATACATTATGATAGTTTAAAAAGATATTTATTTTTGGTTTATACATTTCAAATTATGTTTTTCTTTTGATTTAACACTTTAATAAACTTCATGTTTTAATTTCACTGTTAATAATGAATCCTAAGGTTGCTTTTTAAATGTTGCTTAATAATGTAATATTTAATAGATGTAACAAATCTGATTAAGCAAATATTGTTGTTTATCAATGCATAGACTAAATTTTTTATTCCTACTTTGACCATAAACCTTAAAACAACATTGTTTATTAGTCCCCTACCAGCAGCACCAAAGGGGACTATAGGTCTGCACTCTAGATCTGTACCTCCATCAGTCAGACTAGTTTTCCAGATTTTTTTCAGAAACATATTAACCAACTGAGGGCTATTCCAGAAAAAATGGTATGGGGGGGTTGGAAGGCATTTTTTTTCAGCACCCACTACCCATACAATTTAAAATAAAATTTCCTTATGCTTCCTTTAGAATTTTTTTCCAGACCCCCGACGACCCATACAATTTTATATAAAGTGCCTTCCAACCCCCCCATACATTTTTTTCCCGAATAGCCCTGATCTTATTTTTGGTGTGATAGTTTATAATGATGAGTTACAGATTAAAGTTTGAGTTTCATGGTCGAATTATTACTGTTAGAGTTATTGCCCTTGGAATAAGAACTATTCCCAAAATAATAGTTTTCCGTACTTTTTTTCAGAAACCCTTTAACCAAATTATCTTATTTTAGGTATGTGAGCTTATAATGATGAGTTACAGATCTAATTTGATTTTCATGCTGATCGGATAATTATTGTAAGAGAAATTACCCTTGGAAATAGGAATTATTGCCAAAATAATAGTTTTCCAGACCTTTTTCAGAAATTCTTTAACCAACTGATCTCATTTTTGGTATATGAGCTTATAATGATGAGTAACAGATCAAGTTCAAGTGTCACGATGATCGGATAATTATTATGAGAGTTATTGTCCTTGAAGAAAGAAATTATTGTCAAAATATTAGTTTTCCAGACTTTTTTTGCAAACTGTTATACCAAGTGATCTTATTTTTAGTATGTAGGATTATAATGATGAGCTAAAGATCAAGTTTGAATTTCAGGCTGATCGGGTAATTATTGCGTACTCCTTGCAAACATAGTTTTATGATTTTTAGGAATCACTACGTCTTCGTCTGATTCACATAGTCAAGGAACATTTGGTGTGTATTCTCACACTCACATCTCAAGACGGTAGGGGACATTGTATTGCTCAGCAATACAAAACTCTCAGAATGCTTGTAATTTTGTAAGGATTGACTAATTTTGTTTTTTATCTATACGAAATTATGTAAGATTATGCAAACTTTATACTCTATGTCATTGTGGTTATTTCTTCATAGACCAAAAAAAAAGATTACATTCAAATCTTGAAAGTTTTGAGTTCAACTTGTGTATTAGATAATGCAGGAAATTTATCTCTTGAAGGAGTTTCCATTTTGATGAGTAGATGTTGATTGTAAGATTATGACAGAGAAAAGAACAACAGTAAAATGAATCAATAAATCTGAACATATTTTGTAGGATGACCTTCATGTTGCAGACATCTGTATGAGGGCAGCATTATCAAGTTTAGATGCCACACAAAAATTGCTGGATTATAGTAAACAAAGGGTAACATGATTTTTTAATTTACATTATCTCTGTGTTAAACAGTGTATAAGTATTATCCTCTGGGCAAAGCCAAATTTAAGTTTCAGTGGGAAGGTTGTAAGAGTCGGTGCTTTCGGTTTTGACAGCTGGTTTGGTGTGATAGCTTGTGCTGAAAGTGGTCTGGATTTACCAGTAGATTGTTGTTTTCTTTTTAAATCACTTCTATAAAATTCCATAGCAGTTTCATAACAACATTTGCATAGTACTAGGTGTAATTTTAGTCATTAACTGGTTCTGTCATGGTGTAACAATGTTATAAGATAAATTTATTCTTTACTTGGTCACCATATTGACGTTAAACTTCGACCAGATGTTTGTTTTCAAGGGCAACTGATACCTGTTTGGTCACACTGAAAGTATCTATCAACAGGAGATTGTAAGAGAAATCAGCCAGAGATATTTAATTGCTTTACGTGTCAATTGGATTGTACCGAATACTTCCAAATTTGAGCATGGCCAAATTTATCGTATCACAACATAACATCTCAAGTCAAGTCAGAGCATCTCACTAACTTGGATAATGTCTCAGTAAAACCAGATTGCATCTTGGTTTAGAGACACTATAAGGTATGGAAAACACTGGTTAATACACTATGATACTTTCAAAACCCACAAAGAACTTTGTTATTTCATCACAAATGATTGCAGAAAAGTTATTGCTATTGGTGTTCTTTCACAGATTATGGATATTTTCATTAATTTATGTGTATTTAAATTGTATTTTAGTTGTTGAAGATATTAGGTGACAAGAATGCTGATCCAGCACAGAAAGATAAACAGCAGGTTCTTCTGTCAAAGGTATGTGGTCATATAGATAAACAACAGATACTTTTGTCAAATGTCTCTGGTCATATAGATAAACAATAGGCACTTCTGTCAAAGGTATGTGGTCATATAGATAAACAACAGGTACTTCTGTCAAAGGTATGTGGTCATGTAGATAAACAACAGGTACTGTCAAATGTATGTGGTCATATAGATGAACAACAGATACAAAATGTACTTCTGTCAAATGTATGTGGTCATATAGATAAACAGATATTTCTGTCAAAGGTATGTGGTCATATAGATAAACAACAAGTACTTCTGTCAAAGGTATGTGGTCATATAGATAAACAACAGGTACTTCTCTCAAAGGTATGTGGTCATATAGATAAACAACAGGTACTTCTGTCAAAGGAATGTGGTCATATAGATAAACAACAGGTACTTCTGTCAAAAGTATGTGGTCATATAGATAAAGAACAGATACTTCTGTCAAAGGTATTTGGTCATATAGATAAACAACAGATACTTCTGTCAAAGGTATGTGGTCATATAGATCAACAACAGGCATTTCTGTCTAAGATATGGGGTTATATAGATGAAGGGAAGGTTCTGTGGTTATTCAGTTTATACATAGATTCTTCTTTCAGTGGTATTTTGACATGTACATGAACAGCAGTTTCTTCTGTCAGAAGTATGAGGTCATATAGATAAACAACATATTCTTCTGTCAAGTAATTTGCTTATAAATGTATTTCAGCTATATGAAATTCAGCATAGATTGGTCACATTTAAAATGATCCATGGGGCAGAAAATTACAGGTAATAAATCCATAATCTTCATGTTATGTTTCCAAGTTAATATTTTGCTTAATTACGTAGTAAAATTGGTTAGGGCCTCAATTAAAATGAATGCGGGTGGGTACGAAGGGAATTTTTATTATAGGACATGGGTCTTGGGTCATTTGTGTTGTGTGTGTCAGATGCATGTAAAGTTATCTCCAAAAAGTTTGTTGGTTGTGGGGGTATTTTGAAAGTTCCTTACTACCCTCCAACATTCATTTTAATGGAATATACACTCGCATATAGTTTGAAGTTCAATACTGTTGCTTGTTTTTTATACCCCCCGCAAACAAGGAAGTACATCGTCCAAAGATGTGCATGAAGAAAAATCTTTGCTTTCCGATATCACACAAGGGAGATAATTGGACTTCAAAGCGGGGGTACCCTTTGTGAGCTTTGCTCACAATACATCTAGTTATGTCTGAAAATTTCTAATTTTTCTCAGTATAGACAGATTTTTCATGTCAATTTATTAGTGATATTCTAAGATATCCTAAGATCAGTCAGTGTAAATTACATCATTGAACAGTATCATGTGGCAATATTTGTTTTGAAGATTAAAAATTTCTCGGAAAACTATAAACTTGTGTGTGGGCAGATGTGATAATTTTATACGTATTATTCAAAACAGTTTAATTGTAGATAGTTAATACATTTTTAAACAAGACCTTGGTTATCATTTTGTTTTCAGTGCAGAGAGATGGGATGTTTTTATGAAGACAGATTTGATAAAGGTTGTGATGTCAATGTTACAACATAACCAACTGAAACAAGGATTCATTATATTGTCTAGACATGAGGTACGATGAACCAGAAAGATAAAAAGGCTTTCTTTGCTATACATGTAATTAATATGGTTCTATTAGTGTGCTGTAAGGACAAACATGGGGGTGTTTACAACTAGATTTCGCCATATTTTCCACAGTTTTTTACCTCAAATTACTGACTGTGAATTGCAATAGTGAACTATGGTTTCTGGTTGTTGTGAAAAAAATGTGTTTTATTTGGCAAATCTAGAAAATACTACATCTCAACAGAGTCAAAAAATCACTTAGTTGAAAGTCAGTTTTAAGACTTTAATTGTTGAAAGTAACCAGCAGGTATGGACAATTTAAAACTAATGCAACTTGGTAGTTTGGCTATTGATTAAGCCAGAATGGTGTAAGCAGGTCTGCAAACAAGGTTATGAATAGATAAAGTTCAGCAGGCATGATTTATATATATTAAGATGAAAAAGATTCTAGGAAAGAAGGAAAGGTTTGAGATGTACATGTATTGAGAACAGTAGGTGTTAATAAAATTGCTATTTAGTGATTCAATTTAAAATCTGTGTGCAATCAAAAGGTTAACACTATTATGCTTCAGTTCCCTAGCATATGCTTTACTGTTTTGGGTTGCTCTTTTCATATAATTTTCTTAAGCAATAGTTTATTTTCAGTATAAAAAGAGTCTTTTTAATATACAGACGTCAAATTCCAAATTGATATAAACCTTTAACACTATTAACTTACACAAGAATATTATCTGTTAATATTTGAACATAAGTGATATTTTTATTTACAGTATGAATGGGAGAAAGCATTAACACCATCAGTTATAAAGAATTTACTACAGTTTATACCTGACCATGTTAAAGCAGAGGAGATACAGTGTATATTAACAGAAACCATACTTCCTACTGTTGCCAGAGTTTTACCTCAAATACTCGTAATTTATAACATATTTTTTCTAATATTAATGTGCTTCGTATTGAATTTTTTATCTTTTGCAGTGATTTAAAATTGAAAAAAATCATTAAAAATCATATGCCTTTTCAATGTCAAAGTTTGAAATATTAGTTTAGTTTTATATACTTTAATTTAACATGAAATGGTCCACGAAGCACTCGATAGCCACTGAATTTTAGCCAGTTTTTAGCTCATCTGGCTATGCCAGGGTGAGCTTTTGCCATCACTTTGCGTCCGTCGTTCATCCGTCCATCCGTCCGTTGTAAACTTGTTATTCAAAAATCTTTTCCTCTGAAACCGCTGGGCCGATTGGTTTGAAACTTAATAGGAATGATCTATGACATGTCCTCTACAAACGATCTTCAATTTTTTTTATCTGACGTAAAACATGGCTGTCGTAGCTAAAAATAGAATATAGGGGTCGGATGTGTTGTTTTTGACTTATAACTTAAAAACCGTTACAGATATCAAAAATCTGACGGGGTAAAATTGATCAGCATGACAAGATCTACCTATCCTGAAATTTTGAAGGAAATTCCAAAACCCATTTAGGAGTTATTGCCTTTTTTTCTTCAAATTTTCAAAATTTTAACATTTTTCGTCATTTATCTCCAAAACTATTTGAGATAGAAGTGAAATGTAAATTTGAAAAATGTTTGCCATGTTGAGATCTACCTACCCTGAAATTTTGAAGGGAATCCCAAATTCTATTTAGGAGTTATTGGTTTGTGTAATTTGAGGTCGGGTTCTGTTACATTTATTTAAGGTTCACCCTTGTTCCTGGTCAATTATATCAACTTCCTGCCAGGACTATCACCATCAGGGAACATATTTTAACATTAAACCTTATGAAAAATAAATCTTCAACAAATTTTCCCTGAACAATTGAACCAATTGCAACAAACTTGGTCAAATAGTTGATTAATTGTCCAATGAAAACTATACTCCAGGTGAGCGATACAGGCTCTGGTGAGCCTCTTGTTTTCATTAGACACTCTGCTATGCCAGAATAAGTTTTTGCTGTCACTTTTCGTCTGTCGTTTGTCCATCGTAGATATCTTCTTAGACCAACTGAAACCAAACTTGGTCAAATAAGTGTCAAGCAGGTTCACACCCCATCCAAGATGACTGCCAAAAGGAAACATAATATAACATAAAAAAAAATGTAACAATATCGAGTAAATGTACACCAGACAAAAATCTCAATGAACACATTGAATAAAAACCAATATAGACACTGTCATCCGTTGCCCGACAAAAGGACTAAAAATAATACCAACAAATGAACATCCACATTGAATTCATAAAAAACTCAGAAACCACTGAACCAAAGTTGCAATAGTCTTTAGGTGATCCCTTGAAGAATACTGTCCAGCATGTCAGCACTCCAACCAGGACTACCACCATCAGGGAACATATTTTAACATTAAACCTTATGAAAAATAAATCTTCAACAAATTTTCCCTGAACAATTGAAGCAATTGCAACAAACTTGGTCAAATAGTTGATTAATTGTCCAATGAAAACCTGACTCCAGGTGAGCGATACAGGTTCTAGTGAGCCTCTTGTTTTTATATAATAAAATTTTTAGTAATCCCAACAAGAAAATAATTACAGGTTATGAAAAAAATATTAAATGGGTGCATATTTTATTTATGGTGATATGTTAGAAATCTCTTTTACGAATTTTCAGGTTAATGTTGTCAAATGGATAATACAGAAAGCGAAAAGTTTAGAATTACTAGATAAGGTAAGTTATGGAAGTATTAAACTGTATCAGTATACATTTGAATAATGTAGTTATATGGAGTGAGCCTCAGTGAGACAGAATTCAATATGATTCAACAATATTTTTTTACATCTTGTTTTATCCTAACAAGTAAACATTACATGTTTAGGATGAAATGTTTAGTTGATGGAGCCAACTACAATATCAAATTGACAAATGATGCTAAAAATTGCTGAAATTCAGAAATTATTTAGAAGTAAGAGAAATTTACTATTTTAGCTTATTTAATAAATATAAATGTATAATTTCAAGGTCGAATAAAAATTGATATATACAGTATGCACAGGGAGTTTTAGCATGAAATCACTTTGGTCCGACATTGGCGAAATCAAGAAAATATCGGTGAAATTTTTTTAAAAAGTCGGAGTTGACACCGCAAAATGTCGGAGAAAACATCCAACACGGCGTCGGAGATTTTTCTTAAAAACACCAACAAAACTCGACACTGACGATAAAATGCCTTAAAAAAAAGGTGGATATTGTTCTTTATCCACGTAGATTTGTACATAATATCGTATTTTTGTTTTATCTTATGAAATGAATGATTCATAACTATTAATTATTTTCTTTTTCAGGTGTGTAAGCTGTCATCATATTTTTGCTCTTTGTTTCTGATGTTTGTTTTTCTGTTTTAATTGATTATGTAATAAATAAAAATAATAAAAAAACAATGGAAAGGGTTATTTAATTGATTGTTATAATTTATTAGCTTGTTTTAAACTATTCCTTTGATTAATAAAAACCTGGTCGGATCTTTTGAAAGCAAGCTTGGTATCAAGCGTAACTGAGTTAATTTTGGCTTTACAACAGGTGTAATCAGCCGGTAATTGAGTTGATTTGTGGCTTCCAAACGGGTGCCAATTAACAGTGATCAAATCCAGTTAAAATTATTATACAAACACGAATCGACAAACATTCAGATACTTGTGTTCCTTACTATGTTTGTCTTACTTTGTATACTTGCCCAATCATTATTTTACTCAATGGTAAAACAAGAAGCCATATCGTCACATATATATACTTTCTCCTCACTTTCTGCTCTATAACCACTTTCCAAAATGATGTTACGTACGTTGCTCAAGAAAGATCCAGCACACTTTCTAGTCAATTACACATTAGACAACAAAACTCAAGTCAGATCAAGAGGGTATATAAAGACTAATGGACAGGTACGTTAATATTACTATACAGCACCTAGCAGTGAAGTGTTCGAAACGGTTAAAATATGTATCCCTACAGCATGCCTTTTATTAGAATAGTATATGTCACTTGTTGCTAAAGAAATAATCAACTTCTCATCATAGATTATATACTGAAGGGGTCAAGTTTGAGCCACATATTAATAAAAATAAATTCAAAGCACCTCAAAAAGGAAAATTTTTTGCATAAATAAGTTTCAATTCAATTCTACAATGTTTTATTGTTTAAACATTAAATCATACATTTAAACAAAGGAAAGGGACACTCTTGTTAATCTCAGGGTTCGCACGAGTGCTTGAAAACCTGGAAAGTACTTGAAATTGAAAATTGGACATTAAGGCCTTGAAAGTACTTGAAATTCAAAGAAGGTCCTTGAAACTCCTTGAAAAACTGTTTTTGAAGAATCAAAAAAATTGGTTAAATTGTCTGTCATAAAAGTGTTTTTAATTCGTTTTCAGATCACTCGGTCTCGTGTTTATCGGAATTTTTGTCAAGACTTTATATAAGTTTCGCATATTTTTCCTTTTCTAAAAATAGCTACTTTTCTGTGAAACCGGTGCTTAGTAATTTCTGTGATGCGGTCAAGAAATAAATCTGACTTTGCGTAAAAATTTTAGTAATTAAACGATCCAGATTGATTTTTTGGTAACTTAAATTAACTTTAACTAATAAAACATCTTTCATTTTTTGATTAAATGTATTTTGCTGATGAATTTTAGTCACAGTGAGCAAACCGAAACTGAAAGTAGTTCAAAAGAACGTTGATGACATGCATGGGAAATGTAAATTTTCGGATGTATGGCTAGAAAAGCCACAGTATAAGGCATGGCTGAAGAGAAGTGTTATATCTGTGAACAAAGCGAAGTGTGAAATATGCAAAAAAGACTTCGATGTATCATCAATGGGCGAGTCGGCCCTTCAAAGTCACATGAAAGGTGATAGTCACTTTTATTTTAAACTAAAGAATGTTTGCTGTCTTACAATTACATATAGGTCATAACCATAATTAAATTATCCATATCAGTTGATTTGTGGTCCTTGAAAATTTGGAAATTGGTCCTTTAAAGACCTTGAAATGTCCTTGAATTTTGTGATAAAAAATGTGTATGAACCCTGTAATCTGTTTTTCACAAATTTTATGTTTTAAGGCAATAGAGTAATTTGAAAATTTGATTTTAACAATCCAGTAACGACTTTTTTTTCATTTCTGCTGTAAATTTAAGTTTAAAATTATGTGTTTTAGTGTATCTGATGTGTGCTACTCTAACGTAATATGTTTAATTATTAGTACACTAATTTAAGTTTAAAATTATGTGTTTTACTGCATCTGATGTGTACTACTCTAACGTAATATGTTTAATTATTAGTACACTAAATTAAAGCTGACAACTGAGACGCTATTTCATTTCAAACTTTTACAACAACTAATAAGTACATTCAGTACTTTTAATTCATACTATAAATAGATTCCAATTATCTCCCCTTATTTATTCGCTCTATCTTATAATAAAATAATTGTATCCTTCCAAAAGTTTGGAGAATTCTTTAAAATAAAAGATTATGTTTAAAAAAAAAATTGACATGAATGCAAGGGCCTAAGGGGAAAAAACCCAAAATAACTGGCCGCCTGAGAAGTATCAACAGGCCGGCCTTTGTATACGAGTCATTCTGGCCATCGGTTGTAAAATACCAAGAAAAAACTAAAATAAAGGAAACACAAAACACTATTTAGTTACAAAGAAGCACAAATCTTTCATAAAGTACGTACTGGAATACATTTGTACTGTACCAAAGGTCCATGTGAGCTTTTACCATCACTTGGCGTCCGTCGTCGTCGTCTGTCGTCGTCTGTCGTCGTCTGTTAACAATTTTTCAAACGTTAACTCGTCCGACACCATAAGTCCAATTGCAACCAAACTTCATACAGTTGTTTATTGGTATATGTGCTACAAAACTATCGTTTGGATTTTTGATTCGTAAAAAAACATGGCCGCCATGGCTAAAAATAGGACATAGGGGTAAATTGCAGTTTTTTGCAGATAACTCAAAAACCATAACAGATATCAAAATTCTGGCAGAGGGTAAAAGTGTTCAGCACCTCAAGATCTACCTGCCCTGAAATTTTGAAGAAGATCCAACGACCCATGTAGGAGTTATTGCCCTTTTTCTGCATTTTTTCCAAATTTTGCACTTATTAAGCTCAATATCTTGGATACTATAAAGGAAATTTGAAAAATTTAAATTTCATATTGTTAGGCACACAAAGATCTACAAAATTTGTAACAGGATCGAAGTTGTAGGTTCGTTCCTTTTTGGAGTTATTCCCCTTAGATCGTCAAAATTGACCATTTTTGCAGTCTTTATTCATTGTAATAAAATCGTTAACTCCTCTTACACCATAAGTTTAATTGCAACCAAACTTAGTGTAGTTGTTCCTTGGCATGAGTGCTACTAAACTATCGTTTGGATTTTTGATTTGTAAAAAAACATTGCTGCAATGGCTAAAAATAGAACATAGGGGTAAATTGCAGTTTTTTGCAAATAACTCAAAAATGGTGACAGATATCAAAATTCTGATGGGAAGCTAAAGTGTTCAACACCTCAAGATCTACCTGCTTTGAAATTTTGAAGAAGATGTAACCACCCATGTAGGAGTTATTGCCCTTTTTCTTGATTTTTTTTTAAAATTTGTACTTATTAAGTTGTATGATCATTCCTTTTAGGAGTTATTCCCCTTAGAACATCAAAATTGACCATTTTCACAGAATTTCCCTTAGTTTGCAAAATGTTTAAATGAGCCCTTTAGGAGTTAAAGTTTTGTCCCTTAAATGTCAAAATAACTGTTGATGCCTTATAGATGACCCTTTAAATGTCAAAAATAGCGTTTTCTCTTGTTTTTGCCCTATAGAATGAAAACTATTGTCGATAGAGAAAAGCTGTTGTTTGCTTAAACAATCAGCTCATTGAGCTCTACAAAAGTCTGAATTGGGTCGAAGTTGTCAGATGATCCATTATAGGGGTAATAGCTCATGAAAGACTCCCTTAAAGCTTAAGGACCAGGTGAGCGATTCAGGCTCCTGGGAGCCTCTTGTTTTTTTTTGTTAAAACAAATCAAATTTACAATTTGGGGGGGTACAAATTTTTATGGGGTTCATTTTTGTCGAGCCTTCGACTTTTGTCGAAAAAGCGAGACATAGCGATCCTACATTCCGTCGTCGTCGTCGTCGGCGGCGGCGGCGTCCACAAATATTCACCCTGTGGTTAAAGTTTTTGAAATTTTAATAACTTTCTTAAACTATCCTGGATTTCTACCAAACTTGGACAGAGGCTTGTTTATGATCATAAGATAGTATCCAGAAGGAAATTTTGTAAAAAAAAAATTCCAGTTTTTCCGTATTTTACTTATAAATGGACTTAGTTTTTCTGTCAGGAAACATTACATTCACTCTGTGGTTAAAGTTTTTAAAATTTTAAATTCTTAAAATATCCTGGATTTGTACCAAACTTGGACAGAAGCTTGTTTATGATCATAAGATAGTATCCAGAAGTAAATTTTGTAAAATAAGAATTCCAGTTTTTCTGTATATTACTTATAAATGGACTTAGTTTTTCTGCCAGGAAACATTACATTCATTCTGTGGTTAAAGTTTTCAAAATTTTAATAACTTTCTTAAACTATCCTGGATTTGTACCAAACTTGGACAGAAGCTTGTTTATGATCATAATATAGTATCCAGAAGTAAATTTAGTAAAAAAAAAAAAAAAATTTTCCGTATTTTACTTATAAATGGACTTAGTTTTTCTGCCAGGAAACATTACATTCACTTTGTGGTTAAAGTTTTTAAAATTTTAATAACTTTCTTAAACTATCCAGGAATTTTACCAAATTTGGACAGAAGCTTGTTTATGATATAAAGATTGTATCCAGGAGAAAATTTTGTAAAATATTTATTTCTGTTTTTCAGTTTTTTACGTATAAATGGACTTAACATTGCATTCTATTATGTGCATTCACCTATCACACTGAAAATATAGACAACATCAAAAGTAGGCGAGACACTGGGTTCCGCGGAACCCTTACGAATTTTTCAATAACTATTCTTTGGGTGTTTGAAAATTTTGTTTTATTTTTTACTTCAGTTAATTTTCTGTGACAAGTCTTGGCGAGTATCCCCCTCTGTGGATTGTGTACCTGGTGAGATAGGTACCCAGCCAGTAACTGAATAAATGTATATCATTCAATATAGTTGTTTGATTTCATATACTTAATTTATTGTTTATCTTTCAGGAAAAGACTGCAAATGTGATGTCGGTCACAGTCACCGCCAGCCATAGCTGAAGAAGAGAGTGAAGAACACAGTAGTCCCGCTAGTATAGATGATAACCAGCAACAACCAACAACAATTACCTCGTTTGTCGTCCTTTCATAACTTTGTTGATATTAACTGCACACCATCCAACCATATTACCTCAATTGTCGTCCTTTCAGAACTTCGTTGATAATAACTGCACACCAGCCACTGTCCACATTTTGTCAGATAACATCCGTGTTCCGCCGACTCCGCCTTCATACACCAACCAACAAATCAGTCCTTCTTTTCGCCAGCCTTCCAGAACTTTAGAGAATTGCTCTCAGCTACAGATGACACTTTCATAGACCAGAACAACCGTTTTGATTTTCTTGACTCAAACCTATCAGACATCCTTCTGACTCCACATAGACCGCGCATCAACTACAGCAGCAACAACCCGCTCAACCACAGCAGCAGCACCCCGCTCAACTACAGCAGCAACAACAAACAACAACCACTCGAAGTTTAGAGTGAATCAACTGCCTCACAGTTTTCAGATATACCAGAGCCATACAGCATTCAATGTTGGACACTTCGCCTGCAAATTAGTTGTTAAACTATTTCCAGAACTGTTCCATCCAGATAATTTACTTACTCAGTATTCGTATAATGGACAAGGGAAGAACAAAATGGAATTGGACCAACAATGCAAGTGCATTTTGCAGAGATATGTCCTCTACTTCAACCCAGAAGTCATTGATCGTAAATTCTATCAGAATATGGTTATTTCGAGGATTAACGAAATGCTCCGCCGTCCAACCAAGCAGTGAATCATTGACTCATTGAAACATTTTTGTTTGTAAATATTTGTAAATGTAGACTGTAAAAAATATATTTGATATGCGAGCTTTCAACTTGAAAACATAAACATACCAGTATGCAATGACCGTATTTTATAAATCTGATTAACATGCAAATGTACTATCTATATGAATCCTTAATTGTTGTCTTGAAAATATATCGTTAATGATCATTGTTATCACTTGGTGAATTAAATATTAGAAATGTACCCTGCAGTTATGTGTTTGCACTTTAATATAAAATAAGTATATGACTGGTATTCAGTTGAATATCACAAACAACTATTCTACTTTTCTTTCCGAGTTACTTCTTTCTGAGAAGCCCTGTAAAAGATTTAAAATATTTAAGACTATAACAGAACAGGCTGTAACATTATCTGTGCCAAAAAAAGAGTGGTGGTCTTGTTAGTTAGACACCTAAAGCTGTCTCTTTTTGCATTTTTTCATATAAAACAACTGTCTTCAATACATTTTTGGCCGGGTTGCACAGAGTGCAAATCCGGGTTATAGTATGGTGAATGGCGGGCGGCGGCGGCGGGCGGGCGGGAAAAATGGGTACCTATTTTGTGAATTCAACTCCTCCTACAGTTTTTCACCCACATCCTTTAAAATTCGTAGAATGTTTCTATATATATTGAAGATGTGCACCTCACTTTATGGAATTATTTCAGGAATTATTTCCCATTTTTCCAAACTTTGGAACTTAGTCGTTTTTTATTGACATCTTCAATAGAGGGTACCTATTTTGTGAAATCAACTCCTCCTTCATTTTTTCACCCACATCCTTGAAACTTTATAGAGTGTTTCTATATATATTGAAGATGTGCACCTCACTTTATGGAATTATTTCAGGAATTATTTTCCATTTTTCCAAACTTTGGAACTTAGTCGTTTTTTATTGACATCTTCAATAGAGGGTACCTATTTTGTGAAATCAACTCCTCCTACAGTTTTTCACCCACATCCTTGAAACTTCATAGAATGTTTCTATATATATTGAAGATGTGCACCTCACTTTATGGAATTATTTCAGAAATTATTTCCCATTTTTCCAAACAAGTCTTTATCAACATGTAATCAAATCAAATATTGCTTACTTCACCTATTTCTAATTAAATTGATGGCTGCCTCTATGCTCGTACACCAACATACAATATGTCTGATTTTGTGTATATAAATATTCATGACTGCCAATGTGCAATATGATCTTGTAATCACCTTTGTCACCACTACAGTAAACACCCAGCAACCCGGCCATTTGTGTCTTTGACCCATTTTTATTCTTCAAACTGTTGCTGTCTGTACATGTATATCTGTATAAATATACTAACAAGCAACACTTGATGCATTTTGCTACAAAGTCATTTCCTCCTTTCCTAAGCTGGTCAATCACTATTATACATTTTCATATTTCAGTACAATTGATTAAATGTTGAAATAAGCAATGTCTCAGGTGTCAAACGAACATGTGTAAATGAGAAAGATGGTCGTATATGAAATAAAAACGCATGCTTTCTTGGGAAAATATGATGTATAATTCGAATCATGTCGAATTATACAAAGTATTTTCCCAAGAAAGCATGATTTTTCATACATGCAACTGCATGTTCTACGTGTATTTATTCATGAGGACATGTCACAAGGCTATACCACTCATAAATTTTGTCATATTAAAGAAATCTCATTTATACACTCATGGCAGTCTAACAGTTGCCTTAAAACTTTTCAAAATTAGCCTAATTGCATCGACCCGACAAATATGCTTTTATAGTTTTTCCGTGTCCTACAGAAGTAAAAGACGTGTACCTCATTTCAAGATACCCTTTTTATGTTTTCTTTCAAATGTCAATAAAAGGAACAAGTCGGGTTGTAGACGGAAGTCCATTTGTACATTTAAAATTTTATATAAAAAAAAGATAGGTACACTTTGCTATTGTGAATCCATACATTCAAATGAATCAAAATTTACCCTGAAAAAAAGTTTAGATTTTGGTTTGAATTACATGGCTTTTGCCGGGTACATAGTTTTTGTACTTCTGATGAATAAAATTATCTTATGTGCAGTTAAATGTCTGTAGGAAATTTGATGAGAGCTTCGTGCCTAGTTACTTTTCGTTTGACAGAGGGAAGTCAGCTTATCCATAAAAACTGTCTGACCATACTTTATTGATTGTAATCATTTGAAATTAGGCGAATATTCTGGTCAATGGAAAATATTCCTTAATAAATTTGTCCGAATGGTATTGATAAACGATACTTCTGCAACAGAGACGGGAATAGACAATTATAAATGTAAAAAGCAAAGGAAATAAAAATAACAAGTACAAATGTACATGCATATAAGATTTCTAGAGGTACAATTCCATATCGCTGACAATTATATTTTTAACCACGAAAATGAAATATTCACTGAGAATTTATGAATTTTTGCTGTGAAATTTTCTCCGTAATTTCGCCAACAATATGTGGCGATTTTTTAACATTTCATGTGGATTTCACTGCGAAAAAAGTCCGACCTAAGTGTTTTCATGCTAAAACTCTCTGTGCGTCCTGTAAGACTTACTCTCAAGACTAAAGCATTTGTATCAACTACTGTAATCTACTGCATCTTATCAGCATTGATATATTGTCTGCACCCCATGTCTGGCCTTAAAATCCCTGTGAAAAAAGGTAGTTTAGTGTGTAATCCTTTCGTCAGTTTGCAAATGTATGAAATGTGTAGAGTAACATAAAATGTCAATAGAATAATGTCAACTTATGAAAGTATAAAAGATTGGTGCATATTCAACAATAAGCAGTAAATACATATCTGTAGTGAGAAGATAGTCTGGCTTTTATTCTTGATTTGGCTGATTTTTCCTTGCAGAGGTCCCTGTCTGAAAAAATTTCCAATAACCTGTAGTTTTATATAATAAGCTAAAACCCATCAAAACAGAATTCTGCTGATAATGTGTTATTTTGAGTTTATATTTATAAATTGCATGCAGTACAAATAAAATAAATGTTTTAAATATGACAGAAAGCTTGGCCAGTAAATGCTTTACAGTTCCTGAGATCAGTATATGGAGTGTTGGTTAAAGTTGTTGATGTAAAATACAGTGGTTCTATCTATACTGCTGCTGATATTACTAACAAGGTAATTAAGTCAAAAAGCAGTTATGAACAATTAGTTGGTGAATTGTATCTTTTTTGTTATATTATAGAACAGAAAACATTGTCCTTGATTTGCTCAAAGAGTTAAGGATTAATTATACTATGAATACTGTATTGTCATGTTTATAGACAAAATCAAACTTTTTCAAATGAAGCAAAACAGATTTGAACTATTATTTTTCTTGTATAGCTCATGTCACACCTTTAATATTTTGTTTCCATTTGAAATTTTTCTTCAGCAATAATTAGTAAACAGTTTGAAATGCTAGTCGGTGGAAATTAGTGAATAGTTAAGTTAGGTGTTTATTTTTCCATTTGATGTTGTTATAAATTAGTGGTAATGAAGATATGTGGTATTTTTTTTTTCAGACACAGATAGACAGAGTGAAAGTATTAGAAATGATGAGAACCTTGATAACAAACCTACAACATCTTTACGACTTAGAAACAAAGTATAACTGTAAACTTACGTTTGGAAACTTTCTCCAGGTTTGTTTCTATTTGCATGGATTTTTTTTCTTTTTCTTCACACTTCACAGTAATAGTCTTGTTTGACCAAATTGATGGTCCAGAAAATATATCTTCCAATGCACATTTTCTTTTTTCTCAGAAATGGTTCTATAAAGCAATTACCGGTATGTTTTAAACTTCCTTGAATATTTTAACCATTACTTTTACTTTTATATTTTGTGAAATCTAAGTCATGAATTTCAAATATCAAAGTGCTACTGAAAGAAAAATGTACCAGGTTGTAAGGTATATATATGTAAAGCACATGTACACATTGTATGACGGAAACAGGTGTGTGATAGATCAAAAAGCATGTGGTACATGTATTTATAGATTAGTTTGACCTTTTTCTGAATGGTAAAGCATTTTCTTATAGAGATGTTTTTTTAATTCATCTTGATAAGTACTTTCAGTAGTGTGTCATCAGATTTCTTGTCTCTTATATGGTGTGTCTAAGTATTTCCAGCTATCAAAACTTTTAGGCTCACATATTCACAATATGACAGATTTTACTTCTTTGTCTTATATAATTTCTTTATTGTTTTCATCAGGAAACAACAGAAACAGTTACATTCAGAATGCTTGACAAAGTTGTTGCCATAGAAATGATTAACCAAACAATAGAAAAACAAATCAGACCATATATGAGGGAACACAACCTTAGAGAAGATATTATTTTTTCAAAATATGTCAAGGTGAATGAAGTATATTTACATGTATAAATATTTCAGCGAAAATATTTTTAAATCATATGTATCGTTTGATGTCTGCTAGTAGATCCATATAAAATGTATACGAGTCGTAATTTGACAAAATTGGGCTTCACCAATTTTGTTACTGTCATTTGAGTGAGCTCTTAAATATATTGTTTTTTTCTTTCAGACTTTAACATTTCTGGCCTTGATCCTTTAATGATGCTTTTAAGTGCTAGTCTTTCTAAGAATCATGCAGACCTCATTATAATTGTAATTCATTCTAGAAAAAAACACACTGGTCTGATTGCATTTTTAAAACTGCTTGAAATTATAGATAAAAAAAACACAACTTTTCTGGTCTTACAAGAAATATGGTCCTTTAGTTACAATACATTCTTATGCAGTTTAATGAATTATCTCCCCTTTTAGACAACTTTGTAGTACAAATTGAATTTATTTATTTTAAGGCCAAGATCAGAATTAAGAATGGTTATGAAATTTGCACATACTTACAACTTGTAAATACAAAACCATGTTCAAACACATGTGTTCTTTACAACCATGAATCCCCTCCTGCATGATTTATAGAAATACTAATACTAATTCAATACAATATCTTCTGCATCAAAATTGGTATCATGGAATATTTGTTAGCGAAAAAAAAGTAGTATACACATGTTGTCTCTTTGACTTCATCTTTTAAGAGTTTCAAAGACATGTCTCTTCGACAAGTTAAATATACAAAGGCAAGTAAAATGTCTGCAAAATAAACTTTTTATATAAAGTCTACAGTATGCTCTTTAACTCAATAGCATGAATTCCATCAATTTACATGTTGCTTATCAGTTTAGTTAAAGCAAGAAATGTCATATTTATGGTTAAACATTATGCAGTTATTGACTGGGTCTGGTCTGAGACCACAATTAATTCATAGTGCATTTTCTTAGTAAAACTAGATATAATTGTTACGCACTGTGTAACGGATATTCCCCCAATGTTCTCGTTGCCACAGGGTTTCCTAATATCTCTTTCTACAGCTCACATTTTTCATATTTTTACTGTTTCCATGGCAACAGCACCCATTTTGAAAATTTCAAAGTCAAAAAGCATCTACGATTACTTGTCTACCATCATATACAATTTGGAGTGTCTAGGACATATAGAACAGTTGTTCTAGAATGTTCCATGAAACCCCTGCCTCTTTTGATCTCCCTAAAACATACTTTTTAACCCTCCAATCTTAAAGTGCACGCGGGTGTCATTTGGAGGAACAAAAACATAGGGCTATATCTGTATAAAATATTGAAACCATCTAGTAAACAGTTTCTAAGTTCATGGAAATTGTTTTACATTTTGGCTGTTTCCATGGCAATGGGGCCCATGTTGGATTTCTTAATATGACGAGGCACAAATCTAGGTGACCCTTAATTTTTGTGCCAATTTCGATCGCGAACCCTTCAGCCGTTTTGATTTGTTTTCTAATTTTGAAGATTTTTTTCAACTTTGACAGCAGCCATTTTGAAAATGGCCGTCAACCGGAAGTTCTTAATATGTCGAGGTCCAGCTCCAGATGACCCTTGATTTTTGTGCCAGTTTTGGTTGCGAACATTTCAGCGGTTTTTGAGAACACTCGCAGACAAAACTCAGCAGGAGAAATGGAATAAAAAAATATGTTCCACATTTTGTTGGGGGGACATAATAAAATTGAATTAACAAAATTGCACAATCTTGAAAATCTTTCTCATGTGGAAAGAATACTTACTTCCTGTCATAATATCAAAATTTAAAAAAAAAATTCATCAGTGCTAACTCAAAATAGTGGCAAAAATATCTCCTAGGGTATCAGAATTCTTGAAGACATTAGATGACACCCTAAATATTGACCCTTTTCCATGTGACCAAATCACCACTTTTACTTATGACAGCTCATTCAAACTTTTTTGAACATTCTACTATAAATCTAGAACAAAAACCCTTTAAAAATGCTTTAATAAGGGTCAGAAAATAAAGTCGGAAGAAATACAGTAAATTTATATGGGGGACAACGAAAAGTGTGCTAATTGTGGTCTCGGGCCATCTTAGGACAACAGCTGTTTCGTTTGACCCGAGAACTGAACTGTTGTGCGCAGACGTAGACTGAGAGCAACGGTTCAGTCAGAGGGTCAAACAAAACAGCTATTGTCTGAGGAACCAGTCAATAACAGTTTAGTTATACTTTATAATTTATAATGGAGCCACTATTTATACTAACCATTCAAAATAAGGCAAGCAGGTCAAAACTATTGACGGTCAACAGTTCAGGCATTTGAAGGATCTGTGCATTGTTTTAAAAAAGTCAAAATGTTGATTGTAATTTCTATTAAATTTATATAGGAAAAAGTCAAAGGTATATAACAATATGTTTTTCTGTAGGATTTGTTGGAAAGATCAGGTAGAATGACATCATACCTTGGAGAGGCTGTATGGGAACCCAAAGTTATAGCTATTGTTAATTGCATAAGCAGTCCTCAGGTATGATTACAAAAACTGTACTGTGATCAATTATTTTGTGGTGATGTAATTTGGTTTTCTTAAGATATTTGTAAATATGTTAATAATAGTGGTGGTCATCTTGATAAATGCACAATGACAGTTCTATTTCCAGATATATACAGAGTAACCTGCTTTAAAGGACACATCTGTTAAGTAAATCAGTGACATGAACTAAGCTCTATATAAAGGGCACCTAATTATAAAGGACATTTTTAGCTCAACTGGCCCAAAGGAGCCAGTTGAGCTATTGCCATCACTTTGCGTCCATTGTCATTGTCTTCATAAACTTTCCTTTAAAGATGTTCTCTGAAACCAATGGGGCAATTGAAACAAAAGTTGGCAGCAATGGTCCTTAGGTTGTCCTTTTTCAGAGTTGTATTTGATGACCCTGCCCGGCTGCCAGAGCCGAACATAGTTTAACATAGCACCCTATGACAAGAAGATCTTTTAGTAAATTTACTATAAGAGAAAAAAAATGGCAGTAATGGTCATCTAATACTGATTATTAGGATTAATATTTGACAATATCATGAAACCTCTATATAACTATAGGTTCCCAGGAGCGGGGCCAGTATTGCTCACCTGGAAATAATATGTGGAATAAATTGTCTGACTATGTCCATCTTGACCGGCAGTCTGGAACATTGCTGTCAAGTTCCAATTGTTTCACTGGTTTTGCCAAATTGTTCACTCGTTTCAAACAAGATCTTTCAGTGAACTTTCCCACAAGGTTCTATATTAAACTATGTTCGGCACTGGCGGGCATCTTGGATAGCGCGAGGGGTCATCAGATATAATTATGAAAGAGGATCAACTAAGGACCAGAGCAGAGCAATTGAATTGTTATATTATAGCAATGATCCTTACATGGTCCTCTACAAAGTTTATGTTGTTTGTGCCGATCTGAAATCCAAGATGGCCACCACCACAGGATACATTTAACATAGGATCCTATTGGAAATACATACAAAATTCTTCTTGTAAGAAACTGTTTGACAGATGGAAGTAATATTATGCCTGAATGATCAGATAATGGTCCCTAATAGAATGGATGTTTTTGGTGCCGATCTGAAATTCAGCATGGCTGCCAGGGTCAACTATGCAATCTGATTGGCTGAAATTTCAAAAATCTTTTTCTCTGAAACTACAAAAGCAATTGAATTGTTACATTGCAGGAATGATCCTTACATGGTCCTCTAATAACTTTGTGTTTTTAATGCCAATATGAAATCCAAGATGTCTACAGAGCCAGTTGGAACCAAACTTGGAAGAAATGGTCCTTAAATGGTCCTCTGTCAGAATTGTGTCCGATGACCCAGAATTTCAACTAAGATGGCCAATACAGCCAAACTTGGTTAAACAAAGGACCGTATGGGAAAATTCATTAAAAAAATCTTCTTGTTTGAAACCACTTGGCAGAAATGGTCCTTAGATGGTCCTCTTTCAGAATTATGTCCTATGACCTGGAATGTCAACAAATTGGCCGTCACAGCTGAACTTAGTTTAACATAGAACCCTTTGGGAAAATTCATTAAAAAAAATTCTGACCTGAGACCAATTCGCCAATTGGGACCAGACTTGGCAACAAAGGTCATTAGATGTTCCCCTTTCATCTTTGTGTCCGCTGACCTGGCCTGTCAATCAAGATTGCCACCAAAGCTAAACTTAGTTTAACATAGGATCCTAGGGAAAATTTACTTTGCAGTCACCAGCAATGGTCTCTTTCAGAATTGTGTTTGATAACCTTGAATGTCAACTAAGATGGCCACCACACCCTAACTTTGTTTAACATTGAACCTATGGGAAAAATAGCCAAGATAACTGCTACACCTTAACTATCAGTCCTGCTGAAGGTTGACATCTGGGTGAACGATACAGGCCCTTGAGAGCCTCTACTAATATATGTGTAGGTTTATGAATTCAGTTGTAACTTTAGCATTATCAAAGGTCAAAAACGTGTATTGATCATAATTTTGTTTTATTGTTTTTCAATGAATTTGGCTGTAAATTAATATAATGCATTAGTGAAAATTAATGTTGAATGGCCTTATTTCTGTATTATGAAAATTTTAGTTGGTACAAAAATTGAAATTATTATAATTCTGTTGTTTAGCAACATCTCTTCTTCCAGCCTTTCTTATAAATAATGATGTCTTCTGAAGTTCTGTCCTAATATTTCAGTACAAATGTGATGCGATATTGGAGGCCATGAAATGTGCACCCATACCTTGGAGTAAAGAAATGAATAACTTAGTTCAGCAAAGTCTGAAATTAGATCATGAATTGTAAGTTTTTTCCTGCAGACACATTCTGTTAACATCCAATCTATGAGAAACTCATGCAAAACTCATTAAAGTTAAGAAATATATAACTTTCTGCAGAATACCATTATATTTATATATATGATTTATTTATAAAATAATATTTAACGGTCTTGTTCAATATGTACATAAACAGACATGTAGGAAAATAACATGTTGGACATAACAATTATTTTAGAAATTAGAACCAAGACAAAGGAAAATAAGTAGAATTTTACTGTCCAGTATTTTCCAGTTAAAAGTTTTGAACATATTAGAACCATTTATCAAGATAAATTTTCCGAGGCATTCTGATTCTGGATGACACATATATGTATATTTATTTTTTGTAGAGTGACAAATATAAGAGAACAAGTCCATTTGATGGAATTAAAGAAACTGATGTTTAAATATAATCTGAAGAAGGAAGATATTCCATCAGATAACTGGGAGGTAAATATATTTAAAAAACTAAGGTTAATATTGTCAGTTGGTGATTTGGTCATTATTACCTGCATGTGATTGATGCATGTAGATGTATACATTTCTCTCCTTATGTGTGTCTGTACATTTCAAAGAAATTAATTGAGGCATATGAAAGATATCCTATTGTAAAATTGAACACAGCTCAGTTAGTGTTTTTGGCAATTTGACCTACATTTCATGCACGATTGACTTACAGAGTTTTGCAATTGGTTCATATTTGAGAAAACTCTCATTAACATAGATACATGTACATATATATATGATTTTGTAATTACATGCATTTTGTATAGTTAATTGACTTTATCTTTATATAAATCATTTACTTGGTAAACAGTGAGACAAATTACTGGTATCTGAATATTCTCTTCTGATGACATACATTCAAGTCGGTATTGTGTTTTTTTGAGAATTTGTTATGACAGACTGTAACATATTTTTATCTGTAATTCCTAGATGTTGATGTACTATATACTCTGTCAGAACAGTACAGACAGTATAGAGGATGCCTTTAATGTAATGAAGGGATACAATGTCACAATTACCCATGATCTCTATGTGTTCAGAATCAGACATCTGATTAAAGATGGAATGGTAAGTTTATTGAATGGATACAATGTCACAATTACCCATGATCTCTATGTGTTCAGAATCAGACATCTGATTAATAATGGAATGGTAAGTTTATTGAATGGATACAATGTCACAATTACCCATGATCTCTATGTGTTCAGAATCAGACATCTGATTAATAATGGAATGGTAAGTTTATTGAATGGATACAATGTCACAATTACCCATGATCTCTATGTGTTCAGAATCAGATATATGATTAATAATGGAATGGTAAGTTTATTGAATGGATACAATGTCACAATTACCCATGATCTCTATGTGTTCAGAATCAGATATATGATTAATAATGGAATAGTAAGTTTATTGAATGGATACAATGTCACAATTACCCATGATCTCTATGTGTCCAGAATCAGACATCTGATTAAGAATGGAATGGTAAGTTTATTGAATGGATACAATGTCTCAATTACCCATGATCTATATGTGTTCAGAATCAGACATCTGATTAAGAATGGAATGGTAAGTTTATTGAATGGATACAATGTCACAATTACCCATGATCTCTATGTGTTCAGAATCAGACATCTGATTAAAAATGGAATGGTAAGTTTATTGAATGTATACAATGTCACAATTACCCATGATCTCTATGTGTTCAGAATCAGACATCTGATTAATAATGGAATGGTAAGTTTATTGAATGGATCAATGTCACAATTACCCATGATCTCTATGTGTTCAGAATCAGACATCTGATTAAAAATGGAATGGTAAGTTTATTGAATGGATACAATGTCACAATTACCCATGATCTCTATGTGTTCAGAATCAGACATCTGATTAATAATGGAATGGTAAGTTTATTGAATGGATACAATGTCACAATTACCCATGATCTCAATGTGTTCAGAATCAGACTTCTGATTAATAATGGATTGGTAAGTTTATTGAATGGATACAATGTCACAATTACCCATGATCTCTATGTGTCCAGAATCAGACATCTGATTAAAAATGGAGTGGTATGTTTATTGAATGGATACAATGTCACAATTACCCATGATCTCTATGTGTCCAGAATCAGACATCTGATTAATAATGGAATGGTCAGTTTATTGAATGGATCAATGTCACAATTACCCATGATCTCTATGTGTCCAGAATCAGACATCTGATTAATAATGGAATGGTAAGTTTATTGAATGGATACAATGTCACAATTACCCATGATCTCTATGTGTCCAGAATCAGACATCTGATTAATAATGGAATGGTAAGTTTATTGAATGGATACAATGTCACAATTACCCATGATCTCTATGTGTTCAGAATCAGACATCTGATTAATAATGGAATGGTAAATTTATTGAATGGATACAATGTCACAATTACCCATGATCTCTATGTGTTCAGAATCAGACTTCTGATTAATAATGGATTGGTAAGTTTATTCAATGGATACAATGTCACAATTACCCATGATCTCTATGTGTTCAGAATCAGACATCTGATTAAAAATGGAATGGTAAGTTTATTGAATAGATACAATGTCACAATTACCCATGATCTCTATGTGTCCAGAATCAGACATCTGATTAATAATGGAATGGTAAGTTTATTGAATGGATCAATGTCACAATTACCCATGATCTCTATGTGTCCAGAATCTGACATCTGATTAATAATGGAATGGTAAGTTTATTGAATGGATACAATGTCACAATTACCCATGATCTCTATGTGTCCAGAATCAGACATCTGATTAATAATGGAATGGTAAGTTTATTGAATGGATACAATGTCACAATTACCCATGATCTCTATGTGTCCAGAATCAGACATCTGATTAAAAATGGAGTGGTAAGTTTATTGAATGGATACAATGTCACAATTACCCATGATCTCTATGTGTTCAGAATCTGACATCTGATTAATAATGGAATGGTAAGTTTATTGAATGGATACAATGTCACAATTACCAATGATCTCTATGTGTTCAGAATCAGACATATGATTAATAATGGAAGTTTATTGAATGGATACAATGTCACAATTACCCATGATCTCTATGTGTTCAGAATCAGACATCTGATTAAAAATGGAGTGGTAAGTTTATTGAATGGATACAATGTCACAATTACCCATGATCTCTATGTGTTCAGAATCAGACATCTGATTAATAATGGAATGGTAAGTTTATTGAATGGATCAATGTCACAATTACCCATGATCTCTATGTGTTCAGAATCAGACATCTGATTAAAAATGGAATGGTAAGTTTATTGAATGGATACAATGTCACAATTACCCATGATCTCTATGTGTTCAGAATCAGACATCTGATTAATAATGGAATGGTAAGTTTATTGAATGGATACAATGTCACAATTACCCATGATCTCTATGTGTTCAGAATCAGACTTCTGATTAATAATGGATTGGTAAGTTTATTGAATGGATACAATGTCACAATTACCCATGATCTCTATGTGTCCAGAATCAGACATCTGATTAAAAATGGAGTGGTATGTTTATTGAATGGATACAATGTCACAATTACCCATGATCTCTATGTGTCCAGAATCAGACATCTGATTAATAATGGAATGGTAAGTTTATTGAATGGATACAATGTCACAATTACCCATGATCTCTATGTGTCCAGAATCAGACATCTGATTAAAAATGGAATGGTATGTTTATTGAATGGATACAATGTCACAATTACCCATGATCTCTATGTGTCCAGAATCAGACATCTGATTAATAATGGAAGTTTATTGAATGGATACAATGTCACAATTACCCATGATCTCTATGTGTTCAGAATCAGACATCTGATTAAAAATGGAGTGGTAAGTTTATTGAATGGATACAATGTCACAATTACCCATGATCTCTATGTGTCCAGAATCTGACATCTGATTAATAATGGAATGGTAAGTTTATTGAATGGATACAATGTCACAATTACCCATGATCTCTATGTGTCCAGAATCAGACATCTGATTAATAATGGAAGTTTATTGAATGGATACAATGTCACAATTACCCATGATCTCTATGTGTTCAGAATCAGACATCTGATTAAAAATGGAGTGGTAAGTTTATTGAATGGATACAATGTCACAATTACCCATGATCTCTATGTGTTCAGAATCAGACATATGATTAATAATGGAAGTTTATTGAATGGATACAATGTCACAATTACCCATGATCTCTATGTGTTCAGAATCAGACATCTGATTAAAAATGGAGTGGTAAGTTTATTGAATGGATACAATGTCACAATTACCCATGATCTCTATGTGTCCAGAATCTGACATCTGATTAATAATGGAATGGTAAGTTTATTGAATGGATACAATGTCACAATTACCCATGATCTCTATGTGTCCAGAATCAGACATCTGATTAAAAATGGAGTGGTAAGTTTATTGAATGGATACAGTGTCACAATTACCCATGATCTCTATGTGTTCAGAATCTGACATCTGATTAATAATGGAATGGTAAGTTTATTGAATGGATACAATGTCACAATTACCCATGATCTCTATGTGTTCAGAATCAGACATCTGATTAAAAATGGAGTGGTAAGTTTATTGAATGGATACAATGTCACAATTACCCATGATCTCTATGTGTCCAGAATCAGACATCTGATTAATAATGGAATGGTAAGTTTATTGAATGGATACAATGTCACAATTACCCATGATCTCTATGTGTCCAGAATCAGACATCTGATTAATAATGGAATGGTAAGTTTACTGAATGGATACAATGTCACAATTACCCATGATCTCTATGTGTCCAGAATCAGACATCTGATTAATAATGGAATGGTAAGTTTATTGAATGGATACAATGTCACAATTACCCATGTTCTCTATGTGTCCAGAATCAGACATCTGATTAAAAATGGAATGGTAAGTTTATTGAATGGATAAAATGTCACAATTACCCATGATCTCTATGTGTTCAGAATCAGACGTATGGATACAATGTCACAATTACCCATGATATCTATGTGTTCAGAATCAGACATCTGATTAATAATGGAATGGTAAGTTTATTGAATGGATACAATGTCACAATTACCCATGATCTCTATGTGTCCAGAATCTGACATCTGATTAATAATGGAATGGTAAGTTTATTGAATGGATACAATGTCACAATTACCAATGATCTCTATGTGTTCAGAATCAGACATATGATTAATAATGGAAGTTTATTGAATGGATACAATGTCACAATTACCCATGATCTCTATGTGTTCAGAATCAGACAAATGATCAGAAAAGGATGTCACAATTACCCAGGATCTCAATGTTTTCAGAATCAGACATATGATTAATAATGGAAGTTTATTGAATGGATACAATGTCACAATTACCCATGATCTCTATGTGTTCAGAATCAGACATCTGATTAAAAATGGAATAGTAAGTTTATTGAATGGATACAATGTCACAATTACCCATGATCTCTATGTGTTCAGAATCAGACATCTGATTAACAATGGAATGGTAAGTTTATTGAATGGATACCATGTAACAGTTACCCGTGACCTCTAAGTTCTTTGAATCAGACATGTGGTTTAAAATTGAATTGCAGGCTTCAGCTTAAATACTAGTTACAATCTGATGAAGATTCAGAAACCATTTTATGATTGTTTCTCCCAGAAGAACTTTTTTCCCAAAAAATTAGACTTGCAAATATTCTGTAATTATAATTAATTTTTTACCTCACCTGACCCAAAGGGTCAAGTGAGCTTTTCTCATCACTTGGCGTCCGTCGTCCGTGAACTTTTACAAAAATCTCCTCTGAAACTACTGGGCCAAATTGAACCAAACTTGGCCACAAGCATCATTAGGGTATCTAGTTTAAAAATTGTGTCCTATGAGCCCGTCTGCCAACCAACATGGCCGACATGGCTAAAAATAGAACATAGGGGTAAACTGCAGTTTTTGTCTTATATCTCAAAAACTAAAGCAATTAGAGCAAAACTGACATGGGGTAAAAATGTTCATCCGGTCAAGATCTACCTTCCATGAAATTTTCAGACGAATCGGTCAACCCTTTGTTGGGTTATTGCCCCTGAATTGTTAATTTTAAGGAAATTTTGCAGTTTTAGGTTATTATCTTGAATATTATTATAGATAAAGACCAATTGTTAACAGCAAAAATGTTCAACAAAGTAAGATCTACAAATAAGTCAACACGACCAAAATCATTGATTGACCCCTTATAGGAGTTTTTGCCCTTTAAAGACGGCATCCAGTGTAAAATTTCCTTTAAAGATCTTTTCCTCTCAAACCACTGGGCCAATTGAGACCAAACTTTGGTGGAATGGTCCTTGGGTGGCCCCCTTCCAAAATTATGTCTGGCATCCCCGACTTCCAAGCGACATGGCTGCTGTTACTAAAAATAGAAAAAAAAAGGGGGGGTGTATTTAAAAAATCTTCTTATATGAAACTACAAGGCCAGTTGGAACCAAAGTTTCAGTAATGGTTCTTTGGAGGTTCTCTTTCAGAAATATGTCCAATGACCTGGACTGTTAATCAAGATGGCCGCCACAGCCGAACTAAGTTTAACATAGGGCCCTATGGGAAAATTCGTTGAAAAATCTTCTTGTCTGAAACCAGTTGACATATTGGAGCAGGACTTGGCAGCATTGGTCCTTAGGAGGTCCTTTTTCAGAAATGTGTCTGATTTCGTGGACTGTGAACCAAGATGGCCGCCACAGCAGAACTTAGTTTAACATAGGACCCTATGGGTAATTCACTCAAAAATCTTCTCGTCTGAAACCACTAAGCCAATTAGAATTAGACTTGGTAGCAATGGTCCTTAGCTGGTCCTCTTTCAGAATTTTGTGCGACGACCCAGACTGTCAACCAGAAGGCTGCCACACCGAACCTTGTTAAATATTGGACCCTATAGGAAAATTCATTTAAAAATTTTCTTGTCTGAAACCACTTGACATATTGGAGCCAGACTTGGCAGCATTGGTCCTTAGGAGGTCCTCTTTCAGAAATGTGTCCAATCACCTGGATTGTCAACCAAGATGGCTGCCACACCGAACTTTGTTAAATATTGGACCCTATAGGAAAATTCATTTAAAAATCTTGTGTGAAACCGCTTAGCCAGTTGGAACAAGACTTAGCAGAAATGGTCCTTAGATGGTTCTCTTTTAGAAATTTATCCTTTGACCTGGACTGTAAACCAACATGACTGCCACAGCTGAAATTAGTTTAACATAGAATCCTATAGAAAAACCAGCCAAATTGACTGCAACACTTAAATTTTTAGGTCTGCTGAAGGTGAAAAGTTAAATCCAGGTGAGCGATACAGGCTCTTGAGAGCCTCTAGTTTTGTTTTATTTGTACGAAGCTTTATACATGTAGATTAGTTTTTAATTTATATTGAATGTTTTTTTTTCTTTTTTTAGAGTGATGAGTTTATGGAGTTACTAAAATCATTACCAGTTCATGAGCTTGTGGCTTGTGGACAGAGAATCATACAATATATTACAGTTTTATTGAATGATCCTGTAGAATTAGATTTAAAGGTTTGTTATGGAAATCTGTTTTCTGTTAAACCTATATAACTTAAGAATGTTCTCAGGAGGATAATATCATTAAAACAAATTTCACAGTTTTTAAATGTTTTTATTAACCAACTAGGTATAATTATAGCTAAAATGCATGTGTATTACAAATTTCACAACAGGGCCATTACGACAAAACAGGGCATTATTACAGGGCCGATTATGAAAAAACAGGGCCATTATGAAATCAGAAAATTAAAGATGGCTGCATATTTCTGAGGATTTTGTCGCATGGAATTTTTTGTTGTTGATTGTACTGATCGTAGAATTATGTTTTATGCTACTGACTATAAAAAATTTCTATTCAGCTGGAATTTGTTAAAAAGACTGTATTTTAACCTTTTTCACATTGGAAACTGATAGAAATTAGCAGATGACAGGTAAGAAATGCAGTGTCTATTGACAATCCAGTAGAGCGCTTGCATTGTGAAATAGCAATCAACATGTATCTACTATAATGTATACATGTTTACTTTTCTATTCAATACTTCATCAGACGTACATGTAGTTTAAAAATTAATTCTATTTCTCTTCTATTCCACACCCTTCATTACATAAACTAGTAGCAACGAACAAATGGGATGTAGAACAACTCTTACGGAACAAACATTTTATAACAAGTTACAACTGATGAAAGTTTGTACCAGGCATAAAAATACCTTTACAACATTGTTACACTAAATTTGCATTTCATCGGTTGGTTAATAAAAGTATTAAGAAATGGGTGTTTTTATAATGGCCCTGTAATGTGTCTTGGTCTGTAATAATGACCCTTGGGGCTGTAATGGCCCTCGGCGTTGCCTTGGACCATTACAACCTTCCTCAGGTCATTATTACAGACCTTGGACACATTACAGGGCCATTATAAAAACACCCATTCATTAATACTATAGTAAAAATTTGTGTTGTAAATGTGGAAAGTTAGCATTTAGATTTCTAGTTACTTTAATTTGGAGGCATTAACATTATAGAAACCATTCTTTGAACAATGTTAAGTGTAATTTAATAGGATATATAAAATGTCCTACATTTTTTTTTTATGACAATTGCGGATAGCCTTTATTTTAAACCAGTTTTATCTGATACAGGAAATATGCAAGAAAAAAACTTTATACACAGAAGCAGCCTGTTATATTATTAACTTAATAGCAGACTTAGTTGAAGGTATGTAAAATGAAATTCTACAATAAAAAGTTTTGGCTAAAAAAAATTACTTCACAACATCTCTCGCTGATGTGGTCCACTCTCAGAATTTTATCAGATAATCCCTTTTCCCATGTATGTCCCATCTCTTGTACATAATTGTATAGGATAATTTGCTAAAGATCTTATTATATGAAACACTGATCAAATTGAACCAGTAGGAATATTAATGTAATGACTGTTCTTGGTAACAAAGGTAGTAGCAAATATTTTTATAGTGACTTAAAAGAATTTAATCCATGACCCAATCCCTCAACTAAGATGACACCCTTAGGTTAACCTATGCATTTTGATAAATTTAATTTTCTAGCTGAGAAATACAGTTATACTATTGAAGTCTTAACCAATTATATTGTTAAAATGGAATTCATTGTACATATACAGTACATAGTAGATAATCAGTATTCAGAATTATTTTTGAATATTGTGGAATTTTTTAGTTTATCAATTGAAAAAGGCTAATTTAAAAGTTTTCAAATAGCAATATAAAATGTATCATATTTTAATTGTCTAGCACTGTTAATTTATTACAGATTTGATAAAAGCAGATGAATTGAGAGAACTACTGGTAGTATTCAAAAACTTGTTGGCTCTTCAGGTATTATTTCAATTTTGTAAATGATGAGAAATTTTCTTCTGCATTTATTTGTTAATATTTCATTATGATGTTAATTATACATTGTCTGAATGAGCTGTTTTAACCTGTGTCCACAGTAATAAATATGGATTTGGTATTGTTTCTTTTAGCATGTTCATTTAAGGATTGACTAATATTTTTTTTCAGCCTTGCGGGTTACTTTAAAGTGTGTACCACATGCATTGATGTTATTTCGAACAGATTGAAAACAAAATTACAGTCATTTTTTAGCTCACCTGGACCAAAGGTCCGTGTGAGCTTTTACCATCACTTGGCGTCCGTCGTCGTTGTCGTCGTCGTCTGTTAACAATTTTTCAAACGTTAACTTGTCCGACACCATAAGTCCAATTGCAACCAAACTTGGTACATTTGTTTAGTGGCATTATGTGTACAAAAATATCGTTCGGATTTTTGATTCGTAAAGAAACATGGCCGCCATGGCTAAAAATAGAACATAGGGGTAAATTGCAGTTTTTTGCAAATAACTCAAAAACCATAACAGATATCAAAATTCTGGCAGAGGGTAAAAGTGTTCAGTACCTCAAGATCTACCTGCCCTGAAATTTTGAAGAAGATCCAACGACCCATGTAGGAGTTATTGCCCTTTTTCTGCATTTTTTCCAAATTTTGCACTTATTAAGCTCAATATCTTGGATACTATAAAGGAAATTTGAAAAATTTAAATTTCATATTGTTAGGCACCCAAAGATCTACAAAATTTGTAACAGGATCGAAGTTGTAGGTTCATTCCTTTTAGGAGTTATTCCCCTTAGATCATCAAAATTGACCATTTTTGCAGTCTTTATTCATTGTAATAAAATCGTTAACTCCTCTTACACCATAAGTTTAATTGCAACCAAACTTAGTGTAGTTGTTCCTTGGCATGAGTGCTACTAAACTATCGTTTGGATTTTTGATTTGTAAAAAAACATGGCTGCCATGGCTAAAAATAGAACATAGGGGTAAATTGCAGTTTTTTGCAAATAACTCAAAAATGGTGACAGATATCAAAATTCTGATGGGAAGCTAAAGTGTTCAACACCTCAAGATCTACCTGCTTTGAAATTTTGAAGAAGATGTAACCACCCATGTAGGAGTTATTGCCCTTTTTCTTGATTTTTTTTTGAAATTTGTACTTATTAAGTTGTTGTCAATAGAGAAAAGCTGTTGTTTGCTTAAACAATCAGCTCATTGAGCTCTACAAAAGTCTGAATTGGGTCGAAGTTGTCAGATGATCCATTATAGGGGTAATAGCTCATGAAAGACTCCCTTAAAGCTTAAGGACCAGGTGAGCGATTCAGGCTCCTGGGAGCCTCTTGTTATAATTTAATTCCAACAATTTTTTTAATGTAGGGATTCCTTTGATGACGCTATAGTAGAAAAGAAAAATTCAAGTTTTGATGAATGAAAAATGTTAACCAATCAAATGCCATGTTACATCCAATATTGAATTATTAGAAAATGATCAGTATACATGTTCTTAAAATGTTTAATTTTTAACATCCATATCCTTATAACTTTATGCAATGCTTAATTTCATTTACATATTATGTGTATTAGTGTAAAGTTAAAAATGATATATATAATTAATATTATTATTAAATCTTAATAAATTTGAATATTTTAGAAAGAATATGACCAGTATATAACAATAGATCAGTACAAGAATGACAACATTAGGAAAAAAATACTTATATCCTATGTAAAACAGTTCTTCATCAAGAGAGATGCGAACAAGGTAATAATATTGTAATGTGCGTATATTTATAATGTACTTAGAACCTATCACTTATTTACATTTCATTTATTCAAAAGTAAGTTGTTTGGCCACAATGATTCAGCTTTGCTTGCATAAAAAAAATGAATAAATATAGATACTCCTTCAGGTATGAGTGAGTTATGGAATTTCTCCACCCGAGATAGTTAAATTTTCGATTTTCAACACGCGAGCCTTTAGCGAGCGTGTTAAAATCTAAAATTTAACTATTGAGGGTGGAGAAATTTCATAACTCACGAGTAAATTGAAGGAGAATCTGTTTCTCCAATGATTTTCGACAAAAACCTCAAGAAAACGTCGTTGCTATGTAGTTTGTTTACATTGACGTCATTTCGGGACTTTTCTAGTTTATCGTTCTAATAACTGTAGAAAAAAGGGCGGTAATTCCCACGTAGACATTTAATCACCGGGAAGTGGTTAAAGATATTATGTATTTTTATCCCACCGATTAAACACGTCAAGAATAGGAGAAAAAAATGTAAGATAACTTCCTTTCACGGATAAAATTTTTATTATACTTATAATTTTAGTTAAAGACAAGAATCCTACTCAAAAATTAAAACAGGCCTTTCCCTGAGCTAACGTTTCAACTTTGCTCTCAAAATAAGGTAATGATTGCTTGCTTAAACTAACAGATAATTTAATGAAAAATATAATAATAAACATCCATGGCCTAAAATTAAATTGGAATAGATATAGTGTTTTAATACATGTATGTACCTCAAATTTTATTTATAATACATTATATTTTGCAGGGTGATGCAAATTATACCAAGGTTTTTAGGTAGGTAGTGTTCACTGTGATACAGCTTTAAAGCAAATGTAATCATCTTTATAAGTATTCGATGAAAAGTTGTATTCTAACATTTGAGATATGGATATAGTAATGTGTATCCCACATAAACTAGAAACCTGTTATGGAGAAATAACTGAGAATAAAGATCTGTGAAATATCAGTAAAAACTATTGAAGTTTCTTGGCCATTTGTTTCCATGTCATAACCTTTTTTTGCAACATTAAAAACATCATACAATGCAATGCTTTTCTCGAAGAATATTTTCTTCATGTCTGAAAGCATTCCTAGTAAGTCAGGTATGACAATATTTCTTAAAGATCTTAACTGGGAAAGTCCAGGTTAGTCTCGGAAATTTTAAAGCATTCACTTTTCGGAAGTTAGTCATCTGAATTATAATACCCCTGCTCCAAAAGAGAGGGGGGTATACTGTTTTACTCTTGTGGTTTGGTCCATGCGTGAGTCTGTCAGTCCGTCACACTTTTCTCTGCAACTACTCATCACAACCTTTTGATATTTTGTCACAAGCCTTTTTGCGTACCAAGTAGAAATGTATGAGAAATTTTTAAATTTATTTTAACTGTTTTTACATGTCAAAATAAAGTCTTCAAAGCAAAAGAAGCACTACTCTGAAATGTTTTGAGAAACACTTGTAATATGACAGCTTCTTGAACACTTCATATTTTAGGTATTGTAAATTTTGTTTCTTCTTAAGCTTTCTGACCTTACTACATCCAAATTACTATAAAAACTGACGGCTTTATGAAAATATCCAATATAAAATAAAAAACAAGATGTACTTTGAGTCTTCGCTCACAAGTGTTGTCTCCGCTTTTCGATAAGGTAGAAAAATAAACGTAGTCAACAAACACGAAGAAATGAAGATAGCCACTTCTCACATTATATTAGTTGGTATTAATAAGCCAAACCCTACCCATTCCACTACTGAAACAATTTTACCATTAATTAAGATGATACATGTACTAGAAAGTAACATTTTTTACGAAGTTCAAAAGAATGTTATTGTTCAGTACCATTTTGAATAATCTGTTCCAAATCTGTTTTGTTGTGTAATTCAACTATTCTTTTAATTTCAAAAAGCTGCTTGAGTCAGATAACATCTTCTTAAACTTTGTAGGTCTATAGTATGACAATATATTATTGTTAACAGTTTTTGTCTCGTCTGCGACGAAAAGTCGCAGAGGCGAGATATAGGTATTACTTTCCGGCGGCAGTAAAAATAGGGTACCAATCTTGTGCCAATGACTACTCCTACAGTTATCTACCCAGATTTATCAAACTTCACAGGAAGATTGTACACATATTGAAATTGTGCACCTGCTATTATGCAATTGTTTGAATAATTTTTCCTATTTGTCCACACTTGGAAACTTAGTAATTTTCCCATCAAAATGTGAAAACGCGGTACCCATTTTGTGTCATCAACCCCTCCTACAGTTTTCAATCCAGATTTATTAAACTTCACAGGAAGATTGTACACATATTGAAGTTGTGCACCTGCTATTATGGATTTTTTTTCCAATTTTTTCAGACTTAGGCACTTAGTAATTTTTTCATCAATCAAATGCTTTTAATGCATAGTTGTTTGTTGTTTATGTATTGTTGTGGGGTCTGTCATTGTTGGATTTTTTGTATTAATTAAAAACAATAAATGCATTATACAACAACAATCTACAGTTAAAGTATCAACATTCCAAATTGATTTCAGACAATACATTTATCTTGAAAGATACTATTAACTTCTCCATGGTTCATAACCCTTTCTTTGCAACCTGGCCATTTGTGACTTTGACCCATTTTTCAGAAACTGTAATATCTAGTACCCCCTTATTTGGTCAATAGGTAGTTCTTTGTGGGTACATGTCAGTCTGACCCCTGCCTTTTGACCTTGACCTCAATTTCATGCTTGAGTGACCTGCATCACATTTTTGTGGTTAAGTCAATTACTCAGAAGCTAGAATACTTAGACCCACCATATTTGGTCAATAGATAGTTCTTGGTTGGTACATGTCAGTCTGATACCTGGCTTGGGACCTTGACCTCAATTTCATGCTTGAGTGACTTTTTTGTGGTTAAGTTCATTTCTCAGAAACTGTACTACCTAGGCCAACCATATTTGGTCTATAGATAGGTCTTGGTGGGTACATGCCAGTCTGACACCTGACTTTTGACCTTGACCTCAATTTCATGCTTGAGTGAATTTGTCACTTTTTCATTGTTAAGTCCATTTCTCAGCAACTAGAATACCTAGAACTACTGTATTTGGTCTATTGATAGTTCTTGGTGAGTACATGCCAGTCTGACACGTGTCTTTGGACCTTGACTTCAATTTCTTGCTTGATTGACTTTCATCCAAGTTTCTTGATTAAGTCCATTTTTCAACGACCTACTGTATTTGGTCAATTTACACTTGGTGGTTAGATGCCAGTCTGACACCTGTCTCTGGACTTTGACCTCAATTGCATGCTTGAGTGACTTTTGTCACATTTTCAAGATTATGTCCATTTCTCAGCAACTTTAATACCTAGACCCACCATATTTTGTCAATAGATAGTTCTTAGTAGATACAAGTTGGTATGTTACCTGCCTTTTGACCTTGACTTCAATTTCTTTTAACACATTTTCCTTTGACTTGCAAAATATGAGGTATCAGATAATCATTATTCTGTGTCCATGTACATACTCAGGCAAGACATGTAGTGTGTCCACTCTTGTTTAATTTAATGTTTGTTCATTGGATTAAGATAGTGATGACAATAAATTGTTTTATCAACTAGTAATATAACTTTAACATTATTGTAGGTTGGCAGATATTCTACAGATTTCCTCTGTTAAGATACAGGGACAATTAGCCATAGAAGCTGCCAAAAATGGTGCAATACAGACAGCATTAAAACTCTGCAAGTAAGTTAAACATTAGACTTGCAAAAGTAAGGCCACCTAAAATAAATTCTCTGGTTCTCAGACAAATGATTTTACAAAAATGGCAAGGTATGTAGGGAATTTATTTTTGTAGTTTTTGTCCTCTCAAAATAGGCAAGGGATTTTCAGTTTAGGTTTTGAATTTGGCGACATACAAATCTAGTTTGAATCCATTTACTTCTATGACATTTTAATTATACAAATGGGTTATCTGCTTTCAATGCCTCAAATTTCCTCCATTTCTCCTGCAAACACACTTCTGCAGAGCTTTCCAACAGTAATTGAAGACTGAACAGAAAGTATCGTCAATGGAATGACTTGTTTGGAGCGAATATTCAAGTCGACCTCACTCACAGTGGTGTTTACTATTATGGAATTTCGGTAATTGTCCTGGATTTTAGATTCAAAATACGGATTATGGATTTACCTCTGGAAATTATGCTTTCCTGTTTTGTACCAAAATTATTTTTTCTTATTCCCAGTTATGTAAACTCTTTGTAATTGCGCTTGATTTTCCAGTTATGAAAAGCGTTTTAATGAGATTAATGATTAAAACTGCGATTGTTTCTAGACATAACACAATATAAGATGCTTTGATGGCGGATCTATATGGTAGTTTTTGTTTCGCCTACGACGAAAGTTGTAGAGTGAGACATGGGTATTACTATTCGGCGGCGCTGCCTTAAACTATTTGTATAAAGCTTTATATTTCAGAAGGTAGAAGACCTGGATGCTTCATACCTTGTATGTAGATACCTTATGATATGAACTTTCCATCTGTCATATGTCCATTGTCCTTGACCTCATTTTCATGGTTCAGCGACTGCTTGAAAAAATGTTTATTTGTCATGTGAATTTATCACTTATTATGAGTAATAGGATAACTATATTTGGTATATCTGTTCCTTGCAACGTTTAAATGTCCGTCAGACAGGGTTCACCTGACCTGGACCTCATTTCATGGATCAGTGATCAAGGTTAAAGTTACATGATTAGGTCCGTTTCTCTGATACTATAAGAGTAGGTCAACTATATGTGGTGTATGGAATGATTGTAAGGGGTACATGTCTGTCTGGCAGGTTTCATCTGACCCTGACCTCATTTTCATGGTTCATTGGTCAATGTTAAGTTTCTCTTGTTTGGTCCTCTTCTCAGATACTATAAGTTTTTGTGTTTTGGTCTTTTTCAAATACCATAAGCAATAGGTCAACTATATTTTGTGTATGGAATGATTGAAAGGTGTGCATGTCTGTCTGGCAAGTTTCATCTGACCTTGACCTCATTTTCATGGTTCATTGGTCAATGTTAAGTTTCTCTTGTTTGGTCCTCTTCTCAGATACTATAAGTTATAGGTCAACTATATGTGGAGTATGGAATGATTGTAAGGTGTGCATGTCTGTGTGACAGGTTTCATTTGACCTTGACCTCATTTTTATGGTTCATTGGTCAATGTTAAGTTTCTGTTCTTTGGTCTTCTTGTCCAATGCTATAAGTAATAGGTCAAGTATATTTGCTGTATGGAATGTATTTTATTATTTAACTGCTGATTACTTATATTGAAATAGTCTCATTATTTTATAAAAATCTTTAAATAACATTAATAATGATAATAAATAATAAAAACTTTTAAGGGATCATTACTAAACAGGGATAAACATAAACATTGGAAGGTGTGAAAATGTTAAAATAAGGTCACTCATGCATGAATGTTTAACATAGAATACAGTTCACTCCAGTCCCTTCATAAAGATTAATTGACTTCATGTTCATTCGTCATTAAAATGTTAATTTAATGTAAAGCTTGTAGAAACTTATTTTTTTTTACTTTCAACATAAATTCAATTATGAACACTAAAAATCAGGCAAGACATTTCAGTGTGTCCACTCATGTCATGCTGATATTTGAGATTACTGACAAAGGGCCCAAAATATTGACAAAAATCATTAACATTACTGAAATCACCAGAAAGGGATAAACACCTATGCTGCCATGATCATTTATCAGCTATTTATTTACTTTCGCTTTGACTTGCTCATTGTCACACAACAATTGAAACTTGAGACTTGGTGAGAAATACTGGGATGGTGGCAATTTTTTTCCAGAAATCAAAATTTAAGAGGGGCATCAGTGTCTGAGAACCAGATATGTATGTTTAGATGGCCTAATTTAACTTTAATTTTAGTGTCAATATTGATTAAAATTAAAGGAACAAAATACAATGTAATTAAATCTGTAACTGGTACTGGTAACATTCTAGAACTTGCAGTGATATGTGAGAGATTTATGTTGAAATCATCCTCATGACTTCAAAATGAAGAGCAGCAAAAAAAGCACTGTCCCTTTAATTAAGTCTCCCAAACGAAGTTTGGAGACTTATTGTTTTTGTTGCGTTTCTTATTATTATTATTATGTAGCCCTGACGAAAGTCGGCGACATATTGTTATTGTTCCGTTTCTCTGTTATTATTCTTTCTTTCTTTCTTTCTTTCTTTCTTTCTTCCAATGATTTTTGTCCGGCTTAGTTCTCGGAGATGCCTGGATAGAATTGAATGAAACTTGGCAGAAAGTAAGATCACTATGTGAAGGTGTGCAATCAATACTTTTCTTCCGAAATGGCCGCCATTTTCAAGATGGCTGCCAGGGGCGACATCTGCTATTGCTCGCAATTGCAATTCTAGTTATGTCGCCCCGAACGTAGTCACGGGACGACATATTGTTATTCTTCCGTTTCTTTGTTATTATTCTTTCTTTCCAATGATTTTTGTCCGGCTTAGTTCTCGGAGATGCCTTGATAGAATTGAATGAAACTTGGCAGAAAGTTAGATCACTATGTGAAGGTGTGCAATCAAAACTTTTTTTTTCAAAATGGCCGCCATTCATAGATCGGTAATTTAACACGTTTATATCTCAAAAACTGTACCATAGAATTTCATTAAACTTCGTAGGTTTGTAAAGTACAATTAGAAGAACAAACTGATGAAAAAAAATGGCGATCGGTTGGAGACGTTTGGCGGCCATTTTGAAAAATGATGTTAAAATGGCGAAAAACTTAACATGGATAGAATTGAATGAAACTTGGCAGAAAGTAAGATCACTATGTGAAGGTGTGCAATCAATACTTTTTTTTCGAAATGGCCGCCATTTTCTAGATGGCTGCCAGGGGCGACATCTGCTATTGCTCGCAATTGCAATTCTAGTTATTATTCTTCTTCATCTTCTTTCTCGCGCCGCCAACTTTGTCCGGGGCACTTTTGTACTTTATACTTGACCGATTTCAATCAAATTTTGCACAATGATAGTATCCCATGAGATGTAGGTCCTAACCATTTTTCAAGTGTGGGGGGTCCCCAGGGGCAGTACCACGCCCCTTCAAATACCTCAAAAATTGATATTTTTTGAATAGGTCAAAAATAGTTTACATTCCTACCCTATAACAATATATATTATTACTGCTTATGATAAGACGAAGGATTTGGTACCTAAGGGGGGTCTGAGGGGGCCCCAGGGGCAGTGCCACGCCTCTTCAAAAACCTCAAAAATTGATATTTTTTGAATTGAATAGGTCAAAAATAGTTTACATTCCTACCCTATAACCATATATATTATTACTGCTTATGATGAGATGAAGGATTTGGTACCTAAGGGGGATCTGAGGGGGGGTCATGCCCCGCCCCCCTCAAATGACAAAATACTTTATATCTTGAAAACCATTGAGATCCCCACCCTATAACCATATATATTATTACTCCTGATGATTAGACGAAGACTTCAGTACTATAGGGGGTCTGAGGGGGATCATGCCCCATTCCCTCAAATGACAAAAGACTTAATATCTTGAAAACCATTGAGATCCCCAGCCTATAACCATATATATTATTACTGCTTATGATAAGACAAAAGGATTTGGTACCTAAGGGGGTCTGAGGGGGTCATGCCCTGCCCCCCTCAAATGACAAAATACTTTATATCTTGAAAACCATTGAGATCCCCACCCTATAACCATATATATTATTACTTCTGATGATTCGACGAAGACTTTGGTACTACAGGGGGGTCTGAGGGGGGTCATGCCCCACCCCCTCAAATGACAAAATACTTTATATCTTGAAAACCATTGAGATCCCCACCCTATAACCATATATACTATTACTGCTTATGATAAGACGAAGGATTTGGTACCTGAGGGGGGTCTGAGGGGGTCATGCTCCGCCCCCTCAAATGACAAAATACTTTATATCTTGAAAACCATTGAGATCCGCACCCTATAACCATATATATTATTACTCCTGATGATTAGACGAAGACTTCGGTACTATAGGGGGGTCTGAGGGGGGTCATGCCCCACCGCATCAAATGACAAAAGACTTAATATCTTGAAAACCATTGAGATCCCCACCCTATAACCATATATATTATTACTCCTTATGACAAGACGAAGCATATGGTACCATTGGGGAATCTGATGGGGAACTTCGTTTGGGAGACTTAGTAACAGTTCACTGTTACAATTATTACTTGTTGAACCTTTGTCATGAAGACAAGTGGATTAGTCTGAAGGGTTTATCCACCATATCCTTTTTTTAACCGAAATACATGTACAGTATTAAATGGTAGATATCATTTGTTTTATAATCTCATATTATGTTTATGTAAAAAATCTAATCTAGATTTGTTTTGTTGAGTAACACAACTATACTCTTATTTATAGTAAACTGTTGGAGTCAGATCTGACCGACGAGACAGCGGAAGCACTGTACAATGTGGCATTATCATTCTTTCAACTACAGGCAGATGCAGAAAACTGTGAATTAACTGCCAGTCAGCTGAGAAGTTTACCTGAAGTAACAAACATGTTAGCATCAGAAGCTTTCACCCTTTGTAGTGCTTATTCAGGTAAATGTCACAGTATCCTATCATGTGCTAATTCCTCAAAACTTCTGTAAAATTATATATTAATTAATTTCAAACTAGATAATACAGTAGGCTACGGTATATCGGATACCCAAAATGTCAGCAAAAAATATCCCATTATCTGATATATTCAATTAGCCAGTAAACATATAGTTCAGTCTATCAATTATTAATAATGTGATGTTTATTGGAATAAAATATGTACCTTTCAAATAATATGACTTGTTATTATTGCATGAGTTGTTTCGATGTATGTGTTATGTTCATTTGTACACACAGGTAAAAGCTATATATAGCTATGAAATCATCCGACTAACAATCTCTAACTGAAATCATACTCGTATCTTATCTGCAGTTTTTATTTGTTTATAAAATACAATTTTATTTTCATTTAAGACAACTATTTTTGTCATTACAAAATAATGCATTATGTTTCTGTAGATTTTCTAACTTATCCTGTCATAGTTCATACATCAGAGGTTAAACATTATGTAAATATAGGAAAATGGTGTACGTGTGTACAAGTTACATAATCTATCTGACACACCATGCCTTGTTTTTAAAATGGATTTCTATGTATATTCTAATAAATTGTTGGGATAGAGGTACATTTCTTTCGCATTTTATTAAAATTCCATTGAAAATTACGCACAGTTTGTCAAAATAACTTTTCTATCAAGTCATTTTCGAAAGTAAAGGATAACGATAACATTTGGATACACACATGATAAGCACGTCTGGGAAAGTATATGTCATCAAATTCACATAATTAAACAAGACAATGAGATAGAATACATTTTATTTGACAAAAAAAGTTGTTTTTTTTTAAAAATAAAATATTTTTGTTCTGCAATTTTCTTCGACTTCGTAATGGCGTAACTTCCGGGTTCATTTCCTGTCAAGAAAACAAATGAAATTATATCAAAATAATTGAGTTAGTGGATATCCTTTCATCTGTATTTCTTTCATTGTAGATTTGTTTGTGAAATGTTTAGAATTGTGCAAGGCCACATCTTTAACTTTATCTATCAGCCAGCAGTGTGAAGCAGGAGAATACAGTCTATGTGATCCTGTTAGTTATTCTTACTTAAGTTGGTATATGTATTGGATATACTGCTGAGGGTGTGAACATGATAGGGGTATATCCAATCATACTTTGCCAAGTGCAAAAGATAACTTTTTATAATAATTTAGGAAAGGGGGTCTTTGAGGAATTTCATCTTATGCAGTGATAACTTATGATAAATGCATGATAAATGGTTACATTTTATGGCATTATAGTATAAAAAATGATATAAAAATTAAATTCTGTGTTCAGGTGCGAAAAACATATAAAAATGTAAGTTAATGTAGGGACAAAACAGTGCGTCTCGCCGTTAAAGTTTGAGAAATTACATCTATGTATTTTTATGTACAAAACAATGTGCAGTGTAACAGATAAATATCGGAAATTATTTGCTTCAATTTCACAAAAATTTAATTTACAGAAAGAATGGCTTTATAAATTGATAGTCCTTATTCTTATATACGAAGTTTCCCTCCCATATAGCTGATGTTATGATTACATGAATACTTTCAGGAGGAAACATGTCAAGAAAAGATAACTCCACCAGCTGACATGGTTTCAGATTGGATGTCTGACAGTATGTTTAAAGAAGATGCTCTAGTTATGAATTCTACAGTAATTCTACCAATAGTTACAAATTACTGTATATGTCATCCTGTTTTAGGTAATAGGCTGTCCTATGGTTTTATTTTATGTTTTGTATTTTTACTGTAATATAGTTTAAAATAAAAAAAAACTGTGTTTCCACCAATGGCCTGAAAAAAATTAGGGTTAGTAGTTTGGGAAAATCCTTTTTTTAAATGCCTAAAATGGAAGCCATGCAGTATCAAGGCCAAATCAAGTTTTGGGTTGTTTTTTTTTTTTTTAAAAGACTATAAGAAGTGAAAAACTGGAGAATTCCAGATTTGTAAATTGTTTTCTTGGTCAGGGTTAGTGGAAACACAGGTTGGTTTTTTTTTGGCCTGAAGAAATATACAGTTATCAGATAGACCTTAAGTAGATACAGTATTTCATATATTTATTTATGAATTCAATGTTATCTGTCCCACATTCCATTCTGCATCTTAGATGAACAAATCATAGAAAGGCTTTGAATAGTCTCTTCATGTACTCCATCATTATATTTCAGGGTCGCTGACCTGTAAACATTCACCTTATATCTCCTTTCATATCTGAATATCTAATTTTTATAAGAGCTGCATCATATAGTTTTCACTGTGACCATCTGTTTATCTGTCTGTCAACAATACACCTTTCCACTATTCCATGTTATGCCCCGCCCCCCTTATCAACACATAGCAACCCAGCATCCTAGGTCAAGCTAATCAACAAGATGGCGGTAACTACAAAATTAGATGCATTACCACATGTCATCAATATTGAATATTTTAAAGATAAACCTTTAACTGGACGATCTAAAGAACAAGAATACAATTATTTTTTAATATATACAAAGTGTAAATTTGTTTGAAGTTAGTCTATGGGGAAAAATGAACCTCCACTTAAAGTCAAAATCACTGTGAGAAAAGATGAGAAATCTATCTCTGATAGCAAATGTTCATGTGAAGCAGGGTAAGTAATATTTTTTTATGTTAAATATATATAAATGTATTTATTTAATAATATTTTGTACTGACTGGCTATTCAGAAGACTCCAACATGGTTACATGTGTCCAGGTTTAAATCATAAATAATATTATTACATACATGTGTAGCAACGATGCTGTGCACTTTTAAATTTGTATCAGTTAATCAATTTATGATAATAAAACCCTAAGCTGTAATATAAACAAAGGGATAATTAATAAGGGAAAAGCAATATTCATGAAACACCTTGATAAATTATTCCAGTTGCATCTCCTACTGAAATCCTGACATTGAAATAGGACACAAATATTCCATCATCACAATGAATACAAGAAAATAGTCCAACAGTATCAACTAAACTTGGACAGGTTCATACAGGAACACAAAAAACAGAACATTTTTCTTTTATTTGGTATCCTTCTTGCTTGAAATATACCTCCACCCGCAGCACGGCAAGGATCAGGAAATTTTCTGTTAAGTTTTCCATCAATAAAGTGCTGCAAGACAAAAAATTGAAATCTTTTATTTTAAATACAGAACAATGTGCCAAATTTTTATTAATGAATGTAAACATGTATATTTCATTACTTCAAATCATTGTTTACTTATTTCATTATCATTTCCAGTTTATTTGTATTTAATTTACTACACATTATATTTAGAACATTACCCAGATGGTTATTATTTATTAAGATTAGATAAAAGAATTATTTGAAATTAATAAATAGATATTAGATATTTTGCAAAACCAAATCATATTTAAAATAAATTTATAGCTTACCTATGTATCTTTTGGTAATTTGTTGACATTCACTTAGTCATTTGGTCTTCCGCATGCTTTAATCCATCCCAAACAAACATAAAAAATTTTGGTTTTGAAAATGGTATGAAGAAAATATTTTGGACTCTATCTGGATACCTGCTGTCAGAATCACATGTCCCCAACATCTTTTGACCATATTTTAGCAAAAGTTCCTGATTTTTGTGATAAATATAACTAAGATAAGAATGTTTGACCAAGGCTATGGCCGACAACTCGTGTTGTTATCATTTGTTTACACAAAGGATTAATTTACCAGATGCTATTGGCTTATCTACTAATGATTGATAAGAGAGTGGAAAGGTGTATTGTTGTTACGCTCTCAATTCTACATTTCTCAATGGATTTCAATTAAAATTTATATCAAAGGTGTATATGAGCAATACCTTGATTAAGTTCGAAGAAGGGCACTATCTGATAATTTTTGTTGGAGTTATTACCCTTGACATAGTTTTTCCCTATCAACTTCTTGTTATTGCTCTAGATTCTACATTTTTTTATCCATTTTAACCAAGTTTATGTGTAAGTTGTATAACAATATATATGCAGCGGGCCCTTTGTGATGATCACATCACAGTATTCTAGTTATTGTGCAAAAAAAAACTGCTTTTCATTATTTTTGAAAAAGCAATTCAAAAAGTGATTTTGTGATATCTCAGATACTGTAAGGCAGTGAGGTTATATCATTCAGAAACACTAAAACTAAACTTATATTTTAGATGAGACAGATGATGATACAGAATCTATAGAGAGAGTAAAGGATACAGTTGTACCAGTCTTGCAGTATCTACGGGATAGTAGTCAAATACAGCTAGCCTATCAAACCTTACATCATATGTTATGCACCGTAAATCAGATTGCTGTACACATACAAATGGGAATCAAGCTGAATAATGAGGTAAAAAATATTTATGAATAATGTCATTTATTAGAACAAAGTTACCTGTACGTGTGTATTTTAAATCAAGATGAACATTTTTTACATATTCATACAAATGTAAATTCTTAGAAGTTGGAGGAAAAGTGGTATTTCTAAAGTATTTTGCTGTTACAATTAATTTCTAAGCACTTCTCCCTTTAATGTAATTTATGTAACTTTAAAATACATGATATAATAAGAAAGGTATTTCAGGAGTAGATTACCAAAATTTGGGACATTCAAAAATCTAAAACGATATTGTCAATTTACTGAAGAGATTGAAATGAAATTGCTAAACCCATTGATAAAAGAGAGAGGAGTAAAGGTCAAAAGCTTAAATTCAGTTTTTGAAATTCCATGTTTTGAAAATCAAAATTCTGAAAGCTTATTGTATATACATATCTTGTATGACTATACTGTAAAGACAAAAAATGCATAAATTGAAAAAGATAGAAGAGCTTTGGTCATAAGCTTTAAGTTCACAAACTTAGATTAACAAAACTTAAAAAAAGAATAGAAAGTGTGATATTCAGATAGGTGGAGCATACAACAATATCCCTGAAAATTCTTCTGAATTGCTGGGATGATAAAATTATCAATGTAATAACTAACAACAAATTATTGAAATATTTATCTACGTGCAGTTATACAGAATTATCTTGTTTCATTATAGACAATGAGTGAGAAAATGCCTGTTGAAAATAATGACTTAGAAGGAGTAGAGAAAATGGCAGCACCTCTTTTGAAAGAATTTCTGACTGGTGTTCTGATGAAGGTTAGTTAATTGGAAATGATCTTGCATTGCTAGCATTTAGTTACTTACAAATAATTGTCAGATACTTTCTATGTACTTTAGTATTTTATGGCATAAATGATTGGAGGATTAGGAAATATCATTAGGGATTGTTTTGTTTGATTATCACTGGTTCAGTGGTTATCTGCTAACAACATTTGTGAAATTTTCAGATATTTAACAGTACCTATACAGACCATCAACTAGCACTGGCTTATGTACTGAGTGGCACAAAAAGGGATGGGCAAGAGGCTATAATCAGGATTATTAAGGCATCAGGACATAATTACAGGCGACTTAGAGTAAGAATATTTACATAAAGATATCTGTGGATTAGTATTTGTTTATTTGAACATTTCTCTTAATTTGAGTAAGTAAAGGATTTTGTTATGTCTCAACAGTATCAAAGCTTATTCTTACATGTTTTTATAAGAAAATTGGATTCTTTTTTTTTCAATTTTCCTACCTACAAAGTGAGATTCATATTCAGTCTAATGTAAAATTTCATTCCAGGCCATCTCATATGTAGGAATAGGAGCAGGAGAAGTTTATAAGGATGGTAACATCATTAACATGTGTAACAAATTAGAGGTGAATGCTAAATGGGGTAACAGACTAGCAAAAATAAAGGTAAAAGTCATTTTTATACTGCATATGTAATACAATTTTTGTGCATTTTACAATTGTGTAATCATTATTTAAAATCATATAAAAATCACAGCACATGGTCAACAGTAGAATCTTTTCATAGCATTAAAAGCAACTGTATATATAGTTAATCTTACCACTAAAATTCATTTCTAAACAAATATCAAGTTGCATTCTTGATATGCAAATATATTTTGACCTTGTTTTCAAAAGTTATAGAAAGTTCTCTTAACAGAAATCTAAATTTAGGTACAGAAATAATGAATCAGAAGGTATATTCAAACATGTTGAAATAAAAACTTTTGAGAAAGTAAAGTTTACCTATATTTTAAATATTGTCTGATTGTCTTTTTCCCTATATATCTATTACCAAGGTCATGTGTATTCATAGAAAAATTAAAATAATATTTTGCCAAATTAATTACTTTAATTAACAGATCAGTTTTAAAGATGCATTTCAAATGCCAGTATCTGAGAAGAAGAAGCTACTTCCACAGATTGCGCAGTCTAGTGGTGCCAACACAGAATTAATTATTGATTTCTGCAAGTACGTCATTTTTGTCATGATAATACATGTATATACAAGGATTGCGTTTGAGGTATTTACATTTATAAAATGAATTTCAGAAAAAAATTCTGAAAATTTTCATTATACATGTACATGTATCATGGTCATTAAAGGCAAAGATTTTTATATTGAGCTGTACCAAAATATTATTTATAGTATAACTAATCTCGAAATGCAAATACCTAAAAATCTACGATGAGTTCCCGCACAACACATTAATTCACAAATGCGCATAGCGCATTAATGAATTATTGTTTTTCGGTCATGAGTTGTAGATTTTTGGTATTTGAATTCTGAGATCAGTTATACTGTTTATTACATTGAAATAGTCCATGTATTCGGAAGATTTAATGAGAAAATAAAGTGGAATATATTTTCATATGACTATGCATCGACCGTTGTATAGAAACGTCATTGGCAACGGCTATTGTTACGTCACTTCCTAGAGTGAAATATGACTTTCAATTTCACTGGGTGAATTATTGGATTTGATTTCACTCAGAAATCCCGATAATTCACCACACTCAATGTAATAAGTATATTTATATGACTAATTCTGAACTGAAAATAATATAAAACAGAATTAGGGTTAAATTACACTAAAAACTAACCCATACTGTACTGGAAGATGATACAAAAAGCAACAAGTCTACGTCAAGATAAACACAACCTTGCATCTTAGTCTGACCTTTTACAAAGAACAGTAGATCAAAATGACATTTGAAAGAAGAATTTTTTATTCATCTTAATTGAAGTGCTTTACTTATATATATTTTTTTCAATTATTTAAAATCTCTAATATAAAAGTTTGTTTGATCAAAAAGAATTTTGTCGATTGAAATATCAAAACTGAAAAGATATGATTTTAGTGGACATACAATATGAGTTATAACTTATCTTTTAGGACATATGAAATGAAATCAGATGATGGATTAATGCTTTACTTAGACCATGTGTTTTCTTCATCTGACTTGTCAACATCTGATTCATCAGAACAAGATGCAAAACGACTACAACTGAAAAAAGCTAAAGCTGCTATTGAAAACATTATGGATAAAGATGCTTTATATCAGAAGCTAAAAGCCATATTTTATAAGGTGAGAAATTTATTTCTACATGAATGTTGCTAAAACATAAACTAAATATTTGTTATCTGTATATAACATCAGACTCAATTCTATTTGCAGATGAATGATTCCTTTTTTTAGCTCACCTGACCTAAAGGGTGAAGTGAGCTATTCTCATCACTTGGCGTCCGTTGTCATCTGTTAACTTTTTACAAAAATCTTCTCTGAAACTACTGGGCCAAATGGAACCAAACGTGGCCACAAGCATCATTAGGGTTTCTAGTTTTAAAAATATGTCTGATGAATCCGCCTGCCAACAAACATGGCCGACATGGCTAAAAATAGAACATAGGCTTACATTGCAGTTTTTGTCTTATATCTCAAAAACTAAAGCATTTAGACCAAAACTGACAGGGTAAAAATGTTCATCAAGTCAAGATCTACCTGCCATGAAATTTTCAGACGAATCGGTCATCTTTTTGTTGGTTTATTGCCCCTGAATTGTTAATTTCAAGGAAAATTTGCAGTTTTAGGTTATTATCTTGAATATTATTATAGATAAAGGCAAATTGTAAACAACAAAAATGTTCAACAAAGTAAGATCTACAAATAAGTAAACATGACAAAATCATTGATTGACCCCTTATAGGAGTTTTTGCCTTTTAAAGACAGTGTCCGGCATAAACTTTCCTTTAAAGATCTTCTCCTCTGAAATCACTGGGCCAATTGGGACCAAACTTTGGTGGAATGGTCCTTGGGTGACCCCCTTGCAAATTTATGTCCGGCATCCCCAACTTCCAAACTGACATGACTGCTGTTACTAAAAATAAAAAAAAGGTGGGATGAATTTCAAAAATCTTCTATGAAACTACGAGGCCAATTGGAACCAAACTTGGCAGTAATGGTCTTTAGGAGGTTCTCTTTCAGAATTATGTCCGATGACCCAGACTGTTAACCAAGATGGCCACCACACCCAAACTTAGTATAACATAGGACCAGATAGGAAAATTCATTTACAGGGTAAAAATCTTCTGGTCTGAAACCACATGACCAATTGGAACCAGACTTGACAGCAATGGTCCTTAGGAGGTCCTCTTTCAGAAATATGTCTGATTTCGTGGACTGTGAACCAAGATGGCTGCCACAGCGGAACTTAGTTTAACATAGGGCCACTTTGCCAAACTGCCCTTATCAATATCATAGATAAATGGGTACAGGACATGAATGACGGTAACATCAACTTAGCAGTCCTATTGGATTTTAAGAAAGCCTTTGATGTAGTAGATCATGATATTCTCTGTAAAAAACTTGAAATTTATGGATTTGATAATCCTGCTGTTTCTTTTTTCAAATCCTATTTGAAAGAAAGAACTCAACAAGTACAAATTGGTAATGCTCATTCTGAAAAACTTCATATCAAGTATGGTGTCCCCCAAGGCTCCATATTAGGGCCTCTTCTGTTTATTTTATACATAAATGACCTTCCCATCTATATGAAAAATTGTTGCACTGACTTATATTCTGATGATTCAACTTTACATCTTTCTGGTAGTTGTTATCAAACTCTGCAGTCAAAGGTACAAGAAGATTTGCATGGTGTTGAGGAATGGTGTAATGATAACAATATGTTCATCAATAAAAATAAAAACAAAATATATGATTATTGGAACAAAGCAAAAAGCAATGCTACAATACAGTGAAAGTTGTTTAACTATTAATAATCAAGTGATACAATCTTCCACATGCGAAAGTCTCTTAGGCATTAAAATTGACCCTTCCCTCACATGGACAAACCAAATTGATTTGATCTGCTCAAAAATTTCATCTAGGCTATATCTACTATTAAAGATTAAGAAATTTCTAAATCTAGACTGCAGAAAATTATTTTATAATGGTTATATCTTACCACTAATTGATTATTGTTGTATAGTGTGGAGTAGTTGTAGCAGTGAGGGTTTAAATAGGATATTGAAATTACAAAAGAGAGCTGCTAGAATAATACTAGAAACAGACCCTCTCGCTCCTTCTGAGCCCTTATTCAAACACTTAAACTGGATGACAGTTGAACAAGAATAAAATATCACAAGTTTGTGATGACATTTAAGTGCATCAAAAATGATGCCCCATCATATCTTACTAGCAAGTTTCATTATGTTTCAGACAGAAATCCATACCCCTTGAGAAATGCTGTTCAAGGAAACCTCATACTCCCTAAACCAAAAATTGAATTGTTCAAGAAATCTTTTATGTATTCTGGACCATTCTTGTGGAACAATTTGCCTATATCGTTATAAAATATTACAAATGTTAATTCTTTCAAATTCAAAATAACAGATCATTTGTTGAAATCAACCAATTGAAAAAAATATTGAATATTAATTATTTCATCATTTTTATTTTTTCATAACATTTTATGCAGTTGTATTGAACATTATCATTACTTTTATACTAATGTATGCCATGTATATGTTTGCATTTTTGTTTATTCTTTTCTATGATGAGGGCCTCAGGGAAGATTAGTTATATAGCTAACTGTGTAACCCTCTTAAAATAAAGTATTGTTGTTGTTGTTGTTGTTATGGGAAATTCACTCAAAAATTTACTCGTCTGAAACTACTGAGCTAATTGGAACTAAATGTTGGTCCTTAGATGGTCCTCTTTCAGAATTGTGTCCGATCACCCGGATTGTCAACCAAGATTGCTAGCACAACCGAACTTAGTTTAATATAGAACCCTATAGAAAAACCAGCCAAATTTACTGCAATACTTAAATTTTTAGTCCTGCTCGACATGGAAAGTTCAATCCAGGTGAGCGATACAGGCTCTTGAGAGCCTCTAGTTATCTGGATGATTTAAACTGCCCAAACCTTTACATTATGAAGGTATTTATCAATGAGATACACATTGGCAACTTGTTTATATCACAATACGGTCTGTTAAAAGATTGTGTCTGGGAGTCCAGTTTTCCAACCAATAGTAAAAATAGAAAAAGCCAAAAAACTATTTCAAAAATATTTTCCTGAAAACACTATGTCAATCGAGAACAAACTTTAGTCTGTAGGTGGTCACCTTTCAAAATTGGTTCCAGCGGTACCAAAATATGACTAATATGGCTGCCATAACGTAAAACAGAAAAAGCAGGCAAAGATTTTGAATAATCTCCAGAATCAACAAGGCCAGTTGAGACCAAAATTTGGCGAAATGTTCCTTATGCGGACCACTTTCAAAATTGGGGCTGCTCTTACAAGAAAAGTCATTGATGAGGCTTTGGATTTTAGGATTATGTATAATTTCACTTTATTGCCTTTGAATGACAAATTAAATCCTATTGAACAGAACAGGCTCCCGCAAGTCTTCAGTTTGTCTGTTGATATGAAGAACATTTTTTTAACTAGACACATAAGAGTAAAATTTTGTTGTGAGTAATAGAAACTTCTTGATTTCAGTCTGATTCATATGATTATGAAAAGCTGGATTTTTTGATAAATGAATTGCAAAGGATTGATGAAACAGCAGATGGTGACAAGGTTAGTATTTAACATGAGGATTAGTGATGGGATTCCAAAGGAATTTCAGCATTTTTTACCATATAACAAATGATCGCTTTATTACAATCAAAGTACCAGTAAGTTTTGATAGGGCCAAAAACTTAATTGGTTTTTTCTCTGGGACATGATGAAGATTTTCCATGTCATCAGCGAGGTAGATGTACATCAGTATTTGACTTTTTCTTTTGAAATAATCAAATCAGCTGGTATTTTCTACATGTATGTTTTCAAGCTAAATTAAAATATCTAATAAAATTTAAATCATTTTCTTATTCTCAGAAACTACCACTGTCATATTAATTTCAGTCATAATGATTTGAATTTTTTGGGGTTTTAGCATGCTAAAGTTTTGTTCTACCTGAAACAGTACAAAAGAAGATCACCACCAAGTGAATTTGAAATTAATTACAGACCACATAAAGATAAGGAAGAGGTAATCAAGTATTTTAGAAGTTACATGAAGGATTTGGATAAATTATAGCTTTTGTTTTAAGACTGCAATTGGATATGATTTTTTCTTCATGTGGATAAAGAGCAATTGCATATGAATTCTTCTTCAAATGGATAGAGGGACAATTAGAGGGGTTTCCAACTCAAATTGCCAGCTAATATACAATGTAGAATGTATGTAGGAAATGTATAGTTTATTTATTTGAGCTTAGAAACATGTTGAAATGCATAGCCCAATGAGAATATAATGCTACTAGAATTACCGATGCATAGAAAAAGTGTTGAACACTTTTACTATTTGGCCATTAAATACATTGTAGGTCAGTTGCAAGATAAATTAAAACATGCTTTCTTGAATTACAAAAAAACTTTCCTGAATCCAGTGGCTGAAAATCTCTTGTTTCTGTCTTATGCATTGAAAAATCCTGAATGTCTTGGTCATTTGTCACCCATCTTTAAATAAAATTACAGGATCGTGACAGATGGAGCATCTGTAACTAACATGCTGGAAGAAATGTTCACTGTGTACTTTCTTTTTCATTTTGTTCAATTTTTCTTTAAAAAAAATCTTTTACAAATCATTGCTTTTACCTCAGTTTAGGATAATTAAATACATATAAAGAAGGGGAGCATTATTTTCTGAGCTTTTTCCAGTACTTTGAGTTTTTATCATAAATTTCTTTTTATCTGTAGATGAAGTTGATGACTGATTCCCTGTCACCTTACAGCAGTACCAGAATTCCACTTCATCCACTTCTTGATGGTACCAATGCATGGAAAATAATAAGTAATATACATATAATATAATTGGGGCTACAAATTTTACTTTTGACTTCATTTGGTTGAATATATATAATACTCATTTAGCTGTATAAACAAACCCATTTTATAATTCTCAATAGCATATGTGAAAAACAAACAGCCTGAAGTGTTTATTATCAAATTTCTTGCGTATACAGAGACCAATGTATAAACAGGTGTACATGTTTATATTATTGATCTGGTGAACATTATGGGATGTACAATTTGTCTATATAAAATTGTTATAAATGTTGAACACAAAACTGTTGTTGTTTTTATTTCTGTCTTTATTCCATATTGGAATCATTAAGTATTACCCCTGTATGTGCCAGAATTGGTTTCCATTCAATAACTTTAGTAAGCTTTGACAAAATTATTTGAAATTTTTACACAATGTGGATGAGCAAATTGAGTTATAATTTTATATATTTCACATATATTTCACATGTAGGATTCCTGAGTTATGAATGTTTCAATAAAATCATTTGAAATTTAAGCCGATATTGAGAACCACTAAGCACTATTTAACATTTGCTATTCCCGAGTTAAATTCCTTGATAATGCAGAAAACAAATTGGGAATTTTTGTCGACTAAATTGAGGATTCATCAGAATCATATCAAATTGTAACACTTTATCACAGATCAACTATAAATTTTAGATGTTTCAAATTTGCCCTTCCTGAGTTATGCCACTTGATTATGCAGAGGTTTCCAAACACTTAACTTCAGTATGCATCAATGAACAAGCAAATTACAAGGCAAGTAAGTGCTTTCTATTGAATGCTTGAATTTACATGTATATATATGTGTATTTTTTAATTGGTACATTCCAATAAAATTATTTTTGCAGGTCCAGAATTACGAAAGGATACAGTCGCAAGTTGGCTTCCAGTTGCCCAATGTTTAAAGGTAGTACTGCATATGAAACATTCAATCAATATGTGTTTTATGCACATGTAAATTTAATCTTTCTACAAAGAAAAGGGACATTCAAAGAAAAAAAATCTTTTTGTGCCATTTCTGTAATTTTTTATATTGTACATGTATATAATAACTGAAACCTGATTAAAACTTTTATTAGATGTCACCTGACCAAGTTTACATAGTGACCATCCAGAACATGGTAAACTCGTATGTTTCTTCATCCAAAGAAGCTGTTACTATAAAGAGTCAGTGGAACTGGAATAAGAAAGATGCTAACAAGGATTTATTGACAAGTGTCAAGTCTCTTCTGGGGAAAATATCTAACTGTGAAATGGCCATGGCATGTGCTAAATGGATGGTTACCCAGTTACCTTCAGGTAAATATTGAAAAAAGGTAATACAAAAATTTGGTGGTTTGATATCACTTTACAATATTACTATATATCTGTTCTTTCTCATAATGATGAATTTTTCCTTCAGCCAAACATATTTATGTGACAGAGTGAGCATATGTCCATTAGTATAGACCTCTGACTGAGCAATGACAACGATGACAATTTTAAAAGTCCTTATAGACTGAAGGAAAATACATTGACAACAAAACATGAAACAATACAGGATGTAGGACTTCATAATTAAACAACTTTAGATTAACAGATGTAGTATTTTAAGTAATTGTTTTTTGTTTTTTGTTTATTTTATTAAAGGTGCAGAAAAAGTAATGGGATTGGAAGGTTGTATTTTCCTGGCACAGAAATGGTATAAATCTATACCAGAAGATAAGGTAGTCTTAGTACATTTTACTTTATGATCATTGGTGGCAGAACTGATGTTTATTTTTTTAATTTTAAGGAAATTTTACAGTTTAAGGTTGTTAACATGAATATTATTTAGATAAAGACAAACTGTAAACAACAAAAATGTTCAGCAAAGTAAGATCTACAAAATTGTCAATTGACCCCTTATAGGAGTTTTTGCCCCTGAAAGATTATTTACATGTAAACAGTAATTATCAGTAAAAATAATGGTCTGACATATTGTCAAAGATGTTTAATAAATTAAATGGTAGCTGTACAAGTAAAATGGAGGGTCAAGGATCAAGGTTATTGAAAAAGTCCATAGCAATCGATGAAAAAGTCCATTACAACCGATGAAAAAGTCCCTAGCAACCATATATATTTGGGTTAAGGACCCTATAATTTACCTAATTTACCTATAATTTAGCTGTACAAGTCAATATTAAAGAGAAAAATCTGACAGATTATGTTAAATAGCAAAAGTAATCAATGATGCAAGATCTACACAAAAAATTACAGGAGAGCAATTCAGGCTCTTGGGAGCCTCTTGTTTTCAGTTGGAAATTCGGTTAAAAATTACAAATGCATAAAATCTAATGTCCTTGAAACAACAAATTTTCACCAAACAAAGAAAATTGGTACCAATAAAATAAATGAATCCTCACTATATGTATTCAGTTAGGTATGCTCAGTCTGTTTTCATAGCACTATTTTATATTGGTGGAGAATGCCCAATTCCTGGAAAGATTTATAAATCTTGGACAAGAAAATTGGAAGTACTTTTCCATTTAGATATAGTCAAAATCAACCACAATCTTAATAGTTTTGTGATCACCATTAGTAATTAGCACCTGCTATTTATTACAGGTAGCAGAGAGAGAGAAGGCAGCTGCTGCTATTGGAAAATTCAATGCTATGTGGAAAAGATTAGCTACAGAACAGATTTTATTTTTACATGGAATTACAAAACCTGAACTACACAAACAAGCAGGTGTTCCTTCTCAGCTGATAGTAGCATTGTATGAACATCCCTGTATAGTTGATACAACAGAGGATGCTGATGTACCTGGTAAGTCTTAGTTTTGAACATATTATTTGCGGGTTATGGCTTTTATGTCAAGTTGCAAGGAAGGTGAATTTGAAATAACAAAATTCTGCCAAAATCAATGTCTTGCTGTTGAAGTACAGTACAGCATTAATTGATGTGCAAATATAATACATGTATATAATTATGAACTTGGGAGATGGTTGTTATGGTATAATTTTGACCCAAAAAAAAGAAACTGATATTGACTGACTCATAGTGGAGGTCAATATCAATACCATATTAATCACTTTAAAATTGTTTTAATAAACGTTTTCCTCAAAATGCTTGTACAAACACCAGAAAATAGTACTGTTTTTATTGTGCAGTGAAAGACAATTGATTTACATTACTTATGTACCACTGTGATGTTAGTGAACCTCTACATGTAAACAAGGAATTTGGAAACACTTTATAGTAAGAATATTTACAGTTATTCTAAAGTAAAAGAGGTTTTTCTTTATCAGATATACATGCCATTGTTGAGGAGGTTGCTGAGTTAAATGGAATTGATTTACAACAACAGATGATAAAATTGTTAGAAAAATGGCTTCCTTCAGCTTCATCTAAACAACAAGATGCAGATACTGTATGTACTCTGATATTAGTATTTTTAGTATCTCCTATACATTTGATTATCTCATGTTTTCATTTGAGATAAAGTTTGGCAGTATAATCTTTCAAAAAAACAATGTATTAGCTGTTAGAAGTAGAAAATTATTCAAAAAATATTTCTTAAATCCTGTCTTGTAGAACTACAGAACAAATGAAGTTTTGTGGAATTACATGAATGATACACGAACATTTGATTGTTTCCAAACTTTTCTCAGCCTAAAGTCCTACAGATCAAGTTTGAGTTGCAAGCTGATCAGATAATTATTGTGAGAGTTATTGCCCTTGGAAATATGAATTATTGCCAAAATAATAGTTTTCTGCCTTTTTTAGCTAACATGTCCTAAAAGGACATGTGAGCTTTTCCCATCACTTGGCGTCCATCGTCCATCCGTCGTAAACTTTTGCAAAGATCTTATCCTCTGAAACCACTGAACCAATCACAGATATACTTAGTCTGAATGATCCTTAGGGTATCTAGAATAAAGTTTGTGTTTTATTTTCTTGTCCATCAGGAACAATGGCTGCCATGGCTAAAAATAGAACATAGGGGGTAACCTATGGTTTATATCTCAAAAACTAAAGCATTTAGAGCAAAACTGACCAGGGTAAAATGTTCATCAGGTCAAGATCTAGTTGCTATGAAATTTTCAGATGAATCAGTCAACCCCTTGTTGGGTTATTGCCCCTGAATTGTTAAATTTTAGGAAATTTTGCCGTTTTAGGTTGTTATCTTGAACATTATTATAGATAAAGACAAACTGTAAACAACAAAAATGTTCAGCAAAGTAAGATCTACAAATAAGTCAACATGATCAAAATCTTCAATTGACCCCTTAAAGGAGCTTTTGCCCTTTAAAGACAATTTTTCACATTTTTTTCGTCATCTTTGTAAACTTTTAAAAATCTTCTCCTCTGAAACTACACAATCAATTTCAGCCAAACTTAGGCTTAAAGACCCTTAGGGTATCTAGTATAAATTTTGTGTTTTATTTTCTTGGTGTGTTTTTAATAGCTCAAGCCAGTAATGGAGATTTTATTGCTCAGCATTACTCTCAGATACTTGTTTTATTAACGATTTATTAATCATTTATAAATGTCGATTATGCAAAGTTTCTACCTTGATCTGATACCAGAATAGTTGTGAATAAAAACGAAATATTACACCAGGAACCAGACAATGAAACAAACATTGTCTTAATGCTCTTTTCACTGTGTTATTAGAGGTAGGAATTTTTATCACAGTTGTTGGTTTTAACCTCCACTGTATTTTTGCAATATGGGTGTATAATGGCGGTCATAGATCATATGTAAGAAGTTGTACCCTTTGAACTGACGTCAAAAAGTTGCTTGAAAAAAAGTCCTGGGCCTTTGGTACTACATTATATGCACCCCCTTTCTCAGGTTAATTTAAAGAGGTCAAAAGTACATCTGAATACGGTAAACAATCTTCATATTCTGGCTCATGAAGTGATACTTAATTGTGTAAAGCAGTCAAAATCCAGTTAAAAATGTAAGAATGACATAGAGACCTGCCTTTTTTTCCGCTTTTGTCATCATTTGAATCCATTCGTCTCTTCGTTAAATTTCAACATTTTGGTCTTTTTCTCTGAAACCCTGGGGCCACATGAACTAAAACTTGGTATGAAGCATCTAAGGAAGGACCTTTTTAAAATTTGCATATTTTGTTCTGATCAGACAACAAGATGGCCGCCATGAAAAAATTCTATTTCTCATTGGACAGATTAAAAAAATCTTCTCCTCTGAAAATGTATATCCAAATAAACTGAAACTTGGTATGAGGCATTTATGGAAATACCTTTATAAATTTTGCATATTTCAACATAGGACCAGAGGTAAAATCTATACAAGAACCTTTTTAAAATTTGGATATTTCTCCCCAGTAGGATGACTAATGAACCATTCTTTATTTTTGTTTGGTCAAATTAAAAAAAAGTATCTGAAACTGAATAGCTAAATACAACATATTGAAAAGGATGCCAAGTGGGCAATACAGGCTCAGCACTTAAGCCTCTAGTTCCTGGTTGTCAAAACCAGGTCTGAACATATATCTTGTTTATCTTTTCAGACAATGACATTTAATTTTGATAGTTTAAAACTAGCAAATGAAACAATGACTGCCATGGATGAGGAAGAGGATCAAAATTTGAAGAGGTCGGTAAATAAATAGATATATTCTTTTATTAGTGTTTTGTAAAAGCTTTTAATCCTTCAAACTAAGAATTTCTAGTATTAGGATATTCATTTGTGCATATGACTACACAGTGAAACCTTGTATTACGCTACTACGATGCAAATTTAAAAAAAAAAAAAAATTCATTCATAGTAGTAAAAATATTAAACAGTCGCACAAATGGAGAAAACAAGGCCTAGAGTGTCCTTAAATTTCTTCATATTTTTTGGAACTGTGGGATTTGCAATTTTAATATATGTATTCATGGACAGTAAATCGATGAATCATTTTATTTCAAGATGGGTTCTTCTTACTTTCTTGTCATTATAAATGTATACTACATTTTTATTTTACTTCAACAGCTGTTGAATACATTACTGTTTATCTCAGTCGACTTATGTCACAAATTCTATTGTTATGGCACTTTCATGGTATGGAAAATCACATGCAAATACAACCTTTTATGGGGATTGCCTTTACCCATATTTGGATGCATCACTAAGGCGGGGCTTTGCAGCATTTTTTGGCACGACAATATATGCATCTTAAGATTTTTGAAGTGAGGGCATTTGAGCACTTTTCAGTAACATCTGAGTGCACAGCAAGAATTCAAAGGAAAAGGCTAAAAATTAATAAAAAGGATAACTAGAGGGCAGCATGGCACCCAGAAATCAGCTGCATGCATGCAATACAAAGACATTCAGTTTGTTATACGAGTTTCTTTTATTGTCCCCCGCCGCAACGCGATGCGGGGGATATGGTAGTGCCAGGCGTCCGTCCGTCCACCTTGTAAGCGCTCTAGCAAATTTATTTCTTGACCGATTTGGATAATATTTATACAGTAGCTTTAACTCAATGATACTTTAAGGGAGTTCGAAGATGAGTCATGTCGAAATATTTTTGTAGGAGTTATGCCCCTTAATAACTTAGAAAATTCCGTCCGTCCGTCTGCCACCTTGTAAGCGCTCTAGCAAATTTATTTCTTGACCGATTTGGATAATATTTATACAGTAGCTTTAACTCAATGATACTTTAAGGGAGTTCGAAGATGAGTCATGTCGAAATATTTTTGTAGGAGTTATGCCCCTTAATAACTTAGAAAATTGACAAAATTTTCATGTAAGCGCTCTAGCAAATTTATTTCTTGACCGATTGGGATAATATTTATACAGTAGCTTTAACTCAATGATACCTCAAGGGAGTTCGAAGATGAGTCATGTCGAAATATTTTTGTAGGAGTTATGCCCCTTAATAACTTAGAAAATTGACAAAATTTTCATGCAAGCGCTCTAGCAAATTTATTTCTTGACTGATTTGGATAATATTTATACAGTAGCTTTAACTCAATGATACCTCAAGGGAGTTTGAAGATGAGTCATGTTGAAATATTTTTGTAGGAGTTATGCCCCTTAATAACTTAGAAAATTGACAAAATGTTCATCTAAGTGTTCTAGAAAATTTATATTCTCCTTGCATTGGAATAATATTTATACACTTGGACCTAAAGGGAGGTTTTATACATAAACTCCTATCGAAACTTATAAAATTGAAAAATACTGTCTTTAAGAGTTTGTTAGGCGGAATACTTTTGATCAAAGCATTTCTGTTTATTGAAAAGGAGTAAATGTACATTTGTATAAATTCTCAATACACATGGTAAAATAAGATTTCAACACTATACCCATATTGTATAAATGTCTTCATACCACTCATTAACTTGTAAAAAACTTTAGCAATAACCACAAATTGTTTGTCCTTCTATTCTCTCTCTTTGAGAAAATTTTGTTATGTTTCACTTGTCCAAGGGTTTCTGATGCTCTAGCGGTGGGGGATTTCGGAACGCTGTTCGATTTTTTAAGAAATGCAAGAACATCAAAACAAAAAAAGTTTCATTTGTACAGAATAAAATGCTCTGATATTTTCTAGTAAATGCATGCCGCTCTTTCTTTCTAAAAAGGGAACCGGTTTAAATAGTCTCGTTATGAAATCGTGAACTACAGCAACATTGCTGAAATGTTCACCCAATATGCCATACGTGTCTTGCTGATGGAAAACATTGAAAAATATAAATATGATAAAATGTTTTATTTCTTGGCAAAATGACAAAAAGACAATTTTAATATTGTGAACAATTCATATGTTTTGGAGACATCATAAAATCATAAATCAATCCATACCCATGAAAATGCTATAATAATACGGATACTAGAGTTTACCTCATGGCATTCAATAGTTACAGTCCCACTATGTCTATGCAGCTATGTGTGGATATTCAAGTATGGTATAGGAAAATTCATGTACATGTATCATCATAAAGTCTATTGTACTAAGTGGATTACATGTAAAATGCCATCTAAACTTCAATGCGATACATTTCATTAATGTATGAACCAGTTAAAAGAGTTTCTTTGAGAATTAGAAAAATTTAGACCTAACAATCTTGATTTTTATTTTTATTTTTAATTCGACTTCAGACCCTTTTTTTTTTTTTTTTTTTTTTTGAGAGATCACCCGAAAACCAACCAATTACAAAAAATGGCCTTACTTTTCAAGGAATAAGAAATAAGGCCTGATATTTATCTTGTTAAATCTTATTACAGTTATACCCCACACATTGAACTTGCCTTGATTAAAATGTTTTTGACCCTTCTGACTCTCAGTTCATCTGTCATTGATATGTTGTCCTTCATATGGTATACCGTTGTCCGTCTGTCTCTCCAAAAGTCTCTCCGTCCGTCGTCCACACTTCAACTCAAAAACTCTTTCACCAATTTTTCTGAAACTTTAGTGAATTTTTTTATATCTAATGACCTAAGCTGCCTTTTGATTTTTATAAATTTCCCATTTTAAGTTTCGGAGTTTGGGGGCTTTATTCATAAGACAGGGGGGATTTTCCAGTTTTCGGACTCTCAAAAATGCTTTGAGCAATTTTCAGGAAACTTGATGGATTCTTTATATCTATTGACATAAGTTCCCTTTCGGTTTTTTTTAAATTTCTGATTTTGCGTTTTGGAGTTATGGGACTTAATTCATAAAAAAAAGGGGGGGGGATTTTCAAATCTTTCAAATTTTCAAAAATTTTTCATTCAAAAATCTTCTCCTCTGAAACCGCTGGGCCGATTGGTTTGAAACTTAATAGGAATGATCTTTGACATGTCCTCTACAAACGATCCTCAATTTATTTTGATCTGACTAAAACATGGCTGTCGTAGCTAAAAATAGAATATAGGGGTGCATGTGTTGTTTCTGGCTTATAACATAAAAACCATTACAGATATCAAAAATCTGAAGGGGTAAAATTGATCAGCATGACAAGATCTACCTACCCTGAAATTTTGAAGGAAATCCCAAAACCCATTTAGGAGTTATTGTCCTTTTTTCGTCAAATTTTCAAAATTTAACATTTTTCGTCATTTATCTCCAAAACTATTTGAGATAGAAGTGAAATGTACATTTGAAAAACGTTTGCCATGTTGAGATCTACATACCCTGAAATTTTAAAGGAAATCCCAAAACCCGTTTAGGAGTTATTGCCCTTTTTTTGTCAAATTTTCAAAATTTTAACATTTTTGCACTGTCATCCGTTGCCCGACAGAAGGACCAAAAATAATACCAACATATAAACATCCACATGGAATTCATAAAAAACTCAGAAACCACTGAACCAAAGTTGCAATAGTCTTTAGGTGATCCCTTGAAGAATACTGTCCAGCATGTCAGCACTCCAACCAGGACTACTAGCATCAGGGAACATATTTTAACATTAAACCTTATGAAAAATAAATCTTCAACAAATTTTCCCTGAACAATTGAACCAATTGCAACAAACTTGGTCAAATAGTTGATTAATTGTCCAATGAAAACCAGACTCCAGGTGAGCGATACAGGCTCTGGTGAGACTCTTGTTTTATAAATTTCTGATATGACATTTCGGAGTTATGGAACTTTATTTGTTGAAAAATCATGGAAAACTGTCAATTTTTCACACTTTGGACAGTTATGGAATTTTATTCGTTCAAATTAGTGAGTTATGGAACTTTGATCATTGAAAAAGTGGGACTCTGTATCTTAAGAACGCATTGTCAAATTTACTTCAAACTTTACACATCCAGTGTTTGTTGTGATAGTCTAAAGGTCTTTATACTTTTTTACGAAATTTAGATTTTCTGTTCCAAAGTGGGATGTTACTTGTTCATCAAAAATAAGGAACAAAATCAAAGGGTATATATGTTAATTGGTGAAATTTAATTTTCTGGACGACTGTCGTATCATGCACTCGCAGCTGTTTATTAATAAGATCCTCAAATTTGATTGAAGATTTCTGCTTATCATTATCTCCTGTGAGTTAGAAAATAAGAAAAATCTGAAATATATACTGATTCTTATTGACTGGAAAGCGACTTTATTTTTTGTTAAATGCTATATAGATTAGATTGGTGGTTTCAACTCATGAATAATTCCAAGAGTCCAGTGTAAAAAGTTAACAAAAAAATATTGTTTGCCTGCAGGTCACTATGCACTCTTTCCATATATTGTTTAGATGGTTTAAGTGAGCTCACTAAAGTTTCTTAAATATTTTGCACTTATGAATACATGTTTATAACTCTCTTCGTAAACACACAATTCAGCAAGATAACATTTGAATGTACCATGTTTCTGTAAATTCTCATCCATGTATAAATTAGTTTGAAAGTGATATCTAAGGTGTTTGTTGAGAAAATGTCTCATCCACATTTAGCCCTACTTTATTATGTAATGTGTTAATTTAGTTACCATCTCGTTAGCATTTATCCCAAATTTCTGTATCTAAAATGTGGACTACATGTCATAATGATTTTTATTTTTTAATTACAGAGTAATGTACTTATTGAGAAAGAGAGACAGAAGATCAAATTTAGAGTATTTGTTTCATTTTTCTTTCAAGGTAATAGTCTTTGAATGTTTAAATTGATTTAGAACAAATGAGTTGGTTGATTGCCACAGGAAATTTAGGAGAGAAAAAAATGTTGGTGTATACAAAGTGCTAAAAAGATTCCTTTTTAAACAATTGCAATTTCTGCAGTAATATATTTGTTATATTGACCGATCAATCAGTGATCACTGAAAAAACAATTTCATAAACTATGTTAAGAATTCTATACTGCTCCCAGGTGTTGTACGCTGTTGTCTTGCCTGCAGTTATATTTAGTGTGGGATTTGCGTTGAGTATGTGTCAAATTCCTTCTCCACATTCTGATGATTCATTTTTCATGTTATGTTTTAGTAACTAAAATTCACGAAGATTCATAATATTTGGTATATTACACGTCATTTGGTTTTGACCTCAATTTTATATGCCTGTCAATGACGGACGTATTACAGTATACTGTTGTACCTCTGTCCGTCCGTCCGGCAGAAACTTGTCGTGCAATAACTCGGGTACGCCAAGTCTGATTTTCTTCAAACTTTATCATATTATTACAGATGATGGTGTGGGGGTCTGTATACTTTGTGACGATTCTCACTTTTGTTGTTCCAGAGTTGTGGGATCTTAATTGTCCCCCCAGAAAAGCAATTTTTCACATGTCTCGCACTACCTCGAGTACCCCTTGACTGATTTTCTTCAAATTTTAAGTCTGAGGATTTATATACCTTTTGACAATTTTCACTTATGTCATTCCAGAGTTATGGGACTTAGATTGTCCAAATATAAACAATTGTTTTACTTATATGATGATATTTAGTTTATTGTTAGTGTTATAAAAGTAACATGACACTTAATTTGCTAAAAAAAAAAATAAATATTTTCTTGCTCCTTCACAACTTCATAGCTGTTGCTGGGGATGGGAGTATCTTGCACATAAGTAGCAGCAGTTTATTATACTTCAGTGGTATGGATAAATTTTGGGATTAGCTCTATTCCTCAAATATCATAACAAGTCATGGTTTCAGAATAAATATAACAGTGTACTTGTGAGACTGTCAGTTGTATGATTGCATTTTGGGCTTTATTTTTGGAACTACATGTATATGTAGTAAGTTGAACCAAAATAGTTTTCAGTCAAAATCACAAGTTAAATCCAGGTGAGCGATACAGGCTCTTGATAGCCTCTAGTTTAATTCTGTATCAATAGGAAGATCAGAATCGAGAGAGAACCAACATGTGTCAGTTGAGAGCTTTACATTGTCTGCTAGAGCTTGGTGATGAAAAACTTCTACAAGACATAAGTGGACAAACATTTGAAAATATCAGGTAAAATATTAGTACAGTTGAAATGAATACAAATAAAAAATTCAGACTTCTATGTTTGCAGGGGTCATATTAGTAATATACTAAAGATACCTAGGTAACTAATTTTGTAATATAAAAAAGGAATTATATGTGTAATGTAGAATTGTTCTAAAATTTCATAAAATTAGTAGTACATATGTACAATACATGAAAAGATTCCAATGCAGAAATTTGTTTTACATATCATCATGTAAAAACCCTAATTGGTTGATACTATTTCTATCAATCCTGAAGAAAGTTTGGATCATTTCTATATAGTGTATATAGTGACTGTATTTTTACAGATGGGCAGATTAACTTAACTAAATTGTAACTTAATGAGTAGAATGATATGTAGTATCAAATTGAGATAATGTGAAAAGAGCATTGAAGGAATGATTGTAAATAATAAAAAGAAAAATGTCAACAAAGAATCAAATTTCTTGGTTTGGGTACTGTTGATTCAGAAATAAATAGTGTTACAATCACTTAAATTCACATAATTTATACAAATTTAAATGTGGAAAACATGTTAATGTAACAAATTTCAACAGTTTTTGGCAATGCAGTTGAAATTAACATTTTTATTATCTTGAAGAGATCTGATGAAGACCATGACCTATTTGGTTGAGCTGGAGAAACTCCATATTCTACATTCTGTAGAAACCTTTCAGGAGTGTAACAAAGAGGGATTGATAAAAGGTATTTGGAGAAACCATCACCATCAGAAATCAGTAAGTCATATTGCTTTCATAATGACTTGCAATCTCAGCTTGTACAAGCTAGTGCTTTGTTCTTTTAGTGACTTATCCACACATCCTTTACATACATATGTTTCATACTTTAGGGTTGAATCTTAACCTTTTATTCGGGGGGAAATAATATGTTAAATTATGAAATCTCACCTTTATTATTGCTATAATTCTTCAACGAACTTTGTTAAGAAAAATCTCACCTGTGGTCTTGTTGGATTGATCACGTTTGACTTTATCAGATATATAACTGCATTTCTATTTACTCGGGTTGTTAAAAGTTTCTTGTGTATCCTGATTTCAGGCAGCGTTATTTGTTGCTGGTATGTGTGTGATTTCAGGCAGAGTTATTAGTTGCTGGTATGTGTGTGATTTCAGGCAGCGTTATTAGTTGCTGGTATGTGAGTGATTTCAGGCAGCGTTATTAGTTGCTGGTATGTGTCTGATTTCAGGCAGCGTTATTAGTTGCTGGTATGTGTCTGATTTCAGGCAGCGTTATTAGTTGCAGGTATGTGTCTGATTTCAGGCAGCATTATTAGTTGCTGGTATGTGTCTGATTTCAGGCAGCGTTATTAGTTGCTGGTATGTGTCTGATTTCAGGCAGCGTTATTAGTTGCTGGTATGTGTCTGATTTCAGGCAGCATTATTAGTTGCTGGTATGTGTCTGATTTCAGGCAGCTTTATTAGTTGCTTGTATGTATCTGATTTCAGGCAGTGTTATTAGTTGCTGGTATGTGTCTGATTTCAGGCAGCGTTATACGTTGCTGATATGTGTCTGATTTCAGGCAGCATGATTAGTTGCTGGTATGTGTCTGAATTCAGGCAGCGTTATACGTTGCTGGTATGTATCTGATTTCAGGCAGCGTTATACATTGCTGGTATGTATCTGATTTCAGGCAGCATTATTAGTTGCTGGTATGTGTTTGGATTTTAGAGTACATGAGAAACAACTATGGAATGGTGTTATACAGCAACTATTGTCATTCAGTCTTGTAAGTATATTGTCAGTCCTTATGTAAGTATATTGTCAGTCCCTATGTAAGTATATTGTCAGTCCTTATGTAAGTATATTGTCAGTCCTTATGTAAATATATTGTAAGTCCTTATGTAAGTATAGTGTCAGTCCTTATGTAAGTATAGTGTCAGTCCTTATGTAAGTATATTGTCTGTCCTTATGTAAGTATATTGTCAGTTCTTATGTAAGTATATTGTCAGTCCTAATGTAAGTATATTGTAAGTCAATATGTAAGTATATTGTCAGTCCTGTATATTGTCAGTCGTTATGTAAGTATATTGTCAGTCGTTATGTAAGTATATTGTCAGTCCTGTATATTGTCAGTCGTTATGTAAGTATATTGTCAGTCCTAATGTAAGTATATTGTCAGTCCTTCTGTAAGAATATTGTCAGTCCTTATGATTAGTAAGTAATTTGATTATAGTTTCTGATGTTCTTTTAAATATTGTAAAAGCAGAAGTTTTTATTGTGGATACAATTTTGTTTATTTTGTGAGTAAGTATAATCAATGAAAATTAATTTGGAAGCAAACATACCTTGCTACAGGTAGAGGTCTAAATCACAACATGGATGTTGACAGGAAAACAACCAGTAAAAGTCAATACAAACTACCAAGACCATTTTGCCAATAAGGCCACTATTTTAAGTGATTGAGATTTTTTTTTTTGCACAGTAAAAATCCTTGATATAATGAAATAAAGCTCAAATGAATAAATTAGAAAATTTTACATCTTTTAGCAATAAGAATAGTTTATTTTTTGCCAAAAATATATCCTTATGTTTTAACAAAAAAATCGACCTGAAATGAATTATATTTTACAAAAATCATTCCGAAAGGAATTAGATTTAGAAATGAAAGAACTTAGGACAATGTAGAATTGTTACATCATGATTTAATTTTCAGCTTGAAAATTTGGAATATATATTGACAAGATTAAACAGTATACCAGATGTCTGGCTGATACCAATTTATCCTAAAGCTTGGCAAACTGTTTTGGCTACACCACTTACGAAAGGTAATTATACTCAAACTGATTTGTTACCAGTTATTAAAGTTAATCATATATACTTTGAACTGTTTTAGTGGGGGTAATCGTATACCTCTGATCAACTGTCTTTACTGAGGACAATAATACACCTCAGTTGAACTGTTTACAGCACAATGATTACTGAGGGTAATCATATGCCTCAGTTGAAATGTTTAGGGTACACTTATTATTGAAGGAAAGTCTTACACATCAGTTGAACTGTTTATGGCATGCTACTTACTCAAGGTGATCATTTAATGAAGGAAAAAAATTGAACAATATTAAATCTATTACTGTTTTAGGTCAGATTGTGTGTTAACATTTATTTCCAGTTTTAACTTATGTACCGTAATAACCCTAATTATTGGACAGCCTAATTATACCCCACGCAACGGGTTGCAGAGGGTATATTGTTTTTGACCCGTCAGTCCTGTTTCTTGTCATCGCAACTCCTCTCAAACCACACTTTTTAGATAATAAGGACATACTATGTAGTTGTGCATATCGACAGAAAATTGTGATTCAATTTTTTTTCTAGAGTTATGCCCCTTTGAACTTATTTACTTTAATGTACTACTGCAACAGTTTGTCATCGCAACTCCTCTCAAACCACACAACAGAATTTCAAGAAATCTTTTTAGATAATAAGGACATACTATATGTAGTTGTACATATCGACAGGAAATTGCGATTCAATTTTTTTTCTAGGAGTTACGCCCCTTTGAACTTATTTACTTTAATGTACTACTGCAACAGTTTGTCATCGCAACTCCTCTCAAACCACACAACAGAATTTCATGAAACCTTTTCAGATAATAAGGACATACTACGTAGATGTGCATATCGACAGGAAATTACGATTCAATTTTTTTTCCATGAGTTACGCCCCTTTGAACTTATTTGCCTCACTATACTATTACTGTTGACTCCTCTCGCTTGGAATTTAAATTTCCCAACATGCTGCCATTCAAATTAGGATAAATATGTGAAGGTAAGCATTTGATTGTGTTCATTTTACTTGTGAAGTGAGATTTTGTTTCTCCAGTGACAATATGAAGACGTGGGGTATGTGAGCGTGCTCACAAAGGTTCTTTAATTGTCAATAAAATAATGATAAAATTATATAGTATATATTTGATAGAATGACTAAAATTGTTATTGTAAGATTTCTACTGATATCTGTAACTGTAGCAAGGTCTACCAAAAATGAAAAGGTGGCAACAAATATAATTTCAGCACAAAGAAGTTTTACATGGCTGTACTTTGTAAAAATAGCAACAGTATAATTATATTTTACAAGTATGGTGACAAAAAGATCGTGAGATTTGCCTCTGCTGTTTATATTTTTGCCAGATCAAAGTAGAATTCCTACAGCATTTGATATCAGTTCCAGTTAATGTGTGAAACTTTATGTATTACTGTGAAACACTTATTATTCATGGTACACCAATTTTTGTGGATTTCGTGGACAACTCAATCCACAAATTTAAAAACACCACTAAATATATATTTCAATCGCTTTAATTATGAGGAAATCTCGAAAAGTTCGTTCATGCTCTTTGATCTTTAGTGATTACATACATTAAAAAGGATGATGGAGTGTGAAAAACCATGTTAATAGGGAAGGATGTTGCTAGTTTGGTACAGGATGAGATATAGTTTTAGATGAATTATTGAAAATAAATACTTCGAACAATGTGCACTTTATGCTTTTTTTTATAACAATTTTTTACTTCTGGTATTAAAGGACCACATTAACAGTATCCATTTAAGTTAAGATTTTCCATGATATTTATAAATCTTAATTAATTAATTAATCTATTTATATAGCAATTTCTTTGGGTGTGTTTCTAGCAAACATATTTATTACAATATCATATTTTGTAAAGGCCACTAATGGCCACAAGTTAAGATTAATCAAATCTTAAACTAACGATACTGTTGATTACAATTCAAAGTAAATTGGTTGGATAATAGAAACAATATTTAAACAGGGTTCGCACGGGTGCTTGAAAACCTGGAAAGTACTTGAAATTGAAAATTGGAAATTAAGGCCTTGAAAATACTTGAAATTCAAAAAAGGTCCTTGAAACTCCTTGAAAAACTGTGTTTTTGAAGAATAAAAAAAATTGGTTAAATTTTCTGTCAAAAAAGTGTTTCTAATTTGTTTTCAGATCACTCAGTCTCGCGTTTATCGGTATTTTTGTCATTATATAGGTCATAACCATATGGATTTAAATTGTCCATATCAGTTGATTTCTGTCCTTGAAAATTTGGAAATTGGTCCTTTAAAGTCCTTGAAATGTCCTTGAATTTTGTGTAAAAAATATGTATGAACCCTGTTTAAAGGTTTATGCTTTGATTTTGAACACTTTTCTCTCATCATAAATGTTAATATTTGATTTTTATTTTTTTAATTTGAAATCTGCGAAATCTTTTTTTTTTTTGGCCCAATCCACAAAAATTGATGTCTAAAGAAAGTAACTGAATTTACAGTATGTAATTTGAATTTTGTTGTAGTTGTTGCACCTCTTAGTTCAGAACAGCTGGAGACTTGTATCCATAGTTTTAACTTATTGAGAAGGTAGGAATATTATGACTTAGGCAGTTTAGTTTTTTGAGTCAATTTTAAAAGTCTTAAATAGTCAATATTTTTGGCTTGACATTTCCTCATGTAACTAATTCTGTATTTTTTGTTGCCAGTAATTGCTTTCATTTTTCATCTGTACAATATTTTGGGTGGAAATTAATAGACTGAAAAAGGAAAATATTTTCTTTAAAAGATAGACCTGATCAATACAGTAGAACTTCGGTAGCTCAAACTCGAAAGGACCGTTAAAATTAATTTGAGAAATACATGGTGTTCGAGTGATTGCTAGTAAATAAAATGGAATATTCTCTTGTGGGACTAAGAAAGTGGTTCGAGAAATTAGTGGTATTCGAGCCATTTGGGTTTGAGAAATCGAGATTTGACTGTATATATAAAGCATAATATTCAGATATTATAGTTGTTACATGCATATGTAAAACATTATTTTTTTCAAACCTACTTAAAGGATTCTTGTGTATGGCAAATAGTGCATATTAAGAACTTCAATTAACGTACACTACAATAAAACATAAGCAATGAGTTACCTGCATTTTTACATTGTAATGGAAAATGAAAAAAAAGTTGCCGATATAAAAAAACCAAGAAATGCAAAGACTGAAAGTAAATATGATACAGAATAGTGTTAAAATTTGTTGATAATTAAGTACAGTGCAGTTGTAGCAATCCTTGTGATGAATACATTTGACAAGCTCATATTTCTGGAAAATTTGTCCACTGTTATTTTTATCTTTCTTGAGGTAATAAATATCCCTGAGGAATGAGGAATGATGATGTTATAGAGAAAACAATATTTCTAGTTGAAGTTGTTTTGATAAAAAAAAAAAAACTGCCTTGGTGGTCTCATTGTAGCGTGCTCGCCTCAAGTGTTGAGGGTTGCAGGTTCTATCCCCATTCTGGTCAAACCAGAGACATTAAAATTGGTATTAGCTGCTTCTCCGCCAAGCAGGCGGCATCTAGGTGTAAGAGCAAAGTCTGGTCGGCTCGGACTGTTAACTCATGATCTAGCATGTTAAAAATCTGGTTAGCATGTTGGTCTAGTACAATGTTGGGTTCATATCAATATCTTTTTGTCCTAATATGCATTTAATGATTGCCACTGGACGTTAAACAATAATTCATCCAAGAATCTGTTTTGATCAATAATCGCTTGAAAAAAATATAATTTAAATACAAAAAATTAGGATGATATTTACAAATTGAGTGTACGTTGGTAGTACCCTTTATTATACATTGTAGGTGTCCAGTACTGCACAGTTTAGATATGTCTGTTTTTGTTCAGCACTTCCTTAGATTAGAAATGGATGTTTGTGCTTTGAGCTGTTTGTTATTTTCAGGAGAGGAGGAAACCATACAGGTCAGTTGAGAAAGATTCAGTACTTTATCTTCAGGCCAAAAAAAAAACAGAAAGCTTATTCCTGTAAAACGACCAACCCTTTTTTTCTCTGCACACCCTGAATATGTTTTTGTAAACTGTAAATTTGAAATTTTTAAATTAATGTGATGTTTTTATTGTTGCAAAAAAAAAGCAACTGGATGAAGATTGAAATAATTAAAACTAGCAGTTTGATTCTCGGTAGTGAAATTCTATTACAAAATATATACCAACTGCATGATGATTCCCATAATAAATGCATGCAAAAATTTGTGAATTTTCAGTACCTACTTTTATGCTTCCTACATTTTATTATTTCAGAGTGTGATAGCTAGAGAGAATACCAGATTATTGGACAATGCAGAAAAGTACCTGTCATACAGTATGGACAGTTTCTCAGCACAACAGGTCAGAAATCAAGAATCTAACACCGGTGCAAGTGCAAGATAGCTAAGGGTGTCTGTAGAGAGGCTTTACCTGAGGGTGTCTAGATTTCTGTAACAAGGCTTTACCTGAGGGTGTCTGAGATCTCTGTGATGATGCTTTACCTGAGGGTGGCTGAGATTTCCCTATCTTGCAAGAGTTATGAACTATTGTTTGATTCTATTTCTCACTTTTGTTTAAAATACATGATTGTGTACATTCCATTGTGTATTAACATAACATTGCACATCACATTTGTGCGACATTTTAAACCATGAAGTTGAACAACACAGGTAAATTGAAAATACATCCAGAGAAATAGGATTTGAACAACAAGCAACCAATGCATCTCTGGAGTTATAGATATTACAATAAAAGGTATTATACAATAACAAGAACTTTTAATTCATCAAAACATATTATTTATTGCAATTAAACAATGAAATAACACAATTTTATCCAAGGTCAAGATCAGTACTTTCAGTTTTCCCTGCTGCATTTGGAACGGTGAAGACCAGGAACGTTTTGTTTTGATAATTCTTTTTGATTGAAGGCAGGGTAGGTTTTTTTTACAAAATCTGAATAGCATGGATTTCAGTTTTAGTTGGTTTTGGGATTTAGACTCAGAGTTTCAAAATTATTTCATGGGAGACTGGATGAGTTTTTTCTCACCCTATGGTAAGACAGTATCATTCACGAGAAGGCTATCTCACACCCGAGGGCTCAACTGAGGCTCTGCAGATGGCTTGTTTGGCAACTTCATTGTAAAGTTTCCCACAAGATTTAGCCAGGTCATAGTATAAATTGTGTTGTGTCTGCGTGTCTTAATGCCTATGCAGAATTTCAAAATGTCGTAGAAACTGTCCTATTAGAATAGAAATAATCCATGGTGGCTTGAAAATATCATGGTTTTACCACAAGTAGACCCTTTGAAGCCACTGTGAAATATTTCTCAAATAAAAGTAGTAAATATAATTGTCCCCCGCCACAACGCGACGGAGGGACTTAGTAATGGTCTGCGTCCGTCCGTCCGTCCGTCACAATTACTTGTGGATGCATCTCCTCTGAGACTGCTGATCAGATTTCGTTCAAATTTTGTAGGATTGTTAGTTACCACATGTACTTGATCCTTTCGCAACACGATTTTGATTCGACAAATTTTACAGGAGTTATGGAGGGGACTTTAACGTTTTTGTACATGTGACACTATAGGAACACTTTGTGGACGTAACTCCTCTGAGACCGCTGATAGGATTTTGTTAAAATTTTGTATGATTGCTAGTCACCATATGAATTTGATTCTTTCGCACCGCCATTTTGATTCGACAAATTTTATGGGAGTTATGGGACTTTGACTTTTTTTTGTATTTGACACTATAGGAACACTTTGTGCACACAACTCCGCTGAGACTGATGATCAGATTTCATTCAAATTTTGTACTATTGTTAGTCACCAAATCTACTTGATCCTATCACACCACAATTTTGATTCACTAAATTTTACGGGAGTTGTGGGACTTAAACGTTTTTGTGCACGTGACACTATAGGAACACTTTGTGATGCAACTCCTCTGAGACCGCTGATCGGATTTTGTTCAAATTTTGTAGGATTGTCACCACATGTACTTGATCCTATGCCGCCATTTCAATAATACACATTTTGTATATCTTGTGGGGCTTCACTTTTTCTCTGCTGTGTGTAGCAATCTTGTTCATATTTATATTGCCTGTTCTGTTGGATATTTTGTTGTAGGTTAAAGACCATGTCTATTCATACATTATCAACAATGAAGAATTTAGCATGATTGTTCAAACCAAGTTTCTACAAGAATTGATAATATTTGCAGTGAAAAATAAGAATATAGCTGGTCTTATTAAATATGCAGTAGAGAAAAACAGGTATGGATTGTAGACTACATATCAAAATTAAGTCTTTCTGGATTTTGCTTTAGGTTTTTCTTTCAGGCTAATTTATTATCTTGATCAATATTATTTATAAATTACACATTTCAGTGAAGGATAGTAAATTATACTTGAATATAAATCATGTCAGTTAAAACTATTGACACTCATTAAACAGATAATAATAAAAACTCTGGCCTAACCATGCCAGTTAAATTTTTTTGACACTGATTGCATGTTAAAACAGCCGAAAGTTCAAATGTTGAGATACAAATTTTTCAGGATTTAGTTCCTCATTTAAGCCTTTGAATATCACATTCAATCTAAAAGAGTGATACACTTGCCTCAGTTCAAATTGCTGACAACAAGAAATGCTGTTTTGATTTTTGCTGCTATCCCATCTACACTCCTTTAGAAGTGCAACAAATATTGAAATTATAAGAATTACATGTATATGGATATTAAATGTATTTTGCTTTAAGGAAAAGCGATGCGGATAAAGTTCTTCAGCTGTTTATATCAGAAAATAGAGATTATTTAAACAGACTGTTAAAGATAACATCAGGAGGAGAGGAATCAGAATTTTCACTTCTAAAGGTAATACAGAAACAGGATATGGAATAGTCATTATTGCATCGCCCCTTTGTAAGGGGAGACATTCTATTTTTTGTCCTGTTAATTTGTCCATCTGTCTATTACAAAAATTTGTGAATGCAAAATCTTCTACACTGTATTGGAATGAAATAAACTTGATAGAATTGTTGTAAGCCATATTTAGTTGTGCAATACATCAGAGTTTTCAGATTAGGTTGATATTTTGGATTTCAAAGAGCAAAATATTGAACTTTTTAGCTCACCTGGTCCATATGACCATATATCTGATGACCCTGTCTGCCATCCAAGATGGCTGCCAGAGCCAAACATAGTTTTTACATAGGAGCCTATGCTAAAATTCACTTAAAAATCTTCTTTTCAAAAAGCAGTAAGTCAATTGGAATCCAACTTGGCAGCTTTAGATGCCCTTCTAAAAGAAGTATATCTGATGAACTTTCAAGCTATCCAAGATGGCCACCACAGCAGAACTTAGTTGAACAGAGAACCCTATGGGAAAATTCACTTAAAAATGCTACTGTCTAAAACAAGTGAACCAATAACCCAACTTGGTAGCAATGGTTCTTTGGTTCTTAGGTGGTCCTCTAAGAAATGTACCCAATTATCTCATCCACAATCCAAGATGGCTGCCAGAGATCACATAGTATACCAGAAATATAGGACCCTATGGGAAAATTCATTTAAAAATCTTGTCTGAAACCAGTGAGCCAATTAGGACTTACCACACTTCATAATGATAGGGAGAAGTGACTTCTCTCTTGAGGTAATCTGATTCAATAAAAATGCCTTTCATGCCTTCTGAGCCTCGAGTTTTACATTTATTGGAAAGATAAACTAGAGAAGTTCCAAAATGGTGTTCATTTAAACAAAATGCATAGCAATGGCATTTTCATGACATTTTTTTTGAAAATCATATGAGAAACAGATTCTCCTTCAATTTACTCATGAGTTATAGAATTACTCCATTCTCGATAGTTAAATTTTCGATTTTAACACGATCACTAAATAGATCACTAAATATCGTGTGTTGAAAATAAAAAATTTAACCATCTCAGGTGGAGAAATTCCATAACTCACTCATACCTGAAGGAGAATCTATATGTCCAGGATGATAGTCATAATTGGTTTTCTATAAATGGGCTCCAGATATAGTTTTGACTCAGGGTAGTTAAAAATATTACAGAAATGTAAAAACTTGGATAATGACACTAAGATTTTGAGAAATTAATTATATAATCTTAATTATTTTTACTTTCAGGCATATCTAGAACTAGAAGAAATGACAGATTTGGTTTATTTACTTTAAAGAGGAAAAATCTTGTGACAGTTATTTGATAGTTGATATTGAATGGCTTAAATGTAAATTCAGAATTAATAAATTATTTATTTGCACGAAGCATTGATCTATTTAATATACAGTTCAAACAAGTTCTCATTTGTTTTCCTGGATTTAGTTAAGACATTAGTTATATATCCTCAAAGGTTATGGCCATACTCATAGTAAATTTATTGTTCTTTGAATTTGTTTGCTGCCAAAAATCATCAGATACTGCCTTATTCTGATAATTAATGTGATTCTTTGTATCAGTGATCTCTGAAAAATGTAAACGATAAAAAATTAAATAGCTCAATTTTCCAAAAAAATTGAAAACCGCTTTCGCTCACCTCATTTCCACCTCAAATATTAAAATAAGATTTGAGAAAAAAATTAAACAACGCTTCTTTGCTAATTTAATTTTAGCTAAAATTCGAAAAACAAGAATCAATTTTATGTTGTTTATAGGATAAATGTCAATAAGATGAGAAAGGATGATACCCAGAAATCATTTCAGAAGTTTATTAGAAAAATACACAAGACATCAATGGTGAATCTATCTCCTGATTTCGCACAGGGCATTATGTCATGTTTAATTAGAACAGAATCTAATTATCACATTTTAGGTTTTGTTGTTGCACTTAGGTGTGTTTCTTTATATTATCCAGAATGGTAGAAGAAATTTTCCAGACAATGACTGTTGGTAGTTTAAATAATTTTTTTCTTGGATGTGTAAGGGCACATGATGGATCACCACACATAAATTTTGGGGGTAATGATTAGTTTTTACACACATACATATACAACATTTTAAATTATTACATGAATATTTTTTTTCTTTTCTCTGATTGGATGAGAAATGTCTAAAAGGTCTTGAGTACTCGTGATAGTAACTGAGACGTATGTAAATTTAGTGCTTAGTTATGGGATTAAAATAGATCCTGACTGGTCAAGCAGAATTTTATAGTGACCGATTTGTTCTTAAAATAGTGAAAGTAATTTTCCGATTCATGCAATAAAACAATTACGGACTTTGTAATAAGTAGCTTTCAGGATTAATCAACCCTTGAATATGTAATATATATATATATATATAAAGGGTCAATGAATATTACATTTTCTTGTGTTAATAAATCCTGATAGTGACATTAAAAAGTCAGTAATTGTATAATAACACCCTACTGTATGATATTCATAGATAGGTAACAAAGGATACAGTGGATGAATTATTGACCCAAAATTCACACATCTGTGTGGTAGAGGTTAATGCTAATTAACAGGACTTAAATTGCTATTCTCCACTTAAAAGTCATGATGGTAATATATATAGTCTGTTTCTAGTCTATTTAAATTCTATGAATCTTAAAAAAAAATTATTAAAAATTCAATTTCAGTATAAAACGAAAAAAATTTTTAACTTAGAATTGAATTTTAAATCATTTTTGAAAATATATAGAATTCTAATGGATTATAGCATTTGTCTCAGATAACTCACTTCCTTAGGAATAGGTGCAAGTTTTTTAGCTCACCTGTCCTAAAAGGACAGGACAGGTGAGCTTTTGCTATCATTTGTCATCCGTCGTCCACTTTGTAGCTCACCTAACACGAAGGGCCAAGTGAGTTTTTCTCAGCACTTGGCGTCCGGCGTCGTCGTTAACATTTTACATTTTGAACTTCTTCTAGAGAACCACTGAATGGAATGAAACCAAACATGGCATGAATGTTTCTTATGAGATGCTGACCAAGTGTTGTTACTTTGTAGCTGATCCATCATCCAAGATGGCCACCAGCGGGGAACTTAGTTTAACATAGGACCCTATGGGAAATGCATACAAATGACTTCTTTTAGAGAACCACTGAATGGAATGAAACTAAATCTGGCATGAATGAACCCTTATACGGTGCTGACCAAGTGTTGTTACTTTGTAGCCGATCCATCATCCAAGATAGCCGCCAGAGGGGGACTTAGTTTAACATAGAACCCTATGGGAAATGCATACAAATGACTTCTTTTAGTGACCCACTTAATGGAATGAAACCAAACATGGCATGAATGTTCCTTATGAGGTGCTGACCAAGTGTTGTTACTTTGTAGCCGATCCATAATCCAAGATGGCCTCCAGCGGGGGACTTAGTTTAACATAGAACCCTATGGGAAATGCATACAAATGACTTCTTTTAGTGACCCACTTAATGGAATGAAACCAAACATGGCATGAATATTCCTTATGAGGTGCTGACCAAGTGTTGTTACTTTGTAGCTGATCCATCATCAAAGATGGCCGCCAGCGGGGAACTTAGTTTAACATAGGACCCTATGGGAAATGCATACAAATGACTTCTTTTAGAGAACCACTGAATGGAATGAAACTAAATCTGGCATGAATGTTCCATATGAGGTGCTGACCATGTGTTGTTACTTTGTAGCCGATCCATCATCCAAGATGGCCGCCAGCGGGGGACTAAGTTTAACATTGGACCCTATGGGAAATGCATACAAATGACTTCTTTTAGAGAACCACTGAATGGAATGTAACAAAACATAGCATAAATGTTCCTTACAAGGTGCTGACCAAGTGTTACTTTGTAGCCGTTACATCATTCAAAATGGCCACCAGTGAGGGACTTAGTTTAACATAGGACCCTAAGGGAAATACATACAAATGTCTTCTTCTATAGAACCCACTGAATGGAATGAAACCAAACATGGCATCAATGTTCACTCAAAAATCTTACTTCAGACTTAGCAGAAATGGTCCTTAGATGGTTCTCTTTTAGAAATGTATCCGTTGACCTGGACTAAACCAAGATGACTGCCACAGCTGAAATTAGTTTAACATAGAATCCTATAGAAAGCCAGCCAAATTGACTGCAACACTTTAATTTTTAGGTCTGCTCAAGGTGAAAAGTTAAATCCAGGTGAGCGATACAGGCTCTTGAGAGCCTCTAGTTAGTTCGCCTCAACAAAGTTGAGGGGGCTATTGGAGTCGCCCCGGCATCCACGTTCACGTCCATGTGCGTGTCCACAGCCAGTTCTCGGTTACTAGTTGACATAGGGTCATATATTTTTGTGTGCAGGTGCATGATGAAGAGACTGACCATGTGACATAAGGTGAAGGTCACGTGACCTATATTATACGGTTGACTGGCTTTTAAGTTTTATGTAAAAAATCAGTTTTGATATACAAAGTGACGTACAATCATATTATTTGGTGTGAGGGTGCATCTCAGGGAGTAACACAGCCTCCTACCAAAATTAGGTCACTCTGACCTTCGTCTCGCACTTCATTGACTTAGGTTAAGTTTTACATCGGAGTTCAGTTCTCCGATACCTAGGGACCTACAATCATATTACTTGGTGCGAGGATGCATCTCACGGAGTAACACACCCTCCCACCAATATTAGGACACTCTGACCTATTTATCTCACTTCATTGACTAAGGTTTTGTTTTATGTTCAAGTTCAGTTCTCCAATACCAAGGGACCTACATTCATATTTCCTTGGTATGACGGTGCACCTCGAGGAGTAACACAGCCTCCAACCAAAATTAGGTAACTCTGACTTACTTATCACACTTCATTTACCTAGGGTAAGTTTTATGTCTGAGTTCAGTTTTCTGATACCAAGTGACCTACAATCATATTACTTTGTGTGAGGGTGCATTTCGGGGCATAACACAACATCCGACCAAATAAGGTCACCCTGACCTACTTATCACACTTCATTGACCTAGGTAAAGTTTTATGTCCGAGTTCAGTTTTCTGATACCAAGCGACCTACAATCGTTACTTGCTGTAAGGGTGCATCTCTGGGAGCAACAAAGCCACATACCAAAATTAGGCGAAGTTTGTAATCGTAAATTTCTGGTTCAAAGATCTCTGAAACTACTGAACCAATTACAGCCATACTTAGACTGAATGATCCTTAGGGTATCTAGAATAAAATGGATGTTTTATTGTCCATCGAGAAACATGGCCGCCATGACTAAACATAGAACTAAGGGGTAAACTGCAGTTTTTGGCTTATATCTCAAAAACTAAAGCATTTAGAGTAAAACTGACATGGGGGTAAAAATATTCATCTGGTCAAGTTCTACCTGCCATGAAATTTTCAGACGAATCGGTCAACCCTTTGTTGGGTTATTGCCCCTGAATTATTAATTTTAAGGAAATTTTGCAGTTTTAGGATGGATGGATGAATTATTGTTTAACGTCCAGTGGCAACCAGGTGCATATCAGGACGAGAACATGTTGACATGATAATGATTATGATCACGGCTTTGTACTAGACCGACGCGCTAAGTCGGATTTTTAATGTGCTAGCTCACGAGGTAACTGTCCGCAGGAAGACATATCACCTCACTCGGACACATTATACTGACTCCCAGCCGACCAGTCTTTGCTCTTACTCTTAGATGCCGCGTGCTTGGCAGAGAAGCAGCAAATACCAATTTTAATGTCTTTGGTTTGACCTGGGGATCGAACCCGCGACCTTCCGCACTCACGGCGAGCACGCTACCCAGGACTACCGAGGTGGTTGCAGTCTTAGGTTATTAATTTGATTATTATAGAACTGTAAACAGCAAAAATGTTCAGCAAAGTAGGATCTACAAATAAGTCAACATGACCAAAATCCTCAATTGACCCCTTATGGGAGTTTTTGCCATAAACAGTAATTATCAGTAAAAATAATGGTATGACATAGTCAAAGATGTTGAGAGCATAACTTGAATTAAATTAAATTGTAGCTGTACAACTAAAACGGAGGGTCAAGGTCATTTAAAAAGTCCATAGCAACCATATATATTTGGGGTAAGGACCCTATAATTTACCTGTACAACTCAAAAAGAAAGGTCAAGAGTCAAGGTTATTAAAAAAGTTCATAGCAACCTGATATATTTGGCTCAGGACCCTACAATTTACCTGTTTAAGTCAAAATTGAGGGTCAAAAGTCAGCGACATTGAAAAAGTCCTTAGCAACCATATATATTTGGGTTTCATGATTTTATATTTTAGCTGCAACAGTATACATTAAATAGCAGAAATAATCATTGATGCAAGATCTACACAAAAAGTGACAGGTGAGCAATTCAGGCTCTTGGGAGCCTCTTGTTTATTTTTGTTTTTAAAGAAATTTAGTACTTATTTCAGTGAAAAGTTATAAATCTTTAACAGTAGTAGAAAATAATTCAGTTTCAGACAATATTTATTTTCAGTCCTATAATATGAGCTTTGCTCACTTGCTTTATTATAAAGTTAATAAATAAGATTCATACAGAGAGTCCATAATTGGAAATAAAGATAATTTTTTTTTGTCTTGCATAACGAGTTTTTGAACACTAAGCAAAGCAGCTTTTGTCCTTTCAAAGACTTCCAGAATGATTAAAATTCTCTTTTTAAGAGACTAACCACAATGCAGATATATTTCATTAATGCCCATTTTGTTTTGGCAGTAAACTGTTCTGCATGAAATGAAAGTGATTCTTTTATGGATAAGTGCATTTTTTGTCCTTAAGAATCACATTACAACACATGCTCAACTTTCACTGAATGTCAATAGTATTATCCCCATTTTAATCTTGTCTATTACAATTACATGACTACACATGCTCTACTCTCATTGAACGAAGGTGGCCTGATTCCCATTTGAAATCCAGTGTCTGTAACATCACCACTTTGTCTCATTGGATGTCTCACAGTTTTCCTGTCAAATCTGTTTCTGTTTGTTTTTTCTTGTCTACCGTGTAACTTTCCTACCTTATCTTTTTCTTGAGATTCGTTTGATGTTTGTTTTTTAATGGATTTCTGTCTAGAAAGTTTCCTTACTGAATTGTCTCTAGATAACTGTTTAGATTTCTTTTCCTTGGCTTCTTCCAATACAAAACTTAACTGTGTATTTAGTTTCTCAATCTTTGCATCTTTTTGTTGTATATCGTCTTTTAAATCTTCTATCTTAAACAGAATTGTATAAATATATGTACCTGTTTGGCAGAGTGACTTTATTTTGTGAAGGATATATTAATTTTGAAAACTTTGACACAAACAGTTTAGAATAAAGTTCACTTCTTCAAAGATGATATAATAGGAGGTATGGAAATGGACGAAGTAATATGTTGTTTCAATTTTGTGGTGATATAAACGTTTTATTGAATCATTTATTGATATTTCAAAAATAACAAAATATATAAAACTTTGACCACTCTGGTAAGAAATTACTTATATAGCTGTAATATGCTAGTGACTATTTATTTGAACAAGAGAAGTAGTGATAATGGGAAGGATTCTGGTATTGTCAGGTAAGCAATAATGTCTTATTTTATTTTTTTATTCTATATCTGTAAATTGAAATAATTTACCTGGGTTTGTAATTTCTGTATTGAAATGTCTTTTGCTGTGCACGTTGATTTAAACGTTGCTAAATCAGTTCTGTACTGATTAATTTTCTTCTGTAAAAATGTCTGTTTTTCTAGTAAATTGTTGTGCACCTGTTCCCTGTAACATATTATGTTGTCATTTTTACTGAACATTTTACTTTGGATCCTCTGTTTCAGGATTCTTAGAGTACTAATTTATCAGCTGTTTCAATACATGTCTAAGAAGCGTTAGGCCTATTAATCAATACATATGGTATTAAAGCAATCACATATTGAAACAAATTACTGATGGATTCCAGTCTTGTGCCATTTTGTTTGATTAGGCCCCTTGTGGACTTTAAAATCAATATTTGTTATATATAAGTAAAATCTTAATCTAAACCTACCAATTTTTTCTTGTACGAACTGTTGCCTCGTTAGAATCGACACCAAGCAGATCAAGTGATTCTTTTTTCTTTTCTAAATCAAGCTTTAGTTGGTCTAGTTCCTTTATAAGCAAATAATAATTCGTCTATTTAATTTGAAAGATATCTGTATCTGTAGTAACTAAATGTTCTATGCAATTTAATCAGTTCATTAAAATTTCTTATAGTAATACATGGCAGTTGTGTGGGTCTTTTTAGACCAAACTATAAATGGGTGTGTGTAGTGGTTACCGTTAAATGGTAGTAGTACACCTTTGTCTTGGCTAAGTTTCTATTGTTAGCTTTTTAAATTTAAATTAAGTTGTGGTTCTCTTTCAAATTGCATCTGCCGGATGACGTCGACCAAGATGGCAACCTCAGCTGAACTTAAACATATGACACTATGGTAAAATAAACTTAAAATGTGATCTTTTATTTATTTTTAGTTCGAGATTCTGTCTGTTGTTGTCATTGTTGACCTTTCCTTTTATCCATTTTTATTAAAGATCTTGTCTGAAACCACTGAGCCTGGTGGGACTAAACCTGACTGCATGGTCCGTAAGTAATCTTGCAGAATTTGACCAGTCAACGAAAAGGGTTGCCACAGCCAAACATCTTGTTCTGTTTTTGGTTTTCAGTTGAAATCCAGGTGAGTGATACGGGCTCCTGGTGGTCAATAGCGTTTCGTTATTACATAATAAAAACCTGTTTCCGTATCTATGTACAATTTTACGCTTAAACTAAGCACAATAATAATACATTATTTATGAAACATCGCTTGTAACACTCCAAGTCCCTTAAGGATTATTTGTGATTGGATTCATGTACAATAGATCTTCCTGCGTAACTGTAATACATGTCTAGGTTTTTCCACAGGATGTTAACATATATGTGGACTATAAAAAAACTCGATTGATGTGTAAAACGTTCTGGTGCAGACATCAAAATACCGGACAATGTGAACATGTAATATCTTATTTAACGTTGCTAACATTATACCTCTTCCAATGACAGTAGATCTATTTGCCTCTTCTGACACATTTCTTGTCGCCTGTCCAATCCAGATTCTATTTCTTCTATCTGAAACCAGTGAGAAGAAATTTTTAAACCTACCATAACAAAAGGCAAGGATATTTAGTCAGTTACTAATATTCACTAATTTCAGTTCGTGACGAGGTTTGTCAGTTTTCCTATCGATGTTGATTAGTCTCCGAATAAAGACTGATATAATACAGACAACATATTACTGAAAGTGGCGTAATAGCCTGATAAACAATAAGTTTACACTATATTACCATGTATTATATGTTAAGTAAAAAGAACTGCAAATGATGTCATGTATAGTTGGAACATATCTGTACCAAGCATTACTATACCTCTTTTTCATATTTTTCTAACTCCGACTTCTTTTGGAATATACTGTCTTCTTTATCAGCTATCGTTGTTTCTCGATCTAGCTGACTTTGCTTTCTGGCCAAATGTTCCATGTCATCTTGTAAATTCTTCAGTTTTTCAGACCACCTTTTGGTTTTTGGGGTTGAGTCTTGTGCATCGCTACAAAAGGAGAGATGTTAAACGAATTTAAACCAAATTATCTCGCACATCTTTTATGTTTGTAGTCTCAATTGACCTTTTTAAAAAAGTAATGCAAAGATTTGAAAATGAATGGGTATGAGGTAGATATATACATTAATAAGCAACACCCAATAGTACTCAAAGGTCAAATGATTTGCAACATGTAACCGTGTAATTTATAACAGTGAGCAACACCCACAAGCGAAGTACTAAATGGTCGAAAAAATTGGCGTCAAAATTCAGCGAAACCATTCGCTATATAGAATATATATATAAAACCTCAAAAGTCCCGTCTGCTAAAAATATAGGTCTTACGACGGGCACGTGTCTGCAATTTCACAGCCAGATCTTTCTAACTGCTGCAGCCTGTTCGTAAAGGTCGTGAATAAATTTATTTATTGTCGTTAAACTCCGAATTGTATGCAAGAAATACACATTTGAATAAAAATATATTTGCTTACCCGTTTATGGTTTCCCTTTTTGACGATATTATATCCCTTGAATCTTTAGGTCTATTTTCGTTCGTTTTCAAAGCTTTCTGTACTTTTACGAACTCTATTTTCGATTTATATTTCGAAAACTGAAACAGAAATGAAGAATTCTGCAACTTGATCGGCAGGAAATATATTTCACCACTTCCGGTCCTAATCATTTGTATCTAGTATAGACAGATGCATGTGATTCGATAGTATCTTATCTTTTTGTCTGTTTAATTCCTGATAATTCAAGTAGAGGCTAAAAAGGTTATTAATGCTGCATTTCTTACCTCCTTTTCACATTCCTCTCTAAATTTCACCACTTCCTGTCCTAATATCAATATTTCTTTACGGAACATTGCACGACATTCTTCTACCAATATAAGGTCATCTAGAACTGAGTTATTCTTGAGAAAAAAACAAACAAAAGAAAACAATATTAAGAACCACGGCATACCAGACTAATATATGAGCGATTACTTTATAGTGTATTTTACTAAATTAAAGCTATAAAATTACACTACAAAAGGCTTGCTAAAGCATGTCATAATGAGGCAATCGAATGTATGAAATGATTTAGTACATATGGTATTTACATTTTAATCCAAATTATTTGTTTTTGTATAGTCTATTGGGAAGCCACAAAAGTTTTCGTTTGTGCACCAACTGTTGCCCGTTGCAATACTACATTACAACGATATACGGACCAAGGTTATAAATGTGTATGCTACATGTATTAATATATTAAAAATGTTCGGTAAGTGAGTACTTTTACATTTTGTAACTAGATCGTCTAAATCGAACTGCAAATCAATTTGTTCAAATACATACCTCTTTCATTCTAAATGAAACTTTCTTTTTCTGTCTGATTTTTTCCATTGGTGTCATTCTTATATATCTTCTCTGTTTACTGGCAGGGTTCTGTTTATATAAATGTTATATAAACGTTAAAACTCTGATTCTAATCGTTGCGTACAAAGCACGTTTTTTGATTAACCAGGTGGTTGGCCAAAACTTGGAAAACCAAAAATTGTCAAAACGCTCGTATATTAAAAGCAAAATGTACATATAAAACAGAAAATTTATTTTAATCTTTTCTACTATGTCTTCTGTTCGTAAAGGTCGTGAATAAATTTATTTATTTAAATGTTTTTCAATACTACCATAAAGGATACAGAGAACCCAAATCAATTTAGGGGATATAACTCTCACAGATATATTTGTTGTGGTTCTGAGTGTCATTATCTGTTTTAAAAACCGAATAAAAAAATGGAAATTTGTGTTGAAACACTCCTAAAGTTATATTCCATAAAAGTACTTTTTATAACTTAATTAGTATAGTTATTATTAAAAATTCTTAGGGCAAATAACCAGGCTACTTCGTGATAGAATTTCAAAGCAATTAGACAACTTTTTGAAAGTGGTCCAGGAAGTGAACAAAAATTCCGGGAGAACTGGATCTGCGTCTTTAGCAAATAAACACAAAATGGTAATTTCTTTAAAAATGAAGTGTGTGATGTCGGTCGGGACGCTAAGACTTGGTAGACAACGACTTAAAACGTAGCTGTATTCCCCTGCTATATATCCTATGGGAATTTACCTCAGACAAAAGTCATTTACGCTAGGTATAAACGTGACAGATGACCGGTCTTATGGTATAGGAATGAAAAAAACAATGATATCTGTACCTTTTCGTCAATTCTAGTGTTTTATGCATGAAGCCCGAGATTCATATAGCGGATATAAAATATATATAAACAAATTTTACCTTAAATAGTAATCTAAAGTTAAAAATATAAATGTTTTCTATGTGCAAATTTTATTACTTAATACGGAAATACCCATATAATTTCTGGGTAAAAAAAAACAGTTTAGGTCCTGTTTTAATTTGGACTTTATCAGATTGATGTGTACATTCCACGAAGGGAACCGACGTTTAGATTCTTAGATTTGAACATTTGTTATTTTATGAGAAGGGAAACTTTTTGACATACAAACAGAATGTGTGCGTTTAAAGGGTAAAAAAAAATCTTTGGATGAAAGAAAAAAGAACTAAACTAAAAAAAGAAAAGGAAATACATCGACTTACCTTGGTCATACCGACAACATATTTATCCATTTTTAGATTAATTCCTTCGGGGTATATTCTTTATCCAGCAAATCCGTACGGTTGTTAGCTGTATGTAGGAAAGCTTGCGTAATAGTTTTAAATGAAAAATACTTACTGTTTTTGTTCATTGATAAAGTTCGGTGATTTAAAATAATAAAATCGTTTTCCAGATCAACCAGGCTAATTTAAATGACTTTCTTATTTGGTAAAGGGATCTCTTGTGTTTATTGTAGAAATAAAAAGTTATAAATTATTAACATGGTGGATTACGTTGATCACACTTTCCGAATTAACAAAAGCCTTAAGATATTATATTGAAACACTTGAGAATTTGTTTATGTAAACTACATTATAGGTACATTGTGAACGTCTTTCAGAACTTTTGTTGCCTTGGACTTTAGGCTTTCCCGGTTTAATCAACTTCGACAATTTTGACGACGGGCGATTCGTGTCTTGTAAGGTAATTTTGCATTTTGACTGGTTGGAGATCTTGTGGCTGTAGAATTTATCATATGGAATAATATCCACGAGAAGAATATTTAACTGTTAAATTGAGAGATGTTTGGAAACACTACGATAATCTCTCTCGGGCATAATATCTTCTTTACATGATATACCTCTGATTATTAACCCAAAACTGTTAAAATCATATTTTAATACTGAAATCTTTTGTCCGCCTTTGGCGGGACTCGGAACTCACACCGTTGGGACACTATGGCACCTATTCGCCTAGCACCATGTACAGCGCCAGGGCCGAGTTCGGATGGGACTCTTTTGGAACTCTCGGGTCGGGTCCATGACATCATACTATTCTAAATTATGAAGCGCGCGCAACTTTCCATTTGAACGCATTTTTCGATCTCGAGTAACTCTCTAACATGGCTGACAATGCACTTGTTTTATTTACTTTTATGAATGATTTCATTGTTGATGATACTGAAAATAATATTGTTGTATCGCACAATAAAAATTCATTACAAATGCTAATATCGGGCGAAGCCCGACTAAGTGTAGAATATGGGTCTCAAATCCAGATATCAAGTAGACTGTAGTTTCAAACCGGAAGTAGCATTTGTAAATCTATCCCAGAAACCCTCAAAAATACAGCGCGACTTCCGGTTAAAATATTTTCGCACTTTCACAAACTTAAAAATAAATTATGTTTTGGCGATTGCCAAAACATAATTTATATACGATATATTTTTCCACCGACTTTTTTTGCGCATTGGGAACTTTATTCGAAAATTTCTTCAATGACCTACAAATATGACACCATAACAACGGCTTCCAATATGGCCGTGTTTACATGACGACGGACTGCTTCGCCCGATTTTAGGCTAAAGCCTACTCCATATTAATGTCACTTTACAGCACAGAACGGAGAAAATTGCCCAAAATACATGGATATGTTGAAAACATTATCCCACAATTTTTAGAGGAAGATTTCACCACTCATTACCGTATTAGTCGCGAAGTGTTTAATGAAATTTTAGAAGGTATAACCCTAGATCTGATAAGAACTTATGGTGGCGGTGTTGAGCAAACAACACCAACTAAGCACCTTTTAGTTTTCTTGTGCTATTTGGCGAACCAGGAGTCAAATCAAGTGTTCATTTGATTTTGCGAAAAGTATCAGCAACAATAAATAATGTTATGGGGCATGTTAGTATTTTTTTTCACACAACTGCATAAAGCAATTTTTTGGAAAGCCGGGTGTGAGGACTTTTTATTTGTTAGAAATAGTTTTTCGAAATGAAAACCAAAATCATATCTTATCGTCTTTTTCTGGGGTTTATTTCCACCGTCAAAAACTTTTTCCCGCATACGAATATGAAAACATTTTTTTCACCAAAGCCCCCCCCTTGCTCGAGTCCAGTTGTCGTGCTTTAATTTGTTTACGTTATTAAATGGAAAAGAAAAAGGACGGACTTTGAATGCAACCATGTTAAACATACAAAAAATGCTGCAGTTTATTCACAGATTATTTTTTTTCAATTTGAAACATGACGAATAAATCGAATCCACTGTGCTTTAAAAATACATATAAATATATAATATTTTAAAAAAAATGTACTAATTTTAATACTACTACGGGGTTTTTTAACGACCTTGACTGGCTATAAAGCCCTTTCACGTTCGTAACACGGGGTTATGCGAGCTATTTAAATGCCAAATCATAAAAAGGGTATTGTGAGAAACAATTAAAATCTAACAATATTAGTATTTTAATCAAATTAAAGTCGCAAATGATCAAAATTTTAAATTACATATCCGACTCTTGTCCACCTGACGCCATCTTGGATCCCTTCTAACACTGGGTCGACCTAAGTTTGGAAGAGCAGCGAGTTCAATAGTTCAATTGCGTCATTGTTACTATTTTTAGCACATACCCCTTGTGGTTCAGATGGAACCCGGGTAACCCGAGATCGATCTCGGGTCCCATCCGAACTCGCCCCTAGACAACGGCCATATCCGCTATATATAAGACAATAGCTTCAATGACCAACGTGTATCAAACTAAAATCAGAATCTGAATATGTACTGCATGGAAATTTTTATGAAGAATGTTTATGGCTACCATTGATTACTTATTTATCTGCTGTTATAACTCGTTAGACTGGTGTACCAATGTCGACCCTCGTATGAAAGGAAAAGATAAAAATGGAAAATAGTTCTAAGAAATACACGTGTTACTTCTTCGTTGCATTGGCCTATGCCTAAAACTTTAATCAGCTCCCTTTTCAAGGTAGAGCGATAGAATAAAACCAAATATGAAGTGAATGTTTTTTATTTGGCGATATAAATTTAGATACTCTTTGATTTAATGGAAACTTCCTATATAGATATATTTCTGGTGTAAACGTGAATCCTGAATCATCAGTATACTGGTTACATTTTTTGGTGTATATAGATGCCAGGTGGATGATGTCGATTTACAAACATATAAATTAGGACTCTAACAAATACATACTTTTTAATAAAAAAAAAAACAACTTTATAATTGGAATTAAATGCTTTCATAAATTCAAACACTGCACAATAAAATTCTTTATCTTCAGAATATCTTATAAATTGTTATTCACAGAGAATATTGGGTTTTCCTTCTCACTGGAATCTAACTTGGGTCAATCTAACATCTCCTTTGATTACTAAAGAATCAGCTCGCTGAAATGGCATACGATGTGCATATGCAAACAAATGCTGATTGTTTACTGCAACCTGTGAAGAACAAAATGGTAGATTTTAATTATAAATGAAATTACTGTTGAAACAATAACTGTACGCATTCTTAACAACACAGGAAAACAACGTGGAATATTGAGTTCAAAATTTTCTATTGTATATTCTACTAAACTGCAATTACGAAAGATCAGAATTACTTTTCAGATTACCAGCTTGGTAAAATTACGATTCAGTTTGAAAATTCATTGGTTTTTTCTAAAGTTGTATTGATCAAATGAAAAAGTATTAAAATATGAATAACCTGTTGCATTGCGTCCCCATATTTTACATACGGAACACATGTTAGCTCACACTAAATTGGTTGCTGGCTTACCAAGAGTGAGCTATGCATGGAACACGTTAGCTCACACTAAATTGGTTGCTGGCTTACCAAGAGTAACCCTCTCATTTCTATATGTAAACATTGTTAAACTGACGAAAAATACAAGCCTCCTGCATGATGCTTTTTTTATCGATTGTTGACCTGTGACTTTATACAACAATTTCTGCATCTTTTTTACGGGTGTGTTTGGGGTTTTACTGTTACACTTGAGTCAGTTTCCATTACGACCTTTAAGGATGATCGCTGGTCTAATAGGAAATAAATAGGATTTGAAATAGGTGTTTTAGTTTGAGAGAACATATGAATAGTAAACAAATAAGCAAAAAAAAAATATAGGTTCATGTGCTCATTTTAGAGCTATAAGGCCTTGAAAATTTGCAGGAAATGGGTTTTCTCTGGATTTTTCATTGTATTTGCATTGACAACTTCAATCTCTCAAATATGTACGAAAAAATAAAACGGATTTCATAAAATTTTGTCAAATACCATTTAAAGGTATATATGATTGAATTATAAAAGAAAAAAATGGGGGTTCATGGGCAAAAAAAATTCATGTTTAAGAAATGGATAAAACCCGAGAATTCAGAAAATCTGACAAAAATACCAAAACATGAACAGCGAGCATCCTTAAAGTGAATTTATTTGTGCAAAACCACCTATATTGTTACCTTAAATTGACCTTGTTCTACCATTACAAGCATATCAAAACTAGCGTTTGGCATGAATGGAAAATAAGGGATTTGCTTTTCTTCCTGTCCCCAGCTACCATTTTGACATGTATTGCGAACAACAACGTTGTAATCTGAACCTGCTTGGAATCTGACGTCAAAATGAAGAGCTATGTCTGAGCCTTCGTACGCACCACACTGAAGGTTCACTGTGAATCTAATAGAGAAAGGCAGTCTGTAGAAATGTTGTTCGAAAAAAATAGTCCATTACTTCAAGATTATTCTAATAAAATTTCTAAAAAAAATCAGTAAAGGATTTTTTCTACATCCATCTAAAGCAATCAAAAACCAATCAATATTTCCTATTTTGTAAAAATTTGCATAATTTTTTAATTAGTTTATTGATTATTGCTTCCAACTATTAATCAGAGATCATTGTTTATGTGTACGAAAACAATTCAGAAAAAACGGGCGCAAATTTCTTTTTTTCGTTAAAAAGTTGCACAAGTCTTGAAATATGAAAAAATAAGGGTTTTTGGTTAAAATATAACAAAATCAATATCAAATATCTTTTTAAAAAAACTAATTCATGAAGGTGCTGTTTTATTTTTTCATATGAAAAAAAACACACAAAATTGATCTTATATTTAAAATTTCAGCAAAAAATCAGTAGTATGGTACATGTATCCCCTTAAGAACATTTGAAGAATATATAGTAGTACGTGTATCTATTTATTAAGCTGATGCTGTATATTCGAAAAAGGTGTGTTTCTGATTTTTTTTGTTCTACTACATTTTCGTTAATGTTTATCCAATGACCAAAGATTGATTTCTTATTAACATGCTAACTTCCACATACTATGAGACTAGATATCTTCAGTTAGATTTCAGGTCTTCTTGGAAATGACACCTTGCTTGACTTGCCTCTTAGCTGGTTGTTATTCACTTGAGTTTGATGTGACATGCTTACCCTTCCGGAGCACCTGGTTATTGTGAGAGTTCACATTGCTAGCTATATATAGTGCGTTATTTTTTGTGTTGTCTTTTGCTTATTGTGTTTAGCTTGTAATTTGTTTGTTATTCTTTCAGTCATAGATGTATCCTTGTGGTATTTGTTTGTTATTTCTTTGCCTTTCCTTTTAATGGACTTTTCCACTGTCTTGTCGTTTAGGTATTCTTTTGTCGATATTAATATGTCTTTCCAAAACAATGACACTGCATTCGCAGCAGATGTCTCTTGTACATTTGATTATATGGAACAAAATCTCTTTTAGGAATCTGTGGTTAATTTTGTTCATGTATTTACATCATTGTTTCTGGGATCATTTAGTGCTTGGTTTGTGATCGGGGTTGTCATTCATTGTCGAAGGCCAAAGGGCGATTTTATCTATTTTTCCCGTGTACTATCCTGTCCGGATATTGTCTCATTGATGCTTATCCCCTGTCCTTACATTTTCATATATACCTTGTAGCTGTAGGGTTAGGAACACCACTAATGGAAATCATTTTTCCAGGAAATAATCCTCCTTGTATTGGAGTTACAAGCGGTACAGGCTAAAAATATAAAAATTAGAACTTGATCTGTAACGGAACGAACATTTGTAAGGGTAACGAGGATGTGATAGTAGACTCTTCTTCGCTAGCCAAAGATTATGATTCGTTTCTCTCTCTTCTGCCAAGGGTGAAGAGAGAGAAGTGAATCGTAACCCTTGGCTACCGAAGATGTCTTTAACTTGGACCCTGGATTTTTTTCTTCAAATTATACTAATTTTAGAATCCAGGTGATATTCAATCCTGCCGTTTTTAACCATATTTTTTAGCCTGCTTTCATTTACATTCCTTCCTCGTCCCTCCCCCAACCATTTAAAATAAAATGGTTGTTCCCGTAGACAGAATGAGCTCTTTGTTTGCCCCCTTCTGTGTGAAGTTTACGAGCATATTTATACTATAAAAAATATTAAGAATGCACATTCCTCAATATCCATTATCTGTTTATATCACGGTGTATTTGATCAAAATATCCTGTAAGTAGAACGCTAATATACACATCGTTTTGACAGAGTATGAAACCGAGACGATTTGAATCGTTAAGTAAAAAACACTAAGCAACAATCTCGACTTTTCTCGGTTGTTCGTTAATAACCTAATAAAATTAAATATATATTGTAATTCTCATAGAATGTTATTAAAAATGTTGTTCGTGTCTTTGTACTTTGTTCTAGCTGTTACCAGTGTTTTGAAATGTGTGTGTACATTTGAGTTATGTTGTTTTCTTGTCATATATGGTCTTTTTGTTGGTGTCCGTGTCAATTAGCTAAAAGTATACCGGATTGCTTTTTTGTTGTTTAACTATATCTGTGTAATGGTATCCATTGATCCAGTATTAAGGAAAAAGAAAAAATATTGAGTACTCATAATTAAACGTATTAACTATCTGCCTGTTCCAGTGTCTGTCTCTTCTCAGCTTCTTTTTATGTTTATTAAATGAACTACATTTTCAGCTAACCTGGCCCAAAGGACCATGTGAGCTATTGCCATCACTTGGCGTCCGTCGTCCATCGTAAGAATGCAAACAACAGTTTCGTATAAAATTCCAGTGGTTTTTCCCTAAATATATTATGTCATAGGTATGGAATTCCCTCTATTTAGAAGTTCTAGATATTGATTTCTGATTGTTTTTTGGTTTCATTATTTAAATTAGAGTCTTGGCTTTATTTTAAGTTTAAAAAAATGCATGAAATGTAAAAAGGTAATTTTTTTCAGAAAAGTTTTATTAATGGGAGACTACTCTGAAAACATCCAAAAATAGGGTAGGTGAAAACACAACATTTTTATACCACTTCATGTAGCAACTTTAGAAGGCGGCGAATGTACCCTGAAATTACATGTGTTGAAAACCAGTTGAATGTTGAAAGGAATTCCTTAAAAATACTTATATACAGTGAAAACTTGAAGACATATGTTTTATTTGATATATGGTTGTCTATGGGTATATGATACAGCCAATTGTCCAGGTATCAATCTGTTGAGTATGTTTCATGACGTCATGAAAAGTACTAAGAAAAACTTGTGTGCACTCTAAAGTTTCTTTTAAAGATCTTCCCCTCTGAAACCAGTGGGCCAATTGGAACAAAACTTGACAGCACTGGCCCTTAGGTGGTCCTTTTTCAGACTTGTATCCGATGACCTGGTCTGTCATCCAGGATGGCCGCCACAGCCGAACATAGTTCAACATAGGACCCTATGGGAAATTTACTTAATAATATTCTTGTCTGAAACCACTAGGCCAATTGGAACAAAACTTGGCAGCAATGGTCCTTAGGTGATCCTTTTTCAAACTTATATCCGATGACCCAACCCGTCATCCAATATGGCCACCAGAGCCAAACATCGTTTAACATAGGACCATATGGAAAAATTACTAATCTGAAACCACGGGGGCAAATGGAACAAAACTTGACAGCAATGGTCTTTTAGTGGTCCTCTTTCAGAATTGTATCTGATGATCCTGTCCGACATTGAAGATAGCTGCCAGAGCGGAACATAGTTAAAACATAGGACCTAATGGGAAAAATCACTGAAAGATCTTGTTTGAAACCCGTCAGCCAGATGGAACTTGACAGAAATGTTCTATGCTGCCAGTCAAGATTGACATAGCCCAGGTGAGTGATACAGGCTCCTGGGAGCCTCTAGCTTAGATTTATGGTAACTTTGATGAATATTTACCACCAATGTTCCGTGACGTCAGGTAAACACCAAACGACGACCCCTAAATGTAATATATCCTTTTCCGTGTCCAAGCCTATTTGATACTGTCTCGATGTGGCATACCCAATTTTTTTATGTTTAAACTACCCCCCTTTTGTGAGATACATACCGGGTTCATCATAGGCTGTCCAGGAAAGCCGCCCGCAGGTGGTGGTGGTTGATATGCTCCTGCAGGTGGAAACCCAGGCTGTGGCATCTAAAATGAATGGATTTGATTAATTAGATCGAAATTAACTTCCAACAAGAATCTTTCAAACACTTTATTCGATTTGTTCAAGTTTTGTTATGAAGCAAAGAGAAATACAAAACGTGGAAGAAAAATATATCACAAGTAAAGATAAACAGGAATAAAACAAACATACATTTTACAATAAGCAGACTTACCGAAGGCGGGTGGTCATGACGATGATGATGATGACTAGGTTTGGGATTGGATCCAAATTCAAAAGACAAAGGACCAAGCTTGATCTTCGTGCCATGTTGATTTCCCTGCATGATGATATATACACCTATTTGTTTATTCGCACTTTTAATTTCATAATACATTGGTAATGATTTCTATTTTGGAAACAGTATATAATTGAAACAAGGCAAAAACATTTGGGTTAACTTATAATGAAGTATATGTATTATATGAACTCTTTGCCTTAAAATTAGGTTAAATCGAATAATTACATACAGTTAAACCAAGTATTTCAAGGTTAAGCTGTCCCACGTCACTATCAAATACAATTTCATGGTGCCGTTTTATAAAACGATTGCCATGGCCCTTTGAACACCGAACTCTTGCTGTGACAAAACTTGGCACGATTGGTTATACAAATTGATATTACAAACAAGCTTGGTCCAATGTTCATGGATGTAATTTTAATAGAGAAGTAATTCAAAGCAAAAAAAAAGTTGCTAAAGAAGATGTAGACAGAAGAAACTTAAATATCAATTACAAATTCGTTTAATATATTCTAAAACTAGGCACACAGTACTTTCGTTTTAGTTTTTACTATGAACAATACAAAGAAATGACTTGTCAGGATGTTACACTCAAATATTACACATAATATACTTACACCACCATGATGTCCGTGTGCACCAGGTCCTTCAAATCTAATAGAACTGACTTGTCCTGATGGGCTTTCTATCGTTAATGTGTTTACTCTATGTTTGGGAATTATATGTCTGTGTTCACAGAAGTGTCTTCCATTTACAGCAATCTGAAAAAAAGAGACGCTCTGAACTATACTTTACATCAGTATTCTATGGTTGCCAGGGTTGCCAGACTTAAATGTCATTCCTACAAATCAAACTCGATTACAGACTTACACCATACAGCCAAGGAGCTTGTCTTTATTAATTTTCATCAAGTCCGCGCATGATTCTTTAGTTCTTCAAAACAGGATTCTCAGCCCAATGTTCTAAACAAAGCAACCTTTATGCTTTTTATATTCTAGGTATATTCATAACTTACAGACCATAAACACAGTAGTACAGCTTTTTAAATGTAGAAAAAATGTCAGATTCTCAGAAAAATTTTATTCAACAAGTTAACAAGATATAAAAAATACAAATCAAAATGAAACTGTTTTATATTCAAGTATATATAAATCAGGAAAAAATTCTATTCAAATTAGCAGGTATAAAACATACTAATATGCGGAAGTAATAAACATTTCCTGATAAACCATGAACTTTAAATTAATGTTATATTTCATTTAGTTTGTAAATGAGAAATTTCAAAATGTATTGCTAAGCAAATTTAAACGGAAGCTGATTTCCGCTGTTACACCCGCCAAGAGAAGACGTATTAGAGTAATTTGGTTTATATAAGTTGTTTCAAACCCACTACTAATAATACCCTGTAATATAATCCATGTAGACAATTTTTGTTTTCATTACTAAAAAGCAACACTTTTGCACAAATTATCTTTCCTGAATCTGTGTCAAACTTAGGGCAGCAATATTAAAGTTTTAAGTAAACACACATCAAATGTATTTTTTGTTTCATCCGTTTTTTTTTCAATATTTTATTCCCAAACAGTGATGCATGAAATTTTGATACAGATATCTTCGTTAATCACATAATCATTATCACATTCTTACATACAGTTTATGACAAAAAGTAATTGAACAGACTTTCATCTGATTTGAAAGAACACCCTTTAAAGGAGAGAAATCGAGAGACCAAGATACAACCTTCAAACGAGACATAATTTACATCTTAATGGTGGATACTTGTGTATGCATGTATCATACAGGAAAAATAAATAAATCTATTATATTCAGGCAGAAGACGGATTTTAGGTTAATGTTCTATAATATGGAATATATGTAGCACTTATATTGCTCTCTTCATATTACAAGTCCCAGCAAGATGGAAAAAACTCAGACAGTTACTGATCGTAGCGATAATAGAGGTCTAAGGTTTGGTTTTTGAACTTTCACCCTAGATAATCTTCGATATCATCTCGATGTGTAAACAAGGATACAATACAAAAGCGGACACATTTAAATTGAACTTAACCAACAGTATTTTCATATTTATCGAAGTATTTAAAAATCCTGTTATCTCTAAATTTTCATAGCTGATACTAAGAAACCCCATTTCTCTCAAACAAACAAAATACATCCTCATTTACAATTCACCAAGATTGATTTGACACGAGAAGAATCTCTTTTTCAGTCTGGTATCACTAGTATCTAGGTATAACTAACCCCTCCTATATTATATTCTTCTAACAAATTCTGTGGAAATAAATTCTACATACTTAAGGCTATTGTAACTATATAGTATAAAACGATATCAGATGCTATCATTAATGGAAGTAATAATACCTTATAGTGGTGATGCTGACACAAGATCATCACTTCAAAGGGATAATTTTTCTGGAATGGCATCCCGCCGCTCCTTTCTTCTGCACCCCATCCGCCATTCTGTAATGTGTTTCTTACAACACAATTTTCATTAAATCTTATATTGAAATGTAGCGCTGTGTCCGAACGTGGGTTTAGGCTTGCACCACACTGTAAATTTATGGTGAATCTATATGAAGCAAAAATGTCATATTAGATAGATGAAAAGCTGAACTGAAATGTGCCCCTTGTCTGATTCAAAGGTGTTGTAACCTTAAATAAAATCAAAAATAGTATTCCAAAGTAAAACCACAAAATAAAACACACAAATAAAGATTAGAATCTCCCTGCAGTAAAAGTGCGTTTCTGCATTAAACTATGATCAGGTACGGTAGAGGCCAAAACTTTTGGAACTAAAGATTATATATTGTATTCATTGTTTGTTAAATGATTAAAAAGTATTGATGATAGCGCAAGTTTTCTTCTTCCTGTTTATACTCACGCGTTTTCATGAAATGGTACCGTGCCTTGTACGACTATCTGACGTCCATCCTGCATACCCCCAGGTATGGCACCTATATATGGAAGTGGCTGAAATTTATTTTAAAAAATCAACCCGATGATTAGGAAAACAAAAAATACCAAAATGATGGTTAAATATGTACAATTTATTGATTGTAAATTAAATTACTCATTAAACCTATTTTCTTTATGTATATCATATATAACAAAAATAATTAAGTAAACAACTTATTAAAAATGGAGCTAACAGTTTATCATATCGTAAATGCAGTGTATAACTTTTTATTCTAATTTAAGTGCAAGCATATTTGTAAATATAGATCTATTAGATACTTACTGGGTTTACTATTGATCCCATATAAGCCATCTTCAACTTTCTTGGTACAGTCGATAATCTGAACGGTCAATGTTTAAACGTTTAATATTAAGTCACACACCCCCTCACAATAGTAACATTCAGGTGACTTATTGTCATGTGATACTTGTACATATCACAAACTGATAACTGATTTTCCTTGTAATTTTTGAAGGGATGTCGTAAAACATGGAGTAGAGTCTGTAGTCATTTTTGGAGTGGAGTCTGGAGTCTTTTTTGGAGTAGAGTCTAGAGTATTTTTTGGAGTGGAGTCTGCAATATTTTTTGGTCATTCACTTTAAGCTTTTTAGTTTGAGTGACAATTTAAGTTAAAATGTCAAAGTCTCTTACTTTATAAGAAGCCCATAGCAATTTCCAAAAGTGTGGATTTCGAAGTGTAGTTTTTTAATATAAAAGACTGTACTCACCACGTCAATATTTTGCTTATAGTTTTATCAGTTATTTCCGTTTGGCATCATCAATGTAGTAGTATGCCAGTTTTTTTATTTGTTGGTTAACGGAACAGCCTACAATAATCTTATTTATCATATATTTGGTACTAAATACAGGAGTTTTGAATATACGATAAAGCCCATGATGTTGGTCCGTATCTGACGTCTGTGACGTCATACCCTTTATTGCATGGTTTACCCTTTTTTTTAAATTCTATTTTTTTTTCGATTTGATCTTTTTTGTATTTTTTTTTAAATTTTCGGGGGGGGGCGAATTTTTTTAGGGGGGTCAAATTTAAAAAAACAAATGTTGTTCATTTTTTTTCCCATTATTTTTCTTTTTTTTCAAATCCCTCCCTCCCCCCCTATTTTTTTTCACAAAATATTTTCCCCAATCAATTTCTTTTGTGGAAGTAGACTTTAATTTGGAAATTTTTGAAGTCCTCTGTTTAAATATATGATAAAGGCTCTCTGGCTGATATTGGTTTCTCGGGTTGATACAGCATGTGATACAGATTTTAACATGTATTATTCTCTATATAAAACCAACTGAAATAAGATGAAGCTTTTAAATATTTTGTTTTAATTTTATTTCCCAGCCCTAGGTTTTCTAGATCATAAAAAAATATAAGCACAGGTTAGCTATCTTTGGGCAAATTAAAACGTGTATTTAGAAATGGAGTTCCGAAGACATTCAATCCATCTTGAGATGGACTACAAATTTAAGTGTCTGAGTCAATTTGGCTGGTTTTCCCATAGGGCCTTTGTTGAACTAAGTTCGGCTGTGGTGGCCATCTTGATTGAGAGTCCGAGTCATCGATACAATTCTGAAAGAGAACCATCTTAGGACCATTGATTTCAACTGACCAAGTGGTTTCAGGCAAGAAGATTTTCAAATGAATTTTAGCATAGGGTCCTATGTGTAACTATGTTCAGCTGTAGCGTCCACCTTGGTTACCGCACACAATTCTGAAAGACGACCAACTATGGATCATTGGTGAAGATTTTTGAAATTCATTCCAACTTTTTTTCAATTTTCAGTAACAGTAGCCATGTCGGTTGGAAGTAGGGGATGTCGGACACAGTGATGTTGCCTATTTCACTGTATGAAAAACTATACACAACACGTTTCATATGCATATTACAGGGGATTCTTGGATTCTTGAAATAAAACAGAATGATCGTAATATTTAACATTGCCAATTGTTATGCATAAGAGAGAAATGCAGGTGTATCATTACTAATAATTTTTTACTGCTATCCCTAACTGCACTCAAATTCATTTCAAAATATACAATTATATTCCATCCTGCTCATTCTTTTCTTTTTTGCAAGTTTAGATCGTGCCATTTTTTAATTTTCTCATTGCTTCCAGACCACCACCCCATCCCGACCCCATATCAAATTATTCCAGCCTTATTTTCACAAAGAGTTATGGTTCGTAATCTGTTTTCAATCCAAAATGAAAATTAAATAGTTGGCCTTTGATTGTTGATTTTTTTTTTCTGTTTCTCCCCCCTCAAAAGAAAAAAGAACTAATATTAGTATTGCACAAGACCTAAGAGCCTGCTAAATTGTAAATGAGAATTTCCTATACATGTATTTCATATGATCATGATGTGGATTGATTTCTGAAGTCAGCCAATTTTGGCATGCTTTGATAAGGTTTTATAGCTATGGTTACCCACTACAGTAGAAAAGTGTGTAAATTACAGAACCCTTTTCCATGATTACCTACAACTAGCAATAAGAGTTAAATTTTCCAAACTGAAATTTGGCAGTATGATTACTCATATTGAAAAATTAATATGGTTTGAATCAAAGAACTAAAAGACATTTAACAGTATATCTTAATTTAACTATATATGAATGTGTGCAGATTGGGAATTGACATGCATTCTCTTTATTGATTTATTGTTCTCTGTTATAAAATCTCATTTCAGAGAAAGAAATAAAAAGAAATTAAGACGTTAAATTCTTTATTTCTGTTTCCATGAAAGATATAATATGTTTAACAGATGAATTCATATGCGAGAGGGGAAAAAAGACCTAATACTTCTTTATATGATGAGCAGTAGCCATTCATCAGCAAGAAAATATGCAAAATTTTTCGGCAAAATAAAATGTTTTACCTACATTCCTAACTGCCTTTAAAATCTGAGGGTGATAGGAAATACACATATTTTTTTGCTTAGGTTAATTCGAAACTCCACTCCAAAAATAACTCCACACTCCAATCAATCCAAAGACAAGGTGTGAGAAAAGGATACAGAGGAGAACAATTTAATACTACAAAGAAATAACGAAAAGAATGAAACCATATAGCAAATAAGAGAAAATTTGAACAAGATAGCAGCATTAAATTAAAATCACTGTAAAGAGATTCGTTAATGAGAAAATCAAAATACTTTGAAAAAAAAGATAGCAGACAAAAAGAAATGCCTTTCAGATACCACTTGTAAATCATCCTATTGTTCTTCTTTGTTAGCTCACTTGGCCTATAGGCCATGCGAGCTTATGTCATCACTTTGCGTCCGTCTTCTCTGAAACTACTTGGCGGATTGTAACCAAACTAATAATTAACTCTCCTCTGAAACTACATTATAAAATGTTTTGAAGCTTTGCTGGATTGATGACAGAATTGCTCTGTACAAACGATCCACTGTTGGTTGAGAACATTTAACGTATGACAATGCTGTAAAGAAATCAAATACATTAAGTGAAAAATGAAAGAGGGATTTAGGTCACATCTTCCAAAATTGGGCACCTTTGGGCCTCAAGTATAGAAAATAAAAATTCTAAAAACTTTTTGCGCATCCACGTACAGTGTATGACAATACTGCGGTATAGAAATAAAACACATGAAGTTAAAAATGAAAGAAAAGTTTAGGTCACACGAAAGTGTGATGGACGGACGGAGTTCTTCGAAAGAGTGGAATAATTAATTCCACAAAAAAGTGATATATTTTTGTCATTTTTTAAAATTTAATTTTAATTCGCAGGTGTCGCTTATCCAAGGTTTTGACTAGTCAGGAACCTGAAAAAAAAACAAATAATCTGTACAATCCAGAGAATTGACATTTTATACCAATTACAGGCTTATTCTCTTTATTTGCTTGATAACATTGAAACTGTTAGATCAATACATACATATATTTCGACAAGTTATGTTCTCTCCGTCATACCCAAGTTTACTTAAGTTAACAAAGATATCATGTTCTTAGGGATTTTTGAAAAAAGATAAGAAAACTGAAACGTTCAAAGCAACGAATATATAAAGTGATGAGTTTATTTCTAATAGAAAACATATCATGCAAGAGATTTAATAACTATTCGAACAGCCTTTTATTTTTTCCAAAATGATAAAGGTGTCGTGAAATCAGAATTGACTTACGGTCGCTCACACACAAAGTTTAAGTGAGAGCCACAAGGATAATCATTCCATAAGAAATAATGACGCCTGTCCATTCCAATACAGTCTTCTCCGCCAAGATTCATGTGAGAACTGTCTGGTTGCCCTGGTGCCCACCGGAAGTATTGGATCGGTTGACCTGTTTTTACCCAAATCCATTCACCATCAACCAGCAGGTCTGTCCCACTGATCCACACACCATCAGTCTGGTTTGCTACAAGACAGTATATTATCAAAACAAATAGACATCACGGATTTTGGCAAGAGCTGTTCTTTCTCCACGCCGATGGAGTTCACCTTAACTGCAGTGGAATGTTAAGAAGATATTTCGGGAGTATACGAAGTGCAGTGATGCATGGCCAGAATATACTTGGTAATATCTATTCGTTTTAAATGAAACCTAATTTATTGGAATGAAATTAAGTATACGAAATTTTAGTTATGACATCTCAAGCACAAATAAGCTGTTTCTGGCACATGTAAATCTAAATTTTGTGCTATGGTAACAAAATAATTGTACATTCAATTGAATGCACTAAGGTGGGTGGTACTAGTTGCGTACAATAATTTTGAACTCTAATTAATACATGTACAAATTAACATAAGCTACCTGGTTGTTTTTAACATTGAAGTTGTGATACTTAAATGTTTTCGTGCTTGTTTAACAGTTCAACATGGTTGAACGTGAGAAAATGCAACATGGTTGCAAAGTTCATCAAATGCATGCGTACATAATATACATTTCCTTTAATGTGCACTTCAACATGGTTGAACATATATTTGGTTAATGTTTTTTTTGTATTTGTTAAATAGTTCAACATGGTTGCAAGTTCTTCAAATGCATGCATATTTTGCTGCTGATGAGAGGTAACTCCTTGAAATGCGTCGAATACAGCATAGTATAAATTTACTATATCTAATATTAGTATCTTTGGATTGTTATTTTGAAACTCCTGGGATGATGCCTCTGCTGGTGGACCCTAGGTCCCCGAGGGTATTCGCCAACCCAGTCGTCAGACTTGTCTGACATGATTATTCATTGATTTGTTACAGAAATTACCAGTATTTAGCAAAATTCAAAAATAACAGAAATACTAAGGGTTCATTCCTTGTATTCCACATGGTAGATCTCCTTAGCTGAAATTTGACTTCCTATTTCGGTATTTTTGGTTGAGTACTTCTTGTTTAATATAAGTTTGGTTTTTGGTCTTCCAAATGTTTCGGTTTTAATGCTGCTGATGAGAGGTAACTCCTTGAAATGCGTCGTATACAGCATAGTATAAATTTACTATATCTAATATTAGTATCTTTGGATTGTTATTTTGAAACTCCTGGGATGATGCCTCTGCTGGTGGACCCTAGGTCCCCGATGGTATTCGCCAACCCAGTCGTCAGACTTGTCTGACATGATTATTCATTGATTTGTTACAGAAATTACCAGTATTTAGCAAAATTCAAAAATAATAGAAATACTAAGGGTTCATTCCTTGTATTCCACATGGTAAATCTCCTTAGCTGAAAATTGGCTTCCTATTTCGGTATTTTTTGTTGAGTACTTCTTGTTTAATATAAGTTTGGTTTTTGGTCTTCCAAATGTTTCGGTTTTAATGCTGCTGATGAGAGGTAACTCCTTGAAATGCGTCGTATACAGCATAGTATAAATTTACTATATCTAATATAGACGAATTTTTTTCTCGAAGAAAAATTGATTCTATGGACTAGATATAGTTGACAAAGTGCTATAGAATTGTGGTATAGAAACATTGATTGGGAACTATAAGCTGTGAAGCTGTGAAGCGAACTTTGAGCTTTTTGTTGTGAAAATGTATGATTTGGACATTTTTGAATTTGACCCATTGAGTTCGCAGTCAGCAGGATCGTATGTTAAGTCCGTCATGGAGCCTACGGTAGTTGGAACTGTTACAACTGAAGCTGAAGTACATAGTGAACCTGTAAGTAACTGTACAGCAAGCACATCAAGCACATCAACAGGTCAAAAACGTAGATTAGAGACTGAAACATGCAATGAAAACGTTAAGAAGCTTAAGTCAAACAACCACGATTTATTACATTCTGACAATAAAAGTAATTCTGAACTCACAGAAATAAAGGAAATGATGGCAAGTTTAACAACAAGCATGAGTGAAATGTGTATTACATTGACAGAACGTATAAACATTTTAGAAAATAATATGTCAAAAGAGTTAGCTGTAGTCATAGAAAAGAAAGTTAAACATGAAATCACTCAAGCGAAAGTAGAGATTAACGGTACGCTGTCCACCTTTCAAGAGAAAATAAACACCCTTGAGGCAAAAGTGACAAAGGTCGAATAGTCGTATTCAGCAGCAGTTAAACAACCACCGCAAAATGACGATAGAAAGTTGAACATAGTTATCAAAGGTGTTGTTTGTGGAAAAAATGAAGAAAATAACATTCAATGTACAATTAACAAAGTAAACTCCCTATTTCGAGATGGGCTTAAATTGTCTAATGTCAAAGTGGTAAAAGCAGAAAGAAAACCGCCCAGAAACTCAAAACCGGGTGTTATCATAGCCAAACTTAACTCTCTAGATGATAAAAAATCAATTATGAAGGCAAAGTCTAAATTAAAAGGAAATTGCTCTTTCGGTGATATTTACATAGAAAATGATACACCATGGGAAGTACGAACACAACAAAACAACTTGCGCACGATTCTCAAAGAAATAGGCAAGACTGATAAATACAAGATAGTCGGAAACCAAATCTTACCAAACCAACATAAAAGTAACACTCGACCCAAAAACTAGGAATTTCTACATCTAACTTCATGGAATGTGAACGGGTGGTCAATCAATGAAAATGAAAATTCAATGTTTAGGAAAAAGATTCTTTTGTGTGGTAATTATGACATCATTGCGTTATGTGAAACTTTTCTGAAAAATACAGATTCTGTAAAGATACCTGGCTATGGATTCATTGGTAATAATCGTTCGGACATACATCGTAATGCTAAACGTGGATCGGGAGGTGTCGGTTTCCTTATTAAGGATAATTTGTATGATACGTTCGATATAAGTATTATTGACCGATCAAAGCAATCCTGTGGATTAAACTGAAGTCTAAAACGTCAGACACTTGCTTTTGTTTATGCGTCATATATTTGCCTCCGGAAGGGTCAATCAGACATTGCGATCCTGAGTCGTTTTACTCCGATCTCTTATATCAGGTTTACCAGTATCAAAACGAAGGAACCGTGTGCGTAGCGGGAGATTTTAACTCACGAATTGGCAACAACTCTGATTACATTGAAGGCGTTGACAATATCCCTGTGCGTAATGTTATCGACACGACGGAAAATCACCACGGAAATCTACTAATAGACTTTCTTGTGGATAGCAACTTTTGTGTTGTAAACGGTCGCATTGGTAACCATAACAATTTTACTTGCGTTTCAAAGAAAGGCAGGTCAGTTGTTGATTACGTGTTGATTCCTCATGAAAGTTTACCCTCCGTTATAGACTTTAAAGTGAATCTGGTATCAGATTTGATCAGCAATTTTGGAATCGATGTACCTGAAAAAAGACCGGATCATTCGTTGCTTGAGTGGAAATTAGCCCTCACGGACATATATGTACAGGAACAGGACATTATTAACAATGAATCTACCAAGAAGCGATTTAAAGCAAGCAACCTTAAACCTGACTTTCTAGCCGATGAGTCCTGTGCATCTCGAATAGAAGAAACGATCAGGCGTATTGAACACGAGCTGTCCGCAAATAGAAGTATTAACGAATCTTAAAATGCCTTTGTAGACTTTCTCATGAATGAAATGGACATTGCTGGACTAACTGTTGTCAATAAAACAAATGAGTCTAGACGTATGAAATCGCTATTTAAGCCATACTGGAATGATACTCTGCAAAACATGTGGGACATTTCTAATGAAAAGGAAAAACGATGGCTAAAATGTGCGAAGGACACGAAACAAAAGCGTTTATTGAAACAGGAGTACTGCAGTGCACGGGATGCTTTTGATAAACACTTGCGCAAAGTCAAACGGCAATATCAAATGACACTTCAAAACGATATGCTAGAAGACTTAGAAAAGCCCAATTCCAAAGACTTCTGGAAACGAATCGGAAAAATTGGAATATCAAATGATCGTCAGTGTTCAATACCCTTAGAAGTAACCGATAAAAACGGCGAGATAGTGACGAACAGAAAAGCTGTATTAGATCGTTGGGAATCAGACTATAAAACTTTGTACAACGAAAACCCTGAAGAATCCAAGTACGATGATCATCACCTGGAGGGCATAAAGCTAGCTAACAGATCAGGTGTTAATCCGGACAACAGTCGAATACCGGACACTACTAGCTTAAATATACCTATAAATCGGGATGAAGTTTTCAAAGCTGTGATGCGTTTAAAGTTGAAGAAAGCGGCTGGTATTGACTGTATCCCTGCTGAAGTTCTAAAGAATGAGGTCTGCATAAATATGTTACATAAAATGATTGAGTTCTGTTTTGAAAATGGTGTATCTCCCTCCCAGTGGAAACAGGGCATTATAAATCCAATCATTAAGCCGAACAGTACAGACTTTAGACTACCATTAACTTATCGCGGGATAACTCTACTTTCGGTGCCATGTAAAGTGTATTGTGACATCTTAAATCATTGTTTTGGAGATTGGCTAGAGGACTCTGATCGACTTGTAGACGAGCAGTGTGGTTTTCGAAGAAATCGAGGTTGTTTAGACCATATTTATAGCCTTTATTCTGTTATTAACGATCGTAAGCTTTCACGTTTGTCTACTTTTTCATGTTTCATTGACTTAAAAAAGGCATTTGACAATGTAAATAGAGATTGTTTATGGTATAAATTACAGAAATATGGTATAAGTGGTAAAGTATTAAATGTCTTTATTTCCTGTATCTTGTGGTGTTAAACAAGGTTGTTTGATTTATCCTACTTTATTTGCAATATTCATTAACGATCTAGCTGTCCAAATTAAGGCTATGAATAAGGGTATTGATATTGATGGTATTAACTTAAGTATATTGTTATATGCCGATGATATTGTTATTTTATCCCCAAATGAGTCAAATTTACAATGTATGTTAAATTGTGTTAATGAATGGTGTCACAAATGGCGTCTTAGTATTAATTGTACCAAATCAAATATTGTACATTTTAGACCTAGCTCTATTGATCGCTCTATTTTTAATTTTAAATGTGGCGAATATGATATAAGTTATGTAGATTCGTACAAATATTTGGGAATATGGTTCAGTGAATTTGTGACTTGGGATAAAGCTGTCCGTGAACTTTCTAAGTCTGCGAGTCGAGCGCTTGGATGTTTAACAACCAAATTCTATTCATGTGGAGGCATGGACTACAAAGTATTTACAAAACTTTATGAATGTCTCGTGCAACCTATATTATTATATGGTTCGTCTATTTGGGGACTAACTGATCAGAGACTAATCAACAATGTTCAGAACCGTGCAGCTAAAATATTTCTCGGTGTTCCTAAACGCACTAACAACACAGCAGTGTATGGAGACTTAGGATGGCTCTCATGTTTATCAAAACAGAGACTAGAAGTAATTCGTTTCTTCTATAAGTTACATTTTATCGAAGAAAATCGTATTTTATATCAGATCAAGATATGGTCAAAACGTAAAAGAAGAACTTGGGACTGTAAAGTATATAAACTTTTGGCAGAATTATCGTTATTGACAGTGCTAGATGAAGGGTTGAGTAAAAAACTTTTTATGAATAAAGTGAAAAGAAAAATTGGAATATCTGATGAAGAAACGTGGTTTACTAAAATTTGGAATGACAATTTAAATGTAAATGGGAATAAATTAAGACTTTACAGATGTTATAAAAAGGATCGTATTCCAGAACATTACGTTTTAAATCCGATGCCTCGCCACCTTAGAAGTTATATTTGTAACCTTAGATGTGGGACATTGCCGCTTGCCGTAGAAACTGGCCGATTCAATAAACCTCCTACTCCGTTAAATGAAAGGACATGTGCGTTTTGCTTAAATAAAGTTGAAGACGAAGTCCACTTCCTAATAGACTGTGACATCTACAGTGATCTAAGATTTTCAGTATTTGCTAAAGCCAAAACTATTGACAATAACTTTGATAATTTTTCAAGTCTTGATAAATTTAAATTTTTACTTTGTTGTAGTGAGCTACAATTGGAGCTTGGTCTTTTGTTAAACAAAATGTTACGAAGACGTCGTGCTCTTTTAAACAACCAGTAATTGTTAATACATTTTCTTTTTCTTCTTGAAATAACCTTATATATAGTAATGTAGTAATTCATCTACTTATTTAAATATTTATCAAAGTTCCATTTCATAAAAATCAAATTTTAATAGATTGTGCGAGCTTTACGGTAAATACTTAAAGGATTTTTATTACATTTTCTGGAAAACTAAGTATGATTTTTATTTGTGTACGTTCTTTTAATTTTTATCTATTAACTATTCAGTTTAAAGCAAGCTAAAATTTAGTTTATTTGTTTTTATGATTTATAAGCTCATTTAAAACTTTTTTATTTATTCATTTCATCTTTTTTTTTTTTTTTTTTTTTTTTTTTTTTTTTTTTTTTTTTTTTTTTTCTTAAGTAATTGTATATGCTACAGAGTCTCAGACTCCTCTGGTTTTTTTTGTTTTTTGTGTACATTGTATAGTATATATGCTTTATATAAGTTTTAAGTGTCTCGTAGGTCAATATTGGCCGGACATCATTTTTTTTTCATTATGATTATGAACATTGTGATTTTATATGTTGTATATATTTGATGTGTGACACTATAATAAAATAAATTATTATTATTATTTTCTAATATTAGTATCTTCGGATTGTTATTTTATATACATTTCCTTTGATAGCCTTATATATTATGTTCAACATGGTTGGACATACATTTTATTGCTGAAAGCAACATGGTTGCATAATAACCTGATACATATACGTCCTATATTTTCAACATGGTGGATTATGTGTTCAGCAACATGGTTGCACCAATCATTAGAATTAAACCAATAAAAAATAAATCTCAACATGGTTGAGTTAATCGTATATTATTTATAATACCCCTTAGCATGAAGGGTATTATTGTACTCTGAACATGATTAAGAATCGTTCCAAACTTAGAAAACATAATTCCTTTCCAGGTACCATATTATATCGATATTGTTATTCGACATTATCTTTTTCAGCAACACTAGTTTAGGTCATGGGTCCACCAAAGAAGAAAAGACGTGTTGAAAACTCAAATTCCAAGAGACCAGTTAGAGCGACAAATTCTGTATATAGAGGAAATTAGGTTTAGATAGAGAATACAGATGTCACGTCAGAACTTTCATGTGATATTGAAGAACCGCCAAACAAATACAAACACTATTCTACTTGGTCAACAATTATTGCCTGCAATTGACTATGTGAGATTAGCAAATATCTTTACTTCAATCATCGTCAGTGGCTCCACAGGCACAGGCATGTGCAATTGACAACCGCACTCAACTCAAATACATAAATAACCTCTTGTCACTTGTCTACAGAAAATCTGATGCGTTTTCAATAGCCTCTGTCATTTAGTGTACAAATAAACAATATACAACAATGCCATCAGTTCAAGTACATTCTCAGAATCCATTGCCGTCTGTTCATTTATATAGAGTTCCATATACAACAGTTCCATAGCACATAGCACATACTTATACACAGCCTGTACACGATCCCGGTCTTCAACAACCTCAGTTTCCATTAGTTCAACTCGGATTGTCCACTTCACAGTTACAAACAACGCCACTCGGACCACCCCCTTCATAGATTCACACAGCTCCAGGAGCATTACCACAGTTTATGACAATTACATCAGAATCAAATGTGTCTAATAATCCACCTATTAATTTGCTCGATAATATTTTTAATTCTGAGCCAGCAGCTACAAATACATCAGGTAGGGATCTGTCATGGCCCGACTATTGATTTATCTGGGATTATACCTTTAAGTGCACAATCATATTTCTCAAAAGAAAATATGGGCCAATGAATTCATTGATTTAGGGACATTCTTACCAATTCAAAAGCAGGAGTACCATTGGTCCGTGACATTAGCCCCTATTCGGCTAATAATGTCATCTAATCAACAGAAATCCAAGGGTCCACTCAGTTATAATCAATGGAATGGGACATTTGGGATTTATATGGATGTATATTTACAATAATCTCCTCATGATGCTAGAAATATGTTAACATACATGACCATGATCGATGATGTGAATGAGATTAAGGGACCTCAAGGTTTCCAAATGTACGATCAGTCATTTAGGTTGTTGAGGGAAAATTACAACCTTCCTAACCAAAGCAAAATCAATTTGCAAAAAAAAAGAAAAAAAAATTCCCACAAATATGTCCAAGCAGCCCTTTCTATCAAACAAGGACAGCTGTCACCTGTACCACAACCACCAAAAATGTACCAGGAGAATTTGTACATTCAAAAATGTCTGTCTTTTTTTTTTTGCAGAGGACCACGCCCAAAGGTCAAATGCACTGCAAATAGAACAATGCAACAACAAAACTCAAACACAGTACCTACCCCAAAAAGATCCCAAAACCAGTAAAAGGTGAAGTTCTAGCTGATGACACACAATTATATGATATTTTAGTATCTGGGTTTAGGTTTGGATTCAGGTTAGGCGGTCAAGGACATATTTCTTACATTAAAGCAAAAAATCACAAATCTGCTCTAGAGAATCCAGAAAAATTTATAAAAAAACTAGCAAAAGAATCATTGAAAAATAGGATTGCGGGTCCTTATTCTAAGCATCCTTATGGAAATTGTATGTGTTCACCTCTTGGTTTAGTTCCAAAATCAGTACCAGGAAAATTTAGGCTCATCCATGATTTTCCTAGAGGTAATTCGGTCAACTCGCTCATTCCACGAGAATATTCAGAAGTTAAATATGAAGGTATTGACACGATGGTGAAATTAGTCAAATATTTTGGAAGACAGGCTTTGATGAGCAAATGCGACATTGAGGATGCTTTTCGCATCCTTTGCATACATCCTGACGATTATAAATTATTGGGGTTTACTTGGAATAATCTATTTTATTATGACCGATGCTTACCAATGGGAGGAAGTAGTAGTTGTCAAATTTTCATGTGAATTACAATGGATCATGGAAAACAAATACAAGGCGGCAGGTATGTCACATATTATTGATGATTTTCTGTTTGTTGGCCCGCCAAGATCAGAAAAATGTAAACAAGATTTACACAATTTCCTCCATTTATGTAAAAAAACTGGGAGTTCCTATTAAAACAGAAAAAAACAGTTTAACCAAGCACTGTTATAATTATTTATGGTATAGAGGTAGGTCTAATAATTTGGAATGTAGACTACCCCATGAAAAAATAATCAAAGTTAGACACGCATTGAACCAATTTTACAAGAAGAAGAAAGTCACACTGAGACTGTAATCTATAATTGGGTTATTAAACTTTGTTTGTCTTCTTGTTTGTCCTAGCAGGCCATTCCTACGCCGTCTCATTGATCTCACAAAAATATGAGGAATCCACACCATTTTATCAAGCTCACTAAATCGGCAAGAGCTGATATAGCAGCTTGGAAGATGTTCATAGTTTCATTTAATGGAAAATCTGTCTTTATCTCGGATAAATGGTCTTCCTCTGATTGTTTAAGGTTGTACACCGATGCATCAGGTAGCATTGGGTGTGCAGCTGTTCTTGGTTACAGTTGGTTTGCAAAACAATGGCCAGAAAAAATAAAATCTCGCCAGAACTGTTTCAAATTATATTAGCCTTGGAGCTATGGAGTGAATACCTGTGTAATAAAAAGGTTTTATTTCTGTCGGACAACAGTGGTTGAAGTTCTAAACAGAAAGTCATGCAGGGGCCCGGTTCTGATGCGACTAGTAAGACGCCTGGTTATAGTCTCCTTGAATTTCAACATTCTATTCAGAGCAAAACTCATAACTGGTAAATCAAAGGTTGTGGCTGACCATCTTTCTCGTTTTAAATTTCAGGAAGCAAGGCTGGTTGCGCCATGGCTGTCCCCACAACAAACAGACATCCCAGAGAGTCTGATGAACATCTGACAAGTGTATCTCAATGTCTTTTGGGGTCATCTCTATCAACATCGGCTAAAAAATTGTATCGGCGTGCTTGAAAATTGTTTTTTTCAGTTCAATCCTTATTGCTGTTCTCTGCTTTTAAAGGAATGTGTAATTTTGTGGGTAATATTGGCACTGGAAAAGTGCATAAATGATGTCTTTACACAAATTTTGTTAAAAACTATTTTATTCTTGGCTTTTCATGCCTTTTTAAGATTGGGCGAAATTCTGGTTGGAACTTTAGCAGATTCCAACCAAGTTTTACAACAATCTGATGTTACAGTTTCTTATGATAAGTTATGTCCTGTAGGTGCATCTCTGACCCTTCGAAATTTCAAAAAATAAACAGTAGAAACTAGGTTGGGTAAACCAGTTCATGTTAAGTGCTTTTCTGGAAGCTGGGTATTTAGATAAAATATGTTGATATCTATTATAAAACGTTTTAAACGCATTAATTAAGCACCTTGTGAAATCTATAACCCTGTAATATAAGTTTTTTAGTAATCGTGTGGTTTCACTTGTTAAAAACCTTATAGTCGAGAGCAAATTCATGCAAAACATAAAAGTTGTGATGTATACAACCCATACAATGGTGCCACAGGCATGTCTCCGTCCAGAAATGGAAAGTAAGTAATTGGAAAATTTCAATCGTCCCTTTTATCATAAATTTTAGTACGTACCTCTCTATTTTCGATATTTATAATAAGATCTAAGAAAGAACAGCATCTGCTATTCTTATTAGCTTTGTTCAAATGTAGCTCTTTTGAGAACATAGTATACATATAATTTAAACAGAATTCTAAAAGAAAATAGAAAAAGGTTATGGCAAGCCGTTCTCGTCAAAACTATGTTTAAACCCTTTTTTCGAAAAAAATTACACACTGAGATTTAAAAACCTAAAATAACATACTGAGAAATCGAAATTACACACTGAGATTAAAAAAAAGGAAAAACACACATTGAGAAATTAAAATTACACACTGAGATTTTAAAAAGACATATTGAGATGAAATAAATTGGAAAACACACACTGAGAATTGTTAATTACACACTGAGATTTCAAAAATACACATTGAGATTAATATGCAAATTACTAATGAATATTCATGAGATGAATAATTCAACAGATTAATATCTTGGTCTCTAGAACTCTTGTCATTATAATGAAATGCGGTTCCTTCAACCAACATTCATAATAAATTTCAAGACATATAATACATGCCGTCTCTGGTTATATTTTGTAAAGAGAGAAAGTGGGTATTTTTCTTGTTCTATTGATCTTTCACGTTGTATTTCTAATGTATTTTATAAAACATTTGGCGTCAGAATGAAGGACTAACGAGTTCTGTCCCCTAGTTGTTTTAAGCTTGTAATAGATTAAGATTACGTATGCTAATTAGATATGTGCCCATAAAAAATGCGCACAAATCTCAGTGTGTAATTTTAAATTCTCAGTGTGTAATTTCAAATTCTGTGTGTGTTTTTCAGTTTATTTCATCTCAGCGTGTCTTTTTGAAATCTCAGTGTGTAATTTCTTATTCTCAGTGTGCATTTTTAGGTTTATTAATCTCAGTGTGTTTTTTTTAAATTCTCAGTGTGTAAAATTTTCGAAAAATGTTTTAAACATAGTTTTGACGAGAACGGCTTGCCATAAAAGGTAGCACCGTAATATGTAGTTTCGATAAAAAAAAATGAAATCATAAAACAGCGGATCGTGGACGATTACATTTCAAAGATGATTTATACTTAACCGTTCATCCATGTTGAATTAAGATAACTTTCCAAATATAGTTGTTCTGTTTGTGTTTCAATAACTGCTAATTCTCCATGATAAATTTCACATAATTTCTGAAAAGAATACGTAACAATATTAACTCTAATGCAGACATATATCAAGCATAATTGTATCGTTAGATGAAACCTGTAATTATAGTCGCCTCGAGTTTTATGCTGTTATCAGAAAATCACAATGGAATTGCAACAGTTATCACTATTGCAGAAAACAAAAGTGTCTATCAAAATGTTTAATAACCTTATTTTTAGTATTGCTGTGGGCCATTATATCTGGTTTTTTAGTTTAAAACCTGGTCTCATGTGGTCATTGTGCATGAACATAGAAGTCTATGTAACCACATTAACATCGTGAGGATATTGAAAGGGGTCCGAAATTGTGACCAGTTTCTGTATAATCTAATAGTTTTTTTATTTGTAGTACGTAATTATTTAGCAAATTAACATCTGTTAAATTACCCAGAAATCAAAACAAAAGCAGTAAGAATTTCTAACGTTAGTCTTAGTAGACTTCGCAATAAATATCTTGTTTGTCATTGGTTACATTGTTACTGTTTTGGTCCTATACATTCAAAAACAAACGGCAGTTTTTGAATTTGCAACGTCCCAGCAAATTAATGGAGTGGTCGCATTTTGGTTTTTTTGAATCTGTATTACTTATTCATATACTTGATACTACATGAAATTCTAAGCTCATATTTTACCGTTGCTTGAATCCAAGATACTTGAAGTATTGAGAAAAGATAACAGGAATCTCCATTCCGTACAAAACCATTTGGACATTCAGAAAATGCTACAAGAAAAATAAATGTCACTATATATTATGTAATCGGTATCCGAAAACGTTTACTTTAAATTTTAATCGTAAAATTATTCCTAAAACCATCATTTTTTAGATGAAATTATTTTTTGGGGGCCAGTATACTATTTTATGGCTCCACTGTGAAATCCCTCTCACAGAATATAAAAAAATCTCATACATTTCTTATAATGACGTGACTATTATCTCACCTGCATGAAAACCAGACACAAACAATAACAGTACACTTATACGCTGCATTTCGCTAGAATTTATGTGCATATTATTATATACTAGTAGCCTTCACCTAACCTTGTCTTATCTTGTTGTCCCAGCTTTTGCATAGAGATTAAATAAATACATACGTGATTCAATATTTAAAAAAAATAATATTTTCTGAATTGAACCATCTTAATTTCTTTAAAAATGGAAAATAAACGCATAGCCATAATTGTATATTTGACACAATATTAAACCTCAGAATCACCAGGTCAATCTTATCTAATGTCAACCCCCACACTGGCAATATGGTAGTTCTACTGATCATATTTTTCTTGATTCTTGGAATTGGTGAGTAATGGAATCTAATGAAATATATACTCAAGATTCAAATCGTTTAATTACAGTTTCTTGTTTAAATCTCTGATTTCCTGTTTTGACACATCTATTCAAGCCCCTGGATTTTTATGCTTTTTACATCCCATGCTTTATTCTAGTTAAACCAGATTGTCCCAATGGATGGATAAGACACGACGAGTCTTGTTACAAATTATTTTCCTCTACAAGAGCAACATGGGCAGAAGCTTTTGTAAGTTCTCAATTATTTTTAAAATATTATAAATATTCATTCCTACTTCTGTTGATTAATAGAATAGAGCATGGAAACGAGGAATGTGTCAAAGAGACAACAACCCGGCCAAAGAGCAGAAAACATCAGAAGGCTACCAATAGGTCTTCAACGCAGCGAGAAAATCCCGCATCCGGAGGTGTGCTTCAGCTGGCCCCTAAACAATAATGCATACCAGTTTAGCGAAATGTTTAAAATTAATTTTGTTAAGATTAAGTGATATAATCGTGCAAATGTGAAGAAAGAGGACAATTGAAGTGGTTATCAGTAAATGACAGTCTTTATTTAACTTGCTGTAGTGTATGAGCTTTTAGCTAACAAGCAGTAATTGAGGAATAGACAACGTTCATACTGAACAATAACAAAAGCTGAATGTTCTTTCTTTCAGTATTATGTTCTAATGTTATACATGGATTACTTTATCATGTACATTAAACCCAACTCCGTTTTTGCCTTTGTATGAAATGTTAACATACACAAAATCAGAAATACTGTATATCGTGGTTGACGGAAAAAGGAAAAAAACAATTGTTACTACTGTTTTTTCCTCATTGGTAACTTTTAAAAGGCGCATCTGGGACAATAAAACAAAGGGATGTCAATGACACATTCAGCATCAAACTTCCTCCCAAAAACATAAACACGAAAACATATATTTGAAGTTAAATTGTTTCATAGAATAATTCGCGCGAATAGTATTTCAGCTCAAACTGAAATTAAAAATGATGTACACGTTTAAATATTTCAAGCTTGGGGTTATATATAACTTTGCATTCCATCTGTATAAGTTTTAGGCTCCGCTCACAGCAAGGAACACACTGCACCGATCTTTCATAAGAATTTAATCTTATATTATTACTTTGTGAAAAACAGTATTAAACGTGTTATGTTGGAGTGAGTAAGTTATATAATAATAAGCAAAAATGAATGTTTCAGATGTACTGTCAAGTGTTCAAAGCCGATATGGTTGTCATAGATACAGCAAGGGAACAGACCTTTATTGAAGGATTCCTTCGGAGAGAATACAAGACAGGTTCGACCGATACAATCTTACGGAATCTTGAAGGATAAAATAATTGATAAAGTTACGTGCACACACAATTTCCTTTGACGAAACCCAAACTGGACCATTTTTGTCTTGAAATGACAAGCTCTTTGTTATCCGAGATGGGTTTTATCAGTTCATCGTTATTCAAGTGACAGACCTTGGAAGTGTGAACCAGGAAAACATTTATTTGTTTAGCAAATGCTGTTCGTTTTCAGATCTTACCATAAATATTAACAAGTGCATAATATTTACTAAATTTATAACAAAAGGTGCAATTTTAATTTCCAATAACTAATTTGTCACTTCTAGAAGTAGAGGTTACAGATACTTATAACGTTCGTTACAGAGTTCATAAACTGTGCCACGAGTTATCATTTTTTTTCTTCACCATAAATTTTGACTCAAATAAGCTTTCGAATGTTTTCAGAAATTTTATATAGATACCAACATCTGTAACGTTAAACCTAAATACACGGCCTCAAAGAAGGCACTTATTACAAACGACGTGTCCAATCCTAGTTTAGGTATAGTAACAATGTAAACAAATGCAAATACTGTTGATTTCACTTTTAATAAACTTCATGATGGGATGCCTTTCAATAATAATATAGGAGAACTTTATAAAATCGTACAACAGAATCCGACTACCAAATATTGCGGCGAACCTTAACAGCTAGGTTTACTCTGTGAAAACGAAAACCCACAATTCGTTTCCGGATGTTATCTTTAGATTGCCTCAAGCCATTAAAACGAAATGTTAATGTGTTATTGTAATGTATGAGGTTCAGAACCCTATTTGTTGTGGGTGGTATAGATTTGGGGAAAACTTGATTTTTTACCCAGAAATCACAGATTTTGAGAGTTTGCTTCAGACGATTCCTACCAAACTTTAATATGCTTTAAACAATGAGACTCTGAAGCCTATTCATTTGGTATCAATCTATGGCATTGTTTGGTGAGGGCTAGATCTTGTGGAAAACCTTTTGCTTGATTAATTCAATACATATTAGATTACCATATTGATTTCGTTGATTGCAACAGTTCTGGTAAATATCCTGGAAGACTCTTAGACCTTTAAATTTTGAGAGAAGTACCTATCAACCATATACTGTGAATTCAGTTATTTTCGTTGGCATCAGTTTTCGTGAAATTCGAAATTAGTGGGTTTAAAAGGTTTAAAATACATTTAAAAGATAGACGAAACCTTTCCTTAATGAATATCATCACTGATTTTATATACTGGTATATTAAATTAACCTTATTTAAGTCAACAATTTCAAGATGATTTTTTATATAAAAGAATTCCGAAAAGTATCAGACAATTTTCTTAGGTATGACTGATGGTGTATGGATTGGAGCGACGGATTCATTAGTAGAAGGAGAATGGATTTGGATTAAAACAGGTGTCTCTGTAAACAAACAGGAATTCCAGCACTGGTGGCCAGGTGAACCAAACTCCTCTGGAAGGGTAGGAGAGGACTGTATGGATCTTCTCCATCATGAAAACTACAACTGGAATGATGAAAGATGTGAAGTCCTTAATAATTTTCTGTGTGAAAAACCGTAAGTTATATGATAAATCAAATGTTATTGTTGCACCTCTTGCATCGAGTAAACTGCTGACGTGTATCTCTGAATTCTTCTGTTAAACGGAAAAAGATAGAATTGGTGTCAAACAAGGATGTATTTCGAATCCTACTTTATTTTCTTCGTACATAAATTATATAATGAGGAGTTGTCATGTCTCTGCATGCAGATGATTTGGTTTTACTTTCTAAGTCCTCTCGGGGGTTACAGAATATGTTAGATAGATTAAATGAATACTGCTGTAAATGGAACTTGAAAGTAAAAGTTGGGAAGACCAATATTATGATTTTTAACAAGTCTGGTAAAATTCTAAAAGGCTATACTTTTCTATATGAAAACCAGAATATAAAACAAGCCAGTGAATACAAATACCTTGGGATTTGTTTTAAACCATCAGGATCTTTTAATTATGCAATTAATGAATTGTCAAAAAAGGCTTGTCAGACAATGTTCTGCATTAGAAATACTCTTTCTTCAAAGAAACTAAATGTTGCATCTCATTTGAAAATTGTTGATGCATGTGTTAAACCTATTTTGGTATATAGTTTTGAAGTTTGGGCTCTTAACATTTTAGCAAAAGAGAACCACTCTTTTGAATCTAGAAACAAAGACTTCATACCAAATTAAGTACAAATAAAATATGCTAAATATGTCCTGTGTATCAAAAAAAAGCATCCAATGTTGCTGTTCTGTCAGAGCTTGGATTATGTCCTCTTTCCATGTCTGCTGTAAAGACAACAATCAGTTATTGGGATCATTTGAATAAAATAGGGGATACATGGCCTGCAAAAAGAGCTTAGTTTGAAAATATTAATCTTAAAAGTAGCTTCTGTAGTAAATTTGAAATGTTTTTGAAAGTAATTGGATTTGGTCATGTATGGGAAAATCAATGTACATTTTCTGTAGCAGGGTTATCTACTGCTATCAAAAGAAATTACAGACTAATTACATTAAGTATTGGGATTTTCTTTATTTGATGATGGTTTTAATACAAATGGTAACAAACTTAGAACATATAGAAAATTTAAGGTTAAATATGAAATGGAAAAGTTTATGCATTTAGATCTTGAAAATACTCTAATTTCAAATTTTATACGAATCAGAAGTTCTAATTGTTACTTAAACATTGAAAGAGGAAGATATCAAAAACTGCCAGTTGAGAAAAGATTATGTCCACTTTGTAAGTCAGAACCGGAAGACGAATTCCACTGTTTGGTAAAATGTAAAATCCACGATATTACCTGTTTAATGAACTTTCAAGTGTTATTCCACTTTGTAAGTCAGAACCGGAAGACGAATTCCACTGTTTGGTAAAATGTAAAATCCACGATATTACCTGTTTAATGAACTTTCAAGTGTTATTCCATCCTTTGCTGTAATGAATAATGAAGAAGAATTTAATTATATATTTAGTGACAAAGAATGGATTTATGGAATATATGTGTAATAGGTGTTAATAAAATTTACCAATTGAATAATGAAGTTAAAAAGACTTTGCTCTAATTTCACGTATAATAACTATACTTATTATAACTAATATTGATAGCTTTGAATCTCATTGGCTGTAATCACTTGTAACTATACATTTTAAATGTCGACATGTATGTATGTTTTTCCTATTGTGATTATTTGATTTTGTCTTTTTGTCTTTGGTCATAATCCAGCCATTTTGATTTTATACCAATAAAATATTTGAATTTGAATTTGAATTTGAATTTGTAATGTTACGTTTTTTTTTTACACGACACGGCAAGGTTACTTTTCTGAGGCGTTTTTTTTATCTTTGTCTTTGGTTTTTTATATTTTATTAGTCTTATATATGTACCTTTGTACTCTTTGTTCCTTGGATTCGCTTTTAATTCGGATTTTTGTCTTTTGTTATGGTATTTTTTGACGATATAGTAGTATGTGGATAACAATAATTTGGGGACTTTTGTTAACTTTAAATGACTTTGGTTAGAATTAAAACTCCAAACAAAACCCTATTTCTTAGATAAGAAACACCGGGAAACTGAAATAAAATCATATTGTTTTTTAGTTCTTTGTTCTTATTATGTATTCATTTAATTTTCATTTGTCTTTTTTTTTCAGTGCTGTCTCTGGGGAACAAATTATAGGTTGATAGCAAAATAAATAACTTAATAACATGTATTGTCTGTGGTTGCTGTCACGAGGATTAATGCAGAAATGCGCATGCATGCAACAGATTTAGTTATCATACCTTGATTTGTTGGATACCAAATTACACGTAATAACAAAGAAAAACATATTTTTTTCTCTTCGAACCTTTTTTCACAACCATGATGGACAATCAATCCAGAAATGGGCATTGCATACAGCAGATTTAATATCTGAGCTCATACATTTTTGTTAGCTGACATAGAGAATTGTGTCTAATCGCGGAAGGGAGACATATTATTTTAGTAGCGTTTCTTCTTCTCCTACAACCTTGTCCAGCCATAACTTTTTTGTTCATTACATTTGGTATGTAGATGAAACGGTGTTTTTCGTATGATCATGGTCAATATTTGACTTTGACCTCAAGGTGAACTAATAGGCTTTTCGGGGCAATATGCTTGTCGAAACCATAATTGTTTGTCCTTTGGGGTAGTCTCATGGTATTTGGTGTGAAGATGTGTCTTAATGACGGTCATGGTGTCGCGTATCATATGATCAAAATTTGACCTATGACCTCAAGGTCAAATAATATGCTTTTCTGTGCCATATGCTTGTCCTAGCCATAACTTTTTGTTAACATAGACATATCATATTCAGAATGAAGATGTATCTTGATAAGACGGTATGGCGCATATCATCGTTATCTTCATTTGACCTCGACCCTTGATCCCACGGTAAAGAAGCTTTTTGGGGAAGTATACTTGTCCGGGCCACAACGGATTATTCATGAAGGGGGTACATGTTTTAGTTAAACTAAAACAGTTCCTACTAGTTTAAATGGGAAATTATGATTAGTCTGATTCCCAGTTATTTTCATGTTATCTTTGGAGGTTGTAAATAAGAAACAACGGGCGAAAACACACACAAGAAAACAAAACAACATATACTGTAACCGGGGTGAACTATGGTATTCGAAACGGATAGACAGTTCATGCTTGATAAAGATAAAAAATCAAGTAAGTAATCACTTTTGGGGCGGATAGGTAAAATAAACGTCGAAAGAAAAAATGGTTCGTCAAGAAAGTTAATTTTCCATGACGATCAACAAGTCCTTGGTGAAGATCATAGAATTTTAATTTTTGAAACGATGCATGAATTCCCTGTTGGAACAGCCTTTTGTGGCAGTAGTTGATACTCTCCTTGGAACAGCCTTTTGAGACTCTCCAAAAAATCATACTTTTTGGCTATAAGTCCTTAAAAGTTATGGGTTGTGATATATAAACCACATAAGCCATTGATGCTAGAATATTGCTACCGAACGAAAATTTGGAAAAGAAAAGTCATCATGTTTATCGTAGAGTTTGAGTTTAATGTCCTTCCGAAGATTATTTCAAGCTCTTGTCTCTCGTGTATTTTCTTAATCATAATGATAACAATGTTGAATACCTGTAGATATTATATCAATAACGCATTGCTCCGTATATTTCCTTACTGGCACGAGCAGCTCTAGAAATTCTCTTAATGGCGAATAGCTGTGTATATTATCTCAATAATGCATCGCTATGGATATTGTCTTGTTAATTCACGAACAGCCTTAAGTTGTCTTGATGGCGAATAACTGTGGGATATGGTCTCAATGACCCATTGCTCAGGATATCGTCTTGTTAATGGACGAACAGCTCTGAAGATTGTCTCAATGGCGAATAACTGTAGGCTATGGTCTCAATGACCCATTGCTCAGGATATTATCTTGTTATTTGAAGAACAGATCTTAATATTGTCTCAATGGCGAATATCTGTGGATATAGTCTCAATGACCCATTGCTCAGGATATTGTCTTGTTAATTGACGAACAGCTATGAATATTGTCTCAATGGCGAATAACTGTGGGATATGGTCGCAATGACCCATTGCTCAGGATATTGTCTTGTTATTTGAAGAACAGATCTTAATATTGTCTCAATGGCGAATATCTGTGGATATAGTCTCAATGACCCATTGCTCAGGATATTGTCTTGTTAATTGACGAACAGCTATGAATATTGTCTCAATGGCGAATAACTGTGGGATATGGTCGCAATGACCCATTGCTCAGGATATTGTCTTGTTATTTGAAGAACAGATCTTAATATTGTCTTAATGGCGAATATCTGTGGATATAGTCTCAATGACCCATTGCTCAGGATATTGTCTTGTTAATTCAAGAACAGATCTTAATATTTTCTTGATGGCGAATATCTATGGATATAGTCTCAATGACCCATTGCTCAGGATATTGTCTTGTTATTTGAAGAACAGATCTTAATATTGTCTTAATGGCGAATATCTGTGGTTATCATCCTTCCCTGTGATTCTATCAGCTTGTTGAGCAGCTCCGAAAAATTCGTATCAAGAAGCGCGTGCGCTGAGCAGGAGTTATCAACAGTCAGGAGGACTTATCAACAAATTCTCCCAACGTTTGGCAGCTCAGAACTTATTAAATAGCTTTCAAAATTGCAAAAAATTAATAAAAATATACAGATTTGGTGTTCCTTTTTTATATTATGGCGTTTTATTTAAACGAATGATGAAGAAATTTCTAAAAGTGACATCAACAAAATGTGTCTTTCCTCGATGCTGATAATGTCTGCTGGGACTTCTTTCTGCTCTTTCCATTGCACTTCATTATTTGCGATTAAATCAAATTTTTAAACGTACGCTTTGTTTTTATGTGTCTATATTTTCACCTGAATTAGTACAAAAACGACTAAATGTTGTTTAAATATGTCGTCTCCTTGGTTAAATTTGAGTGATTATTTTACGTTGCGCATATTATAGTCAGAAGTTGTTTCGCGAATGGAGACAGACTATGACGTCAACAAGTTTGCAAGTTTGAAAGCGGGTGCTTCAGTTTCCCGGAAAATCATGAACAAAGATTTCGAGACTGATTTTGTTTTTTAAAACATGAAAATACACCTTAATGTTGGTTCTTATATCGTTTATAAGATTTTTTACATGAACATTCAGGAAATATATACTTATTGGTATGGTAAATAACGTAACGGAAAACCAGTCGTTGCGATGAAGAATCCATACTTTTCCCGCGAAAATTTGGGAGAATTCAGAACGTTTACAAATATTTACGTTTCAGATAAGTAATTAAGATGATAAAAATATTATCTGCATTTTGACAGCTAGATATCGTAAAAGATCACCCCGCTCGACAGAATATGAAGATTTGGGACTCGTTCGCTACGCTCACTCGTCCCAAACTCATATTCTGGCTCACGGGATGATATTTTACGATATCTAGCTGTCAAAATGCAGATAATATGTACATATGGTCTCAATGGCCCATTGCTCAGGATATGGTCTTGCTAATTGACGAACAACTCTGAATATTGTCTCAATGGGGAATAACTGTGGGATATAGTCTCAATGACCCATTACTCAGGATATTGTCTTGTTAATTGACGAACAGCTATGAATATTGTCTCAATGGCGAATAACTATGGGATATGGTCCCAATGACCCATTGTTCAGGATATTGTCTTGTTATTTGAAGAACAGATCTTAATATTGTCTTAATGTCGAATATCTGTGGATATAGTCTCAATGACCCGTTGCTCAGGATATTGTCTTGTTAATTGAAGAACAGATCTTAATATTGTCTTAATGGCGAATATCTGTGGATATAGTCTCAATGGCCCATTGCTCAGGATATGGTTTTGCTAATTGACGAACAACTCTGAATATTGTCTCAATGGGGTATAACTGTGGGATATGGTCTCAATGACCCATTGCTCAGGATATTGTCTTGTTAATTGACGTGCAGCTCTGAATATTGTCTCAATGGCGAATAACTGTGAGATATTGTCTCAATGATCCATTGCTCAGGATATTGTCTTGTTAATTGACGAACAGCTCTGAATATTGTCTCAATGGCAAATAACTGTGGGATATGGTCTCAATGACCAATTGCTCAGGATATTGTCTTGTTAATTGACGAACAACTCTGAATATTATCTCAATTGCGAATAACTGTGGGATTTGGTCTCATTGACCTATTGCTCAGGATATTGTCTTGTTAATTGACGAACAACTCTGAATATTGTCTCAGTGGGGAATAACTGTGAGATATGGTCTCAATGACCCATTGCTCAGGATATTGTAAACTTTCTATACAGGTAAAAAGTTATCAAATTTATTTTAATTATGTTCTAATTTATTGGTTGCTATTAAAAAATAAACCTACAATTGCTAGTATCTTTAGTCATAAAACAAAAGAACACATTATAACATAACAAGTGCCTCAAATGTGTATAGCGTTAGCAAATGTCTCACTAATGCATGGCCTTAGATAGTGTCTCAGTGGCCTATAAGTAACATTCTAATCACTTTATACTGGTATTAACAGCCACATTAATAGAAGAAAATGGTTAATCTGAAAATAGCTTATATTGCATTTCTACAACCTTTAACAATTTTCTAACCATTAGAACCCGTAGTCACCGGTAAGGTCATAATCATAATCGTATATATCTTCATCGTATTCAAAGTCATTATCGGAATCACGATCTGAAGGTGACGTACCGCTGTCTTCTGTCTCTGGTTCTGATAACTTCATTGGTACATGTAATGCATTCGCATACCATTCGTCATACCTGTCAAATCTTTCAAGCCCGTTTATATCTTGACTTGTTAGGTATCCTGCTGTTACAAGAGAAACATTGTCAATCGGAGGTGGGACATGAACGACGGAGTGCGGGAATGTTTCATTTATTTCATACAATGAAGTTGTAAACGGTGCGTCGTTTTCAAACACAAATATTTCATTATTTGTAGCAACATGGAGATGATATCCAAATGTATCTGTGACTTTATCTATCTGTAATGAAGGTACTTTTCTGAGTGACGTAATCCACTTGTATCGAACTTCATCCAGAACCAATGCAGGTTTTCCCGGATGGTAAATCAACACAGTCTCATCTCTCACACACAGTGTATATGGCCTAGAAAAATCGTCATACGAAATCTCTGGAGGTGATATCTCCCAGGAATTGAATACCTTGTTTTTAGAATCAAACATTACAAACCCAACAGATTTTTTTATGCAGAACTCTTCAGATGGTCCAGTTCTGTGTCTAAACCAGAGAAATATAAACCGGTCATTTTTCACAACAGCTCTGGCTAAGCTGATAAAGCGAGCTCCGGGGATTTGATAACATTTGTATTGTTGATTATTTGTATTACACATGAAGACATTACCTGTGCCTTCTCGGTTTCCAACGATATACAAATGATGATTGCATGCAACAATAGCTGGGGGTACTGTTCTGTAATTTGTTAGGGTTGTCCGATAGCTTGGATGATAGAAGTCTGTTGTACGGAAAGAATACAATATTGGTATTCCTTTCAACATGTCTATCATTAGAATATTAATTTTCAGCATATCAGTGGGGTACGGGAAACTGGAACATAAATACAGGTAAAGACAATTTCTGTAGGAAACAAAACTACACACGGTTTGTCTTGAAGGGATTAAATGCGACAATTTTTCGCCTGGTACAGGAAAGTTATACCATTTCCTATCAAGTATACTATAGACTATCATTTTTATATATTTCATTCCCTGGTTACAGACTACTCCGTATAGAACTGGTTTGGGCTCCTCCTGAAGTCCAAACGACCCATGCATGACATTGTCCTGAACCTTGGAAAAAAATACATAACCTCTAACCTTCCGGCTAACGTCAGTAAGAGAAGACTGCATTGCCACTTCGCTGTTGTAAAAATCCATGCAACCGAATGACAACATAGCTCGCGGAGATTCACCATTTTCACAAATCCACAGTTTGATACACGCGCTCAAATCTTCATAGAAATCATTACGTGTTGCTCGATCAAAATCTATCCATCTTTGAATGAGTTTCTTCAGATCTGCATAGTTTGAATGTATGACATTTCTTGGATCCTCTAAAATTTGAAAGAAATATTGGGGTGGTAATTCAAGAATATCTTGGTGAAAAATCAAATAGTCATGGAATCGAGATTCTATCATCTTTTGGCATGCATCACAAACATCTGGTAAATTGTGTGTTTCAGTCAAAAATCGAACTCGCAAACAGTTTCCGAGATCTAAATTACCTAAATCGAGGTAAAACTGCCGACAATATTCCTTCACATCGTCTAACAAGAGAAAATCAGATATTCTTAATATATTCTCAACATTTTCCACACAAATAGTCAGCGAACCAGTGTACATATAATCCAAAACTAAGCCAAATATTTCATCCTCATCTAACACTAAAGATTCTGACAAATCGATTTCTTCCAAGTTTCTCTCTCTCATTTGGCATGTAAACATCGACAAAAAATATGGACTCCACAATGCAAGAATTGCACGATGTACACAGAACTTAGAGCCATTAATTTTGATAGTTATATCACAGAGTTCTCCAGTTTGTCTTTGTCGAAGCAATGGGCGAATGATAAAATCATGAATATTCTTGGAAAACTGCTTCTTTTCTGCTTTCATGTATCGTGACATTTTGTATCACAAAAATACACATGGTCAATACAATCGATATCAGCACGATAGCAGACATGAATAAATTATTGGAAATGGAAAAATCAATAAACAGATATTTAATTATTTCAGGAATTATAAATAGATATCTGCTAAATGTGAATAAGCACTAGAAGAGCAATTAGATATTTATTATTCCAATACACTTTCCGCAAATTGTAATTCATCAGCAGTCAGAGGATAAATGCGTATTATTATTCGTTGCCTGCTGTTAAATTGTGCCAAATTTAAGATAAGAAAACTTTATTTTGATTTAGATGACACAAACAAGTAACATAAGCCTTACATAGCCTTTTTTCCCGAATACATACATTACATATAAAAACAAACATGAATACACACAGACATACAAATATGCTAATAATTAATAAGCAACTTTTAATAACATAGTAGCAGAGTATAACAGTTGGGGTAGCTAAAATAGTATCAAAGTAGGAACTAAAAACAAAAAAAAGCTATGGATTAACGCAGAATTAAAACACGTAACAGTAGCACTAAGCGAGCTTCCGAACCATTCCAGGATTGGATCAGACTTCTGAATTGTCAGAAACTGTTTTCTTGTCTGAAATGTTTTATATGTCTCTGTTATAATGAACTCTGTAATAGTTCAGCAGAATTATCTTCCCATTTGTATGACAAAACCGTACTAGTTCCGTTCCCACACTGTGATCTTGTATCTTGTTACTTTCTGAAAAAAGGAACACTAAAAATGTTCATATATGGGACAAGCCGCGCAATTCTTTTCCTGTTACAGAAGTCATGAAATAATAGGCTGCCATTAAGACTGTGCGTTTCATTGAAACATGGGAGATGGCTCAAAACGATCGCCATACACTGGCACATATCCAGTTAAATTTTCGGGGTGTGAAGTCAGTCTACTTTTTCCGTAATTTGAGAAATCACGAACCATGGTAAAAAAGTCTCCTTCCGCAAAGTAAAATGTACCTCTTTCATGCTCTCCATGTAAAATAAAAATTTTCTTGGTTTTATTTATTTAATCCTTTCAATATTTCTATGTCAAATGCCTCAGGTAAATACAATTTTAAAACAATACTAGTTATTCAGTTATCATGGTTCGTTTTGTTACAGTAGGTCCATATATCATGGTGCAATTAAAATTTTTTTTATGGACTTCTTTCGTATCCCTCAGGTCAAAGTTCATTGCAGGTCTTGAGCCATATGTGTCGATCAAAGCTAGACTTTACAGTAACCTTTTACCTTTATACTTTATTTATTTCATTCCACACTACACTTGTAATATAAAATATGGGTGTTCCAGTTGCAGAGGAAGCTACCAAGAAAATAGCAAAAATCGTTTTTCATCCATTTCCCTCCCCTCTATAAAGATTCCCAACAACGGAAGTTCGCCCATGCCTTGTAAAAAATGTTAAGATGATGACTTTACCATAGAGTAGCTATCAGAGAGGTGTAAAAGAAGTTTTAAGTAAAAGATATATAAATTGACCACTTTCAAATTAATTTGTACCTCACCTATGCTAAAAGTAGGAGTAGGAATGTCAGACCACAGGCATCTGTTGGTTAACGTTACATTGATTTACAAGGTTACAATTGACTTGTGGTGTACTTGTGAAGAAGTGAGGTGTTGATAAACGGCGGAAATAGAATACGGAACGGAAAGAAATATTTATATGGACGGGATAAAGTGAAGAATAAGAACTAGATTCTAGTACAACCAGAATTGTACAATGCTGGTAGAAAAATTAATTTCAGAATTGTTCTCAACAATTCTGGAAATACCAGAATTGTGCAAGACAATTCTAGTATTTCCAGCATTGTATCCTGGTACAATTCTGGAATTCCAGAATTGTCAACAATTCTGGTATACATATATTTACCAGAATTGTAAAAAGATATTTACAATTCTGGAAATACCAGAATTGTAGCAATTACAATGCTGGTAAAACCAGAATTGTATAAAAGAAAACAGTATTATTAAAATACAATTCTAGGAAAACTAGAATTGTAACATATACAATGCTGGTAAAACCAGAATTGTAAAATAAAGAATGCTGGAAGAACCAGAATTTTAGCATTTACAATGCTAGTAAATCCAGTATTGTTAAAAATAGAAAATCTGAAGCATTGCTTGTATTCAATACAATAGTGCTAGAACAAGAGATTTTATGTTTTAAGCAATTTTAAAAAAATTATCAGGCACAAAATCCTACTTTCACCTACCCGGATGTGCAGAGGTAACAGTTTAGTTTAGTTTAGTTGGGGTTTTAGGCCGGTTTCAGCACATTTGGCTATTTCGTGGCGGTTAGTTTTTATTGGTGGAGGAAGCCGGAGTACCCGGAGAGAACCACTGACCTTTGGTAGGAAAATTGGCAATCCTTGTCAATTTAGATCGGAGTCAAACGCACCCCGCCACAGGTGAGATTCGAACTCACAACCTCAGTGTTCACACAGAGGTAACAGAAATTACTAAATTATACAGTATTAAACGAAACAAAAAACATATTCTTTTCTTTCTTGTAGCATTTTTCTGTTTATTATTTATTTTATGCCATGTTTAAGAAATGCTTCAACATGCAAAAGTTGTAATAATGAGTTTAAGAAAAAGCAAACTGAATTATATGGTATAAACTGGCATATTTATTATGAACGACCAGTTGAACATCTTTTCTGTGTATTATTTATCATTATTTTTTGGTTTGTTATGACAGCATTCAAAAATAGCATACATATGCAACTTTATTTCCTGACAAGTAATATGTTGATCTGTTTTTAAACATATAATGGAACATTTTGTTGTAACATAGTATATTATATTGTATCATTTATAATTTTTCTTTAGTACTGATTATATGTGTTCAATAATATTTTTTAGGATTTTTAATTTGCAAGCGTACATCAGTTTTTATTTGAAGAGTTGTGGAATCTTCCAGCATTTACTAGTATCTGCAATGCTGGTATAACCAGAATTTACCAGCATTGTCCAGAATCTGCAATGCTGGTAAATTCTGGGTGATTCATAATTTTCTGTGAAAATTTGTTACAATGCTGGTTTACCAGAATTTTCCAGCATCTTCCAGTATCTGCAATGCTGGAAAATTCTAGTAATAATTCTGGAATGAATTTTTCTACCAGCATTGCACAATTCTGGTTGTACCAGAATCTAGTTCTTATTCTTCACTTTATCCCTAACTTTTTTTATCGGAATACCTTTGGGGTCAACATACAAATTTAGAATGGGTATGGGTGAGATTTTTCTCATTTAAGGGTGAGGTTTGGTAATTTTGGGTGAGATTTTATTGACATAAAAATATAAGCTTTCACAATAAGATATTCTCAAATATCATATGGTAAATAATCGATTGTAATTTCCACTACTGTTTGTAGTCCTAATTTGCTTTGTGTTTTTTTAGTTGAGGTTTTACGCCGTTTTCAGCATATTTGGCTATTTCACGGCGGCCAGTTTTTATTGGTGGAGGAAGCCGGAGAGAACCACCGACCTTCGGTAGCAAAATTGGCAATCCTTGTCAATTTAGATCGGAGTCGAACACACCCTGCCACGGGTGAGATTTGAACTCACAACCCCAGTGTTGACAGGCTAGTGATCATTAGTAGTCATGACGAACTACCTAGACCACTCGGCCATCGAGGCCCCTAATTTGATTTGTGAATTACATTGCTATGATTAAATATTGTATTGTTACTTTTCCTTGGTATGAAAAAACATTCTATTCTTACAATTTCTTCATTATCCAGAATCATCTGTTAATGTAGAACTTTGGGAAATATACATATTATCAATGTTCTGTAATGTAGTATTAACTCATTTAAATGTTTTTCAAATATTTTATTCTTCTTTCTAAATAGGACAATTGTCTTTAAAACAAACAAACAGTAGTGAAATATATTAAATTTATTCAATTTTTTAACAATGTGCATAGCAAAAAATGTTTTAATTAACAACTTTGTGAAATTAGTCTAAACAAGGGAGATAACTCAACATTGTTTACTTACATAATGACAAGTTACCGAAAGCGACCGCTATTCAAGGACACAAGTTAGCTTTCAAATGCTAATTTCAAAATGAAATATGAATGAATGAACAAACATTTCTATATTTTTCATATCAAGGACGATGTTTAAAAGAAAAATATCCATTTACCATTTAAAGTTGTGCGGATTTTGTAAACATTTTCTTTTTCCACGGAAGTTAAGGTATGCATGAGAAATCGTTGCCCATGCGTGAGGGCGTGGTCCAAAATGCGTGACTCGTGCACAATGCGTGGGATATTACATGTATGGGTCATGTATGTGAGGATAGGAAAACTCAGGTAAGTTCCAAATTATCTCGGAATGGATATGTCTAATTGTATTTTATTTTACTTTATTTCCATTGAACAGAAAATATCTTTTATTTACCAACAATGAAATTACGTTATAGATAATGCATATTTTAAGGTTTTTCTTGTCGTATAACACACCGAGGGGTGTTAGGATTGATCAAATGAAAGACCGACCGTAGGGAGGTCTTTCTTTGGGCAATCCTGAGACCCCGAGGTGTGTTATATGACAAGGAAAACCTTAAAATATCCATTATCTGACTTATATAACGTCAAAAAATATTATTTTCTGCAAAGATTTGCAGGATTTGCATCCTATTTTACCGACCACACTAAAGTGGGATATTCTTTTCTGATGCGTTCAGGTTTTAATACGCCCTACGGCTCATTTATAATGTGAAATAAACCTCACTAATTAATCTATATATTAACTTTAGAAATCATTATCCAGTTACAATAAAAATATTACTGTAACTGCATGAAGCAAGACACAAATGAATTGTTACGGTGTATGAAAAATACAATTCACTTTGTAAGTAATTTATTGTATCAACTTAGTTTATGAAAGGGGGATGCTATGTTTTTTTCTTTTTTTTTTCATGACATTTTTATCGTGGAAAAGCAGATTATTTTTCCAACAATTTTTAACGAACTGTTCAGAATAATTGTTTTCTCTCTTTTGAATGGCAATACAATTTTTTTTTAAACTGAGAATCACGATTAAATATTATACTCCCCTCCACCTCATTATATGTATTTGGCTGTTATTCTATAGAAAATAAGAATATTTGGTCATTTGATAAAATAAAAGGTATGTATAGATGTAAAAAGTTAAGAACTGACATGAAGAGGCACGAAATCGTGATACATGTACATTTTTTCACGAAAAAAGAATATCCATAGGTCAAAGTATGATTTTCAATACAGTTGAATCAATAAGATTTTCAAAATCCTACACACGAACGTGTTAAATCTGGTTTGTTTTAAAAGTGTTATGAAAAGTTTTGCATTATTAAATTCATCTCAAATAATGTCCCTTTATTGTAGCGATAAATTAACATACTTCACATTATTTGTTCCGAAAGTTAAAATGGCGATTGTTGGTTTTTAAGTCTAATAAACGGAGGAAAGGATTGTTTCTGCCTTAAACCTAACAAAGATGGAAAATTAAAAAGTAAAACCCCAATTGGCAACAACACACGATAACTATCAAACGAATTAAATGCTAAAGTAAATTATAGTTTGCATTTTAATCAGGGAAAATAATGACCTTACACAGGTCATTATTTTATGCCTTGAAGCAAATTTCATTGAAACTTGGTATCGTCCGGGTTGATTCTTCAAAAGAAAGACCTGTCGTTCTGAAAGAAAATAACTCCATATAGGTATATAAATAAAATTTATTATTTTAAAATTCTGTTTTATTTCAGATTGCTTGTGAAAATGAAAAATAAAATTTTAAAAGAAGATGAATTAATGCCAGAGTGAAGATAAAAATATATTCAAACATGGCATTCAGACAAGTGCTTGCACAGTCAATGAAACATCATCAATCTATAAATACAAAGTCTGTGTCACAGATTTTGCATTTAAATAGATCAGGGAGAATTGCTAGACATGTTGGTCAACTTTGTATAGGGAATGATACATATGGTGTATACAAACAGTATCGTGAAATGCATACAAAACAGTTGGATTTAGGTACAAAACAAATATCAGCTGATTACAAATATGGAAATGAATTGGGTTCCTCCAGATTCTACTTTCCAAGTGTCTATGAGTTGATCAGAGATATAAATTTACAAAAAGATTTCACAATATCTTACTTTAGAGAATTAGAAGAAGAAGTTCTGAAAAATGATAAAAGAGTGGCTAAACTTTTTCCAAATGCAGTTATGAGTTTATTGTATAAATCTAGCAAATTAGAAGGTGCAGAAGTTTTCATTGATTATCTGAAAGAAAAAGGTCAAGAGCTTGCCTTAATGCAAAGAATTTTCTATATTGGTGTATTAGGAAACACAAACGTTGAGAACCAAAATGATGAGATGATATATTCACAGTATGAACAGTGCTTAGAATTATCAAACATTTTTGACTTAGGCTCAGTGTATATCATTTTAAAATCCTATGCTACAACTAGACATTGGAAAAAGTGTTTAGAAATAACCAAAAGGATAAATACTACTGATGTTCTATCTTTTGCTCATTACCAACCAATCCTTTCAGCTTGTTTGAAAAATAATGACTTGGAACTTTTTTACTCTCTGTTTGACCTTGCGTACAACTTGAAGATTGCAGAAGGAAATCTTAAGATTGTTCTTCAGGATTATTTAGTTGCCTGTGAGAGAAATAGAGATGCCTCTGTTGAAGAGTTTTTCCAGTTGCTTAGAAAGCATTCAATATGTCTTTGTGAAGAGGTTGCATGCAGCCTGGAAAGTCATCTTTTACAGTATGTATTTTGTAGATTTAAAAGCATATTGCTTTTGGAATATATATGAACATCAAATTATATTTACTTGTATTATTACATGTACATGTATCATCATATTTTGTGTATTTTATGTTACATGTACCATTATCTGTCATTCTAAACTTTACAGTTTACTGAAAGAATATCTGTGTAATCACAAAACTTTAAGATCACCATTGGAGTACGGAGTGATTATTTCCCTTCATTAAATATTTGTATAATTAAATAATCCCATAAGATAAATATGGGTACACTCGGCCCGCTAATAACTCGGACCACAGTAAGTCAGACGGTAATAACAATAATTTAGATTACCCATACCATAGTGACATTGAGAAAAAACCAGAAAGATACTGTGAATGAAGTAATGATTAGGTTTTAAGAAACTTTGTTAGTCTTTATGTCAACTCTGTTGTATACATTTTGTAGACTTGTTTAGAAGGCATGCAAGATTGTTTTCCTTTACCCAGTTGAATTTTAAATCAGAGAAAAACATTAAAAACATTAGAATAAGAATCATAATGCCGATTGGTGCTTTGAAACGACGTGTAATGACTTCTCCCTGTTCTCTTTCTACTTCTCCTTGTCTGCTTCAGAGAAAGAAGTTACTTCTCCCTGTCATCCTGAAGTAGGGTGATTATTTCAATTCAATAATCATTTATCTTATCTACATTATTGTTAAGGTTTATACTGTTTTAGTATTGATTGATTTACCGCTAAAATGCTTTCTTATAATATAGTATTTATGGAAAATTTGTAAATTGTTGAATTTTTTACACCTTTTGCAGGAACATTCTGTGCTTTTCTTTTTATTTAGACTGTTCAGTCACACGGGATATTGTCTCATTGACTTTTACCCCTTATCCTTTTATTTACATTTGAGTTCAGAATTGCAATACAGTAGAGTCCTGCTAATTGGAGCTTGGCATCAATGGTCCTTAGGTGGTCTTCTTTCAGAAATATATCCATGACCAGGTCCACCAACCAAGATGGCCGGCCACAGGCATATTTACATGTAGTTTAACATAGGACCATATAGGAAAATTCACTTAAAGATCTTCTTGTCTGAAACAAATTAGCACCAAACTTGGCAGCAATGGTTCTTAGGTGGTCCTCTTGTATCAGTTGAACCCACCCAGGATCCGAGATGGCTACCATAACCGAACATAGTTAAACATTGTACTCTATGGGAAAATTGACTTAAAAATATGTCCTTAGATGAACCTTTATCAGAATGGTTTCCGATGAAAAGGACTGCCATCCAAGATGCATGCCTCAGATGAACATTAGACCCAAAGGGAAATTAGCTTAAAGAGATCTTATTGTCTGAAATTACTAAGCCAATTTATCAAATTTGACAGCAATGGTCCTTTGGTGGTCCTATTACAAATAAATCTGTATATCCGATGTTCTGGATTGACATATTACTTGGTTTTACGTCCCAGTTTAGTTCTCCGATACCAAGCAACCTACAATTATATTACTTGGTGTGAGGATGCATCTCATGGAGTAAAACACCCTCCCACCAAAATAAGGTCATTCTGACGTACATGTACTTATTGCACTTCATTGACTTAGGTTAAGTTTTATGTCCGAGTACAGTTCTCTGATTCCAAGCGGTCTACAGTCGTATTACTTGGTGTCAGGGTACATCTCGGGGAGTAACACAGCCTCCCACCAAAATTAGGTCACTCTGACCTACTTATTGCGCTTCATTGACTTAGGTTAAGTTTTACATCAAGTTCAGTTCTCTGTTACCAAGCGACCTACAATCATATTTCATGTGAGGATGCATCTGGGGAGTAACACATCCTCCCAGCAAAATTACGTATGTACATATAGGTCACTCTGACCTACTTATTACGCTTCAGTTACTTAGGTTAAGTTTTACGTTGGAGTTCAGTTCTTCAATACCAAGTGGCCTACATTCATATTACTTGGTGTAAGGATGCTTTTCGGGGAGCTACACAGCCACACACCAAAATTAGTGGGGGAATGAGGCGAACTTTGTAATCGTAGATTTCTGGTTTGTAATCATTCCATAAATATAAATCAAGAACAGTTTTAGGTTATTAACATTAGTCTCAAATAATAAGTTAAGAGGAAGACATCTTTTTTCTTTGAAATTTTTTGCCGTCTCTTTTCTTATTTCAAACATTGCATATTTTTTGTTGTGGCTTCTTTGGCTTATACATACACATGCTCAGCATAGTTAGCCGAAACGTCCTAGGCCAAAAATATACAATTACAAAAAACTGGTCAAGACAAAAATAGTTGTCTGAAACATCCTAGTCTGAAATGTACTTGGCCAAAATGTCCGTTGACCGAAAACGTCTGCAAACCTTAATATTCAAGTAGTTAAGTTGTGATAGTAATCATATGGCTTCATCTCAGTTAAGTCTAAAGTAAACATAAGTCACTTTTTTTTTAATTAAATTTTATATTAAAAAACATCAGTTAGTGGTATTTAATGTATGATTTTCCATTAAAGTTTCATAAAATAACTTTCTCACAAAATAAAGAAATAAAACGTAGAGCAAACTAGAAAATGTGTCTATAAGACACGGATGCCCCGCCCTAAAAACAATATAGGTTGCTGAACTGCATTGTACTATACAAGAGGACTGTAGTGGTGAAATATTGATATATTATATACATTTCTGAGAAATGAACCTAAACGCAAAACTTACACAAAGTCACTGAAGCATGAAATGTAGCTCATAGCGACCTGTGTGTTGCTGAACTGCGTTCTACTATACAAGAGGACTGTAGTGGTGAAATATCATTGATACCTGTATATTACTATAGATTTCTGAGAAATGAACCTAAATGCAAAACTTAACCAAAGTCAGTGAGGCATGAAATGTAGGTCATAGCGACCCAAATGTTGCTGAACTGCATTGTACTATACAAGAGGACTGTAGTGGTGAAATATCATTGATATATTACTATAGGTTTCTGTGAGATGAACCTAAACGCAAAACTTAACCAAAGTCACTGAAGCATGAAATGTAGGTCATAGCGACCCAAGTCTTGCTGAACTGTGTTGTACTATAGATGAGGACTGTAATGGTGAAATATCATTGATATATTACCATAGGTTTCTGAGAAATGGAGCTAAACACAAAACTTAACCGAATCGGGATGTATGGACGGACGGATAAGTGTAAATCTATATGCCCCTGCCACATTCATGGCAGGGCCTAATAATGAAGCTTTGAAATGGTGAATACAAAGAGCAAATTCATGTACATGTCATCAAAAAGTAATCTAAATGAAATCATGATAACAGGGTAAAATAAATGTTTGTTATGGAGTAAATTGTGATTACATGTACTTGTAATCTAAAAAATGTCTGATTACAAATTACATTCAGTAACATGCAAAAGTGTAATTGATTACACTGATAAATTACCCCATATCTTCTTCTCCCAATAATGAGCTTTGATTTTACTGAGAAACATTTTATGTATTAATTGATCTGGCAATTCATATGATTACTGGAACATATACCCTTACCTCCAAAAAAATCACAATATACACACTGTAGCATATATATTTTATTATTTTCCCAAACATTTCATTAAGTACTACAGAAATGCATGGAAGGCAAAACAATGTAATCATTTACAAATTTCATTAATTTTAAATTTAATTTTGTAGTATATTTTATTCATGTCTTGCAGATTTGAAGATAAACAATATCCTTTTTTCTTTCAGATTTACAAATTGTAAAGTGACAAAGACAACTGTAAATAACAGGTATATAATTTGTTGGCACTTTTTGGTGGGGTTGCACACAGGCTTATGTAAGGTGAATGGCAGACAAACTGATCTTCAGGTCAATTTCTCAGAAACAAATTGAGATATATCAATTATATTATAGCACTACAATCCCCTTACAGGTTATAACACTGCACACAGATGAGCAACATTTCAATAAAAAATTTGTTTAGATTCATCTTGAGGAGTGCTTTCAGTACTTTGTCAACAGATTTTTCCTATCTTTTACAGTTTTTGAGATATAGGTAGTTGGTTTTTGTGGTATGTCCACTATTTCTGTGTAATGTGTATTATATTATCCAACACTGTGTTGGGTAAAGCATAATAATATGTCCACATTTACTTTAATTCTTTACCTGTCAATATGTTGCGATCATATCATACTACGCTTAGGGAAGCCCTTTATTTTTCCTCTCCAAGATACAACGGGTGAAAAAATTTAAATTAGCAATCTTGGAGGAAACATAACATTTTTATTTTCATCTAATTTCAATGAAGATGTTTTCTTTTAATTCATCTTGAGTGCTTTCAATAATTTAAACAAATTTTCAGATCACCTGACCTATAGGCCATCAAACTTTTCCTATTTTGATCTTCTCCTCTGAAACTACTTGGCAGATTGTAACCAAAATTAGCCAGAATGATGTATAGAAGGACCTCTTCGAAACTTCCACCTTCGGTTCTGGTTGGATGGACAACATGGTTACCAGAAGCCATCTTTGATGATTTTCCTTGGTCAATTTTTAAAAAATCCTCCCCTGAAACTGTTTTGAATCTTTGCAAGATTGATGATATCAATATCCTCTACAAATGATCCACTGCAGCTGTTCAAAGTTTCCATGGAAACCATATGGGTTTTTCATTTGCTCATGTAATGGGCAGATTGTAACTGATGTTGGTAGGACTCTCGTATGGAAGGACAGATGCAAATGGTCAACCTTTTTTTTTAGGTCAAATGCCAAGGTCATTTTAACATTTTGTGTTTCTTTAACAGCCTTTTGGCTGGATATGTAAATTTCATGGCAAGTTGTTTCATTGACCATTGCAGGTTTCATAACACTCCATACATAAGAATGAAAACAAAAGGAAAGGGGGAGACATAAACATTAGACATAGACATTTTGAGTCAAAAACAAACTTTAATTAAAACCTTTTGAAATACCATGGGCACCCGATAATCTTTCAGTTTAAATGTTTAAGATTGAAAGTTTAATATTGTACTGACTCTTGGAGAAATATATTTTATTCCATGTGTTGTTTTAGTGGCTTTTGTCGAAATTGTGGTAAAAGATTGGAGCCAGCTGATGTGACTGAAGAGGAATTTCAGAAATTAAGGAATGTCTTTCTAGATCATACACTGGATGAAGGGAATAAACATTACTGGAGTTCTCCTCAGGAATTGGAAAAATTCAGAAAATTTCTAGATGAAAATGATCCCTTTGATTATGTGCTGGACCACCTTAATATGCATCATAGAATAAAGAAAATAATTCCACACAAGAATTTAAGGAGAGTATGTTCTTTGTTTAATTTTTTAATTGAAATATTAATCCAGAATAAAGGAGGTTTTTTAGCTCACCTGGCCTATAGGCCATGTGAGCTTATTTCATCACTTTTTGTCTGTGGTCATCGTCTGTAAACTTTTCACATTTTGATCTTCTCCTCTGAAACTACTTGGCAGATTGTAACCAACCATGGTAGGAATAATGTATGGAAAGATCTCTACTAACCAGCCACTATTGGTTCCGGTTGGATGAACAAAATGGCCACCAGATGCCATCTTTGATTTTTATTGGCCAATTTTTAAAAATCTTCTCCTCTGAAACTACAGTATGCAATGTTTTGAAACTTCGCAGGATTGATCCACTTTTGGTTGAGATTTGTCCGCTCAACTGACAGATGCAACTGTTCAAAGTTTCCATTGATGACATATGGGAAAAGACTTTTTTTATCATTTGCTCAGGAACAAATGGGCAGACTGTAACTAAAGGTGGTAGGAATGATGTATGGAAGACACTCTTTCAAAGTTACAACTTTGGTTCCAGATGGGTGATCAACATTGCTGCCAGAGGCCATCTTTGATATTTTTTTGGCCAATTTTCAAAAATCTTCTTCTCTGAAAAAAACATTATGAATGTTTTGAAACTTTGCAGGATTGATGACAACAATACCCTCTACAACCTATCCACTTTGGTTGAGATTCATCTGATCATCCGAGGGCTGCGACTGTTCAAAGTTACCATTGAAACCATACAGAAAAGGACTTTTTTTTCATTTGCTGAGGAACTAATGTGCAGACTGTAACCAGAGTTGGCAGGAATCTCACATTGTTTAAAGGACAGATGCAAATGATCCACCTTTTTTGTTAGGTCAAAAGTCAAATAACATGGTTACTTTGACATTCTGTGTTTATTTAACAGCCTTGTGGATATAAAACAGCTTACATTTTCAAATGGCCAAATTAAAGACAGGTGAGCAATACAGTTTCACCCTAACCTCTAGTTTTTTGTGCAATCTTATTAGCTTATATGGCCAAAGAGACCAGTGTGAGCTATTACCATCACTTTTGTCTGTCTATTAAGTTCTGCAAAAATCTTCTTCTCTGAAACCAATGGGACAATTGGAAGCAAACTTGGCCACAGTCATCCTTAGAGTGTCTAGTTTCAAAAATGTCGTTATATTGGTCCTCTTTCAGATAGTATCTGATCATCCAGATAGCTGACCAAGGTGGTGTTTCAGAATTATATCCAATAACCAGGATCGCCAACCAATATGGCCACTACATCAAAACTTGTTTAACATAGGAACTTATGGGAAATGTCTGTGAAAGACTTTCTTGTCTGAAACATGAACTAGTTGGAACAAACTTTGCAGCAATGGTCCTTGAGTGATCTGATGACCTGGACCACTAACCAAGATGTCTGATGTATCCAAACTTAGTTTAAAGTAGTGACCTTTTGGAAAGATCTTTTTGTCTGAAACTATAGAGCCAGTAGGAAACCATCATCGGAAACCCGCGCTTACGCTTTGCTTCCATTTACCAACTGTGGGTCAATTCATTAATTTATTTCTCGTTCTCATGAATATATTCATGAACCATTTTGATTGGTTTCCTTACTGTTCTGTAATGGGAATACAGCCAATCAAGTGACAGTTAAAAGACCAGCTTTCGATCAAGATATATGTCATAGCCGTTAAGCAATTCTACTGTATTTTTGATATAGTTTTCAAACAAAGTAAACAAGTTTTCATACTTTTAAAGAGAATGCATTACTGAACACGTGAAAAAATCACTACACAACAAAAATTCATCAACTGCATTACGCATTACGCATGTGGGCACCGTTTTACTTTCCAAAGAACTATTGTTAAAAGTGGAGAATTCCATTATTGTTAGCAGCAATTTCAATGGTCAGTTTGATTCATGAATATTATATGGTAGGAAACAAACTTGGCAGCAATGGCTCATAGATTCATTGTTTGTTGTTTGCTTAACGTCCAGCGGGTAATACTTCATGCAACTTCAGGACAATAACCAATTCATCAATATTTCAAACAAAATTCACAAATAGTAATGGGATGGAACACAAAGGGGGTAGATTTTGACTGCCACTAGAAAAATGTGTATAATTGGATTTGGTTAATAATTTAGCCTTCTGAAGCGGCTAGTAGCCTACTATTTTTCCAAAATCTACAAAAGGGGTCTTTAGCGTGTAGGACACATTACCCACTATGGTCCATAGTCTATGACATAACCATCCCTTATTGAGATGGTTTCCCCTATCCACCACCTGGGGTTATGCTTATTATTACTCCCAAATTGGAACCAGACATGGTGGGTATGGTCTTTACATTGTGTAGTTCCTGCAGACTTGCATTTGATTAATCAGACACCCAACAGCCAAAATTACTTTAACATAGGACTCTATAAGATCTTGTCTGAAACTAATTGGAACCAAGTATTTTATTCATTTGATGTGCAGATGAAATCCAGATGAGTGATACGGTTCATTGGAGCCTTTAGTTTTGTCTGACCTGTGACAAATGTCGCAAAAGGCGAGATATAGGTATTACTTACTGGTGTCAATGATGGCAGCTGTGTAAACCTTTATAAAACCTTGATAACATTTTACAGATAATGCCTACACTTAAGATCTTTCATCCACAGATACATTTAATTATGATATAAACTTTGCAGCTGTGTACATGTTTTGTGAACTTGACCATTTTTAGCTCACCTGGCTATTGCCAGGGTGAGCTTTTACCATCACTTGGCATCCATCGTCCGTCGTCGTCCATCCGTCGTTAGCTTTTCATTCAAACATCTTCTTCTCAGAAACCATTTGGCCAATTCCAACCAAACTTTGCATGAGTGGTGTACGGAAGGTCCTTAACAAAGTTTCCTCATTTAGTTCTGATTGGTCAAGAAACATGGCCACCAGAGGCAATTCTTGTTTCTGATTGGCTGATTTTCAAAAATCTTCTCCTCTGAAACTGCTGGGCCGATTGGTTTGAAACTTAATAGGAATGATCTATGACATGTCCTCTACAAACGGTCCTCAATTTATTTTGATCTGACGTAAAACATGACTGTCGTAGCTAAAAATAGAATATAGGGGTGCATGTGTTGTTTTTGGCTTGTAACTTAAAAACCGTTACAGATATAAAAAATCTGACATGGGGGTAAAATTGATCAGCATGACAAGATCTACCTACCCTGAAATTTTGAAGGAAATTTGAAAACCCATTTAGGAGTTATTGCCCTTTTTCGTCAAATTTTCAAAATTTAACATTTTTTGTCATTTATCTCCAAAACTATTTGAGATAGAAGTGAAATGTAAATTTGAAAAATGTTTGCCATGTTGAGATCTACCTACCCTGAAATTTTAAAGGAAATCCCAAAACCCATTTAGGAGTTATTGCCCTTTTTTTCGTCAAATTTTCAAAATTTAACATTTTTTGTCATTTATCTCCAAAACTATTTGAGATAGAAGTGAAATGTAAATTTGAAAAATGTTTGCCATGTTGAGATCTACATACCCTGAAATTTTAAAGGAAATCCCAAAACCCGTTTAGGAGTTATTGCCCTTTTTTTGTCAAATTTTCAAAATTTTAACATTTTTGCATTTATCTCCAAAACTATTTGAGATAGAAGTGAAATGTAAATTGAAAAATTTTTGCCGTGTTAAGATCTGCCTACCATGAAATTTTGAAGGATCCCAAATTCTATTTAGGAGTTATTGGTTTGTGTAATTTGAGGTCGGGTTCTGTTACATTTATTAAAGGTTCAGCCTTATTCCTGGTCAATTTTATCAACTTCCTGCCAGGACTACCACCATCAGGGAACATATTTTAACATTAAACCTTATGAAAAATAAATCTTAAACAAATTTTCCCTGAACAATTGAACCAATTGCAACAAACTTGGTCAAATAGTTGATTAATTGTCCAATGAAAACCAGACTCCAGGTGAGCGATACAGGCTCTGGTGAGCCTCTAGTTTCATGGTTCATTGACTTCATAAACATTTTTTTCAGCAACTGGAACCATCATATTTGGTCTATAGATAGTTCTTGATGGGTACATGATACCTATTTCTGCACCTTGATCTCAATTTCATGGTTGAGTGATTTGAGTCTTGGCTTCTTAGCAAATATAATACCAAAGCCCACAATATTTGGTCAATAGATAGTCCTTTCAACCAAAATTTCATGCTTGATTGACTTGGGTTACATTTTTGTGATTATGTCCTTATTTATTTTAGGATAAAAGGAAATAGAAACAATGCATAAATGTTTGAATGATGTTTTGTAGCGAACAGTACAGGATATCGTGAATTACTTTGCTGAAAGAGGGGGGAGAGTTTTGGTGATATCCAGGAAACACCAATTTCAACCAAATATCAATTGTTCAAATTTTGCTGTTGAAAACAGGTAGGTTGTTGTAGCTAATAATTTTTAAAAATAACAATATCATGAAATCTAAATATTTACAGATCTGTTTTTATTAATGGGACTTTGAGAGATCAACATGCAGAATTCGTATGAAACCTCTTAAGGTCTATAAAATTTAGACCTGTTTTATCATTTGAGACTTACTTGATTTGGAAATAATCCATGCAATAACCTGCTATTTGGATTGGAATTCTACATTTGTGAACTTTTATCTCTTATATGTCAGCCAGATATGAAATATTCAGTTGTATACTACAGGTAGTATTTTATATATAACAACTAAGCCCTAATAAGCAGTTGGTTCTCTTTAAAGGCCACACGACATGTAATATTTATTCACTTGTTATTGTCTCATTGACATTTACATATCCTTACAATCTTACATATGGTTGAGCTCTCCGTTAAATGACAGATAAGTGAAAATCTGTCATGTACGCAAACATAATAGTAAAATGCAGGTAAAGAGTGTGCAATCTTGTTGTCATTTAATTAGAATATGCAAAAATATAATGCACCTGACAAAATTGACTGTAGTCCTATAGTAGAAGTTTAATTATCATGTCCATACTACCTCTATTTGTAACATACTTGTAGGTTCTAGGTTAATGATGTATAATTTTTATATAATAGTGATTTTTTATTAATTAATATTCGCTTTATTTTTACAGTCAAACCTGTCTATAAAGGGCACACAAGGGACCAGAAAAAGTGCCCTTTTCGAGCAGGTGCCCTCTATAAAGAAGTTAATTTTAAATTTTCATGAATGGGACTTTTTCACTGTGTCCTTTATAGACAGTGCTTTGCTATATAGAGGTGCCCTTTTAAGCAGGTTTGACTGTATTTATATTTATATTATATTTTTGATTCAATGATTTTCATCATTAATCCAAAAATTTTGAAATCCTCTTTCTGTTAAGTATAACATCAAAGATTTGTGATGAACACTATTCAACAACTACTATTCAAACTTGACCTTTTAAAATAATTCAAGGAGTTTAGTAGATAGCTCACCTGGCCAAAGGCCACTGTGAGCTATTGTCATCACTTAGTGTCTGTTGTCTGTCTGTTAACTTTTAACATTTTGATCATCTTCTTGAGAACTGTTAAACAGAATTTTAACCAAATTTGGCAGAGAAGTTCCTAATAAGGTCCTTTCTAATTGTTGGTAATTTGGTAATTATTTGTCAAGTAAAATGGCCGCCATAGCTTATTCTAATTTCTGATTGGCTGAACTTTGAAAAATTCTTCTTAAGAATGACCTTCCTGATTGAACTCAAACTTTACACGTGTTTCTATAAAGGTCCTTGAGAGGTGTTCTTACTTCGGTGTGGATTGGAAAGTGTCTGACTTAATTAACATTGGACCCAATGAAAAAATTTATTAAAAATTCTTCTTCTGATTTGATACCTACAAGGATACAAATAAGTCCTGTTACTTTGGTATTTTTTGCCAAAAAACATAGCTGCAAGGCCCCAAACTTCAAGGTACTACTCTGAGTATTAAAATTTCCAAGACTATCTTCTCTGACACTAATGGACCCATGGATTTAAAAGTTGTCATGATATATCATTGCAAAGTACTTTTGTGGTGATTGGCATCCAAGATGGCCACCAGCATCTGACTTAAATTGGATGCCATTTAAATATATATTAAAAATTCTTCTTCTGTTAAATAGTTGAAGTTGATACCAAACTGATTGAATTTGTTACCTGTAGGACATGAATAATTCTTGTTACTGTAGCACTGTTCTTCTAACAAACAACCACCAGGTCTGAATTGTCAAATTTCTAAGATCTTCTCCTCTAAAACGACTTGACCCATGGAATTAAAAATTGTTATGAAAGATAATTGCAAGGTACTCCAAAAATGTTCCTTACTTGCAAGTTGGAAATCCAAATTGGCTACCAGCATCCGACTTAGTTTAATCAAAACACCAATATTTACCAGAATCATCCACAATTATCAATACTGGCAGATTCTGGTACAGATACTAGAAGATTCTGGACAATACTAGTATTGCAGATACTGGAAGATTCCAGAATACCAGAACTCTCTTTTTTGCATTGATAAAATACTGAAAGATTCTAGTAGTACTAGAATTGCAGATTCTGGAAGATTCTAATAGTACCAGAATTGCAGATACTTGAAGATTCTGGTAGTACCAGAATTGCAGATACTTAAAGTTTTTAATTGTACCAGAAATGGATATTCTTGTAGTACAAAATTGTAGATCTGGAAGAACAGCAGTACCAGAAATGAAAATACTGGATGATTGTAGTAAATTATTAGTACCAGAAATGCAGGTACTGAAAGACTCTTGTAGTCTTGTGCATGTTTCCTACAGAAAGGGTACATGTACATAATTAGTCATTGTTACAATTCTGGTATCGTGAATTTACAATTCCAGGAAACCAGAATTGTGAATTTACAAGTCTAAAAAAATCCAGAATTTTAAATTCGAAATTACTATACTAGTTTTACAAGAATTTTGGTCTTAACAATTCTGGAAAAAAGTAAAATTATGATATGAAGAATACTGGAAATACAAGTATTATAAGTCTAAAATTCTGGTAATGCCAGTATTGTTACAGTGCAATTCTTGTATACCAGTATTGTGGTAAATACAATTCTGGAATTACTAGTATTGTCTGCATACAATTTTATAAATTCCAGAATTGCAAAATTTTACAATTCTGGTTATTCCATAATTGTGAAATCACAATTCTAGTATTTGAACAGGACAATTTTTGTAATTCCAGAATTGGCATTAGACAATTCTGGTAATTACAGAATTGTTGAACCATATAATTCTAGAAGTACCAGAATTATTCAAATCAAATTCTGGAATTACCAGAATTTTTTTTTCTTTAGAATTGCACAATTATGGTAGTACCAGTATCACGGTTGTCATCTTCACTTTATCCAAAATTTTCTTCTACAGAACATTTGAATAGATTGATACCAAACTTGGTGGAATTGATACTTATGAGGACCTGAATACTTTTTTCTTAATTCTTTTATGATTTAGTACTTTTCAAAGATTAATGGGATTAGAACTTGTCATGAATGTTTATTGCAAGAGTTGTTACTATGGTGTTGATTGGAAATCCTAGATGAAAGAGAGTGCAGGACTTGGTTAACATTGGCCTTTAGGCATTTTTTATAATAATTTTGTCCATTGACACCAAATATGAACTTCAATTGGCAAAAAAATCTAGGTGAGTGATACAGGTTCCTTGGAGTCTGGTTTTCCTGTGAATGACATTCTGAATAAAAAAAACACTTATATGTAATTTTAAAAAATGCAATAGGCTATCAAAGCAATACGGTGTTTTCCATATCTGCCCATTTATAACCCTGAGAGCCCATATCACCCTGAGATGCTTGTTGATGGCTTATATATGTAAGGTATTATACCAAGGCTGATATGGAAAACATAATGTTTTTATATCTTATCACATATTTTGCACAGGTCAACTTGAAAAAGGCTATCAGCTTACTTCCAGTCATTTCAAATATTTGAAATATTGATAGTATATAATAATTTGCATGTATGTTTTTTACAGTTCAAAGGATGATTTTTTCATGTTATATGCAACTTTAAACAGTGGATATTCATGTAAATTTATAACAACAGATTTCTTACGAGACAGCACATTTTTGTTGAAGAATTACAGTGAAATATTCAAGAGGTGGCAGAGAGCAAGACAAATAGCCTTAAGTACTAATAATAAAAGTGGTGGAATATTTTTTGTTGTAAGCAATGAGAGAATTTAAATGAAATTGTGCTTATTACTTCACAGTTTTAAATATGTAGTGAGTCTTTAATACAACATTTTTGTTCACCTAGGCCAAGGTACAAGTTAGCTACTGCCATCATTTTGCATCCATCAGAGTTGAAGGCCCATTTACATGATCAAGGTTTCCGTCAAAAAGTTGGTCAGAGTTTTTGACGGAAAATTTGATCAAAGTCTGGTCAAAGTTTTCTTGTCTGTTTGTAAACTCGATCAAAGTTTGAAAAAAAAAAATTCCCAAGTTGCAATTCGGCGGAAAAACAAACATGGATGACTCTGAATTGCCCCGAAGACATAACCCAGTGCACAAATCAGTAAAACACCATACGATGTCAAATTATATATAAGAATTTTTTACTTACACAGAAAACTTACTACTGATAATTAACCTTAACTTCCACTGATATTTAAGCTTTCACAAATTTCCATAATTATACTACCCGCAAACAAAGCTTTGTGGGGTATATAGGAATCACCCTGTCCGTCCGTCTGTCTGTCTGTCCATATGTCTTGTAAGCGCAAGGCCTTCTAAACCGTTCAATGGGTTTTGATTAAACTTTATATGAAGGTTGGGAATCATATGTAGATTTGCATGAAGCAAGATAATTATCGCAGCATGCTTGCAAAGAGAGATAATCCAACTTAAGAGTTTTACCTGTTTTAAGCTTGTAAGTGCAACTCCCCCTAAACTGTTCAGTGGATTTTGATGAAACTTTATATGAAGGTTGGGAACCATATGTAGATGTGCAGAAGCAAAATAATTGTCGCCAGATGCTTGCAAAGGGAGATAATCCAAATTAAGGGTTTTACATGTTTAAAGCTTGTACATGATCAAAAACTTTGTCAAAGTCCATCAATGAAAACTTTGACCAAGTATTTGATGGAAAACTTTGATCTTGTAAACGGGCCTTAACTTTATTCATTGATGGCCTTCAGTTTTAATGTGGAAAATGGACAAAAATTGAGGTTTCCATTAACTTGAGGTTAACAAGCATTGTTTTACTAAATCATTGGAAATATTGCTAGGGACAACTAAGTACAGATCAAGTTCACATTTGACTTATTTCACTGTTGTGGTGTAAGAGTTATTCCTGTTTTAAATCTGGAAACAAGCCAAAATTGTGGTTTCTGCTCAATAATTTTAGTACCATATCACCAAATCATTTAGAATTTATAAATATTATTAGGGACCTGTAAACATTGTTTGAGTTTGAATTTTTCATATTTCACCTTTGTTGTTTCTGAGTTGTACCCCTTTTTAATACAGAAAAAAATCAAGAATTGAAGTTTCTACTTATTGTTCCACCCAATCTTTTCAAATTTGGAAATATTATTTTGGCCCACTGAACACAAGGTGACAAAAAAAATGACTTTTCCCTATGTCGTCCTGTAAGAGAAGATTGCATTGACTGATATTCACAGTTATTTTATAGTATATTTGGATTGATCAAACAAAGTTTGAATATTTTAAATATGTTGTAATTACTGTATCCTACTGAAATATAATAATTAGAGGAGACTTTAACTTTGAATATTTTTATTGAAATCAAGATGAGCTTCACAAAGTTTACATTAAAAAAATCAAAAACTGTTACATATACATTCTTGTCTTCTTGAACACGGGCTTGAACCTACATTGTGTTGGCCATTTGTGAAATTTATCTTACCAAGTGGTGAAATTCTTGACATGTCAGTTTTGTTTGAGGCAACCCCACAGTGCAGTAAAGTAAGTTCCTTGCTGACTGTCATATTTGTCAAAAAATTAATAATGTCATAAGCTATCAACAAACAATATTTCATTGTTTTTTTTATTTTATTGAAATATGATTTAATGACTTGCCAAATTATTTGTTTGCATTCAATTTGATAAATCTTGTCATTTAAGCTGGATAAGGCAATTTGGTACAAACTCAGTTTGAAATTACAAACTTCTTTGTTGAAAAAATTGTTTTTTTTTTTCATAGAATTTTGTATTGGTTTTTCACTAATTTTTTATATTATCTGGATAGAAGGATGCATAAGAATGATCACATTAAAATTTGTTTGAAGAAAAAACATATTTTAGAAAATGATGAAACTCATGACCGTCTCAGTTTGGGATTTAGTTGCCAAAATGCACTTGAATATTATACAGTAGTACAATGCAGCATTTGGACTCTACCACTTCTAAACTAGAGAATCAGCTTTGGTACTTTAAATATTAGTTTCTTACCACAAAGACATAAAAAGTCTAGAAAATTAATGATCTAGTTCACGACAATGTAGATTCATGGGCATAAATTGACTCCATTCCCAGAGGAGGCATTATGTCAGGCAGGTCAGGCTAAAATCAATATTTATAAACATTCCAAGACTTACTTTGCATTTTGACTATCAATATACATGTAGTTAGATTATTACACCCCATGTCCCATATCCATGCTGATATCACCCTGAGACTCCCAATATGTGTCGAAGAATGATATCAGGACTGATATTGAAAATGGGGTGTCATAAACTTTTTATTGTAAATTTATAAATTGAGAATTGCCAAATTTGGTGTTTTGCTCACTCTATAAATTTTACTCAAAGAAAATAAAACTTCAGTAGGTTTGAAAATAGTACATTGACTCTTGCATATTTATAAGCAGGGGCATCCGTGTCCCATGGACACATTTTTCTTTTATTATCATATATTTCCCAATGTGATAACAGATTTTACCGGAGACCAACAAACAAATCTTATCCCACATTTCTCTCCAAAATTATTAATAAAATGTCTTTAGCAGTATTTGAACTGGTATGGGAAAGAGGCAATACCTTAGTTGATACTGAATAATATTCCTACAATTTCACATCATCACAGCATCATTGAAAACTTTATGATTTTTTTAGCTCACCTGGCCAAAGGCCATGTGAGGTTTTGTCATCACTTGGCGCCTGTCTCTTAAATTTTCACATTTTAATCTTCTCATCTGAAACCACTGGGCCAAATGGAATTAAACTTGGCAGGAAGCATCTATGTAAGGTCCTTTACAAAATTTCCTGATTTCATGATGATCGGGCAACAAACATGGCCGCTATGGAAAATTCTTGTTTCTGATTGGTTGATAAAAAAAAAAAATTTTGTGGAAGTACTGGGAAAGATAGAACGAAACTTGACAGGAAGCATTTATGGGAGGTCCTTTATGAAGATTGCTCATTTCGACAGAATTGGACTACAAACATGGCCACCATGTGCAATTGTTGTTTTTGATTGGCTGAGTTTTCAAAAATCTTCTCCTCTGAAACTGCTTGGCCAAATGGAACAAAACTTGACAGGAAGCATATATGGGAGGTCCTTTATAACTTTCCTCATTTTGTTCTGATTGGACTTCAAATATGGCCGCCATGTGCAGTTCTTGTAAGCTTTTTTTGTGACAATTATCTTTGAAGTGACTGAAGTCATGACTTCCTTACACAGGCTGTATTCTACATAGTCAAGCTATTACTGTTGACTTTCTCTTTATTTATTTTTGGGGGCCTCGCTGGCCGAGTGGTCTAGGTAGTTTGTCATGACTACTAATGATCACTAGCCTGTCAACACTGAGGTTGTGATTTCGAATTGCACCTGTGGCGGGGTGTGTTTCTCGACTCCAACCTAAATGGACAAGGATTGCCAGTTTTCCTACCGAAGGTCAGTGGTTCTCTCTGGGTACTCCAGCTTCCTCCAACTGGCCGCCATGAAATAGCCAAAATGGCCTGAAAACGGCGTAAAACTCAAACTAAACAAAATTTATTTTTGTTAAATTTATTGTTTTGCTGAAATGTTGGAATGGAATTTTCGTCCATGAGATTGGGATATCATATAGACAAGAAAATCCCTTACAAATTTTGATAGTCTTTTTATCACAGAGTTGGTACTTTGAGCTAGTAGTAAATATGAGCATTAATTTTAAGCACAGTCTTATTTGTCATTTGTACCTTTTCAAATAAGGTCCTTTCAAGTGTTAATAATTTGTTGCCAATTGGTTATGAAACTTGCTGGCCAGTATGGGCCAGGGCATATTCTAATTCTGACTGGTTAAAACTTCTCAAGGACTTGCCCCATTAGTTGACAGATGTGATTGCGATATAGGTCCTACATGTATACAAGTGTTTTTGTATTCGGTGCTGATCAGATAGCCAATTTTTAGGACAAATAAAATATGCATCCTTGCTGAGGGGGGGACATCATCTGTTGGAAAATTAAAATCTCTGTTCTGGATATTTTGAAACAGGTTAGATATTTTTATGAGTTTTGGAAGTGTGATACATAGTAACACTGTTTAATTCACATATATTCATAAAAATACTGAACATTAAAAAATTGATGTTTATTTTTCAGATGCCAGAACAGTTTGATTCAAGGAGCCAGAAAATAGACAATGTATGGCATATACCTTATAGAAAAATAACATCAGGTTTTGTAGTAACTTATAAAATGCCAAGGACATTCTTCTGTGTGCAAACTTAATTCATTAAAGATTTTATTTCAAATATACTTTAATATCTATATTCTTGAGAGAAAAGTTTGTCATATGTGTTACTTTTCCAGCCACATAGTTTTACATACTTTTGTACAGTTCACCAGATGAAGTTTTTGAGGATATAGTCATTTAGACCAGTCTGTTTGTCAGTCTATCAGTTTGTCTGCCTTTTATCTTTTTCTTGTCACCAGAATACACGTAATGTTTCTAATATGTAAACTTTGTGCTGGCAGATGCACTTTACTGTCGTCAATATTACTGCTCTGAATTCTTCAGCCTTGTAGCAAATTACCTTACATGCAAGTAGTCACGTAATGGTGATATTGTAGATAGGTACAAGCCAAAGAAAGGTTAATTGCCTTTGCTTAAGGTGATTGTACATATACAAATGTACTTAAAAGGTACTTTAGGTCTGGCTTTTAAACTGTTTAGCACATCTTACACAAAAGGCTGAGTAAGCTATTGATATCACTTGTTGTATGTTGTGGTTAACTTTCCTTCAAAATTCTTTCCAATGAAACCACTAGGTCTTTTGGGTTATCCTATTTAAAATTTTGCCCAAGCTTTTTGACATCCAACTTGTATAACCGCCTGGGGTCTGGACCATCCTCAATAAATTGAAAAATCAGCCATTCTCCTCTGGAACTACCAGGCCAATGTACAAAGGTAGAATTCAAAATGTCCACAAACGAAAATCTACATGTCTGCAAATAGATATCATCTATCAAATTAAGTTATAATGTGCCAGTCAGTTTCAGAAGAAAATTTCTTAGAATTTTACTAAGCTAAAAACATTTCAGAATTGTCAATGACAGTCCAAAAAGATAACTGGGTAACCAGTATAGTGAAATACATAATCTTTATACAGATACACAAGACTCATTTTACACTTTCAGTTCATTTGGTAATGCGATTCCAGAGAGTTTTAAAAAATCATAAACAAAATATGGCTATTATCATAATGATGGCATGTTACCTGTATGACATAAAACTCCTTTCATATAGAGTTTCCATGGAAACTTTGAACAGCCAGAGCTGTCTGGTGAGTGGATGAATCTCAACCAAAAAGTGCAACCAGATGGAAAAGCAAGTGGACAAAGGGATAACACAGACAAAAAAATTACATGACTAAATTAAATATAACTCTCCATACAAAGGCCTTTGTCTTACCAAACATTGGATATTGAATAGGACAAATTGAGTTTTTCCCTCATTTTATTATCAAAGCATTTATTTATTCTTAAAAACTTTGAATAATAATTATTTAAGAACAATATAACTATGTACTCTGTAAATAAATGAACTTAATCCCACATCAAATTTCTTAAATCTACAGTATCACAAATAATATAATCAAACAAAAATATTGTGGACAAACTGATATGAATTATCAATATTCAAAAATTGAAGGAGGTTCAATGGACTTTAATCTCAATTGAAAAGACTTGGTCCCTTTCCAGGTACAAATAAAAATTAAAGTCCTAACAACGGACTAACTTCAATTACAATACTAGTAAATGACAGCAGTTTGAACCCAAGAAAAAAGAAATATTGAATGTAAAACAGTTTATCTAGGACTCTTGAGGTCACTGGGTATTTGAAAGTTTTTGTTTTCCAAACTTCTTATCAAATTCACATAAAGACCAATTTTTATCCAACTTCAAAATGCTTCTGTTAGAATCCGCTGTCAGAACATTCTATATATAAATTGGGGAAATTCTGATTAGGGCCCCGCCATTGGACATGGCGGCCACCCTATAGTAATCAGTCTTGTCTGTCCGTCTGTCCGTCAGCATTTCCTTTGTTGTACGATAACTTATGATTGCCTTCACAGATTTTTATGATTTTTATAAACAATATTGGACTTGACCAAAGGAAAGTCCGTTTCGGTTTTGAGGAAAATCAGACGATTTTTGGGAAAAACTTAGTTTTTATATGAAAAATGCATATTTTGAGAATTAACCTTATGTCATATGATAACTTCAGATTGCCTTCACAGATTTTCATAAATTTTATACACAGTCTTGAACATGATCAGATGAAGGTCCCTTTTGATTTTTAGGAAAATCGGAAAACACTGTTTGGGGAAAAACTTAGTTTTTATATGAAAAAATGCATATTTTGAGAATTAAAACACTATGTCGTATGATAACTTAAGATTGGCTTCACAAATTTTCCCTAATTTTATAGACAGTTTTGGACATGATCAGAGGAAGGTCCATTTTAATTTTTAGGAAAATTGGAAAAAACCTTTTGGGGAAAACCTTAGTTTTTATATGAAAAAATGCATATTTTGAGAATTAACACTATGTTGTATGATAACTTAAGATTGCCTTCACAGATTTTCATAAATTTTATATACAGTCTTGGACATGATCAAAGAAAGGTCCCTTTATAATTTAAGGAAAACTGGGAAACAATTTTTGGAGGAAAATTTGTTTTTATATGGAAAAAGGCAAATTTTGAGAATTTAGCTTCATGCTTTTTGATAGATAAAATGAATGTATGAAATCACTATATTTTGAAGTGTTTTTGATTCCCATGAGTTCATTCACACAAGAGGGGGGCCCTTTCTGACATTGTCAGTATTCTAGTTCTGTCCTGAATTTATTAGCATTTTATGACTAATACATTTATTTCTTCAACAAAATCTTATATCATCAATATCAATGCTCAAATATCAATTAAACTGGGAAATTTATCACTGTTTAATGCCTAGTAGATTTAGTTTTCTACCAAGAAAACCTTAATGCTTCTTTTCTATAAGACAATGTGTTGTCTTTATCACTGTTTAATGCCTAGTAGATTTAGTTTTCTACCAAGAAAACCTTAATGCTTCTTTTCTATAACACAATGTGTTGTCTTTATCACTGTTTAATGCCTAGTAGATTTAGTTTTCTACCAAGAAAACCTTAATGCTTCTTTTCTATAAGACAATGTGTTGTCTTTATCACTGTTTAATGCCTAGTAGATTTAGTTTTCTACCAAGAAAACCTTAATGCTTCTTTTCTATAACACAATGTGTTGTCTTTAAAAAAGTTTAGAGTTTTAAGTAATGTCTCTAAGATTTTAATTACAACAACTACTTGGTACAGAACCCTTACTTTATTATACTTTTGGTCAAAAACAACCATCTAATATTTACAAAAATAATTTTTGGAGATAATTATTCAAATGGTAACAGAAGTGAAATGCCCAAGGGTTTTTTTCTATTTGGCAAAAAATTAATTTTAAATTTGACAAAAAAATTTAAAAAGTGTTAAATTAGGAATATTTTCCAGCTGGATTGCACTCTGAGGAATCTTGGATTACCTTAAAGGAAAAAACTGACAATTATTTGAAGATGTGTAGAAATTCAATATAACTTTTTTCCATCAAAAAATAAGTTTCTCAATAATGTACCCAAAGAAGGCCAAAAAAAAAAAAGACAATACCACTGTACCACCTATAAACAAATGACTATATATGGTATCATATTCTACATATAAAATGGTTAATTCCAGAAAGATTTTGGAAACTATTATTTTAAAGATATGTTCCAGTTGAATAAACCTTACACGAATAAGAAATGGACTGGACATTTTGCAGATATTTTGCAATACAGATCATAAAAATAAAAAAAATATTAGCCAGAAATTTCAACTGCAAGCATGAAAAAAATGCATTAGAACACTAAAACTCATGCGAAAAATATCATTAAAAAGACAGGACAATGAAATTACCTTTATTGAGCAAAGTCGCATACACCACCCCATATAAATGGGTAGAATCCTACACTGATGGGCAGGTTTACAGTTTTTATTGTCCCATCCCACAACATAGAGTGGGCGATATGGAAATACAGAAGTCCGACACTCCATCTGTCTGCCACACTTTAAGAGCACTCTCAACATATTTTAAATGAAATTTATATCAAAGGTTTATATCAGCACTGTTTCAGACAAATTCGAAAAAATGTTTCAGACAGATTAATTTTCTAAAAGTTATTTCCCTTTGAACAGTAAAAATATGGAAAATTGACTTTAAGTGCTCTCATAGAATATATTTCCTAAAAAAGATTTAAAAAATTTATGTCAAATGTTAATATCAGCATTCTCTCGGACAAGTTTAAAAATAAGCACCAACTGATCTTCTTAAGTGTTATTCTCCTTGGAACATTAATATAAATGTAGAAATTTATTTTTAAGCAGTCTAATGTCTATATATTTAAACAGATTTTAATGAAATTTATGTCAAAGTTTTAGATCAGCATAGTATCATGATCTTGGTTCAGTAATTTTGTAACTTTCTGTCTTGTTATCAATGTCATTTTACTATTATTGGCTAGGGACATTGTCTATTTTATAGTAACAGAATAGAGAATGGTAATGGGGAATGTGTTAGAGACAACAACCCAAGCAAAGAGCAGAAAACAGCTCAAGGCTACCAATGGGTCTCCAACGCAGCAAGAAAATCCCGCATCCAGAGGCGGTCAACTTGTTTTTACTTTTTCATCTCTTTGTATTGTGTAATGAGAACAAATACATATACATTTTATAAATACTACATATATGAAGGAATTTCTACACATTCATATGAAAATCTTGTTCTCTTGAAAAGTGCAACACAAAGTTGCAAGGGTAAACAGAAAATGAATATGAGAATTTAAAAAAAAATGAAATGTTTATGTTACAAATATATATGAGAAATTTAATCCATCTGAAGTTTATAGCATAATCTAACTGAATAACAAGTACAATGTACCAAAAATTACAACCATAATATCAAATATATATGTGTATAGTAATGTCAAACAGGTCACAAATTTTCTCTTTCTATCAAGCAGATGTAGTATCCAAAATTTTCATTTTTCCCTAATGTAAAGAAAAACTATGCTCCTTAATAAGCCTTGGCAAGAATTAAAATAAGTTAATTGATAAGACCATGATGTATGTTAATTGGAGTCAAATGACCCACATGTATCTGTTTGAAAAATTACAAATGTTGACACCAGTTATTATTAATTCTGATCAATGCTATAGAAACAACTTGTGTGAGGGGAAACAGTCACTTGGATATAGCAGAACAATTCATGATAAATATGTAGTTTTACTTGTTACTTTTAAACTTGATTTTTAATCTATAATTAAAGATATGTCCACTGCATGTCATTTTTCTAAAAGAGTGGCTATTGATTGTTTGGTGGTGCCATTGCTGACCTTTCCTTGGTCACTTATGGTAGTCTGAATAATTTAATAGCAAAACAATTATTCAGTAACATGTAGTAATTTTATAACAATATTTGCTTATACTTATTACTCATGAAAGTGAAGTATCACTTGAAAATAAGGAAGTTAAACCAAATTAAAAAAAAAAATCTATCAAAGTAGAACCACAGAAAATACATTAAAGAAACACTGTTTCAATTTTTTTATAAATAAATACAGTAGAGACAATGTTATCTTACTATATTAAGGTAATGATGAGGACTATGTGATATTTTTAAATTGGTTCAGATAAGAGTATTTTCTGTGATAAAATAGTTTTATTGAAACACTATAGAGGCATAGACATTAGGAGCAAAATCTAATAAAAGACTCAAATAATGTGAAAGATTATCAAAAACTATAAATTCTTGTGAGTGTGTTGCCACACTTTCTACTATTAAGACTTGTATACTGTGGCTAATAATCAAAAACTGCTTTTGCTATACAAGTATTACTAATATTATAATCTTAATAAATGATTCTTCTTCCTATTAATGAAATATGACTTTCAGTCCATTATCAGCTCATTGCTATGTTCATTTTAAATATTTGAAAAGAAGAACAAAAATAATGGATTACTTAAAACAATGAAAAGGTTTTGGTAAGTAATGAAAAGGTTTTGGTAAGTAACTGAGCTAGAGATTTCATAACATTTCTCAGTACAATACATCCTTAAAGCAAAACACCCAATCAAATAATAGTTAATGTTAACAATTTAGTATAAACTAAACATATACATGTAACTATATTATCACATAGTAGTACAACAATATCATAACATACAAAAATGTTCATTAAACAATATCTTATATTTCTCTTATTAAAAAGCTAATGTAAGGCCATTAAAAATCTATTTTTGACCTTTCCCATTAATTCTAATTCAATAAATTCTAACAAATATTTGGATAGAAATCCATAAAATTTTTTTAGTGGCCTAATTTTATATCTGACCTTAGATCTAGGAAAATTACACATAGATGGAAAAACACTGTATACATATTAATAAATTAAGGTATATTATTGAGTTGTGATAAATAATCTATAAAAATCTCAATTCAAAACATGAGCATATAAACTTGAATTTTACGTGATTCATTATTTTTTAGGCTAGATAAGGACTTTTGACAACAAAATTAATTCGTCCATGAAAATTCTTCAAATGCGTCCTAATTAATGCCAAGGAATATAGATAGAATAGGAGAGATGTTAAAGGTGCAGAGAACAACACAAACATACAAAAGACAAAAGCTGACCAAAAATAAATGAAAATAATAAAACCCCTAAATAAGTAATGGTTTTATATCAAAATATTTGATCATGTAATGCCCAACAATGATGCCAAATACAAACAAAATCTACCAAAAGATGAATGACTAGTTGCATACACAAGGTATTCAGAGAAAATATTTGAAAAGGGCAATAGCTCTTGCAAAAATCAATCAATCATGAAATCAGCATAATATGTCCATCTCCAGGTCATGGGCAACCATAAATATAAATATGAAAAAAAAAAAAATACCAAAATATGGATGACTAGTTGCACATATAAGGCATAGTGACAAATGCATCATATGGTATGATATAACACCATGGATTCCAAAAAAGTATATGAAAATAAAATAAAAACTAAATATACAGTAACTCATGCATTAAATCATCAAGCATATAATGAATGTCAAATTGTTATTGAACTTTGTTATAAGAAGATTGATTATATCATTGATGTGTCTTATTGGGTTTCTAAGAAATGGACCCAAAATGCAAAAATTTAAACAAACGAGACAGAAATACCAGACAAGGGTAAATATAAACAAATATAAAAAAACAACGTTTGCCTCACATGAATAGTATTTTTTATTTTTTTAAGATTTAACAAAAAACAGTTTAAAAACCTCATACTTTCACATCTTTAGTCCAGAATTACTTCACAGAAAAGTCACTTCCAATTCTTTTCAACATTTACATATAAACAACCACAAATATTGAAACAAATTGAGAACTCATAAGAACTAAGAAAAACATTTTAATATTATTGATTCTTTGAATGGAGACAAAATAATATATTTTTACATTTAAATATATAAGGTTCAATTTAAGTGGCAAAAGGTATCAATTACCATCTTTAATTCCTCTTTCAACGGCTTACATTCCATCATCAAACCTTTAAACATTCCACCCCCATAATGCTTCAATTTTTGGAAAATTCATCACAACCTTTAACATTCTTTGGTAAAAATCTCACCCTTATTTAAAATTACTTTGTTTGTTTGTTTAGTTGGGGTTTTATGCCATTTTCAGCACATTTGGCTATTTCGTGTCGGCCAGTTTTATTGGTGGAGGAAGCCAGAGTACCCGGAGAGAACCACTGACCTGCGGTAGAAAAATTGGCAATCCTTGTCAATTAAGATCGGAGTTGGACACACCCTGCCACAGGTGATATTCCAACCCACAACCTCAGTGTTGACAGGTCACTCGGCCACCGAAGCCCATTATTAAGATTAATAAGAATCATTCTCAATTGATCACATGTACATGCATAATTGAAAAATTCAACAACATAACATAACATGCAACAATATACTAGTATATAACAAATGGCTCTGTTACACCAATAACTAAGAGTAAATATAATATGAAGCTGACCTTCTAGAATAAATCAAATGGATTTGTTTAGACCTTTGATGATGAGCTTGTAGGAACACCAGCTTTGATAGATTTTTTACGTTGATTTGCATAGATTCTTAAGAAGAGAGCTATAAAAACAATAGCTATTCCAAGAATGCCTATCAATTTAACAGGATGTCCATAGATTACACATGATAGTAATATAGCAAAGGCTTGTCGTAGAGTCATTATGATTGTAAATGTAACTGCTCCAAACTGAGAAATTGTATAAAATATAAAAAGCTGCCCACAAGCCGAACATAAACTTAATACTATTGCATGTACAACAAACAGATGATGTCTTGTCATGAAGGCAAATGAATCAAAAAATCCTCCTTGTTCCAAAAGTGATACTCCAGTTAGCAAGCAGGAAAACATGTTGACACCAGTCATCATTTGTATCGAGGAAACTTTGTAACGTTTGAATAGTTCTCCTTGCCAGTTTGATGTAAAGCTGTCAAATCCCATGTATCCAGCTAGCAAAATAATCCCAGACATAGTGGTAACGCTTCCTTTGTGTCTGGTTACGTCACCGCTGTGCAGTAGAAACAATGTTACTCCAACAGATATCATGCCAGCAGTTATATACTCATGGTAATCATATGTCCTCTTCGATACTACTTTTCCCATTAACATCACCGGAATTACTTTTGATGCTTTTGCTAAAACCTGAGTAGGAAAGCTGACAAATTTCAGAGCTTCATATTGACACCAACTACTCATTATGTTTGAGAAAGAACTAAATGAGTAATTATAAAGGGGAGTTGTATGATGAGGCTGTCGTTGTAAAAATATAACTGTCATTCCAATCATAAATGCCAAAATTCTGTTAATAAAGACTAAAAATTGAGAATTCTTGAAAAATTCACCAGCTCCATCCTCTTTTCCATATTCAAATGTCATTATTCTTTCTTGAAGAACTCCCCATGTTAGGTATGAACCCTGCAGACCAAATAAACAGAACAGCAGGGTAAAGCCTTTACGTACATTGTTTTGAGATTCTGTAGAAACAGAAGTTCCTCCCTCCTCTAACTGCTCTAAACTGACTTTATCTTCGTTACCAAATACACACTGTTTGATCAGTTGTGAAAAACATGTGGGACCTGAAAAATATATGGCTAAAAATGTTACGTTTTAATAAAAATGAAGAGTAGTAATCAGTAAAGCCTCATTCTGAAACAAAACAGTCAAACACCAAATTAAAATTCATTACTTACCAGTATTCCCATGCTATAGATTAAATACATGTGTTTTTCAATTTTCCGTTGAATCAATAAAATGGTAGATACTTGAAGACATGTTTCATAGAGATTTTGGCAATAAAATACATATAACTGAGTGGCTGTTCATTTCATTGGAACCGCCTCGGTGGTCTTGTGGTAGCGTGCTCGCCCCGAGTGCGGAAGGTCGCGGGTTCGATCCCCGGCCGGGTCAAACCAAAGACATTAAAATTGGTATTTGCTGCTTCTCCGCCAAGCACGCGGCATCTAAGAGTAAGAGCAAAGACTGGTCGGCTCAGAGTCAGTATAATGTGTCCGAGTGAGGTGATATGTCTTCCTGCGGACAATTACCTCGTGAGCTAGCACATTAAAAATCCGATTGAGCGTGTCGGTCTAGTACAAAGCAGGGATCATATTCATTATCATATCAACATGTTCTCGTCCTGATATGCACCTGGTTGCCACTTGACGTTAAACAATAATCATCCATCCATCCATCATTTCATTGGCACAATAATATACACATATATAATCATATAGGTATATATTTTTACGATTTACGCATATATTGTTGAAATATACGAAATCAGTGTTTATAAATGAGTATATTTTAACTTTATATATGTATATTTTACCTTTATATGCGTATGTTAAACTAAGTTTGGCTCTGGGGGTCATCGGATATAATTCTGAAAGATTACCACCTAAGGACCATTGCTGCCAACTTTTGTTTCAATTGGCCAAGTGCTTTCAGACAAGAAGATCTTTAATTAAATTTCACATAGGGTCCTATGTTAAACTAAGTTCGGCTCTGGTGGCCATCTTGGATTATGGGAAAGGTCATCGGATATAATTCTGAAATAGGACCATCTAAGGACCATTACTGCCAAATATTGTTCCAATTCGCCCAGTGGTTTCAGAGGAGAAGATCTTTAAAGGAAAGATTACGACGACGACGCTGGATGCCAAGCAATGACAATAGCTGACATGGCCCTTTGGGCCAGGTGAGCTAAAAATTGGTACATTCCTGTGATTCAGTAATGTGTCCTTTTTTATTCATCCAACTATTATAATTGTATAACTCTATAAAGACAAAGTCAACATACAATGTATTCAAGTAGATTTTTTTTATCAATTTCATAACAAATCATAAGATTTCTACATTTTTGTACTTGCAAAGTATATTCAACTTAATTTATTTTGAAAGACTGGGATGTTTTATTTTATTTGAGTATAGCAGTTATTTTCAATAAATTAATACATACCAGCAGTTTCATTATATCGGATGCTCCTTAAATATTTAATGATTAGTATACCAGGAACAAAGATCGTAGCATAGCCTAAGAGGTTTAGCAATAAACGTACAACCCAAAAATCCATCCAATGGCTCCCATCTCCAGTTTTTGATTCTTCTCCAAGACAGCATGGCAGGACAATGTTGATTATTACTAGTATAACAAACCACATGATGGCAACTGATGCTGCCCTGAAATAAACCAAACAAGACATAAATAATGTGTAAAGATAGAATAAATTCTGATGATGATGACCTGAAATAATTAAGATAAATGTTTAAAGTGATTTAAAGAAAACACAAATAAATTATTAATATATGTTTTTTCATTTTTATGTTTTAAAATTGCAAACATATGTACACATGATAATAATAATAATAATAATATAATAATAATAATAAAACTTTATTTAATGAGGGTTACACAGTTAGTTATAAAACCAATCTTCCCTGAGGCCCTCAATTTTCACAAAAATAATAAAATAAAAACAAGCTGTGAAATTGTACAATATAAAGTCAAATAAAAGTATTAGCAACAATCACAAATATAAATTTATCATATAAATCAAATATAAAATATTTAACAATATCAGTTGCTCATAGTTTGTATCAGATTGTCAGTAGTTGAACATCCACTGTTTTCAGTCATAAATCCTCATTTATAATAAACATAACAATCATGTTGAATGTATGCATGTATGTAATCATTCCTCATAAGACTTGATGATGTACAACATTTAGTCATTTGATATAATTAATATTACACTAAAAATTATAAACTGTAAATTCCTACCTATATAAGTTTCAAAACTGGAAATATACAGCTGTAAAATCAAAATGTCTTTAACTAAAACACCAAATGGTTATTATTTATTGTCAATCTTCTTTAGATTAAGTAAAAAAACATTGAAGAAATCAATCATAAAATATCAGACATATATGGGAAAATCATTTGATATCTATGATATTTCCACAGCTGGTTCATTTATTTCTTATTATCAATGGTGAAACATCCTGAAGAATACAAAACAAAAACTTTTAAGGTATATTTCTGACAAGCTATAACATTATCCTAAATGAAATATACTACTTGTTATCTGAAGTATAGAGGTCAAAGTGATATACACAGTCACACAAACACTCAAACATCCAAAAGCACACACAAAAACAGTTTTGCTTATACAGTATTTTAGGTAATACAAGATCTAATAACACAATGAAGAAATTTAACAAAGGGACTTACTGTTCTTAAATAATGAGATACAAATGATCTTTGTTTTAATCTAGTTCAAGCAATCCCTAACATAGTATTACATGTAGGATTAACAATGTATTTATTCAATATGATTAAAGTGGATCTTAGTACCTACATCATGTACATTTACACAAATATAACAGTATGTCTAAAATGGAAATACCATTTAAAATAAAAAAGACTAAGTTTATTAAATTTATAAGCTTCCTCTTTATGTCATCTATAGACTTCAGTGATTATTTTCCCAAAAATTAAAATACACAATGTAGATACCAGAAATAAAATTTATAACAACACTCTTTTGCTTGGACTCTATATCAAATATTTGAACAATAATTTGGCCCTTTTAACCCCATTGTTATATCCTTCAACAAAATCAAATTTATGAAATATTTTTGAACATCTACATGTAGTTAAGTCATATAAGAGCAAAACACTTACTATTACAACTAGATCTACTTAAATAAATTCTAAAAATAATGAAACAAAGTAATAGAGTAATCTATCATAACAGAGACAGACATATCTACTGACTGAATACTATTTCTGCATGATTTAAGATGATCCTTATCCTGTACTGAGACACAACTTCCTTGCAACATCAACCAAAGTTACTGAAGGCAACAGTGACCTAATTTTGAAAGAATGCTTACCTAGATACAGCTACACACTAATTTAGAAGACCTTACTAAATACAGCAACTAACATATGAACTATTGAGTCATGTCAAATACATTTGATTATTGTAATTTATTCTACAATTGATTTACAGGCTAGAAGTTGAATAAACTTTAGTCTAAGCTTATTATATCAGTAGCCCAATAAAGTCTTGTGTTCTGGTATACAGTGTTTATGATGTAAATTCTCTCTATGATTACACACCGAAAGTCGTCCTCCTAGAAATTCCTAAAATTAATAAATTGTACCGGTATATTTTCTGACAATGTACATAAATATTGTGTATATGAGGGTCTGGATGAGGTCTCAATTTATTTATTAAGTTTTAATTTATAAGTATTAATATTTGGCCCATTTTTCTGTATTCATTTAAAAATGATTATTCTTTAATATCTTGTGAGACTAAAATTATTTAAGGATTGACATAACCTCAATCATGTGGTTCACACTTAATAACCCCCTGAGCAGGTTATTTGAGTGTGTGCCATGTGCACTGAGGTTATTCCGAATAGTCTGAAAACAAAATTATTGTCAATCCTTGTAATTTAATTCGAGCGGTTGTTTTGACACCTAAAACGTTTAATGCAATTTTCTTTATTTTGTCCAGTTGTTATCTTCTGTACTAAATCACTATTTCATCCTCAAATTCTTTCTGCATTTTTAAACTATTCTTGTACATCATTATTGTTTTAGGTCATTATTGTCTATTTATTGATTTTTAGGCCATTATTCTCTATACTATAAACCCCATTCACATTTTTATATATGTCTTTATGGCATCAAACCAGAGTTCCAGCTAGCACAAAATAGAGGGGAAGAGAACCCTGCTCCTCTTCCAGTGCACCTCTCTGCCTTAAGTACATTGTATAATATAAAATACAGCAAACAAACTCTTTTAAACAAAAACAAAACTAAACGAATTAAAAATGGATTAAAGGGTTAAAAAGACTGAAAGAACTTTTAAAAGGGCATATAAAGATAAATGAATCATTAATATTCCCTAAAAGTTGTCATCATCATGTTGCCCTTTTTCACACCAGAAAACTGGGTGAAAGTGTCCCTTATTCTAAAAATATGCCCCTATGCCCTTAAAGCATATGTTGTCACTATGCTAATAAACTTGTTATAAATATTGTTCACCATTTTCTTCAAGGAATTTACAACAAAATATTCAAATAATTCTTCTTCCTGCAGCTATTTGTATCTTTTTTTCATTCTGTAAAATAGTATTTCTTTGACTGATACTTCCAACTACAATTTAGTTATACAGATATTTTTTAAGGATTCTTCTACTTAACAAAAATGTGAAATCTCAATCTGAATACTATTAAGCAAACTGCTTATTTAACTTATTAATATCAGTAATTAAGATATTTTTATGGCTTCATAACTCAATTTGATAAATGATTACTATATACATGAACAACAATCAACAAAAAAAAGATCTTTTTGTTAATTTTTTTGCAAATTTTTACATGTCTGGCAAATATATTCATTTCCGACCTTTTAAAATATCTGTAAAGTATTTAAATACATATATATCAAACATCTACTACAATTTCCATTGTTAAGGTTGAATATTTTTATGTACAAGATCTTAAATATAATGTACCTACCTCCCACAAACTGTACAGATATATATAATTATGCAAAGTCAAGTATCTATCATTTACATGTAAAAAGCTATATAACAACACATAACCTATCAAATCAATAAGGACTTCTTTGGGACTGTCAACATATCAATATTTTCACAAGGATTTATTTTATTCATTAAAATGTAAATTATAACTAGAGGCTCCCAGGAGCCTGTATCGCTCGCCTGGAAATCATTGGCAGAATAAATTGTTCGACTATGTCCATCTTGACTGGAAGCCTGGAACATTGCTGTCAAGTTCCAATTGGCTCACTAGTCATCGGATATAATTCATAAAGAGGACCACCCAAGGACAAATGCTGCCAAATTTTGGTCCAATTGGCCCAGTGGTTTCTGACAAGAAGATCTTTAATTAAATTCCCATAGGGTCCTATGTTAAACTATGTTTAAATCATGGATGATGTGTGGGGTCATCGGATATATTTCTGAAAGAGGACCATCTAAGGACCATTGCTGTCAAGTTTTGTTCCAATTGGACCAGTGGTTTCAGAGAAGAAGATCTTTGAAGGAAAGTTTAGGACGACAACAACGGACGACGGACGGCAAGTGATGACAATAGCTCACATGGCCTTTTAGGCCAGGTAAGCTAAAAAGTTCACAAGCTTAAATTCATCCATCTTAAATTGACCCCTATGGGTCCCAAGTTTTGAAAATCAAAATTTTAAATGCTTATTGTAAATATACATACCATGTATAACAATACTTAATATAAATAAAATCCATTAATTGAGAAATAAAAGAGGAGTTTACGTCACCAGCTTAATTTAACAATATTCAAAATTAGATCCCTGTGGGCCCCAATTTTAGAAAATTAAAATTCCAAAACCTTTCAAAGTTTAAAAGTTTGGAATTTAAGCTTGTAACCTAAAATTTGCATTCAAAGACACATGTATGACTGTGAAAAAGGTTGGGAGTGTGGGGATACCTGTCATTTCTGACTGCCTTGATCTAGTTTCCATTTTTAATTGGAGTTATTGATTTAATTCAGAAAATGATTGCATAACAGCTTTAAATGGACATGAGTGTTTAGATTTTTTCACTATATGTGTAAGTGTCCCAACTAATTGTAGGGGGTGCAGGGATCACTAAGTTATTAAGACAAGCTTTCTAGTTAAAAAATTGGAGGGGGTTGTGAAATAAAAATAAAAAGAAGTGTTGTAGTAATGGAAAAAAAGATATGTATAGACCAAATCAGCAGGCTTGAAATAAAGAATTTTTTATGAATGTCAACCAACATCACAATATGTAACATAATAAACTGTAAAAATGAGAAGAAAGAAAGATACTACATTCTACAAGACTACAATTAAATGTAACAACATGAATGCTCACCAGAATACAATTTCATTCACATACAATATAATCCTATTATTTCTATTATTGTTTCCTGAAATTATACATTGTATTACATGAAAACAACAGGATACAGTATATGTATATACAAGGGATAAAAGAAATCTAGTAATCAATGTTTTTATGTATGTTATACTGTTCTACATATATATATATGTTAAATTGTTTGAATTCAGCAAGTGTAACATCTGACATTTGTAACAAGTATCTGGGATCCGGCGCAGAACATTTTAGCGGGAAAATTTTGACCTTTTAGCATTTTGGCTGAAGATTTAAAGGACAATTTAGCAGAATTTAAAACATTACATGGACATTTTAGCAGAAGAATTTAGTCATTAAGCATCTACCTCTTCCGTTAACCAGACGAACGAAAGTAGGATTTTAAGCAGAATATAGTTCACTTTAATACAGTTAATGTTTAAAAACCAAGCACTACTACATGTATAACTAAAGTGAGAACTAAAAGCAAGATATTTACAATGTTTACATATCAACATTGGCTCTGTATCGATCTAAATGTAACACTGCAGACATAGTGGTCTTTCCTTATGTAACTTATGCTGAACTTTTCTTGTGTTCTGCATCAAACTTTTGAGTTCTCTGGGGCAACTGACATGAAGTCTTCGCCAAATAAATAAAAGTTACATGTAAAAATATTCGCTAAAATGTCCATTGAATTTGTACAGGTATACAATTTTTCTTCTGCTATAATGTCCATTATTATTGTTCCCGCTTAAATGTCCATTCACACCTTTAGAAAATCTGCTTAAATGTCCTGCGTCCCTGGGATTGATGCCCTACACTCTCTGAGATAAATTCAAACAGTTGATTGTTGATTGATTGTTTGCCAGTGGCAAATATTTCATGCTTCTTCAGGACAAGAACCAGTTCAATTTATCAAAAAATTCAAATAAGAGTGGGACAGGACACAAAAGGGAACCAATTTTGACTGCCACTGTAAAAAGAGTATGGTTGGATAATTTAGATAATTTATGATCTGACAACCCCATTAGAGGGTCTCTCCTATCAGCCACCCAAGGACACACAAGGCAGTTCTGTGGGTTGAGTTCCTGTGATCCATCACAGGTGCCTAGAATTCAAATGGTTAATTGCACTAAAAACTCAGGTGCTACAGAAACAGATTTTGCCAATGTCACTTAAAATTGTACATTTGTACTCTAAACTATATAAAAATACTCTATTGTTACTGAAGTAGAATAACATTACCATATTTCTTTCAATTTAGTTACTTTAGTCACCATCTTAATATCAATCTCATTTTTCTTATTTTTACTAAATTTTGTCCTCCTTTTAAGCATTACTTTAAATGTATTTATATATATCTATAATCCTTTGGACAATAACAAATCCCAACTTTAAACAGTATTCAATATTGACACACCATATGTTAGGATGATTGTGACAGCTTTCAAAAGAAGAATTAAAAGTTTATAACTGCAATATGTTACTGAAAACTGACACCTACTTATTTGTAAAACCTATTATTTTTTAAGATAAACCAACCTTTTATGCGAGGGTTTCATGACTTCAAATAATTTTTAACACTTCTCTGTTAACGTCATCAGTATCCATTCTTGTACTGATGTAACAGTTTTTATGGAAAAAGAAATATTTATTTTTGTCTGTGATACATGAACCATGATAAATAAATGTCAATTTTACCTGTATTTCCCCTGAAACAAGCTGTCTAACAACAAGTGATTGATTGATGTGTTGGTCAGAAATAAATGCTAGCTCTTCCGGTAAATTATTAGATTAAACAAATAATCCAAATTGGGAATTAAAAAATAATTTTAAAATATTAAAAAGTTAATAATAGTTTTATGACCTCGTTATTTGTTAAATATCCACTTACATACGAAACTAAAAAAGACTGACAAGCTAGTCGTTGACTTGGGAAAGAGCTGCATCACTGTGCACAGAATAATTTCAAAAACATGTCACGCGGTAGTAGTGCAGGATTTGACAGACATATAACTATATTTTCTCCAGAAGGAAGACTTTATCAAGTCGGTAAGGAACAGAAAATAGAATAGAGAATGGAAACGGGGCATGTGTCAAAGAGACAACAACGCGACCAAAGCAAAGGCAAAGACGCGGGAGGGGGGGGGGGGTGCACTTACTATATATGAGGTGCTAGATGCTAGGTATGTTCTGACAAAAGGGGCCGGGTTTTTCTCTTTTCTACAAAGGGGTAATATCTGACTATCTAAAATGGTGTTATATGTCAAGAACATCTGGATCGGGGTTATAATTTGAAGAAAACATAGAATTCCAGTCGCAATCACATTTAAAAAAGAAACTTACATGGGGAAAACAAACATAAGACGAGTAGTTAAAGCCAAATCTGGAGGTTAATGTTCTACATTTGGATTGCAGGTTAAAAAGGGGTATTATTTTAGACACAGGTTGCCTGTTATGGGGTATGTAACATGGTCAATTTTTTTTTCTGGAAAGGGGTCGGGGTTCAAATGTGCTGGAAGAACCCACCTGTCAAAAGAAAGCATTTTATTTGAGTTTAAAAAAACTTTTTTCCAGAAAAAAAAATAACAAGCTATTAAATTTTAGGCTTTTGATAATTGTAGTCTGTCAGGTAATACACAAGTTTCTATAGATACATATAAATGGACTCACCTCTGTAAATATCTTTTTCAAATAAAGTTTATTGGTGTTAAAAGTTTATCACTATTCAGCAGTTTATGAACAGAATGAGAAAATTTATCAGAATCAGTGTTCATCATATGATCTGGTTTTACTCATCTGGTTATCAAAACATTTTCAGTAATCATTAACTTTAGTTCTAATTTACTTAAAATTTTGAAATAATATTGTCACAACATTACAAGATTACAAACAATAGAATTCGATCAACAAAAACGTTAAAACAATCCACTTAAACCAGCATAACAATCTTCTTTGAATTATGATTATAATACAAATTATTATTATTATCAGTTTTTAAATTTTATCATTATTAAATCTATATGATTTTTTAAATTATTTGATGTCAATATATTGAAGTTATAAACAAAATTATTGAAAAATCAGTTGTTTCCAGCTGAGATTTATCACTCTTGATTGTGTAATGTCATTATTTTGCCCTAAGACCCACCGTAACTGGAATCAAATGGAACAAAAAAGATGGTCAATTTATAGTCCAGTCAATCTAGCATAAATTTGACCCTAACCTTAAAGTAATTGCAAAAGAAGATTTTTAAGTTTTAATCTTTAGCATTATACCCCAAATATACACAGAAAAAAGTCTAACAAAATCTAACTTGTGGAAGACTAAAAAATCGCGATTTTAAAATTCCTATGGAGATTTGCATTGAAAATGGGAGATAACTCTGCAAAAAAGGCAGAAATATCAATAAAAATTGATACAAAATTATAACTTTACCGCTTCTATTCAGCAGAATGTATTGATTCTTGATATTTTAGCCGTCTTTAGAGTATAACAAACAACTCTACAGTTTTTTTCATATCTTTTATCAAGCTACAACCTAGATTTCGTAATTCATTAGTTGACCATTTATTAAATTTTTCAACTTGTCAAGGTAAAGAATCTCAAATTTAATAAAAATAATTAAGCATATATTCTTCTTTTTGTGTTTTAAAGTTTCTTTAAACAAGGTAGATGCTGATCAAATATAATTTACAGATATAAACAATACCAAATTTTCACATTATTTTTTCAAAATGGTCAAAAAGCCACAAATTTGCAATTTAATGAAAAATGTGCAAAAAAAATAAAAAAAATACCCATAACATTTCGGTTTTGTACATTTCATGAACAGAAGATTATATAATATAGTCAAATACGAACTTATAACCCCATCAAGTATCATACTTCACATGAATTTTAAGAAAATCAACCAAAAACTGACAAAAAAAGACTCATTTTTGCAGAGTTATCTCCCCTTTCCAATGTTAATTTCCATAGGAAATTAAAAATGCTGATTTTGAGTTTTCCTCAAGTAAGATTTTATGAGACTTTTTTCTGTGTATATTTGGGGCTTAATGCTATAGATTAGAACTAAAACATTTTCTGTTGCAATTAGTTTTAGGTTAAAACTTAGTCTGACTGGACTATTATGATACAAAGAACAAACACATTTTACCTGGGCTTTGACATCATATCACAAGGGATCAATAAAATATTCAGTTTTAAATGCACATACTCAAAATATTTCAAGCAAATACATATGTATATGTCTTTTTAAAGCTTGTTTTCTCTATTTTAATAATTTTCATACCTAAAAAAACTTATGAGCATGTAGAAAAATATTTTAACTATTCAAAACAAAGTTTGTTTATGTTTATAAAAAGTATTATAGATATATATAAATACATTCAGTCAACATGCTTTTGTTTCTGTGTTTTTCTGTATTAATTCATTTTTTATGTTTTTAATAATTTTTCGTTTATTTTTGTTCTTGATTTTTTCGTTTTGTATTCTTTGATTGTTTGGTTAAGTTTTGTATAAACGAAAAAGTGTTTTGTTTTGTCTTTTGTTGTTGATTCTTTTGTTTGTGTTTCAATCATTTTGCAAAATGTTGATAACTTTTACATAACAGACGACCATCCACATGTTTGTGCACACTCTATTACTAATGAAATGTAGTTTGATGACATGATTTTCATTCAGATTATGAAAAGTACAATTTATCTATCAGTTAACAGAAATTCAAATTTATGAACAAGTATTCCAACAAGAATGTACGCTGATAAACATAAAGTAGGTAACTAAGTAATCTTTATTTAAAGTCAGGTTTCATATATACAAATAACATAGAACATGAGCCCAACTTATATAAAAATAACACAATATATACTTGTTCATCAATACGTATTATTCAAGAAAATATAAACATAATTTGTAAATAATAAGTTTTTTGTCCTATTATTTTTGTGAGTATATGTTCTGTGAATTTCTGTTCCACAATCTTTAATAGTTACTCTTATAATTCGTATTAGATAAAAGCAATATAAGTAATTTACCTCTTGCATATTTCTCTATATGACCATTGTAGTCAGGATTTAAAGAACCCCACGGACGCCACATCTTTAAGATATCTTTAATATAAGTTTACTTGTTTGTTGTAAAAAATTAAGTGAAATAAAAGATGCAATTTTTTTCTCAAAATATCAGTCAAAATTGGCTTCTTGTAAGAAAACAAAAGAAGTTTGTTTAACAGTTTCTATTTGAGAAATGTATAAACACAAATTACTTTTTTTTAATTATTCTTTGATAAAGCTGGAACTATACGCCCAAACATCTTCATTTATTCAATGATTACCAGTAACTAATCAATTAGTAATGATCAAAGACAATTGTTTATTTGTTAAGGTTGACTGAACATGATGATTGGCGATGTATATCAAGTTAACAGCAGTCACATGCTGAGTGGCACACGCTGATTAAAAAGTCAAATAACTTCATAATTATAATATATATTTATACCAAAAACTTTAAATTTAATGTTTGCAAGCTTAACTTTTCTTCTAGTCATGTTCCTTGTGCTGATTAAACACCGTATTCACGTTCTTAGTGTACGTTTCTTGTTCTTAGTGCACCAAGAAATCCTTTGCGGTATTTGTACACACCGCTAAGAGATAGTATTTCATCTACCCTATCGTTAGGGATTTCAAATTCAACAATACACAAATGTATTTCTATTTACTAAATTACTAAATACTTACATATTTCGCAGGGCATGACATGTAATGTCCATTGGACACATATGTACATATGTACATGTACTTGTTTTATTATACCCCCCCCCCCCTTCCCCTAAATATAGTTTGGGGGTGGGTATACAGGAATCAGCCTATCTGTCTGTGTCTGTCGTACCGTCCATCCGTCCGTCCATCTGTCCATCCATCCCACCCTCTGTCTGTCTGTTTTTTTGTACCCGCAGTTTCTCAAACATGCCTTATCAGAGGTTAATAAAACTTTGCATACTGTTAAATCCTAGTATGTAGATGTGCGCATGAGAGGTATGTCCTGGTCCAATACTTTTTTCCATAATTTTATACCCTTTTGGACGTAGAAATTCTGTCTATCCCCCAATTTTTTTTGTACCTGCAGTTTCTCAAACATGCCGTATCAGAGGTTAATGAAACTTTGCATACGGTTAGATCCGTGTACGTAGATGTGCGCATGGGAAGTATGTCCTGGTCCAATTCTCTTTTCCATAATTTTATACCCTTTTGGATTTAAAAATTCTGTCTATCCCCCGATTTATTTGTACCTGCAGTTTCTCAAACATGCCTTATCAGAGGTTAATTAAACTTTGCATACAGTTAGATCCTACTACGTACATGTGCACATGAGAGGTATGTCCTGGTCCAATACTTTTTCCCATAATTTTATACCCTTTTGGAAATTCTGTGTATCCCCCAATTTGGCTATGGCCAGGGTGAGCTTTTGCCATCACTTGGCGTCCGTCGTCCGTCCGTCGTTAGCTTTTCATTCAAACATCTTCTCCTCAGAAACCATTTGGCCAATTCCAACCAAACTTTGCATGAGTGGTGTATGGAAGGTCCTCAACAAAGTTCCTCATTTAGTTCTGATTGGTCAAGAAACATGGCCACCAGAGGCAATTCTTGTTTCTGATTGGCTGATTTTCAAAAATCTTCTCCTCTGAAACCGCTGGGCCGATTGGTTTGAAACTTTATAGGAATGATCTATGACATGTCCTCTACAAATGATCCTCAACTTATTTTGATCTGACATAAAACATGGCCGTCGTAGCTAAAAATAGAATATAGGGGTGCATGTATTGTTTTTAGCTTATAACTTAAAAACCGTTACAGATATCAAAAATCTGACATGGGGTAAAATTGATCAGCATGACAAGATCTACCTACTCTGAAATTTTGAAGGAAATCCCAAAACTCGTTTAGGAGTTATTGCCCTTTTTCCGTAAAATTTTCAAAATTAAACATTTTTCATCATTTATCTCCAAAACTATTTGAGATAGAAGTGAAATGTAAATTTGAAAAATGTTTGCCATGTTGAGGTCTACATACCCTGAAATTTTAAAGGAAATCCCAAAACCGATTTAGGAGTTGTTGCCCTTTTTTGTTAAATTTTCAAAATTTTTTCATTCAAAAATCTTCTCCTCTGAAACCGCTGGGACGATTGGTTTGAAACTTGATAGGAATGATCTATGACATATCCTCTACAAACGATCCTCAATTTATTTTGATCTGACATAAAACATGGCTGTCGTAGCTAAAAATAGAATATAGGGGTGCATGTATTGTTTTTAGCTTATAACTTAAAAAGCGTTACAGATATCAAAAATCTGACATGGGGTAAAATTGATCAGCATGACAAGATCTACCTACCCTGAAATTTTGAAGGAAATCCCAAAACCCATTTAGGAGTTATTGCCCTTTTTTCGTCAAATTTTCAAAATTGAACAGTTTTCGTCATTTATCTCCAAAACTATTTGAGATAGAAGTGAAATGTAAATCTGAAAAATATTTGCCATGTTGAGGTCTACTTACCCTGAAATTTTAAAGGAAATCCCTAAACCCATTTCGGAGTTATGGCCCTTTTTTTTTTCAAATAAATTTTCCCTGAACAATTGAACCAATTGCAACAAACTTGGTCAAATAGTTGATTAATTGTCCAATGAAAACCAGACTCCAGGTGAGCGATACAGGCTCTGGTCAGCCTCTAGTTTGATATTTTGATTCAGATAATTTTTGAAGTTTTCCATTGCAAAAATGAACTAACAGCAGCGGGGGGTATAGTTAGTGAGGTCCCCTCACAGTTCTAGTTTTTGCATTGTCACAGGGATATGCAGAATAGCTCTTTTTTTCATTGTATTATGGGACAAGTCATAAATGTGCAGTTTTGCCTGTATGAACATATTCTGTCACTGATGTGCTGTTAAAACACCCTTTAAGCAATTGGTAGTCTCATGTAGGTTAACAGGTAAATTTTTTTATTCTAGCAATTAACAATATAGTTTGGGATTATTGAAACATATTCATAAGGCCTGATAGCAGTAGTTAGAAACAAGACAAAAAATATATTATTGAAAATAAAATGAGGAAAAGAGAATTGTTTATTCTTCAATTATTTTCATATATGAAAAGTTTTTTCTGTTATGCACATCTTTGTCCCATCCACGCTTTACTTTGTTTTCCACAGATAAACAGCTCATCTGTTTGTACTTCATTGTCTACACTCAACAAATATTGCTCGTCTCTTGTAAAACTTAAAATTGTCCAAAAAAAATCTTTAGTATGTTAATATTCTTTTTCTACAAATGCAAAGCAAAATTCATGGCCTAATTCTTTTTACTTACAGAGTATGCCTTTAAAGCCATAAACCAGGGAGGATTAACTTCTGTAGCAATACGTGGAAAAGATAGTGCTGTTGTTGTAACACAAAAGAAAGTTCCTGTGAGTAGCACTAAAAGGTGGTTCTGAAATATGTTTTTTAATAGAATTATATTATTTGTACTTTTAGAAATGAAAAATTTGTAATGTAGGGGACATCAAGTGAAAAATGTTTAAGTACCAAAATTCCACCATTGTTTAGTAATTCCATAAACTTTTCTTTGACCCTCTAACCTCTATCCCAAAGATTATTTTAGCAAATTGGGATAATTATATTTGTAATGTACCACAGGCAGTTATTATGTGCCTATCAGTACGAAACTGTTGATGTCAATGTAATATAAATTTGAACACTCCTTTGTACTAGACCTTTACTCTGAGCTGAACTTTTAACCTGTCTGTCAGCAGGAAAACATGTCACCCCACCTGGAAACATTGTTTTGACTCCAAGGTCACCAATTTCTGTTAGTGTTGATGCTCTGTGCTTTGTGGAGAATCAGCAAATATCAATTTTAAAGTCTTTGGTTTGACCTCTGTGACTCTTTGAACATGTGATCACTAAGATGGTTAGCATATCGGTTCATTTTTTATTCGGTCTGATATTTACTGATGAAGATAATTTATATCTATTCTTTAGGACAAGTTACTGGATGCTTCAACAGTAACTCATTTGTTCCAGTTGACAGAAAACATAGGATGTGTCATGACAGGGATGGTTGGTAAGCATAACTGTTTTTTTATGGAAGATCAAAAGATTTTTGCATGTGATAAATTACATTAGGCCTTGATTTAAGAGATATCATTATTCTATATGTCATTAGTTTTCAAACTGAAAGATTGATACATCAATTTGCTTATTGTGTGGGTCATCAAGGGGAAACATCAAAACCCACAAGTTCAAGCACTTGAAAACACTTGAGTTGAAATTTTCTTTTAAAGATTTTAAAATACAAATACAGAATGAAGACATTATTCAATTTTTAACAATCAACAGGAAGTACCAAAGCACTGCTAAAACAAAGGATTTTTGTCACGACAAAAGTGTAATATTATATTTTTGTCCCCCGCCGCAACGCGATGCGGGGGATATGGTAATGCCGGAAAATGATACTTTAAGGGAGTTCGAAGATGAGTCATGTCGAAATATTTTTGTAGGAGTTATGCCCCTTAATAACTTAGAAAATTGACAAAATTTTCATGTAAGCGCTCTAGCAAATTTATTTCTTGACCGATTTGGATAATATTTATACAGTAGCTTTAACTCAATGATACCTCAAGGGAGTTCGAAGATGAGTCATGTCGAAATATTTTTGTAGGAGTTATGCCCCTTAATAACTTAGAAAATTGACAAAATTTTCATGTAAGCGCTCTAGCAAATTTATTTCTTGACCGATTTGGATAATATTTATACAGTAGCTTTAACTCAATGATACCTCAAGGGAGTTCGAAGATGAGTCATGTCGAAATATTTTTTAAAGGAGTTATGCCCCTTAATAACTTAGAAAATTGACAAAATGTTCATCTAAGTGTTCTAGAAAATTTATATTCTCCTTGCATTGGAATAATATTTATACACTTGGACCTAAAGGGAGGTTTTATACATAAACTCCTATCGACACTTATAAAATTGAAAAATACTGTCTTTAAGAGTTTGTTAGGCGGAATACTTTTGATCAAAGCATTTCTGTTTATTGAAAAGGAGTAAATGTACATTTTTATAAATTCTCAATACACATGGTAAAATAAGATTTCAACACTATACCCATATTGTATAAATGTCTACATACCACTCATTAACTTGTAAAAAACTTTAGCAATAACCACAAATTGTTTGTCCTTCTATTCTCTCTCTTTGAGAAAATTTTGTTATGTTTCTCTTGTCCAAGGGTTTCTGATGCTCTAGCGGCAGGGGACTTCGGAACGCTGTTCGATTTTTATTAAATTAATTATAGTATATGTCATATTACATGTATGTATCATTTAAAATCTTAGATTTTTTGCTGCATCTGAATTCAGAATTAATTCCAGTAGTTTGATTTTACATAAAATTTTTCCCATTTCTTTCTTTGTTAATCTGTAGGCATCTTCAAAATAGCCTTAAAACAATGTATTTTGTAGTATCAGTATCAAGTTCCTAGTTTGCGTTATTTCCAAAATAACGATATGAAAAAATATCCCTTCTTTTAAAAAAAATCACATGGAATATTTAATAATGCCTGTATCATGTTGTGGGTAAGCAACACCCTCAGCACGAAGAAGACTCTCAAGTAGATGTAAAAAAAATAGAAAGGTAAAATGCTACAATTGGAGGATGCTCTCACACCTGCTAAGTTGAGGATTTGTATAAGTTGCTATAACTTGTTTCCCAATCCACTATAATAAATACTTTCAAACAAAAAAATTGTAGTGTAATAATTTGTTTGATTTCTATTTGTTAAGGTTTTAGACTGCTTGCATTACAATGAAAATAAAACGATTAAATTATATTCTGCTCTGCACCTTACTGTCAAAGTATAATATTAGACCTATATGATGTACGGATTTGATCAAGGTTCTTAGAAGTTATTAATGCAAAGTTTCAACAGCTAATAACTTATTGTATTCATTACAGCTGACAGTAGATCACAGGTTCAGAGAGCTAGGTATGAAGCAGCAAAATGGAAATACACTTATGGATATGAAATACCTGTAGATATTTTATGTAAAAGAATAGCTGACATCTCACAGATATACACACAGAGTGCTGAGATGAGACCATTAGGATGTAGTAAGTAATCTTAGATATACACACCCTGAACAATGAGGGAAAACTTTTAGGATGTATTAGGTACTCACTAAAAATCTTATTGAAATTTAAAGTGCTGAGATGAAACTTTTAATTGTAATAAATAATCACTAAAAAATACCACACATATACTCACATGGAGTACTAAAATCAATATCTCAACATATATACATACAGAATGTCATAATTAATCACTAAAAATCTTTCTTGTTAGACACCAATGATACAGGATTTTTTATAGGATTTCAATTTGGTGAGTCCCAGATATATTTCAAAATACGATTTACAGTTGAATTGATCCTGGTTCTAAAAATTTTAGCGAGTTCCAGCCAAAACAGATTAGTGCAGGACTCACCTAGATGAGTTACCAAAACTCCTGTCATACATAACCACCTTTCCTGAAATAAATTGTTTAGAAATGATCTGTGAAAGGTTCTCTTGAGTTTTGTATATTTGGAAACCTCAAGACATAAACTCTCAAAATTTAAAATTTCATGTAGCAAAATGCAAAAAGGAAACTGTTATACATCATCCTTTTTTCTAAGTCACTTCTTATGATTGTTTCAAGAAAATATCCATAAGAATATTAAATCTTTTCCTTTTAAAGCTGTTTAGTCCAGAATTTGCTTACTAGTAATATTCAGTTAGATAACAACCTTTAACAGATGATGACAAAAAGTAATGTTTCCTTGTTTACACTGAAGATTATTTAAATCTGACTTACATATTATTTCCTCTAAAATATTTTTTTTAATGAAATTATCCTCTTTCAGACCTACATCCATTAATTTAGCAACTAATTAAGATAACCATAGCTAACTACCAGGTAATCAAAACCTTTAAACTTCTGTTTCTGAAACTTAAGACTTTAATGTTAAGAATTCGATTGGAGATATCTTATCCTAATATTCTTTAAGGGTCCTTGGTGGCCAAGTGGTCTAGGTAGTTCGTAAAGACTACTAATGATCACTAGCCTGTCAACACTGAGGTTGTGAGTATAAATCTCCCTGTGGCGGGATGTGTTCTACTCTGATCTTAATTGACAAGGATTGCCAATATTTCCTACCGAAGGTCGATGGTTCTCTCCGGGTACTCCGGTTTCCTCCACCAATAAAAAATGGTTGCCGCGAAATAGCCAGATGTGCTGAAAACGTCATAAATCCCCAACTAAACAAACAAAATATGCTTTAACTTGGTAAATGTGTCACACATGTCACTGTATGACCATGCAGAGAACATTACCGGTACTATATGTTGTATATTATACTTTCTAAATCATGTTAAGTAAATGTTATCTCCCCTGGAAAAACTTTACAGAATCTCTAACCGTTAAACACACCAAGATGTTAGCATAATAGTTTCTTTCATAAAACTGTCTTCAGAACTGAGGAGAGGAGATTCTTCATTATCTAATATCAAACATATGCCTTTTTCAGTTGTTTTGTGTGTTTTCTTTAATTGTTTTGTAAATGTATTGCTGTAGCCAAAATAGGTTCTTTTCTGCAGTAAAGAATTTTTAATAACATAATTTCTGTAATAGGCATGATTTTATTGGGATATGATGATGAAAATGGTCCACAGGTATTTAAGTGTGATCCTGCTGGATATTACTGTGGATTTAAAGCTACAGCTGCTGGAGTCAAACAGTTAGAAGCAAATAGTTTTTTGGAGAAAAAAGTAAAGAAGAAGCAGGATTTCACCTTTAATGAGGCAGTGGAGGTTAGTAATGTCGCAGTGATTTTTCAATTTGTCAAGGAGGTAATATGATCATTGATTAAGAAGTAAATCAAGGCAGTCATACATTTGTTGGAGATTTAAGCATTGGTAAACACTAATCATGCATAATTATACCCCCACTCGTCCCACTTGTAAGTGGGGGCTATACTGCATTTACCTTGTCAGTTTGTTTGTTCTAATGGACTTAATTAAACTTAATTAAACTTTTAAAATATTTTCTGTCACCTTTTTAACTCACCTGACCCGAAGGGTCATGTGAGCTATTGCCATCACTTGGTGTCTGTCGGCGTCCGTCCGTCCATCATCCGTCGTAAACTTTTTAAAAAATCTTCTCCTCTGAAACTGCTGGGCCAATATGAACCAAGCTTGGTCTGAATCATCACCAGGGTACCCAGTTTCAAAATTATATCCGATGAGTTCAAGGACCAAACAACATGGCCACTGTTACTATATATAGAACATAGGGGTAAATTGCTGTTTTTGGTGAATAACTCAAAAACCAGTACAGATATCGAAAATCTGACAGGGTAAAAATGATCAACACGGCAAGATCTACCTACCCTGCAATTTTGAAGTTAATTGGAATACCCATCTTGGAGTTATTGCCCTTTTTTGTGAAATTTTCAAATTTTTTATACATTTTGTCTTATATTTTAAAAAGTATTAGAGATAGATTTTAAAAAGTATTAGAGATGGAGGTTAAGTTTTATTGCAAACATGTTCAGCATGTCAAGATCAACATACCCTCTAATTTTGTTATAAATCAGAATACACATCTCGGAGTTATTGCCCTTTCTTTGTCAAATTTTCAACATTTTAATATATTTTGCCTTATATTTCATTAACTATAAGAGATAGAAGTTAAGTTTAAATTGCAATTATGTTCAGCATGTCAACATCTACATATCCTCTAATCTTGAAGTAAATATGATTACCCATCTTGGAGTTATTGCCGTTTTTTATCAAATTTTCCAAAAAATTAATATATTTCGTCTTATATTTCAAAAAGTATTAGAGATAGAGGTTAAGTTTTAACTGTCAAAATGTTCAACATGTTCAGATCTACATACCCTCTAATTTTGTAATAAATCTGAATACCCATCTTGAAGTTATTGTCCTTTCTTTGTCAAATTTTCAACATTTTAATATACAACGCCTGACATTTCATAAACTATAAGAGAACATTGGACCCAATGGGGAAATGTATTCAAATATCTTCTCCTCTGAAACCGCTGGGCTAATTTGAACCACACTTGGTCACAATAGTCTGGATGGTCCAATTTAAAAGTTGTTCTGACATGTTCAGACCTGATCCAAGACGGCCACCAGCAGGGAACATAGTTTAAGATCAATTAAGTTCTCTTCTGAATCTACTGTACCAATTGAAACCACACTTGGTTACAATGATCCTTGGGTGGTCCCTTTTAAAAAATTGTATCCAACATGTATGCTCCAACTGAAAGAACACTGCCAGCAGGGAACATGATTTAACATTTGACTCTTATGAAACTACTATACCAATTGGAACCAAACTAATTTACAATTGTTCTTGGATAGTCCCCATTAAAAACTATCTGACAGGTCCAAATTACATCCTATGCCAGCAGAGTGGTGTATCCAGGTGAGCTATACAGGCTCCTGGGAGCCTCTAGTTCTCAGCTTCTTTGACATGATGAGTTGTACATTGTCTTCTATTTTCGCCGGACCCCAAGTTCCTGTTTGACAGGACTTTGACTTTGTAAAAATACTATGTTACATGTACACATAAAAATTTATGTCACATTTTTCTCAGCTTCTACAGGGGAGAATGATTTCATATTTTGTATGTAGCTTTGACATGATGAGTTGTACGTTCTCTCCTATTATCAGTTTGTCTGGACCCAAACTTACTGTTTGATCAGGGCCTAATCTTGCCGGCGAAATGACGATTTAAGTCGCCAAAGAATTTTCAAAATCGCTAAATCTCGCCGGCCTATTCATTTCTTGGCGAAGTGAAGTCGCTATCGAAATATCAATAAATGGGAGATAACTCGCGAAATTTTTAGCACAGGTAAATTTTTGAAACAAAATGGCGACCATCAAGAATCGGAATTTTGAAGTGGTCCACGACTTATATTGTCAATGTTTGATTGAAATAAATACAACGGCGACTTTAAACCTATTTGAATTTTATATTCAAAACTATTTAAGGGAAATCGAAATATCGTTTCATTCGTTTGTTATGAATTGAAGATGCATGGCGTAATCACAAAGTCAACTAATTTTATATTTTTATATGATCAGCTGATTGTTGTTTTGTTCTACAGTTAGGATTACAAGGAAACACCTATGATGAAAGATAATTAGCCGTTAATAGGCTAGTTATGTGAATGAAAGTTGGCTTGGGTGACACTGAGTATGAAAATCTCGAGTTACAATGACACAATTTTTTGACAACTTATCATTTGATAATAAAATATATTGGTAAGCTGTTAGTAGATCAAAAGAAAATCAAACTGTATATAACAGTCCTGATTTTTTTTTTATAGTTTATCAAACTTTTATTTATATATATGCCAATGAAAACAGACACACAGAAAAAGCGCAACCGATATGGTGAATTAAAGTCCACTTCGCCAGAAAAATGACCATTTCTCCCTAATCCATCCTGGAAGGAGAAGTCACTTCTCTCTCTTCAAAATCCTAGGTTAGGCCCTGTTGATGGGACTTTGACTTTGTGAAAATACATGTACAATGTTCCATATAAAAACATGTCACATTTTTCTCAGCTTATACAGGGCAGAATGATTTTTTATTTTGTATGTAGCTTTGACATGATGACCCAGACCCCAACTGTTTAACAGGATTTTGATTTTTTTTTAAAACATAAAAATTTATGTAATTTTTCTCAGCTTCTAATGGGCAGAATTTCCATGATTTTTTACGAGCAAGACATCGTGTGCAACTTCTTGTTTTATTCCATGCATTAGCAAGAGGTACTCTTAAAGCAAATATTGTTTATCCATGTTGAAATCTACACAGACTTACAGTTGTCACAAATAATATTGATTTTATTAGTGTTAGGAGGCAGAAAAAGAAATTTTATTGAAGCAGACTTATTTATCACTTAGGTCAAAAGGTTGTTCCAAGTGCCTCCCTTGAACATATCCTTTCAAAACAATACGTTGTTTTCCTGCAATTATAAACCTACATACACGTTAGTATAGTTTTTAAAAATAGAAGAAATATCTTCAAAGATGTAATTTTGTGATGATGTGGGGAATAGGAATTATTAGGTTTGTATTAGCACAAGCTTTTCACTAGCATCAAATTGACTTTGATACAGCATAGTGCCGTAACACAGTAACCTTATCTTGACACAATGAACTAAGTATGATGTGCTATAACAAATTATGCCAGAACATTTACATCAGCTACATCACTTATGTATAATTTGTAGGCATTTTATATCCATGATAAGAAGGAAAAAAAGGTTTTGTGAACCACTTTTATGCGAATTCTTCAATGGCAACACTCTAGAGTAAGACTTTCGAAGTCAGCAGATGAAGCCTATATAAATAATTGTTACATGCGAGCATAAACATAAACATGGGTCATGTGGTTTTACATGAGTTTTTGGACAAGCGAGAACATCCAAAATAATATACCTCTGATTGATATACAGTACTGAAGCTATTGAATATTTAAAAATGGGTTTCTTCTCTTAGCTTAGCCAAAAATGCGGGCAATATTAGAATTGAATATTTTCATAAAATACATATATGACCTTCATTTGTTACATATAGAAGAACATATGACTGTATACCATTGAATGCTGAGAACATCTTTGTAAACTTAAGCTTTCATGTTAATCCTATGAAATCTATACACATTGAAAAGACAGCAAAGGCTACCATTATTTGACTATTACAGCTTATCCACTGTTAAATTTTAGAATAATGTACCAACTTGTGATCATCATTCCAGTGTCTGCAATACAGTAGAGATGATATTCCTAGCTGTGTAATAAGTGAACCACAATTTGTACATTCAAACAGTAGTAATCATTATGTTTAATTGCAGGTTGCCATTACATGTTTATCGACAGTACTATCAGCAGATTTTAAGTCATCAGAAATAGAAGTCGGAGTTATAACAGCAGACAAACGTTCTTTTAGGTAAAACATTGATATTTAACTGATTGTTTTCTATAGAAACCAAAATCAACAGTTACATCATTCAGTCAGTGAAACATGCAATGATAAGGATAGAGGAATTTGTTATTATTTTACAAAGTTTTTCTGTGTAACAGGTCAGAAATGACAAAATTTATGAAAGCAAACTTTACTAGACTGCTTTTTGTATGGAATTTGGAATTATTTTCACTAATCTTAGCATTTTTTGAGCTCAACTGCACTAAAGAGCAATGTGTGGTGTTGTCATCATTTCTACCATTAACCATCCATTCACTATTCACGTTTTGTGAAGAATACCGGTAAATGGGAGGTCCTTTATACTGCACTTACCTTCTATACTTTAAATATCAGGGGCTCCCAGGAGCCTGTATTGCTTACCTTGTTCCAATTGGCCAAGTGGTGTCAGAAAAGAAGATCTTTAAGTAAATTTCCCATGGATTCCTATGTTAAACTATGTTTGGCTCTGGCAGCCATTTTGGATGGTGGGTAGCTTCATTGGATATAAATTCTGAAAGAGGATCGCCTAAGGACCATTGCTGACAACTTCTGTTCCAATTGACCAAGTGGTTTCAGACAAGATCTTTAAGTTAATTTCTTATATTGTCCTATGTAAAACTATGTTTGCCTCAGGCGGCCATCTTGGATGGACGGGGGAGTCATCTGATACAGTTCTGAAAGAGGACCTTCTAAGGACCATTGATCCCAAGTTTTGTTATACGACCGCAAAATTTTTGCGGTCGTATATTGGTATGACGTTGGCGTCGTCGTCGTCGTCGTCGTCGTCCGTCGGAGTCTGTAGACATTTGGTTTTCGCACTATAACTTTTTTGGAGTTTTGATCCCAACAGTTTAGGAATTAGGGGCTAAAAAAGGGCCCAAATAAGCATTTTTCTTGGTTTTTGCACAATAACTTTAGTATAAGTAAATAGAAATGTATGATATTATCTTGGTGGGCTAAGGGAGGTAATCCAAACACATTTAATTTTTTTCTCATTTCATATTTCATAAATTAAAAAGGAAATTTCAAATTTCTTTTAGCAAAAAAAGGGGGGTTACAATAAATTTTATTGTTTTTTGGTTTTTTTTTTGGGAGGGGGGGGGGGGGGGGGGTCAATGTGCAACTTCATAGTGTATTGCACAAAAGCTAAAAAAGGGGTAAATTATTTATTTTTTTTTTGGGGGGGGGGGGAATTTTCAATTGCACAGTATTGCACAATAGCAAGAAATCTTCAATTGCACAGTATTGCGCAATAGCAAGAAATTGATATGTGTGCCCAATTTTAAATTTTAAATTGGTTATTTCTGATTTATATATAAAAACAAATAATACTGATATTGTTTGAATAGGTAAATTAAAAAATTTTAAGTTCTTAGACCACATTAATTCTGTGTCAGAAACCTATGCTGTGTCAAATATTTATTCACAATCCAAATTCAGTCTCGTTGGGGGGGTTGTCAGGTCATAATACGGAAAGCCTGACCGCGGACCATAGTGGGTAACGTGTTTGGAGAATGCCACACTCCCTGCACGCTAAAGACCCCTTCTGTAGTTTTCGAAAAAGAGTAGGCTGATGGCCGCTACAGGAGGCTAAATTATCCGACCCTACCCAACCATCCTCCTTTTACAGTGGCAGTCAAAATTGGTTCCCCTTTGTGTCCCATCCCACCCCTAATTGAATTGTTTGATAAATTGAACTGGTTCTCGTCATGAAGATGCATGAAATATTTGCCACTGGACGTTAAGCAACAATCAATCAATCAACCAAATTCAGTGCTGTATCAAGCTTGAATGTTGTGTCCATACTTGCCCCAACTGTTCAGGGTTCGACCTCTGCGGTCGTATCAAGCTGCGCCCAGCGGAGCATTTTATTTTATTTGGTGCAGTGGTTTCATAGGAGAAGATCTTTAAAGGAAACTTTTAAGGCGATGGTTGCCAAGTGATGGCAATAGCTCACATTGTCCTTTGAGCTAATAAAGGTATACAGATAATTTTGAGTTTGTTACATTTAGTGAATGATCTTGTGTAGAGAGAAGAGCAATGAACAAATTGCTGTTCACAAGGGTCACACTTTCATTATTACTATTACCTTTGACCTTTGAGGATGTTCCTGAAGTGGGCAATGTTTGCTGAAGTACATATACATTTAAACCATTATAACAGCTTGTTTGTCATTTTTCATGTCCATAAAAATGCTGGTTCTTCCATGCCTGAATTTCTTACTAGAGTGCTCTTAGTGTATATTGTTGCAATGTAGTGCCCTAGGTACATGAATATGACATTTGAATTTGACCATGAAATATTGATATATACCAATCTTTTCAGAACTTTGAGTGAAGAAGAAATTGATGGACATTTGGTTGCTATAGCAGAAAAGGATTGATAAAATTGTGAAGGAACAATATTTTCACAAGTGCTTAGTTACCATTTACATTGTCATATTTTTGTTCTCCCATTAAATTTTATATAAAAAAAAAGATATCTGCAGTTGAACATTGAAGAACCAAATCTACTCCCTGGAAACCTTAGTTCATGTGATAACTTTTTTTCAGATCACTTGGCCTAAAGGGCCATGTGAACTATTACCATCCACAGGTGCTTGAGGACAGGACCCTCATAGCCCACACCCCCCCCCCCCCCCCCCCCCCCCAATTATCATAAATATCTTTTTTCTAATTTTTACCATTTATTTGTATCATAAGGATACTAATATACCATATATTTACACATAATACACATTTACTATCAATGTGCCATTCGACTATATAGCGAAGTGGAAGGTTGCCAACTTCTTTTTAAGGAATTGGGGCACAGGTCAGGAAAAAGTGTTCAAAAATGTTATAAAATAACACTTACCAGTTGAAACAACAATTTCTCACTGTCTACTGATGATAATCCTTCAAGAATCTTTACATCCCACACTAATTTAATCCAATTTAAACACAATAAGATCGATTTTTCGCTGGCAATGTTGCTGTTTTTTTGTCAATACGACTTCGATCATTTATGATAATTACGGGGGGGGAGGGGGCTATGAGGGGCCCAAGACAGGGTCCTGTCCTCAAGACCTGTGTTACCATCACTTGGCATCTGTCGTCATCATCATAAAGTTTCCTTTTAAAGATCGTCTCCTGAAACCATTGGGCAAATTGGAACAAAAGTTAAAAGCAATGGTCCTTAGGTTGACCTTTTTATACGACCGCAAAATTTTTGCGGTCGTATATTGGTATGACGTTGGCGTCGTCGTCTGCGTCGTCGTCCGTCGTCAGCGTCGTCGTCCGAAGACATTTGGTTTTCGCACTATAACTTTAGTATAAGTTAATAGAAATCTATGAAATTTAAACACAAGGTTTATGACCACAAAAGGAAGGTTGGGATTGATTTTGGGAGTTTTGGTCCCAACAGTTTAAGAATCAGGGGCCAAAAAAGGGCCCAATAAGCATTTTTCTTGGTTTTCGCACAATAACTCTAGTATAAGTAAATAGAAATCTATGAAATTTTAACACAAGGTTTATGACCACAAAAGGAAGGTTGGGATTGTTTTTGGGAGTTTTGGTCCCAACAGTTTAGGAATAAGGGGCTAAAAAAGGGCCAAAATAAGCATTTTTCTTGGTTTTTGCACAATAACTTCAGTATAAGTAAATAGAAATCTATGAAATTTAAACACAAGGTTTATGACCACAAAAGGAAGGTTGGGATTGATTTTTGGAGTTTTGGTCCCAACAGTTTAGGAATTAGGGGCCAAAAGGGTCCAAAATTAAACTTTGTTTGATTTCATTGAAAATTTAACTATTGGGGTTCTTTGATATGCCGAATCTAACCGTGCATTTAGATTCTTAATTTTTGGTCCCGTTTTCAAATTGGTCTACATTAAGGTCCAAAGGGTCCAAAATTAAACTTAGTTTGATTTTAACAAAAATTGAATTCTTGGGGTTCTTTGATATGCTGAATCTAAACATGTACTTAGTTTTTTTATTATGGGCCCAGTTTTCAAGTTGGTCCAAATCGGGGTCCAAAATTAAAGCTAAAAAGGGGGTAAATTATTTTTTTTTTTTGGGGGGGGGGGGGGCAATTCTCCACAGCATATTGTATTACACAAAGGCAAAAAATTGAATATAAATTCAAATCATATGACCAATTCTAAGTTCTTTATTTCAGTTATTCTGTGTCAGAAACCTATTATGTGTCAAATATTTGAAGAAATTTTCAATTGCACTGTATTGCGCAATAGCAAGAAATTGATATGTGTGCCCTGTTATCAAAACTGTATTATTAACAAATTCCATTGGAAATTTGCCAATATAAAATGTGCTGATGAAGCTTTTTTGTTTATCTTATCTAAACTGCTTTTAAATTATGTATATTTAAAATTTGCCATCCATGACTATGATTTCATTTTTAACCGGATTTTCATAGGAAAATATCGGTTATTAAATTGGTGATGTACGGCGGGCGGGCGGCCGGGCGGACGGGCGGGCGGGCGGACGGGCGGCTGCCAAACAGTGTCCGTGCAATAACTTATGAACTGTTCAACCAAAGCTTTTCAAATTTTAATATGTTGTTACTGGTGACAAAATGGAGGTCAAGTTCGATATTGACGATTTTCACTTTCACCGTTCAAGAGTTATGGTTCTTGAAAGATTGAAAAATGGCTTTTCCAGTGGTGTCCGTGTGATAACTTATGAACTGTTCAACCAAAGCTTTTCAAATTTTAATATGTTGTTACTGATGACAAAATGGAGGTCAAGTTCGATATTGACGATTTTCACTTTCACCGTTCAGGAGTTATGGTTCTTGAAAGATTGAAAAATGGCTTTCCCAGTGGTGTCCGTGTGATAACTTATGAACTGTTCAACCAAAGCTTTTCAAATTTTATTATGTTGTTACTGATGACAAAATGGAGGTCAAGTTCGATATTGACGATTTTCACTTTCACCATTCAAGAGTTATGGTTCTTGAAAGATTGAAAAATGGTTTTTCCAGTGGTGTCCGTGTGATAACTTATGAACTATTCAACCAAAGCTTTTCAAATTTTAATATGTTGTTACTGATGACAAAATGGAGGTCAAGTTCGATATTGACGATTTTCACTTTCACCGTTCAGGAGTTATGGTTCTTGAAAGATTGAAAAATGGCTTTCCCAGTGGTGTCCGTGTGATAACTTATGAACTGTTCAACCAAAGCTTTTCAAATTTTAATATGTTGTTACTGATGACAAAATGGAGGTCAAGTTCGATATTGATGATTTTCACTTTCACCGTTCAGGAGTTATGGTTCTTGAAAGATTGAAAAATGGCTTTCCCAGTGGTGTCCGTGTGATAACTTATGAACTGTTCAACCAAAGCTTTTCAGATTTTAATATGTTGTTACTGATGACAAAATGGAGGTCAAGTTCGGTATTGACGATTTCCACTTTCACCGTGTGTGTACTTATATACTCTCAAAAATTCCAATATTTGTCACTTACTATAAATAGGAGGTCAAGATTGATTTTTGCCTTTCCATTTCTGAACCCTACAAAACCCTACAAAAATTCATTTATATTTCTTTACTTCATCCTGTTTGGGAATCCAGATTTGCAAACATCATTTCCATGCAGGAAAATCCGGTTTGCTGTCATTCGACAGCCTCTTGTCTATTTTAATATGTTATGGTGTATTTAAATGGGCTGTTATGGTTGCAAAGTATAAAGAAATGGGGGGGGGGGGTAAATGAGAAATTGGGGAGGGGGTAATTTTTTCTCATTTCATATTTCATAAATTAAAAAGAAAATTTCATTTTTTTTAGCAAAAAAAGGGGGGGGGTGGGGTTACAATAAATTTTATTGTTTTTTGTTTTTTTTTTGGGGAGGGGGGGGGGTCAATGTGCAACTTCATAGTGTATTGCACAAAAGCTAAAAAAAAGGGGTAAATTATTTTTTTTGGGGGGGGGGGGCAATTCTCCACAGCATATTGTATTGCACAAGAAGCAAAAAATTGAATATAAATTCAAATCATATGACCAATTTTAAGTTCTTTGATTTCAGTTATTCTGTGTCAGAAACCTATTATGTGTCAAATATTTGAAGAAATTTTCAATTACACAGTATTGCGCAATAGCAAGAAATTGATATGTGTGCCCAATTTTAAATTTTAAATTGGTTATTTCTGATTTATATATAAAAACAAATAATACTGATATGGTTTGAATAGGTAAATTAAAAATTTTTAAGTTCTTAGACAACATTCATTCTGTGTCAGAAACCTATGCTGTGTCAAATATTTATTCACAATCCAAATTCAGTATTGTATCAAGCTTGAATGTTGTGTTCATAATTGCCCCAACTATTCAGGGTTCGACATCTGCGGTCGTATCTAGCTGCGCCCAGCGGAGCATTTTTTTCAGAATTATATCTGATGACCCCCATCGCCATCCAAGATGACCGCCAGAGCCAAACATAGTTTAACATAGGACCCAATGAGAAATTTACTTAAAGATCTTCTTATCTGAAACCACTTGGCCAATTGGAACAAACTTTGCAGCAATGGTCCTTGGGTGGTCCTCTTTCAGAATTATATCTGATGACCCTGCCCATAAAAAAAATATAATTGCACCATGATATATGGACCTTCTGTAACAAAACCAACCATGATAACTGAATAACTAGTGTTGTTTTAAAAGTGTATTTACCTGATGCATTTGACATAGAAATATTGAAAGGATTAAATAAATAAAACCAAGAAAATTTTTGTTCTACGCAGAGAGCATGAAAGAGGTACATTTTGCTTTGTGGAAGGAGACTTTTTTACCATGGCTCGTGATTGTCAAATTACGGAAAAAGTTGACTGACATCACACACCGAGTTTTAAATGGATATGTGTCAGTGCATGGCGATCGTTTTGAGCCATCTCCCATGTCTCAACAAAACTTACAGACTTAATGGCAGCCTATTATTTCATGACTTCTGTAACAGGAAAATAATCGTGCGTCTTATCCCATATGAGATGTCTGCCAGAGCGGAATTTAGTTTAACATAGGGCCCTATGGGAAATTATTTAAAGAAGTTTGTGTCTGAACCACTCGGCGAATTGGAACAAAATTTGGCAACAATGGTCCTTAGGTGGTCCTCCTTCAGAATTATACTCTATGACCCCGCCTGCCATCAAAGGTGGCCACCAGAGATAAACATAGTTTAACATAGGACCTCATGGGAAAATTCATTGAAAAATCTCATTTGAAACCAGTGAACAATTTGACAAAACAAGTGAGCCAATTGGAACTTGACAGCAATGTTCCAGACTCCAGTCAGGATGGACATGAACAATTTTTCATTCGATTTCAATGGAGATTTTTTTAGCTCACCTGGCCAAAGGCCATGTGAGCTTTTGTCATCACTTGGCATGCGTCGTCCCTCCATCCGTCTGTCTGTCTGTAAACTTTTACATTTTCATCTTCTCCTCTGAAACCCCTGGACCTATTGAACAGAAATTTGGCCTGTACCTTCTGGAAGGTCCTTTAAAAAGTTTGCATTAATCATCCCGGTCTATGAAAAAAATGGCTGTCATGAGCATTTACATGTTCTGATTGGTTGAAATTTAAAACTTCTTCTCCTCTGAAACCATAAAGCCAAATTAGCTGATTTTTTGTATTAAGCATCTGTTGAAGGTCCTTTACAAAGTTTGCATAACTCATCCCGGTCTGTGAAACAAAATGGCCACCATGAGGATTTACATGTTCTGATTGGTCGAAATGTAAAACTTCTCCTTAGAAACCGTGAAGCCAAATGAAATGATTTTTTATATGGAACATCTTTGGAAGGTCCTTTACAAAATTTGCATGAATCATCTTTTTCTGTGAAACAAAATGGCTGCCATGAGCATTTACATGTTCTGATTGGTCAAAATTTAAAACTTCTTCTCTGAAACAGTAAAGCCAAATGAGCTGATTTTTGGTATTGAGCATCTATGGAAGGTCCTTTACAAAGTTTGCATAACTCATCCCGATCCGTGAAACAAAATGGCCACCATGAGGATTTACATGTTCTGATTGGTCGAAATGTAAAACTTCTCCTTAGAAACCGTGAAGCCAAATGAAATGATTTTTTATATGGAACATCTATGGAAGGTCCTTTACAAAATTTGCATAAATCATCTTTTTCTGTGAAACAAAATGGCTGCCATGAGCATTTACATGTTCTGATTGGTCAAAATTTAAAACTTCTTCTTCTCTGAAACAGTAAAGCCAAATGAACTGATTTTTTGGTATGGAGCATCTATGGAAGGTCCTTTACGAAGTTTGCATAAATCATTCCTATCTGTGAAACAAAATTGCTGTCATGAGCATTTACATGTTCTGATTGGTCGAAATTTAAAACTTCTCCTGTTAAACCGTAAAGCCAAATGAACTAATTTTTGGTATGGAGCATCTATGTAAGGTCCTTTACAAAGTTTGAATAAATCTTTCTGTCCGTGAAACAAAATGGCCGCCAGGTGAGCGATACAGGCTCAGCCCACTGAGCCTCTTGTCTTATGATTTATCTTGATGAGTACTTTCAGTAATATATTAGAATCTTTTACAGTTCTTAAGAAACAAGGGGTTAAAGGTGCCAAAAAAACCATGTTGTGGACATATCATGCTGTGGTTAGCAAAGCCCTTTATTGAGATATAGGCAGTTAAAGGGGCCAAAAAAGTAAGGTGCAGGAATTCTAATTTTTTTTTTTAATTTTTAATCTGGATTTTGTGTAATGTATAGTACATTAACCAAACCTTTATTGTGTAAAGCATAATAATGTGTCCACATTTACTTTAATTCTTTACCTGTCAACATGTTGCGATCATATCCTGCTGTGCTTAGCGAAGCCCTTTATTTATGTAAAAGGGAAAATAGCTCTTCTAGTGATATTTTAACCAAATAAGTACATAGTTAATGAAAAATATTAAAGGTAAGAGTTTTCAAAATTTTAGAATATGGTTTGTGCTAGTTATTCCACATTATAAATATTTTATATTCTTCATATACATTTTTTTCAGTAAGAAACTTACTATTCAGAATCATATTTGGGGTTTTATGTCTTCTCTCAGTAGGCTTTATATTTTCTTTTTCTTTAAAAGCAATGAACCAGACATGAAGATAATGGTCCTTAGTTGGGCTCATTTGAAGCAGAATTGTATCCAAACTAGTAGCTGGAGCAGTTAACAATAACAGCTAATCCCCTCTCCCATATTTTCACTTTTTTTGAACATAAGATATTTTTTCTTGGTACAAAAGAGTACCTTTGGTTGTTTTTGTTGAGCCTGCTACTTCTGTGGCGGAAGCGAGACATAACGATCCTACAATTCGTCCGTGTTGGCGTCGGCGGCATCCACATTTACATTCACTCTGTGGTTAAAGTTTTTTAAACATTAATAACTTTCTTAAACCATCCTGGATTTATACCAAACTTGGACAGAAGCTTGTTCATGATCGAAAGATAGTATCCAGAGGAAAATTTTGTAATAATTTTTTTCTCCATTTTGCATATTTTACTTATGAATGGACTTTTTCTCCCAGTTAATATTACATACTGTCTGGAGTTAAAGTTTTTAAAACATTAATTACTTTCTTAAACCATCTTGGATTTTTACCAAACTTGGACAGAAGGTTGTTTGTGATCAAAAGATAGTATCAAGAGGAAAATTTTGTAATAATTTTTTTCTCCATTTTTCCATATTTTACTTATGAATCGACATAGTTTTTCTTCCAATTAACATTACATATAGTCTGCAGTTAAATTTTTTGAAACATTAATTACTTTCTTAAACCATTCTGGATTTTGACAGAAGCTTCTTCATTATCAATAAATAACATGTGGAGAAAAATTATGTACATTCAACTATTACAATGAAAACATAGACAACAGTAAAGCAGGCGAGACACTGTGTTCCGTGGAACCCTTTCGGATTTTTATACATATGTATCATATAATGTTGAGGTTATTTCTATGAAGAAATGGAGTAATAATAACAATTTTATGTTAAGTTCTTGAAACTCAAAATAACTATAACCAGAGTCACTCATGCATACAATGTAGGTCAGGGTGTTCCACTTTTTATAGGGACCTTTGTTATTTTCCAAGATGCATCCAATATTATACCTATAATGACTTAGAGTGTCTTAGAACTGGACCTTAACACAAAACTTAACCAGAATCACTCATGCATGAAATGTAGGTCAGGGTGATCCAATTTTTAGCCCGACCATCCTAAAAGACGTGAGCTTTTGCTATCACTTGGCATCCATTGTCGTCTGCCTGTCGTCAACATTTTCAAAGATCTTCTCTGAAACTACCAAACCATTTTCAGGCAAACTTAAGTGGAATGATCCTAAGGGTATCTAGTATGAACGTTGTGTTTTATTTTCTTAACTGTTGAGAAACATGGCCGCCAGGGCTAAAAATAGAACATAGGGAGTAAACTGCAGTTTTTGGCTTATATCTCAAAAACTGAAGCATTTAGAGCAAAACTGATAGGGTAAAAATGTTTATCAAGTCAAGATCTACCTGCTATGAAACTTTCAGACGAATCGGTCAACCTTTTGTTGGGTTATTGCCCCTGAATTGTTAATTTTAAGGAAATTTTGCAGTTTTAGGTTTTTATCTTGAATATTATTATAGATAAAGACAAACTGTAAACAGCAAAAACGTTCAACAAAGTAAGATCGACAAATAAGTCAACATGACCAAAATCGTTAAATTGACCCCTAAAAGGAGTTTTTGCCCTAAAAAGACAATTTTTCACATTTTTAGCTCACCTGGCCTCAGTTTTTGCCAGCACTTTGCATCTGTCTTCTGTTGTCCATTCACATTTCACATTTTCATCTTCTCTGTAACAACCAGTCCAAATGGTTGGAATGTTAATTGGATGGTTCTGTACAAAACTTATTTGTGCCGATTGGATATTCAACATAGCTACCAGTGGCAGATAATTCATTCTGATTGGACTTATCTTTAAAGCTCTTCTTGTCAGAAAGTACTGAGCCAATTGAATTGATTTGTTGCATGAATGATCTTTGGATTAACCTCTACAAAAGTTTTTTGTGCTGATTGGAAATTCAAGATGGCCGCCACAGCCGCACTTAATTTAACATTGGACCCTATGGAAAATTTGTACAAAGGTCTTCTTGTCAGAAACTACCAAGCCAATTGAAATGTTTTTTGTAAACTTTCAAATATCTTCTCCTCTGTAACTACAGGATCAATTTCAGCCAAATTTAGGCTGAAAGATCCTTAGGGTATCTAGTATAAAGTTTGTTTAATTTTCTTGTCCATCGAGAAACATGGCTGCCATGGCTAAAAATAGAACATAGGTGAAAAATGTACCTTTTGGCTCGTATCTCAATAACTAAAGCAGTTATAGCAAAACTGACAAGAAGTAAAAATGATTATGCGGTCAACATCTACCTGCCACGAAAGTTTCAGACAAATCGGTCAACCCATTTTCGCAGAAAGCCCGACATAGGGATAGTGATCCGACGGCGGCGGAGTTAACTAACTTCTTAAAAGCTTTATATTTTAGAAGGTGGAAGACCTGGATGCTTTATACTTTGTATATAGATGCCTTATGTTACGAAGTTTCCGTCTGTCATATGTACATTGTCCTTGACCTCATTTTCATGGTTCAGTGACTAGTTGAAAAAAAAGTTAAAATTTTTTGTAATGTTACTTTCTCTCTTATTATTTCAAGGATCAGTGAACAAGGTTAAGTTTTGGTGGTCAAGTCCATATCTCAGATACTATAAGCAATAGGTCTAGTATATTTGTTGTATGGAATGATTGTAAGGTGTACATGTCCAACTGGCAGGTGTCATCTGACCTTGACCTTATTTTCATGGTTCAGTGGTTATAGTTAAGTTTTTGTGTTTTGGCCTGTTTTTCGAATACTGTATGCAATAGGTCTACTATATTTGGTGTATGGAAGGATTGTAAGGTGTACATGTCCAACTGGCAGGTGTCATCTGACCTTGACCACATTTTCATGGTTCAGTGATTATAGTTAAGTTTTTGTGTTTTGGCCTGTTTTTCGAATACTGTATGCAATATGTCTGAAATACACGACAGGCGAGACATTTTTGTGTGTTCACTCTTGTTAACTTGAATATTATTGTAGATAAAGACAAACTGTAAAAGCAAAAATGTTTAGCAAAGTAAGATCTACAAATACGTCAACATGACCAAAATCGTCAATTGACCCCTTATAGAAGAAGTTTTTGCCCTTGAAAGATTATTTACATGTAAACAGTAATTATCAGTAAAAATAATGGTCTGGCATGTTGTCACCGATGTTTAGAGCGTAACTTGAATATAAATTAAATGGTAGCTGTACAAGTAAAATGGAGAGTCAAGATCATTGAAAAAGTCCAAGGCAGCTGATGAAAAAGTCCCTAGCAACCATATATATTTAGGTTCACGATTCTATATTTTAGCTGTACAAGTCAATATTAAGGCGAAAAATACAACGATGTACATTAAATAGCAAAAATAATCATTGATGCAAGATCTACACAAGAAATAACAAAAGAAAATAAATTATTTTCCAAGATGCATTCACTGGTGAAATATTATAACTATATGACTTACAGTGTCTTAGAACTGGACCTTACTGCAAAACTTAACCAGAATCACTCATGCATAAAATGTAGGTCAGGGTGATCAAATTTTATACGGACCTTCGTTATTTTCCAAGACGCGTCCACTGGTGAAATATTAAACCTATGTGACTTATAATGTCTTAGATCTGGACGTTTATAAGGTTGGACGGACTGACGAACGACGAACCAAACACTTTATCACCTCCCCAACTCCGTTGGTCGCGGGGATAATAACAGGATACAGCAAAACTTAGTTTAACATACTATAGTAGTATCCTATGGCCTTTAAGATCTTCGTAACTGCAGTCTGTACATCAGAAATATAGCAAGTTGCAAAGAATTAAAGCAATTTCTATGTTTGGATAAAGTATTTCAAATCCCTCTGGATTGTTACTCTGTTGCACGGAAGGATGTCTGGCGTTTTGAAGTAGATCTAGTCTTAAAGCATCTTGCTATTGGTATCAGCATGAAACGTAACGAAGTTATGCCAGCGTTTCTGTACAAAACTGACCGTAGAGCAATTTTGAGGTTTTCATTAGAAAGTTTCTTCTAAGCTGCAGCAACTTCGGAAACCTTTCCATCGTTTTTTTAAATGGAATGTTCCAACGCATTGTTAAATGACACATCTGCGCGCCCGATGGAGCGTCTAAAATATTTCTGCACCTCCACAATCCAGTTTCAGGACCTCCTGAATTATTTATGGACCTCAAGAATTCGATTTCAGGACCTCTGAATTATTTATAGATCTCCACAATTCGATTTCAGGAGCTCCTCAAATATTTCTGGAGTCAGTATACTGTTCTATTACAGGACCTCTACAATTGGAGTTTATAAATCCTTAATTATATTTATGGAGGCCCTGAAATCGAATTGTGGAGGTCCAGAAACATTTAAGGAAATCAATAAATAATTGAGAACCTCCATAAATATTTAAGGACCTCCTTAAATAATAATAATTTTGACTAATTCCGCGCATCATAAGAAAACACATGATTAAGGACTCCGTCAATGTTCTCAAGATATTAACAATTATTTAATATCTGCATTCTTCCGCATGTAAAGTAATTACACTGAACCTGCGTTAAGAGTCCAGGCTGGTAGAAAATATAATATTTATACAATAATGATTGATTATATACAGAAAAAAGAAAGCTTATATTGATGTTTTGGCACAGCGAAACAATTTTGCTGTTTTCGATGTTTTCATGTTCATATCGATGTTGTACAGCTACCATTTTTGTTCCAGTCATGCAGTTGTTAGTCTCGTAAAGAATTATTTTTATAGATTTTTTGTGTTATACCATTTGAAAGATTGTGCCAAATCTTCTTAGTTTTGGAATGAATCTTCATTTTCCCACCTGGCATCGGATACTGTCCCCGTTTCCACTGTATTTCTGTAATTACGACACACAAATCTTAAATAAGTACACCATTCCGTATAGTAAATACAACAATAAACAAGAAAAGATATGGATAAACCAATATCATTGTATACTCAGTTAAGATAATTTTAGTCACAGGGAACATTTTTGTGAAATATATGTTATATTTCCATCATGATTCATAACCAGCTTCAACATTATATCATTTTGAACAGGAACTGTATATGAAGTATTATATGATCCCTGTTTTAAACAAGTACTATTAAAGTTAGAATGTGTCATTTATATTAGTTTAAACATATTTTATTGATATAAAAAAAGATAATTTTGCTTATTTTAGCTCACCTCACCCAAAGGGTCATGTGAGCTATTGCCATCACTTTTCGTCCGTCGTCCGCCACGCTTCACATTTTGAACTTCTTCTAGAGAACCACTGATTGGATTGAAACCAAACATGGCATGAATGTTCCTTGTGATGTACTGACCAAGTGTTGTTATTTTGATGCCGATCCGTCATTCAAGATGGCCGCCAAGATGGAACTTAGTTTTACATAGGACCGACCCTATGGGGAATACATACAAAAATCTTCTTCTAGACAACCACCGAATGGATTGAAACCAAACATGGCATGAATGTCCCCTATGAAGTGCTGACCAAGTGTTGGTACTTTGTTGGAGATCTGTTATCCAAGATAGCCGCTATCGGGGACCTTAGTTTAACATATGGGAAATAATACAAAAATCTTCATCTAGAGAACCACTATATGGATTGAAACCAAACACGGCATGAATGTTCCTTATGAGGTGCTGACCAAGTGTTGTTACTTTGTTCCTGATTCCTCATCCAAGATGGCCGCCAGCGGGGAACTTAGTTTAACATAGGACCCTATGGGAAATACATACAACATCTTCTTCTAGAGAACCACTAAATGGATTAAAACCAAACATGGCATTTCTTATGAGGTGCCGACCAAGTGTTGTTACCTTGATGCTGATCCGTCATCTAAGATGGCGGTCAGCGGGGAATTTAGTTTAACATGGAATGTATATCCTATATGGGAATACGTATATACATACAAAAATCTTCTAGAGAACCACTGAATGGATTGAAACCAAACATGGCATGAATGTTCCTTATGATGTTCTGACCAACTGTCAATCTGTCATCCATAATGGGTGTCAGCGGCAGACTTAGTTTAACACAGGACCCTATGGGAATTACATACAACGGCTTCTTGCACATTATTGAATGGACTGAAACCAAATAAGGCATGGGTGTTATAATCTGAAGGTCCTTTAGCAATGAACAAATGGAAATATCAGGTGAGCGATACAGGCTCCTTTGGGCCTCTATTTTTTTTATAGCAATAAAATATGTTGAGACTAATATAAGAGTCTATGATGTACCTTCTCTCAATAATCAGATAGAATAATAATCAAAATAAGATCTACAAGTTGTAGATATCTAAATCAGCAGAGTTTGTTTTTATTGTCAAGTATGCTATTTGAAAAAAAGTATACCAAATAATTAATTTCTGTGTATTAGACCATAAAATATCATTTCAACATGTACTTAAGTCTTGAAATCAGTGCTTTGCATTCCAAATCTGTTTGAACGAGAGATGTTACTATGAGTGGCCGTTCATGTCATTTGCGCGATAATATACGCGTATGTATACGTGTATATTACCAACATATACGCGTATTTTGCTGCTATATACGCGTATATTGTTGTTTTATACGCGTATATTGTTAAAATATAGGCGTTGATAGTTACCTCTTGGTTTATATCCGAACGCAATTATGATTTAAATGGTGTTTAAATGCATTTAATCCCAGATGATATATTCCCAGTCTTTTAAAATAATTTAAAATAAAATGATACAACTTTAATTATATTTGCTATCATTTATCTTTTAAGCAAGTTCATTTTTTTTCATTACCACAAGCACTTTCTTTAAGGACGTAAGCGACAAATTTCGTCTTTGACGATGAAATTGCCGATAAGTTTGCCCAGGTTAAAGAATTAGAAATAAACGTTCTTCAGAACTTATCGACCTTCATGTCTAATTCCATGATTTCGTACTTATTGACTTTTGCAAAACCTTCAGTGTCCTAAAGAGAGAATTATAGTTGAGAGAATCCTCTGCTCTGGCGCCCAAAAGGTGTCAAGTTGAACCATAAGACATGGACACGGGACAAGGAAACTTCGCATCATATGGAACTGGATTGACTCCACAGCCTATGCAGTCTATTCAGGTAGACAGTTTTAGGTTACTTCCATTACACTATACACCCCCTTCCAGTTTTTGGTCTAAGTGATGGACGGAAATTTTAATTGAAAGTAAAATGGCCGTGGTAACAGCCTCGATAATAGAATAATGGAATGTAAATTTTTAATGACGAAATCCCTGCAAATTATCACTAACAGTAACAAAAAAATGAAAATTCTAATTGTCGTCAAATTAACTAATTTAGTTAATTGGCATATAATATGAAACAGGTATGACCTGGATAGCATACAGTTTTTACGTTTGCTTTGTTAATATTTAGTGAAAACATCATAATGGTGTAACAATCTGACTTCAAAGTATTAAGTTCATCATTATCAATGTTGTTACTTCACACGGACCGAGTTGTCCAATGACACTGTCCGAGTGGTCCTGGGCCGATTTGTCCGGTTACCCTGCAGGAAAATGTGACACTTGCATCTGCATCTTTTTTTCTTGTCAAATTTGATTCCAGGTGGATTCTTTCGTATTTGTTTTTAATTTCATGACACTGAATGTTAAAAAAGTTGAGTTAAGTCCATAAATAAATTCTTTTGTTCAACACGGCCACCAATCGCTCTAAGTCACAGCCAAATGCTGTGAAAGAAAAAAGTTTAGAGGAATTTCCGGTTGTGACTTGGAGGAAACTATTTACGTGACCTTTTGCAGGTAGGTCGTACATTTATGGTCCCGTATGAGGTTTTAAAGAGAATATGAAAATTCTAAGAATGTCATCATACCCTTTAATAATTTCCCCGTCACATATTAACAGCGTTTTTACATCTGTAGTATTATGTTGGCGCTACAACTTTTGGCAGACAGAAGTTGAGGTGTTTCATGCTGCAGACGGAATTTCAGACCGTGTTTTCCGGAGCGAAATGGTTGTTTCTGAATAATTTTTTTCATTCAAAAGGATTCTATTTGACGACCAAACATTCAAGTCACCTTTAATTAACCAAAGTCTTTGAATTGCCAACAAATACGGACATTTAGTGCAATGCTGTGACTGGGAGGGACTTGTTGTGACTTGGAGGAACTAGGTGTGATTTGGAGGAATCAATATTTAGAAAATTTAGCAGTGTATTAATATTTGTATTATATCCCAGTCCCAACCCAATAGAAATGCAAAGCGTTATTTGCATGAGTATCTCATTCGACGTGTATCTTTGAGATCAAACCACTTTACTAGATCACACCATAGCGAAAATGCGATGTTTTCTTTTGGAAATTTTTTTTCCGACATGAGTTTACAAAATGTATAAAATGTACTATCCTGATCCACTGAAGACAGTTCTTCTAAAACCACTTGTAACATTTCTATAATTTGTTCCCTCGTCGATCATTTCAATGGTATCAATAACATTATCTTCCTGGTAATATTCAGCATCTTCCTTATTTTCAATGGTATCGTTCTTGTTATTATCATTATCATTATTTCGTAATATATCCTTATCTTCCTGATTGTTTTGAAGGTCATCTTCATCACTGATGAAGGTATTTTCTACATCCTCTTACTCATATTTCTGTGATCATCGTCGAATCTTAATTTTTTTCGTCCCTTTTTATCTGATCTTGGGGTTGATATCAAAAAGATATTACTTGACCAATTATATCTAGGGAACATGGGAGTCTGGCGCTTTTAATTGGTGTAGAATTGAAAAATCGTTTTCTTGCAGGTGATTTTAAGGGTGTCAATACAAAGCATGCCTTCCTCTTCGTATGAGTTCTCGGTTTTATCCTCGTTAGGAAAAGTCCTTTGTTTTCGTTTTCCTTTAAATGACCCCATTCTCTCTACAAAGAATATTTTGAATAATTTATTATGAGCCTTGATTGACACTATAAGAGAGAAATCAAGGTAACTACGATTAGAACAGCGATCAGAAATAAAAAATTGACGGATAGCTGATACATTGAGGTCAACTGTACCTCATTGTTACTGAAAATACTGTAGTATATAAGAAAATTACACCTATAAAATATCAATTCTGTAGCACAAATGGTCGTTAGAAATGGACCATCACACATTTTAACCCGAGGTGATCAAACATAAAATATAGGTAAGGGTAACCCAATTGTTAATCATGTGTTTTGCTCCATAAAAGACAATTGCATGTGTGAGGTATCATTGATGTATCACATATAGTTGCTGAAAATTTATTTAAACTCAATATTGCACCAGAATCAATCAAACGTTAAATGTAGGTCAAGGTGGATCAATTGTTGTTGAAACCTCTTGTACTATAAAAGAACATTGCAGGTGTTAATTCTCATTGATGTACCACATATAGTTGCTAAGAAATGGTCCTGAACATAAAATTTAACCAGATTCATTCAAGCATACAATATAGGTCAATGTGCTTTAATTATTGCTGAAACCTGTTGCGCTATGCAAGTCCATTGTAGCGGTAAAGTATCATTGATGTGTTGCACAAAGTGTTGCTCAGAAATGAACCCAAAACAGAAACCTAAATGAATCGGGACGGAAGAACAAGGGTAAAACTATATGCCCCTTCCATTTTCAAGGTCGAGTAAAGGGGAAATTACAATTAAAATCGGAAAGACAACTTTTATATAATGATTATACTCCACTAAATTTACTAATTATTGATTCCTCCAAATCACATCTAGTTCCTCCAAGTCACAACAGGTCTCTCCCAGTCACAGCATTGCACTAAATGTCCGTATTTGTTGGCAATTCAAAAACTTTGGTTAATTAAAGGTGACTTGAATGTTTGGTCGTCGAATAGAATCCTTTTGAATAAAAAAAATTATTCAGAACCAACCATTTCGCTCCGGAAAACATGATTTGAAATTCCGTCTGCAGCATGAAACACCTCAACTTCTGTCTGCCAAAAGTTGTAGCGCCAACATAATACTACAGAGGTGAAAACGCTGTTAATATGTGACAGGGAAATTATTAAAGGGTATGATGACATTCTTAGAATTTTCATATTCTTTTTAAAAACCTCATACGGGACCATAAATGTACGACCTACCTGCAAAAGGTCACGTAAATAGTTTCCTCCAAGTCACAACCGGAAATTCCTCTAAACTTTTTTCTTTCACAGCATTTGGCTGTGACTTAGAGCGATTGGTGCCCGTGTTCAAGGTAATCTCTATTCACGTAATCATGTCGGAAGCAATGGCGGAATGAGATTTCGCATGGATGCTACCATGTTGTTGAAACTTTTGAGCCGGCATAGTAGTAGGAATAATTCGATTGACATCTCTATCTTAAACAGGTCTGGTCGAACTCGCAAATGCTAGTATATCTGAATGGTGAACAGAAACTCGCTTTTGCGAGTATGAAGTCATCAATTTACTCACAAATGTGAGTTAATTCACCTGGTTGTATACATTGTATTCTTTCACCTGTAATGCAAACGCGTAATCCATGATACCTGCATATTAGGATATTTATTCTTTATACCTTTTTGAACATTTCTACCGAGGAAAGTTCATCGGAAGTTGAGTGATCTTTTTGACGTTTTTGGCATAGATAACAGATACATTTCATCTATTTTTGTGACTTAATCTTACATTAAAGGACATTATTTTTTTTATTCAGATTAAATTTTTTATGACTTGTTAACGTTTATTTTTGGCCGGGTTGCACAGAGTGCAAATCCGGGTTATAGTATGGTGAATGTCGGGCGGGCGGCGGGCGGCGGCGGGCGGCGGCGGGCGGCGGCGGCGGGCGGGCGGGGAAAATGGGTACCTATTTTGTGAAATCAACTCCTCCTACAGTTTTTCACCCACATCCTTGAAACTTCATATAATGTTTCTATATATATTGAAGATGTGCACCTCACTTTATGGAGTTATTTCAGGAATTATTTCCCATTTTTCCAAACTTTGGAACTTAGTTGTTTTTTATTGACATCTTCAATAGAGGGTACCTATTTTGTGAAATCAACTCCTCCTACAGTTTTTCACCCACATTCTTGAAACTTCATAGAATGTTTCTATATATATTGAAGATGTGCACCTCACTTTATGGAAGTATTTCAGGAATTATTTCCCATTTTTCCAAACTTTGGAACTTAGTTGTTTTTTATTGACATCTTCAATAGAGGGTACCTATTTTGTGAAATCAACTCCTCCTACAGATTTTCACCCACATCCTTGAAACTTCATATAATGTTTCTATATATATTGAAGATGTGCACCTCACTTTATGGAGTTATTTCAGGAATTATTTCCCATTTTTCCAAACTTTGGAACTTAGTCGTTTTTTATTGACATCTTCAATAGAGGGTACCTATTTTGTGAAATCAACTCCTCCTACAGTTTTTCACCCACATCCTTGAAACTTCATATAATGTTTCTATATATATTGAAGATGTGCACCTCACTTTATGGAGTTATTTCAGGAATTATTTCCCATTTTCCCAAACTTTGGAACTTAGTCGTTTTTTATTGACATCTTCAATAGAGGGTACCTATTTTGTGAAATCAACTCCTCCTACAGTTTTTCACCCACATCCTTGAAACTTCATAGAATGTTTCTATATATATTGAAGATGTGCACCTCACTTTATGGAATTATTTCAGGAATTATTTCCCATTTTTCCAAACTTTGGAACTTAGTCGTTTTTTATTGACATCTTCAATAGAGGGTACCTATTTTGTGAAATCAACTCCTCCTACAGTTTTTCACCCACATACTTGAAACTTCATAGAATGTTTCTATATATATTGAAGATGTGCACCTCACTTTATGAAATTATTTCAGGAATTATTTCCCATTTTTCCAAACTTTGGAACTTAGTTGTTTTTTATTGACATCTTCTATAGAGGGTACCTATTTTGTGAAATCAACTCCTCCTACAGTTTTTCACCCACATCCTTGAAACTTCATAGAATGTTTCTATATATATTGAAGATGTGCACCTCACTTTATGGAGTTATTTCAGGAATTATTTCCCATTTTCCCAAACTTTGGAACTTAGTTGTTTTTTTATTGACATCTTCAATAGAGGGTACCTATTTTGTGAAATCAACTCCTCCTACAGTTTTTCACCCACATCCTTGAAACTTCATAGAATGTTTCTATATATATTGAAGATGTGCACCTCACTTTATGGAATTATTTCAGGAATTATTTTCCATTTTTCCAAACTTTGGAACTTAGTCGTTTTTTATTGACATCTTCAATAGAGGGTACCTATTTTGTGAAATCAACTCCTCCTACAGTTTTTCACCTCTGTGCTCGTACACCAACATACAATGTGTCTGATTTTGTCTATATAAATATTCATGACTGCCAATGTGCAATATGATCTTGTTATCACCTTTGTCACCACTACAATAAACACCCAGCAACCCGGCCATTTGTGTCTTTGACCCATTTTTCATGTTTTTAGAAAATACATAACCGGAAGTCACTTCTACATATGAAACTAAAAATGTTCAAAATGTTTCAGTAGTTCTTTAGTTGGTTTTATAACAATTATTGAAGATATATTTACAAATATTTTGCATTTCTATTTTGATTTTTGTATATTTACAAAATATACGAAACTCTGGTGAGATACTATTCCAGCCTCAGCACTGGAGATTTCAAGAAAACATTGAATTCTGGAAAGAAAAATTGCTTTTGAGAGTATACTCAGTTTTGGGAGTTCGACTAGACCCGTTAAAGAGCGAGCTTCAAATTCGCTCGCTTATTATTTGAAAGTTCACATTGTTGGTTTTTAAATTTAATTGATATATTAATTATTGTGCTATCACAGGTGATAACATTTTAATAGTTTGAGACATTCGTACTTCTCTTGTTTCTTACACATAAAAAATAATTTCAATATTATGACCAATTCCATTGAAAATGGGGTATCATATAAAATTTCTAATTCATGGAGTTAATTAGCGTCAATAAACAACTTCCATCGTAATTTCATCAGAGGGGATCGTTAGGATATGTTGTTCCCATAATTTAATTGAAAATGTAAATATTCAGCGTACCTGTGAGAAGTTATAAAATCTTAGAAAATTTTTTCTTTTTGATGTGTTGAATTTGAGTACAATTATTTCAGTTCTTTATTTTTTAGAATTAATTTATCTTAGTTTACTTATGATTATGTTTGGTAAATATGTTTTACCGAAGTTATAATAAATAACCGATATGGATTAACTTCTGATATAATTGTTATAATTTTGTAATCATTGACCAGTTTCCACCATATAATGCCTGCATGTAGATGGTAGTATGCTGTGGAAAAATCTTCATTATTTTTAGGATAGATTTTGTAGGTCGTGATGTCACCACCTACATTTTTGTCGGCAAGATGGCTGACAATGTAGTGCTTCATTTCATTAAACAATTTCTTAAACTACACATTTATTACTGTAAATATCGGAATGACGTTTTGTACAAATATATATAAGTATATTTGCAATAGGTATGATAATATTGGAGCAGAATAGAACTTCCCTTTAAATTTAATCCAGATATCATTCTTATAGCACAGCATACCATGTACTGAAAAAGTTTCTTTTTTCTACTCAAAAACTTGAATTATGTTTTCTAAATCTTAGAAGATATTGCATGGAAAATTGTATAAATTCTCCAAGGCCTTAAAAAAAATCTAATATTTCCATAAAGTGCTATATAAAAATTTAGGATTTATTTATGACTAAGGAGAGTTGTTCAAATGATGCATATTATTTTGTGCAATTTATGTATATATTTATTTTATCTTTGGCTAAAAAGGATATAAATAATCAGTTTAAAACACAAAATTGTTAAAAATGTGAAATTCAAATGAAACTTCTTGTCCATAACAAAATAAATCAACAAGTTGATTTATAAATTTCTTATTTTAATGGCCTTTTTAGGAAAAAAAGAAATGATTTGTTATTGCTCGTCATATTAGAATATATATGTATTAAAAGTATTTAATTGATTTTTCAGAGTCCGATGATGTCACCTGCAATGAGTACTTTTGGTATGGGGGCAACTCCAAACCCTGTCATGCCACCATCAAACACTGCTAGTCTATATCCACCAACACCTAACCCCGGAGGTCCAATGACTCCAATATCACCAGCTACACCTGCATCAGAGGGAATGGGGACAATGCCACTGAAACCACAGCTACAGTAAATTATATCATTTGACAAAAATTTATTAAGTAGAAAAATATACAACACATATCTCAAACTACAAATGCATGTAGTTACAGTAGAAGTTTGTTGACTTGAACACTCTTAGTCTTAGGGCTAAAAAACAGTTTTAGTAATACTGCTTTATCAATTTTCATTTAAGTACCCCTAGTTGGCAAAGGATAATAATATATTTGAAGAAGTAATATTTTGGAAGATGGTAATAAAAGCTAAATTTAAAACAGAAAATTATCAGAATAAACTGAATATGCATATAATGTCATAAATAAGTATAATATGTTTGACATCGACTGCTATGATAAGAAAATTTGGCTTTTATATAATTTGATTGCGCATCTTACTTCTCTATCAAAGCAATTACCACTTTGCCCATTATAAATTTGATCTATGTTCAAAATTAAGCATAATGGAAACACACTTCTTTAAAATGTCTGATAACATCTGTCTCAGTGATAGCGAACCATTTATATCGTCAGAAAAGTACATATACATGTAGAGATATTGATTGGTATGAATTTCACTTCTGAATATACTTAATGCTTAATAATGACTGTTAAATGTATATTTCAGAAATATAGTATGTACTGTAAATTTAGGATGTAAACTTGATTTAAAAAAGATAGCTTTACATGCCAGAAATGCAGAATACAACCCCAAACGTTTTGCTGCTGTTATCATGAGAATTAGAGATCCTAGAACAACAGCACTTATATTTAGTTCAGGGAAAATGGTGTGTACAGGTGCTAAAAGGTGAGAAACTTTAATATAAAGATGGTTACATATCAGTGCTTTTGTAAGATTTTACCTTTTTAGCTCACCAGCCCTAAAAGGACATGTGAGCTTTTGCCATCACTTGGCATCCTTCGTCCGTTGTAAACTTTTTCAAAGATCTTCTCCTTTGAAACCACTGAATCAATTACAGTCATACTTATTTTGAATGATCCTAAGGGTATCTAGAATAAATTGTGTGTTTTATTTTCTTGTCTGTCGAGAAACATGGCCAACATGTCTAAAAATAGAACATAGGGGATAAACTACAGTTTTTGACTTATATCTCAAAAACTAAAGCATTTAGAGCAAAACTGACGGGGTAAAAATGTTCATCAGGTCAAGATCTACTTGCTATGAAATTTTCAGACGAATCTGTCAGGTCTCGTTATTCACTTCTAGGTCAAGTGGCCACTGAGCACCATAGTTCTTTAAAAAGTTGAACTTTGAAGTAAATTCGTTTGAGTAAATTAATACAATACATGTACCATTAAGGTAAAAGTAACATTTAAGGGCTGAAATGAAAGCTGAGAATATTTGTTTTGAACAAATAACTGCCAGTTTCCACCCATGTGTAGGAATTTATGGTACAGAAGGTAATACCATAACTTATATCCATCCCTTTTCTCAGTTTGTCTCTAAAATTAAACACATGGTGACCAGAGAAACTTTGCCTTCAGACTCATTTTGTGAAAAAAGTGAACAATGATCATACCATATTTGGAGCAGTTTTAAAATCTGCTATTCTTGTGCTTTGCAATGAGGTATGTCTAATTCAGAACTTTACACCTATACGTTCAGGCTGACAGTTTGAAGTTTGGCCAAAACTTATAGGAATATTTTACTGTAAATTCTGAAATTATTGCGATGTTTTTATTATTGTGATAAATGCTCCAGGGTTGTAAGCGCAATAATTTAAAGTCGCATTTTGGAATTTTTGTATATGAATAAAGCGTATTTTCTCAATATCGCAAAAATTGAAATCGCATTCTGTTCTAAAATGGGAAAATCGCAATAATAAATGCACACAATAATTTCTGAATTTACAGTAATGACGTCATAGGGTATACGAGACATCAACCCTTTGTTGGGTTATTGTCCCTGAATTGTTAATTTTAAGGAAATTTTGCGGTTTTGGGTTATTATCTTGAATATTATTATAGATAAAGACAAACTGTAATCGTCAAAAATGTTCAACAAAGTAAGATCTACAAATAATTCAACATGACCAAACTCGTTAATTGACCCCTTATAGGATTTTTACCCTTGAAAGATTATTTACATGTAAACGGTAGTTATCAGTAAAAATAATGGTCTGAGGTATTGTCAAAGATGTTTAATAAATTAAATTGTAGTGTACAAGTAAAATGGAGGGTCAAGGGTTAAGGTCATTGAAAAGTCCATAGCATCGAATGAAAAAATCTCTAGCAACCATATATATTTAGATTCAGGACCCTATAATATAGCTGTACAATTCAATATGGAGGCTGAAAGGTCAAGATCATTGAAAAAATCCATAGCAACCAATGGAAAAGTACCTAGCAACCAGATATATTTGGGTTCAGGACCCTACAATTTACCTGTTTAAGTCAAAATGGAAGGTCAAGAGTCAATGTCATTGAAAAAGCCCATATTAACCATATATGTTTGGGTTTAGTATTAGATATATTTTAGCAGTACACATACAGGTCAATATTAAGGCTAAAAATGCGAGGGTATACATTAAATAGCAAAAATTATTATTGATGCAAGATCTACACAAAAAATAACAGGTGAGCTATTCAGGCTCTTGGCAGCCTCTAGTTTGGTTTACACCCCATTAACTTTTTAATGTTTTGTAGGAATTAAATGGAATTTGATGAAAATTTTTGCCACAATTAAGATTTAATTGCCTACCTGCAATGCAAAGTCAAAAACATAGCTATTTATTTAATTCATCATATAGTATTGACCTTTTAAGCACAACCTTAGAAATGGTTGGGTGGATTTTAATAAAACTACCCAGTATGAAGCAAAATAATTCATCGAGAGGACAGATTAATTTGATTGATCATATGGTACTGATCTTGTGAGCTGTATTTTTGCAATTCGTAAAGGGCATGTCTAAATACATCGACTTTGATTTTGAAAATATACAAATCTGATTTTGTTAATTCATATTGTTCTGTTTTATTACTACAGTGAAGAACAAGCTAAGTTAGCTGCTAGAAAGTATGCTAGAATAGTACAGAAACTTGGATTTGCCGTATGTATCATGATTTTGTTATAATTACTTTGATATGAATTTATATTGCTATTGCCATATTTCATAATATCACATTTTAATTAGGCTAGTTAAAAATTTATTGGTATATTTTGATCCTATCACTCCTCAAAAATTTTATTGTTAATTAAGTTAAAGTTTTCTGGAATTTTTTGGCACTTCCGTTACAGAAACTAAAATGTCAGCACTGTTTTCATAAACTCCCTGTTTCTTGGTATGAAAGATATATTATCAATATTAAAATTCTGACAAATTTCTTTAATAGAACTTATATCTTTTAGAAGGTTTGTTGATTCTACAGTTAATGATTGAAATTTTGTTTCTGTGTTTTGATGGTTATAGGATTAATGTCTGTCTTTTAATTGGCTGGTTCTATATCCAGAGCTAAATTATTTTGTTTTTGAAAAGATTTATTAATTATACAAGTGAATATTCTAGAAAGTAAAACTATTATCAAAAGATGAAAAGTTTGGATTTTTGTCTGTATTTAGATAACCCTAATTTTGATTTAAAAAATAAGATTATAAAAATAAAAATAGATTTTAGAATTGAATTAAACATGTAAATGAGAACCTTCATTTAGAACATGGTTCATTTATAATTGCCATATAAATTATATTACATACTTTTATAGGCTGTTACTATGCTTTTATTTTTGTAGGCAAAATTTCTGGACTTTAAAATACAAAATATGGTTGGTAGTTGTGATGTAAAATTTCCTATAAGACTTGAAGGATTAGTGTTGACACATGGACAGTTCTCAAGGTAAAATTTTTATTAACAAAGTCCTTGTGAGCTATTATCATCTCTATCATTATTTTTCATAACTGCCAAATGTAAACCTTGACAATTTTATCCTCTTCATTGAAACCACTGGGCCAGTTTAAACCAATGAGGCCACCAATGATTCATTTTATGTGGTTCTCTTTCAGAAAACAATCGCACGACTTTGCAGTAATGGTCCTCTTTACGAAGTACATCTGACAGACCAACCAAGGTAGCCAGATATAGTTGAACTTAGTTTTCATAGAATCATATTAGATAATTTTCCTACAGATCATTTGTATTTAAATACAGAACAAGATTAAACAAAAAATGACAGTATCGCACCTCATACATGTATGTGAACTGTTTTCACAATTAAATAGTACATGTATGACATAATCATGTCATATGCCAACTAATATGGGTGTCTTAGTTATTTAAGTTTTTGCTTAATGGTCTTTGATTAACCAGCTGAGTAATACAGGCTTTTAGTAGACTCTAGTTTAATTTTTAAGTGAAGATGTTAACAAAGATTAGTTAGCATATGGCCTATGAATCATTAAGTTTTACAATGGACAATATAATAAAGAAATTTTTCTGAAAGATAAAATATAAGATCAGGTCTATATCCTTTCACCAGACCAATGTCCCATTCTGATGTCATAATGGTCAAATTCAGTTTGCCTGCTCTATTTCAAAATTTATAGATAAGTTGTAAGTTGTAAATTTTAAAAAATTAGTCTAATTGTTAGATGTCAGATCAATTTTTCAAATTTATGAAGTAAAAAAATCGTGAATATTGTTTGTTTGTTATGCCGTATCCCTGAATGTCAACATTTACCGGTAATTAATTCGTTCTATCCAAACATAGTAATAAAGAGGGATTAGGGGGCACTCTAAGGGTTAAATTTTCTCTCACCTTTACAGGTAAATTAGATAATGTGGATTGTCAGTTTTGTATTAAATTAAGAATAAAGGCAATAATATATATTACTAAAATTTATTAACTGTATAGAGGTTTATTTCTAATTTTTATACACAATCAAAAATAATAGCGAGCGCAGCGAGCGCTATAGGAGCATATGCATTTTCTACATATGGGTCATTTAGAAAAGTCTTTGTTTAATGGGGGCAGCCATATTGTGCTACATACTAAGGCTAGAGATAGTCATAGCTTATTCTTAGCTGAAAAAAGTCAAATAATTGGGAAAAAAATTTAAAAAATTTGTTTTTTGAAATTTGACCCCCCCCCCCCCCCCCCCCCCCCCCCCCCCAAAAATAAAAATCCCCCCCCTCCCAAAAAAATACAAAAAAAAAAATTGAAAAAAAAAATTGGAAAAAGCTTTGTGATAAAGGGTAAGTCATGCGATAAAGGGTATTATGTTACAGATGTCAGATACGGACCAACATCATGGGCTTTATCGTATATTCGAAACTCCTTTATTTAGTACAGATATATGTAACAGTTCATATTTTTGTTTGTTTATATATTTTATTCAATTTGATTTTTTGCTGGTAACTTTTAGCTCACCTGGCCTAAAAGGCCATGTGAGCTTTTGCCATCACTTTGTGTCCGTCGTCCGTCCACATTTCACATTTTCATCTTTTTCTCTGAAACCACCAGTCCAAATTGAACCAAACTTAGCAGGAATGTTAATTGGATGGTTCTGTACAAAATTTATGTTTTTTTGTGCCGATTGGATATTCAACATGGCTACCAGGGGCAGATAATTCATTCTGATTGGACTTGTTTTCAAAGTTCTTCTTGTTAGAAACTACTGATGGGGAAATTTGCATAAAGGTCTTCTCGTCATAAACTACCAAGCCAATGAAGTATTTTTATTTATGAACAAGCATTGGATGAACCTCTACAAATGTTATGTTTTTTGTGCTGATCGGAAATTCAATATGGCCACCACAGCTGGACTTAGTTTGACATTGGAGCCTATTGGGAATTTTGTACAAAGGTCTTCTTGTCAGAAATTACCAAGCCAATTGAAATATTTTTGATGTGTGAATGATCATTTGATAGACCAATACAAAATATATGTTTTGTGTGCCGATCGGAAATTCAAAATGGCTGTCACAGCCAGACTTGGTTTAACATTGAACCATATGCGAAATTTGTACAAAGGTCCTCTTGTCAGAAACTACCAAGCCAATTGAATTATTTTGATGTATGAACAAGCATTGGATGAACCTCTACAAAAGGTATGTTTTTGTGCCGATCTAAAATTCAAGATGGTTGCCACAACTGGACTTAGTTAACATTGGATCTTATGGGGAAATTTGTACAAAGGTCTTCTTGTCAGAAACTACCAAGCCAATTGCAATATTTTTATGAATGAACAAGCATTGGATGAACCTCTACAAATGTTATGTTTTTTGTGCCGATTGGAAATTCAATATGGCCGCCACAGCCAGACTTAGTTTAACATTGAAGACTATGGGAAATTTGTACAAGTCTTCTTGTCAGAAACTACTAAGCAAATTGAAATATTTTTAGGTATGAACAAGCATTGGATAAGTCTCTATAATATTTGTGTTTTTTTTTATGCCAATCTGAAATTCAAGATGGTTGCCATAGCCGGATTAGTTTTACATTGGACCCTATGGGAAAATTTGTACAAAGGTCTTCTTGTTGGAAAATACTAAGCCAATTGAAATGTTTTTGTTGCATATAGATCCTTGGATAAATGTCTCCAACAAAAGTTATGTTTTCGTGTCGATCGGAATCCAAGCTAGCTGCCACAAGTTTAACATTGTTAACATTGGACACTGGAAGAATTCTATACATACCTTATCTAGAAGTGCTGGACACTGTAGAACGATTCCTTACAGATCTTATCAAGAAGTGATTTGTCAGTTGTCACCTAAAATCCAGGTGAGCGACTCAGGATCCATGGAGCCTCTGGTTTCTTTTATTTTATTTTATAATTTATTTTTATCATTTTGATTTAACTAAATACATTTTGTATTATTAGAATTTATTAATTTTTTATTCTTATTGATTATATGTAACTTTTCAATTATTGTCATATTAAAAATCAACTGCCGTCCCCCCCCCCCCCCCCCCCCCCCCCCCCCCCCTCTCCAGGACAATTGCCTCCCATGGACATTGTGTTCAGCACTAATGTTCATTTTGCACTAAAAACCGACAATTGAATATTGTAAGCAATGCCACGCAGATGTTATATATTTTAACCAATTATTTGTTATTACAGCTATGAACCAGAATTATTCCCAGGATTGATATACAGAATGGTAAAACCCAGGATTGTATTGTTAATCTTTGTCTCAGGAAAAGTTGTATTAACAGGTACAGTAAGAATATTATACGTGTATTTGTAAGCATGAATTTTCTAAACTATTTTCAACAATGATGTAATCATATCACAGTATTTATATAAAAATAAAAAGATATGGAGTGTGCACAAATGAGACAAATTAATACAATAAAACTTTGGTAGCTCAAACTTGGCTTGAACTCAATTGGGGGGTTATAAGATTATAACATTTCAAAGAACAACAGAGGTGTTTACATCTACCATTTTGCCGTAGTTTCTACGGATTTTAGTGAAAAAATACGGACTACGATTTTCATTTCAAAATCTACGGTTGTCAATTCGCTTGTTCGGAAAATTTTCGTTTTGTTACAAAATGTGTAAAATTCCCTCTGGATCACTTAAATGCTTGAAAACAGCAGAATATCTATTCTTTAAAGCGCCTTTGAGACAAGGTCAAATAAATCAATATGGCAGCAAGCATGTCCAAGACAGACCAACTAATGACAATAATAATGTTTCGGGACCAAAAACAGCAAAGAAATCTTGCCAAAGGTTTAGAGAATGTTACAAGAAAACCTTCAATCTTTGGGGCCTTCAAAGGAGATGCCTACCACAGGGGCTCATTACAATTGACACAGTATGTCATCTGTGTCTGTGACTGATCCGGCCCTGATCTATAATACCATAACAAAAGGGAGGAATCAATTCCAAATTATCTCCGGAATGGATATGTCAAATTTGGCGGTAATTATACAAATGTGGGTCACTTCCGGACAGTGAAGTTCTGATTTCATCAGAAATGGGACTAAAATGAGCCAATACAACCGATTGGTGGGAAATTAGAGCTAAAAGGTAGGAATTTTGTTAAAATATAATCATTTTACTGCAGAAATGAGCAAAAAAGCAGACTGGATGGAGAACATAAAAAAAATTCTGGTGATTTGAAATTTAGCACTCTCGAAATTGATTCCTCCCTTTTGTTATGGTGTTATAGATCGGGGCCAGATCAGTCACAGATGACATACTGTGTCAATTGTAACGAGCTCCTGTGGTCCTACATTTTTGTATTGCTCTACATGTGAACGTGATTTTTCTTGTGCACATAGCAGGTTCGTGCCACTTCGCTGCACTCATTGGACAGTACTACTGATAACAGGGCAAAACTACTGACAGGCATCATTCAGGGTAAACAGGTCTGGAACAATCAGGTTCATGTACATGTATTTGAAAAAATCAACATGGTTCAAACTTTTTGAAACAACTTGCACATACCCAGCAATGTCCCATTTGTTTGTTGGGACATCATATTTTCACAAAAATCAATGAATTGCACACAGGAGCCTGTATCACTCACCTGCTCTATGTCCTTAACTGGCAGCCTGGAACATTGCTGTCAAGTTCCAATTGGCTCACTGGTTTCAAACAAGATCATTCAGTGAACTTTCCCATTAGGTCCTATGTTAAATTAAATTCTGCTCTGGCAGCCATCTTGGATGGTGGACAAGGTCATGGTTATCGGATACAATTCTGGAAGAGGACCATTGCTGCCAAGTTTTGTTCCAATTGGCCCAGTGTTTTCAGAGGAGAAGATCTTTTAAGGAAAGTTTACGACGATGACGGACGCCGGATGCCAAGTGTTGAAAATGCATTCAAAAAATTATATTAGGCATTTCTGCAGTGAAAAAGATAGTAATTAATTATGACTATTGGACACAAAAGCTAAAGTTGTATTATTTACATTCATTTAAAAAAAATAGTGGAGATATTTATGAAAAAAGACTTGCAATAAAAAAATAGGCACAGTATCTGTAACTTGTACATCATTAAGTGGAAAAGACTATATACCAGTATTTAATACCAGAATGATAAAAATATGGTGGGTGTTAAATAAAGTGTAGAGATGTGATGTGAAAAGTGTCGGTGTTGGTATATATATAAAAACTAATGTCATGGATGTCTATTCAGAAATCTCAGATCCAAATCAAATTTAGCTAATATAGTGCCTGATATGTGTTTGTACAAGTTTCAGTTATAATATTTGACTTTTAAAAATATTTTTTCTTCTATTTGGTAAATGTAATGTTGACTTTCTTATCATTAAATACAGTATGAATTGCCAATGGTCTCAGTAAAAATGTGAGAAAGTGAAGATTATTTAAGATATGGATAATGATACTGGCTGTTTCTGGTAGGTTTACAAAAGTATTGATTTTCACAGAAGTCAACAAATCCAATTCATAAATACTCAAACATGATACCTAAAAAAGTGATAGCTTGAATAATTCTTAATTATTAGATTTTATTTTTTAGGTGCAAAAGTGAGAGAGGAAATTTATGAAGCATTTGACAATATATATCCAATTTTAAAGGGTTTTAAGAAACAATAACAGAAATAGACAATAAATGTTGTATATATTGTAAATAATTCATAGTGCTTGAATCTTGTATGAAAAAATGGTTACCATATGATCTGAGAAATTGATATTAATCTAAGTGCCAGAATCTGTTCATGTATGAATGTTTAACTCCAATATGTCATATTTAACAGCATAAATTGTGTATTATGATTTAGTCTGGTATTTCAAATACAGTAGAACATTGTTAAGACCTCCAAGGAACCAACCAAAATTATTCAAATGATATAGCAGTTTGAATAATAAAGTTTCTAAAGAAATAACATTTTGATGAAGTGACATTGGAGAGTAACTTTAGATACAGACTTGTACCAATGATGTTTGAGAATATTGAGATCCGGTAAATGATGTTCTACTGTATTTCCAGATTTTCTATGTTTTTAGGAGAAAATGGTTACTGTTTGAAAAAACATGTATTTTTGATCATTGTTTTATATAGTAGTATTAAGAATGTGCAAAACTACCGTTTGTTTCTTAGAATATCATGCTTAACTGTCAGAATGAGAGATAACTCATAAAAAAGTACAATAGTTTTAGTCATCTGTATATAGATTTGTCTTGACAATTTGGAAATCTTTGAAATCCCAACCCTATATATTCTTACTCCTATAGGAAGATGCATTCATTGGTGTACAATGGGGGGGGGGGAGGTGTCCCTACAGGGTATGCCCCACCCCCTGAAAATAGATTTGCCTTTACAATTTGGAAACAATTGAGAATCCCACCCTATAACCATATATATTCCTACTCTTTATGGGAAGATGCATTCATTGATGAACTAGGGAGTGTGACCCGCCCCCTCAAAATATATTTCTTTGTAACTGAAACCTTTGAGATCGCTACTGTATAACCATATATATTTTAACTCCTTAAGGGAAGATGCATTAATTGATGTATAATGGTGGGGGTTGGGGGGGGGGGGGGGGTTTCCCCCATCCCCTCACAATAGGTTAGTCTTTGAAACCTTTGAGATCCACACCCTATAACCATATTATTACTCCTTATGGGAAGATACATTGATTGATATATATTGGGGGTCCCTTGGGGGGCGGGTACCCCACCCCTTCAAAATAATTTTTTCTTTATAATTAGGATACCCTTGAGATCTCCACCAATGCCTATCATTGTACAGTCAAAACCAGACAGTTTACTACTCATATTGAGTTAATTTTCAGAGATGTACAGTTTTCTACCATGAATTGCTGAAATAATCTTTGTACATGTATACTGTTAATATAAAACAAAGTTCCTAATTAGTTGAAAAACTTTTGTAATACATCTTGTTTGAAATGTAGTACTTTTTTCTTTCTTTTAAGCAATGTGATAGGAATATTTGTTCTTTTATCATCATGTTAGATCATTCTGAAATCACTAGTCCAATTGAAACCAAACTTTAATGAAATGATCTTTGGGAAGTCCCGTTTCAAAACTATCCGAGTCTCCAGACTGCTAGTATGGCAATTTTACCATGAATACAAAAAAAAAAACATCAAAATTTCCTCTGAAACTACTAGGCCTACTGAGACAAATTTGGTTTAAAGGTTTCTTTGGTGGTTTTCTTACTAATGACCTGAAATGGCAATCAATAGAGTTGCCAAAGCCCAACTTAAGTATAACATAGGACCCCATGGGAAAATTCAGCGGTTCTCTAGAAGATGTTCAAAATGTGAAATATGAACAGATGACGGACGCAAAGTGATGGCAATAGCTCACCTGACCCGAAGGTCTGAAACGAATTAGCTAATTGGAACCAATTCAATTAGTAGTCCTCTTTCAAATCTGATGACCCAGACCACAACCAAGATGGCCAAAGCCTAATATTAGTTTAAAATAGCCCCCATGCGGTTCTATTTGCAATTTAATCTAATGATTCAGACTGATAACCATTATGGCCCAAAACCTAACTTAGTTTAACACAGGACCCTTTGGAAAATTCAGTTAATATCTTTTGTATGAAGCTTTATGGAACCAATGGTCTTTAGGTGGTCCTTTTTCCAAAAAGTATCTGATAACCTGAACCTGAACAAAGGAAAATCACAAAGGATGTTCCTTTCTGATAACACTGAGCCAACTGGAATCAAACAGTAGTAATGGTGCATATGGGAGCAAATTAAATCCGGATGAGTGGTACAGGCTCCTGGGAACCTTTAGTTTGATTTTAGGCATCCTTTCAAATTCTGTTCCCTTCCACTGTTAATATAACATTTAATTAAAAACGATCACAGTGACCATCTTGGCCAGGTTGAACATAGTGCAAATCTGGATTATAGTATGCGAGTGTCGGTTGGGTGGGTGGGCAGAAAAAATAGTCCACCTATTTTGTGTAAACAATTTCTCCTAAACTTTTAACCCATATCTTTGAAAGTTTGCAGAATGTTTATGGACATATTGAAGATTTGCATGAAGGAGTTCGATGTCATTTGAAGAATTTTTCCAGGTTTTCCATATTGTGTCATTTTTTGCAACACTTTTGTATGGGGGTACAGATTTAGTGTAACCAACTCCTCCTAGAGCTTTTAACCCAGATCTTTAAACTCACAATGTTTTATGGACATATTAAATATGTGCACGAAGTAGTATGATGTATGTCAAAGAATATTTTACAGATTTTCCAAACTGTCGTGGTGGTCTCGTGATCTTTGTAAATCTCTACAAATTCCAAGGGCCCTACAACCTATTGTTCCTATGATGTGAATTCATAATGGAAGCTTAACATTAGAAAATCAAATATTTCATTGAAGCAGGACATGAGGTAACAGTCTGCAGGCAGACTGGTCATCTCGCCTAGTCCAACTAGTCTTTGCTCTTATTCTTAAATGCTGCATGTTTAGGAAAGAAGAAGCAAATACAAATTTTAAAGTGTTGACCCAGTTGGTGATGTAACTTTTGACCTCCTGCACTTGAGGCAAGTTTGCTTTCACTGAGGTGATTATAAAGGTAGTATTTCATATAGCCTTCTATTGATGTTTCATATTTGTGATTCATTTGGACAAAGGTCTCTTGGTAATGATGTCTGAAAAATGGCAAATCAGAAATGTCCATTTCATCTATGTCCGATCTGAACAAAATCCAAAGCTTATCTGGTAAGTAGAGACACGCTGGTATGTGTTTTAATTATGGCTTCAAAAACAAAGATCTGAATATTAAAAACAACACTTGTCTATGACAGTCATTTAAGATGTCAGAACAGAATGAAATTAATATGACATTGCAAATTTTATACAGCTTTTGTAAATTTCGCCAAGTCGTTTATAATAAATTTTCAGAAATTTAGCCAATCTAATACAAAGACAAGGTCAAACTGGTACCATTATGCAAATATCAAAAATGAAAACCTTGCAGCAAATCTGTATAAAAAGTAAAGAACAATAAAAAATTAAAATATCTAAAGTTCTGCAAACCAGGTATATCTTGTGTATGGACAGACTGGTGAATCAAATAAAAGTCGGGTAGCCCCAAATTCTTTTGTAGTGTAGGGATGCATAGTATTCACAAGTAACTTGAAATTTCAAAAAAAATATTTTATTGAATATTTTTAGGCATACAAATTTTGTTCAGAGGTAGACAATGACATTTACATGTTTCCTCCAGAGAAATTCTTACATACAAATAACTAGAGGCTCCCAGTACGCTGTACTGCTCACCTTGATATTGTCTTCTATTTAAGTTAGTAACAACAATTGGAAAGTAATAGTCATTTACAACAGGAGAAGAATTCGTTACATTTCCCATAAGGTCTAATGCTAACTAAGTCCAGCACTGGTAGTCATCTTTCATTACTAATTGGCACAAAATAACAATATTTGGGAAGTACCTTGCAATGTTCATTCATGACAAGTTTCAAATTCATTGGTCAAGCAGTTTTAGAGAATAAGATCTTAAAAATCCATCCAATTAGTAAAGCCTGTATACAGGACCAATTCTTTCGGCAATAAAAACTTTCTACCATGATATATCCAACTTAAAGTGGCATAAAACCCAAATAAAGCAAACAAAAAATCAGAACTTTAAAATCTGAGCATGAAGCCTCACTATAGAAATTGAGATCCTTTGCCTATTTAGACTTTACATTTAATGTTTTCTGATATTAACTAAAAGAATGTTACATTTACTTGCATAATAATATTATATTTAATTTACTGAACTTACTAAACATTTTTTTTAACTCTATATATTACCAATAACATATTTCTTTAATATTCAAAGCACTGAATCATGGGTGAAAGTAGGGAATTTGTCAACATTCTAAACATCCACGTTTTTCTCTTTTTTATTAAGGAATATATTTATGTAGAATCTACTAAAATCTGTTAATCTGGAAAACTTTCACCCATGCTGAATTGGAAACCCCAATGCTTTGGAATATTCAAAGTTATTAACTGCTGCATATGTAATTTTTATCCCTAGAAATGTTGTATGATTACTTGTACTAACATTTAAACATCCCAGAACTACCTCAAATTACCGGATCACCTACTACAGTTAATGTAATGTATCCCAGATTTTAGGTGATCCAGTAGTTACATTGAAATCCTTCTTGTTCAGTTTTACAGCAATTACATGAAAAACAAATAGTACATTCAATTCTTTCTTGTTGAGAAAGAAAACCTAACAAGAGGTTCCCAAGAGCCTGAATCGCTCACCTGTTATCTTTTGTGTACCAGTAGATCTTGCATCAATGATTATTTTTGCTATGTATTGTATACCGTCGCAATTTTCTCCTTAATATTGACCTGTACAGCTAAAATATAGAATCCTGAACCCAAATAGATATGGTTTGCTAGGGTCTTTTTCATCTGTTGCTATGGACTTTTTCAATGGTATTGACTCTTGACCTTCCATTTTGACTTGAACAGATAAACTGTAGGGTCCTGAACCCAAACATATATGGTTGTTTGGACTTTTTCATCGGTTGCTATGGACTTTTTCAATGACCTTGACCTTTCTCTTTGACTTGTACAGGTAAATTATAAGGTCCTTAACCCAAATATATATGGTGGCTAGGGACTTTTTCATCGATTTGTTATTTTTCAATGACCTTGACCCTTGATGCTCCATTTTACTTTTACAGCTACCATTTAATTTATTTCAAGTAATGCCCTAAACACCTGTGACAACGTCAGACCATTATTTTCTGTTTACTCCTATAAAGGGTCAATTGATGATTTTGGTCATGTTGACTTATTTTGCTGAACATTATTGCTGTATACTGTTTGCCTTTATAATAATATTCAAGCTAATAACCTAAAACTGCAAAATTGCCTTAAAATTAACAATTCAGGGGCAATAACCCAAAAATGGGTTGACCGATTTGTCTGAAAATTTCATGACAGGTAGATCTTGACCGCATAAACATTTTTACTACTTGTCAGTTTTGACCTAACTATTTTAGTTTTTTAGATATGAGCCAAAAAGTGCATTTTCACCTATGTTCTATTTTTAGCCAGGGCAGCCATGTTTCTCACTGGACAAGAAAATAAAACACAAAATTTATACTAGATACCCGAAGGATCTTTCAGCCTAATATTGAATGAAATTGATTCTGTAGTTTTAGAGGAGGAGATTTTTAAAAGTTTACAAAGATGACGAAAAAAATGTGAAAATTTGACTTTTAAAGGGCAAAAACTCCTTTAAGTGGTCAATTGATGATTTTGGTCATGTTGACTTATTTGTAGATCTTATTTTGCTGAACATTTTTGTTGTCTACAGTTTGTCTTTATCTATACATGTAATAATATTCAAGATCACAACTAAAACTGCAAAATTTCCTTAAAATTAACAATTCAGGGGCAACAACCCAACAGAGGTTGACCAATTCATCTTATTATTTCATAGCAGGTAGATCTTGACCTGATGAACATTTTTACCCAGTCAGTTTTGCTCTAAATGCTTTAGTTTTTGAGATATAAGCAAAAAACTGCAGTTTACCCCTATGTATTTAGCCATGGCGGCCATGTTCCTTCACGGACAAGAAAATAAAACACAAACTTTATTCTAGATACCCTAAGGATCATTCAGACTAAGTATGTCTGTAATTTGTTTAGTGGTTTCAGAGGAGAAGATCTTTGAAAAAGTTTACGACAGACGCCAAGTGATGGCAAAAGCTCACATGTGAGCTAAAAATTCAGTCTTGCATCCATCAAATGGAAAACAATACTACAATCAGTTCCATCTTGTTCAGAAAAAAAACAAACACACAAATAAATGAACTGTGCCAAATCTATCAAAATGCAAAAAATACATAAAAACTTCAGAACATTATGCCATACATTGAATAAACTGATGCAACCTTTTACAGAACTATGACATTTTGATAATTGTTTTATATTTTCCTGGATCTGATTATCTAAATTTAACAGAATCTTCCCAAGTAAATTCTACAAGTATTTATATCATGTATTATAAATTACAAATTTATAAGATTTAATAAGAAAATATAAAGGATTATGATTGTTACAAACTACAGCAGACTTCCTAGTATTTTATTGAATACATGATCCTTTGATTGGTGGAATCAATGAATTTATCTGTTTGTCAGTTAACTTGGACCATTCCTTAAGACTCTACCTTTTTCTTTGGTGTTTTTAATGTTATGAAACAATAATTCCAATGTTATTTTCAAAACATCAAATGCAGTAATTTCATTGGCTAACAGCAACTTCTGGTAAAAAGTTTATAACTTGATAAATTCCTTTCATGACGTGATAGGGAGCTAGGATCAAATCTGAAATAAAAAGGCAGGACCAGGTTTTGGAAAAATAAAGAGACAGGACCACTTTAGGTGAGAAAAACAAATGCAGGTCCTGTGTAAATGAGTAAAATTTATGGGTTTAAATGTAAATGAAAATTTAGGTCGCAATAGCAGCCGAAAAAAAAAGACCCAGGACCAAAATTTCGATGAAAAAATAGGCAGGATTAAAGGTCAAACTGGTACCATGAAGTGTGGTAAGCCTTGTAGGAACCAAATTTTTCTTCATCAAGGTCCTTCTATTTACAAGTCAGCATATTCTAAAATTTGCCAGTTCTCCAGAAGATATTTGCATGTATTTCCCATACGGTCTTATGTTAACCCAAGTCCTCTGCTGAAGGCCATTTTAAATTTGGGATCGGCACCAGAGTAACAACTCTTGGTGAGCACCTAAAGTAGAACATTCAGACCATGTTTGGTTTCAAGTAATTCTGCAGTTCTGTAGATTTTTATTATATGTCATAGGCACTTTCTGTCAAGTTTGGCTCTATTTGGACAAGCAGTTTTAGAGAAGGACGAAATGAGGAAACTTTGTATAAAACCTCCCAATTAGAGGCTTTCTGTCAGGTTTCGTTCCATTTGGCCAAGCGACTTCAGAGGAGAAGAATTTTTTATATCATCCTATCAGAAACAAGAACTGCTCATGACAGCCATATTTGTATTCCGATCGGGACAAAATGAGGAAACTTTATAAAGGACCTCCCATATATGCTTCCTGTCAGGTTTCATTTCCTTTTGGGCAAGCGATTTCAGAGGACAACAAAAACTGCCAATGGTGACCATATATGTACTCCGATCTGGATGAAATAAAGAAATTTGTAAAGAACCTCCCATGGATCCTTCCTGTCAAGTTTCGTTCATTTGGCCAAATAGTTCCAGAGAGAAAATTTTTTTTTTTAATCAACCAATGAGAAACAAGAATTACCTATGTTGGCCATGTTTTTTGCCCGATCAGGACGAAATGAGGAAAATTTGTAAAGAACCTCCCATAGATGCTTTCTGTCAAGTTTCGTTTCATTTTTTATCAACCAATGAGAAACAAGAATTGCCTATGGTGGCCATGTTTTTTACCTGATCAGGATGAAATGAGGAGACTTTGTAAAGAACCTCCCATAGATGCTTTCTGTCAAGTTTCGTTCTATTTGGCCAAGCGATTTCAGAGGAAAATATTTTTTTATATCAACCAATCAGAAACAAGAACTGCCCATTGCGGCCATACTTGTAGTCTGATCGGGATGAAATGAGGAAACTAAAAGGACCTCCAATATATGCTTCCTGTTAAGTTTTGTTCCATTTGGCCCAGCAGTTCAGAGGAGAAGATTTTTGAAAACTCAGCCAATCAGAAACAACAATTTCCCATGGCGGCCATGTTTGTTGTCCGATTGGGACTAAATGAGCAATCTTAATAAAGGACCTTACATAGATGCTTCCTGCCAAATTTAATTCCATTTGGCCAGTGGAGAAGATTAAAATGTGAAAAGTTAATGGACAGATGCCAAGTGATGACAAAAGCTCACATGGCTTTTGCCAGGTGAGCTAAAAATACAGAGGTCCTTCTATGTTTGGATAAATTTAAAATTAAAATCTTTATGAATTAACAATATGCTGATGGCACCAGTTCCAAAAACCACTTTTAATATTTTGTATTATCTTGTACAAAATATTAGAAAAGTGATAAAAAACTGGAATATTATGTTATACAGACAGACAAAACAAAATAATTCTACCAAAACTTTTAGTTGAATTACACCCTACAACTGATATACAATAGTCTAAGAAGAAATTTTAGTAACTCATTAATATTTGCTAATTTCCTGTTTTTGTTTAATTACTAGTATTCTTCTTTTTGGCATGTACATGTATTACCGGGGTATGTGCATTTGTGAATTAAAGCTGGAAAAATTTGAACTTTTGGTACTTTTTTTCAGATTCTTTAAATATATAATAACAAATAACCTACTTTTAAGGACATGATTTAGAAATTTGAAATACTTATCTCAAAACTCAAGATTAAAACATATATACAATCAAAGTGCATAGGCACTGCTAGGGTTAGGTTGCTAGCATTTGACTTTTATTTGTACAAACATTGCTGATGATTATTTCAATAAATATGCACTAATCAATCAAAGAAAGCACGAGTCGGCTAACGCTTCTTGAATTATCACTCTAAATTGAATTTTTTTAAAAAGACAAACGCATAATAATGATTTGATGAATTAAAATAAACAGAAATCAAAGGTCTTCAAGTTATTAAGGTTATATAAAAAGACAAAGTTTGGACAATTGTAGAAGGGGGTCATTTCTACAATATATTTACACTACCTTGCGCATGTGCAGGTAGATCAGAACGTAAACATTCAAGCTTTCAATTAAAATAAACCCATTATACTTTCGATAATACCGTTTTCTAAATTAATGATAAACACATTGTTTTTCAATCTTAATGTGCAAGTTGTCGGCATTTCAAATAACCTGTATGCAATTCTATCACTGACCAACAGGTTTGACAAAACGAAGTCACGATGATCAGGTCAAAAGGTTAATCAAATACACAAAATACCATCAGAATTACAAGAAGAATAAGCAAATAATGTGCAAAATATGTTCTGTATAAGTTAACAATCACGTTCACAACAAAAATGGAACTTACCTTTGAAATCTTTTGAAAATAAGATCGGAGTCGAAAATATCCGTGCAAATGTCACAGTAAACATTCAAAATCCTTACGCCGATATCTGGTACATTTTAAAAGGCGCGAATACTTTACACGGCTTTCAAAACAAAAAGGAAATCGTCAATAAAACACACATCTTTTATTAAATAACTGGACAATTACACTTCTCGGTGTGTTTCAGTTACATTTCTATTAAAAAACAACTACAACAGCAACAACAAATATTAGGACTATTTTACCGCGGAATGTTTATTTTCTTATATGATATTCCAATATAAACATAGTCGTAATTCGGAAAGAAATTCGTTTCTTTGCGCATGTGTCATATCCCAAAATCGAGATAAAAAGCTGCTTAACTAGCCTTGCTTAAGCTTCAATCCTAGATAAGCTTGCATATTTACTCATAAAAACATAGTTTCAAAAACTTCTGGTCCAACTTTTTCCACAAAACACCAGATTTCCAAAGTTTCCTTCATTGTCTAACCAAACGACCGACGGCATAAGGGTTTTGGTTGCTTAGCAACATAACCCTAAAAATCTGAAAAAATAAGAGGCCAATTTTGTACTTGCATCATAATACAGATTAAATTTGAATCAATACATGGGTGTTACTCTGAAATAGCAATTAGTTTTTTCACTATCAAATCTTTAATGAATAATATGTTGAGTTAAAAGGTTTCCTGAACATTAGCTAAAATATTTGTACACTTCAGTATTATGATTTTGATTGAAAGACAGGTTATGTAAAAAATAATGCCAAACCTCTCTGATGGAATAGTATGTTTAAATTTGAATCAAAATATTTTATCATAATATGACTTCAAAAATAATTTTTAATATTGTTGATAGAATAGTTCCAAGAATTGACCATACTGATTCTCCATCTTCTTCTTTCTGTGATTTATTGTCATAGGCTGGATATTTTTCATTATTTGTATATTCCTGATCATCACTGTCTTCTACTTCTATTCTACTAAATTGTCTTGTTAACTGTTCATAATCCACATCATCATACTGACTTAAATAATAAATGGACAACTTGTACTCTGTATGTTCATAACTAGGATGTCCATATATTCCTATTCCAACTGGTCTTTTCATGCTCCTAGGAATTACTACCTCTTCTCGTCCACAGGTATTTGATTGTATAAGATAATTATCATATGTTGGTGAAAATGTACTGTCAGATATGTACAAATCGGCATCCCCTACTATTGAGTCTAGCTCAATACGGAGTCGTCCCTGAGTACTTAATTTGTAATGTGTATAATTTTCAGCACCAATTGTAGCAGTCAGTGTCTGAAGCAGATTCTCACAATCCACAAAACTGAGACCCCACAAAAAAAACTGCAATCCTATTTGCTGAATGTTCATCCTATTGGCACTGAAAATAGATTTATAATATACATGTAAGTCATTAAATCCTATATATAAACCTGTCACTGCTACAGAATATTCTGAACAATAATAATGCTTTTCTTCTCGTGCAGACTGATATATGATGATCCATTCATTGATGTTACTGGTATTCATAGTTTCTAATGAGGGAAAACAAAATATTGCATCATGGTTCAACCTTTTAGAAACTAGTGTAAATCCATGCATATAAGAACATCATATCAATCAATATATGGTTTTGTCATATTTTACACAAAAAATCAATAAAATTAAAAATAGAGAATTTTTTTTTAATCTTTTCATCTTTGGAAAAGGTGATAATTAATGCTGTCAGGCACAAAGGGTAAAGTAATATGTTTTACTTCTATTTAAAAAAAAAGAAAAAATTGAGATATTCCTAAATCTAAGTGTACGAGTGTACAATGCATTGTTATAAGACACATTTATTTGGAGTGTGGGAACATCTCATTTATGCCACATCAGGAGAAAAAGATAGAAAAATAAACATTACTGTCATTGCATTGTTATTATATATTCCTGACACAAAATTCATTTTTTTTGTGCATGTATCTAGTGTTACGTGTTGGTGCACAGTAGATGGCAACTATATCAATATACAATAAAGCATCCTTGTAGTCTGAATCATTTATTTTCTACTTTTGAACATTGCTATATGTTTTATAATAATGGTTTCCAGAAATCAAATATGGGCAGAGCTTTTCTTACCACTTGGACACAGTAGTCCACCATTTTCTAAAGGTGAGATTATTTGTCATGTTTTGGGTTGTGTGATACAAACAATATATTTCCCCAAAAAATTTAAAATTGCTTTTTCATGTGGATTTGCCTCAACTTTGCTATAATCATGGTGAGATAAAACCCTTAAAAGCTTTATATTTTCATCCAAACTCATAATACAAGATAAAATATGCTAACAATACCCAGAAAGAAGCATGTTCTGTTTATTATGACGTTATAAAAAGGGAAGTAACTAAACAAAATTAACTTAGTAATGGTAAGTTATTTGCTTTTATCTGAAAGAAATATGAGTAAGAAAAAGAATCAACACCAGTAAAAGTGCAAGATGGAGATATCTCAGAATCCTCATCAGAGAACATTTGAAATCCTGTCTGAGGTTTTTCAATCTTGCACTTTCACCGATGATAGATTGTATATGACTATTTATTAAAGATCTTGGAATACAAATTTTATATGGAAAGCAGCTGTTACAACAATATTCCAAATATATTCTCTTCTTCTGTGAATATTGATCACCAAACAGCATTCAATTTAAAATTTATTTTCCAGCAGATCCCTATGCTTATACAAAATAAAATCATATACATGTTCTTACATGTATGTTAAAAAGAAATAAAGAATTTCTTTAAATCTATCTTTACAATTTTTCTTTTATTTTGGTATAGATAAAAAGAGAGCTGTGACCATTTTATTAAGTTATGGGAATATATGTAAGAGTATTGCTTATATGTAAGTTTCTCCAATGCCTCAACACTTATATAAGCTAGTGGCTAAGGTTCTAGGGTGTATGTGCCTGCTGGTATTGTGTGACAGAAAAAATAAAAAATGTGAGACAGACTTTATTACAAAGAAAAACTTATGTAAATGTTTTTTCTGCAACCTCTATAGATGGCACAAAAAAATTCCAGGATCCAGGATCATTTCTTTGCCCTCCCCCAAATAAAAATTGATTCATATGGCTGCTATATTATGATATCTGTTTCACGTATTGTGCAATTATTTCTAGTTTGGGAATGTTCTTTTATAGTAAGGGACTGAAAAATGAAAAGCAGTACTCTACTTTCAGACTAACTATACTTGACTTGATATAATGTTTCTTCAATGGAACTTACAACCAGAGTAAACCTTTAAATATAACTGATTTCCATAGGCTTTTTTGCATGGGTGCTGCACTCTAATACCCTTATTTGTCCTGATAATGCTTTTTAAATTTTCTGAATACCATACCATAACCATTTCTAGCCATTCATTTCTTTGAAATTTAGTAATTTTAGCATGTTTTGCTAAGTTTATTGCATGTAATTGTCACAAGAAAAAGATTAGTGATGTTAATAACTTGATTACAGGGTACTGGTATACATGGTAAATAATATCAAATGTTTTAACTATTAATACTTTCCTGTGCCTCCGGTAGAAAATGTACAAAATAGACTAATCCCACCTGGAAAATTAGCATGCTCCAAAGATTTCTGGGGAAAACACTATACTAAGAGTAGTTTTATTAAGTAAAGTTTTCGCATCTGATCCCTCTGTTTTGGAAGGCTGAGTGGTGAGGCAGGTCCCTGATTTAGTCTTTCAGTTCTAAGTTGATTTAATCAATATTACATTAAAAAGGTAAAAGACCTCTTGAATTTATTACAGTTTTGTAAATTTAAAAAAACAATTGCAAACATATATCCTAATAGTCAACATGGTTGACACTTTTGGAAACAAAACTTTTAACATATTTAGCAACATCACATTTTTACATTTAACTTAAAAATCAATGGTTGGCAGGCAGGCTCATCGGATACATTTTTTAAACTAGATACCCTAATGATGCTTCTGGCCAAATTTTGTTCCATTTGGCCCAGTAGTTTCAGAGGATATTTTTGTAAAAGTTAACGGATGACGAGAGACAATGACAACAAACGCCAAGTGATGAGAATAGGTCACTTAAACCTTTGGTTCAGGTGAGCTAAAATGTTTGTTTGCCCTTCTCCGACCCATAATTTTTGACTAGGTAGGTAAGTAGGTAAAATGACCGGTTACTTGACGCTCCCTCCGTATATATACATGAAGCATGATATTAAATTGCTAACCAGCAAGATGTTTTAAGACCAAACTTCCTATTGTTTCTGTACACCAGCAAGCGCAATGGCATTATGACTTAAGGGTTCTATGACATTGATTTCTGCTAGTCGAAAAGCGGTAAATTGTTGCGTTGTGTTTCACACAATTTACAGTTTCCGATACAACGACCGTCATACAGAGATGAAAAGGTTTTTTTCATATTATTTCAGAAAATACTTAAAATTATGTACATATCCAATGATGAAACTAAAAACATTCTGTTTTAAGGCAAATTATGAAAAAGCCGTAAAATTAATAAAGATTTTTTTTTATCTAGTACTATCTGAAAAAAAATCAACCATGACATTTTTGCCAGGAAAAGTTGTATAATATCACCAATGTGATGTATTTGTTTCATGAAGTTTCAATTTTTGTTTATTCTCAAAATCACTCCCCAAAATTTGTAGTTAAGATTATAAACTCAATATTTTTTTCCTGTTTTTGCGTATGTTTGCACAAAAAATCAATAGGGTTATTTTAAGATAATGTCCTATAGCATATGGAATTTAATGCAGTTTTATGGGAACAAATACTTACTCAAATGTAATGAATTTGACATAGACCTGACATTTTCGCATTCTATTCAAGCCTATTGTACAAAGAGAGGATAACTCTTTTCTTACAATTAAATAAAATTAAAAGCATAATAAATACTAAAGGAAGAGGCAGTTCTCTTTGAGCGGTAAAAACTCTGAAACTATAAAATGTTGGAAATGTTTGAGATATAACATATAATAGTGACATCCAGTAGTTTCCAAGTTTGCCCTCAGAATTTCTTTTTCTCAGAAAACTGAGTTTTGTGTGAAAATGTTAAAAAAAAACGCCCGTCATTGAGAAGAGTATTATTCGCATGCTTTTGAAAAGAAATTAATATTTTGTTATCTCCCCTTTTGAAATAACATTTTTGCCAAAGTTAATTTCATTTTGTGATAGTATCTATTTTGGTAAAATTTAACATAAAAACATTAATTATTATGATTAGATATTCGGTTTGACTTAAATATTTTGCAAAAGATATAGTTATATGGTACCATGATTTATGATTAGTATATTTGATTTAAAGCCTATTGTTCACACTTTTTCAGTTCCTACAGGTATGAGACACTTTCTCCATTTGGTTAAATACTTTACGAAATGCAAAGCCAAGTTCCCCTCCTAGAAGGTTCGGTTTAAATTTTTGAAGTTTAATATCAGATTTCAGTTTCTAAATTAAAATGGAGACTACATTAAAAAATTTCCGCTTAATGTCTTTACCACCAAGTATGTTTTTCTAAGGTCATTTTTACTTTGCCAGTGTTGTTTTTCCCAAATTATAATTATTTTTGATATAGAACTATTACTTTCTTATAGGGAATTCCTATTTATATTTTTGAATTATATGGTTCAAACCTTTGTTCTTTGTTAACATGGTTAATAGAATATGAAAACTTTTTAAAAATTTATATAAACAGCTTGGAGTCCCAGTGGAACGAACTGCTACTGTCCGTCAGTCTGTCCATTTGTTTATCAGTAAATTAGTGGTTTATTGTTAAACTTTTATTTGAGGTTTGTCAGAATAGCAATTCTAGACATTTTAATACACAGCAGGGCTTGAAAATGAACAGCCGTCAGACCATCCTGTTACATTCCTTTTCATACCAAACAATTAAGTAACACTGCCGTCAAACATTGAATGAAAATATTGTTTACACAGTATTAATAGTAAGTACACAATAGGTTAGTCCAAATAATTAATCCGTCTTGGAAAATTTTTTACTTGGGCGTATATTCCATCGATGAGGTATCCAATAAATTCAAAAATACATGTACTGTGTGTCTGGTCTTCACATAGCCAGTACATGATAAACACTCAGAATGGAATGGTTGTCCCCCGGGTTGTCCTCTAAGTATTAAAAGACTAAAGTCCAAGGGAAAGGACAAAGCTTATGAAACAAACAAAGACATAATGACAATACAAAATTGTTGAAGAAAAAACAGATTAAGACTAACACCACTGTGCATCCCCTTTCAGCAGATATATATTGCTCTTTTCTGGTACCTATTGCAATAGTATACATGTAGATGTACCATAAACATGGTAAATGGCAACAGGCTGCAATTAACGATACACTAGCGGCAATTGACGATACATTTTTATTGTTGATATAATGCATTGGTTACCAGTAAATAGCAATATCTGGTGTACAAAGTATTGAGTTTTCTCCTCCTTAAAGACATCCGCCAAGATTGTCGCATAAAATTGAAACTGTGCTATCAATGATATAGGGTTTTGTTTGCAATCTCTCTCTTAACAATTTTTTTTACCCTGCAGCATCAGTATTGTTAATAGACTTCAGCTTTTCCCCACTTTTTTTACCTATCAAATTACTGACTCCCTTACCTCTCCCGCGAGAATCATGGGTTCCTTCTAGTTATTATAAAATTAGATGTAGCTCCTTAAAAAGGCCGATGACATATTGTTTTTACAAAATGAATCGGGGGTATAGGTAAATTTCTAAATGTATAGTAAATATAGTAAAAAAAATGACCTACAGAATTTTTTTTATAGTGGAAAATTTCTTCAGCTTTATCAGTTATTTTTTGGTGGAAAGTAGATAAAATACCAGTTTTTATTATCAAAACTAAAAATATCGAACATATTAACACGTAATACAGAAGACTGGAATAATGTGTTCATTATGTAAAAAAATTGTGTCTGTATTCCAAATATTTTACGAAAACATTTTTATTTCCAATAAGTACCACATATCAGCAATATAAATTGAAGTGCTTGAACTATGCCAATTTATTTTATTTTGACGAGATCTTTAAATTAAGATGGTTCTGGAGACTGAAGTTGCTGTGTTCGATTTTTGCAGTTGGGCTATAAACAGTGTCGAAAAAGAACACTTGTAAAAACCACTCCTATTATATAGAAACTTTGGAATGAGTTCCATGTGATACCCCAAGCTGTGTATATCTTTGACAGAATTTAAGCACTATAGATGTACTTATGGGGGTGCCAAATGGAACTCTTGCCAACTATCTCTATAGTATACATGCTCTCTTTATATGCCCCTTGTGGGTCGATAAAAATAACTTCTATTTTAAGAATTGTCAGTTTATAAACCATTTGATTTTTATGGGAGGGGGGAGGGGGCCTAGGATAAAATGTTTAGTCCTGCCTATTTTTTTTATCGAAATTTTGGTCCTGGATTTTTTTTTCCAGCTGCTGCTGCGGCCTAATTTTTTATTTATTTTCAGTCAAACCAAAAAATTTCTGATTGACACAGGTCTGGTATTTTTTTTTTACACCTAAAGTGATCCTGTATTTTTATTCTGAAAAAAAATACTGGTCCTTCCTTTTAATTTTAAATTTGATCCTAGTCCCCCGATAAAAATCAAATGGTTGCTCCTTTAATTCTAAAATCTATACTATTAAAATTAAAGGCAATAGACACAATTCAAATCAGAATTTGACTGATTGAGGATGAATGCGTTGTCTGAGAATTTCACACGTCTAGGTCGATACGTTTCTTTAAATGCTGGAATTATCAATGAGTTAACTCAAACGTTCTCAATCTGACATGTTTCCAAGTTTTGTCATTCGTCTCCATTTCTGGTAAGGTACCAGACTCATTTTTAACTTTTTCGGTCATGAACTTTCCATAAATTTATTACTTCCTGAATTATTATGCATCCATTAATATACATTTTATGACTTTTATCCCTGGTGCTGATAATATATATATGTCAATTCAACATATTATACAACTACAACAGCGTTACATCAGTTAAAAATTAAAGTCTGAAACGGCTCTTAACATATAAGTAAATATTTTCGTTCAACTCGTACATAGGGGATTTGTGTCTATTTACTTTTTCGAATCTTAAGCTTTTACATGTATTTTTCTGATTGCTCTGTTAAGAACAACTCGGACTGTTTTCATTTACAATTATTTCCAGGTATAGACAATATACCACAAGCACGTGTGTTTCATCCCCTTTTTTCCCTCTGCCTATTCCTTTTTCTCTGCAACACCCCACATCCTTCATTGTCAAATTTGTTTTTTATTTTTCATCATTTTATGAAAGATATAAACGCAAATCACAATATCATAGCATAACTGAAACAATAAAAAAATTTCACAATGAAGGTTAATTGTAGCTATGGTGTTGTAGAGAAACAAGAGGCTCTCAAGAGTCTGAATCGCTCACCTGGCAAACAATGCACTATAAACTAAATTAATATATTAATGTTTGTTGTAAATTAAACTGAGTATTAAAGGTCATGTAAAATGCTGAAAATACCTTTAAAAGCCTTTCAAGAACCTCTGGAAAGAAATGGGCATGAGTTCTCCCTATGCTTGATTAAGATACAGTCATGGTCAATCTGATGATTCGCAATACAAAATACAAGCTTTAATTCATCTTCAAATACAAGTATAAATCTTTTGGTCTATATGTTGTCTTCGTTTTTAAAATGTTTGAAAGAAGTTATGTAAAAATTGTGGGTTAAGGCTTTTTATTTTCTATTATGCTTGATCTTTGATCATATTGACTAAGCTGTTGGTTTTTATCCAATAAACCATGCTTAACTCATCTGTCATTTTGTAGAGTTTCATCCAAATCCCCCTAGTAGTTTCAGAGAAGAAGATGTTTGAAAATTTGTTAACAACGATGATGATGGACACCAAGTGATGGCAATTAAAAGCTCACATATTATGAAGTTTAATCATTGTTATACAACATTCTCATCATCACCATTCACTAAGGATACCATGTTTACTTTAAAAACCAAATATTGTTGAAATCCGAGCAAGTGTAAAAAATGGCGGGAAAATGGCAGCCATTTTAAAAATGGCCGTCCAAAACAAACTTTCATCATCACCATTCAACTTGGGATACCATGTTTACCTTGTTTACCTTGAAAGTAGCTTTCATCTTCATTTTCTTTCTATAATTCAGGAAAAAATAGCATTTTGACCCCTATGTTCCATTTTTAGTAAGGGCAGACATGTTTTTCGACCAATCAAAAATCCAAGCAACAACTTTTTGCAGGATACCCTAAGGAACAATCTTACCAAGTTTCAATTGAATTTGAATAGTAGTTTCAGAGAAGAAGATTTTTGAAATAATAACATAAAAAAATGCCAAAAATGTCAAAAAAGGGCAATAACTCTATTATCAGTTAAAAGATTTTCAAGAAAATCAGCACACAGGTAGCTCTAATCTTGCTGAACACTTTCAACCTGCCAGAATTTGCCCTAACCTAATGATTTTTGAGATATTTGCAAAAAACTGTTGTTTGACCCCTATGTTCTATTTTTAGTAACAGTGGCCATGTTTTTCGACGGATCAAAAATCGAAGCATAAACTTTGTGCAGGATACCCTAAGGAACAATCTTACCAAGGTTCATTTGATTTTGAATATTAGTTTCAGTGAAGAAGATTTTTGAAATAATAACAAAAAAAGCCAAAAATGTCAAAAAAGGGCAATAACCCAGGATACCCTAAGGAACAATCATGCTAAGTTTTATCCAAATCCATTCAGTAGTTTCAGAGGAGAAGATGTTTGAAAAATTGTTAACGACGACGACAGACGACGACAGATGCCAAGTGATGAGAACAGCTCACATGGCCTTTTAGGCCAGGTGAGCTAAAAAGGGGGGGGGGGAGGTAAAGTGACCAGGATGCAACACTCTAAATCCATTTCCCATATACTGTGTCAGTCGACGAAATCTGAACATTTGATTTATTCTATAAATGATGAGGAAAAAATTGACAATAAAAGTCATGGGGTGTTACAGAGAAAATAAAACTGTTGCGCCTTATGCGCATGATATACCCATAGGAAAATATTGATTTTTTTAGCAAATTAAGTGTCATGTTACTTTTTCAACGGCTTAACATATATCTAAATTATAATACCAGGGCTCACCACACTTGAAAATAACAGGGAGACTCAGAGTCTCCCTTAGGGTAGCAACAGGGAGACTTCAGGGCATGACAGGGAGACTTCCAAGTCTACCAGGGAGACTGTGTTTTTTCCCCCAATTTGTCGCCTGTCGAGTAAATACCTATTATTTTGTGACTTATAGTGTATACTATACATTCCTTTATTGTTTTTTATCCTGTATTGTTTGAGATTTTTTCTACATTTACTCCATATCCTTCCATTTTAGTCATAATCTGAGATTTTGTCTCATGTGCATTTAATCAATATCCTTTGAGAATTTTTCATGATGAGTCCTGGGACTCATCATTTTTCAGAATGGTGAGTCCCAGCTGATTTTGATGAGTCCCAGTCCCAGGACTCATCACCACTTTTTTAACATACATTGCTACATGATTTTGACCATGGTAGGCCTATTGTAATATTGTTAAAGTTTAATTTAAATCATGTGCTGCCTTAAAATACTGACGAATATAATTTGAAATAAAAAAAATTTAAAAAAATGAAATTATGCAGTGGTGCTCCAAACTTGGAAGAAAATTTCTGTTACAGATATGAGCAAAACTATTTGTACCATTTGACACAACTTATTTATTATTGCCATTTTATTTTTTAATATTTATCTATACTCTTTACTATTATTTTTTCTCAAACATACTCTTAAAATCCTTCCATTCACCTTGCTTGAACACCTTAATAATCAATACATGTATTGACAAAATTTCCATTTGTGCATAGATATGTCAAAATCCGCTAAATTTATTTTTAAATTAGGTCTACATATTGTTACCGGTCGGTAAAAAACACCGTGACCAATGAAAAATCACGAGAATTCCGATTGCCGCCATTTCATTTTCTAGCTTACTTTTGTCGTTTCTTTCCCCTTCCTCCAAGAAAACAAAAAATGGCGGCTCGAGCTTTTTAATGAAAATAACGGTCTTCAGACGCAGCTGATTACGTACGTTGTTCGGAGGCGCCTTACTTAAAAACACAGGGCGACTCATTTGTCGCTCTGGAGCCGATGACAGGGCGACATTGGCGAGCATTAGGCGACTTAATCGCCCTAATCGCCCAGTTTGGTGAGCCCTGAATACTGTAACAACAAACTAAATATCATCTTTGTGTATTAAGCAGGGAATTTTATACTTATAAAAATTGCTTATATTTAAACAATCTAAGTCTCATAACTCTGGACTGACAAAAGTAAAAACCGTCAAAAAGTATACAGACCTTGAAACCTCCATTTGTAAGAATGTGTAAAAGTTTGAAAAAAATCTGTCAATGCATACTGGAGTTATTGCGCAACATGAGAAAAATTGCTTGCATTTGGACAATCTAGGTCCCTTAATTCGACAAAAGTGAAAATCGTCAAAAGGTTAAAGTTTAAGAAAATCAGTCAAGGTGTACTCGAGTAGGGGTGCGAAATTTGAAAAATTGTTTTTTATTGGACAATCGAAGTCCTATAACTCTGGAACGACAAAAGTTAAAATCATCAAAAAGTATACAGACCGTCAAACCATCATTTGCAATAATTTGTTCAAGTTTCAAGAAAATCAGTCAAAGCTTACTCGAGTTTGTTCACAACATGTGAAAATTTGCTTATATTTGGACAATCTAAGTCCCATAACTCTGGAACGATAAAAATTAAAATCGCCAAAAAGTACACAGACCCTCATTTGTAATAATGTCTTTGAAGAAAATCAGTCAAGGTATACTTGAGTTAGTGCATGACATGCGAAAAATTGCTCACATTTGGACAATCTAAGTCCCATAACTCCAGAATGACAAAATTGAAAATTGTCAAAATCAAAAGGGAGCAAGTTCTGTCAATCCTCATGTCATGTTAAAATTTCATGAGAATTGATTGCAGCAAATTTGAGTTATATTACGAAGTGTTGACAGACGGACATTGGTATATCATAATACGTCTCGTCTACATATAAAAAGGGGGATGTAACGCACTAAATCCATTCTCCATGTGCCTGTGCAATATACTGTAAATCTTGCTTTATTCAAGGGCTGGACAGAGGGAGAGAAGTGGTGAGAGAGGAAATACACAATTTCTTTAAATAGCGATCTCACTGTCTCTCAAATCGATAGATGTAATAAAACATAATAACCACAGGAATCAGAAGTTCTATCAATAAAATTCTGTAAATAATAAAGTCGACTATCAATAGAGCTTCCCTACGAGAAGCTCTATTGATAGTCAACTTTATTATTTACAGAATTTTGAGAAGCTCTATTGATAGTCGACTTTATTATTTACAGAATTTTGAGAAGCTCTATTGATAGTCGACTTTATTATTTACAGAATTTTATTGATAGAACTTCCGATTCCTGTGTGATAACATAATTTCCACACGTCGTTTATATAAGGCAGAAAAATCCCACCCTACGAAAATGGTGAAATTTCCAGTTGAAGGGATATGAGAAAATCTATTCCATCTTTTTCGGATACCTTGCACGGGTAGTTTCCTAGTAAATTTTCAACAACTGAAGGGAGATAATTGTCTTTTGTCATGCAACTATTTGAATTTCATCTAAAAGAAGAATAAATTTTCATAAATCTCGGTTTCAAAATATCAAATACAAGATTAAAATTACGATGTTTATAAATGATTGACGGTCGATTACTCAGAATTTCGTTTATGAACATACTTTACACAATTTTCCGTAACTTTCACTTTCTCAGCCTGTGTACGCTTGAACCAATGACGTAGTCCACTAAAACGTTAGGTACTACACATGGCTATCAAAACAAAAGTTTTTGAGAAACTTGCAACATGGAAAATCAAATATTTCCACATATTCCATCTCAAGATTCTCTGGTATAGAACATAGCCCCTATGCATGTGTTTTTGTCTGATAAGATGAAAGCACCAAAAAGCTTTTGTATTCACTACCAACTAGGAAATAGTGGATTTCCATACATTTAGGATGCTAAAAATTATTTAGTTGGACAAATAGGACCACAAATTCAAAATTTGTTACTAAGAAAATTTTTTCAAACTCATCTTCCATTCGGGTGGAGAGGGGATAAGGTGCAATTTATTTCTGAAAATGCTCATGCAGTCTGTGGATCCACTATACCACTCAAACTGAGTCAAAGTATATTAGATAATATATTGGACCCCAAGGCCCAACTTTGACATCAAGTGTGAATTTAAGACATTTCGGCATAAACCAGTTCAGCCTTGGTTGTATCGGCCATAATATCCAGGTCAGAAACGGATATATTTGTCCATTCGTATTATGGATACTAGATGGATGCAATTCAGTCAAAATGATGAATTGAAAACATGTTATAATTAATAACAAAAAAACTCACTTACATGATTTTTTTAGGTGAAATTTGTTATTGTAGTGAAGGAACAAGTTTGCAACAGCTTTGGAAAAGGGTACTCTTTTCAAATTTTAGGTTTATTAAGATAAAAATATTAAACTGTTAAAAGTTTAACCCTTTCAGTGCCACGAGAAATTCACATAAATTTTCGTTCAGTGCCAAGCTGTTTTTTTTTACAGTCGATTGTCCAGTGACGTTCACAAGAGCATGACGTTAATAATCGTTAATAATAGCGCAACTTCAGGGGGGTAAAATAAGGGAATATTGAAAAATTTAGAGAGTTTAATCTCATCGAATATTCCTTAATGCATCTATATATAAAATCTACGCATTTCGTCAATTTGAGCTCTTCAGTTGTGATCAAGATATTATTTTGAACTTTTAAGATATTTTTCGTAATGATATATATTGAATTGTCTCAGGATGAAGAAAAAGTTATTGGGACAGTTTCACGGTCGAACTCGCACCAAATTACAAGAAGAAGAATTTCTTTGGTGAATTTGGCCTTGTAGTAGACTATCTAACTGATGAACTCTGGGTAACCTTTTTTGGTGTGTCATTGTGGATGGTGGATGGTGGATGTTGCATTCAGCACATAGCTTCTTATCCGTTCATTTTTGTCGAGCCTGCGACTTTTGTCGCGGAAGCGAGACATAGCGATCCTACATTCCATCGTTGTCGAAGCTTCTTTATGATCAATAAATAAAATGTGGAGAAAAATTATGTATATTCAACTATTACACCGAAAACATAGACAACAGCGAAAGCAGGCGAGACACTGGGTTCCCTGGAACCCTTACGAATTTTTCAAATTAGTAGACAAAAGTGGCTACAATTTAAAAAAAGAAATTATGATTGAAGAATAAAATATGCGTTTATAAAGTTAAATAAATTTTCTGGTCCTTCCCTGTTCCGGTCTGAACATGCTGAGCATTCCTGCTGTCTACCGTTTGGAATTCATACAAATTCACTTCCTCACGGTTCATTTTCATCATCTTTGTTGTTCAAAGGGTCTTTGATAAGCATTCAATAACACTCTGTATGAATCTTAGTCTTAATATAGTGGCCAGTCGGATAAATATTTTCGATATAATATAAAGGTATCTATCACCATTCTATACAGAATGATAAATACATTTTTTTTTTCACAATTTCATTTTTTTTTGGTCACTTTTATAGAATGACATCATCATATCGGATAAGTCAAGACCACCCATGTTCTTATGGCAAAAGTTTTGAATTTTATGCACAGGCTTTCTACGAGCTTATTCGCGAAAGCTCCACGTTAAAATGGAACCTTGTCTCGCGTAGACGAATTTAATGGCCCTAATTTGTGTATTTTTTTATCATCAATGGCATACGCCTGTTTTCCCGAATTGTTCAAGTGAATAATAATGTGTTTCCTGGTGAACAGTTGCCGTGCCAAATCAAAGGACATAAGAAAGCTGGATTCGCACATTGTAAGGTATTGTCAATGGTTATTTCCGTACAACGAACAAGGCAAATCTAATTTAGTGTACATCATACTGGATCTTTTATATTAGTCAAACAACCATACATGACATGCGAATCGTATATTAAGAACAGTAGTGTATTTATTTCTTGTACAAAGTACAGGGCGTGCATCATTTTTCGTTCATAAAAATATTAAACAAAACTTTATTAACTAAATACTTTTACGAAATTGGATTGTTTTAATTTGCAAGCCATCAAATTTTTCAGCATAAGTTCATATGAAAACTACAAAACGCTTTTTATTTCAATCATAAAAAGTATTTTCCTTACTTCGAACAGGTACACCCCTAAATAGACCCCTCATTGTAAGGCACTGGAACCGGAAGCAGCAACCACATGCAAAAAGATACTGACTGGCAAAACTTTTTTACCAATAAATAATCTATTATTATGTATTATTTTTCATTTGCATTACAATTCATTTTTTTAATTAAAAAAATATGATTTACAAGGGTAAGTATTGCTGGTGTGGCGTAAAATAAAAATATACCTGTATATTATATTCTTCAATTTAAAATGATTAAATGTAGTCCAGTTTTCCTCATTTCACTTTGATAAATGTCCAAAAGAAAAAAAAAGATTTCATTAAATTTTGATTATTTACAAAAATAAATAATTCCATTTTAATTTGCATATGATAAAATACAAGAATTTCATCGGTCGGAAGTGCAAAATCATAAAAATTTATACATCGATAAACCTGTATTTGGCAAGTATATTCTTGCGCTTTTTTGTTTATTTAAAGTTTCAATTGAGACATTAAATATGAAGAATGCTGTAAAAGAATAAATTTTAAGGATGATACTGACAATAATAGTTAAAATTTAATGAGAAATGATGAAAATTGTGTTTTCAAAAATTCCGCGAAAATTTGCTGCACGGATGTCACAGTCAAGATTGCAACGTCATATATTAAACAACGTACGTTGGATTTTTCAAACGGAAAAAATCAGACATTGCGTGGATTCTGTACGCTTCAGATTATGTTAAAATCTATCAAAACTTAACTTTCCTTGTTTTTTCGATTTGTAAATGACTTTGTTGACTTTTTTATTCAATTGCTCAGCTGCCAAAAATAGTACCAGATTCAAGATGGATGTCGCCTGAAAAGGGCAAAGTTATTTTTTTTTTTTATTTCGGTTAGGAACAACTTTTCGATGTTTGAAATGGAATGGCCGACTCACTCACAAACTAAATAAAGACTGAAGGACTTTATGTAGAGTTTGTGAGTGAAAAAGCCGAGTTTACACATCGATAAACTCATACAAAATCATATTTAATCCTATAATAAAAACGCTAGACCATTCCATTAGGGGTAGGGGTAAATAATCCATGCTATTTAATTAAAGACGACCAGAATGTAAATAATATGGTAATGATCAGGTATAACTGATTTTTATTTGGATTATAACGTGTCTTGGAACTTTGTCTGTTTATAACTGGTAAGTAAATAGATTAGTGTAATCCCTGGAAAGAGGGATTATTATGCTTTACATGTACATTTATATGTAACATCGAACATACAGTTGTTCAAAACTATGTTTGTCGAGATATGCATTTAATAATTGACACTGGATGATAAACAATAATTCATCAATCCATCAAATCCTAAATAATTATCGATTACACATATTCAAAAAAGTTTTTAGGTTTGTTACCGAGATGAACCTTACCGAACACCTTCACTTCGTCAAATGCAAGGAAATTTGGTATGCCTTAGTGGTGCCACGTTATTCCTATTGTTTAACGTCAAGAAAAAAAATATCGGCCCCATGGCACTGAACGGTATAAATTAAAATCAGCCTGTGGCACAGAAAACGTTAAAGAAGACAATCAGCATTAATTATTGACAGTAATAGGCATATGTTTAATATTTGTTATGCAGTCAACTTCAATTAATTTTAACAGACCTATGTATTGAATTGTTGTAAAAACAAAATAAAAGTGATAATTTTTTTAAAGTACTACTCTTCATAACACATAAAACATATTTAATAAAAAAATATATGATGTAAAAATTCTCAAATTTGTAAATAAGAGCCATTTAGCGGTATCAGGGGGAGATAATCCAAATTTACGTATAAGACTGAAATAATTAGCTATGTGGCAGATTAAACAGACCATGTTTATACTATCAATTATAACACCTGTAATTAACAAATACCAGGTGGGTGAACTTGGGAGTTTAGGGGCTTATACTTGAATATACAGGTTTGAGATATTATATCAATGTACATCTAGTTTTCTCAAAGTTTTTATTCTGGAAGAAACTAGATATTCATCGAAATAATGTTACTTAAAAAAATATAAATAAAATAAAAAAAGTAATGTAAAATTGCATTTGTAACAGCAGGTCCTCTCTATAAGAAAGTTTTACTACACATTGAATTATTGACTAAAGATCATTTGATGTATCTTTAAGAAGAACAAAAATAACAAATATTATATAAACGTGTGAAAAATTATAGGTCATCTTAAAATATTTTTGTTTTAAAAGTAACCTTATATTTGTTTATTGTTGATGGCCACACAGCAACCCATATATGTTGTTTAATGATTTTTTGATGGCATGCTTTTTAATTCTCATTGACGCATACCCCATATACTTTGATTTTCATAATTAAGGTGGCTACAACTGTTACTTTTACTCTCAGTATGAGATTTATTTTCAGTTTCTCACTGACAATTATTTCCATGGTTCAATTTTTCTTAAAGAATCTATTTAAATTAGCAAAATCAATTTGGAAGGAGCCACATTTAAATAATAGAATATATGTTACGTATAACCAACCTGTTCTAGCCTCACTAAAGGCTGAAACTATAGTCAAAGCTCTTGCAATGTTTTTTTTTCTTTTTCTTCAAAGCACTTCGACTAATTTTGAAATGGGAAAGAGGGGACTTAACAATACAAATGGATAACAGTAAACTTAACAAATAAATAGGATTAGTGTGTTAGTCTTAAAGGTTTCACTATAAGTTGCACAGAAATTATTTTGTTAAAAAAATATGCTTGAGGATGGGGATATGTTAAGATACATAATGGTACTATCAAATGAAATAATTCAGGAAGAAGCTTTAGGTTACTTGTAATATATACCCATAGTGATATAATTGAGCAAAACAGATGGCTTCATATTTTTCTTTTTAACCTTGTGAAAATGCAAGCCAACAAGCTTGTATCCTTTTTGATCAGTTCTTTGATTTGTGCCTATTATTGACATAAAGATTAATTATACATAATTATTTTCTGAAAAAAATCTTTGTTAGTTTAATGAACAAAAATGATGAAATAATAACAATAATTATGAAATTTGTGACAATAATTAATACTGATTACCGATTACGATTTTGTGCAGACAACCAATGACTGTTAAGCAAAGTACATGTATTTAATGTATTGTAACATTATTGGTACACAATTCTTGCTTCTGAAATGACAATATATATATATATATATATATATATATATATATATATATATATATATAAGATTTCACATATTCTTTGGTATTCTTGGGTGTTTGCATGGACTGGAGAAAAATTATTTATTTAGGTAGAGATGTGGTTTTAAAGATGATTATACAGTAAAAGTTTAATGACAATTAGGATTTATAAACTTACTAAGGCACATCATTTAATTTGTTTTTCAGTAGATAAATAGACAAATATAAAATTTTTAAAGATTTTTTACATTTTTATCAAACAATATTAAAAAATGGGTCATTTTTGTTGAGCCTGTGACTAAAGTCGCAGAAAGCTCGACATAGGGAAAGTGATCGTGTGGCGGCGGCTTTAACTAACTTCTTAAAAGCTTTATATTTTAGAAGGTGGAAGACTTGGATGCTTTATACTTTGTATATAGATGCCTTATGTTACGAAGTTTCCGTCTGTCATATGTACATTGTCCTTGACCTCATTTTCATGGTTCAGTGACTACTTGAAAGAAAAGTTAAGATTTTTTGTAATGTTAATTTCTCTCTTATTATGAGTAATAGGATAACTATATTTGGTATGTGCATACCTTACTAGGTCCTCACCACCGTCAGACAGTTTTCAATTGACCTCGACCCCATTTCAAGGATCAGTGAACAAGGTTAAGTTTTGGTGTTCAAGTCCATATCTCAGATACTATAAGCAATAGGTCTAGTGTATTTGGTGTATGGAAGGATTGTAAGGTGTAAATGTCCAACTGTCAGGTGTCATCTGATCATGACCTCATTTTCATGGTTCAGTGGTTATAGTTAAGTTTTTGTGTTTTGGCCTGTTTTTCGAATACTGTATGCAATAGGTCTACTATATTTGGTGTATGGAAGGATTGTAAGGTGTACATGTCCAATCCTTGTCAATTAAGATCAGAGTCGAATACACCCCGCCACAGGTGAGATTCTTACTCACAACCTCAGTGCTGACAGGCTAGTGATCATTAGTAGTCATGAGGAACTACCTAGACCACTCGGCCACCCTGGCCCCTATGACTTATGACATATTTTTAAACAACTTTACTATCTCAAATAAGTTGTTATAAATTTTATCTTATGTAAGGTGTTATACATAAAGTGTACATTATTTCCAGTGTATTTGATCATGTCACCGTCATTTACAAAACTTATGCCTAGCCATAACAGGTCCCATCTATGGTGGCAGTAAAACTACCCAAATAAATAAAGTTTATTGGTGTTAAACTTTATTACTATTCAGCGGTTTATGTACAGAATGAGTTAAAATGAATCAGAAACAGTGTTCACTTTGATCTGGTCTAACTCATCTGGTTTATCAAAACATAAATTTTCAGGTCATCATGTACTAATTACAAACCTTCTAATTTAATCAAAATATTCAAATAATATTGTCACAACATTACAATCTTACATTACAAACAATAGAAATCAATCATCAAAAACTTTGTAAAAACAATCCACTTAAAATCAGTATATCACATTTCTCTGAATTATTATATTAAATTTTATCATTATTAAAACCTATACGTTTTTTTCAATATTTGATGTCAACATATTCAAATAAAGAACAAAAATAGTTATTATTTCCAGCTTAGATTTATCACTCCTTGATTGTGTAATATCAATTTTTCACTTAGATAAACTCAGGGGTAACACCTACCATAACACCAATCAACTGGAACAAAATAGATGGTCAATTTATTATACAACCAACAAACACATTTTACCACATCACAAGATATAATTTGATCAGTAAAATATTCAGTTTTAAATGCTCGTACTCAAGATATTACAATATTCTATTTTAAACTAATTTTCATACCTAAAAAATGCATAAGCATGGAGGAAAAATATTTTAATTATTCAAAACAAAATTTGTTTATGTTTATAAAAAAGTATAAGTGTTTAAATCTGAGACGAAACACAGCCTAAACCTATTTTCACTGTACAATCAATTGTAGCTAAAAGAAGTTTTACACATAGATTTGAATTATCTGCCCCTGTCATCTGGTTTTTGGAAAAGAGTCGATTTATGAAAATCGTATCCCCTTGACTCTTTAATGAAAATTATTATGCTGAATCAACGAATGTTGTACTGGTATCATGGCCGAAAGGTCCTATTTCCATCAAGTGCTGTCTTTTATAGTCACCTTTTAATACGACCGAAAATATTTGCAGTCATATTGTGGTACGAGCCAGTCATTTTGTTGTCGTCGGCATCCGTAGACAGTTAGGTTTCTTCCCATTTACTTTTGTTCTATCCTTACAATATCTAACCACAATGGTCCCCCACAGGAAATACAGGTTGGGATTGATTTTGTGAGATCTTTTTTTCTGGGGGTCTTTAAGGTTGTTTTTTTTTTTGAAAACTTTGGTGTAACTTTTTAAATTTTTATTCAATTTTAATGATTTTTATTTTTAATGTTCCTTGTTGAAAATGGAAAAACATCTTTTGATCCGTTTGTCACTATCTCTTACCGTTTTAGAGATACAAGGGGCAAAAAAGGGACACACCTTAATTTTCAAAACTTTTGTTTCTTATCTGATTTTGATGACTTTTTTTAAATGATTTGTCATAAGAAATACAATAAAGTTACTCCAGGAATTTTTGTATAACTTTTGACGTTGCAGAGATAGAAGGGATTAAAAGGGCCAAAATTATCCATTTTGCAGGACACCTAAGATGTTTATTTTTCATCTGATTTTAAACAGGATTTTTCATTTTAATTGATCGTGATGATTGCTTCCAGTAATATGCTCCTATCTTTTACAATTTTTGAGATATAAGGGGTTAAAAGAGTCAAAAAAGCAATATGGCTTGATATTCAATTTTTAGCTCACCTGGCCTATAAGGCCACGTGAGCTGTTGCCATCACTTGGCATCCGTCATCGTCTGTCATCATCCGGGCTAAGCTTTCCTTCAAAGACCTCCTCTGAAACCACTGGGCAAATTGGGACCAAACTTTGGTTCCAAAAATATGTCCGGCATCCCCGACTTCCTACTGACATGACTGCTGTTACTAAAAATAGAAAAAAGGGGGGATGAATTTTAAAAATCTTCTATGAACTACATGGCCATTTGGAACCAGACTTAACAGTAATGATCTCTTTCAGAAATGTGTCTGATGACCCAGACTGTAAACCAAGATTGGTGCCAAGCATATGACCCTATAGGAAAATTCATATAAAAATCTTCTTGTCTGAAACCACTGAGCCAATAAGAACTAGACTTGGTAGCAATGGTCCTCTATAAGATTTGTGTCCAATGTCCTGGACTGTCAACCAAGATGTCCTCCACAGCCAAAATTAGTTTAACATAGGGCCCCATGGGAAAATTCATTGAAAAGAGATGTCTAAAACCACTTGACCAATTAGAACCAGACTTGACAGCAATATTCCTTAGATGGTCCTATTTAAAAAATGTGTTCGATGACCAAGACTGTCAACCAAGATGGTAGCCACAGCTGAACTTAATTTAACATAGGACCTTATGGGAAAATTCATTTAAAATCTTGTCTGAAACCAGTAAGCCAATTGCAACTAGTTTTAATAGCAATTTTAATAGCGTTAGGTGGCCCTCTTTCAGAATTGTGTCGGATGACTTGGACTGTCAACCAAGATGGTTGCCATAGCCAGTTAGTTTAACATAGGACCTTATTGGAAAATTTATTTTAAAATCTTCTTGCCTGAAACTACTTGACCAATTGGAACAAGAGTTGGCAGCAATAGTCCTTAGATGCCCTCTTTCATAATTATGTATGATGACCAGGACAGTGAATCAAGATGACTGTCACATCCAAACTTAGTTTAACATAGAACCATATGGGAAAATTCATTTAAAAATCTTCTTGTCTGAAACTACTTGACCAATTGGAACAAGAGTTGGCAGCAATAGTCCTTAGATTGTTCTCTTTCAGAATTATGTCAGATAACCCCAACTGTCATCCAACATGGCAACCAGCAGAAGACTTAGTTCAACATTGGACCCTATGGCAAATACAGTAGAATCTCGGTGACTCGAACTGGGGTCGCTTGAACACCATGGATTTCTCAGCGGTTTACGAAAGTCTGGTCATTTTTATACGACCGCAAAATTTTTGCGGTCGTATATTGGTATGACGTTGGCGTCGTCGTCGCCGTCGTCGTCGTCATCCGTCGTCTTCATCGTCGTCCGAAGACATTTGGTTTTCGCACTATAACTTTAGTATAAGATAATAGAAATCTATGAAATTTAAACACAACGTTTATGATCACAAAAGGAAGGTTGGGATTGATTTTGGGAGTTTTGGTCCCAACAGTTTTAGAATCAGGGGCCAAAAAAGGGCATAATAAGCATTTTTCTTGGTTTTCGCACAATAACTCTAGTATAAGTAAATAGAAATCTATGAAATTTAAACACAAGGTTTATGACCACAAAAGGAAGGTTGGGATTGGTTTTGGGAATTTTGGTCCCAACAGTTTAGGAATAAGGGGCAAAAAAAGGGCCCAAATAAGCATTCTTTTTGGTTTTTGCACAATAACTTTAGTATAAGTCAATAGAAATCTATGAAATTTAAACACAAGGTGTATGACCACAAAAGGAAGGTTGGGATTGAGTTTTGGAGTTTTGGTCCCAACATTTTAGGAATTAGGGGCCAAAAGGGTCCAAAATTAAACTTTGTTTGATTGCATCGAAAATTGAACTATTGGGGTTCTTTGATATGCCGAATCTTACCGTGCATTTAGATTCTTAATTTTTGGTCCCGTTTTCAAATTCTTCTACATTAAGGTCCAAAGGGTCCAAAATTAAACTTAGTTTGATTTTAACAAAAAATCAATTCTTGGGGTTCTTTGATATGCTGAATATAAACATGTACTTAGTTTTTTTATTTTGGGCCTAGTTTTCAAGTTTGTCCAAATCGGGGTCCAAAATTAAACTTTGTTTGATGTCATCGAAAATTGAACTATTGGGGTTCTTTGATATGCCGAATATAACCGTGCATTTAGATTTTTAATTTTTGGTCCCGTTTTCAAATTGGTCTACATTAAGGTCCAAAGGGTCCAAAATTAAACTTAGTTTGATTTTAACAAAAATTCAATTCTTGGGGTTCTTTGATATGCTGAATATAAACATGTACTTAGTTTTTTTATTATGGGACCAGTTTTCAAGTTGGTCCAAATCGGGGTCCAAAATTAAACTTTGTTTGATTTCTTCAAAAATTGAACTATTGGGGTTCTTTGATATGCCGAATCTAACCGTGCATTTAGATTCTTAATTTTTGGTCCCGTTTTCAAATTGGTCTACATTAAAGTCCAAAGGGTCCAAAATTAAACTTAGTTTGATTTTAACAAAAATTCAATTCTTGGGGATCTTTGATATGCTGAATCTAAACATGTACTTAGTTTTTTTATTTTGGGCCCAGTTTTGAAGTTGGTACAAATTGGGGTCAAAAATTAAAGCTAAAAAAGGGGTAAATTAATTTTTTTTTTTTTTTTTTGGGGGGGGGGCAATTCTCCACAGGATATTGTATTGCAGAAGAAGCAAAAAATTTAATATAAATTCAAATCATATGACCTTAGTTTTTTTATTTTGGGCCCAGTTTTCAAGTTGGTACAAATTGGGGTCCAAAATGAAAGCTAAAAAAGGGGTAAATTATTTTTTTTTTTTGGGGGGGGGGCAATTCTCCACAGGATATTGTATTGCAGAAGAAGCAAAAAATTGAATATAAATTCAAACCATATGACCAATTCTAATTTCTTTATTTCAGTTATTCTGTGTCAGAAACCTGTTATGTGTCAAATATTTGAAGAAAGTTTCAATTGCAGAGTATTGTGCAATAGCAAGAAATTGATATGGGTGCCATATTATCAAAAATTTATTAGTAACAAATTCCATTGTAAATTTGCCAATAACTATAGTTTAATGAGTTTGGAAATTTGCCAATATAAAATGTGCTGATGAAGGTTTTTTTGTTTATCTCATCTAAACTGCTTTTAAATTATTTATATTTAAAATTTATCATTCATGACTATGATGTCATCTTCTATTTTAATATGTTATGGTGTATTTAAATTGGCTGTTATGGTTGCAAAGTATAAAAGGGGGGGGGGTGTAAATAAGTAGAAATTTATGATAATTTAAGACAATGTTTATGACCACAAAAGTAAGGTTGGGTTTTTTTTTTAGAGTTTTCATCCCTACATTTTAGGAATTATTGGCTAAAAAAGGACTTAAATAACCATTTTATTTTGTTTTTTTACAATAAATGTAGTATAATTAAATAGAAATATATTAATTATAAACACAAGGTTTATGAACACAAAAGGAAGGTTGTCATTGATTTATTTAGTTTTGGTCCCAACAGCTTAGGAATTAGGGACCAAAAGGGTCCGAAATCTAAGCTGCTTTTAATTTATGTATATTTAAAATTTGCCATCCATGACTATGATGTCATTTGCTATTTTAATATGTTATGGTGTATTTAAATGGGCTGTTATGGTTGCAAAGTATAAATAAAAAGGGGGGGGGGGGGGGAATTAGGAAATAAAATTTAGGGGGACCAAATTAGTTTTGGCAGGGGGGGTATTATGTTGGTGGGGTAAATGAGAAATTTGGGAGGGGGGGGGGGGGCAATTTTTTTCTCATTTCATATTTCATAAATTAAAAATAAAATTTGAAATAATGTTTAGAAAAAATAGGGTTTGGGGTTACAATAAACTTTATTGGGTTATTGTTTTTTTTTGGAGGGGGGGAAATGTGCAACTTTGTAGCGTAGTGCACAAAGGCTAAAAAAAGGGTAAATTAATTTTTTTTTTTTGGGGGGGGGGCAGTTATCCACAGCATATTGTATTGCACCAGAAGCAAAAAATTGAATATAAATGCAAGTCATATGATAAATTCAGAGTTCTTTTATTTCAGTTATTCTGTGGCATAAACCTATTATGTGTCAAATATTTCAAGAAATCTTCAATTGCACAGTATTGTGCAATAGCAAGAAATTGATATGTGTGCCCTGTTATCAAAAATTTATTATTAACAAATTCCATTGGAAATTTGCCAATAACTTTAGGTTAATGAACCTCATTGGAAATTTGTGAATTTAAAAAGTGCCGATGAAGCTTTTTTGTTTATCTCATCTAAGGTGCTGTTAATTTATGTATATTTAAAATTTGCCATCCATTACTATGATGTCATTTGTTATTTTAATATGTTATGGTGTATTTAAATGGGCTGTTATGGTTGAAAAGTGTAAATAAAAGGGGGGGAATTAGAAAACAAAATTTAAGGGGGGAACAAATGAGTTTTGACAGGGGGGGTATTAGGTGCGTGGGGTAAATTAGAAATTTGGGGAGGGGGGTTAATTTTTTTCTTATTTCATATTTGATACAGCATTGCACAAATATCAAAATATTGCTATGTGTGAACAATTTTAAATTTTAAATTAGTTATTTCTGATTTACATATAACCACAACTAATACTGATATGTTTTGAATAGTTAAATTAAAAAATTCTTACGTTCTTAGACAACATTCATTATGTGTCAGACACCTGTGCTGTGTCAAATATTTACTAAACATCAAAATTCAGTATTGTATCAAACTTGAATGTTGTGTTCTTGATTGCCCCAACTATTCAGTGTTCGACATCTTTGGTCGTATCTAGCTGCGCCCCGCGGAGCATTTTATTTCCATTATGTCTATGTAAATTAACTCTTGATTTTTCGAACACCGATTTCTCGAATTCTCGAACTCATTTTCTGGTCCTCACAACAATAATTTAATGTAATTTACCCTTAGTAACTCGAACATAATTTTTGATTGTCGTACGTGACAAATAAGTCTGAAAAACCAGAGGTAAGATCATTGATGACAGAAAGGTGATTAATTTTCAATTACAGGATGTAAATTAAATTTTAAATTTATTGCCGGTAAATAACTGAAAATTTTCCGGACTTTAATGGCTCAAACTACTGATGCCTCAAACTAATTTTACAGACCCCTTCAAGTTTGAGAAATCAAGATTGTACTGTACATACAAAAATGGCTGCCAGCAGGGGACTTAGTTTAACATAGGACCCTATGGTAAATACATACAAAAATTTTCATCAGAAGAACCGCTGAATGGATTGAAACCAAATATAGCATGAATGTTCCATATGATGTTTTGATCAAGTGTTGGTGCTTTGGTGCCAATCTATTATGCATGATGGCCATCAGCGGAAGACTTAGTTTAACATAGGACCCTAGGGAATTACAGTTGAACTTCAGTAGCTTGAACTAGGATCACTCGAACATCACCAATGGCTCAAATCATTTTGAAAATCCCATCAATTTTCCCATTATTTTCATGTTAAAAAAGCAACGATCTCTCAACAAGTCAAACAAAAATGTTGGTTCCAACAATTACAAAATAGTGTATTTTACCACTGAAAACTCGAACTTGATAATTAAATGGACAATCTTGTAGCCTGATACTTACAGGTATGCATCTGACAATCACAAGTTTAATACAAATAGATGAATCTGACAGGTAAATATTTACTGTTCAGCGTAGTAAAGATGTCATGATAACTATTGATTAGTGATTAACCTGTTAAATTTTAATTTAAAAATATTTCGTGGTTATGATTAGCTATGCCAACTCGTATTCTGAAGGTTCTGGCAATTTTTCCTACCTAGACAAAAACTCGAACTACTGATAAATTGAACAGATTTCGAGGATCCCTTGGAGTTCGAGCCATCGAAGTTCTACTGTACATACAAACGGCTTCTTCTTGAAAATTACTGAATGGATTGAAACCAAACATGGCATGGATGTTAATCTAAAGATCCTTTAGCTATGCACAAATGGAAATATCAGCTGAGCGATACAGGCTCCTGGGAGCTTCTGGTTTAATAAAAGACTTACTCGTATGTTCATAGTGACAATTTATATATTTTTTGAAGATTTCTATAAGTGCAGTGTACATGTACCTGTAGTAAGCTATATTTTAAAGTTGAAGAAATGTACCCAATAAAAATGGTTTCTTTTTTTATTTAAGGACTGGCAGTATGCCATGAGAAGGGAGATGCAGGTATGTACATGTATATTGTTTGTCTGATTTCATTGTTGTAAAGTTAGTCATATGACATTATTCATTTTCACATTTGGCCACAATCACTCTATAATTCAGGCGTTTCATCTCAATAACTGATCCCATGGACTCATAACAATCCCTTTTCATAACATCAATGATAGTCTGGGTTGATCTCAAAATTTTGTTTAAAATATAATCAAAAACTTTAACTCTGTCTTAAATTTTCTTAAATCTAATTTGTTATTGTCTTTTCCAGTACTGATTTATCTAAGATTTAAATTTTTTGTATGCGTTTAATTGATATTTGCATTAAATAGTAGTATGACATCACAAATGAATATAGGATTTATGTGTAAATGTTTGAACCATGTTGACTGTTGGGACATTCCTAATTGTTTTTGAAATGTACATAATTAGCTCACCTGGCCTATAAGGCCATGTGAGCTATTGCTATCACTTGGCATCTGTTGTCCTGCATAAACTTTCCTTTAAAAATATTCTCATCTGAAACCACTGGGCCTATTGGGACTTTGGTGGAATGATCCTTGGGTGGCCCCTTCCAAAATTTGTTCAGCATCCCCTACTTCCATCAGACATGGCTGCTGTTATTAAATATAGAAAAAAGAGGGATGAATTTCAAAAATCTTCTTCGAAGAAAATATATGGCCAATCAGAACCATACTTGGCAGTAGTGGTCCTTTCAGAATTGTGTCCGATGACTTGAACTGTGAAATTGTTTAACAAAGGACCCTATGGGAAAATTCATATAAACTTGTTTGAAACCACTGAGCCAATTAGAATTAGACTTTGTAGCAATGGTTCTTAGATGGTTCTCTTTCAGAATTTTCTGTGACGACCTGGACTGTGAACCAAGATGGCCTCCACAGCCAAACTTAGTTCAACATAGGAGCCTGCAGGAAAGTTCATTTAAAAATTCTTCTTGTCTGAATCCACTTCACCTACTGGAACCAGACTTTGAAGCAATGGTCCTTAGATGGCCCTCTTAAAGAATTGTGTCCGATGACACCAACAGTGAACCAAGATTGCTGCCACACCCGAACTTAGTTTAACGTAGGACCCTGTGGGGAAATTCATTTAAAAATATTCTTGTCTGAAACCACTGGGCCAATTTGAACCTGACTTAGCAGCAATGGTACTTAGATGGTTCTTTGAAACTTGTGTCTGGTGACCCCGACTGTCAGTCAAGATGGCCACCATAGCCAAACTTATTTTAACATAGGACACTATGAGAAAACCAGTCAAATTGACTGCTACACCTAGAGGTCATCCATAATTGTCAACATTGTTCACAAGTTTACAAAGAGACTCTTTTTGGAAATGCCCACCCTCCCTCAAAAAGTGTATGTCCCAATTTCTTTAACATTGTTGCTGTGAACAGATGCCATTCCTTACTCGGAAAAAGGATTTACAGACATCGTTACATCTCTTGAAAATGCTTGTATACCAAGTGCAAAGCATTAGTCATATGTTGATATGCTCAAGTAACTTCTACCACCTTGGTGGTCTCGCCTCAAGTGCGGAAGGTCGCGGGTTCGATCCCGGGCCAGGTCAAACCAAAGACATTAAAATTGGTATTTGCTGCTTCTACGCCAAGCATGCGGCATCTAGGAGTAATAACAAAGATCTACTGGTCGACTAGGAGTCAGTATAATGTGTCCGAGTGGGGTGATATGTCTTCCTGTGGACAGTTACCTCGTGAGCTAGCACATTAAAAATCTGGCTCAGCTTGTCGGTCTAGTAAAAAGCAGGGATCATATTCATTATCATATCAACATGTTCTTGTCGTGATATGCACCTGGCTGCCACTGCACATTAAACAACAATTCATCCATCCATCAAGTAACTTCCCCTTTGTCACCTTAAGTACTGTTCATAACTTTGTCAGCTTTATGAATTCTATAAAAATCACCAGCATGTATTCTCTATTTTCTGGATATCGGCAGAAGTGACATACCAATTTTTTAAAGCATATGCTAAAAATGAGAATTTAAAACCCCCTCCCTCATAGCACGCATTATGTAAACTCTTGGAAATTGTTGATAATAATGGATGACCCCTTATATTTTTAGTCCTTTCAAGGTGGACAAGTTAAATCCAGGTGAGCGATACAGGCTCTTGAGAGCCTCTTGTTTTAGTAGTGCTATGCATTTTTTTCAATCATACATGAACATAAGTCTGAAGAACACTATAATGGTTCCATTACATTTATATAATGGAAATTAATGAGCTGACATAAGAAAATCTATACAACTTTGATAGCAAAAGAAGCTTGAAATATCAGTTAATACAAAGTCATATTTCAAACATGAAAAATGAAAGTTATCAGAATATAAAAAGAAGCAAATAAATAACATAAAAACACAATTATACTGAAACCCTCTTTTATTAAGGGAGAACCCAAATTGTCTAAAAAGGACAACTCATCAAGTTGCTGTCAAGTCAGGTAAAAAGTAAAGATTAATATCAGCAGATATTTACAACAGATAAATTTATCAATTGTAACAAATTTTGATGTAGAATGTAAGATCAGTAAAACACGAATTTGTTATACTGTACTGTAAAATATTTTAAGTAGTAAAATTAAAAGTAGATCCTTATTGTTATTGTAGGAAATTATTCCAAATCTGTATCTTGGTCCATATGCTGCTGCCATGAAATCAAAGGTAATTACTACTATTAGTAATCTATATGTTAGTAGTATTATGCATTTAAACTATTAAATCTAAAATACATGTCAGGCATATGAGATAGCCAGTAAAAAAGTGATTGTGTTAATGGAAAAAAAAGAAAAAAGTCTTTACAATACATGTTTATTTATTCCTGGATTGTAACAATTTTCCATACTTTAGCACATATTTATCAATTATGGACTTTTGACGAGGTCTATAAGTTATATATGGACCTGTTCAGATTATATTGACTGAGGGCGAAGTCCGAGGTCAATATAAACGAACAGGTCCATATATAACGTATTGACTGCGAGTGAAAGTCCTTAATCTATATATTACATATGTATTATGCAAATGACTTCAATGCTCTTTCTGTGTATTGTATTTTACATGACTTTAACATGCCATTGAAAATATAAACTTGTTTTATTGTTAATTAAACACAACATATTTTGGATCTTTTTTTCTGTTTTGAAAAACTAGGATTTCAAATGGAACTCATGTTTTTTCAATGTCAGTTTCTTTGGAACTTTTATGTTGAAATTGAAGGTTATATTTTAGCAGTTATCTCAATTTAGAAAAATAGCATCAATATATATATACTGAACCGCAAAAGAAACGTCGCACAAAAAATGACATGTTCACATACATTTATTTCAAAGTGACATTTATATATTTTAAATTAATTTTTACAAAATTTAATGACTGATGTACAGTCTTTTGGTTACAATGTTCACAAAAACGTCACAATTGTCGCAGCGTCACATGTTTTCAATGCTGTGCTCCCACGTCCGTTAATAACGTGTATGTCCTCCACCGACACCAATTACTGCGGCACATCTTCGGTACATGGAGTTGATGAGCCGATTAATAAACGCCATCGGAATACGTGCCCATACTCTCTGAAACGCTCGTGAAAGTTCAGCTGCAGTTGTCGGACTTGGCTGCTCATTATTCAACCGTCTTTGAACTTCGTCCCATAAATGTTCAATAGGGTTTAAATCTGGACTCAAAGCCAGCCAATCCATAACATTAATGTTATTCTGCTGTAGGAAGTCTCTTGTGGCTCTTGCGGTATGCGCACGTGCATTGTCCTGTTGGAAAGTCTTGTTTTGATGACGTGCGAAATGGGGCTAAACATGGGGTGTCAAGACTTAGTCGATGTAACGGGCAGCTGTTACGCCATTTCCTCTGCCTGGGCCAAGGTTCTGAAAGATGACTGGACCAAGTTTAACGTTAAGGCCGATTCCACCCCATACCATGATGCTAGGTCCTTGCTAGGTCCTCCCCACGCGTCTGTTTCCAGAATGCAGCTGTCTTCGTAACGTTCCCCGCGTCTTCTCCACACTCTGGTTCTGCCATCGGCTGTTGAAATGCAGTAACGGCTTTCGTCAGAGAAGATGATGTTACGCCATTGTCGATTTCGCCAATTCTGTCGCTGAGTGGCCCACTGAAGACGAGCTTGACGGTGTCGAGGAGTAAGAATAGGTCCTCTTGCTGGACGGCGACATCTCATGTTTCTAGCAGCTAATCGCCGATGAACCGTATCATCACTTATGGGTCGTCCATGTGTTCCAACAGTGTTTCTGGCAGTTTTGGCAGCTGGGGTGAACCGATTCATCAAATGGTGACGAACAATGCCTCTATTCTGTCTAGGGGTAGTGACTTGGGGTCTACCACTCCGTGGACGGTCATTTGTGCTGTTTGTTGCATTGTACCGTGTCCGTAGATGTTCAATTGTTCGAACAGCACAGTTGAAGTCGTTGGCAATAACTCTGGCAGATTGCCCAGCATCCAATCGACCAATGGCCTGTTCTCTCTGTTGTGGAGTCAGACGTGGCATAGCTTCTGTGTCAACACTGATACTAACACTCTTTAATTTTCTCCGGCCTTTTATACCCATAAAGGAGCATGAATTTCACGAACATTTAAGATTTAAGAAAAATTACCGCCAAGTGTGTCCCACGAGCGGTTTTAGGTACGGTCGCTCTACGATATCAACTGAAAATTATTCAACCGAAAATTTAATTCACAGGTAATTTAATCTTACCTGGTGATGTAATCGTAATACTGATTATATAAAAATCATTAATTAATATTTATTTTGAATTTTGCTAACATTTTGAAAAAGCGACGTTTCTTTTGCGGTTCAGTATATAAATAGAAACATAACGACCATACACTTAAAACTAGAACAAAGCGTCTGTACATGGAATATCTTTTAAATCACGTGATAACCAATGAAAAAGGGAGAATGCTACACACATGACCATACACTTAAAACTATATCTGAATATTATTGAGTAATTTCTGCTAATTTGATTTATTAAGAATTGCATCACATGATCCCCTGTCTTTTTGCAGATTTACTGGGAATATTTCTAAAAAGCATTGGAAAAATTAAAGGTCCCAATTAATAATATAACAAATGTAGCGTATGTTAAAAGATGTTGTCCTCAGTCGATATGTTTCTCTCAGGTCGATATAACCTTGCATCGAATTTTAACAAAGGCTATATATGTATAATATTGCTATAACATTAGAAATTCGGGATTTTTTTTGTTTTTTGGCATAATTTGTTTCAATTAAGAATTTTTGTATTTATATCATTTACAGCTTAACACACTGTTACAGCATAAAATTACTCATATTATATGTATTAGACAGACAGTAGAAGCAAATTTCATCAGAGCAAATTTTCCAGAACACTTTCGGTAAGAATATTCTCTGTAATTTTGTGAATTTTTTTATGACAGTTTTGCTTATAAAAGAGAACAATAAATTGTAGTACATGTATAAGTAATATTGGAACCTGAATATCAAAGATCTAAGAGTTCAAACAACATATTAATTCACTAATGTATATTGCATATTAGTGAATTATAAGTTGTTTTTAAGTTGTAGATTTACGGTATTCAATTTTCAATTTTTGGTATTCTGTTTATTACATTTCTGAAAAGTTAAATTAGAAAGTATGAGGAAATATCTTTTATTAAGTCTCCCAATGTTTTTGCCCCATTTCTTATTTATTCTTTCTTTCTTTCTCCGACGCGTGAACTTGTCCGGCGCGTTTATCAGATACCATAAGTAGAAATCTATGAAACTTAGTGATATGTGAGATATGCATCTCTAGATGTGCAGTCAATAAACTTTGTTTTTCTGGGGGTCCATTAAGGTTATATTGGGGGGGGGGTCCAAATAGGGGTGAAGTTGACAATAGAAACCTATGGGGAAAAAAACTTTTCCAGCAAGATTTTCATAACTTATTAAACTTTAGGATATATTCAATATGTATCTCTAGGCCAACCCCTGCCTAATTTTTTTTTTAAGGGGTCCAAAAAGGGGTGCAGAATTAATTCAGCCCAAGAGGGGATACAATTCATTTCAAAATGAAACAAATGCTTTGTTTTCAGCAATTTAGAAATGGGTGTATACCCCATGATCCAGTCAGGATTAGCTGGGCATGGGCAACCCCTGCCCAATTTTTTTTGAAAGGGTGTCCAAAAAATGGTGCAGAAAATATTTTGGGGTTCAGTTGGGGATATAATTCACTTGAAATTAAAAAATAAATGGATTTAAGAGTGTAAAAGGTTTTTATTTAATTTTTCTGTTCAAACAAATGTTTTGATGGAATATGTTATATATGCTTTTTCTGTGGGGGTCTTTAAGGTTGTTTTGGGCGGTCTAAGTAGAGGTGGTGTTACTATAGAATCGTTTTGAAAAAATTTTTTGTTTTCTGCAATGTAGAATTGGGTGAATACCCCCATACCCGGCCAAGATAGGCTGTGCATGCAGAACCCTTGCCCAATTTTTTTTTAAAAGGAAGTCCAGAAGGGGTGCAGAGGATATGGGGCTCAAATGGATAAGAAAATATTGCACTCATATGTTTGTATAGATTCATCAAAGGTATTTGTATATTGTGGCCTTGGTTTGGGAGACTTTTGTAACCCAGAGGTTACAGTTATCAATTTTTTTACTATACTTTTGAATTTGTACAGCAACGGCAGTTGCCAAATCTATTGTTAATCCACTTTCTTGAGTGAAGTGTGGCTTTTCTTTCAGTTGTAAACTACGGGATTTTTTTTCACTTGGAGAAATATTTCTATTATATAAAAAATTTAGTATACAGTAGAACTTAAAACTATCAAACAGACAGGGCTCAATTGGTACGTAAAATATATTTTATCCTTACTGAAAATATTTGCTGTGACTTTTCAGATACCTTGTTCTTGATATAGCAGATTCTGTTACAGAGAACATTATTCAATATTTTCCTCAGGTAAACTATAGACTTAGATATGAAATGAAAACATATTGGATGTATTTCAAGAGAGAGAATGAATAAATATAAATAAAGGTCCAAAACATTTAATCCATCAACAATGGGCTGAAGCCAAAGTACAGTGAAATGCACTAAATGGTCCCTGTAAATATTTGTATATATGTATTATCTGCATATTATGAAAAAAAATAGCTTCTAGACCAAGTATAAAGCTTTCTCAATGGGGTTTAGATAAACACTGAATATGAGTCACAAATACAGTTTCCTAGCATATATATCAGTAAGAAACAGAATATTTGTACAAGTTCATTTACTTTCTGTGTTCTTGAAACTTCTGAAAATCATTAATTAATGGTTAAACCAAATCAAATAAAAACAAAAACAAAAACAAAAATGTATAATTTAGAAAATGGATTACTCTTAAGATCTTAAATTTAATATTTCAATGACGTAAATTTTGATTTCATCAAATTTCTTGTATAATTTTGAACATATTTTTACAATTTTAGGTCAAACAATTTATGGAGGAATGTTTTTATGGTGATGGAAAAGTATTAGTCCATGGTAATGCTGGTATCTCCAGGAGGTAGGAACAAAAGTGTTTGGCCTTATTTTTTTTCTGCTCATTAACCTGAATTATAGATGTCAACATTTTAAACATTATGTCAGATATGAAATATGTCTTGAAATCAAGTAAAATTTTTTGAGGAATTACTTTTCTTCAGTAAGCACATAAAGGAAAATTGAGTACATGGATATTGGGAGATTAGTGGTTTTGTTTATATTTCAGTGCTGCTTTAGTTATTGCTTATATCATGGAAAAATATGGACTGTCCTACAAGTAAGTCAAATCTAATCATTTAGATATGATGTAAAAGTATTAAATGAAATGCCTGGACAGATTGGACAAGGGAAATGGGTAAATTTAACATTAAAGTATAATGATGTTAATGCTCAGTAAATTTAACGTTGTCTATACCTCTTCCAAATTTTATAGTTGCAATATATTCATTCATTAAGAGTCATAATGACGGTTAACTGATATAAAGTAAGTTATAGTTCAGTTATATATACATGGTTAAAATTATTCTAAGTTATGACGGAAAATTGCCCAGTGATGATTTGCTTTTTAGCTCACCTGATCCAAAGGTCAATGTGAGTCATTGCCATCATTTTGCATCCATTGTCCATCCTTATCTGATAGCATAAACTTTTCATTAAAAATTACTCTGAAATCACAGTGTCAATTCTCAATTTTCAAGAAAAAGATCCCCCTAGCAGTATCAGGGGGAGATAATCCAAATTTATGTGTAAGACTGGAATAATTAGTGATGTGGCAGGCTTAACAGACCATGTTTATACTAACAATTACAACACCTGTATTTAACAATTACCAGGTGGGCGAACCTTGGAAGGTTAGATGCTGTTTGATAATTGAATATACAAGTGCCCAACTGAGAAAAGGTGTTTATCTAGGTAGAAATGCGGTTTTAAAGACCTGATTATGCAATAAGATTTTATAACAATTAGAATTTATAAACTTACTAAGGCATGTCATTTCAGTTGTTTTTTAGTAGAGAAATAGTTTAATAGACAAATAAATATAAAATTAAAAAAAAAAAATTATCAAAAAATGTTCATAAATGTGCATTTTTACACCTTATTAAGAAGAAACTATCATATGATTAAAGAAATAAAAAATTATTATCAAATCAATGGTATTAAATGATTTTTCACTATAAAAACAACATCAAACACTTATAAACATCACAATAAGTGATCATAAGTAAGGATGCCAGATGCTGCCCATGATGCTGGGACCGAGATGGCATGACCCGTCATTGCATTGATTTTTTAAAATATTATTGCATTTACTTGTATAAAAGTAATTGATTACAAGTTTTAGATAATTTTTACGTTTGCATATGAAAATAGAGCTTCTTTTGTTGTGTATTTCACGTGTAATATAACATATAAGCCAGCCCTTTTCGGTAAACAAAATGTCGACTTCCATGGAGAATGGCCTTGAATTTTTGCAGCTAAATTTGCATTTTTGGTGTTAAAAGACGCTCTAAACTGAATGAGTTCCTTTCCTTTTATATTTTAACGTTTGCATAGCAAGTTTCAACTTTATTTGTTAAGAGGTTAGTCAAATATTGAAGTTATTTCGCCCCCTCCATCTTTTTTGTCAAATATTTATCAATCAGAGCAGAGATGCTATTTTGCAGCTATCTTGTTGAATATATGCTACACAATCACATATTGCATGATTTTTTTCCATTTCTATGACATTTTTACACTTGCATAGCAAATTTAAGCTTCTTATGCTGAGAATTTGATTAGATATTGAGCTACAAAATGAACAAATTTTTAACTGCTCTATTTTGTTTCATAATATCTATCTATCAGAGCAGAGCTGCTAGTTTGCAGGTATAAGGTCCATGCACATTGCATAAAAATGCATTACAGTTATTTTTTTCCTTTCATTACATATATCTAGACTTGCAGAGAAAAAATGAGCTTCCTATTTTGGAAAATGAATGAGATATTGAGCCTTTCTTTGCTTAAATTAATTTTCATTTTTTTCATTCTCAAAATAACTGTGAACCGGGGCAATGCAGTTAATTTGCAGCTCAAAAGTCAATATCGGAATGGTTTTGTGTAGTGTAGTATGATGTAGATGATGTATGAATTTATGTGTAAAAGACTGAAACAATTACCTATGTGGCAGGCTAACTAACAGACCATGTTTATACAATCAATCATAACACCTGTAATTAACAAATGTCATGCGGCCGGGTGAACCTCGGAAGGTAAGGTGCTATTGATAATTGAATATACAGGTGCCCAGCTGAGAAAAAGGTTTTTATTTGGATAGAAATGTGGTTTTAAAGATGTGATTATGCAATAAAAGTTTTATGACAACAGAGACGTGTATTATATGTCTCTGATGACAACTAGACTTTATAATTTTACTAAGGTATGTCATTTAAGTTGTTTTTTCAGTAGAGAAATAGACAAATAAATATATTTATTATATTCTGTATATTCCCCTAGCAATAGTTCCAAATCAAGATCAGTGTCCCAAGATAAAAAATCTGACATGTTAATAGAGTTCAAATCAAAAAGTAAATAGCATATTTTGCAACTCGTTCTTTTTATGACATATTCTTGTATATTTCTCAAGATTAATTTTCTCAAATCAGCTTTGGTCATTTTGAAAGTAGACAATGACTCTTTTAGTGTAGCTTGGGTCATAGCCTTTCTAAATTGAATAGTAGAAAGGAAACTACAAAAGCTCATTAAATCAACAACTTACAACTTACAATCTGTCAAAAAGTAGAAAGGAAACTGCACAAGCTCATCAAATGAACAACATACAATCAGGACTAATTTATTTTTTATTATAACTAATTATAAATCATCACAGGAATTAGGAATGCATAGGTAAATGCTCAAACTAAATAAGGTTTTAATCAAATTAATCATTGTTTCTAGAAGACATTTACTATTCAATAATAAAAATGTTATAACTTTGTAATTTATACGATTTTAACGGCCCTGTAAGACATATTTGATAGAATTTTTTTTATATATTTGTTTCTTTGGTTTTTGAACATCGAAAATAATAAACAAAGTTTTTTAAGTTAAAAACAAATGAGAGAATTTCTGTCATGATGATCGAGACTATAGGAGTTCTAGTTGTTTACATTATCATAACTAACCAGAAATATTTACTTGAAGCGCGCATAATTGTAGTAGTGAGTAAATACAAGTCTCACGATACGCGATATTTTAACGAGATACCGCGAGACACGAATCCTTGTTAGTTATACGTCCTTGATGAAATTTAAAACTTATAGTTGAAAAAAATGCTACAAGTATTTTAAGTTTTGATCATTTAGTCTTATGTAAATAAACACGTTTCTACAAATACATATAAATGTACTTTACATTCACTAATCTTGTCGCATATACTTGTATACATGTATATTCTATTTTTGTTAGTATTTTTTACCTTATATCTTATAGAATACATTTAATTTTAGTTTAAAAACTTTTTTTCTTGAAAAAAAAATAACATGCTATTTAGACTTTCGATGTTTGTAATCTGTCAGGTAATACATAAGTTTCTATGAATAAATATAAATGGCTCACCTCAGTACCGGTAAATGTTTTTTCAAATAAAGTTTATTGGTGTAAAAGTTGAAAACTATTCAGTGGTTTATGAACAAAATGAGAAAATGAATCAGAATCAGTGTTCCTCATATGATCTGGTTTTACTCATCTGGTTATCAAAACATAAATTTTCTTTTGATCCTCAGGTAATCAGGCACTATTTACAAAACTTTAATGATAGTTCTAATTTAATTAAAATTTTCAAATGATATTGTCACAACATTACAAGATTACAAACGATAGAAATCAATCACCAAAAACTTTGTTAAAATAATCCACTTAAAACCAATATAACTTCTTATCTTCATATTGTACTCCCAGCTTTTGGACACCAAGAAGTCAGCACCTTTAACTTCTTATTAAAATATTAAAGTCATTGAAATGATGCACTATATTGTTAAAAATATATTTGGGTATATAAAATGTAAAATATTCTCATGTTGATATCATTAAATCCAGTGAATTAAAACTTAATGGCAATGAAAACAATTAAAAGCCATTACTATGTACATCTTCAGCAGGGGTTCAACTATGATACATGGGGGACCTGTACACAATTTCAAGCAAAGCCGATATCCATGCATATATTAGAAAAGTTATTTCGTCTTGAGTGCTCAGCTATTATCTACATGTCACAAGCTACATCAAGCCTACAGCACAATTAATATATGACTAAGCATACACAGAGGTAATATATATGCAACTGGAGCATATACCAGTAGTTACTATTAAATTCAAATGATTACTATTGGTATAGAGTAGAAAAACCCACGCTGACCAGCTAACACTGTATAGCAATTGAGCACTAATGAGAGTTCAGTAGAGACAGTCTTTTAATATGTAATTTATAGTACATGTAAGTTGAAGATTTGGTAACTTCAAGATTGTGGTTTTCATCACGAAATAAATCTCTATAAACTAAGCAATCCTGTATTAATCTGACGAAAGATTCTTTTGTCACAAAATGAGTTTGCCATTTTCTTTGACCCAGATATGAGATAGTCAGATCCTTGAACTCTGTATAGTACTGCTTGCGGATATCATGCGAAGCTGAGCATCTTAATAATAAGTGAGCAATATTTTCATCTTCAGTAAGACATAATTGACAAATAGAACTGACCCCATCTTTGCCAAATCTTGATTTGTCGGATTGGGTAATATATGTCCCGGTAACAAATCTGCATTAAGTTAATGAAGTCTGACACTGTTGACTGTAGACATCTCCATACAGGATGGGACTGACCAATTTTCAGTTCTTTTAAATTTACATATTTTAATGAAGATTTAGTTGAAACATCTGCCAAGAGTAAATCAGACCATTTATTATAAACTGTTTGTTTTATATGGAATTATTATCATTTCTTAAATTTTATCATTATTAAATCTATATATTTTTTTTATTATTTGATGTCAATATATTGAAGTTATAAACAAAATTATTACAGAATCATTCCTTGATTGTGTAATGTCATAGATTTTCCCTTAGGTAAAATCTTGTGTAACACCTACCGTAACACAAATCAACTGAAACAAAACATGCAGATAGTCAGTTTATTTTACAAGCAACTAACAATTTTTACCTGGGCTTTGAAATCACATCACAAGGTACTTAATCAATAAAATATACAGTTTTCCAATGCACATACTCAAAATATTTCAAACAAGTATTTGCCATTTTAAAGCTTTATTTTCTCTATTTTAAACTAATTTTCATACGAAAAACTCATAAGCATGGAGAAAAATATTTCCAATATTCAAAACAAAATTTGTTTATGTTTATAAAAAGTTTAAGTGTTTAAATCTGAGATTAAACACAACCCTCAAGTATTTTCACTGTACAATCTATTGTAGGTAAAAGTTTTACACTTAAATTTGGATTATCTGCCCCTGTCATTTGCTTTTTGAAAAGGGTCAAATTTGGTGGAATGGTCATGGGGGCTTTGTTTCTACCTCCCCAACTTCCAATGGTCATTAGGTGGGATGGTCCTCTTTTAGAATTGTATCTGAAGACCTGGAGTGTTTAGCAGGATATCCGCACAGCTGAACTCAATCTAATTAAAATTAGATCTACTAATTGCTCCTTTCAGTGACTGCATGTAGACACTCCATTTTACTTTCTGTTTTGATGACCTTTACAATCAGCCAATCAGATTTCAGCCTTCATGATTTTGAAGGCATTAGCCTAAGGATAAAACCTGAGGATTGTCAATGGGACATCAGAACAGAAAGTAAAATGGAGTGTTGTTAGATCTACATGCAGTTACTGAAAGGAGCGATTAGTAGATCTAATTTTAATTAGATTGCGCTGAACTTTGTTTAACATAAGACCCCATGGAAAAATTAGTTTAAAAATCTTATCTGAAACCAATTGGCAGATTACAGCCAGACTTGGCTGCATTGATCCTTAGATGCTCTTCTTTCAGAGTTATTTCTGATGAGCTGGACTGTTCTTAGTTGGTCATCTTTCAGAATTGTATCTTATAACATGAAATGCTAACTCTCAAACTATTGAGCAAAAGGGAGCTGAACTTAATCTTAGACTGTCAACCGATGCCTAACACATGATTAGGTTGGAAAATTTACTTCATAAAGTCTTCTTCTGTGAAACTTGATCGAGTTTAAACAAATCTTGGCATTAATTGTTTTTACATGTAGACGATTTAATATAGAAAAAAATGCCCATTGGCAAATTGAATCCAGGTCAGGGATATAGGCTCCTGGGAGCCTCTAGTATTTATTCAGGAGCTATTTATATAGTCCATGCAAAATCAAATTATTAAGGTCAAGGTTGCAAGTGGTTTGAATTGTAAAGTTAATGGTAAACTTTAATCTTTAAATCTTTCTGTATATCCACAGAGATGCATTTCTTTATGTACAACAGAGAAGATTTTGTATTAATCCAAACGAAGGATTTGCACAGCAGTTAACAGTAAGATTATTCAGCTGTTATTGAAATTATACCAAAATTAGGAAATGAATTCATTCTGAGTGGTATCTTTTCTTTACCAAATTTTGGATTTTGTCTAGAGATGTACCAAAATTGCAACAATAAAATGTTTCAACAAGTTAATTTATCATAGTTTCTTAATAACACTCTTCAGACAGAGGTTTATATAAAAACAAATACTGTGTATATAATTATTATGGTATTTTTTCTTATTAGTGTTCTTAATATAGTGTTTAAAATGACTGTAAAAAGTATTCCTATATCTATGAAAAAGATGAATATATTTGTGTTTGATTGAATTGAAATTTAAATATGTCGGTACAGATTGAGCTACAGTCATCTAAAATTTTCCGTTTTTTATGGAACTCTTTATCTTACTCTCAAATAGTAAGATTATTAAATAAAAAATTACTTTCTACCAACAATGAATTTAATTTGTATTCTGGCATCTATTGGAATATATAGCCTTACTTTCAAGGCCTCAAGTCAAATATTTAAAGTTTCAGTAAAAATAAGAATTGATCAATGAATCTAGCAAATTCTCTCTTTTATATTTCTATGTGATATTCTAACGGAACTTATAAATCTAAAATACATTGTTTCTGGAATTATACCCAATACAAGTACCAGTATCTGTGACCTGTTAGAAAATAGTCCATTTTAATTCTTACCGGTACATGTTTGCTAATTGAAATTTTCAGGAATATGAACCAATTTACAGAGCCAAATTAAGTTTTCTCAGTGGCAGCAGATCTACAGACAACTGTAAGTTTATCAGTATTTCTTCTTTAGACAAGTAGACTAGTCGGCTCAGAGTCAGTATAATGTGTCCGAGTGAGGTGATATGTCTTCCTGCGGACAGTTACCTCGTGAGCTAGCAAATTAAAAATCTGACTTAACATGTCAAGTCTAGTACAAAGCAGGGATCATATTCATTATCATATCAATATGTTCTCGTCATGTACCTGGTTGCCACTGGATGTTAAACAATAATTCATCCATCATCTTTAGACAAGTAATATAGGTAAATTTGTCCATGGAAATAAAAAGAGGATTTTAATTCATGGTTTCCTACTACCCATGAAAATTGGTATCCCATGAATAATAATGAATCAACATTATTCCTAGAAATGTATGGTTGTCCTTATGTTCATCTTGAAATTGATTTCTGTTCAATAACTTGTGGTCATAACTTCACTTATGGTATCTGTACCACAATAGATCAGGACTGTAAATTATATTTTTATAATAACACTAACCAAAAGTTACAGGAATTATTATGTAGATATATCTGACCAAAAATAACCCTAACCAAAAGTGACAGGAATTATGTAGATATATCACTTCCTTGTTTGGACGCTGTGTCTATGAAAATAAGTTGGGTATATTGCTTTTCTGAAGTTTGCACCTAATTGTCACTGATTGTAAATCATAGTATATACAATTGTTATCTTAACTACACATTCTAAATTACTGATGGAAAATCATTGCTATATGTACATGTGACATCATCACGGATTGTAAACCATAGTATATACAATTGTTATCTTAACTACACATTCTAAATTACTGATGGAAAATCATTGCTATGTGTACATGAGACATTATCACTGATTGTAAACCATAGAATATACAATTGTTAACAGGTTTGCTGAAGAGAAAGTATATAGAAGAAACAGATGAGGATGAAGAGACAATACTTCCTACTTGAATGATTACATGTAAGAGAAGATAGTTCCACCAACTGGTAACATAAAGAAGACTGTGCTGTTTTAGGTCTTTGTTAGGATATGAATTAAAAGACATTAAAAGCTGATGTGATATATGGATAGCACTGCAATTCAAGGATTAATATTCAGTTTCGATTAGTGTCTATTGTTTGATTTGTAATATGGAAGAATGTAAATTGAAGGTGATGTTGTAATGACCAACTATATTCAAGATTAATACCAAAGTAAAAAACAAGAGAAAAAAATATTTGATGTTGATGAAGCTTTAAAAAATAACATGGTTTTAGCAAGCTATAACTTATTTCATTATGATGATTCTACAATTGTAGCAGGACCAAATATTGGTAATTATTCTGTCAGCAGCAAATAATTGATACTGTTTGAGTAAATATTTACATAGAGATAAGTCCACTTATGCCTACATTGTATGTGAATTGTTGGTATCTCGTGTATAATTGGAAAATTATTGGTGCCTTCTTTCTTTTTTTATTATAAAAGTTTGTACATTGACACAAACTGTTAGAATGAGGTGGTAGTTTAAGTAATTGAGATTTCAGTGTATAGAAATTCATATGAACGGAAATAAAAAAGTTATTCAATTTTTTGATTAGTGAATTGATAAAATGATGAAACCAATTGTTAGAAGTGTGAAATAATCATGTTGGATTTTGGGAAATAAGTCTAGTAAACTGAAATCTTCAATTTAAAATAATTCTTATATCATTGATATCAGTATACATTTTTGTCTCGCCTGCGACAAAAAGTTGCGGAGGGTAGATATAGGTATTACCGGTGGCGGTGGTGTAAACTTTTGTAAAACTTTAATAACTTTGCACATATAATACCTACAATTAAGATTTATGGTCTACAAGGTAGCTTTTCTATAAGGTTTGCCACAGTATACTTGTCTTGTGACCTGACCTCATTTTCATGGTTCACTGACTTCATAAACATGAATTTAAAATCTGAGTCCAAGTTTCATGGTAAAATCCATTTCTCAGCAACTGTAATACCTAGGCCAACCATATTTGGTCTATATATAGTTCTTAGTGGGTACATGCCTGTCTGACACTCGCTTGGGACCTTGACCTCAATTTCATGCTCGATTGACTTTGTCAATTTTTCGTGGTTAAGTCCATTTCTCAGAAACTGTAATACTTAGACCCACCATATTTGGTCAATAGATAGTTCTTGGTGGGTATGTCAGTCTGACACCTGTTTTGATCTTGACCCCAATTTCATGCTTGAGTGACCTGCGTCACATTTTTGTGGTCAAGTCCATTTCTCAGAAAATGTAATACCTACGCAAACCATATTTGGTCTATAGATAGTTCTTGGTGGGTACATGCCAGTCTGACACCGTGCTTGGGACCTTGACCTCAATTTCATGCTTGAGTGACTATTTTCACTTTTTCATGGTTAAGTCCATTTCTCACCAACTAGAATACCTAAACCCAACATATTTGGTCAATAGATAGTTCTTGATGGGTACATGTCAGTCTGACACCTGGTTTGGGACCTTGACCTCAATTTCATGATTGAGTGACTTTGTCACTTTTTCGTGGTTAAGTCCATTTCTCAGAAACTGTAATACCTAGACCCACTGTATTTGGTCTATTGATAGTTCTGGATGGTACATGCCAGTCTGACACCTGTCTCTGGACCTTGACCTCAATTGCATGCTTGAGTGACTTTGTCACATTTTTTGAGATTAGGTCCATTTCTCAGCAACTTTTAATACCTAGATCCACCATATTTGGTTAATAGATAGTTCTTAGTGGATACATGTTGGTATTACACCTGCCTTTTGACCTTGACCTCAATTTCTTTTTAACACATTTTCCTTTGACTTGCAAAATATTAGGTATCAGATAATCATTATTCTGTGTCCATGTGCATACTCAGGTGAGACATGTAGTGTGTCCACTTTTGTTGATGTTATCACATTGTGAATGAGGACATTCTTTTCAGGTGATGTTCAGAAATTATCAAGCTAGGAAAAAAACCCAATGAAATCAAGATTAAACAAGGTTATCAACAAAACTAAGTCTCCAATCTTTGTATATATTAGCCATATTACTGGTACATATCAAGCTTTTATGGCTCATGGTTTTGCAGACATGCCAGAAAAGCTTCGTATTGGGCTCTTGGCTGGTGTATTATAGTATAAATATACAGAACCCTGAATATTATGTACAAACTTTTTCTTATATTGAATTTTTTAAGTTTTCAAAACAAAACAAAAAGAGAGAGACATTAACATTATTAAAATGAAATTTGAAGATAAAATGCCATTTTTGTTACCCAGTAACTTCATATGTCAAGGAAATAGTACATTTATTGCTATTAATTTACATGAATTATATCCAAAAAATTTTCTTTGCAATATACAGGTATTATGAAATTTATGTTTTCTCTTTTTTTTTTACTTTCAAATTTGTATTATTTCAATTAACAATTACATGACAGATGCTTCCAATTTGTTGATATTGTTTACTATGTTATAGAAAAAGCAATAAACAAATAATAAACTAATAAGACTTCATTTTTGTGTCGCCTGCGTTCCGCATGGTCAGCACATAGGGATCACTATCTGTTGTCTTGGGTCTTGCATCGCCACACTGTTCTTCTATCCCCAACTACTCGTAAACTGCTCAAAGCAATTTGATGAAAATTTCTCTGTGCATTAACCTTAATGCAAAGGTGTGCATATATATTTCATTTTTAGGAAATTTCAAAATTTACATTTTTGAAAAGGGAGAGGGTGATTGGTTTAATAGAAGCTTTTCCTGCACGCAGGCGACACATGTCTTCCTTGGAAGACTCACACATTTTATAATAAGTAATTATTAATTTTTTTTCCATTTGAATTGCTTCTTGTATCGCATTAATTGGTTTGGTTTAGTGGGGTTTTGTGCCACTCTGAACACAATTGGATATATTGTGGGAACCAAGTTTTATTGGTGGAGGAAACCACAGTACACAGAGAGAACCATTGACCTACAGCAGAAAAACTGTACACCCCTTGCTACATGTTGGATTTGAACTCACAACCTAGTGATTATTAGCTCACCTGGCCATAGGCCATGTGAGCTATTGCCATCACTTGGCGTCCGTCGTCGTCGTCTGTAAACTTTTTCAAACGTTAACTCATCCTAAACTACTGAACCGACTTCAACCTAACTTTGCAGAATTGTTCTTTAGGGCATCTGGAAAATTTCTATCGTTTAAAATTTTTGAAATGTCGAAAAACATGGCTGTCGTTACTATAAATAGAACATAGGGGTAAATTGCTGTTTTTTGCTAATAACTCAAAAACCGTTACAGATATCGAAAATCTGACAGGGGTAAAATTGATCAGCATGACAAGATCTACCTACCCTGAAATTTTGAAGGAAATTCCAAAACCCATTTAGGAGTTATTGCCCTTTTTTCACATTTTTGGCTTTTTTTATGTTATTATTTCAAAAATCTTCTTCTCTGAAACTACTATTCAAAATCATATGAAACTTGGTAAGATTGTTGCTTAGGGTACCCTGCATAGAACTGATGTGGGGATTTTTGATTCGTCGAAAAACATGGCCGCTGTTACTAAAAATAGAACATAGGGGTAAATTGCTGTTTTTTGCTAATAACTCAAAAACCGTTACAGATATCGAAAATCTGACTCGGGAAAATTTGATCAGCATGACAAGATCTACCTACCCTGAAATTTTGAAGGAAATTCCAAAACCCATTTAGGAGTTATTGTCCTTTTTTCGTCAAATTTTCATAATTTAACATTTTTCGTCATTTATCTCCAAAACTATTTGAGATAGAAGTGAAATGTAAATTTGAAAAATGTTTGCCATGTTGAGATCTACATACCCTGAAATTTTAAAGGAAATCCCAAAACCCATTTAGGAGTTATTGCCCTTTTTTGTCAAATTTTTAAAATTTTAACATTTTTGCATTTATCTCCAAAACTATTTGAGATAGAAGTGAAATGTAAATTGAAAAATATTTGCCATGTTGAGATCTACCTACCCTGAAATTTTGAAGGGAATCCCAAATTCTATTTAGGAGTTATTGGTTTGTGTAATTTGAGGTCGGGTTCTGTTACATTTATTTAAGGTTCACCCTTATTCCTGGTCAATTTTGTCAACTTCCTGCCAGGACTACCACCATCAGAGAACATATTTTAACATTAAACCTTATGAAAAATAAATCTTCAACAAATTTTCCCTGAACAATTGAACCAATTGCAACAAACTTGGTCAAATAGTTGATTAATTGTCCAATGAAAACCAGACTCCAGGTGAGCGATACAGGCTCTGGTGAGCCTCTTGTTAATAGTTACGACGAACTATATAGACCACTTGTCAACTATTGCCCCTCACATTGACTGTACATCCCATACAGACTTTCTTTGCACTAAACAAATTAAATTTGCCATTCTTCATGGCCATGAAGATAAATCAAATAACATACCTGGTAATCAGATGGATTACCAATAAATGCAGTGTGTTAAATTCAACAGATGAAAAGTTTAGATGCAGTTGATGCCTAGGCATCCAAATACAGTTAAGCTATGGTCATCCAGTAGATGATATCCAACTTTCTACCATCCAGTTATACACATACACTTGCATGACTGTAATGGTTTCCTATTACCAACCAATAGAATCTTTATGTCATATTATCAGTATTATTAAATTCAGATTTTAACATCTAGTTAAGTCTGCCAAATGAAGTGGAATACTTATAGATTTTGATTTGCGATTTTTATCGAACTTTTTTTAATCTTCCTCTCGTGATTTTGTTTGTTCGAGTTCTCAATAACTGTCAGAGATATGGGTCTGAGGTTTCCGTGATAAAGATCAATGTTTCTAGATGTGCCTAATACTATTAATTTTTTGATGGGGGTCACTGAGACATATAATGAGCAGTTCAAAGGGGCTAGGGGTTTACTATAGGACCCTATGGGAATTTTTTTTTCATCGAAAACTACGAAAGTGACCAATGACCATCTCATATCATACATGTGACAACACCTATTTAGTACCATTCTATATAAAATTCAAAATCCATTGGTTGATTGATTGATTGAATATTATTTTACGCCGTGTGGGCCTCTTGTGCCACCTGACCCGAAGATGGCCGCCACAGCCAAACAGAGTTTCACATTTGGCCCCATGGAAAATTTGTTAAAAAATCTGAAACCACTAAGCCAATTGGAACCAAATTTAGCAACATCTGGTGTCTTAGATGATCCTCTGTCAGAAGTAGTTCTGATGACCCAGAATGTCAACCAACATGGTTAAATATAGGACCCTATGGGGAAATTCATTAAAAATCTTCTTGTCTGAAACCACTAAGCCAATTGGAACCAAACTTGGCCGAAATGGTCCTTAGGTGGTCCTCTTTCAGAATTGTTTCTGATGACCCCGAATGTTAACAAAGATGGCCACCACTGCTGAACTTAGTTTAGCATGGGACACTATGTGAAAATATTAAATAATCTTCTTGTCTGAAACCACTGAACCAATTAAATAATCTTCTTGTCTGAAACCACTGAACCAATAAATCTTCAACAACTTTTCCCTGAACAATTGAACCAATTGCAACAAACTTGGTCAAATAGTTGATTAATTGTCCAATGAAAACCAGACTCCAGGTGATTAGTTTGTTTAGTTGGGGTTTTACGCCGTTTTCAGCACATTTGGCTATTTTGCAGGCAGCCAGTTTTTAATGGTGGAGGAAGCCGGAGTACCTTGAGAGACCACCGACCTTTGGTAGGAAAATTGGCAATCCTTGTCAATTAAAATTGGAGTCGAACACACCCCGCCATAGGTGAGATTCGAACTCACAACCTCAGCATTGACAGGCTAGTGATCATTAGTAGTCATGATGAACTCCTAGACCAATCAGCCACCGAAGCCTATAATACACAGCGTTTTATGGTAGTCATGACGAACTAGCTAGACCACTCGGCCACCGAGGTCCCCCTGAGCCAATTGGAACCAGACTTGGCAAAAATGGTCCTTAAATGGTCTTCTTTCAGAATTGTGTCCGATGACCTGGACTGTCAACCCAGATGGCCACCACTTGTGATCTTACTTTAACTTAGGACCCTGTTGGAAAATTCATTCAAAAATCTTCTTGTCTGAAACCACTAAGCCAATTGGAACCAGACTTGGAAGCAATGGTCCTTAGATGGTCCCCTTTCAGAATTGTGTCCGCTGACAAGCCTGTCAATCAAGATGGCCACCAAAGCTGAACTTTAACATAGGACCCTATGGGAAAATTTAATTTGCAGATCATCATACCTTAAACTTGGACATTTGGAAGCAGCCTAATGGCAGCAGTGGTCCTTTCAGAATTTTGTTTGATAACCGTGAACGTCAACTAAGATGGCCACCAGCCAAGATAACTGCTACACTTAAATTTTCAGTCCTGCTGAAGGTGGACAAGTTAAATCCAGGTGAGCGACACAGGCTCTTGAGAGCCTCTAGTTTGAATAACCCATACATGTTTGGTTTGAACTGTTCCTCGATTTCATAGAATGCAAGTTTAGGTATGAAGATCTTTGATTTTAAATAAAATAGATAATAATGTACATCAATAAATAATTTAATAGTATAATTTCAACAGTAAATAAACTATTCTATTATTTGTCTAACTTAATATCACACAAAATATCGAAATACGAATGTCACATTGCACTATTTTGACCTGTTGATTTAGATCAATGTTTTTGTGATCCTTTGAAGTAAAAGTCTAATCCTCTGTTTTGTTTTTGTGGCTGTCCTTTATTCTGTAACAAATAATATATTAGATATTAAATCCACAATTTAGATGTAAACAACAAAATCAAATACTGTAAGTTTTGGGCTGATCAGGAAAAGTAAGAGAATCCAAAGGCAAGATATATTTAATCTAAAACAAGAAAACTGAAAACACACGATATAAATAGTATATATTTTGAGCCAACAATTTGGAAATATTTGTTTCGTTAGTTGGGGTTTTACGTCCTTTTCAGCACATTTGGCCATTTTGCGGCGGCCAGTTTTTATAAGTGGGGGAAGCCGGAGTACCCGGAGAGAATCAATGACCTTAGGTAGGATAATTGGAAATCCTTGTCAATTTAGATCAAAAGCAATACAATATAAGCTTAGGGACAACATTCTTTAATTTTAGTGCAATAGCCCTTTTATAATATAATGCAAATTATTTCTTTCATTTTTGTGTTATCAAATTAAATTTCTGTGTTGAAACAAGGCCTCAATGTCATGTTCAACCACTTTGTTGTTTTACCTGCTCTTCCATGCAATACTGATTGCCACTGGAATCTTTGCAAAGTCTTATAAAAAGAAGTGCAGTACTGGGTCACAATTGTTGGAAATGATTTTAAGTTTTGATATCTGAAAGTATTGATACTTGTTTCAAAAATACTGAACAATATTGCATATCTGTTTTTACAAAGGATACAATATGGTAATTTTTGTACTGTATTATAATATGAAATGCTGCATAGAACACTAGTATATACTTACAGATTTTTTGTTTGTGTGTCTACTCCATTCTGGTGCAATAACAATAGGGTTAGGATAAGTCTCTCCTAAAGATATTCCAGCCTTGGATAATACTGAATCAGGCAAAGTCCATACATAGTGTACAGATCCATCCTTTATATTTTCAAGCTCAGGAACCCACAATCGAACATATTCACCCTGAATAGAAAATACTGTAAATTTAGTTTGACAAAGCCAATTATAATTGATAAGAAAATGCGTACATTTTTTACCAAGTCTTTTAAAGGAACAATATGGTCATTAATTTAGTGATATGCCTCAAACAACTTCATTCTTGCTAAAGTCAGACTGAAGCTTTTATGGTACGTAAGTGTATCTTCATATTATCTAGGTCAAACTTGAAAGCTGTGAATATTTGACAATTCTTACCACAGTTATCCACCCTTCTGTACTTTAAATTTAATAAATTCTTGTAAGTTATATTGAATCTTGTATAGTATGAATTTCTACCTTAAGATCATGGCAATTTTTAATGATTCTTGCCAGAGTTGTCCCCCATTTTCACATAAAATTTTCCAGTTGATATCTTATGAACCAAAGATAATGACAAAGTATACTAAACACTTTATACAGTAGCTCCAACATTTAAAATAAATGTTGTAACTTTGGCTTCAAGGGACCAGTGTCCAACATTTTTGTCAGCCCATCTGGTCTATAAGGCCATGGTAGCTATCTCCAGAAATTGGCGTCCGTCGTCGTCCTTTGTCTGGCATAAACTTTCCTTCAAAGATCTTCTCTGAAACCACTGGGATAATTCGGACCAAACTTTGGTGGAATGGATATTTGGGTGGCCCCTTCCAAAATTCAGTCTGGCATCCATGACTTCTAACCGACATAGATGCTGTGACTAAGAATAGAAACTAGAGGCTCATTTGCAGAATAAATTATTTGACTATATCCATCCTGACAGGCAGTCTGGAAAATTGCTGTCAAATTGGCTCACTGGTTTTGCCAAATTGTTTCCTGGTTTCAAACAAGAACATCTTTCAGTGAATTTTTCCTTAAGCTCCTATGTTAAAATATGTTTGGTTCTGGCAGCCATCTTGAATGGCAGACAGGGTCATCAGATATATTTCTAAAAGAGGACCATCTTTTTCTAACTGGCCCAGTCATTTTAGACAAGAAGATCTTCAAGTAAATTTCCCATAGGATTCTATGTTAAACTATGTTCGGTTCTGGTGCCATCATGGATGGTATGCAGGGTCATCGGATATAATTCTGAAAGAGGACCATATAGGGACCATTGCTATCATGTTTTGTTCCGATTAGCCAAGTGGTTTCAGACAAGAAGATCTGTAAGTAAATTTCCCATAGGGTCCTATGTTCAGCTCTCATGGCCATCTTGGATGGCAGGCAGGGTCATCAGATACATTTCTGAAAGAGGACCAGCTAAGAACCATTGCTGCCAAGTTTTGTTCCAATTGACCTAGTGGTTACAGACAAGAAAATCTTTGAGTAAATTTCCCAAAGGATCCTATGTTGAACTGTTTGGCTCTGGCAGGCAGGGTCATCGGATATAATTCTGAAAGAGGACCCTCCAAGGACGATTGCTGCCAAGTTGTGTTCCAATTGGCCAAGTGGTTTCAGACAAGAAGATCTTAAAGAAAATTTCCCATAGGGTCCTATGTTAAACTATGTTTGGCTCTGGCAGCCATCTTTGACGACGGGCGGGGTCATCAGATATAACTATGAAAGAGGACCATCTAAGGACCATTGCTGTCAAGATTTGTTCCAATTGGCCCAGTGGTTTCAGACAAGAAAATCTTTAAGTAAATTTCCCATAGGATCCTATGTTAAAGTATGTTTAGTTCTGGCAGCCATCTTTGATAATGGGCAGGGTCATCGGATACAATTCTGAAAGGGGACCATCTAAGGACCATTGCTGCCAAGTTTTGTTCCAATTGGACCCCTGGTTTCAGACAAGATCTTCAAGTAAAATTCCCATAGGATCCTATGTTATATTATGTTTGCTCTGGCAGCCATCTTGAATGAGTGATGCTCACATGGCCCTTTGGTTTAAAAAATCTTCTATGAAATTACCGGTGTACATTGCCAATGGCAACCAGCTTTGGCAGCAATTGTCCTTAGGTATTTTAGAATTATGTCCAATGACCAGGACTAACCAAGATGGCCACAACAGCTGAACTTAGGACCCTATGGGAAATCCATTTAAAAATCTTCTTGTCTGAAACCACTGAGCCAATTGGAGCAATGGTCCTTAGATAGTCCCCTTTTCTTATATAAAGACATTTCTGTAAAATATCTTTTTGGGCAAGGCTGTTGCTCAAATCAAGATTATAATTCAAAGGTCCAAAAATGAGTGAAATTTGGTGTTTTTCATTAATTTCTTCAAAATTAACCACCTTTAACTGCAAACTGCCTACATACAGAAATTTCATATTGAAAACAAAACATGTTCCCTTAAACTGCAACATTTTAAGAGTACTTAATGATAGCTGAGAGTAAGTATTTCATTACTGTTTGATTTTGAAATTCTAGGGGCCAAATCATACCATGTCTTTTCTATAGGCCACAATGCCTTTAAAAGATATGTACGCCATTTCTTTTGGAACTCAGTGGAGATATTCCTAATAGGAGTCTTTCTTATAAATTTCACTGAATCCCATGATTATAAATAGTAAAATATTTGAATAGTAAATTGTATTCATCTGACAACCTGCTAATACAACTCTCCCACACAAGTCTAAATGAAATGGTTATCTGAAGTTACTGAACAGAAACCAATTTTAGGACATAGAATATTATACTGATGCATTTCTATTACTTACATTTGGGTCATAATCTAGACCTTGTTTAACCATATTGAACTTCCTGTCTTCTCTTGGATCATTTCCAATACCAGCACTATATAACCAGTTACCATAGTTACTTGTCACATCATGATCAATCTGTATACATAAATACATATGTAATAAATAAAACTATACAAAAATAATCGCTAAATTTAATATGAATATATTTGCTAAACATTCATGTACTGTAGAAAGTAGAACCTTCCAGGATTACATCAAAACTATAACATGATTACAAATTTCCTCTTTTTTTCACAACATCATTACATTACAGAAAAACAATGATTAAAAATTTCCTCTTTTTTTCAAAATATCATTACAGTAAAAGTATGATTACCAACTTCTTCTTTTTTTCAAAATAACATGAGTAAACTTTAGGCCATATAAACTTTAATACCTTGTTCTCAGACTCTGCAACCCCACTCAAAAAGTAGATGGAACAAGTTTATTTGATTTCTGGAAAAAATCGTTGCCAGCCCGCAAGAGAAATGGAGGAGATTTGAGGCATTAAAATCAGATATTAACCTATTTGTATAATCAAAACGTGAATAGATTCAAACTAGATTTGTATGTCGCCAAAATAAACACCTAATCTGAAAATCCCTTGCCTTTATGAAAGGAAATAAACTTTTAAAAGAATACATTCCCTACCTTCCTTGCCATATTTGTAAAATCAATTGTCTGAGAACCAGAGAATTTATTTTAGGTGGCCTTACAATAAGACCAACAAAACTTCTACTGCTCATCATGTAATATAAACAGGTGAGAAATTAATCATTGTTTTATTAATGCCAAAAACGACATGGGATGTCAGCAGTGCATTAATTTTAAAATTTACATTTGTCATCATTACAATGTGCGATTGAATTGTGTTACTTACTCTCACATTATTGTTGATTTCCAAAGATTGGTCATAATAAATTAAAGCAATAATTTACAAATTTACAGAATATTATCTGTGTAGTCTTACAACAAGTGAATAAAAAAAATAAATGTCATTACTCCTTGTTTTTTCTTACAAACTAAAACTTACAAGCTGAGATTCAAACCATTCTGCACCCATTCTCCAATCAAGTTTCAGATCTTTTGTTAGAAAACTGGCAACATTCTAAAACATAAAAACAATAACAAATGTATATAAATGTACAAACAATGAAATTATGTATTATTCTGAAGTAATAATATACAATAATTTGATAGACAATATTCATAACACATTTAAAAAAAACATATACAAACAAATTATACATCTTTATTTCCATTGATAAACAATTCAAGAATGATGGTTCATTTCAAAAGGTTAATGTTTGATTTTAGAATACATAATTATATTTTCAGAAGTTCCCAGTTTGAAACTTGCAAATAAATAGGAACCATGTCAATGAGCACCTTTTAAAAAACATATAAGAGTGCACACAACAGTTTTTCTTAGAACTTTTCATGACGTCATAAATTGAAGGGACATACTCAAAAGATTGATAGCTGGACAATTGGCTGTATCATATACCCATAGACAACCATATATCAAATAAAACATATTTCTTCAAGCTTTCACTGTATATAAGTATTTTTAAGGAATTCCTTTCCAAATTCTTACCATTACAGAAAGATAACTGACAAAAAATAGGCCTCCCCCCTTCAAATATTTCAAAAACAGACCAACCTCAGAGCATCCTAGCAAAGATTCCTGCGTAATTTAGAGAACTGATTATATGTGTTTTCCAAAGTACACATTCAACTGGTTTCAGCACATGTAGTTTCAGGGTACATTCGCCGCCTTTTAAAATTGCTACATGAAGTGGTATAAAAATGTTGTGTTTTCACCTACACTATTTTTGGATGTTTTCAGAGTAGTCTCCCATTAATAAAACTTTTCTGAAAATAATTACTTTTTTACATTTCATGCATTTTTTTAAACTTAAAATAAAGCCAAGACTCTAATTTAAATAATGAAACCAAAAAACAATCAGAAATCAATATCTAGAACTTATAAATAGAGGGAATTCCATACATATGACATCATATATTTAGGGGAAAATCACTGGAATTTTATACGAAACTGTTGTTTGCATTCTTAAGGCATTCTTGATACCCTTATTTTCAAAATAACAATAAATTTTCTCAATCTACAGACAATTACGATTAAAACGATACCTCGTTTGTCTATTTCTGACATGTGAATCAAATGTATTGAACAAATATTCAAAGGAGGGGGTTTTGATACCCTGGGGCATAAATCACAGACAATGACATAAAATGTAAATTTGACATATTTTGATGTAATATGAGCATATTTCTCTCTTATGAACTGTTTTATGCTTGTATACTTAAAGATTTGATTAATTTTAAGAAAATACATGAAAAAAACTAAATTTTATTGTTAAAAAAAAGGTTTAAATGAAAAAAAATAAGAATGCCAACCATTCCTTGAATTGAATAACAGTGTAATTATGGAATAGTTTATTGACACTAATTTTTACCAGTGAAATGGAAATAAAGTTTATTTTTTCTTTTTTTTTTTCTTTCTTTTTTTTTCCCAATATTTATGCGAGAAAAAAATCTGCATATATTAAGTGCAATGAATCATCTAAAACTATAACCGGCTTCAAAAACTGCAAATAAATAATATGACGTCTTTACACTTGACATCAAATTATTACTGCAGATCTGTTATTTTTGGTTGCTAAGGCCAGATGGGACATAATAATGCATTAAATACCATGATTGGTACATGAAATTCTTTCTATCTGTCTAATGTTGCATAAACAATACAATACATGAGCTTTATAACCAAAATACTGTTCAAATCTGAGCCTTATCAAAGCCTTTAAGAGTGCACACAACAGTTTTTCTTAGAACTTTTCATGACGTCATAAATTGAAGGGACATACTCAAAAGATTGATAGCTGGACAATTGGCTGTATCATATACCCATAGACAACCATATATCAAATAAAACATATTTCTTCAAGCTTTCACTGTATATAAGTATTTTTAAGGAATTCCTTTCCAAATTCTTACCATTACAGAAAGATAACTGACAAAAAATAGGCCTCCCCCCTTCAAATATTTCAAAAACAGACCAACCTCAGAGCATCCTAGCAAAGATTCCTGCGTAATTTAGAGAACTGATTATATGTGTTTTCCAAAGTACACATTCAACTGGTTTCAGCACATGTAGTTTCAGGGTACATTCGCCGCCTTTTAAAATTGCTACATGAAGTGGTATAAAAATGTTGTGTTTTCACCTACACTATTTTTGGATGTTTTCAGAGTAGTCTCCCATTAATAAAACTTTTCTGAAAATAATTACTTTTTTACATTTCATGCATTTTTTTAAACTTAAAATAAAGCCAAGACTCTAATTTAAATAATGAAACCAAAAAACAATCAGAAATCAATATCTAGAACTTATAAATAGAGGGAATTCCATACATATGACATCATATATTTAGGGGAAAATCACTGGAATTTTATACGAAACTGTTGTTTGCATTCTAATGAACTTCTGATATAACTGACTGATCTTTTCAATAATTTGTTCAATTTATTACTGGTAGAAACATTACAATAACCAATAAACCATAAACATTAATGTAATTAATTCATGTTAAATTTTTGCATTAAATCATAAATATAAATTGTATATTTTCAGTGAAGTCAGTTTGTCTGTTAAGATGCCAGAGGTAAATTATATACCTGTCTGTCTCTATTAGACATATTATAGTTTGTCTGTTAAGACACCAGAGATGTATATCTGTCTCAGTGTCTGCCTCTATTAGACATATATATTAGTTTGTCTGTTAAGACACCAGAAATGTATACCTGTCTGTCTCTATTAGACATGTTATAGTTTGCATGTTAAGAAACTAGAGATATATTCACTAATGTGTTGAAATACAGTAAAAACTGTTAATACAAAACTGGAACTGGTCATTAATACAGGTCTAATACAGGATTTTCTGTATTAGACCGGTATTATTGACCAGTTCTGGTTTTTCTGTATAAAACCTGTATTAATGACCCATTTTAGACTCATGAGATTGTATTAAATAGACAAAATTTATACTGTATTTTAAGTCATTGGTTAATAATATAGTGTTATTAAATGGGTATTTTCATATAAAGCCTGTATTATGAGTCAGTCGTATTGGGTCGAGGTCAACTGTATAGACCCGAGGCAATGCCGAGGACCAATACAGCTGATCGAGACCCAATACAACTGTACGAGGACATGATACAGGCTTTATATAAAAATACCCATTTTATGAGACCTTTATTAACTAATGACTTGAAATTACAGTACTTTTATTAACCAAAGACTTAAAATACATTATAAATTGTCTATTTAATACAATCCCATGTGTCTGGAACAGGTCATTAATACAGGTATTATACAGAAAAACCGGAACTGGTCATTTATACAGGTCTAATATAGAAAATCCTGTATTAGACCTGTATTAATCAGTTCCGGTTTTGTATTAACTGGACAGTTTTTACTGTATTTCAACACATTAGTTAATAAAAGTACTGTAAATTTAAGTCATTAGTTAATAAAGGTGTCATAAAATGGGTATTTTTATATAAAGCCTGTATATTATCCTCTTACAGTTGTATTGGGTTTCGATCAGCTGTACATTTGACTATACAGTTGACTTCGACCCAATACGACTGACTCGGACATAATACAGGCTTTATATGAAAATACCCACTTAATAACACTATAGTATATACCTGTCTGTCTCTATTAGACATGTTAAGACACCAGAGATGTATAACTGTCTGTTTCTATTAGACGTCACATTTTTCAAATGTCATTTAAATATCGAAAGCAAAGCGATGCAATGTTTGAGTCCAGAACAGGCTATAGGAAGATTGCATGCTGGGCAAGCCACTAGAGTTATTGCCAATGGCCGACCACAGGTTACCACACAAGAACATGTTCATGATGCGCTAACATCAGCAGAATTGGTTTACCAGAGCTACAGAACTCATCAACAACCCATTAGTGCTGATACTGTTCGCCATCGACTGGCTGCCAATAACCTGAGATGTTGTCATCCTGCAAGAGGACCAGTCCTCACCCCTCGACACCGGGAACGTCTTGAATGGCTTTGCAGAGACAAAATTGCCGTAATGCCATCTTCTCTGATGAAAGCCGATATTGAATCTCCGTCCCAAAGTGCAGGATAAGAGTATTGTGAAAGCAACGGTTTGCCGACAACTGCATTATGGAAAAGGATGCTTGGGGAGGTCTGAGCATCATGGTATGGGGCGGCATCAGTCTCAACGTGAAACTGGGTCCAGTTGTCTTCCAGAATCTTGGTCAAGGGTGAGGCAATGGAGTCACAAACCACATGTCCTACCGTATTTTACTGGTCACAAACAAGATGTTTCAGCAGGACAATGCGCATGCACATACAGCCAGGGCCACAAGGGAATTCCTGCATCAGAATATTGTGAATGCTATGCCCAGGCCAGCTCTAAGTCCCAATCTGAACCCAACTGAACATCTTTGGGATGAGATTCAGCGACTGAATGCGGAGCAGCCAAGGCCATCAAATACAGCTGAACTTACAGCAGCGTTTCAGATAATCTGGGCGGGTATTCCTGTGCAATTCCATCAATCGCCTGATCAACTCCATGCATCGTAGATGAGTAGCTTTGGTGGAAATACCCACTATAAACTGCAGTGCCAGAAAAAACTAAAATTCTGTGATAATTGTGTTATCAGGACATTCAATAAATTGTCATAACCTTCAGACAGTGAATCTAACATTTAAATAATGTAAATGTTCAGTATAGTTTGTCTGTTAAGACATCAGAGATGTCTGTTTCTATTAGACATGTTATAGTTTGCCTGTTAAGATGCCAGAGGTGTATGATACCATTCTGCCTCTATGATACATAGTATAGTTTGCATGTTAAGACATCAGAGATGTATACCTGGCTGCCTCTATTGGACATATTATAGTTTGCCTGTTAAGACACCAGAGATGTATACCTGTCTGCCTCTATTGGACATAAAACCAGAAGCAGCTAATTCCCTCATATTGGCATCTACATATGGTACTCCAGTTCTACCTTCTGTAAAATATAATAATCTGTTCATTTATTATGTGGAGACCAACCTAACCTAGTTTACTAAAAGGATTAATTCATACCAAACATAAAATGAACAAGTTTTAGCTTTCTAAAAAGCTGTGGACTGCTTCGCTGTATCTTAATTTATGGTAATATGTGAGCATGTGGTTGTTGTTTTAGTATTGGAATTATGAATGCAAAGCCAGTATATCTTATAGCGTTCTGTTGACCAGTAAAATTTTCCGTGCGAAAACAACAAATAGACACGACTCTGGAGGTGTGCCTAGATTGGCAGAAGTTATAAAGTAGAGACCATGCATTTTTTGTTGAAAACATAGGATTTTAGTGTATACGATTAAGCAAAACAAACTGTATGTATTGCAGATTAACAAAGCAAATATACACGTATTAATAATTGATTTCAATAATGAATTTCAGAATATATGAATATTACAAAAACATGTAATGACAGTTGATCGGAACTGATATACAAAAAGTTAATTTCCAGCTTTTGATGACTTATCCTGAACGAGTAAAGTCTGTAATTCTTTATCTCATTTCAACCAATGGCTGTTGCTGTATCTCAGCCGCATCATAAAGTAACCAATCCGCGATCAGTAATTATTTTAAGATGAAACTAATGGCTCCACACCGTGATGCGAAGCAAAAATGTGTACTTTTTTAAAAACAATATAACTTTACAGTCAACTCCACTTAATTGTAAACCTGTTAATTGCAAAATTCGGTTAATTGCAAAAAAATTACCAGCACAAAACCATTTCCCATTCAACTAATGTTAAATATGTCAGTTAATTGCAAAGCAGTTTATAGCAAAATTCGCTTAATAGCAAAGAAAATTCTGGCAAAAATGAGAAAAAGTGTTGGTTATTTGCAAAATTTCAAATGGGTTTTGTCTTATTTTCCATAAAATGTGATGATCATTTGGAATTAATTAGTGAAAATTCATAAAACTGTCTTTTGAAACAAACTTGCAATTATTTTTGTTATTTTGTAGATCGATGGAAGTTTTCAAATGATCGAAGTTGGTAACGTAGATTCTGACAAACCAAGACATCTAGAACTTTATTATTCATGTTGTTTAAATTAAAAATGTTTGAAATTGAGTTCTGTTTGTGTTTTCCTTTGCTGAAACTGAATAAAGAATGTCCTGTAACAGCGTTTGACAAACAAAAATAAGTAGCCGCCATTTTTGTTTCCAATGTAAATAACCACATGCACAGGTGAAAGCAATTTTTTTTTAATTCAAAGTAGGCTAAATCACAATTGATTTCAGATCTATAAACAATTATCACTTCAGACTGAAATGAAAATGAATTATGTAACACTTTTAATGAAAAAATTTGAAACAGATTAGAGATTATAATCTCACATGTAAACAAACCCTTTCTGATCACAAATACCTTTTACCAGGAACTGTATATGAAGTTAGTATTATATGATCCCTGCTTTTACTGATTAAAAGTAAACTTTTTAAAATCATTTCTGCAGCATTAAAAATGTTTTACTGGAATATAACACTGTGATAGAATAAAGGATTGTTGGATTATAGTTGTATTAAAATATGTACAAGGTAAAATTTCTATATTTAAAATGTAGGTCATCTTAGTTATCAAAAGACATGTAATACGTTATGCATTACAACAAAGAAGTTTATGACATCTAGAAGAAGAAAAAATAACAAAGACTTCATTTCATTTTTATTTATTAAAAGGCAATAACTTTCATTCAACAAAATTCTTTAATATAACTCTGATAAACTTTAGCTAACATCTGACGATCTGTATACTGCTGTCAGCTGATTCCAAAACTTCCGGTCTGATACGCTTTTCGTTTTATCGCAAAGTCCGCTTAATTGCAAAATTTTCTCTGACAAATAGGCTTTGCAAATAAGCGGAATCCACTGTATTATATTTTCAAGGGCCATAAATCTCAAAAAACTTTTCAAACTAGTACTACTAATAGGAACCATTATAGATGGATGGATGAATTATTGTTTAACGTCCAGTGGCAACCAGGTGCATATCAGGACGAGAACATGTTGATATGATAATGAATATGATCCCTGCTTTGTACTGGACCGACACGCCAAGTCGGATTTTTAATGTGCTAGCTCAAGAGGTAACTGTCCGCAGGAAGACATATGACCTCACTCGGACACATTATACTGACTTTGAGCCGACCAGTCTTTGCTCTTACTCCTAGATGCCGCGTGCTTGGCGGAGAAGCAGCAAACACCAATTTTAATGTCTTTGGTTTGACCCGGCCGGGGATCGAACCCGCGACCTTCCGCACTCGGAACCATTATAAATTTCATGCATATCCATAACATATTAAATAAAAGGTTCATATCAACTTAATATAATCTTTTCAATATATAATCTAATTTCCATAAATCTGTTAAGAAATGGAAGTGATCATAAAATTTGACAACCATTCATTTGTGTCACATTTACATACCAAGTTTACAATGTCTGGGTTTCATTTTTGATCATTCTTATTTTACTTCACATAATATATCACAATAACAGAATTTAGCTTGTCTAATAACATTCAATACTTTACTTCTAGAACAGCTTAGCCAAATCACTGATAATCTTATTGTCATATCCTACCTTACAACAAAATATAATACAATATGACACCTTAGTTTTATTAATATTGCACATGTAGATCATGTATTACCTTTCCAAGCCTCGAATAAACTCTTATCTTGTTTCCATGGTATTCTCTTGTTCTGTATACCTATAAAAATATATGTATATTGTAACAAGTTTGGATATAAAAATGGTAAACCATTTTCAATCACCGCCCAATCCTTTTCTTTTATGATCTAAAGCATTCCCAGAGAATACTTTTGGGTAGATAGGGTAATTGGAACCACACATATTTTTATTTGGCCTCACAACCAATAAACTGTAGTGAAACTTCTCACAATATTATAGCATGACTTAATGACATGCCATGGAGTATATGTGGGTGATTTTAAAATAATGAAAATACAAATTTTGTTTCTTCAAATCTGTTGCCCCTTTTAAAAAGTCTGTTTTCAGTTTCACAAATGTAATCCTATACAACAGTTGCAAGTAAGTTATATCCCCTGACAGACTACTACTGGATTGCAATCATGTTTGAGCAAAAGTAAGAAATTAATAGAAATTTACTTACATTAAATACTTACACAAATTTCAAATGTTGGAGCCAAGTTTGTTTGTCTATAATTTCTATACTTTTCATCCCTAAAAAACCTAGGTTTTAGGAAAATTGACAAATCAATGAAACATTATGTTAACCAACAGATTATTATATTTTACAGAAGGTAGAACTGGAGTAAACATTAATTTCTAAATTTACAATACATAACCTAAATGCCTCTTAATCTGTTCTGTGACAATTTTGGTCTGTGTATTCATCCCCAACCAACAAACACTAATATCTACTTACCTCCTTCATAAAATATCTGGTTTCCATATTTTAATGCAACATAACGGAAATAGTCTCTCCATAGTAACTCAAAAATCACCCAATAAGTAGACTGATTTGCTGTTCTCTCTTGTTCGTATTTCTTAATCTCCCAAAATATCTTACGTGGAGAAATACAACCATGGGCTAGCCTAAAATAGAATGTAAATAATTTGTTAATTATGCAAACCTATTATCTTCAGTAACATATTCTTCTTCTGACTGAAATATGTTACAGTTTATACTGGAATTATTCATGTGATTTCTAAACTGAGACTTGAAACTTGTACACTTTGTTTCACCAAAGTTGCCTTACATATTTGTTAAATTATTTTAAATTTCACATTTTACCATTTTAGAATTAGCCATGTACATGATTATAAAGGAGATTAAAAACTTAAGAAGATATATGTGTTTAAAAGGGTTGGACATACAAAAAATAATTAAAAACTGCATTTTAAAAAGAGGAACAATATATATTCTGTCTCTTTTCTGTATGATACTACTGACAGATTATTTTATATTAATTTGTAATCTTTCAACAAACATTCCTAATGCAGTCGACTTCAAGAATTTTTTTAGTATTAATCTGAAATGAGCAGACTTTTGCTATACCCAACTCTTTCTCTTATCAAAGAAGCAGTTTCTGAATATTGAGTATTTTTACCACAAAGAAAATTTTGTTGAGTATTCTGCACCAATCATTCCATTTCTTGTTTCTTTATAAGTAGCCACACTGTCTGTCTGCCACAAATAATGATTTAATCTGTCTAATGCCATACTTTCACCACCTTTAAACTCCATCACACTTCTGGGATCTGTAGGCGATTCTTAAAACAAAGCATTCCTCTTTACAATGATAATCAACACATACAAAAGTAAACATAATATGCAAGATATTAATCCTAAATCATGATGTAACATTCTTTAAAATGATGTTAACATAAGACACAATTCTCATCATAAAAAGAGATTTCATACGTATTCCTGACACATTCAGTGTGTGTCTGTCCAAAGCCGGAAACCTGTATATTTAGTGGCTGTCTCTTTGTCTGCTTATCATTGTATGTTAACTGTATGAAATATTGCACTTATTTAGGATTTGTACTTGTCAGATTTTGTTGAATTTTTTCCAATATATTTTCTGGAGTCATTTTTTAATGTTTGTGTTCTGGTAAAAGCTTCTTGTTCTTTTAAATCTCTTAATGAAATTAACCTTTTCCAGCATTTAATCCTATTGGATGTAATCTCGTTGTCACTTCACCCATATCCTTTCATTTCCACGTAAAAATTAATGAGATTAATTTGAGAATAACATACCAGGGCTCACCACACTTCAAAATTTTAGGGATTATCGTATTTCCCTATGGCTATATCGACCTGCTGAGGCCTTCAGAATTTCCAGTATTTCGGCACTGTGACGTCGTAAAGAGTTGAAACGACCCTAATATGAGCTGACCCGAATATATCAGTGACGTCATAATGTTTGACCCAACGTTGACCCGAATATATCAGGAAAACATCCGGTTATAGGCAGATGGCCATTGAAAAGTAAGAAATTCCATAAAGATTGCTAGTTAACAATACGATAAATTTATCATTAAGTTTTCTTCAAACAAATATTGTAAAATATAAGCCGCTTGACACAATATGAAGCTTTTTAGCTCGTTCGCTACGCTCACTCGCCGAAAAAGCTTCACATTGTGTCTCTCAGCTGATATTTTACGATATACGTTTGCAGAAAACCTGATAATATGTACGAAGTAACTTCTCCCTTGCAACCAACCAGGGAGAAGTGAAGACCTGACAGGGAGACTTCAGAGAGAAGTCAGGGGTCGCTGCAATGTTTTCATACCTATATATGTGCATTTTAAAGCCTTTCAACCCTTATTCAAGTTTTTACTTTATTCCATGTCATACTGTGGTTTGAATTATATGATAGAGGCAATACATTATCATAATTTGAATTTTGCCTTTGGTGTACTAGCTATAAAATGGAATGAGATGATATAGGAACTGCATTACAGGGGGTTCCAGATTCTGTTTTAATATTAAAAAATTATTTTTTTCCATTTTCCCTACAAAAAAGTGTGTATTTTAGGATCTTATGATAGAAGTATTAAAAAAAATGTTAAAAATGAGTTTTGGTTAGGTGCAAGATGAATGTGATATGAATTTTGTGTGTCTATTGAAAGGTACCTGTTACATGTAGCTGAAAATTTCTGAGATGTTTAGCTAAAAAATTCTGAAGAATTATTTTTCAATCTTTATTTCTTTCCATTTTTTCTTTTATCTTTTTTAAAAATTATTCTTTGTTTATAATAGGGGCATTATGCTTATTCTTTTCATGCCTTCAAAAGTAAAAGAAATTTTTATGCCCATTTGGTGAATCCTTTCATTCCTTTATCTGTTCTATTTTGTTTAGTTTACAATTATCTCTTTCAAATCAATTCTTTATTGTTAAAATATATTGCATGTTGTCAGTTAACACCCAACTGTGAAGTAAACAGACAAAGGGAGCAAATCAAATTTAAAAGGCGAATTATCTCCCTTAGCGATAAATGCCGCCGATAGCAGAAAATGTTCCGATTTTGCAACTTCTTGCTAATAAAATGACAGATTGATGAGTTATTTCCATTTCCAGCTTTGTAGAATTGTTGATGTTGTTACAAAAACAAAGTTTTGATCATTTCATCACAAGAGTTTCCTATACCCTATGACAATTTGACAAAAATCTAAAACAAGAACTGCGACAAGACAGAAATGATAGGCCAACTTCAATATCCTAAGGGCGATTTTGTCTTTTAAAAGGCGACTTTTTCGCCCACTTCACCAAGTTTGGTGAGCCTTGCCATACATTGAGGTTTTTCGTTTCTATACATTATGCATTAGTAACAAGCATTTCTTTTCTACCATTAATCCACTTTGAGACCCTGTGATTCTAATTAAAACATGTACTTTTAAGACCTAAATCTTCAACGGTAGGAATTTCCCCTTCCTCTAAACCTTCAGGTAATGGTTTCATCATATCTATTTCCAGAATCTTTCTAACTGGACATTTAGCTTCTACACTCTTCCTAAACTGTGTGTATACATCAGGGAGGCTGCAATATTGTATATTCATATGCTGTAATTAATTACATTTTGATCTTAATCTGCTAAAAGTTACTGTTACAAAGACATCTAATAGATCAAAGTCAGAGTTTATTACCCTGTAGTAAACAGAATTCAACAAAACAGCAATTTGGTAAATTTAGTCAAAAGTAGTAGATACAGTTACAAATCAATAGTGACCAATAAGTGTCTTCCAATGATAACTAATGTCAGGTGTATGCCCCTCAAAGCAATAGTGATCAATAAGTGTCTTCCAATGATAAGTAAAGTCAGGTGTATGCCCCTCAAAGCCATAGTGATCAATAAGTGTCTTCCAATGATAACTAATGTCAGGTGTATGCCCCTCAAAGCAATAGTGATCAATAAGTATCTTCCAATGATAAGTCCCATCATAACTAATGTCAGGTGTATGTCCCTCCAAGCAATAGTGATCAATAAGTGTCTTCCAATGATAAGTAAAGTCAGGTGTATTCCCCTCAAAGCAATAGTATCAATAAGTGTCTTCCAATGATAAGTCCCATCATAACTAATGTCAGGTGTATGTCCCTCCAAGCAATAGTGATCAATAAGTGTCTTCCAATGATGACTAAAGTACGGTGTATGTCCCTCAAAGCCATAGTGATCAATACGTGTCTTCCAATGATAACTAATGTCAGGTGTATGCCCCTCAAAGCAATTTTGATCAATAAACGTGTTTCAAACATAACATGTGAAATGTCAGGTGTTTGTCCCTCAAAGAAAAATTGTTCAATAAGTGTCTTTCAAAGATAACTAATGTCAGGTGTTTGTCCCTCAAAGCAAAACTGGTCAATAGATAACTAACATGAGGTGTGTGTCCTAATAGAATTAGTACAGTGGAGGGTGATGAAATAAACTCCAATAAACAGTCAGGATATATTCCATATGAAGGGTCACTGAATTCCTTCTTGATGTCACATTCAATTACACATCCTATATGTAAAAACTTTAATTGCTTCAAAGCATACTTTTTTCTGCCTTATGTGCAATAAACCATTCTATATACTAGCCAAACCAATAAAATAATGTCAAAAATGTTATTATCATTAAAATAAAAACTTCTGTGGCAATAATATATCATTTAAAAAAAAATTGTATGGTAACATTTCAAGGTAAAGTAAAATTCAAGTTATTTTTCCAATGATATTGCTGTGCATTCTCATTAATTACTAATCTATTTGCAAAATCTAATACATGTACAACATTTGTGGAAGTCTGAAAGTAACACATATTATTTGATAACCTGGAGTGAGAAAATAATTGAATAATTACTTCTGAACAGGAAATGGCAGATCATCTTTATGGTATAATGTGTGTCCCCAAAATGTTTTAATACCAACACCACACTTTTTTAATGACTTCTCTACCATCAATTCTTCATAAGTTACCTACAATTATAACGATACAAAAAATGACTAAAACATATTAAAATACAGTCAAATCTGCTTTAAAAGTCACTGTGTACGTATATAGACCTAACTTTTGCGTTACCTTATATTTCAAAACAAAGGCTTAAATTCAATATATATATGAATAAAAATCAAATGGTCCGTACACTGATACTACATGTGTATATACAAAAAACATTCAGATGAAGAATGAATCATGAATCAGTTCCACTTTTATGGCATTTATTACTACAAGCGCTTTCACTGCTTTACACAGATCTTAAGGTAGAAGCCATACATGTTATAAACAATGTTAATAATATAGAGTGACGTCATATATATGCTTCTAATATAGTCATGTTATAATGTACTGAAAACATTCTCAACTATTCAGGTTTTTTTTGGTTGTTTTTGTCTTCTGAAAATACATACTGTGACCAAAAGATATGATGCAGATTAAAATATTTCTTATTTTTCATGTTGCTGGAGTTTACATGTATTACTAAGTATTTCTTTTTTGCAATTGAATAGGCATTGTAAGAACACCATATCTTTCAAAGGAAAATTTTTGATGTTTTCTTTTCAAATTTATCAGTCATTAATCCACTGCATAATAAAATTTTTGATGTTGCCAATTTGCCATTTTTTCTCGCAACTTAAATGAAAAATTACAAGAAATTCAAGAATTCCCTTGTTATCATTCATGCTGATATATACTGTACTTTGATAAGATGGAATATGAAATTTATACAGTAATACCTACCTCTTCATGAAACACTAAGCCCTGTACATCTTTTAATGTCTGTATAAGTTCTGGAATTATAATCTCTGGTTTCCCCACTCTGATTATTAAATTGCTACAATTCAAATATAAGATAATAATTTAATTTGATTTGAAACGAGCAAGTACTTGAAAGTACATTCTGTATAATCTATTCTGGACAATCTATTTTTGAGCGGCAATATTCCAGAAGCGCCGGCGTATGGAGTATATATTTCACAACTCATACGTTATTCCAGAGCTTGTGACATATACATTGACTTCCTGGACAGAAAAGTTTCTCAGACAGGGGTACGTTGCTCCTAAGCTGAAGTCATCCTTATTAAAGTTTTATGGGCGTCATCATGACTTGGTTGACAGGTATGTAAAAACCATTTCCCAAATGAAAATGGACCTGTTCCATTGATATTATCCCTTCCGCATATCGGATTTGACATAAACAGCATGGCGGGTGTCCTGCAGGAAGCAAAGACTGCTTACTCTTCCAGAGTACCTGAGTCTACCCCCGGTTTTTTGGTGGGGTCCATGTTGTTCATATGTTTTTAGTTTTTAATTGTAGTGCATGTATTGTTTTGGTCTTGTCTTCGTTGTTCTCCGGAGTTTGTCAGTTGTTACGATTTTTCTCTCCTTCGAATATCCCTTTGGTATTTCTTGACTTTACCAATTCTGGAAACTGCGACATCACCAATGTAATATTCTTCAGACAGCAATTTAAATATTCCCGACCCAAATAAGTTATTCTACCTACATTTTTATAGAAAATGCTTCAAAATTAAAATTGTAACTATGACAGCTATACACGCACCCCACATTTATTTGTAAACAAACATTCTTAACATTTTCAGTTTCCATTGCATTACAGTTTGCATCTGTAACAAATAACCTTTGCAGGGATATATCGCAACAAACTTTTACTGTAATCTAACTGTTTTGCCCTTTAAATCCTTAAAATGCAAAATAAAAGCATGCTTAGCATTACAGTTTGAATCTGTAACAAATAACCTTTTCACAAATATATCACAACCCACTTTTACTATAATTTAACTATTTAAATCCCTTTAGGGACCTATAGCCCCTTAAACTGAACTTCACAAATTTCTTCAATTTTTTTTTCTTTAGATAAAATTTTAGTAATTATGGTCTTTTTCTGATTTGGCCCTTTTTGGTCATTCCAACCCCCTTTAAAAAAAAATTGGAATTCCAAAACCTAATTGCGCATCTACAGTTGGTAAGCAACAGTATGACAACAATAAAAATTGTTTAAATTGAAAAATGAAAGTTCACGTCACAAGGTGACTAAAATAAAAAAAAAATAATGTTTTTATACAAGCTTTTGTATAATTTGGCCCTTTCTGGTCCCTCCCAGGCCCTCTTTTAAAAATTTTGAATTCCAAAACCTTATTGCACTTCTACAGTTAGTAAGCAACAATATGGCACAAAAAATTGGTAAAAATTCAAAAGTGAAAGAGGAGTTTGAGTCACAAGAAAGTATGACAGACGGATGGAAGACCGCAACGACAACATACATGAACTTTCATTTGAAAGTGCAGGTATAATGATTGTTTTATATTTTAGAAAAGGTTATATCAAGCGTAAACTGCCCTGCGTTCGGTTATATCCAGTTCCTAAATTGAAAACAATCCATAAATAACCAAAAAAAATGGCATTTTTAAGTTTTTTTGAAACATCCATTGTATTACATATATATATATTGTTAATAATGCCATAGTCATTTTACATATAACTGCAAACATCATTTTCTTTCATCGCAGCCAACCCACCCAACCTACTATCTAAAACAGTCAAACTAATAAGTTTAGCAAAGAAACAATAATTTTATTGTTGTTCTTCATCTAAAAGTCCCAGGCAAGCCATCTACATGGATAAAAATTTTGAACCTACCAACATTTTGATATGTCAGTTTTGCTTTAAAATAGTGATAAAAAATATATCATTCACAAGCCAGTTGATAGTTTAATTTTCTTGTATAATAAAGATTACAACCTCTTCATATAAACAAAATTTAACGGGAAAAGAATTCATTATAATTCTTCTAACGATTTCCTTTACTTTTTTTCCTCTTACCTCCCCTTGTTTTTCAAAGTTTTTCTGAAATCATCAACACTTTCTATGAGAAACTTTAATCTGTGAGATCCTGTTTTGGGCATACTGAAATGCCATGTTTCTTTGAAGTGGCGAGGATCAAAACAATACAGAGGAACTACATAGTCAGAATTCTTGCAGGCCCAATGTAGTACCTATAATAAAAATTGTATAATAAATACACACTACACACTTTATAAAAAACTTTATAAGATATCTCATAAATTTTCTTTATAAGATATCTCATAAACAAATAAGATATCTTATAAAATATAAAAGATATCTTATATAATTTATAAGGGGCCTCGTTGGCTGAGTGGTCTAGGTAGTTCGTCATGACTACTAATGATCACTAGCCTGTCAACACTGAGGTTGTGAGTTTGAATCTCACATGTGGCAGGGTGTGTTCGACTCCAATCTACATTGACAAGGATAGCCAATTTTCATACTGAAGGTCAGTGCCTCTCTCCGGGTACTCCGGCTTCCTCCACCAATAAAAACTGGCTGCCGCGAAATAGCCAAATGTGCTGAAAAAGGCCTAAAACCCCAACTAAACAAACCATATAATTTATAAGATATCTTATATAGTTTATGGGATATCTTATAAAGTTTATAATAAGGATAAACCGAGTCATCATACACAACTTTAAAAGAGGAGTATCTTAGGACAATCGCTGCCAAGTCTGTTTCAGACAAGAACTTTTTAAATGAATAGGGTCTTATGTTCAACTTAAGTTTGACTGTGGTGGCCATCTTATTTGACATTCAGGGTCATGAGACACAATTTTAAAGAGGACCACTGCTGCCAAGTATGTTTCCAATTGGCAGAGTCATTTCAAACAAGAAGATTTTTAAATGAATTTTCCCTTAGGATCCTTGATAAACTAAGTTTGGATGTGGTGGCCATCTTGGATGACAGTCAGAGTCATCTGACACAATTATGAGAGGATAGTCTAAGGACCATTGCTGCCAAGTTTTGTTCATTGTAGTTTCAAAGAAAAGTTTTTAAAAATTCACCCCCCCCCCTCCTTTTCAATTTTTAGTAGCTTCAGCCTTGTCAGTTGGAAGTTGGGGAAGCCAAACATACATTTGGAAGAGGGCCAAGAACCATTCCACCGAAGTTTGTTCCCACTTGGCCAAATGCTTTCGGAGGAAAAGATCTTTAAAGGAAAATGATGGCAATTCATGTAGCTCACATGACCCACCGAATCTCTAATCAATCTGATTGATTATCACTAATATCAAAGGGAAAATCAAAAAAAGAGTCCCTTACTCATTCCAGCATTGTACAATTTGACTTTTGGTAGGCGGCCGAGTCAGAAAATAGGTCAGGACACATAATCCATAAAGGGATTTCTCTGGACATAAAATCACAAATGGGATTATTACCCACTAATTATCGCTAAAATCTTGGATTATGCCCTCCCTGTTCCTTCTGTTTGTATTTTCAGGTCTTCACTTGAAATATTATGAAATAATTCATTGACGCCCATGGTTTGTTTGAGATTTTACCACGGGTACGCCACATTTCTGTCGAAATTTTATGATCAGCGTAGCATAGCAGAGCCAGTGGTAAATTAACTCACAGAAATATGGCCATCCCATGGTAAAATCAACCATAAACCACGGGTGTCATAAATTATTTCAATTCTAATATTATAGGGAAAAATCATTGAAAAGTCTTCAAATTCGCAACACCATTGAACAATTTTAAAATATGGCGTTTTTGCATTCGAAACATATTGTGACAATCATTTCTTGGCGCGTGTCATGGTTTATTGTAAATTTTACCACTGGTTTGTTTCTTTTCAACATCCCATATTAAAATAATTTTATATACTAGGTGTTTAGTGCCATCACTTTGGAAGCATCATATCAGTCAAATGATCTAAGAAAGTCACCAATCAGAACACACACATATTATCAGTGATGTAATGTTTTAAAATTAACCATATTTGAGGTGAAATTAAATCATATCCTCGGGGATTTCCTATAGCTAGGAAGTTAGGAACTACTAAAAATTTAATTTAAAGTTATCATCAGCCCAGTGCCGCATAAAACTTCACTCTGACAAAATATAAAATAATTTAGATATGCAAGTTTGGAGTATTTTTTTTTTTAATATAAAGATCATGCAGATTTTGATTTAATTGGCATTAAAACTTTTAACCTTCATAATAGAAGTCAATTCTGCATTTCTTTCACCTCAATGTTTTTTACCCCCTGGGGTTCCAAAATATCTCATATACAGTATTTTAATCGGCGAGTTTTCATATTAATTATCATTATTATTTTGCAATTCAACGAATGCAATACTAGTAATAGAAAATGAAAGATATTATACCTCGTTGTCATGCAGACGTAGGTCGTTCCTGAGCAAGCATACTACGGTTCTTGCTTTTGATGCCATCTTTCAATTTCGAGATTTTATGTAATCTGACAAATTTTCGTACACGTGCACGGCTTTGTTTACATTGCCTCGCTTTCGATTTACTTTAAATTTAAATCTTTTCCCGCCCCAATAGCTCCTTGCATTTTATATCAAAAATTAAGTCATGCATACTTCGAATAGTAATTAATGTTGACGTACAGCTTCTGTACTTTTATTTCAACTACGCTAGGTATCGAACTCGCTGCCTGATTACCATCGCCAGTAAACCGGCATTTGGTTCTGCAATTATTTATTTCCCGCGAAAAAGTCTCTTGAACAAGTTCACCGTCGACCGTCAGAGATTTTGGTTTCCCAGCCTAGCATTCACAGACAGTGACTAGGTTCCACTCTTTTGGCTTTATTAAAGTGTTATTAAAATGTGTGTTATTTTTAATGAAGCGTTGACCACACACACTTGTCCTGCTTTTTCTACTGTCTGTTGAAAAATTAATTCTTGATATAAAAATGCAAGGATGTTTTCTACCCCTGCATGCCTAGCTTTCTCCAATTTCTTTTTTTCTTATTATTATTGTTTTTTTTTGCCAGAAATTCAGACGAGGCACTGTTCCTCCTTTATATATAACTGCCTTGAAATTAAAAACAATGTGAGGGACCGGTCAATATTTATTGGGGGGTTGGGACAGGTGCAAAACGCAGTAGGACACACATTTTTTTAACTTAATTTTTGATAGGACTTCTACTTTTTATAGTTTTGAGCACTGATAGGACAACAATATTTTTATGCCATATGTATGAATGTAGAAAATAGGCTATACAAATTTAATTACAACAAAATAAAAATTTAACTGAGGAACAAACAAGTGACAACAAATGAAATACAATTTCAAGTCTAGACATGAATATTATGTTTTATTATAGAACAATCATGTAATGAATTTAAAAAGGTTGAAAAAATATACATGTATAAAAAATAAATAATAAAAAAAAACATAAAATTAATAAAAACAAAATAAACAACAATAAACAAATCTAAAAAGAGAACATTGATGGAGCTTTTAATAAGTGATATGATATACAGCCATCAGTGTGGTACAAATTAACCAAATGCAAATCATTAAATAACGGTAGGATTAAATAAAATTTACATCTTTAAAAATAAGGAAAAATTTTTAACAATAAAACATTCTGACTAGAAAATTAAGAAAAAAAAACAAAGTCAAAAGACAGAAGAAAAAAAATATATTAAAAAAAAAGATAATACAAATAGTTCATAAACTATTGTAGAGTATTTAAACATGGGCGGTTTAAATATAAAATTACAATGAATATATGTATGTGTGGGCGGATAATTTGCATATTAATTCAAGATCATCTATGCACATGAACATTCAGAGTAATAATAACAGTAATATTATGTATTCCATGTGATATGCAAAAATAGTTCTTGGTTCGAACGCATATTAATGCACTCCCCTTCGGGTTGTGCATTATGCCTTCTTACCAAGAACTTTTTTTTGCATATCACATGGAAAACATAAAAAATATTATTGTATAAATAAATTCATATACATGTATCATATAAGTGTTTATTTTTGTGGGGAGCTAATATTTCAACTCTGCAATATTTGAACACCACTGAAGTTACTAAATATAATATTAATCCCAAAATTTCACACCAGCCAAACATTTGTGATCTTATTTGACTTCTTCAAGGAGGAGATCATGCAGTTAAAATTCCAGACAAATTCAAAGACTACTATATGTGATCTATGTTAATCTGATAAAAATGAAGTTGAAGTCTGTTTGATTTATTCATAGATTAGATAGGACATATACTTATTTCTGGAATTATTGTGTTACATCATTTTGTAATAATGGGCCTTTCAGTGCCATTTATTGTAAATGAGTTTGTGCCAATAAAATATATGTATTTGTATAATAAAATCAAGTTGTTGACTTTTGATATCGGTTGATAAAATTAATATAACTTTTGATGATGTTGATCAAATTAATATATCTCTGACATCAAAATTTGCATCCTCCCAAGTCAGGGTTTTATATCCACGTTCGTTCCGACAAACCCCTGACCCCGGGCCCCTGACATCACACATTCATATTTTGCGGGTCGAACATATCGCCGCCTGGAGTGTGACCTAGAAAATTCTATCTACGACGCAAATGGATTCTCCTTTGACCTTGAGAGGAACCAATGAAAATCGTTCACTTCCGGACCCGAAAAATGTCAGGGGTTGTAGGAACGAGCTATTGGGGCGGGAAAAAATAATTTAAAATAAATCGAAAGCGAAGCAATGTAAACAAAGCCGTGCACGAGTACGAAAATTTGTCAGATTACATAAAATCTCAAAATTGAAAGATGGCATCAATAGCAAGAACCGTAGTATGCTTGCTCAGGAACGACCTACGTCTGCATGACAACGAGGTATAATATCTTTCATTTTCAATTATTGCATTTGTTGAATTGCAAAATAATAATGATAATTAATATGAAAACTCGCCGATTAAAATACTGTATACGAGCAAGGACGTATAACTAACATCTAATATACGTCCTTGATACGAGATATTTTGGAACACCAGGGGGTAAAAAACATTGAGGTGAAAGAAATGCAGAATTGACTTCTATTATGAAAGTTAATACTTTTAAAGTCAATTAAATCAAAATCTGCATGATCTTTATAACTTGAAAAAAATACTCCAAACTTGCATATCTTAATTATTTTATATTTTGTCAGAGTGAAGTTTTATGCGGCACTAGGTGGATGATAACTTTAAATTAAATTTCTAGTAGTTCCTAGCTATAGGAAATCCCCGAGGATATGATTTAATTTCACCTCAAATATGGTTAATTTTAAAACATTACATCACTGATAATATGTGTGTCTTCTGATTGGTGACTTTCTTCAGTAGATCATTTGACTGATATGATGCTTCCAAAGTGATGCCACTAAACACCTAGTATATACAATTATTCTAATATGGGGTGCTGAAAAGAAACAAACCAGTGGTAAAGTTTACAATAAACCATGACACGCGTAAAGAAATGATGTGACAATATGTCAAAACGCCTTATTTTAAAATTGTTCAATGGCTTCGCCAATTTGAAGACTTTTTTGACGATTTTTAATTCCCTATAATATTAGAATTGAAATAACTTATGGACACCCGTGGTTAATGGTCGATTTTACCATGGGATGGCCATATTTCTGTGAGTTTTACCACTGGCTCCGCTGTGCTACGCTGATCATAAAATTTTGACAGAAATGTGGCGTACCCGTGGTAAAATCTCCAACAAACCATGGGCGTCAATGAATTATTTCTTAATATTTCATGTCAAGACCTGAAAATACAAACAGGAGGAACAGGGAGGGCATAATCTAATATTTTAGCGATAATTAGTGGGTAATAATATCGTACAGAGTGCTGGAATGATTTTCTCTGACTGTCGTCCAAGATGGACACCACAGCCAAACATAGTTTAACAAGGATCCTAAGGGAAAATTCATTTAAAAATCTTCTTGTTTGAAATGACTCTGCCAATTGGAAACATACTTGGCAACAATGGTCCTGTTTAGAATTGTGTTTCATGACCCTGAATGTCAAATAAGATGGCCACCACAGTCAAACTTAAGTTGAACATAAGACCCTATTCATTTAAAAAGTTCTTGTCTGAAACAGACTTGGCAGCAATTGTCCTTAGATACTCCTCTTTTAATGTTGTGTATGATGACCCGTTTTATCCTCATTATAAACTTTATAAGATATCCGATAAAATATATAAGATATCTTATAAATTAAATATTTTGTTTAGTTGGGGTTTTATGCCGTTTTCAGCACATTTGTCTATTTCGCTACAGTCAGTTTTTATTGGTGGAGGAAGCCGGAGTACCTGGAGAGAACCACCGACCTTCGGTATGAAAATTGGCAATCCTTGTCAATGTAGATTGGAGTCGAACACACCCTGCCACACGTGAGATTCGAACTCACAACCTCAGTATTGACAGGCTAGTGATCATTAGTAGTCATGACGAACTACCTAGACCACTCAGCCAACGAGGCCCCTTATAAATTATATAAGATATCTTTTATATTTTATAAGATATCTTATTTGTTTATGAGATATCTTATAAAGAAAATTTATGAGATATCTTATAAAGTTTTTTATAAAGTGTGTAGTGTGTATTTATTATACAATTTTTATTATAGGTACTACATTGGGCCTGCAAGAATGCTGACTATGTAGTTCCTCTGTATTGTTTTGATCCTCGCCACTTCAAAGAAACATGGCATTTCAGTATGCCCAAAACAGGATCTCACAGATTAAAGTTTCTCATAGAAAGTGTTGATGATTTCAGAAAAACTTTGAAAAACAAGGGGAGGTAAAAGGAAATAAAGTGAAGGAAATCGTTAGAAGAATTATAATGAATTCTTTTCCCGTTAAATTTTGTTTATATGAAGAGGTTGTAATCTTTATTATACAGTAGAAAATTAAACTATCAACCGGCTTGTGAATGATGTATTTTTTATCACTATTTTTAAGCAAAACTAAAGTATCAAAATGTTGGCAGGTTCAAGATTTTTATCCATGTAGATGGCTTGCCTGGGACTTTTAGCTGAAGAACAACAATAAAATTACTGTTTCTTTGCTAAACTTATTAGTTTGACTGTTTTAGGTAGTAGGTTGGGTGGGTAGGCTGTGATGAAAGAAAATAATGTTTGCTGTCATATGTAAAATGACTATGGCATTATTAACAATACATATACATGTAATACAATGGATGTTTCAAAAAAACTTAAAAATGCCATTTTTTGGGTTATTTATGGATTGTTTTCAATTTAGGAACTGGATATAACCGAATTCAAGGCAGTTTACGCTTGATATAACCTTGAAATGAATGAAAGTTCGGGTATATTGTCGTTGCGGTCGTCCGTCCGTCTGTCATACTTTCTTGTGACGCAAACTCCTCCTTCACTTTTGAATTTTTACCAATTTTTTGTGCCATATTGCTGCTTACTAACTGTAGAAGCGCAATAAGGTTTTGGAATTCCAAATTTTTAAAAGAGGGCCGGGGAGGGACCCAAAAGGGCCAAATTATACAAAGAGATGTATAATAACATTACGTTTTTAAATTTTAGTCACCTTGTGACGTGAAGTCCTCTTTAATTTTTAATTTAAACCATTTTTATTGTTGCCATATTGTTGCTTACCAACTGTAAATGAGCAATAAGGTTTTGGAATTCCAATTTTTTTTAAAGGGGGTGGGAATGACCAAAACGGGCCAAAACAGAAAAAGACCATAATTACTAAAATTTTATCTAAATAAAAAAAATTGAAGAAATTTGTGAATTTCAGTTTAAGGGGCTATAGATCTCTAAAAGGGTCCAAATAGTTAAATTATAGTAAAAATAAGTTGTGATATATCCCTGCAAAGGTTATTTGTTACAGATGCAAACTGTAATGCTAAGCATGCTTTTATTTTGCATTTTGAGGATTTAAAGGGCCAAAAAGTTAAATTACAGTAAAAGTGGGTTGTGATATATCCCTGCAAAGGTTATTTGTTACAGATGCAAACTGTAATGCAGTGGAAACTGAAAATGTTAAGAATGTTTGTTTACAAATAAATGTGGGGTTCGGGTATAGCTGTTATTCTCACAGCCCCTACCTCTAGTTACAATTTTAATTTTGAAGCATTTTCTATAAAAATGCAGGTAGAATAACTTATTTCGGTCGGGACTATTTAAATTGCTGTCTGAAGAATATTACATTGGTGATGTCACAGTGTCCAGAATAGATTATACAGAATGTACTTTCAAGTACTTGCTCGTTTCAAATCAAATTAAATTATTATCTTATATTTGAATTGTAGCAATTTAATAATCAGAGTGGGGAAACCAGAGATTATAATTCCAGAACTTATACAGACATTAAAAAATGTAGAGGACTTAGTGTTTCATGAAGAGGTAGGTATTACTGTATAAATTTCATATTCCATATTATCAAAGTACAGTATATATCAGCATGAATGATAACAAGGTAATTCTTGAATTTCTTGTGATTTTTCATTTAAGTTTTGAGAAAAAATGGCAAATTGGCAGCATCAAAAATTCTATTATGCAGTGAATTAATGACTGATAAATTTGAAAAGATAATTTCAAAAATTTTCCTTGAAAGATATGGTGTTCTTACAATGCCTATTCAATTGCAAAAAAGAAATACTTAGTAATACATGTAAACTTCAGCAACATGAAAAATAAGAAATATTTTAATCTGCACCATATCTTTTGGTCACAGACTGTATATTTCAGAAGACAACAACAATGGGAAAATTCATTGAAAAATCTTCTTGTCTGAAACCATTTTACCAATTGGAACCAGGCTTTGCAGCAATCGTCCTTAGGAGGTCCTCTTTCAGAATTGTCTGATTTCGTGGACTGTGAACCAAGATGGGCGAGACAGCCGAACTTAAATTAACATAGGACCCTATGGGAAATTCACTCAAAAATCTTATGGTCTGAAACCACTAATCCAATTAGAACTAGACTTGGTAGCAATGGTCCTTAGATGGTTCTATTTTAGAAATTTGTCCATTGACCTAGACTGTCAACCGTCTTGGCTGCCACAGCCAAACTTAGTTTAAAATAGAACCGTATAGAAAAACCAGCCAAATCGTTAGTCCTGCTCAAGATGAAATGTTCAATTCAGGTGAGCGATACAGGCTCTTTAGAGCCTCTAGTTGTCTATATCAGTTATCGTTTTTGAAATATATTATAAGGTGACGTACTAATTTTTGAAACCTTTTTAATTCTTCATCGGATTTGATGAATTTTTTAAAATGATTCCTCATGAAAAACCCAACAAGAGTTACCGCAGTATTTTTTTGTATCTTTCACGGTGTCCAAAATAAATGGCCAAAGGGGCCATTATTAGTTCATTGATGCCTACCCCACATCCTTATATTTTTATATGTATATTGAATTTTGCCTCGCCCTTACACAAATGAATGAAAATGAAAGAGAAAAATCATGTTGTTATTGACTCCAGAGGGTAAAAGGTCGACAAGGTCACTTACTAAGAGAATTTTTCGTTTGAGGATGATATCTATCAAAAGATGACACTGATTTCGTTCTGCGATTTCGCGGGTGTGTTATATGGTAGTTTTTAAAACTGTAAACCCGTCCATCTCAAATTTAAAGGTAAATACAAGTATATTTTTATTATACATGTATTTACATTTAAATGCATTTTTGCAGGGTATTGCTCCAGGCCGGGGATCATGACTGTCCCGTTGGTTTTTCTTTCTTTTTTTTTACGTGTTTTTGTGTTAAAAAGAAATTAATATTTGTCTTTCTTCATAGACAGATTTAATTTTATTGGGTGAATATGGAACTTATTATTTTTTTAATTTTAGGATCGAGACCAAAAAAGTGTATCCAGATATCAGTGGAGAGGATTAGAGGCATACAAATATCTAGAAGGGGCCATGATGTCTTGAGGCCTTGAGGTCTTCGCCTAGAAACGGCTACGGAGGAAAATTGACTTTTTGAATTACTGCATGAAAGTTCCAATTTGGGTCAGTTTTTGTGTTTTTAGCCCAAACTAAGTAAAAAACCACCAAAATTAAGTTGCTAACCCCAAAACTTGACTTGGATGACCTTTTTGCTTAACACTTTCAACCTTGAATAAATTTTCAGAATTTTGTTATTTTCAAGTCTTTGCAAACTTTCGCTTGTAATATGCAAATGAGGCAGAGTTTACGAATAAAATTTTACCAGTGCATTATATAAGAGATAGGGAAGATAGGTAATGGGATGATGGGTGGGAGGGAAGCCGGGGCGGAAGGGGAGGGCTGTGGGTCAAAAAGCCCTCCCCACCAGAAAAATGCCTATATATTTTTGATGATTTTGGGAACTTCCCGTTGCCATGGAAACCAGAGTAAAGGTCCTACATATCTAGTAATGGATGCTGTCTTAGAGTGGGCTGCCATCTTTCCATTCATTCCTAACAAGAAGTAAAACTAAAATGGTGCTGTAGGATCGATGTATGGAAGCTCTTGGAGGCCAAATTGCAATTTTGGGCATTTTTGCACTGTTAATGGTGCTCAAGAGTTAAAAAAAACAATTTTAAAATATTTTCACATCCACTGAGGTATTAAATGACCCTTGCTGTTCCTGTGCAGCTCATAAGTAAAATTTTCCTACCCCACAATATTCCATTTGGGGCCCAAAAGGCACCCCAACCCTCCCTCTTAATTCACACTTTGTGACAAATGATGGCACCAAGGCTATTCTGCATGGCATTGTTAATTCATACGTGAAATTTGGTCCCAAATGTTACTGCTTCTGTAGCTATAATGTTTATCTTCCAATCGTGACCAAAAAATGTATCCAAATATCAGTGGAGAGAACAAGGGGCATACAAATGGCTGGAAGGGGCCACGATGCCTTGAGGCACCGTTCCCCTGGAAAGGGATAGGATCTTAAAACTGAAGTAAAGCCCTATAGTTGTAATCATATTCCCTCTTGTCAGTGTCGTAGCTTCCATTGAGACAGTTGCCTCACCTAAAATTTGACTGAAATTTTAACAATTTTACATATATTTTTAACCAGTGTCAGTTTTGATGTAATGGTTATTTACATTTTGATTGTTTCCGCTGGACCTCCTAGGTCAAATGAATTGAGATAATCTGAATCTAGAATAATATAGCCAAATCTCTCGGTCTTGTGCCTGACTTCTCCCACGAACATGGATTTTTTTTAAACGGATGTGGGGTGAAATTCCTGGAATAGCTAGATTTCATGGAAATTACTAAAAACTTCTCCCATGCGGAAGTTTCTAGATTAGAACCCTGTTTATGAGTGTTTCATCTGATATTTCCTCACAATTAGAATCAAACAAGTTAATTAATATGACCATTATGAACATCTATATGAAGTATACCAATCTAAGCATAATGTTGGACCAAGATAAACAGCCTAAAATCAGGTAACACTGATCTATAGTTTTATCAAAAATCTTTATTCATGCCATGTAATTTTGGAATAGGATGGAAGGTGAAGAACTATTTGCCCCACCCATGGAAAGATCCAAGCTATGCCTCTGCTTGTTCCTATGGAATGTTGTCTCATTAAAAATTTGCTCCATATCCTTATCTTTTCATTTCTTCTGTATTTGGCATTATGAATATTGATAATTACTGGAAACTATTAAGTGAAACCAAGAATCTTTAGAAATCCTTTACAAATTTTTATACTTACTCAATGCAACCAAGAATCCCACTTGCATGGACTTTATTTAATAAACAATATTATGTTCTCTATTTCCTGTATTTGGTGCCTCAAAAAGTATATAACACTTAACATTGAAGTTTTATTGATATATGCATAGCTAAGTATGTACAACAAAACAATAACAATTAAGCATATAATTAAAATCACAAATCAACAAATCAATCGTTACATTCTTGGATTATGACACAAAAACCTGATTGGATTAGATAAAGATTAAAGGTCTTCCAGTAAAATTTTCACCTTCTGACAAGTCAAATATTTACAAACAAGAGATTATTCATAAACTTAATAGCATTAAATGACAGATATTTAACTTAGCATATAATACATGTAATAACAGCATACCAAATTCAGGTTATATTAAGGAAAGTAAGGAAATATAACTTACAGCATTGCCTTGGCGTAGATGGATGTTTTCAGACTGGCACAGATCCAGGATGCATATTAAAAAGAGAAAAAAATTTACAGGATGTACCAAGTTTGCTGCCTGAATCTGTCCTTGTTTTGCAACATGAAACAAAAGTTAAATGGCAAGTGAAACCATTACCCAAGTTTATCATATGTGGAATTTCTAGGAAGACCTCTATGGAGTTAATAAAGGCATAACAAAAATAAAAATACCCAATAATATGCACACATCATTTAATCGATATTTAATATTACACCTAACAAATGCAGAAGGGATATTCTTTAATAAATGTTTTTTCCCATGACAGACTTCACTTAAAACAATTGTATAAATGACTATAAACATTTTATACTGCAACTAAGCCTTTAGCTGACCAATATTGTTTGCGATAGTCCTGGAATCCTTGTCTTCACATAAAACATTATTTTGCATTGTGCTCTGGTTCACAGTGTTTATGACGTCATGTCTCCCTAGATTACACGCCCTTCTTCAAATCAGCTATAAATGTTCCATTTTCAGGCCTTTTCACTCCAACAGATAACAATTTAGTGTTGCAGGAGAAAAACAATATACTTACATTGTCAGAAAATATAAAGTCTATTTGTACTGACTGCAAAATGGGCGAGAAATGCTCAGTAAACCTTGCATTTCTACCTGTTTCTAAGGCTCGTACAAATGAACTTTATATTTTCTGACAATGTACATATATTGTATACATTTGTATTTACAAGTTATTGATAAATATCCTGGTAAACTTATTTTTTCCATGCATCAAATTTACAGATGGAACCAAAATTCTGAAAAAATGGTACGGTTTATCATTATGACGAATGAACAATGAACAATTATAATGCCCATTAAGTTGTATGTTAATGATTGTGAAAGTGAGTATTGGATTTCTGGTTTCAGTTGGTTCCCATACATCTACAGGCAAAAACACAGAAAAGGTAAAATCGTAATAGAGGTTTCATCATTAGCGGATACTCCCTCTGTTCTCAGTATGTGTTTTATTAAAAATGTGTGAGTCTTCCAAGGAAGACATGTGTCGCCTGCGAACGTCAATTTTTACAAAAGATATTAAAATGTTCTAAAAATGAAATATATATGCACACCTTTGCATTAAGATTAATGCAAAGAGAAAGTTTCATCAAATTGCTTTGAGTGGTTATGGAGTAGTTGAGGATAGAAGTTTTGAACCCCCACCTTTTTTTTCAAAAATGTCAATTTTTACAAAAAAAAATAAAAATTTTCTAAAAATGAAATATATATGCACATCTGTGCATTAGGGTTAATGCACAGAAAGTTTCATTAAATTCCTTTGAGCGGTTATGGGGTAGTTGAGGATAGCAGTTTAGACCCCCCCCCTTTTTTTTTTTTACAAAAATGTCATTTTTTACACAAAAAAAATTAAAATTTTCTAAAAATGAAATATATATGCACACCTGTGCATTCAGATTAATTCACAGTGAAAGTTTCATCAAATTCCTTTGAGCGGTTATTGAGTAGTTGAGGATAGAAGTTTGCCCCCCTTTTTTTTGCAAAAATATCAATTTTTACCCCAAAAAAATTGAAATTTTCTAAAAATGAAATATATATGCACACCTGTGCATTAAGGTTAATGCACAGAGAAAATTTCATCAAAATCCTTTGAACGGTTTATGAGTAGTTGAGGATAGAAGAAAAGTGTGACGACGCAAGACGCAGGACGACGCAAGACGACAGATAGTGATCCCTATGTGTTCCGCAGGCGACACAAAAATAAATGCTTAGAAATTCTAAAGAATGCACAAAAAAGTGTTATTACAACTGTTGAAAATATATTTTGTATACTTTGTCATGTTTGTGTGATACCCATTACTCCTGAATTGTAGCACAAAGCATATGTTCTGTCACTATACGTACTGGTGAAATTTTATTGAATTATCCTATCCAGTATCTAAAATACTGGATTACAATGAAAAGAACTTCAGCACTCGTCTTATCTGATAATATTTTAAGTCAAAGGGCAAACTAATAAACCATTATCAGCCTGGATTTAATATTCCAGTTATACCTTATATGAATACAAATGAAGAAATTTATTTAACAGACATTATGTTTTCCTTGTAGGTCTTTCCATATGCTCATATATAAAATCATGGATCAACTGAACCACACCGCCTCGGGTGTGGAAGGTCGCGGGTTTGATCCCCGGCAGAGTCCAACCAAAGACATTAAAATTAGTAGTTGCTGGCTTCTCCACCAAGGACTTGGCATTTAGGAGTAAGAGCAAAGATCTAATGGTTCGGCTGGGAGTCAGTATAATGTGTCCGAGTGGGGTGATATATCTTCCTGCAGACAGTTACCTCGTGAGCTAGCACATTAAAAATCTGACTTAGCGTGTCGGTCTAGTACAAAGCAGGGATCTATTCATTATCATATCAACATGTTCTCATCCTGATATGCACCTGGCTGCCACTGGACATTAAACAACATTTCATCCATCATAAGAACCACTGAACAGTTAGTGTATTGAATTACTAGAAGGAATATTTACAGTCTCCAAGGGAGCAACTATTTGGTTTTCATGGGGAACAAGTTGAATCCTAGAAATATTTTTTTTGTGGGATCCATGATCCTTTTTTTTTAGTATCAAAAGATAATACTAATTAACTTCAGGCAATATACTGAGCCTGCCTTATTTCCTCCCAATATTGGAGCCTAGCTACCATTTTTCAAATTCTACCCTCCATAAACATCAAGAGTTGCTCCCTAACTATTCAATTGTTTCATTTGTAAAAATAGCACTATAATCATTACATGTTAGCTACATTTTTGTAGACTCAATTCATCTGATTTTATATTATTTTCAAACATGATTTATGTGTCAAACTGATGATTATTCGTAAAAGATAAATATAAAAATGCAGGTATGATAAAAAAAAAATGATACAAGACGGTATTAGCCTTCCTCTATATCACTGTGAACATTAGATGTTATAACATCTGATTGTAACTCAGTAATTCTCTCTGAGTTGTCTTTCTTACATTCGGTTTTTGTAACCTTTTTTTCAGATTTGAGTTCTTTGTCACTCTTTTTATCATTTTTCTCAGCTACACATTTTTCACAGTCACCTTTTTTTTCTGTAGAGCTACTTATCTGGTCACAATCTACCTCAATATCATTTTGTTCAAGTTCATCAACTAGGTCTTCAATTCTTATGTCATGTGGGTCATAATCATAATTGAAATTCATGGAAGGTGAATTTGATGACTGAGGTATCTGACCTTCTGAGTTCAAACCCAGCACTCTTAAAATTTCCTGGAATTTTGCAGGATCCTGAAGTGCATAATTAGCAATGTCACCAATACTGAGAGTTTGTTGCTGTGACAAGTCATTGCTTGTGGTAACATTTTCTGATGAAGCAACCAAATTGGCTGGCTGATTCCGTGTCAGATTCAGTAATTGAGAATCACTATTTTGTGTTACTGAACTATTTGTAATGGCAATATTGTTTACATCTGGCTGACTCTGTTGAATATCTTGAGAACTAAACATGCCTGTATTAATCTGCATATCTCGGGAACCACTTGGAATCAAAATAGCTGGAATAGTGTTTGGTATCGTACCATTTATTGTGGTTGAAGCATTGTTGAAGTCCGACAGGGAGGTAGAATTTAAACTGGATTCATTTTGATTCATTGGACTTGATATATTTAAACTCAGAAGACCTTCTTCTTCAAGCTTTGTCAAATCAAGAGGTGAAGATGTAGCTATAAGAAAGAAAGAAAAAAAGATCTATAACTAATGTTTTTTTTTTCATACTCTGCATATCATAAAATCATAAAATCATAAAAACTTATACCTCCTTCAAACAATATTATGTAAACTCATATGTAGCTTAGTTGACGAAATTTTATCAATTAGTAAAACTCATCTGGTTGAATCCACATGTAGCTGCCAAAACTAGCAACTGATATCAAGAACTTTTAAAAAATGGTTCCTAGAAATTTCTTTGTGATATATTTGGTAGGGCATTCAGACTTTAATTTAAATAAGTACAGCAGTGTTACAAGATTTTTTCTCTCTTTTAAGTTAACAGCAGATAAAAAGAAGACCATTGTAACTCAAGTAAAATTATGAAATAATAGATATCACATACTTCAGAAACTGATTTCTTGATAAAAATGAAATTTCCATAAATCTCTGTTCATGATACAGTCAAACCTGCCCTAACGGTCACCTCAATTAAGCAGCCACCTGCCTTCAGCGGTCGTCCTGGAGTCCGCCTAAACAGTTTTACGTGTCAATTTAACTCGAATAAGCGGTCACCTGTCTTACGCGGCCAGCGGTCATAGCAAATGGTACCCAAGCTTGAAATTTACCTAAATTAAGCGGTCATTTACCTTTCTATAAATGTTAAAATCATCGTTAACTGACTTTCAAATCATCTTTAATTAATGGCATAGCTTAATTATCATTCAAATTATTAATCTCATCGTTCATTTACGGTCGATTGTGGAAAAAAACATCGTTTCATCTCAGTCGAACTGCCATATTTGTATGTTAGACAACGATAATATCTTGATCGTTCCGGACCGGAAAGCAAAATACGGAATTGCCGCTCAGTGTAAAACTTGATTAAACGGTCACCTGTCTTATGCGGCCACTTTACTTTTGTCCCAATTGTGGCCGTTAAAAGCAGGTTTGACTGTATATGTATTAATCTATAATGCACTCCAGACTGATATTACTGAGAGATATGATATATATTCCAGACTGATATTATTGAGATATATGATATACATTCCAGACTCATATTCCTAAGATATATGATATATATTCCAGACTGATATTACTGAGATATATGATATATATTCCAGACTGATATTACTGAGATATATGATGTTATCACATATTTTATTGAAATAACGCTGATTTTGCATGTGTAATAAAAGCGTAATTTGCAGCATGTTATCTGCCCCGGGGCAATAACATTATACGAGGGCAAAAACATGGTATCTGCCTTCTCGTGAACATCACCAAAGTCGCTTCTTTTTGTAAATTGCTCTTGTTATCAGCATTCGACTGATATTGTCCGTCGGGGCTGATAACAAGGGCAACATGAAAAAGGCCATGTATTAATCTATAATTTACTCCAGACTCATATTACTGAGAGATATGATATATATTCCAGACCGATATTACTGAGATATATGATATATATTCCAAACTGATATTACTGAGATATATGATATATATTCCAGACTATTACCAAGATATATGTTATACATTCCAGACAGATATTACTGATATATAATATATATTCAAGACTGATATTACTGAAATATATGATATATATATATTCCAGACTGATATTACCGAGATATACAATATATATTCCAGACTTATATTATTGAGATATATGATATATATTCTAGACTGATATTACAGAGATATATGATATATATGATATATATTCCAGATATATGATAAAACAATTCTTACCACTTCCTCGTTCCGTTTTCTTTTTTAAACGATGGATTTGTCTTGCACCACCACTACATGATGCTACTTCTTCTACAATACAAACAATTTGTATCTTTAGACAGACAGTCAGTATATCATTAAATCACCACAGTTAACTCCCACATAAAATTGTTGTTTTTTCTAAATACACTTAATGATATTATCTAAAGGATCGTTACAGAAAACATGACAAAGTCTATGTTTTAATATGGAAACTTCAATTGTTGTCTTTCTGACAGATACCCTGTATCCATTCATATTTATACTTGATGTAGCACAAGAAAGTGGAAATAAATAACTGCTTGAAGAAATCATACCTTTCTTCACATTTTCCATGTAATCTGGCAGAGAAAATTTTGTAACCTTCTTCCTTTTGTGGGCAATTATATCTCCTGAAAGGAATACAGACATTTTAAATTATGAGATATTGTCACATTAAAAAAGTTCTTCACTAGTTTTCAGATAACAAATATCTTTAGATTATATAGTAAGACTTCTATGTTAATTGTATTCACTTAATAAAACCTTTTGAAAACTTGATCAGCTTTTGATAAGAAGCTCGATATATCACATTTATGCATGAAATTTCAGTTTTTTGTAAACATTAGATTATAAAAATAATTTTAACATTACAATTATTTACCATCAGTAGGTCGAAGTATCAGTGAAACTTTTGAAGTTTCAATTTTTCTCTTCTTGTCATATACATAAACATGGATAGTCTTTTCAAAAGACAATGGCTCTCCATAACCAGGAAATTTAAACTCTATAGCCTGGAAGATAAATTAATAATTTACACTATGAAAGTTATGAGTGTTATCCAGAAATATGAATGGATATAAGGCCATTTCAAGTTAATTGATAGATTTTCATCTAAAACATGGATTTTATCCTTTATATTTTATTTTTCAATGACTGGCAAAACCCTTGCATTCAACAAGTCCAGAATAAGGGACATGGTCGATTTTGCAACTCACAGAGTCAGTGTATATATCAAATATGGTTTTTATATCATAATATTGGATGCATATCATCCCTGTCTATCACTTTGGCCACAATACATAATATAGCAAATATATGGTTGATTTTACCAGAAACAGAAGCAAAAATGTTTTCATAAATAGCTTTCTGGAAAATTTTTAAAAAAATATGGAGATGGCTAAAAGAGGTGGGTGGATGATAATTTCTCTTATGATGGTGCATTGTTATATATTTCTCGTGGGATGAATTATTTGTCATAACTAATTCTCCATCATATGATATGAACAAGTGTTACACGAATTCTTTTATTTGATTGGCCTTGATCCAAAGTCGCTGTTTTCTGAATGGTTGAAATCTGCGGGGTCATCGTTGTTAGCCACCGTTGCATAGCAACATTTGACGTCACATAAAAATGAACATTAAGATTTCCTGTGGGTCAGACGCCAAATCACAAAAAAACAAATATTCCTAAAGAATCATAAGAGAAACAGGTTGAACAACTCGTAAAAATTAGATACCGCTTGATATCAACTCTCGTTATTTAATTTGGACTTAATAATAAACTCGCAAAAGGCTCGTTTATTATTATATCCAAATTAAACAACTTGATTTGATATCAAGCGATATCTAATTCTCACTCATTGTGAAACCTATAAATATCAATTGGCCTATCTAATATTGATATGTTTTACTGTGATTTTACACATCATTCAGCACAACTGACTATACATGTATTTTTATAGGTACATGTAGTACCCTGACAGAAATACAAACAAGAAATAATTGTAAATTGTGATCATTGTCCAATAAAACTCCCCATGAGTGAGATTGGGTTTGAACTAAAAACCTCAGAATTGACAGCCTCATCACCAAAGCGTTACAACAAAATATCCAAACTACTTAGTAATCAAGGCCCAACTAGAGGCTCTAAAGAGCCTGTATTGCTTACCTGCATTGCACTTTTCATCTTGAGCAGGACTAAAGATTTGACTGGTTTTTCTATAGGGTTCTATGTTAAACTAAGTTTGGCTGTGGCAGCCAAGATGGTTGTCGGTCTAGGTCAATGGACACATTTCTAAAAGAGAACCATCTAAGGACCATTGCTACCAAGTCTAGTTCTAATTGGCTTAGTGGTTTCAGACCAGAAGATTTTTTAGTGAATTTTCGATAGGGTCCTATGTTAAACTTAGTTAGGTTGTGGCAGCCATCTCGGTTGACAGTCCAGGTCATAGGACACAATTCTGAAAGAGGACCATATAAGGACCATTGCTGCAAAGTCTGGTTCCAACTGGTAAAGTGGTTTCAGACAAGAAGATTTTTCAATGAATTTTCCCATAGGGCCCTATGTTTAACTAAGTTTGGCTGTGTCCACCATCTAGGTTAACAATCTGGGTCATTGGACATCCTACTGAAAGAGAACTTCCTAAGGACCATTACTGTCAAGTTTGGTTGCAACTGGCCTTGTAGTTTCATAGAAGAAGATATTTGAAATTCATCCCCCTTTTTCTATTTTTAGTAACAGCAGCCATGTCGGATGGAAGTCTGGGATGCTGGACATAAGTTTGGAAAGGGGCCACCCAGGGACCATTCCATCAAACTTTGGTTCAAATTGGCTCAGTGGTTTCAGGGGAGTTGACAAAAAAGTAAAATTCCCATAGGCTCAATGTTATACTAAGTAGAGCCAAGGCGGCCATGTTGGATGGCTTTCGGGGAAATGGAATACAAATTTTAAAAGGGGCCACACAACTTGATTCCGCGCCAATATTTCTGTATAAGCTGAATATTTCAGTATATGCTAAACTGATTTTAGGGTATCCTAAATTTATTTTCAATTTAGGATATCCTAAAATCAATTTAATATATACTAAAATCATTTTAGGATACCCTAAAATCAATTTAGCATATACTGAAATATTCAGCTTATACAGAAATATTGGAACGGAATCAAGGTCATAAATATTGATGTTAGTATATACTAAATTGATGTTAGTATATACTAAATTGATTTTAGTATATGCTAAAATGATTTTAGGGTATCCTAAATTCATTTAAGCATATACTAAAATGTTTTTAGTATATGCTTAAATGAACTCATTTTAGTATATACTGAAATGATTTTAGTATATGCTAAAATTGATTTTAGGGTATCTTAAATTCATTTTAGTATATACTAAAATCGTTATTTTTTACCTTAATTCCGCACCAATATTTTTGTATATGCTGAATAATTCAGTATATAATAAATTGATTTTAGGGTATCCTTAAAGGATTTTAGTATATACTAAATTGATTTTAGGATTGATTTTAGTATGAGGGGGTGGAAAGGGGGGTACCTTTCTCCTTTCTCCCGCCCCCTCTCTCCTTTCTCCCGCCCCTCTGCTTCCATCTCCCACCTGAACAACCGTCTTTTTTCAGATCAATCGATTTTAATACAAATTTTAATTAATATATGACCATATATAGGTGGCATAGGTCTTTATTAAAGCATATACTGATTTTACGAACAAGGCCTGCCTCCGACTCGTACGCAAATTAATACAAAATGTTGGAATGTTGTCAATGGTGCATTGTGCATGCCCCAATGTCAAGAAACTCATTTTTGATATGTATGGTCATGTATGAGGATCATGAAATTAGACATAGTTTTTTATTGCGTCATCTCTATTTTTCCCTGTCCTCGAGAACACCTTACTTTGTATGGTCAAGTGGATAACGTAAATATTTTAAGGTGACATGGAAAACGCGTTAAGTACATGTAATATTGTTTAGAGGAGGGAGTGTATCTCTCTGACATTGTCAGCATCCCTTCTTTTTAAATTTGAAGAAGATCGCCAAATACTTAGAGGAAACAGATACCCACATGTGAAGGCAAACCGGAAATGATGGGGGCATTTTAACAAGAGGCTCAGTGGGCTGAGCCTGTATCGCTCACCTGGCAGTCACAAACTTTTGATTTGACAGACTAGATTGATTTCTGGAAACTTTGTAAATGATCTTCTATAAATGCTTCATACCAAGTATAAGTTCATTGGCCAAACGGTTTCAGAGGCGAAGTTTTAAATTTTGACCGATCAGAACATATAAAGGTTACTGGTGGCAATTTTGTTTCACGGACTAGAAAGATTTATGCAAAGTTTTTAAAGGACCTTCCATAGATGCTCCATACCAAAAATCAGTTCATTTGGCTTTACGGTTTCAAAGGAGAAGAACTTTTAAATTTCGACAAATCAGAACATGTAAATGCTCATGACGGCCATTTTGTTTCAAGGACCGGGAAGATTTATGCAAATTTCCTAAAGGACCTTCCATAGATGCTCCATACAAAAAATCTCATCATCACCATTCACTAAGGATACCATGTTTACTTTAAAAACCAAATATTGTCGAAATCTGAGCAAGTGTAAAAAATGGCGGGAAAATGGCAGCCATTTTAAAAATGGCCATCCAAAACAAACTTTCATCATCACCATTCAACTCGGGATACCATGTTTACCTTGAAAGTAGCTTTCATCTTCATTTTCTTTCTATAATTCAGGAAAAAATAGCAAAAAACAGCATTTTGACCCCTATGTTCTATTTTTAGTATGGGCAGACATGTTTTTCGACAAATCAAAAATCCAACTTTAACTTTTTGCAGGATACCCTAAGGAACAATCTTACCAAGTTTCATTTGATTTTGAATAGTAGTTTCAGAGAAGAAGATTTTTGAAATAATAACATAAAAAAAAGGCCAAAAATGTCAAAAAAGGGCAATAACTCTAACATCAATTGACATATTTTCACGAAAATCAGCACACAGGTAGCCCTCATCATGCTGAACTCTTTCAACCTGCAGAATTTGCCGTAACCTAATGATTTTTTAGATATTTGCGAAAAACTGTTGTTTGACCCCTATGTTCTATTTTTAGTAACAGCGGCCATGTTTTTCGACGAATCAAAAATCCCCAAATTAGTTCTATGCAGGGTACCCCAAGGAACATTCATACCAAGTTTGGTTCTAATTAGTCAAGTATTTTCAGAGGAGAAGAGTTTTGTATAATTGTTAACGACAACGACGGACGCCAAGTGATGGCAATAGCTCACATGGCCTTTGGCCAGGTGAGCTAAAAAGGAAAACGTAACGGAGAGATAATTCCGTTTTGAAAGGATGATTTCTAGAAATGATCGGAAATGGCAAAAATGGTTTGGGAAATATAAATGTTGCCTTTTTTCAAAGATTTGTCCATTTATTAGAACATTTAGTATCCAGTTTTTTTGTTTTTTTTACCTCTTTATTTTTTTTTCAACATCAAAGTTCGTCTCCCTTTGATAGTTCTCCCTCCTTTCTCCCGCCCTTTCTCTCCTTTCTCCCGCCCCCTCTCTCCTTTCTCCCGCCCCCTTTCTCCTTTCTCCCGCCCCCTTTCTCCCTGTCTCCCAATACCCTTTCCACCCCCTCAAATATAAATGTTGCCTTTTTTCAAAGATTTGTCCATTTATTAGAACATTTAGTATCCAGTTTTTTTGTTTTTTTTACCTCTTTATTTTTTTTTCAACATCAAAGTTCGTCTCCCTTTGATAGTTCTCCCTCCTTTCTCCCGCCCTTTCTCTCCTTTCTCCCGCCCCCTCTCTCCTTTCTCCCGCCCCCTTTCTCCTTTCTCCCGCCCCCTTTCTCCCTGTCTCCCAATACCCTTTCCACCCCCTCTAGTATATGCTAAAATGAATTAAGGATACCCTAAAATCGATATTTATGACCCTGATTCCGCGCCATACATAGGATCCAAGGTTAAACTATGTCTGACCATGGCAGCCATATTGGATGGCGCCCTGGAAAACCGAACATAAATTTAAAGGGGACCATCCAAGGACCATTCCACTTAAGTTTGGTTTAAATTGGTTCAGTGGTTTCAGAGTTCGGATGCAAAGTGACCAGAATAGCTCACATGGCCTTTTAGGCCAGGTGGCTAAAAATGATATTGATATAGAACAACTGGTCATTTTTTATAAAATAATTTCTTTGCTTAATTATGTCACTGCACCTAGAATTTGATCTGACATATTTTCTTACCCATAATACTTTTAAAAAAGTGAATGAAGAAGAAAAAATATACAAAATTATAGATTACAAATGTAACTTTTTAACGGAGGTAATTGTAAAGAACAAGTGTAAAATCTTACATTTTTTATCACTTTTCCTTTCACATTATTAGACCAGTTTCCATCATCACAAAATCTCACTTCAATATCAGACTCTGAAATCAGTATTTAACAATAACATAAGTTTCAAGTACATTTACATTTCAATTAAATTAAAATATCAGACTCATAAGTAAAAGTTTAAGAGTATTAACCAGTAAATTCTTTGTTTGTTAATTGTAAGCTATAACTAGAATTTTTTTTCAGAAAAAGATGTAAATTGCATTAGAACATGAATTCAAAACAACCATTTTGACCAGGGGTCTACTTGTCATAATTTTGGTGTATTAGTGTCAATTGCATTTACAAAAGAAGATCTGACAATGGCATATTGAGTTTGAAAACTTTACAATTTTGGAATTCAAAGCTAAATATAGATGTACAGTTAACATTAGGAGATTAAAAATCTGCAGTCAGTACGATAAAGTGAGAATCATGTGGAGATCCAAGAATTGAGGGAGCTTCTCTGTCTACAATAACTTACCATTACGAGAGTAAGAATCAGCAGTAAGCATGATAAAGTAAGAATCATGGGGGGATCCTAGAATTGAGGGAGCTTCTCTGTCTACAATAACTTACCATTAGGAGAGTAAGAATCAGTAGTAAGTATGATAAAGTAAGAATCATGGGGAGATCCTAGAATTGAGGGAGCTTCTCTGTCTACAATAACTTACCATTAGGAGAGTAAGAATCAGCAGTAAGTATGATAAAGTGAGAATCATGTGGAGATCCTAGAACTGATGAAGTTACTGGTGAAATGGCATAGACCTCAAACTTCTTACCATCCTCTGAAATAAAATGGAAATTTTAGTCAATTCTTATAATTGAGTTTTAATTCAGTTAGAGATAAATTATCTACAACATGCTATAAAATTCTTAATTTTAACAGAGCAATGAGAGTTATACTTATGTGTACTTTCATATCTTATAGACTGATTGCAGATAAATAAGATGTAAAAATAAATTAATCCTTTGATTGTATTGATCAACAGCCAACATAATCCTTGAAAGAATATTCATCATTCTGCTAAGATTGTAAATATCTTGAACAGATAGGATTACCCCTATTTACTTGTTGTATGAACTATTCACTTGTTAATTATCTACAGATTAGCATATTCCTTAAATTCAATATACCCAATATGACACGACTACTTACTTGCATTGTTGATTGGATGACTGTATTGTATTGAATAACCAGCATGGTTACCAGAGTCATTAGGGTCAAAACATAGGACTTCTACCACTAATATAATCTCCTTGCTCTCTTTGATATTTTTGTTTGTGGACCAATAATCCTCTAAAACATAAGTATAGAAAGTCATATCCTGTTAATGCTAAATAAAAAAATTATCATTAGAAAAATTAAATCAGATAGGGTATCATGATGAATTGCCAAGTTTTTAAAGTGTTCTTTTCCTCCTCCTTTCCAAAACTATTATCTTTATTCAATTTGATGAAAACATAAGTGAATTATATAATACTAGATTACACCCGCAAAATCACATGCACGAAGTTATGATATCTATTTTTAATATTCGACAAGTTTGTTTTTAACATAGCTAACGTACAGCATTTTTTGCTCACAAAAAATACCCCAAAACAGATCTTCAAACTCAGTGATGACAAAATTCACTGTTCGTTGATCAAGTATGTTATAAAAACACACTCATGGATTTTCCTCGAATGAGAAGGACACACAAATTGGGAGTCTCTTTATTTATTATTATGGATATGTGCCGATATGACTCTGTACTGGTGCCGATTTAAGCAGGTACTGATTTGACCAGTCCCCAAATTGGAAGCACAAAGAATATAGTGTTTTATCATGTACCCGTTGAAATGATTGACAGCCGGAAATGAGAACCAGAAAGAAATTTCAGAGTCTGGCAACAGGAAGGACTGAGTTACTGATTATTTTCGGTTTTTCTCTCAAAATACCACAAAACAGATGATCAAACTCGGTGATGGGAAACTACACTGTGCATTGATCATTTATGTTATAAAAGTAAATTCATGGATTTTAATCAAAAGAAGAAGAAGCGACACACAAATTTGAGTCTCTTTATTTTATTTAGCAATATATATATATATTAAAAGTAAAGTTGGAAAAATTTAAGCACTATGGGCAATATCTTCCTCTTTAAGCTTAATTATACAAAACATGGAATATTTTACTTTAAGACACAAACTGTTTAAACTAACAAAATCCTTCTGTAGGTACATTGTTACCTTTGTTCATTTCAGGAGTTATAAATGGAAATCTGTTCACATCATGAATCACTTTTCTTCTTTTATTCAGTTCATATTCATAATCTTTCTGTTTAGGTATTCTTGGTGTAGCTTTACATATACTGTCATAAAAAATACTATGATTATTAGTACTAAATCAATAACAATTACTGTCACATATGACATTTCATCCTGTCTAGATTTGAAATAAAATAAAGCTAATTATTACATTTGAGTTTAGAATGGCAGTAATGAAATTTATCGTATTTCCCCATGCCTATATCGACATGCTGAGGCCTTCAGAATTTCCCATATTTCGGCACTGTGACGTCGTAAAGAATTGACCCGACCCCAATATATCAGCAACATCATAATTTTTGACCCAATGTTGACCCGAATATATCAGGAAAACATCTGGCGGATGGCCATTGAAAAGTAAGAAATTCCATTAAGATTGTTAGTTACCAAAACGATAAATGTATCATCAATTTTTCTTCAAATATTGTAAAATATAAGCCCCTTCACATTTTGTCTCACGATTGTTATTTCATGACATACCTTTGCAGAAAACCTGATAATATATATGTATCTGATTAAGGATGCTTTCATGATCTTACATTACCAGTAAAATTGATTTCACTGTTGAATTTAGCTGTTGTAACTTACCACTCATTTTTTTCTGCTGTAATATCATGTTCCTCAATATAAACACCATCAATACATTTATCTCCAATCAAACAGAATGGGTGAGCCTTAAGTTTCTTGTCATCAACAGCATGAATCCTGATCCTTACTTTTCCAAAAAAATCATGTACCTACAAGTTTTATTTTAGCAGATGTAATATTATTTTACATAATACATGCAATACTCCATATTGTACAAGGCATTAGAGAACTATGCTTACAGTTTTATACGAACTACTAAGTATATCATGTTATACAATGTATATCTGAAATCTATTTTTGCTGCAAAGAATTTTATGTTACAAAGCACAAAATGGCAGCTTCTGAAAAAGGGATTTTGACAAAGACTGGCATATCGACTTCCCTTCTGATTTATTGTGGGGTGTAAGTTATTACACTCAAGACACTTTAATTTTAGATATTCACATGCGACTTAGAAGGCTCTGAAAACCAACTATAAACAACAGAAAGAGTTTCTCAGCACATTTTAACTTCCAGACAGTATTTTCTTACCAATATTTTAGCTAAGACTTCTTTTCCATAATTTCTGTTATTCAGTTCTGAGTCGTATCTGAATCTAACCATGCGGTTTTCTATTAAAACAGTGATCCTAGCATTATTCTTCACATCATTTGCTTCTGTATCAGAGCCAACATTTCCTGTCATATTCAAACTACTGGTATGTATAACATCTGTATTCTGAGTGCTCCCTGTAGATGACAATGAAAAAAGTGATGTGTAAGATTATTCTGAATTTATACTATATTTTTTATACAATAAATATTTGATGATAAAGAAAAGGAAAATCGAAAAAATAGAGGATTCGTATTTACGTCCATATCATTGTCATTTTTTGACTCCATATGATCGACCTGGTCAATGTACTTGAAGAATATGCAATCAAAATAATGGTTCATACTTGTGGTATTGTTACTTGATTTTGTTTCATGATTTATCTTTTTGTACCTTCAAATTAAGTTAATTGAATGTTGAAGACGAAAACAGTAGCAAAATTTTCCTTTAATTTTCAAAAGTGTCAAATAATTAGGCCGTCCAATAATTAGGGTTATTACGGTAATCCAGAAATTTTCAAAATTCAATATTGTAAAAAACCTATTTACCTGGGAACTGATTCAATCCATGTAATGCTATTAACTGGTTCAAGTCTAAGGATGGTACAGATGACGCTGAAAAGGATTAAAAATAAAACCAACAATTACAGAATTTGCATTGTCTCCAAAATGTAGGTCACAGTGACCTTATTCTTGTTGGACGGCTGCCTCCTTTAACTACAACAAAACACTTTCTACACTTTCTATTTTTGATTGCCAAAGACATGGTACCTCTGGAAATTGGATTCTATATTTCAATTTAAAGATTACTTGGAATGTTACATGAAAATAATACTTGCAGGGAGTATAACTGCATCACTAAGATAAAATTTTATTGGCCCACAATAGTGATTACTATGCAAGGCATGTATAGGCATATGATTTATTAACTATCATCAGTTAAGACTCCTATATAATTCAATGCCTGACTGGTGAGTAACTACATCTTGACAATAGCCTTTATAGTAAAGTACATCTGTTACAACAAGACTTTAAGTTTATCTTCATTGTCTATTTAGCTTTTCATACATGAATCATATAGACATAGGCAATCATTTATTTTTTGCTAATTAAAAAATATGTTTACAGGTAACAAGTGTTACAAAAAAACTTACATAATCCTTTTAAAATGTCTTCATTCATATCCTAAAAAAATAAACGAAATATTAATATTTCAGCTAATTCTTTCCAAGATTAAGAAAGAACTTTAGGACATTTCACAAAAGCAATACCGAGAACTCCAACAACTACCATGTAACATTGGTTATAATTTTTAACATTAAATCTGATAAATCAAAGACAAAAAATATGGATGACTCATCTTAAATTTCAAGTTATTTGGCCAAAAATTTTCAGAAGAGAACATTTAAAGAAATAAAATGAACAAAAAAAAAAAAAATAAATATTACCTTTTGAATTTTGTGAACAAGCTATTTATAGAAACCCTTCCACAAATATGCTTCAGAGCAAGATTTTCAGAAGAGATGATTAAAAATGTAAAAAAATAATGGACAAATGTATTGATAGGGGACAAAAAATGATGACAGAACCTCATATGGCAAATTTGGAGCAACTGAATTACCTAGTCACAGCCATGTTTTAAAATTACAACTTTTCAACCAGGACAATATGTAACATCATGTATTTCATGAACATATTTCAAGAAAACAGAGAAACATACATGTAACATTTTAAAAAAATAATCCATCAGTTGATGGGTTTCTTTAATTCTAAAATGACAGCAACTGCTCTGGCAGAATAGCACGTGACGATCTCATGATCAGCCCGATATTCACTATGTTTTTTATTATCTTGAATGCTCTATAGAGAGAAGTTACATCAGAATGAAGTATTTATGATTAAAAATAAATGAACTTGAATCAACTACATGTATGATAGCTATATTATTCCAACAAATTAATTTTACAACAGACTTGCAACATGATACCTTTTAATGACAATGAAAATTTATATTTTGCAAGAAGACTTATACAACATTAATATTTTCACTATTCCGGTATTTTGAATGTATTAAAGAAGTTTTTTGTTTGATTAATTTTAAGAGTGTATGTGGATTATTTTCTAAGATGTTGATTTTACAACTAACTGTTAACAGTTGATTTGTTTACCATTATCTAACAATTCATCTTATTAAAAAATGAATTCGCAAACAAATTATATGATATTATTACATGGTTGTTTCTGTATTGGCCTGAGGCGGAGTCAATGAAGGTCAATACAGCTGGCCGAGGACCAATAACAAGGCTATTGCAGAAATACCCATGTAACTAGAATACTGACAATGTCAGAAAGGGCCCTGCCCGCTTGTGTAATTGAACTCATGGGAATCAAAAACACTTCAAAATCTAGTTGTGATTTCATACATTCATTTTATTTATAAAAAGCATGAAGCTAAATTCTCAAAATTTGCCTTTTTCCATATAAAAACAAAGTTTTTACCCAAAAAGTGTTTTCTGATTTTCCTCAAAATCAAAAGGGACCTTCCTTTGATCATGTGCAACACTGTATAAAATTTATGAAAATCTGTGAAGCCAATCTTAAGTTATCATACACCATAGTGGTAATTGTAAAAATATGGATTTTTTCATATAAAAACTGAGTTTTACCCCAAAAAGTGTTTTCCAATTTTTCTTAAATTCAAAAGGGACCTTTCTTTGATCATGTCCAACACTGTGTATAAAATTTATGAAAATCTGTGAAGGCAATCTTAAGTTATCATACAACATAGTGTTAATACTCAAAATATGCATTTTTTCATATAAAAACTAAGTTTTACCCCAAACAGTGTTTTTTGATTTTCCTAAAAATCAAAAGGGACCTTCCTCCGATCATGTTCAACACTGTGTATAAAATTTATGAAAATCTCTGAAGGCAATCTGAAGTTCTCATGCGACATAAGGTTAATTCTCAAAATATGCATTTTTTCATATAAAAACTAAGTTTTTCCCAAAAATTTTGTCCGATTTTCCTCACAACCAAAAGGGACCTTCCTTTGGCCAAGTACAATATTGTGTATAAAAATCATAAAAATCCATGAAGGCAATCTTAAGTTATCGTATGACAAAGGAAATGCCGATGGACAGACAGACTGATTACTATAGGGCGCCGCCATGGTGGGGCCCTAATGATATCTTTCTTAATAAACTAGTTTTCACGATGTATAATCTGTATTAATTTTTTTTTAATCAACTCTTTGAAAGTCATTGAAAGGAGGGTTATGAAAGATATTTTTAGTCAGAGCTATTACTGAATAATTTATAATTATCAATTTTAAAGCACCTTTAATCACAAACCAAGTAAATTTATATATAATGTTAACATTTCGGAGTTTTTGTATGTATTCAAACTAAAATCTAGAGAAAATTGACTCATCCTATATTGGCCAGGTACAAGTCGGCCAATACAGCAAAAAAAATGTATTGGCCGGGTTTATCGATAATGGCAGAGTTACTGATTAGATATGAAAGGACACTTTTAGTCGTACTGAAGCAAATAATGCACTAGTTAATTAATAAAAACTTATACTCTGGTTGGCATTAAGTATATACAGGATATTTTTTAATCTAAAAATAAAATATAAACATTATTTTCTTCCTTCTATAAATAGACATCAGTATATGAGAAAAACCTTTTCTGTTTTGTTAAAAAATTAAAATCCTGTTTTTATTGACTATGATATATATACATTATTTAAATCAACTCTTCTGTAATATTTGTACACAATAAGGATGGTACATTTGTTTCAAAATATAATAAACAGATGTGATCAAACAAGTTTTTAAAAGACTGAAAGGCCCAGAAATCATTTCCTCTTCCTTGAATTACAGCCCAAGTTAAAGTAAAAAATCATACAAAAAAAAAAAAAAAAAAAAAACTGGAAATCATATGCCAACAAAATTTCAAAATTATTATTAAAAAAAACAAACTATGACCTGATGGATATAATACATGTACATGTAATACAAAGACAGATAATCAAATAAATTGCTGTTGATGGTTGAAACTGTGGAAATAAATTCTTCCTGGAAATTATTTTTATTTTTATAATATATTTCATTTTGTTGTACCATCACCAAATGTACAAAAATGTTTTCTAAAGTACAGGTAAAGTGATTTGAAGTTTTAAGAAAATGTAGTTTAACATAATGATCATTTTTAGAAAATCTTGGAGAATTCACAATGTCAATGCTCCTTCTCGGACATGAAAAGTCACCACAAAAGTCCTTACCCCCATATTTATGAGTTAACCATAACACTCTTGGTCTTGTATATTATAAATTCACGTGTCAAAATGTTGTCCTGAAAAGTCTACGTGTCTATAAAAATGTTTCGATCAACCCACAAGTTTCGGTTTCAGTACTGATGCGAATATTTTGGGCACCTGGAATGTTGAACGGGTATTCCCCCTGTGAGGTACTCTACAGGTTATCCGTAAAAGAACTTTGAGAAAAGTGTTTTCGGTTGAAACTAATGGTGTGTAATACAATTTGATAAGATTTATCATATCATTTCACTGATCATCTTCATCGAAAAGTTAACTTGTTTAAGTGTTCGTCATTTAAAAATTCCCTTTTGCAATAACAATTCCCACACGTTCGTTTCGATTCCTGTTTGGATTTTTCGTTTACAAAAAATTCCCACATGCCGTCATTTATAGAAATAGATTTTATTCTTAAAATAGAAAATGAACTGATACCTTCTCCCTCCATTACAGTTTCCTCAACCACAGAAACATTGTAACCAGATTAACCTCTGACCTTTAAATGTACACTAAACTAGAGGCTCCTAGGTAATTTGTCGATAGTACCGAAGAAACCGTCTGTATTATTGGACATAATTCTGAAAGAGGACTATCTAGTAAGGGAGCAACCATTTGATTTCTTATGGGGGGGGGATTAGGATGAAATGTTTGATCCTGCGCATTTTTTTTGGTCGAAATTTTGCCTTTTTCGTCCTGGATTTTATTTTTCGGTTGCTATTGCAGCCTAAATTTTTATTTTCATTTAATGTGGCAGCCTTCTTCTTTGACAATCAGGTCATATGACAAAAATTCTGTAAGAGGACCACCAAATGACATTTTCTGCCAATTTGTGTTCCAGTTGGCTTAATGGTTTCAGACAAGATTTTTTTCATTAATTTTCCCATACCGTCCTATATATGTTAAACTAAGTTATGCTGTAGCGGCCTTCTTGGTTGATAATCAAGGTCAGCTGACACAATTCTGGAAGAGGATCACTTCTGCCAAGTTTGGTTCTAATAGGCTTAGTGGTTTTAGACAAGATTTTTAATGAATTTTTTCCTATAGGGTCCTATGTTAAACTAAGTTCAGCTGTAATGGCCATCTTGGTTAATTTTCTGGGTCATCAGACACATTTCTGAAAGACGACCATTTAAGGACCATTTCTGCCAAATCTGGTTCCAACTGGCTATGTTGGAAGTCAGGGATGCCAGACACAAGTTTGGAAGGGGGCCATCCAAGGCTACTAGAGGTAAGTAAGTAGTCCCAAATGGCTGAATGGTTTCAGAGAAGATTTTTTTGTAATTGTGGACTGACAATGGACGACAGACAAGGGATGGCAAAAGCTCACATAGTCTTTTAGACCAGGTGACCTCAAAAAAAAAGAAGAAAAATAAAGAGAAAAGATCAATGATTAAGCGATAAAATGAAAATATTTATTACAGGCACTTCAGCGTCAGGAAATTTTCTGTTTTCATTACTGAATTTTAATAAGCAACAATTTTTTTTGTCAAGATAGTGATGCTAACTTGCACAGAAATAATTACCTGAAATAAGTGAAAATCAAGAAAACCCATCTGATATGGGCATCCATATTCTTCAGGCACGATATATTCATGAGCCAACCTTATCCAAACATTTTTCACTTACACAAGGCTTTTATACTATAAAAGAAAAGACCAACCTATCATCTCAAAACTTTATCATGAAATAAAAGCCTTAACATTAGTTAGCATTGTTAGCTTACAAGTGGAAAACAAACATTGCCATCAGATTCGAACAGGCTTTTATATCTGAGGACATAAATTTTATATAAATATATTTAAGAAAGGTAAATTAAGTAAAAAGCCATCTATTGACAGAGCTATAAATTAGAGAAAAACCTTATCTTTAGCTTAAGACGAGGAAAGGGAAAATAAACTCTCATACATCACACAATAAAGCTCAATGCAGATGTTATAGAAAATAAGCTTAAGACAATAGTCTGTGAAAGGCTTTAGTAGAGCCAAACCTTATGACAGCTTCCATACAAATTAGAGAAGACAAACCTTGCATGAAGTTGAGAGGAAAACAGTTAACCAATTTTCTGTTTTATCAGAGGATAACAACTTTGTCCCCTGTTAGACATCAGCATTGTAAGCTAAATCCAAACACTGTCAGGAAAGAAACTTACCTCTAGTAGCCTCTGACTAGCTTTACCATAGAAGGCCACTGACCCTCATTGCCAGTTTCTACTAACTTTACATTTACCTTAGTATTATCACGATATGGTCTTTACTATATAGAGACCATTACCAACACTACCTAGATTAACTTTTGGACCTACAAGAATGTAATTATAAATTCTAGAGCATCAAAGGTACTCCTTCTTACTTCTTATTTTAGAAGTCGCCATGTTTTATGCCCAATTTATATCTCTGAAACTGTAGATATATATTTAACTGGAAGTCTCATAACTCTGTACAAATTGCCCTTGTTGATAATCAATTTGAAACCAAATCAAAATCAAATATATTTATTGTCTTATAAACAAAGTTTGTGTTTGTGACAAAGAAAGAAACATAACAAATAAGAATAAACAGATGAACTAAGTCATTTAAGGCTTAAGTATTTAACTCTGAGCTACATTTTGGGCTTTATAGATTCCAGTTAAGGATTATGTCCAAGCTTAGAGAGGTATCTTGGGAAGTAGGTCAATTGCCATGAACTAACCTACTTTTCACACTTCATGGACTAGGGTAAGTTTCATCTTCTAGTAACCTCATAAAAATGCATTATGGTGATTAGGTTAAATCCCATGGCAAAACAGTTCGAGATATACATTATATTCAAGACATCTGAGAGTGAGGTCACAAATTTCCACTGTATACTGTATTAACAGTATTAAAGAAATTAACCTAAACACAAAACTTAACCAGAGTCACTCAAGTGTAAAATGTAGGTCATAATGACCCAATTATTGTATGACTGCTTAGTACTACCCAAGGCACATCCACTGATGAAGTTTCATTGATACACTATGCTTAGTTCCAAAGAAATGAACCTAAATGTAAAACCTAACCAGAGTCAATCAAGCATAAAATATAGGTCATAATGACTCAATTATTTTTTTTTATGACTGCTCAGTACTACCCAAGGCACATCAACTGATGAAGTTTCATTGATACACTATGCTTAGTTCCAAAGAATGAACCTAGACACAAAACTTAACCAGAGTCGCTCAAGCATAAAATATAGGTCATAATGACTCAATTATTTTTTTTATGACTGCTCAGTACTACCCAAGGCACATCAACTGATGAAGTTTCATTGATACACTATGCTTAGTTCCAAAGAAATGAACCTAGAAGCAAAACTTAACCAGAGTCGCTTAAGCACAAAATGTAGGTCATAATGACCCAATTATATGACTGCTCATTATTACCCAAGGCACATCCACTGATGAAGTTTCATTGATACACTATGCTTAGTTCCAAAGAAATGAATCTAAATGCAAAACTTAACCAGAGTCGCTCAAGCATAAAATGTAGGTCATAATGACCCAATTATTGTATGACGGCTTAGTACTACCCAAGGCATATCCACTGATGAAGTTTCATTGATACACTATGCTTAGTTCCAAAGAAATGAACCTAAACGCAAAACCTAACCAAAGTCACACAAGCATAAAATGTAGGTCATAATGACCCAATTATTGTATGACTGCTCATTATTACTCAAGGCACATCCACTCATGAAGTTTCATTGATACACTATGCTTAGTTCCAAAGAAATGAAGCTAAACGCGAAACTTAACCTCATAGTTTGGACAGGCAAGGGTAACTCTTTATGCCCCATCCACATTTGTGGGCGGGGCATTAAAACCACATTTTCCTTTCTCTTTGGTGCCCTTTATGCACAGGTTTGACTGTACTATGTTGATTCTCATATTAAATACATTTGACAACTTACTATAATTACTTGGCCACCACAGCCAGTATGTCAATACAATGTGGCATCATGTTATAATTTATTACTTCACATTTAATTTATTTTTCCTGGTAATAATTAATTGACAGTAATATCTAAATTAATAATAAAGATTACTGGTACCGTAAAAGGTCATATATTATCCGCACATCTTTACCCTAAAATCAAATTTAAGGGATAGGGTTGTGAATTATACAGTACTTTAGGCTCTGAGGAACTTTTTTTCAGGTTGTTGTGCACGAGAAAGAAGCGACCTCTGAGGGTGTAAGATCCAAAGAGCATCACTGTCGGAGTGCAAATGGGTACCTCATCTTTCCACGTAGTTTTATATTTAATAAACAGCAATGTATTTGTTTTAAATAAAAATAAAATATTGATTATTTTCAGTGTTTGTCATGTTTTTATTGTCCCTTTTGCCCAGCCCGAAACATACTTATCTGTCACAGTTGTTAGTGTATTCCTTTCAATGTATTTTCCTGATAAAACAAACTTCTACCTAGCCAATAGAATATGTTCATGTTTCTTGTATCAAAGATCAAACCGCTAAACATTGTAAATTCGTATTTAATTTTTTGTGAAAAGATCTGCCATTTATGTTTAATTGATGGAACAGCTGGTTGTATTTTCGTATTCAAAATAAATACTTTCTCCTATTCTTGACCTGTTTAATCGGTGGGATAAAAATACGTAATATTTTTAATCACTTCCCGGTGATTAACTTTTTACGTGAGAATTACCGCCGTTTTTTCTACAGTTATTGGAACGATAAGTTAGAGAAGTCCCGAAATGACGTCTGTGTAAACGAACTACATGGCAACAACATTTTCTTGAGGTCTTTGTTGAAAATCATAGGAGAAACAGATTCTCCTTCAATTTACTCGTGAGTTATGGAATTTCTTCACCCTCAATAGTTAAATTTTAGATTCGCGAGTTGAAAATCGAAAATTTAACTATCTCGGGTGGAGAAATTCCATAACTCACTCGTACCTGAAGGAGAATCTATATTTCTACCTTTGTGTTTTACCTTTTAAATTTGAAAAATATTGATTGGTATGTTATCATGTGATTTTACATGGTATAACATTCTTAATTTGTGTGTCAATAAAATAATCATATACGAAAGTATAACAGGTAAAAATTCAGTGCATTCAAGCTAAAGATATTTAAAATTCATGGTTTACTGGGACCTAAGAAAACCACGAAAATTGATACCCAGTAAACCATGAATTTTAAATATCTTTAGCTTGAATGCACTGAATTTTTTTCTAAGCCAGCAATCTACGAATTTAGGTATCCCACGAAACCTTTATTTCTCTATCCACGAAAATAAAGAATCCACAGAATACCCCATACCTTTACTAATAACTTTTTATGCATAATTCTGACAGTATAATTAAAATCATATTACCAGATGATAATTCATTAAAAAGAGATGAAAAAAGATAAGGTACATTCTATGATGCACTAGATGTACATATTTTGTCAAATTATGCCTCATCACTGATATTAAAGCTGCAACAATAACTTGAATATGTTGATTCTAATATCTTAAAACCATCTTAGGATAGAAATATGCATGAGAAAGATACTCCACTGTTAATATTTAAAAATTTATTTCAATACTTTGCAAATAAGACGATAGTTTTTGGTAACATAAATCTCACAATTCCTGATTTGTATTTAGGAATTACAAGTAGATAATTTCTGTACACATTCCTATAGCAAGGTAAGAATATTGTTATACACTTTATTATGAGGCACCATTTGGTGGTTTAAACAAATCACATAGTCCCATGTTGTGTGGTTCTACAGAATCTAACGACTGGTTCTTCCTCCGTGAACTTGAATAAAACAGTGCAGGTAAGTCTCTGTAGTGAATTTCTCTCTTGAACATTTGTCCAATACTTTTCTGTGTAAAAAAAATTATGTATGTACTTATCAACATTACTTTTGAAATCTCCACAATTTATGTGAGTACTTCTATATTAAAATTTTCAACTATAAAAAACGATAATTTGAAAAAACATAAAGTGGATAACAGAAATACATCAATAGACAGACAGTATTTTCATGTTTTAGGCATAAATAAATCATTATCATTATTGTTGAGGGAAAGTATAATGAAATTTGGTGGGTGTAAATAAAAATAAATGTGTTAACTGGACATCATCAATTTTGAACTGTATATTGTACACATTTAGTGTTGGTATTTATAAACTGACAAATATAACAGTTTTCTTTTTTCATTATGATACATTTTTCAATCTTGTTCCCTGAACGACTACTGGGCTAAAACAACAAGTAATTAGACAAGGGATTAAGAGGTCCTCTGAAGGGTAAATCTACCGCAGATATACCTATAACTATCAGAAATTATACATTAAGTCAGGGCTCACCACACTTGAAAATAGCAGGGAGACTCAGAGTCTCCCTCAGGGTAGCAACAGGGAGACTTCAGGGCATGACAGGGAGACTTAAGTCTACCAGGGAGACTGTGTTTTTTCCCCCAATTTGTCGCCTGTCGAGTAAATACCTGTTATTTTGTGTCTTATAGTGTATACTATACATTCCTTTATTGTGTTTTATCCTGTATTGTTTGAGATTTTATCTACATTTACTCCATATCCTTCCATTTTAGTCATAATCTGAGATTTTGTCTCATGTGCATTTAATCAATATCCTTTAAGAATTTTTCATGATGAGTCCTTGGACTCATCATTTTTCAGAATGGTGAGTCCCAGCTGATTTTGATGAGTCCCAGTCCCAGGACTCATCACCACTTTTTTAATGTACATTGCTGCATGATTTTGACCATGGTAGGCCTATTGTACTATTGTTAAAGTTTAATTTAAATCATGTGCTGCCTTAAAATACTGACGAATATAATTTGAAATAAAAAAAAAAAAAAAAATGAAATTATGCAGTGGTGCTCCGAACTTGGAAGAAAATTTCTGTTACAGATATGAGCAAAAATATTTGTACCTTTTGACACAACTTATTTATTATTGCCATTTTATTTTTTAATATTTATTTATCTATACTCTTTACTATTATTTTTTCTCAAACATACTCTTAAAATCTTCCCATTCACCTTACTTGAACACCTTTCAATACATGTATTGACAAAATTTCCATTTGTGCATAGATATGTCAAAATCCGCTAAATTTATTTTTAAATAAGGTCTACATACTGTTACCGGTCGGTAAAAAACACCGTGACCAATGAAAAATCACGAGAATTCCGATTGCCGCCATTTCATTTTCTAGCTTACTTTTGTCGTTTCTTTCCCCTTCCTCCAAGAAAACAAAAAATGGCGGCTCGAGATTTTTAATAAAAATAACGGTCTTCAGACGCAGCTGATTACGTACGTTGTTACTTAAAAACACAGGGCGACTCATTTGTCGCTCTGGAGCCGATGATAGGGCGACATTGGCGAGCATTAGGCGACTTAATTGCCCTAATCGCCCAGTTTGGTGAGCCCTGATTAAGTTATTATTTTATTGTTAAAACTTAAGCATTAAAGTATCTTCTGCTTTTTTTTAAAACAAAGGTATGTAATAAAATACAATGCATTTGGTTTAATCATAAGTTAGATTTATAAAAAATATACATAATATTAATTTATTGTATATAATATAAATTATTTAAGCTTAATATACATGTATATAGGTTTTATAGGTTGTATATTAATACATAGGTTGATATAAATATAATATTTGATCATTTATTTATTTAAATTATAATAAAACCATAAGTTAAACAAAGTGCATAGCACTGGTAGGGTTAGGTTGCTAGCATTTGACTTTTATTTGTACAAACATTGCTGATGATTATTTCAATGCTTTTTGTTTGTACAATGTATTGCAAAATAGGTTTTGGTATTGAATTCTTTTTATTAACAGTATTATTTACAAGGAAATATATCAATTATGAAAGTTAACGAGCTCTGCGGAAAAAGTGTCTATTATATAATAATGTTCCTGTGGGTAGGTGACTGATTTTTTTTTAAATTGACAGCATATGTATTGCTTTGGTTTCAAAATATAAAGTGATTTTTTAAAACGTATATTTTCGCAACACAGTGTATCTGAGCTGAAGGTTCTACTACTCAACTTTACTGCGCATGTCTGTACATAAATATGCACTAATCAATCAAAGAAAGCACGAGTCGGCTAACGCTTCTTGCATTATCACTCTAAATTGAATTTTTTTAAAAAGTCAAACGCATAATAATGATTTGATGAATTAAAATAAACAGAAATCAAAGGTCTTCAAGTTATTAAGGTTATATAAAAAGACAAAGTTTGGACAATTGTAGAAGGGGGTCATTTCTATTTACACTACATTGCGCATGTGCAGGTAGATCAGAACGTAAACATTCAAGCTTTCAATTAAAATAAACCCATTATACCTTCGATAATACAGTTTTCTAAATTAATGATAAACACAGTGTTTTTCAATCTTAACGTGCAAGTTGTCGGAATTTCAAATAACCTGTATGCAATTCTATCACTGACCAACAGGTTTGACAAAATGAAGTCACGATGATCAGGTCAAAAGGTTAATCAAATACACAAAAAGAACGTAAACATTCAAGCTTTCAATTAAAATAAACCCATTATACCTTCGATAATACCGTTTTCTAAATTAATGATAAACACAGTGTTTTTCAATCTTAATGTGCAAGTTGTCGGCATTTCAAATAACCTGTATGCAATTCTATCACTGACCAACAGGTTTGACAAAATGAAGTCACGATGATCAGGTCAAAAGGTTAATCAAATACACAAAATACCATCAGAATTACAAGAAGAATAAGCAAATAATGTGCAAAATATGTTCTGTATAAGTTAACAATCACGTTCACAACAAAAATGGAACTTACCTTTGAAATCTTTTGAAAATAAACCTGATTGTAATCCTTCCCAAAATATCCGTGCAAATGTAAACATTCAAAATCCTTACGCCGATAGCTTAAAAGGTGCGAATACTTTACACGGCTTTCAAAACAAAAAGGAAATCGTCAATAAAACACACATCTTTTATTAAATAACTGGACAATTACACTTCTCGGTGTGTTTCAGTTACATTTCTATTAAAAAACAACTGCACCAGCAACAACAAATATTAGGACTATTTTACCGCGGAATGTTTATTTTCTTATATGATATTCCAATATAAACATAGTCGTAATTCGAAAAATATGGAGGTTTCTTTGCGCATGTGTCATCTCAAAATCAAGATAAAAAGCTGCTTAACTAGCCTTGCTTAAGCTTCAATCCTAGATAAGCTTGCATATTTACTCATAAAAACATAGTTTCAAAAACTTCTGGTCCAACTTTTTCCACAAAACACCAGATTTCCAAAGTTTCCTTCATTGTCTAACCAAACGACCGACGGCATTGGCATATAAAAATATTTATAATTTTATTTAAATTTTATCTGAAAATATAACTGTAAACTTTCTAAATTTGTATATATTATTTATTTTGTCAATAAATTGTTTTGTAGTGATCTATTAAATTTTCAATAGATATACTTGACTTGATCAATAAAAAGATTTATAAACTATGTCTGATTTCTTATTTTTATCCTATAACAGTCAGAAAGCTCATCTCCGTTCAATTTATGGGTAAATAGACATTTCCCCTTCTTAGAACCTCTGAATCCCTTGTCTAATTAGATATTGTTTTAGCCCAGCAGTAGTTCGGGGAATAAACCCTTCAAATTTAAATACTGTAAAATCTAAATGTTGTATAGAAATTACAAACTTCCCAGTAAAATCTTTTATCCTGGCTACGGTAAGTCTATAAATGGCTTTGTTTAGTGCAGCATGATGACCGCAGCATGTTGGCAGGTAAACAATTAAAGCAAGTGTGCAAAATCTTGTACGTTTGACCCCATAATGTGCAGAGTATTATAATATACAATACACATATTGGACCTACCACAAAAACCAGATGAATTTTTTTTTTAATTGAAATCCAGCCACATTGCTTTTTTTGCCATCTTTAACCCTCTATATGTCAAAAACTGTAAAAGATAGGAAAAATGTAATGACATATTACTGAAAATACTCATCAAGATAAATTAAAATAAAAAAATCTCAATTGAAATCAGATAAAAAAATAATTTTTTTAAGGTTTCTTCCACATTGCTAATTTGACACCTCTGTCCCCTTTTTATCCTGGAAAAGATATACTAATGAAAACACTCATCAAAATAAATTAAAACAACAAACTTCCCAAAAGAAACAGATAAAAAATAAAATTGACATAAAAAATCTCTGTTGAAATCGGATGCAAAACAAAAATCGCTAACTTTGACCCTTTGTACCTCAGAAACAATAGAAGATGGAAAACATTTTTGACGTACTAATGAAAACACTCATCAAGATGAATTAAAAGAAAAAATCCCCATAAGAATTGGATGAAAGAAAATGTGTGAGTCTTCCAAGGAAGACGTGTCGCCTGCGGACGTCAATTTTTACAAAAGATATCAAATTTTCTAAAAATGAAATATATATGCACACCCTTGCGTTAAAGTTAATGCACAGAGGAAGTTTCATCAAACTGCTGTGAGCCATTATGGAGTAGTTGAGGATAGAAGTTTTGACCCCATTATGGAGTAGTTGAGGATAGAAGTTTTGACCCCATTATGGAGTAGTTGAGGATAGAAGTTTTGACCCCCCCCCCCTTTTTTTTCAAAAATGTAAATTTTTACAAAAATAAATTTAAAATTTTTAAAAATAAGACATATATATGCACACCTGTGCATTAAGGTTAATGCGGTATCTTCTGCTTTTTTTTAAAACAAAGGTATGTAATAAACTACAATGCATTTGGTTTAATCATAAGTTAGATTTATAAAAAATATACATGAGCGGTTATGGAGCAGTTGAGGATAGAAGTTTTGACCCCCCCCCCCCCCTTTTTTTTTCAAAAATGTCAATTTTTACAAAAAAATTTTTAAATTTTCTAAAAATGAAATATATATGCACACCTTTGCATTAAGGTTAATGCGCAGAGAAAGTTTAATCAAATTCCTTTGCGGTTATGGAATAGTTGAGGATAGAAGTTTTGAACCCCCCCCCACTTTTGTTTTCAAACATTTCAATTTTTACACAAAAAAAATTTAAAATTTTTAAAAATAAAATATATATGCACACCTGTGCATTAAGGTTAAAACATTGGTTAAGGTTAATGCACAGAAAAAGTTTCACCAAATTCCTTTGAGCAGTAATGGAGTAGTTGCGGATAGAAGTTTTGCCCCCCCCCCCCTTTTTTTTTGCAAAAATGTCAATTTTTACAAAAAAAATTTGAAATTTTCTTAAAATGAAATATATATGCACAGGCGACAGATAGTGATCCCTACATGTCGACCATGCGTTCTGCAGGCGACACAATAAAAAATTACGTATGAGCACACGTTGTTTTTTTGGCCCCTTTAACCCCTTATATCTAAAAAACCATAAAAGATAGAAGAAATCCATTGACATATTACAATGACAAAAATTACACAAAAATGCCTGGAGTAACTTTTATTGTATGTCTTATGGTGGACCATTTAAAAAAAATCATCAAAATTGGAGCAGAAATAAAAAAGTTTCGAAAATTAAGGTGTGTCCCTTGTTCAGCCCTTATATCTTTAAAACGGTAAGAGATATTGAAAAACATATGTTTTAAAAAAGTTTTTCTATTTTCACAAAGGAACATTAAAAACCCCGAAATCATAAAAATCTGATAAAATACAAAAAAAAAAAAAAATACACCAAAATGATAAAAAACTAGAACTGTCCTGAAAGGGACTAATACCTCCCACAGAAACATGTCTGTTTTGAAGCCTACACAAAGTTTAAATCATCATATTTTTCAAAGTACTCCCCCAAACAGAAAATCATGATAATATGCATATCTTCATAATGTGATCTAACACTCCATAAAGTTTCATGAGAATCATGCAAGTAATGTGGGAGGAGTTACAGACAATACATGGAACATGTTTTGTTAAAAATGCCTAAGTCCAAACAGCCATATCTTTTACATTTCTTGTTGAAACAGAAATTCCTGACAATATGCACATTTCCATATAGTGATCTAACACTCCATTAAGTTTCATGAGAATCATGCAAGTAATGTAGGAGGAGTTGCAGACAATGTTATTTCGGAAAGACGGACAGATAGACAGTTTGAAACCTATATAACCACCCCCCCCCCCCCCCCCACCAACTTCGTTTGCGGAGGGTATAAAAATTCTTCATGACTCCCAGAAAAAAAAGGAATGGGCCAATTTTCATAAAATCAATCCTAACCTGTATTTCTTACTGGGGACCATTGCGGTAAAATATTATAAGAATTTGTTTAATAGAACAAAAGTAAACTAGGTGGAACCTAAACACATGTCTTCCCTTCACTTTATTCTAGATCAATCTTGTTTACCTTTGAGATAAAAATAATAATTTGACCTTGAGGTCAAAGGTCAAGGTCAAATGAATGTCATAATGGTATGCGACACACACCCTCGTGGTAATACACCTACATACCAAAGGGTATAAGCCTATGTCAAAAGACAAAAAAATTAAAACCAGGACAAAGAAATACCATAATTTGACCTTGAGGTCAAAGGTCTAGGTCAAATGAAGGTCATAATAGTACATGACACAACCCCTCATGAAATGTTGAGTTTTTCGTAATTTTTACAACATTTTCCAAAATGGCTGCAAACATTTCCAACCGATCACGATTTTTTTCATGAACATGTTCTACTATTCATACTTTACAAAAGTACAAAGTTTCATGAAATTCTATGATGTAGTTTTTGAGATATGAAAGTTTCCAAAACATTTCATACTTTTTCCGTTCCATGGCGACAGAGGCAATTTTGAAAATTTTTAATGTTACATGCTCAACTAGACTTGGTGATCATCATTACTGTGAAGTTTCATAAAGATTGTTCCAGCCATCTCTGAGAACTCGTGTGGACAAGATTAGGTGGAAGAAGAAAAAAAAACACAAAAACAAAGAAACGGAACAATAACAATATGTCGTCCTGAATACGTCAGGGGGCAACATAAATACTACAAAAACAATATGTCTCCCTTCTATGAAGGGGAGACATAATGAGCAGAAACCTAACTGTCTATGGACAACAACGCTGTTGACCATGACAGGCTCATACCATAACACATCGGCAAATATTTGCTGTCATATAAAAATTATCTATATACCCCAATAATGTCCGATACAAGCTTTTTGAAAGCATCTTTTTTCTTCTTTTCATTAAACTGTTTCTGATTATTTGGCTGCAGAAGCTTTTCATCAAAACTCTGTAATTAAACAAAAGATTTCCAAACATAAATCATACAGAAAATTGTTTTTATAAGTCTATTTAATGTGAAATAATTTCTAAACATACAACAAAATTTCAAAATGTAATGTTAAAGTGTAGTTATTAAAATCTCTCAAACAATTTATAATTTTTTTCAGGGAGCAGCCATTTCATTCTCCAATAAATTTATTTCATAACTGTAAACCCCATAGAAATGAAATGAGGTACGAGGTAAACTTCCATGAAACAAAATCCCAAACACAGAATACGAAAAGTACCAAAGCAAGTCCCATATCCACTTTCTTTTTCATTTTTATGAGTATTGCCAACAAATTTTACCTACTTTGATATGATCTTCAGTACAATTAGGAACTTGCAATAAAACTTGTGTCAGTTCAGGATACACAGGCCTCTGAAAAATATTCAAAGAATAAAAACGATTTCCTATAAATAAAATATCCATAAACCTGTTTTCAAAGATATTTAACAATAAACAAGGGCCTCCCAAGAGCCTGCATCGCTCACCTGTTATTTTTTGTGTAGATCTTGCATTATTGATTGTTTTTGCTATTTAATGTATACCATCACAATTTTCGCCTTAATATTGACTTATATAGCTAAAATATAGAATCCTGAACCCAAATATATATGGTTGCTTTTTCATCGGTTGCTATGGACTTTTTCAATGGCCTTGACCTTCCATGTTGACTTAAACAGGTAAATTGTAGCGTCCTGAACCCAAATATATATGCTTGCTAGGAACTTTTTCATCGGCTGCTATTGACTTTTTCACTTGACTTGTACACATAAATTATAGGGTCCATAACCCAAATATATATGGTTGCTAGGGACTTTTTCATCAGTTGCTATGGACTTTTTCAAAAACCTTGATCCTCCATTTTACTTGTACAGCTACCATTTAATTTATTTCAATTAATGCTCTAATTATCTTTGACAATATGTCAGACCATATATTTTTACTGATAATTACTGTTTACTTGTAAATAATCTTTCAAGGGCAAAAAGTCCTATAAGGGGTCAATTGAAGATTTTGGTCATGTTGACTTATTTGTAGATCTTACTTTGCTGAACATTTTTGTTGTTTATAGTTTGTCTTTATCTATTTTTATATTCAAGTTAACAACCTAAAACTGCAAAATTCACTTAATTCAAGGGCAATAACCCAACAAAGGGTCCAATTCATCTGAAAATTTCATGGCTGGTAGATCTTGACCTGTTGAACATTTTTAGTTTTGCTCTAAATGCTTTGGTTTTTGAGATATAAGCCAAAAACTGCATTTGACCCCTATGTTCTAATTTTAGCAAAAGTGGCCATGTTTGTTGATAGATCAAAACTTCAGATATAATTTATAAACTTGATACCCTAAGAAACATTCAGTTAAAGTTTGAAGGTATTTTGCCAGTAGTTTCAGAGGAGAAGATTCTTGAAATATTTTACAACGACAACAATGCCGACAACGAACGCCAAGTGATGGCATAAGCTCACATGGCCCTTTGGGCCAGGTGAGCTAAAAACGTAGCCAAAACAATAAGTCTCCAAACTTCGTTTGGGGGACTTAATTAGCCATTCTCACTAAACTTATGTGAATGAACGGGAGAAACATGTTTTTGCATATTTTAGAGAATTTCACATGTGCACATATGACACTTGCACACAAATTAATTCTTAGCTTGGGCAGACTTTTAGTTCTTCACTTGCACACAGTTATGTCTTCCGTTTGTAAGTACATTATGGTACATACTATGTCTGCTTAGATCAACATCAGATCAAGATGAATAGAGAAGTTGGAACAGTTGATATATGTTTGCTTACTCTAGTTTGGAAGCAAAAAGAACACACATTATTCATATTGACCGTTCTTGTAAACATGTGCTGTGTATAATTGATAGAATATGCAAGGTTTGATTTTAAAAATTTCCATGTTTAAGTATGGACACTTGATTGAAATATGAATTTCGATCAAATTAATTGGAATAGAACTCATTTAAATTAAAATCAAGGTGTGCCCAAATGTAGTATTTTTTCTATGTTATCGTGTGCACAAACGGTAAAATGTTTGCAACCATGCAATTATTTAATGAGATTGTCCGCAAGTGTAATGCACCCTAATGAATGAACAAATATGAGTAATAATTCATTATATCACAATATCATGATTGTTCAATCCATAGGCTAAAAAAGAATGGAGATGGAAGAAACTTAATATATGTATAAATTTTTTAGACTTTACACATCAATTTTAGTATTTATATAACCAGATAACATACCAATAGTTCATAAGTCTGAAACCCCAGTAAAAGAAGTGAGGACTGTAATTCTTCATGTTGTCCATGTGTCTGTAACCCCTTAAGTATAGATGAGAAGAAATACACTGCTAACTCATTTGTTGTACGCTGATCTGTGTGGAACTGAAAGTTATCATAAAGTATTTATAAATATCAGAAGTTTAAAATTTCACTTGAAACATAGCTATTACAGTAAACTTCTTTTTTCTTGAGCATTTTAGAGGTCAACTAAGCTAGGTTAAATTATTATGTAATTTCAAGCAGTTTTTATGCCCCATCCACAAATGTGAAATGGGTATATAGATTCACCCTGATCTGTCTATCTGGCTCGGTTAACTTTGCATTGAGGTCCATTTCTCAAGTACCTATTGAGATGAGATGTATCAATGATATACCACTACAATACCCTTATAACACTGAACACAGATGAGCAACAGTCAGTCCCTTTGACCTACATTTAATGCATGACTGACTATGATAAAATTTTGTTTTTAATTTCATATCCTAGGAATCCATGGTGTTATACCAATGATAATTCACCACTATAATCCCCTTACATTATATAATGCATTTCTCCAACATTTTGGTCATTATGACATACATTTCAAGCATGAGCGATTTGATTAAGTTTCTCAGAAACCTATTGGTTGTGAGTTCAAATCTCACCTGTGGTGGGATGTGTTCGAATTTTTCTTAATTGACAAGGATTGCCAATTTTCATACAGAAAGTCAGTGGTTCTCTCCAGGTATTTTGGCTTCCTCCACCAATAAAAACTGGCTGCCACGAAATAGCCAAAATGTAATGAAAACGCCGTAAACCCCAACTAAACAAACAAACTGAAACCTACTGAGATATATCAATGATATTATACATATTAGTTACACCTTATATAAAAATGCTGTAATCTGATTGGTACATTAGAGGGGTATTTTTCACAAATATTATGCATTACAAACGATTTCAGAGGAAGCGGGGTATTTGCCAAGATGTATTTGCATTTTTTACCCTTTGTCGTGGTATTTGCGAAAAATTCCCTTATCAGACTGGATGCTTGAAATGTCTACATCATCACTGTGTTTAGTATAAGCGTTAATTTGTAGAAAGAACCATTTTATTTTGACATTCAGTGTAATTAAACAGATGGTTGGGAGGGGTAGTTGCGAAAAATACCAGTCTCGAGACAAAATTTACCTTGCCCGTTGGGCTCGGGAAATTTCACATCTCGAGACTGGTATTTTTTGCAAATACCCCTCCCGAGCATGATGTATCTGTATAATAGTCATCTTATATAGTACAACAGAAGTCAGCAACATTTGATTCACCATTACTTATATTTTATCCTTGAGTGACTTTGGTAAAAGTTTTGCATTTTGGTATATTTTTAAAGAATCTATCAAAGTACATTCATGATTTTTCACAACTATATTAGTCTTACATAGTACAACACAACTCAGCAACATCTGAGTCCCCCAAACCTACATTTTATGACTTTGATTAAATTTTTGAATTTAAGTCTATTTCTTAAAAAAGCCTGTGATATCCTAAGAATCCATGGTGTTATATCAATGATACTTCACTGCCAAAATCCCCATACATTATTTAATGCATTTCTCCAAATTTGGGTCATTATGACCCACATTTCATGCACGAGTGACTTAGTTAAGTTTTTATTTTTAGGTCCATATCGCAGAAACATATTGAGATATATGAATGATTTTTTACATTTACATCTTATATAGCAAAACAGAAGTCAGCAACATTTGAGTCACTATGATCTACATTTTATGGTAGAGTGACTCTGATTAAATTTTTGCATTTAAGTGTATTTCTAAAACAAGAGTGGACACACTAGATGTCTCACCTGAGTGTGCACATGGACACACAATAATGATTATCTAATACCTGACATTTTGTAAGTCAAAGGAAAATGCGTTAAAAGAAGTTGAGGTCAAGGTCAAAAGGCAGATGTCATACCGACATGTATCCACTAAGAACTATCTATTGACCAAATATGGTTGGTCTAGGTATTAAAGTTGCTGAGAAATGGATGTAATCTTGAAAATGTGACAAAGTCACTCAAGCATGCAATTGAGGTCAAAGTCCAGAGACAGGTGTCAGATTTGCATGTACCCATTAAGAACTATCTATAGACCAAACACAGATAGGTCTAGGTATTACAGTTGCTGAAAAAAGGACTTAATCAAGAAATTTGGATGAAAGTCACTCAACCATGAAATTCAGGTTAAGGTCCAGATTCAAGTATCAGACTGGCATGTACCCACCAAAAACTATCAATAGACCAAATACAGGGGGTCTAGGTATTAGTTTCTGAGAAATGGACTTAACCACGAAAAATGTGATGCAGGTCACTCAAGCATGAAATTGAGGTCAAGTTCCCAAACCAGGTGTCAGACTGACATGTACCCACAAAGAACTATCTATTGACCAAATATGGTGGGTCTAGGTACTCTAGTTGCTGAGAAATGGACTTAACCATGAAAAAGTGACAAAGTCACCCAAGCATGAAATTGAGGTCAAGGTCCTAAGCCAGGTGTCAGACTGACATGTACCCATCAAGAACTATCTATTGACCAAATATGAAATTGAGGTCAAGGTCCCAAGCCAGGTGTCCGACTGGTATGTACCCATTAAGATTTATCTTAGACCAAATATGGTTGGCCTAGGTATTACAGTTGCTGAGAAATGGATTTAACCACGAAACTTGGACACAGATTTTAAATTCATGTTTAAGAAGTCAGTGAACCAAGAAAATGAGGTCAGGGTTACAAGACAAGTATATTGAGGCAAACCTTATATGATAAGCTACCTTGTGGACCATAAATCTTAATTGTAGGTATTACATGTGTAAAGTTATTAAAGTTTTAAAAAAGTTTACGCCACCGTCACCACCGGAAATACCTATTTGTCACCTTCGCGACTCTTCGTTGCAGGCGAGACAAAAACTGTGATGATATATCAATGATATTGTAAAATTACAATCATCTTCTTTAGTTCAACACAGTTCACCAACATACAAGTCCACATGACCTCCATTACATACTTGAGTGACTCCATTAAAATTTATCGTCTGGGTCCTTTTGTCCAAAACGCTAATATTTAGTATATATTCATTATTTTTAAAGGGGTAAAAGTTAATGTAAGCAGGATATATTAAGAAACTTTCATATCCTGTATTTAAAATAATTCTCAGAATGATGTCCCATGATAAATAATAATTCTATATTCAGGAGGACGGGACCAATCTCTAGTTGATTTGAAATTACATGCCAAAAGGACTTGAAAATTAAAGTTTTCCACTGTGTTAATTTTGTCTTAAGGTTCACTGTTTTACTCGTATTATATTTTTGCCTGGTGGAAAATACCTCCTCACCTTAATGAAAGGGATTAGCATGATGCCATGCTTCTTTTTTCTAAGTTGAAGAGGAAGATTCCATGCTTTGTTTTCTAAGTTGCAGAGCAACTAGCACAGAAATAAGAGAAAAATGGAATTCATACTTTTAATCCAATTAACCGATATATCAAATTTATTACATGTATACACTTTTTATAATGACTGAACCAACAATTTAGTACAGTTTCTATAATTTTGAGACAATAACCGTTATAAATGTCCAAGTTTAATTAATCACTGCAACTTTTTAATTTGTAAAATTACTACTTTGCTATTCCTTTTACACAAAAATTCGTCATCTTTTCACACACTGAAAAAAATTGCTTTTCAGCAAATTCTTGAAATTTTAAGAATACTGATGAACACTTAACCAATATATATAATGAGCAAAGATAACAATTAATACACTGTGAATTGAAATAATTCTGTACCTGTTTTAATGTAGAAAAACACAATCCTGTAGCTCTGTTAGCCACCGATGTATCACTCCAGGATAAACAACTAAATATAAACATTAGGAAGGATGGATAAACTAACTGAAAAAATAAATGACTGCTTAGTTATTATAATTCTAAGTTTATCTGGACTGATTATGATATATAATACTAGATCCATTTAAAATATTTGGATTTATCATAATAATATAACACTATATCACTTTTAAATATTTGAATCAACCGTTGCTAGCCTTTTGAAACGAGGGTTATTCAAATGCAAGTATGATGGGATAATAATAAGAAAACAGCAGGAAAAGCAGTAGAAAGCTCAATTAAACCATTTATACCATTAAATAATTATTTTGTGTAAATGACACAACCACATGGTGGATAGCAGAAATCTAAGAATTTGAAACTTACTCCACTTTTCATTAATAAATATTTTTGTTTTGTCATATACCTCATTATTCAGACACATTTTCCCTAACAGTGACAAAGTTTCCTCCCTTGGATTGGCAGGTGTCTGAACAATTTCATCTTCACCAATCTCATCAGTTGGTTCTGCAACCTTCTTCTCATGGGCAACATTAACTGAAAAGAAAGACTAGTCAATGAAATTATATCCCATTAATTATGTGTTATTAATTAGATTAAAACATAATTATTTGTACTAATATTTTTTACAACTTCAACTATAAAGCCTATCAATTAGTTATAGTACCATATAATGGCAATATACATTCATCATCAATAAATATACAATAACTTTATTTGTACAAGCTTTAGGGAAAGAAAACTAGAACTAAATTTTATATTTCTGCACAATAACAGTACATAAATGCTGAAATTTATCAAATCACACAACAAAACAAGTGTCATTTCTTCAGGTGCCATCCTTGCAGTTAATGTGTGACCAGTTACCGATGTCTCTCATATGTTTAAAGGTCTGTTTAAAGCTGGTTTCATTGTAATTAATTACACTTGAGGGAAACAAAAGGTCAAGTAATAATTTTCATTGATATTTCAAAGAGATTATTCTGACAATGCCAAAAAGATAATTTTTTTTATGTTGGTCATACAGATTATGTTTTTGACCTATTTTTTTCACTGATAAATACCCCATACTCTAATATTAATATCTGATTTATAGACCAGTATAAACATAACCTATAAAGAGTTTTAAGTTAGAAGTGGCTATAAATTACGATATAAGAAATAAACAGTACATACATAACAGATCTAAATACTCCTTTGTAAGTTGTCGTGTAAGATGATCCTCCACTACTTCCTGAGATTCTTTATTATCATCATCTATTCTAATAAATATACCAAAATATATATCAGTATAAAGCCAATTTCAAAATAAATTTTCAAGGGGAATTAAAAAACAACTAAATAATTCATTTTAAATTTTGTTTATTTTGAACAGTAGAGACTCCCAGGAGCCTGTATACCTCACCTGGATATCATTTGCATTCTTCAAGCAGAATAAATTGTTTGTCTATGTCCATTTTGGTTGGCTTTGTTTGTTTTAGTTGGGGTTTCAGCACATCTAGCTATTTCGCGGCGGCCAGCTTTTATTGGTGGAGGAAGCCGGAGTACCCAGAGAGAACCACCACCTTCGGTAGGAAAATTGGCAATCCTTGTCAATTTAGATAGGAGTCGAACATTCCCCCGCCACAGGTGAGATTCGAACTCACAACCTCAGTGTTGACAGGCTAGTGATCATTAGTAGTCATGACGAACTACCTAGACCACTCGGCCACCGAGACCCCCATTTTGGTTGGCAGTCTGGAATATTACTGTCAAATTAGGTTGGAATTCATTCACTGGTTTTGGACAAGAAGAATTTTCCCACAGTGTTCTATGTTAAACTATGTTTGACTGGGGTGTCCATATTTTGGATCTTGGGCAAGGTCATTGAATATATTTTTGATAGATCACCATCTTCGGACCATTGCTGCCAAATTAAGTTCATTGAATATACTTTTGATACATGAGAATCTTACGACCATTGCTGCCAAATTAGGTTCCAATTGGCTCACATAAGTTTCATACCAGAAGATTTTTAAGCAAATTTTCCAATAAGGTCCTATGTAAAACTCAGTACCACCGATTTTGTTCAATCATTTCTTAAAGAAAAACAAAAACATTTCCCTATGAAAGGGAGAGCTCTTCCTATGAGATTTTATTAAATTTAAAAGTATTACATCTCTGTGTTGCATGGAATGTGATGAAAGTGCATGAAAAATATTTAATATATTTGTTCTATGATAGGTCCAAGTTAGTAAATTCAAAATTATATTTTTTTCAAATTTTCAAATGCATGATTTTTCAATGGAAATTCCAATTCAGAATCATTGTTGAGGTGTACAAATATAACCTGTTTAAAGATTTGTAAAACTTCCATGTTTTTTTGTATGACTAAACAAGGCTAATTAATAAGCAACAAATTATCTTGTTATTCTAACAAATGCCAACAATTCATTCAACAAACTTAGATAGTAGTTATTTGACTCTGTTAGAGCATTCCTTTATGTTAACACTGAATTAAACAGAAACAATTAACAAGTTATAAATCAATCCAATTAAATGAAGTTATATTTCATTTTCTTCGGAAGGGAATTCAACAAAAAAAAATAAATAATGGTCCTTACTCTCCTCTCTGTATAATAAGCTGCCATTTTGTATTCAGTATCTGAAAAATATAACAGCAGTGATCCTTAATGTCTCTGGTTTATTTATGGTTTGAATCTAAAGCACTAGTCTGTAAAACAATTAGAAATGAAAAATTGTTCATGGTGGCAATGTAACCCATATGACAAGGTATTATACAAAATATATGAAGGTTGATAGATGCTTAATACCAAGTTCAAGTTTAATTGGCTTTTCAGTTCATGGCGGCCATTTATGTCCAATCGAGGAAAAAAATGCAAACATTATATAAAAGGTCTTTCCTTAGAAATTTCATAACAAGTTTCAGTTCAATTGGCTGGATGATTTCAGAGATTTTTTAAATTTGAGCAATGAGAAATAGCATTTGTTCATGGTGGCCATGTTAGTTGTCTGATCTTAAAAATTTTGCAAAATTTATAGATGCTTCGTACCAAGTTTCAGATCATTTGGTCAGGGGGTTTTCTGCAAAGATCAAAATGTGAAAAGTTAAACGGACAGACAGACAACACACATAGTGATGGCAATAGCTCAGATGGCCCTTTTGGTCAGGTGAGCTAAAATATGCATATTGAACATAATGAAAATGTTTTAAAGGAAAGTATCTCAGAAAAGAACTGTCACATCATATCAACATGCACATCTGTGCATCATGAATAACAAAACATTTCAAAGGCTTTTTTTACAATAATTTTATCATAAGAATCAGTTTATAAAACTGACATTATCAGCCAGGGAAAATAGGAAATTCCAACAAATTACTGTTAAAAAGTGTTTTAAGTTATCATATTAACATCAGTCAAAGGATTCAACACAAAAATCTATGGGTACAGTAATTTCTGTAGACACTTCATACCTGATACATTGCAGGAAACAGGACTTCTAGTACTGGTATCACAGCTGTCTTGTAACAATCTTTTGGACAATGCAGTACATAAGGCTTCATAAATACTCTTACTAATGTTAAGGTTGTAACTAATACAACAGAGTAAAGTATAACTGAATAGAATATTAGGCCACATAATATTAATTTTAGCTTCTTATCAATGGAGGTGTTAACTCCAAACATCCCCCTTATGGGTTTAAAAATTTTATGTGATTGTAAAAATTCCTTTTTTGTATCTTTCCTGATTCCATTTTGTGACTTTCAAGAAAGGTTTGTGTAAATGGTATTAACATCAGAATAAATGAAATAAAAGACTTGATTAAAACTCTGTTAGTGAAATATATACAATATGGGTTCATATCATCCTTTTTTGGCAGAATAAGAGCCTGAATTGCTCACCTGTTATCTTTTGTGTACAGGTAGATCTTGCATCAATGATTACTTTTGCTATTTAATGTATACCGTCACAATTTTCTCCTTAACATTGACCTGTATATCTAAAATATAGAATCCTGAATCCAAATAGATATGGTTGCTAGGGAATTTTTCATCAGTTGCTATGGATTTTTTAAATGGCATTGACTCTGGACCTTCCATTTTGACTTGAACAGGTAAATTGTAGGGTTCTGAACCCAAATATATATGGTTGCTAGGGACTTTTTCATCGGTTGCTATGGAATTTTTCAATGACCTTGACCCTTGATGCTCCATTTTACTTATACAGCATAATTTATTTCAAGTAATTCCCAAAACATATGTGACTATGTCAGACCATTATTTTCTTTTTAGCTGTAAATAATCTTTCAAGGACAAAAACTCCTATAAAGGGTCAATTGACGATTTTGGTCATGTTGACTTATTTGTACATCTTACTTTGCTGAACATTTTTGCTGCATACAATTTGTCTTTATCTATAATAATATTCAAGCTAATAACCTAAAACTGCAAAATTTCCTTAAAATTAACAATTCAGGGGCAATAACCCAACAAAGGGTTGACTGATTTGTCTGAAAATTTCATAGCATGTAGATCTTGACCTGAACATTTTTAAATATTGTTTGATATCAAATCAAGTTGTTTAATTTGGATATAATAATAAATGAGCCTTTGGCGAGTTTATTATTAAGTCCAAATTAGATAACGAGATAATTTTACGAGTTGTTCAACCTATTTCTCTTATGATTCTTCAGGAATATTTGTTTGTTTGTGATTCAGCGTCCGACCCACAGGAAATATTAACGTTCATTTTTCTGTGACGTCAAATGTTGCTATGCAACGGTGGCTTTCAACGATGACCACGCAGATTTCAACCAATCAGAAAACAGCGACATTTGGTATCATATGATGGGGAATTAGTTATGACAAATAATTCATCGGGCGAGAAATAGATAACAACGCACCATCATAAGAGAATTATTCTTAAAATATGGGATTAAGCTTATAACATTAATATATTATATAATATTAATATATTAACACGATAATGTTAACCTATGTTTAAATATACAGTCAAACCTTCTTTAAAAACACCTCTATATAGCAAATCACTGTCTATAAAGGGCACAGTGAAAAAGTCTCATTTATAAACAAAGCATTTCAAATTAATCTCTGTATAGAGGGTACCTTTTTCTGGTCACTTGGGTGCCCTTTATAGACATGTACATATTATCAGGTTTTCTGCAAACGTATATCGTAAAATATCAGCCGCGAGACACAATTTGAAGCTTTTTCGGTGAGTGAGCGTAGCGAACGAGCTAAAAAGCTTCATATTGTGTCGAGCGGCTTATATTTTACAATATTTGTTTGAAGAAAACTTGATGATAAATTTATCGTATTGTTAACTAGCAATCTTAATGGAATTTCTTACTTTTCAATGGCCATCTGCCTATACCCGGATGTTTTCCTGATATATTCAGGTCAACGTTGGGTCAAACATTATGACGTCGATGATATATTCGGGTCAGCTCATATTAGGGTGGGGTCAACTCTTTACGACGTCACAGTGCCGAAATACGGGAAATTGTGAAGGCCTCAGCAGGTCGATATAGGCATGGGGAAATACGATAATTGACTGTATATGTTGTGATGTCTCACTGATTCATACCAAATGTAGTTTAATTTTCACGTTAAGCAATTAATATATTTTTGATGATATACATATTTTGGTATTTTGTGATACGTTTTATTTTTATAGATATATACTAATTGTCATTTTCTGTCATACTTTTAAGTAACGTATCAGTCTAAATGGTGTTTATTCTGAATTCACCTTCTTGCAGAAAGAAATGTAACATAATTGCTACAAATTCTAGAGATATGCTGAACAAAACTGAAATAATAAATCCTCTTACAAATTTTGGTACATGTATTCTTTTCAGGTTCATATTCTCTGAAGATTATATTGAGGTACTGTTTTTCTTTCTTTTGAATTTCAATTTGACTGATGTATATACTGGTTGGCTATTCAACATACATGTATTAAGTCTTGTGCTTATTTCAAATATGACTTTTTAACAATATAAGTGCTATTTACCAGTGCTTCCATTCATACATTTAAATTAGAAATAAAAGTTTCTTTCAAGGACTTAACATTCTTGCATGAATTAAAGGATTATGTGCTGAAGTAATATTCTTAGTATTTATTCTGTAAATATATGTTCTCTACTTTTATAAAGATAAGTTTGTAAATACTGAAGCTACTGATCAACAACATATACATATCACAACAGATAAAAATAAAAATGTGATGAAAAATGATAAATAAGGATATTTATAAAAATTTTAGTTCTGAAGTCTGGTAGATGTTGTAAATTTGTAAAAACTGTGTTAAGCAATAACTGTGACAAATTAGGTTCTCTGTAAAATTCATATCCTAAACACTGACCAGCATTTCCCAATATATGACAACTGAAAATAAAAAATGTTAAAATATTATAAAAAAAAAAGTTTGTGAAAATTTGTCTTCTTTTAAATTTTACAGTTGGACTTCAAAGATTATACTTCACGAATTTCTGTAAAATAGCTAATTTTGTTTAACTTAAATAATTGACTGGCGTGGTTTTCATGATAAAACTGTTTGAATTTAAGACAAAATTCTAAATAAACTAAGTAACATTGATTTCAATCTTCTAATTAGTGCAAAATTATCATTAATGATATTCCTTTGAAAGTTTGTAAAAATATGTTTTAATAGAACTTGTTAGTTACTTGTTTGTCTTTCTTTTCCAGTGCTAAAATTATTGATAGTTGTTATTCTTAACTGTATGTATCTTTGTTACTGTTCTGCCACAGTCACAGATGCAAATGGAAAGGTAACTTCTGAACCAGTTTAACTCCACCCAATTTTCATGTGACTGTCCTAAGACAGGAATCTTTGTTGGGGGATGTATGTTTCTATGTTTTGTCCATGTATTTTGGAGTATAGTTTCATTGAAAACATTTTCCATAAAAGAGATAAAGTGTCCTCCATTAGATTTTTGTATTAGGGCCATTGAGAGCCTATTCTGCAGTATGGGCATTAACCCTATATTGAAGGCTTTTTGTACTTTTCAAGATTCCATGGTTGTCTCATTGACATATCTCCTTATATTTATATATATTTTTTAACAATCTATAACACTGTTTCTCTTATACAATTAGTTCTTAATTATACTTTCTATATAATCCATTTAAAAAAAATACAAAGCATCCTTTGCCAAAAAATCTTTCACAGATATCATTACCTATTGTCATGGGTGGTAGTCAGAAAATTCTGCATTCTGTCTACAGGTTTCTTGGAGTCAACACTTTGTGTAAGGTCTACACAAGGAGGAGGAATGCCTAAAATAACAAACACTGTCAGCTTAATATAAAGTATATGATGGAAATATTTTGTGATTTGTGATTACTATTTATTGTTCATGACAAGTATCTAAAGATCACAAATTAACCCTTAAAATATTTTTTATCAATAATTACATAAAGTACAGAGCAAAGATTAGATTGTCTGCAGATTTATTTTAACAGGCACGTTTTTTTCTCCACTCACATGATATACAATTTGCCAAACCATAACAAAATGAACAGCTGTAAGGTTTGTGATTAATAGGTTCTTACGCAAATTCAATTTGAAGACTATAAAATCTTCAACGAATTATTAAAATTACTGTCTTTCCCGAGTGGAGGGCAGCAAAACGAGGGAAGAGATGCTGAATTTTAGAAACAAGTTGAAGATTTAGAACGAGTACCTATTTCTTCTGTAAATACTTGATTTTTAAGTTTCCCATACCTAGGTAAATTCAATGAGCACAGTCGACGAAGTTAAATAACATAACACCTGATTGGTCAAAATGTATGTGCACTTGTGAATGGCGTGATTTCATTGGTCTAAAAGCAGTGGAAGATTAGGCCTCATGCAGTTTGAGATGAGATCGCGTGAACCGATCTTCTACGGGTCATCTCACACTGAAAATGGCCATTTATGGAAGAATACAAATACTCCTGCTGAAAGCCTTTATTACTTTGTGTAGTATGTATAGTAAAAAAATTATGGTTGCATCATCAACAGAAAGCAGCTTTGCCAAAGGTACAAAATCATTACCCAACTAATTATATTAATGCTTCACACAAAATATGGATAAGTTGCAGCCTATACATGTAGCTGCTGAAAAAGTTCCCATGAAAATATTTTGTGATGGAAGGACTGGAGTATAATTTAAAAGATTTCTGCTTCTTACATGTAACAACGGAAGTATTTTTAATGGAATTACACAGTGCTTGAGTAATAATTTTGATGGTGCAGTGTGTTGGATTTTTTTTATACATTCACTATATCCTTTCATTTCTAGATTATACCTGAAAAAAACAGTCTACTAATTTTTAGAAGATATTGTTGTGAGAAATTACATTCTATGCACAATTACCTAATATAGTAAGTTTTTCTATGTCATTTAGATCATAAGATTTTACAAACTCTGGGTGTCTTCTCTGTAAGTAATCTGGATGATACAAGGTGTTCATTGTCCTGTAAAAACAATTAATTAGTGTGAATGCTATTGACAACAGGACATATGAATATACATGTACTCAACTTACAGAAATGTTTTTCGTCATGATATCTACGTTTCAAAAATGCTGATTTATAATGCCAGTAAATTATGTATATTCAGCCATGTTCACACTGCTAATGGAAAACATGTTTTTAATATATAAAAGTTACATTGTTTACTTCTTTTGTAATAAAAACTAATCAATTCTTGGTTATACATGATGTTTTATTAATAATTGTATTTTCATAATTAATGAGCTGGTACTTTAAACTGATGTTAGAAAACTGCTCTGAACAAATTTCAAAATTATTTAAGCTCCACTATGACAATGGACTTTTATTCAATCCTGGAAATCTGTAAAATTTGCACAAACAGGGTATATACCATATGAATCAATATGCAACTGTGAATGTAATTTTGTATATAACAGACCGACACTTACATGAACTTCACAAGAATTACCAACTTGTCTAACATCAGACCACTATAATGCAACAGGATTTCAGCATTAATAACACTTACTTCATAAGAAATAACAAATTCTCTAACAGAAGACTGACATGTGATGTAGCAGGATTTCTGTATATTACTGTACCATCTTCCAAAGTACACAAAACAAATCCACCATTATTGGCTTCCTGTAACATGATGAAAGTATTAACTCCTCGTAACTATCCCCCCCCCCCCCCCCCCCCAAACACACACTTATGAGTAAATATAGAAACTTTATTCAAAGGTTTCATTATACTCTTTACTACAGCAAAACCTTGTTTATCTTTATATTCAACAGTAATGCCTGTATATCAATGGATATATTATTTCATGAGACATCATTTTATTCTTCACTGCCCAACATCTAAGAAAAATTGCATGACAAACTAAAACCTCATTTCTGTATAATTAATTTCTTTTCATTAGGTCAACATGTTGAAATGGGGACCTCAGACCTGCCACAAAAGGTGTCCACTGTCAGGTCAAGACATCACATAGAAAAAATTACCTCATGAAGTGTAAGTAAATTTTTTATTATACAGGTCTTTATATAGGCAATTTTTATAATAATTCATATTGGAATGTGATAGATCTTGTGCCCTTTGACCTATTCAAAAAATAAAGCAGTGGGTATTTTAAAGTAAACAAAAAAATTATACATTATAAGGCCAATATCATGACACTCTTCAAAATCAGGAAATACCTCGGGTCAGGAAGTTAACTCCAGTTACACAGAATAATTTCATAGTACATGTACATTGCATTGACCTCATTAAAAGCAATACATATGTAAGATGAAAGACAGATATGTAGTAAAACCTGGATATGTGTTGATGGTAATAATGCCAAATTTGGTGTAGCTCTGTGACAAACAAAACAACAAACACACAAAAAGTAAATTATAAACAGTGTTAGGACAATGAGGGTTCTTACCTCTGGCAGGTCTGGCCATTTACTTCTTTTCATAACAGCTAATATTGTGTTTATACAACCAGAAATCTGGAAATACAATTTAAAAAAAATAAATTTTGTTATAGGTTTCAGGGAAGTAGGGAATATTTTTCAATAGCATGAATAATAGTTATAACTTTTTCCTTGGGATAGTCATTAAATGTATATTTTATTTATCAGTTTGATTGATTTTTTGCATGTTTAATTATTTTTTTTATATAGACCTCTGAGGAAACCAGAATATTTTATACTCACATGTGACCTATTTATTCCACATGTATCTGCTGAGCTTGGCTCTACAGGAGCACGATCTAAACCAACATATGACATAAACTCTTCTGGAGACATAAATGCTCTGTAAATAATTTTCAACATTTTAGCAGGCAATAACAAATGGTAACTAGAGGATCCAAGGAGGCTGTATCGCTCAACTGTCCATCTTGACTGACAGCATGGAACACTGCTTCCAATTGGCTCACTGGTTTCAAACAAGAAGATCTTTCAGTGAACTTTCCCATTAGGTCCTATGTTAAACTAAGTTTCTCTCTGGCAATCATCTTCAATGGCAGACAGGGTCATTGGATATAATTCTGAAAGAGGGCCAACTAAGGACCATTGCTGCCAAATTTTGTTCCAATTGGCCAAGTGGTTTCAGACAAGAAGATCTTTAAGTAAATTACTCATAGGGTCCAGTGTTAAACTGTTTGGCTCTTGTGACAATCCTGGACGGCAGATAAGGTCATCAGATATAATTCTGAAACAGGACCACCTAAGGACCATTGCTGCCAAATTTTGTTCCAATTGGCCAAGTGGTTTCAGACGAGATCTTGTAGTAAATTTCCCATAAGGGTCCTTTGTTAAACTATGTTTGGCTCTGGTGGCCATCTTGGATGACGGACAGGATCATCGGATATATTCTGAAAGAGGAGCAACTAAGGACCATAGCGGCCAAATTTTGTTCCAATTGGCCTAGTGATTTCAGACAAGAAGATCTTTAAGTAAATTTCCCTTAGGGTCATATGTTAAACTATGTTTGGCTCTGGGGGTCATCTTGGATGACGGACGAGGTCATCGGATATAATTCTGAAAGAGGACCAGCTAAGAACCATTTCTGTTCTAATTGGAGGATAAGATCTTTAAAAGTTCTTGACTACATCCATGTGACAAAAAGTTAAAGGTATACATTTTGTAAAGTGTCAGATAAATATTTTTTATATATCTTATTTTGTAATATCATGATTGTGCTGTAGCGCTAATAAAATAAAATATGTGTGGATTATTATTTTCTCTCTGATTTACTATACTACCCTATAAAAGTTTTAAACTAAGTGCAAAGTAGAAAGCAGTAATATCAAACAATGAATGACTTAAATGGGTGCAAGTTGCAATAAAAAAACACAAATAAACTCATAAAATGAGACTGACATATATTATTTGTCTGCCTTTCATTTCCTACTGACCAAGGATACTGAGGAAAAGTTGAGAAATCATACAGCATTTTAATACTGCTTCATTCAGTATGTTTATGTCAGCTAGGACCCTTAATTTAACCATATTTTATGTAAACTACCGGTAATTAAAGTACATAAGATATTAATTATACAAATTTAAGGAGCATATAATGATGTACCTTTTATATTCTTCTGAAATCCACAAATCTTTCACAGGTTTCAACATTTCATCTATAAAGGCAGATTGCTTCTCAAAATTACAGCATCTGTTACTGTTAGAACAAATTCTCATCAGCATAAAAGTGTCACTAAGGTTTTGAAAACCAGAAATCTATGATTACAGTCTGCCTCGTTCCCCCACTAATTTTGGTGTGTGCCTGTGAAGCTCCCTGAGATGCACCCTTACACCAATTAATATGATTGTAGGTCGCTTGGTATCAGAGAACTGGACTCAGACATAAAAACTTAACCTAAGTTAATGAAGCGCAATAAATAGGTGAGAGTGACCTAATTTTGGTGGGAGACTGTGTTACTCCCCGACCAGCCAAGAGTATAATTTATGTATTTTAAGTCCCTTTAATCTCGAAATTTCAATTGTATCGAAGTGATATTATGTACAAAGGAAATATAATTAGTGCAAATATAAACTCGTTATGTCAAATTTATTATTTTTACAGGTGAACCAAATTTTTACACATGTCAAACAGTATGTAGGAAATAGATAATGGAAATGTCATATCATGCTAATTATGTTTTGATAACAATCTTGCTAAGACTTAAATATCGTCAAAAGAACACCAAAGCGACAAAACTGTGGGAAAAGTCCACAAATTCGAAGTCCAAGGAAAAGACAAAGTCAGGAGAAAGGAACACAACAAACAAACACGACAATGTTTTATTGTGTTTTTACAATTAAACAATATATCGGATTTTGTGATAAAAATAAATGTATGGCTATTGCATTTGTCAGACATTTCTAAGAATATCTTGGTTAACAGAACACAATTTTCATACTTAGGGAAGTTTTGATTCATCAAAGAATATAGCAAAGCTCAGCACAGAAATAAATTGAATTTTTTTTTACAGTATTTGATCATTCTATTTATTCACACTACGTTCGTTATAAAATTCAGATTATGTTCATAAGGTGTGACTTGCAGAAAAAGAATATTTATAAAATCAATATTGATCAACATGAAAGGATTATCAATTTGTGATTTCAAACAAGTTGTAATTAAGAAACAATAAAAATTTATGAGAAAATCATCATTAATCAAAATCATTTGATTATGCTAACGAGTCAAAATGATCAGTGAACGCAAGGAAAGGAATATAGAAGTCATTTAATGTTTATCTCCCTTGTCCAAAACTCGAGAATTTCCTTTATAGGCAAACTTCGGCTAACTCGAACCCAATCCAATGGTCCCTTGCACTTCGAGATAACGAGATTCAACTGTATATGAAAATAATATAAGAAATTGAGTATCTAACTTAAAAAATGCTTTGTTTGAAAATTTTTATCAGAAGTAATATTACAGAAGTAAAGTGATTAATTACCTGACCAGAATTAAAGCTTCCATCAGTATACATTTCTCCATCTGTGAAAGTTGTTCGGTATCATTTCCGATCTCTTTGATATGGTTATATAACTGTTCAAATACTGGCTGAAAAAATGCTCGGTTCAGTTAAGTATATGTATATCCCAATAAATAAAACTTTTCAAATGTAAGTTTTAATCTATTTTTTTTCATTTTTAACAGTATATTATGATTTATATATCTTAAGTTATACCAAAGCTGCAACAACTGGTTATATTATATTAGTGGAAGCAGCTCTCTATGGATTAAAATGGAAACCATGGTTATCTTGTGACAATATATCCAGGTTTTAATAAAATCGGCTTTAGCGAACAACTTTTAGTTCCCCAAGAAATAGGAAACTTAATACTTTTTTAATACTTACAAAGATTAGGTCTGTATACTTCTTACAAATTTTGACTAGAGCAGAACAAGCATGTTGTCGTACATTTTTGACAGCACGACTTCGTGTTGCTTTGGTTTGTCCCTCTTGTGTGAATGTTACAGCTGTAAATATCTACAAAAATGGTACAAATCATCACCATACAATACTAATACACTCCGGGCAACAGTTTGGTCAAAAGTAATTAACTACTTCATATTTATAATTTAAAAATCTTTTACACAATTAAAGGCTGCCATTTTGTACGGCTATTGCATTTGTCAGACATTTCTAAGAATATCTTGGTTAACAGAACACAATTTTCATACTTAAGGAAGTTTTGATTCATCAAGGAATATAGCAAAGCTCCGCAACAGAAATCAAATCCGTCTTAAATGTATGAATCAACATAATTACACTGACGCATAACATGCCTTTTTTTATTTTGTAACTTACTTTTTTAAGCACCACAGGTAAAGTTTCTGGAGTATGTGACAGGTATGGAAATAATGCTGATATGCAGGACAACAATGACGATAAGACTAAAGGATCCTACAAAATATACTTTTGTCAATGGTAATCAAGTACAAAAAATTGTAACAAAACTTTCTGGTGTTCATCTCAGAACAAGAGGCTCTCAAGAGCCTGAATCGCTCACCTGGCAAACAATGCACTATAAACTAAATTAATATATTAATGTTTGTTGTAAATTAAACTGAGTATTAAAAGTCACGTAAAATGATGAAAATACCTTTAAAAGCCTTTCAAGAACCTCTGGAAAGAAATGGGCATGAGTTCTCCCTACGCTTGATTAAGATACAGCCATGGTCAATCTGATGATTCACAATACAAAATACAAGCTTTAATTCATCTTCAAATACAAGTATAAATCTTTTGGTCTATATGTTGTCTTCGTTTTTAAAATGTTTGAAAGAAGTTATGTAAAAATTGTGGGTTAAGGCTTTTTATTGTACTTGAAAAGGAAATATTGCAGGAACAATCATGCTAAGTTTCATCCAAATCCCCCCAGTAGTTTCAGAGGAGAAGATGTTTGAAAATTTGTTAACAACGATGATGACAGACACCAAGTGATGGCATATTAAAAGCTCACATATTATGAAGTTTAATCATTGTTATACAACATTCTCATCATCACCATTCACTAAGGATACCATGTTTACTTTAAAAACCAAATATTGTTGAAATCCGAGCAAGTGTAAAAAATTATCTGAAAAAAAAACAACCTTAGAAATAGAAAATATAGAGTGAAAACATTATTTGTACATGAATTAGTATGTAAAAAAACAAACAAGTTTTAAGAAATTTTAGCAATTAAAAAAAAATAACTTGCTTTTTTAGCTAGTGAATAAAATATTAAAATTCAATCCCTGTATCCCTAAAAAATTCTTTTCATGTAATCATCCCAAAACCTTAGCGGGACTGACAACAATCAGCGGAAAATAAATATTCTTGTTTTATTCTTTTATTAGAATTTAGATTCAACTGGTGATATAAGGTTAGGATATGGTGAGTTTCCCCATGTGCATACATTTTTTAGTTCTTGGGATATGTTGAGTTTCACCATGTGCATACATTTTTTGGTTCTTGAACATTCTCTTGTGTAATTCATTCCATTCTACTTAGAAATAGAATAATTACTCGCACCTAATAATAGCCTACATTTAGGTTAGGTGGGAATTTCTTTTAACATTTATAATAAAAATGGATTGTGGTGTTGATTGGTACTTCGTTTTCATATCAATGTTCAAACAAGTAACCAGTGTTGATTTCTCATATCTAAATACAAGTTTTGTACAATAATAATCTGTATTAAATGTAAGCAAAAGTATGTCATAAACATCTGCACTGAGCTGACAAACAGCTCCCTATTAGTCACATCTATGAATAACAACGGCAGGGGTGGGGGCTATACTTGCACAGGCATATGCATGTTAATAATACATCTATTTACAGTCTGTTTCAAGCAGTTGTGACTTGTGTAAAAAAATCCAAACTTGAGATTTATGTTCTCTTTTAAAGATTGCAATAGACAATTAAAATCTATACTGGACATTAATATCACGGAAAATTTTGCCATCACATTCATAATTTACAATAGATGGGGCATAGATGATAAGACTTAGGGCGATTTAAAATTCAAATTATTTTCTATCGGCATCCATTTTTTACCTTTCAGAAAAGAGACTGAAACTATAATTGAAGAGCAATAGATAAGTATCACAACAATTGAGCAGGTAACCAGTTTTTAGAAAAGGCTAAAATAATGAGTTTTTACCTGAAACAGTTTCAAAACATAAAAAAAATGTACTTGCAGATTGAGAATCATAAAAAAAAAACATATATGTAATCTCTTTGATGAGTATTTAAAAAATTGTGAAGTAATATTGAATTTAACATTTAGTTAGTCAAATAGTTTTTCATTAATATAGTGTTATGCTTGCATTATCATGAGCAAAAAGCTTTGAAAAAGGTCACTTTTGAGGTTCTAAGGGGAATAACTCCTAAAAATATGGTCCTACAACTTTGGCCCTGTGACAGATTTTGCAGATCTTGATGTGCTAAACAACATGCAATTTGAAAACTTTCACATATCTAATACAGTTTTCAAAAAAATCAAGCTTAAAAAAGCAAAAATTGGAAATAATCATAAAAAGGGCAATAACTCCTGTAGAGAATGTTGGATCTTCTTCAAAATTTCAAAGCAGATAAATCACAAAGTGCTGATCACCTTTGCTCCAAACAGAATTTTGTATCTGTAGCCATTTTTGAGTTATTTACCAAAAACTGCAATTTATCCCTTGTCTATTTTTAGCAACAGCAGCCATGTCTTTTATTATGAATCCAAAATCCAATCAACAATTTTGTAGCACTCATGCTAAAAAAGAACTATACCAGGTCTGATTACAATTGAACTTATGGTGTCGGAGGAGTAAATGGCTTTCAATATTATGAGGAAAGACTGTAAAAATGGTCAATTTTTATGTTTTAAGGGGGATAACTTTTAAAGGAATGGCCCTACAACTTTGAGCCTGTTACAGATTTTGTAGATCTTGATGTGCCTAACAATATGCAATTTGAATTTCTCAGATATCTTTTATAGTTTTCAAAATAATGAGTTTAAAAAGTGCAAAATTTGGAAAAAATCAGGAAAAAGGGTGATAACTCTGAAATGAGTGGTTGGATCTTCTTCAAAATTTTAGGGCAGGTAGATCTTGAGGTGCTGATCACTTTTATCTCATGCCAGAATTTTGATATCTGTGACCGTTTCTGAACGTTTGAAAAAGTTAACGGACGACGAACGGACGACGCACGGACGACGGACGCCAAGTGATAGCAATAGCTCACATGACCCTTCGGGTCAGGTGAGCTAAAAAGGAGGCAGTATAAATAGTTTCTGCCTCATATTACTGATATCAGCAAGGTTTCCTGAATCCAAATATATAATTTAAAATAATTAAAAATACTAAATCCCACAAATTTAACTGAAAGATCCCAAATTCCTACAAAATAAATGACTGAATTCTCACTTCACAGCAAGGTTCTTCCAAACATAAAAAAAGCAGTAAAGTTATGATAATTTATTGCACTGTATATTATCTATAAGTTATATTCACCGGTATCTTAGTTACAGGAGGAGTCTTGTGAAAGACGCAGTATATTTTTAAAGGTCTTATTATTTTGTCATTACAAACCCAAGTCATATTTAAAAAAAACATATGCTGAAAGTGTACCATATTTAACAGGTTATTTTTCTAATGAAAAGATTGTAAAACTTTGCTACATCTTACATCTGCATCAAATCTGAGTACATTATGAAGAAGTTCAACTCCCAGCTGGGGATCAGGTTTGACCTCTGCCTTAGACACCAGCAACCTAGACATGACACTTTCTAAACAAACAGAAGCAGCGTCCCACTCTAAGAATGATGGCGATGAAAGAGAGCAGTGATTTCTGTCTGAAACTAAATATAGAAGTAGATAAACCTTTAAAAAATTATAATACATGCATAACAGTATAACTCTGATAATTATACACTTGTAGTTAAGGATATATGATGAGATAATCACACAAATAATCCCAAGGGTATTACCCAAAGAAAATATGATTTTGTTCCATGAATGTTGACTGGAGCAAATACCACAAAAAAGTGTTTTACTGTATAAAGTATAGGAAAGATAGATATCTGTTATATTACTGAAAATGTAATATTGACTTTAGTGTTATTAACTGGGTGTTTTTGTATTGGCAGTGGTATAGATTTCGAGGGTGGCTGTATTGGCCCAGTGGCAAGGAGGCAAAGGGCCAATACAGCTGTCCTATAATATATACAGAGCCAATACAGAAACAATCAGTTCATAAAACTGTCATTAATCAATCTGATTTACTATCATACAATATCATTTTATAGATGGATGGGTGAATTGTTGTTTAATGTCCAGTGGCAGCCAGGTGCATATCAGGACGATCATTTAATGGAAGTAAGATGTTTGTATCTTTCATTAAAACAAGTATACGTTTTCATAAGAACAGCTGTATACAGGTTTCTTCAGAAATTCAAATTTGTACATAGTCCTCTTTTATATAATGGACATGACACGCTGAAATCTTTCATAACCTAATTTAAAAATTGATTCTTTTTTTATTACTTTTATAGGAGTTGTCGATCGTTTATTGTATATGCAGTTTGAAGGATGCTTAACTACAATCAGTTGTTGACTAATTTCTGTTGTATTTCAAACCCTTCAGCATAATTATTATTTATAATATGCTTAACAAAATTATAACCAACTGTTACAAAATCAAACTACATGAACCATATATCGCGAGTTTCATCTGCAGACGACATGTTGTGTTTACTATGAAATAAAAAAAAATACTATGATATTATTAATTGACAATTCCGTATTGGCTTAGTTATTGGTCCGAGGCTTGCTGTATTGGCCTGAGGCGAAGCCGAATGCCAATACAGAAGGCCGAGGACCAATAACTCAGCCAATACGCAAATTGTCAATTAATAATATCTTTATTAATTAACTTTTCATAAACATTACATAGAATTATCTTTTAAATATAGTCTGTGAAATTGAACCACAGTTCTTTAAGAGCTCAAGGAAATCTTATGCATGAATGCAGGAACTGTATATGAAGTATGATCCCTGATGACCGTGAAGTTACGAAAGTATACTTTTTGTAAAGAATGAAAAAAAATCATCTATTTTCTAGTTAAACTTTTTGAGACAAGTAAAATGAATGGTCACAAGTGGGGTAAAAAATGAATAGTTAAAAAAATCTAAGTAGCTTTTTGCACAATCGTCCAACAGTGCGACGTCCCTATAGATTTGCATGTGTGAAAATCCCTGGATGTCGGCCAATACAGACCGGAAGTTCGTATTGGCCGAGTTTTTCTGTATTGGCCTTGTTCGATTATCTGTATAGTATAGACAGATTAGCTGTTATTTAAGCAAATAACACAGTAGTTAATTAATAATATAGTATTATTGCGTAAGGTTTTCAATATTGGCTTAGTTATTGGTCCGAGGCAAGCAATATTGGACTGAGGCAAAGTGGAAATCCAATATGGCTAGCCAAGGACAAATAACTAAACCAATATGGAAAACCTTGCGCAATTATACCTTTATTGACTAACCAGGCCAATATGTCATATTGACTAACCAGTCCAATATTTCATATTGACTAGTCCAATATGGCATATTAGACGGTTATGTGTCATATTGGTGTACTTTGAAATTTTATGGTTGGCGATATTTCTGGCGACAGAATTTTTCAATCTTCTTTTTTTTTAAATCTGGCACTTAAGTGAAAACATTTTTAAATGGGGACTAAGAAACATCATTTGTATGTTTTATATAATTGAACAGTTTACAGCAGGCTAATAAACACAGCAGGTGTTTCAACAGTAAACAAACACATAATCAATAACTCACATGTGCTGAGATCGTTTACACTTGACTGTTCAATTGATTGACCTCTCTGAGGACAATTCAATTTATACACTAGAGTAATATTTACATAATCCAAATTTTTATTAGGTAATTTTATTAGTCATAAAATTAAATATGCATGCTTTTAACACATTTAAAAGGTGTTTAAAAGCATTATATCATAAAATTTCCAATCTGCAAAAATTGTGATGTCACTTCTGGTTTAACATCAACAAACACATGTGGAATAATCAATGTTTTATTAAGCTTGCCATCAAAATAAAGGTCATTTCAGATGAAAGTTAACAGTCATTAAAACTATTTCATCAAAAATACTTTTCAGGCCATTTTATTTCAAACAGTAATGAATAAATTTAACAACAATCATGTATGGCAGAATGATTCCAAAAGTGGGAGGGTGACTTGGTGACAAAAATGATGCTTTGGCGATTTATTTGGCAACAAGTTTTTGAATGCTAGCGCGACCCCTTTTTTCTGTATAGGCCTGGGGCCAAAAAGCTGTATTAATATCAGTGGCTACGTCATCAGTATAACACATGCAGATTTTACAATATTAGGGCTGATTTAATGGCTATCGTTCTTTTGCGCTAATTACCATTTATTTCGTTTGTGAAAAGCACCAATTTATAGAAAAAATGTAGGTAAGAAAAGCACCAAAAAAAAAGGCTATAAAAAGCGCAAATTTTACCTGTACAATAATTTCTGATACTTAAATAATTCAAGATAAATTTATTAAAAGATGTAATTAGACAATTATAAGTATAAAATCCAGATATATCCAATAAGTATTACAAAATTAACCAATGGAAACATTTTACTGAAAACTATTAACAGCTGATTTTTATAATAAATATAGAAAATTTTAACATGTTAATTAGTTAGTCACAAGATGGGCATCGACATACAGAAAATTGAATCCAACAAAGGAAAGGCAGTTATAATTGTTGATGGCCACAAGTTCAGGCAGTCGTTTGTAAGCAAATGTTTTAAGGTTGTACCCCTCTTACGTTCCTATGTTAAACCTATGAAATTTTATTAAAAAAAATCCCCAGGCTTTATTGGGGATTTTATCCATAGCCAACTTTTAACTTGGTGTAATATAAGTGTATTTACATGCATTCTTACCCTTTATTTATTCCCCACATATCCCAGTAAATAATTATTCAACAAATATTTTCCATAGGTTAAACATATAGGAACGTAAGACCTTAATAAGTGACAATGTTTTAAAGAATCAAGCAAGTTTTACATATTATAAATAGCAATATGCTACTGTCATTTCAATAATATAAATATCTTTTATTTTTGGCGCATTTTATACCCCTAAAATTGAAAACCAATTAGCGGAAAAAGAACATTGGTGCAAAATGATTGTGGCGCACATGAGTCCTTTTTTTGGCGTAAAAAGAAATTGCCAGATTTCATCATATTATTTAATAATGTCATTTATTATATGAGTGACAAAATATTTCTTTAGACCTGGTGTATAAATTAAACAGGACTTCAAAAGGTATTAAGAATAATTTTCATAATATATTACAACTATTTTTAATGAATTTGAACTATAACAAAATAAACAGAGAATAGATCTCCAATATTACTTTAAAATGAGCTTAGAATTTGTTGTACAAAATGCGAGATAGTTTTACCACATACTTACCATTGCCAGTATCTAAAGGCTTAGAGAGAACATTCTGTAACCACTGACTGGCAAACTGGAAGGCTACAGTAGGATTCAACAGAGTTGCTAGACGTATCACATTACTCCATTCACTTCTGTATCCTACATAAACAAATCACATCTTTTTCTTAAAATAAGCTCATTAATATATTTTAGAAATTTATCCTAAAGAGGTCAAGTTAACAAAAATAAAACTAGATATGGACAATGCCCCCCCCCCCACCCTTTTTTTTCTGCCCGGCCATATGCATGAGTATAGCTCCATATTTTTTAGATTTGACAAACAGTGATGTTGGCATACAACTTGAATCTGTTACACTGTCTGTAAGACAAAAATGATGCCCCCGCCTGACCACAGGAAATTATAAATTCAACACTATGTATGATGATACATGTTTTACAAAAATGTATTCTTATGCTAAAGGCTACACTTGCAGGGCTGCATGTCTAGCCAACAGGTTTCAACATTCAAGAGACATTCTACAAAATATTAAAGATGTATCTCCAAAACTGTAGGAGGAGATAGCCCGACAAACCATGATCTCTTTAAGCAGCTTCCAAAAATGACTAAGTCCAACTACCTGTCATTTTCAGAATATTTAAAAGAAATCAATATCCTGTGGCCATGCACACCTCCATTTTATGTATGTACATTCTATAAAATATTGAAGATGTATCTCCAAATCTGTAGGATGAGATAGCCGGACAAACCATGATCTCTTTATGAAGCTAGTACCAAAAAAATGACTAAGTCCAACTACCTGTCATTTTCAGAATATTTGGAATAATCAAAATCCTGATGCCATGCACACCTTCATTATGTGTATGAACATCCTACAAAATATTAAAGCTGTATCTCCAAAACTGTAGGAGGAGATAGCCCGACAAACCATGATCTCTTTAAGCAGCTTCCAAAAATGACTAAGTCCAACTACCTGTCATTTTCAGAATATTTAAAAGAAATCAATATCCTGTGGCCATGCACACCTCCATTTTATGTATGTACATTCTATAAAATATTGAAGATGTATCTCCAAATCTGTAGGAGGAGATAGCCGGACAAACCATGATCTCTTTATGCTGCTAGTACCAAAAAATGACTAAGTTCAACTACATGTCATTTTCAGAATATTTGAGAAAAATCAAAATCCTCTGGCCATGCACACCTTCATTATGTATATGAACATCCTACAAAATATTAAAGCTGTATCTGCAAAACTGTAGGAGGAGATAGCCGGACAAACAATGATCTCTTTATACAGATAATACCAAAAAATGACCAAGTCCAACTACCTGTCATGTTCAGAATATTTGAAAAAAATCAAAATCCTTTGGCCATACACACCTTCATTAAGTATATGAACATCCTACAAAATATTAAAGCTGTATCTGCAAAACTGTAGGAGGAGATAGCCCGACAAACAATGTATCCTAATCCGGATGGACGGACGGACGGAAAGATGGACGGACAGGGGTAAATTAATATGCCCCACGACAATTTGTCACATGGGGATAAAAACTAATTTTATACTCCTTTTCTAGATTTGGACATTACAAATGAACAGGGACCTGATAACCAAAAATTATCACAAGAGAAATTATTTCTCCTTTCCAAAAGTCACTTTTCTGTTCTTAATGTGGAAATATTATTTACAATGCACAAAAATTCATTAGACTTTACAAATTTTTTAAATAATCTTCTGCATGAAGCATAAAAATTAACATTGTTGTCAGATCATTGAATCTAGTTCTTGTTGGTAAAAATATTGATTAGCTTATCAAATGTTCACATCATTACTAAATCATTACATCTATACTATTAAATTTGTAGACCAAAACTTTTTAGCCGGTTTGTCTCCGAGCCAACGATCGTCTGAAGCATTATATAATAATAAATAGTTAGTGTATATAATGTACTTTATAACTTCATATAGAAATTGCTTTAATTAGCATAGCTTAATTAATTAAACCTCAAATAAAGTTCCGTAGCTGGTTCCTTACCGTCTACGTTTTGTAAGCAGGCGGAAATGGTTTTGTATACGTTTTAAGCGTGCGCAAAATGTACCAAAAAAGAAAAAAAAATATTTATCCGAAAAAGGTACAATAGTCTAGAAGTGAAAAATTGAACTAAAATCAAACTTACAGACTTGCGATATGCAAACATTTATTAGAAGAGAAGGGGAGTCGTTTGGAAATGTACTCTCAGGGCTATGCATTGTGTAATTCCTTTTGAATTCTGAGTCCGGAGATATTTTTTGACTTAGCGGCCAAGTCAGAAAATAGCTAAGGACTTGGAATTCAAAACAGATTATGCATTGTGCAGGTTGGACCCCCCCCCACACACACACACACTTTCCCTTAGTTGTGAAGATGTACCCTCCCCATCCCCTAACAGAAAAATTCTTGCAAGCGGTCGTTGTGAAATGCACCCTCTGGGTAATGCGTTGTGCAGTTTGGGAACACCCCCTCCCCCCCAACAGGAAAGCGGTCGCTGTGAAATGCACCCTCAGGGTAATGCATTTTGCAGTTTTGGAACAACTCCCTCTCCTCTCCCAACAGGAATGCAGTCGTTGTGAATATGCGCAAAAGCTACCAGAAAGAATAACACCAACACAGAAAGTTATTTATAGGAAAAAGGTATTAGAACCGTGATTTTATTTATCTGGGTAATGCGTTGTGCAGTTTGGGAACACCCCCTCTCCTCCCCCAACAGGAATGTGGTGGCTGTGAAATGCACCCTCCGGGTAATGCATTGTGCAGTTTTGGAACAACTCCCTCTCCTCCCCCAACAGGAATGCGGTCGTTGTGAATATGCGCAAAAGCTACCAGAAAGAATAACACCAACACAGAAAGTTATTTATAAGAAAAAGGTATTAGAACCGTGATTTTATTTATATAATAATATTTTCAGTTACAGTAAAGGATTGACCAATTTACTGACTGCCATAAAATTTTAAATCATTAGAAAATTCTATTGTTTTTGTCTTCTCTTAGTTAATTCCTACCTCCTCGGAGCGCCTGTGTAACACAGAGACAGAAGCTACCAATATTGGACATTCAAACTTCTTATTGAAGACAAACTGACAAACTAATAAAAACGATCAGCATCATGCATCAGTGCACAAAAAAACAATTTGAGAAACACGAACCCAACTACACGATGTAGGGGTGTGCTGTGTTTAACAATAAGAGGCTCTCAAGAGCCTGAATCGCTCACCTGGCAAACAATGCACTATAAACTAAATTAATATATTAATGTTTGTTGTAAACTAAACTGAGTATTAAAGGTCACGTAAAATGCTGAAAATACCTTTAAAAACCTTTAAGAACCTCTGGAAAGAAATGGGCATGAGTTCTCCCTACGCTTGATTAAGATACAGTCATGGTCAATCTGATGATTCATAATACAAAATACAAGCTTTAATTAATCTTCAAATACAAGTATAAATCTTTTGGTCTATATGTTGTCTTCGTTTTTAAAATGTTTGAAAGAAGTTATGTAAAAATTGTGGGTTAAGGCTTTTTATTGTACTTGAAAAGGAAATATTGCAGGAACAATCATGCTAAGTTTCATCAAATTCCCCCAAGTAGTTTCAGAGGAGAAGATGTTTGAAAATTTGTTAACAACGATTATGACAGACACCAAGTGATGGCAATTAAAAGCTCACATATACTGAACCGCAAAAGAAATGTCGCTTTTTCAAAATGTTAGCAAAATTCAAAATAAATATTAATTAATGATTTTTATATAATCAGTATTACGATTACATCACCAGGTAAGATTAAATTACCTGTGAATTAAATTTTCGGTTGAATAATTTTCAGTTGATATCGTAGAGCGACCGTACCTAAAACCGCTCGTGGGACACACTTGGCGGTAATTTTGCTTAAATCTTAAATGTTCGTGAAATTCATGCTCCTTTATGGGTATAAAAGGCCGGAGAAAATTAAAGAGTGTTAGTATCAGTGTTGACACAGAAGCTATGCCACGTCTGACTCCACAACAGAGAGAACAGGCCATTGGTCGATTGGATGCTGGACAATCTGCCAGAGTTATCGCCAACGACTTCAACTGTGCTGTTCGAACAATTGAACGTCTACGGACACGGTACAATGCAACAAACAGCACAAATGACCGTCCATGGAGTGGTAGACCCCAAGTCACTACCCCTAGACAGAATAGAGGCATTGTTCGTCACCATTTGATGAATCGGTTCACCCCAGCTGCCGAAACTGCCAGAAACACTGTTGGAACACATGGACGACCCATAAGTGATGATACGGTTCGTCGGCGATTAGCTGCTAGAAACATGAGATGTCGCCGTCCAGCAAGAGGACCTATTCGTACTCCTCGACACCGTCAAGCTCGTCTTCAGTGGGCCACTCAGCGACAGAATTGGCGAAATCGACAATGGCGTAACATCATCTTCTCTGATGAAAGCCGTTACTGCATTTCAACAGCCGATGGCAGAACCAGAGTGTGGAGAAGACGCGGGGAACGTTACGAAGACAGCTGCATTCTGGAAACAGACGCGTGGGGAGGACCTAGCATCATGGTATGGGGTGGAATCGGCCTTAACGTTAAACTTGGTCCAGTCATCTTTCAGAACCTTGGCCCAGGCAGAGGAAATGGCGTAACAGGTGCCCGTTACATCCACCAAGTCTTGACACCCCATGTTCAGCCCCATTTAGCACGTCATCAAAACAAGACTTTCCAACAGGACAATGCACGTGCGCATACCGCAAGAGCCACAAGAGACTTCCTACAGCACAATAACATTAATGTTATGGATTGGCCGGCTTTGAGTCCAGATTTAAACCCTATTGAACATTTATGGGACGAAGTTCAAAGACGGTTGAATAATGAGCAGCCAAGTCCGACAACTGCAGCTGAACTTTCACAAGCGTTTCAGAGAGTATGGGCACGTATTCCGATGGCGTTTATTAATCGGCTCATCAACTCCATGTACCGAAGATGTGCCGCAGTAATTGGTGCCGGTGGAGGACATACACGTTATTAACGGACATGGGAGCACAGCATTGAAAACATGTGACGTTGCGACAATTGTGGCGTTTTTGTGAACATTGTAACCAAAAGACTGTAAATCATTCATTAAATTTTGTAAAAATTAATTTAAAATATATAAATGTCACTTTGAAATAAATGTATGTGAACATGTCATTTTGTGCGACGTTTCTTTTGCGGTTCAGTGTATTATGAAGTTTAATCATTGTTATACAACATTCTCATCATCACCATTCACTAAGGATACCATGTTTACTTTAAAAACCAAATATTGTTGAAATCCGAGCAAGTGTAAAAAATGGCGGGAAAATGGCAGCCATTTTAAAAATGGCCGTCCAAAACAAACTTTCATCATCACCATTCAACTCGGGATACCATGTTTGCCTTGAAAGTAGCTTTCATCTTCATTTTATTTCTATAATTCAGGAAAGAATAGCAAAAAACAGCATTTTGACCCCTATGTTCTATTTTTAGTAAGGGCGGACATGTTTTTTGACCAATCAAAAATCCAAGCATTAACTTTTTGCAGAATACCCTAAGGAACAATCTTACCAAGTTTCATTTGATTTTGAATAGTAGTTTTAGAGAAGAAGATTTTTGAAATAATAACATAAAAAAAAGCCAAAAATGTCAAAAAAGGGCAATAACTCTAACATCAGTTGACAGATTTTCACAAAAATCAACACGCAGGTAGCTCTCATCATGCTGAACACTTTCAACCTGCAGAATTTGGCGTAACCTAATGATTTTTTGAGATATTTGCGAAAAACTGTTGTTTGACCCCTATGTTCTATTTTTAGTAACAGTGGTCATGTTTTTCGACGGATCAAAAATCGAAGCATAAACTTTGTGCAGGATACCCTAAGGAACAATCATGCTAAGTTTTATCCAAATCCATTCAGTAGTTTCAGAGGAGAAGATTTTTGAAATAATAACATAAAAAAAAGCCAAAAATGTCAAAAAAGGGCAATAACTCTAACATCAGTTGACAGATTTTCAAGAAAATCAGCACTCAGGTAGCTCTCGTCATGCTGAACACTTTCAACCTGCCAGAATTTGCCATAACCTAATGATTTTTGAGATATTTGCGAAAAACTGTTGTTTGACCCCTATGTTCTATTTTTAGTAACAGTGGCCATGTTTTTCGATGGATCAAAAATCGAAGCATAAACTTTGTGCAGGATACCCTAAGGAACAATCATGCTAAGTTTTATCCAAATCCATTCAGTAGTTTCAGAGGAGAAGATTTTTGAAATAATAACATAAAAAAAAGCCAAAAATGTCAAAAAAAAAAGGGTGATAACTCTGAAATGAGTGGTTGGATCTTCTTCAAAATTTCAGGGCAGGTAGATCTTGAGGTGCTGATCACTTTTACCCTAGTCAGAATTTTGATATCTGTGACCGTTTCTGACTTATTTGCAAAAAACTGCGATTTACCCCTATGTTCTATTTTTAGCCATGACGGCCATGTTTTTATACGAATCAAAAATCCAAACAATAGATTTGTAGCACCCATACCAATTAATAACTGTACCAAGTTTGGTTGCAGTTGGACTTATGGTGTTGGAGGAGTTAACGTTTGAAAAAGTTAACGGACGACGGACGACGGACGGACGACGGACGGACGACGGACGCCAAGTGATAGCAATAGCTCACATGACCCTTCGGGTCAGGTGAGCTAAAAAATACTACAAACTCGCACCACTGAAGAAATGTTTTAAATCATCAGAGAGTTCTAGGTTGTCTTCTCTTAGTTATTTCTTCCGTTCTTGGATCACCCGTATCACACAGAGACCGAACTTGACTTGCACCTTTCGAAAAAAAAAAGAAATACTACAAACTAGCACCACTGAGAAATGTTTTAATCATCAGTGTTCTAGGTTGTCTTCTTCTTCTCTGAGTTATTTCCTCCGTTCTAGGAGCACCTGTGTAACACCGAGACAGAAGCTACTAATTGGACATTCAAACTCCTATGGAAGAGGAACTGACAAACTAATAAAAACTATCAACATAATGCATCAGTGCATAAAAACAGTTTGAGAAACACGAACCCAAGCTGTGTATCACCATAAACATTTCAAGTAGTCTTCAAGTGCTGGTTTTTTCTAGTTTCATTAAAATTATGGCATTGCACACGTCTATAATGTCGTAGAACTTGCTTTGACCTAAATATCATTTTTTTTTTATCAAACTGTACAGTAGAACTCCCCTCTGAAGACCAGATTTCTCCATAAGCTGAACGATTTCTGTTGGTCTGGAATTTACACCTATATTTTCCAGTAAAAAAATCCTCCAAAAACTGGCCCCTCTAAATTCCGAATACCGGATATAATTTCCAGTCCAAAACATATATATATTCCTCTAACACCTTTAAAAATCGGGCAAACTCCCAATCTCTTCATTGAGTAGTGTATTTTAAACAAAGCCTCATTAATCTATAGAGGAAAAACTCCTTTTTAATATAAACAGATTTTTACTTCACCTTCTACCTAAAAATTATGAGAAAGCTAAAAGACTAAGATTTAGTAACATTTAAAGAAGAAACAATGCAAATGTAGTAAATATGTAACTTTCATGCCTTTCGATATATCAATTTATTTACTTCTTGTTGGATCCTCTCAAAACCAACATCTCCAAAAAAAAACAGCCGATTTCTACAGTCCCATAGCTGTTCGGTTTACAGAGGTTCCACTGTATAAATAAAGGACAAAAATTATTTTAATTGGAAAGAAACTTGCTTTGCTCATTATCAACTGACCAATTACAGGTAAATGTCACCTTACATTCAAAATTATATTATTTAAGAATGAAAACATCTTACTAGAAAAAAATATGTTAAATTCTTCATCACTGTCAAATTCTATGCGAGAATAATCACAGCTAGGGGAATTACTTTGTGTAGGAAATCCAACCTGAAATAAAAATCATGAATTGTAACTTTATAAATACAAGAAATTAAGCAACCTCCTGAATAGTAAAAGAAAAAGTTTATGAAATGTCATGGTTTATTTTAATAATTTGATTGTGCAAAAGAATGTGCTTTAATACTTTTGCATATTTGTACATTCATGTCAATTGCATATTTGAATACATATTCTATAATCCTTTCATATAAATCTAACATTTGAAGCATAATATGGAAAAGCCTAATTTTAACTGCCCCTTATATTAATTAAAAATCAAATCAAATATAATTCCTAAATCTTAATCTCCACCAAACCAAATTTTTTTTATTTGTTTACATTTTGCCTAAAATATTTGAATGAATATCCAGAATTCTTGCTGGTACTGGTGAATTTTTAAAATTTTTTATGAAAATATAAAAAATAAAATTTCTCCATTCCCATTTTGTTTTTACAAAACCTGAAAACATAACAATTATGTTATTATTATTCCTAAAAGACTGAATTTATTTTTATTCATTAACTTTCTAGAACTGACCATTACATGATGACATACCTTATACAATGTTTTCAATGCAGTTTCAAACAGTCTAGGAATGAATGAGATAAAGATGGGATCCTGAGATATAATATTATGTTGTAAAAATGAACACCACAGTGATAAGGTAAAACTGCTGATTGTCTGCAACAAAAAAAAATAAAATAAAATTGGAGTAGCTGCTGACTAGTAGAAATAAAATGGTAACCAGAGGTTCCTAGGAACCTGTATCACTCACCTGTATTCAATTTGCCAATCAATACCCATAAAAGCACCTCAGAAACAAAAGTCTGGAATATTGGACACAATTCTAAAAGAGGACAATCTAATAACCATGGCTGCCAAGTTTGGTTCCAATTGGCCAAGTGCTTTCAGACAAGAAAATTTTTAAAAAGGAATTTTCAAATATGGTCCTATGTCATCAGACACAATTCTGAAAAAGGACCACCAAAGGACCATTTAGCCCAAGTGGTTCCAGTTAACTCAATGGTTTCAGACAAGAAAATTTTCAGATTAATTTTCCCATAGGGTCCTACGTTTAACTAAGTTTGATTATGCTGCCCTTCTTGGCTGACCTTCTGGGTCATCTGACATATTTCTGAAAGAGGACCGCCTTAAGACCATTTCTGCCATGTTTGATTCCAATTGGCTGAGTTGTTTCAGACAAGAAGGTTTTTTAATGAATTTTCCCTTAGGGTTCTATGTTAAACTAATTTTGCCTGTGGTGGGCATCTTTGTTGACATTCTGGGTCATCAGACGAAACTCTGAAAGAGGACCACCTATAAGGATCATTTCTACCAAGTTTGGTTCCAATTTGCTATGTAGTTTCAGAAAGAAGACTTTCTAATTAATTTTCCCATAGGTCTAATGTTAAACTAAGTTCGGCTATGGTGGCCATCTTTGTTGACAGTCTGGGTCATCTGACAAAATTCTGAGAAAAGACTACCTAAGGACCATTTCTGCCAAGTTTGGTTCTAATTGGCTTAGTGGTTTCAGACAAGAAGATTTTTTAATGAATTTTCCATAGGGTCCTATGTAAAACTAAATTTGGCTGTGGCGGCCATCTTTGTTGACAGTCTGAATCATCGGATCATCGGACATAATTCTAACAAGAATCACCTATGGACCATTTCTGCCAAATCTTGTTCTAATTGGCTCTGAAATTTTAGACAAGAAGATTTTTTAATTAATTTTCCCATAGGGTCCTTTGTTCAATTAAGTTCAGCTGTGGCTGCCATCTTTGTTGACAGTCAAGGTCATCGGACAAAATTCTGAGAGAGGACCACCTAAAAACCATTTCTGCCAAGTTTGGTTCCAATGGGCTGACCATTCCACCACAGTTTGGTTTTAATTGAGCAAGTAATTTCACACAATAAGATTTTTATGTGAATTTCCCGTAGGTTACTATGTTAAAACTAAAATCGGCTGTGGCGTCCATCTTGGTAGGTCAGAAATGCCGAACACAATTTTAGTTTAAGCTTATTTATTTATAGCGGATTGGGAAACAAGTTATACCAATGTATACTAATCCCTCTCCACTTGGGGGGTGCGAGAGCGGCCCCTGTAGCTGCATTTTAGCCTACTCTTTTTCGACATCTACAGAGGAGTCTTTAACGTCCTAAGGGTGTTTCTCTCCCTTAAACTGGGACAGTCATTTTTCATCCCCATCTGACATTTAGCGAAACCATCCTCGCAAATGGTGTCGATAGGGCGTCGACAACTTGATCCCTGAAATTTTTATCCCGAATGGGAATTAATTGAACCAAGGACCATTCCCCCAAAGTCTTGTCCCAATTGGCCCAGTGGTTTCAGAGGAGAAGATTAAAATATAAATTGTGGACAATGGACGATGGACACCAAGTGATGAGAAATTGTTTATAATCATTTATTAAGCAAAAAATCAATAAATTAAAAAGTATTAATTCATAACGTAGCCATTTTATTAACAACTTAAAAACAAAAACAAAAACATTGTCTGAATACATTCATTAAGCAAGACAATATGTTTCCCACTTATAACAAATTTGGTCGCTGTATATGTCCCCCTTGACTTTTGCAGTTAAAAGTACTTATTAGCTTTTAACTTTACACGTTTCGTATTGTAGATTTTTTTTTCCTTTATTATTTATTATTATTTTTAATTTTATTTTATTTTACAATCAATCACATTAATCACTGTATATATATCTTGTAATTCTTCTGACAGCCTCACATGGGGCGTCTTGATAGACAATACAGCCTTTGTTTGTTTGAAAAAAATGAACCTTCATACCATATAAAATAACTATAATCTCCAAAGATCAACATCCAGAAAAATATCATTACCTGTCCTGGATGTTGTGTGAAGGCTAACACAGCTTCTAAATATTTATTAAATGTTTCAGGCTGTCCAACATCTTGAACATGGCCCTGTAATACGAAAAATTATAAATAAACTATGACTTCAAGATTAAATTATTCCATCACAAAATATTACTTGCCATCACTTAACATTGGTTTCATTAGGAATAGATTTCTTTCACTGCTTCTGAAATGATAAATTCTTTGACCATTACAAGTTCAAAATGTCAGTGAAGATCTTTTCCATGTTCAAATTTGTTGGACAACATGGCAGAGCAGGGAATGCATGGCATTTGAGAAATCACTCCTGCTTTTTAATAAAAATCATTTTGTCCTGCAATTCATAAATTTTCTCTAGCTTACCAGATATTTTTCACTTAAGCATTGTACAGAGCTGACGGAAATTTTACTATGTTAAAGTAAATATTGCTTCAAAAATTTGTAATCATTCCTATCACAGTCATCTAATTGGTGTTATTGAATATATAATAATTAACATATTTATTAAATGATTTTTTTGTGAGTGATTTGGTCACAACAAACTTGATAGTAAACAATACCCTGCATAAGTATATGTAGACAAGCTTTAACCTATGTTATTTGATCATCACTAACTTAATTAAAATATAACCTTAAGATAAATCAAGATACTCAACTGTATAACACAACACATTGTTTCTTTGCTTTAGATTTTTCCAAGTTCTTGTATGAAAATTATATAAAAAAGATAATTGCATTTCACAATTTTTCTTCTTTAACCATAACTAAAGATCATTACCCATAATGCACTAAGTTGTTTACCAAGTTCTATTAAAACTTGACATAATCTTTTCAGGAACAGATAATAGTGTTCATCTTTAGATTCATGGTTGGCTTCACTGTAAGTACATTGATTTTCAGTTCACATACAAATGTTACATTAAAAATATCCTAAATATTTTGTACCTATTTTTATTTCATATAATATAAATATAAACAGACAATAAAGCGTAAAATTTACATGCATATTGTAACAGGATATAATTATTAAAAGTTAAAATATATGTTCCAACCGTTGCAATAAAAGTTAAAATATATGTTCTAAAAGTTCCAATAAAAGTTAAAATATATGTTCTAACCATTGCAAAAAAAGTTAAAATATATGTTCTAACTGTTGCAATAAAAGTTAAAATATATGTTCCAACCGTTGCAATAAAAGTTAAAATATATGTTCTAACAGTTCCAATAAAAGTTAAAATATATGTTCTAACCATTGCAAAAAAAGTTAAAATATATTTTCTAACCGTTGCAATAAAAGTTAAAATATATTTTCTAACTGTTGCAATAAAAGTTAAAATATATGTTCTAACTGTTGCAATAAAAGTTAAAATATATGTTCTAACCATTGCAATAAAAGTTCAAATATATGTTCTAACTGTTGTAATAAAAATTAAAATATATGTTCTAACTGTTGCAATAAAAGTTAAAATATATGTTCCAACCATTGCAATAAAAGTTAAAATATATGTTCTAACTGTTGCAATAAAAGTTAAAATATATGTTCTAACAGTTGTAATAAAAGTTAAAATATATGTTCTAACCGTTGCAATAAAAGTATAAAATTAATGAGCAATAAATAATAATAAACTACTTCTGTATATGTACATATTATCAGGTTTTCTGCAAACATATATCGTAAAATATCAGCCGCGAGACACAATGTAAAGCTTTTTCGGCAAGTGAGCGTAGCGAACGAGCTAAAAAGCTTCATATTGTGTCGAGCGGCTTATATTTTACAATATTTGTTTGAAGAAAACTTGATGATAAATTTATCGTTTTGTTAACTAGCAATCTTAATGGAATTTCTTACTTTTCAATGGCCATCCGCCTATAACCAGATGTTTTCCTGATATATTCGGGTCAACTTTGGGTCAAACATTATGAAGTCACTGATATATTCGGGTCAGCTCATATTAGGGTCGGGTCAACTCTTTACGACGTCACAGTGCCGAAATACGGGAAATTGTGAAGGCCTCAGCAGGTCGATATAGGCATGGGGAAATACGATAAATTTCAATATTGGATGTAACTCGTCATTTCATTGGTCAAATTTTTTCTGTCTATCATATCATAGACTAAATTTTCTTTTCTACTATTACGTCATTAAAGGGAATCCTGACGTTTTGGACGTCAAAACAACCATTGGAATTAAATTATAAGGATTGACAGTAATTTTGTTTTTAGTCTATTCGAAATAACCTAAATGCACATGGTGCACACTTTCAAATAACCCGCTACACAGGTTATTTAGTGTGCACCACGTGATTGAGGTTATTTCTTCATAGACTGAAAAAAAATTAGAGTCAATCCTTAAATCAAAATGAGATTTTATTAATGGTACCTTTCCAATACATGTATGTAATTATTAATGAAAATAAGCACGAATGTACTGGTAATGAACAAAAAATGTATTCTATGTTTATATTTAATATACATATCACTTACATAGCAGCATTCCATATCAATGACATAGCACCTTCACTAAACAATATTAATAATGGTGTTCTGTCTTCAATTTTACCCTAAAAATAGAGAAATATAGAAAACTACTGTTCAACCATAAAGTTGTTTTGTAAAAATCTGAATAATGACTAAACAATATTGATAAAAACATTTAACTGGATCTTTTTATCTCCTTCAGTAGAAACTGAGCCTTTTCCAATGCTTAAATACATCAAATTTCTTTGCACACATCATTTGATTTCTTGGTGATATCTATTGAACAAATGCAAGTATTCTGTTTTAGATACTAACTGGCATATTTATTTTTTAATATCAAAGAGTAGAAATGATACGGTGCCTTTTCTCAAAGAATCTGAAAATTTAACTAAGGCCAACTAAAAATAATTTCTTGGTTCTCAGGTCCTCTCTCATCTCTTTTAAGGGTGCCTCACTACCCACTTTTATTGCCATATCAATAAAATAAAAACAAAAAAGCACCTCCCTCATCATTTTTTCTGGCTATGAACAATGTAAAAAGCACCTTCATCACTTTTAAAGGGCAATAAAAATGCCTCCTTCCCAGATCAATTTTAATGTAAAATGGCCTGAGAACGAAGAAATTAACTTTCGATGGCCTTATGAAACATACAGAAAATCTTTTCTTAAGTGATTGCTTAGGTATAACAATATCTGAATATACAAGATAAATGAGAATACTATCCTTACCTTTCTACTAACTATTACAAGTAAACATTCTGCAGCTAACAACTGTAGTTGGTTCTGGCTTAATAACAAGCATAATCTCTGTAGTAAATCTCCATTCCACATGAAGATGTGATCCATGCTGACCCAGTCTAAATAGCCAATCAATGTTGACAATACAGCTTGACCAACCAAAAGTGTTGATTGAAACTGTGTCCACTGTGGTCCATCTGAGACAGAGATCTGTAACAGTTTAAAGCAAATTAAAAAATAATTATTTTGCAAATTTAAAAATTTAATACATGTAGTAATATTGCTAAAAGTTATTTGTATATAGAGTGAAACTTCTCTAAAAACTGGTTCTCACTGAATATCGGCTGGATTCTGAAGTCCTTGCCAATTTGTATTATTAAATGTACATGAATGAAACATTGGGAAACCGGCCACCCCTTCAATCCGGACATCGGCCAGTAATTCTGTTTTTCTTTAGTCACAATCAAAGAAATTTTCCCTCAATGAACCAGTTGCACCAATTAAATCCACCTAAGCGTAGCGGTAGTAGTTATGTAAACACTCTAGGTATTCCTGTCAACTGGACACCTGGCCAATGTTTGATGTCTCTTTTAACTCAATTAAAAGGTCATTTGTGATTATTACCAACGGTTCATGACCTTCACCTCAAGGCATCAGTATTAGCAGGTTTATGACCTTCAACTCAAGGCATCAGTATTAGCACGGACTTCAGACTTCCCATGTTCTGTGAACAGATCATCATTATATTCACAATGTTTTATTTCAAGAAAGAATAAAGTTTGTTATTCTATAATATATATTTATACTAATAGAAATGTAAATGTAGCAATAAGTCAATAACAGAGGCAACTGACTCGGAGAAAATTGATATTGACTTTGAAACCCTCGGTAAACAACAAACTAAAATGTTTATTTGCATTATTGAATAAAACAAAAACTGTCTTTTGATTTTAAAAAAATAAATACTATGTCAGTTAGTCTCTACACAAGAAATTCTTAGTCCTTATTATTCAGTAATTTGTTTTTTTAAACTTTTAAGAAACAGTACATTTAAAAGTGTGTATCATTAAATCTTTCATATGATTGATTATTAGTTCACATAAGGTGACAGTTATTACATTTCTGGAAGAGATCATGTTGATGTGATATTAATATGAGCCCTGCTTTGTTCTAAATCGGCACGCTGAGTTGGATTTTTAATATGCTAGCTCACGAGTTAACATTGTACTATAAATGTATCATACTTGAACATTATTAAAATTAGTGTTTTCTCTTAGTAATGTGATAAATAGTTCAAATAAGTTTTTCATATTGGCTGTTAGTCCTTGCAAGACTTCTCGTCTTCGTGTCTGTGGCAGATTCTGAAAACTGACAACATCTTCCACCAAACGAAGGTATATCTTAAGTATAAGTTCTTTCTGAGTCGCCTGAAATAAAAGTAAGGAATAGTTCATGATAGTATACAATGAATGATCAGCATAAATAACATTTAAAGTTACATTAGATACAAGAGAATTAGTTTGAATTAAAGATGACTCATCTTGCCAAATCTCAATGCATAATATTTTGATGCTCATTATGTAGACATTTCTTTGAAAAATTTTCATTTTAACTTATAAATGAATTGCCCTTCATGACCTAGAGTCAATTTGGGAAGATCACATCTAAGCATTGCTGCACAAAAAACATGTTTTGAGACATCCAAATATTTTTATGGTTTACTAAACCCCTATTTGATGTAGGCTGTATGTACATGTATATGTCAGTAAAGTGTGCCACAAAATAACTTACTTACCCCTATTTGACATAGGTTGTACAGATCTGTCAGTAAGGTGGGCCACAGCTGAGGCCATTCTCGTTTGACTATTTCCACAATAACTCTGGATATTGCATCCTTGATATAAACTTTCTCATGAATTATTCCAAATGTTCCCTAAAAAATATGTTTTACTAGCTTTTGAAATATTCTTATACCTCTTTTCAATTATGTAATCTGTCAACTGGATATATACTTTGTAATATTCATATAACATGCATAAGAACTTTCGATAAAATAATGTATACTTACGAGTTAAAAAAATTCTACTACCCAACATTTTTAAAGAAATTTACTTATATTTCTAAAATAAAATGAATATTTTCTAAAAGGAATATGAACATTTTTTTTCCATTTTACTGAAAATCAAATCAAGAAATTTTAAAATATTTTGAATACTGAATTTTTATTGTAAGTAACAATGGCAATAATGGTTCTATTCAATATCCATTTCCTTCAATGTTTATTCTCAAATGTTCCAGAAGTTTCTGAGCAGAAGATTTTTAAACATTTCTTTTTGTTAGTTTTCTACTTTCAGATATTCCACCAAACTTTGGTCTCAACTAGAGGGTAGTTTCCTATGAGATTATTTATTATGATTTAATTTTTTGCTGATTTCTCCTTTTTGTGTTGCCTGCGGAACGCATGGTCGACACATAGGGATCACTATCTGTCGTCTTGTGTCTTGCGTCGTCACACTTTTCTTCTATCCTCAACTACTCGTAAACCGCTCAAAGGATTTTGATGAAACTTTCTCTGTGCATTAACCTTAATGCAAATGTCAAAATTGCTATCCTCAACTACCCCATAACCGCTCAAAGGTATTTGATGAAACTGTCTCTTTGCATTAACCTTAATGCAAAGGTGTGCATATATATTTCATTTTTAGAACATTTTAATATCTTTTGTAAAAATTGACGTCCCGCAGGCGACACATGTCTTCCTTGGAAGACTCACACATTTTCTAGTAATAGCAGCCATACAGGTCAGGACCCATAGACCCAATTTTGAAAGGGAACCACATATTATTTGATCTCAACTGGCTATGTAGTTTCAGACAACATTTGTACATTATTTTTTTGACAATTTATAAATAATTTTAGAAATTTGGGCCATATTGGCTGGAAGTCCAATCTAATTAAAAATAGTTCTCCACACTTGCTCCTTCTTTTCGTTTGGTTGTTTATATGTTGCGCGTGGGAGATCTAACTACAGCCTCTTGAGGGTCATGTCTAGGGTCAAATTTGCTATAGCCAATCAGCGATGCGGCTATAAAATCTTTGGGTATTGAAATAGCATAGAAGTTATTATAGCGTCTAGAGTAATTCCGAATTTGACCCTAGACATGACCCTCAAGCGGCTATAATTAGATCTCCCAAGCGCAACATATAAACAACCTAAAGAAAATGAGGAGCAACTGCCAAGAATTAATTTTAATTAGATTGGCTGGAAGTCCAAACAACCAGAAATATTTTTGAAAGGGTAACATCTAAGAACAATTCAACTTAACATTGTTTTCTATTTTCTCAGTAGGTTCTTTAAATATATTTCTGCTGATTTTACCATTTTCAGTAACAGCAACCATATTGGTCCAAAGTCTCTGATAGAATTTTGAAAAAAGCATGGTCACATCTGGGCCAGTGGGAGATTATTTTTAAATATTTGCTAACTTTTTCTGTTTCTAGTAATGGCAGCAATTTTGGTCCAAGGTCCATACACCCATGCACAAAGTCGGCTTAACGTTCAGTGGCAACTATTTCATGCTTCTTCAGGATGAGAACCAGTTCAACAATTTATCAAACACAAAATAAATAGGGGTGGGACAGGATACAAATGGGAACCTGTTTTGACTTCCACTGTAAAAGGGTGGATGGTTGGGTAGTGTCAGATATTCAGCCTTCTGTAGCACCCGTTAGCCTACTACAGAAGGTATCTTTAGCATGCAGGGAGTGTTGCATTCTCCAAACACATCACCCACTATACTCCTTGGTCAGGCTTTCCATATCATGACCATACAAATGCCCCCCTCCTCCTCCCCCAACAGGAGGTTCTCCCAATATGCCACCTCGGGAAATGCTAGGCAGCTCGGTGCGATGAGCTCCTGTGATCCACCACAGGTGCCAAACACAATCTCGAAGAGGCACCACCTGCGAGCATTACCCATTCTACCGAAGTTTGGTCTCAACTGTTTCAGTATGTTTAGGGCAGAAAGGTTTTTTTTGGCTAAGTTTTTATTTTCAGTTAATAACCATCATAATTGTTGGAGACTGCTAAGTGGACAAGCAATGGAACATTCAACCAAGGTTTCAGAGGAGACAGATGACAAGTGATAGCAGTATTTCACATGGCCTTTCGTGTCAGCTAAATTAGCTTATGAGGCTTTCCCTCATTTCTGTCAAGTATATAAATTTTCTAAAGAAGCAAAATGCTTGGAAAAAAATTGAGTATTCAATATGCCTTTATTTCACTGCTCATGCCTCACCTGACTCCCCCCTTTGTAAAATATGAGAAAAAATTTCCAGAAAAAGGTAGAAAAAATTTTTGGACCTTATTAGATCATCTTCAACTTATTGTAATAAATATGTACTATTAAAAGTAATTATATAGTGATTTGATGCTTCATACCTTTGCAATAATTTCTAGACAATTTTTCTTTAACTCATTCTTTTGTTGCTCTGAGAAGGAATTCCATTTAAATCTTAAATAAATAGAAAACATGAATAAATATTGGTAGGTATGGCCATAAAAAAAAATAATTGGTAGGTATAGGCATAAAAAATAAATATTGGTAGGTATAGCCATAAAAAAAATTATTCCTAGATTTTCATCAAAACTTTTCATAAAACTGAAAATTGTTTAGAATTTTTCAGTAATGAAAATTAACATGTGTCTGTTAAGAACAAAAATTATGAAATAAAAAATTGTGGTGGTGATTAAATGCATGTGCTGGAATGACTTATAATCAACTAATTTTTCCGTCTTGAATGTAATTTGGTATTGATTGCCCTGATGAGAATAAACAAATCTAATCTAAATAGGTTAGTGCTAAATGCTATGTCTTCAGTATCCAGCCATACAAAATAGAGTTAATAAAGTTGACAAGTAAATTTAAATGTCAACATCGTCATCTACAATGTATATATACTTATACTGCTATCGCTCTATTTGAGCAGTCAAAATGCATTGACAGTATATTTACAAGTGATACATGGTCACTGACAATATATATAACATTTAGGCCACACCTACTTGACCAGATTGACGGCGACTGAAATGAAAAAACTTAAATCTTTACAACAAAATTTAATCTCTTGTAACTTATTTTATATTGTTGAAAAAAAATATTTGCAACCGAAATTTCCTTTATTTTAAATAATCTGATGCGACTATCAATGGTTTACCTGCTCATTGATTTTTGAAAAGGTGAGTTCTCCCGCCAAATCAATTGGGGCCTCTTGATGGTCACAAATGTATTAAATAAATTTGAAATTGGTAGTAATGTCCACTAATGTCACCAAAGATTGCAGTATAAAGACAATAACCAGTGCACTGTCTTGGCATAAAATTTGGTATACAAATTCAGCATGAATCTGGAAAATGCTTGGGAAACCATTGCATTTCACCTGATTCTAAGCCTTATCCGTATATTGATTTTATATCAAGTAGATCACTGTTATTGTATATATATCATCTTCCTTCAACCAGACACTATTTTTTATTTAAAATTTGTATCAGAGATCAAGGTCAAATGCAGATAATGCACTTTTCTTTAATGTAAATTAAAGAATAAAAAATTCCAAAAAATTAAAATTATAGTGACTTGATGGAATAGTAGAAATATGTGATTTTGATATAATTTTTCACCTTGAAGAAGGCCACCGGCCAAATTGGAATGTTTGATGGGAATTAAATGAACATTGATATATATGACTTCCCCTTTTATTGGGAAAAAACAGATTTGTAAATTATAAATGTATCTACTGAATACTACCTTATTAAAGTTCTACTTTTTAATCACAAAAATACCTATATTTCAGTAAAATGGATAAAAATGTAGGTTTTCTGTTGTTCTGGAGCTCATACTAGGTTCCAAGACTGTTCAATGCACAGTAAGAATAACAAAATGAAAATAATGATCATATTTGTAATGTATCAAACATTATGTATTTTCTTACTTAACTGAATGTTCAATTAATTGGAGACCAAAATGTCTGACTATTGGATTATACTGAGTCTGGGACAAAGTCATTCCACATTGAACACAATCTGGTGACTTGTCTTTAAATTCTTCTAAAATCTGAAATAATACATTTGACAAAATAAATTAAAACAACCATCAGAACATACAACACAGACTGATAAAATAAAATAACAAACTAGAGAATGTGTTTGTAAGACACAGAGTCAGATGCCTCATCTTCCTGAAAAGTGGTATTTTTTATGACAAGAAATCATTATGAGAATTATTTTAAATAATAAATATATAAAATTTTAATATTATATCCTGCTCATATTAATTGGTATCAATTGAAAAATAATGAATCCACAGTATTAAATTTAGTTTCAGGGATATGGACACAAATTCTATAATTTAACCGAGTCAATCTAGCATAAAATGTAGGTCATCTTAAGGATGTTTGCTTGTGACATTTCTGACTTTTGATAAAAATTTTGGAGCTCCTCAGGAGTGTTCATAGGAAATACATTGGGGTGTTTTTGCCCAGTAACCCCTATATTTATCTCAAAGGACTTCTTTCAAATGTTCAGTTTGTAAAATATTTCAAAAATGTACTTATTCATTTCCTTCCATACGTTTCCCACCTGTCGTAACATTTCATGTACCTCCACCGATTTGTGACTACCACCGGATTGAATTTGTTGAACATCACGATGGGTGCCGTATACGGAGCAGGAACTGATTACCCTCCCGAAGCACCTGAGTTCACTCCTGGTTTTTATAGGAGTTTGTGTTGTTCATTGTTTTTAGTTTTCAGTGTTTATTTGTTGTGCTTGTGGTTGTTCATTTGTCTTCCCGGGTTTTGTCTGTCTAATGGATTAAATTTTTTTGATTGCTCCTTAGGTATATTTGTCCTCTTTAAACATCTTTCAATATTATTTTCCCAATGTATTTCTTATGAAAAATCCAGAGAAAAAATTTTCGTGAACTTTTCAGTTGATAATATCTCAAAAACAAGTACACGAACATATAGTTTTTTTTGTTAATAATTTTAAAGCATTTCACATTCACTAGTAAAATATGTATAATTTAGGAAAACATTGTTATTTTGAACTTCAGGAGTGAACATCCTTAACTCAAATGTTGTTGCTATATATGATTACTTATATATTAATTCAATTTGTGAAGTATGATTGATATATCATAACAGATTTTTGTCAAATATACCTAAATGCATAATTTTAAGCAAAAGTCATTCTAGTTATAGTGACTAAAATGACGGGTACCTTGTACTAAATAAGATGTCATTACAGTTCAACTTGAGTTGTTTCACATCAAAAAAATATATTCACATGTCACAATGTACAATGATGTGATTTTCCATAACTGAACCCTCAACTCCCCCATTAAATTGGATAAATTCATTAATAAATTGAAAGAGGATATTAGTATATTCTTACTCTGTTAATTAATCTGCATGATCCTGCATGTATATAAACTGGCCACCCGCTGATTGATGCTCCGCCACAAGAGTGAAACAACAGCAGGGGTCCAGTTTAGCATGTATACACATATGCATACATTTGTACATGTACAAGAAACTTTTTTTTGCAGCATCCATGAGCTTACACCATCTCTTTTTTGTTTTTTTTTTGGAACTCTTGCTTTTTTTTCAAAATTATATTACTATTATTAAAACAGAAACTGCAACAATATTTGTAACAGGCAAAAAACCTTCCACAGTACATTGTACTACTATGATGTTATACTTTTGTTGGGATAAAGTGAAGAATATGATCTAGATTCTGGTACTACCAGAATTGTACAATTCTGGTATAAAATTTATGTTCCAGAATTGCTACCAGAATCTTCCAGAATTACAGATTCTGGAAGATTCTGGTAGATACTGGAATACCAGAATTGTAATGAAATTTTAAAATCTTCCAGTATTTTCCAGAATTGCAGATTCTGGAAGATTCTGGAAAATTCTGGAATACCAGAATTGTTTCTGTACTTACATATAAAATTTACATTACAATTCTAGAACAAATTCTAGTGTACCAGAATTACAGATACTTGAAGATTCTAGACAATTCTGGTATTCCAGAATTACAGATACTGGAAGATTCTGGACAATTCTTTTTCACCAAATATTTGAACCGGTTTTTTTTTCCACCAAATTTAATAAAGCCTGATTTTTTTTTCAATCCCTTGCCCCCACCCCCCTTAAAAATCGAATAGTCGCTCCCTTAAAAGTTGTTATTTGGAAATGTACAAGGATCTGTTTTTATATTATAGCCTCCCAAACAAATTAATAAACATAGGGGTTTGCTTCAACTAACTATAGCTGTTGTAGTATTAACCATGTGCATGCATTAATAAAATGTTTCACAACCTCCTGAGCTGACTGTCTGTCAACTTGCGTCACCCCTGGGTCCATAACAGTCTCTACTGCTTTAATTAAAGTTAGTATTATGTCTGATGAGTCCATCCTTCAAACTTAACATGGGTTATCTCAATATTTGCAGTCTGTCCGGCAAGATTGTGGTTGTTTAGTTGTCTCCCTTTGCAATTTTTACACGCTCCGGCAAATCAACCTTCATTTGGATTATCTGTGTCAATGGCGTACGCTAGATTCCCGTTCTAGTAGATTTATTGATAATCGGTGATAATAAAGTACTGTTATGAAATAAAACTGTTTTATTACTCCCAGTCCCAGCCTAAGCTAGGTCTATCTACATTTTTATTCATCAATGTTTCGAAATCAATTTTGCTATCACAGAGAAAATGAAACAGTGGAAATTTAATTTTGAGCAGGAACTGTATATGAAGTATATGTTAGTATTATATTATCCCTGTTTTGAGATAGAATCATAATAACATCTGGAAATAATGGGCAAACTCGTTAAAGAAAATCGAACTCAACAGGGGATATTTCAAGGGAAGCATTATTACGCACATGATCTATGAAAGTAACCAATCAGAATTTAAGCCACAGTCTGTATTGGTGCACTGGATGTAAAAAACATATTTGAGGTGAAAATGAATTATATCCACTGGGCTTTTCCAAGGAACGAATAAAATTTGAATTCAAAGTAATCATCCAACCGAGTCCTGACAAAATATATAAAACCATGTTGATATACAGGAAATTTAAATTTGGAGTTTCATTTATAAATACCTTGCAGTCAGTTTGGATTAAATTGGCATTAAAATTTTCAACTTTCATAATGGGGTTCAATGATAAAATACTTTCAGCTCAATGTATTTTTACCCCTTGTGGTGCCAAAATACAGTCAGTGGACATAATTATTCGTTAATACTTCTTATTTTTCCCCATAGGTTTCTATACAAATTCACAAATTTTCAAAAACGTGTCCACAATATTTCAAATGTTCAATGTACGTGATTTGAGCTACATCAGGAGCCTGAACATTTTTCAGTTCATCACCAGTCACTTCCTGTATCGGTTTTCTATTATTTGAGAAAATGTCAGTAAGCAATCCAAGGTCATCATTTACCATATTAAACATTTGTTGTCAAATAAGTCTTGCTGAGCAGGAGAAGGAGAACTTGTGTAACAAAAAAATTGTTCCGGTGTGAACAAATTTCCAGTGGAACTTTTGTTATGTGAAACTTGTTCTAAAGGAACATATTTCACATGAAATTTGTTCCAATGTTAGCATTAAATTCTTAGAACATTCTATTCATTAGGATCCATTTTAAACGTGTATATTTAAGCAATGTAAACAATAATCAAGCCCACCAATGATGATGTAAACCCAAAATGTAAGTTTAAACATATTCATTGTATTTAATTGCATGAAAACAAACCAGTTTAACCATTGGAACAAATGTCACAATATAGAACAAATTTCACCAGGTAAAGGAACAAATGTTACACTATGTAACTTATTTCACCACGTAAGGAACACATTTCATAATTAATAGAACATATTTCACCAGGTAAATCACGGAACAAATTTTACATTGTGGAAGAATTTTCATTTAAATTATTTTTTGAAATAAATTATCCCAGAACTAATATCAAGTAAAATTTGTTCCAGTGGAACCTTTTTCATAGGAACAGATTTTGGCTTACACTTGTTTATGCTATGATATTTTCCGTTTCCCTTCCCTTTTTTTAGAATTCTCCAAGAACCTCCGATTTCTTGAAGTTAGGCTAAAACCAAACCTACACGCAAAGAACGTTTTATATAACTAAATGTTGTAAGCAAGAAGTCAACAAAATTGTTGGAACGAAAATAAAATATACCATGTGTACATATGTTTTGAAAATTAATGGCTTGAACACATTATAAAATATGTCACATTTCGAGGATTTGTTTTGCAACTCCCGATTTTCTAAAGATGAATATTCACTTTTCACTTGAAAAGATACAAGATACTGCTTCTGATATATGTTAAGCCAGATCACAATTACTACATGAAATTGATTATTACAGAAGAATTTTATTAGCAAATTAAAGTGCATAGAAACAATAGAAATATGCCAGCCCCAGTAAATTTTGCGACAAAAACTAGGAAAAATGTCAGACTGAAACTGTCGTTGTGCAGTAGTTTTTTTAAACATATAGAATAAAAATACAGAGAACTAATTTCTCTTCCGGGTTTGGCTAGATTTCAAATGAACAAGTATATTTTGAATGTTTTTAGCACTAAATGTTCTGTAAACTATTATGTTTCGTTAAATTTTCAGATGCCTCAAATGATTTACCTCAAAAGACATAAATTTTACGTTAGGTATATATATTGAGGTTTTTTGACATACTGCATAATAATATAAAAAACCTTTGACGAGAGATAGTTATAACTTATTCCGAATATTTATATGATTGTGTAGTGATTAATTTTCAATATATATAACTATTTATTAAATAATACGATTAAAACAGCCCTAATACTACCAAAACGGCATGTGTCATACTGGTGATGTCGTCCTGGTCATATAAATCACGTGATCTATATTGCTTTTCGGCCCGGTCCAATACTGAAAATGGCTGTATGAGCCCTAGGGCTAATACAGCCTTTTCACTTCCGGTCGTTTTATTGCCAGTCCGTATTGGAAATATTGGCCCTATATTCACATTTGATGTATGTAATACAGCATTCAGAACAAGTCTGTATTGAAAAAGTTGGATTATTTAATAATAGTGTTATGAACTGGCTGTTTCTGTATTGGCACTGGTATAGATTCTCGGTCAGCTGTATTGGCCCTCGACCCTACGGGTCTCGAGGCCAATACAACAAACCTTGAATCTATACCAGTGCCAATACAGAAACAGCCAGTTAATAACACTATATAATTGTGAAGCAATGAAGTCTTGGCTGGATCTTCATTCTGAATTGTTAACAGCTGCAATTAGTGCAATAAAATTATTCTTGTTGAAAAAAAAAAAAAAAAAGATTGTACCAGAGTTGTGACAATTTCTGTCCCAGAGCGGTATATCATGCAATGAATACAGAATGCTAAAACTTGCCTGACTTTGCATTATCATTTAAATTTCCCTTCACTCTCGTAATGGGAAAGGGCGATTCCCGTGCCTAACAAAACACAAGTCGTGATCGGAATAATTTCTGCCCCGGATGCAATAATTCCGCACTAAGTCGGAAATCAAGTATTTTTCCCATAGGTTTCTATACAAATTCACAAATTTTCAAAAAAAATTGTGAAGTCATTTCACAATCAATTTTCATGAAATTTGGACTATCAGAAAGAAAAAAATTTGAAATTATTTTGTTTTAATATTTATATATTTTTACAATTCTAGACTTCAGCATGTTCAGAGTTCAGTTGTAATGATTTAATCACAAAAAAATTATGACATAAAAAAATTGGTTGAATATATAAGGAAATTATGACGTCACAATTTTTTTTGTAACTAAATCATTGTCACTCATAGACCAGGAATCAAAAATATACTGAACCGCAAAAGAAACGTCGCTTTTTCAAAATGTTAGCAAAATTCAAAATAAATATTAATTAATGATTTTTATATAATCAGTATTACGATTACATCACCAGGTAAGATTAAATTACCTGTGAATTAAATTTTCGGTTGAATAATTTTCAGTTGATATCGTAGAGCGACCGTACCTAAAACCGCTCGTGGGACACACTTGGCGGTAATTTTGCTTAAATCTTAAATGTTCGTGAAATTCATGCTCCTTTATGGGTATAAAAGGCCGGAGAAAATTAAAGAGTGTTAGTATCAGTGTTGACACAGAAGCTATGCCACGTCTGACTCCACAACAGAGAGAACAGGCCATTGGTCGATTGGATGCTGGGCAATCTGCCAGAGTTATTGCCAACGACTTCAACTGTGCTGTTCGAATAATTGAACGTCTACGGACACGGTACAATGCAAAAAACAGCACAAATGACCGTCCACGGAGTGGTAGACCCCAAGTCACTACCCCTAGACAGAATAGAGGCATTGTTCGTCACCATTTGATGAATCGGTTCACCCCAGCTGCCGAAACTGCCAGAAACACTGTTGGAACACATGGACGACCCATAAGTGATGCTACGGTTCGTCGGCCATTAGCTGCTAGAAACATGAGATGTCGCCGTCCAGCAAGAGGACCTATTCTTACTCCTCGACACCGTCAAGCTCGTCTTCAGTGGGCCACTCAGCGACAGAATTGGCAAAATCGACAATGGCGTAACATCATCTTCTCTGACGAAAGCCGTTACTGCATTTCAACATCCGATGGCAGAACCAGAGTGTGGAGAAGACGCGGGGAACGTTACGAAGACAGCTGCATTCTGGAAACAGACGCGTGGGGAGGACCTAGCATCATGGTATGGGGTGGAATCGGCCTTAACGTTAAACTTGGTCCAGTCATCTTTCAGAACCTTGGCCCAGGCAGAGGAAATGGCGTAACAGCTGCCCGTTACATCGACCAAGTCTTGACACCCCATGTTCAGCCCCATTTAGCACGTCATCAAAACAAGACTTTCCAACAGGACAATGCACGTGCGCATACCGCAAGAGCCACAAGAGACTTCCTACAGCACAATAACATTAATGTTATGGATTGGCCGGCTTTGAGTCCAGATTTAAACCCTATTGAACATTTATGGGACGAAGTTCAAAGACGGTTGAATAATGAGCAGCCAAGTCCGACAACTGCAGCTGAACTTTCACAAGCGTTTCAGAGAGTATGGGCACGTATTCCGATGGCGTTTATTAATCGGCTCATCAACTCCATGTACCGAAGATGTGCCGCAGTAATTGGTGCCGGTGGAGGACATACACGTTATTAACGGACGTGGGAGCACAGCATTGAAAACATGTGACGTTGCGACAATTGTGACGTTTTTGTGAACATTGTAACCAAAAGACTGTAAATCATTCATTAAATTTTGTAAAAATTAATTTAAAATATATAAATGTCACTTTGAAATAAATGTATGTGAACATGTCATTTTGTGCGACGTTTCTTTTGCGGTTCAGTGTACATACACAAATAAGGCTAAAGAAATAAAGGTGCTAGGTTCTCAGGTACCGCCGCATACAAAAAAACCTCTGTAGTATGGGCTTTTATCCTATTATTGGATTTTACTAGTTGTTGTGTATAAAGCTTATTTTTTATCTAACACCTACATGAGGGATTAAAGTGATGATAATTTCAGTTGATTCTCTAAATTTTAGTGCAATATAATAAATATGTGTGTTTTTTTCTAGTTATGAAATTATGTCATGTGTTTAAGGTCAGCAAAATGGTGTCATATTTTTTCGTCCTAATTAATAAATTGAACATAATTCTTTAGGTAAACAAGTGTAGCTGATATTCAAACTAATCCTTTCGCTGATGAGTCCCGGTTTACTGGGATTCCCTATTCAACTCGCTGAAGACGAGTCCTGGTCCTTAGGTGGTCCTCTTTCAGAATTGTGTCCGATGAACGCCCTGTCATCCAAGATGGCCACCAGAGCCGAACTTAGTTTAACAAAGGACCCTATGGGAAATTTACTTAAAGATCTTGTCTGAAAGCACTTGGCAGCAATGGTCCTTAGATGATCCTCTTTCAGAATCGTATCCAATGACCCCGCTTGTCATATATTGCCGCCAGAGCCAAACATAGTTTTACATAGGATCCTGTGGGAAAGTTTACTGAATGATCTTCTTGTTTGAAACAAGTGAGCCAATTGGAACTTGAAAGCAATTTTCAAGATGAACATAGCACAGGTGAACGATACAGGCTTCTGGGAGCCTCTAGTTAATGACAAAAATGCATATTTAGAGTGATTTTAACAATAACAAAATATAAATTTCAGTAACTTTGAATGAATAATTGAATGAAAAAAATCACAATTGAATTTTTCTGCAAATTTTAGTATAATTATGTTGAAGTAATGGACATTTGTTTGCAAAAGAAAAAAGTGGGAGTCCGTGTGCTTATTATAGAGAGATACTATGATGCCACAATGGGTAACTTATGGCGACATTATTGCCTCCCCTTGCAACTGTATTGTATTCCCTTAAGTGTTCAAGGTCACTCGTCGGATCTCTGGCTGGGTCAAACCAAACACATTAAAATGTGTATTTGCTGCTTCTCTGTCAAGCATCTAGGAGTAAGAACAAAAACAGATGGTGCACATTATTTTTATACAGTCTTGTCATTAACTTTATAAGTATTGTCTTCCATCTAGTTTTATTTATTTTGATGAAAAAACCTATTATATGTTGTGTTTGTCTGTACAGACTTGCCTTTGCTCACTAATGACCTTGTGTCACATATACATTCTTATTTTTGAGCCAAGGTTTTCTGGTGGGAAAAAACCTTACCTTTTAAACTTAAGTCTTTTTAGTTTGAGATAATTTTATTACTACACATAACAGTAAACATACAATTTTGAAATCTTTTCTTAACAGATTTTTGTCTCATGTGACGAAAAGTTGCAGAAGCGAGATATAGGTATTACTTTCCAGCGACAGCAGCGTAAACTTTTGTAAAACTTTCATAAATTTGCACATGTAATACCTACAACTAAGATTTGTGGTCCACAAGGTAGCTTATCGTATAAGGTTTGCCGAAGTATACTTGTCTTATGACCATGACGTCATTTTCATGGTTCACTGACTTCATAAACATGAATTTAAAATCTGCGTTCAAATTTCTTGGTTAAATCCATTTCTCAGCAACTGTAATACCTAGGCCAACCATATTTGGTCTATAGATAGTTACTAGTGGGTACATGCCAGTCTGACACCTGGCTTGGGACCTTGACCTCAATTTCATGCTCAAGTGTCTGTCAATTTTTCGTGGTTAAGTCCATTTCTCAGAAACTGTAATACTTAGACCACCGTATTTGGTCAATGGATAGTTCTTGGTGGGTACATGTCAGTCTGACACCTGCTTTTTGACCTTGACCTCAATTTCATTCTTGAGTGACCTGTGTCACATTTTCATGGTTAAGTCCATTTCTCAGAAACTAATACCTAGACCAACCATATTTGGTCTATAGATAGTTCCAGGTGGGTACATGCCAGTCTGACACATGGGTTGGGACCTTGACATAAATTTCATGCTTGAGTGACCTTTTCACCTTTTCATGGTTATGTTCATTTCTCAGCAACTAGAATACCTAGACCCAACATATTTGCATGCTTGAGTGACTTTCATCCAAATTTCTTGCTTAAGTCCTTTTTTAAGCAACTTTAATACCTAGACCCATCCGTGTTTGGTCTATAGATAGTTCTTAGTAGGTACATGCAAGTCTGACGCCTGTCTCGGGACTTTGACCTCAATTGCATGCTTGAGTGACTTTGTCACATTTTTGAGATTAGGTCCATTTCTCAGCAACTTTGATACCTAGACCCACCATATTTGGTCGATAGATAGTTCTTAGTGGATACATGTCGGTATGACATCAGCCTTTTGACCTAGACCTCAATTTCTTTTAACACATTTTCCTTTGACTTGCAAAATGTCAGGTATCAGATAATCATTCTTCTGTGTCCATGTGCATACTCAGGCGAGACATGTAGTGTGTCCACTCTTGTTTATTTGAAGCATAAGATTAACCTCCTCTTTAAAAATTAGGCTATAAGTTTCGTGATTTACTGTGGTGTTGTGGATTGGCAGGCAGCTCCAAACAATGATGAAAAAATACCTGCTTTGCTGTCAGACAGCTCATCTGTTAAGCTATATTTTTATAACCCCACTAGCAGAGTGGTGGTTATACTGGAACAGATTGTCCATTCATCTATATTTTTATAACCACACTAGCAGAGTGGTTGGTATACTGGAATACTTTTGTCTATTCATCCGTCCGACCACAATGCAACTAGACATTCATCTTTTGGCATATTTTGTTCATATTTGGTATCATGGTTGGACATGACTTGAACATGCACAAATTTTATTGATTTCACAATTTTTGCAAGTGTTATTGCCCTTTTTCATATCTTTTGTCTGAAAACCTTGTGTATGCAACTGTCATTCATCCTTTAGCAGATTTTGTTCATATTTGGTATCATAACCTGAACAAGCACATATTGTACTGGTCCTATTTCATGGTTGATCAAGATTTTTTATATCTTTTTTTTTATCTGAATACCTTGTGTACGCAACTAGTCATTCTTCTTTTGGCAGATATCATATTTAGTATACAGATATTACGGCCACATATTGTGTATGCAGCTAGTCATTTTTAGTTTACCTGGCCTAAAAGGCTATGTGAGTTTTGCCATCACTTGGCGTCTGTTGTCCGGCGTAAATATCTCTGAAACCACTCAGCCAATTCGGACCAAACTTTGGTGGAATGATCTTTATGGTATATAGTATGAAATTTCTGTTTTATTTTCTTAACCATCTAGAAACATGGCCGGCATGGCTAAAAACAGAACATTGGGGGTTAACCTGCTGTTTTTGGCTTATATCTCAAAAAATAAAGCGTTTAGAGAAAAACTGACATTGGATAAAAATGTTCATCAGGTCAAGATATACCTGCCATAACATTTTCAGACAAATCAGTCAACCCATTTTCGGGTTATTGCCTCTAAATTGTTAATTTTAAGGAATTTTGAAGTTTAGATTATTAAGTTGAATATTATCATAAAGACAAGGGTCAAGGGTCAAGGTTATGTAAAAAGTCCATAGCAACTGATGAAAAAGTTCCTAGCAACCATATAGATTTGGGTTAAGGGACCCAATAATTTACCTGTACTAGTAAAAAAGAAAGGTCAAGAGTCAAGGTCATTGATAAAGTCCATAGCAACCAATGAAAAAGTCCCTAGCAACCATATATATTTAGATTCAGGACCCTACAATTTACTTGTTCAAGTCAAAATGGAAGGTCAAGAGTCAATGCCATTGAAAAAGTCCCTAGCAACCATATATATTTGGGTAGCATGACAATGTGTGCATTTTCATTTATTTTTCAGATTGACTTCATTTCCTTGAAATGGGGAAGAACAACAAAAGGCCATTTGGAGGCCAGAGGTATATGAGAAATACACAAAATCGACTGCAATATGATGGACCTTATCCAATGCAAGAAATAAATGCAGCAAAACAGTTATTCTCCTATCAGTTTTACAATTCTGGTGGTCGGGCTATGAGAAGTCTAAAAATGAAGATGCAGCATTCAAGCAATTTCTTTCATGAGGCACAAATAGAGACTGTAGTTCCTTCATCTTTTGGTGCCATCCAAGAGGAGCACAATTTACATGATAAATCAAATCTTACAGGGAATATAAAAACAATGGTATCAATTGACCAAGAGATCCATATTCATACTGTTGATGAAAACAGCTTAAAAAATGAAGTCTCAGGAACTTTGAGTGTAAATATTTCGGATGTTCAAGAACAAGAATCCTCACTATTACAATCTAGAAGAAGGATTAAAGAAACAGGAGAGCCATCAGAAAAGAGACAGAAATTATCAAATGAAACTTTTACATCTAATCCTGTAGATAATTCTGGGCAATTTGATACTAATGGGAACAAAGAATCTGAATTGTTAGATGAGGAAAGAGATGATTATAGATCAAATAAATTGGTGTCCATTTCTGGAGAAATTAAACCAAGAAATATTAATGAAAAAACAGTTGAAATAGCTATATCAAGTGAAGAAGAAGATGAATTATTTGAAGATGAAGTAAAAGATCAGGCAGATGTTTGTTTTATGTGTGATCTTTGCTTACATGTAGTAAGAGGGAATACAAAAGACAGTGAGGATGAGATGAGGCGTCATTTCATTCAAGCCAAACATAATGCAGCTAGTCTGGTAGAGGCAAAAATAGATGGTGATAAATTAATACCTAGGTTTGTATTAGAAAAACATTGTTTGTCCAATAATTCTGTAGAGTCCAATATTCTGTCTGTGTGTCCTGAATGTAACCAAATACAGGGTAGTATTTGGACTTGTGCAATGCATTACCAAGAGATGCATAATTCAAATATCAACAATGTTTATGGGTTGGGCAAAGTTGTCAACAGAAGTATTGTTCAAGTGTCAGCTACACATGTTTGTCAGACATGCCACATCACATTTCCATATGCCAGTAAACTACACAAGCACTGGAAATCACACAAACACTATCCTTTCAAAGAGCCATTAAGCAACCAGATCATGCAGTTTATATGTAAAGACTGTGGGAAGAGGGAACAATCATTTCTAATGCAAAGAGGGCATATATTGTCAGCGCATAGTTACAGGGACAATAAAACAACCAATATGCAAGTATTATATATAGAGAAGACATCAAGACTTTGTCTCCTACCAGAAATTCCTAAACCTGTTGATAAACAGTTTAAAGAAGGGAAAAAGCTGTTTAATAAAGCCATGAAATCAACAAAATTAACTAGAAACCAGAGGAAACACATGAAGAAATCAGTGCTTCCTTCAGCAGGTGTAGTCTATGAGTACAACAATGGTGCTACATATGATATTGACAGAGAAAGATATGAAAGATTTGTACAGAATCATTTACATTATAATAGGTTTCATTATAAGACACATAATACATAAACACCATTAATAGCTGTATATATAATTGGGGTAATTAATCCTTAAAAGTAATAGTATCACCAATCCACAGATCACTTATATGTTTCTTTATATTTATTCATATGGCCACATAAAATTACAAAGAAGTACATGTAGTTTAAAACACATATGGGTTCAAATAAGTTAATGTCTGATCATTAGGGAGCTACCATTTGATTTTTATGGGGGGGGGGGGGGGGGGGCTAGGATGAAATGTTTGATCCTGCCAAATTTTGTTGTTGAAATTTTGGTCCTGGATTTTTCTTTTTGGCCGACAGTGTGGCATAAATTTTGATTTTCATTTAAACCAAAAAATTCCTGATTGACACAGGTCCTGCATTTTTTTTCACACCTAAAGTAAAGTAATCCTGTTTTTATTTTGCAAATGATTGCTCCTTTAGGTCAACAGGAGTAAGACCTACATGAAGTAAAAAAATAAGTGTGGTTCCAGATACATCAATATAAAACAAATTTTGTTTTTTCACACCTATTGCCCCTTTAAAAAGCCTGTAATCACAAATGTAATCCTATACTACAGTTGCAAGCAAGTTATATCCCCTGACAGACTACTACTGGATTGCAATCATGTTGAGCAAAAGTAAGAAATTAATAGAAATTTACTTACATTAAATACTTTGTTGGAGCCAGGTTTGTTTGTAAGTGCATGTATATGTATAGGAATGAAAAAAACATTACTTGTATACAAATAAAATTTATATAAACCAGGCTAAAATTATGAGGTCATCTGATACATGTATTCAGGCCATAAGAGATCATAACCGTAAATTATATTTCATTTTGACCAAAAATGGCTTGGACCAAAAGTTTAAAGTAGAAATTTTGAAGGTATACCTTTCTGAAGTTGAAACACAATTTGTTGTTTGTATACAGTGTATTTGAAAATAAGTTAGGTATATTGAGTTTCCGAAGTTTGCCAATAACTACCGGTCTTTACCATTACATTGTATAGAACATCTAGCACATCTACAAGAATCATGTGGTCTTTTATGGTCTGTAATTTTTTAAGTATTTTCAAAATGCCAGCTAAAGGTATTGTAAACAAGATATTCACCATTCCAATGCAGAAGACTGACCACTATTACTGTACTTCAAATGTGGAACCATGATGGCTACCTTTTTTTTCACAAAATGTTTCTAAAGTAAAAGTTTTACTGTTCAAAATATATTTATTTTTGGTGTCAAGGTGGACCAAATGAATGAAAAATAATATTTCAAATTTCCTACTTACAAGTACAGGTAAAAGAAGAGATTTATTCCTTTAAAAAATCTTAGTATATGTGTAGTATCCTAAGATTTCAGTTCAGCTATTTACTGTCTTTTTAAGCATTATGGTAGTTACAACTGCAACAGATTTTTTTTTGGTGGTTTTCTTACTAACTGTTTATAAAATTATTTTACCTAAATATACTTTTCATTGTAAATATAATGTAAGATTTAAGCATGATTTAAAAGACACATTTTTATTATGTGTCTTTAGAAGGTTGATGAACTGTGAAGAAAAGTGGTCTCGAATAAATCTTCTTTAAGCCTATGCAATTTATGTCATGTACTGTTCTTGTATTTTTATGAAACATTACTCGTGTTATCTTCCTGTACCAAGGTATTATATATGCCAAGAAAGAAGATTTTAAGGGTTGAGTGGGGATTTGTGTTTAGAGTTATCTGCCCTTTTCCTGTATGTGGTTACTTGGTTTTGAAACAATCCAACATATTTTTATTTCAGAAAAAATGCATTTTAATACTAAAAAAACTAAAATTTTAAGAATTATCATGGTTAAAAAAAGTAAGATTTCATACAAAAGTATTTTTCTGCTGCTTCAATTGTATAAATGATTTTTTTTTAATTACATTTTTTTCTATTAAGAAAACCTTTAATACATCAAGTGGTAAAATCATCAGACTTGAAAATTGAAAAATAAGAAAAGTGTGAAATGAGTAGGCTAGACCTATTGAAACCAGTGATTTTAAATAATTTCAATTACATTTATGCATATTTTATTTGGTGCATCACGGATCGGTAAATTTTATTTAAATGTCAACATACCGGTAATTGTCATTCCATTGGAAAAAAAAATACTTATCTTGAAAGCACTGTAATAAACATAATACAAAAAATTATCATTGTTTTAGTTTAAATTGATCTTATATGCCTTGCAAAAATGAATTTCATTAGCTTTAGACTTGGCAAAAACACTATTATTGTAACATGGCTTTAAAGCAATATATCATAAGTCAAAGAAAAGTATAGATTTCCTGCACATTAACAATATTAGGAGAACCTTTTTAATTTTTTAATTTTAAAGATTAATGTATGAACTTATGGAGACCAATTTAGTGTAAATATACACTATACTGATCATGTACAGTGGACAGTATTTTTGTATCATATAATATATATCATTTTGTTGATTTTTTTATTAAAAAATCGAGATCATTTCATATTTCTCTCCTTTCTGCTTTGTGCCAATTTTGTAATTGTGGTCATATGAGAGAATACCATTTCTTGATATTGCTTAGAATTATTCAAGATGATATCACAGGTACTCAACACTGCTCTTAGATTTTCTATTTGCAATACAGTTATAATTACCAGTATAGATTACAAGCATAGAAGAGCGTAGTAATACCCATTATGCCATCAAGTAGAAAAAAGAATATAGCTAGCTTTGATATTGCTGTTGACAGAACTAATTATTGCCTATTGCTCATCTCACCTTGACATTTTCCGTTGAACATTAGAAAAGTAACACGAGAAGTGTAATGTAAGTTGGGTTTTATGGTGAAAATGGACTTGATCTAATTACGCGTTTGCACTTAATCAAAGTTTATATCTCTCCAATATTAATATACCCGCTAGCAATACTACTCCAAAAATGGAAAAGTCTATAGATTTAGTAGAAAAATTTAAAAAACAACTCTTGAAAAGAATTCTAGAATTACCACTTAGTGATCCTGATCCCAGGTTATATTCTGTCCGGCTTTTTACCAATTAAAGCTCAAATAGATCAGAAGCATTTAAAAACATATGTAGATAGAGCTCTAACTCTTTAATTTTAAGTAATAAGCTGGATTATTTCTACTAAGAAGTTACTCTACATCAACATTAAATCTATTAAGTAATCCAAAGAAATATAATGGATGAATCAAGTTTATCAATCAACCAATTTATATTGGAGAGAGTGGATAATTGAAAACATTAAAATGTACAATAATTTAATATATTATCAACTGATTTATATACGGTGAAATTCTGGAACCAATCAGAGAATTGTTTACTGTATTAACAGCTTATTAACAAATTTGCTGAAAGTTCAACCTAATATTCGCAGTTGTATTATGGTATGAGCCCGTCATTTACCCCTGTTCTCTTCAACATATCCATTTAGATATTTAAGCACATTGGTCCTCCATAAAAAAATACTAGTTAAGTTGATTTTGGGAAATCTGACCCCTCACGTTTTTTTCTGAGGGTCACTAAAGGTTTTTACTTCACCTGGCCTAAAAGGCCATGTCAGCTTTTGCCATAATTTTTTCGTCTTTCGTTCGTCCCTCCGTCCATCCACAATTACAAAAAAATCTCCTCTGAAACCACTCATCCAATTGGGACCAAACTTTGGTGGAATGGTCCTTGGGTTGCCCCCATCCAAATTTATGTCTAGCATCCCTGACTTCCAATTAACATGGCTACTGTGACTAAAAATAGAAAAAAAGGGGGATGAATTTTAAAAATCTACTCCTATGTAACTACATGGCCAATTGGAACCAGACTTGGCAGCAATGGTCCTTAGATGGTCCTCTTTCGGAATTGTTTCTGATCACCCAGACGATCAACCAAGATTGCCACCACAGCCGAACATAGTTTAACATAGGACCCTATGGGAAAATTCATTTAAAAAATCTTGTCTGAAACCACTGAGCCAATTGGAACAAGACTTGGCAGCAATTGTCCTTAAATGGTCGTCTTTCACAATCCTGTCCGATGACCCAGAAAGTCAACCAAGATGGCCACCACAGCCAAACTTAGTTTCCACCACAGCCAAACTTAGTTTGACTTAGGACCCGTTGGGAAAATTCATTTAAAAAAATATTCTTGTCTGAAAGCACTCAACCAATTGGAACCAGACTTGGCAGCCTTGGTTATTGTCCTCTTTCAGAATTATGTCAAATAATACATACGCCTGTTCCTTGGGTGCCTTTATGGCTGTTGATTGGCAAATTGAATCCAGGTGAGCAATACCGGCTCCTGGGAGCCTCTAGTTTGATAATTTTGGTGTAACTTTTTATATTTTTATAAAACAGTAACAGTTACTCTAGGCATTTTTGTGCAACTTTTTTCATTGGAGGGATAAGGGAACAACCATTTAACTTCAAAGGGGGGGATGATGGTTTTTTTGTGAAAAACATATTATGTTTCTGGTTTAGATATATTTTTAAAAAAAAAGTTGAATCCGAGAGTTGATTTAAAAAATCACAAGCATTACGAGTAAAGCTTTAGACCATTATTTAACACAAACCTGAGTTGATTTATTTTGAACATAATAAAAGATTTTCCTTAGTTTTTCAGTCATACTTAACCTTTCAGTGATTAACCATCAAGATAAAGAGCAACACTCGTGACAGTCAAAGCATTGTCCTTTTTAGCTCACCTGGCAAAAGGCCATGTGAGCTTTTGTCATCATTTGCCGTCCATCCGTCTGTTCACTTTTCACATTTTAATCTTCTCCTCTGAAACCACCGGGCCAAATGGAATAAAACTTGGCAGGAAGCATCTATGTAAGGTCCTTTATAAAGTTTGCTCATTTCGTCCCGATCGGACAACAGACATGGCTGCCATGGGCAATTGTTGTTTCTGATTGGCTGGGTTTTAAAAATCTCCTCTGAAACTGTTTGGACTTGGACGATCGGACTACAATTATGGCTGCCATTGGCAGTTCTTGTTTCTGATTGGCTGATACAAAAAATCTTCTCCTCTGAAATCGCTTGGCCAAATGGAACGAAACTTGATAGGAAGCACCTATGGGAAATTCTTTACAAACTTTCCTCATTTCGTCCCGATTGGGCAAAAAACATGGCCGCCATGGGAAATTCTTGTTTCTCTTTGGTCGATTAAAAAAAAATTCTTTGGAATTGTTGGGCCAAATGGAACAAAACTTTACAGGAAGCATCTGTGGGGGGTTCTTTACAAAGCTTCCTCATTTCGTCCCGCTCAGGCAACAAACATGGGCAATTCTTGTTTCTCATTGGTTGATTACAAAAACATTTTCTTAACTGCTTGGCCAAAACTGTCAGCCAAACTTGACAGGAAGCATCTATTGAAATTCTTTTATGAAATTATTTTTGTCATCCTGATTGGACGACAAGCATGGTTTCCATGGGAAATTCTTGTTTCTGATTGGTTGATTTAAAGAAATCTCTGAAACCGCTTGGCCAAGTTGAACGAAACTTGACAGGAAGCGTCTGTGGGAGGTTTTTTAGAAAGTTTCTCATTTCGTCCAGATCAGGCGACAAACATGGTCGCCATGGGCAATTCTTGTTTGTGCAGATCTGCAGTATGGATTGAAACCAAACATAGCCCGAATGTTCCTCATAAGGTGCTGACCAAGTGTTGTTACTTTGGTGCCAATCCCTCATTCAAGATGGACTTAGGTTAACATAAGACCCTATGGGAAACACATACAAAAATCTTCTGGAGAAGCGCCAATTTTTAGAATATGAAGGACATTGATGAAGAAAAATTTGGTTCCTACAAGGCTTACCACACTTCATAATGATAGGGAGAAGTGACTTCTCTCTTTGAGGTACATCAATTAAAAAGGCTTTCATGCCAGGTGAGCGATACAGGCCGAGCCCTCTGAGCCTCTGGTTTAAATATGCATACATGTACATATACTTTGAATCGGAAGTGGTGGGTATTTTACTTGCACTCCAAAATTTGGAAACATGTGGTATAAGTATGATGGTTTTAAGTTGTATAACAACAGACCAGACAGTGAATGCCTTAAACCATAATCGACACCATCACCACCCAGGGGATATGATAGAGACTATGCTATTTATTACAAGATGGACCTATCTGCATGTGATGTGTGTTGCAAAGATCTGAACTAATGTTTTAAATTTACAAATGAAAAGTAAATGCAAATGTTTTATTTACTGCTAGTGATTTCATAGGAATAAATACACCTTTTACTTTCTGGGCGTTGCTCAAAAAAAATTCTGATTCGACTAGGTAAGAAAAAAAATAATTTGGTTTGATTGTAGTCGAAAAAAAAAAAAAATTGTGTCCATACCTGGAAAATGTTTTTTTCAAACCAATATGAAAAACCATAACCACCCACCCCCTTTGAAGTTAAATGGTTGTTCCTTAAAAGGGGTTAAAGAGGCCAAAAGAGGACACCTTAAAGTTATATTTTGGCAGTCGATATTTTGCCGGCTTTGATCGAAATATAATATTAATCAAAATTTATGTGTAGGAAGTTGCAAAAACATAGCTAAACAAAATGTACAATATATATAAGGCAAACAAAAATACATCATTAAAACATAAGCTATATGAAACACGAATTGAAATAATGGGTTTAAGTAAAATCAAGAAATAGCAAAGGGACATTCGAAGGAGGGGAAAATCTAAACAACTGACAAACTCCGGAGAACAACGAAGACAATACCATAACAATACATGCCCTACAATTAAAAACTAAAAACATATGAACGACATGAACCCCACCAAAAAACAGGGGTAGACTTAGGTGCTCCGGAAGAGTAAACAGTCTCTGCTTCCTGCAGGACATCCGCCATGCTGCCCATGTCAAATCCCGTATGAGAAAGGGATAACACCAATGGAACAGAGTCTTTAAAAGAAATAGTCTTGTTTAAAATAATAACTATTTGAAACTAAAATGACATCAAATGTGTGATATATTTATAAAATACCAAGACTTCAAAAAAATTCAATTACCTCGGTAGTCTAAAATTTTATAAAGATGATATACTGGTAAATGCCTGGTTGAACAGTGTTTCTATTTCAAAATAAAACATTTTCCGACAATTAAAAAATCTTTAAGACTTGCAATTGTAACAAAACTATTTTTTTTTACTTTGTTGTTTACATCAGTCTTGCACGTGACAAATTTTGCCACTATAAAGATAAACTACACAAAAAACTGGCCTCTGGTAAACAACAAAATGGATAATAGGAAAGGTCAACAATGACATACCAATCAACCAATCAAGGCAACCCAACTGATAGAACCTCTGACAAAAAAATAACATAAAAGAGCACAAAACACAAAATTAACACAAGAAACGCAGGATAGTCTGACTTCGTTCAGACATTGAACAGTGGTGTATTATGTTAAACCAGTTTTATGGGTACCCAAACCTCCCCCTTATCTATCCTGACACTGGTGTATAAAACACACCATAAAAACCAATACAGTATGATTACCAAGAAGGTGAACGATTGCTAGAACTGAAAAATTAGAGTGGACGGTTCGTAATTTAGACAGCAGGGTCTGAATGTGCTTGTTTTAACTAAAACTAGCTAAGGCTCTCATAGCTGCAGGTCGGATACTGTCGCTCTACTAAACGAAAAAAATCTGAAATAACACTCCCATAATGGGTTTAATGCTATCTCGTCATAAAGTGTAATAGAAATCGACAGTATTCGTGAGAGGCCAGTATGAATTTAAAGTCTTCAAGTCTGGGAAAAAGATCAATTTTTACAGAATTACACATAATTTCATAATTGTAGCCCTTAATGTGAAAAGATCTTAAGTAACTACCAAGTTTCTGCGAGTTACTAGTGTTACTTTTGCATTTATTCGCGATATTACAATAGAAAATAAAATGGGAAAGCCCCTTCATGATAAGTGATTTTCTGGAAGCCGAGTAATTAGCTAAAAGATGTTGATATCTATTATAAAACTTTTCAGATCTTTTAAAAAGCATTAGGCAGCTTGTGAAATCTATTACCCTGAAAAGTAAGTTTTTTAGTAATCGTATAGTTTCGCTCACTAAAATATTCAAGCCTAGAGCAAATTCGTGCAAAACGTACAAGCTGTGATATTTACACTCCATACGATGGTGCCACATGCACGTCTCTGTCAAGAAAGGGGAAATTAGTAATCGGAGAAATAAATCACCCCTTTTATCATAAATTTTAGAACTTGTATCTCTCCATTTTCGATATTTATAGTAAGATCTTAAAAATGAACAGCATTTACTATTTCTTTTAGTTGTGTTCAAATGTAGCTCTTTTGCATATTTAAGAAACTCGGGGTTATCAACAGTAAGTACATCATCAAGATACCTGTAATAATTGTTGTTAAAAATATCAATTGATTTATCCAAAACGTTGAGAGAATTGTCTGCATCTTCTCCACATATATTGCAAAAGTATGTTGGGTTTTCATTCTTTTCCACGCTTTTTAATTTTTCAAATTTTAACTTTGTCATCTATTTGGAAAATAATTTTTAAAGGAAGTGATAGAAAGTTTGATATATTGCCTTTTTCGTCACACAAGACAGTATAAATATACCAATGCATGCACATGAATGTTCAACTATAATAACTGCTATAACTGAAATAATGTTTAAGTATGATTACAGCCGATAAAATAGCCACTCATTATCCGATTTCTATGGGTATTGTTTCTTTTAAGAAGAAACCTAAAATATTTTTTTATCTGATTTCAATAGAGATTTTTTCTTTTAATTTATCTTGATGAGTGCTTAAAGTAGTGTGCCAACAGATATTTCCACAGTGTTATGGTTTTTGAGATATAAGGGGTTAAAGGGGTCAAACAGCAGCACTTGCTTCAACTGTTCACCCGTCGACGCGTTGCGGTAGTATCAGGCTGCGCTTTAAGAAGTCCTGTAAAGTTACACGAATTCGATCAAACATAGTACGTTAATGATATACTCCAAATGGATGTTGTCCAAAGGCATGCGGGGAAACAGCACAGCACGAGGCCAAGATATGTCAGTCTATTTCCATAATGTGGTTCCAACCCAACTAGAATCTTCTGGTTTTTATTATTTTATTCATAGTAGCGAGTTTTCTCATGACCATTAACGTCAAATCTGACTCATCCAAGATCATTCTGCTCTTTATAACGTCATGCAATATTGATAATTGCTTTGTGGTTGCAATTTAAGTTATAATATTATAAAATTGGATTACTTAGTCGATTTAAAAAGACAATTTGCTGTAACGACGTTTTTGGTATTGTGTACAGTTTGTGCTCTTCTAATCTGATGTTGGAAATGAATATATATCAGTCGAGGCCAATATTATAGGGTGATAACGCGCTACAACCGAATAACAGAATATTCTATCGGGTGGATTTCTTTTTCATTACGTATTTAATTCCAGGACCTGAGTAATGTGTCCCATTACTTTGGCACTCCTATGTATATATATATAGCAATTATACATATGGAATAGAGAATGGAAACGGGGAATGAGTCAGAGACAACAACCTGACTTAAAAAGGATTATGACAAATTCTCGGTCATTATAGTTTTGTCGTCGTAAAATGCGGATTCAGTTTTTGACCGGTTTGCATATATATAGACATGTATATATAGCGCAAATCAGGCTTATGTCGAACAGTTGGGCGGCGAAGATGGGGTACACATTCTCCTACAGCTTTTAACCTAGATCATTGAAACTTTGCATAGTGTTTATGGACATATTTAAGGAATTTATTTCCTGATTTTTCATGTTGTAAAACTTAGTAGATTTTTGCTACAAATATGTATATTAGGTACATATTTTGTGTAATCAACTCTTACAGCTTTCAACCTAGATCTCTGAAACCTCGTCGAATGTTTCTGGACATATTAAAAGATGCGCATGAAGGAGTGTGATGTCATTTGAGAAATTTTCCCAGATTTTTCATGTTCACAAAAATTATATCCATACCCCGCCCCCAACATTTTATTTTTCATTACACTTGCATCTCACATTGATTTTGTTACTGGTCATCATAAGCCTATCTGTGGAATGGTTTGGATAACACATGTAATTTTCTATACACAACGCAACCGGGTCTATTGTGTCTGACCAATTTTTGAAGAAAAAAAATCTAAAAACTTGTTTCACATCTTAATTAAAATAATTACAATGTATGACAATATTTACTGAAAAATGAAAGGGGTGTTTAGGTCACCAGCATAAATTCGCAATTTTCGAAATTTGACCCTTGTTGGCCCAACTTATTGAAAATAAAACTTCTAAAAACTTAATGTGCGTCTACATGAAGTGTATGAAAATACTGTATAGAAATAAAATGCAATCAGCACAGAATGGAAGAGTAGTCACAAGTTTAAATTCACAATTTTCGAAAATTTAACCCCTGTGGAATCAAAAATTTCAAACGTTATTGTGCATATACAGCCGTATGTATGAAAATACTGTATACAAATAAGAAATGTTAAAAAAAAAATGAAAAAGAGGAGTCAAGGTCACGAGCTTAAAATCCGACCCATGTGGATACTATGTAGTTTTTGAAAATAAATCAGGGAATCTACAAACAGTATATATGACAGTACTGTATTCATGTTTATAAATTCTGAATATAAAAATGAAAGCTAGAGTTTAGGGGACTCGGTCACAAGAAATAGTTGACGCAGCCGACAAATATATTCTGGAGCTTTGTTTGAAAGTGCAGGTGTTTGTTTTTTTATTTCTGAATGAAGGACATTTTAAGGTCCTGTCATTTGCGACTGATTGGGAGGGGTGGGGGGGGGCTTAAAATTTTTGCATGTCTCATGGGGCGCCTTGAATTGTTTTGACGATAAAGAGGGGACTTAAGAGATGCAAAATGCTAAAAAAAATTGTTCGATATTTTTGAATTGAGTGTCTAAAACACAAAATACAAAAAAATATAACTTTAATTAGTGTTAACTTTCAATGTCTAATCTGAATCATCCCAGAAGTATCTGAATCAATGTCATCTTCATCAGAAGACGTATTCTCATCACTCTCATCTATCAAGTCTTTGATCTCTGTTACAGTTTGACCCGCTGCCATATCAAAGAATGGTATTAATGATCGATTGTCAGCTGGTTTAAGAGGAGCGTGGTTGCTTGCTTGATTCTTTTTCATTTCTATGTCGCCTTTTCAGAACTCTAATGATAACTATAGACTCCTTACAAGAGTCATCAAAATATCCATGGTCTAACAAGTACTACAAAGGTTTCAGTAGTAACAGGTTGTGAGCATTTTCTTGCCGAGATGACCTTTCATAGTATTTCCTTCCAGCCCTTCGTAATAAAAGAAAATGGCCGGTCCCTTACCACCCTGAAAGATGAATCAATCTGTATTGACTCAAACTAACCACGTAGTTTATTATGAATTATTAACTATAAAGAATATATCTTCTTCCTGGTGTGTAGGATATTGTCTTTCTACATTTTTCTTCATTTAAGTTCCTACAGAATTGTAGAATCAACAGAGTATACAATGCCTAATTAGGAAAATGACAACACAAACTGATCCGACAATCGGTTTGAATCAGTTGGAGTACAGTAATAACCATGATAACGACAGATATCTTTCAAAATTAGAATGTACTAGTTTCACAACTGACAGTCTAATCATAACTCGCAAAGTAATTAAACCTGAAAATCTGTCACAAGAATATAAACCAGAAAACAAATGTATGCACACAGAACGTGAGATAGAATCACAGGAGGATATAAGTCAGCAAGCAGGTAATTCTAGAGGTAATGGTTTCCAAAGGGAACATAGCGGTCTCTCCTCGGATAACCGAAAGTCGTCTGGAAAAAGTGAAGCTACACCTGAACAGTTCTTTCGAAAACAGTTTTGTGACAAACAAGGTGGATATAAAACTAAATTTCAACTTGGTGCGAGAGCAAAATCTGAGTTCAGGAACACAATTGACTTGCGTGACACTGGTATATTGCAGATTCCCAAAGAGAGAAGATTTTTAGGATTTCATATAAATGAACCGAGAATTAAACAACTGTCTTGGGTAGGTTTCATGTTCGTAACTCCAGTATTAATATTTACTGTCGCAGGAAGTGTTGTACTCTGGTGGGTGATTCACTAAATTTTAATATCTGGAAACAACTATATATTTAACACTGACTTTTAGTTTGTGTACATATAAAGTTCCAATAGTTTATAAGTTACAGTAATTCTTGTAACATCTTGGCCTATTTACAGTGTGATGCGTGGCTTACATACAGTTTTACAGTTATTGTAAAAACACTAATGCAGAATTTGTGCAAAAGATCAAACCTGTGACTAAAACTATTTAATTTTGTGAAAACCAAGTAGAGTCTCCCCGTGCGTTTCTCTATCGGGTGAGTTTGGATTTATCGTTTTGGAATGAATAAAAATTGCTCTTCAGGCTTTGATTAATGTTCTGGTTTTCATCATTGTAGCCCTTGAGCACAACTGATGAGTCGTATATCGACAAATTGTGTACATGTTGTGCATTACAATGTTTTATTACCACAATGTCGATGCCTCTGCAAGCGGACTACAGATCCGTTAATTTCGATACCAGAAATTGATACGGTTCTTTAAATTTACTGTTGCATTCCCTTCGTTCATAAATGTCATTTGATTGTTTTGGCGTTACCATTTTGACCATTTTAGATTTCTATCTTTAAATTGCTATTTACCTCTTAGATTATTGTTTTGTTTTTCAACATTCTAAGCCTTGAGCACAACTGATGATTAGTGAATTGACGTAATGTGCACATCAAAATTGATATAATAGAATTTATTAAATTTTTATTTTTCACGAGAGTGTGAAAACAACCGGTTTAAACTTTGAGGGCTGCAACTAAAGATACTGTAGTAAGTTCCATCGGGTTATTGTGAATTTCATATTAACAACAAAATGGATAACAGGAAAAGTCAACAATGCCACCTAACAGACAGAATAGATAACATAAAAGAGCACAAAACACAAACATAAACACAACAGAGTCAAGATAGCCTGACCAGGTACAGACACTGAACAGTGATGCGGTTTTAAATCGGATTTATGGGTACCCAAAACCTCCCCCTTATCTCATCTCACACTTTGGTGTATAAAACATACTAGTACTATAAGCCAATACATTATGATTACCAACAAGGTGACCCCTTGCTAGAACTGAAAAATTTGGTTGAACGTTACATAATTTAGATAGCGCGGTCGGAATGTGCCTGATATAACAGTATAACAGTAAAACTAGATAAGACTCTTATATCTGCAGTCGAAGCCTATCGCCCTATTAAACGAAAAAGTCAGAAATAACACTCCCAATGCTGTTTCGTCATAGAGTTTAACAGAAATTGGCAGTATTCGTGAAAGGCCAGAATAAATTTAAAGTCCTCAAGTCATTGGGAGAAACAGCAATTTTTAAAGAATTACACATATTTGTAGCTCTTACTGTGAATAGATCTTAAGTAATTACCAAGTGTCTGCGCATTATTGGCAAGATTTTGCATTTATTCACGATATTACAATAGAAATTAGGATGGGAAAACCGTTTCATGATGAGGTTTTTTTCTGGAAGGCAGGTATTTAATTTAAACATATTTATTCTAATAATCAAAGATACATAATAATAGACAAAATACATAAATAACAGTAAGATTTGGAAACAAGCTAATACCTTATATAGAATTCCGTTTCCTTATTAAAATTCCTGCATTATCAAAAGGTGTCAACGCTACGTGAACGTTCTGTGCTATTATTTGCTAGCATAAACTAAACCATGTGAAAAAGAAAGCCAAAAAAAAAAAAAAAAAAAAAATGACAAAAAATAATCATGTGACGAAACGCAAAAAAAAAACAAAAGAAAAGATAAAAATCTTCATAAATTAACAAATCTCTTACTTTTAACAATAAAATGTTGAACCTGATAAAATATCTGAATTTTGTTCAAAATTTATACTCTCAGAGCCAGACAGCATAATATTTATATTAACCGGTTCATCGCATACAATGGAAAAAATTGTTTCGTGACGCAGTTGCGTTTATTTTGGACAATACAACATAAAATGAGAGTCTGACTCAACATGACCACATGTACAGTTCGGTGAAACAACCAAATTGCGGCAGAACAGCTGTTCATTCTCAGTCTTGCATGTAAAATTTGTCCAATTCTGGTACCTACATTATATAACATGGGGCATCTAAACCGGTGTCCTTGTAGTTTTATCTCTGAAGGATTCCACTGAATTTGTGTTTTGTAAAGTCTGAGGTAATCTGTTCCAGAGTTTTAAGACGCTGGTAGAAAATATTCAGATTAGAAAGAGGACAAATATACCTAAGGAGCAGACGTTAGTTCTTGAACGAATGTCTAAGAGATTTTGAGACTGTAAAATGCCCGTGTAATGTAGAGACCGAGGGTGGTATTAAATTTTTCATGAAATGTCGCATGTTTACTTGTCCTCTGGTCCTTTGCATGTCTTTGCGTTAATGTTGCATTCTTATACGTTTCTTTTTATCTCCTGAGAGAGCTATTTTGTAAATACAATTCCGGAGTAATTTCTATGCGTATTCCATGGGTAAATCTTCGGCAAATAAAACGAAATTTAAAAGTTATAATTACACTCGTGTTTTAATTTAATTGATGACATGCTTATTAATAATTCATATGCTGAATGTTATGATCAAATATATTTACTTGCAGCGTTCATTAAAATAAAAAATGCAAATTTTATTGCACGTAGAACGATAATTGTGTTTTCTCCTATTCTTGACGTGTTTAATCGGTGGGAAAAAAATACATATCTTTAACCACTTCCCGGTGATTAAATTTCTACGTGGGAATTACCGCCCTTTTTTCTACAGTTTTATACCAGAGAAGATCCCAAATGACGTCTATGTAAACAAACTACACAGCAACGACATTTTATTGAGGTTTTTGACGAAAATCATAGGAGGAACAGATTCTCCTTCAATTTACTCGTGAGTTATGGAATTTCTCCACCCTCAATAGTTAAATTTTAGATTTTAACACGCTCGCTAAAGCTCGCGTGTTGAAAGTCCAAAATTTAACTATCTCGGGTGGAGAAATTCCATAACTCACTCGTACCTGAAGGAGAATCTATATATATTTCCCATTTTGTAAATTATAAATTTCAAAATGTATCTATAACATCTATAGATACATTTTGAAATTTATAATTTACATAGATACATTTTGAAATTTATAATTTACAAAATGGGAAATATAACGATTACATTGGAAATACATACAGACATAAGTTCATGTAGTTTAATTGTAATCACATGCAAAATATACGCTCAGTTGCAATAAAAATTGTCCTTTTCCTCGACAGTCTAATAATATGAAAAAAGCAACAACTCTTCTCAATCTGTCATTGTGGAAACAATCAATTCTGTTACGTAAATTAGTCTATGAGCTTTAGAAATGGTAGTAGGGGAGTTTAATTGCAGCATTAGTTTGTCAAGGTTGGATTTTGATCGAAATTAGTTTTTGATTTGAAAGTCCATATTTTACCTTAAGAAACGAAGGCCTTTGTCGATTATAAGATTAGTACAGATTAAAGTTAGATGTTACCATGAATAGACATGTTTAATATTGATACGCTACATGTTCTAGGTATCATTTAAAACACAGACATAAGTTACATTAAGTACTTCTGGAGTTTGAAGACTAGAGAATAGAAAAATAATAAAAAAATAGACAGTAGAGAGAAAGAATCGATCTGATGAGTTTAATAGAATAGAGAATGGAAACGTGGAATGTGTCATAGAGACAACAACCCGACCAAAGTGCAGAAAACAGGTCAAGGCTACCAATGGGTCTTCAACGCAGCGAGAAAATCATGCACCCGGAGGTGGGCTTCAGCTGGCCCCTAAACAATAATAGTAGTTCAATGAAATGGAGGCCACACTAAACCCCGAAATATACAAATGAAAAAAAAAAAAAATACACAAGACTAACAAAGGCTAGAGGTTCTTGAATTGGGAGAGGCGCAAAAATGCGGCGGGGTTAAACATGTTTTATGAGATCTCTACCCACCCCGTATACCTCTAGCCAATGTGGAATAAACAAACACACAGCGATACACATAGTTCAAAAGAAGTCAGAGTCCGATATTAGAAAAGGTAACGGAAGAAACTAAGCAAATTGACAATGATCAATATAAATTAACAAAGGACTACTAGCAGTTACTGACATGCCAGCTCCAAACCTCAATTAAACTGATCGAAAGATTATATGTTTATCATATAGAAAATCACCCACACCCTCCCGTTAGGGGTTTAGTATCATGCCTTCATAAATGAGAAGAACATATCATGCCAACAACTGGTTTTAGAATAAATGTGTTTATTTCCGATGCAAAGACCCTATGAGTGAATCAATATTAATTAAAAAAAAATGCCATCTTTAAAAATGAATGTATAGCAATTGCACGGGTATGTTATTTCCTTTATTCCGATATAGATAGACGTTTGTCAATACAAGTTAAAATTCCTTGATCTATCAGTGAGACAACATCTAATGAAATTTTAATGTCAAATTAATCCAATATCAATAAATGAAATAAAAAACATTTTCTCATAAGCATCATACAAAATGGCGACTCAATATTATCAGAATTAACTGCAGACAAGAAAGGAAAATAACTGAAATCTATGTTAGTAGCATTTTTCGTAATTATTCAATTAATCTTGTGTTGGATGTACCAAAATTTGTGAATTTATATATATACTAATTTGTGCTAACTGCTTTGTACAATTATACTGACGTACATTTTCTTGGTATTTTTTCTTTTGTACATCTGAAATATGCATAAACATTGGATACGAAACACGAGGCAGGACTCAAAGATTTACTGTGAAAATGAATGGCAAATCATTGCACGATCATCTTTTTCTAAATCAGTCACAGATTACAACTACGAAACTAAAACTGGGGTGTTAACAAATAGTGGACATAATGAGCTGGCCATTTATAGAGTCTCATCACCTGATATGAATAAAAATGAATTTAATCCATATTATGACAAACTTAAGACTAAAAATGATAAATACGACAACTTGTGTTTTAATAAGTTATTTGGCGTGTCCATTAAAAGTCTACCAAAAGAAGACAATAAGTGTGATGCTGAAAGGTTTTTACACAAAGATACAGTAGGAGGGAAAACTAACAGAGATCTGAAGACTCAGTTAAAGGATTTAAAACGTGAACTTCGACAAATAACTTGTGGAAATGGAAATAATCATGGTGATCTGACTTCTGCTGAAAGACGAGATAAAGAAGATGATTGGCCATACCCAAGACTAAGAAGCTTAGCATGGAACTTAATGAAATATGGTCTCCCACTTCTGATTATATTTTCTATAATTTTTGTGATTTTTTGGTTCATGATGAAGAGTAATAGTTCTTCTGATAACTAAATGAATATAGAAATAAATTTTAAAAAAAAGACCAATGTACACAAAATAAAACAATATAGCCAAATATCATCTTAAAAGTCGGTTAAACCCAGATAATGTCCAAGAGAAGTATTACATATAACTATTTTTTCTGTGTTTTTAGCCTATAGGGCCTATTGCCATCATTTGGCGTCCGTCGTCCGTCGTCCATCGCCCGACCGCCTCGGTGGTCTCGTAGTAGAATGCTTGCCTCGAGTGCGGAAGGTCGTGGGTTCGATCCCCGGCCGGGGTCAAACAAAAAACATTAAAACTGGTATTTGCTACTTCTCCACCAGGCACGCTGCATCTAGGAATAACAGCAAAGGACTGGTCGGCCCGGATTCAGTTTAATGTGTCCGAGTGAGCTAGCACGTTAAAAACCCGGCTCAGCGTGTCGGTCTTGTACAAAGCATAATCATATTTATATCATATCAACATGATCTCGTCCTGATATGCACCTAATAGTTGCCCCTGGACGTTAAACAATAATACATCCGTTGTTCGGCGTAAAGTTTTCTTTAAAAGATCTTTTCCCCTGGAATCACTAGACCAATTCCGACCAAACTTTTGTGTAATGGTCCTTGTGTGACCTCCTTCCAAATTGCGTCCGGCATTCCCGACTTCCAACCAACATGGTTCTTCAATGAAACTACGCGACAAGATAGAAACAAACTTGTCAGCAATGGTCCTTAGGTGGTATTCTTTCAGAGTCAACCAAGATGGCCGCCATAGCTGAACTTACTTTAACATATGACCCTATAGGAAAATTCATTTAAATATCTTTTTGTCTCAAACCACTTGGCCAATTGGAAGCAGACTTGGCAGGAATGGCCATCGGATGGTCCTCTTTCAGAATTGTGTCCGATGACCCGGACTGTGTACCAAGATGGCCGCCACAGTCAAACACAGTTTAACATAGGACCCTATGGGAAAATTCATCTAAAATTCTTTTTGTCTATAACCACTTTGCCAATTGGAACCAGACTTGGCAGCAATGTTTCTTAGGTGGTCCTCTTTCAGAATTGTGTCCGATGACCTGGACTGTCAACAAAGATGGTAGTCACAACCGAATTATTTTAAATGGGACCCTATGGGTCAGTGCTGCACTAAAATTTTCAGTCCTGCTCAAGGTGGACAAGTTAAATCCAGATGAGCTCTAGAGAGCCTCTTGTGTCATTTGCTAATGAAGTAATGGGCAGATTGTAACCGATGTTGGCAGGAATCTCATATGGCAGGACAGATGCAAATGATCCACATTTAAAGGTCAAATGTTAAGGTCACTTTGATATTTTTTGTTTCTTTAGTTTGTGTATCCCCAACTCAGTTGCTAGTATTTCGATACTAGCCCGAAAGTGATACCTAAGATTTACTGTTACAAAAATGTACAATTTGCAAAAACTAAGGAGTATCTCCCTCGTGCATATCTCTGTGCTTAGATGGTTTTGGCATAACCCCTTTTGGTCATTTTGGAAATTTTGAATTGCTTTTCAACCTTTCGGATTATTGTTTTGGATTTCAACATTTTAGGCCTTGAGCACAACTGATGAGTCGTAAATCGACGAAATGTGCACATCTTGTGCATCAAAATTAATATCAAAGAATTGTATTTAACAGTCTTGTGGATACAAAAGAGCTTACATTTTTAATAGAAGCCATGAAAGAGCGATACAGGCTGAGGTGAGACTCGAGTTCTGATTTGGATTTATGACTTGTGAAATTAACACAAATATGTTAAGATCAAACTGAAAAAATGATGAAAAAGGTAAAAACCGAATATCAAGTCAACAAAAACCTGTACAGGACCTGATTCCACCAGCAGTGATAGACGTAAACGTTCTGTGAAGGCCAAGGTGGTGCATAATTATTTCTTGTCAGTAGCTATCAGTGCTAAAATATGCCGATGCAATTGATGTAAATTTGATACTTCAAATATTTTTTCTATAAATTGATAAATTTCTGAAACCAAGAAGCATTTCCTCTCTGCACAGGTCCGTGATTTTTGGCTCCATCTTTCTGTTTTTTTTAAAATTTATTTTGATATTTGGACCTCCTGTTGAAGATTTTGGGCGACTGTCCAAAAATTTCGAAATGTGTACAAAGATTGATCCAAAATTGGTATCATATATTGTTTCAATGCAGAAAATACACAGTGCATTATCAAAAGAAGTCTTCTGTTTCATTCATACCTCTATTACATTCTACGTAAATATTATCCAGTACCTTACATACAAAAACTAATGAAATCCTTATTGCCTTATCTGAAGTCGAAACTTAGGCAAAATTCCAACTGTCCAATTGTCAATTTCCAATTTCCCATTCATCAGATAATCGAGGGCCTATCTAGGATAGACTGTTGTCATCAAGAAATAAAAATTTTAAGGTCATCTAATTGATTGGCCGTTACAATGTACCAATACCACAAATAAAATTTGATTCATTTCCGATATGATAACTCAAATGATTGATGACTACTACAAGATTGCCTTTGTTGTACTGTACGAAGGGCGCTGTATCCTTTTTTATAGGATTTTATGTTGTCCATTGTTTCTGCGTTGGTTTTAGTAGAGTTGCAACGACTTTGAACGCAATTGGTCTCTGCGTAGTCTAATCCAAATTAAATTTTAATGTAGAACGAGCCTCGTGATTTTGGTGTCAATCGGCATCATAGTTTTGTGTCCAAAAAGTGTGAATATGAAAATACGAACTTGTGCATTGATTTTTTTTTTATGGTAGTCAAATATATTGTTTAAGTGGGAAATTTGATTTTGTACTAAAAAATCAGACATTTCGACCAAACTTCAATATGTTGAGAAAAATATGACTCTGAAGCCTAATATTTTAAGGTTAAACTACAGAATATAGTTTTTGGGGACAAACATGGATATCTTACTCAGAAATCACAGATTTTGAGAATTCACAACATGTATTGCTTGCCTCAACTGATTTCTACCAAATAAATATATCGTTAAACTGTTTGAAACTTTGTAGGCTATTGATTTTAGCGTTTTTCCTAGACACATTTTCAGAATTGACAGTATAATTTGTTTGCCTAATCTGCAATATGTTGTTAAAGAAATCGAGACTATGAGGCCTATCTCTTTTAGTGTCAATCAACATGGGGAAGACTTGATATTTTACTCATATTTCATTCCATTGCATTTTCAACTGATAGTACTATATGTTATAGTAGTCTCAGATTTTCAATAATAAGTACTATTTATACCATGGCTTTTAAGAGTTAACATTTTTAATGAAACGAGCGCTTGGGTTTCTTTAAATATGTTAACGAGTAAACCATGGTATAAATGACTTGTGACAGAAATGAAACTGATCGACGTGTTTCCTTTATTACCTTTGAACTTTTAACTAGCCATTGAGGTGACAGTTATTTTCAGTGTCTTGTTATTTTGTATTTAGAAGGCTGAAATCGAAAGGCATTGTGTAAAATGTAGAGTGGAGTAGGGCTTATCACCAATATTCTGTTGCTGACTCGATGTAATGATTATGATAATGCACTTACATGCACGTGGATCAGAATTCCCACCAACATTGAATATTTGGACATACTAATTAACATTACTTGCTATTTATAGGGCAAGTATTTTGATATTTAACAAAACTTTCAAAATGAAATTAAAAATTATTATTTTTTAATCAAAATACTGATGAATGAATTTTTACCACCTGTAAATGATACTAAACGCAGTACCGGCAGTGTTGACAGATTTGATATCAACTGCACAATATGGAATTCATAGTCGGCATATTGTAAAACAGTTATCAAGATGAAACAGCTCAACCATAAATAATATATAAAACATACCCACCTATTTGACAAATATTAAGGGGAAGAGTTTGACATACATACATTGTTACTTTTTGTTAAATCAGTAATACGTGATTTTCAAAATAATCAAGACTCCACTCTACATTTTACACAATGCCAATTCAAAATGCTGTAAGTTTTCATTGGCTCAAGGTCGTTTGTTGGCTTTGTGGGAGGTGGGGCTTCTGCTATGGTATAACACTCATCTTGTTCATATTATACCATAGCTTAAGCTCCATCCATTCTGTATATATAATACAATGGATTTCTAAGACTAAACCTGGAACTATGGTATAATATTAAGATCTGCTATTCAATGTATACATGGAAACTCTCTAAACAACCACCTTTGACTACCTGAAAATTTCTGCGATCCCAAAGTTGTTCGATTTATAGATCATAAAGTAACCAACTGCGTTCTGAAGCAATGAAATTCATCTCTGATAAATATCCTAAGACTTTTCATTTAAAAAAAACACCCTGAAACCACATCATATAGTCTTGATCAGTTGAATAGCAATCGTTTGGACAGTATTGCATTTCTAACATTGCAATTCAATCATTGTCATAGACCTTTTTCCTGGACGTATCTCAGATCTTTTAATTTTAGGTAAAAGTTCTTAGAAACAATGTGTCATGGAAATAATCATAGGAATAGCAATTGCTTTGAACAACTAAATTTCAAACATTGCAATTTCAACTTTAATGTATTTTTTAGAAGACTATCAGACATGTGCTTTTCAGATAAGTTCTTTGCAAATCTGCATCAATGTCATCAAAAATGGACCAGGAAGTGGTTGGAAGACTTTCAAGCTCAGTCTAATGTTTGGGGAAGTATTTAACAACCATATGTTAAGGAAATCAACAATAACAACCAATAACTGTTTTCATGGTAAGATGCATAATAATACATTAAAATTATGATAGGACTCGGATTTGCATCTTTGATGCCCATTACATGCTTGGGTTTTCTCTGTTTTCTGTTGTTGGTCTGACTCTTTGAATTACATTTTTGGATTAATCCTTAGAATTATTTTTAGAAACTAGTAACAAACAGATATTTCTCTTTTATGTCACAAAAGAAGGATTTTTACTGACTTCATACTGATAAAAAATATTGAAAACATAATTATGCATTCTAGATGTGATAGTCAAAATATTGTCTGTTTTCAAAAACTCCACTGAGAATAAGAGTAGCCACAGATTATGAAGCGCCATATAAAATCAACTACACAATCATATCAACGTGTTGACGCACAACAGTTAAATGGAGTTGTTCTGCAGTTGGGTATAGCCTTTAATTTTTATCTTTTATGGTATATCCAGAGCAGGAGCTATAGGTTGTTCTTAGCATTGCACGAAATAATCGAGACAAACTAAATATCTGTTTATCTGCTAAAAACTGGTCTTAATATTCACTGTACATATGATCTGTATTGCCTCTGAACGAAACCATGGTCATGTTGAAGATGCCTCGGTGTGATATCCAATAATTATGATCATAAACAAAATAAAAGTAGATACTGAAATAAGAAACATGTACGCATTGTAAAACAACTTGTCCATTATTTCTGATAATTCCCTCCATGTCAGCTGCTGAGGGTCTTCATCCGTTGTCGACTTTTTTGTTTTCATTTTTGACTTTTCTTTCATTGCAATGCCATTTGGTATGTGTTCGTAGGTTTCTGGGCGTTCTGTTACCTTGTTTTCCCCGCACCTACAACTTTGTCTCCAGCATGTTAACTTAACCAAGTATTTAAAAGTGAGATTTTTTATCCATTCTGGTATTTTGTCGTCATCTGTACGCATATGCAGGTTAATAACAAATGTTGTACAACAAACAGCAATGGTGGCCAGTAATAAGATAAATGCCAAGTATAAGGCTGAAAGAATAAATCAAATATTATGACATGATCAGCTAAAAAGAAAACTGGTCGGTTGCAACTTGATTAATATGCTACGTGTGTGAATGTGTTTATTATTATTCTGCTTATATGCAGCATTTGTTCTCTGTGATTCCGTTTTATCGTTAGAGTTTGATCTTCTGGACTTTCCCTGTATCTTTAAGCTTAGGCATTCATTGTCGATATTCATGCTTGTTTTAACTTAAAGATATGGTTTCATATCATAGACCGCCTCGGTGGTCTAGTGGTAAAAACGTGCTCGCCTTGAGTGCGGAAGGTCACGGGATCGATCCCCAGCCGAGTCAAACCAAAGACGTTAAAATTCATCCATCCATTTGCTGCTTCTCCGCCAAACACGCGGCATCTAGGAGTAACAGCAAAGACGACTGGTCGGCCCGAAGTCAGTATAATGTGTCCGACTGGGGTGATATGTCTTCCTGCGGACAGTTACCACGTGGGCTAGCACATTAAAAATCCGACTTAGCGTGTAGGTCTTGTACAAAGTAGGGATCATATTCATTATCATATTAACATTCTCGTCCTGATATGCACGTCGTTGCCACTGGACGTTAAAAAATAATCCATCAATCATGATTTCATACTGAAATGAAAAACAAGTATCATTTATTACCAAATGTAGTTGTATTACCAGCAGGCTCTGTGTTATTTAAAGTGTCCGTTGAATAATATGTATATTGAATTTAACAAAACTTACATAAAAAACAAACTGTCACAGATGTGCTTGGAATGTTGTCTGATATCAAAGTAAGATAAACAGCATATGACAACAGGACGGTCAGTGAAAATCCTATTTTCTCTCCAGAATCTACCGGAAGTTTGAATACGAAAGCTATCAGTATTGCCATCAGCGCCACCGGAAACAATGTGTTAACAACATGAAACAACAACCGTCTTTGCAGTCTGATCAGAAATGAAAGAGATGAAAACGATTTTCCTTCTCGTGATTTTGCTTCTATTTTTGAACCTTCAATCGTCAAAAGGTTCCATTCTCCATTTTCAGTGTAAAAGCTTTTGTCGATAGGATCTCTCCTAAAGATAAGTTCGATTTCTGCCTCGGTGTATGCCCATGCACTTATTTTTAGGTAGCATTCTTGAGTATCCATAGGGTAGTATCTAGTGTCAGATTCACAACTTACTGTGTATACGCCTGCTGGATTCCAAGTTACTCTGCCGTCAGGAGAAATTCGCATGGGAATAGCTGGGTCACTTATCGCAGATATTGCATGAACTCTGAAGTTAATAAAATTATCAATAAAACAACATGAATAATTATAGGATAACTAATTCAAGATTCAAGTTTCATATTTTCCTTAGATCCATTCCTGAATCTTTCGACGTCACAAACGTCATTTGTTAGGAACGCCCTTGACTACGTTAAATAAAAACCGATCTTTCACTGAGTGAAAATAGTGAATTTATTTTCACTGGAAATTACGATAAATCACCATCATCAATGTAATAAAACACAGTTATGATTTTTGACAATAAAATTTCCTTTAAAAAAATATCATTTTCAGAGGCAACATCTTTATGTAATGGCCATTTCTTGTTTCCAACTGAAGCAATGGTGCTGCAAGTTAATATTTGAAAATAAATGACATAAGGGAAAAACATATTAACAACACGTCCATGGTGTGCTTACATTATAAAGATTAAGCTGGCTTTTGAAATAATTTGCAGAACTATGATTTTGACAAACTGAGAGACAGACACAAATCTTCTTGCTCTTAATTGTTCTTGCTTTTTTGGTGTCAGTGTCAACTGCTTTATGTTTTGTACTTTTGCATTTTTATTCCCGGCTTTGCCTGACCCTGTGATCGTCTTTTTCAATAACCCCTTAGATTTCTTCCCCATTTTAACACTATTCAACACATCGCCTATACGGGAATATTATCAGCTTGGAAAAAGATATTTTGATTTAATCAGATAACTTCTACCTTACCTGGATTTGGCAAAACTGTTAGGCCCCTTTGGTTCTAATGTGTACTATGGTTTGATGTCTATTTAATTTTTGGCTTCCAAAGTTTTTGTCATGGACCTACCTGATGATGGTTAATCTCCAGAAATATGCATTGTGTGTAAGGAATCTGGTGTCTAAGTTTATTTTTCAATCATAATGAAAGGTAAAAAAAGGCTTGGTTTGTCCAAATTCACACATATGAAAAGCTTTTCGTAATTAAAATTAATTAGGTGAGCTCACTTATTCTAGAAGCCAAAAATAATCAAATGATTGAGACTTTTGATAGCAGAACTGGAATAGAACTGTTAATTCAATGCAGTCTGGCAACCATGAGAGTCAATACCTTACTTTTAATAAGTTAGGAGAACTTTCCAGTTTCTAACAGTGTCGATTCAATGACTGTTGAACGGTTAATATTTCCAAATACTATCAGTTTACCCTTAGCGATATAAACAGACACAGACCATAAATTGCAGTTCATCAACAACAGCACTATCGACTACGTGGAAAAAATACAGAAGTTATCCACAAAAGCACTTTTACCGGATTAAACTTCATCGATTTTCCTTTAAGACCGTCTCATGTTATTCTCTGTGTTAGTGCGAGAGTGCTTTAGATTTAGATAATTATACCTTCATTGGTTTTCTTTATGTTTAAAAAAAAATAGTTGTACATTTGTGGTATTTATTTGCACTATCAATGAGTATATGTTTTTTTTATTATTATTATTATGGTGCTCTTGACTATCTACATCCCTGGATATAAACATTTAACCACTGCATCAGATTATCTTATTGCTTATAGTACAAAAAAAGAATAGAAAACTTAATGTTAACAGCTTTCAAAATTGTTAGTAACTCACTTCTGTGTCAAGCATCATTTTTGAAAGTCAATGTCTCCTTGAACTTATTATCATCAAGCCATTAATTACTGCCACACAAGTATTAAAATATTCATATTTTTAAGACAGCGATGCATGATGTTTATATTTTCCCACACAATTTATTTGAAGCATGTCGAGAAATGCCGTGACTTTTTTTTAATAGTTTACTACTGTCCAAAACCTACTGAAACAAAGGTATATCCAAAGTTGAATTCCTTGCTTTATAAAATTCTACAGTCGTCATCTTTAACGATGGAATATCTGTTTTTCAAATGGAAACTTATTCTTTCAAATAAAATCATAGTATAAATACAAAAATAAAATAATGATGATCAAAAATAAATATCAGAGCACAAAACAATGGGAGTATAAAACATACAATAGAGCTGGTAAAAATATATCGACTTAATATTTCTCCAGATGAAAAATTACTAAAACGACGTGAGGAAAATCCGAACGATTATCAATCCAGGAACAAAAACAAAACCGAGATTGTGGAATGGCGAGAACATACAACAGAAACATAACCCTAAAAAACTAAGATATGATGACCAATATGGACCTCACTAAAACTCTGGGAGGGAATTCGGGTGGTCAGGATGGGTAAGCAGTTCCTGCCTCTTATAAGACACCCGTCATGTTGCACACGGTATTAAAAGTCATGATAAAGGCAGATTGGCAGATGTCGCTCGTCTAGCCCCTAGACATCACCAATTATATAATCGAACGGTATATGTAAATTCTCTAACCATGAAACATAACCAAACGTCAAAGTTTGAAATCGAAATATGAACCATTTTTAAGACGACTAAAAAAACTAATATTATAGTGTTAAAACTGGCTGTTTCTGTATTGGCACTGGTATAGATTCAAGGTTTGCTGTATTGGCCTCGAAACCCGTAGGATCGAGTGCCAATACAGCTGACCGAGAATCTATACCAGTGCCAATACAGAAACAGCCAGTTCATTACACTTTTATTAAATAATCCAACTTTTTCAATACAGACTTGTTCTGAATGCTGTATTACATACATCAAATGTGAATATAGGGCCAATATTTCCAATACGGACTGGCAATGATGTGAATATAGAGCCAATATTTCCAATACGGACTGGCAATGAATCCTGAATTACATGCACAATATATGTTTACAGGGCCAATGATTTTAATACTGACTTGCTTTTTTGGACCGGGCCGAAAAGCAATATAGATCACGTGATTTATATGACCAGGACGACGTCACCAGTATGACACATGCCGTTTTGGTAGTATTAGGGCTGTTTTAATCGTATTATTTAATAATAATCAATAATATATCACAAAAACCAAGACTTAAAACAGAGGAATCAGGTCCATATAATTCGACCACAAAAGATTTTTTCCTCACATAATATTCAAATTTTAATACTTTACTTACGAATTTTCTATTACGACTGCTGGTTTCCAGATATATTCTTCTGTTGAAAACAGAAAATCTACCGATGAATAATCCTGTGATGTTGAATTTGTATTTAACCAAGATAATCTGCTGTCAAACCAATCCTGTAAAATTATACGCATATCAATAACAAGAACAGCCATTTGATTTTTAGTGGGAGTGGAGGAAGGAACGAAAAAATTGAAACAAATATAGGATCTAAAAACTAGTAAAAGAAGACAGGCTTAAAAAGGTGATGCAAAAATGCAGGACCGAATATTATCTAGAGCCAAAGCATTACACATATTTAAAAAAAAGCTAGAATCGTGGAAGCCTTGAATACATTTATGGAATTAAATATCACTGCCTCAAAACTCATAACAATAAAATGGTTGCTTTCTTAATGTGTAATGATTATCAGTGTTTTGTATCCATAGTTTTATATGGGATTGTTTCTCGTGAGCGTTGGTCCACATATATTACAATTACAGATAAGTCAACTTTACAGATAGCTCTTTCGCTCGGAGATTTGTTGTCCAGTAAAATATGATGTTTATACTAACTATAATGGGTGATCATGAGATGTCAAAGTATATTAATTCCTCTCAAGTTCCTCAAGAAGCTTTTCTATCAACAATGATACAATGAATGTTTCTATTGGAACACATACTCAATACCATTTATTCCGCCAGGGACAAAATTTTTTTTTTCAATTGGAAATAATATAACTATAACAGCTATGCTTTCAACATAGAACTGATATCATTACGGACAGAGGTACATACAACAGGAAATGTTTACCTTGCCGACACAACTAATGCACTCTCATGTACGAAATTCATGCGATTCCACATTTCTACTCACTTGTTTTTCTGTTCAGTTCCGAAAACAGCTATTCTAAATTAACGCATACTTACGATAGTCAGATATCCAGATATCGACAGTGTTTGGTCCTTTATATTCTAAAATTATATTGCAAATTTTTTTTAATAAATCATTAATTGAAGTTCTAAATTTCTTAGAATTTTCAGACAATGTCTGAGGTTTATTAGTGTACGCTGTATTGTAATGAAATTTTCATTCTTCTCTCGTCTCATACAGAAGTTTTTATTATTCTATAATTTTACCATTCTTTATTTTGTGAATATTTTTCACATTACGCTGTCAATTCCCTCACTCAAATTTAACCTTACTGTATTTTCGCTGAAGTGCTAGAGTCTGTTTTGACTCCAAATAACATACATGAATTCATACATTACTGATTTAAATACCATTAATCAAACTTTTACAGAGATTTTACAGTACCTAACGCTATTTTTAGTAGAAATCTATTATGCCATCAAGCATATCTAAATACACATAAGCATATTTTTCGTTTCCAACAAGATAATTATTATATGGTGTCCCCAAAGGCTTTGTTTGATAGTTCGATCTCCAAAATTTTGATGCGTATTGAACCAATGTCGACCTGTAGGACCTAATTTATTTTTATTTAAAATGCACAGAATTTTAGTTACACCTTATTCATCACGGAATCAGTTGTTCGAGTATATGGGACGTACATTAGAGACAAGTGCAAGAATTACATGAGATTAATGTATTGTTTGTAAAAAGAATAGTCAAGTACATTATAAGTTAATACCGTATCTTTATAACAATTTTACAGTGCAGATTTTAATGTTAATGACACTTACCAAATCGTTAACAGTTAGAATGGTAAAACTTATTGAAACTCCAACTTTTCGACTCGGTCGCTGTAGACTAGTATAGTTGGTAAAAAGTTCAGTCCTTAGACTTTCTTCTAGATCAATACTATAACTAGGTGGTATACCAATAGCATCCTTTATCGTTCCTAGTATGAAAAGAAATCTGTAATTTTGGGGTATACAATGACCAAGTGGTATAAACCACAGAAGGTTGAAATATGAATCCTTGTATTAAACCACTTTTTATTATATCAACATCTAATAATCGATTCAGCAGGGTAAGTACTATATTCATCGAAATATATCTAATGTAATGAATTAAGTGTAAAATTATCGCAGGAACCTGATGACAAATAAGAGTAATGTCAAAGTTTATAGAAAATGGGGAGATTTAGGTAGAAATAAAACCCTATCACTGCTCAATGTCCGTACAAGATATATTCCAAGACTATTCCGACTTTACTGATCGACGGCAGCTGTGATGTTGTTTGTTAGTTAGCATGTTATTGTGGATCTCATGTTATATCATATATTTTTTTATTTTATTTTATCATATAACTCCAAAATTTCCGCCCCCAGTCGGGTACGGCTTTAGATCAAATCTAAGAAGGGGATTACATTGCAAAACTCCTAGGTTTGAGCTTTGGTGCCGGTAGGTAAAGATGTGCTTTAGTATTACATCGACGCAATGTGAGGTTAACGGATTTCTTTCTGTTTGGCAAACTTTTTGAAGACAGGTATTTTCACTGATTCAACTTTTCTTCCTTAACTTAACGCTTGGATTGTTGATTTGATATTTTAATCTGTTCGTTTTAGAAATCGTCTAGTAATACTGTTATATAAAAATACTAGTAATTATAGTGTAAATTGGATACTACCTAACTTATCAATATCATTCAGTAAAACGTTTCATAATTGTTTTTCAAAAAGCTATTTAAATTATAGATCATTTTAAAATAGTTTGGTTAAAAATCTGTAACCCATTAAATTCTAATGATTTTCGTTTGTTCTATGAAAAAAAAGAGTCATTTTTCCTGATATTTATTCACTTCTCTTCAAATTTCAGAATTTATCAGGGCATGCAGCTTTCAATGATAACTGCCTAATAAGAAATTGCCTTTATGTAGCTACATGTATTTAATGCACTGGTTCTAAATATGAAATATGAATACACATATCCCTTTTATGTGACGATAAATAGCTTTGACAGTCACGGTAACAGTGCAAAAAAAATATATAAAATGTTTGCCGACGATAAAGACGTTTGGTTCAAAGAAATGACCAGCATCGAGACGGACTAAGTTATATTGCGCCATAGATACAGCCAAATGGACCAATTTTAACACTGTTGTATATTAAAGAAAGAAAATTGATTAGATATGAATATTTTATAAAGGAAATCCGAAAAATTGTAATTGTCTAGTGTAACGAATATCCGCAAGGAATACCAAGCAATAAAATAGAAAGACAATATCAACGTGTGGAAAGCAATGACAATAAACAAATACTAAAAATATACAAACAGATTTAAAAAAATCTACTCAACGAATGAATCGGAAAACAACAGCACACAACTGAAGCTTTAAAGCTCTGTTAACGGTACAAGTCGCGATGAAGGTTGATAAAAATACGGCAACGTTTCAAGCTTATGAGGTTGTCAACATAAATATATTCCTCCTAACAGACTTTATAACGCTTTCTCTTATGATGGTGCGTTGTGATCTATTTCTCGCGCGATGAATTATTTGTCATAACTAATTCCCCATAATATGATATGAACAAGTGTTACGAGAAATTCTTTTATTTGATTGGCCTTGATCCAAACGTCGCTGTTTTCTGATTGGTTGAAATCTGCGCTGTCATCGTTGAAAGCCACCGTTGAATAGCAACATTTGACGTCACAGAAAAATGAACTTTAAGATTTCCCGCGGGTCGGAGGCCGAATCACAAACAAAATAGGGTAACAACTCGTAAAAATTAGATACCGCTTGATATCAACTCTCGTATTTAATTTGGACATAAATTATAAACTCGCCAAAGGCTCGTTAATTATTATGTCCTCATTAAACAACTCCATTTGATTTCAAGCGATATCTAATTCTTACTCATTGTGAAACCTATAAATAACGAATGTACATGCTGGAACAATATTCTATACAAATTTTATTCCGTCGGGAACAAATTCTGAAATATTTCTTCCATTGTAAATAATATTTATAGGATAACTAATTTAAGAATTTGAATATCGCAAAATATTCAACGACTCACCGAAAACACCTTAATTCACGAATGCGCGCAGCGCATGAAGGAATTATTAGTGTTTTCCGGTCACGGGTTGAATATTGTCGATATTCAAATTCTTGAATTAGTTATACTGTTTATTACATTGATAAAATAGACAAAAATACTTCAAAAGTATCAAAAAAATTTCCTCAGATCCCTTCCTGAATCTGTCGACGTCACAAACGTCATTTGTTAGTAACACCCTTGACGACGTTAAATAAAAACCGATCTTTCACCAAGTAGAAAATCGAATTTATTTTCACTGGAAATTACGATAAATCACCATCATCAATGTAATAATCCAAAATATTCCTTCTTTTTTGGAATAAACATTATTAAGAAACTTGTTTCTCTCTATAAGACGTAATTTCAGTAACAGATGGTATCCAACTGAAGATATGGAGTTTTATTATGTGGGATAGCAATTTCGTATCGGATGACGCACGGTAAATTTTTTCGTGTGATGATATCAAGGACTGAACAAAAATCTTTTTCAATCCCTTGTTTGGACTATGGTAAAAACTAAAAATTATTATTGTTTCATGATGTACTCACTATATAAATTATATGGCCAAATTAAAACCCAAACCTAGATAAATAAGATTTTAGATTTGTGGGAAATAAGATTTAGACAAATATTGGCCATTTGTTTTGAACAAAACCCAAGTCTTATTGCACATCTACAACCTCCATGTATATTAACTATTCCATAAAAGAATTAAAACCATGAAAAATATGAGAGTTCGAGCAAGGTGCTTGAAAATAGACTTAGAAATATTTGGGCGTTTTGTTTAAACTTTTCGACAAATCAAAACTACGAAACCTTATCATACACCTAACAACTACAAAACAGTTCTGTAATGAAAATAAAACTCCAAACCTATAGAGATATGGAAGTTCCACGGGCATGTCTTAATAAAACTTAGACCATATTATATCCCTTATCTGTACTAAAATTGAAACTGATTGTGGATTCTGTTGTCTAGATTTCTTTGTATAATACTTATATTACTAAATTCATTCACCAGCTCTAAACATCAAAATCACCATAGAATAATATCCATGAAAATTTTGTGATCACTTACCTAATATTAAGACTGTTATAAACAGTAATTCCATACTCATTTCGTGTACATATACTTGAAAAAGGTTTATTTCAAATAAAAACAAATATTTGAAACACACACTCACGGATGACTTCAATATTTAACTTCTTTTTTTCTGATTCACTTGTTTTGATTTAAGATAAAGGTTAGAGTAAGAGTTAGAACATGATGTTACAGTTTATAAACACATATAACGCCTTTGGGCTTCCAAACGTATACAAATTATTTTATGATGATCACATTAACATTGTACCTGAAATAATTTAATGAAATATACCTGAATTAACACTAATGGAAAATAGTTCCACATCAATAATAGAGGAGTCAACAGAGACGATCACAAGGATGGCAATTAATAGTCCTACGATTAGCAGGGATTAAATAAACAATGAGTCAACAGAAAGTCGGGATAGTCAGATAAGATGAGAATAAGCAAAGTTTCTTATTTTGGTTATATCAATCAATTAACCAACCAGTTAGTTTCTTGTTACTACATTTGAGATACCACGGGGAATTTTATTCACAAAGAAATATCCTTCCATTTACACTAAAAGAAATATATCTCACAGAAAGGTGAGAGGTGAAAGGTATCCGTAGATATCAATGATGATACTGTAAGTACTGCACATTTTAATTCTGTCATATACAGTTGTTCCTCTGCTAAATTTGTTCAAGGAATTTACTCCTTGTGACTGGGGCTGCTTATCCTTGTTAAATGCCATACCCAAACTATAGATGTAATTAATCAATCTTTGTCGAGTTCACTCCTCGTTGGAATTCTTACCCTTCAGTTCCTCGTGATAAATCTGTATTTCATTCAAACATATTTTCATTAAGATTGTTATCTTTCAGTTATTTACATTTCATTTCACAAGTGATATCCGGGTATGCTACACCTATCTAGTGAGTCACCCATCACTGGTTAAAAAAATCAAATACGTTATGGTTATTGATATTTGTTCCAGGCTAGAAATGTTAAGTTGATAAAATTTTACAACTTTACGAAAAGTTGATCTTACCTGGAAATGAACGATAATATTAAAAGAACGACCAAAATCTCTACTTCACAGGTTCTACGGACATATTGACATGTGTATGTGCTTGTGTAACAGTGGATCCTTTCTGGCAGTGTACTTTTTTTTATTTTGCAAAAACTACACTGGGGCAAAAATTCCATGAATATTTTACGCTGGAATTTTATTTCCAACAGAATAAACATAAACAGTTAAATGAAGAAATATGCTAGGATATATTGTAAGCTTACGTTTTTTCCGGTGTGCAGAAGTTCCGGGACGTGATATATCCTGGCATATTTCTTCCTTTAACTGATTATGCTTATTCGATTGGAAATAAAATTCTAATGTAAAACAATCATGAAATTTTTACAAAGTGTATTTTTTCTAAAAGGAAAAAGAACACTGCCGGAAAGGGTCCACTGTTACAAATTTTGGTTTGTTTTATATGCTTATTCAAATCATCAAAATTTGCGTCAAAATTCGCACCATAGAATTTGTTAGATGTATATGCCATGTGTTATTCTTACAAATTCGAATATCTACATTACTTGGTTTATAAAATGTTACATTTGGCTTATCATGTAATGGTTTTAATTAAAGGCAAAGGGTTACTCACCGCGGTCAGATAGTATTTACGAAAGAGGATTAGATTTGGTATAATAAAGATTTACGGGTTTTTTCCGTATAGAATGTTTATTTTCAATGACCAAAGGGTAAACACAGATCATTAAATGAATTAAAGGTCAAAAGTACAGGCATGTTTTAATAACATTAAATCAATGAAATGTATATATTCAACGATCTGTGGTATAATTAAATATATTTACCCACAATAGTCATCAAGATTTGGGATGGAAATTATCCACTAGAGAGATTAAGAGAAAATTTTTTCGTAGTTTACAAAATCATAAACAATAATCTCCGCCATTCCATGATTGTAAATTTTGATGCTTCTGCTGTTGGACTCCAGGTCTCTTAGTTAATTAACAGCTCACTTTCTATTTTTTATACCAATTGAAAGCGTTATTTTTTCATTGTAATTTTGATATTTGTTAAATTTTGTCGAAGCAAACAAAGTTATTTCTCTTTTTGTTAAATGGTTTTTTGCATTTGAATCTGCATATTCAACATATGGGTTATTTTGATTTGTCTTTCAACATTTTACGTCTTGGAGCGTAATTGATGAGATCCTATTTTGTTGAAATATTGTGCACTAACCTTTTTATCATATAATATTTATTTCAGTAATTCACCTTTTTCGACTTATTTCTTGGCAAGGATTACTGCCAAAGTCGACAATCATGATCTTGATTGTAAGGTTTTCTTTAACCCTCTTGACTCTCAAGATAAAATCATCAATAAACACAGTGTTAACTTGTTTTAGGTACCATGTACTGGATGAGTTAGTTTCTCATGTATATCTAATATAGGATTATTTTTTTTTTTTTAAAGGAACTTATTTGTTTATAAAATTGACCAATTCACTCACAAATAAAAGTCCGATGGGCTTTTATGATTTGTTTGTGAGTGACTTGGTCCATTTTATACAGCACTGATAAATTCCTTTAAAATGTGTTTAATCCTTCTTCAAAATTGGATTTGAGGAAAATATTTTCTCCGCGCAGAACCTCAATATTATGTTAATTGCGTATTTGTTCCTGCAGATTGACTGGCACATGAATATCTCAGCTGGTCAGCAAATATGTGGCTTCCGTTTATTTTTCGTGGAAATTTTTTTTCACTTTACACATGAATGTAACGCGTTTATTATTAAATTTTACGACGAAAGCGACGTTAAAATAAATTTTTTCAACCTCGATCCGAGTTGTGTACATTATCGCCGCCATCTTGTCAACATTGGTTACGAAAAGTAGTTTTTTTCAGCAACTTTATCAAAAAATAAAAAACTTCACAAACAGCTACCGGAAGCCTTCTGGGCCAGTCCTATGAACGTATTCCCAAATAGGCAAATCATATAAGTAGTATATGAAAATAATTTAATTTTGGATGTAACGTCGTTTCTGACTGGTGAAGTGTTTTGTGTTTATTGTTCAATAAACACAATTTTTTCCTTGACTGCGATGTCAAGCCGTCTTAAAAGTAAATTTTTAGGGACTTCACACGTTTTTTTTAAGTCAAATAATAAGGAATGACTGTTATTATCCCCGCACTTCGAAGAAGTTCGGGGATATTGTTATCGCCCCCGTCCGTCTGTCCGTCACACTTTCTAACCTAAACTCCTCGTTCATTTTTAACTTCATGCATTTAATTTCTATACAGTATTGTCACATACTGTATGTAGATGCGCAATAAGGTTTTAAAATTTTGATTTTCAAAAATTGGGGCTCACAGGTGTCAAATTTTGAAAATTAGAAATTGAAGCTTGTGACCTAAACTCATCTTTCAATTTTGACTTCATGCAATTAATTGCTATACAGTATTATCACATACTGTATCTAGATGCGCAATAAGGTTTTAGAATTTTGATTTTTAAAAATTGGGGACCACAGGGGTCGAATTTTAAAAAATGTGAATTGAAGCTTGTGACCTTATCCCCTCTTTCATTTTTCATTTTATGCATTTAATTTATATAAAGGATTGTCACATACTGTATTTAGATGCGCAGTAAGGTTTTATAATTTTGATTTTCAAAAATTTGGGCCCACAGGGGTCGAATTTCTTAAATTGGCAATTTAAGCTTCTGATCTTAACTCCTCGTTCATTTTTCATTTTATGCATTTGATTTCTATACAGTATTGTCACAAACTATATGTAGATGTGCAATAAAGTTTTAGAACTTTGATTTTCAGAACTCGGGACCCACAGGTGTTGAATTTTGAAAATTGGGAATTTAAGATTGTGACCTAAACTCCTCTTTCATTTTTCATTTTATATATATAATTTCTTTACGGTATGGTCACACACTGTATATAGATATGCAATAAGGTTTTAGAATTTTGTTTTTCAAAAACTAGGGCCTTTGGGGTCGAATTGAAAAAATTGGGAATTATAAGTGGGTGACTGAAAGTTTTCTTTCATTTTTCATTTTATACATTTCATTTCTATACAGAATTGTCATACAATGTATGAAGATGTGCAAATGTGAATTTTAATTTTCCAAAATTTGGGCCTGTATTCAAAGGTATAATTGTTGAAAAGGTCCACAGGGATACAGATGTGGGGTATGCGGGGATAGCTGTTGTTTCCGACTGCCTCAGTCTAGTTAGTTTTTTCTTCATTCGAAATAAAATAAAAAATATTACGCATACTGAACATAACCCGCTTCGCGGGTTATTTAGTGTGCATCAAATGTTTTGTTTTTTCTTCATGAACAGAAAAAATAATGACAGTCATTTCTTAAAATAAAAGAAGAAGTTTCTTATTTATGTTTTACAAACATTCGATATTGTTTTCCACGTTGAAAGTTGTTCTGAGGTTTACATTAAATCAAAGTCCACACCTTACAGCAATATAAAAATGGCCCAGCGTTTTTCTCGGATATCACAGCGAACATTGGCGGCATTGTTATATTTCAATGCATTTCTTGTCTCATACAAAACAAATCATATACATGTCACATTCCATTTTCCTGATATAGTTTCCCCGACCACAGTTTAAACAATCAAAGCGATCATACTGCAAGTGTACACAGTCTGGATGAGGCAACAGAAAAAATTAACAATGAAACGCGAAATCACAAACGTTCTTCGTGCGTCATAAAAATATAACATTGTTCAATTACTACTTGTATGCAATGTGTTCTAACATAACAATATTAGCAACATCTTTCCGAAATATATTGTTTTTCATAAAATAATACTAAACACATTTTGAATTTTCAGTTTATCATAGTTGCAAAGGAGCAGTTCACGCCGTCTGTTATACCCAGAAACAAGCGAATGATAAACAGTTTTTAAAGTGGTGAGAATTGGCACTTTTGAGAATTGGTCTATGTTCTAGAGTTATCTGTGCATCATTATAATTAACGAACGTTTTTATATATCAAATAATAAGAAAATACTGGTGAGACGAGCTGATTTAGGTCAGCTATATATATTTCACAGTTGCGATTGGCTAAATTAAGGTCAGCCTCGAGCTCGGTATCACGCTGCAATACACTTAAATGATGTTCGACACAATAATATGACAAAAGTGTTTGCGATGAATAAGAAATGGAACGGTCATTTTCATTGGTTGTTTTTAACACGAAATTACTCATTTTTTATTGCGTGAATTCGTTGACATAATCTAGTGCAAAATAGATTTCTTTATCAACTCATATATTTGAATCTTGCTATCAAAACAATTTCATGAACATATTTATTATGATATGTTTTTATATATCGACATGTTTTGTACCGAGAATAATATATATTAATAAACGTGGATGGATTCATGATTTGGTGATGCATATTGATTATCTTCAGCAGTCAAAGGTTAGACGAAGAGGAAATGAGAGGTGGTCAGTAACTATTTTAACATATATGTGTTATAGTAGTCTCAGTTTTAACACAAGAAAGGTAAATATATTATACTTGATCGTTTTAGCATTAATCATAATTTAATATAATATTTATTAACGAGATATTGTCGAAGGAGAGCAGTAATTATTGAATCGGGTACAATTTTTTTCCGGCGTCTCCTGTGGCGATAATGGATATCAGCTTATAAGTATGTCAATTGGGTTAAAGTTAACAACCGTGTCATCCTTTTGAGATTTCGAAACCATGTTAATTATAAATGATTTTCATGAGCGAATATAATGCAGTTTTAATGACAAAAGAGCTGTAACAATATCACACTGTTATTTTGATGTACCATACCTGGCCATTTTACTCATTTCTAAAAATATCTTTAGTTATATAATCGTTCCATAATGCACAAATAATGTTTGTGCGTGCAGATGCAGCATATATATGATAACATTAGTTATAATTAGTGATCAGTTTCCTACATAATTATGTAACAATCCAGAAATATTTTTATATGCATGCAAGTTAAAATTATCGTACATAAATATTGATATTCTGGAATACATGTAAATATATATATATTTTGGGAGAGAACCTGAATTCAGCATAGGTGTAGTTGATCAGTGCTATATAAGCTAACTCATAATTAATCTTTTATAATGTAGGGCAATAATGATGTATTACTTGAGCATGTCAAGCCTAACTAAATTGAGCACATATGTTTGAAAAGATGATCAGTGATATATTTTGAGCAAACATGAGTCTTATATTAGAGCAGTAATATAATATGAGCATGCTAAACTATATTGAGACAAGCCTGACTTAGATGATCAGTGCTATATAATGTTAGAGTAATATTGAGCCTTGATAATTTCACAGAGAATTTTAACCTTGATATATTGTATTGATTCTACCCTACATGTATATATGAATGAGAAGTGCTATATATTAGAGCAAAGATGAGTATAGACAATTTGAAAGCAATCATTAGGTTACCCGGGTACATGTACATGTGTATACGCTGAACATTTTAATCATGGCTATATAATTAGGCGAACATAAATTGACCATATTTTTATCTTAATTTCACCAGGAATACTTCTAGTTGAGAAACTATGCATATATCTTTACTTATAGATTGAGACATCCCCTCCAGAGAAAACACACATCTGCCAATTAAAAGGTTATGAACAAGAAGAAGACAAATCCATACTGAATTGTTTGTTAGAGGAATGTGTAAAAGATTTCAACACAAAAGGGATCCAGATGTGGAACAATGAGGATGCTACGCCCGAGGTGATCCTCGACAATGAGGATACATCCCCTGAGATGATACTTGACAGAACTATGTCGTTTGCAGCTATTATCACAGAAGTGTCGGGTGTTGCTATACATTATTCTCACTGATCTGACTATATTTTAAATGTTTTAAACATACGGTGTATGAGAATTGTGATAGAGAATACTACAGTGTAATTTTTTATCAAAATATTTGGAATCAAAATGGTATTCCAATTATCCCTGTTTGCATGGAAATATCTGAAATAAATGGGAGAATACTGTGCGCATCTATCTATATCTATCATGTCTATGTTAAAACTTGTGCTCTTGCTATATTTTATCTAAATAGTTAATACATTTATGCATTATGCATTAAATGTAAAATTTCCATCACACCTAAAAATGCGCCAACGCGCATTCGGTTCTTGGCAAAAGAGCAGACTACTGTGATAAAAAAATGTGTATCACATCAATATAGTTCATCATAAGGACAATTCAGACTACATGTATTTCGATTTTAAAATTAAATTGTTTACATAAGCTGTTCTATATAAAGTCAGAACATAATATAGTGTCAAAAACGTAGATGGAATACTTCGATATAAAGTTACATAAACAGATCCACAAATGTCAAAGAAGAGTTCAAATGAATAATAATTACATGAATTATCAAGTTATTAATTAGGCAAAACAATTATTAGCAATTTACTCAAGTTTATGATAGATAAAAACTGTTACTATATTATGAGCAACAGACATCTATTAGATAAGATACAATAGAAGAAAAGATGGGAACAGTTACAAAAGTAAACACAGATATATATTTGTAATATATCCTCATCTTTCAAGATTGTTCTAAATATCATTCCATTATTTATTGCTGTGTTTGATGTAGCTCTATGTACATTGTTGCCAAGTAGGGTGCAGCTATATACATTGTTGCCAAGTTGGGTGCAACTATACATTGTTGCCAAGTTGGGTGCAGCTATATATACATTGTTGCCAAGTTAGGTGTTACTATATTTACATTGTTGCCAAGTTAGGTAAACACATCAGAAAAATAAAAACATTTTTTTATGAGGCCAAGAAACTTGAGAAGGGCGAGTTTTGCCCTTCTACGGTTTCGTGCCAAATAAAAAAAGTTTATATTTTACTCACATTGACATAATATTGTTTTTATACTCTAACTCAAATTGATACATTGCTAGCCATTTAAATGGTAACACAAATTTCAACTTATTTCTAATCCCTAAATGAACCTCTGATTGTGAAAGAAGTGAGCCAACTTGAAATCGACATTGTACAAAATATCACCCTTTTACTATGTTAAGGACATAAACAGTAAACACAACAGGAAGCAGTCTAAAGTGCTATATCACTACAGTTTTTGCCAAGCCTCACAAAAGTCATAAAGATGTGCTGTTTCGTACGACAACATCATCAATTTGTTAATAGTTGGTGATTAGGTCAGTTAATGGGGAACCACATATAGACAGCAAATGAATTTGGTACGCAGTTTAAATAGCATTCGCATGGCAATTTTTTGGCTTTGCCCTCTCAGTTATATTCTAGTGACTATGAACCTTCACTATACTGCACATTTTGTGAAAGTCTATGGGGAACAGTCAACATTTGAAAGTGTTGCATTATTCACATGTTTAAGAAATGCCTTATTTATTTCAAAATTTGAATTATACTAGCAAAATTGGATACAGGTGAAACATATCTCCGTGTCAAACAGTTTGTACCATATATATAGTTAGGTTTAAATGACTATCATTAATTCGCAGCCATCAGATCATGTGGTCATCCGAGTAAACAGTACTTCAGTACTATGATTGTATATAATGTCCAACAATTATTACCAAAAACAAAGTTGCCGTAGATAATGAAATGAGAACCATGTATAGGTTGAAGAACAACTGGTCCATTATTTGTGACAATTCCTTCCATGTCGTTTGTCGAGATTCTCCATCTGTTATTGAAAGTTTTCGTTCGTCTGATGATTTTTCTGGCAGGGTCACCACGTTTGTTGTGTTTTTGTCTGGTTCAGGACAATCTTTGACCTTGTTTCGTCCACATTTACAAGTCTGTTTCCAGCATGCTAATCTCGCTAAGTATTTAAAGGTTAATGTCGTAACCCAGTCCGGAATTTCCTCGTCATCCGGGCGCATGTAAAGATTAATTACAAATGTTGTACAGCAGACGGCAATGGTGGCCAGTAATAAAATGAATGCGAGGTATAAGGCTGAAATAGAAAAACATAAGTATTAAATATTCAGATAGGATGTTTGCAAAACAACTGACAAGACACCAAGTTATGATTTTTTTTTTATAAAACTGAATACTAGTATGCAAATCCAGAAAATAATTTCTCTTGCATAGCGTCGTAGCAGATTTTAGAAACAAATGAAAATTATCCGACGAACAGCTATATGATTACTGAATTTAACAGTAAAAGAGGAAGGGTTTGAGTTCATGTGAAGCCGGTTTAAGCCTACAGCTGTTGAGAGTCTGTAATAAAACAGACCTCATAAAATCTTGTTTCCATTTATATTTCTTTTCGCCTTCTTTTAGTGTTGTAGTTTGAAAGAAGGATTGGTTGGTGTTTCATTGTTGAGTTTTTAATTATTATATAAATTATAGTTAATTACATGTCATTTTCCATATCGGCATGGGTATCATCCTAAGGACCGAGATTTTTAGTCTGAGGTCCGATATGGGTTGAGGGATGATACCTAAGGTTAGACTCCATAAATTAATAATACCATTTTTTATGTGGGCTTACAAATGTCATGGTCTTGTGCCATCTTCAGAGTAAATAATACCCATATACATGTATATATATTCTGAAAGGATATTATGTGAGCATTGTTTCAATCATGATAAAAATAAATAAAAAATATCCCTGGAAACCTAGTTGGCATAGCAACATTTAAAATTTTTTTATAAAAAAACCTTTAAAATGTTCAATTTCACTCCACTTCGGCTTAAAATTGAGGTCTGATGCAGCGTTTCAATCAAATTGATGCTCATTTTTCAGATTCTGCATAAAATTCTATTACATATGTGAAAAAACAGGTATACTTTTCCGCCTCTTTTTTTTTCCGCAACTTAATTTACCAGTTCAGGTGCCTATTATCTCGGCCACAATTTTACACGCCACGTGCGAATACATATGTTCCAGTTTCTTACCCCCCCCCCCCCCAGTTGTTGTCAAAATCAAAATCAGTAAATGTTATCGCATTGTATTAATCTAAAATCTATCCTCTTTCATTCAATATTACATATCTCAGGTTAAGACATTTATTATTTATTCATCATGTAGTCAAACTTTACCAACTCTAATAATTAATAAAATTCTAGGGGTGCATTTCTCTGAAACTGAGGATAATTAATGGAGTCTAACCTAAGCCGATATGAAAAATGCTGTGTAACGAGTAATAACTGTAACAGTGAACTGTTACGATGTCTCCCAAACGAAGTAACTGATATCTCGAATGCCTTACATCTTATTCAATAAATTATTTGTTTTTCAGAGACTGAAATGGGGAAATTGTTCCTATAAAGTTTATGCATACTTAACGGTGAGGTTACTTGAAAATCGTGTTATATGGGTATTTTTTGTGACCCGAGTTTTACAGTCATACAATGTCACACTTGATCAACTTTTGCTGCATTGATAGAGATATATTTTAATATTTTTGAACCGTTTACGAGAACTTATTTTTATTGTATGGTGTAATAAAATGAATTCAGTTTCATTAAATAAAAATAATAAAAGAGACTTCTTACTTGCCGTGATAAGTCCTCCCAAAATTTGAATCATATTTATATAAAATGGTACAATTGCAACACAAGAATTTTTTTAATTTATGACCAAGCAAATGAAATAATATCTATTTTTACACATTGATGTCTTCCTTGTATCAATATTATATTAAATCTACAATATGATGTAACGACAGAAAATAAAATAATTAAAAGATAAAACACCACATTAATAATAAAAAAATATCTGATTTGCTCATTAAATCTATCTATAAAGAAAGAGAACTCTTTTTTTCATCACAAGAATACCTAAAAAAAGCGGAAAAAACAACTGGATAGGCATGGTCCCGGGACAATAGCAATACCATTCAAAAATGTATTTAATGGGTTAACAAAAATATGCATGTATGTACATTTAAATTTGAGATGGACAGGTTTACAGTTTTCAAAATTACACTATAACACCCGCGAAATCGCAGAACGAAATCAGTGTCAATTTTGATAGATGTCATCCTGAAACAAAATTTATTCTCTTAGTAAGTCACCCTGTCGACTTTTACCCACTGAAGTCAATAACAACAGGATTATTTCTCTTTCATTTTCATTCATTTGCGTAAAGGCGAGGCAAAATTCAACTTATAAAAAATAAAAATATACGGATATGGGGTAAGCATCAATGAACTTATAATGGCCGATTTGATCGTTTTATTTTGGAAACGGTGTATCTTTCAAAAAAAAATCTGCAGTAACTTTTTGGGGGTTTTTTCGTGAGGAATCATTTTTTAAGGTCTTGTCTTGAGCATAATGATTATCCCGGTCAGCAGTTTCGAATCTATTCAGAAACACTGATGATACATGTACATGCAGTGTTTAAAGGGATGGGACATCAACTCTGAGGATATCTGAGCTTTTCACAAAGAATAAAAAATGTTTATAATTAAGGGCCAAGGATCTCAATGTCTGTTTTGATTTTTTACAAAGGAATACCCCCATTCCCCGGACAATGTGTAAAATCCTTTATTGCGTCTCCTTATAGGCAATAAGTAGTAAATGTGGTTACGAGGTATGGAGTTAAATGGTTTATGAAATTTAAACATTGCGTATTAAAACGTGTTAAAGAGATAACCACTTTTATGGATTTTGAAGTACATGCAATCAAAAATCATTGATTTGGGGGCGAGGATGACACCTCCCCCCCCCCCATTTTGGTGGGTGTTAGGTTTTTATAAATCGATTTGTCTTGTTATATGGTTTAGGGATGGGGATTTTAACGATTTATGAGATAATTGAACATTATTAATTTGAAGGGAGTTGTGATAACCCCTTGAAAAAGCGAGGTATATGTCATTTGGTGCGTCTTACCGTGGGGAATAAGAAAATATATGGTTTAGGGTGGGGATTTCAACGGTTTATGAGAAAGTTGGACATTATTGATTTGATGGGAGTGGTGATAAGCCACTGGGGAAGCGAGGCATGTGTCATTTGGTGCGTCTCTCCATGGGGAATAAGAAAATATATGGTTTAGGTGTGGGCATTTTAACGGTTTATGAGATAATTGAACATTATTGATTTGATGGGAGTGGTGATAAGCACTGGGGAAGCGAAGCATGTGTCATTTGGTGCGTTTTACTATGGGGAATAAGAAAATATTTAATAGATGTCACGGTGTATAATAAAATATATGATATGAGATGGTTATTGGTCACTCTCGTAGAGTTTTTCGATAAAAAAAGAAATTTCCCCTTAGGGTCCTATAGTAAACCCCTAGCCTCTTTGAACTGCTCATTATACTTCTCAGTGATCCCCATCAAAAAATGAATAGTATTAGGCACATTCAGAAACATTGATCATTCACCATTGAAGACCTCAGATCCATATCTCTGACGGTTATTGAGAACTCGAACGAACAAAATCGGAGAGGAAAAAAAAATGTTCGATAAAAAGCGCAAATCAAAATCTATAAGTCTCCCACATCGTTTGGGAGACTTAAGAGACTTAATAATCTATTTATCACATTGGAAGGCGAAATGTACATGTACAATATATTGTGAGGGTTTTCTTTTCAGATGTCAAGCATGAATATGATATTTGGACTGATATTAGGGCCGATATGGATCCATATCGGTCAAGGAATGAAATCCGATATGCAAACGTAGTCTCAACCCACATGCAAAACTGTACATATCAGCAATAAATACGTGATACGCATAATCTGAATCAATATATGTATTGTTTTATAAGAATACTAGTATCTAATCTAATATAGGATAAGTCCTGGTTAGGAAATGTTCCGAAAGCGACATAGATGTATTGAAATTTCACAATTCTATTTTCATGATGTTCTGTTATACAATTTTGATGCACAGTATGTGAAAATTTAGTTGGCCCAAGACCTGAAATGTTTGAAAGCTGAAAAAAATAACCAGCCTTAAATGTTGAAGAGTTTAAAGAACACTCACTTACATAGATAACAAACTGTCATTGATGTGCTTGGAATGTTGTCTGATATCAAGGTCAGATAAACAGCATACGACAATAGGACGGTCAATGAAAATCCAATTTTTTCTCCAGAATCAACTGGCAGTTTGAATACAACAGCTATCAATATTGCCATCAGCGCCACAGGAAATAATGTGTTAACAATATGAAACATAAGGCGTCGCTGCAATCTGAACAAGAATGATATAGATGAAAATGAGTCTCCGCCTCGTGCCCTTGTTTCTGTTTTTGAACCTTCGAGAGTCAAAAGGTCCCATTCTCCATTTTCACTGTAAAAAGTTTTGTCGACTGGATTAATTCTGAAGAAAAGTTCAATTTCTGTCGAAGTATATGCCCATGAACTAAGTTTTAGATAGCATTCTTGTGTATCCATAGGGTAGTACCTTGTATCAGATTCACAACTTACTGTGTATATGTCAGCTGGATTCCAAATCACAACGCCATTCTGAGTAATTCGCATTGGAATGGCTGGGTTACTTATGATAGATATACCATTAACTCTACAATTAGTTTACAAAGTAATAAAAAGTAACTATAACTAACACATAATTAAACCCATCTTAATATACCGTCGTAGGGTATTCATTTTACACCCTGCAGATGGAACTTTAAAGACAATAGTAGTTTGATAATTACTTAATGTGATATTTTCTATATGTCCTTTATGCATTCGACTTTGGGGACCTCGGTGACCGAGTAGTCTAGGTAGTTCGTCATAACTACTAATGATCACTAGCCTTTCAACGCTGAGGTTGTGAGTTCGAATCTCACCTGTGGCGGGGTATGTTCGACTCAGACAAGGATTGCCAATTTTCATACTGAAGGTCGGTGGTTCTCTCCGGGTACTCCGGCTTCCTCCACCAATAAAAACTGACCGCCGCGAAATAGCCAAATGTGCTGAAAACGGCGTGAAATCCCAACTAAAGAAACAAACAAACATACATTCGACTTTGCAATCGAAACAACAGACCCGTTTCCATATTAGAAAGTATTCTGAAATTCACGAAACTAACTAACTAAAAAAGAAATATACCTGTCAACTTCTTTCAAAATTTTGAAAAGGAGGAATGATGGGGTACATATCATGGATATAACATATTATATGCGGAGTAAACAGATTAAAAATGGACATCTACAGGTCGCCTATTGTCATTCAATAAAGTCAGAAACCAGCACAATGAGGCCATCCATAATTGATCCCAATCATGTGGATAAGTCGGCGAACACAGCAGGTTATCCAATCATCCAACTGGTTTATGGAACTAAAGAATCTAAAGAGACATTCACATGCCAGTGACCAATATATTCCTGACATGATATTGGCTAAAAAAATATACGAAGGTATTAAATAAGTTTATTGGATCCAAATCGTCCCGCTATTCATGGTCAATGATAATATGGCAAGCAGTACAAATCAATCAGAAATGTATCCAAATAGTTCGTAAAGTATCTCAACATTTACCTACTGTAACAGAAACTAAGCTATAAGTTAAAACGAGCACATTCTGACCCCGTTATCTAATTATTTTTATTTTTTTATTTTAGTGAGAACACTGATTAATAACAATTCATTATACAATTTTAGGATCAAATTTTTTCATCATAGTGAGAGAACTAGTCAATAACAATACACAATTTTAGGATCATTTTTTTTATCATAGTGAAAGAACTGTAGCCAATAAAACAGAAAAGTCCAGTAGAGCAATTACTTGATGCTGAAATAAAGCAAAATTTAATAAGGTGCAGTATTGTCGACTTCAGTCAAGACATGAAAGAGTTTAGAGATGTCAGTAAACATTGCTCATGGTTAAGTCAAACCTTTTAAATTTTGCTTTCTTACAACACAATAACTGAAGAGAGGATGCAAACTGAACAACAGAAGAACCAACCCATTGGTTGCAAAAAGCATCTTTAATAACAAATTATGCACTTCATGCACAAAGTACGACAATAATTAATTTTTTTTTGGCCAATTGTCATGGTAAAAAGCAATAATTGTAGAAGGTTCTAAATAATAATTCAAAATAACGAGTTGAAAAATTGTTTGTTGAAGTATCTCCAAAAACCTCTGTATATGTCCTGACATTTAAGCGCCATCATTGTTTTATCGGGGCTTATTGGAGATTTTCCTTGCCTTAAAACCGAAGTCAGATAATGCATATTATAATGCAATGAGAATGTAACAAGCAGTTTGATTGGCTAAGAAACTGCATAAAATTTACATTCTAGAACTAACTCGAATAATTACAGCGCCCCCTTACGGTCATTGTCCTCCAAATTGTATTGACCAATCGCGGACAACGAACTTAAGATTATGCGCAGTCGCGATTTCCGGCAATCTTAGGTTTGTTTACAAACATGGAGATCGATAGCTATCTTAGTGAAATAGAGGATAAATATATGTTAAATATTAAAGATATTGATCCGTTATCCACCTATTTCTAGTATGAATCATATCTCTGGCCTTACATTGATAACGCGCTACCGTATTCAACGTTTCGGGTTTTTTCAGGAAATTTGTCCTAGGGAAACCCTCTTCGGAGGCGCCCTTTGTGTTTTTATTTATTTCTTTTGATTTTTCAATAAATCTTTTAAATATATACTAATTTAAAGATATATTATTAGTATTTATTGCGTACAGCATTTCATGTGTCTCTTTTTCACATGTTGTTTGCATTGACAATTATTTATTAGCCCCTAATCGTACTTACGATTTTACAGGGAAATATGTAACTTGCAGGTGGTCCTACAATTTGTTGATGGACCGTTTTAATTGATCGCCCTTTAGGCATAATTGATTGTTTCATGGTTATCTATATTAACCATATATCATTAGAAGACATTTGTATTTACTTCCATTCATTTTTAAATTGAAGAATATATTAACTGCTGTATCGTTTAATATATTCACAAATGCAATCCGATGTATTTTGCAAGAGTGTCACTTTCTTTTTAGGAAAGATTGGTTTGTTGGTATTTTGATAATTCCAATTTGCTATTTTCATTGAAATGTTAGGATTACTATGAAAGAAATATGATTATCTCAGTTTTCTTTCAAATACCCCGAAGTCTTTCATTGTTTGTTTTTCCGATGTTTCACAAATAGGGACGAGATTTAGTCCTTTTTGGAACATCAAGGTTTCAATTTTCAGTATGAATTGTTTGTCCAACTCAAGAAGTGTTTTTTCTACAATCCCGTATGTAAACGACAGAGTTTTAATAATATCAACATCTCCCTGAAGTTTATCAACATTTCTCCTCACGTCTTTAGATGAACTGAACACGTGTGAACAGTGGAGACAGGTGCTTCGGTCCATCGCTCATGTTTACAAACATTTACTTCAACTCCTCCTACTTTTGCGCCAATTTCTATAGACGATAAACCACAATGCAATTCGTTAATTTGAACTTCCGTTTGACGCGTTCTGATTGGGTATGCATTCAGGCGTTAATGGAGTGATCGTAGCGATCGTAATATAACGACTGGATTATTCGGGTTATTCTAGAACATGTCTGTAACCAAGCATGGGCACCATTTTTAAAACGGGTACTTCGGAGGAATTGAATATTGGACAACAAGAAAAAATAATCGGAAACTGTGCTTTGGAAATGCTGTTCAATTTTGAAGCGGGCGTGGCGTTAAAAAATTACCAAATTCTTCTGTTCAAACTTTCATCAGTGTCCGATTTTTTGTGCGAACTTCGGGTATTTCGGAGGAATTGAATATTGGACAATAAGAAATAAATGGAGGGTTAACTTATTTTTAAAAAAAGTAAAAATTAAGTGTTTTTATCCAGTTTGGTTTTTATACATTATTTATCTTAATCTATAATTAATCTTATTTATGGTTGTGTGATCGTTAGTGTAATTATACTGTTTGTAAATGATTCAAGTTATGCCGGTAGAAATTTTGAATTGTTTTTTTCTTTATTTACAAATTAAAAAAAAAAAGGAGGGAGAGTGTAAGAATTTTTTTCTTTTTGTTTCTGTTTGTTTTATTCTGTTTTTGGTTATGTTTTTTTTTTTGCAAGTGTTAATATACTTACTCTTAAAAAAAAATAAAAGGAGATAAAACAGCTTCATGAAATGGTTTTAAGTTGTTCGGGGTCGTCGACAATGAGAAACCAAGTTATTTTAATCGAGGTATATGTACAAATGTATTAAAATTTGTAGATTTTGGTATTTCAATTATTATTTTAACGTGCAAATCTATAAAAGCAGAACAATTAACTTTCATCATTGAAAAACGTTGCTTGTGACGGACGACGTCATGGTTAAATTTTTATGGAAATAAAAATGATTAATTACTGAAAAGATTAATCTAGTTTAGCCTTATATAGTCTTGATAATGTTTTGTAATTACCTTTCTTTGTTATTGTTTGATGTCCTCCATTTTGTGGTTATTGCCTTGTTAGTTCTAGTAAACCTGTTCTGATTAGGCTACCCCTAATCCTTAAAGTCATTTTTATTGGTTAATTAATTGGGTATTTACGGTGATACTTACCTGTAATTTAATTCCCAGTTCACTCATTAGGACAGGTAGACAATTTTAACACATCAGAATATTTTATTTCTTCACTTTTTAAAATTATTTATGGAGTTGATGCGTCGTTCAACTATTTATTGATTGTTCTGTGAACATGACGTCGATTGTTCAGTAAATTATTTTTTCAACCCTCCCACCCAAGACCCTTTATATAGATATAATTGTGTTTGAGATTGGTCTAATGGCGGTCTAATGAATACTATTCATTATAAAAGTATTTTTCAGTAATTTTTATTTATTCTAATTTATATCTATTATAATTAGTGTTGCAACATATGAATGAGAAGGAATTGTTATTTTTCTTTAGATCATTCTTGAAATGTTGTTATTTGTGTATATAAGAGTTTATAGATATATATATGTGTATTACTTTATTATTTGTGATAAAATATGTCTACCTGTATGGCTGAATAAAGTCTTTTTATTTTAATTTGCTTTGGTTTCTTTTATCTTGAAGTAATTTTACCCAAATGTGTACGGACATAGCTAAATCTCGCGTGTTGAAAATCAAAGAATTAACTATCTCGGGTGGAGAAATTCCATACCTCACTCGTTCCTGAAGGAGAATCTATATGTCTCTAAATTGCTTGGATATAGTGTTGTGGAATCTGATGTATCTACCTGGTTGTATGTTGGTACCATTTAGGATCGTGGTGCAACCTCTAAATGTGTATTTTAGTCTAATCACTACAGTGAAGGGATGTTGTCTTCTTGGCATTTACCATATATGTTCTTGTTCATATCTAAAGGAACAATACCCTAATTACTTACGCATTTTCTATCAGAACAGCTGGCTTCCATGCATATTCTTCTGTAGAAAATAGGAAATTAACTGACGTATAATCCTGTGACGTTTTGGTGGTATCTGACCAAGACAATCTGCTATCTGTCCAAACCTTCAAAATTAATTATTTCACAATTTACACTGCAGTGAATTAAAATTATAAAAGTAAGTGAATATTTGAATGGAATATTCAAAATAAGATATCACAGGAAAAGTAAACAACGACATACCAATCAAAATACAATATCACACACCCTCAGAAAAGCGACACCAAGAGTACAAAATAAAGACTCAGGGTAGTGCGACCTGTTTACAAAACAAAACGTGTTGAGGTTAAACAAGTATTATAAACATTTTTTTTTTTGGGGGGGGGGGGGGGTGGTGGGTGGGTTGCATTTCTACAACGTAATCGATTTGATGCAACTGTTGGTAGACTGCAATTTTGTTCTATTACCGACCATAGCGGAGATTCCTTATGTGAAATGATTTTTTTGCTTTATGTTGAGATGTTATTACTAGAAGGGAATTTGTTTTCTCGACCATTTCAAGAATAATATCAAGAAATTTAAATTTAAAAAAAACGGCGAACTTTGAAACAATGCAAAAGTCACATGTATTCAGGAATATCTATTGATTTGTACTTACCATGGTGAGGTAGCCAGATAATGTCAGGGTTTGGTCCTTAATATTCTACAAAGAGATTTGGAAATTTTTATAAAACATAAGAATTAAAGCTATGTAGACTAGTATGTATATTTAGTTCAGTACATATATCATTAAAACTGATTGTGAAAATATATTTGATTGAAACTTAAATTGAGAAAGATAGTTATCCCCACACTTGAAAGTTCGGGGATATAACGATTGTCTCCGTCCGTCCGTCAATCCGTCCGTCTGTCTATTTCTTAGTGACATCACGTTTGGGTTTAGGAATTTAATTTCTATATAGGATTGTTGCATACCACCTGTAGATGCGCGACAAGGTTTTAGAATTTTGATTTCCTAAACAAGGGCCCACAGGCGTCAAACTTCTAAAATTTTGAATTCAAGCTTGTGACCTAAAATTGTCTTTCATTTTTCAATTTATGCATTTTATTTCTATACAGTATTGTTATGCACCATATGCAAATGCGCAATAAGGTTTTATAATTTTAGTTTTCTAAAAGTGGGGCCCACAGGGATCTAATTTTTTAAAAAAACTGTCACTTTAAGCTTGTGACATAAACTCCTCTTTTTTTCAATGTATGCATTTTATTTCTATACGGCATTGTCATGCACCATATGCAGATGCGCAATAAGGTTTTAGAATTTTGATTTTCTAAAATTGGGGCCCACAGGGGTCAAAATTTGAAATTTTAAATTTAAGCTTGTGACCTGAACTTCTCTTTATGCATTTTCTTATATATAGTATTGTCCTATTATATATGTAGTTGCACAATAAGGATTTAGAATATCGATTTTTAAACTGGGGGCCCTCTCAGGTCAAATTTAAAAAAATATAAGCTCAAGGTTGTGAACTGGTTTTTTCATTTTTCATTAAGTTTATTGATTTAATTTCTTTATAGAATGATTGCATACTATTTTTGGATGGGAATAAGGTTTTATATTTTTGACTATAGGTAAGTGGCCCAACTACTTACAGGGGGTGCGGGGATCACTGTCGATTCCGATAGTACAGATTTCTAGCTAGTTTTCCGTCGAGGCTATGGTTTTATAATTTTTGAATGGAATATTCAAAATAAGATATCACAGGAAAGGTCAACAACGACATACCAATCAAAATACAATTTCATTTATTCAACTTGAAACCAGAGTTTCACTCGTTACATTACATTTGTCAGTCAAAGGACATAAAGAAAGAAAAACTATCCTTTAAAGCAAAGCCTCATCAGTGGCTTTCTTAATATGTTTTGTTCGGTAACAGTAGCGATATTGGTGCAAGATCTGGTCTTGATTTTGAACAACAATTGTTAAAGGATATCGGATAAGGATTGTTTAACCAAATTTTGGTCTGAATTCATCCAGACGTTCAGAGAAGATTTTGTTTTATTTCTCATATTTAAGTGACGCCCCAAATTTTGGTCCAAGGTCTGAGGATCACCTGTGTACCATTCAACAACAGTTTAAACTAATTACCCTAATATTTTCATAGGACAGATGTAAATATTATTGGCTGGCGTTTCTCTTTTCATTATATCGAAAAATCAGAAATTTGTCTATCCCTATTGATCTACAACTTAAAGTATTTGATTTTCTTATCGAACCAATGTTATTGTATTCTTGCGAAATATGAAGGTATGAAAACATAAATATCATAGAAAAGGTTCATTTACAGTTTTTAAAAAATATTATCTGTCAGATCGAGCACACCGAACTTTATGGTTTACGAAGAAACTGGAAGGTATCCTTTAGAAATAAAGATTAAAATACGGATATTAAACTTTCGGTTTAAATTACTTATGAACTGATCAAAATTATCCGGTATTATTTATAACCTACTATATAATGTGTATTTATTTGATAACTTCGATTCTAAATGGGTATTGTTTGTTAAATCTGTGCTGGATGAGACAGGTTTGAGTTTTGTCTGGAATAATCAGTGTGTTGTGCATAGTAATGATATGAAAATTATTGTCAGACAAATTTTAAATGATCAATTTGTACAAAAGTTGTATAGTGATATAGGTAGTTCCTCTAGAGGCCAAATATATTCATTATTTAAACATGATTTTTGTTTCAAAAATTTTATTTATAAAAATTGAAAAAAGAAAAGCGACTATATTTAAGCAAATTAAGATGCTCTTAACTTAAAATTTCCTGTAGAATTGGCAGATGGCACAATATTCCCCGTGAAGAACGTCTTTGTACGCTATGTAATGACAGAGCTGTAGGAAATTAATTTCACTGTTTATTTCTATGTTCAAATTCTGATATACTTAGACTAAGAAATTACTATATACCATAGAAGTAGCCCCACGGAACATAAAATTGAAGGACTGCTTTTATTACTGTAACATAAGCCTTTTGAATAATCTTATCTATCAAGAAATTGACAAAGTGCTTGTAATTTATGTAATAAATCTATAAATAATATGGTATAATATTTTAGTATTTTATTAAGTCTATTCTGAAATATGCACTGTATTAGGTATATTGTGTATATAGTACTGTGTTTTCTATGTGATTTATGTAACTTCTATTTTGTTCGTCATTGTATTTATATTCTGGATAATTGTCTGCTTCCTGTCACAGTGTAAACCGTCAGTGTCAAATAAAAGTCTAAAGTCTTTTTCTTAACACCGGCCATAATGGTCCAAGTTCGGAAACCCGTACAAAATTAGTAAAGAGGTTCGACCATCAACGTTTTAACCCAAATGCCCAATTAGTTTCAACGGAGAAAAATTTTAAATACTTTAGGTAAATTTTTTTGTCTTGAAAAACTGCGACCACACAGGGCTGGATCCCTTTACAGAATTTTGATAGAAGACCACCTAAAGACAGTTTCGAAGTTATGTACTAATTAGCATATCATATTTTTAAAGAAATGTTTACGACGACGACGGACCCAAAATGATGGCAACAAAAGGTCATGTGGTCTAACAACTGATTGTTCTGACTTGTTTTTTCAGTATATGAGATGCATTTGATAGGCGTTGCCTCTTTAAAAAGGAATCACAACCAACTGACAGCCTCAAGTTGTAGTGATGAAGTCATTATTTGAAACTTTATAAACAAATTTAACACGTGATTTAAATAATATACAAATGTATATATGTCTGGTAGAAAAGGCAGGGTTTCAATGTACGTATAGATTTTGCTTTAAAATAGCGACAATTTGAATATACCATGGATCGCATATCGTGGAACAACACTTATTTTATTTTACATTGAAAATATTAAGTTTTTTTTCAACAAATAAAATCTTACCAAATCGTTGACGGTCAGAATAGTGAAACTTATAGAAACTGGAACCTTTTTGCTTGGCCGTTGTAGAATACTATAGTTGCTACTGAAAAGTTCATCCCTTAGACTTGTTTCTAGTTCTGTGCTATAGACTGGTGGTTGAGTGAAAACACTCGGTATGATGCCTAAATTATAAATATATCTTTGGTGTGTTTTTCTTCCTACTAATTCTTCCTACTAATTTGGTTTATTATATCATATGTTATGGATCTTTCTGTTTTAAGCAAATATGACCCTATAAGACCATACCGTCTCGATGATTCTATTTTTATAAAAAAAAATATACAGACTTGATGTTGCTAAATTAAAAACCGGAAATATTTTTACAAAGGGGGAGAAACACGTAATTTCCATCTTAAATACCCTTTTCAATTAAAAAAAAATTCTGAAATTTGCATTGTGAAATTATTGGTCTTCCTACTGAGAATTGATTTTTATATAATCACAGGTTACTTTGAATACGTATGTAATATAACAATTAATATTGATCTCGTTAAAAGTCCATAAATATTGAATGTAAACGTGGATTTCTGATTGCTTTAAGTATGATTACAAAACAAAACTTATCTGGTAGGCTGAGACACAATTTTTTTTTGTAACAAACCACAAACCAACTTAAAAATAGGAGAAAGGAAATCAGAAATACTTCCAAAAACAATATACGTTGAACTTTTTTTGGTAGAAGTCATTAGTTTTGAATATACACGGTTAAATTTTACGAGCATCATACCTAGCCTGTTGTCTATTTCCTCTTACAAACGCATTTAACACGTATAGTCATAGTATAGAAATACGTAGAATTTACATCTAAAAATATATTTTAATTGAAATATAATTGGTAAGTTACCAAATTTTTGACTATTAATTAATTAAATTACAATTGCATGTAATTGTAAAATGCCACAATTATAAATTAATTGTAATAAATTACCATTTCTTTTTTTTAAAAAATTACCCAAGAATGGTATAGTGTTTGTTCTGCAGATTTATCAAATTATATGTCTGTTCATACTTTCCATCGATTGGGTTTTTTTTGTTTATCTTGTTTTGGGGTAAGTCCTTTTTTGTGCTACCAATTATGATAGAGCATATCCTCGAATTACGATTCATCAGTTGTGTTCAAGATCAAAAACGTAGAAAACAAAGCAATAACATAACATAACAAATTGAATATAGATAGACATACCAGCACGATAACTACAATGCCTGAACTAATATCAAATGATAAACTGCAATGATTATAAATCTTAACATTTAGACAGTCATATATACATGTTGGTTAAGTCCAAGATTCCACTGATGTGAAACATATTTGAGAATTGGATAGGGCCGAGGGACGTTAAGTCATAGTGGAAAATGTTCCTATTCTATCTAGAATCGACATTAATCAACATTTTTTCGACCGTTGAATTTATTTTCTACCATGAAAACGTTATTAATTTCTCGTCTTTAGCAGTTTTGGGTTTTTAGATTTTACCATTGAAAGTGTTCATATTGCATGTATAATTCTTAATCGGCATTATAATTTTCATACCCTTTGGGAAATGTAAAATTCCCAACAACCATAAGGCAATCAATGTATAGATATGTCAAAAATATTTTTTAACAGATATATATTGGACTTACCAAATATTGAAAATGTAATAAACAGCATATCCATGTTCAATTCAACTATCTAATACTTTAATTTACTTTTTAAAAAAATGTTCAAATCTGTGCCAACGGTTATAACGCTAAACCCTTGTCGACTGTAATTTTTCCGGTTCAACTGTTATCATTTGTCATCAATTTTAGAAGACGTTTAAACAGTTTTGTAACTGTTTTAGTATTAACATAACACTCCAGAGGATTACACATGAACAATCTAAAGTCAGATTACAATTCAACAATTAATACTTATTCAAGCTGATTTAGACGGCCGAAGATTTGATCTCATGTTAAACCGTTGAAATGAATTAGAGTATGTCTGGAGCGGACTAAATATCTAACTTCTATGACGTAGCATCACTGGTTTTGCAAAAATAAAAAATGGAAAAAATAAAATAATGCATCAATTAGGACTTATCTTTTTCATTTAAAATCAAAACTTTATGGCAAACGTGATGATTTTAATTTTCCAATTGTCAACTTCCCCTTCCTTAGCAGTATCATACCAAGGTCTCCCGCCTATGTAATTTATACGGCGACTTTCTCGGCAGTGCTAGATTGCTGTCACACAAACTTCTAAGACAGTCTATGTTAATTTCATTACTCCAAAAGTTTACGGTCATCATCGCGAATTGATTGGCCGATGAGAAGTGAGAAGATGATCTCGTGTGTGAGACTAGATATCTTCAGTTAGATATCACGTCCTTCTGGAATTGCCCCCCCCCGGTCTTTACACCCCGCCGGACTTGTCAATTCACCATACTTGAAACTTCTGGCAATGTGACGGGTGGCGTTAACGGAGCAGGCCATGCTTACCCTTCCGAAGCACCTGGTGTCATTTTCGTTTTTTATGGGAGTTCACATCGCTAGTGCTTTAGTTTCTGTGCTGTCTTGTTCTAGTTTTGTTTATTTTATTATACATTTTATATTTTTGTTAGTTATACACGTATCCTTGTGACGTTTGTGTGTTGCGTTCTATTCTCACGAATTTGTTCTTTACCTTGGACTTCGAATTTGTGGACTTTTCCCACTGATTGTCGCTTCGGTATTCTTTTGCCGATATTATATAATTCCCGATTTCAACGTCACCATGGATTAAAAATATTTATAGCATAACCAATCTTGAAATTCGAATATCTACAAATCTATGTACAACAAGTTACCGAACAACACATAAATTCACGAATGCACGAAATTAGTGTTTTTCGGTCACGAGTTGTTGATTTTTGATGCAAATTGTTTGTTAAAATATTATCAATAATTGTCTGATTTTTAAACTTTTTAGTACTTTTACACGAAGATTTTAGAGGCAAAAGTAAATAAAAAGAACAATATAAATAAAAAATTCTTCTGGCCATATGTCCATATTTCCAATTTCGTCCTTTACAAGACCCCAACTCAAATTATGACGTACAAACTCAACGAAAAAATTGTCACAAAGATGTAGCTAATATTCGGATATAAATTAAAAATCCTTTAGATAAATATAATTATCTACTGTCGACGTAAAAAGTCGAATCAACAATAACTTAATTTAAACGTAAAGTGTCTTTTTATTCAACAATTAATAAATCATGCGAAAACTTGCCATAAGAAATGTGAAGTTAAATCGTATTTTAAAAGATGTTCGGCCTATCTGTTGAAATTATCGGATCATTTAATCTTGGAATGCTTTATTTAATAACATTTCCGTAAAATTTTTAATCTTTAATGAACAAATTTGACGTAATTTACGAGTTGGAAAAAAATCAGGAAAATACTAAAATGGTCAACCTGTTCTTCCGGTTATAAAAAAGCGATTCTATCTTCATAACATCTTTAACGATTAAAACATATGTTACTTTATAATTGACAAATGTTGGAATTCTGTTCCAAGTAATGTTTAAATACCAATCTTACATCAATGAATATTTGCATAATACTGTTTTTTTTTAGGCAAAAGACCGAAATATTCATCATAATTATGTTTATATACAAAGAGAGTCGTGATAGATAAGGCTGGGTTGGTTACACAAAAAACAGGTTTAATCCAACCTGCAACAAGTCAGACTACCTGTTGTGTTTGCTTGTTATTTGTTAAGCTCATTTTGGGAAAGAGTGTGATTGTTTATAATTATAGATTGGTGTGTTTTAACATCTTTTCGGATACCTTATATCAGTATATGGTCATTAGTTAAGTAACAAACGGCTGAGATGAACATACATGAAACAATTTTAATCTCTCAAAAAACATAGTCAAATTCTAAAATGTATTTTGTGTGTATAATATCCAAGAAATAATAATAATATTAATCACTTTTCAAAACTACTTATTTCAGGATTGATTTTAATATTTGAACGTAAATTTATACATTATAAATCTTGTTTGGGGCAGTGTACGATTTATAGACCATGAAACGCCTGGTCTTTTTAGTTTATAGAACTGTTGACATCACGGTAGCATTTAACTTGTTCAAAAATATGTAGAATTAAAATTTTATTGAGTTGTTTGTTAGTTTGTTTTTTAAGTATTTGTTGAGAGTTGTCCCCACGATCCCGCGAGAAGGCATGGCGTAATACAAAAAGAGGTTATACAATATACCAAATTGTACTCATTTTAGCTAATGGAATTACATGTACGGAGTAATTTAAACTGCATGTTAAATGTATTTACAATAATGCTTCCTTGGATGGAAAAGTTGAAATAAAGTTTTTTTTCAATCATTTTGACGAGCATTCAAAATATTGAAGTTATACATAAAATAAGATGTTTATTAGCTATAGATAACAAGAAAAATAAATGGAAATGGTGAGCTGTCAAAAGGGGCATAAAACGACGAAAATGTATGAAATACACAAGTCGAACAAAACCAAATATAAAATCGTAAAAAAAACAACAACAAACTTAAAAGTTAAAAATACCCAACGTTTCGACCAATATGGTCTTGATCACGAGCATGTGAAAAATAAAAATAAAAAGGTGTTGACTCTTTGAAACCCAGAGCAAGACTGAGTCCGTAAATGAAATGTAAACAAACAAAAAATTATTTGACGTGGGGCTCTATTGTCGCATGAGCTCTTTCGCAACATACTTAGTTTTTTATTAGCTATAGAATGCAGAGAGAAAACGACTAAGTTAGTGCATCATTAACAGGAATTTCAAATAAAATTATGTAATTAAAATGGTATATAACTAAAATTCCGAAATACGGTCACAGATAAAGTGGACTTCTTTATTTAATTACACCTTATATAAGATTGTTGACAGTCCGGGTATTTTTGACAAATCATCTAATTTTCCTTTCAGCGGGGTATTTGATTCCCGTTCGGGATGAAAATTTCAGGAATCAAATTTGTTATTGTTGTTATCATCCGCATAATATTGTTAACAATTCTGAAATAAATCTTCTCTTAACATTGTGTTTTTTTTTAACATTCAAAAAAGATATTCATTATCTACTTTGGACTGACATGGATTGCGTTTATTTCTTTCAATGTTTTTATAACTCCCTTTTTTTATTTCTAAAAATGATCACTTATTCTCATTTTGCATATAAATGTTTTATACTCTGAACTATGCAGTTTACTAATATAAGGTTCCATTTTATACTTTGTTTTTGATTTCCTGTGAAGAAATAATTTATGTGAATTATCAAGACAATTTAGTTTATGAGATAATCTTGTTCATATTTTTTTTTTAATTCGCTTATAATCTCTTTTGAAAACTTATCTTTGTTTTTATTAAAGTCTAACAATTCAATATCAGTGACATCTCTATTTATATATTTACTTATAGTTTTAACGTGCACTGTATGTATACCAGGAATAATGACCATCTTTGTCTAGAACTTTACTTAAATTAAAAGGACCTTTAAGTAATGGATTAATATTTTGATATGAAATTCTGGCCAGATATTTGAGTGTCTGACATTTAATAATTATATCCATGGTGAATTTTCTGAATTTTTCAATTGCATTATCGGATTGATGCAAGGAGAATCATTCATCCCTTTTTATATTCAGTGTACGTGAACGATATAAAAATAGAATTAATAAACATGGTATTCTTCCTTACGAAGTGGAATTCTTAAATTTGTACCTATTCATGTACGCAGATGATACAGTTCTTTTTAGTGAAAGTTTCACAAAGTTGCAAAACATGATATATACTGTAAATGAGTATTCAAATCAATATGGTTTATATATAAATTTTTAAAAGTAAAACAAAAATTGTAGTTTTCCGTAATAGAGATGTGGTTAATGAAAATGAGAAAGCGTATTAAATGGTCAAGTTATACAAAGTTGTGATGAATTTGTGCACCACGATTTATTGTTCAATTATAATGGTGTTTTACTACTACACAAAAAGACCTATCTGGGTAGAAAAGCAACTTTTAGTAAAATAAATGATGAATGTTTCAATGTAGATACGAAAATGTCTTTTGTTTGATACATATGTAGCAAGCGTTATGAATTATTCTTGTGAAATATGGGGCTTCCACAAAGCCGAAGCATCTGTTTTATTTGAAAAGAGTATTAAATCTTTGAAAAACAACTGTGAATTTCATGGTATATTTTGAATTAGGCAGTCCGTCAATGTTTATAACAAGGTACGTAAGAATGATTAGCTATAGGTTGAAACTACTAGAAACAGATAACTGTATTTAAAAGAATGAAGTAACTTAATTGGTCGTGTAAGGTACGCGTTATATTATGTCAATATGGTTTTATCAAAATGTTGGTAACAAACAACTATTTCTCAGTGAATTTAAACAAAGAATTATAAATAACTTTATATCAACAGGTTTATCTTTTTTTTGATAATACCCTTCTAAATGTATCTATCAATACATTCATGATAGTCATACGATGCAGTTTTATTTAAGTCGTTCTTTAAATAGTTTATATGAATATTTTATCACCCAAAATAGAATCAATGTTCATACACTAAATATAGAAACTGGTCGATACTTTAATATCGCAAGAAATAGACGTCTTTGTGTTATGTGCAATAAAAGAGCTATTGAAGATGAATATCACTTTATCCTAGAGTGTGACAAATATTTAGATATAGGTAGTAAATATATTAAGAGTTATTATTACATTAACACCTTAACTTTCAAATCAGTTCAATTGTTATCTGCGCATAACAACCTATGAAAATATTTATACTTGGCTGAAAAAATTCGAAATTCAAATTAATTGTTCCATTTATTAACAATTTCGTGTTAACTATTCTCTGCACATATACAGGTATCAATATGATTATAGTTTGTAATATGTAATTAGCTGTATACAATCTGTATATTTATGTTAAATCCAATAAGCTGTAATTGCTTACGGAAATAAAGATATGCTATTATGATAAATTAATAAAATCAATATTGCTGCATGAAAAATACTAATAATAACTAAAAACGAATATACCAATTTTTTTCAATATTTTTCTCTGCAATGTTATATTTTGAAATGATTTCTTACAGTGTACAGATTGGGCAATAATGAACCGAAACTTAGTACTTGTTCATTTTCATAACATATTGAAGTTGCACGTATAATAAATAATCTAAAAAACGAATCAAATGCACTCTTAAATGTATTCATAATATTTTCGGTTAATTATTTTAGAGAACATCCAGTTTTAATATTGCTATGTAGTCGCAGATAAGATTGTGTTATCCATGTTATATGCCAAAATATGTCCCAAGTTTGGAACGCATAATGCACGACCCGAAAATTTTCCCTTGACTCTGCTTGAGGTGGTAGATTTGGAAGATCAGTCTAACCACGTGGTACATAAGCCCCGCACATTACACAATAAGACAAATTCGTCATATGCGATTGCATGTTCTTTACAGAAATATGAAAGATGAAGAGTAATAATTGGAGATATCGGATTACCTACCTGTCTATCGCATTTGAACTAAGATGACATACTAAAGTGAATAAATATCGCAAGGAAGAGCATCATAGTGAAAAAAATAATGATAGTAATATACGTATTAAAGAAAACTTTGTCAAGAATAACTGATAATTGCTGCCAGCTAAGATCAATGTCTTTGTCTAAATCCGCAATAGATGAATTTCTCTTCTCTAGTGCTTCACGCTTTTCTATGTCTTTATTTTCTATAATTTGAACTTGATCAATCTTTGACGATCTTGAACATTTTCCGCACTGACTTATGCATGCAATCTTTTGGAGACAATTGTTATTCAATTTCTTTACCCAGCCAGGTATTTCTTCATCTTCAGATTTAAAATGCACACTTAAAACCAGAATTGTAAGCACAACGGATATTGCTGCTAATGAGAGAATCATCACCAAGTACACAGCTGTAAAATAAAAATCACAAGAATATTCATAAAATTAAAAATTTCTCATGATACCGAAAATGATAACATTTTTCCAGTGAGACAAGAAAGGGCAATTTTCACATCATATTAAAAAGGGTGATAATAAGTCTAAAATATGCCTAAAATAGTAACCTTTATACTCTGCAGAAATGTAAATTATTGGCATCAATATTTTCAAAAGTCTGAAAAATATTTTAACAACAAAGATATTGTTGAAATATAAAATGTAATCAATTCAATTATGAGTGACAAAACAATTTATTCACCAAACACCGAAAAATAAGTTATTTGTGTTTTCACGTATGTAATATTTCGTATATTCAGAAAAAGCAATAATATATTTTGTTTAACTACTGGCACGCCATTCAATGCCTCTGGCTTCGCAACAAATTTTGGATACGTGCAATTTCACGTGTGAAAACATAATGAAGAATTCCACTAGCAAAATTCGCATATCTATGTTTTTGTGAATTCTAAGCAATCCATCTTCATTTATATAATGATGTTACTTACACAGATAGCACACTGATACAGAGGTGCTTGGTATATTGTCTGATATCATTGTCAGATAGACAGCATAAGCCAGAAGAACTGTCAACGTAAAGCCTATTTTCTCCCCTGAATCAACTGGTAGTTTAAATACCATAGCGATTAACACAGCCATTAATGCCACTGGAAACAATGTATTGATAATATGAAACATTGGGCGACGTTGTAATTTTACAGAATAACTCAGACTGGAAAATGAAGTTCCTCCTCTCGATTTGTCTTGCGATTGGCTTCCTGATGCAGAAATAAGTTTCCATTCACCGTTTTCGGAATAGAAACTAAGATCTACAGGTTCATCTTGAAATTGAAGTGCGACTTCGCCAGATGTATAGGCCCAAGAACTTATTTTTATTGTGCACTCCTGTGTATCTAATGGATAATATGTGATGTCAGATTCACAGCTCACTTCGTATATTCCTGAAGGGTTCCAAACAACCTGTCCATTTTGAATGATCCGTAAAGGAACCGCCTTGTCGTTAATGACTCCAATATCTTTCACTCTATAAATTTGTAGTAAATGAATATTAACTTATTTTATTGATAAAACAAGACTTTCTAAAAATTTTCTAAAGAAACGGAACTTAACCCTTGTTTTCTTAAGATTCTCGAGCCGAACTTTGATTTGTCATAATTTTTTTCATTGAATTCTCGTTTGCTTGTTTGCATGACCATCAGGAACAATTGTTATGATATTTTTTTCTTTTCCTCTGATTTGCCTGGTAATCCTTGGTCACATGTTTAGGGCCATCCCAGTAAGCCTACATGATATTTTTAGGGTTTTCCCACTCTTTTGTGACCAATGGTTTGAAACATTCTTCAATCTTATATGATTTTAGCTCTGTAGTGAACCAGACATAATCAGATATTAGCATTACTTACTGTCATCATTTTTTATATTCAAGACTTGTGTCGGACTAGTTTAATATGTATTACAACACCAACATATATCACAATCCTGTTATGAAATTTTGTGATTTGGAGAACTTTACTTTTTGCTTTGCCAATAAAATTATTCGGATTTTGATGCTTCGTGTGTATTTTGAATGATTGTGTCTCGCCAACAAGACTGAAATGTAGAAAATAAGCTTCTTCCTTCTTCAATTTTCTTGGAGCGCGATTTTGTCCCCTTTCGTTCCCCAGTCTGTAATCATTTTAAAACATTTCAAAAAATTATTCATATTGAAATGCTCCTAAGTGATGACAAGTAAATTGTTAAGAAATAAAGTTCTTGTTACGAATTATATTTTATTGACAAGGCGCTGTTACAAAGCTTTCTAGACCAAACTATATATTTGTAATTGACACATACGAATTTTCAATAATAAGAGCTGGCCTCCAGACAAATTCGTCTGTACTAAACAGGAATTTTACATTGGTGTAATCTTGTGTTGTAGTTGAAGGGTTTGACCAATTCAATCTGGAATCTGACCAAAACTGAAACAAACAATTGAACTGTTTTTGATTTTCATGTTATTTTTAATATATAACAAAGAAATTGGAGACCGTTAGTGTTTCCAGTGTTTTGATCAAGGGGATAAAAGATCTCCATACGCCAAACATTTGGTATCTGAATCTAATACATTACCTACATAACAAAAACAACAGCAAAATATGTACGTATAAATCGTTTGACAAATTCTTCAGTCGTATTCTTAAAAATTGTTGCCGTGTTATTAGTAAACTTGAATTCAAAGTTATAAGGAAAATTTTGAATGTCACAGAATTCCTCCTTCATAGGAACGTTTATCATTCAATTTAGGATATTTTTTAACATTCAAGAATGTGTGAAAAAAATCCTTTAATCCCAGTTTTTGTAATACTTTACACTGTATATTGATTTTATAGTATATCACTATTTTATTATTTAAAAAAATGGATACGTCAACAATGGAACCAATAACTAACAAGCCCCCCCCCCCCCCATCCCGAATGCAGCATAAAGAGGATACAAAAAAAAAATATAAAGGTAAATATTAAGAAAAACCAGGATAGTCTACCAAACAACTATGTATGTTTTTGAGCCTTTTTTAATAGATATATGCTTCTTTGTATTGTTTATTTAGTATTTTGGGTTTTACTGTAGATAGTTTCGAGTTTTGGTTTAATTCTTTTACAACGACTCAGAATTAGATGGGACTATTTAGCTTGTGATGCAGTATGGGCTGTGCAATTGTTTTGTTTTTTCTTTATTCCTATTTTTGCATTTCCCGAAATCCATTTCTGGGTTGTCGTCTCATCGACATTTAGCCCATATCTCTTTTCATATCATCAATATCAGAAGACTGCTTCATTAACAATTTATAGGTTAATGCATGCCTTTTTCCATACCAACACTTCTATCAGGCCAACACATTGATATCGGGCCCGAGGACTGACAACGGTGCTGATATGGAAAATGGCATGTATTAATCTATTGGTTAAATATTTCAATGACGGAAAGGAAAAAAACTATTTTATATCTAATTTATAATTTATGATTAGCATGTGTTTTCCCTATATTATACTCCATAATATACTCCAGACGACACATCAAGGTTGGGCGGAAGTGAATTTTCAGTTTTATGAGTAGCTCACGAGATGCTTGAATCAATTTTTATTGAATAATATCATAAAATCATGCCGAATATTGTAAAATCGCCATGTGTCATTCTGATAACTTAGCCCTATAGTCCGAATTTCCTCTGACCCTGCAACCCTCCTTTTTTTATTTGGATCTTGACATGTCGGGTTGGGGTCACAACGATGTGATTTCAAAAAGGTTTTCAGCGAGACCAATATTTCATTTCAATTAAAATTCCAAGTATAATTAAACGACAGCCCCCATTTGTTGTCATTTTCAAGCATCTTGTGAGGTAGTCCAGCCCTGGCCTCAGTGACTTATTTTCAATTTTTATATTTTCTGTTGAAAATTTAAAAAAAGAAGAAAATAAGTCACTGAGGCCAGTGCTGTTGAAAATTTAAAAGAATGAAAATAAGTCACTGAGGCCAGGGCTGGACTACTTGTGAGAAAAACGAGATTTTGCATGTTAATCTTTTACCGGAACCGGTCGGAGACACGTATTTTGATTCCGGAATTTTGGAAAAATCTATTGTACTCCGGTCTTAAAATACGCGTCTCCAGCCGGTTCAGCGGGTAAAAAAGTAACTTCATTTGCATATGATGCAAAAACTCGTTTATAAAAAGTAGGGTTGCAGGGTTAGTCGAGGAAATTCGGACTAGTAGCCCCAGGCCTATACAGAAAAAAGATGTATTGTTTGATTTTGTAACAGGTAGGCTATATTTTTTTTGAGTTTTTTAGCTGTATAGGGATTACTCTCCTAATTATTTAAGTTTCGGATACATGCACCTCCAGAATTATATTGATTTTACATTTGGTAAACTTTGACAGTATGATAATCATATAATGAATATATTACCCAAAGATAAAGAATATCAATTGATAAGGAATAGGTTTTGGAATAATAAAATGCGAAAAGATAAACAGAACAAGCTTTCAACGATAATAAGTAGGGGCTAATAACTAGAACATGTATAGTACCATCTGCGCTTGACTTTTGGTGATAGCCATGAACTGGTAAGTTAAAATGTGAGAAAATGAGCCGGAAAAATTTGTTTTTCTTGTCAAATGTATTGATTTTTTTTGTAGAATCTGAAATATTAAAGCTCATCTCCATTGAAACGCCACATTAGACCTTAATTTTGAGTCGAACATTGGTTAAAGTCTATATTTTTTACCATTTTTCACAAAAAATTGAAATGTTACAATGGTAACTGTTTCTATGGTCAGTTTCCATTTAGTTTTTGGTGTTTGAAGCGTTACCTGCAGTTTGCCATTTCTGAATATATATACATATATATGATATTATTAACCCTGAAACTGCCCCATGATTAAGAATCAGTGAGGCCGCTCAAACTGAATGTACAATATAATGTAATATAGTGTTAGAGGATCAGTAAGTTCGTAACACTTTTATTAAATAATCTAAACAGTCCGTACAGATGGTCCGTATGATCAGTCCTTATGAAAAAATAATCTGTAAAACCGGTCCGTATGGAATTCCATGTTGCCTTGTATCCACATTGACTTTATTACGGGGCAATATGACTTTCCGTATTTCCCCTGGCCGAAAATCTGTATTAGATTATTAACCGGATAAATTTTCATGTAAATACCAGTATTTATAAAGACCAGTGCAATGTAAAAATATTGATCGTGCCAAATTTGCCATATTAAGACTATTTTTATCATATTATTTAATGAAACACGGCAGCCACGCTGCATATCCCCGCGCCACTGTTGTGTTAATAACAAAATTAAATGCTACGAGTTCAATCAAAGGAATAATTCACAAAAGAACAATAACATTTTTTTCACTGTTTCACTACCATTTCTTCTTTTTTAAATAATTCAGCCAGTGCTATGAATGGCAAAACACAAATGACCAAACAAATTAGATTCAGATGTGACAATAACTGTAATAATGAAATGGACAGTTAAGGTAGTAGTCATAATGTTAAATGAAGTGTGACTGATTAGGATATCATACATTGATAATGTAAATAAATGTAGTGAACTGTTTTTATGATGAAATGTTCTACTAATTATGTGTAATTTGACCAAAGTTGGAATATCAATTTTGGAAATTAAATGTTTAGCCTAAGTCTTGTGACATTAATAGTTATTAATATGCATGGTTGCTAAATACATTTCCAAAAACAAATCTTAGAATCTTTCAGGAAAGTTACCAAAATTACAGTTATTATTTTTTTGGAAATTTAATAATTCCCTGTACAGCTATTGCTTTTTTGTAAACAAATATGTATGCTTGCTGGGTACTTTTCCAAAAAATTCAGATCTTAGAGTCTTTCAGGAAATTAACCAAATTTAGAATTCCATTTTTTGGAAATTGAATGGTAACTTTAACTCTAATGATATTAATGGTTATTAATATGCATGGTTGCTAGATACATTTCCAAAAAACGAAGGTCTTAGAGTCTTTCAGGAAATTTACCAAAGTTGGAATTATTTATTTTGAAATCAAAATATTCCATTTAACAGCTATTATTCTGCTAGTGTCTGATAGTATGGTTGATTGGTAATTTTCAAAAAATAATAAGTCTGAGACTCTTCCAGAAAAATTTTTCTGCCCCTTGACAAATTTCAAAATTCCGAAACCTTCGGCACAGACAACTTTTAAAGTGCTAGTAATGCACCAATTTTTATATTTCTACCGCTTATGGTGTAAGAGGAGTTCTGTGACAATCGGTTTTGGGATTTTTTAACTCTCTTGTTGCTATGCCCCCAGGGGTTTCAGAAAAATTCTCATGCCACTTTTGAATTTGCCATATGTATACTAGTCACTATTTACTGGATATCTCGAAATCCGTTTTTTGCTCATAATTATGACCAAAGGGCAAATTCCAAAAATCCGAAAACTTAGGCACAATCTACATCAACAATGCTAACAATGATCAAAGTTTCAGTTTTTTATCTCTTATTGTTCCTGAGATGATCCTGGACATTTCGTACATACGTACGTACGGCGAACAGCTAGCGCGGGAATAATAATAAAGTATTATTGCGCAAGCTTTTTCCTATTGTCCAAGAACCTATAACTAAAACAATAGCAAAACCTTGCGCAATTATACCTTTATTGACTAACCAGTCCAATATGTCATATTAAGTAGTCCAATATGATCCCAAACTAGGCCAATATGGGCGGAACCGGGCCAATACGGCATATTTGACGGGTAGGTGTCGTATTGGCTTACTTTGACTTTTTGTATTGTATTGTTCTATCATATTTAGGCTTATATTTTATTGTTAGCCAAAAATACTATATATAAATAACATATTTGTAAGAGGGTGACAGAGTATATTGTAACCCCCAGAAAATATTGTCAACCGCTGTTTCTTTACCAACCGCTGTTTCTTTCCAGCAGGTGATCGAGTAAAATACCACATTCTTGTAAACCAATGAAAAGGCATTAAAAGTAGAGAAATTTACATAAAGTATAATAAATTGTAATAACTTACGACAGAAAGATAACCGGATATTGACAGTGCTTGATCTTTTATGTTCTGAAAATATTGAAGACAGAAAAGTAAAATATTCTCCTTGTCAGCTGTGTGCGTTAAGAGTTTTTTTTAAATACAACCTTAATTTGTTTTGCTATTTATATTTTCTGAATGATAAAAGAATATTCATCTGGTTGAAACAACATGCAAAATTTGTGTGCATAATTATTTTAAATCACATAAAATACTCATGTAACTGAGGTATACGTTATCTGTTTTTCCCACAGTTGAAGAATGTTTGCTTCCGCCTTTATATTGACATTTTGCTCAAATAATTCATGATTTCTGCAAGTTCTTAAATACCCATTTCCGTCAACATCATTTTGCAAAATGTCTCTGCAACATCCTCAATTAGATAGAACAGTAATTGAAAAGCCTGCTTGAGAATTATAACATTCGTACTAAGGGTTAGTAAAAGGGTTAACAAGAGATTCTTATGACACATGAATTTGAAAATATACATTTGGCAAGGATCTGTCCTTAGAGAGTGTTTGGTTCAATCTTTTAGTGTTATTTGATAAAGAAGAAAGGATATGTTGGTTAACTTCTTGACACAACAGCATGCATGTACGTGACATAAGCCCAAGCTACAGCTCATCTTTAAGTCGCAGCGAGGCCTTCAACACCTAATTTCTTTTCTAATGCAACTTTGGTTGTAGCGTTGAATTTTATTGGATGACGTTGGAAACTTCGAGCCATCAATTTTGCAGTTGTTGCCCTCTGGATATATTGTACCACTGCTATTACCGAGAGGATATTTTTTTTTTATAATCTGAATGTTTTGGTGATATATACTCAATATTTTATTAAAGTCTCACCACTTGTACAACATTAAACAAATATATATCTATACACACACATACATAAAACACAGTAAGCATAAAATCTTACGTTAAAACAATTACTTTAAATAAAAATATACAAGCAACATTCTGTTAAAATAACTATTTTTTACATTAAATATTTACAATTATATTTTAAGACATTGTTTATTACTAGCGTATAAAAAGCTTGGTCACATTGGAAAAAAAGTTAAAATTTTTCATTATCTGATAAACTATATTTTACTGCTTTAGTTTAGTTTCAGTTCAGATCTGCATATAAAGGACATGAAGTAAAAACGTGTTTTTCATCTTCAACTTCAGTTTAACAACAACAACAACAACAACAAAAAAAAAACAACAAAAAAAAAACGAATTCGTTCACTGACTGGTTTATTTTCATACCGCCAAGTTTCTATTTGAAGAGTTGCTACACAACATCTAAATTTCGCATATTCTCTTCTAAATGTATGTGAATATTTTGTTTTAGATAAGATTCTGTACAGTATTCTGATTTATATAATGTGTAAGTACGGAGCTTGTTGCTTTAACTTTTTGTTAAAATTTTGATATTCCATACTTCAATATACTCCGATTAAAACTCTTCAAAATATCACTCTTAAGTACTTTTTCAAAATTAGCATAATGTGTAAAATTACAGTCATAAAACATTTTTATAACTCTACTACACCAATTTTTCTTATTATTCACAGCATTTCAAGTTATATGACCATTTGAATACTTTGTAATCCATTCTATTTATGTTCATAACAGTAAACCTAGACCATTGTCTAGATATACATTGTGCGGTTTCCAGTTCTTGTCACCATTCATAGCATAATTCGGCGTGTACTTTCGAACACCGTATAAAATCTGATAGCTCCATTCTGGACAGTATTACTACAAGAAAAATGACGGTTATGATTGATAACTTATGATTGACCAGACCTTTTGTACAGATACAATACTGGAAACCGACGTAAACGTTACTCTTTACAACTAGCATATACATGAAGATAATGTTTTCAACATACGCTGAGATTTTTTACCTAATGGAATGCATTTTTGTATTTTTATGATATATCTTGTAATCTGTATTGGATATGTTTTTATTTTTCAGTATGAACTTCATCCATGTATGTGTCCTTTTTTCATCAATTATTACAAAATCTGTAGGGACTACTCTACAGTGTTATTTTAGTTTTGGGAATGTGGTTAAAGTCTTTTAAGTCGTCAGAGGCTGAACTTGCTCGCGCGTGCGCGTTTTTTAAACATGCAGATTCAAATGTACATAAAAGTTCGTATGAAGATAATGCGCCATATTCAGATGTTCAGAACCCCAAACTTGAAAAAAACTTTAAATTTCGATTTCAAAACATGATAGGACTTAATAGCATTAAATCTTCAGTATCTTGAAGGATTGGATTTTCCTAATTGCCGTCTTAACAAAAAAAAAAAAAAAAAAAAAAAAAGAAAAGAAAGAAACTGAAATTCAATTTATCTTTACTAAACCTTATAGAAACCTTCAAATGACTGTGGTATTTCATGTGATCCTGTTGTTAGTATTAAATGCTTTAAAATTTTGAATCGGTATTACATTATCATTAGTATTCTCGTTTCATCAGTTGTCTTAAACTCTGGATGAAAGTGCTTTGTTTTGAAAGTAAATATTGGTTTCCTTTATGACATATTTGCAGACTGATGTTTACTAATTGAGATAAATTGTATTTTACCGTTCATTTTTACCCCAAATACTCCACCGATTTCTTTTTTCCTTTAACGACTTTTTAGATACCTTTTTTCAAGCTACTTGTGGTTATGATATTATTTTTTGGAAAATTCAAATATATATATATATACAGTATTATTTTAAGAGAACAATTCCTGTGTTTGTTTATTTTATTTTTATTTATTTTATGTATTTACCAATTTCATTTGTCAAACTATGCGAAGATTTTCTATTTTATTTTGTTCGTGGCAGCAGGTTTAGACCTATCTCCCATAATATATCTAGCCATGAAACAATATTTTATCATACAGAAAAAGGAAAAAATTAGGGGTCCAGTAGACGATTGATTATAAAATTAAGCGTCCAGTGGATAATTGACTATAGAATCATGTAAACTTAGGCGTCCAGTGGACGATTGACAATAGAATCATGCATAATTGATAGCATAGAATGTTTATTTTATCATTATATATGTATTTAAAACATTTTTTCTTGAACACTGAAATTGAAGCATTTCTTTCATCATACAATATCTTCGCGGTTGACTTGTTGAAATCACTGCTACTTTCGAGTCCTCGGTCGAAAATAGATGAAATATTAATATCCATCTGTTTAAAAGAATTTCAGAAAGTTCTGCTGTTTACTGTTAGTGGTACATTTACTTGTAAAATCTTAAAAAATTCAGCGCTGATTTAAAAATAAGTATCTTGTACTGATTCTTATTTTAATTTTTGTTAGATGATTAAAGTAAATACTGTTTCAAAAATTTTGTCGAAGAGATGAATGATATGCATGATACAGTTTTTTATTTTGAACATCATTTTCCATAGTATTTTGAATATTTTCAGTTTAGTTTGTTTTTTAAAGGATGGAATTTGTTAAATAATAAACTTTATTTTCTATTAATGGTTGAATAAACTTGGGTCTTGAAATTTCTCAGTCTGGAAAATAATCAATATATTTACATTGTCTTTTAAGTTGATATTTATTTTCCATGACGAACAATGTAAAATATTTGTCCAGTTTGGTTATTGTAATAATATCATATTTTATATTTCCTTATTGATATTGATTGTACGTTTCTTTTATGTTTATTTTTCTGGTTATTTGAAATGGTAACGACTTAATTAAATACTTTAGTAAGGAAACCATAATAATTAATTGAGCAAACACTATAAATTAATCCATAGTGTGCAAATATATTTCCAAAGTAACCAAGAATTGATTAAAAATGAAAGAATATAAATGGTATATATCTTTGGTTAGTATATAACCCTACGCTATGCAATATTGATGAAAAACTGTGCAAAAATGTATATATAAATCTGAAAACATGTGAACATTTCGAAGACTAGAAGATCACAAATGACAAGCGAATTAGTGAAAACAGTTACATAGAAAACATATATTATTAGGATATAACCAAAGGGTTAAAAAACACATTGTAAAAAAGAGAGAATCAGAACAGAACATAAAAACAGCACTAGCAATGTGAACTCCCACAAAAAAAAACATTTTTAGTCTTGATATGAAAAAAGACTCCTAAGAAGTTTATAAGACGGTAATTTCGCCCTGTTGGGAAAGTTACCTTTCATATCACATGAAAAACAGCAACTATAATCAAATGTGAAATGTAGGTATCATAATCTGTAGACATTGGTAAATTACTGCTAAGAAAAGTAAAATCACAATTGAAAAGTTAAATCATCATATCTGAAATAAAAGTTTGGTTTCAATCGCCTAACCCCGATTTTTATGTGTGGTCGGTTTTGCCATATATTTTTTTTTGTGTTAATGCACCATTCTGTTCTTCGTTTGTGCTCGTCCATCCCCATCCCGTTTTTTAGCTCACCTGGCTATGCCAGGGTGAGCTTTTTGCCATCACTTTGCGTCTGTCGTCCGTCCGTCCGTCCGTCGTAAACTTTTCATTAAAAAATCTTCTTCTCTGAAACCTCTGAGCCGATTTGTTTGAAACTTAATAGGAATGATCTATGACATGTCCTCTACAAACGATCCTCAATTTATTTTGATCTGACATAAAACATGGCTGTCGTAGCTTAAATTGGATATAGGGGTGCATGTGTTGTTTTTGGCTTATAACTTAAAAACCGTTACAGATATCAAAAATCTGACATAAAATTGATCAACATGGCAAGATCTACCTTCCCTGAAATTTTGAAGGAAATTCCAAAACCCATTTAGGAGTTATTGCCCTTTTTTGTCAAATTTTCAAAATTTTTTCATTCAAAAATCTTCTCCTCTGAAACCGCTGGGCCGATTGGTTTGAAACTTAATAGGAATAATTTATGACATGTCCTCTACAAACGATCCTCAATTTATTTTGATCTGACATAAAACATGGCTGTCGTAGCTAAAAATAGAATATAGGGGTGCATGTGTTGTTTTTGGCTTATAACTTAAAAACCGTTACAGATATCAAAAATCTGACATGGGGTAAAATTGATCAGCATGACAAGATCCACCTTCCCTGAAATTTTGAAGGAAGTCCAAAAAACCCATTTGGGAGTTATTGCCCCTTTTTCGTCATATTTTCAAAATTTAACATTTTTCGTCATTTATCTCCAAAACTATTTGATATAGAAGTGAAATGTAAATTTGAAAAATGTTTGCCATGTTGAGATCTACATACCCTGAAATTTTAAAGGAAATCCCAAAACCCATTTAGGAGTTATTGCCCTTTTTTGTCAAATTTTCAAAATGTTAACATTTTGGCATTTATCTCCAAAAATATTTGAGATAGAAGTGAAATGTAAATTGAAAAATGTTTGCCATGTTGAGATCTACCTACCCTGAAATTTTGAAAGGAATCCCAAATTCTATTTAGGAGTTATTTGTTTGTGTAATTTGAGGTCGGGTTCTGTTACATTTATTTAAGGTTCACCCTTATTCCTTGTCAATTGTGGACACATTGATTTTTGGTCAATTACTTTAGTTCTAGTGAACCATTCTTTATGAAATTTTAACACAATGTTCATTGGCTCAAAACAAAGGGATATGTTTTGGGTATTATAGTCCCTCCCATTTTGAAAAAGGAACTAAAAAGGGCCAAATCTGTTGTTTTCATTAGACACTCTGCTATGCCAGAATAAGTTTTTGCTATCACTTTTCGTCTGTCGTTTGTCCATCGTAGATATCTTCCTAGACTAACTGAAACCAAACTTGGTCAAATACATTTTAAAAAATGTGTCAAGCAGGTTCACATCTCATCCAAGATGACTGCCAAAAGAAAACATAATATAACATAAAAAAAATGTAACAATATCGAGTAAATGTACATCAGACAAAAATCTCAATGAATACATTGAATAAAAACCAATACAGACACTTTCATCCGTTGCCCGACAAAAGGACCAAAATAATACCAACATAGTAAACATCCACATGGAATTCATAAAATCTCAGAAACCACTGAACCAAAGTTGCAATAGTCTTTAGGTGATCCCTTGAAGAATACTGTCCAGCATGTCAGCACTCCAACCAGGACTGCCACCATCAGGGAACATATTTTAACATTAAACCTTATGAAAAATAAATCTTCAACAAATTTTCCCTGAACAATTGAACCAATTGCAACAAACTAGGTCAAATAGTTGATTAATTGTCCAATGAAAACCAGACTCCAGGCGAGCGATTAGGCTTTGGTGAGCCTCTTGTTTTATTTATGATTGTTGGGTGGCCCTTCGGTTTACCTCACATTGTCTTTTGTCGTACCTGTATAAGTCTAGGTATGGGACAGCAGTGGATGTTTCGGTGATTTCCTCAATATCAAGTTCATTTGAATGGTTAAGATGCGGGTAATCATCTATAATACTAAATTTACGAATTAGCCGAATAGGCGGCAAAACGCGTGGTTCAAAATAAACGATGTATGGTTCAGATTATAACGGTTATTATCGGATTTGACAATCTGCATTTATAAATTTAAACTACAGTTTTGTTTATGTGCAAATGGAATTTGTATGCACTTTCCGATATGAATTCTCCCAACACACACCTTAAAAGGTTCTCGAATGCATCATTTTAACAAATTGATTTAAATAAACAAGAAACACTTATTTTAAATGTATTTCTGTTTGAAATTACGGAAGAAGAATAAAACAAATTAAAAACATTCCCCTTCAAGTGGGATGTTTCCGCTTCATGTATTCAGGATTGTTTTTCAACAATAACGCAATTTCTCCTAACTGTAAAGGTTATGAACTTTGAAGATTATGAAGAAATAAAGTAAAGTTCAAAGGAATTCCTAACTTAGTGTTTTTTGGATTGCTCGGATGTTTACCTTGCACAAAGTGATAACACCAACCATTATCTATTTTTACATCGTTTGTAATGTGACCTGTCTAAATATATCTCTACCATACAATTCCCTGTAAGCCCTAGATAAAAATACGTTTAACAAATGGTCATCTTTATCATTAATGACGAAATTTATCTTGGACATTTTTGATAAATATATAAACGTGGACATCACACGCAGTCACACACTAAAAATGCTTTTATCGTCTGATTATTGGATATATTTGTGAAATTAAGCCTCGCTTGCCCTGCTCATAATGACAATGGAACAATTGGAACAATTATTTTCCAAAAATATGCTCTACGGAACTCGCGGCATCGTTTGAAAAATATTGACAATCTATGTGGTTGTGTTTTCGTCATAGATTTTGATCTTGATGGAACCTTAAGGTCCATTTTGGTAATTCTACGTGGCATATAGTCTACTTCATCAGTGTTTCCATCTTCGGTAGTAACGAACAGCCATGTGACAATTGGGTCACGTTGACCTACATTTCACGCTTCATTGACTTGGTTAAAGTTTGCATTCACATCCAATTCTGGAATACTACATCATATATAGACATGAAACTATCAGTTGAAACCACCTACTTGACAGGAAAGTTTATGGGAAGCGTGCCACAACATCCATATTGAGTTCCTGTTCCATCAATGACATGGCCGCAACAACTTTTTATAGTCAATATGGCCACCACAAAAAAAAAAAAAAAATAAATAAATAAATAAAAAAAAAAATGCTTATTTTCCCGCGCTCGCGTGGGTTCAATGTCTAGTTTATATATAAAATTAACTGTGCTAAAGAATATCGAAAACCATTTTTCTTTGTTAATTTCCTTATACCTTTGACAGTTGTGCTCTACATCAGTATGTAAAGAATTGACCAATACCTATTTGCTATTAGTTTGTTAACTTATAATAAAAGAGAGCGTTACCAAATCATTGACTGTGAGAATGGTCAGACTTATTCTTATGGTAACTCTTTCCTCTGGTCTCTGTAGTACTTCATAGTTATTCACTTGAAACAATTCATTTCTAAGTGAAGTTTCCAAATCTCTGCTATACGCTGGTTTAAGTACTGCACATTCAGTAGATAAGATCACCAAAAAACCTATAAACACAAAAGTCTTAGCTGAAAACTCCTATCATTGAATAATTTTTTTCGAATATGGTATTAAATACACAGAGGCAATTCATCGTTGAAAATATATCTTTTTTTTTTGTTCAATTAAAAAATACCTTTATATACTGATGCTGACAAGACAAATTTTGAATTCATTGAAAAAGTAAATTTTTATAAGAAAAATAATTTATCCAATTTGTTTAAGAATTCAAAATATTTTTAGTGTGCCATTTTGTAAGATTTCTAAAATATCGGATTAAACGTTTTTGGATAAGTGGATATGAACAAAATTTAAAAACTAATTTTTAATTAAAACCAACTTATGAGAGAAATCACGGCAGACTGAACAGGGACAAGATTATAATCCGTGATGTTTTTAATGCCAAGGTTTAGATTCTTCACAGTTTATAGACATATATAAAATATATAGAAATGAATAAATTAATTTAGTATTGATAAGTGTAATTATTAAACGTGGAGTATAGAGTACAAACTAGATAATAGTATTTTGTAAAATTACTAAATATTCCTCTCTATCTGATATTTATGTATACAATTTTAGTTATCTTGGTTCTGTTTCTTTTGTTTGTTCATACTCTGGTTTTTGGACTGTATTTTACTGGTTCTCTTTGGTAATTTTTTTTTTAATATTCGGTCTTTTGATGTTTTGCTCTCGCAAGTACGTCTTGTCTTCATATTTTGATTTTATGGACTCCCTCCACCCCCAGTGTTATCGTATCGGAATGTTTGTGTCAATAATTTTCTAATTCTCGGTGTTGTCTGGATTTACAAGTATTTGCCGTGCGTTCGGATTTTTCGCACCTTCTCTTGTCTGGACTATCAGAAAGTATCTGTGAAATAAAACAAATACCTATCTAATATTTTCTGAAGGTATCTGAACTATAAATGAGAAACGTGATTCTACCAAATATTCCGTATGTTCCATACATACTTTTTGACCTTCATGGATATTAGGGTATCCGATCTACAACTGAATTAAAGGCAAACACGGAGGAATGTATAAATCTTTATCTTGATGTTTTTTTCAGCTGCGTAATGTGGGATAGATTTCTTTAGATTTTTTACTAGAAAATTCACAATGCATAGTTCAAATAAATTAGAGTTGTTTTTTTAATGTATAAAAATTGAAAAGTATAACACAAATTCTTCAATTGTATTTGATCTCGATCAAAATTGTCGCTTTCAATTAATTTTTTTAATTATTTCAAACTATTATCATAAATGTATCTTATTTTCAAAAGCAAAGTAAGAATGGAAAAAAAACTACCGATAAATAAATCAATTAATTAGTAAATGATAATAATAACCTACCTATTATTATTTCACACGAGATAGATCTTATCCGTCTCATTTCAAGTCAAAATATAATTATTCAATGTAAGATGCATATATTTAAATGAGAAAGTAAGTCTGGTCATGTGATTTTTTTTTTTCAATTTAAAGCCCTGCATTCATGTTATTGAAAATTATTTAAAATAAACGCACAAGATCAATGTATAAATTCTTCTATTTCGACCCGCTTGCTATTTAAAACGGAGCAAAATTACTTTTCACTGAGAACAGCATTGTGATAAATAAACTGAACATGATATCAGTTTTTACATATTCTGTCGAACAATGACTCATCAATTGCCAAGAACCAACTAGAGGCTACAGTGAGCCTGAATCGCTCATCTGGATAATTGGAAGGGTACCCACCACATATTCCGCTCAGTCAACACTAAATGAGGAATCTTTGGCTTTGTATTTGCAGAAGAGATGATTAAATTGTGATTTCCCAAGGAATGACATACTAAGCAAATTTCTCGAGGGACCATTTAAAAAATACTGCCATATCCAACTATAGAAGTCATCACGTGACTTTCGTGACGTCACACATCACCTATACCATACCCAAGTAAATTGTATAGAAATGCACTTGGGCTATCATGAATCGATAAAATAAACTACTTTTAGTTCGTGCTGAAAAAATTTTGGTGCTATGTAGTACTTCCTCATATATTTAGAAAAATATTTTTGTTATTTGGAAACGTTTAAATTTTTGTCTTATCCCTTCCAAATGCTTTTGAAAATTTTGTCTTATTTTCCCGTTAAGTCCATATTGTTAAATCATCTAACAGCGATAAATTGGCTTTTTTGTCGTTTTTAACATAAAATTGCGATTTAACCAAAACTGATGGAAAAATTTTGGTGCTATGTGCTAATTAATACATTTATAAATTTTTGAAATATCGTAAATGCAATAGTTTAATTTTTTATTATATCCCTTCCAAATTGATTTGAAAATTAGATATCTTCGGAAAATCTTTTATTATTTTTCAAGATGGCGACGATAACCGGAAATGGCACTAGGCGCGAAAATACAAACATTTAATGATTTTCAATTTCATATTTGCATCGAAACAAACGCTTATGTTTGAAATATAAAGTATATATATATATATATAAAGTATATATATATATATATATATATATATATATATATATATATATATATATATATATATATATATATATATATATATATATAAGTGAAATAACTTATTAATAAGTATATAGTTTCCAATTGCACTGCATATTAACTTATCCTCGCCAAGGGCGATATAGATTATGAAAAAAAAGCACCTTTGCCAGTATTAATGAAAACTAACACAGATGATGGATCATTTCATTTCTTTTCAATCGAGGATTTTATTATATAATGTTTGTGTGATGAAATTATAATAAAAAGGGGGGATATGCATACTCTAGATACTGATATATAACTAGAGACATATTGTTTTATGTCTCGGATGTTACTAATAAAGTATATCCTTTGGTCTTCATATATCATATGTTTGAGTAAAACCTTCATAACTTTTCGAAATATCGTAATTGCAGTAGTTTACATTTTGATAATGTCCCTTCCAAATTGATTTGAAAATTAGCTATTTTGAAATGTGTTATTTTTTACTATTATTATTCAAGATGGCGCCCATCCTAATCAGCTTCTACCTTGCCATAACAAAGTAATTACTCATATAATATGTCAAATGTTAAATATATAAATACCAAAAAGATAAATTATTAATTTAAAATAAATTAAAATGTTACTTATCTGATATTTGAAATTATATTTCATCACTGCATTCTTTGTGATCCCCCCTTAAACACACACACCTCTATATTAAAATGTTGCATTAATTATCAAAAAATGTGGCGTTAAAAATGAAATCACGCTGTTTTTGGTCAGCAAACGGTTTACCTGTATACATACAATGTACCTGTGTACCTTAATTAACGGTTGGAACAATAAACATCCGGACAGTCAAGGTACAATATACATGTCAAATCGTTAATTAGTTATAATTACCTGAAACATACAGCATGTTAATTGCGCATAATGAATTTCTTCAGATAAAACTCAAATAAATTTTACCAAAAAAAAAAAAAAAATTCGCTTTTCTCGCGGCTTAAAAAATAAAAAAAAACTTGCACCATTAGCCTTTATCACGTGTAATTATGTACTTTTGACAGTTTGTATAAATTGGTGATGAATTTCATATTATTAATTATTGTCACAATTTCATATATTGAAATTATAATCCATGTGAAATGTTACTACAAATTTCAAATAAAAAGTTTTTTAAAGTGAAGACGTGGAGAACGTGCTATAATCAATACAGAGTTATCGAAGTACGATGAATGCCTGGCATGGACGGGACCAGTAGATTCCCGATATTGGGTAACAAGTTAATAAGTCTAAACAGAGTTACCTAACATAATTATGACCGATATAGCTGCATATGTTTGGATAGAAAGAAAAATCAACACAATCTTATCTTTCAGTCTTAATCTAATTGTTGTGTCGGTGCAATTAAATAATTTAAACAATATGTAATGTACACAACATTTTTTCATCTTTATTATAACATGTTGGTGCTTTAAATTTGAATTGGATGACAATTTAATACTTTTAAAATTCTCGGTTTGCCAAAAGATCAAAAATAACAAATTAGGTTATTAATTAGATAATAATAACCCAGAATTTGTAGGAAAATGAAATTACAAATTTGCCAAATTTTTTTCCATCAAAAACTGCAAAATAAAGTATACTTTTTATGCTACGATTTATATAATATTACAAAACTTTGATGTACTTACTGAACAGTGCAACTGATGGCCAGTCTTATTTTAGGTATCTTTCCAAACAATAAAAACATATAATCTTATAAAATGATTCCTAAATGATCGAAAAATGTGAAACCAAACACAATTTAATATACTTCTATGCATGAGGAGGTACTCTTTAGTTTCCCGGGTTTTCCTAGTTTTTAAACAATAAAACTCGAAATATCAGTTTCATGGCAAGTACTGACATACCAACACGTAGATTGTTTTTTTTTGTTTGTTCACATGTAATGTTTGCCGATACATTATAAGTTACACTATATAATTCAACTCTTATTGCACTAGACAACGCGTCAAATCTGTATACGATGATGGTAACTAAGGGATAGAACTAAAATATGTTTGTGTTCCCAATGGAATGCTATCGAAACGTATATAAATTTATTTTTGCTACGCATTAGTTCGATAACTAATGTGCTATATAATCTTTTGTTCATTTCGTAAGCATGTAGTCCTATTCTTAATATAATTTCTTTAAATGTATTATTGATACCATCCATTTTAGCAGTCTAATCGAAGTCCAGCATGCTGTGTAACCAATGTATAAAAACTACTCCTATTTTGTATATTTGAACAAAGGGGTTGGATTTAATTACATGTATCAGTTTTCATGCCAAAATAAAGCAACAGTCAACACGTTTAGATACAAGCCTTACAACCAGCTGATAAGTACATATTATCAGGTTTTCTGCAAACGTATATCGTAAAATATCAGCCGCGAGACACAATGTGAAGCTTTTTCGGCGAATGAGCGTAGAGTGAAGAAAACTTGATGATAAATTTATTGTATTGTTAACTAGCAATCTTAATGGAATTTCTTACTTTTCAATGGCCATCTGCCTACAACCGGGTGTTTTCCTGATATATTCGGGTCAACGTTGGGTCACACATTATGATGTCGCTGATATATTCGGGTCAGCTCATATTAGGGTCGGGTCAACTCTTTACGACGTCACAGTGCCGAAATACGGGAAATTGTGAAGGCCTCGGCATGTCGATATAGGCATGGGGAAATACGATAAAGGCTAATACAGAAAAGCACGCTTCTGGCGTAATATCAGTTTTTAAGAATAGAAATATTTCATTTGACGTTGACATAATTTAAAAATCTTTAAAAAGAAAAGTTTTATCTCTAAGGAAAAGTGCATTCTGGCTGTCAAATTTAGAATATGCTTTTCAATATTTTTTTATTTACTGTCTGCTTTCTATAAATTTTTTTTCATTAGAGTAACAAGTTGCAACGAGATATATATCATATTATGTTTACTGTAACAACAAATTTTATAAGCCATATGAATAAATTAGATCATATCTGAAGACTAAATAGTATGAAATAATGAACAAAAGGACGATGTTATGCAAGGAAGAGATACTAATTTTTTCAACAATAAATTCATAGTATCAGTTTGATTCTAGTATCGAAATAATAGCAGCGGAACAGATAATACCCTTAAGGACCTGGAATCCACCAGCAGTATATTTTATTACACAGATTCTGATAAACGGGGTATGCATATTATCTCGACTTACGACTCAACGTTTGTTCACAAGGCCGATACATTAACTCAAAACTTCGCAGCCAAAATGACATCGTAAAAGGCCTTGCTGTTTAATTGCTTTGCGTATTATTCCAGTATTACATAAATTTGTTTCTCACAACACCAACACCATACCTGTTTATTCTTAGAACATTTTATTACCAACGTTTTATAATATATCGGTTAGAGTTGAAATGATGACTAAATAGTGCAGTAAAAAAAGACTTTTACATATATAGTAGTAATGCGTTTCATTTTTTATGGCAGATATGACCAGAAATGGGTTTCCCATATTTGGCCTAGACCGTTAAAATCCGTATTTGCCCTCAAATATCCATATTTGCCTCAAAAAATTTGAGTATATAATCAAATCAGATAAAAAAATTGTTTCTGTGATATTTTTGTAAACAACACATTCAAGTTGAACATATACTCTGATTATTTTCTTCAGCCTGAAACTACTATGTGATAAATAGATTATGACATGGAATTTGCCGTATTTTCCCCCGGGGCAAGCTCTCTGGCTCAATATGTGAGTCCCTGGCTGATACCAGGGCCGATATGGAAAATGGCTTGTAATAATCTGTAATTATCCTATTGTTTTTTTGTTTGGATTATATCTTCGTTGTCTTTAACTTCTAAAGAATTAAGCATAGTAAGAACTCTTCATTTTTATTGCAACATATTTGCTTTTATAATAAAATCATATACCAGTATATGTCCTTAAATCTAGATCATTTACAATATTTATATTTGTTTATAATTAACCTTTATGACGTATAGTAAGCGACGAAAATTGCAAGGAAAAGGACAAAGGTAACCAAAATAATCAAAAAGATGTAGACATTGAAGAAAACTTTGTCCATGATGTTTGACAGTTCCTGCCAAGTTAGACCAGTGTTGTTGTTCTCCAAGCTCTCGAAAATGGTAGCATCATCCTTCCCAGCCATCTTCAGTTTTGCCATGGCAGCCTTGTCGAGTATCTGAATTTCCGTAGATTTGGGATCTTCAGAACATTTTCCACAGGACTTTACACCAGCAATCTTCAGAAGACATGTATTGGTTAGTGCAACCACCCAGTCAGGTATCTTGTCTTCCCCTGTCTTGAAGTGTAAACTTAGAACAAAGATCGTCAAGACAACAGATACTGCTCCAAGAGTTAGAATGAATACCAGGTAAATGGCTGAAATAAAGGTAAATAAGCCATTCGTTGTTAGTAAATAAAAATATACAAGTGGATAACAAGAGGACGCAAAAGGTGAATTCTATATTTTTAATTGCCTATCATATATACAATAAGAGAACAACAATTTTTATGAGTGATCATGGATCCTGTCAATTTTTTTATGGCATCCATGAGTAGATATTATTCGGCGTGTGATCGCAAAGAACACGTTTTTTGCTTTTATTTGTTTCCATGTGATATTTGATACTGTCTTTTCCAACAAATATTGCTTCATACTTTTTTATTCTCTCCTTACCCCCCCCCCCCCCCCCCACACACACACACACCTAAAGTTCTGAATTAAAATAGGTATTAGAGTATTTCCTTTTTTATCTGTTAACCGACGTGCGCCAAACCTTCATTATTGCTTTAAATCAGTTAATAATACAAGGTATTTAAAAATCGTATAACTATATTTTATGCTTCATTTTCAAATTTGCAGAAAACAACGTAAACAAAGGTAAGTTACATATGATGAGAGAAAGTTACTTACACATAACAAACCATAATAGAAAGACCATTACTTATAGTAGTAATACATGTTCTGTGATATCAACGTTCATTTAAAAATTACATTCAAGTGACATAGAAGAACAGAAAGGTACTTACACAAGTAACAAACGGTAACAGAAGTACTTGGAATGTTGTCTGATATCATAGTTAGATACACGGCATAGGCTAAGAGAACTGTCAGTGAGAACCCTATTTTCTCACCGGAAGCCACTGGAAGCTTGAAAACCATTGCAATCAACACTGCCATCAGGGCAACTGGGAACAAAGTGTTAATGACATGAAACATCGGTCGACGTTGTAACTTTATGGAATAGTTGAGGCTTGAGAAAGAAATTCCCCCTCTTGATTTAGACTCAGATTTACTTCCGGTTGCAGAAATCAAGTCCCATTCACCATTTTGTGAATAGAATGTAAGATCAACAGCCTCCCTGTCAAATTGTAAAGAAACTTCACCAGCTGTGTAAGCCCATGAACTGATTTCAATTGAACATTCTTGGGTGTCTAACGGGTAATAAGTAATGTCAGATTCACAGCTGACGTGGTAAATTCCCGAGGGGTTCCAAACTATGGTTCCGTCGTTTACAATGCGCATTGGAATAGTTTTATCACTAATAATACCAATATCTTCAATCCTGCAGATATAAAGATTTGGTGATTAGATTTAGAAGTCAGTGTTTTTAAAGTTGATTGCAAAGCGAATTTCTTTTCTGTGGTACAAGTATAATATGTGAACATGTCATCCTTAATTATTTCATTGTAAAAAAATTTCTTGCTTCACTATTGCTGAAAGCTATTAAACACAAGTCCAGTTTGGTTGTACTGTAATTATGAAACAGAGATTTTGCTTGCTTTATTTTACTGCCAATTTACTGACAATTTTTGGCTGTTTTCCCAATAATAAAATCATAAAAAGTAGATTTTATTCCAAATTTCAGGCAAAAAAAAAATAACTGTCATTTTTTTTCCTCCACACATTCCTATTCATTACCCGTCGCTTTTTTATGTTACATATTAATTGATATTATTTTTTAACTAGAGATATTTTTTAAGGACAGACATCGACCAAAGTTTGTACTTCCTAAACTATACGTACGAATTTTCAATAATCAGTGCCGGTCTCCAGACATACTCTTCATTACTGAACAGAAATTTTACATTGGTATAATCTTGAGTTGTCGATGAAGAATTGGACCAATCAAGTCTGGAATCATGCCATACCTTAACGCAAGGAAAACATGAAAAAGGAATTTAATCGATTATCATTATCGTAATTATTTTAATTATTATGATTTTTCATCGTCGCAATATTTTCATTACAATTGAAATAAATTTATTACAACTTTTTTGAGATTTTATTTTTAAATAATGACCAATCCAATTTGTTCCTTTGTGGTTTCCTTGTTTCTTTCTTTATTTTTTATTTATTTATTTATTTATTTTCCAAAAATTTAGGTTACTGATAATTCTTCTTTAGGTACATTTGATTTTACATTTAGACATATCCTCATTAATACCCGTTCATTGAACAAGTACATTGATAACAACGTCTGATAGTGTGTGACACTGTTATTTCTAATTGATTGCTCTTTAAAATTTGACATCGAGTCGTTGTCTCCACAGTTTTGCGTCCACCAATTAAAGGAATATGGTATGAGTAGCATTTATTGTGTCATATAATTTGTAATACGTTCCTCTTTATTTCTTTAATTTCTACTTACGACTGTAAGATATCCAGAAATTGACAACGCCTGGTCTTTGATATTCTACAGAAAAAAAATTAAAAATATATTTATTTACATATTTTTTGGAATGGTTGTTTTAAAATGGCACTTTTTAAGCATTACATATAGTGGTGGAACATCTTTTCACAAAAAGAATGACTATCTTAACTTTCGTTTAAATTTTACAAACAAGAGATAAAGTCTGTAGCATTTACAAATGTATGATCGGTGTAACAAATACATGTGTATAATCTTTTTTGATGATAGAGTATTCTTCAAGCTGTTGTGTCTAAACTGCTTTTAACATATCACTTGTGAAAACTTGGATGATATTTTTGCAAACCATCTATTAACAAATTTAACTGACGCATATCTTCCCAAATGATTAATTTACTAATTATTGATGTCTAATATAAATAAAAGAAAACCAGGCAAACATGTTATAGTTTTTGACATTACGTTATATCATATCCAATATAATATTTCTATTGCTGTAAAGCCCATGATTTTGTTTTCAAATTAAGCAGTTTATTTAGAGATAATAAACAACAAGGCAAACACGTCAAAATAAAGGATATGACTATAGAAAACAAATATATGTAACAATAAAAAAAAAATAAAAAAAAACTATAGTAAAAAAATTGAATTGTCTGTATAATATTTACCAAATCATTTACTGTAAGAATAGTTAAGCTCAAACGCACAGGGACTTTTTCCTGTGGTCTTTGTAGAACTTCATAACTATTAAACTGGAAAAGTTCTTTTCTTAACGATGTTTCCAATGATGTACTGTAATCAGGCTTTGTTGGTCCTGGTTGGTTTCCTCCTTGTATTCCGGATACTTTAAACAATTAATGAAAACTTACTTTAACTTGATTTAAAAGTTTTTTTTCTATCACTTTTATAATAATATGATATTGTATAACGTAACTTTATATCTAATATGACCTCTTTAGGCAATACCTCTCAAGGTATGATGGGGAAATGAAATTTATATTACTTCCTTTTGAATCTTTGCACGATGCTACAACATTTTTTACAACACATACACCATTTTTTGCATAATAACGACCAATTATAGTGATAATGTCAATAATACCTCATGCCTAGTAAAAAAAAAAAAAAACTAGAATATTGTGATATAATCATCACAAAGGGCCCCGTTGCATATATATTGTTGTAGAGAACAGGAAAATATTTCAAGTGACTGATAGGGCATTGTCAATATACACCTTCCACATAAAATTGGTTAAAGTGGATACAATAAGCAGAATCTAGAGCCCTAACAAGAAGTTGATAGGGAAAAACTACGTCAGGGGCAGTATCTCCTACAAAAATTAACCGATTGCGCTGTTTTATTGAACTTGATCAAGGTATTGCCCATATACATCTTCCGTATAAATTTGGTTGAAAATCCGTTGAGAAATGTAAAATTGAGAGTGCTAACAAGAAACTAATTCAAGGGCAGTAACCCCCACAAATATTATCCGATAGCGCTCGTTTACAAACTTGATCAAGGTATTACTCATATGCACCTTCCAAATAAATTTAGTTGAATTCTGTTGAGAAATGTAGAATTGAGAGCGCTAACAACAACGGACAGACGGACGCAGTGAAAACTATAGGGTCCGACATCATCCAATGCGGGGCCCTAATAACTTGAAGCCGTGGTCCCATACCATGAGATCATATAAAATCTATTTACAACATAACTGCAAAAGATTTCAGTATCTGTTTACAACATAAGATCTCTTACCTTCGAATATGTTCAAACCTAAAAGAAAAAGAAATATGATGAACAAAAAAATAATGTCTTACTGCACAATAGATTTAGTTCAGGTCATTAATTCTTGGATTTACCTTAATTCTATTTCGTAATTTCTTTTTTCATATTGTCTGTGTAAATAAGTTATAGTTGAAAACTGTTATATTTGTGTCATAATTTGTAGATCTTCATTTAATGGAGTCAATAAAGACAATCAATCAAGCAACCCGGCAATTATATAACATATAAATACATTAATGATTAATTCAATGTAACACAACAACAAACTCCAATTAGATGTTATTTTACATTGCATACAAAAGTATAACATTTTTAAGTATGTTATAATAAGAATAAAATAATAAGAATCAAAGAAATTTTATTCAAATAAATTATATGTAATGTTGAAGATATTACCAAGAAGACTACAAACAGATTATCCTTTGAAAAATATCTTGTATTGAATTGAATGAAACATTTCAAGGGATAACATGCATTTCTAACCCAATGAACTTAAAATTAAAAAGAACACACATCCGCTTCTACTTCATACCTGGACCTATACTAGTACTCTGGGAGGGATCGAAATCAGAACTTTTTAAAAAAAGGTGGTGATTTTAATTTCCAATTGTGTACTTCCCTTTCTTAGAATTGACTTGGGGCATTTGATATATACTTTAACTTTCTAGACATAGCAAATTACGACCGCATAAAGCGGGTGTAAACGAAGGTTGCGCTCAGGCTTTGTTGATATCATTACTCCAAAAACTGTATGGGTGCCATCCCGATTTAATTGACCGATGCGTAATTACTGTGTCACAAATGAGACTTGTGGAATTTCCCCTTCTGTTTTATCACTTTGGTTTTCATTTGCCAATGTGTATTGCTCTTCTCAATATAAAACATGAAAAAAATGAGAAAGGGCATTACATGTAGCTCTGGGCTTTAATTCGTGGACACAAATATCTATTTGGCATGTGTTCATGATCAATGAACTTATTTCTGGAAAAGCTGAATTGAAAATATTTAGTAAATTAGGTATAGAATTATCGTGATTAAGAATTCTATCTATATTATGAAAATCTGAATACGCAATCAAGTTTTCTTATTGTAATTTTTTTAATTGTAAACTTGTGACTGAAACGTAAAAGTTAATAAGTTTTTAGTGTTTTAATTTGATTGGACTTCTTTCATTTTCAATATGTAATCTAGTGCAAACCAATACGATTCTAAACATCATGTAGATTAAGTCCTCAAGATTAATTATGTTTACGTCCATCAATTATTCTCTTTATTGTAATAGCATTTGAATTGAAATAAATATTGTGTTAATGATCACAAAATTGAAAGTAAACACAAAGATAGAATCATATCAATAAAATTTCTTGCAATAGTTATTGAACACTCCTTTTAATTAATGAATTATTCAAAATGTAAATACAATGCTTTTTTCACTCCGAGTCGCTTTAACACTTTATTTTGGAACGATTTTAGCTGTAGTTTGGACAACCGGTTGTCTTCGACGAAAAAACACTAGTAAACTGATTGTTCTTTATATAATATTTTGTGTTACCTATAAAATGTACTTTTTACATATTGTTACTTCCAAAGATATTCATTTATGTAGATTATAACTATCATTAATACAGAGAGATTTAGGATAGGGGGATTCAGTATCTAGGAAAAACCAACGATCTCACTGAGGGATAAAATTATAGCAGAGAAAATGGTACTTTAATTGAAATTGTAGGGTCATCATGTGCTAATTAGCTGCAGTATTCATCAACAGAGTAATCAGAAATACTCACTCACCTATAGGGTTTAAGGGATAAAAATGTAAATTTAAATCTGAAGTATTTATGAATTTCGTTTAAATTTATGAAAATGTAACGATATGCGCCGAGAGAAAATGAGGCGATTGCATCTAGGGTTCACTGGGTGGTCAACCCCCACACACACATACACATCAAAACAAACAGTACATGGCACCGGAAACAATCGTGTCAAAACTTTAACAAAAATAAACATAAATATCCCACCACAAAAAAAAGTATTCAATGATACCAATTTTTATACATTTTGTCGATTCACTACTCATTATTTGGGAGCGAGTGTATAGCAAGCCGTTTTTATTCTAATTTCAAGATATCTCATATAATATATAAGATATCTCATATAATATTGTAATAGACGGGCGAAAGCTGGTTATGGCTACTTCGATGACTCTGGCATAGACAAATATTAGAAGCTGACTGTTCGATTATATATTGAATTCTTTTCATATATTCATAATTGAAACGAGAGCAGTGTTTCTGGATCATTGTTAATAACACTTCAAATAACGACAAAGAAATTCTAATCGGAATGGCCTTCCATATTCATAATAAATTCTCCAAAAATTAAACATATAGCGTGGTGGGAGATCGTATCCTTTATATTTCTGTAGTAAATATTCTTTATGGTAAATAAATCTTGCATTTTAATCTTGAAAACTTTGGCCAAAATTGTTCTGTTTATAAATTGTCTTAACCGGAAATAAATAATCGTCATTTTACAGTTGAAACTCAGATGAAATACCAAAGAAAAGTTCTATCATAAAGTTACTTCGATTATGAAAGTTATTGTTCATAATTATTTCAGGAAAATTAATATTGATTTCATCTCTCTTGAATATTGCGGAATGTACCTATAAAATATTCTGGCTTCAGGTTATAAGTTAGGCAACGTAATTTTTGGCTAGGAACTAATTTCATACTTTTGATTCTGTACCCGTCGGGTATGAGATACGATCTGCCATCATTCTGATTTGCGCTCCTTATATAGGCAGTGCCAGCCAATCAGCACTTTACCTGACAGATTCCTACTTGGCCGACAACACTCAAAATTACATAAAAATTACATATCAACTAATATTTCCCTTGTCAGCCGAGGGAGAAAAATTATTAAAATTTATCAAAAAGTTTAATTTCCAATTTTCGCGGTATTCTAACTTTTCATACATAGACTGACAAATCTACTTTTCACTTAGTTGATAGGAGCGCCATGACGTCATACGATTCCTTCATGCAAAAATATAGTCCCTATCTTGATGCAACTCGATTAAAATATACCGCATGTATAATGATAAAAACATAATTCTGGAAGACCAGCTTACTTAACCAACATCTTATAATAGTTAAATCATTATGATAAGCTCCTTAAAGACAAAAATGACGAAAAACCGGAAGTTGCTGCCAAAATGTAAATAAAATGAAGTTTGAAGTTGCAAAAGAATGGAATTTTATCAATTTCTGCATTAAATATAAACGAAATATTATGCCACGAAAGCAAAAGGTAACTGAACAGTTATGAAAACGAATGTTTAACATTAGAATTCGTGAGACTTCCAAAATATTACAAAAATTTAACCCGAAGTGGCAGTGTCCAAATTCGAAAATTTAGCGCTATGAAACTTTACTTCTATTTTAAACCAACTTTTTTTTTAAATACAAAAAAAAATTGAATACTTGATAAACCATTGTGCTTCTAAACTTGAGACTAAGCAAAATTCTGCTATCTCTATGTAGATTTACCTAAATATAAAATGCAATAAAAAAATAGAAAATAGAACTTGGACTTTGCTACCGAATTTTCATATTTTGCAAGCAATTGTATTAAATATCAATTAAACCTTTGCACTAAAAAATGCCAAAGGTGGGTCCGTTGACCCGAATATTACAATATATATAAGATATCTTATATAATCTAGTTTTTGTTATATTATAAACTTTATAAAATATCTTATAAACTTTATAAAATATCTTATAAACTTTATAAAATATCTTATAAACTTTATAAAATATCGTATATACTATATAAGATATCTTATAAAGAAAATTATATTAGATATCTTATAATTTCTATAAGATATTTATAAGATATTTTATATATTATATGAGATATCTCATAAAGTTTACAAGATATCTTATAAAAATTTTTTTATATAAGATATCTTATATACTTTAAAAGATATCTCATATATTTTATAAGATATCTTATATAGTTTATAAGATATCTCATATAATTTATAAGATATCTTATATAGTTTATAAGATATCTCATATAATTTATAAGATATCATATAAAGAAAATTATGTTAAACTGTTTCAAAGATTTTATCAAATTACACTGGCAAAATTTGTAGTGGGATAATTGGAAGAGTTTAGCTGGTGATTTCGGAATTATTTACATTATGTACATGTATCATAAATAACTTACCAATTTGAAACAAGAGAAAAACTGGGAAGAAATTCCTCCGCTTCATCATTATACTGTGGTCATTAGTGATTAAGTCGTCAATTTACTGTGGATTTTTTTTTATAATTATACTAGCTGTCACGTGGTACAATACAACTATTCTCTTTGATAGCCTCTTGTATAAATATTTTTTGTCTCAAATGTTTGCATTTACTGAATGTAAATTTTATAATTTATTGAAGTTAATTTAAATCAGATAATTAACTGAAGTTCCTATTACATTTATCATCAGTTAGCCATAGAGTTTTCATTTAAACTAATCACGATTTAACAAATATTGGAAACCAAGTTATTCAACCACAATACAAAATTCTTAAACAATTTGACAGATCATTTGCGTTGGAATTGGAAAAAATTATTTTGTGTTACACAAGAGGAATTATATGACGTCAACAATGCAATTGAAATATTTTGGAAGTTTTTATACTTTTGGGTGATGCATCGACAGAATTTGACCAGGAGATATAGATGTTAACTCTATCAGATATATATATATTTATAGGTGATTTTACAGTTTATCAATATGAGTTCTCCCAAAGTTGCATCTTATGTATCAGAAAAGTTGTTAACAAAGGTTTTAATGATAGTTAGGTCTCTAGAGTCCCAAAATGAAGTTTTATTAGAAAATCGCTTTGTAAGAAATACATGAAGTATCTATCTATATTAGATAACTACTAACAACACTTTTGTTGGACTCAAGTTCCAAGGGAATCATTCGATCGGTATAGTCGTTAACCCGATTCAAGCTACGTGTTGAAATTTTCTTTTGATCAAGTTACAGTTATTTTTGACGAGTGTTAAAACTCCCTCAACTAATGTTTACAGCCGGCAGATTTTTTGGTATTTGAATTTGTATTTTCAAATTTGAAAGCAATAAGCTAAAGAAGTAAATTCACAGAATAAATGTAAATATAGAGATAAGGCAAAGACGTGGAAACAGCAACACGGGTAACAAATTATAAAACAAAGGGCAAACCAAAGAAAAAATCAAAACTATACAAAGAAAAAAATCATAAACAGAGAAAAAGGGAGAAAAAAGGTTGGGACAACGGAAAGACGGGGGGAGCAGAGGGAGGAGATAAAAACGGGAGATTGTATCTGATGCTGTTAACTTCAGATGTTGTTTTGATAACATAAGTATTGGGATGAAGATCATCTTTTGTCAATGAATTTTAATTACAGTTATTAATGACAACGATAAATGAAAATATGAAAGGGTACCCTGTACAACCCCTTAGACCTTACTCACATAATATTTTCAGCTTTGGATATGGCTAATGAGACATGATGCTTAAAACGTGCATGTAAAGTTCATAGAAATAGGTATACAGAATTTTGACTGCTACATCTCTGCTGGACGAATATTTCGGTACTTTAATGATATGGGCACGCTCCTTTTTTTTCAAAATATTTACCATTATGTGATTCCATATGATATTTAATTCCATCTTTCTTCGCCACATTTTTAAGCCAGAGTTTGTTTTCTGTCTTTTTCAAATTCCTTCCTTACACCACCGACCCAAATCAAATTATATATTTGCTCTTTTACATAGACGAAATATCAATACATGGTTTGTCATTATCCTCTCCCATTCGACTTAAATCCATCTGACCAAATGTTTCAGAGATTTAGGGCCATGCGAGATGCTTATTATGGATAAAAATGCTTATCTATGACACTATTTAATCATATTTTAGTAAATTTGACAAAATGATGTCGAAGGAGAAAGTGCTTTCAATTCTACGAATGGTTATTATTTAGTGGTACAATTCAAATTGAATAGGCAAATTTTAAAGAGGATTTTTTCAGAGATGATTCATATATGACAAGATAGCATTAAACCCTTTGTGTCGTTTTGAGCGTGTTCTTTTACTTCTTGCAAAAAGTCAATAAAAATCTTACAATGTAATAGCACCTCGCTTCCTCTGAAGTTGTGAAACTATATAATAGTTTGGTCATTTCATATACATTTGCATTTTATGAATTGTTCTAAAAAACCTCTTACAATGGACATCTACATTTCCCGCTCAAAATCCTACTTTCATTGGGATTGTTATTTCTGACTTTTTTGTTAAATAGATCGACAGTCCTGGGTTCTGTTTCTTGACATTTTTACCTTTCCTGTTCTTTATTTATATTGTATTCCAGTCCAACCGTTTTTGTCTCGCCTTGACGGAGTCAAAAGGCGAGCCATAGGTATGCTGTTTCCGGCGTCGGCGGCGGCGGCGGCGGCGGCGGCGGCGGCGACGGCGACGGCGTCAACAATGTATTAGTTTGTGATTAGCTCAGTTTTATGGGGATCCACTAGTGGTAGGTCAATGATAGTTGGTATGCAGATGTATTACCATTACTACATCTCATTGCTATGGAGATTATTTGGCTCCACCCCCTCAGTCATGGTCTATTGACTTTGAATGGTTTGCTTACTTTACATGTATTAGTTTGTGATTAGCTCAGTTTTATGGGGATCCACTAGTGGTAGGTCAATGATAATTGGTATGCAGATGTATTACCATTGCCACATCTCATTGCCATGGAGATTATTTGGCTCCGCCCCCTCAGTCATGGTCTATTGACTTTGAATGGTTTGCTTACTTTACATGTATTAGTTTGTGATTAGGTCAGTTTATGGGGATCCACTAGTGGTAGGTCAATGATAATTGGTATGCAGATGTATTACCATTGCCACATCTCATTGCCATGGAGATTATTTGGCTCCGCCCCCCCAGTCATGGTCTATTGACTTTGAATGGTTTGCTTACTTTACATGTATTAGTTTGTGATTAGGTCAGTTTATGGGGATCCACTAGTGGTAGGTCAATGATAATTGGTATGCAGATGTATTATCATTGCTACATCTCATTGCTATGGAGATTATTTGGCTCCACCCCCTCAGTCATGGTCTATTGACTTTGAATGGTTTGCTTACTTTACATGTATTAGTTTGTGATTAGCTCAGTTTTATGGGGATCCACTAGTGGTAGGTCAATGATAATTGGTATGCAGATGTATTACCATTGCCACATCTCATTGCCATGGAGATTATTTGGCTCCGCCCCCTCAGTCATGGTCTATTGACTTTGAATGGTTTGCTTACTTTACATGTATTAGTTTGTGATTAGGTCAGTTTATGGGGATCCACTAGTGGTAGGTCAATGATAATTGGTATGCAGATGTATTACCATTGCCACATCTCATTGCCATGGAGATTATTTGGCTCCGCCCCCTCAGTCATGGTCTATTGACTTTGAATGGATTGCTTACTTTACATGTATTAGTTTGTGATTAGGTCAGTTTTATGGGGATCCACTAGTGGTAGGTCAATGATAATTGGTATGCAGATGTATTATCATTGCCACATCTCATTGTCATGGAGATTATTTGGCTCCACCCCCTCAGTCATGGTCTATTGACTTTGAATATTTGCATAACTTGTGTAAGATGTTAAGGTATTGCTATTATGATTTCAACATTTGCATAATCAAAATTACAAAAAGGCGAGACATATCTCTGTGATAACAGTTTATTTAATTAGTGATTTGTAAAAGCAAAAGACGATATGAAACGTTTTGAAATGTTTTACTTTGCGCAAAAATATACTTGTGTATGTATCATGATGATAAATATTTTACTGTCCTTATAAACAGAGTGCAAAATCTGTTCAAGGTTAGGAGCATAGGAAACGTATAATCAAAATATATAGTCAACGGAATTTTATGTTTCTTGCTTAAGAAATAAGACACCATAGTACAAAATGCATAAATTTTATTAACCATGTTACCGGTGATATACATGTCTATACTAAAAAAATATACACAAAAAAAAGACTTTAAATGGATGATTATACCCTTCAACATTCATCTAAATAGTGATTTCTTATTTATTTAGCCAACCAAATATGTACTGCCTTTCAATTTTTAAAATTATTCCTGCAATTATACTGAAGATCATGTTGTTGAATTATCGTGTGTCGCAAAATTAGGACAGATTTTGCAAGAACGAATTATTTTGCTTCTATTGATATAATTCCACACTCGTGCAGTTTACAATTTATATAAAATTGATGTTTTTATTGGCAAGCTGTTCCGCTTATGAAGTTGGCTGAAACTTGTAGGGTTTTACTTCATTACTGAGAGCGACTTTAATGATCAGCAAGAAAAAACGCCTCAGACTTGATTTGTGTTTTATCCTACCATAACAAAACTTAGTTTTTCTTAAAAATTTACCCGACACCGTTTTTTTTTTTCTCTCTTATAAAATCATATTTAATAATCTACGTATCGTGATAATGAACGAAAATTAGGATAAAAAGAGTAAGGGTAGATATGGCAATGATAAGAATGTAAATGTTAAAAAATATTGCATCCATAATTTGTGACAATTGCTGCCATGTAATATCATCCTCAAGTCTTTCTTTTTTCTCCTCCGTTATCTTTAAGTCATTAACCTTCGAACTACTGGAGAATTTGCCACAGCACTTCATGCAAGCAAGTCTGACGAGACATGTTCCAGTGCAACTCTGAACCCATTTAGGTACCTCCCCCGGTGTGAAGTGAAGCCTTAGAACAACTATCGTAAGAACAACAGAGATTGCTGCCAGTGTCAGAATCAGTACCAAATATATAGCTGAAAAATAAATTACAGCAAATCAATACTTCATACTTATATTAGATGTGTGCTAAAAATCCTTTAAAAACTTAGAAAAGCCACAACCAGTCTGAAATATAGTATTAAGCATTCAGTCAGAAATTTGTGGAAAAAAAACCAACTAGAAGTATTCTGATTATTTTGCTTTATGTTAATACATGCATCGACTTACAAATTCATACCTCACCCATATGGGCCAAGAAAACACAATACAGACTTACATGTGACCGTAGAATGATTTTGGTTGAGGTCAGTTTTACAGTGTTTGTTATATTGATTTTCTGAACAAGCGCGATTGGCCATTCTATTTTTATTTGATTTTATAAAAAAACCTCGTAAAGCTGTTACAGTAATTCATAAATAAAATCGTAAATATAGTAAACGTATGTTGTCACCTTAGCAAACGTGGGTACTACAGATAGCAAGTTATATATGTTACTTACAGAGGTAACATATGGTTACAGAGGTACTTGGTATGTTGTCAGAAATCATGGTCAAATAAACAGCATATGCCAGAAGAACTGTTAAAGAGAAGCCAATTTTTTCTCCAGAATCTACAGGAAGTTTGAATACCATTGCAATCAACACTGCCATCATAGCTACAGGAAACAAGGTATTAATGACATGAAAGATGGGTCGGCGTTGTAATTTGATAGTATAGGTCAAACTGGAAAATGAAGTTCCGCCTCTTGATTTGGATTCAGATTTACTTCCTGATGCTGATACTAGATCCCACTCGCCATTTCTTGAGTAAAAGCCAAGATCGACTGGTTGATCATCAAACTGTAACTCTACTTCTGTAGATGTATATGCCCACGAACTGACTTTGACAGTGCACTCCTGTGTATCTAACGGATAGTATGTTGTGTCCGATTCACAGCTGACTTCATATATACCGGAAGGATTCCATGTTATTTGTCCGTCAGAACTTATTCGCATAGGAACAGCCTTGTCATTGATAATACCGATATCCACCACGCTGAAATGAATTAAGATTTAATTCCTAGACTGAACTACCTGACATCGAGTAAATTTTGATGTACCATATGTTAGTCGCAGTCTCCCACATTATCTGTACTGTGTTCTACAGTCACATTTGATAATTTGACATAGTGTTATGTCCGTTCATTTATTTACTTAGTTATTTTGTCAAGGTAAGTTAGAGCTCGCCCCATTGAAGATCGTGTGGCTAGTGGTCAGTTCACTTCGGGGATGCGATTTTGTCTCCTTGACATCAATCTAATATCCGTTCCTTTTCAAATGTATTTCCAATGCATTTTCTTCGAACACTATACTTACTACGCAACCAGTTTGTAGACGGTTCAATGGTTAGTGTTTATTAACATATTTTTAATAAACGAATTCAGTAATGTAAGTTTAAAAAATATATATGAGATACAGTTCAATATTCTGAATGTGCAAAAATCGAATGGTAATTCATAAATATGTACATATATTCTATAGCGATGTAGTGTTTTGACTATGACTTCATTTACGTCTAGAGATGTTTTAAAAGATATATATCAAATTCAAACTTTTCAAAGGTAAATTACCTACATTTACAAGTGAAAAGATATTGTCATAATGATGGCATATTAACAAGTCTCAGATATTTACAATACAGATGCTGTAATGGGATTCATTTGCTATCAACCGTTAATAATTTTCTTGATAAAATTGTATCCTTCGCTTCCAAGAGTTTTGAAGTGTGTAGCAGCCTTACCAGTCGACTGGAGCGTTTCAAATGTTTAAAGTGTCTAGCAGCCTTACGCGTCAACTGCAGCGTTTCAAATGTTTGGAAGTGTGTAGCAGCCTTACCCGTCGACTGCAGCGTTTCAAGTGTTTTGAAGTGTGTAGCAGCCTTACCCACCACTGCAGCGCTTCAAGTGTTTTGAAGTGTGTAGCAGCCTTACCCGTCCAATGCAGCGTTTCAAGCGTTTTGAATTGTGTAGCAGCCTTACCCGTCCAATGCGGCGTTTCAAGTGTTTTGAAGTGTGTAGCAGCATTATCCGTCCACTGAACGTTCAAGTGTTTTGAAGTGTGTAGAAGCTTTACCCGTGGACTGCAGTGTTTCAAGTGTTTTGAGGTTTGTAGCAGCTTTACCCATCACTGCAGTTCTAGTGTTTTGAACTGTGTAGCAGCCTTACCCGTCGACTGCAGCGTTTTCAAGTGTTTTGAAGTGTGTAGCAGCCTTACCCATCACTGCAGAGTTTCAAGTGGTTCGAAGTGTGTAGCAGCCTTACCCGTCCAATGCAGCGTTTCAAGTGTTTTGAAGTGTGTAGAAGCTTTACCCGTGGACTGCAGTGTTTCAAGTGTTTTGAGGTTTGTAGCAGCTTTACCCATCACTGCAGTTCTTGTGTTTTGAACTGTGTAGCAGCCTTACCCGTCGACTGCAGCGTTTTCAAGTGTTTTGAAGTGTGTAGCAGCCTTACCCATCACTGCAGAGTTTCAAGTGGTTCGAAGTGTGTAGCAGCCTTACCCGTCCAATGCAGCGTTTCAAGTGTTTTGAAGTGTGTAGCAGCATTACCTGTCCACTACACGTTTCAAGTGTTTTGAAGTGTGTAGCAGCCTTACCCATCACTGCAGTATTTGTTGTCTTTTGAAGTTTGTAGCAGCATTACCCGTCGACTGCAGCGTTTCGTGTTTTGAAGTCTGTAGCAGCTTTATCCGTCGACTGCAGCGTTTTGAAGTGTATAGCAGCCTTACCCTTCACTGCAGCGTTTCAAGTGTCTTGAAGTGTGTAGCAGCCTTACCCGTCGACTGCAGCGTTTCATGAGTTTTTAACTATGTAGCAGCCTTAAACGTCCACTGCATTGGTCCTATTTGTCTTACTGCAAGGTGTGAGTTTTTGGCTCATAATTAAAGAAGTGATATAGACCATAAATACCGGAAATACAGAAAATGTGTCCGGTAGAATAATGATCGAGAAATGTTTATTACCACGTGACCTGCTTTTAGCCAATTGAAATTCCTTTACTGTCATTGGTTAGGTATATTACCTTGGAAGTTTCTCGTGGTTTTTAACTATAAATCTTATAAGAATGACTATACAAATTTATCAAATCAAATTATTGAATCATTTAAGAACTATATTACAACACAGAATTGAGAGTGGAAACTTGGAATCTGTCAAAGAGACAACAACCCGACCAAAGACCAAACAGGTTACTTACGAATTTTCGATAATAAGAGCTGGTCTCCAGACATATACCTCGTTGCTGAACAAGAACCTCACATTGGTGTAATCTTGTGAAGTTGTTGATGAGTTGGACCAGTCCAATCTCCAGTCTAGCCAAGTCTAAAAATAGCTTAGTCAATTGAACAAGGTTTCAACCAGTATTTTTGACGCGTGTTTTATCTAAACAAATGTCTGTTTTCATCCCTTTTAGATAGATGCATTGCGTTTGCAAACATTCTCAGTAAATAATTGCTAGATTGTGCACATTTCATTTATAGCTTTTGATTTCTTTTAAGCACAATAAAACGAAAATATCTAGTACGATTGTCCATCACATATGCCTAGTGGAGCTCCCAAGTCATTTTGAGCGTGTTCTTTTACTTGCAAAAAGTCAATAAAAATCTTACAATGTAATAGCACCTCGCTTCCTCTGAAGTTGTGAAACTATATAATAGTTTGGTCATTTCATATACATTTGCATTTTATGAATTGTTCTAAAAAACCTCTTACAATGGACATCTACATTTCCCGCTCAAAATCCTACTTTCATCTTCCCGTAGCGAACCTTTGATATATAAAAAACTTGTAAAGTGTAATGTGTAATTTACGACTATAATTATACATTCTTTGTCTGGGCAACGAAGAGGTAAATGTACCGAAACGTAAAATTCAAATCGTCCGCAAACTTATTGATATATGCTTTTCAAAAATTTTTGCAATATTCAACGATCAAGTTATTTATTTCAAAACCATGGTATATATATTGGACATCACGTTATTTCTACTCAAGGTCAGATTATTAGTTCAAAAACAGGTTATTTGTATTCAATACTTCTTTATCTATGTTTAATGTCTCGTTATTTATAATCATATGAAGTGATGTGTATTCAATTTTTCGATATTTATATTCAATATGAATGTATTTGTATTCAATATCAAGATAATTGTATTCACTATTTCGATATTGCTATTGAATATGAAGATATTTGTGTTCACTATTTCGTTACTTGTATTCAATGTCTCGTTATCTATGTTAATATGAAGTGACTTGTATTCAATATTTCAATATTTATGTTCAATATAAAGAAGATATTTTTATTCAATATCAAAATAATTGTATTCTATTTAATGGACCAGGACATGCTTACCCTTCCGGGACATCTGATGTCACTCCCGGTTTTGAATGGGGGTTCACATTGCTAGTGCTTTAGTTCTGTGCTGTCTTGTTCTAGTTTTGTTTAGTTTATTATACGTTTTTCTCTAATTGTGTGGGCATTTATACATCTCTTGACCCGTTTTACAAATTCTGACATTACTACACGTTTGTTAAATGCTCGTGAAATTTCCCCTGAAGAAAAAATGTTCGGAAGACCTCTCAGACTTTTCCATTGTCATTAGAGAAAAAGATTCAAAAACTCTTGATGCATTTATTATGAAATTTATCCATTCTCGATAATTAAATTTTCATTTTTTTAAACTGCGAGGGCAAGCCTCGCAGTTTAAAAATATAATTTTCATTAACTCAAGTTGATAAATTTCATAATCAACTGGTCATCGTTGTAGAATCTATATATTTATCCTTTTAGTTATACGTGTTTCCTTGTGGCGTTTGTGTGTTGTGTTCCATTCTCCTGACTTTGTCTTTTCCTTGAACTTCGAATTTGTGGAGTTTTCCCACTGTTTTGTCGCTTCGGTATTCTTTTGCCGATATTTGATATTGATATTCAATATGAAGATATTTGTATTAAATATTTCGTTTTTCATATTCAATATGAACATATTTGTATTCATTATTTGGTTGTCCATATTCAATGAATATTTCTGTATCTGTGTTCGGTTTTCGTTATTATGTTCAGTATGAACAATTTTTATTCAATATTTGTGTATTTATATTCTATTTGAAAATATTTGTATTCTATATTTATATTCAATATGAAGATATTTATATTAAATAATTCTATATCTATATTTCATACTTCATACAACGTGGCTTTGAACTTAAATAACTTGATCGTTACTTTTTGAACGCCATATTCCTCCATTTAAATTTAGCTTTAGAATTTATTCACAAAGACTTAAACATGTTAAAGGATAGATAGTTTACGATCTCGGTCCATTTCAGTCTGTAACAACATAAAACATTTGTTTTCTCTACCCTCTATACCACAATTCCTCATTCACAACTGAAGGAGAAGTTGAAAGATCTAATCCATCGATGCTTTCAAAATAAAAATTGCAACAACAGATACACATACCTTGTCATTGGTAGAGATAAATCATACTTTGTTAAAAACCACTCTAAATCTAACAAAAAATATACAGAGGACGAAATTGTCCTGATGATTGAATTTTTGATCGACAACATATTTGTTCAATTTGGTGGACGTGTTTTCCAACAGACAATTGGCATTCCTATGGGTACGAATCGTGCGCCACTACTGGCCGACTTGTTCCTTTACTCATATGAGGCAGACTTCCTTGACGGGCTTCTTAAGGAAAAACAGAAGAAGTTAGCCCGTACCTTTAATTTCAGCTTCCGCTACATAGATCATGTTTTATCACTCAACAAATCACATTTTGGGAATTTCTCACATCTCATCTATCCCAATGAGCTCGAAATTAAGGATACCACAGACACTGCCAAGTCTGCATCTTATCTTGACCTTCACCTCGAAATTGACACCAGAGGAAGGTTGAGGAAGGTTGAATACAAAACTTTACGACAAACGGGATGACTTTGACTTTCCAATCGTCAACTTTCCATTTTTGAGCGGCAATATTCCAGAAACGCCGGCGTATGGAGTATATATTTCACAACTCATACGTTATTCCAGAGCTTGTGACATATACATTGACTTCCTGGACAGAGCCCGGCTCCTGACAGAAAAGTTGCTCAGACACGGGTACGTTACTCCTAAGCTGAAGTCATCCATTCTTATTAATCCTTCCTCATATCGGATTTGACATGGACAGCATGGCGGGTGTCCTGCAGGAAGCAGAGACTGCTTACTCTTCCGGATCACCTGAGTCTACCCCCGGTTTTTTGGTGGGGTCCATGTTGTTCTTATGTTTTTAGTTTTTTATTGTAGTGCATGTATTGTTTTGGTCTTGTCTTCTTTGTTCTCCGGAGTTTGTCAGTTTGTTACGATTTTCCTCTCCTTCGAATATCCCTTTGGTATTTCTTGACTTTACTTTTAAAACCCATGATAGTTAAGATATTCGCTCCTTTTTAATATATGAAAACTACTTGATTCAGAAAATAAGGCATGTCAAAATATTCAATTGGTACAATAAACCGATAATTTATGTCGAAGAATAGTGAAATGGTTTGGCTTTACTTACAACAGACAAATATCCAGATATTGATAATGCTTGATCTTTAATATTCTGAAAGTAAAAGCATTTATTTTCAGGACAACTATGGACATATAACACTCAATGAAACACACCTACATGTAATACAATTCTTTGATATCAATTTTGATGCACAGAATGTGCACATTTCGATCTACGACTTATCAGTTGTGCTCAAGGCCTAAAATGTTGAAAAACCAAAACCAACAATCCAAAAGGTTGAAGAGCAAATTCAAAAAAGCCAAGAGCTGTAAAGCCAAAACCATCTAAGGATATGTCTGAAAGTGATACGAGGGAGATGTGCTTTAGTTTTCACAAATTTAATAATTTTGTAAAAGTAAATTTTTAGTATCAATTTCAGACTAGTATCGAAATACTAGGGGATACCCTCGGGGACTGAAGTCCATCAGCAGCGGCATCTACTCAGTGGTTAAAATACAATTGTTTGATACCAATTTTGATGCACAAGATGTGCACATTTCGTCGATTAACGACTCGTCAGTTTCGGTCAAGGCTTAAAATGAGAAAACTCATGAAAATATTTGATGATATTTCAACACAAATACTTGACATATACTCTTATATTTTTTCAATATGTAATCAAATAAACTAAGAAGAAAACACATATGGAAAATTTATATGACAGAAGATATTTTGAAATCATGATTACTGCGTAGCAAGAAACCAACAAAACAAATATTTTATAAAAAGCAGCAGCAAAATATTTGTAAACAAATATAATGGACAGTGGAAATTGATATTGAGTAGGACTATAATGTGAATGCAACAAATAAAGGCATGCGTTCTTTGAAGAACAAAGACATGTACTCTATGAAGAAGGCAAATACATATACAATATATGTACATTGTCGGAAAATACACAATTTATTTGTATGAGGCTTAAAAACAGGTAGAAATGCATGGCTTACCGAGCATTTCACACCTGTTTCGCGGCCAGTACAAATAGATTGTATATTTTCAGACAATGTACATTTGTTGTATATGTATTTGCCTTCTTCATAGTACATGTACTAGCATTGTTCAGCCACAAGAACCGGAAAACAAACACTGAAGGATGTGCATGTCAGCTCGGTGCAGCTGGGGTACAAGAATCGGCTGAACAGTGCTAGCAGCAAATAACACTTAACTCGGTTCCGCTTGTGTGGCATGCTACAAGAGAGGGAAGACATGCTGTCAACTCAGTGTAGATGAGCTGCAATAGCCGGAAAAGCATTATTTGGTAGAATGATTGAAGTTAATATGTTTAGGATAACAAGAGCCGGAAGATGGCGTATTTCTTCATCTACTCAGAGTTATTGGTAAAATCTAAAGGGGATAGGAAAAACTTGAATAATAATGTGCAATAAATAAATGAATTTTGGGGAATTAAATTATTATTTTGTTCTAATCCAAACCAGCAAAAATAATTAATTAAGATGGCCAAAACTCAGATCGATACATGTATGTGTAACTGAGAGCCCCAAAATAAATACATAATGATTTGTTTAGATTATTGCATAAAGGAAAAACATTACTCTCAAATTACCTAAAAGCTATAGTACACTAATCTAAAAAAGTAACAATTATATGAAGTGAACACCAATGTTACAGTTTATAAGCAATTAGTCATATGTAATAACAAATTGAACATACCTATATCCTATACTAGTATTTATTACATTAATATTAATCTATCACCAACAACGTAACCATCATATGAAATGAACAAGAATGGTTGATAAGCAATCGTCTTGTCTTATGCGAAGACAACCTCAACGTTCATGTGCAATTTTGAAGTAAAGTAATGAAAACAATAACTGAATATGTATATTTACTATGGTCATGCCTACTTAAATTTTGAAATTACCTTTACAACATGATTGCTTTTCTAACAGTACAAACGAACAATGCAATGGCTGACAAATACCATAACAATGATATAACAAAACATATACCTAATGTCTATACAAGTAAATAACACACAATGAAATATGATTCTAAGTACAAATGCAACAAAAATCTCATAAATGAACTAAAGAATTCTGAGCATTTTTCAACACAGATTTGGGTTTTTTGATATATCGACAATAAGCTTCCGAAGACCATCGTCCTAAAACCTTAATCAAGTGATCTTCAATGGTCAGTGAAGCTGCAGTTGTGACTGAACCACTGCGGAAAGAGTGGCCACTAAACAATGATGAATCATAACCCAAACAATTCAAAACATGTTTACAAAACTGATCTGGATAAGGCTGCTCCTTTTCAACAAATAATTGATCATGTGGCGAGGGTTTTATCTGTAGCCTAGTTTTTAAATATTTACAACAAATGTCATATGGACAGATTTCACTATATATTTGAAAAAGCAACACCTTGTCGAAAAGGGTCTGTTTTTGAAATCTTTAAATGGAACTGAACACAACCCTCAAGAATTGCCATGTCATCAATACATAAATGTGAAGAGGGGTCAAAATTTTTATTATTGCAAATACTAAACTCACCACATCTTAGAAATCCAAAAAGACTACTGTGCTAACAGTTTCCAGTAACAAAGTAATATAACTATATTCTCTACGTAAGTAAAGACAAATTCTTCTCAAAATGTCAAAAGTGAGCGGATAACGTGGTCTTGAATTTCGTATCTGAATACTTTTTACCTCATTTAGCACATTTTTTGAGCAAACTAATTGACTGATATCTGGATATGATATATTTCTTTCAAGACGCATAAATCTAATACCACACAGAGTAAATTTTTAGTATCAATTTCAGACTAGTATCGAAATACTAGGGGATACCCTCGGAGACTGAAGTCCATCAGCAGCGGCATCTACTCAGTGGTTAAAATACAATTGTTTGATACCAATTTTGATGCACAAGATGTGTACATTTCGTCGATTAACGACTCGTCAGTTTCGGTCAAGGCTTAAAATGAGAAAACTCATGAAAATATTTGATGATATTTCAACACAAATACTTGACATATACTCTTATATTTTTTCAATATGTAATCAAATAAACTAAGAAGAAAACACATATGGAAAATTTATATGACAGAAGATATTTTGAAATCATGATTACTGCGTAGCAAGAAACCAACAAAACAAATATTTTATAAAAAGCAGCAGCAAAATATTTGTAAACAAATATAATGGACAGTGGAAATTGATATTGAGTAGGACTATAATGTGAATGCAACAAATAAAGGCATGCGTTCTTTGAAGAACAAAGACATGTACTCTATGAAGAAGGCAAATATATATACAATATATGTACATTGTCGGAAAATACACAATTTATTTGTATGAGGCTTAAAAACAGGTAGAAATGCATGGCTTACCGAGCATTTCACACCTGTTTCGCGGCGAGTACAAATAGATTGTATATTTTCAGACAATGTACATTTGTTGTATATGTATTTGCCTTCTTCATAGTACATGTACTAGCATTATTCAGCCACAAGAACCGGAAAACAAACACTGAAGGATGTGCATGTCAGCTCGGTGCAGCTGGGGTACAAGAATCGGCTGAACAGTGCTAGCAGCAAATAACACTTAACTCGGTTCCGCTTGTGTGGCATGCTACAAGAGAGGGAAGACATGCTGTCAACTCAGTGTAGATGAGCTGCAATAGCCGGAAAAGCATTATTTGGTAGAATGGTTGAAGTTAATATGTTTAGGATAACAAGAGCCGGAAGATGGCGTATTTCTTCATCTACTCAGAGTTATTGGTAAAATCTAAAGGGGATAGGAAAAACTTGAATAATAATGTGCAATAAATAAATGAATTTTGGGGAATTAAATTATTATTTTGTTCTAATCCAAACCAGCAAAAATAATTAATTAAGATGGCCAAAACTCAGATCGATACATGTATGTGTAACTGAGAGCCCCAAAATAAATACATAATGATTTGTTTAGATTATTGCATAAAGGAAAAACATTACTCTCAAATTACCTAAAAGCTATAGTACACTAATCTAAAAAAGTAACAATTATATGAAGTGAACACCAATGTTACAGTTTATAAGCAATTAGTCATATGTAATAACAAATTGAACATACCTATATCCTATACTAGTATTTATTACATTAATATTAATCTATCACCAACAACGTAACCATCATATGAAATGAACAAGAATGGTTGATAAGCAATCGTCTTGTCTTATGCGAAGACAACCTCAACGTTCATGTGCAATTTTGAAGTAAAGTAATGAAAACAATAACTGAATATGTATATTTACTATGGTCATGCCTACTTAAATTTTGAAATTACCTTTACAACATGATTGCTTTTCTAACAGTACAAACGAACAATGCAATGGCTGACAAATACCATAACAATGATATAACAAAACATATACCTAATGTCTATACAAGTAAATAACACACAATGAAATATGATTCTAAGTACAAATGCAACAAAAATCTCATAAATGAACTAAAGAATTCTGAGCATTTTTCAACACAGATTTGGGTTTTTTGATGTATCGACAATAAGCTTCCGAAGACCATCGTCCTAAAACCTTAATCAAGTGATCTTCAATGGTCAGTGAAGCTGCAGTTGTGACTGAACCACTGCGGAAAGAGTGGCCACTAAACAATGATGAATCATAACCCAAACAATTCAAAACATGTTTACAAAACTGATCTGGATAAGGCTGCTCCTTTTCAACAAATAATTGATCATGTGGCGAGGGTTTTATCTGTAGCCTAGTTTTTAAATATTTACAACAAATGTCATATGGACAGATTTCACTATATATTTGAAAAAGCAACACCTTGTCGAAAAGGGTCTGTTTTTGAAATCTTTAAATGGAACTGAACACAACCCTCAAGAATTGCCATGTCATCAATACATAAATGTGAAGAGGGGTCAAAATTTTCATTATTGCAAATACTAAACTCGCCACATCTTAGAAATCCAAAAAGACTACTGTGCTAACAGTTTCCAGTAACAAAGTAATATAACTATATTCTCTACGTAAGTAAAGACAAATTCTTCTCAAAATGTCAAAAGTGAGCGGATAACGTGGTCTTGAATTTCGTATCTGAATACTTTTTACCTCATTTAGCACATTTTTTGAGCAAACTAATTGACTGATATCTGGATATGATATATTTCTTTCAAGACGCATAAATCTAATACCACACAAATGAATTTTAACTATACTATACTATAACTAATATTATGTTTACTAATACAACAAAATAAATGAACAATTGCTCTGTCACAGGAATATGATTAGGTATAATGCAAGCTACTGTTCCTGGCAATAAAAGAAATTGTATGCAAGTTTGAAATCCTGTGCGATAAGTTTGTCGAGTATGTGGAGGCTATAGCGTTCATTTGTTTATTGCACATTATTAACATTTAATGTTCATTTAAGTTTTTTCCCATCCCTTTTGGAATTTACTGATAACTGGAATAGCTGATCTGCGGATGCAACTCAGTACATGATTACGGGATAGCATCACCTAAACTAGGGGAAATCGTCACCGGCTGTACAACATACAATATTTGTTCAGTTTACCGTAGTAAAGATTTAAACTTATCGCTGGGTGTCTAATAAAACACAGAACTTCATTTGGCGCTTTTAGTTTGCTTTAAAAAGCGTGTTTCACACTGTCGTACCTGTACTGCATTCTATAAATAGACAAAGAGTCTATTTATAAACACATTGACTGAATACAAATAGTAGATGAAAAAATACACCATCTTCCGGCTCTTGTTATCCTAAACATATTAACTGCAACCATTCTACCAACTACCAACTAATGTTTTTCCGGCTCTTTCACCTCATCTACACCGAGCATGTCTTCCAGCTCTTGTAGCATGCCACACAAACTTCACCGAGTTAAGTATTATTTGCTGCTACGCGGCACTGTTCAGCCGGCTTTTGTAGCCCAAATGCACCGAGTTGACATGCACATCATCCAGTGATTGTTTTCCGGTTCTTTTGGCCCGAACTTGCCTGCTAAATCGAGCTAATCAATGCTAGTACATTGTAGTTCAATCATTGCTGTGTCTGCCCCTTGAGCCAAAATATTTTTAGTGGTTTTGTTTTATTTGATGTTGTTTGTATATGTCATAGTTAGTATATGAATTACTGTTAAGAAGTATAATAAATGTTTTTATTTGTACCTATCTTTATTGTTTTGGCCAGCATAAAACTATACAACAATGAAGTTTTCGTGTGAAGATTTTTTTTACTTTTTTTTCAGTCTATCATCCCATAAACTAAAAAGGACAAATATACCTAAGGAGCAATCAAAAAACGTAATCCATTGGACAGACAAACCCGGGAAGACAAATGAACAACCACAAGCACAACAAATAAACACAGAAAACTAAAAAACAATGAACAACACGAACTCCTATAAAAACCAGGAGTGAACCCAGGTGCTCCGGAAGGGTAAGCAGTTCCTGCTCCGTATACGGCACCCGTCGTGAAGTTCAACAAAGTCAATCCGGTGGAACTCACAAATCGGTGGAGGCACATGAAAGGTTACGACAGTAGGAACATGTCCAACTTCATCTTAGATATTGGAACACTGTAATGGTCAATCAATTCATGATGACGACCTTAAAATTTCTTAAGTGATGACATCAACTTATCCCTGATAAAACCCTGGTTAAGAAGCTTTTGTGACAGCAGTAATCCTCTTTGTCGAAAGTCAGGGTAACTCACGCATGCCCTTGAAAATCGGATAAGCTGAGAAACGTAGACGCCACTAAATTTTTCATACAACTGTGGCGTAACACAAATTTTTGGTCGTAAAACAACAATTACGAATGACTGTTCTCATAGGATTGAGGTTATGTCGGTTCGAGTGCAAAATGTATAGTCAATCATAAATATCAAAAGTATACGTTGAAGTAAGCTCTGAATACATACCAAGTCATTGACAGTAAGAATAGTTAGGCTGATTTTTACAGTAACTTTTTCTGATGGCCTCTGTAAAACTTCATAGTCATTAAACAATTCTGTTCTTAGCGAAGTTTCTAAACCTGTACTGTATGCTGGTTTTGACAGAACTGGTCCTGCACCATACGATATCTTCAGTAATCCTGCAAAAAATAAAACTTTTTTTCATGTTGTTTACCGCTTTGCCTGGCAAAGTATTTTGTATGTAATTATGGAAATACTGCCATATGATTGTATGTTGTTTCATGTTTCTTGCACCACATTCTATAACTGCCAGACGAATTTTGATCATAATGATAAATGTAAAATCATAACAAATCTTTCGTAAAATTTTCTTTCATGGTCCAATGAAGAAAAGGGTAAGGATATAATAAAGAGGGCTTTAGGTATTCCCCCCGAAGAAACTATTATACTACCGTTATACGAATCTCTACCAAGGTTTTAAAATGCTAGGAAAAATTTAAAACTTTTTCGACTTTGATCTCCCTAAATGATCATAGTCCGTCGAAAACTGTTGTCGCTTAATAAGAGAGAATAAGACCCTAAGAATTTGGAAGATTCACTTGAAAACAATGAACAACACGAACTCCTATAAAAACCATGAATGAACTCGGGTGCTCCGGAAGGGTAATCAGTTCCTGTTCCGTATACGGCACCCGTAGTGAAGTTCAACAACGTTAATTCGGTGATAGTCACAAATCGGTGGAGGTACATGAAATGTAACAACATCATCTTCGATATTGGAACACTGTAATGATCAATCAATTCGTGATGACGACCGTAAAATGTCCTAAGTGATTACATCAACTTATCCCTGATAAAACCCTAGTTAAGAAGCCTTTGTGACAGCAGTAATCCTCTTTGTCGAAATTCATGGTAACTCACCCATTCCCTTAAATGTTGGACAAGCTGAGAAATGTAATTTATAACAGCTTGATTCCATAATAAGTTTAAAACTTTACTGACTCCATTCTGTCTTTTGCTATATATATTTTGTGGCTTTTGTCTTTATTATTGTTTTTGGAGAGTTGCGGTGCTGATGAAAAATAGTTTGCAATCTGGTTTATTTTTCTTTGCATGTTACTAAATACTGGCAAAACTCTTGTAAGGTATATTATTCATGTATGAAAATATTCACTAATTATTATTATTATCTGGTTTGTATTATAACAAGATAAATAATTGGAAAATTTATGTTAATGATAACGTTTTTTTAACCAAAATAATAATTTTCAATAAATATCCTATTTCCTCAACTTCTGCAGTGAGAAAATGTATAAAGGGGGATAATTCATTTTGAGTTAGGTGTCTATCATTGATCGAAACTAAACTAAATTCATCGAAAATGATACCGACTTCCCAGTTTCAAATTCATGTAATATGAGGCAGGCGTTACCTGATGAGCTCAAGAAGTTTTTTTAAGAAGGGTATATCAGGAAATCTTCCGTTTCTGTTCCGTTTTATCAGAAAGTTTAAGCCAATACTTTTATTCCAAACACGCCCTCTTATTTCTTTTTTTTCTTTCTTTCTTGGTATTTCATTTATGTTCAATATATAATTTTTTTCTTTAACTTAACTTAAGACCAAAGACTTGTATTATTTTGTCATTAAAATGAAATCAGTTAATGATAATATTGTTGTTGCCATAGCTGTGGTAACTGCTACAGGGCAAGCAGATCGCCCCCAAAATATAGTATTACGTGTACCTCTAGGGTACGTGAAGAAACTGTTTCGCGCACCTCTAGGAACGTGAACAAAGTGTTACGTGTACCTCTAGGATACGTGAACAACGTGTTACGTGTACCTCTAGGGTACGTGAACAAAGTGTTACGTGTACCTCTAGGTTACGTGAACAAAGTGTTACGTGTACCTCTAGCGTACGTGTAACAAAATGAATTATGACCCGAACGGCCCTTCATAGAGTAGGGGGGTACAAGAAAATAATTTTGGATTTGAATTTTTTTTCAACGTATGGATTACACTGGATATTTTTAGGTGCGCACCGTACGTGAAATCCAACGTTTTACATATATTACTATTTAGTTTTAGGGGATATCCGACTGCTCCATCGGTTTATTTAAACAAAAATCAGAAACAACTTATACTTCATGATTTAAGACAATTAGAAATACAAATATGACTTAGAATCGTCCTAATGAACTAAAAACCTTAAAGTAACCACCACATATCTCCTGTGCCTTTCCCAAGTCAGTTCGTGGTAATTGGTTAGTCTTTGTACTTTTTATTAATAATAGCCTTATTGTATTTACATGTATGATTGTTAAATTTTACAAATTTTACCACAATCATATATTTCACAACATAAATATTGTCATAGATATCGTCAAATGTCATCCCTTACGTTTCGGAAGTTGACTTTAAAGACAAAGGCTATTACATATATCTGTATGGCAATGTATAAAAAAATAAAGTATAAAAAATTAAAATCTTTGAATATCCTTTACTAAAAAAAGGCAGCCCAAAAAAGCCATCAAAACACAGACTTTAAAAAAAACTATGTAATAATATATCTATTGAAAGGTAGTAATAATACATATAATAACGGAAAGTTTAGATAAAAAATAATGCTCTTTATTAATAAAAAGCTAAGAGACGGCTAGCTTTTTAGAAAAGCTATTACTTGTTTCCTTTACTTGAAAAAAAAATGAAACTGTGAACCAAATTACATTATTTTTCAGTCACGAAGTTTACTATGCTGAAAGAAATATTGTCTTTTAAAGTCCATGGAACTTTTTATTGAGCGAGTATCCAACAAAAAGTATTTTCCAAAATATATAGGTTCATTATGTATGCTTTTTAAAATTTTGAATGGGTGAAAACGGTTTTTTCTTTTGATTTCTTAATCTGCTTACTTTTAAATAATCGCCTGAATATACTTCATGAAAATTTTGGATTGATAAAAAGAATCATTTTTTCATTACTTTTGTTTCGTGTATTGATAAAAGAAGAGATCAAATGACTACATCAAACGAATCTTTTTAATATCAAATGACAAAGTTTGAATAAAAACTACGTCACCGCCGCTAAATAAATCGGGTAGTTTTGAAAAAACAAATAATACCAAATAATTAACAAATTATCAAAATTATATTTGGTTTTGAGGTGGGAGGCAAGACAGGAATTTTACGAAAAGCCAAATCCTTTGGTAAAAAAGCAGGCTAAATATGTCGAAGGATTGACGCAAAAACATTTTTCTTCGTGCAAGTTTACATTTTTACGGAATTCGGTGCCATGGAGATTTTTGTTTAAAAATTTTAACTCGTTATAACGACTTAGCTAACTCATTATAACGAGTTAGATAACACGTTTTAACGACTTAGCTAACTCGTTATAACGACTTAGAGTTGGTTAAGTTGTTATAACGAGTAAGCTAACTCGTTATAACAACTTCGTCATATCGACTTAGTAACTCGATACAACAACTTAGCACAGCTAACTTGTTTTAACAACTTAGCTAACTCGTTATAACAACTTAACTCGCTCGTTATAACAACTTAACTAACTCGTTATAACGACTTAGTGCAGCAAACTCGTTATAACGACTCAGCTTATTTGTTATAACGACTAAGCTAACTCGTTATAACGACTTAGCCAACTCGTTATAGCGACTTAGTAACTTGTTATAATGACTTAGCTAACTCTTTCTAACAACTTAGTAGCTCGTTATGTTACTAAGTCATAACAACAAATAAGCTAAGTCGTTATAACGAATTAGAATTTAAAAAAAAAACCAACTTCCCATGGCACGTGCCGGCTTCCGTAGTAAAAGCATTCAACACAAGAATGGAAATTTTAGATTTGCAAATAAAGATAAGTTGTCAATAAATCATATAAATGCTTGCAGTATATAAGGATTCGTGGTGTTCAAAGGTGAATGCAAAAAATAGACATCCCATAAAATCATATATGATACCATTATCAACTGGTGGTGTATTTTTCAATTATGACAACAGTTTAGATTTAAAATTTAAAATCAGTACAGCACGTAAATAAAAAATTTCATCAGTTTAGAAAATTTTAAGATCTTTTCTCGTTTCTATTATTGCAGTAAAAATTGGGTTTTCTTCCTGCATGGTGTTAATTCTGAACATTAAAACAAGAAATGACAAGAAATATCGAAAATGTCCCCCCCCCCACACACACACACTTCAGAATTTAACTTACCTAATAGTAAAGATACAAAAAATATCCTCATTCTTATATTTTATTTACCACTGTGCTGGATAAAAGAACTTTTGAAATATAAGTTGTGGTGACCACGTGACTTTTAAATTGTAAAGCCAATTTTAAACGTTTAGCACGTCCCTTCTGTAATAACACAGTTTAAACTAACTAAAATAATACTTAATTTTCATCTTAAGTTGTGTATCTGTTATTGACAATGCGATATTTTTGTTAGGAAAAAAAATTGTAAAAGCTTTTTTACCTTTTGTATTTTGTACGTAGATTATATTTTGCTGAAAGTGAATGGATTCAAAATGAATTTAAAAAAAAAAGAATAAAGTTTTTAACGTGGACAACCATAATTAGGTCGAAACTCAATATGTTAAGCGTATCCCTTGAATATCAAATTTTAAAGACTTATTTACCAGTATGATAAAACTCTGTGCAAATAATTCAGCATGCATATATGAAGTATTACTTAGCATCTAATATCTAAAATATCTTACCTTTATTTCATTTGTTGTAACTAGACATATAACGAGAAAGAGTGAAATGTCTCAATTTTCGTAGAGTTATGATAGGAGAAGAAGGAGGGACGTGCAAGTTAGACAAAACTTTGATTAGATGTGACGAAATAGAAAGGAATTATAAAAAAAGAAACTTCACACAAAATCAAACAAAACAAAATAGTAATTGTCGTTTTCGCTCATGAATATAACATGCTGTATTTCTGGATCTTTAAGAGATTCGATATATAACATAAATATTTTCTTTTAATTTTTCGTTGATATCGGAAGAAAATTCCTATTTCATGTTTAATAAATCTCTTTGGATATACCTTAAGCATATATATTTTTATATCGGAAAACTTCGAATCCGAACACTTATTGTTTACATGCTTAATATAAACTTTTGCATCTTAGGCGTCATTCGTACTGCATTGAAGTTCCCTTTTCTTTTTCACCTAGCTGTGGTATACTTCTGCTTTAAAATACAGTGTTATCTATATCATGATGCCATAAAATGTAACCAGATATCCTGCATTTTTCATAGTTTAACTTTGCACGAGGCGAAATCCTTCTAAATTACCAAAATCTATCATTTGAATGTTTCAGAGTATCGTGTTTGAATACGACACATCTCACGAAGTTTCGAAATGATATGTCGCGAAATGTAAAAAACGTTTTTTGGCAGAGGACAAAAATAATAATCAAAGGAAATACAATAACGTCCTCCCGTTGGTAACGGGAAAGACCTTAATAATAATCAGACGAATTGCAGAAAGGTCTTTCCGTTGGAAACGGGAAAGACCTTAATTCTGAATTGGACTCTGAGTGTATGTGGCTAGTTTTGCTTATTAACCTACTTTTCACTTTCAAAGTTGAAATATAGTGCCTTTGACATACGTGATGCATTGAACATAAAGAGACGGTTTAAATTATCTGATAATTGTCAGGTGTAATTACCAAATTCATCTTAACCCTTTGTTGTCAAACAAGTTTTAATACTTTAAAAGTGCAAGACCAATGTCTTTACATTATCTTTAAGTCACGAAATAATTTTTATATCTTATCGTCATAACAAAGATTGTGTTTTGAAAGGATAAACAAACAATCTTATACTTATTTTACTAAAATAAGCACATTTTGACAATTTATTCATATAATTTTGGTATACAAAATGGATATCTTTGTTGACTTTAAATTTGAATATAAGTGTTGTAAATTCATTTTTATCCAGAGACAATACTCTTTTGTTGTTCGAGGGTTTTTAACTACCCCATGTAATATTTATGCCAAAGAACATTCATTTTTTATTACTTTGGTGTTTTTTAATAACCCATATATTTGAATAAACTAATTCTATATAATCTGCGGTTGTATATTTATATTTTCGTCCTTAAGAAGTGTAGCTTTTGCTTTTGTGTTTTTTCTTTTACTATTTAGCTGATTGTACTGATATTCTCTAAATAAATCTGTTTATTCCTATACAGTTGATATAAGTTATTATATACATGTATATGGCTTCGTTTTAAATAGATTTCTGAAAATGATTGATTGGTTGATTTTCTTTATTTCATCTTTTTCTTGAAGATTTACCTTTTCACTAATTAACAAAAATAATTCAAACGCACACAACGTACACAAGATGAAAACAGACAGGAAGCAACGAAACGCATGTTAATGCTGACAAATTCATACGTCAATGAACAATGAAAACTAGCCTTTTTTGACCCTCCTGTCGCGATTATGTACCCTCCAACCAATTTCATTATTTTCACTTAAATGTCTCATACACCGAAGGATCAGAATAGAAGAGGTGATGTTTGGGTACCCACAATTGCGCGGTTAATGTCTTTACCAAGTCTCTCTGTTGATTTTATGTTTGTGCTTTGTACTCTTTGATGTTGTTTTAGTCTACAAATCTGTCGATTGGATGGCGTTAATTAATTAGTATATCATTTGTTTTATTATTCGTTCAACCAACAGTGTATCTCTGTAAGACTATTCTTATTTTCTAACAAGATACCTATGTTGGTACAATTCACACTTAAATTGGCCATACATAATATAAATATTTTCTGTCAAGCAGTACATTAGACGCCTCCACATGTCCGAATCTAAATATTCCCTGAATTCTGTCATGCTCCAAGCACAGATATCATATCATCGTATTCCTGTATTTTTTATGCCTTACAGACTGCCACAATGGTACACTAAATGTCTGACCAGCCAGTTCTGTAACTGTTACAGATGGAACATTGTCCAATTTTGACTGACATTGAATACATTTGTTATTCATATGTAGATTCGTAGCTGCTACGCCCAGAAGTGTGTTTGAATTAAACAGTTGTGAATGTCAGAATATCGATAAAGTTAATCGTATAGTTGAACTAAAGACATCCACTAATTCCCGTCGTTGACCAAAATTGTTTTTCTTGAATATTTCACTCTGTCAAATAATTTGTCTACAGTATCTACTCTGTTGAATAAATTATCCGTGTAGTTCTTTCGTTGTGTTTGATAATGTCTTAACCTCAGTTTGGAGTTGTCCTATTTTCATTTAGCCTTCACATATTTAACCTTGGAGATTAAATAGAAAATTGTTTTTTTCTGTTATTTGTTCTTCACCTTAAATTTTTTTCTCTAATTTTTTTAGTAAGTTTCTCTACACTTCCAGCTATAGGTGTAACAGTCACTGTTTTTTTTTTTTTTTAATTTTCACCAACAGTTTTGCAATCACCGCACCACCAGTACTGTTATTCAAATGGGTTTTTTTCTCTCTCATAGATTTTATTGAAATAATGTGTTCTTCAGATTCTACTTTGGATCTCCTTCTTCTTAAAATAACTAAGTACGGTTGCGTTATTGGTTCTTTCGAGATACTGTCTTATGACAGAAATGGCATCTGCTAATTTGTTTCCGAGTGGCTGTTCATTTTCTTACTGAGTAAGAACGATAAATGAATTGATATTTTTTACAACAACTGCAAGTGTCTTGATGATGTACTTACTGTCAATAACTCCAAGGTTTTTAGAATATGCAAATACCACATGTTTTGACGGTGATCATGTGCAACTGGGGACACGGATTTGAAGCGGAGATAAAGAGGTAAGTTGGTGTTTGGCTGCAGATTTCTTCGAACGATTACGTAATTGAACAATACAAATAATTTAGAGGATCACTGTGTATAAAGAGAAGGACCTTCAACCCATTATGCATGCGCAAATTTTCATGGAAATCATTAAAAAACTCAGACACTATCTTGTAAGGGTTGTCAAAATCAGGAAGCACCGGTTTTGTTTGCACAATTACATCTTGCCAATATCAGTTTATTTTTGTCTGTTGTTATATAGTGTGTGGCTAAAAGGAATAATTGTAATGGCCTACAAAAATACTACAAATTTCCATGACGAGATACCATTAAAGTTTATGCGAGTTTTATTTATTATTATGATCCAGCAGCTATGAGATCCGTAGCTAGTTTTACATAGCACATTTGATCATGCTCTCTAAATTATGTACCGTCCAACCAAAATTTATTATTTCTCCTTGTTGGTAATCAGAATGTATTTGAATTATAAACCAGATAAGAGTGGTTTTTGGGAAACCGAAAAAATCAGTTTTACCCTTCACTTCTAACTGTGTGTACTAAGTCAAACTATTCTGACTCTCTGTTGATTGTTTTTTTAATGTCGTTTTCATCTATAAATTTGTCGAATGATTAGGATGTCATTTTTAACTTTTCTGGTATCCCATTTTATCATTAGTTCAACTAACTTTGTATGACTGGACCCGACGTTTCTTAGTTTCTAACAAGATCAAACAAAAGCATGTCTTAAATGTTATTCTATCTAGTTTTCCAAACCTCGTTTTGATTAAATGATACACTAAACTGTCTAAGTAATCTTATTGAACGCAAAGTGTACAACTTAATAGAATTTGAATATTCCAAATACATTGTAAATTCAAATTCTGTTTGTTGTGTTAATTAAGAACTAATTAAAAAGAACATCAACAATAAAAATATAGAATGACAGTTGCTGAACTTGCTGCCTTATACTTGTCTCTATTCAGATTCGTGTTCTGTGTTGTTTTTAACACGCAATTACTTATTTTTATTGTGTGAATACGCTGACATTCTAGTGCAAAATATGTTTCTTTATCAACTCATATATTTGAATCTTGCTATCAAAACAATTTCATGAACATTTTTATCATGACATTGTTTTTATATATCAACATGTTTTGTACCGAGAATAATATAAATTGATAAACGCGGGTGGCTTCCTGAATTGGTGATGCATATCAGCTTCATAGTCAAAGGCTATTAGGTCAATGATACAACTCCGAATTAAAAACCTCCAAGGGTCTATGAGCACTAAAGCTCAATCAATCTTTAAAGACCCTAAGGTTGTTGAAAACTTGACTCGCCTCCATGACAAATATGTAGTTGTCCCAGCTGAAAAAACCCCTGCAAGAAATATTATTTTGAGTGTCTTAGAAACGAGTTGGGAATAAATAACACTGCGGGTAACCCAACTTATATACCGGCCACACTCATTTAGCAGGAAGTCCTTGATAACCACAAGACCGTTCTATAAAAACTAAAAAAAAATGACTACAGTATCTAAAATCAAAATCTTTGGCTACATGCAACAGCATAAAAACATTCGACTTCTCTACACCCTACACTACCATACCACATTCTCAATTAAAAGATCGCTTCAAGCAACTAGTTCATCAATGTTTTTTCAAGAAAAATGGTACACGCAGGTATACATTTCTAGTTCTAGGTAGAGAAAAGGCTTATTTCGTGAAGAACAACTCTGATCCTGACAAAAAGTATTCTGAAGATGAAATTACAAAAATGTTAGATTTTCTCACAGACAACATATTTGTTGAAATTGGCCGTCTAATTTTTCAACAAACAATCGACATTCCAATGGGAACCAACTGTGCTCCTCTCCTCGCCGATTTGTTTCTGTACTCATATGAAGCGGAGTTCATTAAAGTTTTACTGCGTGAAAACAAAAAGAAATCAACCCAATCCTTTAATTTCACTTTTCGTTATATAGATGACGTGTTGTCGTTAAATAACGACAAATTTCAAGACTTTCTAAATCTACTATGTCCCATTGAGCTTGAAATTAAGGATACTACAGATACATCAAAGTCCGCTTCATATTTGGATTTGTTTCTTGAAATAAACAATGAGGGACATTTGAAGACAAAACTTAATCACAAACGTGGTGACTTCAACTTTCTTATTGTTAACTTTACCTTCTTGAGTAGCAATATACCAGCATCGCCTGCATATGACGTCTACGTTTCTCAGCTTATCCGATTTTCAAAGGCATGCATGAGTTACCCTGACTTTCGACAAAGAGGATTACTGCTGTCACAAAAACTTCTTAATCAGGGTTTTATCAGGGATAAACTGATGTCATCACTTAGGAAATTTTACGGTCGTCGTTCCAATATCTAAGATATTAAGGAGATATTGTCGAAGGACAGCAGTAATTATTGAATCGGTGAAATTTTTCTTTCGACGTCCCCTAAAGCCATCTTGGATGTCAGCTGATAAGTATGTCATTTGGGTTAAAGTTGGCAACCGTGTCCTCCCTTTGAGTTTTCGAAACCATGTTAATTGTAAATGATTTCATAAGCGAATAAAATGCAGTTTTAATTAGAAAAGAACTATAACATTATCACACTGTTATTTGAGATGTAATTATGATGTACCATACCGGGCCATTTTACTCATTTCTTAAAATATCTACAGTTATATAATCGTTCCATAATGCACAAATAATGTTTGTGTGTGCAGATGCAGCATATATATGGTAACATTAGTTATAATTAGTGATCAGTTTCCTACATAAGTAACAATCCAGAAATATTTTTATATACATGCAAGTTAAATTTTTCGTGCTTAAATATTAATATTCTGGAATACATGTAAATATATATATTTTTTTGGAGAGAACCTGAATTCAGCACAGGTGTAGTTGATCAGTGGTATATAAGCTAACTCATAATTAATCTTTTCTAATGTAGGGCAATAATGATGTATTACTTGAGCATGTCAAGCCTATAACTAAATCGAGCACATATGTTTGAGAAGATGAACAGTGATATATTTTTAGCAAACGTAGACCTTATATTAGAGCAATAATGTGATATAATATGAACATGCTAAACTATATTGAGACAAACCTGACTTGGTCTTATGTCTAAGATGATCAGTGCTATATAATGTTAGAGTAATATTGAGCCTTGATAATTTCACAGAGAATTTTAACCTTGATATATTGTATTGATTCTAAACTACATGTATATATGAATGAGAAGTGCTATATATTAGAGCAAAGTTGAGTATTGACAATTTGAAAGCAATAATTAGGCTACCCGGGTACATGTACATGTGTATAAGCTGACCATATGTTAATCATGGCTATATAATTAGGCGAACATAAATTGACCATATTTTTTTTTCTTAATTTCACAGGAATACTTCTAGTTGAGAAACTATACACATATCTTTACTTATAGATTGCGACATCCCCTCCAGAGAAAAAACACATCTGCCAATTAATAGGTTATGAACAAGAAGAAGACAAATTCATATTGAATTGCTTGTTAGAGGAATGTGTAAAAGATATCAAGACAACCGGGATCCAAATGTGGAACTATCAGGATGCTATGCCCGAGATGATCCTCAACAATGAGGTTGCATCCCCCGAGATGATATTTGACAGAACTGTGTCGTTTGCAGCTATTATTACAGAAGTGTGGGGTGATAGAAAAGACTGTATTGTAATTTTTTTTTAATCAAAATTGGTATTCCATTTATCCCTGTTTGCATGGAAATATATGAAATAAATGGAAGAATACTGTGCACATCAATACCTATCATGTCTATGTTAAAACTTGTGCTCTTGCTGTATTTTGTCAGTTGTAACGATTTTTCTCTCCTTCGAATATCCCTTTGGTATTTCTTGACTACATATATTTATAATATACCCTCAGATTTTAAGATTGTTCTAAATAGCATGTTCATTCCATAATTTATTGGCATTGTTTGGTGTAGCTCTATGTACATTGTTGCCAAGTAGGGTGCCGTATATATACATTGTTGCCAAGTTGGGTGCAGTTATATTTACATTGTTGCCAAGTTGGGTAACATTTAGGTCAATGTCAGAAAAAATAAACATTTTTGTATGAGGCCAAGAAACTTGGGAAGGGAGTTTATATTTTACTGACATTGACCTAATATTGTTTTTATACTTAATTATTACATTGATAGCCATTTAAATAGTACCACAAATTTCAAACTTATTTCTAATCCCTAAATGAACCTCTGATTGTGAAAGAAGTGAGCCAACATGAAATCGACATTGTACAAAATTTAACACTTTTACTATATTAAGGACATAAACAGTAAACACAACAGGAAGTCTTCTAGTTGCAGTCTAAAGTGCTATATCACTACAATTTTTGCCTTGCCTCAAAAGAGTCATAAAGATGTGCTGTTTTGACCGACGACATCATCATTTTTTTAATAGTTGGTGATAGGTCAGTTAATGGGGAACCAGTCAATGAATTTGGCACGCCGTTGTATTAGTATACGCATGGCAATGTTTTGGCTTGGCCCCCTCAGTTTTATTGTAGTGACTATGAATCTTCAGTATACTGTACATGTTCTGAAAGCCTATGGGGAACAGTCAACATTTGAAAGTTTTGCATTATTCACATGTTTATGAGATGCCTTATTCATTTCAACATTTGAATTATACTATCAAAATTTGATACAGGTGAAACATATCGCACAGTCAACCGTTTGTTTTCAATTTAAATATGCGGATCAAATAAGACGGAAAATCGAAGCCAAAACGTAAAAAAATACAAGTAAATGCCAACATGCTTCGAACTATATGAGGATAGTGTTGTTGGCAAAAATTAAGCAAATTCACGAATTTAGCAGGGACAACTGAGTCGCAAATTGACGAAATGTCCACATCTTGTGCATTAAAACTGGTATGAATGAATATTATTACCACTGAGTCCATGTAGCTGCTGGTGGACTCCAAGTCCCCGAGGGTATCCCCAGCCCAGCTCAGTTGCCAGTATTGCTATATTAACCCGATATTGATAATTTAAATTTACTGTCACAAATAGTTAGATTTTATAAGGATTATATCCCTAGTGCATAGCCTTGTCCTTAGGTAGTTTTGGCTTTACCCTTTTGGTCATTTTGGCATTTTTTTAATTTGAACTTCAAAATTTTGGATTGTTGGTTTTGTTTTCAACATTTTAAGCCTTGAAAACAACTGATTAGTCGTAAATTAACAAAATGTTAACATCTTGTGCATCAACTTTGGTATCAAAGAATTTATTGCAGTCGGAATATCTTAGGAAGTGGGGAATCATTCCGAGTTGTACAATTGCTGCTTGGTTTACCTAAAAAAGCATCATAGTAAGTTATAATTCCAAGGTGTAGGATTAATTACATCAGAGTACGATATCGTCCCGAGTAAACTAGTGGCATCACTTCTATTATTAATTTTGTAGATCCAATGATGATCTCTAACGGCGATTGAGTCATATTATTTTAAAAATATGACATTATCGTCCGTCAAAATTAACTCGAGATTTTCATATTCAATTAATTTGTGAAAATAACAAGACTAAAATTAATCTGATTGTGTAGTTTATAAAATTTCCAATAACAAGACATTCCATTATCAAATTACTGCAACAATTTCCTGTTTGAACATACATGTTATCATTTCAACATTATTAGTGAACACTTAATGACAAATGAACTTCTTTGGATAACCAACCATGAATACAATCTTACTAAAAAAAAGGTTGATGATACTGTTTTTATAAAAATAATATTTCAAAAACGTCAAAATCATTTTGCATTGCGAATTTTCTTAAAATTGGAACAACCAACATTTACTGTGAGTACTGTTTAGTGTATTAAAATGAGACAACTAGAACTTGTGACCTCATCACCCCTAAAATATTGGGACTAATAATTATTTAGATCGGGGAAAAACTGGTTTATACGTATATTGTATTTTTATAGGAAAGGGTTTGTGTATAATACCATTGTCACATTAAGAAAAATTATCCTAAAATGTACAGAAATTTCCTGAAATTATCCTAAACTCACAATAATTCATTAGAAAATAAAAAAGATCAGAATATCTCTTTAAATAATTAGAATAATATATTTTTATTGAATTTTTTTTTATGTATTGAAAAATTAAACGTTGAATGAATTTATTACTTTTTACATTAATATACATGTACCATTTTTCTCCAAAAAGATATTGTAAATATTTAATACGTATTTTGTATGGACTGTAATAAAAGAAATTCAAGCGCGACCAATTCAATATAGAAAGGCATCTTTACACAATAAGGATAATAACTAGTTTGATGTAACATTAGGAAAATTACCTGTAGTCTCAGGTGCTATCATTGGTTTCATTAAGGAAACGACGCATTCATAAATTACGTGGTACTTTATTACGGGTACTGAGCATGCGCAGTGCATACAACACTTTGCAACTGAGGAATAAAACAGAAAAGATCCGCCCAGTTTTACCAGATAATTCTCACATCACTATTTAATCTGAATAAACCATTGTAACCACTGCTAATTTCACAGGTGGTTTATGTGAATTAAAACTGAAAACTGTTTTCAAATCTTTTCGGTCTTTTTTAATTTACAAACTAACAGAATGGACATGTTGGCTTCGTTTTTTGCCGGTAATTATGCAATATATAATAGAATGAATCCGCAAAGAAGACAAGAAATGTTTTGTAATTTTGGTTCATACCCCACACAAATTCCACAGCTTATTCCGTTACAAACAGTAAGTAATGCTCAGATTCCATCTGAACATGAACCTATGGACAGAAAACCAAAACAAGATGATACAAGAAAAAACCAAGAACAATCGCCATCTACGAGTAAAGATAAAATGAAGTTTTCGATCGACAGTATTCTAAACGAAAGAACAAATGAAGCTGACGAAGAGAGGAAAGGTCGTGGTGAACAGACACAAACAGGAGTTAATGTGGTGGATTCAGAAGAAACGGACGAAGAAGACGATAAATTGCCATGGTTACAGTGTACAAGATACAAACCACCAAAACTTCCAAGTAAGTCAGATTATACAGTTAGAAGGCAAAACTATAAATATGTTACGATATTATTACGATCAACACACCAGAACAGCCAGAAATCGCAAAGCAATAATAGGTAGATCATTTCGGACGAATTTCTACCAGTCCTACCGGGAATTGTAAAACATTTACATTGATACAAATAAAACATTTGATTAAAAGATTTCTAATACCATTACATATTTCTTTAACAAAATCAAAATACAGTTTTGGATACAAATAAAAGGCGAAATAAACCTTCATTTTATTGACAAAAATAAAAGTTATTTTTTAAGTTTTAGATTTTTATTTGATATCGTTTGCTTTTTATATATGCAGTAAAATCTCTATAAAATTGTTTGAATTAATCTTCGTTATATATCTCTATGACGTGTAAATCTGCATTGACATCAAAGTGAGAATTAAATTGTGTTAACCCATTACAGATACAGCAATCAAATTGTAAATTACTATAATTCAAATGTTTATCATCCTCGCATAAAAACAAAGTTAAAATGGGTCATACTGTTTTCCCGGCTGAAAATTAATAAATGTTATAAGTGTAATCAAGATGGGAAAAAATTAAAATTGACGGATGATACTGGCTGTGGCTGTATCACTGAAGTTCAATCCCAAGCATTGGATATCAGTAATTATAACTTCAAATGATAATGCAATTATTGCCTAACATCTATTTTTTTCCTTCCAATTTGACAAAACATATATTATTCCAATGTAGAATGCATTTTTTGTTTTGTTTATATATAATATGTAAGAGAGTCGTGCGAGTATATAAAACATACTATTCCACTACTGTAAAGCTAATAACCCACAATTCTATAGGAATATGAAAAAAATATGTTTATATACTTTCCTGCATTCATGATGACAAATCTAATATGCGGAGTGCCGACTAATGTTTTGAAGGTTACTAAATGTTATCTTTTTGTGACTATGATATATTTTTTACTTTGTCGTATGACAACAAGATATTCTACTTAAAAATGTGTTATTTACACCTTTTATTATAGTCCCGATTTTGAAAGATCTGGACGTTTTTAGACTAACCAGTCTTGTAATCGATAATTTGAAAATTTCCCTTTGAAAATCTGTAAAATTATTTTCATACTGTGTAATACAAAATGTTTTGAAGAATTGAAAATAAAGGATTGGAGTAAAAAATATCCCGTAATGTATATTTAGGATCTTCATTTATTCCAGTAAAAAATATAGTCATATTAAATTAAAATGTGTATCATTTTACAAATATCATATAAATATCTTGTTGATATCATTTATCATTTAGTTAATCTTACAGTACATACATTAGAGAGTAAATAAGGCAATAAAAATCAAATAACAGTGTGCTTTGATCAATTTATATTATCATATAAACATAATCTATAAAACTGAAATTAGAATGTAACTTTTCGTTATACTGATCTTATACCGCCTTTACATAACTGATCGAAACCAACAGATACAAAAGTTTTATACAACATATACAGCACACTCATAACATTAAAAGGAAGTTCGAGTAAATAGTTCTTGAATATTAAAAAATATGTAAAATGATTTGTTTTGCCATGTAAAACTTTTGAACTGTCATTTCGTACTTCTTTTTTTTTAAAGAATAAATATAGTCATTGCTTTATTTCTATATTTTATCTTATATAAATCTGTTACTCTATATTAATAAGATGAAAGAAAAGTTTGTACTGGAACCTAATATTGTTGTTCTTCATCCGGATATAACTGTAAGGTTTTCAACCATCAACCAAAACCTCACACTTTATAACAAGACCATGTATCAATGTATGATCATGTTGTTAGCCTTAGCATGATTTCTATCTTGCCTCAGTTACTTTTTACCATTTATCCTTGAAACAGAAAGTGCAGGCGAAATGGGAATACACCCATACTAATAAAACATCTTTCTAAAATTGGAAGTAATTCTCTTATTCAAAATACATTATTTCAACCAATCCACTTGGATAGATATTGTCTCAATGACGTCTAGCCAAATATTTCATTTTTTTACAGCCATTTCCCCCAAACGAAACTGTTTTACGTCTACGAATACATGACTATGTATAAATTTTGAGAAAAACAGGAAAAGACTCATAAAACATATCAATTATAATAAAAAAAATTCACCATTTCAAATTATTTATGTCCTGTAAAGTAAAGAAAAATAATAAATGCGAAAGCATCATGACACGGAATTTTGATTTCAACTAATGCCTATTATGTAGTTCTATTATAAAAATATGGTTTGCATTATAGACAAATAATCAATTTCAAATGATGATAAATTGAATTCAATAAATATCTATATTCTTTCTGTAGTTATCAAGCTCTAAAATATGAAATATAAAAAATATACAAAAGTGTTTTAGAGCAGAATCAATTGCTTAAATGAATAAAATTATGAACTTAAAAAATCGACTTTCATCGTTTTATTTTAGTTTTTCTTGACTTTTTTTAAAAAGAGGGAGGGTTGGAACTCCATGAAACTAAAATAAATTAGTTATATCAAATTTATAATCTTTGACTTTATCGGAAACTTATTGAAATGCGTCGTATACAGCATAATATAAATTTACTATATCTAATATTAGTATCTTTGGATTGTTATTTTGAACACTAAGAACTATGTACATATATTTGTATGTCTACATTTCATTTTCTTGATAATTATACCATTAGGTATGAATCTGGGTGCATAAAATTGTTATACAAAAAGTGTGAGTTTTTTCCTGTCAGCATTTTCCTAACAATTCTGGTGTTAATTCAAAAATCAAAACTCTGTAGGCGAAAATATATAGAGAAATGTTTAAAAAGAAAATTAAACTGTCTCACAATATCAAAATTCTATGTGTATCCATGTACAAAAGATTGCAAATGTTGGAGAAACGTGAACACACTTTTTGCAAACATTCTTGTAGTTTATGAAAATTAATATTTTTCACTTATGGATGGAGGGATTATTGTTTAATGTCAAGTTGCAATTATTACATTCATATCAAGACGAGAACATGTTGATCCGATATGAATATGATCCGTGTTCTATCCTAGACCGATATACGCGAGGTAACAATCCGCAGGAAGACATGTTCTCACTTCAAGCCGACCAGTTTTTACTCTTACTCCTAAATGCCGTGTTTGGCGGAGAAGTAGCAAATACCAATTTTATAGTCTTTTGTTTGGCCCGACCGTGGATCGAACCCTAAATCCCCCGCACTATTTTATATTATCTTATGAATTTAGTTTGATTTAGACACTGCAATATTTAATTTCACTCGAGTGTTTTTTAAATAATTATATTATGTAAATAAAATTAAGTCCGACACTAGATAGAATAATCCCGAATGACAAAAAAAAAATTGTATATCCATAAAATGGATAGTTCTATGTTAAAATGAAGGAAAACATGTTTCATTCTGCAAAAACATTCGTCCAGTATATTCGGGAGTCAAAAGGGGTTCCATAAGAATTGTTTTGGTTTATATCTGATTATGTACATACATGTTTTTTTTTATTATTAACATTCAACTTCCCATGTTATAAAATGATGAAAAAAATGCTCATTTCTTAGATATCATGCACCTTGCATTGACCACAATGCTGGAGTATTCTAAATAAACAAAGAACTTTATTTCCGGTATCTATCTTGATAACTACTGAGAATATTTACGCTTTTTGTAAAATTTCCGTGCATATATTTTGTATTTTGTGGTATTGTATTATTGTCAGCCTCGTGCTAAGGTTAACCATACACCATGTACTCACTTTATTTTGATTCTGTCCGGTAAATTCATATTTTATGAAGACATTTGAAACTGGCTAATTTTCAACTTGTTAACTCTGTTTGATTTATTCTATTTATTGGTTTTTTTTAACATTTTACACCAAGCTCCACTTAAAAGAGTTGTGTTATATGTTTTTAATTTACGTTTTTTTTTTCAAACACTTTTCGTTTTATTTTTATTCCATATTGTTACTCTGAACCGTGCGATAAAATCTGAAACATGCATTAATAACTTCATATCGGAATGATGTGATCAATTTTCGAAAATACCGCTTTAAGAATCAAAATAAATTTAATTTATTGCACATACTTATCTATTGTAAGTATATGACAAACGAACATAGGTTACAGCAGTTTCAAAATATTTTCCTGGTTAAGACTTAATGGATGACGTTTTAAACGAATGCCAACATCGTAAAATACTATATTATTAAATAATACGATTAAAACAGCCCTAATACTACCAAAACGGCATGTATCATACTGGTGACGTCGTCCTGGTCATATAAATCACGTGATCTATATTGCTTTTCGGCCAGGTCCAATATTGAAAAAGGCCGTATGAGCCCTAGGGCTAATACAGCCTTTTCACTTCCGGTCGTTTCATTGCCAGTCCGTATTGGAAATATTGGCCCTATATTCACATTTGATGTATGTAATACAGCATTCAGAACAAGTCTGTATTGAAAAAGTTGGATTATTTAATAAAAGTGTTATGAACTGGCTGTTTCTGTATTGGCACTGGTATAGATTCTCGGTCAGCTGTATTGGCCCTCGACCCTACGGGTCTCGAGGCCAATACAGCAAACCTTGAATCTATACCAGTGCCAATACAGTTAATAACACTATGACGTTTTAAACGAATGCCAACATCGTAAAATACTATATTATTTTCACTTTTGAAGTTGTATTTGATGTAAGCTCACTATGCAAAATATGAAAATAATATCAAAAGTGTTCTCTAAAGCGAAACTTTGAAACAATATTCCAAATTAGAGAAATATGAATTTTACCCGTAGGACTTTATTTGAAAACAGCAAAAGTAAATTAATGATGACATTCGATAATACCAATTGAACAGAAAATGTTATTTATTTCAATTTTCAAAGAAAATTAAATCTATTAAATTGAAGGAAAAAATATTAATAATTTTTGATGATTTTGTAATATGAACCTCTTTGATTTGATGTTATTTACTTTTATTATATTTTATTGCTGTCGACATCTGTGGTCAGATCTATTACTGGTGTAATGTCGACTTATGGTAGTATTACTAAAATCAAATTTACAAGTCCAGGATCAGACACAAAATCAACAAAGTAGAAATATTAAAATCACACAACGGAATAAGATTCATCGACATTTCAAGCATCTGCTGGTATATGCAGACGTTAACCATCGTGAGATCTAAAATCCATCGTTGTTAAAAAAAAAAGTGTCTTCATTCAGCACGAAATTCGGGGTATTTTCATTATTAGTATTTTCCTGATAATATAAAAATTATATTTTGCTTGAATAGTTGTATCTTGTATTGAAGCAAAATAAAATGTAATTTATTAAACATTATTCTGTATGTATATGATAAAAGAAGTGTAAGATCTCAGTCTAACAATTTCAAACTGTAAACTTGCAAGTGTGTTTATCTTTTTTATAAAGATGTGTTTCAAACTTTGCTATATTTAATTTTGTTATCCGCGCTGTCGTTCTTTATTTGCGTTTTCTTAAAAATTAATTAATTATCTATTAATTCTAGAAAATGAAAATGTTCATGTAGATTGTTTTTATTATTGTTAAAACGAATTGCTCTGTTTTTATATGGATTTTTGGCTTTACACTTTTGGTCATTTTTACATTTGAATTTGGTCTTTCAACATTTTGGTTTATTTTACGAATTTTTATATTCTCATTCTTAGCATTAGTGGTGAGAAATAATTTATTGAAATATTCATATTCATATATCAAAATCTGTATAAAAATTTAAAGAATAGGAATAGAATAAGAATAAGAATAATTTTTATTAGCTCAAACTCAACTATAATAGATGGTTAAGGCCTATTTTGAAAATGTATACATAAAGTGACATAATTAATACATAATAATTAATATGTATATACTTATATAAATATAACAATATTTGAATTTAAAAAAATAATGTTTTGTAACAATATTTCCATAGGAATTGGTAGATAGTTTTGTTAACGTATAATTTCAGCAGTTTTCAATGACGCTTTCTTTTACAAATAATCAGCTTATTTTACACGTTCCGGTTATTCATTTTTAATGTTCTAAGCTGTTGACAAACGTAGATATTTTGAAGCCGTTTTAAGCACTTTTAATTTTCGATTAAGTGTAGCAGATGGACTGATTTAGAACAGTTTAAAAGTTCTCTGTGTCATTTTACATTGAGGTTATAATTAACAAATACTAAAAACTACCTTGTCGTTGTCAAATAACAGGCCCGCACAAACTATTCAGTGCCGCCCACCATTGTAATTTTAGTATCTTCTGGTCGTTCATCTAGTTATCCTGTCGATTGACTTGGTGTGCGGTTAGTTGCAGTCAATGGTCAAACTGTAATACAAATGGCACAATCGGTGTGAAAAAGTTTATGGTAAAACAGAGTTAATAGATGATTGTTTAATATCTAATTTGCGCCGTACGTTGATGTCTTTGTTGGACAGTTATTACCAAAAGGGTCTCTTAGAAAGTTCAAGTCACCATAAAAGTCAAGTTTTCAACATATTTGGAGTTGAAATTAAGCGCTAAAGTATCTTATGTCTTATAGGGATTTTTTTACAACAGTGTCAAAACTGGTTTTTGTGTTTCTTTTATTTCCTTAACCAACACCGTAATATTTATGTTATCGGACAAACTGACACTTAAATATTTTGTAATGAATAGTTTATTTTCATTAATTAGAAGCTGATTCTTAGCATTTTGGGAACACTTGATCTATATATTTATTAAGGACGTAAATTGGCTAAATGTGAATCCGATTCATCAAAATATGTATCAATTCTTTTTAGAAATAAGTGTGTCTAAATTAGACAAGAAAACTCTGGGAGTAACTCAAAAGAAAACATAAAAGACGAACCGGGTAATAGAAATAAACAAATACAGAGAAAAATTAAAAACGAAAGAAAATAAAACCCCGAAATTTAAACACGCCTATGAACTGAACCAGAATGGGTTGCTCTGGAAGTATAGATTGCTAATGTTTCATATCCTTTATATATAAATCTTTATTCTCCAGTGTACACTGCACAGAAAAAGTTAACAAACATAACACAAACACACATACTAGGTAAAACCATAACCGTACACATACAAAAAAAACCCATTATTTACAATATAAACACAGTGACATGGTTACAATACAATATACCAGTTAAGCCAGGAGGTCACACATTAATATTTTTTTATTTGATCAATTTACAAAGTTTAATTGATAACACTAGTTTTCCTTTTACTGGACATAATTTTAGATAACTAAGGATGTTGTGATTTTTTTTTTCATTAATATTTAGGTAAAAAAAAACGCTTGCGTTGTTCTTTAAAATTTACAAATTCAAAGACATAGTTGTATTATCGTCCAATTTTTGACAATTAAACAGATGACTTTGTCGGCTGTTTCGATCTATACTTTACCATCTCCCTACTTCAATTGGTAAGAAAAGAGTTGTTTGTCTAAATATGCAGAATATAATTGTGTCATTCAGATTTAAAATTCTAAAATATTGCTCTAGTTCAACATTGTATCAAAGATTCTGTAATTTAATACTTTTGAAGATACGACTGGTCTTTTTATTTATCCTTCACAGCACCTTTAAACCATTTTATACTACCAAAAATTTTAGTATCCCAAATATGTAAGTATAGCCGTAATCATTTAATGTTTTTCTTACAAAACAAACCGAATACAGAGAATTTATCAATCTCGAAAAACATGGTTACTTGTACATGCCGTTAGATTATTTGATAAATGTAGCCACAAATCGCATGCATACTATACTGGCATTTCGCCAGTCATATAAGGGAAATTTGAAAGTGATCACGTTTGTCATACAGTTGTCTTGAAATACATATACATGTAACTGTGAAACGGAAGTTAATGTTTCTGTAGTATTCTTAACTACAAATTTTGTAACATGTCGTAAAACTTGCAGAGTAGAGCAAGAAAGGTATGGTCACAGATTTTAAAATATTTTTTTTGTATACACTTAGATTTATACGGTTGACCACTACTCTAGTAATGTATTTTAATTATTTGAAGGAAACAAGAAAAGAGACTGTATTAAGAAAAGGAAACTTGGCAGAAATCCCAGGGTTCCTTTTACACAACAACAAGTAGCAGCTTTAGAACAGAAATTCCACAGAACACAATACCTGAGCAGTATGGATGTAGCTGAATTGTCAACACTTCTTAATCTTACAGAAACAAGGGTATGTTCAATTATCAGATGTCATATACAATTCTTTCTGTTGGTCAGAGTAAAACCTTATCTGCTTCAATTCTTTGACCATTTCTCTCTTCTACAAAGGTTATAATTTTACGTAATTTCCATTGATTACCAAGAAGTTAAATAATAAAAACTGCATGGTATACTTGAGATCTTATTTTGAACGATTAGAACCCGGGATTAGAAAAGGCAGTCCCATGTGCAAAAACAAAATTTTGCGAGATTATGTATTCAAATGGGTACACATGGGAAACATATAAGGTTTTCTCGGTGGAAAACTAATTCTGAATTCGGAAAACATTCTCTAACGTCTTTTTACAAATTTTGCAGTTTTATATCAGGAGTGTGCTCTGACGTCCCACAAGACAAAAGAAGAAATCTCGAACTACATGATAATTAGAAGTTCAGCCAATATCCAACCATTTATTCAATGGATTTAGCCGATATTATTAGAATTTAGAATGTTGAATTTGAAACCATTTCATTTAAAGTTTGTGGTGTATTATATCAGTATGAAATATGTCTCGTTGTTTCCTTACATCCAATAAGTTCTAGGTTTTATTACGTTCATCAAATTAGATTAAATCTGAAAAATAGGAAATTACCTCTTCTAAAACACTGTAACTATAATAATGTCCATTATATCTTTATGACATATAATTAGCCAGTCGAGTGGAATTAGAAAGCAACTAATAAAGTTCTCGTTATAATATACATTAATATCTTTATCTTAATATAAACACGTGAATTATTGTCTTTTTATACCATAATATAAAAGAAAAAAGACAATTTTATAGGAAAATTAAAGAATTCGTAAAGTAATTTCTGCAGTATGTCTCGAATTAAAAGATGCATTAATGAGACTAAAACTAATTTCTAAACTTCATTGTTGTAAAATTAATCGTCGAACTCTTATATTGCATATATCAAATAACATTTCAATATCAACAAGATTACTGGCATTTCATTGTTTACCTTAGAAGGTTATTCTGATACAGATTTAAGTTTTGTCAGTCGTTTAATGTAACTAAAATTATATAACGAAAAAACTTTTTTTGGAACACAGTTAACGATTTTTTTTTTATTCTCATAAAAGAAACTTTGTAAGAACGCTTGAAACATAGTCGTTCTGAGTTTTTAAAAAATAAAAATATATCTTCTATGGGAGTTCTACCATTTGAACGGGCATTTGAAACATAAAAAATCTTTAAAATTACATAATAAACATGCAGTGTAGCATATTGTTTGTTTCATCTTCTTAAATTTTCCTCATATATTCACAAAATGTTAAAAGTCATATCGTATCAACTTGGAAAAAATGATTTAGTACATAATCGAATTGAAATACTGCACAATTATTTTTCCTTCGTTTTCATAGTTTATTTGCATTTTGTTTAACCTACTGTCAGATGAGATGCATATTAGGGTTTTGTTCAAGAAATTACCCCCATACCATTTATTTCCTGTCAATAAAATGATTCTGTTTGAAAATGTGCATTAAAATATATTTTGGAAATCTTATTTGTGATGAATTAAGTAATGACGTATTGTTAACGTCAATTTCCCACCTGTGGCGAGATTAATTTTTCGGTAAAACGCTGAAATTACAGAATTGCCGTGAAAACGTATGATTAACCGGTGTCAACAGAAAGGTGTAATGAGTGGTCAGAATGCATTTAATAATACATTAATGGTATTAATACACCTTTCTAAGGCTGACCGTACAGAGAATTAAACGCGTCATGGACTACGTGCAATGATCTTCACTGGTCTAAACGTTTAATTACATAGCTTCTTTGTTGTTTTGCCTTATGGTCAGGTGCGATTTACCTTTACTTTATCAATGTAATAAATCAAAGTTGTTAATTTAATCATCGACAAATAATCACCTGACACCTTCATACGTATTATTGATATATGGTAATATATCTGATAAACAATCCAGCAATGTTATTATTGACTGAATGAAATAAGTTTTAATTTTATCCTCGCACTTCGAAAGATGTTCGGGATATTTGTAATCGGTCCGTCTGTCTGTCGTAACGTCCGTTAAATAATCTTTTCCTTAGAACTCTTCGTTCATTTTTAACTTCATGCATTTAATTTCTATACAGTATTTTCACAAACTGTATGTAGATGCGCAATAAGGTTTTAGAATTTTGATTTTCAAAAATTGGGGCCCACGGGGGCCGAATTTCGAAAATTGGAAATTTAAACTACTAACCGAAACTCCTCATACATTTTTCATTTTATGCTTTTAATTTCTATACAGTATTGTCATATACTGTCTGTAGATGTGCAATAAGAATAGCTTTCATGCCAGGTGAGCGATACAGACTCAGCCCTCTGAGCCTCTTGTTTCCATACGCAGTCGGTGTAAGTTTCAAATTTTGCCCTTTGATTTCAAAGGCGCTTGACTATGGTGAGGGTGTGGGTGTTTGTCGATTACCTGTTTTGTGATTGGACGAAAACGTTGTTATTTTTGATGTTATAAAAAACGTCTTTGTTTAATATGTTCGGAATGTGAAAATCAAGGTTCATAGTGATACAAAAATAGAATCTTATTTTATAATAATACAACTAGGAAAAACTGAATTTTTAACAATAGCCATTTGCTACAACTAAAATTTAACACCAACTATCATGAGAACCGTTAAGTTTGATCATTAGTGCTAATAGCACCGAAAATGTAAAAAAAAACAAAAAACAAAAAAACAAAAGTATAACGAAAATTTTGGTGATGCAATTTCAAATGTCAATATAACCAAAACGAATTAGCGCAGATGTTGATCGAAATTTAAAGTTATTTAAATCAAAGATCAAGACAAGTAACAGTTAAGGTAGATATGAGCTTCTTTTTCGGGCATCTTGTATGTAAATATATATTTTAAACAAACAACTAGTATTTGATATAATGTAAAATTTATATCTTAAGTTTATTTAGATAAATAAATTGACAAAAATACATAAAAAGCAAAATTACAAAATGTTATTCTAAAAAGAACCATTTTCAGGGGAGATAACCAGCTGAAAATTTTTCTAATAAAATTTAGAAATAGCAAGAAGAAAACAACGGTGGCCCTCAATCTTTCTTATGAGAATATGAAAGCATGTCAGATAAGTGTTGTTTTTACAATTTTATAAAAAAAAATTATATCTGCCAGTTTTTTTATTGTACGAGAAATTTGGATTATCCCTTTATAACCTATATAAAATTTAACAACATTACAATTCAATTATCTCAAAATCAAGAACGGTGACCCATGTTTTTTAAATTTAAATTTCAAAGTATATCCATCCAACATCCTGGCTGGAAAAAAATAGGAAAATCTGTCTGCTAAAAATACAAGTATTGATCTACGTTAAATTCCTTTAGATTCACACTTTTGATGCAAGCGCTATATACAATTTTAAAACATCCTCAAACCGGTATATTACTCATTTCAGTTTTATTATTTATGTTTACTGTTTATAATCTAAGTGCATTTATTCATTTCGCAGGTAAAAATTTGGTTCCAAAATAGACGTGCACGTGAAAGGCGGGACAGGGAAGCGGCACAGAGAGGACAAATTATACAGAATAAGCAATCCACACCGATGTTCTCTGGCCTTTTATGGCCATTCAGTCCACAGTTGAAGCAAACGATACCGTCACAAACATTTCCTTATAGTCCACCTCCGACACCATCATATCAGGAGACCTCACTAAAGTGACATATTTCATTGATTATATACACTGTTTTATTTTAAGACTTTATAAATATTTTTGTTGGATATTATTAATCATTAAAAAGAATGTATTTCACTTTAAATCCAACTTATATTTTTATCAGATGAAATGATAAACTGTGTTTGTGTGTGATATTGTAGAACAGACAAGAAAGCGGGACATGATATATAGTTCTAAAACAATAATATCAAAATTGTATATATGAAAGGATATTCCCACTACAGAAAAATGTCAGCATTTGATTGGGTATTGAGACGTGTATAATGTCATATATTTTATCAATTCCTAAAACCAAATATATGCATGACGATTACAATGAATTGTTGGAACTGAAAGGTTTATGGCGTGAACATAAGGACCAGATGGGCTATATTATATATTTCTATGAAATTTTGCATTCAACTAGTATATACAAAACTATATCAATATCGAAAAAATGAATTGATATATTTTCTTGAATATATATATATATATATATTGAATTTAAATTCTTACTGAATGGATGTTTTTAATGTAGAGTTCATTTAAATAAGCCGAAAAGTTTAATAATTTAGAAATTTCTTAAAAAAAAAACAGATACCTAGATTTCTATGAAAAAAATATATTGGTATTTCTGTTAACTTTTACTTTCATTGCTACTAAATATATAGAGGGTCACCAGTTAGGTTTTTGGCTGCCGCAAAGTAACCTATTTCCGAAGAAACCATTAAACTATTCGACCTGTGCCTGCTTAAATTTTACAGCAGGACGTTACACCTATCTATTACAAAACTGACAGTTTTGATACCAGCAGTGCAGATGGGGATATTTTCCATTCCAGAAAATCTGTAATATAACAACATAGCACTTTTACTTTGTCAATTGAAACATTTTATTTAACTCCGATATATCACTTTGAAAGGTCTGTATGAAACATACTGAAATCGTCAAGAATAAATAAAATATTTTCATGTGATACTTTTAATTGTCAGAGTACTACTAAATGTATGTTTCTTTATCACATATTCGGTAGTTTTTGCATATGCAATAAAAGCGGAAGACGCCAACTGAGGAAATACTTCCGCTAAACGAAAGATGCTCAGCCAAGAAGCCGGTGACCAGTTTATCAACATTTCTCGTTATAATATCAGGTATATTCATCTGTTTGGTAATTATCAAATATGTGATAAACAGCTTTTTAAATATGGCTTTTCCATGTCGGTTTTGTTATCCCTCGACTTGTATGGACCTTTTATACGACACTTCAGCCAGGGGCACCACGGCCGAAAGTGTGTTCCGAATTGGCGGGCCTGTGGAACGTATTGTACTGGTTGGAATATTTAATAAAAGTGCTACTAACTGGTTATATTTATGTATTTGTCGTGGTATATAGATTCTATATCAGCTGTCAGCGATAAAGCCAACCCAGAATCATATACCTGGGCCAATACAGAAAAAAAACCAGCCAATTAGTAGACTTCACATTTTTGTTCTTCAAACTCCATTCAAATTATTCATGCTGTCCAACAGTTTTATTATGAACGGTACGCAAGGATATCTGTTATTTGTGTAATTATACCCGAATTTCGGATATATTGGCGTTGTTTCCGTCCCTCCGGCTGTCTGTCCGTCCGTTACACTTTCTTGCGACATCAACTCCTCATTCAGTTTTGGGTATAGCATTTTAATTCCTTCACAGTAGTGTTGCATATATCCTGTAGACGCGCAATAAGGTTTTAGAATTTTTGATTTCGCTCAACGGGTGAAATGTGGGACCGAAAACGAGCGAATTATCATAATATGCTTGTGACATCAACTCCTCATTCATTATTGATGCAAGGCTTCTACATTCATTATAGAATGATTGTACATGTGATGTAAATATACAATAAGGTTTTAAAATTTTTATTTCTTTCAGGGAGCGAAATTGGGGACCGAAAATGAGCGAATTTTCAAAATATGCTGAAAACATCAATTTTTGAAGCATTTTTAATTCTAGGCTTCTAGTTTCTTTAAAAGTAAATTGTCCATGGTGTAAAGATAGAAAGACAGGTTTCAAAATTTTCATTTTCGCTTAATGGACGAAATCAACAAATTGTCAAAATATGAATGTGACACCAACTCCTTATTATTGATGCTAGGCTTTTACTTTGATTATAGAATGATTTTACATATGATGTAGATGGGCAATAAGGTTTCAAAATTTTGATTTCATTCATGGAGGGAAAATTAGGACCAAAAATGAGCGAATTTTCAAAATATGCTTAAAACATTAATTTCTGAGGCATTTTTATGCTAGGCTTCTGGTTTCTTCATAGGTAGGTTGTCCATGAAGGACAGATGCAAAAAAAAAAGATGCTCAACACACAATTGTAGACCCATGGCATATAGGAAGTATTATAATTATCAAAATATACTTTTGATTTTTTTCCATTTAAAGCAAAATGTAAACTTTTCTGACCTCATCAAATCTGCCTGCACACCACACCTCCTCCCCTCAAATTCAAATGCCCATCCCCTTATTTGGTTATGTGGGATGGAATGAAATGGTTTTTGCTAAAAAAAAATTTAAAAAAAATTAAAAAAAATGAAAACAGCGTAATGCAGATGTGGCACTGTGTTCTGCGGAATTCCTTTTGAATTTGTTATTTAAAAAGTGTTTTAAAACTATTTTCTTATTTTAAAAATTTAAATATGTATACACAGTAAAGAAATTGAACCTCAAACTCGCATAGATTATACGAGTCCACCAGGGTACTGTTTTTTATATATTTTTTTATAAATATTTTTATATATATTTGTATGTATTTTTATATTTACATATTTTAACAATTTATGTTGATCCCAGCTCTACTGAGACACATGAATCAACACTGTTAGTTAACATATTTTATTTATTTTTACTTCAGGCAGTTTATCCCTTTAATTCATAATTAAAGATATTGATCCCAGCTCTAATGACACATTGTTAGTTTATCACTTTAATTTTTTTTTAAAAAGATGTTGGTCCCAGCTCTATTGAGACACATGAATCCGCATCGTTAGTTTATCAGAAAGTCTTTAAGATGTTGATCAACTAAAGAATGTCGGGGATTAACAAAGACTTTTATCCTAAAATAAACTTTGCATGGTTTATTTTAACTCGGGGTAAGTTTTGTCCTTAACACTAAATTTGCATCAAATCATCACTCGGCTGAAACAAATGTGGGGTGTGGTTATAACTGTCGTCTCCGACAGTAATCTAGTTATCTAAATGGTCTAAATATCTTAAATGCTTTTTGTACATAATTTATTTACCCATCCTTGCACATAATGATTTGACACTAAGTTCCTGGTCTTGCGTGAAATTTTCATTTAACTTTGAAGAACAACATTGAAAGAGCTGTTCGTTATTTTTTTCATCATTAACCCTACAATTTATTTATTGTATTTATATTGTTGTTATATACTTTTAGGTCTACTGGTGTGCAAAGAGATCTATTTCAGGGTTTAAACGTCTGGTTTTTTTTTTATTTTGGTTAAAATGGATATAAATACCAATGGAGCAATCCAAAAGACATCCAAAGGAACAGACAAAACCGGAAATACAAAAAAACATTACAGAAAAGTTAAAACTTAAAACTATGTAGATTACACTCACTCCACCTTTCAGTACTCTTCTCTTCTGCCAATATACTTTAAGGTTATGATTTTATAAAGAAATCATTTAATTTATGCCCCCGCCAGTAAAAGTTGAAGGGCATATTGTTTTACCCCTGTCCGTCCCATTCAGGGTACGTGTTTTGTCTGCATAACTCTTCCTACAGATTTAATGCTAGGAACTTTTCACTTTGCAGGATCCTTGGTCACATCTTTAAGATGTGCATATTGTCAGGGATTAAATCTCTGTAAATTTTTAGTTAGCCTCAACAAATTTGAGGGAGACTAATGGAGTACCCCTGGCGTCCACGTCCACAGCCAATTCTTACAATCATATTACTTGGTGTCAGGGTGCACCTCGGGGAGTAACATATCCTCCCACCAAAATTAGGTCACTCTGACCTGCTTATCGCGCTGCATTGACATAAGTTAGATTTTACGTCCGAGGTTTGTTCTCCGATACCAAGCGACTTGCAATCATATTACTTGGTGTCAGGGTGCATCTCGGGGAGTAACACAGCCTCCCACCAAAATTGGGTCACTATGACCTAAATTTCATGCCTCATTCACTTAGGTTAAATCCGAGATCAGTTCTTAGATACTAATCTACAATCACGTTTCTTAGGGTGAGGATGCATCTCCAGGAGTATAACAACTTCCCATCAAAAGTAGGTCACTCTGATCTAAATTTCATGCTTCATTGACTTGGGTTAACTTTAACAAATTGTAGATTACCTGTTTACCTTTTTAGAGGGTAGTTGAACATAGTCCTTTTTTTTTGGCAAATTTCAGCATTGAGGGTTATCACTAGTCCGCATAACTCCTCCTACATATTTCATGTTAGAAACCTCTCACTTTGCAAGTTGTTTGTACCCGAGGGTATTCACCAACCCAGTCGTCAGACTTGTCTGACATGATTATTCATTGATTTGTTATAGAAATTACCAGTATTTAGCAAAATTAAATAATAGAATTACTAAGGGTTCATTCCTTGTATTGCACATGGTAGATCTCCTTAGCTGAAACCGAAAAAGGTGGGTCTTTATACATTTATAACATTTGTGGAGAAATGGACTTATTTATAAAATGGAATGAGAGCCACTCAAGCCTAAAATTGTGGTCAAGGTTAGGTGTCATACCGACATGTACCCACTAAGAACTATCTATCATCCGAATATGGTCGGTCTATGTATTACAGTTGCTCAGAAATTACTTAACCTAAAAAATGAGACAAATGCAATCAAGCATGAAATTGAGGTCAAGGTCCAGAGACGAGTGTCAGACTGGTATTTGCCCACTAAGATTGATGGATGAATACTGTTTAACGTCCAATGGCAACCAGGTTCATATCAGAATGAGAACATGTTGATATGACAATGAATATGATCCATGCTTTGTACTAGCTCAGGAGGTAACTGTCCGCAGGAAGACATATCACCCCACTCAGACACATTATACTGACTCCGAGCCAACCAGTTGATCTTTGCTCTTACTCCTAGATGTCTCGTGCTTGGCGGAGAAGCAGCAAATAGCAATTTTAATGTCTTTGGTTTGACCCGGCCATGGATTGAACCCGTGACCTTCCGCACTCAAGGCGAGCATGCTACCACGAGACCACAGAGGCAGTTGCCCACTTAGAACTATCTATTGACCAGATATGGTGGGTCTAGGTATTATAGTTGCTAAGAAATGGACTTAACCATGAAAATGTGACAAAGTCACTCAAGCATGAAATTAAAGACAAGGTCCAGAGACAAGTGTCAGACTGGCATTTGCCCACTTAGAACTATAACAGTTGCTCAGAAATAGACTTAACCATGAAAATGTGATGCAGGTCACTCAACCATTAAATTGCGGTCAAGGTCAAAAGGCAGGTGTCAGACTGACATGTACCCACTAAGAACTATCTATAGACCAAATATGGTTGGCCTAGGTATTACAGTTGCTGAGAACTCTATTTAACCACGAAACTTGGACGTAGATTTTACATTTATGTTTACGAAGTCAGTGAACCATGAAAACGAGGTCAGGGTCTGAAGACTAGAATACTGCGGCAAACTTTAAGGTATAGTGGACCAAAAATCTTAATTGTAGGTATTATTTGTGCAAATTTATCAAATTTTTCAAAAAGTTTACTCCGCCGCTGCCAGAAAGTAAAACCTATATCTCGCCTTTGCGACTTTTCGTTGCAGGCGAGACATTAAATCAGAATAAGAAAATATTTAACATTATCAATTGTTATGAATAGGAGAGATAAGCAGTCGTGAAAAAGGCAAGCTTAAATAAAAGAAACCCAATGTATTACCTGTACAAATTTATGTATTTTTGGGTAAAGCTCTGATTTGGATAGGTTTACATAACTGCATGTAGTATATAGATTTAAATATCTAAAGCTCAGGTATTGTTATACACAAATGCAAAGGATTTCAAGGTAAAAAATTCTCAGGGGGGAATTTCTACAAGTTCAGGTAAGACTTCTAAAGGTCGCATATTTTCAAATACAATTGCATATATTTATATTGTTTTTATCAGACACTGGTACGTGAAATGCTGTAATAAGGGCTGTGTACTGTCACTTCCTAAACACAATTCATATTTAATGGAATATTTCAAATGAAATTTGGCCCATCTATCTTTTCCAAAAAATTTTAATTTCAGTTATATTTATAAGAGAAAAGTACAAATAACACTGTAAATTTAATAACAGCATAAACTTGGAAATTTTACAATATCAATATCCGACTGCTGTACAGAAATATTGCTTTATATTTAAGATAAGATACAACATTAACACAACATTGACTAATAGACATTACATGATACATACTCTATAAATGAGTACCAATGTTTTCTGGTCAAACTGGTATATCAGACAGTCTGCATAAGTTTTTCATAATTACTTTTATGTTAACTACTAGAAAATTATGGATACATGTAAAATCTGAATTTGTATGGTCACTCTAACCCAAAAATTAAAAATCTGTTCCTTTTAAAGATAGATTGTTGGTAAATCGAATAATATAAGGACATACATAGGTCACCAGGCCTTTCATCAATGTACGGCGCCCCAAAAATATTTTATTTTTGTCAGAAATTTAAAACTGAACTCATCGAAACACAAAGTGTTATAGATTAACTGACACACCATGCTAAAATTTTTCATACCACTTTATATAATAACGGCAACATGAATCGTGGCATCCCCTCACCATGAAAAAATTTGACCCTGAAATTTGTACATGTAAAATATTTTCTTGTCATTTCCAATCAAAATCTTTAGGATTTAGATCTTGATAAATTTAAACTTTGTATGAAATTAAGTAAAAATCCATTGAAAGCTGTGGATTCTCGGGTGTTTACAAGGTTGTTACAAGCAATTGTGACCCTGTGACCATGATGTTTAACCTTGAATATCAATAGTGTTTCAGGTTTTCCTAAGGACCAAGTGGTACAATGTACGTAATTGGATTTAAGTATCTACCAAGTTTGGTCAAAATGCATAGAAGGATGTTGCTTCTATAGTGTTCTAAAAGGGTGTAAAGAATTTCCAACTTCCACTGTGACCTTAAACTTTGCCCTTGGAAGTCAATAGGGTTCTAGATATTCATAAGCACCAAGTATGTGCTAAGTTTGGTCAAAATCCCTCGAGGGATGTGGCTTCTAGAATGTTCACAAGGATGTACAGAATGTACAAGTTCCACTGTGACCTTGACCTTGAAAATCAATAGGGTTCTAGATATTCATAAGGACTAAGTATGTGCCAAGTTTGGTCAAAATTCCTTGAAGGATGTTGAGTCTAGAATGTTCACAAGGGTGTTACGGACAGACGGTAGCATTACTATATGTCCTCTCAACTTCATTAGCGAGGGGATAATAATAACAGCAGCAACAAAAATGATATTTTTGATCCTAAAAGGTGTGCTGTCCTAAAGCGACAAGCACTGGAAGTTGCTGATGTCACAATAATAAAATCAACAGCATAACATTAATGAAGACAGTGCACAGTGGAGAATGATCAAAACAACCTTAGTCATTTCTCCCTTCCTCTTATTACAAGTGAGTACACTAGCAACAATTAACAATGCTTCTTTTTAAAAAATGTCCAGCCAGTTGTGAGACCCCTGAATTGGATATAAATGTTTCTGTGTCAGCAACCAGTCACTTAAATCTGTTTTTAAAGGCATTTACCAGAAAACAAAGGTACTGATTAATAACTTTAGTTCACACATAAGAAAGCAGTAAAAAATACAATCAAAAGGTAAAAAGGCAAAAATCCCTAATTAAACTACAAACCATAAAGCTTATTTTCAAATATGGGAGTCAATTTGCATGACTGAAAGAAGAAAAGGTGTACAGCAGCATAAAAGATGTTTTACATACAAGTTAAACTGATGAACCAAGCAGAAATGTGAAGATCTGTTTGTAAATTTCTGTGCAATTATGACTCTGAAATGTTAGGATTTCAAATATTCATTCCATTCATTTTTTTAAAAAATTCATTTAAGATTTGAATTATAATGACTTTTTGGTTATATCTAAGAAACTGCAAAGGTAACAAGACCCCAGTGTGAATTGTTTTACAGAAAAATTTAAACCTGCCGATGCACTGAATAGCAGACAGAATGATACAACTCCCATATTTTAAAAGAATGATAAGAATACAACGATTGAAGCAGTTAGGTATACAATAACTTTTATCTGATCACGGGACCTAGATCCAATTCTTTGATTTTCTTGTGAGGTATTTTGCTTAATTCAACATTCAACTGGAGGTAGTAGAAAAAGCAAGAACTAAAATACTTATATACAGCTCATAGCTAATACTCTTAAAATTCAAATGTAGTAAGATATATAAAGTCTAAAAATGAATTCAGAACAACCTGGCCAAAGGAATATTTACAGTTAATGTTGAAATTCTCAATTACTGTCTAAAAGAATGACATGATGGATGAAGCTTAAAGTTCAGAGAACCTTTTTAAATATACTAAACTCCAATCCTAAAATTCTTTATTAAATGAGCCTTATGCTTCAACATCTTTTAATATCTACTGTCTGGACACTTCAGTTCATAAAATGGATTTTTCAGAATATGAATACCTTAATCAATGTGAATTGTCTAGTCACTTGGGTGAAAGATGCAATGAGCTAAGTCGTAACTGAAACAATTGAATTTGTCTATTTTGGTTCAATCATGTCGGCCAGAGAAACAAAAAAAAATCTGCTTATGGAATTCAATGTAAAAGGGAGATAACTCTTCCTATGAGCTTTTATAAAATTAAGTATTACAACCATGTGATGCATGAAATATGCACAAAGTTCATTAAAATATTTGAAATTACAGTTTTACAAATTTTAGTATAGGTCTGGGTCGATGAATTAAAATTAATAATTTTTTTAAATTTTCAAGTGCATTAATTTTTCTAATGAAAATTCCCCATTCAGAATCATTTGTGAGATTTACAACCATAAGCTTTATAAACAACTTTACATTTATTATGTGTTCTTGGATGACTCAATTCTAATGTTTAGGATTTCAAAATGTGGAAAATTCATTTTATGAACTGAGATGCCTAGACAGTAAATAGTTTGACAATAAAAATTTATAAGAAAAAGCTTTAAAAAATTTCTCATGTTTCAACTGATAGATACATATTTTCAAGGATTCAGTTTTAATTTCATATGAAAAACCAGCTGAACCATATTGCATATAGGTTTTCATTTGATATTTTCTTTTAGAAGAAATTCTGTTTTGAATCAAAACTGGAGGGAGTAAAAGAAGGTCATTTTATTTTCTACTTGTTCCATATGATTTACATATGTAATTTAATGACTAAGGGCATACATAGTTAGGCATCTAATGAAGATTGGAGATTACCACATACAATATGAACTTTGGGAAATAATTTCACATTAAATGGTTTACACCTCAAGCCTTATATCGTAACACTGTAATGAGATACTGCAGCTTTCATATTTCTTAATTAATCTAACAGTTTTATCACCTAAACACTTAGTTATACCTTCAGCAGCTCAGACAATCTGCATTTCTCTATTTAAGCGTGATTTTCCCTTAGTCATTAAATTATATGGTTTTTAAAAGTTAAGTTTTTTGTTCAGCTTTAATGAATCAAATTTAGTGTCTGTTTCTTCTTTAGTATTACTATTTCAAATTTATGTATGAAAATGACGGTAGTAAAGAGAACTTGCAATAATACTCTGAAAAATTAAGAAATATCTGGTCTTTTTTAAACAGAAATCTGTTTACTACTTTTCAGTAAGTTTCAATAATTATGCATTTTCAAACTATATATTTTTAACCCTAAAACCCTGCTATTGCAATACCTAACAAAATGTACAAATTAAACAAAATTTTATGTTTTTTATAAATACATACATATTTCTACAAAGAACTTTACTATATAGATAAAAATCTTTTACCATAAATTTCTAAAAACTGTAAAACATTCAAAAGTAACATACACTTATTTGTATACATATAATGAAACACTGAAATGAGCAAAAAACCATATATATATAAATCAGTTTGTTCAACAGAAGAATAAATATATGCTATACAATAGCCAAAAAGATATTTAATCAGAAATATTTAAAATGAAAGACAAAACAGACTACAGAATGGAATGCATTCAGATATTTTATTTTGTTCATAACTTCAAGATACAGATCTTTAAAAGAAATAAATTTTTTCTTCGAAGTCCCTCATATACATTTTTAAGATTATTTTTGCCAAAATAGTGATATCATTAAAATTGTATAATCTATAACAGAATATAAAAAATCTAAAAATTTATTTTATCAAACTACATTTGTACCAAAATGTTAATAATCATATAATACAAAACTTTATATGAATGCTCAGCATTTAATGAGTATCATTGATTTGGTTTGTTCTGGACAATAAAAAACCCACTGACTGCCAGTAAATATAATTCTTATTTTAATTTGAACAGTTTTGAACCTCAAATATTCACATATGATACATATGAAATTGCTAAAGACAATTTTTTTTTACAAAATGTGAATGAAAATTTAATACAAGGACTATGTATGTATGACCTTCAAGGTAAGTTTATAGCATCTTTACAGCAGTAACATGCAAAAGAACTACACATTTCACTTCAGAATATAGCAAACCAGACAAAATACAAGATCAAAATGAAATATATTTAATAACAAAAGAAAAAAAACAAAACAAAAAATATAACAATCCTTTGTTCAAAATGTTAAAACATTTAATAATCACAATAAAATATGCCCAGTATACAAACTGATGATATAAGCAAAAACAAATACAGTTTATAACAATGAATAAAATTTTAAACACTCACAATAATAGTACAAATATTTCATCAGATACATCCGATTGTAGTCCCAAGTTTGTTCTTCACTTCAGTTGTACAGTGGTTTCATAATTCTTTAAATATCAATTTTATTGAATCATTTTTAATTCTGATAGTGCAGCAGAACCAGGGAATCCACTGTACAATATTTATAAACAGTCATTGAACTTTAAGTAAATTAATATGTACTTTAGGAAAAACACATTTCATAATATCTTGGCAAAACTAATAACTCATTGAGAATGATATGTAATCTAGAAAACAACTGTCTTAATATCAAAACTGGGACAGGTTCATTTAGAAAGGTTGCAGGCATTCATATAAAAAAAATATTTAAATGAATAAAAGTAAATTTCAGTGCATAATTCCCTTCACAAAACCATCAAAATTTAGTAAATCTAAATCTAGAAATAAAAACTTTAAAGATTCATGGCATAAACAAACTTTAATTCTAGTAACTTCTTTTTCCACTAAATTTTCATTAAAAGGTCAGGAATATATTTAACACAGTATTTTCCTCATAATTATTGTTATTTTCAAAACAAATGTAAAATCTTTCAGCCAAATGTTTTTTTTTACATTAGGCCACAACAAATTGAGATATTCTTTTATGATTCTCTAGTAGTGATGAATAAGATGTACCATGATACTTTTATGTTTTTTGTATTCTTGAACATACAAATGTACGTTTTACAATTAAATGACATTTAGTATTCAATAATGGCTTGAAAAAACAGCTTAAAAGCTTAATGAGTATATAAATATCCAAGTCAAAACAATCAAACATAACTGGTTCACACTTGAGCAGATCTTTGGGACCACAATGACTATAATGAAGTTGTGTCTAATTGTTGCAAAATGTGTATGTGTGCCAAAAGATGAAAAACAAAATCTGATTATCTGACTAGTTACTGCTGCATCATCATTTTATACTAATAAATGAATTTTATTCATAAAATAACTGACTTGAAGCTTATACGTATACAATAATTTCATAAAATGCAACAATTATTGACACTTTTCTAGTTTGTGTGTGAATAAGATTACTATTATGAATTGCAAAAATATGGAAAAAAATACAAAACATATATGGATTTTGTCAACTGACAAAAAAATGTCATGGAAAAATTTTTAAGACTACTTAAAATGTTTAAATATTATCTACCACCATTTTCTTGTGAACGTCCATATTTCCTACTACCTGTGAAAGAAATTCAAATGAACTTATTTTCATTAATTTCAATAACTTTCAATTTAAAATACTGTCTTCATTACAATCATGCAAAGGTGATTTTCCTTGAACATACTTTTTAATAGTTATATTAAAATAATCTCAACAAAGGCAACGTGAAGCTCGGCATCCTCTCGCCATGAAAAAATTTGACCCTGAAATTTGTACATGTAAAAATATTTTCTTGTCATTTCCCATTAAAATCAGTCAAACTCTTTAGGCTTTTAGATCTTGATAAATTTAAACTTTGTATAAAGTTAGGTAAAAATCCATTGAAGGACGTCGATTCTAGTGTGTTCACAAGGATGTTACGAACAATTGTGACCCTGTGACCTTGACCTTTAACATTGAAAATCAACAGGGATCCAGATTTTCTTTAGGACTCAGTGGTACGTAATTGGATTTAAGTATCTACCAAGTTTGGTCAAAATGCAAGGGTGTAAAGAATTTACAAGTTCTACTATGACTTTGACCTGGAAAATCAATAGGGTTCTAGATATTCATAAGGACTTAGAAAGTGCCATGTTTGGTCAAAATCCCTTGAAGGATGTTGAGAAGTGTTCCAAGGGTGTAAAGAATTTATAAGTTCCACTGTGACCTTGACCTTTGACCTATGACCTTGAAAATCAATAGGGTTCTAGATATTCATAAGGACTACGTATGTGCCAAGTTTGGTCAAAATCCCTTGATGTTGAGTGGAGTGTTCACAAGGGTGTTACGGACGGAAGGATGGTAGTTACTATATTTCTTTGTAACACCGTTGTCGAGGGGATAATAACACGCTCTAGAATCTATTAAAAGCTTTGTTGATAATTATCAATATTGTTTTTTGATACCTTGGACTATTGTGCATGTTTTGTGCATTAAAAAGGTACCATAGGTAATTTATCAAGTTTTCTGTTTTTCATGAAGTCATTTCACCAATTTGGTGATCAACTCAAATGATGAGAGAATACAGGTTTTGGGACAACCTTCCTGGCAAACTGTTATACCTTGCACTCTGAGTATGAAGTCCAATTATCCAACTTCCTATATCTTATATATTCAATTAAAGAACCTTTGTGAGCACGCTCACATACGTCTTAATATTGTCACTGGAGAAAAAAAATGTCACTTCACAAGTAAAATGAACACAATCAAATGTTTACCTTCACATATTTAGCCTAATTTGAATGGCAGCATGTTGGGAAATTTAAATTCCAAGCGAGAGGAGTCAATAGTAATAGTATAGTGAGTCAAATAAGTTCAAAGGGGCGTAACTCCTGGAAAAAAAATTTAATCGTAATTTCCTGTCAAAATGCACATCTACTTAGTATGTCCTTATTATCTAAAAAGGTTTCATGAAATTCTGTTGTGTGGTTTTAGAGGAGTTGCGATGACAAACTGTTGCAGTAGTACATTAAAGTAAATAAGTTCAAAGGGGCGTAACTCCTAGAAAAAAAAATTGAATCACAATTTCCTGTCGATATGCACATCTACGTAGTATGTCCTTATTATCTGAAAATGTTTCATGGAATTCTGTTGTTAGGTTTGAGAGGAGTTGCGATGACAAACTGTTGCAGTAGTACATTAAAGTAAATAAGGTCAAAGGGGCGTAACTCCTAGAAAAAAATTGAATCGCAATTTCCTGTCGATATGCACAACTACATAGTATGTCCTTATTATCTAAAAAGGTTTCGTGAAATTCTGTTGTGTGGTTTGAGAGGAGTTGTGATGACAAACTGTTGCAGTAGTACATTAAAGTAAATAAGGTCAAAGGGGCGTAACTCCTAGAAAAAAAATTGAATCGCAATTTCCTGTCGATATGCACAACTACATAGTATGTCCTTATTATCTAAAAAGGTTTCGTGAAATTCTGTTGTGTGGTTTAAGAGGAGTTGCGATGACAAGAAACAGGACTGACGGACGGACGGACAGATGGCACGCACGACAGACAGACGGCACGCACGACGGACAGACGGGTCAAAAACATTATACCCTCCGCAACCCGTTGCGTGGGGTATAATTACTATAACTACAATATAGCTCAACCTGAATAATTCCTTTGTTGTTCAAGTGACAAAAAGTTACTGTACTTCGTCTCTTATAACACTGAAATACTCTAATTACCCCGATAAATAAATATTGATTTCACATGAAAAAACTAGATGATAACAGCTTTACTTACAGAACAAAATTCTTCAAATGATATTTTTCCATCTCCATCAGTATCTGCATGAATTATGGTTTTATCAACAATTTGTTGAAGCTGAGTGTCTTTGAGATTATTTCCTACCATCATTTTAAGCACCTGGAACAATTCTCCATTTGAAATATATCCATCCTTATCCATGTCATATATCTTAAATGCAACTATAAAAAAGAAGATATTTATATGAAAGAAAATATCCTTTAATGTCATACCCTAATGTTATTTAGTTAAAAGAAATACTAATGGTCAGGCAACATTTGTCTGAAAAATCTCATGCAAGCCAAAAACTATGTCAAAAGTCAGCTGACTGAGACAAACTGGTATGTACCCACCAGAAAATATCTATAGACCAAAAGTGGTGGGTCTACGTACATTTATATCATTTGGTCAGAAATGGACTTTTTTGTAAAAATGAGGTGAGTCACTCAAGCCTAAAACTGAGGTCAAAGTAGGTGTCTGACTGATAACTACTTGCCTAGAAGTATTTACAGACCATACATGTATACAGTGGATATAGGGATTAAGACTACAGTAAAATGGACTTAATCGTGAAAATGTGACTCAAGTGTGAAATTCAGATCAAGGTCTCAGACATGCATGTATATCAAACAAGGACTATCTATCGTCCAAATATTGTTGGTCTATTTTGCAGTTGCTGAGAAATGGACATTATCCCAAAAAAGTGAGACATGAAATAGAGGTCAAAGGTAAGGTGTCAGATGTTAAAGTGGTATATACCCACTAAGAACTTTTATCAACCAAATACAGTGGGTCTAGTTAGTACAGTTGCTGAGAAATAGACTAAATCATGAAAATGTATATCAAGTCACTCAAGCATGAAATTCAGGTCAAGTTCAGCTGACATGTGTTAGACTGGCAGGTATACACTAAGAACTATCTACAGACCAAATGATAGGTCTAGGCATTACAGTTATTGAGAAATGAACTTAATCTTAAAAATGTAACACAAGTTACTAAAGCATTAAACTGAGGTCAAGGTCTGGAGACAGGTGTCCGACTAGCAGATTGACTGACAGACGGATGGAGTCAAGCAGTTACTAGACCTTCTTTCGACGAAGCAGGTAATAAAGAGAAGAAATCGGCTCATTCTCCACTGAGAGTATAATTTGATATAAGGAAACAAGATGCAAATTAAACTCTCTCCATACCCACATGTTTACAGTTTTGATCAATTTTACAATTGGATAGGCTCTTTGGATCATTTTCAGGATATTTTAATACATCATGTATCCCATATTGGTTTCCACAATGAACAACCAAAAGTCATGTTTTCACATACTGTAGGCTTGGTGTATTGTAGTCTATTCTTCTAATATTACTTTTTTTAGAATTGGCTGGGTCCATCATGTGTCCATGTCACATCACCCTTTGATATAACAGATATTTTGCGATTAAATGGTATTTGAATCAACTTAGCTCTATTAATGCTTTAAACAATGTTCCATGTAAATATAGTATTTGTTTGTTTAGTTGGGGTTTAATGCCGTTTTCAGCACATTTGGGCATTTTGTGGCAGCCAGTTTTTATTGGTGGAGGAAGCAGGAGTACCCGTAGAGAACCATCAACATTCAGTAGGAAAATTGGCAATCCTTTGTAAATATAGTAATAAAGGTACATAAATAATATCTACTGTGACTATCCTGAACTTAATAGTAACCCAAAGACCTGCTTTTCCAAAAGATTACTTGAAAACTATATTGCAGTCAACTCATTTCTTTTATAATTACAGTGATTATACTATATACTCACATCTTAATTTTGATAACTTATCTCCTATAATTACAGTGTATACTATATACTCTTATCTTAATTTTGATAACTTATCTCCTTTTATATTTACAGTGTATACTATATACTCACATCTTAATTTTGATAACTCATCTCCTTTTATAATTACAGTGTATACTATATACTCACATCTTAATTTTGATAACTTATCTCCTATAATTACAGTGTATACTATATACTCACATCTTAATTTTGATAACTATCTCCTTTTATAATTACAGTGTATACTATATACTCACATCATAATTTTGATAACTCATCTCCTTTTATAATTACAGTGTATACTATATACTCACATCTTAATTTTGATTACTCATCTCCTTTTATAATTACAGTGTATACTATACTCACAAGTCACATCTTAATTTTGATAAATTATCTCCTTTTATAATTACAGTGTATACTATATACTCACATCTTAATTTTGATAACTCATCTCCTTTTATAATTACAGTGTATACTATATACTCACATCTTAATTTGGATAACTATCTCCTTTTATCATTACAGTGTATACTATATACTCACATCTTAATTTTGATAACTCATTTCCTTTTATAATTACAGTGTATACTACATACTCACATCTTAATTTTGATAACTTATCTCCTATAATTACAGTGTATACTATATTCTCTCATCTTAATTTTGATAACTTATCTCCTTTTATAATTACAGTGTATACTATATACTCACATCTTAATTTTGATTACTCATCTCCTTTTATAATTACAGTGTATACTATACTCACAAGTCACATCTTAATTTTGATAAATTATCTCCTTCTATAATTACAGTGTATACTATATACTCACATCTTAATTTTGATAACTTATCTCCTATAATTACAGTGTATACTATATACTCTCATCTTAATTTTGATAACTTATCTCCTTTTATAATTACAGTGTATACTATATACTCACATCTTAATTTTGATTACTCATCTCCTTTTATAATTACAGTGTATACTATACTCACAAGTCACATCTTAATTTTGATAAATTATCTCCTTCTATAATTACAGTGTATACTATATACTCACATCTTAATTTTGATAACTTATCTCCTATAATTACAGTGTATACTATATACTCTCATCTTAATTTTGATAACTTATCTCCTTTTATAATTAGTGTATACTATATACTCACATCTTAATTTTGATAACTTATCTCCTATAATTACAGTGTATACTATATACTCTCATCTTAATTTTGATAACTTATCTCCTTTTATAATTACAGTGTATACTATATACTCACATCTTAATTTTGATAACTCATCTGCTTTTATAATTACAGTGTATACTATATACTCACATCTTAATTTTGATAACTTATCTCCTATAATTACAGTGTATACTATATACTCTCATCTTAATTTTGATAACTTATCTCCTTTTATAATTACAGTGTATACTATATACTCACATCTTAATTTGGATAACTTATCTCCTTTTATAATTACAGTGTATACTATATACTCACATCATAATTTTGATAACTCATCTCCTTTTATAATTACAGTGTATACTATATACTCACATCTTAATTTGGATAACTATCTCCTTTTATAATTACAGTGTATACTATATACTCACATCTTAATTTTGATAACTCATTTCCTTTTATAATTACAGTGTATACTACATACTCACATCTTAATTTTGATAACTTATCTCCTTTTATAATTACAGTGTATACTATATACTCACATCTTAATTTTGATTACTCATCTCCTTTTATAATTACAGTGTATGCTACACTCACAAGTCACATCTTAATTTTGATAACTTATCTCCTTCTATAATTACAGTGTATACTATATACTCACATCTTAATTTTGATAACTTATCTCCTATAATTACAGTGTATACTATATACTCTCATCTTAATTTTGATAACTTATCTCCTTTTATAATTACAGTGTATACTATATACTCACATCTTAATTTTGATAACTTATCTCCTTTTATAATTACAGTGTATACTATATACTCACATCTTAATTTTGATAACTTATCTCCTATAATTACAGTGTATACTATATACTCTCATCTTAATTTTGATAACTTATCTCCTTTTATAATTACAGTGTATACTATATACTCACATCTTAATTTTGATAACTCATCTCCTTTTATAATTACAGTGTATACTATATACTCACATCTTAATTTTGATAACTTATCTCCTATAATTACAGTGTATACTATATACTCTCATCTTAATTTTGATAACTTATCTTCTTTTATAATTACAGTGTATACTATATACTCACATCTTAATTTGGATAACTTATCTCCTTTTATAATTACAGTGTATACTATATACTCATCATAATTTTGATAACTCATCTCCTTTTATAATTACAGTGTATACTATATACTCACATCTTAATTTGGATAACTGTCTCCTTTTATAATTACAGTGTATACTATATACTCACATCTTAATTTTGATAACTCATCTCCTTTTATAATTACAGTGTATACTACATACTCACATCTTAATTTTGATAACTTATCTCCTATAATTACAGTGTATACTATATTCTCTCATCTTAATTTTGATAACTTATCTTCTTTTATAATTACAGTGTATACTATATACTCACATCTTAATTTTGATTACTCATCTCCTTTTATAATTACAGTGTATACTATCAGGGCTCACCACACTTGAAAATAACAGGGAGACTCAGAGTCTCCCTCAGGGTAGCAACAGGGAGACTTCAGGGCATGACAGGGAGACTTCCAAGTCTACCAGGGAGTCTGTGTTTTTCCCCCAATTTGTCGCCTGTCGAGTAAATACCTGTTATTTTGTGTCTTATAGTGTATACTATACATTCCTTTATTGTGTTTTATCCTGTATTGTTTGAGATTTTATCTACATTTACTCCATATCCTTCCATTTTAGTCATAATCTGAGATTTTGTCTCATGTGCATTTAATCAATATCCTTTGAGAATTTTTCATGATGGGTCTGGGGACTCATCATTTTTCAGAATGGTGAGTCCCAGCTGATTTTGATGAGTCCCAGGACTCATCACAACTTTTTTAACGTACATTGCTGCATGATTTTGACCATGGTAGGCCTATTGTAATATTGTTAAAGTTTAATTTAAATCATGTGCTGCCTTAAAATACTGACGATTATAATTTGAAATAAAAAAAATTTAAAAAAATGAAATTATGCAGTGGTGCTCCGAACTTGGAAGAAAATTTCTGTTACAGATATGAGCAAAAATATTTGTACCTTTTGACACAACTTATTTATTATTGCCATTTTATTTTTTAATATTTATTTATCTATACTCTTTACTATTATTTTTTCTCAAACATACTCCTAAAATCTTCCCATTCACCTTGCTTGAACACCTTTCAATACATGTATTGACAAAATTTCCATTTGTGCATAGATATGTCAAAATCCGCTAAATTTATTTTTTAATTAGGTCTACATATTGTCGGTAAAAAACACCGTGACCAATGAAAAATCACTAGAATTCCGATTGCCGCCATTTCATTTTCTAGCTTACTTTTTGTCGTTTCTTTCCCCTTCCCCAAAGAAAACAAAAAATGGCGGCTCGAGATTTTTAATGAAAATAACGGTCTTCAGACGCAGCTGATTACGTACGTTGTTCGGAGGCGCCTTACTTAAAAAAAACAAGGCGACTCATTTGTCGCTCTGGAGCCGATGACAGGGCGACATTGGCGAGCATTAGGCGACTTAATCCCCCTAATTGCCCAGTTTGGTGAGCCCTGACTATACTCACAAGTCACATCTTAATTTTGATAACTTATCTCCTTCTATAATTACAGTGTATACTATATACTCACATCTTAATTTTGATAACTTATCTCCTATAATTACAGTGTATACTATATACTCACATCTTAATTTTGATAACTTATCTCCTTTTACACTAAACTGTGATACTCCTTCTATAAATTCTAAAACATAAAATATTTATTTTATGAATTTTCTATCTTTAAAATAATAAAAGATTACCATATTTAACTTTTGTAATAGAAAATAAAAATATATCAATCTGGAAAGATGATGAAAATACAGACAAAATGAGCCCATTAATTCAACACTGATGCCCATGTCCAAAATCATTTCGGAAGCGATAAACTTTACACTTTGATATTTTTAAATGTTGAAAATATGAAAGCTGAACTCGAAAATATCAAATGGTTTATAATTAATGGACAGTCCTCTAACAACATTTCTAAATTTAAAATAATTTGGCTCCAGCATTCTACGGTTACTGAATGGAAATACCAATTTTCTATAGCACCAAAGGAGTTCTGGAAATGACCGCTCTGAAATTTCTTTTTCAAATTGCAAAGGGTTGCCAAATAATCTTCAAAATTTGAGAATGGTTTGGTTACAGTAGAAAGGCAACAGCATAAAGTCTACTATTAAAATGTTTTACCTTTAAAATCTACTTCTCCATTTCCATCTGTATCAAAAATATCTATCACTCGTTGCACTAAAGGATTCTGTTGTAATTCTGGTAATGACATAAACTCATCTACACTCAACGATCCAGAATTGTCTAAATCTAATTTGCGAAAACGTTTACCAAGTCTTTTTATTTCATCTGCATCAACTGTGTAAATGCAAAAAGCAATTAATTAGTCAATTCAATGTGATAAAGCATATGGCTCAAATGTTTGAAATGCCCCTGACTTGTTTATGTCACTTAAAAAACAAAGCAGATATGCTTGAGAAATATTTTCAATTTATGACCATCAAAGTTACAACTGTTCTGCAAATACTAAACATAGGTTTTGGAAATGAAAGCATCAATCGTCACATATTCTTTTACATTTAAGCTCTGTTTACATAAAAATATGTTACAAGGCTAGAAAGTTTTTCTCTTCATTAAAGTGCTTCTGTGCTTAAACAGACAAACATAGTGATGCATATTTTTGATAATATGACTTTGTTAAAGGAGGTTTGCTCATATCTCATGTTGAAACTAGAGCATCACCTGAACCTGTATCGCTCACCTGGCTTCTATTAGCCATTGGAAAATGTAAGGTCTGTTGTATCCACATGGATGTTAAAACAAGAAGATTTTTGAAACATTGGGTCCTGTATTAAGTATGTCCTAAATGGTAGCCATCTTTGATTTCCTGATCGGCATCAAAATTATAAATTTGGTACAGGATCATCATACAATCATTCTGGCAAATTATCCATTCAATCTGTCAAACGATTTCGAAGAAGAAGTTGTTTATATGTAATTCCCATAAGGTCCTATGTTAACTATGTCCGATGGAGGTGGCCATCTTGGATTTCGAATTGACACCAAAATTACAAATTTGGTAGAGGCCCTTCTAAGGACCATTCCTGCAAAGTGAAAGTTCATTTGGTTTTGTGGTTTCTGAAAGAAGATTTTTGAAACATTGGGTACTGTGTTAACTACCGGTATGTCTTGCAGTGGTAGTCATCTTGGATTTCTGATCAACATCAAAATTACAAATTTGGTACAGGACCATCATACAATCATTCAGAAATATTGTTAATTCAATCTGTTCAACAGTTTCGAAGAAGACATGTATTTCCCATAACGTCCTATTTTAAGTATGTCCAGTGGTGATGGCCATCTTGGTTTTCCAATCGGCACCAAAATTACAAATTTGGTAGGAGACCATCTAAGGAATATTCCTGCAAATTAGAAGTTCATTTGGTTTTTCTTGTGGTTTCTGATAAGATTTTTAAAATTTCAGCCAATCAGAACACAATATTGGGCCTGGAAGCCATTTTGACTATTCGATTGGAACCAAAATTACCAATTCTGTAAAGGACCTTCCCAGGAACATTGCTACCAAGGTTCAGTGGTTTTTTAGAAGAAGATTGAAATGTGAAAAGTTTACGAATGGACAACAGACGGACTGACCAAAAGTGATTGCAAAAGCTCACCTTGCTTTTACCCAGGGGAGCTAAAAATGATAGAAGGGATGAAAAAATAAAACCTGGCAATGGTTTATGAAATAAGTTTCATTTTGTAACAGTAACAGTATTTGGCATATACAATAAGAGTTTCCCAAGAGCCTGAACCACTCACCTGTACTTTTTTGTGTAGATCTTCCATCAATGATTATTTTTACTAATTAATGTATACCGTTGCAATTTATGCCTTAATAATTACTTGTACAGCTAAAATACAGAATCCTGAACACTAATATATATGGTTGCTAGGGACTTTTTCATCGGTTGCTATTGGATTTTTTCACTGACCTTGACCCTCAAGCCTCCATACTGACTTGTACAGCTACATTATATGGTCCTAACCCAAATATATATGGTTGCTTTGGACTTTTTCAATGACTTTTTTTGACTTAAGGTAAACTTGAGGTAAACTATAGGATCCTTTACCTAAATATATATGGCTGCTAGGGACTTTTTCATAGGTTACTATGGACATTTTCAATGACCTTGACCCTCCATTTTACTTGTACAGCTACCATTTAATTTATTTCTATGCTCTAAACATCTCTGACATGCAAGACCATTATTTTTACTGATATTAATTACTGTTAACATGTACATTATCTTTCAAGGGTAAAAACTCCTATAAGGGGTCAATTGACAATTTTGGTCATGTTGACTTATTTGTAGATCTTTACTTTGCTGGACATTTTTGCTGTTCACAGTTTGTCTATCTATAATAATATTCAAGTTAATAACCTAAAACTACAAAATGTCCTTTAAATTAACAATTCAGATTCGTCTGAAAATGACATGGAAGGTAGATCTCGACATCTAAAATATTTTAAATTTTTGTCAGTAGTGCTCTAACTGCTTTAGTTTTTGAGATATGAGCCACAAAGTGCATTTTTCACCTACCCCCGGTATGTTCTATTTTTAGCCATGGCAGCCATGTTTCTCGATGATCAAGCAAATAAAACATATTTTATACTAGATACCCTAAGAAACATCCAGGTACAGTTTAAAATTATTTGCCCCAGTAGTTCTAGAGAAGATTTTTGAATTGACTTTAAAGGGAAACTAGAGGCTCAGCTGAGCCTGTATTGCTCATCTGGCTTTTTATTAAGCCATTAAGCCATGGGTCTTTTGTATCTTCATAGCGTTTATAGAAACGCAAAATGTCAAAGTAATCCTTGATATTTGAACTTTGACCGAAAAAAGTAGATCATTTGCATGTCCTTCCAAATGAGATTCATGTCAACTTCGGTTACAATCTGCCCATTACTTCCTAAGCAATTGACAAAAAGGTCTTTTCCAATATGGTTTCAATGGAAATTTTGAAAACCCACAGCAGTCATTTGAGCCGATGAATCTCAACCAAAAGTGGATCTTTTGTAGAGAGTATGTTGTCATCAATCCTGCAAACTTTTAAAACATTTCATAATGTAGTTTCAGAGGAGATTTTTGAAAATGCCAATAAAAATCAAAGATGGCGTCTGGTGCCCATGTTGTTCATCCAACCAGAACCAAAGACAGAACTTAAACAAAGGTCCTTCCAACATTGGTTACAATCTGCCCATTAGTTATTGAACAATTGACAAAAAAAGTCTTTTCCCATATGGTTTCAATGGAAACTTTGAACAACTGTAGCCTTCGGTTGAGCTGATGAAACTCAACCAAAAGTGGATCATTTGTAGCATCTGTAGAGGGCATTGTTGTCATCAATCCTGCAAAGTTTTAAAACAGTTCAGACTGTAGTTTCAGAGGAGAAGATTTTTGAAAATTGGCTTTTAAAAATCAAAGATGGCATCTGGTGGCCATTTTTTTCATCCAACCGGAACCAATGGTGGATCGTTTCCTTCCATACATCATTCCTTCAAAGTTTGGTTACAATCTGCCACATAGTTTCAGAGAAGATCAAAATGTGAAAAGTTTACAGATGACAACAACAGAGGATACAGTGTGTAATTTGTCTTTGGTAATATATACATGCTAAAACTATTTTCTATATTTAAAAACTAATTTAATCCTTCCAAAGCCTCATGGACTTCAAGTCTACTTTTGGGCTATTTGGCAAACTGTTTTCACCTTTCTCTGTACATAACATTGCTACATTTTTCAAGTCTCAACAATTTAATAAATTTTCATTCATTTTTTAAAGCTTACATTTGTGTATCTCGAATGACTTTTGACAGATGTCTAGATATATCACCAGAGTTGAGACGGACACTGACTCTAAGTTGAATTACAGGTAACGAGCACCCAGTGAAATTTTCGGAAAGGTAATATAAGGAAATTTAAGGAAACGTAAACTATTGATTTACGGAAATGTAATATTTGAAATCTTAAAAATTTACAGAAACGTAATGCGCCTGTAAATTGTCGCAGAATTCACCTCCGGTTTTTTATTTATCAAGAATTCAAGGAAAATATTAATCCTAAGTATGCCTAAACAATACAGACTTTCTGATAAATTATAGTAAAAACGTCTTGTAAAAAGATAATAAAGCAGACCTTATTGATTGTAATCTGACTATGTATGTATATGTCCAGAGGAATTTGGTGACAAGTGATTGCAATTTCGTAAATATATATTTCACACTTGATTAACCTAACAAGTAAATAATTACAGATTTTGTTAATCTTAAAATTCATGAAAAGCTTTGTTCAGTTACAAATTTGAAGAATCTGTTTGTTAGACTTTTGTTTATAACTGCTTAAAATCAGAACTTTACTGTACAATATCAGTATGATCGACAATTTTGTCGCAGTATTTTCATGATTTCTGATGTCTCAAGCCACAAATTGAACTTAAAAAAAAAAATTCTAAGCCAGTCATCCCCAGCAATCCACGAATTTAAGTACATGTATCACACAAAATGCCTTTTTTTTCTCTATCCACGATAATAAATTAATCCACAGTAACCTAAAACTACAAAATTTACATGACCTGATGATGATTTTAACCCCCATTTCAGTTCTGATCTAAATGCTTTAGTTTTTTTTAAGATATAGCCAAAAACTGCATTTCACCACTATGTTCTATTTTTTTGCAACAGCAGCCATGTACATGTATGCTGACGGATCAAATCCCTGGATACAATTTTTAAACTAGATACAAATGTACCCTAGGAAACCTTCCAGGTAAAGCTTGAAGGTATTTGGCCCAGTAGGTTCAGAGGAGATTTTTAAAATTGTTTATGATGATGGACGCCAAGTGATGGCATAAGCTCACATGGCCTTTAATTATCACATAAATTATCTGGGGCTCTGGTATACATTCTTTGTGAATTTAATTAAAGATAATTATTATCATATTCATACTACAGGTACAATGTATTATAGGCAGACAAGTTTTCATTTTCAAGTTATTTGCCTTAAGATTCAGTGCAAAATACTTACAATTTGAGCATAATTCCATAGGAAGTGATGCTTCATTCCCCTGAAAAGAAATGTGTGTATTTATTAATCAACTAAGTACATTATTGCCAAAAATAACTGCCAACTCTGGTTAATACAACAAACCAGGCATTAATACAGGGCCATTACAGAGAAACAGGGTCAATATCGAATATGGAGAACATGGTTAATGATGACAGACTATTGAGTAGTATAGTCTTGTTCTATATAAAATGCAGTTCTAGCATGCTGAACTACAAGCTGACTTATTTCTATTGCATTTCAAACCTTTAGGCATAATGATTATTTATTACCGCTCAACAAAATTATAACCTACTGTAGAGTTTTACAAAATCAAACAAACTATAATTACACTGCTTATTTCATCCGCAGACGACATGTTGTGTTTACCATGATGTAATAAACTTGAAACCGAAGTGAAAAATCCTGTGTTGGACCGATCCAATACAGCCTTTATCTGTATTGACCCGGGGTTGAATATCAGTGGGGTTGCCTCATCAATTTGACACTTGCTGATTTTACAATATTAGGGCTGAGTTGGTATATAATAGTAAAAAAGAACGGGTGTTTTTATAATGGACCTTGCTATAAAGCCATCAGAGGTTGTAATGGCCCTCGGCTCTAGTGCATGTTATTATTACGGAGAAATGATTTTCTGGTTATTGAGAGCAAAGCTTTTGTTTCCAGAATCAAGACCTGATATCAACATGAGTATCCCAAATGCAAATCAATACGATTGGTTGTTAGTGATTCAATACAGTGGTTTCCTTGAAAGTGATCTATTTTCATCATGGGGGAAAAATGCAGAAAATTTACCTTAATTTCACAAGTATGCTTTTTTATTTTCCTATTTCATATTTCCAGCCCGTTTGGCTTTTCAGGTCCTAAAATTGGATAGCCCATCATAACTAGACACTCTCAAGAACCTGTATCACTCATCTGGATTTAACTTGTCCACCTTGAGCAGGACTAAAATTTAAGTGTAGTGGTCAATGTGGCTAGTTTTCCTATAGGATCCTATGTTAAACTAAGTTTGGTTGTGGTAGCAGTCGGGGTTCTCAGACATAATTCGAAAGAGAACAATCTAAGGACAATTGCTGGGAAGTCAGGTTCAAATTGGTCAAGCGGTTTCAGACAAGAAGATTTTTCAATTAATTTTCCCATAGGGCCCTATGTTAAACTAACTTCAGCTGTGGCGGCCATCTTGGTTGACAGTCCAGTCATCGAACACAATTCTTAAAGAGGACCATCTTAGGACCATTGCTGCCAAGTCTGGTTCCAATTGGCCATGTAGTTTCATAGAAGATTTTTAAAGTTCATCCCCTTTTTTTCTATTTTTAGTAAAAGCAGCCATGTCGGTTGGAAGTCAGGGATGACGGACATAAAATGGAAGGGGGCCACCCAAGGACTATTCTACCAAAGTTTGGTCATAATTGGCCCAGTGGTTTCAGAAGAGAAGATCTTTAAAGGAATGTTTACACCGGACAACAGGTGACGACGACGGATGCCAAGTGATGGCAATAGCTCATATGGCATTTTAGGTCATGTGTGCTAAAAAATGCATGTTCCGTGCATCTGGCTAGTTAATTTTTTAACCCCTTATGGATTGGCATCATTTTAATTATAATATACCAAACACACCAGGATAGACCCTCGTACATAAGTATTCAGAATAATCATACTCATCTAACCATGAATTCATGATCAAACTGCTGAAGGAATAAAAAAAAGTAAAAAGAAGCAATTACAACCTTTTCCTTAACCCTTTTGTCGAAGAGTCTACGTTTACCAGAATTCCCAATTCAACTCACTGACAATAGTCCCAGTTTACAGGGATTGTCAAATAGGTTCTATATTTCCTGCTCTAGAGGTGAAAATCAAGATGTATCTTTCTTAGATTTGATGCCCGATAAAGATAAAAGAATGGCAGATGGTTTACAAAAAAAAGCTCAAAAAAGACCAAAAATAGAGGATGTCATGGGATTTTAAAGTACAGAAAATGAATTCTGGAAATATTTCGGCAATATGGATACCAGGAAAGTGTGCTTTTCATATCAAACATGCTGAATTGGTCCAAAATTGATTGGAATTGACATTGATGATCGGAACTTTCTCATTTTAAATGACAAAAATGCATATAAGAGCGATTTTAACAATATTTGAAGAATTTCAACACAATCAGCCACCGAAACCCATTCTTGAGTTATTTGATTTGAATATAATATAATACACGAGCCTTTGGTGTGTTCATTATTAAATCCATATTAAATAATGCTTAAAAAGATCGCAAAGAGAACATAATTTATTATCGGGCGAAGCCCGACTAAGTGTAGAATATGGGTCTCAAATCCAGATATCAAGTAGACTGTAGTTTCAAACCGGAAGTTGCATTTGTAAATCTATCCCAGAAACCCTCAAAAATACAGCGCGACTACCGGTTAAAATATTTTTGCACTTGCCCAAACTTAAAAAGAAATTATGTTCTGGCGATAGCCAAAACATAATTTCTATACGATATAATTTTCCACCGACTTTTTTTTCAAGTTTTTGTGCACATTGGGAACTTTATTTCGAAAATTTCTTCAATGACCTACAAATACATGTATGACATCATAACAACGGCTTAAAATATGGCCGTGTTTACATGACGACGGACTAAAAAATATTGCTACGTACATTGAAATAAAAGGAATACAAGATTGGTAAGTACATTATTTAAAGAAAGTTTTTCATTCTTATTATGATATGGGCTTCGTCCGATTTTAGGCTAAAGCCTACGCCATATTAACATATAAATTAAAATAAAGAATAAATGGCCTGAAATCAATGCTCTTAAACATAAACAATGAGGTAGCCACAAGGTCTGCCATCTTGTCAGGAAATCCATCATGCAAGGGTTGCTTCCTGTGGAGTTCATCGGTGAAAGGGTTAATGAACATGACAAATTTAAGATTGGTTCTTTGGAATCAGCATGGATTACCATGACATTAATGTCATTATATGTTTAGCCTCCCCCTTTTTTAAAATGATATTTTGATGCCATTCTTTTGATTGTACTTTTGCGTGGTGATTTCGTTACTAATTTTCTATGTGAAAGTTGCTCCTAATCTAGAATGAGCAGCAAAAATCGTCCCTTGTATTACCATTTTTCTGTAATTTACGACTATACAATAAATCAATTAGAGATTGGTTCGCTTTTGACAACTTCCAGACGAAACATCCGGGCCCTTTTTCCCATTGATGGTTTTCTGCGCAGGTATTACCGGAAAGCACATGCAACTTCCTTTTTAGTCCGTGCAATGGCTGTTGGGGTAAGGGAAAATTTGTTAGTCGGTAGACGATCGGATTAATATCCTACCCATCGCGATATGAATATTGTCGTAGTATGCGGAAATAAACATAATTGAAAAATTGGTAGATATTATTTTTCTTTGCAGACTCTTTACTGTTTCCCTGACGACTTCAGAGCTTTCAAAGTTCGGATTGCTGCTGAATACAGCGAAACTACAATAAAGATTGCAGATGGTTTTAAGTTGGGAGAAACTAACCAAACTGAAGAATTCCTGTCAAAGTTTCCGTTGGGGAAAGTAGGTGACTGGTTTATTTTGTAAACCAGTTTGAACTCACTGGTTGTTTATCGTATCCCATTTAATCCGTAGTTTTCCACAGCCTGGCACAGGGGCTCGTATAAACATCTATGATACGAGCCCCTGTAGGTTTTCTTGGAAGTTATTGACTATGTAGAATATCATTGAAACGTCTGCCTTTCTTTCTGTAGATTATTATTAATGTTTTTACTGTTAAGATGCCTCATATTTTTGACAAGGTACAGATTTTCCATATTCTGCACTATAATTTAGTAAATATGACCAAATACAAATAGGATATTCTTGAATGGGTATAAGTTTTACTTACAAAAATTTGAATAATAACTCACAATATATACAATATCCTTGCTTGGAATGTATTACATTTAATTTAACTTTTAAGCAAAGCTGTGGTATTTTTGTTTAAGAATTTAAAAGAAGTGGAAATTGACAGTCTTCTGACACATTAGAAGGGGGCTTTATCCACCCTCTCAAACATGTTAACATTCAAATATTTTCAAATAACTATGAAATTGAGATCTCAACTCTAAATGAATTTTGTTTCTCCTTATAAGAAGACGCACATTCATTGATGTATAAGGGGTACCTAGGATGTACATCCTGCACTTCAAAACAGATTGGCCTATATATTTGAAAACGTTGAGATTTTGGTTTCGTGGTTAAATCCATTTCTCAGCAACTGTAATACCTAGGCCAACCATATTTGGTCTATAGATAGTTCTTGGTGGGTACATGCCAGTCTGACACCTGGCTTGGGACCTTGACCTCAATTTCATGCTTGAGTGACTTTGTCAATTTTTTGTGACAGCGTTCTCCCCAGAAAATTCTGAAGGCGCAAAAATCATAGCACTCGAACGACATTTTTTTATTGAAAGAAACAAAGCGCGAACATTGTGTATATAAAAAACATGTATTGATAAATAGAAAATATTTTTTCTGTGTATTAAAATGTTTATAAATAAATTAATAGTATTATACATATGTTTACATAGAGGTAAGGGAACAAACAAAATAAATCCGTTAAATATTCTATTTTTATGTGCCTACAATATTCATGTCTATATCTTTTAATTTTCCCTTTATGAAAATAATCATCAGGGCATTTGTTATTTTGTATAGTTTCACGATTAAATACATGTACTTGAACATTTCTTTTTTTCTGTTTTATCAAATGCTTGGAACTGTCCGTGTTTGCAGTGTTTTCCCTAGAAATTTTTTGAAGCATAGGGGGATTGCCTGAAAGGGTGGTTGTCAAGTTTTCTGAAGGATGGGGGTAAAAAAAATTTGTATAGTATTATAAGGAATTTTAAAATTTCAAGCATGGGGGCCTCAAATTAATGCATGGGGGTACCACCATGCATAAACCCTCTAGGGAAAACACTGGTTTGAAAGCAAAACTGAAAAATATTCTTAACCCCCCAAGGGAGGATTTTTGTAGTTATTTAATTTGGTATTGCAAAATTTATTTGAAAAGTTGCCAAACAGAACCTGCCAGAAAATTCCCCTATTTCAGTTATTTCTTCTCATTAAAATCATCCCTGTATTCCCTTCAATTAAACACTTAAATCCTTTTTTAACCGGATTTTCATAGGAAAATATCGGTTATTAAATTGGTGTTGTACGGCGGGCGGGCGGTTATTAAATTGGTGATGTACGGCGGGCGGGCGGCCGGGCGGGCGGACGGGCGGCTGCCAAACAGTGTCCGTGCAATAACTTATGAACTGTTCAACCAAAGCTTTTCAAATTTTAATATGTTGTTACTGATGACAAAATGGAGGTCAAGTTCGATATTGATGATTTTCACTTTCACCGTTCAAGAGTTATGGTTCTTGAAAGATTGAAAAATGGCTTTTCCAGTGGTGTCCGTGTGATAACTTATGAACTGTTCAACCAAAGCTTTTCAAATTTTAATATGTTGTTACTGATGACAAAATGGAGGTCAAGTTCGATATTGACGATTTTCACTTTCACCGTTCAAGAGTTATGGTTCTTGAAAGATTGAAAAATGGCTTTTCCAGTGGTGTCCGTGTGATAACTTATGAACTGTTCAACCAAAGCTTTTCAAATTTTAATATGTTGTTACTGATGACAAAATGGAGGTCAAGTTCGATATTGACGATTTTCACTTTCACCGTTCAGGAGTTATGGTTCTTGAAAGATTGAAAAATGGCTTTCCCAGTGGTGTCCGTGTGATAACTTATGAACTGTTCAACCAAAGCTTTTCAAATTTTAATATGTTGTTACTGATGACAAAATGGAGGTCAAGTTCGATATTGACGATTTCCACTTTCACCGTTCCGATATTGACGATTTTCACTTTCACCGTTCAGGAGTTATGGTTCTAAAAAATTGAAAAAAGGCAGTTCAAGTCTTAAAAATTCCAATATTTGTCACTTACTATAAATAGGAGGTCAAGATTGATTTTTGCCTTTCCATTTCTGAACCCTACAAAACCCTACAAAAATTCATTTATATTTCTTTACTTCATCCTGTTTGGGAATCCAGATTTGCAAACATCATTTCCATGCAGGAAAATCCGGTTTGCTGTCATTCGACAGCCTCTTGTTATTCATTGTGACTACAAAATTTTTGTATATGAAGATTGGTTCTGCGTCTTATATTTAGAATCCAATTTTCGTCACTTGTCGCAAACATTCCAGGCTTTTCAAGTCAAATGTGTCAACATATGTTTTAATCTTTGAAATTGTTATATTGTGAATGACAGTATGCAGATATATAGGTATTTGTAGTCCTTCCAATCGTTTTGACATGTGAAAGGGTGATTTCCCATTTCCGATTGTTTGTTTATATTTTTGACAACAACCATTCACGATCGTTTAATTTCTTAATCCCAAAAACTTACACAAGCGAAATTATTTCAAAAAATCCGTATTTTCTAGAAGTGTTAACATATTTTTTGCATGCTTTTTTGTATTTAACAGTCAGTATAAATAGAATTGTAAAAGGTCAAATGTCATCACTTTCAACCAATAGGAAACGTCAATCTATTTTTACTTCAGTGGAAATACACATCTTGTTTTTTAACTGAATACACATATTTCGGCTATCCATAATAGATAATTACCGATTCTACAATTTCTATTGACAAGTAAATTTAAATATCTATTAATTACAATGCAAACAGAAGTGCTTGAATGTGGTCAAATACTGCTTTAATGCAAATTGACTTTTAATTACGATGACGCTGCGGTGTTACTAATCAAGGCGCTACCGTCATTTTTGACGGTGCGGTGAATGACAACTTCAAAGGGAAGGCCCTGCAGGACTGCAGCGCCATATGGGGCTGGGGAGAACGCTGTGTGACTTAAGTCCATTTCTCAGAAACTAATATCTAGACCCACTGTATTTGGTCTATTGATAGTTCTTGATGGGTACATGCCAGTCTGATACTTGTCTCTGGACCTTGACCTCAATTTCATGGTTCAGTGACTCTCATCCAAATTTCTTGATTGTCCTTTTTTAGCTCAAACTGGCCCAAAAGGCCATGTGAGCTTATGCCATCACTGAGCGTCCGTTGTTATCTGTCTTCGTCGTAAACTATTTCAAGAATCTTCTCCTGAAATTACTGGGCAAAATACCTTCCAACTTTAACTGAATGTTCCTTAGGGTATCATGTTTAGAAATTATATCAGAAGTTTTGATCTACCAATAAACATGGCTGCTGTTACTAAAATTAGAACATAGGGGTCAAATGCAGTTTTTGGCTGATCTCAAAAACCAAAGCAGTTAGAGCAAAACTGATATGGGGTAAAAATTCAACAGGTCAAGATCTACCAACCATGAAATTTTCAGATGAATCAGACAACCCTTTGTTGGGTTATTGCCCCTGAATTGTTAATTTTAAGAAAATTTTGCAGTTTTAGGTTGTTATCTTTAATATAATAATAGTTAAAGACATACTGTAAACAACAAAAATGTTCAGCAAAGTAAGATCTACAAATAAGTCAACATGACCAAAATCGTCAATTGGCCCCTTATAGTAGTTTTTGCCCTTGAAAGATTATTTAGATGTAAACAGAAAATAACCTGTACAGGTAAAATATACAATCCTGAACCCTAATTGTCATTCAGTTTTTGTTCTATTGTTTTAACGATTAAAAATTAGTTTGTCTGACATTGTCACAGATGTTTAGTGCATTACTTGAAATTAATTAAATGGTAGCTGTAGAAGAAAAATGGAGCGTCAAGGGTCAGGGTCATTGAAAAATTCCATAGCAACCGATGAAAAAGTCCCTAGCAACCATATATATTTGGGTTCAGGACCCTACAATTTACCTGTTCAAGTCAAAATGGAAGGTCAAGAGTCAGTGCCATTGAAAAAGTCCATAGCAACCGATGAAAAGGTCAACCATATCTATTTGGGTTCAAGATTCTATATTTTAGCAGTACAGGTCAATATTAAGGAGAAAATTATGACGGTATACATTGAATAGCAAAAATAATCATTGATGCAAGATCTACTGGTACACAAAAGATAACAGGTGAGTGATTCAGGCTCTTGGGAGCCTCTTGTTAAGCAACTGTAATACCTAGACCCATCCATGTTTGGTCCATAGATAGTTTTTAGTGGGTTCATGCATGTCTGACACCTGTCTCTGGACTTTGACCTCAATTGCATGCTTGAGTGACTTTTTCACATTTTCGAGATTAAGTCTACTTCTCAGCAACTTAAATATCTAGACCCACCATATTTGGTCAGTAGATAGTTCTTGGTGGATACATGTCGGTATGACACCTGCCTTTTGACCTTGACCTCAATTTCTTTTAACACATTTTCCTTTGACCTGCAAAATGTTGGGTATCAGATAATCATTATTCTGTGTCCATGTGCATACCCAGGCCAGACATGTATGTGTCCACTCTTGTTTTAATTTGCGAAAAAATGATTCCTCCTTTTAAAAATCCTCTTTACAACTCAACTATATATTAATGCCTGTTACAGTAGGATGTTAGCATCAGTGCTGGTGCTGGACAACAGCACTTCGTGCTGTTTTTTTATTTTTATGGGGGAGAAATTTAAAAAAAAAACAGGATTGAATGGCATCAGAAATAAATGGTATATTAGGCCTTTTATTTTTAATTAATTGGTTTACGGATTTTTTTTTTTAAAAATAGGGTTGGTCGGTTGGGGAAAAAAAAAGAAATATAAAGAGGGAAAATCATGTACAATGAAGACTGATTTTGATCTTGGTTATATTGCCAAATATACAAAGGTTGCAAATGATCAGTCAATTCCCTCTTTTGAAACCCAAATGACAACATCTTTCTTGAAAAGTGTTGTTCAGTAGACCATTCCTTTTTTAGCTCACCTGGCCAAAGGCCATGTGAGGTTTTGCCATCACTTTTCGTCCGTCGTCCGTCCGTCCGTCCGTCCGTCCGTCGTAAACTTTTCTTTAAAAATCTTCTCCTCTGAAACCGCTGGGCCGTTTGGTTTGAAACTTAATAGGAATGTTCTATGACATGTCCTCCACAAACGATCCTCATTTTATATTGATCCGATGAAAAACATGGCCACTGTTGCTAAAAATAGAACATAGGGGTAGATTGCTGTTTTTTGCTAATAACTCAAAAACCGTTACAGATATCGAAAATCTGACATGGGGTAAAATTGATCAGCATGACGAGATCTACCTACCCTGAAATTTTGAAGGAAATTCCAAAACCCATTTAGGAGTTATTGCCCTTTTTTCGTCAAATTTTCAAAATTTTAACATTCAAAAATCTTCTCCTCTGAAACCGCTGGGCCGATTGGTTTAAAACTTAATAGGAATGATCTATGACATGTCCTCTACAAACGATCCTCAATTTATTTTGATCCGATGAAAAACATGGCCACTGTTGCTAAAAATAGAACATAGGGGTAAATTGCTGTTTTTTGCTAATAACTCAAAAACCGTTACAGATATCGAAAATCTGACATGGGATAAAATTGATCAGCATGACGAGATCTACCTACCCTGAAATTTTGAAGGAATTTCCAAAACCCATTTAGGAGTTATTGCCCTTTTTTCATCAAATTTTCAAAATTTTAACATTAAAAAATCTTCTCCTCTGAAACCGCTGGGCTGATTGGTTTGAAACTTAATAGGAATGAACTATGACATGTCCTCTACAAACGATCCTCAATTTATATTGATCCGATGAAAAATATGGCCACTGTTGCTAAAAATAGAACATAGGGGTAAATTGCTGTTTTTTGCTAATAACTCTAAAACCGTTACAGATATCGAAAATCTGACATGGGGTAAAATTGATCAGCATGACGAGATCTACCTACCCTGAAATTTTGAAGGAAATTCCAAAACCTATTTAGGAGTTATTGCCCTTTTTTCGTCAAATTTTCAAAATTTTAACATTCAAAAATCTTCTCCTCTGAAACCGCTGGGCCGATTGGTTTGAAACTTAATAGGAATGAACTATGACATGTCCTCTACAAACGATCCTCAATTTATTTTGATCTGACATAAAACATGGCTGTCGTAGCTAAAAATAGAATATAGGGGTGGATGTGTTGTTTTTGGCTTATAACTTAAAAACCGTTACAGATATCGAAAATCTGGCATGGGGTAAAATTGTTCAGCATGACGAGATCTACTTACCCTGAAATTTTGAAGGAAATTCCACAACCCGTTTAGGAGTTATTGCCCTTTTTTCGTCAAATTTTCAAAATTTAACATTTTTTGTCATTTATCTCCAAAACTATTTGAGATAGAAGTGAAATGTAAATTTGAAAAATGTTTGCCATGTTGAGATCTACATACCCTGAAATTTTAAAGGAAATCTCAAAACCCATTTAGGAGTTATTGCCCTTTTCTTGTCAAATTTTCAAATTTTTAACATTTTTGCATTTATCTCCAAAACTATTTGAGATAGAAGTGAAATGTAAATTGAAAAATGTTTGCCATGTTGAGATCTACATACCCTGAAATTTTGAAGGGATTCCCAAATTCTATTTAGGAGTTATTGGTTTGTGTAATTTGAGGTCGGGTTCTGTTACATTTATTTAAGGTTCACCCTTATTCCTGGTCAATTTTATCAACTTCCTGCCAGGACTACCACCATCAGGGAACATATTTTAACATTAAACCTTATGAAAAATAAATCTTAAACAAATTTTCCCTGGACAATTGAACCAATTGCAACAAACTTGGTCAAATAGTTGATTAATTGTCCAATGAAAACCAGACTCCAGGTGAGCGATACAGGCTCTGGTGAGCCTCTTGTTTACCTGTTTAAGGGATCCGACTCGTCAACTATGACAACAAAAAAATGAGTGGATTTGATATCTTACAGAATTAAGATATTGATACAGAACGAACTTTAAAGCTGCATGGATTCTATTAGGAAATTTGTTTCATAATTTTTTTTTGTTCAAAAATTGGCATCAACTAATGGCTATAAATAAATGTTTTTTTTTATCATGTTTACAAGTATTTTATTGATGGATAATATATTTAACCGGATTTTCATAGGAAAATATCGGTTATTAAATTGGTGATGTACGGCGGGCGGGCGGACGGGCGGCTGCCAAACAGTGTCCGTGCAATAACTTATGAACTGTTCAACCAAAGCTTTTCAAATTTTAATATGTTGTTACTGATGACAAAATGGAGGTCAAGTTCGATATTGACGATTTTCACTTTCACCGTTCAGGAGTTATGGTTCTTGAAAGATTGAAAAATGGCTTTCCCAGTGGTGTCCGTGTGATAACTTATGAACTGTTCAACCAAAGCTTTTCAAATTTTAATATGTTGTTACTGATGACAAAATGGAGGTCAAGTTCGATATTGACGATTTTCACTTTCACCGTTCAGGAGTTATGGTTCTTGAAAGATTGAAAAATGGCTTTCCCAGTGGTGTCCGTGTGATAACTTATGAACTGTTCAACCAAAGCTTTTCAAATTTTAATATGTTGTTACTGATGACAAAATGGAGGTCAAGTTCGATATTGACGATTTCCACTTTCACCGTTCCGATATTGACGATTTTCACTTTAACCGTTCAGGAGTTATGGTTCTGAAAAATTGAAAAAAGGCAGTTCAAGTCTCAAAAATTCCAATATTTGTCACTTACTATAAATAGGAGGTCAAGATTGATTTTTGCCTTTCCATTTCTGAACCCTACAAAACCCTACAAAAATTCATTTATATTTCTTTACTTCATCCTGTTTGGGAATCCAGATTTGCAAACATCATTTCCATGCAGGAAAATCCGGTTTGCTGTCATTCGACAGCCTCTTGTTTTAGACGAATTGGAATATAATCTTTTATGGAATTTTGATGCTGAGGATTTTAATTTATTTTTATTTTTGGGATGGCTGATTTCAATTTTATTTTTTTTTTTCAAAATGGGGAAATCAGGCCGGCAGATCCGTAAACCAACTAATTAAAAATAAGTGGAACAAAAGAAAAAAAAAATCCTTTACAAAGACACCATGAAAAAATTTCAGGGATTTGATTTCCTTCCCATTAAGAATTAAATGGTTGCATTACCAGAATGTTTGCAGACATGATTATTTTACAATTTATTGACTCATAAATGACTATCACTATCTAGATTCTGTTTTTGGTTAGTAAAAATTAAACATTGCTAGTCAGACCGTACCAGTTGGTGAAATTTTTTATCAATGCATAGTTGGATACTGTTAATTTTAGTCTAGCAATAGTTATACCCCAGTTTGTCCTCTCCCAAAAAAACTTGTGTACTCTAAGTAACTAATCTATACATGTATATATTTTTCAGGTACCTGCATTTGTGACAAAAGCTGGAGACTGTCTTTTTGAAAGCAATGCCATTGCACATTATCGTATGTAATTAATACACATAGTTTTATTGCTATAAATTAAAAGATAAAAGTGTTAATGATACAGAATACAGATATCAAGATGAATCATCCATTATTATGGCCCAGCCACTAGGTGGTTGGGGACATTTAGTTTTACCCTTTTCTGTCATTCCGCAACAGAAAACCTTTCCGGACTTTTTTCTAAACACCTTTAGATATATGGCTACATGTAGCAATGTTGTTATCACTTGAAACTCACTTTTTAAAACAACATGTAAAAGCAATTTGTACCTAATTATTTTAATTTTTTTTATTATTTAAAAATTTTTTTTTATATAATTTATTTGTTTATTGTTTCAGTTGGAAATCCTCAGATCAGGGGGAAAAATGATAAGGATGCATCATATATTCTGCAGTGGATAAACTTTGGAGATAATGAGATTCTTCCAGCCTCATGTACTTGGGTTTATCCTTGCTTAGGTATCATACAGTATAATAAACAGGTATTTAACACCAACATAAATTTTGTGTTTTTTTCATCAAACTGAAAAGACAATATTCATGTGTGTAAGGAAATGCAATTTGATAGTTTGAAGACAATTGTTTGATATTGTTAATGTTTCTGTGGTATGTTTAAGTGTCAAATATACATGTAAGTGTCATATTTGACAACAGTTAAATACGTAATATTCCTCTTGTGTTTCAACAAATGCTGACTGGATGTGTCAGCTAATGTAAATTCAAATTCCCCATGGAAATCATCTACATTTTTTTGCTTTATATGTTTTTCATTGAAATACTATTACTATACTAAACACTATATATATTAATGACAAGCTTACATGTACTCTATTTGTTAGGATATATAAAAGTATGATTAAACTACTTATTTCCACATTAATGCACTGTAATTCATAATGTTTTATTAAAATTCAAATTCAGACTGCTTTCAATGCAATCTTTAATCAATCCTGTTTCAGCATGTTGATCTGTGTAAAGATTATTTTAACATATACACTGTATTGCAGTTGAAGTAAGTTCATTGTCTGGACTTTAAATTCAATTACACATGCTTGGTTAGACTGTCTATCTGCAACTTCTTTGCAAAAGATTGATAGGAGCTGGCAACATGGAACCTGAAAATCCTTACTATATAATTAGAAATATATAAATATTGATGATTTTCATATCTTCTCAAGAAAATATATAAAGCCTTGAAATGAGAATTTTTCAAGAGAACGTTGGGTTGAACCCAAAAGTTAACATTTGTCTGGAAACCAGAAATACATATTTTATTATGGGCCTATTTATAAAAAGGTTAACTGTTATGTATGCCAATCTGGTAAGTTGTTAAAATAAAATTCTGTGTTTCCAGATTAAACCTGACTGATCCTAATAATCTATTGTTTAACCTCTTTTTTAGGGCTTGCAAAAAATTCGCACATCCAGAAGGGTGGTTAATTTTATCTCCATAAATGCATAAACTTTTATTGAAGAAAAAATAAAAGAAAAAAAACATCTACTGGCCCTATTTTTGGTTACATTAATGGAAACACAGGATTATTGATGAAGAAAAAGATTATTTATTGTTATAATGAAAGATGTCCTCCAAATACAACTAGTAAATGTTACAATATGTATTAAGCAGAATAGTTGCTGATTTAATATTTTATGTTGATATATTATGACAAAAAGTACTGTCCAAGGTTCCTCCTTTCAAAAGGTAGTGTATAAACATAGAAAAACAGAGTTTGCAATTATCCGTCCTGTTGGTCCCGAAAACCAGAATTTCATTAGGTCCGGTATTTGAATGTCTTGTGCCGGTCAGATTGTTCCAATTAATTGTTCTGAGAAAAAGTATGCTAAAATAAAGTAGGACCACCAATTTGTTGTGGGACCGACAGAAAATAAAAGTTTAAATTGATTTTCTCTTTAAAGGAAACAGAACGTGCTAAAGCACAAATAAAGAAATGTCTATCAGTTTTAGACAACCACTTGAGAACACGTACTTATTTGGTAGGCGAGAGGATCACCCAGGCAGACATCAGTGTAACTTGTAATCTGTTATATTTGTACAAACATGTAAGTAAAAATTTGGTGAATTGAATTTATCAATAATGGTGAAAATTGATCACCATTGCCACCAGTGATGAATTTCAGTTGATATTTGTTGTTTTTGGAATGTTGGTTTGAAGAGCATTAAAAGTCAGAGCATCAAATATGTAATTCCAAGTCATACCTGATTTTATACATGTGCTTCTCCCCAGAAAATTTTGAAGGCGCAAAAATCAGAGCGCGCGAACGACATTTTTCACTTTAAGAAACGAAGCGCGCGATTACTGTTTATATACACATATATTGACAAACAGAAAATATTTCTGTGTAGTAAAATGTTTATAACAAAATTAATAGTATTATACATATATACATGGGGGTAAGGGAAAAAAATAAAATAACTCAGTTAAATATTCTTCTATTTTTCTTTTCTTTCCAGTGGTCCATTGCCATCTTCATGTCTATATCTTTTACTTCCATAGATATCATCATCAGGGCATTTGTTATCTTGTTGGACAGTCTGTTCCTCTGGTCAGTTTTTATTCTTTTTAGTGTTGAAAAGCCCCTTTCACAATCTGTTGAAAATAAAATGTTTTTATTACTGCTCACAGATACTGACATCATGTTGGTGTAATCTGATAAAAGAATAAAAAAATAATCTGATTTAAAAAAAAAAGCTTTTAAAATTATACAAAATTAAGTTTTTGTGAGTAAAGTTAATGATATTAACCTGCTGTAGATGTAGGAATAAGAAGTCCAACAGCTGCTAGTTTTGCCAAGAGAGGAAAGCCTTCTTTTAACTTTCCAGCAACCTGCTCCATCACCTTGCTGGCAGTCATACATTTCAGGTTTTCATCACTAGACAGAGAAGACTTTAACAACCTCCATTCCTGAAGTAGTGCAGTGTTGTCCATTTGAAAGTGCTGGGCAAGAAGCTGTAAGAATTGAAAAAAAAATGTAAGAAAGTAAAATCTCTGAATTCATAAAAATAAAAAAATATATATACAACATTTATGCTATTTGTTATTTTAAATTACCTGAATTTGATCATTCCCATAGACAGCTACCTCCTCTTGGTCATCTGGAATGTTTGCTGGTGCAAACATGGAGAAACTCTCCATTAAAGGCAAATCATGGAATCTCTTCCCAAATTTTTCACAATTTTATTCAGGTATGGTAAATAGACATGAAAGAATGTAATGATATGAAATTTCTTATTAAATAGAAAGATAAAAAATGTATTTACATTTTGTGCAAAATCACTTGTAGAATAATAAAGAATATATACATTAACTTACTTCGTTTTGAAACTTTTCTTTTTGATCATCTGAAGGAAGTTCAATTTTAAAGTTTTCATCTTTCAATTTGCAGATTGCAGATTCCACTCTCCTAAAATGCTCCCCTGGATGACTTTTCAGTGACTCCATGCTTTTAATTGTGCCAGTTACCAAAGGTCTCACAACAGTATAATCTGCATCTTTTTTCTAAAATATAAACAAAAATGTATCAATAAACATATTAACAAAAGAATATTCTTCATTTTATATACAAGATTATAAAAAAATCATGCAATTACCTGTAAGGCCTTTGACAACATGGACAATGGTGGAAGGAAGTCACACATCATGTACAAGGTGGCAATGAATTGGTACTTCTGGACAAAGGTAGCAAAACCTAAAGCTTGGGCATCACATCTTTCCTTTGCCTCTCTCTCCAGACTTGTAATGACTGAAGGCAGACATTTCCTTATGGACTGGACAGCTTTGTCATGAGACAACCACCTTACATCTTTTGCTTCAGTTATTTTTATAACTGGTTCATGAAGAATTTCCTGCAATTAGACAATTTTTTTCTGTTTAAAAAATGACACAAGTTATAATAGAAATTTATCATAAATTTAACTTTAAAAAAAAATGAGCAAAAGTTGGTATTAAACATTTTACATCAATGGTACCTGAATCTGATGTAAGGCTGCCATTCTTACTGCACTGTATTGGTAAAATCTGTAGAGCTGTTCAACAATGGCTTTGAATTTCTTTACATAAGGGATAGCATCTGCAGCCTGTGAACTGGCAAGAGCAAGTCGATGAGCTACACAGTGGTTGGAAATCAAATGTGGCACATACTGTTTTAAAAGTGTTGCAACACCACCCTTCTTCCCAAGCATAACTGATGCACCATCACTGCCAATAGCACACATTTTTTCCAGGGACACACCAAATCCCTCAAGGCTCTGAACTATGGCTGTCTTTATAGTATCAGCTTTACCATCTAACAATTCCAACATTCTAAGAAAGTAGGTTGAACTTTGACCTTCCTTAAGAAATCTGAAATGAGAATTATAATAGTGACTAACATGCATGTATGATATAGCTTGTTGTTCACAAAGACTCCCACTTTTATTAAGGCACAAAAATCATGTTTATATCTTTATTAAATAAGTATAGAAAGTTTTAAATTCATTACCTTACATAAAGTATCAGTTCCTTCTTTAATGCTACATCTGTAGTCTCATCTACCATAATGCTATAGTATGGCGAGTCTTTCAGATCGTTTATGATAGGGTTCTCTATTGCCACTTGGAAGGATAATATGGCTTCCTGGATGAATCTCTGAGATGTGTATTTTGCATTATCCCCTGTATGAAGTGCATTTAAAACATCCACACCCAAGTCTTTGCCTATAATAATTAAAAAAAAAATCAAGACGTCTTAAATTAGTAAATATAAAATAATAAAAAATTAAACTAAAAATTCACAAAATTTATAGTTAAATGATTGAAGTAAATATTACCAATGAATAGGCAAAGTTGTGCATCTTTATCTAAATTGATAACTAAAAAAGTATATTGAAATGTTAACATACACAAATCCATAAGAGGTACATAGCTTGTGGTGTGTGGTAGCTCTCTTTTACATAGCCAGTACAGACACTTCATAGCTGCCTCCATAGCCATCTCATTAATACTCTCTTCTTTCTCTACTGCTGTACTAAGACTCCCAAGAACTCTTGCCCCTTCAAAGACCACTCCTTCCTTATGAGTTTCACTGCGGTTGTGTCTTGCTACACTTTCCCTTACCAACCAGGTACAAGGCAAATCAACCCATACTGCTTTCCCTGTGACACTCTTCTTAGGTCTACGTTGGTGCATGTCACATAGCATACCTATTAATTGCATTGCATATCAAATACTTCAATTATTTGCAAAGTTATGATATTTCAACTGGAACATCATCAAAATGAAAAAAAATAATCTGGATTGTGTAAAAGTTTTAAATATAGTTACATTGGAAAAGTCAAAATTGGTTTTTCTTCCTTGGAAGGTGCTACATACATGTACTAAGTAATAGATATAGGAAATTAAAAAAAAACATCCTTTTTTAATTCAAAAAATATATAAATAAATGAATAAATAGAATTAAATAATTTACTACACAAACCTCCATCAACTTTTCTAAGCCAGGGAAATTCAGATGTCCATTTCTCACTGAATCCTGATATACGATGTTTTCCATTCTCATTGGACTTTGTGCGTTTCGGATTTGGTGATTCTACAAATTCAGCATCACTGGCATCACTTTCTACTACCTCTTCCTCCAGGTTTGCATTTTCAAATGCTGATACATTCTCTTTATTTGAAGGCAAAACTGAAAAAAAAATACTTAATTCCTCCAAGTGAACGTTTAACTCCTTTCTTATTCATTGTTACTACAAAATTTCTGAATGTGAAGAACGATTTTGAGTCTTGTATTTATAATCCAATTTTCGTCCATTGTCACAAATGCCAAGGTGTCCAAAATAATTCGCATATATTCCATGGCACTAAATGTGAATTAAAAACACCGGATTTTCGTGACAGGTGAATTTTACCAACTTTGTGTTGCACACGCAAAACTTTGTAATAAACAACGGAAGGGCTTCCAGTCAAATGTGTCAAACGTATATATTTCAACCGTTGAAATTATTTTATTCTGGATGACAATATGCACATACATGTACAATTTTCAGGTGTGATTGCGTTTTCATTCCCAGTCTTACGACCGTTTTGACATGTGAAATGTTGATTTTCCATTTCCGATCGTATATTTTTGACAACAGTCATTCGCGATCGTTTTATTTCTTAATCCCAAGAACTTAAACAAGCGCAATTATTTCGTAAAATCCATATTTTCTAGAAGTTTTATCATGCCTTTTGCAAGAACAGTCTAAATAAAAATAGAAGTTTAAAGGTCAAATGTCGTCACTTCCAACCAATAGAAAAAGTCGATCTATTTTTACTTCAATGGAAATACACATTTTAATTTTAACTGAATACACATATTTGAGGTTTGGCTATCCCATAATAGATAATTATCGATGCTACAATTCATATTGACATGTAAATTTAAATAGACTTAATTACAATGCAAACAGAAGTGCTTGAATGTTGTTAAATACTTCTTTATTGCAAATTGACCTTTAATCAAGATGACGCTGCGGTGTTACTAATCAAGGCGCTGCGGTCAATCACAACTTCAAAGGGAAGGCGCTGCGGTCCCGCAGCGCCATATTGGGCTGGGGAGAACGCTGCTTGTTTTATAGCAGGATTGTGATTTGTAGGACAGAATGTGAAAACCTCATCTGATGTAGCCTAGGCTGTAATGTATTAAGCATCATTTTGTAAACTAGCTTACAGTAACTAGCTTTGTTTTGATAAAAATAAGAGATTATATATACAGTTGACACTCGTTATCTCAATTTGGACGGGACCAACAAAAACAGTTAGAGATGACAGGAGTTTGAGATATCAGGAGGAAATATATTGCAAAGTTTAATATAAGGACCAAAACATTACTTTGAGATATAACAGTTATGAAATAAAAGAGTTTGAGATAACGAGAGTCAACTATATTAATATCAGAAACGTTTATTACAAATTCAAGGTGAAGATAAGTATGAGGAATTTCCCCCTTTCATTTCTCACAAATGAGTGATGGCAGTGTTTAAAATTGATAAAATTTATGTACATTTATTAATGAATAATGCTTGCTAATAAACTAAGCAAAACTGAAATAGTTTGAAGAAACCTTCATCAAAGGCATGTTTGTTTGTATAAGATGGCAAATATGTAAGAACTGAAGGTAAAGTAAATGACATTAAGTTGTTGAGAGAAAGCTTGAGCTTTTTCTTGTACTTAGTGACAATAGTAGATTCATTAAAATCATAATTATAATTGTTACCTACAATATACTGGAAGTTTGGGGTTTATATGTAGGCATTATGGGGTCTGTCAGGACAAAAGTAGCCAAATCTTCATGATGCTTCACAGACTTAAAATTTTGATCCTGTCAAGTTTTATGTAGCTTGTCTCTTTAGATGTTTTATTAAATATTATCGTGCCAAAACATGCTGCGAACCTCCGACTTGGTGACTTATCTAAATGTGGGTGGATGGCCTTCACCATTAAAGTCTTGTTTGAGCACAAGATTGTAGAGAGCAATAACAATTGCCATAAAAGGCTTGTTGTATAGCCCGCACATTTTACTATCCACGCTTTATTCAAGATTTGGTTACTCATCTGTGATGTTTTTGACTACGAGAAGAAAAAATTTAACAACACAAGCTATAAGTTTCGACAAATAAAACTTTTGAGTCAAGCCACAAGTTTTAAACATTGACGTAATGCGTTATCAATTTAAACACTTTTTGTGAAATTATATTAAGAAATGTTTGAAATTTTAATATATGGTCATAAAATGATAGATAAACTTATGTTTATGCATATAAAGCTAAAAGTAATCAGAGATGCAGATAATTTTTTTCTTGCTGGACATTCGGGCCAGCAAGATGGAGAACTTTGCCGGACCCTGAGATTTTATGACAGACCCAATTAAATTTAAAACAATAAACACTTAGCTATTATGAACCTTTGAATGTCTATGAAAGTGCTAGATTATTAATATTTTCAATACTAGTGCTAAGTGCTAGATTATTAATATTTTCAATACTAGTGCTATATTAAATAATTTGTTTATCACTGTTTTATTGAATGAAAATAACAACATTCATTGATAGTCACTCTTCAGAGGCATACTTTGATATGAGAAATTGTTTAGATCCTTGTGATATTTAATTGGCCATGTCAACATTTTTATTCAAGGTCATTTAGTTTTTAGCTCACCTGGCAAAGCCATGTGAGCTATTGCCATCACTTTGCGTCCGTCATCGTTAACACTTCAGATTTTGATAATCTCCTCTGATACAACCTTACAGGAGTTTTTTAACCTCCAGATTTTATTTTAAGAAAAACCAATAAATATTAAGAATGCTATTCATCAATTATTTTTAGGAACTGCAAACAATTTGATGTTTTCATTTAATCATTGTAGGTATTGGAGCCCAAATTCAGAGAGCCATATGTAAATACCAACAGATGGTTCACTACACTGGTTAATCAACCACTTGTCAAAAATGTCATTGGAGAATTTAAATTCTGTAACAAAATGGCTGAATTTGATGGTAATATAATACTTCCAAAAATGTTCTTAAACAATTTAATCTTTAATTCTGGTCATGATTAATCCTCATGGCAAAAATGACATTGTAAGATATAGAATGTTGTTAGAAGTGAGGAAAAATTAATAAGGAACTCCGAGTCTTTACAAACATGTGTTTCTGAAGTCTACATGTTCCGTACAAAGTTAAATACATAGACATAAAAACATTAGTTTGTTTTGCATCAATAAATAGTGTGAATGTTACGTAATAAGACTTTCTTAAAAATAGAGGATATTATAAGATATATACTGAACAAAAAAGTTCTGCAACATAATGTTTCCTTATTTTGTAAATGTGCAATTTTATTTCAGCTAGGTTTCAGGGGTGTACTTATGTATATGCCTTCAAGATTTCAATTCACTGGTGGTAATGCATCTTATTATCAGGAAAGTCTGGTTCACAAAAGCGTTTTAAAGGAGTTTTTGTTTCTCGTAAGAAAACAATGAATGATTTGAAAAAATTTATCCACAAAGAATACAAATATTACAAAGTTTAAACTCAGATTAATGCATTCTTAATTAGATTCTTTGAAGGGTATAGAAAAAACAAAAGATTTTTTTTGCGAACATGCGTGAACATTCTGGATAATGAGAGAATATATTTTTGTGCAGAATCGAAATCATAACATCAGAGACTAGGCACACATATTACCCCCGCCATAAAACATAAAACAAGCGCTCTGGGATATTTTTTGTTGGAATTATTTCCCTTGACTTAGTTTTTTTTTAGCTCACCTGTTACAAAGGGTCATGTGAGTTATTGCCATTCATTTTGTCCGTTGTTGCCGCTCCATCATCCAAGATGGCCGCCAGCGGGGAACTTAGTTTAATTAGTATCCTATGGGAAATACATGCAAAAATCTTCTAGAGAACCGCTAAATGGATTAAAACCAAACATGGCTTGAAAGTTCCTTATGAGGTGCTGACCAAGTGTTGTTACTTTGTAGCCGATCCATCATCCAAGATGGCAGCCAGAGGAGGACTTAGTTTAACATAGGACCATATGAGAAATACATACATAAATCTTATTCCAGAGAACCATTGGATGGATTGAAACCAAACATGGAATGAATGTTCCTTATGCTGTTCTGACCAAGTGTTGTGACTTTGCTGCCAATCTGTCGTCCATGATGGCCTTCAGCTGGGGACTTAGTTTAACATAGTACCATATGGGAAATACATACAAAATCTTCTAGCAAATTACTGAATGGATTGAAACCAAACATGGCATGGATGTTATCTCAAGGTCCTTTAGCAATGAAGAAATGGAAATATCAGGTGAGCGATACAGGCTCCTGGAAGCGTCTGGTTTGTCCCCCTGCTGCTAATCAATCTTAATGAACGGGTCATTGTTACCCTTGACCTGTCCAGTTTTTTTTTCCGCACTCTTATCTTTAGTTGGCCTCATCCAGATTCTATGAAACTCATACCGAATGCTAAGAGCCACAATATGCAGACAGATTTCGAACTTGCAGTGAGTCATTTACTGTTCTAGAGGTATGCCCTTTTGTAACTTTGAAAATTGCAAATCTTGTTGCCACACTAACGCAAGTTTGCATCATCCAATTTGTATGAAACTCATTCACAATGCTTAGAACCACAACAAGCAGACAGAGTTCATATTTTGGAAGTAAGTCATTTACCTTAGAGTTATGCCCCTTTATAACTCTGAAAATTGCTTGTTAGTGCTCTCAATTCTACATTTCTTGATGGATTTTTGCCAAAATTGTATGGACAATACCTGGAAAGAGTTTGAAAACAAGTGCTCTTTGTCAATTTTTGTGGGAGTTACTGCCCTTGACATAATTTTTTCCTTTCAACTTTTAGTTAGCAGCCTCAATTCTACATTTCTCGCTGGATTGTAACCAAATTTATACAGTGGAACCCCCGGAAACCGGCTCCTCAGAAAACCGGATTCCTATGAAAACCGAACTTTTACTTTTGGTCCAGAATATTGGCCTATACAAGTAAAAAAATCCTCTGATAACCGGACCCTCTGAATTCTGAACACCGGCCATACTTTCCGGTACAAAACATATATATTCTTGTAAAATTAACCTCCAGAAACTAGCCGAAACAATGTATTACCTGGAAAATCAGTGGACCGTAATACATGTCATTCTTAATCGATCGATGATTGACATCATTAAACTAAATAACCATTTTAAATAAAGGTGGGAAAGTCGTTAATCAAACAATAATCAGGCATCAATAAAAACGTTGGATTGAAATTAAAAACAATTAATTGTATTAAAATAATATGCGTGTGGTACATGTACATATGTAAGCATATGGCACAATTTTACAACATCGTTATAATACACTTCCGGTTTCACTCTCCGGATCAGATACATCTTTTTCCGGAACCTCCTAAAACCGGACCCTCTGAAAACAGGCTGATTTCTCCGGTCCCACAGCTGTTCGGTTTACAGAGGTTCCAGTGTATTGAAGGTGTAAGAAAATTGACTACTCTGTAGCAATCTTGTTTAAGTAAAATGTAGCAAAAACTTCAAAATGATTGTAATGCCATCAAATTTTTCCTGAAGTTTGTTTGCCTGAGTCTGATAACGGCAATACATAAATTGCAGCAACTGCAGACAATACACATAAACCAGATTAAAAGATGACAAAATGCAGAGATTAAACTTAACCATTTATCAGTATTGTAAACCTTAGAAATATCCAATTTGTCATAAAAAAAATGATTATATGATTATACCTTAGGTTGCTATGATTTTATTGTTCAGTATATTTTTTAAAGTCCAATTGTATTAAAACTTACAGTGAATATATCTTCATGTGTTTATATATCCCTGAATAAGCTACAATTTTAGAGTCTTTTGACAGCAACTGAATATCTATTCTTAAAATATTTTCGTGTGTCCAAACATGAATTATAAAAATTATACAGGTGAATGATATAATTTTTTTTATGTATCCCATAGCAAAAAAATACCAAGAATTGCATGGAAAAGCTGAGGGAGGAAAGAAAGATAAGAAGCAACCAGAGAAAAAACAAAAGGAAGAAAAACCTAAGGAGCAGCCTAAAAAAGAAAAACCTAAGGTATGTTAAATAAGTAAAATAAATGACAAGCAAGGAATAAAGTATCAAGCAGTGGTTAACAAGCTTAAAAACCTTCTCTACAGACTGTATCTGGGGTCATCTGCTGATGTTTACCGTATAGTTTGAGATTGGGGTGTTAAGTGTGCGACTGCAATGAACTGCTAGATTTGTGTCCAGTCCTGCATTGAGATATACATGTATTTCATTTAATAGGTGTTATGCTTTTCTGTGTGTTAGATTGGTTCAGGGTTGGCGTTGAAAAATATTTATACTCCTCATCAAGAAAGCCGCCATAGTTATACAACAGACCCTATGGAAAGAATCACTAAACCAGTTGGAATCAAACTCAGAAATTATACTTAGGTGTTCTTTTTCGTTGAAACATGTCTGTCTTACTCAAATCACAAATCAAAGTAAAAAGATAAACTTCTTGTTCCTAACGTGTTTTATATGAAAAATGACATTCCCCAATTGAAATGTGTATAAATATTTTGTAGAAAGAAGAAGATGACGATGATGATGATGATGGAATGCCCAAGATGAAAGAACAAAAGGATCCATTTGCTGCAATTCCTAAAGGGTATAAATAACATGTATTAATCATTACTCATTGCATGTAGTTTCTATAATGGTATAGTTAACTATTGCATCAAGACCTTCAAAAATGTTTCAGTTCAGGTGTTGCAAGTGTCATTTGAGAAAAATACATGTATATACTGGAGGCAACAATTCACCAACTTGTGCATTTTCATCATAGCTGTTGGCATAATGTGTGAGTGAAAATCCTTTCTTCCAGCCAACATTGCTTTCATCTCTATGTATTAAGAAAAAATGCAAAAATTTTATAGAACATTTTGTAATGGTGATATGCCAAATAAGCAGAAAGGTATCAATTTAACTCTATTTCCCCTGTAGGAGGGTTTAAATTTTTGTGCCCTGTCCACCAAGGTGGAAGGGTCATTTATATGCTTGAGTGACTGATTAAATTTTTTGCATTTAGATGTATTATTAAAGAACCTATGGTAATGTATGAATGACATTTTACAGTTAGTCATCTTGCATAGTGCAATACAGCTCAGTTAGATTTGAGTCACTATGAGATGCATTTTATTGTAGAGTGACTTTGATTTTACAATTTTTCGTCACTAAAAAACACCTATTTTTGAGGAAATTTGAAAAACTGACAAAAAATTAGGTTTTGATGTTATGGGGTTGTTTTTAACTTCCAGTAGATTGATTTGTTTAATGAATGGTAAGTATTACAAGACCAAATTAAAGCCCTTACTTTCCAAGTTCTTCATTTGTTTTTCGTGAATTCATCATCAATATTCATGAAAATTGCCATTTTAAATCCAAAAACAACGATGACAAACTTCTAATGACCTGCCGACATGTGGTCGTATTTGGATTCGGAATGGAACCATATGAACAGACCTGGGGTCAATTACATGCCAAAGTTATTAATTACATTTCAATTACATTGATTTTTGAATGTAATTAATGACATCACAATTACATTGTTTTCTAAATGTAATTAATAACATTACAAGTACATTGCCAATGTAATTAATTACATTTCAATTACTTTTGTCCAAGACATGCAAGAACTACATCATACAGGATAAAAATGACAAAAAAACTCATTTGTGTTTGACCACAATTCCATAGTTCGGCATCCATTTTTGGCTATAAATTTGAGTTCATGCTTTAAGTTAATTTGCAATTCACTTGACTTCTCCTTTTGAGTTTTGAAGATAGATGTTTTCTACTTGGCACTGGACTTTTCCAATGTCTCAAATATTTGCTGTCTACCACTGACAAAGGAATCAAGTCACCAGCAACAAATAATAGGAGCACATCTGTTATTTGTGTTTGCCTCATATCAGATTTTTCATATTTAATTCCTTTCTTAAAATATAGAGATTTTTTACTTAATCCAGATTCATTAGGTTTTATTAGCTCACCTGACCCAAAGGGTCAAGTGAGCTTTTCTCATCACTTGGCGTCCGTCGTCCGTCGTCGTCCGTTAACTTTTACAAAAATCTTCTCCTCTGAAACTACTGGGCCAAATTGAACCAAACTTGGCCACAAGCATCATTAGGGTATCTAGTTTAAAAATTGTGTCCGATGAGCCCGCCTGCCAACCAACATGGCCGACACGGCTAAAAATAGAACATAGGGGTAAACTGCAGTTTTTGTCTTATATCTCAAAAACTAAAGCAATTAGAGCAAAACTGACAGGGGGTAAAAATGTTCATCAGGTCAAGATCTACCTGCCGTGAAATTTTCAGACGAATCGGTCAACCCTTTGTTGGGTTATTGCCCCTGAATTGTTAATTTTAAGGAAATTTTGCAGTTTTAGGTTATTTTCTTGAATATTATTATAGATAAAGACAAATTGTAAACAGCAAAAATGTTCAACAAAGTAAGATCTACAAATAAGTCAACATGACCAAAATCGTTGATTGACCACTTATAGGAGTTTTTGCCCTTTAAAGACGGCATCCAGGGTAAAATTTCCTTTAAAGATCTTTTCCTCTCAATCCACTGGGCCAATTGAGACCAAACTTTTGTGAAATGGTCCTTGGGTGGCCCCCTTCCAAAATTATGTCTGGCATCCCTGAATTCCAACCGACATGGCTGCTGTTACTAAAAATAGAAAAAAAAGGGGGGGTATTTCAAAAATCTTCTTATATGAAACTACAAGGCCAGTTGGAACCAAAGTTGGCAGTAATGGTTCTTTGGAGGTTCTCTTTCAGAAATATGTCCAATGACCTGGACTGTTAACCAAGATGGCCGCCACAGCCGAACTTAGTTGAACATAGGGCCCTATGGGAAAATTCGTTGAAAAATCTTCTTGTCTTAAACCACTTGACCAATTGGAACCAGACTTGGCAGCAATGGTCCTTAGATGGTCCTCTTATAGAGGTGTGTCCGATGACCTGGACTGTCAACCAAGATGGCCGCCACAACTGAACTTAGTTTAACATAGGGCCCTATAGGAAAATTCATTGAAAAATCTTCTTGTCTGAAACCACTTGACATATTGGAGCAGGACTTGGCAGCATTGGTCCTTAGGAGGTCCTTTTTCAGAAATGTGTCTGATTTCGTGGACTGTGAACCAAGATGGCCGCCACAGCAAAACTTAGTTTAACATAGGACCCTATGGGTAATTCACTCAAAAATCTTCTCGTCTGAAGCCACTAAGCCAATTAGAATTAGACTTGGTAGCAATGGTCCTTAGCTGGTCCTCTTTCAGAATTTTGTGCGATGACCCAGACTGTCAACCAGAAGGCCGCCACACCCGAACTTAGTTTAACATAGGGCCCTATGGAAAAATTCATTGAAAAATCTTCTTGTCTGAAACCACTTGACATATTGGAGCCAGACTTGGCAGCATTGGCCCTTAGGAGGTCCTCTTTCAGAAATGTGTCCAATCACCTGGATTGTCAACCAAGATGGCTGCCACACCTAACTTTGTTAAATATTGGACCCTATAGGAAAATTCATTTAAAAATCTTCTTGTGTGAAACCGCTTAGCCAGTTGGAACAAGACTTAGCAGAAATGGTCCTTAGATGCTTCTCTTTTAGAAATGTCTCCGTTGACCTGGACTGTAAACCAACATGACTGCCACAGCTGAAATTAGTTTAACATAGAATCCTATAGAAAAACCAGCCAAATTTACTGCAACACTTAAATTTTTAGGTCTGCTGAAGGTGAAAAGTTAAATCCAGGTGAGCGACACAGGCTCTTGAGAGCCTCTAGTTGGAGTTTTCAGAAGTGTACTTTCTATGTTTTCTCTGGAAATCAAAAATAAAATGTTTTTAATATTGTGAATGTTTAATAGGTAAACTTAACAGTTTGCGAATTGAAACCAATATTCCTTATTTGACCATTTCAAACTGTGAGATTTATATTTCATCATGTAATGATTGAGGAAGACATTATTATTATACCCCATGCAACGGGTTGCGGAGGGTATAATGTTTTTGACCTGTCCGTCCGTCAGTCCTGTTTCTTGTCATCGCAACTCCTCTCAAACCACACGACAGAATTCCACGAAACCTTTTTAGATAATAAGGACATACTATATGTAGTTGTGATCGACAGGAAATTGCGATTCAATTTTTTTTCTAGGAGTTACGCCCCTTTGAACTTATTTACTTTAATGTACTACTGCAACAGTTTGTCGTCGCAACTCCTCCCAAACCACACAACAGAATTTCATGAAACCTTTTCAGATAGTGTTCATTTTACTTGTGAAGTGAGATTTTGTTTCTCCAGTGACAATATGAAGACATGGGGTATGTGAGCGTGCTCACAAAGGTTCTTTAATTTAAATTTATTTGATCGCAATTCTTATTTTAAAGATATATATATAAATACAAATGAATATATTTTCCTAAAAGGAACATGTGAGCTTTTGCCATCACTTGTTGTCTGTCCTCCATCCGTTACCCATCGTAAACTTTTTACCTTACCTGGCCAAAGGCCATGTGAGCTTTTGTTATCACTTGGCATCCCTCGTCCGTTAACTTTTCACATTTTAATCTTCTCCACTGAAACCACTGGGCCAAATGAAAATAAATTTGGCAGGAAGCATCTATGTAAGGTCCTTAATAAAGTTTGCTCATTTCGTCCCGATTTGACACCAAACATGGCTGCCATTGGCAATTGTTGATTTTGATTGAGTTTTCAAAAATCTCCTCTGAAACTGCTAGGCCAAATGGAACAAAAATTGACAGGAAGCATATATTGGAGGTCCTTTATAAAGTTTCCTCATTCGTCCCAATCAGACTACAAATATGGCTGCCATGGGTAGTTCTTGTTCTGATTGGCTGATATAAAAATTCTTCTCCTCTGAAGTCGCTTGGCCAAATGGAACTAAACTTGACAGGAAGCATATATGGGAGGTTATTTCCAAAGTTTCCACATTTTTCTGGATCGGACAACAAACATGGGCAATTCTTGTTTTTCATTGGTTGATTAAAAAAAATTTGGAACTTGGCCAAAACTGCCAGCCAAACTGACAAGAAGCATATATGGAAAGTCTTTTATGTAATCAGTTTTTTCATTCTGATTGCACGACAAGCATGGCTGCCATGGACAATTCTTGTTTCTGATAGGCTGAAATAAAGAAATCTTCTCCGAAACTACTCGGTCAAATGAAACGCAACTTGACAAGAAGCATCTGTGGGAGGGTTTTTACAAAGTTTTCTCATTTTGTCCAGCGACTAACGTGGACGCAATGGGCAATTCTTGTTTCTGCCAGGTGAGCGATACAGGCTCAGCCCTTTGACCCTCTAGTTAAAAAATCTCCTCTGAAATCACTGAACCAATTACAGCCATACTTAGTCTGAATGATCCTTAGTGTATCTAGAATAAATTTGTGTTTTATTTTCTTGTCCGTCCAGAAACATGGCCGACATGGCTAAAAATAGAACATATGGGTAAACAACAGTTTTTGTCTTATATCTAAAATATTAAAGCATCATTAGGGTGTCTAGTTTAAAAAATATGTACGATGACCTGCCAACCAACATGGCCGACATGTCTTGTATTTCAAAAACTAAAGCAATTAGAGCAAAACTGACATGGAGTAAAAATGTGCATCAGGTCAAGATCTACCTTGGTGGCCCCTTTTCAAAAATCATCTTAAATATCAAACTACAAGGCGAGTTGAAACCAAAGTTGGCAGTAACGGTTCTTAGGAGGTTCTCTTTCAGAAATATGTCCAATGACCCGGACTGTTTACCAAGATGGCCGCCACAGCCAAACTTAATTTAACATAGGGAGCTATGGGAAAATTCATTGAAAAATCTTCTTGTCTGAAACCACTTGAGCGATTGGAACCAGACTTAGAAGCAATGGTCCTTAGATGGTCCTCTTACAATGGTATATCCGATGACCTGGACTGTCAACCAAGATGGCCCCCAGACCCGAAGTTAGTTTAACATAGGGCCCTACATTGTATAGGAAAATTCATTGAAAAATCTTCTCATCTGAAACCACTTGACATATTGGAGCCAGACTTGGCAGCATTGGTCCTTAGGAGCTCCTCTTTCAGAAATATGTCTGATTTCATGGACTGTGAACCAAGATGGCCGCCACAGCAGAACTTAGTAACATAGGACCCTATGAGAAATTCATTGAAAATCTTCTCGTCTGAAATCACTATGCCTATTAGAATTAGACTTGGTAGCAATGGTCCTTAGATGGTCCTCTTTCATAATTTCTTGCGATGACCCGGACTGTCAACCAAGATGGCTGCCACACCCGAAGTTAGTTTAACATAGGGCCCTATGGAAAAATTCATTGAAAAATCTTCTTGCCTGAAACCACTTGACATATTTGAGCCAGACTTAGCAGCATTGGTCCTTAGGAGGTCCTCTTTCAGAAATATGTCCAATCACCCTGATTATCAACCAAGATGGCTGCCACACCAAACTTAGTTAAATATTGGACCCTATAGGAAAATTCATATAAAAATCTTCTTGTCTGAAACCACTTAGCCAGTTGGAACAAGACTTAGCAGAAATGGTCCTTAGGTGGTTCTCTTTTATAAAATGTGTCTGTTGACCTTTTATAACTGCCACAGCTGAATTTATTTTAACATAGAATCCTATAGAAAAATCAGCCAAATTGACTGCAACATTTAAATTTTTAGGTCTGCTCAAGGTGAAAAGTTAAATCCAGGTGAGCAATATAGGCTCTTGAGAGCCTCTAGTTTAAAAAACCTGTGATTTTATATCAATGAAATTTTACAACTACAATCATCTTTTTGAGTTCAACAGAGATTACTAGAAATAGGTCATATTACCTACATTTCATGATGCTTAATTGACTCAATTAAATTTTATTGTTTGGGCCCTTATGTCAGAAATGAATTTAGTACTGTGGATTCATTATTATTAAATGAGGTAAAAGTATGTAAGCAGGATATATAAAACTTTCACATATTAAAAATAATTCTCAATATGATTTCCCCAATGGGATTTCTATGTGCAGGAGGATGGGGCATTCATGTCTTACAGACAGTTCTTATATAGATAGATAGATTTGGCATATTTAATGGACCTTTATTCTTTTAGTTTTAAATTAAGAATGAATATGATGGGTTAAGATGAGACTAGAGACAATCTGCTATCGACTTCTTAATACTCTTTACAAGGAACAGTTTTAGAAATATGCTTAATACAAAAGAGGATAACATAGTTAATCAAGAAAAAGATGTATAGAATACCTGATACACTCAAAAACTTATTTGGAACACTGCAAAAAAGTATATATTATTGTGTCTTTTTTTTTCAGAAATTTTAATATGGATGAATTCAAGAGAGAGTACTCCAATAAAGATACTTTAACTGCAGCCTTACCATATTTCTGGAAACATTTTGAAAAGGACAATTACTCAATATGGTTTTGTGAATACAATTATAATAAAGACTTGGCCAAGGTTTTTATGACGTGTAATTTGGTCGGAGGTAAGATAATTATATAAGCATTGTAGAGAATCTTTTAAAAGTGGTTATTTGTTATTGTTTTTCATCTGTAAATTACAGTGTGCCTTTGATCAGGATAATCAATATCATTGATGTCTGCTTGGTCTGTAAGGCATCAGCGTGGTTTGTAATAAAGTAGATTGAGTAAAATCTTAGTTAATGAGGATGGGTAATTTTTTTTCAATAGTCAGTGTTCTACATACAAAAGTTGATGTAACATTAAACGATACAAAAGGAAATTAAGACTGAATTTTGAAGGATCTTCTAGAACAGGATATTCTAGAAAAATCGAGGCCAGCCTTTAAAAAATGTTTGTTTTAAACCAATTTTTTAAGGTGGGTAGGTAGGTACATGTTTTTTTTTTGTTTTTTTTTTAACAGATAGATGCATGTTTTTTCGACAGAGCTAAAAGGGAATCTATTTATAGCATAGGATTTATTAATGCACAGTATTTTTTGTAAATCTATCACATGTAGTTTAATCATTTGCTGTCTGAAATTATCCAAGAAAAATAGTATCCCTTCTTTTCATAACATTACAGGTATAAATCCAAGAAAAAGAGTGGGTATACTGGTATAGGTATAAATGAAACATATAAACAGTTACAACTATTTATTAAATTCCAAAGTGAACACCTAACAGACTCACCATTCAGAAGAACTTGACTTTATACAGCTCAGAATAGTGCCAAAGTCAGATTGAATGAACTTATATTTTGTATTCAGTTTAATTGCTATTCTAATGAAAAGTTTTACCCTGGGACCCATCATTCTACCTTCATTTTAGTTCAGACATTTCACCAAGATGTTCTAATGATGAGTCCTGGATAGGTCTATTGTACTTTTGTTAAAGGTTAACGAAAAACGTGCTGCCTCAAAATACTGACTGGTATAAATAAAAAAAAATGCAGTGGTGCTCCAACCGTGGAAGAAAATTTCTGTTAAAATATGACAGCAAACTCTTTATTACCGTTATTTACATGTATTTATCCATATACTTTATTATTATTTTTTCTTAAACATACTCTTTATTTTCTTCCAATTACCTTGTTTTATCACCTGAATAATCAATATTAACAAAATTTCCATTTGTGCATATTAAAGTCAACTGGTGAAAGTCACAGGTACTTGGTGAAATTAGCTAAATGTATTTCTAATGGAATGAGGTCTACATAACATTACCGGTCAGTCAATGTAAAATTCCGCAAATTCCAATTGCCGCCATTTTCTGCCTTACTTTTTTGTCGCTTCCTTTCCCTTCCCCTCTTGATTTCTATGAAAACAAAGATGGCGACCTGAAGGATTTTTATGAAAATTACGGTCTTCAGATGCAGTTGATTAAATCTAAACAGACACATGAGTTTGAAGAATAACATGCCCAGGATGCAGAGGTGTTTACATCTATTATTTTACCGTAGTTTCTGCAGATCTTAGTGAAAAAATATGGACTACGATTTTGATTTCAAAATCTATGGTTGTCAATTTGCTTGTTCGGAAAATTTTTGTTTTGTTACAAAATGTGTAAAATTCCGTCTGGATCACTTAAATGCTTGAAAGCAGCAGAATATCTATGCTTTAAAGCGCCTTTGAGACAAGGTCAAATAAATCAATATGGCGGCAAGCATGTCCAAGAAGACGGATCAGACCAGACCAACTAATGGCAATAATAATGTTTCGGGACCAACAGCAGCAATGAAATCTTGCCAAAGGTTTAGAGAATGTAACAAGGAAACCTTCATTCTTTCGGGCCTTCAAAGGAGGGTCCTACATTTGTGTATTACTCTACATTGATTGATTGATTATTGTTTAACGCCGAGTTGGCGATATTGCAGCCAATATCATGCCGATGTATTACTCTACATGTGAACATGATTTTTCTTGCACACATAGCAGGGTCGTGCCGCTTAGTTGCAATCATTGGACAGTACTACTGACAATTCTACTGACAGGCATCATTCAGAGTAAACAGGTCTGAGGACGCATTTATGCGCCTTGGCGAGAACCCTGTAGAAGTGATACCAAAAAAAAATTTCACCATGTCTTAATAAAAAGTTTATATTTTAAAACAAAATTTTATTGAGTCAGTCGGTTTACAGCAAACAAGCAATTTTTGCCCGATCTCAGGAGGAAAAATACTTAACATTTTCTGGTTATATGATGGATGGATGAATTGTTGTTTAACGTCTGGGTGTAGATCAGGACGAGAGCATGTGTGATAATGAGTATGATCCCTGCTGTGTACTAGACTGACACGCTGAGCCGGATTTTTAATGTGCTAGCTCACCAGATAACTGTCTGCAGAAACACCACCCCACTCTGACACATTACACCAACTCTGAGCCGACCAGTAGATCTTTGGTCTTACTCCTAGATGCCTAGTGCTTGGCAGAGAAGCAGCAAGTACCAATTTTTAATGTCTTTGGTTTGACCCAGCCGTGGATTGAACCCTCAACCTTCCGCACTCGAGGCCAGCATGCTGACACCAGACCACCGAGGCGGTTTTTCTGGTTATAAAATCTATATCCAGTTAAATTCAGGTCCCTAACCAAAATTTGAATTTTAGTCACATTATCAAGTTTGTTTTCCCGAACTTAAATACATCATCTACTTGTTAAAGCTTAGGGACGAGATCAAAAGTTCAATGTCGGATAAAAAACTTAATTCACATAGTTTTTTCACTGACCCCCCCCCCACCTCCCCTCTTAACTTAATTTGGGAAAAATTGATTGACCACCCCACCCCCAAATTATAAGTTTTTTATCCGACATTGAACTTTTGATCTCGTCCCTTAGTTAGGAAACTGTTAATGTCAATCATCTATAAACATCATTGAGATTCTACATGTTACCTTTAATTGATATTACATAAAATCAGTCTGTTGATATTGGTACTTTGTATTATTTGAAACCTGTGTCAGACTTAGAAACCATGAGAAAGCCATGATGTGTGATCAGGTTCAAGATACTGAGATTTAACTACATTTATACATTAAAAACGATTAGCTGGAGCAGTCGTAAATGACAGCTAATCCCCTCTCGCGTATCTTCATGGACCTTTGTCATTTTCCAAGATGCATCTACTTGTAAATGTTATACCTACATGTATATGACTGACAGTGTCTTAGAACTGGACCTTAACGCAAAACTTAACCAGAGTCAATCATGCATAAAAGGACATGAGCTTCTGCCATCACTTGGCGTCTGTCCGTTGTAAACTTTCTCAAAGATCTTCTCCTCTGAAACCACTGAAGCCATACTTAGTCTGAATGATCCTTAGGGTATCTAGAATAAAGGATATATTTTATTTTCTTTCCTGTCAAGAAACATGGCTGCCATGGCTAAAAATAGAACATAGGGGCTTATATCTCAAAAACTAAAGCATTTAGAGCAAAACTGACGAGGGGGGGGGGGTTAAAAATGTTCAGCAGATTAAGATCTACTTGCTATGAAATTTTCAGATTAATCCGTCAACCCTTTGTTGGGTTATTGCCCCTGAATTGTTAATTTTAAGGAAATTTTGCAGTTTTAGGTTGTTATCTTGAATATTATTATAGATGAAGACAAACTAATCAACAAAAATGTTCAGCAAAGTAAGATCTACAAATAAGTCAACATGACCAAAATCGTCAATTGACCCCTTATAGGAGTTTTTGCCCTTTAAAGATTATTTACATGTAAACAGAAAATAATGGTCTGACATTGTCACAAATGTTTAGGGCATTACTTGAAATAAATTAAATGGTAGCTGTTCAAGTAAAATGGACCATCAAGGGTCAAGGTCATTGAAAAATTCCATAGCAACCGATGAAAAAGTCCCTAGCAACCATATACATTTGTGTTAAGGACCTTATAATTTACTTGTAAAAAGTCAAAAGAAAGGTCAAGGGTCAAGGTCAGTGACAAAGTCCATAGCAACCAATGAAAGAGTCCCTAGCAACCGTATTTATTTGCGTTCAGGACCCTACAATTTATCTTCTCAAGTCAAAATGGAAGATCAAGAGTCAGTGCCATTGAAAAAGTACCTAGCAACCATATCTATTTGGGTTCAGGATTCTATATTTTAGCTGTACAGGTCAATATTAAGGAGAAAATTGCGACGGTATACATTAAATAGCAAAAATAATCATTGATGCAAGATCTACCAGTACACAAAAGATAACGGACCTTTGTTATTTTCCAAGACACATCATTTCAACATATGAACAGTTGATCAGACATTTTATACATTCTGCATGATCTCAATAAAGAAGGTATAGCAAACGCATTGCAAGATGAAGGCTCTTGACAGTTATCAGTGAAATATAGTTTGGATAGATTGTCACATAGTTAATATAAAAGTTGAAAAAAAAAGCTGATCATAACATTTTCATATTTACAGGATTTTTCCAAAGAATTGAAAAACTAAGGAAGAATGCCTTTGCTAGTATGTGTGTATTTGGTGAAGACAACAACAATAGTATATCAGGTGTTTGGTTTTGGAGGGGCCAAGGATTAGCATTTGAGGTATAGTTTTAAAACAGAATTTGGGCAACTAGGAGGAGGGGCATTAAGGTGTATCCTTGTCTGTCCGTACGTCTCTAGCTTTACTTTGCCTCAACCAAATGTTATGAAACTTATACACAATGTGTATCACCACCATACTCAGTTTAAAGTTCGAATTTGGGTTGCACCACTTTTACTGTTCTTGATTTGTGTTCCTTTATAAATTGTAAAATTGCCAAATTTGCTGTTTCGCACTTCAACTTTACTTTACATCAACCAAATGTTATGACATACACACAATGCTTATTACCACCAAACACAGATTGAGTTTGAATTTGGATGGGGTCACATTAACGGTTCTGGAGTTATGTCCCTTTATAAATGGAAAAATTGCTGAATTTGCCGTTTCCGCACTCTGACTTTAATTTGCCTTAACCAAATGTTATGAAACATATACACAATGCTAATTACTACCAAACACTGATAAATTTCGAATTTGGGGTCACTTTCATCGTTCTTGTGTTATGCACCTTTATAAATTGAGATTTGCAATTTAGCACACTCTGACTTTTACTCATTAAATTTCAAAGAAAACAAAACGTTAATTGGTTTGAAATAGTACATTGACTCTTGCAGATTTATAAGTGGAGCATCTGTGTCCCATGGAAACATTCTTTTATTTAAATAATAGTTTCTGCTTCATAATTTGGAAAGTATAGCAGCAAAAGAAAAACTGTAAATTGCAGAAGTCAAGATCTACAAATCATTTGAATGGTCTGAAATTGTGTTACAATTCCGTATCCAATTTCTTTGTCTTTAACAGTGAAATGATATTTCTGCAGATTTCTGCTGCCCAGGGTCAAGTTTGACTGTTTTTGTGAATCATGTAAATATGTTGAGAAAGATTGTTTGAGAGGGGTGTTAGGTCGGCAAAATCGAGTGACTGCATTGCAATCTATGAGTCGAGTTATTTCCTTTTACAATCGCAAGGTGTTCTGAATGATCAAGAGCAATTGAGGGGAGATTTGGTTTTTTGAGAACAAGTAACAATCGCTTTCTAGTTCTTTGGGAAAACTTTTCTGTCGTCTCCATTTCCAATCACATCCCTGTCTTTAATGAATTTTTTTGTCTGGCCTTTGCAATGTGTATTGGAGAATATGCTGATATCTGTCTGACTTTGTAAGTGCTCATGTCTACATGTCTCAACAAATTTTGTCACTGGTTAAGATCAGCATCATCTCAAACCAGTTAAAAAAATCAGCACCGGAAGAGTAACTAAACATACTGTTGTAATATTTTGTACAATAAAATGAAAATAAGGGGACAGGGAGTATAACTTTTTGAGCTCTGTAGTTTCTTCTGCAGGGATGATTTTATTCTGTATTTTAGCTCACTTTGCCTAACAGGCCATGTGATCTATTGCCATCACTAATAGTGTCCATTGTAAACTTTTCCTTTAAAGATGTTCTCTGAAACCACTGGGCCAATTGGGACCAATGTTTGATGGAATGGCCCTTAGGTTGCCCCCTTCCAAAATTATGTCCAACATCCCAGACTTCAAATCGACATGGCTGCTGTTAATAAAAATAGAAAAAAAGGAGATGAATTTCAAAAATCTTCTTCTGTGAATCTACAAGGCCAATTGGAACCAAACTTGGCATTCATGATCCTTAGATGGTCCTCTTTCAGAAATTTGTCCGATGACCCAAACTGGCAACCAAGATGGCCGCCACAGCCAAACTTGAACATAGGATCCTATTGGAAAATTAATTTAAAAATCTTGTATAAAACTACTGAGACGATTGAAATTAAACTTGGCAGCAATGGTCTTTAGATGGTCCTCTCTCAGACTTGTGTCCGTTGTCCCCCACTGCTAACCAAGATGGCCGCCACAGTGGAACATAGTTTAACATGGGACCGGTTTGGACTTTTTGGACTTTTTAACAAAACTTCGTTCCATGTGTTGTCCACAACTTCTCCTACATTACTTGCATGATTCTCATGAAACTTAATGGAGTGTTAGATCACTATATGGAGATATCCATATTGTCAAGAATTTCTGTTTGGAAAAGATATGGCTGTTTGGACTTCGGCAATTTTTAACAAAACTTTGTTCCATGGTTTGTCCGCAACTCATCCTACATTACTTGAACGATTCTCATGAAACTTTATGGAATGTTAGATCACATTATGGAGATGTGCATATTTTCAAGATTTTCTGTCTGGGCAAGTACTTTGAAAAATATGATGATTTGAACTTTGTGTAGGCTTTAAACCAGAAGCAGGGGATATTAGTCCCTTTCAGGACAGTTCTAGTTAGTCCTGTTCAAGATGAGTAGGTGAGCGATACAGGCTCGTGTTAGCAGATTTCTGCTTTTTGAAATCCATTAAGGTTTCTTTGTTACACACAGCAATATGGCTTCCAGTACAGCATTTCCATTTTTTCTTGGCTAGTAAAATCATGTTTGTTTCTGGTTAGATTTCAATGTCATTATCTATGACTAATGGATGTGCATCTTGAGCTCCACAGCTTTTCTCTACTTCAGCAATTTTACAAGGATTGACATTAAATTAAATTAAATTAAATAGTCATATTTGATGTTGTTTCTTAGTAATTGTTATGCTCTCTTGTTTCATATAGCCAGACTGTTATTAAATTTAGCATGAAATCTTGCTTTTCAGCTGTGTGAAGACTGGCAAGTGGACTATGAATCATATACATGGAAAAAATTAGACCCAGACAGTCCAGAGACCAAGAAAATAGTACAAGAATATTTTGCTTGGGAAGGAGACTTTGGAGGCAAAAAATTTAACCAAGGAAAGATCTTCAAATAATCTAAGACTAGTTATTTATTAAAGTATTTATGAATGAAATGATGTATGTGATAAGTAAATGCTCTGGAACACCAGATGAACTTCTTTTTCTTTTCTGCCTTAGAAATTGTACTTTGTGATCCAAACAAATGCAATGACTGTTTCTCCTTGGAAACTACTTTACCATATCAAAATATACCTTACTAGAGTAGTACCTTTTTTACCAACCCTCCAAGTGACAAAAAAATATGGTCAAACCTGCTTTAAAAGGCACCTCTATAATGCAAATCACTTTCAATAAAGGGCAGTGAAAACATTTAATTCATGAAACAGCATTTAAAATTAGTTGAGGCAAACTAAAAAGGTGAAAAATTGATGTATGTCAAGTGATGGCATGGAAAAAAGCAATATATGAAACAGAAAATTATGGTGTAATGTATTGGAGTGGGAGATAATTTTTGAAATGTGGAAACGAAATGTAAAATATCATATTGCATTAGGTACTTAAAATTTACAAATTAGTGTTGAAAAACAAACCTGCACATTAATGCTGCATGTATTTATATTGGATATAAAAATTGATAAATGATTTTTTTTTGTTAAAAGTAATGAAGGACCCAAAAGCAAGTCCTTAACCAAAATAAACAAATTGATCAATAGGTTGGCTTTTTAGCTCACCTGGCCAAAGGCCATGTGAGGTTTTGCCATCACTTTTCGTCCGTCGTCCGTCCGTCCGTCCGTCCGTCGTAAACTTTTCATTCAAACATCTTCTTCTCAGAAACCATTTGGCCAATTCCAACCAAACTTTGCATGAGTGGTGTATGGAAAGTCCTCAACAAAGTTTCCTCATTTAGTTCTTATTGGTCAAGAAACATGGCCACCAGAGGCAATTCTTGTTACTGATTGGCTGATTTTCAAAAATCTTCTCCTCTGAAACGGCTGGGCAGATTATATCGAGGCTTCATAGGAATGATATATGACATGTCCTCCACAAACGATCCTCATTTTATATTGATCCGATGAAAAAAATGGCCACTGTTGCTAAAAATAGAACATAGGCGTAAATTGCTGTTTTTTGCTTATAACTCAAAAACCGTTACAGATATCGAAAATCTGACATGGGGTAAAATTGATCAGCATGACAAGATCTACCTAACCTGAAATTTTGAAGGAAATTCCAAAACCCATTTAGGAGTTATTGCCCTTTTTTCGTCAAATTTTCAAAATTTTAACATTTTTTGTCATTTATCTCCAAAACTATTTGAGATAGAAGTGAAATGTAAATTTGAAAAATGTTTGCCATGTTGAGATCCACCTACCCTGAAATTTGAAAGGAAATCCCAAAACCCATTTAGGAGTTGTTGCCCTTTTTTTGTCAAATTTTCAAAATTTTTTCATTAAAAAATCTTCTCCTCTGAAACCGCTGGGCCGATTGGTTTGAAACTTAATAGGAATGATCTATGACATGTCCTCTACAAACGATCCTCAATTCATTTTGATCTGACATAAAACATGGCTGTCGTAGCTAAAAATAGAATATAGGGGTGCATGTGTTGTTTTTGGCTTATAACTTAAAAACCGTTACAGATATCAAACATCTGACATGGGGTAAAATTGATCAGCATTACAAGATCTACCTAACCTGAAATTTTGAAAGAAATGCTAAAACCCATTTAGGAGTTATTGCCCTTTTTTCGTCAAATTTTGAAAATTTAACATTTTTCGTCATTTATCCCCAAAACTATTTGAGATAGAAGTGATATGTAAATTTGAAAAATGTTTGCCATGTTGAGATCTACATACCATGAAATTTTAAATGAAATCCCAAAACCCATTTAGGAGTTATTGCCCTTTTTTTGTCAAATTTTCAAAATTTTAACATTTTTGCATTTATCTCCAAAAGTATTTGAGATAGAAGTGAAATGTAAATTGAAAAATGTTTGCCATGTTGAGATCTACCTACCCTGAAATTTTGAAGAGAATCCCAAATTCTATTTAGGAGTTATTGTAATTTGAGGTCGGGTTCTGTTACATTTATTTAAGGTTCACCCTTATTCCTGGTCAATTTTATCAACTTCCTGCCAGGACTACCACCATCAGGAAACATATTTTAACATTAAACCTTATGAAAAATAAATCTTCAACAAATTTTCCCTGAACAATTGCAACAAACTTGGTCAAATAGTTGATTAATTGATTGTCCAATGAAAACCAGACTCCAGGTGAGCGATACAGGCTCTGGTGAGCCTCTTGTTTGTGTCATATGTTTACTTGAAGCTTGAAATTGTTTTGAATTTACCACATAAAATATTTTTTTAGATTTTACAACTGGACATATTTCTGTATCTGTTTTGATGTTCACATGAACAACTTTTCAACATTGACAAATATTTGATTGCAGGTAATATTAAATTATTACATGTTACCAATACATTTTTATCTCTCAAATTTCTACCTTGCCTCTCCCTTGAAGATCAAACCCTTCAAATGGTTGCTATTAACGGACAGCAAGATTAAGGTTTATTTGGCTCATTAAATCCAAATTACAGCAATAAACAATACATGTTTGTACTGCTTTCATGGTTGTAAAATAAAAATAAAAATCCTGAACTGCTTGCCCAAATGAATCAAATCTCAAATGAAAGTACTGCAAGGGGTTTTTCGGCATTATTAGAAACATTTCTTATAAATGAACGTAAAAAGTATTACACTACCTTTCGTTTCTAATAGTCATAATGAATTGTTGTTTTTTCCACTGCTGAAATGTGCCAAATATTTTGTTAGAGCTGATTTTCCAATTTGTGTGTGCATTTCATTGAATTTTGCATCATATATGACATCACCATAAACAAATGTGACTCTGCAGAATATGTGCAAGTTCTGTTTTCCAAAAATTTGACCTGTGTTGAAGTTCATTTTAAGGATATGCTGAATTATTTTAAAACGTACAGAGTAGTAATGAAGTAAGTTATTCATCAATATATTGGTTGCCAAAATATGTGAGACAGTAGTTGCCGATTGGTTAAATGTTTAAAAAATAATTACCATCTGCATTTCCACTAACTTTATGGATCTATATGACAGATAGATCTATTCGAAAGTATTGATGAAGTTTCTAGATTGTATAAATGACATGGAAAATTCCACTGATTGGTCCAGTTTTGAAATGTTTTCCCCTCTGAAACTATTTGGAAATCAAAAGGGATTACTTTCCTTATGAACATAGACTGGATATAAGGCATTGATAGGTGGAGACTGGATATAAGGCATTGGTAGGTGGACACTGGATGTAAGGCATTGATAGGTTGAGACTGGATATAAGGTGGACCTCTACAAAGTTTCTTCTCACTGTCTGAATCAATACAATTTTCATGACTCCCAAGACTGATAGTAGTTATTGGTAGCTTAAAAAATCTCCGACAAAGCTGCATTACCTAAAGATTTCATTTAAAATATGGATGGAATGGTCTTGTCAAAATTTCCCATTGCAGTTCATTGGCAACTTGCATATCACATGTGTATCACCAAAGGTTTCCTTGAAGAACAAATCCAAGGACAATTTGTTACACCAAATTGTGGTTCATACTGGCCTAGTGTTTCAACGAGAAAGATAGTTTTGTAATTGTAGGTAAAAGATAATAGATGAAGTGGTAAGCTAAGACTAGTACAATGCAGAGTAATACCGATAAATAATTTTACCAAAGTAATTAAAAAAAATGCACTGTGGATTTTATTGTTAATGTGACAATACTAGGAAAATTTCAAAACAATCAAAATCAAATCATACAAAAATATAATAAGTTGGTAGATAAAATGTTTTACATAAGATACCAGAATGCCTATAAAGTGTGTTCTCATTCAATATGATCAAGGTGACCTGTAATTTAGGTATTACTCTATCTTGATTTTGCAAGTAATAAGTAATACTTAATTTACCAAATGGACAGACGAACTAGAGGCTCCCATGAGCATGTATTGCTCACCTGGACTATGTCCATCTTGACTGGCATCCTGGAATATTCCGTCAAGCCAACTCGCTCACTGGTTTCAAACAAGACGATCTTTCACTGATTTTTTCCATTAGGTTCTAAGTTAAACTATATTCAACTTTGGCAGCCATCTTGAATGATGGGGTGGGTTTATAGGATATAATTCTGAAAGTGGACCAATTAAGGACCATTGCTGCTAACTTTTGTTCCAAATGGCACAGTGGTTTTAAACAAGATTTCCCTTAGGGTACTATGTTTAACAATGTTAGGCTCTGGTGGCCATTTTTGATGGTGGGTGGGATCATCAGAAACAATTTTGAAAGAGAGCCACTTGAGAATCATTGCTGTCAGGTTTTGTTCCAATTGGCCAAGCAGTTTCAGACCAGAAGATTTTTCAGTAAATTCCCCATGGGGTCCTATATAAACTATGTTCGGTCTGGTGGACAGTGTCATTGGATACACTTCTGAAAGAGGACCATTGCTGCTAAGTTTTGTTCCAATTGGCCAAGTGGTTTCAGACAAAAAGATCTTTAATTAAATTCCCCGGGAAAATGCAAAAAGGAAAAAAAACATCTGACTCTAATACGAAACCGGGACTAGCCAATAATGAATGAAACTTTGAAAAATAAAATTGATTATTCCAATTCAAACCAAAAGGCTGCCAAATTATATTTTTCCAACTAATACAGGAGCAATTATTGAATGAAGAGATCTCTGTGTGAAAGAATGACGATGTGCAGAAAAATAACAGATTTGGGACAATTAAATCTTTCCAAACAAGCTGCCAACACGTATTATGCAGATTCATTCATGATATACGTGTATGATTTACTCAAAGGCTTTTCACTCCAATTACTTGTATATGAAGATTATAAGCAGCCATATCTAAATATCAACATTATTCATACATTAGGAGTTTGGTAGGTTTTTTAGCTCACCTGGCCTAAAAGGCCATGTGAGCTATTCTCATCACTTTGCGTCCGTCGTCGTTATCAATTTTTCAAACATCTTCTCTGAAACTACTGAATGGATTTGGATAAAACTTAGCATGATTGTTCCTTGGGGTATCCTGCTCAAACTTTATGCTTCGATTTTTGATCCATAGAAAAACATGGCCACTGTTACTAAAAATAGAAAATAGGGGTCAAACAACAGTTTTTCTAAAAAATCATTAGGTTACGGCAAATTCTGGCAGGTTGAAAGTGTTCAGCATGATCGGAGCTACCTGTGTGCTGATTTTCGTGAAAATCTGTCAACTGGTGTTAGAGATATTGCCCTTTTTTGACATTTTTGGCTTTTTTAGCTCACCTGGTCGAAGGCTATGTGAGCTATTGCCATCACTTGGCGTCCGTCGTCGTCGTTAACAATTTTTCAAAACTCTTCTCCTCTGTAACTACTTGACCAATTAGAACCACACTTGGTATGAATGTTTTTTGGGGGCGGCTGCATAGAACTGATGTGGGGATTTTTGATCTGTCGAAAAACATGGCCGCTGTTACTAAAAATAGAACATAGGAGTCAGACAGTAGTTTTTATACGACCGCAAAATTTTTGCGGTCGTATATTGGTATGACGTTGGCGTCGTCGTCGTCGTCCGAAGACAATTGGTTTTCGCACTATAACTTTAGTATAAGTTAATAGAAATCTATGAAATTTAAACACAAGGTTTATGACCACAAAAGGAAGGTTGGGATTGATTTTGGGAGTTTTGGTCCCAACAGTTTAAGAATTGGTGGCCAAAAAAAGGCCCAATAAGCATTTTTCTTCGTTTTTGCACAATAAGTCTAGTATAAGTAAATAGAAATCTATGAAATTTTAACACAAGATCACTTTATTTGATTTCATCATAAATTGAATCATCAAAAATTGAACTATTGGGGTTCTTTGATATGCCGAATCTAACCGTGTATTTAGATTCTTAATTTTTGGTCCTATTTTCAAATTGGTCTACATTAAGGTCCAAAGGGTCCAAAATTAAACTTCTTTAAAATTTTCCATTTTAAATTGGTTATTTCTAATTTATTTATAAAAGCAAATGATACTGATATGGTTTGAATAGGTAAATTAAAAATTTTTAAGTTCTTAGACCACATTAATTCTATGTCAGAAACCTATGCTGTGTCAAATATTTATTCACAATCCAAATTCAGTGCTGTATCAAGCTTGAATGTCGTGTCCATACTTGCCCCAACTGTTCAGGGTTCGACCTCTGCGGTCGTATCAAGCTGTGCCCAGCGGAGCATTTTATTCGCATATATCTCCAAAACCGTTAGGTTTAGCCAAATTCTGACTGGGGTAAAAGTGTTCAGCATGATGAGATCTATCTGTGGTCAAATTTTCATTTTTATCTGTTAAGCCATGTTGGAGTTATTGCCCTTTTTGACGTTTTTTTGCTTTTTTTAATATTATATATTTCAAAATCTTCTCCTCTGACACTACTTAACCAATTGGAACTAAACTTGCTATAAATGTTTCTTGGTGTATCATGTATAGATGTGGGGATTTTTGATCTGTTGAAAAACATGGACGCCGTTACTAAAAATAGAACAAAGGGTCAGACAGTAGTTTTTATACGACCGCAAAATTTTTGCGGGCGTATATTGGTATGACGTCGTCGTCGTCCGAAGACATTTGGTTTTCGCACTATAACTTTAGTATAAGTTAATAGAAATCTATGAAATTTAAACACAAGGTTTATGACCACAAAAAGAAGGTTGGGATTGATTTTGGAAGTTTTGGTCCGAACAGTTTAAGAATTAGGGGCCAAAAAAGGGCCCAATAAGCATTTTTGGTTATTATCTTGGTGTAAGGGAGGTAATCCAAACACATTTAAAGTAAAATGTTGTGTATGATTTGATTACCTCCCTTACATGTCGTAAATTATGTATAAAGAAATGGGGGGGGGGGGGGGGGGGGTGAAAACAAAATTTGGGGGGGGGGCAATTTTTTTCTCATTTCAGATTTCAGAAATTAAAGAAAATTTCAATTTTTTTTTTTGCAAAAAAAGGGGGGGTTACAATAATTTTTATTGTTTTTTGTTTTTTTTTGGATATTGCACAAAAGCAAAAAAAGGGGTAAATTATTTTTTTGCGGGGGAGGGGGGGGGGCAATTCGCCACAGCACATTGTATTGCACAAAAAGCAAAAAATTGAATATAAATTCAAATCATATGACCATTTTCTAAGTTCTTTGATTACAATTATTCTGTGTCAGAAACCTATTATGTGTCAAAATATTTAATTACAATCCAAATTCAGACCTATATCAAGTGCGAATATTGTGTCCATTTTTGCCCCAATTGTTCAGGGTTGGAGCTCTGCGGTCGTATTCAGCTGCGCTCAGCGAAGCAATTTATTTTGCATGTATCTCCAAAACAGTTAGGTTTAGCCAATATCTTTCAATTGCTGAAATATCATTATTATAAGGCCTACAAAAGTCTCCAGGGATCAAAGTTGTCAGACGACTCCATGTCCTTGCCCTTGAGAGGTGAAAAATGACAGATATTTGACACATCTTTTTACAGTTTTCAGCCTGAATCTTGAAAACTATGATAGATAGAATGAAATTTTCAATTGCTGAAATGATTCTTATTATAAGGCCTACAAAAGTCTCGAGTGATCAAAGTTGTCAGACGACTCCATATAAGAGTTATTGCCCTTGAAAGGCAAAAAATTACGTATTTTGCAGTTTTCAGTCAATATCTTGAAAACTATAATAGATAAAATGAAACTTTCGATTGATGAAATGATCCTCATGATAAGTCCTACCAAAGTCTTCATGGAGTCAAAATTGTCGGACAACTTCTTGTTAGAGTCATTGCCCTTGAAAGGCAAAAATTTAACCAGGTGAGCAATTCAGGCTCCTGGGAGCTTCTTGTTTTATGTAATTATTTCAAAAATCTTCTTCTCTGAAACTGCTATTCAAAATTAAATGAAACTTGGTAAGATTGTTCCTTAGGGTATCCTGCAAAAAGTTAATGCTATAAAATAGAACATAGGGGTCAAAATGCTGTTTTTTTGCCATTTTTTTCCCGAATTATAGAAAGAAAATGAAGATGAAAGCTACTTGCAAGGTAAACATGGTATCCCGAATTGAATGGTGATGATGAAAGTTTGTTTTGGACGGCCATTTTCCCGCCATTTTTAGCTCACCTGGCCTGAAAGGCCATGTGAGCTTTTGTCATCACTTGGCGTCCGTCGTCTGTCCGTCCGTCCGTCCGTCTGTCCGTCCGTCCGTCCGTCCACAATTCACATTTTAATCTTCTCCTCTGAAACCACTGGACCAATTTCAACCAAACTTTGCAGGAATGGTCCTTGGGTGGTCCCCTTCCAGAATTGTATCAGGGGTCGCAATCCACCAACAAACATGGCTGCCATTACTAAAAATAGAAAAAAGGGGGTGGTTTCTTAAAAAATCTTCTCCTCCAAAACTACTCAACCAATTTATGTCAAACTTAAGTGGAATGGTCCTTAGATGATCCTCTTTCAGAATTGTATCCGATGACTCCACCCGCCAATCAAGATGGCTGCCACAGCCGAACTTAGTTTAACATAGGACCCTATGGGAAATTCATTAAAAAATCTTTTTGTCTGGAACCACATGCTCAATTTGAATCAAACTTTGATGGAATGGTCCTTAGATGATCCTCTTTCAGAATTGTATCCAATGACCCCGCCCACCAACCAAGATGGCTGCTTCAGCCGAACTTAGTTTAACATAGGACCCTATGGGAAATTCATTAAAAAATCTTCTCGTCTGGAACTACTTGCTCAAATGGAACCAAACTTTGGTGGAATGATCATTAGGTAGGTCTCTTTCAGAATTGTATCCGATGACCCCACCCGCCAAACAAGATGAATTTTAATGTCAACTTTGGCAACTGTATGCCAGGTGAGCGATTACAGGCTCCTGGGAGCCTCTGGTTTACACTTGCACGGATTTCAACAATATTTGGTTTTTAAAGTAAACATGGTATCCTTAGTGAATGGTGATGATGAGAAAGTTGTATAACAATGATTGAACTTCATAATATGTGAGCTTTTAATTGCCATCACTTTGTGTCCGTCATCATCGTTGTTAACAAATTTTCAAACATCTTCTCCTCTGAAACTACTAAGGGGATTTTGGTGAAACTCTACAAAATGACAGATGAGTTAAGCATGGTTTATTGGATAAAAACCAACAGCTTAGTCAATATGATCAAAGATGAAGCATAATAGAAAATAAAAAGCCTCAACCCACAATTTTTACATTTCTGTATTTGAAGATGAATTAAAGCTTGTATTTTGAATTGTGAATCATCAGATTGACCATGACTGTATCTTAATCAAGCGTAGGGAGAACTCCTGCCCATTTCTTTCCTTGAAAGGCTTTTAAAGGTATTTTCAGCATTTTACATGACCTTTAATACTCAGTTTAATTTACAACAAACATTAATATATTAATTTAGTTTATAGTGCATTGTTTGCCAGGTGAGCCTCTTGTTTTCTGTACATATTTTTTGTTAAGAACTCTTTTTGATTATATTTTCAAATTGTAAATTTATTAATCTATGTCTGGCTCCTGTGACATGCATGTAATCTTCAATAAGTTGAAGGTGGTCACTATTTGGTAGATGTAGATAATGGGCAGACATTATGACATTTTAAAAAATAATGAACTATAAATATTTATGTAATAAAAACAAGAAAAGATAGAACAAATTATTGCATTTAATATAATATAAATACAATACATCATTCACAAATAAACATGCAAGGCAGTTGTACGTGTACATTTCCGCGACGCGGTCTGAAGCGGTATCTGCAAATAGGAAAGTACGTTAAATGTGATGCTATCCAAATATCTGGGGAGAACACTGGGGTCCTATGTTAAACTATGTTTGGCTCTGTTTGCCATCTTGAATGATGGGCCAGGTCATTGGATATTATTATGAAACAGGACCACGTAATGACCATTTCTGCCTAGTTTTGTTCCAATGTTGATTTTTTAAGGATTTAAAAAAAATCAAAAGGGACTTCTTTGGCCCAAGAGATTTGTCTGTTTTTATCGAGTGGGAACAAAAAGTTACTATTTAAAACCTGAACAGTAACGTACATGCCATGGCCCTAAATACATTAATCAATATAAAATTCAAAAGGTTCATTGTTAGTAAGTTTTGCTTAATTTTTCTGTCATGAATTTTTAGAAACTGTAAATTATAATATATCCTTTTAAAACAACATCATATTAAATTATTCCAGTGAAATAAAAATATAATTACTTCAGTATCTATTAGCGAAAATCTAATTAACTTGTTTAGGCTGAGATAACTAGAGGCTCAGAGGGCTGAACATGTATAGCTCACCTGGCATGAAAGCAGTTTTTTATTGATTATCTCAGAGAAATCACTTCTCCCTATCATTATGAAGTGTGGTAAGCCTTGTAGGAACCAAATTTTTCTTCGTCAAGGTCCTTCTACTTACAGGTCAGCATATTCTAAAATTTGGCAGTTCTCCAGTAGATTTCCCATAGGGTCTTATGTTGACCCAAGTCCTCTGCTAGTGGCCATCTTGAATGAGGGATTGGTACTAAAGTAACGACACTTGGTCAGTACCTTTAATATGAGGAACAGTCAGGCCATGTTTTGTTTCAAGCAATTTTGCAGTTCTGTAAATTTTTGTGTTATATGCCATAGACACTTTCTGTCAAGTTTGGCTATATTTTGCCAAGCAGTTTCAGAGAATTTTTCTTTCAAATCAACCAATCAGAAACAAGAATTGTCCATGGCGGCCATGTTCGTCTCCTGATCGAGACGAAATGAAGAAATTTAAAGAACCTCCCATGGATGCGTCCTTTCAAGTTTTGTTCCATTTGGACCAGCGACTTCAGATAAGATCTTTTTTATATCAGCCAATTAGAAACAATAAGTGCCCATGGTGGCCATATTTGTAGTATGATCCTATGAAACGAGGAAACTTGATAAAGGACTTCCCATATATGCTTCCTATCAAGTTTCATTCCATTTGGCCAGGCCATTTTAGAGAAGATTTTGTATATCAGCCAATCAGAAATAAGAACTGCCCATGGTGGCCATATTTGTAGTCCAATCGGGACGAAATGAGGAAAATTTGTAAGGAACCTCTCATAGATGCTTCCTGTCCAGTTTCGTTCCATTTTGCCAAGCAGTTTTTTAAATCAAAATTGCCAATATTAATTTTGTTGCCCGATCCGGATGAAATGAGAAAACTTTGTAAAGAACCTCCCATAGATGCTTCCTGTCCATTTTCATTTCATTTGGCGAAACGATTACTGAGATTTTTTTATATCAGTTAATCAGAAACAAGAACTGCCCATGGTGGCCTTATTTGTAGTCCAATCGGGACGAAATAAGATAATTTGTAAAGAACCTCCCATAGATGCTTCCTGTCAAGTTTCAATCTATTTGGATAAGCGATTTCAGAGAAGATTTTTTTATATCAGCAAATTAGAAACAAGAACTGTCCATTGCTGCCGTATTTTTAGTGCAATCGGTACAAAATGGGGAAACTTTATAAAGGATCCCCCATATATGCTTCCTGTCAAGTTTTGTTCAATTTTGCCAAGCGATTTTAGAGGAGAAGATTTTTGAAAACTCAGCCAATCAGAAACAACAATTGCCCATGGTGGCCATGTTTGTTGTGCGATTGGGACAAAATGAGCAAACTTCATAAAGGACCTTATAAAGGACCTTACATACGTAGATGCTTCCTGCCAAGTATAATTCCACTTGGCCAAGTGGTTTCAGAGGAGAAGATTAAAATGTGAAAATGTAACGGACGGACGGACGACGGATGCCAATTGAATAATTTGATGACAAAAGCTCACATGGCCTTTGGTCAGGTGAGCCAATAATATGATGGTTTTAAAGGAAAAACACCTGGAAAATGTTGGAAATTTACTAAGTACTGTTTTATGGGCAAGTACATAAACATGTACTATTATATTATAAAAAAAAACAAAAATAAATATTGGTAAGAATATTTATTAAAATATGTCTGATTACAAAGTTTGTCAAGATGAAATCAAAGATAAACACATATGTAATTTCAAAGCCATAGCAATTTAACTTAAAGTAATACTGTATTTGGATAGGATTTCTATAGACCCGACTTCTCATCAGAATCATATGTTATAAAATTATGGTATCTATTTACGATTGTTGTTGCTCACTATATAAAAATTGTGTGGGTTTGAGGAATTTATATTTTTATTTATCATACCAGAAATAAAAAAAAAATATTTTTTACATCTTCAGGAGACATAAGTTACTGAAAATATAAAAGATTGGCCTGGACATAAATTAAGTTAAAATTAAGTAGAATATAAAATCTTTACATACTGTAGTGAAGTAATCAACAAAATATACCTCATTCTATTGATTTCTTTAAGATAAAGGGGTCATTAAAAAATAAATAACCACATCTACCATTTCCCTAAGAAAAATGCAATAATGTCTTCAAAAATATACAATATTAGCTACATGATAAAATAAGTAAAATTGGTCCTAGTGGATTGTGTAACGAAAGAAGTAATTCATATAAATAATACTAAAATCTAAAGTGGTGCTAGTGAATTGTGTAACGAAATAAGTGGTCCATATCAATAATACTAATTTAAAAGCAAATACCCATACAGCATGTAATATAAAAGCCAACATGTTCTCCGTGTTAAACCAATACAAACACCCTAGAACAAAACATTGTCCTTCAAAAATTGCATCAAATTATACAAGTCCTATATTATCATTATTTATAGATATACAATATTTTATGTCAAGGGATTTCATAATCATTTAAGTTACAACTAAAAAAAATGCAAAGAAATTTAAAATAATAATGTACAATTTTTGCAGCTATCATGAAATTGCAGAACAGAATTCTCTGAATTAACCATTTTTTTATCTGGCTTCAAAATTCTCACATATTTAGAAGCAGTTGGACAAAATTACAAAAAAAGAATAATGGTTATATCATGAGAGATATGTATGTTTAAAGATAGATGTAGTATTTACTAAACATGCTAAATAATAAATTGATTCCTAGACTTTGTTCCAACTTTTTACAAAAATAAGGATGGGAATGATCTGTTTTTTTACCAAACAAAACACTAGAAATTAACAAGCCAGTTATTTGTATCATATGCTACATAAGTATTTAAAAAAAGGTGTTTTCTGATACAGACACAAATTTTGAGTTCGATACATTTTCTTAGGCAAAAAGGAAAAGAAATCAACCACACAAGGGAGGGGATGAAAATATAGAAATTGTATTTGGCATTATAACATGAAAATATTGTATTTTCATTTATCAGTTAAATTTTATTCAGTCAATTTCATAATTCATACTCATGTTATAATGTCAAATCAGTAAGAATCATGTTGTTTTATTATAAAAAAGAAAAAAGTCAAAATAATTTCATTTTCATTTCAATACCAACAAAAATTAAAATGGATTTGAAATGAGTAATAACTGTAACAGTGAACTGTTACTAAGTCTCCCAAACAAAGTAATTAATATCTCTCATGCATTACATTATTTTCAATAAATTATTTGTTTTTCAGAGACTGAAATGGGGAAAATTGTTCCTATAAAGTTTATGCATACTTATAATGGAGAGGGTACTTGAAAATCGTGATATGGGTATTTTTGTGACTTGAGTTTTACAGAGTTTTACAGTCATACAATGTCACACTTGATCAACTTTTGCTTTTTTCAACCATTTATAAGAACTGATTTTATTGTATGGTGTAATAAAATGCATTCGGTTTCAATAAATAACAAGAGGCTGTCGAATGACAGCAAACCGGATTTTCCTGCATGGAAATGATGTTTGCAAATCTGGATTCCCAAACAGGATGAAGTAAAGAAATATAAATGAATTTTTGTAGGGTTTTGTAGGGTTCAGAAATGGAAAGGCAAAAATCAATCTTGACCTCCTATTTATAGTAAGTGACAAATATTGGAATTTTTGAGACTTGAACTGCCTTTTTTCAATTTTTTAGAACCATAACTCCTGAACGGTGAAAGTGAAAATCGTCAATATCGGAACGGTGAAAGTGGAAATCGTCAATATCGAACTTGACCTCCATTTTGTCATCAGTAACAACATATTAAAATTTGAAAAGCTTTGGTTGAACAGTTCATAAGTTATCACACGGACACCACTGGGAAAGCCATTTTTCAATCTTTCAAGAACCATAACTCCTGAACGGTGAAAGTGAAAATCGTCAATATCGAACTTGACCTCCATTTTGTCATCAGTAACAACATATTAAAATTTGAAAAGCTTTGGTTGAACAGTTCATAAGTTATCACACGGACACCACTGGAAAAGCCATTTTTCAATCTTTCAAGAACCATAACTCTTGAACGGTGAAAGTGAAAATCGTCAATATCGAACTTGACCTCCATTTTTTCATCAGTAACAACATATTAAAATTTGAAAAGCTTTGGTTGAACAGTTCATAAGTTATCACACGGACACCACTGGGAAAGCCATTTTTCAATCTTTCAAGAACAATAACTCCTGAACGGTGAAAGTGAAAACCGGCAATATCGAACTTGACCTCCATTTTGTCATCAGTAACAACATATTAAAATTTGAAAAGCTTTGGTTGAACAGTTCATATGTTATCACACGGACACCACCGGAAAAGCCATTTTTCAATCTTTCAAGAACCATAACTCTTGAACGGTGAAAGTGAAAATCGTCAAAATCGAACTTGACCTCCATTTTGTCATCAGTAACAACATATTAAAATTTGAAAAGCTTTGGTTGAACAGTTCATAAGTTATTGCACGGACACTGTTTGGCAGCCGCCCGTCCGCCCGCCCGACCGCCCGCCCGTATACCCGCCCGGCCGCCCGTATGCCCGCCCGGCCGCCCGCCCGCCCGCCGTACATCACCAATTTAATAACCGATATTTTCCTATGAAAATCCGGTTAAAAATTATAAAAAAAGACTTCTTACCTCCCGTGTTAAGTCCTCCCAACATCAAGTTTGAATCATATCTATATAAAATTGATTGCAACACAACAAGAAATTTTTTTAATTTATGACCAAGCAAATGAAATAATATATATTATTACATATTATGTCTGATACATTGATGTCGAGCTTCCTTGTATCAATATTATGTTAAATCTACAATCTGATGCAAGGACAGAAAATGAAATAATTAAAAGATAAAACACCACATCATAAAATATCTGAGTTGCATAAAAATCAGACAAAAAATTAAAAGTTAGATCAATACAGTTTAGCATAAAATATTATTGGAAGATATTTTATGATATATACATTTGTAACAATTTATTATCTTCCAGGAACAGTAAATTATCCCCTCAAACAATACCAATTTTGCATTCACTAGGTCTTGTCATGGGCATATATAATGATTATCCCTACAACAGTTTTGAAGCTATTCAGAAACACTGATGATACATCCAGTATTTAAAGGGGTTGGACATGAACTCTGAGGATATCAGAGCTTTTCACAAAGAATAAAAATGTTTATAATTAAGAGCCAAGGCTCTCAATGTCTTTTGTTGATTTTTTATGAGGGAATATCCCCATTCTCTGGGCAATGTGTAAAGAATAAGAAAATATATGGTTTTGGGGTGGGGATTGTAATATTTATGAAATAATTGAACATTATTGATTTGAAGGGAGTGGTGAAAGCCCCCTGGGGAAGCGAGGTATGTGTTATTTGGTGCATCTTACCATGGGGAATAAGAAAATATAAGGTTTAGGGGTGGGGATTTTAAGAGTTTTCAGATAATTCAACATTATTGATTTGAAGGGAGTGGTGATAGTCCCTTGGGGAAGTGAGGTATGTGTTATTTGGTGTGTCTTACCATGGGGAATAAGAAAATATATGGTTTAGGGGTGGGGATTTTAACCGTTTTTGAGACAATTCAACATTATTGATTTGAAGGGAGTGTTGATAGCCCCATTGGGAAGCAAGGTATGTGTTATTTGGTGTGTCTTACCATGGGGAATAAGAAAATATATGGTTTAGGGGTGGGGATTTTAACGGTTTATGAGATAATTGGACATTATTGACTTATGGGGGTGAGAATTACCCTACTGAATGAATGAGGAACATGTCATTTAATGTGTCTTGTTGCGGAGAATAATAAAATACATGATTTAAAGCTATAGATTTTAATTGCATATGAAATTTTTCAGAATTATCAACTTTGGAGGTGGAGACGACCCCCCTAGAGGAACGAGGTATATGTCATTTAATAGGTGTTGTCACGGTGTATATTAAAATATATGATACGAGATGGTTATTGGTCACTCTCGTAGAGTTTTTCGATGAAAAAGAAATTTCCCCATGGGGTCCTATAGTAATCCCCTTGCCTCTCTGAACTGCTCATTATACGTCTCAGTGACCCCCATAAAAAAATGAGTAGTATTATGCTCATCTAGAAACATTGATCTTTCATCATGAAAAATCTCAGATCCATATCTCTCACAGTTATTGAGAACTTGAATGAACAAAATCGGAGAGGAAGAAAAAAAATGTTTGATAAAAATCGAAAATCCAAACTTATCAGTCTCCCAATTCCTTTGTCAGACTTAATTATATACACGTTCAATATTAAAACTATTTTTGACTTAATAAACATACATGTATTAACATAATGGCAACAGAAATAGAGACTAGAAAATTACCCTTTACTGACTTAATAAAAAATATACATTAGAACACAAATGATATATAGAAATAAAAAATCAGTATTATAAAGATCTTGGTATGAAAAATACATTAGTTAAAATTAACATAAGAATTTTATTTTTCATTAATTCATCACAGTTTATCTTTTTATAAATTAATAAATAATCTGTTTTAAGTTTTTCTTAAGTCATATAGGGATATAACAAAAAGTAACCATCTCTATATTAGAAATCACAATATAAAACATATTTCAAGACTAGAAAAGAAATATCACAAATTGAACAATGAAAACAACACTGCATATCCTGATGACAATATATTGAATGCACTCAATACAACTCTCCCAATTTGCTGCTGCCACCAATCATAAAAATTTAGATTATCATCATAGAAACATAATATAAGATGAAAAAAGGGGCATTATTCATTTAGAGAAAATGGTTGTATGGATTTTATCTGCATGACACAGTATAAAACATTTCACAATAAGGTCAAAATATATATCATCAGGAAATCTGAACTATCCCAATTTGTTATACAGTCCATGACATTGATTGTGTCAATAGCTCACAAGACTTGATCCGACAGAGCTTTAACTATAATCCCTAATTTAAGGATGAAGGACATGCGTCAAGTATTGAGTCACAAATTTTAACATTTTTTTTTGTGTTTGACAATTTAACAAGCAGTCAGTTAAATTTGTGATTGCATGGTTGAAAGTACAGAAGGTGCCAAAAACCAGAAATTGGGAAGAATCCAATATTTTCTAAATATTTAATATAGGAATATATAAAGACTAAAATGGTCAAAATCTGGAAATCTGGCAAGTTCAGGAAAACTTTCAGGCATGTGATTGGGAAGAACATTATAAAATGTTCAAGGGTAACTAATTATATATATAATAAAACCGGAGGCTCACCTGAGCCTTTATCAATCACCTCGCTTCTATTAGCCCACATGAAAATGTCTGTTGTATCCACATAGCTGTTAAAGAAAAACAAAATGTCAAAGTGACCTTGACCTGTCATATAAAGGGAACTAGAAAAAATGTATAGATTAGTTTGCACGAAAATGGCATTCAAAAATTAACATTAAAGCATAGGTGATAGCCTCTGACCTACATGTAAAAAAGCTGGATCATTTGCATCTGTCCTTCCATATAAGATTCCTACAAACATCTGTTACAATCTGCCCATAAGCTCCTGAGCAAATGACAAAAAAGCCCTTTCCCAAATGGTTTCCATGGAAACTTTGAACAACAGCCATAGGGTGATCGGATGAATCTCAACCAGAAGTGGATCGTTTATAGAGGGTATTGCTGTCATCAATTCAAAGCATTTCAAAATATAGCTTCACAGAATATTTTTGAAAATTGGCAAATAAAAATCATAGATTGCATCTGGTGGCCATATTGTTCATCCAACCAAAACCAAAGTCCTTTGTAGAGGTCCTTTTATACATCATATTCCTGCCAACTTTAGGTAAAATCTTCCCAATAGTTCCAGAGCAAATGTAGAAAAAGTCATTTCCCATTTGGTTCCCATGGAAACTTTGAGAAGCCACAGTGGTCGGGTCAGCGGAAGGAAATAACCAAAATTGGATCGTTTGTAGAGGGTGTTGCTGTCATCCAAATTTTCAAAGCATTTCATAATGTGGTTTCAGAGAAGATTTACGAAAAATGGCCAATAAAAATGGAAGATGGCCTCTGGTGGCCATGTTGTTTATCCAATCGGACTGAAAGGTGAGTCGTTTGAAGAGGTCTTTCTCTATATCACGCTTTCCAACTTTTGTTACAATCTGCCCATTATTTCCTGAGCAAATGTCAATAAAATGCTCCGCTGGGCGCAGCTTGATACGACTGCAGAGGTCGAACCCTGAACAATTGGGGCAAGTATGGACACAACATTCAAGCTTGATACAGCACTGAATTTGGATTGTGAATAAATATTTGACACAGCATAGGTTTCTGACACAGAATTAATGTGGTCTAAGAACTTAAAATTTTTTAATTTACCTATACAAACCATATCAGTATTATTTGCTTTTATATATAAATCAGAAATAACCAATTTAAAATGGAAAATTTTAAAGGAGTTAAATTTTGGACCCTTTGGACCTTAATGTAGACCAATTTGAAAACGGGACCAAAAATTAAGAATCTAAGAATTAGATTCGGCATATCAAAGAACCCCAATAGTTCAATTTTTGATGAAATCAAATAAAGTTCAATTTTGGACCCTTTAAACCTCAATGTGGACCAATTTGATAACCGGGCCCAAATATCAATTTCTTGCTATTGTGCAATACTATGCAATTGAAGATTTCTTGCTATTGCGCAATACTGTGCAATTGAAGATTTCTTGCTATTGCGCAATACTGTGCAATTGAAAATTTCTTGCTATTGCACAATACTTATTATAATAATTTACACATCCTGTTTGGTGTGTATCTCTGGCCTTATCATTATTATTTGCTTTTATATATAAATCAGAAATTTAATAATAAAGTTTTTGGCAAATTTCCAATATACATAATTTAAAAGCAGTTTAGGTGAGATAAACAAAAAAGCTTCATCAGCAACATTTTATATTGGCAAATTTCCAATGAAGTTCATTAAACTAAAGTTATTGGCAAATTTCCAATATAAATAATTTAAAAGCAGTTTAGGTGAGATATTCAAATGAGTTTCAATTACCAACCTTACACTGCCTTTTAAATTATGTTTTGTACTTAAGTAATTGTCCATTAACCTGGAAACCCTTTTCCCCCCTTTTTGCACCTTATTCCTTAACGGTTTGAGCCATAACTACCAAAGACAATTCTTACCATCCCTTTGTGGTATTCCAATATCCAAAATCTAAATACATGGTTAGATTCAGCATATCAAAGAACCCCAAGAATTCAATTTTTGATGAAATCAAATAAAGTCCAATTTTGGACCCTCTAAACCTCAATGTGGACCAATTTGATAACCGGGCCCAAATATCAAAAATCTAAATACATGGTTAGATTCAGCATATCGAAGAACCCCATATATTCAATTTTTGTTGAAATCAAACAAAGTTTAATTTTGAACCCCGATTTGGACCAACTTGAAAACTGGGCCCATAATAAAAAAAACTAAGTACATGCTTAGATTCAGCATATCAAAGAACCCCAAGAATTCAATTTTTGTTAAAATCAAACTAAGTTTAATTTTGGACCCTTTGGACCTTAATGTAGACCAATTTGAAAATAGGACCAAAAATTAAGAATCTAAATATACGGTTAGATTCGGCATATCAAAGAACCCCAATAGTTCAATTTTCGATGAAATCAAACAAAGTTTAATTTTGGACCCTTTTGGCCCCTAATTCCTAAACTGTTGGGACCAAAACTCCCAAAATCAATCCCAACCTTCCTTTTGTGGTCATAAACCTTGTGGTTAAATTTCATAGATTTCTATTTACTTATACTAAAGTTATTGTGCAAAAACCAAGAAAAATGCTTATTTGGGCCCTTTTTTAGCCCCTAATTCCTAAACTGTTGGGACCAAAACTCCCAAAAACAATCCCAACCTTCCTTTTGTGGTCATAAACCTTGTGTTAAAATTTCATAGATTTCTATTTACTTATACTAGAGTTATTGTGCAAAAACCAAGAAAAATGCTTATTGGGCCCTTTTTTGGCCCCTAATTCTTAAACTGTTGGGACCAAAACTCCCAAAATCAATCCCAACCTTCCTTTTGTGGTCATAAACCTTGTGTTTAAATTTCATAGATTTCTGTTAACTTACACTAAAGTTATAGTGCGAAAACCAAATGTCTTCAGACGACGCCGACGCCAACGCCAACGTCATAATAATATACGACCGCAAAAATTTTGCGGTCGTATAAAAAAGGATGCTGCTGTGATCAATCCTGCAATGTTTCAAAACATTTCATAATGTACATTTGTAGTTTCAGAAGAGAAGATTTTTGAAAATTGGCCAATAAAAATCGAAGATGGCTTCTGGTGGCCATGTTCTTTATCCAACTGGAACCAAAGATGGATTTTTGTAGAGGTCCTTCCACACATCATTCCTACCGAGTTTGGTTACAACCCGCCCAGTAGTTTCAGAGGAGTAGATAGCAGTTTATTGGGTTTTTACTCCAATTTAAGCTCAACTGGCTATAGATATATCTTACGATGAACTACATGTACCAAGACCACTGTAATACAATATCAATTTTTTTCAAACTTCACTGAATAATGATTCACAAAAAATGCAGCCTGAGAGGGAATGCAGCACCTAAGAGATAAGATTGCACATGAATCCAGTATAATGGGGAAAAATTCACAACCAAAATATTGTATGGGAATGGTCCTTTTAAAAAAAAACATTCAAAAATGGATTCCCTGACTTCTGAATAGATTTACACATTCCATAAAGACATTTTGAATTTAAGGAAACACCATTAACAATAAAACACAATTCTAATCAACTTGTACCAGTAGTCCAGCAGATGATATATTATCTCCTCCTCCTGCTGTCTGTATAACTTGTGTACATACTAACACTGGAGCAACACAAATCTCATAGTCATCTTCATCCCAACATGTTACTGGTCGATTCTCATGTACTGGTATCCTAACCGAACTAGACGATATACTTGATGAGAATGATTCATCCAATAATAACTTTGATTTTGCTGTGTGGATGTAATTTGACCCACAAACATGACGATGAGCTGTGAGAGAGGCTTTTGCTGTGGCAGACATTGTATTTCTCCACGAAGATTTCTTCTTTGTAAGTATAGCCTGGTATGCTAGTGTATGAACATGCAGTCGAGTCAACCTTCTCTTGCCATTTTCTTCCTTAGTGTCCTTTAATAAACTATATACAAGTCGCATTTGATCCAGGGTAGAGGCAACTCTAGGGTAGGCATCAGAGAGAAGAGAAACATTACCATATTGTAACATGCTTACTAAGTTAGGTAACTCTTGCTCATTCATGCCCAGGGAATCTGAATATTCAACCACATTGGACATTATTTTCTGTAATAATGATGGATCAGCAAATGATGCCATTTCAAAATGTGTGTTAATTTTTCTCGGCAGGGATGACAGTAATGATCTTAACTTCCAAAGTCTTGCATCAGCCTGTCCTACAATATTTAAAATATAGTCAGTTACTACTGGTATATTCAATTAAAGTATCGAGATTAAAACTGACCATTTGATTATTCCAAATGTCAAGGATATTCTATGCAAGATAATGTCAATGACCTCAGGTAATTTCAGTAATTTTGGAAACACTATACACCAAACTGACTTTCAAAGAAGCCTCATTCAGATTATGAAGAATTTTTCAACTCTGGAAAGATATAATTCTTGCTTTAATCTTGTGGTTTTATTTACCAAAAAAAAATAAATATAAGTTACTGTTATTTCTTATTGTTGGGATACTTTAAAATCTATGTTCTGAAAAAATGAAATATTTGTAAAATTAATCAATTTGCTGTATTTGGATGAAAATACCCATCCCTAACTAATGCAAACAATTTAAGAGTTTCTATTTGTAAGAGGCAGACAATTTCATGAAATTGTAGTTCATCCATAACAAAAACCTGACATTAAGTTTTAACATGTTGGTGTTAAACAACAGGAAATGATACACATTTTTATTTGACTGAAATACATATTTTTAGAATCTTTATAAAATTTATTTTTTTATGAGTTTTCTCCCCTTACTTGAACATTTTAAGGAAATTCCTAAAGTTTTAAATTAAACCAAAATTACACTAATACAATGTATCACTTTTTATTAATTTTCAGCTAAACACTTAATACGCAAATACCAACTCTGTTGTATGGAATGAAATATTTAAACACATACACACGTATCTACTTGTAATATGATAAATTAGCAATATCAAGAGCATAGCATGAAGTGCTTTTGTCCAGCACTGATTCTAACATCCCGTTGTAACAGGCATTAATATTAAGTTGATTTGTAAAGAGAATTTTTAAAAGGAGGAATCAATTTTTTTTTCGCGAATTAAAAAAATTGGATGCAAATGAATTATGTCAGACATACATGTACTTATTAGCAATTGGTTTTGAATTACTACAAACAGAATATTATTGTTCACTGGGTCCTTTATAAAAAAAATCTATATCATTTTGCAGAACTTTAAGAAGATACTAAAAGTACTGAAACTAAATTTCACAAATTAAAGGATACTAAAAATTCAGATATAATTAAAAAGTGGGAATCTCAATGTTTTCAAATATATAAAGATCAATCCTAGGTACCCCTCATACACCAACTAATATGCGTCTTGTTATAAGGAGAAACAATATACGTTTAGAGTTAAGATCTCAACCATTTCGTAGTTATTTGAATGTTAAGGGGTTTAAAAGGGTGGATAAAGCCCCCCTTCTAAATATGACAGCTGACCGTCAATTTGCACTTCTTTAAAATTGGGAGACTTAATAATAAAAGCGCAAGCATGAATTATGAGTTCTTTTTACAATACATACCCAGAGTCATCTTAATTTGTTTTTTAATCAAAACACAACAATGTTTAGTATAATTGGAAAATTGTCCAAAAAATAGAATTTGTTTGTTCCATCCTCATTTTTGACCCCACAATTTTGGCACAAGATCGACCTGTTAAGAATAGGAAAACATAATAATACGTCATACTTTCCGCATAGTTATTTTATTTTGCTTTCGAAAAATCATCTTTCTTGTTCCTTCAAATAGCTGTTTTAATGTCAAAGTCAAAAACGGCAGCAAACTCTAATCGACCCGCCATACTGTTTACAAATTCGCAACACTTGACCCGGATCTTGCTCCAGTTTTGAAGCATCCCACAAATCATTTTTACGACATGTGTTCAACGTTTGTTGACATTCGTCTTGTTAGAATATATATAACCATAACCTTTTAATATCTAATAAGAGGATTTGTTTTCTAAAAAAAAATCATTTCATTTAAATATTTCAAATTTATTCCTCTGACAAACATGAATACACAAGTCCAACTTGTTTCGTATTTCTTTACGAAAGATAACTTCCAAGTAGAAAAAAATCAATAAAATAAATTTTAAAATCGTTCTCATTACAACTATTTTTAATGCAGTATATGGTTGAAATGGTTAAGAATGACGAAATGAACACTCGATGAGGACTGAAAGTAATTAACTTACTGAAAATATTAAAATTACTGACTGCCACCAGCCAGTAACAATATTACTTACAATCCTGGTTGTAAATTAAATAGAATTTCCCTGCTTTCGTACTTCTGTATCTTTTCATATTCATATGCTAAAGTTTGCTTGACTCAAAACAGTTTTCTCTATCACACATTTGTTATTAGATAGAGTTATCTTTCTATATATGTTATTATTCAGTGTATGCATTGTACCTTGATTTAAAATTGTATTGAGTTCATAGGAACTATTTGCAGATTGGGGGTACTTTGTCTCAACAGATCGTCGTGTCAACAATACTCCAGCACGGCTAGTTTTTATCAAAACTACCAGTGCTGGACTAAAAAATTGTTAAATGAAATCTTCAAGAAGTTCTTACTAAATTTGCTGAAATCGTCCGTTCAAAGTAACTTGTGAGTTTATAATTAACATTTTCACTATATTCACTACATTTGTTATGCATGAAATAAATAATTGCAGTATATTATTTAACAACTGCTTCAGATTAAAATAATTTTGAAAATCTAACCAGTAACTGAGAAAGATTTTAAAATATTTGTTGGTATAGGAAGTCAAATGAACAAGCAAATTATAATTTTTTTCAATTAATCAGACATTAAAACATGTAAAGAGACAGGTTTTATCAACCAGCCATTTGATCTTGGAAAGCACAAATCAAAATCATTATCAATATGAAAATTTTCATTGGAAAAAAAAAGGAAATCATTTTACCATTTTTAAAAGGAAAATTATCCATCATTTGTAGACCTCCTACAACCAGTACCGATGGGTCAAACTTGAGAAGTTCTTTCTCTAAATCCTCTACTGTTTCTATATAGGGATTACTGTTGTCACTGTGTACTATGAACCTATTTTGTAATAAAAAAATTTTTTTTCAAAAATGCATGCAATGATTCCATCATCTCATCATCAGATTATTCATCAAATACTGAAAACACAAACAACATATCACACATGCCATAAGCAACAATATCAAGATATTTTAAGATAAGTAATGAAGATAATAATTAGACTTAAACTAGTTATCAATATCAAGTAGGTGTTTTACCATATAAAATAAATAATCTGGTTTCAAAAAACTTACTTTTTCATGAGGAAAGGAATTCAATTTTTGTATTTAGAACTTTTGGCACTGACAATGAATATAATAAAGATTGTGTCAAAGATTTTAGACTGGCTAGCTGATACACCATCACCTAAATCCCTGCTGGTCAAGGGATTTTTTTCATTTAGTAATACTAGTAGATCACTCAAACCATCACTTGAGAAAAATCCCTTTACAGAGGTATTTTATTGTTTTTTCTTCTGTTATCTTGAGATTAGAAGCATTTTTGCTTATCAGAGACTGACAAACCAAGTACCTCAGACAAGACAAGACAGCTGTAGAGTAATAAAGCATTGTCCCTGCTGATAACAAAATAACGAGAAAAAAGTTGCAAAATTACTGAACTAATGATAATGCATATTTTACTGTTTTGAGGGGAATACATGTAGATACAAGAAAATTAAACAGATGGTGCTGATTTTTAAACTCCTCCAGAATAATGCTGATAAACCTTCAACATCAATTTCATTAAAATCTGTAGAGACATACTGACATGATGTCACTTACAAAGTTGGACAGATGGATAGACATCAGCATAAATTTTTATATCCCCTACTTTGCATTTCATTGGAGGACAAAAATAACTAGCTTCAACAGCCAATTATTTTGTGAAAAATCAATAAAAACAAAAATCCTTACAAAATATAAAATCATCCTACAAAATAAACACTTCCTAACATGAAAATGTATGAGGAGTCGTTTACTATGTATACCCAAGTTCAGCAACCAATAATTTGTGAAAAATGTATGAAATCAAAGTCACTGTAGTACAAAAGTATGTGTACAACCACCCTTCAAAACAAAAACTTTCTAGCTACGAAAATTCTAGTGGAGTTGTCCCGACAAACCATATACCCTCTAAGCAGACAGACAGGAAAGAAAAGCGTAATTGTTTTTTCCCCTGTCTAAAAACTTTTGCCACTTGGGCAAATAAAAAAAAAACTTCTTGCTAAAATGTAAAATTAAATGAAAACTTTGATCTTGAGTCTTTTGCTTTTATCTTTTTGACACTTGCTCAAATCAGTCACTTGTAAATGAGGAGATGCAATTAGGATGTCTTCACCCTAAATAATAAAGCATATTTTATTGAATTAAGTCCTAACAAAGTACTTACTTCCGTTACAATACATGACACAACACATTGTAAGCAAAAAAGACATGTAAAACAAATGAACAGTTATTATTACATCACAAAATCATATTACAGCTGAGGAATACATCGTTTACCTAGAACTATTAGAGTTGTCATCCTTACAGAGATGATCTTCCCAGCCAAGAAAAAAAAACGGAAATACTATACTATAAGCCATATTGCTATGTATAATAATGAAACCATTATGGACACATCCAAATTGAGGTAGCGGAAATCTGCTACAAAATGGAATAATAAAATCATCCCTGCACTTATTACACTAAATGATATTTCCTCAAAGGCTATAATGAAAGAATTGAAGTTTTTTTTGATGCAAAAACATATATCTTCCTCCTTTCATCCTGTCAACCCGAAAAAAAACAATTAAATCAGGAAAACATTTATGTCTTGCAAATACTTCCCTATATGTAAAAATATCAAAGTCCATATCTTGCTACTGGAATCCCAAAAAACTCAATCCAATCCAAAAAATATTATGTAGAGCAAAATTACTCCAGTTATGTATCAATTCTGTCAAGTTTTGTTCCATTCCAGTCAGAAATGTAGGATACTGTGTGTTCACAAACTTTCCCATATGTAACCAGAAATCTATGATTACAAACTTCGCCTTGTTTCCCCACTAATTTTTGTAGGAGGCTGTTACTCCCTGAGATTCACCCTGACACCAATTAATATGATTGTAGGTCCCTTAGTATTGGAGAACTGAACTCAGACTTAAAACTTAACCAAGTCAATGAAGCATGATAAGTAGGTCAGAGTGACCTAATTTTGGTGGGAGGCTGTGTTACTCCCTGAGATGCACCCTGACACCAAGTAGTATGATTGTAGGTCCCTTAGTATTGGAGAACTGAACTCAGACTTAAAACTTAACCTAAGTCAATGTAGCAGGATAAGTAAGTCAGGGTGACATAATTTTAGTGGGAGGCTGTGTTGCTTCCTGAGATGCACCCTGACACCAAGAAATATGATTGTAGGTCCCTTAGTATCGGAGAACATAACTCGGATGTAAAACCTAACCTAAGTCAATGAAGTGCAATAATTAGGTCAAAGTGACCTAATTTTGGTGGGAGGCTGTATTACTCCCCGAAATGCACCCTCACACCAAGTAATATGACTGTAGATCACTTTGTATTTTAAAACTGATTTTTGACATAAAATGCAGTCAACCATGTAATATGAGTCATGTGACCTCCATCTTATGTCACATGGTCAGTCTCTTCAACGTGCACCTGCACACAAAAAAAAGATGACCCTATGTCAACTAGTAACTGTGAACTTGCTGTGGGCGCTCACGCAGACGTGGACGCCATGGTGACTCCATTTTTCCCCTCAACTTTGTTGAGGCGAACTAATAAAGTCAAAGTCCATGTTTTGGTACAGGAAACTCATCAGATCAATCTGAACCAAAAATGTTTTATGTCTTGAATAACTACATCTAGTATGCATATTAATTCAGTCAAGTTTTGTTCCCTTCCAGTCTGAACTGTATTCACAAACTTTGACTATGTTTGTGTTTTGATATGGAAACCCAAAAATATCAAAAATTAAAATATACAGGGAAATGCACAATGTAATTAATTACTAAAGATCCTTGAAAGTTTCATTGAAATTCATTCAACGATTTAGTAAATTGGGAATACTAGAAAGTGTCATGAAGAAGCATTGTGATGGACAGTGATCCCTATGTCAAAATTCCCATGCAGGCAACACAAAAATCTGACTTTTCCTTAAATATTTATATGATATCATGCTGTATGAGTTTACTATATGTAAACTTGGACATTTTTAAGATGCTGAAACTGCTTCCTGTTAAATATGTAAAATATTTCCAAAGAACTTATTAATATGCCATTTCTGTACTGCGATTTGAACATATCACTTCTTTTTCATATTATTTATACCTGTTTGCTCTTGGTGATGTGAACTTTCCCCATTTGTCTCCAGTTTTATATTCCAATATCAGATGAATATCATCTTCCTCCAAAACATTTCCAACAACTGAATAATATAGTAAGTACATTCTTTATGCAAATTGAATTTTATACATAAAAAATGTTACTTTTGTATATTTTTTCCATAAATAAGTGTATATGTCTAACTGCAGAGTTAAGACCTGGTAAATCATTTACTTGTGAAAGAAAAGGGCAGGTTTTTAAACTGGATCCACTGTGTTTCATTCGTGAAAACCTGTCAATTTCTCATACATGTGAAAGATACCAAAATCTTCTATAAGAACCTATTGTATTTTTAGTGCAGTACTGACAGAAATGTTAGACACATAAATACAGATGAATTATATCAACTGAATAGACTTGATGAATTGCACATATAATGGTGAAGTATGTAGTAGTAAATAATGAAACTGTTTACAGGATATTTCATGCCTTATTCTAATGATAGCCAGACTGAAAATTATAGCTTGTTATTGCTTCCAAAACTCAATCAGAAAGATGCTATCAGTAATTGATTTTGGACTGTCATTTTACATACTATGCATGCCAGAATGGAGTGACTTCAATGTATCATCTGAGAATTTGGCAGCTAAAAGAACATCAGCACCTTCTATTGCCATTCGTTGGGCCATAACAGGAGCATTGCCACCAGTTGCTTCCCTGTATCCCGGAATCGTTCTTGCAGCTTTTGTCAACTGATAAAATAAGGTGTCATTGCTCACATACCTCCTACAAGTAAATTTAATTTATAAACAGAAAAATTAGAGGTATTTCTGTATCCAAACTCTATTACTGTAATGCATAAAAGCACATTTCATATGAGTACATGCAATTAGCTGATTGAGTAAAAAAAAATTCATGTATTAAATGCTGTATCTGATCATGACCCTGAGATATCATTCCTTATATAAATACAAATTCAATAAATGGTACTAGTTTTTTTATAAACTGATAAATCCACATACTTGTACATGATTTATTATGTGACTACATTTACATGAATTTTGCTGAATATTTTTTTTATTCATAATTTTATTTGTAGTTTGGTTTTATTAATATGTTTAATATTGCAGAAAATGCTTACTTTGAAATTCAAATATTTGTTAATGATTATCCCTTTTCATTATATATCAATAATTTCTACTTGGTTAAAAGAATTTTTAAAACCAAAGTGTAAAGTTGTACTCACATTTTATCAAAATTTGACTCCATAATCTAGATCTAATTTTTTGGGGAAATGAGGGATCTTAGGAAGAGAAAATCTAATTCAAAACTTGAATTAAAATATCAGAACTCTGTTAAAATAATTCGTTTTATCCCTTTTAATAAATGCTGAACATGTAATTTGGCAAAACATTTTGTACAGAAAAAACAGTAATTATTTTTTTGTTGTGTTTTTGGCCAAATTTCAATCAGTTTTCAGAGATTTATCTCCCTTATTCATTACAAGTTCCGAATTTGTTTCTGTTGCCTACATTCATTTCATGGGGATTTTTTCTTGGTTAATCCCTGTACATTTCATGACACAAATAAACATTAATTTCTTCTGTTGCAATTAGTTTGAGGTTAGGCTCAATTTTTGCTGGATTGACTGGATTATGGTGCCTGAGTGTCTTGTTACACTACAAGCTAATATATCAAATGAATATTGTTCTTACTCAGCAGCAGCACCATGCTGAAAGAAGTAAGCCATCATTTTTGTTAGTTCTAGTTGTGTGTCAACTGATTTAAAATGTTCTGGGGTTTCTGGTGCTTCAAACTTCAAAGTGTCTAAAAGGGCGATTCCATCAACAAACACATCTTTACAACCACCAAAACCAACAGCTATTTTTGCCTTGGGTTGCAAAATTTTCTTTTCTGCTCTAAGTAAACCAGACAAAATTTGTTGAAGTCTCTCATTGGTGTCATCTTCGTAATCGTATCTCGTGGGGTAAAAATATGCAAGTATGGCAGCTAGAACCGGTAATAAAAGTAAATGTTTAAATTCTATCATTGTGTCCTGTGGTCAGCGTGGGAATTTCTTGTACAGCACCGACTCGCACTTCCTTCGAATAACGGAAATGCCAGATGGACAGTAAATGAAAACCAATGCCGGAAAAGTAGAAGAAATCGGTGTCTGAGGTCTGGTATGAAAATTAATTCAAATAAATTCAGTAACGGTGGTCATAAATGTGTAAATGGTCTAAGAAATAACTGTGCAAGATAAAGCATTCAAAATAAGGTGCTAAAATCCATCGGTCTTAGGGACTAGATTTAAAGACACATCAGAAGGCCATCAGTGGTAAGATTAAAAGGGAATTTACGTTCCATAACGGAATAAAGATCATTGAAGGGGGGCATTGAGAAACAACAAATTTATTTGCAATATAAACTTTTATTATTATAATGGAAAGAGCATTTTGGAGATCCTCTTTCCATACATCTTGCTGTAAAAATTTAACGTTATAAGGAGCAAACATTTGATAATTAGGGAAACAAGGAGATAATACGAAACTGAAAAAGGTAGGATCCAGATATTTGTAAAATTAGGTCAGGCTCAAACATATGGTAAAAAGGCAGGATCTTATATCACCTGAAGTGAAAAAGAAGTATCATTTTGAAAAAGGGGCTTTTGAAGGAAGGCAGCCTCATTAGTGCCAGTAAAAATTTCTATGATCAAATCACTTTCTTGTCACCTTCCCATAAAAATAAAACCACTTACGTCCTTCAATATTTCAATTTTTATTACATATGTATTTTTCATATTGTTAATGGCTTAAGTGTAAAGATACGATTAGTCCCATATTTACACATTCCTTAACTAAGGAAATTCTTAGTGAAATCTTAGTCTGAGAAACACTTAAGTTATGCATACGACCCTGAAGATGTTGGTAATGGTTTGATGAAATTAAATATTCAACTTGTATTAAACACAAATGTGACATGGTATAAGCAAAGTTAATTTGGTATCCAAAATACATGTATTCAGAAGTTGGCATAAGGATCATAAGGAATTTACAGAGTGTTGATTGGGCCTCGGTGGCCAAGTGGTCTAGGTAGTTAGTCATGACTACTTCTGATCACTAGTCTGTCAATGCTGAGGTTGTGAGTTGGCATAAAAACCTGTGACGGGGTGTTTTCGACTCATATCTTAATTGACAAGGATTGCCAATTTTCCTACCGAAGGTCGGTGGTTCTCTCCGGGTACTCCGGCTTCCTCCACCAATAAAAACTGGCCGTCGTGAAATAGCCAAATGTGCTGAAAACGGCATAAAACCCCACCTAAACAAACAAACAAACAGAGTGTTGATAAACAGTATTGATGTAAAGACAGCATCTAAAATATGCATTTTACTCTTTTGTTTTTCATTTCACCCCTTTTGCTGTTTGGAGGTTAGATACTTAAAGGTAGTTATCCCCTGATTAAAAAAAATATCCTCTGTTAACATGGTTGATGTGTTATACGTAAGACTCAAAACACTAATTACTATATTAGAGTAACATTTAATAATGAAATTTATGAAATGTAGACGATTGCTGTTGCAAAAACATCAACCCGTAATGTATTAATAATTCATATCGAAACAGCATCCCACTGCGATTTGAATGATTCCTAAACAAAGTGAGCAATAAAGGGAACATTGAGGTGCAAACCTACTCTCTTATACCGAATAAGTCGACACAATTTGGACACAGGAAAATAGCTTTAATAGTGTGATATGGCATTTATTTCTTTCATAAAATGAAGAAAAATAAAAATCTTATTGATAATGAAGGTCAGGGGAAGTTGCAGAAAAAAAGGGAGGCAGAGGAAAGAGGAGAAAAAGAGGAGATGCAACACACTAAATCCTTTCCCCAGGTGCCTGTGCAGGAAGCACATGATCCTACTCATGATCCTCAATAGACAATGGCAATATAGACAAGATATAGACAAGAAATTAGTCCAAATCAATTTATATTTTTTAACATAGTTGTTTGATAACAATATTATAAAGATTTAAAACATTTATTCGGATTACAAACAAGTCAGATATGTCAAGTAAGATATTGCCCTTGCTTTTTGTTGTCCAGGAATGTTGTTCCTCATATTGACAACTGTACCTTACTGAAAATTTGGAAATTATTGCGATGTTTTTATTATTGCAACAAATGCGAAAGGGTTGTAATCGCAATAATTTAAACTCGCATTTTGAAATTTTTTATATGCATGAAGCAGAATTTTTCTCAATATCGCAAAAATTAAAATAGCATTTTGGTCTAAAATGACAAAATCGCAATTATAAATGCACACAATAATTTCTGAATTTACAGTATCCATGTTAATTTTTTGAATATGTTAATAGGCTTGAATAAAAAGCATGAGAAAATAATATAAGTCATGGGACTGAGAGTAAGATATAAACATTACTGGTACTAGGAAATATTGGTGAAATAAAATTAAAACAAAAAGAGTTTTGTTTCACCAATACAAGTTCAGTTGATCAAACTGAAAATTCACTGTAGAGGTAAAGGCTTGAGCTCAATATTAGAACTGATATCAAAGAACTTAAATTACATTGACTTTTATGCATTTGTAGAATTATAAAGTTCAAGGAAATTTATTTGGTCCAGTGTTCAAATAGGTCAAAATTGGATGGAGGACACTCATCTGCACTTTCATTTCTCCACAATGCCCTCTGAATTATGACATAATATAGACGAAATACAGGTTTTAGCATATATATATAAAACAGGGTTTGATTGTCCATCTCAGGAAAAAATTACTATCCATACTTTTTAGCTCACCTCCTGAAAGGACATGAGAGCTTTTTGTCATCACTTGGCGTTCGTTGTTTATTGTAAACTTTTTCGAAGATCTTCTCCTCTGAAACCGCTGAACCAGTTACAGCCATACTAAGTCTGAATGATCCTTAGGGTATCTAAAATAAAATTTATGTTTTATTTTCTTGTCAGCCGAGAATCATGGCCGCCATGGCTAAAAATAGGACATATGGGGTAAAAACTACAGCTTTTGGCTTATATTTCAAAACTAAAGCATTTATAGCAAAACTGACATGGGGGTAAAAATGTTCATCAGGTCAAGATCTACCTGCTATGAAATTTTCAGATAAATCGGTCAACCCTTTGTTGGGTTATTGCCCCTGAATTGTTAATTTTAAGGAAATTTTGCAGTTTTAGGTTATCTTCAATATTATTAAAGATAAAGACAAACTGTAATCAGCAAAAATGTCCAGCAAAGTAATATCTACAAATAAGTCAACATGACCAAAATTGTCAATTGACCCCTTATAGGAGTTTTTGCCCTTTAAAGAAACATTTTTTTCGTAATCTTTGTAAACTTTTGGAAATATTCTCCTCTGAAACCACAGAATCAATTTCATCCAAACTTAGGCTGAAACATCCTTAGTGTATCTAGTATAAACTTTGTGTTTTATTTTATTGTCCATCAAGAAGCATGGTTGCCATGGCTAAAAATAGAACATAGGTGAAAAATGCACTTTTTGGATCATATCTCAAAAACTAAAGCAGTTAGAGCAAAACTGACAAGATTTAAAAATGTTTATGAAGCCAAGATCTACCTGCCATGAAATTTTCAGAATCGGTCCATCCATTTTCGGGTTATTCCCCTGAATAGTTAATTTTCAGGAAATTTTGGAGTTTTAGGTTATTAACTTGAATAATATTATAAATAAACCAGGCTTTCAACTTGCCCATATTTTCATAATTTTCGTCCTTTTTTTTGGACACCCGTTATTTTCCTAATTTCTATCAAAATTCCTACTTTATGCAAACATGATGTACTAGTATTTTTCCTTTCTTATAACATGTTTTTGTAGTAAAATGTCATTAATGATCTATATTATTGTAAACCAATTTAGTAGTTTTAGTAATTGCAGATACTCATAAATATTTACTGGAGATTGGTTGCATACAGTCAGCATTTACTTGATGTTCTGATGACTATGACCCTGTTATCTCTGGTAAAGATCTAATTATTGCATTGGTAATTATGACATTTTTTGTAATTAAGTTATGCTTTTTTACCCAAATTTTTGGAAAAAATTCCTAATAAAGCCCTTACATGTATATTTCATAAAATATCTCTCTAAAATTGCCCTTATTTTCATAAAAAGTGAGTTGAAAGCCGGATACAGACAAACTGTAAACAGCAAAAATATTCAGCAAAGTGATATCTACTACATGTTACATGACCAAAAAGGGGTCAGTTGTATCCTTATAGGAGTTTTCGCCCTTGAAAGATTATTTACATGTAAACAGTAATTATCAGTAAAGATAGAGCATAACTTGAAATAAATTAAATGGTAGCTGTACAAGTATAATGGAGGGTCAAGAGTCAAGGTCATTGAATAAGTCTGTAGCAGAGTATGAAAAAGTCCCTAGCAACCATATATATTTAGATTCAGGACCCTATATTATAGATTTACAAGTCAGTTGGAGGCTCAAGGGTCAAGGTCATTGACAAAAACCATAGCAACTGGTGGAAAAGTCCCTAGCAACCAGATATATTTGGGTTCAGGACCATACAATTCACCTGTTCAAGTCAAAATGGAAGGTCAACAGTCAATGCCATTGAAAAAGTCCCTAGCAACCATATATATTTGGGTCCAGGATTCTATATTTTGGCTGTACAAGTCAATATGTAGGCAAAAAATGCGACGATATACATAAAATAACAAAAATAATCATTAATGCAAGATCTACATGTTTGTACATTTGTACACAAAAAATAACAGGTGAGCGATTCAGGCTTCTGGGAGCCTCTTGTTCCAAATAATTTTTATTTTGGCCCCAAGAAATAGAGAGATATAATATTCTTCATACTGAAATGAATGTTTAGACCTAGCAAATAAAGATTGTATCAGAACAGGGTTAATGTAAAATGTTTTATTAAAATATATTAGTACAATCTATATTTATGTTACCTGCTGATTATATTAGACAGTGTATAAGAAATTTTTGTGTCAGGTAAGGTCATAAAAAATAGTTTTAGTCATATATCATCATTTTAATGTCTTCATTTTACATCTGATTTTATGACAAGATATTCAGTCATGTGTAGAAATGTACTTTTACCATCACTCTACAATATTACAATATTATTAAATCATTTATTGTGTTTAATTGTTAAAACATTATGTTCATTTACCTTGCACGTAAAAATTAGTATTTGACATGAAATAGATATAAAAAGGAATTGATGAGTCAACTGACAGGTATTAGAGAACTAAAACTATAACAGTTATAGGTAAAGGTAAAAAGTGTGATTTTTCTTTTGATCTACATATATCTTATAAATTTATCTTTTCAATAATATTCCTCCCAGCAGAAAATATGTAACAGAGGTAAATTAAGTGAGTTTGTTAACCTGGTATTATGCTTAGTTATTGAATATAGTTATTCCTATATAAATGGATGCAGTGAAGATGTATTATCATATACATGTATGATGATTGTTTTCAGATCTCTGCAGATCATGGTTATAACAAACATTTAATAGAGTGACAAAGATGTCTGTAGACGCAGAATTTCCTACTGTGTATGTGGACCCTGTATATGCCACAGTCTCTAGCAGGGTATCAACTCAGAGCAACGAGTCAGCTGATTTAAAATGGATAGAAAACTGTGGGATGTCAGGGGGAATAATCAAATTTTTGTCTCAAGGAGTTTCAGCCAAAAAGGTAAAATAAAGTAGTATAAAAGAATGATTTAAGATAATTTTTGAGTTAATGTAATATAAGTAATTATTTAATAAATATTGAGGATGCATTTAGTGACTCCTCTTTCTATCTTTGTGTTTGTCAGTCTGAAAAACACATATCCTACATCCTTTGATATTATGCTTTGTCATTAAGGATAGAAGTCCTTCATGTTAACTGTGTCAGATTGAAGGGTCCAAAATGGAAGATTGCATTAAAAAATTATGGGATTGAAATAGAATGGCAAAAATTCTTACTGTATTATGATTGGTGAATTGTATAACTGAAAACAGTTTTTTTTTTTAAAATTATCATTTTAGTCAAGTGCCAGTTATTATGTGAGAATGACAGAGAGTACAAGTACTGAAAAAATATCAATGTACATGGACAAGGCTTGGAAAGTAAGAAGTCCAAATATTATACTGTCTATTATATCTAGTCCAGGTCATTGGAAAAGATGGAAAAATCAAAAAATGAAAGAAGATTTCCAAAAAGGCATTATACAAGTAAGTTAATATATTGGAAAGGACAAAGTTTTTGACAACTAAGCTTTCATATAGAATTTGTAATAATAAATTTTATTGTTATATTAAATTTGTATAAAGAGTTTACATTTGATGATTTATGAACATTGTCATGGCGTGTTGGCAATTGAATATGAAAATTTAATGATATGGTGTGTGAATGAGACAGCATCTAATAGGATTGTTCACACGGAAGGGATTCATCACAACTTTGATCATCATGTTATCGTCAATAAGGAACAGTAGATCTCAACTAAAGATGAGCACTTAATTGCCATGGAAAAAATTGAGACTGTATCTTGTACCTAATACCTCCCTTCATTATTGTGAAGAAAATATCCTTTTTCATATACAGAAAGTAAAGATTAATATATTCTTACATCAGTTCAAAGTGAAGACTGGAAAATCTTCAACAAGTTTTTAAAATTCACGTCTTTCCTGAAGGGAGTGCAGCAGGATGAGGAAAAGATGGTGAATTTTAAAAACGAGTTGAAGATTTTCCAGTTCTACACTTTTGAATGAGTGTAAGTACCTATTTCTTCCATAAATACTCTATTTTTAAGTTCCCTATACCAGGATAAATTCAATAAGCACAGTCGCGGAAGTTAAATAACGTTATGCCTGATTGGTCAAAAGGTATGTTCGTGAACGGTGTGATTTGATTGGTCAAAAAGCAGTGGAAGATGAGGCTTCGTGCAGAAGGAGATGAGGTCGTGTGAACTGATCTTCAACGTGTCATCTCACACTGAAAATGGCCATTTATTTTTGGGAATCTTTTATCTTGTTCTAGGCAATAAATACAACATCTGTATGGATTCTGACTAATGGTATGAATAGTGGTGTATGTAAAACAATAGGAGATGCCATTAGAATGGAAAAAGAAAGAAGACATATGTTGGCTGCACATTATTCTACCAAATTTATTACATCAGGCAGAGTAAGAAAGTTACCTAAAATAACAGCTATTGGGTTAGTTCCAACTTCCAGACTGTCGTACGCTGATGTCTTTGAAAAGGAGGTTTGTATTTACATAACATCTAAAGCCTCGTCATTTAGTTAACAAATAACAGTTTTTTTTTAACTTTTGGCTGTAATGTAACATTTGATATACATTTTTACAGTTATTTTCAAATTTTAAAAAATGTAATTAAAATTGCAATAAAAGACATGTGACACAGAAATAAGTGACATTGATGGCCATGTTTTATTTTAAAGATATATAGGAAGAAAGACATGTTTGATTTTATTGAAATGAAAAAAGGTGTGATGATTTAAGTTGTCTCAAAATCTGTAAATGCTGATGTTACGTACTCTATATCAACATGATATTTTCTATGTTCATGAAAACAAGGCTTAATACAATATTTTCTTTCCATGTAGGATGCAGAAATTTCCATAGAATTACAGAAGCAGGAAAGTATATCCTTGTTAGAAGAACTTAATCCTGATCTCACCAACTTCATCATGTTAGATGATGTTCAAACTCAAAAACAGTTAGAAATCAAACGGCTGGCTTTAGAGGAAAGATTTTTACGTCCAGTAGGCAAACCAAGACAACAGAAACGCATAAATGGTACTATCTTTTCTCTTATGGAAAAGAAATTATGGTATTAAATTCATAAAACAGACAGGTAAACAAAGGAATTTGTTGCAGTTCTTCATCTCAGTGTTACAAGAAGGCTTCAGAAACCTTCAACTAACTGATGACGTCTATAATTAGTTTTTAAAAGTGAGTTTGGTCATTGATGGTAAACATTAGTTGTTTTCCTTTAGCTAGTTTGCCACAGGAGATTAATAGGTTCTTACACGAGTCCAAAGTGAAGACTGGAAACTCTTCAATAGAAAAGATGCTGAATTTGAAAAACGAGTATAATATCTAAATAGGGATATTTATGTTGAGATGGATCTAAGAGGTTAGGTATAAAAGACTGATGATAACATTTTTATTGGTGTTTTGTCAAGCTTTGTCACTGGAAAATGTTAGAAGCAATATTTGTCCATTTCATTTAAGCAGCCTGAGAATATTGTTTTGTAACACTGATTTAAATAATTTTCTCTATTTCATCTGTTGGGCTATAAAAGCAAAGCTATCTTTATATCCCTCTAGATAAACATATTAAATGTTCTTTTTAATATGTATAGGTTAATAACGACTACTTGATTAATTGCTTTCCTTTTTTGACATAGTACTGAAAAATTTATTTTTTGAAGAATATGATATTGGTAGATGATTCCCTAACTATTGCCAAACAATGTAAAACTGTACAGTTATGTTTATTGTATGTAACTGTTTAACCTTTTCTGTTATCTAATAGGGACCTTAATTAAAACAGTGTTTTATACTATTATTAATAGTAAAAGAATGAGAATTAATAATTAACATTTTTAGCTCACCTGGCCTATAGGTCATGTGAACTAATTTCATCACTTTGCATCCTTCGCGCCCATCTTTGATTTTTATTGGCCAATTTTCAAAAATCTTGTCCTCAGAAACTACTTAATGAAATATTTTGAAACTTTTCAGAACTGATGACAGCAATACCCTCTACAAACTGTCCACTTTTTTTCTAGATTCAGCCGATCACCCCGTGGCTGCTGCTGCTCAAATTTTCTATGGACACCATATGGGAAATGACTTTTTAGCAGTTGTGAGCTTTTGTCAGCACTTGGCGTCCGGCATCGGTCCGTTGTCTGACCGTTGTCTGTTAACTTTTCACATTTTAATCTTCTCCTCTGAAGGCACTGGGCCAAATGAAATTAAATTTGGCAGGAAGCATCTATGTAAGGTCCTTAATAAAGTTTGCTCATTTCGTCCCGATCGGACAACAAACATGGACCCCATGGGCAATTGTTGATTTTGATTGGCTGAGTTTTCAAAAATCTGGGCCAGATGGAACAAAACTTGACAGGAAGCATATATGGGAGGTCCTTTATAAAATTTCCTCATTTCATCCTAATTGGACTACAAATATGGCCGCCATGGGCAGTTCTTGTTTCTGATTGGCTGATATAAAAAGATCTTCTCCTCTGATATTGCTTGGCCAAATGGAACTTGACAGGAAGCATATATGGGAGGTTGTTTACAAAGTTTACTCATTTTGTCCCGTTTGGTCAACAAACATGGCCGTCATGGGCAATTCTTGTTTCTCATTGGTTGATTAAAAAAAAATGGAACTGCTTGGTCAAATGGAATGAAACCTGACAAGAAGCATCTATGGGAGGTGCTGTACAAAGTCTCATTTTGTCCCAATCAGACTACAAATATAGCCACCATGGGCAGTTCTTGTTTCTGATTGGCTGATATAAAAAAATATTCTCCTCTGAAATCACTGGGCCAAATGGAGCAAAACTTGACAAGAAGCATATAATTATGGGAGGTCCTTTGTTAAATTTTCTCATTACATCCCGATTGGATTACAAATATGGTTGCAATGGGCAGTTCTTTTTTTTGATTGGCTGATACAAAACAATCTTCATCTCTGAAGTCGCTTGGCCAAATGGAACGAAACTTGACAGGAAACATCTATGGGAGGTTCTTTACAAAGTTTCCTCTTTCGTCCTGATAGGGCAACAAACATGGCCGTCATGTGCGATTAAAAAAAAAATTTCTAATACTGCTAGGCCAAAACTGTAAGCCAAACTTGACAGGAAGCATCTATGGAAAGTCTTTAACGAAATCATTTTTTTTTCATCCTGTTTGGACGACAAGCATGACTGCCATGGGCAATTCTTGCTTCTGCCAAGTGAGCAATACAGGCTCAGCCCTCTTAGACTCTAGTTTGTAATTTGCTTCAGAAGGAATGGGCAGATTTTAACGGATGTTGGCAGGAGTCTCACATGGATAGATGTATGCAAATGATTCACCCTTTATCAGGGCAAAGGTCAAATGTCAAGGTCACTGTGAAATTTGGCATTACTTTAATAGCCCTGTGGATACAACAGAGCTTACATTTTCAAATGGGCTAAAAGAAGCCAGGTGAGCAATATAGGCTCAGGTGAGCTTCTTGTTGAAAAATAATCTTTCAAATTCAGTAGTTTAATTATTTAGACTTATTTTGACAGGTGAAGGAAATATGGAGATCAGTACAAGTACACCTTTAGTTGGCCTCCTAATTCAAGGTAGTCCATCAGATATAGAACATGTATGTGATTTAATCAAGTTAAAAGTTCCAGTACTTGTACTTAAAGGAACAGGAAAAGCTGCTGATCTTTTCTCCTTTACATTTGATGAACTGAAGTATAGGTAAATATTACAGTAAAAATAGGCCACCTTTTGCCAGTTTATTTAAATTTTAACAAAATTTAAACAAACCACTTCTAACTGATAGTATTACCAAATAACTGTGGGATCAATTTATTATCAAAATTTTCAAAGTTTAATTGGTAGTTTTGAAGTAGGATAATTATAAATATAGTGTATCCTTTTTATCTCGCCCAGAACAAGTCATGTATAGCAATAGGTTAGGTGTCCGGTGGCTGCATTAACTATTGTACAAGTTTGTGATTAGGTCAACAGCAACACCTTACTATAAGTTAATGATAATTGGTATGCAGTTGTATAAGCATTAGTAAATCTCAACTGAAAATAATTCCGTGAAATAAATCAGCTCTTTTCCCCTCAGTCACAATCCACTTTTGCAAAACTTTCATGCAAGAGATTATTATTAGATCATCAGCAACTTCTTACAATAAGTCAATAATATCTGGTATACAGTTGAATAAACATTAGTCATGGTGTATATTGACTGTAAAAGTATTTGCATAATTATACCCCCATTCGCAACTTTAGTTCAGATTTGGTATCATGGTTGGTCATGTTAATATTTATATTAAACCTGCCCATATTATACTGATATTATACCTGATCAGTTTTTTGCAAGAGTTATTTCCCTTTTCATATCTTTTTATCTGAATACCTTGTGTACGCAACTAGTTATTCATCTTTTGGTGGTTTTAACTAATAAGCTTTTTCATATCTGTTGACTAACTATGATTTTTGTCTCACCTGCTATTGAAAAGTTGCGAAGGCGAGATATAGGTGTTACTTTCCAGCGGTGGCGGCGTAAACTTTTTTAACCTACAATTAAGATTTATGGTCCACAGATAGCATATCATATAAGGTTTCCCGCAATATACTTTTCTTGTGACCCAGACCTCATTTCCATGGTTCACTGACTTCATAAACATAAATGTAAAATCTGTGTCCAAGTTTCGTGGTTAAATCCATTTCTCAGCTACTATAATACCTAGACCCGCCATATTTGGTCTATTGATAGTTCTTGGTGGGTACATGCCAAACTGACACTTCTCTCTGGACCTTGACCTCAATTTCTTGGTTGAGTGACTTTTATCCAAGTTTCTTGTTTAAGACGATTTTTCAGCAACTGTAATACCTAGACCCACCGTGTTTGGTCTATAGATAGTTCTTAGTGGGTACATGCAAGTCTGACATCTGCTTTTGGACTTTGACCTCAATTGCACTGCTTGAGTGACTTTGTAACATTATCAAGATTAGGTCCATTTCTTAGCAACTTTAATACCTAGAACCATAATATTTGGTCAATAGATAGTTCTTAGTGGACACATGCCAGTCTGATACCTGTCTCTGGACTCTGACCTCATTTAGTCTATTTCTCAGCAACTGTACTACATTTGTAATGAGACCCACAATATTTGGTTGATAGAAGTTCTTAGTATATACCACTTTAACATCTGACACCTCACCTTTGACCTCTATTTCATGCTTTGACGGACTTGTTTTACATTTTGAGATAATATCCATTCTCAGCAACTGCAATACATAGACCAACCATATTTGGTCAATAGATAGTGCTTTGTGGATACATGGCTGTCCGAGACCTTGACTTGAATTTCAGACCTGTCAGTATGCCTTGGGCACAGTTTTAGACTTGAATGACATGCATGAGATTTTTCAGACAAATTATCTCCTGACCATTAATATTTCTTTTAATATATTTCCCTTTGACTTGCAATGTCAGGTATCAGATAATCATTATTTTGTGTCCATGTGCATACTCAGTCGAGATATGTAGTGTGTCCACTCTTCTTTGATTGTAGGTCTGATGAAGATCACGTTGATTCCTTTATCAAACCAGAACTTCTGAAAAGAATTCAAAAGACATACCCTGGCCAGTTTAAAACAGATGAGTTGGCAAGAAATCGATGTAGGGATATGATCATAGAATGTGTGCAGTTTTCTATGATGGTTTGTATTTACTTTGTATATGGTTATTTGTACTTTCTACAAGTGAAAAAAGTGCCTATTATTGCATTACAATTTAATATCAGATGTAGCACTTCTTTTATTAGTTAACTTTTTTCATCTATCATAGATTATATTTTTGTCCCCCGCCGCAACGCGATGCGGGGGATATGGTAATGCCGGGCATCCGTCTGTCCGTCCGTCCGTGGTGCCGTCGTGCCGTCCGTGCGTCTGTCGCGCCGTGCTTCCGTCCGTCCGTCCATCTTGTAAGCACTCTAGCAAATTTATTTCTTGACCGATTTGGATAATATTTATACAGTAGCTTTAACTCAATGATACCTCAAGGGAGTTCGAAGATGAGTCATGTCGAAATATTTTTGTAGGAGTTATGCCCCTTAATAACTTAGAAAATTGACAAAATTTTCATGTAAGCGCTCTAGCAAATTAATTTCTTGACCGATTTGGATAATATTTATACAGTAGCTTTAACTCAATGATACCTCAAGGGAGTTCGAAGATGAGTCATGTCGAAATATTTTTGTAGGAGTTATGCCCCTTAATAACTTAGAAAATTGACAAAATTTTCATGTAAGCGCTCTAGCAAATTTATTTCTTGACCGATTTGGATAATATTTATACAGTAGCTTTAACTCAATGATACCTCAAGGGAGTTCGAAGATGAGTCATGTTGAAATATTTTTGTAGGAGTTTTGCCCCTTAATAACTTAGAAAATTGACAAAATTTTCATGTAAGCGCTCTAGCAAATTTATTTCTTGACCGATTTGGATAATATTTATACAGTAGCTTTAACTCAATGATACCTCAAGGGAGTTCAAAGATGAGTCATGTCGAAATATTTTTGTAGGAGTTATGCCCCTTAATAACTTAGAAAATTGACAAAATTTTCATGTAAGCGCTCTAGCAAATTAATTTCTTGACCGATTTGGATAATATTTATACAGTAGCTTTAACTCAATGATACCTCAAGGGAGTTCGAAGATGAGTCATGTCGAAATATTTTTGTAGGAGTTATGCCCCTTAATAACTTTGAAAATTGACAAAATGTTCATCTAAGTGTTCTAGAAAATTTATATTCTCCTTGCATTGGAATAATATTTATACACTTGGACCTAAAGGGAGGTTTTATACATAAACTCCTATCGAAACTTATAAAATTGAAAAATACTGTCTTTAAGAGTTTATTAGGCGGAATACTTTTGATCAAAGCATTTCTGTTTATTGAAAAGGAGTAAATGTACATTTGTATAAATTCTCAATACACATGGTAAAATAAGATTTCAACACTATACCCATATTGTATAAATGTCTTCATACCACTCATTAACTTGTAAAAAACTTTAGCAATAACCACAAATTGTTTGTCCTTCTATTCTCTCTCTTTGAGAAAATTTTGTTATGTTTCACTTGTCCAAGGGTTTCTGATGCTCTAGCGGCGGGGCTGTTCGATTTATTCTTTTTTGATGTCATAAAGGAGAAATTCTCTGTTTTAGACCTTAGAACATTACTAGTCATTAAATTATAACTATTGACTGTAATTTTGTTCCTGGCCTATTCAAAATAACCTCAGTGCACCTCATTACCATTTCAAAATAACCCACTTCTTAGTTATTGTGCACCACTAAGATTATTCTTCATAGACCAATAACATTACAGCCAATCCTTAAAGGAGTTATGACAAGGAATGCCCACGAAAGTTCACTTTATTTGAATTTTAAATATGAAAACAAAGGGGATCATGTGTTGTCGTGATTAAAAGCCTGTCATAATTCTTTTAAGTGTTTATAGATATATATGAATTATAACCAAATCTTATAAAGTTTATAACAGAGAACTTGGTTAGGAATCAGTATTGGGACATTTTAATAGAATTTGTACAATTTTCTATGAGGCTATGTTTTTGACCAGTCTTTATTAACAAGACATGTACAGTGGAATGTGTTTGTGTCAAACACTCTTAATTTGAATACCATGGATGTGTCGAACTTCAGCATCGGTCCCAATTTTTTGGCCTATTATTTTAAGTAAATCCAACACTGTTAATTCGAACATGCTTGAGTCGAATACAGTGGTTGTGTCTAACAAATTTTACGGACCAAAAAGAAAAAACTTGTATTATTATACCTTTTTTGCTCACCTGACCCAAAGGGTCAAGTGTGCTATTCTCATCACATCTGTCGTCTGTCGTCTGTTGTCATCCGTTAAACTTTTACAAAATTCTTCTCCTCTGAAACTACTGGGCCAATGGAACCAAACTTGGCCACAAGCACCATTAGGGTATCTAGTTAAAAAAATGTGTCCTATGACCCCACCTGCCAAAAAAAAATGACCAACATGGCTAAAAATAGAACATTGGGGGTAAACTGCAGTTTTTGTATTATATCTCAAAAACTAAAGCATTTAGAGCAAAACTGACCGAAATCATTGATTGACCCCTTATAGGAGTTTTTGCACTTTAAAGGCTGCATCTGGCATAAACTTTCCTTTAAAGATCTTTTCTTCTGAAACCCCTGGGCCAATTGGGACCAAACTTTAGTGGAATAGTCCTTTGGTGGCCACCTTCCAAAATTATGTCTGGCATCCCCAACATTCAACCGACATGGCTGCTGTTACTAAAAATAGAAAAAAGGGGGGATGAATTTCAAAAATCTTCTTCTATGAAACTACAATGCCAATTGGAACCAAACTTGGCAGTAATGGTCGTAAGGAGGTTCTCTTTCAGAAGTGTCCCATGACCCGGACTGTTAACCAAGATGGCCACCACAGCCAAACTTAGTTTAGCATAGAACCCTATGGGAAATTCACTCAAAAATGTTCTCGTCTGAAACTACTGAACTAAACTTGGCAGCATTGGTCTTCAGTTGGTCCTGTTTCAGAATTGTGTCCGATCACCGAGATTGTCAACCAAGATAGCCGCCACCGCCAAACTTAGTTAAATATTGGACCCTATGGGAAAATTCATTTAAAAATCTTTTTGTCTAGACAAATGGATAAGACACAAGTTGCAAGAACTTATTAAGTCTTCTCCAAGTCTGAAACCGCGTAGCCAGTTGGAACAAAACTTAGCAGTAATGGTCCTTAGATGGTTCTCTTTTAGAAATGTTTCCATTGACCTGGACTGTCAACCAAGATGACTTAGCTTAACATAGAACCCTATAGAAAAACCAGCCAAATGGACTGCAACACTTAAATTTTTAGTCCTGCTCAAGGTGAAAAGTTCAATCCAGGTGAGCGATACAGGCTCGTGAAAGCCTCTAGTTTAGTCGAGCTTGCATCTTTATTTACATAAAGTACCCATGCTTTGCTTCCATAAATTTAATGACCGTAAAAAACAAATTATTTCCAAGTTTGTATTTAAATTTATTCCTCTAAATAAATGTAAATTTTTGTTTTCTTCATAATTTACAAAAAATTATACTTCTGTTAACAATTACAAAAGTGTATGATAATGCTATGTCAAAGACTGTATCAAGGTTCATTTGACCGATAAGGTAAAAATAGCTTTGGGGTACTGAAAGGATTAGAAAGGAATAATATGTATGTCGTAATACTTTTATCAAAAAGATTTTTATCAGGTTAATTAAAAATCATAACATTTACTTATTAATCTTTAATTGGACACAATCACGTAAGAAAATGACATTGAGCAAGACAGCTTGGGATACTCAAATCTATGACTCATGAAATTGTTATCTAATTATGAACATTGTGTAATATTACCTGATTATTTGTTTTTGTTCCAAATTAATACATGTAATACAACAACTACTAATATACTGAAAATTCTTTATTATTTTATTTCACATGTTTTCGGAGATATTTAATTGTATTTGCATACATCAAAATGTACATCTCTGTCACGGACGGACAAGCAAACAGAGTAGTCTATGATTAATTTTGTTCAATAATACCAAACAAAATTAATTTTAAATTTAATAACAAAAATAAAGTAGACAACACACATAAGATATACACATATATAACAATTATCACGAGAATACTATTGAAAACGTCTACACAAGACAATCATACAGCACAAGACCTGACTATCCACCTGGCGATCCCTGTCTTTGTCATGTACAGTTATAATATAAGTTGAATAATCTCATAAAAGTATCTAAAGTAGATGCCGTTTAAGCACCGTGTCGTGTAAAAAATCCCTCTCTCCGAATAACTTTGCCGAGTGGTATAAAAAAGTGAAAAACGCTTTGCTGCAAATAAGAGAGACGGCTAAAAATCTACATATTTATTATGCAGGAAAAATAATTATGATTCCAATCTAAAATCTAGAATGATAAATCCCATTCAAGTACTATTTTCAAAAATTAACCTGCATCATGTCAGTGATTTCACATAATAATCATAGTAAAGAAAATATTCTCAAAAGTAATAGCCAAAATCAGGACAAAAATACTGGGAGCTAAAAATAGCTTACAAAAATTTCTTATTCCGAAATGTCACTGCATTCACCGTTACAAGACAAACGGAATCTCCATTACATAATGCCAGGCAGCATAAATACACTGCAATTTAGTGAACCAAAGCCAAATAAATAACCAAAAACATAACAAAGGGTCAGGAGATCAGAAACACATCTCTTGGACATTCAGATTCCGTCTCCCGAATCCGTTTCCCAAATCAACAAAGTAAACAAACAAACATCACAGAACGTCGTATTTAGCGCTTAAACATCAAAGTTGGCGGATCTCATATAACTGATATTTATGCTGACAGCAATGCATGAAAATAAAACATACAATAATTACTGTCATTACATTTCACCACGTATAAAAATATGTCAGCGATTTACAAAAATAGGTATTTCCCAACATAAAGTAGATAACTCCTCCGTGAAAGTGAAACTAGCTGCTTGGCGTAAAAACTGTAAACAAAGCACTTTCTGATCTTCGTAAATGTTTTACAGCTATTATATGTGAAAACAAATATTCATTTGTAATAATTCTTAAATGGGAACTTCATGATATTCACAAAAATGCATTTAATACTCTCAGAGATACTTTTTGATGTCAGATCTAACTAAGAACCAAAACATACTGCATTGAACAAGCAATATTTACAACACACGGGTTAAACATCTAATAAATGAGCTGATTAAATGCATGACCACTGTATTTTATTAATCAAAACTAATGAAAACTGATACTATCCTTTGGCAAGGTTTCAGCTGCAATTATTTGTCAATATGGCTTTCCATAGGCATCAACTGGAAATTACATAGTCTACACATCATAGTAATGAATAACTAGTTCCGCAGTCGAAATTAATGTTGATAATATTATGTTGAACCATACTCTACACCGTCCTGGTACCCCATGGGACCTACAGATTACATAAATTCAATGAATTCTTTTATAAATACAAATTTCAATTCAACATGTATTAAATCAATAATTCAATACAGAGATATATCATGTAATATTAAATATTACAGTAATTAACTTTCAAAACGAGCCTTTTCGTTTATAAATCTGTAAACTACTGAACAAAATAGTTACACCTATAAAATGTACATTATTCTTGCCAATAGACATATACCTTCAACAAGCATGTACTTGTTAAATTTGCCCATTTCATGAGTACACATGTACATGTACTCAATAATTATAAGTACTAGTTAACACGTACAAAAGTACAATGACGGCATTACCAGTACACACCATTATGTTCAACAAATTCAGAAATCTTTTATATTAATAAATACTTAAAATAAACATACAATATATTATCATATTTGTCGATAGAATTATGAAAGTTTTAGGTTACATTTTATACTTATTAGAAACATACCTCAGATTTCCACAAATGCTGCGCGGACAAAATCATATGCATGCCTATGCATGCCTATTCCGCTAAAGCAGAAAACTGCATAAAATGACCCATCAGAAATAGTAAACTAAGACATGTTACGCTGTCGAAAGCCAACGTGGAAGTGACTAGGTGGGGACAATTAGCTGATTTACAGGTAGATATTTTACCTGTACATGAAATCGACACGACGGTCTACTCGATAAACCATCAAAGTTAATTATATAAAATTAAGAAGGCCAAAGTAATCGTATTTTGCGCAACTCAGCCTTATCTTCTACAGGACAAGCAAATTTATATGTATAAGAAAACCTTACATATAAATGTATTTCAAAAAAGAAAAATTTGTTAAAATTAATACATATACCAAGATGCTCAAATTCCCCTCGAAATGTACATAGAAAAATCCATATTCACACCTAATGTTGAGTAACAGTAAATTTATGTGGCAAGTGCCACACTAAATAACTGGATCACAACAAAAGGTGTAAGAACACAACAGTCGCAAATACTGCTAAAGTTATTGTTAGTCGAAGTCATCAACTTATAATGTTGACTGGGAATCATTACTGTTTACGGATGTCTCGAAACAGCCAGATGTGTCGAAGTTTTCTTTCTGTCCCCTAGACTTCGACACATCCAAGTTTCACTGTATTTGATGTCATCATTGGTACTGTCGTTTGTTCAATAGTAACCGAATGAGTATCTTACTAAAACTACAACTTCAAACCAGAGAATGATGTTGACAACATGTTTATACAAAGGTTTTATAAATTTGTTATAGGAATTATTAATTATAATCCCAATGCTATGTTGGTGTCAGGATACAATTTTTCTTTCAGGTAGAGCAGAATTTTCTGACAATATTAGATATAGACAGTGATTCTAGTGGTCTGAAGAACTTAGATAAATATATTCTTTTGGCTTTATTTGAATGTAAGTAAACATGATATTGCTATCTCTGACTATTAACAAACACATATAAGAACAAAAGATCTTATACAAAGTTTCATATTCTATTTATATCTTGACTCCAGGGGAGAGGGTATACTGATTACATGTCATTGATCTCTTTTCTTGGTTCATTCATCTGTAATCTTTTTCTGTCCCAAATGAACCGAACTTTGTATAGAGTATTTATGGAAGGACATTTAGAAAAGTCTAATATTTCTTCTAGTTTGGACAGCTAGCATGGCCCCCATAATCTTTTTTTTAGCTCACCTGACCCAAAGATGAAAAAGGACTTTTTTTGTCAATTGCACATCATCCAAGATGGCCACAAGAGCCGAACATAGTTTAGCATAGGACCCCATGGCAAAATTTACTTAAAGATCTTTTTGTCTGAAACCGCTTTGCCAATTGGAACAAAAGTAGGTAGCAATGGTCTGTACGTGGTCCTTTTTCAGAAATATATCCGATGACCCAACTTTCATCCCAGATGGCTGCCAGAACCAAATATAGTTTAACATAGGACTCTGTGGGAAATTAACTGAAAGATCTTCTTGTCTTAAATCACTGGGCCAATTGGAACAAAATGTAGCAGCAATGGTCCTTAGGTGATCCTCTTTCAGAATTGTATCCGATGACCACATCCATCACCAACATGGCCACCAAAGCCGAACATAGTGTAAAAGTAGAGCTCTACTGTTACAATAGCTTAACATAGGACCTAATTGGAAAAATCACTGAAAGATCTTGTTTGAAACCAGTGACCCAGTTGGCTTGACAGCAATGTTCCAGGCTGAGCGATACAGGCTCCTAGGAGCCTCTAGTTTAGGTCAGATATCAATGTTACTTTGACATTTTGCATTTCCTTAACAGCCTTTTGGATACAAAAGAGCTTACCTTTTCAAATAGCCTAATTAATAAAAGCCAGGTGAGCCTCTGGTTTTCAGTGAAAATGTTTATTACCAGTATTTACTTGGACAGTGTTTCAAAAGCACATTGCAGATGTAATTTAGTACCAGGAAAATTTTCACAACATCCTCATCCTGGATTGTTTGAACTGTAATTTAATACTTTTGTCAGGTCTCTTTGACCCAGTAAAGTTCAGCTTTATTTATCTTATGTGGAATGAAATGAATGGCTGAACAGTTTTAAAGATGTCTATTGAGTTACTGTCGCTTAATGTTAATCCACTCTTACTGAACACATTCCTGAAACATCAGTTGACTAGTGATTTGTACTAGATCTCAATTAAATAGTTGACTGACAGGAAATTAAACTTTTGTATTTATATGTACATCTATATTTTTTACACTGAAAGTTTATCTGATCCATTCATAATTTTAAATATTATATGGTATTAATATACAGTAGTTGCTTACAGTAAATAATTTTGTTTTTAGCTGAAGAACCAGAGAAAGGAGAAGGATTTCAAGAACAGTTACAGAAAGATTTAAAACTAACAATGGATTGGAACAGATGTGACCTTGCATTGTCACAGATATTCCAGAAATATGATTGGATCAGAATCAAAGTAACTATCATGATTGTATTGGTTCATAACAAATAAATGAAACTTATTCTAAGACATAAAATTTTAGGAGATTGATATTTACTTAGACCCTTAGCCTCTGGCTTTGTAAAGAAGCCTTGAAAATGTTTCATAATTCATGGAAAACTGATTTCAGTGTCTGTCTGACAAATTTTCTGATAGAATGTACTCATTATGCAGTATTCTAAATATTCATATTATAATCTTTGATTAATTTTAAGCATGACTGAATGATAAACTACTAATACTATGGACAAAGAGGTTTTTTTAATGTAAAGCTAAAAATTCATGGCATTAAAAAATTTAATTTTTGATTTAAAGTGGAACTAAAACGCTTATAGCAAGTTATTTTCATTTTATAGTAATACATAAACGTATAAAAACGCAAAAAACCCGATGAAATTTGGTCAAGTAATAACGGAGAAAATAGCGAGTGAAGTTGGATTATTTTTACCTGTGGGAAATCCAATCAGCGCTATTTCCGGAAACAGGGTTTCCTCGCTGAGTGACCCCGATTGACCGGAAATGACGTACAGTGCGGGCTACTCTTGAACTTGTTTACATTGACCAGAAGGAATATATTATGGATGAAGACAGCAATGCTAGTGATTTATAATAGTATAGCCAATAAATTTCAATAAATGCCCCCATATACATACATGTATATATAAAAAGAATGAAAGTGAAAGATATTTTGAAAGGTGTGTAGAACATAAATACAAATGGAAGACCATCTTATAGGAATAAAAAACAAACACTATTTTTTTAAACAAGCAAATATAAGACACAATATTAATTGATAGTTTTAAAACAGATGTTTTACAAATAGTGATATAAGTTACTGAATAGTAATATATATTTTGATGTAGAATTGTAATGTGTTTTTTTTTTTTATTGAATTGACAGATTCATAAAATTTTAGAATTTTCTTATAAAAATATAATAAATTTCTTAGTTTAATCAGAGACATATATGTAGAGAGGGATAAGTAATTTCTTACAATCCTTGTTGTAATAATAAAAATATGTAGAGAATCATTGGAGAAACTGCACTGTACACCTAAAACTTTAATAAAAGATTTTGATGGATTTTAATAAAAAAAAATTATTCAACTTATAAAATAATTCCCACATTTGTAGAGTTATAATTTGGTTAATATTGGTTATGGGACTTTATGCTCTTTGTGTAAGAATTATAATACCAGTCAAAACTGGTTTTCATAACACCTTTCTAATGACTTTGTTACCGGTATATTGATTTACTCCACAGGTGGTAGGTGCATGGCCAAGTGGTTATTTACCTGATTGGAGGGATTAAAACTTTTGTTTGATCTTTATTACTAGATAACAGGATGTTAATTAATAGGTGCTAAAACTTTAACTGTTTTAATTACCAGGATTAAAGGTGATAAATATCCTTCCACATGTTTACTAATTTGTTTTATATCATGAACTAGTTTTAATTTTCACAGGTGTTTAATACTATTTAGGGGGAAATTAAAATTTCTTGCACGATTGGAAGTGTCATATATATATTTTTTTTATAAATAATGAATAAATAAATACATATTCTTTTAATAAATAATTTTAAAAACATTCAAACTTTGCTTTAGCTTTACATTGCTAATGAAATAGAATGTCTTTAAAAAAAAAACTACAATTTTACCCAAATTATTTTCTGCATTATCAGGATTATGATCATGAACATGTTATATAAATAGAGAGGTAGTTATATCATGGAAGTACATGTATTGTTCTATATTGTATTATTTTACCATAGTCAGCAGACTCTTAATATTTGAAATTATTATGGTTACAAATGTATAACTTCTATGCTCATAGAAAGAGAAAAAAATTCAGAGGGACATGGGACCAGAATAACTTTTTATGGAGCTACACATTTCGCTATAATAGCCTCTTATTGTACTACAACTTATGTTAGCTTGTTGGCTACATCTTTTGAAAGTCATGCCTGTCAAGGCTCTGAATTTGATATAAGCGGCCTTACATATACCTTCTACTTACTCCATTAATAATATTTTTAAATAGCCCTTTGTTCAGGATGTTGGTAACTGTGGTGGCTTGAAAAGAAGGGGTGTAAATCAAACACAATAACTCTAAAAATACCCTTAAATATACCCTTTGTATGATGTAAAGGTACAATATAGTTATACATAAAAAATTTTGATTCAACAGGAGAGGCTGCATAGGCTTAATGTAGGCTTATTCTCACAATGACATTATGATAATGCATTCATTTTCAAACATGTGCATATATACACATAAATTTGATGTTTATATAAAGACATATGCATGGTATATAAAAACAAATAAGATCAGACATGTTAGAATTATTTTTTCAAAAGTATTTTGGTGCAGACCGTCACTATACCATGTATACTGCTCATGCTGGTTGGGATAAATGCTTGGCACTGAACCTGGCAATAGTCTCTTGCCGTTATGAGCAGATAAACCAAATAACTCCTTGAATCTCAACCTGTCAACCTCATAGCATTCTTCTGAGAAGTGTTCTGAACATATGGCTGAGTGTTTAGTTGGCACAGTAAAATCCACACGGGTTAGTTTTACAAAACGCCCACAAGTTACGTTGTCGGTCATCTTTTGGAAAAGCGTGTTGAGTATGTCCCATTTTTGCAGAGTTGCTGCATCCCGCAACTGCTCAATTCCTTCCCATTGTTGAATTGTAGATTTAAATTAAGTACAATGTTTCATCAAACAAGTGTCGGTGAATATATAAGAAGCACTGTCAATCGATAGTTGACACCAATAACGTATAAACAATCAACTGAATCTGCTTTCACTTTGCAAATGACCTGTACCTATTTATGTACAAGATCTGAACCGCACAGTACGTCATTTCCGGCGACTAGTAATATTCGAGTTTTTTAACAAATCGTTCAGGTGTGCAAATGACGATCGGCCAGTATTTTGCTAATATCTCGAAAACTAAGTTACCGAATTTCATTGGGTTTTTTGCGTTTTTATACGTTTTTTTTAGTACTATAAAATGAAAATAACTTTCTATAAGCGTTTTAGTTCCACTTTAAAAGCTTGACAGAATTTCATTATATTAACCTTTTAAGCTCACCTGGCCAAAGGCCATGTGAGTTTTGTCATCACTTGGCGTCCATCCGTTAACTTTTCACATTTTAATCTTCTCCTCTGAAACCACTGGGCCAAATTGAATTAAATTTGGCAGGAGGCATCTATGTAAGGTCCCTTATAAAGATTGATCATTTAGTCCTGATCGGACAACAAACATGGCCACCATGGGCAATTGTAGTTTCTGATTGGCTGAGTTTTCAAAAATCTTCTCCTCTGAAACTGCTAGGCCAAATGGAACAAAACTTGACAGGAAGTATATATGGGAGGTCCTTTATAAAGGTTCCTCATTTCGTCCCGATCGGACCACAAATATGGCCGCAATGGGCAGTTCTTGTTTCTGATTGGTTGATATAAAAAAATCTCTGAAATCGCTTGCCCAAATGGAGAGAAACTTGACAGAAAGTTTCCTCATTTCTTCCCGACCAGTAAAAAAACATGGCCGCCATAGGCAATTCTTGTTTCTCATTGGGTGATTAAAAAAATTTTTTTTTTCTCTGGAACTGCTTGGCCAAATGGAATGAAACTTGACAAGAAGCATCTATGGGAGGTTCTGTACAAAATTTATTTATTTCATTCCGATCGGAATACATATATAGTCATTGGCAGTTCTTGTTTCTGATTGTCTTATAGAAAAGAATCTTCTCTGAAATCACTTGCCCAAATGGAACGAAACCTCACAGGAAGTTTCCTCATTTTGTCCCGATCGGAATACAAATATGGCTGCCATGAGCAGTTCTTGTTTCTGATTGGCTGATCAGGCAACAAACATGGCCATCATGGACAGTTCTTGTCTTTCAAGGGTTGATAATATTCTTCTTTGAAACTGCTTGACCAAAGGGAACGAGACTCGATGGGAAGCATCTGTTGGAGGTTTTTTTACAAAGTTTCCTAATTTTGTGCAGATCAGGCCACAAACATTGCTGCCATGGGCAATTCTTGTTTCTGATTGTTGATTTAAAAAAGATATTTTTTCTCTCAAACTGCTAGGCCAAATAGAGCCAAACTTGACAGAAAGTGTCTATGACATATAACAAAAATCTACAGAACTGCAGAATTGCTTGAAACCAAACATTGTCTGAATGTTCCTCTTAATGTGCTCACCAAGTGTTGCTACTCTGGTGCTGACGATCCCTAATTCAAAATGGCCTTCAGCAGAGGACTTAGGTTAACATAAGACCCTATGGGAAATACATGCAAAAATCTTCTGGAGAACTGCCAAATTTTAGAATATTCTGACCTGTAAGTAGAAGGACCTTGATGAAGAAAAATGTGGTTCCTACAAGGCTTACCACACTTCATATTGATAGGGAGAAGTGACTTCTCTGAGGTACATCAATAAAAATGGCTTTCATACCAGGTGAGCGATACAGGCTCAGGCCTCTGAGCCTCTAGTTTTTATTGTTTTCTGTTTTATTTAGATTCCCAATAGTTTACTAGATTTGGCATTGATAAAGAAAGATCGACACAAGTTTGTTGAACTGTTTTTAGACAAGGACACTATTGAGCTACACAGATATCTGACCAACAAAAAGTTATGGTACTTGATAAACCATTATGAGGATGCAGATTTTTTCCGTACAATATGCTTAGGAGAAATGTTAGAGTATTCACCAGTAAGTACATGTATATTATGTAATGAGGGCTCGCCCTATAGTGATCAATTTGTCTGTTCGTCTGTCAATCCGTTCATCCGTCTGTCTGTCCATAACAAATTGTGTCCACTCTATATCTTGAGAACCTTTATGATTTCAAAGTTTGTACTTGGCATGCATATTCACTAGCACCAGAGGGTTTGTCGCAATGTATGTACAACTCTGTAGGTCAAAGGTCAAGGTAAAAAATGTAGGTCAGAGTTGAGAACCCCATGTCCTATTGGTAAAGATCGTGTCCGCTCTATAACTTGAGAATGGTTTGAAGTTAAGTGAAGATACTTGGTATGGTTATTCACCACTGTCAAAAGGGATGTCACGATTATTGTGTAGATCTCCAGGTCAAAGATCAAGGTCAATAACTGAGGTCAGATGTGGAAACCCCTTTGACAAGAACTTATTAACGGTGGGTCCACAGAAATGGATTCCATCTAATTGATGTCTAGTTTATCCTAAAATATACGGAAGTAATAAGGGAACAGTGCTATTGTTGCTGTTCTTCATCTTGAAAGTCACTGTTTTTCAATAATTAGCCAAAAGCCCTATTTCATGATCAAGACTTAATGTTATAATTAGGTAAAAATTTAAAGTAGAGGATAATGTCTCCAGTCTTAATTTATTCTTTTTCCCCAAACGCTTTTTTGAAAATTTCATTGAAGTTGTCATAATTATTAAAAATTATTCATTGTTTATTTGAATTGTTTTTAAAATTATAATTTGATTAATTCAAATTTGTTAAACACATGTTGACTGAAAATTTGCAGTTAAGATTGAGCAGTAAATGAATTTCTTTTACAGTTTTCTGATTACCCGGTTAGTAAGAGATTTGTTTCTGGAGAACAATCTGAATTGAATCATTTGTTGTACAAAACTACATACCTGAAGAATTTGGTATCTTTAACTGATGTAGAACATGTTGGAGACATGGATGGGAATGTTAATTCACCAGATGTGGGACAGCGCAAGGTCAGGTCATAATTTTTTTTGTATTTAAAAACATTAGAAAACAGTTGTAAAATTATCTGCTGTATTTCTCACATACCTTGGAAACTGATTTCTTGATGAAAAGTTCGAAACTTTACTTCAATTCTGAACATTTCATATAATTATTAGATATACCCTTAAGGCCTACATGGTTCAAACTTTTTGAAACAAAACTAGCACATATTCTGCAACATCACATTTGTTTGTGGTGATGTCATGTCATGCAAAAATCAACGAATTAAAGGAAAAAAAAAAAAAGAAGAAAAATCTGCTCTCGTAAAATATTTGAGGCATTTCAGCAGTGGAAATGACAATTAATTATGACTGTTGGAAACAAATGGTAGTTTGATACATTTTACTTTCATTTTAAAGAATTTTGATATATTCCCAAAAGACTACTTGCACTGAAAAAAAAGACACAAAGATGTATATTATAATTATCTTTAAAAGTGACAAAGATTGCCAGATTTTCTCTCAGTACTTTAACCTCCAGTCCTGTTAAACAATGGATGTTGTGAGTTGAAAAACTGTTGAAATTTAAAAAAAATGAAATTCAATTAATCAATAATAAAATTATTATTTAAATGATTGAAGGATGAAAACAGTTTTTTCTTACAGACCATTTAGAAGTAAGCAATATCATATAAAAAATAAAAAATGTTTCATAATGCAACATTCATTGATATCATAATCTTTTAGGCAATAAATATTCTTGTATATTGGGCTGCCTTGAATTATGATCCAAAACTGACAAAAACCTTATGGAAGAAAACAGAAGAACCAATGGCAATGGCTATAGTTGTTAGTATGATATGGTATAGCATTGCTAAAAGATTCTGTCCAGATGTTGATTTGAAGAAGAAGATGTTGAAATCATCAAGGTGATTAACTTCTATTATACATAAACAAATATCATATATTTTTATACCCCCCACAAACAAAGTTTTGGGGTGTATGTAGGAATCACCCTGTCCTTCCATCTATCTGTCTGTCCATGTACCTTGTAAGTGCAACTCCTCCTACACAGTTCAATGAATTTTGATAAAACTTTATATGAAGGTTGGGCATCATATGTAGATCTACCTGAAGCAAGATAATTATCGCCCCATCCAACTTAAGAGTTTTACATATTTAATCCTTGTAAGCGCAAGTCCTCTTAAACCGTTCAGTGAATTTTGATGAAACTTAATATGAAGGTAGGGCATCATAATTAGATGTCATGAAGCAAGATAATTATCGCTGGATGCTTGCAAGGGAGATAATCCAACTTAAGAGTTTTATATATTTAAGGCTTGTAAGCGAAAGTCCTAAACTGTTCAATGAATTTTGATAAAACTTTATATGAAGGTTTGGCATCATATGTAGATTTGCATGAAGCGAGATGATTATCACTGGATGCAGGTTTTACATGTTTAAAACTCCTAAACCATTCAATGGATTTTGATGAAACTTTATATGAAGGTTGGGCATCATATGTAGATGTGCATGAAGCAAGATAATTATCGTCGGATGCTTGCAAAACTCCTAGTATTGCAAGCAGGGGGTATCACTCAGTGAGGTCACGCACAGTTCTACCTTAAATTTGTAAAATATCTTTTTAGGCAGTTTTCTCTATAAGTACAAATCAGAACAGGTATATTGTACCAAAATTTCTTATAGTTTATATTTATAATGACTGAGAATGCAGTAGTTAGTATCGGGAGACAATAAACTTGCTATTTCCAGAATATCGAGTCAGTATGCATTTTATTTTATTATAACCAAAATATTTACAGATAGTTGACTTAGAAGTACATGCAGAACCTCAAGGTGACAATCAAAATTAAAGTTTTTGAGTTATTTATCCAAAACAAGTGACCCCAGGAAACAACACTAATGATACACCAATAACAAAATATTTCTAATCTCTTAGAAAGATATGATTTGAACAAAATACAAAGACAAATGATTTGACTATACACAGTCCAGATAAATTAAACACAAATGTTGCCCAGTAAGAAGTGTACGACATTGGTAATATAGTTTCAAGTTCAGCAACTGGCTCCTGTTTTAATTGACAGAGATTGACAGTTTTTCTACAGAAGATCAGTGGTTGTCTATCTGACTCCACTGATACAAACTATCCAATTATTGAAAGAGCATTGGTACCAGAGGTGTATATTATTGAACAGTAGCGTACTATAAATATTTTGCCATTTAGAATGATAGTGTTAACTGTAATGTTTGTGTGTTTTTTTTTTTGCAGAGAGTTTGGTGAAATGGCTGTGAAGTTACTAGAACACAGCTACCAAGATTCTAACTTAAATACTATAGATCTTCTTGACAAACGTTTGGAAGACTTTAACAACAAAACAGTGATTGAACTAGCTCACATGGCAAAGAATAAGTACTTTATTGCTCACTATATCTGTCAGAAATGGCTAAATAGACGGTGGTTTGGTAACCTTCTGATTAAAAAGTCTGATTGGGGCCCTATCAAAATACCCAACTGGTTTAAGGTAAGTTATTTAAAATGTTATTAGTTGGGGGGGAGGGGGGTGTCAACATAAAATAAAAATTGGTAGTATACTTCTTTCCTTGTGAGTAAAAGCAAGAAAATGATACACAAACCTTGTATTACAGTTTCATTTCACTACATCAGAGTGGGCAAATTTTACCTAAAACTTTTCAGAACTACCCCCTGTCAACTGTATCAAAACGTTTTGTTTCAGCAACAATTTTTATAGGTGAATGAAGCCCGGTGAAAATACTTGGAGAGAAGCACAGACCTTTTGCATGAAAACTTGCAATCCTTGTCAATTAAGATCTTGCCAAAAGTTGGTTTCAACCTGACAACATCAGTTTTTACATACCGGTGATCGTAAGTAATTATAATGAACTATATAGAACACTTGTCCATCGATGTACCAAAAATGTCCCTATAAATATTTATTTAGATGAAAGTGGCATATCAAGGAGAAAAAGATTACTTTTATATTTTTGCAATTTTTTTTAAACAGATATATCTGAGTCTGATATTGATTTTTCCGATGTTTATCTGGATTACGTATGACCTTGCAGATAAAAAAAGAAGAGAGGATATGATACTGGAGCAAGGTTTGTAGAGTGTTTTTATTCCTTTGATGTAGAATTTTATTTTAATAGGTTCCAGAGAAAGTGGAAGATTGTATAGTTGTGTAAAGTTTTGATGTAAAATGCTAAAGTTTTTATATTTAGGTAGTCTGTGGTGTTTAATTGATGTCTTTTTAGGTTGTATTTACCAAAACCTCTTTCTTCTCTAAAAAATGTCTTTCTTACTGTTAATCACAAACTTGTTGTTGGTACCATTTTTGTATTTAAATGAACATAAAACAAATTTGAAATGTTCTGTTTATTTGAGAACTGCAGGTAATAGGCAGTCTGTTTTGATTTGATGACCAAAAATTTAACTTTCAAGCAATTTGAATGTTTTCTACTGCACATGTTTTGGATAAATTGGTGTTTGCAATACTATTAATCTATTACACACACTAAAATGTTTCTGTTTCTTTTAACAAAAGGCAACCACAGTAAGTGTATTAACAAATTAGAGTAAACCAATCTGAAGTCAGACATGTTTAATACCATAGTTGTACATAAATACACAAATCAAACTGTTTACCAATTTTTCCTTGACCACATCCCATCTATGTCCGATTATTTTTTAGGCACTGGATGTTAAAATGAAATTTATCTGTTATCAAGAAATAAACAAGTTTTTAACTAAATATTATACTAGTACATGTATAACGTCTATATCTGTAATGTTAATTGTATTTCAGTTTTTCCTTGTTTGTTATATGACTCTTTTTGACGAAAAAATCATTTAGATATTGAAAATTCTTCTCCTGGAACCTTTCGTACCAACATTTAAGGTTATGGTCTTTGTTTGATCTCCTTTAAAAACTGTAAACAGTGATTTACTACACTTCTTACCATCAACTTAAAATAGTTATTCAAAAGAAAATAATAAAATCTTCTCTGACATTGGACTCTAAAGGAGCAAATTTTTATATTTGGACACAGTATAAATGATTTCTTAATTTTGATGAAATTTTCACTGAAATTATTTAGGAGTTCAGGAACATTACTGTATTCAATTATTATGGTTTTAGTATGTACAAAACTGATTACGTATTCAGATTTCCATGCAAGGCTTTGGTACATTTTCACCAGTTTCCATTTGCTTACAACATCAGATATATGAAGTGCCCCGCCCTTCCTTGGAATTAGTTTCCTACTTTTTTCACATAGATCAAAATACAAAATGGCAGTCTGACTTTTGATCTGTTAACTACCTTTTTAGCTCACTTGGCCCAAAGGGCCATGTGAGCTTATGCCATCACTTGGCGTCCGTCGTCGTCCCTCGTCGTAAACTATTTCAAGGATCTTCTCCTCAGAAATTACTTTGCCAAATACTTCAAAATGAATGTTCCTTAGGGTATCTAGTTTATAGTTTATAAATTGTATCCAAGGTTTTGTTCCATAATCAAACAAGGCCTCCATTGCTAAAACTAGAACAAAGGGGTAAACTGCAGTTGGTGGAATAGTCCTTGGGTGGCCCCCTTCCAAAATTATGTCTGGCATCCCCGACTTCCAACAGACATGGCTGCTGTAACAAAAAAAAGGAAAAAGGGGGGATGAATATAAAAAATCTAATATGAAACTACAAGGCCAATTGGAACTAAACTTGGCAGCAATGGTCCTTGTGAGGTTCTCTTTGAGAATTATGTCTGATGACCTGGACTGTTAACCAAGATGGCCACCACACCCGAACTTGTAAATTTTTGAAGTAAAATTAATTTTTATTAAATAAATACTTACCACTATAAATTCTGAGATAGTCCCTAAGCGACTTAACCAGCAGGAAAGAAAACAAAAAACTCTTGAGATGACCCCCTGCCAGCCTCGAACCAACTTCCCTTATAATCATTCATTCAATTTCCTCAAAACAATAAGAACTCCCACAAAACAGGGGATGAAGGGGAGGAAAAAGAATGGGTGGGGCCTATAATTTATAGTGGTAAGTATTTATTTAATAAAAATTAATTTTACTTCAAAAATTTACAATTTTATAACAATAAATACGTTACCACTATAAATTCTGAGAATTACAGAATCTAACACATAGCTGAATCCCCTGAAGAAGAAGTTGCAGGGGGGACATTAATCCTTTGAGCAGCTACAATAGGTCCCAATGAGAAAAGATTATCAGCAAAAGAAGCCAAGGAACGCAGGTAATGATCAGTAAAAGAGTTTTGACACCTCCAATAACCTGCCATCAAGACTTCAGAAATGGAAGCGGAATTAAAAAGAGCCCATGAAGAGGCAATGGCTCTTACCTCATGAGCCTTAACCGAATGACGAGATAAGGTTTCGTCACCTGAAGCTTTATATGCCATAAAAATCGTATCACAAATCCATCTGGAGATGGACTTAGCAGATAAATCAGACACCCCTTTCTTCAAAGGAAGAAAAAGTCTGGAAGAAGAGGCAGATCTAAGCTGTTTGGTCCTATTCAGGTACAATTTTAGTGTTCTGACAGGACAAAGCATCAAGTCAGGAGAATCTGAAGGTAATGCAGGTATAACAATAGGAACTGCACCTTTATCAGGAATTTGATTTTTTCCGAGAAATGATGGATCCGTTAACAAGGTAACAGAGGATTCATCTCTGGAAAAACGAAGACAAGATTCCGACACAGATAAGGCATGAATCTCGCTTCTTCTCCTGCCTGAAGCTAAAGCTAATAAAAAACAGCATTTGTAAGAAACAAATTTCAGATCTGCTTCGGAGATTGGTTCAAAGGGTGAAATTTTGAGAGCTGATAGGACCAGACTCAAATCCCATTGAGGAACCAATCTCTTCTGTTTAGGCCTTTCAATGTCAAAATTCCGAGTGAGCAAAGACAAGTGTTCATTATTACTTAAGTCTGGGCCACCCGAAATATAAATAGTGCGAGAAATAGCTGATTTATATCCTTTGATAGTAGAAGGAGACAGTTCCTTAACTTCAAAGAGAAAAACTAGAAAATCAGCTAGTTGCTGAACAGAGATTTTGATTGGATCAATTTCCCTTTCAGCACACCAATGACAGAAGATTCCCCATTTTGCATCGTATACTTTCTCTGTAGACTGTCGGACAGCCTTAGAGATGTGTCTGGAAGCCCCAGCAGAAAATCCTTTCTGTCTGAGACCTTCCCGGAGAGTAGCCAAGCGTGCAGATGAAGATTCTCCGGATGAGGATGCAAAACTCTTCCTTTGAACTGAGACAGAAGGTCTGTTCTGAGAGGAAGAAGAAGGGGATTGGCACACGACAGAAGCAGAAGATCTGAGAACCAGGCTTGTCTGGGCCAAGCTGGTGCAATAAGAATGATCTTGCATGATTCCTGATGAATCTTCTGAAGAACTTGAGACAGGAATCTGAATGGAGGGAAAGCGTAGGCGAACATTCCCTCCCAAGACAGAGACATAGCATCGACTGCGTATGCCAGAGGGTCTGGAACTGGAGAAACGAAAGTGTCCAGTTTGTGATTCAGAGCTGTGGCAAACAGATCTAAAAGAGGACGACCCCAATGGAGAGTGATGGCCTCGAAAATCACTTGTAGTAATTCCCACTCCGTGTTCACTGGTGCTAGTGAACGGCTTAGTCCGTCTGCTAGCACATTGAGGTGACCTGGAATGTGACGTACTACTAACTGAATCTGGTTCTCGAAACATAGAAGAAGAACTTCCTTGCAAAGTAAGAACAGACTGTGACTGTGAGTTCCTCCCTGATTCTGGAGGTAAGCAACTACTGTAGTGTTGTCTGTGGCTACCACCAGAGTCTTTAGGCGAATAAGGTCCAGAAAATGAGATACAGCCAAGAGAACTGCTCTCAACTCTAAGAGGTTGATGTGTTCCTGCTGTTGAGTAGGAGACCACAGACCCGAAATGGACTTGCCTTCCAGATAAGCTCCCCAACCTAGTTGGCTTGCATCTGTGTAGAGAGTGAGGGAAGGAACTGGAACTGACAGAGACACTCCCTTCAGAACATTCTCCCGCTGACACCACCAATGAAGGTGAGGAATTAAGGTTGGGAGAATAGGAACTGGAGCTTCCCAATCGTGAGAGGCAGGACACCAGTGCTGGAGAAGATGAAACTGAAGAGGACGTATAAACAGATGACCCAAGGGAACCACATCTGCCAGAGAATTTAGAAAACCCAGAAGTTGAGAAAATTGCCTTGCTGTCACAGACTGGGAATTTTGAATAAGAGCAATTCTCTGGACTAGAGAAAGAAACTTTTCCTCCGGTGGAGAAACAAGTCCCAGATCTGTTCTGTAATGTTCCCCTAGAAACTGAAAATCTAGAGACGGATGAAGTTCCGACTTCTTCCAAGACACTAGAAAACCTAACCTCTGATACAACTGGATGACCACCCTGGTTTGAGAAACCAGATCTAGATGACAAAAATTCCTGATCAGAGAATCGTCCAGATAGGAGTGAATCTGGATCGACAACGTATGAAGATGGGCAACTACTGTTTGAAAAATTCTGGTAGTCCACATACCAGGGCGAATACAACCCCTGATAGAACGATTGGTTTCCATCTTGAAATGAGGGATAATAAGATAAGTATTCAAGATCGAGAGATCGAAAACTGGGCGCATTCCACCTGTTTTCTTCGGTACTAAGAAAAGGCGAGAATAGAAACCTGGAATGGCTGAAGGATTGTGAACAATCTCTATAGCTTCCTTGCGTAGCAAGGCCTGAACCTCTTCTGACATCAACAGAACCTTCTCTGGGTTGGAAGTGTGAGACAAAAACAGTGGATCCACCGACAGAGGAGGATTGTTCAGAAACTTGAGATGAAGACCCCCCCCCGAATTACTGACAAAACCCAAGAATCCTGGGTTATTTCTTCCCACTGACTCAAAAAGTGGGTAAGCCTCCCCCCTACAGGAATCTGTGGATGTGGGACAGGAAACTGTTCCTCTCCCAAGGGGGTTGTCAGTAACGAACGAGGGGGCAGATTGCTAAACTCGTTTCCCTTGCTTCTTGCCACCTTTTTTCTTGTGAGAAAATTTAGGAGGCCTAGAAGCAGAAGAGTCGGTTGACTCGGCAACTTTCCTCTTTTTGGGAGCTGAGTATGAAGGAGCAGAAGAGGAAGAAACAGGAGTAGAAACTACAGAACGCTTGCCCTGAGAGAGCTGTACATTAACCTTGACAGGTTGAGGTAGCTTCTGAAGTTCCTCCTGAACCTCTTTAACTGAGAGTCCAAAAATTTTGTCAGTCAAAGGAGAAAACAAAAGAGAATCCTGTAAGGAGGATGGAATCGTTGATTTCTCCAAAATTTCACTCCTTTTAGAAAGGGTGAAATTACAAAGAGTACCCATCAAAAGAAGTTGAGAGACACCAAGTGCTTGATCAACTTGAAGAAGAAAGGATTTAAGTTCAGAGAACTCTTCACCCTCCTTATTCTGGAGAAGGGTACCAGCCGCTGACAGAAAGTGTTCGGCATTGCCAAGGACATGAGACGTACTCCTAAGTAAGTTTTCAGATTTATGCCAAACTGACTGAGAAAGCCTAAGACCATCAGTGCTCTTGGAGCCTATGGTAGCGGCTAAAGTCTTGTCACAAGTAGGAGCAGTTTTACCAATCGAGGATTGGTGGATTTCATAATCCTTGCTCCTAAACCTGCCTGGGAAAGAATTTGCACCAAAAGCTTGGAATTTCCCAGAAGAAGACCGACTTGAAGGAGAAGACAAACCTTCCTTAATGACCTGAAGAGCAGAGGTAACATGCTTAGACTCTGGAAAAGACTTGTATGACGTAGAAGATTCTTGTGAAAAACCACAAGATGCCTCAAAAGTTGACAGAGATTTCTTAACCCTGGGAGGAGAAGATAAGGAAACCTTAGCCTTGTCCCTCAGTAGCGAGTAGACTTTAGCCTTGAGTTGATCTTTAGACACAACAACATCCTCATGATCGGGCTCCGATTCAGACTCAGAACCCTCCCCTACAGCAGATTGGCTGACCAAGGCAGCTGGTCTGCTTTCAGGGGGTTCCTCCTCCACCAAAAAAGAACCTTCTACACTGTCAGGTGCAACATACACTGAGTCCTCATCATCCTGAACAGCATGAGACTCTTGAACAACAGCACAAACAGGAGTACTTGAAAGAGAAGGAGGTTGAGACTTGGAGGACTCTTGATAAGCCTTTTCAAGAGCCTCAACTCTGGTTAAAAAAGAACCGAGGTCCTTACTAATAGCCTCCTTAAAAGAACCTAACATATCCTTCACCTCAGAAACAACTGAAGGTTGAGAGACCGGTTGTGACTGAGGGACTGTCACAGGGGTATCCGTCCTAACTCTAGGAGGAAAACCAGAAAAACCCCAAAAATAAGAAGGGTCAAAGTTTCCAAAGGGTGGAGTTGGAAACGGCCACTGAGGACAAGACCAAGTGGTAGGAAACTGACCAAACGAGGCGGCAGGGGCCTGAACGGGTCTCGAGGCAGCATTAACTCCAGTTAAAAACGAGGGAGGAAAAACTGTAGAGACAACTGTATCAACAGGTCTGGTATATGTATGTGTAACCCCTGAAGAACTGTGAGTGACAGTGGTGGAACCCGAAACAGGGACCTCCTGTCTAGCTTGGACAAGGTCCACCCTAGACGTGTTACTCGGACCTGCAACTACGGGGGAGTTCTCAGGTGACATTTGAGTGAACAAGTTGTCTGGAGGAACACTGGAGACGGGGACCACTTCAAAGGGATTACGTAATGTACCGTCCCAGTAAGTATCACCATTTCCAGAAACGGGATAAAATGGACTAGAAATATTATTTAAATTGTCCATTATTACCTGTTGTCTATTAATACTCTATATAAAATATACTTAGTAACAAAAAAAAATCGTTTTCTCTGTGTCAATTTCTTCTCAACCAAAAAACACGTGCGGTTTCCGTCGCAGCAGGAAATTGAATGAGGGAAGTTGGTTCGAGGCTGGCAGGGGGTCATCTCAAGAGTTTTTTGTTTTCTTTCCTGCTGGTTAAGTCACTTAGGGACTATCTCAGAATTTATAGTGGTAACGTATTTATTGTTATAAAATTAGTTTAACATAGGGCCCTATGGGAAAATACATTGAAAAATCTTGTCTGAAACAACTTGACCAATTGGAACCAGAGTAGGTAGCAATGTTGCTTAGGAACTTAGTTTAACATAGGACCCTATGAGAAATTCACTCAAAAATCTTCTTGTCTGAAACCACTAAGCCAATTAGAACTAGACTTGGTAACAATGGTCCTTAGATGGTCCTCTTTCAGAATTTCGTTTGATGAACCGGAATGTCAACCAAGGTGGCCCCCACAGCTGAACTTAATTTAGCATAAGGCCCTATGGGAAAATTCATTGAAAAATCTTCTTGTCTGAAACCACTTGACATATTGGAACTAGACATTGCAGCAATGGTCCTTACCAGGTCCTTTTTCAGAAATGTGTCCAATTTCATGGACTGTGAACCAAGATGGCCACCACAGCTGAACTTAGTTTATCATAGGACCCTATGGGAAATTCACTCAAACATCTTCTCATCTGAAATTACTGAGCCAACTGGAACTAAACTTGGCAGCATTGGTTCTTAATTAGATGGTCCTCTTTCAGAATTGTGTCCGATCACCTTGATTGTCAACCAAGATAGCTGCCACGGCCTAACTTAGTTAAATATTGGACCATGTGGGAAAATTCATTTAAAAATCTTCTTGTCTGAAACCACTTAGCGAGTTGGAACAAAACTTAGGATTGGTCATTAGATATTCCTCTTCCAGATTTTCGTCCGATGACCTGGACTGTCAACTAAGGTGGCCACCATAGCTGAACTTAGTTTAACATAGAACCCTATAGAAAAATCAGCCAAATTGATTGCAGCACTTAAATTTTTAGTCCTGATCAAGGTGAAAAGTTAGATCCAGGTGAGCGATACAGGCTTTTGAGAGCTTCTTTTCTTGCCATATTTGGCATGTATTTTCAAGAATTTTAAATTTCAATGATATTTAATAGTTTAAATTTTGAATTTGTTTAAATACAATGTTCATGAGGCAAAAATTTGTGGTACTTTGAAAGCTGAAAATGAATCTGCAATTTAGATAAAAATGTATGTATGCCTAGCACAATTCTTCAAGGCTTTTAGTTATTTGTAGTAAAAAATAAATATTCATTTTCTAACAACGAATTGCTAGTGTTTCATTGTAATTAATTAAAAAAACGTTGTTTGAAAGTATTATTTATTATGATTTTATTTTTTGTTTAAGATTAGTTAGCATGTGACCCCCTCCCCCAAAAAAATGAGAATTACATTTTTATACAATTATAAAAACTTGCATGAAGGATATTTCTTAATTATATGTAACCTTATGTTATTAAGGAGTAACATATGTAACTCTAACTTCATTCAAAATGAAGCCATTTTCTGGACACATAGTGAAAAAACTATTGTAACCTTTTAACCAAGCCAATTAAAATATTTCTAAATTATATATAACCTTCTGTTACTAAGGATTAACCTATGTAACTGTGTAACTTCATTCGAATTAAAGCCATTTTCTGGATAAATAGTGAAAAAAAACATTTTATTACCATTGAAACCCCACAAATTAAATATAACTGTATATGGAAATTTTATATGTAACTTGTTTTGTAGAAGACACTGGTGATTATGTATAAGTATATGTAACCTTGTTACCATACCCTAATACGGGTTACAAATGCAAATAGTTGATTCTGTGCACACATTTCTGGACATATATGACAAAATATACTTAAAATCGAACTCTCAATCCCATATTGGTGGTGAAACTGATGATAGAATGAGCAGAATAATTATTTATTTGACCTAGAATTTTCTACCTGTTACATTATAAAACTGAAGGTGGGGAAGTTTGAAAAATTACAGGGTTATGTCAATAAAATATATCTTTTTCATTCAGAAAAATTTATGAAAGATACATTATAAACTTGTTTTGTTGTATTGTTTTGTGGAATTTTAAAATAACATGTTATTCTCACACCATATTCATTGTTTGATAGCATGGAAAAATGCTGATCAAGGTATAATATGTTTTGCATGTACCATAAATATTGTATGTGTTAGGGAATGCATAGGAACAATTTAGTTCTCTATACAAGAAAATACCTGCATGTGAATTGAATGTTTTTTGTGAAACATTGATTAGATAGGAATTGTTGTTTCATGCTAGAAGTTTATTGATGTAAGGACGTAAGGATGATTATTAGTTTGGATAAGCACAGGTTGACATACATGTATAGGCAGCTCTAATTAGTGAGGAAGGAAAGTCTTATTTGCTGTCAGTTTGACAACTCATTTCTTGTTATTTTATAGGCAAAACAGTGATTATGGTCAATTATTTTACGATATTTGTGGCCAAGGAGGTAAATTCATAACACATTGTTTAACATTGCTTGCCTTCAGTGCTGAGTTGATACACTTTTGTTTAACTGGCTGTTAACAATTAAATCAGATTTTGTAAAGTTTTTATATTCATAAAATTTATTTCAGTGCTTTACTTCATACATCTACATAAATTTGGTTTGTTGGAAGGGGTCAAGTTATATTGTGTGTGTCTATATGCCCCTTTGGTTCTACATTCCACATTTTTGGCTCTTTTTATAGGTTTGAAGCATAATGCAACATCTTCCTCTCCACCTTAGAAACTAACTGGCTATTAACAGAATGTTATACAAGCTTTAAGTAATATGTTAATTAGATTTCATTTATTTTATCAATTTCAGGTAAAAGGGATTAATTAGTAAAAGGTGCTTTGCTTAATATATAGCACACTGGATATACTTGTGCTTGTATTGGGGGCTAATTTTGTTTCTTAGAGAATCTTAATGACTTCCATAAATTATATCATGAGTGTACCTACTGAAGGTAAATAATGGAGATATCATGCTGTATCAGGTTTCAAAGTTTGTTTGCACCCACCAGAGGATGAGTATAAATAAAGGGGAGGTACCTATAAAACCTGTTTAACACACAACCATTAAGTATCTGTACCAAATTCATATAATAATGATTCTGTTGTATTTGTGTTTTTATTTTTCCCTTGTTTTGGATTACACTTTGAGTTTGTTCATTGGATGTTGTTTCATTGTATTTGGTTTTTTCTGCCTTGTTCAATATATAGCAAGTGTACATTGTACACAAGAATGTTAGTTTCATAGTTTGTTGTAATACAGTTGTCAGCAAAAACTATATTTATATCTTATAGATACAAATACAATATTCAATTAGCAAGAGCTTGTAAATATCTAATAAATTTTCAGTGGTATTCATTAAATTTTTCTTAATCTGCCTAAAGTATCCATTCACTGGTAAATTACTTAGACAGTTGAGACCTTGTCCTTTGGTATGGGTTTTTTTTTTATCATTGTTGAAGTCCATACAGTGATCAGAAGCTGTATTTGGTGTGTAAGTTAGTGTTATTTAATGGCATGTTGGCATGGTATAACCCTTATCATTTATTGTCACCTTTGTCAAGGAACAGAGTTTACATAATGACTCACGGCAGACTTGCATACATTTGTAATTAGTTATTTCTATCAGTAAATCAGTAAATTTTTGTACTTCATTCATAGTTTATTTAATGATATATTTGTTACTTCTACAGAAGAAGATGACCGAGATGTACTGGATGACGAACCTGATGCTTCAAAACCTACAACATCTGTTTTAGTTGACGATTGGGTACGTTGTCCTGATAAGCTAAATTTCATTTTTATCTATTTTTGTCAGACAGTGGTACATATTTGTCTTTTTTGATTGAATCAGAAAGTGCTTTCAAAGTTCTCTAATTTTCTCAATCAGAACATTAATTACAGAATTATTTCTCCACTTCAATGAGAAGAGACATATTGTTTTTTGTAATTAGAATTCATGGAATCTACTGTAACTGACTATTGTCATTCAAACTTGGTTTTTGTCTCGCATGTGACGAAAACTCGCGAAGGTGAGATATAGGTATTAATTTCTGGTGGCGGTGGCATAAACTTATTAAAAACTTTAATGACTTTGCACACATAATACCCACAATATAGATTTTTGGTCCACAGATACCTTATGGTATAAACTTTACTGCAGTATACTTGTCTTGTGACCCTGACCTTGTTTTCATGGTTCACTGACTTCATAAACATAAATGTAAAAATCTGCCTCCAAGTTTTGTGCCTTTCTCAGCAACTGTAGTACCTAGACCTACCTTATTTGGTGTATTGATACTTTCTTGGTGGATACATGCCAGTCTGATACTTATCTCTGGATCTTGACTTCAATTTCATGGTTTAGTGACTTGCATCCAGATTTTGTGGTTAAGTCCCTTTCTCAGCAATTGTAATACCTAGTTCCACCATATTTGGTCTGTAGATAGTTCTTAGTGGGTACATGATAGTCTGCATGAGATTTTTGAGACAACTGTTGCCTGACCATTACTATTTCTTTTAACGAATATTTCTTTGACTTGCAATGTCGGGTATCAGGTAATCTTTATTCTGTGTCCATGTGCATACTCAGGTGAGACATTTATTGTGTCCACTCTTGTTATATATTTTTATTGGGTGTGTTCATATGTATGATAATAAATGTTCTATTCTAGATTATAAAGCCCTCAGTAATGGTTGTCTACAAAATGAAGAGTGTGTGGCATTATGGAAAAGAGAAGTTCAAAGTTCCAATTCATCTGCAGTTTTATTATCTATGGACAGCTCCTATCACTAAGTTCTGGCTGAATCAGGTGAGGTTTATGCCTTTCATGCAATTTCTGAATGTGGATTTTGGGTAAATGTCAAGTAGATAACATCCATTCTTCAAACTGAAATGATTAAAAATAGACATCTAAAAGTCACCACTTGATGTTCGATATATAAGTGAACACATAAAAATTATATCCAAAGATGGCCTACACAGTCGAAAATTCTCTTAAGACCTTGTATGAAACAATATCAAATATTACCCTTTCTTCCAAAAGAGATAACTCTCAGAGTTAAGCTTTTACATCCAGGTTAAGCATTAATAGATAAAATCCAGGTGTCTTCAAGGAATAAATAGGTATTCTCTGTATCAATTTCACCAAAAACTCTTACTATTTCAGGTATTCTACATTGGATTTTTGGTATTGTTTAGTTTTGCCACACTCTTTCCATTCTGTGGTATGTTGCCTCTTGACCTGGCAGTATTTGGTTGGATGTTTACTATATGGTTAGAACTTCTGAGAACAACAATAGTGAAACGACAGGTTTGTTCTTTATGGCTCATACATTATGTAGTTTATTTTAACTTATAACATTTGGTAATCATTATGAGTTAACCAATTTTTCAATTTCCAATATTTCCTTTCCCTAAGCAATATTAAATTTCAGTATAGATTTTTGCTTAGATTCACATCTCATAAAAGATTAACTCATCTGTAAATTTCAGTCCTTCATTACATTTATAAGCAAATTAGTGAAAACGAAAAAATATGGTCAACTTTTAAAAAGCTGGCTTCTACTATTTATTTCCTGATAATTAGATTTTTTGCCATTGTTAAATATATCCTAATCCCTGAATTAAATGATAAAACATTAAACTGTTACAGAAAGAGCAAAGTAAATAACAAAATGATATGTCTTAAAAATTTGAAGCATAAATATATGTTAATTGAATTTCTCATGCATTCTTGGCAAATGTACTGTTCCTGTTCAAATTTTTTCAGAAATACAAAGAATTGGATTTATTTTGGACAGCATTAGAGATATTCGTAATGGCATTCTGGCTTGTGATAATGACAACAGCAAGGGTTCCACAGTACTTTAAGCCTTTCTTGAACTACATGACAGCAAAATTTGTGATGAGTCTAGGTCTATTGTACTTTTATTACAGAGTTTTGATTGTATTTTTGCCAATTAGTCCAGTACTAGGACCAATGATAATCAGTATCAAAAGAATGGTAAGGCTTATATTTGTAAATCTAATGTTATTTGATCTAGATTTATCATCTAAAATGGATATGGGATTGTCTCTACACTTATGAACTCAAGTTGAAAACTGGATAACTGTTAATCAAGTGGATTGAAAATTTTATGAATGTTTAGACTCATAGACATAGCTTTGGTTTTTTAAATCCAGAAGTGACACTTGTATGTGCTATCATTTCAGTGGGGATCAATTGCAGAATGAATGTCTTGAAAATTCATAGTAATGTCCTAGGTGACAGCTATTGTTTGTCATTTCCTACAGGGAAATATAACTTTTCTGATCACCTAGTGAAATATCAGATTTTCTTCAGTCATTTGGAAATCACAATATTTCTCCACACTAAATGTAATAAAAATATTTCAGATCAAACATGATTTCCTAACATGGTTTAGAATGTTCCTGATTATTATGGTATCTGGAGCCATCACCATGCATGCAGTACTGTACCCAAATTATCCTCTTATAGCTGAAGGAATCAGAGTGGCCCTTAGCAGAGCCTTTTTTGCCATGTTTTTAACTAAAATAGATGATCTTGAAGGTAGTGTGTCATGTTGTGTTGGTGAAGTAAAATATTTCAGTTATGAAATATTAATGTATGTATCAGTTTGGTAACATGATGATTGAGGTCTACTTGAATTATTAGTATGGTAATAAGAATTAATGTAGCATATTGAAGGTCGGGGAAACAAGTAAAAATTCACAACTTCCCTTTCAAATTTATAATATAGGGTTATTGCACGGATACTGGGAAATATTGTCCCAAGTAGAATGTAATATTGAACGAGCTTGCGATAGCGATATGATATTCTACGAGGGTCAATATTTCCTAATTTCATGCAATAACCCTTTTATTGTATGACAAAACTGCCCAGATCACGGAAATAACCTGAAACTGTCAAAGACATTGTCCTTGAAATACAATATTGCTCTCCGTGCAATATTGAAGAATATTGCATGCTTATTTTTGGTAACATTCTACGGGGAATATTACGTTGCTGTACAATAAAATAGGATACTGTATTATAGATAATATATATTTAAAAGTGATGGAAAAAAAAATTGTTATTTACAACTTTGCCTCAAGAAAAATTGATTTAAACATTGTTAAATTTAAAGTTCTAGTACAAGTAAAATCAAGTAATACCAAAGGGATATTCGAAGGAGGGGAAAATCGAAAACAATTTACAAACTCCAGAGAAACAACGAAGACAAAACCGAAACAGTACAAACACTACACTTAAAAACTAAAAACATATGAACAACATAGACCCCATAAAAAAACTGGGGGTAGACTCAGTTGCTCCGGAAGAGTAAGCAGTTTCTGTTTCCTGGAGGACACCTGCCATGCTGCCCATGTCAAATCCGGTATGAACAACTTAGGAGCAACATACCCTTGTTTGAGTAACTTTTCTGTCAGGAGCGGGGCTCTGTCTGGGAAGTCAGTGTATATGTCAAAAGCTCTGGAATAACGTATGAGTTGTGAAATATACACTCCATACGCCGGCGCTTCTTGACTGTTACCGCTCAAAAGTGGAAAGTTGACGATTGAAAAGTCGTAGTCATCCTGTTTGTGTTAAGTTTTGTATTCAGCCTTCCACTTATCGCAATTTCAAGGTGAAGGTCAAGATAAGATGCAGACTTGGCAGTGTCTGTGGTATTCTTAATTTTGAGCTCATTGGGTTAGATGAGATGTAAGAAAATTCCCAAAACTTAAATTGTTGAGTGATAAAACATCATCTATATAGTGGAAGCTCAAATTAAAGGTATGGGCTAACTGTTTTTCCTCAAGAAGCCTGTCAAGGAATTCTGTCTCATAGGAGTAAAGGAACAAGTCAGCGAGGAGTGGCGCACAATTAATGCCCATAGGAATGCCAATAGGCTGTTGGAAAACAAAATTGAACAAATATGTTGTCAATCAGAAATTCAATCATCAGGACAGTTTCGTCCTCTGTATATTTTTTGTTAGATTTAGAGTGGTTTTTTAACAAAGTATGATTTATCTCTACCAATGACAAGGTATGTGTATCTGCTGTTGCCATTTTTATTCAAGTTCATCATGTTATATACCATTCTTATTTATTTTTTTTTTTTGCCACATTGTTTTCTCGTGAGGAGGATTTCTTTATAGAAATAAAAAAATTATCTAACTTGCTTGTTATGTTAAAAACTCTGCACTAGACAAAATTTACACACCTGTTTGGCAACATCATGTGCACATGAGACCTCAGTGCTATAAAAGAAATATAACAACTAACTTTTACATTTTAGGTGCAGATTGTTCATACATATATGAAAATGCAACAGCAGTAAATTATTGTTATAACAGTGAGTATATGTAACAGTGATATTTGGATTTTTAACAAAATTTTCACATTTACGGTGTTTATATGATCCTGTACACTTCTGATAAGTTGACATACATGTAACAATATCTATGGTACATTATTTCGGTTCAATAAGACATTGTATTATACATACTAAAAATTTCTGTAGTTCTATAATGTAAGTACTATATGTATTACATCTTCATGTGCACATCTTTAGCTAATTAAATTGCTGTTTTTTAAAAAATATAATATGTCAAGGATGATCTCATACGATGAAGGATTTTTTTTTTATGTTCTTTATGCTAATGATTTTAATTCTATACTTTTTCCTGTCTTTTTTCATAATTTTTTTAGCATTGACAATTTCTTGTATTACTTGTTTGTGTTATTATTTAATATTTTCATGTTTCCAGGGAGGAACATTTCTTTTTTCTACAATATTGAACCAAATACAATAAGTAAGTGTTAAATATACTTAGTATTCACATAAACATAAAATGATCTATAGTTATAAAAAACTAAGTATGTTGCGAAACAGCTGATGCGACAGTAGATAACAAGAAAAATAAATGGAAATGGTGAGCTGTCAAAAGGGGCATAAAACGACTAAAATGTAAGAAATACACAAGTTGAGCAAAACCAAATATAAAATCATAAAAAAAAACAACAAACTAAAAAGTTAAAAATACCCAACGTTTTGACCAATATGGTCTTGATCACCAGCATGTAAAAAATAAAAATAAAAGGTGTTGACTCTTTGAAACCCAGAGCAAGACTCCAGAAATTGCTCTGGGTTTCAAAGAGTCAACACCTTTTTATTTTCATTTTTTACATGCTTGTGATCAAAACCACATTCAAAACGTTGGGTATTTTTAACTTTTTGGTTGGTTGTTGTTTTTTTTTACGATTTTATATTTGGTTGTTGTTTTTTTTTTACGATTTTATATTTGGTTTTGCTCCGCTTGTGTATTTCTTACATTTTAGTCGTTTTATGCCCCTTTTGACAGCTCAACATTTCCATTTATTTTTTTAGTCCAGCACTGGTAGTTTTGTTAAAAACTGGCCGTGCTGGAGTATTGTTAACACGACGATCTGTTGAGCCAAAGTACCCCCAATCTACAAATAGTTCCTATGAACTCAATACAATTTTAAAACAAGGTACAATGCATAGGGTTGCATGCCGTTATTCTCTGAAAAATAACATATATAGAAAGATAACTCTATCGAATAACAAATGGGTGTTGGAGAAAACTGTTTTGAGTCAAGCAAACTTTAGCGTATGAATATGAAAAAATACAGAAGTGCAAAAGCGAGGGAAATTCAATTTAATTTAAAACCAAGATTGTCTGTAATATTTAACAATATTGTTACCGGCTGGTGACAGTCGGTAATTTTAATATTTTCAGTAATTTAATTACTTTCAGTCCTCATCGAGTGTTCATTTCGTCATTCTTAACAATTTCAACCATTTACTGTATTAAAAATAGTTGTAATGAGAACGACTTTAAAATATATTTTATTGATTTTTTTCTACTTTCGAAAAGAAATACGAAACAAGGTCGGAATATTTAAATGAAATTATTTTTTTTTTAGAAAACAAATCCTCTTATAAGATATTAAAATGTTACGGTTATATATATTCTAACAAGACGAATGTCAACAAACGTTGAACACGTGTAGTAAAAATGATTTGTGAGATGCTCCAAAACTTTTGGTCACGTGTTGCGAATTTGTCAACAGTATGGCGGGTCGATTAGAGTTTGCTGCCGTTTTCGACTTTGACACTAAAACACCTCTTTGAAGGAACAAGAAAGATATTTTTTGAAAGCAAAATAAAATAACGATGCCGAAAGTATGACGTATTATTATGTTTTCCTATTCTTAACATGCATACGCCAGGTCGGTCTTGTGCCAAAATTGTGGGGTCAAAAATGAGGACGGAACGAACAAATTCTATTTTTTGGACGATCTTCAAATTATACTAAACATTGTTGTGTTTTGATGTAAAAAAAAAAATTAAGATGGCTATGGGTATGTATTGTAAAACTCCAACTGTCAGCCTCTCAAACCCCGTAACATCCAAACAGCTATGAAATGGTTGATATCTAAACTCTAAACGTATTTTGTTTCCCTTATAACAAGACGCACATTCATTAGTGTATGAGGGGTACCTTGGGTTGGTCTTTATATATTTGAAACAACCAAGATTCTCACACTATAATTATATCTGAATTTTGAGTATCCTTTAATTTGTGAATTTTGGTTTCAGTACTTTTAGTATCTTCTTCAAGTTACGCAAAATGGTAGAGATTTTTTTTTTATAAAGGACCCAGTGAACAATTATAAATCTGTTTGTAGTAATTTAAAATCAATTGCTAATAAGTATGTCTGAAATAATTTATTTACATCCATTTTTTTTTTAATTCGCATAAAATAAAATTGATGCCTCCTTTTAAAAATCCTTTTTAAAAATCAACTAAATATTAATGCCTGTTACAGTGGGATGTTAGCATCAGTGCTGGACAAAAGCACTTTGTGCTATGTTTTGTAATTTCTAGTTATGCTTTCTGTAATTCTGTGCACATTTATACATCTCTTGACCTGTTTGATCAACTGATATCACCACGTTTTGGTTAAATGCTTGTGAAATTTTCTGCCAAAATTTTTTCAGAAGGCCTCTCTGAGTTTTACATTGTCATTGGAGAAAAAGATTTTAGAACTCTTGATGCGTTAATTATGAAATTTATCCTCTCTCAATAATTAAATTTTCGTTTTTGAACTGCTCGGACAAGCCTAACAGTTTAAAAATGAAAATTTGATTATCCCTAGTTGATAAATTTCATAATCAACTGGTCATCGTTGTAGAATCTATATTAATTATATATTAGAGGGAACATTTAATAGGTAATGGAGAATCGCTGTTATCATTTTCTGCTTATAGCCACAGAAATCAATAGTTTGTGGTTTGAGAAATATTCAATATAAAACATTTTATACTACTGGTATCTTATCATGAAAGTATGATTCGGATATTGTCTTCAAAGTTTCCTATTTTAAAGAATTATGTTCTTTCTTGAAGTACATGTAATTGAATTCATAGGCCTACATTATACAGGGCTGTAGAAAATCAAGGAAAATCAAATATAACTCTTTCATGGGATATTTCCCATCTCATACATTGGCAGTTATCTGTATTTGTAACAGGTAACTCTGGATTATTCATATTTCTTTTTAAACATTCAGTAATTGTTTATCATGTTATACAGTGTATATGAAGGGAAAGTAGGACTCTGGTAAATGTAGTAGTTATAATATCATATTAAATAACCTTCCTTTCCATTGGACTATAAAATTGTATACATTTATTTCTTTTAATTCATGAATTACTAATCCTGTTAAATTATGTAAGGTGACTGGTAATTTTAAATCAGATTTTTATGATTTCTTAGAGAAAATTTGGATGCACATGTGAAAAACTCCTATAATAGATACATGTATCAAGAGTATATATTTATAAGAAAAATACATTTTTAGATTATTTTTTTTTACAATCACCAGATCACCATTATTTATACTTAAAATAACTGACTATCTGTATTTTAATAATGAAAACAATTTCAAACTGCAATTTCTTTTTCTTTCCTTGTCTGAACACACTTCAAATATCTATACAATATATGTACATTGTGGGAAAATATACAATTTATTTGTACAAGCCTAAATAGAAACAGGTAGAAATGTGAGGTTTACTGAGTGGTGAGTACAAATAAATTGTATATTTTACAACAATTTACATATGTTGTTTTATCCTGCAACTATAAATTGTTATCTTTTATTGAGAAATGTAATGAAAATGGGACTTTCTAGCCTAGAGATATCATGATGTCATAAACACTGTGAACCAGCACACAACACAAACTTTCATTGCAAGTGAAGACAAGGGTACCAGAATCTGATATTTGGCCACTTGATGAACTTGGCAATCTGTCTACTAAATAGGCTACTTGCAGGATAAACAATAATATGCATGTACATTTACAAATAATCTAGGATTATTGCATGAATATTGTGAATATTGTCTGGAGTAGAATATATTGCACAAGCTTGCAAGTGCAATTAATGTTCTGTGATGGATAAAATTAACAATGTTCATGCATTAATCTGTTTATTGTATAGCAAATGTAGCAAAACTCATGAAAACTTGCTTGTCAATGTTGACATCGTTTTTTAATACTACTACAATTATTATAGAATATGTCTTGCCAAAGTTTGATTAATACATTTATATTGTTTTAATATAATATACACATATATCATACTTTTACATTTTTACTACTCTGTTTATCTATGTTATCTAAGCCAGTCCATATAATGTTATATGGACTGGCTGTACATTATATGGACCTACTCATTTTGGCAAGATCGATTAAATTCGATTAAATCCCAGAAAAGTATAATATAACAAATAGTTCATGACACTTTGGGTCAAATGTAAGTATATGGACCGGTTGGTTGCCCTCCAAAAATTATATGGACCTCAGTTTCGTTTCGGTCCATATAATTTTTGTCGGGCGACCAACGGGTCCATATAATTTTTGTCGGGCGACCAACCGGTCCATATAATTTTTGTCGGGCGACCAACCAGTCCACATACTGCCAGATGACCCTCAGTGTCATGAGCTATTTGTTAAATATTTTGGGAATAACTGCTATCTCAATTACAATAGAAATTTACAATAAATGTTATACTAGTCATTATATCATGTTTTTCAAACATATAACTTGTTATTTTTCATTTCTAATATAAAATGCATAAAATTGGTACTGTTTGATTCTATATTTAGCTATAATTTTAGGAAAAAATTCCTTGAATTTAAATATGCAAATGTAATTTTAATTGTGATACATAATGAATGATGTAAAAAGTAGTTATTTTTAAAAGATCAAATTAATTCACCAATTTTCTTCCCATCTCAACCAGCATTAAACTTCCAAATTTTTAATTTCATATTTGTGCCCTGTAACGAGCAAGATGTTCATTTTCAGAAAAAGATTTCATACTTTTAATAAAAATTTGGATTAGAATCAATGAATTGGTGTTTGGTATCCGTAATTTGGAAGCAGAATAAATATGACTTGTAATTTAATTTCAGCTCCAACAGAGATAGACAAGTTAAGGAGATGTCCACACAGCAGTTTGGGTGGATACTTTATTGTTATACAGTATTTATTGATTGTCAAATTGATTCTAACAACTTTACTGTATGCCTTGTTTAGGTAGGTTTTCAGGATTGATATGTTTGTTTCTTCTGTAGTTGATTGAGAAATACATGTTATACATGTATGATACATGATGTCAACTTAATTGGTACTTTATACAAAAACATTTCTTAACAATTGTTAAAGTGATATCAACCTCAGACTTCATTCTTTGTCAATATCACTCTTTATATCAATAGTCCATGATTTATCAATATCAATAACTTGATGGTTTTTTTATATTGCTTATTGTTGTAGCTTGTACCAAAAGGGAGCTATATCCGTTTATTTGAATCTATTTTCTGTTTTCCAGCTTCAACATTACAAATTTAAATATATTGTATTAAAATTAAGTATACTTGCTATTTATGACATTTGAAATCCCTGATTCAAGCTTCAGATTGACAATCTCATTACTAAAATGTTTTCAGGAGTAAATATTTCATGTCCCAATACAGAATCAGTGGTGAAATATAATACTGCACAGACGATGTTATAGAAAATAACAATATTCTATGGTTTCCATTTCAGTAATACAAATTCCAAAGTACAAGCAGAATCAGAAGCTATATACAAGTTCCAGAAATACAGTCTGATTGTAGATTTTGAAGAGAAGCTTGTTTTACCTCCCCCATTGACCATCATCAGTTATATATTTATGATACTAGAACAAGTGTTTTATCTCATCAGATATTGTTTTAGAAAATGTAGATTACTATCTGGTTGTTGTAAAAGACAGCAAGGTCTGGTAAGTTATCATTATAGGACTAATACATACAATTTAGAATTTTAATATGTATTTAAAATTTCCCATAAATGTTACTTTGTATAACATATTTTCTTACATTTGATGTGATCAGCTACCAGGCTAGTGTTTAATTATAGAATTTACATCATGATGTATCAGTAAAATTTGATAAAATTAGAAAGAGTATGACAAAGGTTGATTTCCAAATTTTATTTCAGGATGCTAATACAAAACTTTCAATAATGATGACCCAGCCAGTAGAAAATTATAATTACTGGGCAAACTTCCTTGATAAGCTTGAACGAGACGAAGAACAGGAGAAAACAGAAAAAGAAATAGATGCAATACATAGTCAAAAGTATGTTAGAATACTTACTGATTCTATGCAACTAAAAGTTAGGAGAGGATGTATCTATAATACTAAATTTACGAATTAGCCGAATAGGCGGCAAAACGTGTGGTTCAAAATAAATGATGTATTGTTCAGATTATAAAGGTTATTATCGGATTTGACAATCTGCATTTATAGATTTAAACTGCAGTTTTGTTTATGTGCAAATTGAATTTGTATGCACTTTTCCGATATGAATTCTCCCAAGATATCCCTTAGAAGGTTCTTGAATGCATCATTTTAACCCATTGATTTAAATAAACAAGTATGCACATATTTTAAATGTACTTTTGTTTGAAAATACGGAAGAAGAATAAAACAAATTAAAAAAAAATTCTCCTTCGAGGGGGGTGTTTCCGCTTCATGTATTCAGGATTGTTTTTTTTTACAATAACGCAATTTCTCCTAACTGTAAAGGTTATGAACTTTGAAGATTATGAAGAAGTAAGGTAAAGTTCAGAGGAATTCCTAACTTAGTTGTTTTTTTTGGATTGCTCGGATGTTTACCTTGCACAAAGTGATAAAACCAACCATTATCTATTTTTACATTATTTGTCATGTGACCTGTCTAAATATATCTTATATCAATATAATTCCCTATAAGCCCTAGATAAAAATATTTTTAACAAATGGTCATCTTTATCACTAATGACGAAATTTATCTCGGACATCTTTATAAACGTGGACAGCATACGCAGACTATAGGATATTTTGTGAAATTAAGCCTCGCTTGCCCTGCCCATGATGACCGAACAATTATTTTCCAAAAATATGCTCTACCTAACTCATGGCATCTTTTTGAAAAATTCAGCCGTCACTAAGGAAATGTTTACATCTACAATTTCATTTTCATATTTATTCTGAAGGAAAAGGTAATGCATTATGAAATGTGTTTTTAATGAAAGCTTTTCATCAGGTTCCAATTCAGAATTAATTGTAACAATAAAAATATTGACAATTTATGTGGTTGTGTTTTCGTCAGATTTTGACTGATGGAACCTTAAGGTCCATTTTAGTAATTGTACGTGGCATACAGTATACTTCATCAGTGGATACATCTTCCGTAGTAACGAACAGCCATGTGACAATTGGGTCATGTTGACCTATATTTCACACTTCATTGACTTTGGTTTAAGTTTGCATTAACATATATTTCTGGAATACTACAGCATATATAGACATGAAACTATCAGCTGATACCACCTACTTGACAGGAAAGTTTACTGAAAGCCTGCCACAACATCCATATTGAGTCCCTGTTCTATAAATGACATGGCCGCAACAACTTTTTAAAGTTAATATGGCCACCACAAAAAAAAATGCTTATTTTCACGCGCTCGTGCGGGTTCAATGTCTAGTACTTTTTTAATTATATCCCTTCATCAGTCCATCTATATCATTGTGTATGTATCTGAGCATTGTCCTTCTGTCTGTTTAGTCATCAGTTTGCACATGGTTTGGCAGTTAAGCTCTTATTACCAATTTTTAGCTAGAAAGTTATTATTTTAAGAATTACATTATCATTCATCGAAGGTGTGTATATTTTGAGGATTTTGTTTACTTTAATATAAAATTATTGTTTGGTGAATAAAGTTAATTTCCATGAAATATTGCATATTGAATGCATACATGTAGTTTGTCTCATCTCATCTTACAGATTTCAGGATTCTTATTTTACAAATATGTATGTACATGTATAAATATTTGAAAGATACATGTTTGCATATTATCAGGAGTTTTTCTCTCAAAATAACAGCTTAATGAACCTTCATGTATTAAATTTTTGTGGAGTTTTACATCATGAAATGTATTGTCATGCACTGTTAATACACACAGAGAAAAGAATGATATTTAGTGCATGGTCAAGTAATTTTCATTTTCTTTTGTTTTGATCAAACAGTAAAGGAAAGCAAAGCAAAGATGAATTTATTAACTTTTGTGTGTTTCATTACAGATTGGATATTTTAATAAATCGGTTTTCAGACCAGAAGAAGTTTGATGACAAGCTAGTGGAGCAAATATCAAATTTAGAACATAATGTTACAACTTGTCAGCTTGCATTGGAACAACTTCAGCATATGGTAGAAGGGCTGAGTAAGTATTAAAACAGTGTATTATCTAATGTTATATTGTTTACAATTCTTAATTTACATAGCCACTAAACAAGTAGTCAAAATGAAGATTTAAAAAAAAAATATGTTCAAGATAATGAAGTCAATCACTTTTAAATAATTAACTGTTTCAGCAATACATTTTATATTTTCTGTCAAAGGTCTATCTTTTTTCCATTACAGACAGTAAACTTTTTATTGTAATCTCCTCCTCCGCATTACTAGGCCAGTTTGAAACAAACTTGGAAGATATGGCCCATAGATTTCTATTCCTGATATTCAGTGACCCTAATCGTCAATAAATACATCACTTGCCATCACTTGGCGTCCGTCGTCATCATCGTAAACTTTACTTTAAAGATGGTCCTTAGGTGGTCCTGTTTCAGAATTGTATCCGATGACCTGGCCCCTCATCCAAGATGGACTCCAGAGCCAAACGTAGTTTAACATAGGACCCTATGGGGAATTTAATTAAAGATCTTCTTGGCTGAAACCACTTGGCCAATTGGAACAAAACTTGGCAGCAATGGTCCTTAGGTGGTATTCTTTCAGAATTTTATCATCCAAGATGGCCACCAGAGCCAAACGTAGTTTAACATAGGACCCTATGGGGAATTTAATTAAAGATCTTTTTGGCTGAAACCACTTGGCGAATTGGAACAAAACTTGGCAGCAATGGTCCTTAGGTGGTCCTCTTTCAGAAGTTTATCATCCAAGATGGCCCCCAGAGCCGAACGTAGTTTAACATAGGACCCTATGGGGAATTTAATTAAAGATCTTCTTGGCCATTGGAACAAAACTTGGCAGCAATGGTCCTTAGGTAGTCCTCTTTCAGAAATTTATCCAATGACCCGGCCTGTCATCCAAGATGACCGCTAGAGCCGAACATAGTTTAACATAGGACCCTATGGGAAATTTACTTAAAGATCCACTGGGCCAATTGGAACAATACTTGGTAGCAATGGTCCTTAGTTAGTGCTCTTTCAGAATTATATCTAATGACATGGCCCCTCATCCAAGATGGCCACCAGAGCTGAACATAGTTTAACATCGTACCCTGTGGAAAATTTACTTAAAGATCTTCTTGTCTGTAACCACTTGGCCAGTTGGAACAAAACTTAGCAGCAATGGTCCTTAGGTGGTCCTGTTTTAAAAATATATCAGATGACCCCGTCCACGATCCAAAATGGCCACAAGAGCTGAAGATAGTTTAACATAGGACCCTATGGAAAATTTACTTAAAGATCTTCTTGTCTGAAACCACTTGGCCAATTGGAACAAAAGTTGGCATCAATGGTCTTTAGTGGTCCTCTTTCAGAAATAAATCTGATGACCCCGTCCATCATCCAGAATGGCCACCAGAGCCGAACGTAGTATATCATAGGACCCTATGGAAAATTTGCTTAAAGATCTTCTTTTCTGAAATCACTTGGCCAATTGGAACAAAACTGAGCAACAATGGCCCTTAAGTGGTCCTCCTTCAGAAATATGTCTGATGACCCTGTTCACCATCCAAGATGGCGCTAGAGCCAAACATAGTTTAACATAGGAATATATCGGAAATCTACTGAAAGATCTTCTTAACTGCAACCACTTTGCCAATTGGAACAACAGCTGACAGTTGAGGTCCTTAAGTGGCTTTGTCTCAGAAGTGTTTCTGATGATCCCACCCGCCATTCAAAGTGGCCACCAACATTGTTAAACATAGTACCCTATGTGAAATTTACTTAAAACCACTGTGCCATTTGTAACAAAAATTAGCAGCAATGGTCCTTGGTTGGTCCTTTTTGCAGAATTATATTCCATGACCCCACCCATCATCCAAGATGGCCACCAAAGCCGAACATAATTTAACATAGGACCTAATGGGAAAAATCGGTGAAATTTATCTTGTTGGAAACCAGTGAGCCAGTTGGCTTGACAGCAATGTTCCAGACTTCCAGTCATGATGAACATTGTCCAGGTGAGTGATACAGGCTCCTGGGAGCCTCTAGTTCTCTATGTGGACGCCATTTGCATTATGAATTAGATTAGCAAATTAAATTCAGTTGAGCAATAAAGGCTTCAGATAGCCTTAAGTTTTTATACGACCGCAAAATTTTTGCGGTCGTATATTGGTATGACGTTGGCGTCGTCGTCGTCGTCGTCGTCGTCCGTCGTCCGTCGGAGTCTGTAGACATTTGGTTTTCGCACTATAACTTTAGTATAAGTTAATAGAAATCTATGAAATTTAAACACAAGGTTTATGACCACAAAAGGAAGGTTGGGATTGATTTTGGGAGTTTTGGTCCCAACAGTTTAAGAATCAGGGGCCAAAAAAGGGCCCAATAAGCATTTTTCTTGGTTTTCGCACAATAACTCTAGTATAAGTAAATAGAAATCTATGAAATTTTAACACAAGGTTTATGACCACAAAAGGAAGGTTGGGATTGTTTTTGGGAGTTTTGGTCCCAACAGTTTAGGAATTAGGGGCTAAAAAAGGCCCAAATAAGCATTTGTCTTGGTTTTTGCACAATAACTTTAGTATAAGTAAATAGAAATCTATGAAATTTAAACACAAGGTTTATGACCACAAAAGGAAGGTTGGGATTGATTTTTGGAGTTTTGGTCCCAACAGTTTAGGAATTAGGGGCCAAAAGGGTCCAAAATTAAACTTTGTTTGATTTCATCGAAAATTGAACTATTGGGGTTCTTTGATATGCCGAATCTAACCGTGCATTTAGATTCTTAATTTTTGGTCCCGTTTTCAAATTGGTCTACATTAAGGTCCAAAGGGTCCAAAATTAAACTTAGTTTGATTTTAACAAAAATTGAATTCTTGGGGTTCTTTGATATGCTGAATCTAAACATGTACTTAGTTTTTTTTATTATGGGCCCAGTTTTCAAGTTGGTCCAAATCGGGGTCCAAAATTAAACTTTGTTTGATTTCATCGAAAATTGAACTATTGGGGTTCTTTGATATGCCGAATCTAACCGTGCATTTAGATTCTTAATTTTTGGTCCCGTTTTCAAATTGGTCTACATTAAGGTCCAAAGGGTCCAAAATTAAACTTAGTTTGATTTTAACAAAAATTGAATTCTTGGGGTTCTTTGATATGCTGAATCTAAACATGTACTTAGTTTTTTTATTATGGGCCCAGTTTTCAAGTTGGTCCAAATCGGGGTCCAAAATTAAAGCTGAAAAAGGGGTAAATTATTTTTTTGGGGGGGTGGGGGCAATTCTCCACAGCATATTGTATCGCACAAGAATTCAAAAATTGAATATAAATTCAAATCATATGACCAATTCTAAGTTCTTTATTTCAGTTATTCTGTTTTAGAAACCTATTATGTGTCAAATATTTCAAGAAATTTTCAATTACACAGTATTGTGCAATAGCAAGAATCAGTATAATTTAAACCAATTTACATTATTTACATTACAATTAAAGGATAACTTCAGTAACACCCAACAATGACTTCAATCCAAACATATATATTGAATAAACTTACAAATCAGAAATTTTAAAATTATATGATACTAACATACATACTACTGCTAACAATTAAATATGACTTAGAGCAAATATGACAACATGATTATAAAAATATGTACAAAGAGGGATAACTCTTTTTTTTATCTCAAATTTTGAATATGTGCTGATGAAGCTTTTTTGTTTATCTCATCTAAACTGCTTTTAAATTATGCATATTTAAAATTTGCCATCCATGACTATGATGTCATTTTCTATTTTAATACGTTATGGTGTATTTAAATGGGCTGTTATGGTTGCAAAGTATCAAGAGAAATGGGGGGGGGGGGGGGGTGAAAACAAAATTTAGGGGGGGGGGGAATGAGAAATTGGGGAGGGGGCAATTTTTTTCTCATTTCATAATTCATAAATTAAAAAGGAAATTTCAAATTTTTTTTAGCAAAAAAGGGGGGGGTTACAATAAATTTTATTGTTTTTTGTTGTTTTTTTTTTTTGGGAGGGGGAGTCAATGTGCAACTTCATAGTGTATTGCACAAAAGCTAAAAAAGGGGTAAATTTTTTTTTTTTTTTGGGGGGGGGGGGGCAATTCTCCACAGCATATTGTATTGCACAAGAAGCAAAAAATTGAATATAAATTGAAATCATATGACCAATTCTAAGTTCTTTGGTTTCAGTTATTCTGTGTCAGAAACCTATTATGTGTCAAATATTTGAAGAAATTTTCAATTGCACAGTATTGCGCAATAGCAAGAAATTGATATGTGTGCCCAATTTTAAATTGGTTATTTCTGATTTATATATAAAAACAAAAAATACTGATATGGTTTGAATAGGTAAATTAAAAATTTTTAAGTTCTTAGACAACATTCATTCTGTGTCAGAAACCTATGCTGTGTCAAATATTTATTCACAATCCAAATTCAGTATTGTATCAAGCTTGAATGTTGTGTTCATAATTGCCCCAACTATTCAGGGTTCGACATCTGCGGTCGTATCTAGCTGCGCCCAGCGGAGCATTTTATTGATTTTAGATCCAAAACTGCAACTTGCAATTGCATCAGAAATTACTTTTATACATTTGTATTGTTTATTTTATAGCGTAAACTGTAACATCAGTTATTGTCTCTTCAGTCTTATCATTGTATACACATATACATTGTCAGTTTATGTACATTTAGTTTTATATGTTTGTATTGTTGATTTCAGACCCTAAACTGCAACCTGTTATAACATCAGACGTTAGTTTTAAACATGTACTAAGCAGAAGATCACCATATCCAGAGACAACAATTCAGCGTTTTCCTGTCTTTGACAAATATGTACCATGGGAGGTAATGTGGATATCATTTTTTTTCATTCCTGCTGTGATCTCCAACTTAGTTTTAGCTCACCTGGCCCATAAATCTTCTCATCTGAAACATTAGCCAATCTTAGTTTAATATATGACCCAGATCTTGGCTGGAACCAGATGACCCAAACTTTTCAGTAAATGTCGTTAAGTATTATGTTTAAATTATATTTGATTACTGGGACTGTCAAAGCAGGTGAAAGTTTTACTTAGGATCCTATAGGAAATTTTCACTTACAAATCTCTGAAAACACTGAACGATTTGGAATCAAACATGGCTAGGTGAGTAATACAGTTCTCTATTCCCTGCTTCAGAATCTATAACATAATGTTGTTTTGATTTTTAATATTTCTGTACATACACAGTCACCAACATTCATTATGTAAACCAGAAGTTTTGTTGTGTGCACTTTTATTATCTTTAATTGAGCTTTTATTTTTGTCTAGATACCTTACAGTGCATATGATCCAGTTATATATACATGTTCAGTAGAAAAGTTTCCAGAAAAACAACAGCCATATGTAGATACTGACTATTTAGGGTGAGTCATGCAGTCATGTCAGTTTGTATACACATGTACGTTATAGTCAGTTTATGTACACTGTTTCCATACAAAATGTTTCTGTGAATATATTTACAGTATAACTAATCTTGAATTTTGAATACCTAAATTGGTATGGAGATGCATCTGAATGCATTCCATTGGAAGTAGGTAAATTTGACCTACATTTCATGCTTCAGTTGTTGGCACATTTATGAGAAAATTGTAATTGTAGATGTTTCCTCTTTGCAGATTTATCTGCTGCAATCATTTTCAATGAGTCATAATATTTTTATTGTTTCAGACTTCTAATGGACTCAAAAGTGATGCCACTGCAGCCAGAAGATGGTCAAAGATCAGAAGCTATATCAACAATGCCTGAGTGGAACAGTTCAAAAAATGTCATTATCAATAAAAGGGAGATTAAAATAGATAGGACATCATATATAAAACAGGATGGCAAATCATTGAAATATACTCTGGATTCATATAACCTACCAATGTAAGATCTATTTTGTTTTATAATGTTCAAAAACAATTACTCATTTCTACAAAATATCTCACAAAGATCCAGATTTTAACTGGGCAAGTTTAGGATTGAAAGCCTCCTGGGAGACTCTGATTTTCATAATTCTATATGATGTTAGTAACTAAAATATTTGTGAAATCAATGGCCTAATATAGGCATATTTTATATATTTTATCACTATCTTGTTGCTCAGCTTTACTGGTGCAGCAGTAGACTTAAAGAACCACAGACCCTCAGAAAGAAAACAGCAAACCTTCTGAAATATGATCAAAGTTTTAACACAGCTCACACCCTCTGCAAATGTAGTGTATTACACAAATCACTCTTCATATTGTTTACTGAATGAATGAGCATACTTATGGAGATTTAAATTTGACGATAAGTTACAAATCTGATTTGTTTTCATAGAATGTTTTGATTAATACATATTTTTGACCCGGTGACTGAGTGTTGTCTAAGTAGTTTGTGGTAACTACTTATGATCATTGTGGTATCAACATTGAGATTGTGAGTTGGTAATGTTTGTTTGACTAGTACTCAAATCTTTATTGACAATGATTTCAGTTTTCCTTCTGAAGGTCAGTGGTTCTTTATGACTTATGCATGATATAGCCAGTTTCATGGAAATTACATAAAACTCTTACAATCAAAACAAAAACACATGACATGTACGTATGCTGGAACTGAAATTTTTGGTTTTTTTTTTGTTGTTGTTTATTTGGGAATCCTAGGGGAAGGACAGTAATGAGAGGTAGGGGTAGACTAAACTGTTGTTATTGTTGTTATTTATTTAGGAATCCTAGGGGAAGGACAGGAATGAGAGGTAGGGGTAAACTAAACAGATGGGGTCCTAACCACAATGTTGTGGTACTTATTACAAGGTGGAAGAGAAAAGGATCAACAGATGAATTCCTTATTGTAGAGGATAAGAAAGTTTTAGAAGTTATTTCTATGCAGAGGAATGTGAATGGTGATTTTACTTTACCAAAGGTAACTATCAAAAAACAGGTTTCTGAAATGTTTGTTTTTGCCGTACATGTACATGTCCAGTTTTTGAAAAAAAACAATGTCCAGCTGAAAATATATCAAGGACTAAAATTTATTAATAATCTAATAAACACCTTTAGGGAAAAACATTTAATACTAAATTTCAATATACATGTAGTTAACATTGACACATTTGTTAAGTAACAGTTATTATTAGGGCCCCTCCACTTGGTGGCTGTTGCCGTATAGTGATCAGTCCGTCTGTCCGTCCTTAACAAATCATGTCCGCTCTATATCCTGAGAACCTTTATGATTTTAAAGTCTATACTTGGCATGGATATTTACTAGCACCAGAGGGTGTGTCACAATATATGTACAACTATGTAGGTCAAATGCCAAGGTTAAAAACTTAGGTCAAAGTTGAGAACCCCTTGTCCTATGGTAAAGATCGTGTCTGCTCTATAACTTTAGAATGGTTTGAAGTTAAGTGAAGATACTTGTCATTGTTAGTCACCACTGTTAAAAGGGGTGTCACGATTATTGTGCAAATTTCTAGGTCAAAGGTCAAGGTCAATAACTGAGGTCAAATGTGGGAACCCCATGTTCTTTGGTAAAGATTGTGTCTGCTTTATAATTAGAGAAAGGTTTGGAGTTCAGTGATGATACATGGCATTGTTATATGTCACCATCAGAAGGTGTGTCTTGAATATTGTCCAAATCTCTACGTCAAAGGTCAAGGTAAAAAAACTTAGACCAAAGGTTGGTACCCCATGTCCTTTGGTAAAGGTCTTCCCCACTCTATAACTTGAGAAATGTTTTTAGTTGAGTGATGATGCTTATTTACCACCATCATGTGTGTCGTGATTAATAACCAAATCTAGGTCAAAATTTTAGACCAAAATTATTTACGACGGGGCCCACAGAGATCGATTCCATCTCCTTGATGTCTAGTTAATTTTTCTTTTAAAAAAAAACGAATGTTCTAAAAAGTGTTGAGGTCAGCAATTTATATATGCAATTGAGATCTTTCATGGTTAATGATAGATTAGATCTTCACTTTAATTTTAATTTCTCTTCTATTAAAGCAGATTGAGATTCAGTTTGCCTGTTAATGTATATTTTGTGAATGACAGTATTTCTCTTTGGACTGTATTATTTTAATATTACTCAGTGCCAATTCTTTTTTTTTTATATCATAATTTTTTTTCAAAACCTTCATGATCAGTTTAATTCTTTGATTCTGATCCTATTCACTTACTGTGAACCCCACCATGCGTATTTATACTGGTAGCCATGTCGAATTTTAAATAGGGAGAATGGTCATAATTGTTGTATTTCGAACAAAGCTTTGTTCCCAAAGCAAATGAAGCATGTCATATTAGAATATTTCATCACTGACATCTGTTTGTCAGTATAATGACTTCTTCTTTACTTACATCCATGTTGACAATTATTATTGATCTCATGAGTAAAACTTATTTACAGGGACGAGACCTTGGATATATGACAATGTACAGTTCTGTTTGCCAGACATTTTTAACATATATAGCAGAAGATAACAATACTGTAGTCAGACCATACATGATTCCAGCTGATATGATTCAGGTTAGAGAGCTGTTAGTTTGATAAAAAATAATTCTATAAATATCTATTTTATATTAACTTTTTACCCTTCAGTAACACATTATATGTTACTTATATATGATAATTTTTTGTGGTCTTAGATTTTATTAGCTACTCCCGGTACCAAATAAAATTCTTGTTTGCTAACCACATGAATCTCAGGATAGATATTTTTTATATGATTTTTGTTTTTTTTTGTTTTTTGGTTACTTGAACCGTATTTCATATGATTTGGATTTTGAAATGGGTATAACTGGATGTTGAGTTTGGTAAATATTAACATTTGAACTCGTATTTTATAGAAGTCTCAGCATCAAACTTTTGTTATTGATTCCAGTGTTTGTGTTTTTGTGCTTGGACAAAAATCTTTCTACCTATATTCCACTGTTAATGACTTTATTTGAAATTATAAAATATATACATATGAATTTATAAACTGCATGTAAAACAAAAATACAACTTATAAATATAGCACTGGATGAAATGGCACTTGGACAAGAGCGTTTAATTTCAGTTATTTTCTAATGATTCACTACATGTCTCTGGATAAAACACAGAATTCTTCTGTTATTGGCTGTACATTAGTGTCATTGTCTGGTACTCTCCCCCTGGATGGACTGTCGGTTGAGTTAGTTTCTGGAATTGGAGGAGTAGAGTTGACAGACTTCATGATCAGGGAAGATAACTCTTGAATTTGGTTCCATTTCTTCTCTCTGTACTGCTTGTACATTTTATGGATGCCAAGAGTAATGGACTTTTGTGTCTGGAGTCTAAGAGTGTAACCATGACTACCATTGACATCTGCTGTAAACAAATACTGGTCTAGTCTCTGAATCTTACAGTCTGTAAAAAATAAAATAGCATATATTAGTCTACACTTTTTTACATTGTACTCATAAAAACTGTTAATCATTTCTTTTTACTGGTATTTTTAAACTTAAGTGTATCTTGCAATTTGAGATTTAATATTAACTTTCCTATATGAAACAAAACTTGAAGATATTAATATTTTTTGTTACCTAGCAAATTCATCTGGGTAACTGCTTGGTCATGTGATGACAGTAAACTTTTCAGCTGCTGAGCATACAATATTAAAGTCTTCATTTCCATTGTAATGGTTGAAAATTTATTGACTGTTGAAGATTGGTAATTCAGTCAGATTTAACCCACCATATGTTGACCCTATATTTAAACTAAATGAATTTACTCATAATTCTTCTGGCTTGTGTTTGTGATTGGTAAGCTTGTTGTTAGGAAGGAATAGTGCTCATTTTTTTCTAATAAAATAAATAAGATCAAAGGATCAGTCAGTGTGTAATCAAACGATTATTAAACTTCAAAGGATTCAATTGTTAATCAATAATTACTTGTTTAATTCCTTAATGTGATGATAAGGATTAAATTAAAATATAAAATTAAATGATTAATTTGTAGAGATGAACTATTGTGTTTTTGTTTATATGATGTATTCAGTATTAATTATAGAGCAAAATTACCTTCTTTTCTCTTTCTAACAGCTATTATAGTAGAAAAAATGAAGATAGAATAATAGAGTATATTAATGAATGGTTATTTTCACAGTACAAACTTTGTGCAATTCAGTTTTTTTTACAAAATTTAAATATTGCAGAATTCAACAAAATGCATATATGTATATCTTTAGTACTCAAAGACTGTGTTTTATACTGAATGTTTATCATTACAGTTTTTCAGACAGTTTTGTGAATCAGAAGGATCAGAACCACCATTTACTAGTCAGATGATATTTAAGGGATATTTTGATGATATGTCCAACACAGATAATGCTTGGAAGGAAGTAGAAGTGTGGAATCTACATTTGAATCAAGACAGCGACAAATTCAAAATCAAAAATGTAAATATAAGTCATATAGAGTGGTACCTCAGTCACAAAAGTTCTATTAACTCAAAAAACAGAAGACATTGTAAAGATATAGAGTAAGAGTCAATAGGACAACATCCTAGAAGATACAAAATTGGAAAGGATCAGTTACATCTAGGGGCTGATCTTCAAGGAGCAACATCTGTCAAAAGTTCAAAAAAGTACATGTAACAACATATCCCAAATAAACACAGTATTTGTTACAATAAGCATATAAGAAAGAGACAACAATATGTATAGTCAATTTTTGTGGAAACAGATCATGAAATGCAAACCACAAAGAAAGCATCTATATAATGTTAAGTAGTGGTATATGTATTTTCATCCTATTTTCAGTGAAAACGGCATTAAACCACAACTGAACTAAACAAACAAACAAACACTTAAAACAATTAATTTTTCCAAGTTCTGTATACACATATTACATAAAAGATTAAAAGTGAAATAATATCACCAATCTGTGTGTTTTCTTTATTTTATACAAATACAAAAATGTAGATTTGTTATATTAAACAGAAGGAGAGGAAATGGAGGACAGTATCATCTTATAACACTTTCCATGGAAGTCAAGATATGATACTTAAACAAGCAGCAAACCTACATAATGCTTATTATTGATTGGTGATAAGAAAAAAGGCCTTCGGCAGTAATTTAGCAGAAATTTGTTTATTTATTTACAAACAGATTATTATGTAGGCTTCTAAATCACAACTGTTACCCTGTTAGGTCAAATAAATTTAGTTACTAGATTCTCCTGCCTTGCATCCGCAGTATTTTCTTTAGTACCAGATTTTTAAAATTTTCATTTTGAGTTGAACTTTTCCAAATAATTTGACCATCAAGCTCAGATTGATACAAATGACAATGTAAGCAATGTTTCTTTTTTTTCAGCAAACAAAAACATCTAACCCCCACATTGCTTTTTAAAACCAAAAGTATGAGGAGAATCTAGGAAATTATTTATTATGGCCTTTTTAATTCTGATCTATGACAGTAAATTAGTGGGTTATGGCTGAGTGTATTTTTTTGTTTTTTTTATCAGATAATAATTAGAATGTAAACACCGTTGTGCTAATGTGACAGTTTTATCTCTTCTTCCCTGTTTTAAGGTATCCGGACCATAAATGACCACGTGATTATTCAAAAGTCCCGGATGTTCCATACAACGCAATTGAAATGACCTCGGTAATTATCGGCAAACTTCGGAAATGCCAATATAACTAACTTATTTTTACAGACTATGCATATAAGCAACAAAGTGTGTTTCAACTTGAGAAAAATATATATACAAAATTCCAGCTTTAAATTGTTTGGTTCAGCCATTCACGGTCAAAAAGAGATACAATTTTCGATCATGATCTATTATGGTCCGGATACCTTAACATGTTAGCAATTTGTCTTGTATTGCTAACATGTGGGTTTTTTGTTTTCTTTTTGTCATTTTTATTGGTGATATGAATATTTTTATATGTGTAAGATTTTTTAAAAAGTCTCAACCTTTTATGAGCATACCTAGAAGGCAATGTAAGCTATTGCTAGCATATGGTATCAATCTTAATCAGTTATGTGACTCCTTGGAAAATCACAAGGACCAAACTTTCAGTTGATTGACCTTTACAAAATTGTAATTTTTTTCTCCTCTGAAATCACTTGTACAGTTGAAACTATACTTGTCCCCTTTCAAAATGGTATCTGTGGTCTGGACAGTGGACCAATATGGCCACTTTTTCTGTTAAAAAAAAGGTGGAATCAGCATGCACTGATGAAGGTTTGCAATTTTATGATGTTTAGTTTCAAATCTTTGAATGGCAAATAAAATCTAGGTGAGATGTACAGGCTCTTAAGATCATCTAGTTTTTTTAGCCCACTGAGCCTCTAGTTCATTTTCATTTCCATGCATATTCCTGTGTGGACCAATGTCCTATTTCATTTCAAATAGTTTACCTGTTTATCATTTTTGTCATTCCTAGGGCAATTACAATATAATTCTAGTACTGTTTTCAACATTGTTATATAAATGTATTTGAAAGCTAGCTATTTTGCAATTTTCTAGTTATTTTGTTATGTTATTGAAGAAAGGAAATATCGAATTTCAGACCTTTTGGTGCTTAGTGTAATATACAGTTTTTGTCATTACAAAAATATTTTAGCTATTATTGTTGGAAACAAAGGTCAAAGAAGGTGTTAAAAATGGAAAATTGTGATTTATCTTATAATTCTCAGATAATTTTTGGAAATAAACTTTAGCAATCAGAAAATATCACATTACACTATGATAAAAGATTAAATACCGGTAGGATAAGGGTTGAAATCTTTGTTTCTGAATCATGCAATAGATAAAAATTGAATGATTCTTGCCATTTGAAGAAGAACATTCTTCCAGCTTTTTCCAAATTTATGACCATCCATGAAAATATAGATAACATCATCATTACTGTTATTTGTAATGTAATGTCATAGTTAGTGTGCAATAGGATCTCATTGGTGCCACCTTATATACATTTGTACTTTTAATGACATGACTAGCTGCATAATGTAGCAAAATAAACATAAATACAGATATGTGAATTGTAATCATTAATTTTTACATTTTTACATATACATTTTGTACATGTACTTTTTAATGTTTGTTGTTTATTGTGTGTTACAAGTGAAACATTTTATTTTTAACTTTAGTCAAAAGCTTTTAATATAGCAATTTAAGAAAAATTTTATTTTTTTTTATCCAAAAAGATTTTTATACATTTTTAAATTGCTCATTAATCAAACCATTTTTGAAATGCTAATGTGGTATACATGTTATGATTAAATTGCTATAATTATTTAGACATGTTTAAAATGCAGCCCTTGTGTTAAAAAAATGCACGTAGTATTTAAAGTTTCTAATATATTTAACTACTTTATATACATGGCAAAATTCATATAAAATATACATTATTTGTATTTTAATTTTATATATATATATATATATATATATATATATGTCATTTTTTTAATATATTTATTTTTGAATGTACAAGAGGCTGTCTAAGTGAGAGCAAACCAGATTTTCCTTTGTCGCCATTTGAAGCCACCTAACCACCAGCTCAGGAGAACATGCCACCACTTCAATTACATTGCGAAACGAGTAACCAGATTTTCTTTTGTCCCCATTTGAAGCCACCAAACCATGAGCTCAGGAGCTCGTGCCACCACTTCAATTACATTGCCAAACTAGTAACCAGATTTTCCTTTGTCACCATTTGAAGCCACCAAACCACGAGCTCAGGAGCTCGCACCACCACTTCAATTACATTGTCAAACTAGAAACAATGTTTTCATTTGTCTGCATTTGAAGCCACCTAACCACCAGCTCAGGAGCTCATGCCACCATTTCCATTACATAGCCAAACTAGTAACCAGATTTTCCTTTGTCCCCATTTGAAGCCACCAAACCATGAGCTCAGGAGCTCGCACCACCACTTCAATTACATTTCCAAACTAGTAACCAGATTTTCTGAAGTTTTGTCCCAATCATTGTTATTTATCACCATTTGAAGCCACCTAACCACCAGCTCAGGAGCTGATGCCACCACTTCCATTGCATTGCCAAACTAGTAATCAGATTTTCCTTTGTCCCCATTTGAAGCCACCTAACCACCAGCTCATGCTGCCACTTCCAATACCTTGCCAAGCTAATAACCAGAATTTTTCGATTGGTAAATTTGCTTGAAACTTCAGTATTATATATGTATGTATATTAGTATGTATACCAGTACCATAACAATAATTTGAAATCAGAATGTTTACCAGGTATTTATTATTTTGTGCTGATGTAACGGTTTATTTTTTCCGGTGTGAAATTATTTCCGAACTCGTATATTAATACACTTCTGACGGAATAAAGTTGGAAAATATTTCATTATATAAAAATTAAGATTGCTATAAAATATTATCTGATTCATATTTTACACAAGATCATCATTTGACGGTCGGAAAATATTTCACAGATATATGAATATCACAGCCGGAATAAATTATCTCTTACACTGACATTGAAACATGTAATTGTGTTCAGTCCTCATGCATAATAGGTTCATAGCATATTTTGTTTAAATAATAATAATTCTGTACAAACTAGGGAAATAATGAAGGTGGAACTAAAACATAAATTTAATTGTAATTTTATCTGATTTATCCAACATAGAAAATATTTATCTGTTTTTAATGACTTTAAATAATATTATCAGCAGGTTAAATGGTCTTCTCTAATTCTGTGCGCATTTATACATCTCTTCACTGTTTGATAAATTGTGATATCACCACAAGTTGGTTAAGTGCTCGTGAAATTATCTGCCAAAACAAATTCGGAAGACCTCTCGTGGTTTTACATTTTTATCAGAGAAAAAGTTTCTGAAACTCTGGATGGATTATTAATGACAATGAAAATTTAATTTTCTCGAGTTGATAAATTTCATTATCATTTGGTCATCGTTGTAGAATCTATATTTATTACATCTTCATCCTTCAACATAGTTCACCTTTTGACATTTAAGTTATGTCCAGTCATTATTATTGACCTAATTGTCTTTATCAGTCATTAGGTCAATTGGTAGATTTAAATAAAAAGGCTTTGTCCAGTTTCCTTGCACTGGATACAGCTTTGAATTTTTGAAGTCAGATTATCACATACTGGGTTGAATATAATTTTGAGATTTATTCATAATATACTGGGTAAAAGGAAAATTTAGAATTTTGATAAGGATCACCTGGGTTTGAACAGAAGTTTGGAGGCCATGTCATAATTAATAGACCAGTTACAGTGAAACCTCATACAACCAGCCAACCTCAGTTTTTGGCCCATAAGTTAAAATTTCTTTGTAAATTTCATCTCAATTGTGGGATCTCTCTAATTCGGACATTTTTTGTTCCAGTAGTTTAGAGAATTTTTACTGTATATATAAAATACTATTTTTTGTTCCAGTAGTTTAGAGAATTTTTACTGTATATATAAAATACTATTTCTCCCTTATAAGAAATTCCAATGAATGTTAATGTTTGATAAATTTTTTTATGAAGAACTATAAGAGATATAATAATATATTTGTAATTGTGTCCTGCTTCAAAGTGCCTAGATTGAATATTTGATAGAAGCACCTCTAAAACACCTTGCATTTGTCTATAAGTTAAACAACATGTTTTTATTTTTTAGCTACATGTATATTTCGTTGAATAACTATTTCACTCTCTCTGTTATTTTGTTTATAAGTCTACCTCTCTTATTATGTATTGTCATAATTTCATTCATCCTGCACTTAATATTTTTTCTTTATGAATTAGTCTAGTCATTCTTTTATTTTTACATAAAAAAAATGAGAACTTTTGTTTACAGAAAATGGAGTGGAAATATTCATGAGTGCATCAGATGGTTAGATAATCTCAAAAATAGTTGGCGTTTTGAATGCAACAACTTTCAAATGATATGGTTAAGTGTGATATGTATTTAATAGATTCATACATGACATTTACTATATTGTCTCTGCATTGTAGAACTAGTCTGAGACATCAGTATCATGATCAAGATTAGACTTAAGAAAAGTTGTCTAACCAATTTGTTCATGTATTGGGAGCACTTTTTGGGTTGAGAAGTTCTAATATTTATATAGACGCTTGGGATAGATAACAATTTTTCTGGATTAATCATGAATTTTGAAACATACTAAATATATACCGGTATATTTCATACTATGCTATCACAAGGACTGCTGTAATACCCGTCAAGTGGAGAGGGATTAGTAAAGTATAAGTACACTATAGATATCTATTATTGGAAATAATTCAGCGTTTTTAAATTCTCAAATTTTATGCTAAAACTTGAAAAATGATTCCCAGAAAAATAAAAGACCCCATATTTTATAAGTACAGTAGAATCTCAATTTCTTGAACTCGAAGGGATCTGTAAAATTAGTTCAAGGCATCGGTAGTTCGAGCCATCGAAGTCCGGAAAATTTTGAGTTATGAACCAGCTATAAATTTAAAATGTAATTACATCCTTTTTATATGACCGCAAAATTTTTGCGGTCGTATATTGGTATGACGTTGGCGTCGTCGTCTCCGTCGTCAGCGTCGTCGTCCGAAGACATTTGGTTTTCGCACTATAACTTTAGTATAAGTTAATAAAAATCTATGAAATTTAAACACAAGGTTTATGACCACAAAAGGAAGGTTGGGATTGATTTTGGGAGTTTTGGTCCCAACAGTTTAAGAATCAGGGGCCAAAAAAGGGCCCAATAAGCATTTTTCTTGGTTTTCGCACAATAACTCTAGTATAAGTAAATAGAAATCTATGAAATTTTAACACAAGGTTTATGACCACAAAAGGAAGGTTGGGATTGTTTTTGGGAGTTTTGGTCCCAACAGTTTAGGAATTAGGGACTAAAAAAGGGCCCAAATAAGCATTTTTCTTGATTTTTGCACAATAACTTTAGTATAAGTAAATAGAAATCTATGAAATTTTAACACAAGGTTTATGACCACAAAAGGAAGGTTGGGATTGATTTTGGGAGTTTTGGTCCCAACAGTTTAGGAATTAGGGGCTAAAAGGGTCCAAAATTAAACTTTGTTTGATTTCATTGAAAGATGAACTATTGAGGTTCTTTGATATGCCGAATCTAACCGTGTATTTAGATTCTTAATTTTTGGTCCTGTTTTCAAATTGGTCTACATTAAGGTCCCAAGGGTCCAAAATTAAACTTCTTTAAAATTTTCCATTTTAAATTGGTTATTTCTGATTTATATATAAAAGCAAATAATACTGATATGGTTTGAATAGGTAAATTAAAAATTTTTAAGTTCATAGACCACATTAATTCTGTGTCAGAAACCTATGCTGTGTCAAATATTTATTCACAATCCAAATTCAGTGCTGTATCAAGCTTGAATGTTGTGTCCATACTTGCCCCAACTATTCAGGGTTCGACCTCTGCGGTCGTATCAAACTGCGCCCAGTGGAGCATTTTATTATCTATCCAATCGTTAAAGCAACATCCACACATCAAATCTTAACGTGGAAACAATAATTTAAGAAAAAATCACTGATAAACATCAAGTGGATTATCAATGACCTGTAACTGAAAATTAATCACATTCTTGTCATCAATGATCTTACCTCTGGTTTTTCACACTTATTTGTCATGTACGACAATCAAAAATTATGTTCGAGTTACTGAGAGTAAATTACATTAAATTACTGTTGTACGGACCAGAAAAGGAGTTCAAGAATTCGAGAAATTGGTGTTCGAAAAATCGAGAGTTAATTTACATAGATATAATGGAAAAAATTACCATACTTTTGTAAAGGGTCGAGAGATCAATGGTGTTTGAGTCCTGCGTTCAAGCCACCAAGATTCTACTGTACTAATGTAATATTTCAAAAAATGACCTTTTACACCACCATGTATAGCTCCTTTTGTTTGCTTAACATCTGTAGCTCACCTTGACCTAAGGTCCATGTGAGCTATTGCCATCAGTTGGTGTCTGTTGTCCATCCATAAACTTTTATATTTTAATCTTCTCTGATGAAACCACTAACATTCCAACTTGGCAGCAATGGTCCTTGGTTGGTTTTCTTTCAGAAATATATACGATGACCCAGACTGTCATCCAAGATGGCATCCACAGGTGAACTTTGTTTAGCATTGGACTCTATGGCAAAATTTACTAAAAAATATCCATGCCTGAAACCACAAAGCCAATTGGAACAAACTTTGGCAGCAATTGTCCTTCGTTGGTCCAGTTTCAGAATTATTTCTGATGACCCAAACTGTTATCCAAGATGGCCACCAATGACAAACTTAGTTAAACATAGGACCCTATGAGAAAATTCACTTAAAGATTCTCTTGTCTGAAACCACTTAAGCAATTGGGACAAACTTTCAAAAATGTTCCTTATATGGTCTCCTTACAGAACTGAATTCCATTAGATGGACTGCCACATATGCCACCTAAGGCAAAATTAGTTTAGTATAGGACTCTATAGGAAAATTCACCAAAACATTTTCTTCCAGAAACCACTAAGCCAATTGGAATAAAAGTTGTCAGCAATGGTCCCTGGATGGTCTTCTTTCAGAAGCATATCCAGTGATCCAGATTGCCAACCAAGGGTCATATTCCAACAGTTTATTCTGCTTTAAGATTTCATATGAAATCAAGGTGAGCAATACAGGCTCCTGGGAGCCACTGGTTTTTGCTGTACCAGTGCTTTATGATGTGCATTGTACCAGCTATTAAAGTGTCTACTTAAAAGACCAGACTTTTTATTTATGCCCATTTTAAGCACAATCTCACTAAAACTCGCCCATTCTTAGAAAAACAGCTTATGTGGTCTAATAAGATATGTTGAAGAAAAAAAAAACATTTGAGGAGTGGTTAAAGCTGAGTTCTACAGAAAATTTCAAATTGACTTCTAACAAATATATAACATATTGTATACCTTGTTCAGTCTTTGCATAAGTCCTCAAGACCCTCTTGATTATTATTTATTTTAGATCTTCTTACAGTGTTACTAGTACATAATTCAACAGACCTCACTTTTTGAACCAATATATAAATTATATTTTAAAATTGAGACGGTGATAGAGTAGATTCATTGTTAGCTGAGCTGAATCTGAGATGTATGTTGATTTTTTTTCAGGAGTATCAAATTGTCTATCATCCGGCCCTCATAAAGTGATTTATCCTATGGTATGAATGCTGTTCATTGGTTGTCAATGTGGCTTTGTATTTCCATTGTCAAATATTCATATAAGAGGGTGACAATTTACTGTAATCTATAACATGTCTCAGGGTGATAATTTAATCCATCTACAATGTATCTGATACATTATCACCATATATTTAATTATAACTTTTTTCTAAGCCAATCAGGCATAATAACACTACTCAAGTTAATGTTGTCCTAACTATGCTGATCTTAACAATCTGCTCATCAGCAAACCCATTGGTAGTGTCAGTACTCACACAGCATATCTCTCTATGTTGATTTTCATGATCTGCATTCCTTTAGTAATGTTGGAACACTGTTAAACAAATTCAAAATCAAGATGGTTATCATTCTCAATATACATGTATCGAGAGCAATTGGCAACATCAAACTTAAGATAAAGTTTTATATAAACCCAGCCTCTCCAGGGTGATCATTATGATTTTTAAAGTAATATGTTTCCAGTGTGGTATTATACAAACCCGAGCTCTGACCATGGTTGTCCTTACTATTTGCATGAATCTTAATCAATCCAGTCCTTGCTCTATATGGTTCCTTGAAACCTTTTATTGATTCTTACTCGGATACAGAATAGATCCAGTCCTCTCTCTACAGGGATCATAGCAATCTGTATACCAACTGCTAGTGTTGATTCTTGCTCGGCTACAGAATAGATCCAATCCTCTCTACATGGATCATAGCAATCTGTACCAACTGCTAGTGTTGATTCTTACTCAGATACTGAATAGATCAAATTCTCTGTCTACAGGGATCGTACACTAGTGTTGATTCTTACTCAGATACGGAATAGATCCAGTCCTCAACAGGGATCATAGCAATCTGGACACCAACTGCTAGTGTTGATTCTTACTCGGCTACAAAATATATCCAATCCTCTCTCTACAGGGATCATAGCAATCTGTATACCAACTGCTAGTCTTGATTCTTACTCAGCTACAGAATAGATCCAATCCTCTCTCTACAGGGATCATAGCAATCTGGACACCGACTGCTAGTGTTGATTCTTACTCAGCTACAGAATAGATCCAATCCTCTCTCTACAGGGATTATAGCAATCTGGACACCGACTGCTAGTGTTGATTCTTACTCCGATACGGAATACATCCAATCCTCTCTGTACAGGAATCAGCAATCTGTACCAACTGCTAGTGTTGATTCTTACTCAGATACGGATTAGATCCAGTCCTCTCTCTACAGAGATCATAGCAATCTGTATACCAACTGCTAGTGTTGATTCTTACTCAGCTACAGAATAGATCCAATCCTCTCTCTACAGGGATGGGGATCATAGCAATCTGGACACCGCCTGCTAGTGTTGATTCTTACTCAGCTTCAGAATAGATCCAATCCTCTCTCTACAGGAATCATAGCAATGTGGACACCAACTGCTAGTGTTGATTCTTACTCAGCTACAGAATAGATCCAGTCCTCTCTACAGGGATCATAGCAATCTGGACACCAACTGCTAGTGTTGATTCTTACTCAGATACGGTGTAGATCCAATCCTCTCTCTACAGGGATCATAGCAATCTGTATACCAACTGCTAGTCTTGATTCTTACCCAGCTACAGAATAGATCCAGTCCTCTCTCAACAGAGATCATAGCAATCTGTATACCAACTGTTAGTGTTGATTCTTACCCAGCTACAGAATAGATCCAGTCCTCTCTCTACAGGGATCATAGCAATCTGTATACCAACTGCTAGTGTTGATTCTTACCCAGCGACAGAATAGATTCAATCCTCTCTCTACAGGAATCATAGCAATTTGGACACCAACTGCTAGTGTTGATTCTTACTCCTATACGGAATAGATCCAATCCCCTCTCTACAGGGATCATAATCTGGACACCAACTGCTAATGTCCTATCCAAGCACAGTTAATACCCTTTCTATTCTGATCTTGCATGTAATTATCTTATTCAAACAAGGCCACAGATCAATTTCTCTCTCCACGGGGATCTTTACAACAACCTTTTCTTTTTCGACGTAGTCGAATAAGCTCGCTTTTGACCTATTTAACTAAAGAGACGCTTTCCCATGACAACAGACTGCATGTGATAAATTTGCAGCCGTAAGATTGGATAACATTGACACATGGTGTCAAAAATTCAACCAATCTAAGCTTAAGAATCCCAAATAAACTCGGTATCATTTCATACAATAAACATAGCTTACCTGTCTCAATAATACAAGCTCCATCAGTTGATCATGACAGCTTTAGTGAACGGCTTACGATTGCTGTACTCTACATTCCCGCTTAAAAATTAAACCCGGTGTAAATAGTTTTAATCACCTTTGTTACAAATAAGCACTGTATTATATTGTTTATGTTTTAATTAATTTTGAACATAAGCCACGCATGCACAGTAAATAATCATTAGTTTGTTTGATGGTCTACTGTAAACTCATAGAAAGAAGAAAGCGGCATCTAGGAGTAAGAGCAAAGAATAGTCGGCTCGGAGTCAGTATAATGTGCCCGAGAGGTGATATGTCTTCCTGCGGACAGTTACCTTGTGAGCTAGCACATTAAAGATCCGACTTAGCGTGTCGGTCTAGTACAAAACAGGGATCATATTCATTATCATATCAACATGTTCTCGTCATGATATGCACCTGGTTTCCACTGGACGTTATAATAATGAAAAAAATAATTCATCATCCATCAATTTTTAGGCTCGGCGTTAAACAATATTCAATCAATCAATCAATCAATTTTACAATTTATGCATATTATTTCTATACGGTATTGTCATACACACTAAAACCTTATTGCGCATCTACAGGTGGTATGCAACCATCCTATATAGAAATTAAAAACCCAGAAGGTCGAGTTAATGTCGCAAGAAAGTGTGACGGACGAACAGACGGAAACAATCGCTATATCCCCGAACTTTCTTCGAAAGTGCAGGGATAAAAATTGTCTTTTTTACTGGGATAGTATTTGATGACTTTCCATCTAAGACAACTCGGTTTGTGTGCGTTCTGAGAGAAATGTCGAAATCCAATTTAGAGTAGATCTAGGTCCAGAAATTCAATAGTAATTTAATTTGAATAATAGTCTTTGATGTGGTAATTTATCAAAAGCTTTTGCAGAGTCTACAATAATGAGATCAGTTGGAGTGTTATTGTCATATTTTGATGCTAGTTCTTGCACGAATGAGAATGTCTAAAACCATGTTGTAGATCGTATAAAATGCTATTATTTTCAAGATGGTTCATGATGTGGTTTGTTACGATATACATGTAATTCCATTAATTTGCAGAAGATGCAAGTTAATGAAATAGGTCTATAGTTTATAGTTTATGTTTATCACCTCTTTTTAAATACTGGCGCAACATTAGCATTTTTTCCAGTCTTGTGGTGTTTGTACAGTTTGTAATGATATTTTAAAAATGATTGTTAAGATAGGTGCCATTTCTTTTAAAATGTGTCCACTGATATTATCTGTGCCGGTGGCTTTATGAGGGTTTTATTCTAAGTATTGTTATATTAAATCTGTTCATTTTGGTTCGTGGGCTTGTTCCTTTGTCTGGTATTGGGTCCTTGGCTTCTGATGTAAAAACTGATTGGAATTGTTCGTCCAGTATATTTGCTTTTTCTGTGGTATCAGTTATCAGATTACCATCTGTTTTCAGAGCAGCTATTCCTGATTTGTCTGTTCTTATTGATTTTTATTCCCGCGCCAGCGAATCGGCGGGGATAATGTTTTGCTGTTCTCCATACGTACGTACCGTAATGTCAGGATACCTCAGGGAAAACTGAAACTTTGATCATTGTTAGCATTGTTGATGTAGATTGCGCCGAAGGTTTCGGAATTTTGGAATATGCCCTAAGGGCATTATTATAAGCCAAAAAAAAAAACGGATTTCGCGATATCCAGTAAATAGTGAAATCTTCTAACCTATTTGGACTATAATGCTGAAACTGAAACCATGACTAGTATTAAATATGGCAAATTCAAAAGTGGCAAGAGAATTTTTCTGAAACCCCTGGAGGCATAGCAACAAGAGAGTTAAAAAATCCCAAAATCGATTGTCACAGAACTCCTTTTGCACCCTAAGAGGTAGAAAATTGGTGCATTACTAGCACTTTAAAAGTTGTCTGTGCCGAAGGTTTCGGAATTTTGAAATTTGCCCTTGGGGCAGAAAACATTTCTGGAAGAGTCTCAGACTTATTAATTTTTGAAAATTACCAATCAACTATACTATCAGACACTAGCAGAATAATAACTGTTAACTGGAATATTTTGATTTAAAAAAAATAATTCCAACTTTGGTAAATTTCCTGAAAGACTCTAAGACCTTCATTTTTTTGGAAATGTATCTAGCAACCATTCATAGTAAAAACCATTAATATCATTAGAGTTAAGGTTACCATTCAATTTCCAAAAATGGAATTCCAAATTTGGTTAATATCCTGAAAGACTCTAAGATCTGATTTTTTTGGAAAAGTACTTAGCAACCATACATATTTATTTATAAAAAAAAAAGCAACAGCTGTATAGGGAATGATTAAATTTCCAAAATTAAAGGGAATATTTGGTTTTTAAAAAAATAATTCCAACTTTGGTAAATTTCCTGAAAGACTTTCATTTTTTGGAAATGTATCTAGCAACCATATATATTGATAACCATTAATGTCACAAGTTTTAAGGTAACCATTCAATTTACAAAAATGAAATTCCAATTTTGGTAAATTTCCTGAAAGACTCTGGGATCTTCATTTTTAGCTCACCTGGCCAAAGGCCATGTGAGCTTTTGTCATCACTTGGCGTCCGTCGTCCGTCCGTTAACTTTTCACATTTTAATCTTCTCTGAAACCACTGAGCCAAATGGAATTACATTTGGCAGGAAGCATCTATGTAAGGTCCTTTATAAAGATTGCTCATTTCATCCCGATCGGACAAAAAACATGGCCGCCATGGGCAATTGTTGTTTCTGATTGGCAAAAATCTCCCCTGAAACTGCTCGGCCAAATGGAACAAAACTTGACAGGAAGCATTTATGAGAGGTCCTTTATAAAGTTGCCTCATTTCGTCCCGATCGGACTACAAATATGGACGCCATGGGCAGTTCTTGTTTCTGATTGGTTGGTATAATTGAAATAGCTTGGCCAAATATAACAAAACTTGACAGAAAGCATCTATGGGAGGTTCTTTACAAAGTGTCCTCATTTCTTCCTGATCGGTAAAAAAACATGGCCGCCATAGGCAATTCTTGTTTCTCATTGGTTGATTAAATTCTGGAACTGCTAGGCCAAATGGAATGAAATCTGACAGGAAGCATCTATGGGAGGTTCTGTACAAAGTCTCATCATTTTTTCCAAATTTGTCCACCATTGGCAGTTCTTGTTTCTGATTGGCTGATATAAAAAATCTTCTCCTCTGAAATCACTGGGCCAAATGGAACGAAACTTGACAAGAAGCATATATGGGAGGTCCTTTATACAATTTCCTCATTTCGTCCCGATTGGACTACAAATATGGATGCCATGGCCAGTTCTTTTTTTTTTGTTTTTTTTGGTTGGCTGGTATAAAACAATCTTTCTCCTTTGAAGTCGCTTGGCCAAATAGAAAGACACTTGACAGGAAACATCTATGGGGGGTTCTTTACAAACTTTCCTCATTTCGCCTCGATCGGGCAACAAACATGGCTGTCATGGGCAATTCTTTTTTTCTCATTGGTTGATTTTAAAAAAAATCTGGAACTACTTGGCCAAAACTGTCAGCCAAACTTGAGAGGAAGCATCTATGGAAAGTCCTTTAGGAAATCAATTTTTTTCATCCTGATTGGAAGACAAGCATGGTTGCCACGGGCAATTCTTGTTTCTGATAGGCTGATATAAAGAAATCTTCTTCTCTGAAACCGCTTGGCCAAATGAAACGATACTTGACAAGAAGCATCTGTGGTAGGTTTTTTACAAAGTTTTCTCATTTTGTCCAGATCATGCCACAAACATGGCCGCCATGGGCAATTCTTGTTTTTGCCAGGTAAGCGATACAGGCTCAGCCCTCTGAGCCTCTAGTTTGGAAATGTATCTAGCAACCATGCATATTAATAAACATTAATATCATTAGAGTTAAAGTTACCATTCAATTTCCAAAAATGGAATTCCAAATTTGGTAAATTTCCTGAAAGACTTTAAGACCTTCATTTTTTGGAAATGTATCTAGCAACCATGTATATTAATAACCATTAATGTCACAAGATTTAAGGTAACCATTCAATTTCCAAAAATGGAATATTCTAACTTTGGTAAATTTCCTGAAAGACTCTAAGGGTAAGACTTTCATTTTATGGAAAAGTATCTAGCAACCATGCATATTTGTATACAAAAAAGCAACAGCTGTATATAGGGAATGATTAAATTTACAAAATTAAATGGAACATTCGGATTTAAAAAAATCTCTAATTTTTGTAAGTTTTCTGAAAGACTCTAAGATCTTCATTTTTTAAAAAATTGTTTCTAGCAACCATGCATATTGATAACTATTAATGTCACAAGACTTAGGCTAACCATTCAATTTCCAAAATTGATATTCCAACTTTGGTATATTTACACTTAATTAGTAGAACATCTCATCATAAAAACAGTTCACTACATGTATTTACATTATCAATGTATGATATCCTAATCAGTCACACTTCATTTAACATTATGACCATTGCTGCCAAGTTTTGATCAATGGTTTCAGACAAGAAGATTTTTAAATGAATTTCCCAAAGGGTCCTAAGTTGAACTAAGTTGGGGTGTGGCGGCCATCTTGGTTGATCGTCCGGGCCCTCAGACACAATTCCGAAAGAGGACCATCTATACTGACCATTGCTGCTAAGTTTGGTTCCAATTGGCTCAGTGGTTTAATTGCGACTAGAATATTTTTAAATGAATTTCGCATAGAGTCCTTTGTTAAACTAAGTTTGGCTGTGGCGGTCATCTTGGTTGATCGTCCAGATCATTGGACATAATTCTGAAAGAGGACCATCTAAGGGCCATGGCTGCAAAGTCTGGTTCCAGTTGGCCATGTATTTTTTTTTATATATGACAATATCTTTTTTAATTCATCCCAATTTTTTCTATTTGTAGTCACAACAGCCATGTCGGTTGGAAGTCGGGGATGCCGGACACAATTTTGGAAGGGGACCACACTATCTATCTATCTTCATCTTTCCGCACTCAGTCAGATCTTTGACTATTACGTGCCGTTGCATTCGTGGCTATATATATATATATATATATATATATATATATACATTTAAAAATAATTACGTAACATTTGGTGAACAGGTGATTAAAAGTATGTTACAGTGCTTAAGGATGCTCGCTGGTCATGTTTTGGTCTTTTTGTCAGATTTTCGGAATCCTCGGGTTTTATCCATATCTTAAACATTAAATTTTTTGCCCACGAACCCCCACTTTTTCTTTTATATACCTTAAAATGGTATTTGACAAAATTTTATGAAATCCTATTTATTTTTCATACATTTTTGAGAGACTGAAGTTGCCAATGCAAAGTCAATGAAAAATCCAGAGAAAACCTATTTCCTGCAAATTTTCAAGGCTTTATAGCTCTAAAATGAGCACATGAACCTATATTTTTTTCTTGCTTGTTTGTTTAATTTTCATATGTTCTCTCAAACTAAAACACCTATTTCAAATCCTATTTATTTCCTATTAGACCAGCGATCATCCTTAATTCCGTTTTTTTTTTTTTTTTAATTATTTATTTTATCCTATGTATATTTCTTGGTAAAACTTTGCACATGTATGTGGTTTTTTTTTTTTGTAATATTTGTGAAATCTGCTCTTTGAAGACAAAGGATTGCTGATGTCGGTAGCATATTCCATTGTACTATTGTCTGTGGATAGAAGGCGAATTTGTATGAGTCTTTTTTGGTTTGAATTTGTTTGTAATGGTAAGTATGTTTACGTCTTGTTCTGCTGTCAGATATTATGAGGAGATCTTTTGGGTATATTGCTAAATGATGGTGTATGATCTTGTAGAATACCACTAGTCTATTTTGTATGCGTCTAATTTGTAGTGTAGGCCACTGTAGTTGTTCTAACATTTTTGAGACAGAGCTGGTATTATGGTATTTATTACATGTATATCGAGCAGCTCTGCGCTGGACCATCTCAATTTGATAGATTTTATATTTATTATGAGGGTCCCAGATGCAAGAACTGTACTCTAGCTTGGGTCTGATCAGCGACATGTATGCCCTTTCTTTTATTTGTTTAGAAGATACTTTAGGGTTACGTTTTAGGAAATTGAGTTGTCGGTTTGCATTTGCTGTTATTTTATCTACTTGGTTGTTCCATTTCATGTCTGATTGGATGGTTATGCCTAAATATTTTGTAGCTGTTTCAGTTTGTAAGATCTGACCATGTAGGATGTAATCAAGGTTGACTGGTTTCTTTTTTTTTGTGTTATTTGGTTGGAACATTTGTCTGGAGATGAAACGACATTAACCAGTCTTTTTCCCATTGTGCAGAGGTCTAGATCGTGTTGTAATTCCACCAAAGTTTGGTCCCAATTGCCTGAGCGGTTTCAGAGGAGAAGATTCTTTTGTAATTGTGGACGGACGGACAGACGGACGGAAAGACGGCACGACCAACATATGATACTTATGTGGCTTGACACTAAGTGGCTTTATTTGCAATGTGGCTAGGATTTTATGTGGCTAAAAAAAAGGTTCTGACATTTGACACTTCTGTGCCTTCTAAATGGGAACATTAGGTGTTTAATGTCCATACTGCCAGGGTCTAAATTAATTATACCTGTACCGAATTTGTCCATACAGTAAGAAGTTACCTATAATTATCCCTAATCTAAGGGTCTTATTGTGTTGCATGCAATAAGTGCCCATACAGTCAGGAGTCTATCTTATTGGGGTGCCTGCAATAAGTGTCTGGTGTACACACAGTTAGGGTCTACCTATAATTATCCTTAATCTAAGGGTCTTATTGGGGTTCATGCAATGTGTCTGGTGTCCACATTTAGTGTACCTATGATTATCCCTAATCAAAAGGTCTTATTGGGGTGTCTGCAATAAGTGTCTGGTGTCCATACAGTTAGGGTCTACCTATAATTATCCCTAATCTAAGGGTCTTGATGTGTTGCATGCAATAAGTGTCCATACAGTCAGAGTCTAAAAATGTACCTATTATTGGGGTGCCTGCAATAAGTGTCTGGTGTGCATACAGTCCGAGGCTACCAATAATTATCCCTAATCTAAGGCTCTTATTGGGGAGCATGCAGTGTCTGGTGTCCATGCTTAATCTACCTATGATTATCCCTAATCCAAGGGTCTTATTGTGGGTCCATGCATTAAGTGTCTGGTGTCCATGAAGTCCGAGTCTACCAATATTTATCCCTAACCTAAGGGTCTTATTTGGGTGTGTCCATAATTATCCCTTATCTAAGGGTCTTACTGGGGTGCGTGCAATAAATGTCTGTTGTCCATACAGTTAGGGTCTACCTATGATTATCCTTAATCTAAGGCTTTTATGGGGTGCATGCGTTAAGTGTCTGGTGTCCATACAGTAAGAGTCTACCTATAATTATCCCTAATCTAAGGGTCTTATGGGGTGCATGCAAAAAGTGTGTCCATAGTCACAGTCTACCTAATTATCCCTAATCTAAGGGTCTTATTGTGGGTCCATGCATTAAGTGTCTGGTGTCCATACAGTTAGGGTCTACCTATAATTATCCCTAATCTAAGGGTCTTATCGGGGTGCATGCAATAAGTGTCTGGTGTCCACATTTGGTCTACCTATGATTATCCCTAACCAAGTCTTATTGGGGTGCCTGCAATAAGTATCTGGTGTCCATACAGTTAGGGTCTACCTATAATTATCCCTAATCTAAGGGTCTTATTGTGTTGCATGCAATAAGTGTCCATACAGTCAGAGTCTAAAAATGTACCTATTATTGGGGTGCCTGCAATAAGTGTCTGGTGTGCATACAGTCCGAGTCTACCAATAATTATCCCTAATCTAAGGCTCTTATTAGAGGTTTCTCAACATCTTACGAACGAACGAAAATCGCCCTAACTTGACGTAACTTGCCGTAACGAAAAAAGAGGGAGCGCTTATTTATTCATTAATTTTGGACTATCGGCTGTGCACTTCCGTTAGAAATTTCTTCCGCATAAACAAAACAAAACAAAACAAAAACATACATGCAGGTTTTTTTTAAACCATTCTGAGTTTTAGAAATATTTTATTGACTGCAAATAGTCTCAGATCTGTACTTTAGTGTATTTTTGTTGGGATGGGAGAGGCAATAAATATTTTTGAAAACTTATTTAAGCTCAAATTAAAGGTGAAAAGTCCGGGGCAAAAAAAAGGGGTGAAATAGATCTTGGACTTAACGCCTCTAGGGATAAGCCGGTTTTTAAATTGAAAAAACATCCTCGCATCCGAGATAACTTTGTTGCCCCAAACCTCTTAAATCCAAATGTGCACTACTTCCCCTTAAATGATTTATTTTCAAGCTAAATTTGCAAGAAGATAAATATAGGGAAATGTTGAAATAAATGTTTAAATAAACAAAGCCAGTTGATGTTTAGTAATGTATATTGTTTGGCCTTTGGCTTGTTTTGATTTCATGGCCATTCTTATTTCTCTTTTTGTATGATTTTATTATCGTAAAGGCGTATACATATTAGTAGTAATATATTTCTACTTGTTTTTTTTATATATTTTTTTTCGTTGAGCTTTTATGACATGTTTTTAAAATTTATTTCTGTTTTTATGTTCTACTTGTTTCTATATATATATTTTAGGCAGGTATTTTTTTTAAATGTAAACGATTAATAATAACTATAATTATGACTATTAGTTTTGTTGGTGCTGTATCACTCATATTTTCAAATCGAATACACAAAACTATTAATTTACGACATATCGAGTGCACCTTTATATGTCTATGACTAACCCCCCCCCCCAAAAAAAAAAAAAAAAAAAAAAACAACAAAAAAACAACAAAAAATTCTTTTAAAACAAATAAATATATAGCAGTGTTAAAACCTTTTTCATCTATTCCTGCATAATTATACTGTAATGGACAATTTTAAACGGACAATCCTTAAATGCATAGCTGTGACTTATAGTTTACTCCGATTTTTATCTGTATACCTTTTTATGATCTTAGTCACTATCAAAGTTGTGTTCACTGACAGTATTATTTAGACTGTATCCCTGACATCATACAGGGCCCTATTGGTCTCATGCAGATATAAAGATGTCGTATTTAAGAGTCCAGTGCGCTGGGGATTTAAAGGCAAGCGCTGGAGGTGTTGAGTCCAGCACAGGAAATATGTAAAAAGGACTTTAAATCTATAGCACTTGACTTTACATTTCTAGCGCTGGAAAGTACATCTACAGCGGTAGACGTTAGATCTACAGAGATTGACCTTAGATCTACTGCGCGAGACTTTTAAATTACATATACAGCACTTGACGTTAGATCTGTAACACTGGAAACATCAACTCTGTATCTGTATGAGACCAACAGGGCTCCTTACTTTTACAATAAAAGTATATAGTTAGAACATTGATCAAATTATCAGCCGCGAGCCATAAGAACAAGAAACTATAATAAAATTTCACGAATAAAATTGAAAATGAAGATGGAGAATATGTCAGAGACAACAACCCGATCAAAGAGCAGAAAACAGCCGATGGGTCTTAAACACAGCGAGAAAATCTGGCACCCGAATGCGTGCTTCATCTAAACCAAAACGTGTGCTAGTTCAGTGATAATGGTCGTGTAGTTTATCATTTTTGGAAACAAAGATTGTTACCGAAATTTGAAAAGCATATTTTTTGTCTCATACTTTCCGAAAGAATCTTGGTATCCCTTTTAAAGATAAAAGTATATTTTAAAAATCCTTCAACATTGAAACAAAAACCTTTTTCACGTCACAAAAAATGTACCTCCTGGGCAATCAATTATCCTGTTTGGTTAATCATTATCAGTCCTGCATATACGTACATTTTCATTATTCAATAAAGCAGAACATAGAACTTAGATTTAACTACAGAAAAAACAAGACACCAAAATTCATACCGAGTCAGGCTACTCTTACACTCTCTTGAAAATTAACATCATATATCTTAGTTTTTGTCAGATGATTTAGTATTTTTATTTATATTCATCTGATAAGTTAAGCCTTCATCAACTGATTTTCAAAATGAAACTAAATGCTAATATCGTCGTGATATGCATTGAGTTCTTGCCACTGAGCGTTAAACATCCAACAATCAATAAATCAAATGCACAGTGGCACACGATGCAAGTTTTTTTAACAACGAAATTAGAAAAACAATGTTCTTTTTTAATGGCTAAGGGAGATAAATCAAACGCATATATTCGACAGGTAAACAAACGAATCTCAACGTATGAATACGTAACATTCAACAACAGAAAATCAATCAGAACACTAATCTTTAACCACAACAATAAAATGCAAGGTTGCAAAAAGAGTTTATAATTGTTTATTGTTGTCTTTAAACATGCTTACAATAGCGTTAGAAATATTTTACTGCACACAATGACTGCTCCATAACGATACGTTCGTCGAGTTTCGTCCGTTCGTAAGATGTTGAGAAACCTCTATTGGGGATCATGCAGTGTCTGGTGTCCATGCTTAGTCTACCTATGATTATCCCTAATCCAAGGGTCTTATTGTGGGTCCATGCATTAAGTGTCTGGTGTCCATGCAGTCCGAGTCTACCAATAATTATCCTTAATCTAAGGCTTTTATGGGGTGCATGCATTAAGTGTCTGGTGTCCAAACAGTAAGGGTCTACCTATAATTATCCCTAATCTAAGGGTCTTATGGGGTGCATGCAATAAGTGTGTCCATACAGTCAGTCTACCTATTATTATCCCTAATCTAAGGGTCTTATTGTGGGTCCATCCATTAAGTGTCTGGTGTCCATACAGTTAGGGTCTACCTATAATTATCCCTAATCTAAGGGTCTTATCAGGGTGCATGCAATAAGTGTCCGGTGTCCACATTTAGTCTACCTATGATTATCCCTAATCAAAATGTCTTATTGGGGTGCCTGAAATAAGTGTCTGGTGTCCATACAGTCAGAGTCTACCTATTATTGGGGTGCCTGCAATAAGTGTCTGGTGTCCATACAGTTAGGGTCTACCTATAATTATCCCTAATCTAAGGGTCTTATTGGGGTGCCTGCAATAAGTGTCTGGTGTCCATACAGTTAGGGTCTATCTATAATTATTCCCTTATCTATGGGTCTTATCAGGGTGCATGCAATAAGTGTCTGGTGTCCACATTTAGTCTACCTATGATTATCCCTAATCCAAGGGTCTTATTGTGGGTCCATGCATTAAGTGTCTGGTGTCCATGCAGTCCGAGTCTACCAATAATTATCCTTAATCTAAGGCTTTTATGGGGTGCATGCGTTAAGTGTCTGGTGTCCATACAGAAAGAGTCTACCTATAATTATCCCTAATCTAAGGGTCTTATGGGGTGCATGCAATAAGTGTGTCCATACAGTCACAGTCTACCTATTATTATCCCTAATCTAAGGGTCTTATTGTGGGTCCATGCATTAAGTGTCCATAGAGTCTACCTATTATTGGGGTGCCTACAATAAGTGTCTGGTGTCCATACAGTTAGGGTCTACCTATAATTATCCCTAATCTAAGGGTCTTATTGGGGTGCATGCAATAAGTGTCTGGTGTCCACATTTCGTCTACCTATGATTATCCCTAATCAAAAGGTTTTATTGGGGTGCCTGCAATAAGTGTCTGGTGTCCATACAGTTAGGGTCTACCTATAATTATCCCTAATCTAAGGGTCTTATTGTGTTGCATGCAATAAGTGTCCATACAGTCAGTCTACCCATTATTGGGGTGCCTGCAATAAGTGTCTGGTGTCCATACAGTTAGGGTCTATCTATAATTATTCCCTAATCTATGGGTCTTATCGGGGTGCATGCAATAAGTGTCTAGTGTCCACATTTAGTCTACCTATGATTATCCCTAATCAAAAGGTCTTATTGGGGTGCCTGCAATAAGTGTCTGGTGTCCATACAGTTAGGGTCTACCTATAATTATCCCTAATCTATGGGTCTTATTGTGTTGCATGCAATAAGTGTCCATACAGTCAGTCTACCCATTATTGGGGTGCCTGCAATATGTGTCTGGTGTGCATACAGTCCGAGTCTACCAATAATTATCCCTAATCCAAGGCTCTTATTGGGGAGCATGCAGTGTCTGGTGTCCATGCTTAGTCTACCTATGATTATCCCTAATCCAAGGGTCTTATTGTGGGTCCATGCATTAAGTGTCTGGTGTCCATGCATTTCAAGCCTACCAATAATTATCCCTAATCTAAGGGTCTTATTTGGGTGTATGCAATGTCTGGTGTCCATAATTATCCCTTATCTAAGGGTCTTACTGGAGTGTGTGCAATAAATGTCTGTTGTCCATACAGTTAGGGTCTACCTATGATTATCCTTAATTTAAGGCTTTTATGGGGTGCATGCGTTAAGTGTCTGGTGTCCATACAGTAAGAGTCTACCTATAATTATCCCTAATCTAAGAGTCTTATGGGGTGCATGCAATAAGTGTGTCCATACAGTCACAGTCTACCTATTATTATTCCTAATCTAAGGGTCTTATTGTGGGTCCATGCATTAAGTGTCTGGTGTCCAAACAGTAAGGGTCTACCTATAATTATCCCTAATCTAAGGGTCTTATGGGGTGCATGCAATAAGTGTGTCCATACAGTCAGTCTACCTATTATTATCCCTAATCTAAGGGTCTTATTGTGGGTCCATCCATTAAGTGTCTGGTGTCCATACAGTTAGGGTCTACCTATAATTATCCCTAATCTAAGGGTCTTATCAGGGTGCATGCAATAAGTGTCTGGTGTCCACATTTAGTCTACCTATGATTATCCCTAATCAAAATGTCTTATTGGGGTGCCTGAAATAAGTGTCTGGTGTCCATACAGTCAGAGTCTACCTATTATTGGGGTGCCTGCAATAAGTGTCTGGTGTCCATACAGTTAGGGTCTACCTATAATTATCCCTAATCTAAGGGTCTTATTGGGGTGCCTGCAATAAGTGTCTGGTGTCCATACAGTTAGGGTCTATCTATAATTATTCCCTTATCTATGGGTCTTATCAGGGTGCATGCAATAAGTGTCTGGTGTCCACATTTAGTCTACCTATGATTATCCCTAATCCAAGGGTCTTATTGTGGGTCCATGCATTAAGTGTCTGGTGTCCATGCAGTCCGAGTCTACCAATAATTATCCTTAATCTAAGGCTTTTATGGGGTGCATGCGTTAAGTGTCTGGTGTCCATACAGAAAGAGTCTACCTATAATTATCCCTAATCTAAGGGTCTTATGGGGTGCATGCAATAAGTGTGTCCATACAGTCACAGTCTACCTATTATTATCCCTAATCTAAGGGTCTTATTGTGGGTCCATGCATTAAGTGTCCATAGAGTCTACCTATTATTGGGGTGCCTACAATAAGTGTCTGGTGTCCATACAGTTAGGGTCTACCTATAATTATCCCTAATCTAAGGGTCTTATTGGGGTGCATGCAATAAGTGTCTGGTGTCCACATTTCGTCTACCTATGATTATCCCTAATCAAAAGGTTTTATTGGGGTGCCTGCAATAAGCGTCTGGTGTCCATACAGTTAGGGTCTACCTATAATTATCCCTAATCTAAGGGTCTTATTGTGTTGCATGCAATAAGTGTCCATACAGTCAGTCTACCCATTATTGGGGTGCCTGCAATATGTGTCTGGTGTGCATACAGTCCGAGTCTACCAATAATTATCCCTAATCCAAGGCTCTTATTGGGGAGCATGCAGTGTCTGGTGTCCATGCTTAGTCTACCTATGATTATCCCTAATCCAAGGGTCTTATTGTGGGTCCATGCATTAAGTGTCTGGTGTCCATGCATTTCAAGCCTACCAATAATTATCCCTAATCTAAGGGTCTTATTTGGGTGTATGCAATGTCTGGTGTCCATAATTATCCCTTATCTAAGGGTCTTACTGGAGTGTGTGCAATAAATGTCTGTTGTCCATACAGTTAGGGTCTACCTATGATTATCCTTAATTTAAGGCTTTTATGGGGTGCATGCGTTAAGTGTCTGGTGTCCATACAGTAAGAGTCTACCTATAATTATCCCTAATCTAAGAGTCTTATGGGGTGCATGCAATAAGTGTGTCCATACAGTCACAGTCTACCTATTATTATTCCTAATCTAAGGGTCTTATTGTGGGTCCATGCATTAAGTGTCTGGTGTCCAAACAGTAAGGGTCTACCTATAATTATCCCTAATCTAAGGGTCTTATGGGGTGCATGCAATAAGTGTGTCCATACAGTCAGTCTACCTATTATTATCCCTAATCTAAGGGTCTTATTGTGGGTCCATTCATTAAGTGTCTGGTGTCCATACAGTTAGGGTCTACCTATAATTATCCCTAATCTAAGGGTCTTATCAGGGTGCATGCAATAAGTGTCTGGTGTCCACATTTAGTCTACCTATGATTATCCCTAATCAAAATGTCTTATTGGGGTGCCTGAAATAAGTGTCTGGTGTCCATACAGTCAGAGTCTACCTATTATTGGGGTGCCTGCAATAAGTGTCTGGTGTCCATACAGTTAGGGTCTACCTATAATTATCCCTAATCTAAGGGTCTTATTGGGGTGCCTGCAATAAGTGTCTGGTGTCCATACAGTTAGGGTCTATCTATAATTATTCCCTTATCTATGGGTCTTATCAGGGTGCATGCAATAAGTGTCTGGTGTCCACATTTAGTCTACCTATGATTATCCCTAATCCAAGGGTCTTATTGTGGGTCCATGCATTAAGTGTCTGGTGTCCATGCAGTCCGAGTCTACCAATAATTATCCTTAATCTAAGGCTTTTATGGGGTGCATGCGTTAAGTGTCTGGTGTCCATACAGAAAGAGTCTACCTATAATTATCCCTAATCTAAGGGTCTTATGGGGTGCATGCAATAAGTGTGTCCATACAGTCACAGTCTACCTATTATTATCCCTAATCTAAGGGTCTTATTGTGGGTCCATGCATTAAGTGTCCATAGAGTCTACCTATTATTGGGGTGCCTACAATAAGTGTCTGGTGTCCATACAGTTAGGGTCTACCTATAATTATCCCTAATCTAAGGGTCTTATTGGGGTGCATGCAATAAGTGTCTGGTGTCCACATTTCGTCTACCTATGATTATCCCTAATCAAAAGGTTTTATTGGGGTGCCTGCAATAAGCGTCTGGTGTCCATACAGTTAGGGTCTACCTATAATTATCCCTAATCTAAGGGTCTTATTGTGTTGCATGCAATAAGTGTCCATACAGTCAGTCTACCCATTATTGGGGTGCCTGCAATATGTGTCTGGTGTGCATACAGTCCGAGTCTACCAATAATTATCCCTAATCCAAGGCTCTTATTGGGGAGCATGCAGTGTCTGGTGTCCATGCTTAGTCTACCTATGATTATCCCTAATCCAAGGGTCTTATTGTGGGTCCATGCATTAAGTGTCTGGTGTCCATGCATTTCAAGCCTACCAATAATTATCCCTAATCTAAGGGTCTTATTTGGGTGTATGCAATGTCTGGTGTCCATAATTATCCCTTATCTAAGGGTCTTACTGGAGTGTGTGCAATAAATGTCTGTTGTCCATACAGTTAGGGTCTACCTATGATTATCCTTAATTTAAGGCTTTTATGGGGTGCATGCGTTAAGTGTCTGGTGTCCATACAGTAAGAGTCTACCTATAATTATCCCTAATCTAAGAGTCTTATGGGGTGCATGCAATAAGTGTGTCCATACAGTCACAGTCTACCTATTATTATTCCTAATCTAAGGGTCTTATTGTGGGTCCATGCATTAAGTGTCTGGTGTCCAAACAGTAAGGGTCTACCTATAATTATCCCTAATCTAAGGGTCTTATGGGGTGCATGCAATAAGTGTGTCCATACAGTCAGTCTACCTATTATTATCCCTAATCTAAGGGTCTTATTGTGGGTCCATCCATTAAGTGTCTGGTGTCCATACAGTTAGGGTCTACCTATAATTATCCCTAATCTAAGGGTCTTATCAGGGTGCATGCAATAAGTGTCTGGTGTCCACATTTAGTCTACCTATGATTATCCCTAATCAAAATGTCTTATTGGGGTGCCTGAAATAAGTGTCTGGTGTCCATACAGTCAGAGTCTACCTATTATTGGGGTGCCTGCAATAAGTGTCTGGTGTCCATACAGTTAGGGTCTACCTATAATTATCCCTAATCTAAGGGTCTTATTGGGGTGCCTGCAATAAGTGTCTGGTGTCCATACAGTTAGGGTCTATCTATAATTATTCCCTTATCTATGGGTCTTATCAGGGTGCATGCAATAAGTGTCTGGTGTCCACATTTAGTCTACCTATGATTATCCCTAATCCAAGGGTCTTATTGTGGGTCCATGCATTAAGTGTCTGGTGTCCATGCAGTCCGAGTCTACCAATAATTATCCTTAATCTAAGGCTTTTATGGGGTGCATGCGTTAAGTGTCTGGTGTCCATACAGAAAGAGTCTACCTATAATTATCCCTAATCTAAGGGTCTTATGGGGTGCATGCAATAAGTGTGTCCATACAGTCACAGTCTACCTATTATTATCCCTAATCTAAGGGTCTTATTGTGGGTCCATGCATTAAGTGTCCATAGAGTCTACCTATTATTGGGGTGCCTACAATAAGTGTCTGGTGTCCATACAGTTAGGGTCTACCTATAATTATCCCTAATCTAAGGGTCTTATTGGGGTGCATGCAATAAGTGTCTGGTGTCCACATTTCGTCTACCTATGATTATCCCTAATCAAAAGGTTTTATTGGGGTGCCTGCAATAAGTGTCTGGTGTCCATACAGTTAGGGTCTACCTATAATTATCCCTAATCTAAGGGTCTTATTGTGTTGCATGCAATAAGTGTCCATACAGTCAGTCTACCCATTATTGGGGTGCCTGCAATAAGTGTCTGGTGTCCATACAGTTAGGGTCTATCTATAATTATTCCCTAATCTATGGGTCTTATCGGGGTGCATGCAATAAGTGTCTAGTGTCCACATTTAGTCTACCTATGATTATCCCTAATCAAAAGGTCTTATTGGGGTGCCTGCAATAAGCGTCTGGTGTCCATACAGTTAGAGTCTACCTATAATTATCCCTAATCTATGGGTCTTATTGTGTTGCATGCAATAAGTGTCCATACAGTCAGTCTACCCATTATTGGGGTGCCTGCAATATGTGTCTGGTGTGCATACAGTCCGAGTCTACCAATAATTATCCCTAATCCAAGGCTCTTATTGGGGAGCATGCAGTGTCTGGTGTCCATGCTTAGTCTACCTATGATTATCCCTAATCCAAGGGTCTTATTGTGGGTCCATGCATTAAGTGTCTGGTGTCCATGCATTTCAAGCCTACCAATAATTATCCCTAATCTAAGGGTCTTATTTGGGTGTATGCAATGTCTGGTGTCCATAATTATCCCTTATCTAAGGGTCTTACTGGAGTGTGTGCAATAAATGTCTGTTGTCCATACAGTTAGGGTCTACCTATGATTATCCTTAATCTAAGGCTTTTATGGGGTGCATGCGTTAAGTGTCTGGTGTCCATACAGTAAGAGTCTACCTATAATTATCCCTAATCTAAGGGTCTTATCAGGGTGCATGCAATAAGTGTCTGGTGTCCACATTTAGTCTACCTATGATTATCCCTTATCAAAATGTCTTATTGGGGTGCCTGAAATAAGTGTCTGGTGTCCATACAGTTAGGGTCTACCTATAATTATCCCTAATCTAAGGGTCTTATTGGGGTGCCTGCAATAAGTGTCTGGTGTCCATACAGTTAGGGTCTACCTATAATTATCCCTAATCTAAGGGTCTTATTGGGGTGCCTGCAATAAGTGTCTGGTGTCCATACAGTTAGGGTCTATCTATAATTATTCCCTTATCTATGGGTCTTATCAGGGTGCATGCAATAAGTGTCTGGTGTCCACATTTAGTCTACCTATGATTATCCCTAAACCAAGGGTCTTATTGTGGGTCCATACATTAAGTGTCTGGTGTCCATGCATTTCAAGTCTACCAATAATTATCCCTAATCTAAGGGTCTTATTTGGGTGTATGCAATGTCTGGTGTCCATAATTATCCCTTATCTAAGGGTCTTACTGGAGTGTGTGCAATAAATGTCTGTTGTCCATACAGTTAGGGTCTACCTATGATTATCCTTAATCTAAGGCTTTTATGGGGTGCATGCATTAAGTGTCTGGTGTCCATACAGTAAGAGTCTACCTATAATTATCCCTAATCTAAGGGTCTTATGGGGTGCATGCAATAAGTGTGTCCATACAGTCAGTCTACCTATTATTATCCCTAATCTAAGGGTCTTATTGTGGGTCCATCCATTAAGTGTCTGGTGTCCATACAGTTAGGGTCTACCTATAATTATCCCTAATCTAAGGGTCTTATCAGGGTGCATGCAATAAGTGTCTGGTGTCCACATTTAGTCTACCTATGATTATCCCTAATCAAAATGTCTTATTGGGGTGCCTGCAATAAGTGTCTGGTGTCCATACAGTCAGAGTCTACCTATTATTGGGGTGCCTGCAATAAGTGTCTGGTGTCCATACAGTTAGGGTCTACCTATAATTATCCCTAATCTAAGGGTCTTATTGGGGTGCCTGCAATAAGTGTCTATCTATAATTATTCCCTTATCTATGGGTCTTATCAATATCAAAAAACTATTCCATGTAGTTGCTGAGAATAATATGACAGTGACACAAGGTTGCAAGATGCAAGTAGCGCAATAATCTAACAAGAAATATTGGAGCATCATTTTTCCTTTCAATTCACCTGTATGGGTGAGGGAATGCAAAATGAAATTTCCCATAGTAGTGCAACTTCTAACATTTTGAATTTATGATTGAAAACAAATGTAACAACACTTGCTAACATATTCATTCAAATTCCTTTTAACAAATTTCAGAAAATCCACTAACATGAACTGAGTGCACATGGCCGCCATATCGCTTGAACATCTCTGCCACAATTGATTAAATTCTGTTGTGGTTTTAAAGAAAGCGGAAATGTCCTTTCCTATTGTTTCTATGTATTATTGTAAGCTTTGACATGGTTTGTTGGCCATTTTGAATGTCTGTTTTGGCACCAAAGTATCAAGCCTTGTCAAGTACCACAACAGGCACAGAAACTAACCAATTGTTGACATCTCACTCCAAAACAAGACAACCTTTTGGGATTTAAAGAATTTCCGAGGATGCAGAATTGAGAAGGTTTCCAGTCAAACAGGAGAATAATGGAAACACACTGGCCTCAACTTTTATTTAATACATTTCATACATCCATATAGTTTGTCAAGATCTATGATATATTTATATGATAGCCATTTGTGAGGGCTGTATAAAAAAAATTACAACTGAATTTCAACAACATGTCATTCATTACTCTTCAATAGAATGACAAGAGCTAACACTAGCAATGTCTTGCCAACCTGCAGAAAACACAAAACTGACAATTTTTACTCGAAACTTTAAAAAAGTCACTTTAGTTTGATACACACTGATCATTTGGAACCAGACTAGAACTCAATTTGACCCTCAATATTTAAACCCTGCCACCAGGCAGGGTCTTAGGAGAGCTTACAATTCGGGAATAACCGTGTTGTATTTGATGTGGTTCCTGCGTAAAACGTAGATTTTACTGTCGCAAATTGAGTTTACCTGGCAACGCTTTGTGGAGCCAGGTAAACAGATATTTGCGACAGTAAAATCGAGTTTTACGCAGGAACCACATCAAATACAACATGGTTATTCCCATTCTAATGCAATCTAATGAATAAAGGTTTTAATATTCTCAATTTATAGGTGAAAAACCAAAACGCCCGGGAAATTGGGTATGCGAAGTCGCGCAAAACATTGTGACGTCACTAAAGGGCTGAAAGTTTGAACAGAGGAAATGGGCAATTTTATAAAACGCTAGCTTCAAAATCGAATAAAATTTAATAAAATAGCATTTCCAAAGCACAGTTTCCGATTATTTTTTCTTGTTGTCCAATATTCAATTTCTCTGAAATACCCGCATGGGTGAAAGTACAGGTGCCAAAAAAGGGAAATTGGGAAGAATCCAATATTTTATATAGGAATATATAAAGACTAAAATGGTCAAAATCTGGAAATCCGGCAAATTCCGGAAAACTTTCAGGCATGTACCCGTTTTCAAAATGACGACTGAGCTTGGTTACAGACAGGTAGAACGTAGATTTTACGCAGTCTCTTAGCCAATCAAATTGCTTGTTACATTCTCATTGCATTAGAATGGCAAAGCCATGCTTATTCATACCATAACCCATCAATCTGTTTTCTCCTAGATATTTACTTAGTATCTTCAAGTTAACAATCACTGTTTTTTAATCTGAAGTCATTCTTTTCGATAAAATTGTTCCAAGTAAAAACAGCCAATGGCAAGACAAAATACTATCATTTATAAAAACTTCGGTCTATTCAATGAACATAACTGGAATCAAATTAACAAATTGAAACTTTCCTACAAGTTTCTACAATAAAATCATAGAATAAACAAAGTATAATAAACAAAGATTCATGAAGGGTTTGACATTACCCTGTGTCCCACCTATGCCTGTTGCTGTCAGTGAAAAAGTGTTCACTTAAAAATGTAATCTTTACTCATTAGGGCAAATTAAGAAAGACATTGGGGTACTTAAAAGCGTTTCCTTTTACCCTCACCATCAGTACATTTAAATGTCAACAACCCCAATCACAAACGTATTACAATTTCTATTTAACCCCATGACCTGTAAAAATTTTGCCTTGTAATTTCAGAGAAGATTTTTAAATTGCGACCAATCACAAAGAAGAATTGCCTATGTTGACATTTCTATTGCCCAATCAGCATAAAATGAGGAAATTTTGTAAAGGACCTAGCTCCCATACATCATTTCTACAAAGTTACAAATCATTTGGCCTTGTAGTTTCAGAGGAGAAGATTTTTAAAATTTCGACCAATCAGAAACAAGAATTGCCTGTGGTGGCCATGTTTGTTGTGTGATCAGCATGAAATGAGGAATCTCTGTAAAGGACCTCCCATGCATCATTCCTATAAAGTTATAAATCATTTGACCTTGTAGTTTCAGAGGAGAAGATTTTTTAAATTTTGACCAATCAGAAACAAGAATTGACTGTGGTGGCCATGTTTGTTGCCCAATCAGCATAAAATGATGAAATTTTGTAAAGGACCCCCCCATACATCTTCTCTACCCAATTACAAATCATTTGCACTTGTAGTGTCAGAGGAGATGATTTTTAAAGTTTAAGCCAATCAGAAACAAGAATTGCCCATGGCGGCCATGTTTCTCATCCGATCAAAATGAAATGAGGATTCTTTGTAGAGGACCTCACAAGCATCATTTATACCAAGTTACAAATCATTTGCACTTGTAGTTTCAGAGAAGATGATTTCAAAAGTTTCGGCCAATCAGAAACAAGAATTGCCCATGGCGGCCATGTTTTTCGCCCGATCAAGATGAAATGAGGAATCTTTGTAGAGAACCTCACAAACATCATTTGTACCAAGTTACAAATCATTTGCACTTGTAGTTTCAGAGGAGATGATTTTAAATTTCATTCAATCAGAAACAAGAACTGCCCATGGCGGCCATGTTTTTTGCCCGATCAAGACGAAATGAGGAATCTTTGTAGAGGACCTCACAAACATCATTTGTACCAAGTCACAAATCATTTGCACTTGTAGTTTCAGAGGAGATGATTTTTAAAGTTTAAGCCAATCAGAAACAAGAATTGCCCATGGCGGCCATGTTTTTCATCCGATCAAAATGAAATGAAGAATCTTTGTAGAGGACCTCACAAGCATCATTCCTGCAAAGTTTGCTTTCAATTGGTCAACTAGTTTCAGAGGAGATGATCAAAATGTGAAATGTTAACGACGACGGACGCAAAGTGATGGCAATAGCTCACATGACCCTTTGGGTCAGGTGAGCTAAAAATGAATTAAATTTTCTGCGTAGTGGTTCCAAACAAAAAGTGACTTACCATCCATGCTTACAATTAATTCTGGGCAAACCCTTACAAGACAACCCCTGATTTCTTTTGACAAAAACTTTTAGGAAGTAAAAGTAAATGGTGCTGATGTCTGACACAAAATCTCTTTAATGCTTCCCCTTAATCACAAAGAACCTCAAGTCAAAGTTTTGTTTAATCCCAGAGAGAGCTTAAGTTATTGATTTAAAACAAAATTAAACCAGACTTTGTTGATGACAACACTGACAGAATCTAGGATTGCAGGCAAGGCAATAAAATGACAAAGAACTCCAAAAATATGAGCACAAGCTAACAGTCAGTTGACTAATATGTTCTGTCAATGATTTCTATTCACCATTTTTTTCCTTATGATTCATGTTACTTATTTTCTTAATGATTTTGTCATTTGACCTCGTCCAAATCTTTCCATTCGCAGATTTACTTTTCTTCTTAGCGGCTTCTACTGCTGGATTTCTAGGACATATTCCAGAGTTTAGGTATGTTTTGAAGTATTTCTTCACTTCTTTAACTTCAACTTCATCCCATCTTTTACGAGTTGCTTTCACTTTTTCCTTTTTTTTCTTGGTTTCAACAACTTCTTCTTCTTCTTCTTCTTCTACTTCAGGTTCTTCATTTTCACTTTCTTGATCAGGAAAATCAAATGCTACATCATCTACACAACCATCCTCCCTAAAAAAAAATCATAGTTCAGGATGATGACATCCACTGAAACTAAAACATATTTGAAGCTGCAAAAATTGGGGGAATGTCATACATGAAAATGCTAGGGCAGTAACTCAATAAACTGTCATCAAAATTTCATTAAATGACCTTGTTCTAATGATCATCTTTGCAGTAGCTTCCATAGTTTTCAAACACCAAAGATATAATTTGCAGATTTATACAATGTCTCCAAAACAAACCCCTTTTTGACCTACCCCCTCCAAGTGATCCTGATGCAATTTAATTCATACTGTCATAAGGAACAAAAATTATAGTTTTGGGTGGGGATCCCACCCATCTAAACAATGGAAATGGATTCCATAACTTCTCTTCCCAAGATTTCTTTCCATAGACCTCTATGAATGCCCTTGCGGTTGTAATAAAAACTAGCTTTGATTGTGACGGACACTGTCCAAGATGTTCCCCAAATGCCCCCATTGTCACAGGGGACCCTAATATTAAGTTTCTCGACTTTGGGAATTTTTTTTGGTACTTATTCATATTTGTCCTCAGATCTCAGCCTTGTATCATCAAATGTGAATGAAATATCTTTTACGCACATCTACGTAGAATGCACTATTTCTTTTGCAAAATTTCATTTAAATCGGTGTAGCCATTCTTGAGATATTGGTTTAGAGCTAATTTCGGTCGGAAGAATAAAGAAGAAAATAATAATAGGATTAATAAGAAATGGAGTAAAAACAATATGTTCCCCAACTGTGTTTTGGGAACATAATATTCCTTATATTCAAATTCTTATCTTTATTTTTACGAAATTAAGCAAATATTTTTTAATTCTTTTATATCTTGATTACCTTTCTTCCTGTGGAAGTCTTTCATTAACTTCATCTGCTAAAGTATCCTCATCTTGAACTTCACTGGATTCCTCAGGGAAAACAATGTCTGTAAATGTATTATTAATCTATATTGATATAGGAAAACAATAAAAGAAATGTGTCAATGGGACACGTTTGCCCCTGCCACACATGCAGTGTTAGAAATAACCGCTTGCCCGCCAAAGTTGAAAACCCGTCGGGCAAGTTAATCTCGGCAGTAACTCTGCCGGCGGGCAAGTCGAAAATTATCGGTGCGGTAACCCACCCTCAGTGCTTCAGTACTTTGAAAATGGAAATCCCTACTGCTTCTGTTATCTGTTCTCTGATTGGTTAAATATTTTTAGATGCGCCAATCAGAAAAATCGATATATTTACGATTACAATATCCACATGTTTACAAATGGCTACCTCCTTCCCGATCTTTGACAAGGGCTACGTTCCCGAAACGAAAAAAAAGAAAACTGAATCGGAAAAGGATGACCAAAGGAAGCAGTATGAAGCAAACGATCGGAAACGGGCATTTCAAAGCCATTAACTGAAGGAGTTTCCGTGGTTACATCACTCGGAGGTTGGAACCATGAATGATGACCTGCACCACTTGTAAAAAGTACGGAAATGAAACTTTTTATTTTCTTGATCTTTGGAGCTCCACCAGTGAATAATAAAGTTTTCCTTCTTGAACTTTTTTCATATTATTACCACAGGTACAAAAAGGAATCTGGCATGGTATTATGTTTAGCTGGATTTTTCACTTGCTTTGATTGGGCAGCTCAGAGCTCTCTTTATAGTGGGGATTTCCTAGTTGAAGACAATGTGGTGACCTCTCGGTTAATTTTAACTTGTTAATGTTGGTAGATGTTGTCTTCATTGCACTACTCCAAATCCGTTCTTTTCCACATCATGTGATAGTTTTCCACTGTTTTATTGGATATTTCTCAAATTCCTGGTACAGAATATCTAAAAAATTATTAGGGCAAGTTGAGATTGACTTGAACTTGCCCTTCAGTTCAAAATGTTATTTCTAACACTGCACATGAGCCCGTTCACATGTTCAAAATTTATACATGCATGTGAATGCATACATGCAAATTAACTCACAGATGTAAAAGCAAATGTGCTATGCCTCCAAATGGTTTCTATAACATAGGTGTATATGTGTAATATACATATTAGCTATAAATCAAAGAACCTAAAGTCCGGAATCGGAAAGATTGCCTACAAGTCGTGTCATTTAATTGTTGAAGCACTATTTCATTGTATTTTGTCTTGTAAATATAAATTTTGCAACTTAAAAATACAGTTAGTATACCTTTAACATCAATTTCATCAAGTTTTTGTCCTTTGTATTTATTTGTTAAATTCAAGTCCTGTAGTAAAAACAATTTGGTAAGCTGAACTCGTTCTATAAACCCTGACATCTGGCGATAATGGGTTTTATGGACATCACCAGTATGTCCAAGATGTTGCCACATCCACTCCATTTGGTGAGGTTCTAAATTAATCATCTGAAAAAGTCAGGTTAGTACTGTCAGACTAATATATTCATCATTAATTGTTAAATGCATGATTTTCCTAAATTTTTCTAAACAACATACCTTTCAAGATAGGTAAGATTTTTACACTTTGCAATAAATTAAATTCAAATCAAATTTTGTTCTTGGGGATGGTTTTGCCCACAAAAACATGTGGTGGGCAATAAATCGTGTCTCCCCCCTTTCCCCCACTGTGTCAGAAAAACAACAAAAATTGAGTTATCAAAATATGAAGTTACATGCACATAAACTCATTATACTGAACATCCCTGTAAATTTCAAAATCTTGCCACGGATACTATCTTTTGACCATAAATTAGCCACTGACCAATTTTCAGGCAATTCCATAAAGATTTAAAGTATTTTATGTAAGTTTAAAAAAACTTTAATCTAGGGTTAACTTGATTGTTGACGACGCCAACGGAATTTAGATTGCTATGTCTCGCCTTCACGACTTTCTGTTTACTAAAAAGCTAAAAAATCTGTTTACTACCTTCCAAGGAACATATCTGCATGGAAATGTTTCCATTTCACTTCATCTGAACTTGTCAAAAAAATAGGCAATTGTAATTTTCCATGGGTTTCTGTAATAACATCACAAGATACCAAATTTGGTGCATAAGATGCGCATTTTGGGAAACAATCCCTCATCAGTTATGCCCGAGGCCAAAAAATATGAAAATCCAAGACAATATCAAAGGTTTGAGGAGCACAAAGTATTACCAAATGAAAAGTTGAAGCCAAAAACCAGCCAAGGACAGAGCTTTGTAACAGGGAGATACTCCTTAACTTTGACCTCTGTTGGTGGCAGTGTTTTTCAATACTACATCACCTAAAATTTGATGTCAGGTGAAAAAACTACTTGTACTTACTTGAGTGAGCGTAGCCGTGTATTTTCGCATTGAGACACTGTTAATTCTACTGGGCGCAGAAAGAGTAATTTCCGAGCAGATCATTTTCAATGCTTCATAACACCTGGATGGATTAAATCCTAAAAATAAAAGAAAATTGAATACTTATACTGGTAGACACGCTATAGTCATTGTGCAAGCTTTCAATAAGGCCAAATAAAAAAAATGTTGTGTTTCCGGTAACCCACCCAAGTTTTTACCCCCCCCCCCCCCCCGACTCAAAAGTTTTTTTTAAGGTCAATCTTCAAAAAATTCCGATCCGATCCGGAACCAGCAAACCGATATTTTTTTTTCATTATACACACTTCGGGTACGCGACTTCCACTTGTAAATGTTTATCAAACTTAGATGTGAGTCTTCCATGGAAGACATGTGTCGCCTGCAGATAGAATGCTTCCCAACACAAAAAAATAATGGAGGAAAAATTAAAGTGGTATACAGTTCAAATAAAAGAATTTGCACCAGTTTGGACTGATTCCTTACAATAGTTGAGGGGGAAGTGCAGATAACAGAAGCCACCTCCCTCCTTTTCAGTTCATATGGTTAAGTGGAAATGGCTATTTTTTTTTTCAATAAAAATTCTTTTAGAGCAAAATGAAATATCTGGTGCACATCAACATTTCATAATAAATAAGGTATGCAAGTTTGGTTTAACTCCTTCAAATAGTTTAGGAGGAGTTTTTCAGTTTAATAAGGCTATTTTTTCCCATAAAATACATTTCCAGAGGAAAATAAAACAGTGCACAACAACCGTGCATAATAAAGTATTTGTACATGTTTGGTTTAATTCCTTCAAATAGTAAAGGAGGAGTTGTGGGTAAGAAAAGACATCCCACTTTTTTCAATTCAATATGACAAAGTGAAAATTTATCAATAAAATTTATTTCACAGGAAAACAAATAGCTGGTGCATATCAACATTTCATACTAAAGAATTTTGGTTTAAATTTTTTCAAATAGTTTAGGAGGAGTTGCAGATTAGAGAAGCCCCCCCCCCTTTTTACAGTTCAATATGGCAATGTGGTAATGGCCATTATTTTCAATGAAAATATTTTCAGAGGACAATAAAAGAGCTAGTGCACATCAACAGTTCATAACAAAGTTTTTGAGCAAGTTTGGTTTAATTTCTTAAAACAGTTTAGGAGGAGTTGCTGATAGGAGAAGCCCCCCTTTTGTCAGTTCAATATGGCAATGTGGAAATGGCAATTTTTTTCAATAAATTTTTTTCAGAGGAAAATAAAACAGCTAGTGCACATCAACAGTTCATAACAAAGTATTTGTGCAAGTTTGGTTTAATTTCTTCAAATAGTTTAGAAGGAGACGTGGATAAGAGAAGCGACCCCCTTTTCAGTTCAATATGACTGAGACAAAATGGCTATTTTTTTCCATTAAAAATCTTTCAAAGCAAACTAAAATAGCTGGTGCACATCAGGAGTTCATAATAAAGAACCTGTGCAAGTTTGGTTCAATTCCCTCCAGTAGTTTAGGAGGAGATGCGGATAAGAGAAGCGACCCCCCTTTTCAGTTCAATATAACTGAGACAAAATGGCTATTTTTTTTAATTAAAAATCTTTCAGAGCAAAATAAAATAGCTGGTGCATATCAGGAGTTCATAATAAAGAACCTGTGCAAGTTTGGTTCAATTCCTTTATGTAGTTTAGGAGGAGATGTGGATAAGACAAGCGACCCCCCTTTTCAGTTCAATATGACTGAGACAAAATGGCTATTTTTTTTAATTAAAAATCTTTCAGAGCAAAATAAAATAGCTGGTGCATATCAGGAGTTCATAATAAAGAACCTGTGCAAGTTTGGTTCAATTCCCTCCAGTAATTTAGGAGGAGATGCGGATAAGGGAAGCAACCCCCCCTTTTCAGTTCAATATAACTGAGACAAAATGGCTATTTTTTTCAATTAAAAATCTTTTAGAGCAAAATAAAATAGCTGGTGCATATCAGGAGTTCATAATAAAGAACCTGTGCAAGTTTGGTTCAATTCCTTCCAGTAGTTTAGTAGGAGTTGTGGATAAACGAAAAGTGTGACGACGACGCAGACGACGCAGAACGACGAATAGTGATCCCTATGTGTCGACTCTGCTATGCAGGTGACACAAAAAGTGTAAACGATGACAATCGGATGGCATCTATGTCTTAATTATCTTTCACAACATCTATAACATTCAATAGAATTTTGAACACCTATTCCCCATTTAGATGAACTTATTTCAATGGATGATGTCACTATTAATTAGTTTCAACGACGTGAGCGAATCGAAGCGGTTTTCTTGCAATAAAAAAAAAATTTCAGACCTACCAACCCTGCTTGAAAATTTCATGTTACCGGAAACACATTTTTTTTTTGGGCCTAAAGATAACTTTATTTGCAATGTGTCTGGTGTCCATGCAGTCCGAGTCTACCTATAATTATCCCTAATCTAAGGGTGTTATTGTGGGTCCATGCATTAAGGGACTGATGTCCATACAGTAAGAGTCTACCTATAATTATCCCTAATCTAAGGGTCTTATTGTGGGTCCATGCATTAAGTGTCTGGTGTCTATACAGTTAGGGTCTACCTATAATTTTCCCTAATCTATGAGTCTTATTGCATTTGTATTGTGGGTCCATGCATTAAGTGTCTTGTGTCCATATACTAAATCTACCCATAATCATCCCTAAATTTTGTGAGAAGTTGCAGACTATAAAAGTTTTATTGCTAATTTTTTTTTAAATATTCCTATAATTTTATCCCGTTTTTTTGGTGGCTAAATATGGTCAAACAGGTACATCTTCGAACTCTTATATACCATATGACTAATTCTTTGGGGTTGTTTAAATTTACCTGATTTGTTTGACAGCAGTGGGAATAAATAATCATTCTGGTCTGGTACTCCTACTTCTTCTCTTGTTTCCCTTGAGGATATGTAATCTAGTGGTTTCTGCACATCAATCGGTATCAAGACTGGAACTGGCCTATTACCCTATAAAAGAGTATAAAATCTGATTAGCAACATTTCGATTTATTGGGAAGATCATAATGGGTGTTGTGTGAAAATGGTTTAATATTTCACTGATACTGAATGAATGAAACTTATTACGATGGTTTTATTAACTGTTGTGTTGGTCATTGGACATATCAAGTAGTGCCAGTCTTTTTAAGAATGATGCATAGGGTGATACACACACCGGAAAATCCTGCCACTTTCTTTATGAATCTTTATTTGTTTCAACATATAATTTGCAAAAATAACAGTGGTTTCGCTGAGTTTTTTATCCCGTCTTTCGAAAATTTAATTACAAATGAACTGTAAAGTACCAAATAAAGGGACATAATTCTTACTGGGGAGAAAAATTCAGATGAAATGTTAGATTTCAACATAAAATATTGACAAAGACCCGGATGATCAGGAAAAATCCTAGCCTTTTTCTTCATGTAATGCGGTGAAATATCCCCTTGAAGTGTTAATTTTGGTGGGATTTTTCCTACCATGTATCATCTTTTCTATAGTCACTGTATGATTCTTATAAAGATCAGTACTTAATTATGCAATATTCACAGTGTTCCTTCCACAAAGCAGGGGCATTGTTAGAGTTAGTCACAATGGAAAATTTTGATAAGGGAGATTATATTTTACTTTTGCTGCTTGCAGTAATTTTTTTTATCAATATCAGAAGACCATTTCTCGACATTTTCTGTACAAAATATTGAAATTTGATCCAACATGGTTACATCTATGACATAATTTTTTTTTTCGCATTTAAAACTGACAAGGTACCTCTAAGGTGTCCACCTGAAATTATCATTAGGCCACATTAAAACCCCAAAGAATTTGAAAGAAATTTGTCAAAATTAAAAACTAGTTTAAGTCCTGAAAAAATCGGGGTGGTGAGGATGAGAATCTAGGATTTTTTTTTAATTTGGCCTCTACAAAAGCACATCACATACCTTTCCCCTAACTTTCAATAAATCCTGGCTTTTCAGTAAATAGGTTTCAACTTTGTTCAACTGTCCAACCAGAGACTCGTCCAAATCATCTAAATTTCTAGATCTTGCTGCATAGCTGACTAACCTGTAAAGAATAAGTGATGATCAGGAGTGATCTTAACCAGAGGTTCCACAGTGTTACAGGGTTTGAAATTATGAATATTATGAATATTTTCAAGGCCAATTTCTGTCAAATCCTATATTGAGCTCTTCCTTTAAATTTTTGGCTCCTTATTCAAAAACCATAGGGGCAATAATAGCCTTCCCATTGCGGACGGATAATAATGACAGACTGATACGATAATATGACGGCAAATTTTTGTAGTCTAATTATAAAAATGTTATTCTGGAAATACCGCACATGTATGCCAAGTTTGATTTAAATGAGTTCAAAGGTTTCAGAGATCTAAACACAGTGTTTTCAATAATAGCCAATAACCAGCAAAAATTTCCATGTCCTACCTGTTGTTTTGCCTGTTTTAAATAGTAGTCTTATATCTTTACATTAACTATATTGTATGATAAAAAGTGTTCCCCTTTTTTTTTTACTTTAATCTGTTCATTTTCTGGCTTTACAGTTTACTAATGAAAAGGCTGAAAGAAGCTAATTTTGTACACAAACAAGCATGATGACCTTGAATTACAAATGTCAACCTCAATATGAGCAATAACATGTTAAAATCAAACATGTCCAATACAACGCCTATCCAGGGATACAGATTAACATTTTCCTTAATTAGCAAGCTGGGCTCCTGCAAATCAGAATTCAGTGACCCAGTCTGTTGTCTTTGGACCAAGGTCTACATGTACATGAAAATGCAAATGACTAACTTTCTGGTACCCAGACTGATATTTAGGAACACATAGCAACTGGGAGCCTGCTATCACACAAATATGAACTTGTATATTGCTATTAATTACCTTATGGCATCAATTTCCCCACTCCTTCGTTTGTTGTACAACAAGATTCTAGTCTGTGATAGTTGAACAATTCGTTTGAAGTTTTCAGGTTTCAGCTCTACTGATTTCAGTTGTTGCACGACATAAGTGGTAAGCTTCTGGATATCTGCAGGTGCTGGAAGCTCTTTCTTTATCCCAAGCTGCCGTCTCACCATCACAGCCCTTGACATCTTGGTAATTCTTTCTCCCCATTCATCATTAATTAATTTCAAGCATATCTTCAGTTCTTTTGCCTGAAGGGCATGGGGATTATTTTTGACAGTTATTGCCCACTGTGTATTCAACATCCTTCTAAGGTCATATTTTATCTTTATTCCATTACTTGGCGATTTCATTTCTTCCATGTCATCCATGTAAGGAAAGCAACATTCTAGAGCAGCTGCAACTAGCAAATCAAACTTTCTTGGATTCAAATATTCAATAAAACTTTCCTGTTTGGACTTATCATCATCTTCTTTCTCGCTATCAAGTTTTCTTAAAGCAATTAACATTTTGGCCATTAAACGCATGTGTTGGCTAGTATAGTACCGCCTTTTTTCTCTATTATCAATGCTCCTTCTTAGCCAACTTTCCCCCAGTGCTATAATTGCAAGATCTTTTTTAGCTACATTGCCAACTTCATCTACTTGCATGCTTGGGAAGACTTCATTCATCATCAGTTTTGTCGGCTTGGTACTTATTACACCAGCCTCCACCTGACACATTATTACAACTTGACCTTTTGTCATCTGTACCTTTTTTCCACTGCATGTCTCCAAGTGTCTTTTCATGTTTTTAGTAAGTGTCCATTCCTTACAATTTGTGCATGCGCCATATTTGGTATGATCAAATTCAACAGTTTTTTCAGGCCTCCTTGACAATATAAGTTCTCCAAATCCATCCTTAACAACTTGTCTGTTATGTTTATGGTCACCTAATTTCCTGATTTTTGTAAAGTCTGGGTTTTCGTCACAAAGAATTTGTTTCACCTCTGGATATTTTCTATGGGTTTTCATGTGAACATTTATATGTTGGCGCATTCCTCCACAATACAGACAAGCATGATAATTGTCATATACTCGCTTGTTTCCTTGCTTCTTAGCCTTTGCTTGGGCTTTTGATGACTTTTTGCTTTTCCTAACTATTCTAACATAAATACCGGGCATATTTTTGTCCCGGATGATGTACTTTTCACTTACAGAGTAACTATCTGTATTTTGTTTCACCTTACTAGCGCTTATACATGTTAAAAAACCATAATCTTCATTACTGCCTTGTTCTTCAATGTCGGATTCCTCAACACAAAAGTTTTCATCACTGAGATCTGTACCCTTCTTTTCCCCCAATTCTTCATCAGTATCACTTACAATGTAGTCTAGCTCTGGAAAAGCACCTGTTGTATTCTGGACTTCTGGAAAATAAAAAAGAATCCTAATTTACTATGTATGTACATTCATGATATTTCTTGTTTTAAACAGTGATCAATATCAATAAGAAAGAGATTTCAGGTACACTACAGGGATTTTGTACTTTCCACTTGCCCACAGTGGAAGTGGGCATGGGGTGGGCAACTGTTTCTTCAAAATTAAAACTTGTCTACCCTGCCCATTCTATGGTTTGGGCATTTAGTTCAAGTTGCGTTGCATTTTTTATGTTACTGAAAATTAATAATACAAGTCATTCAGTGGTTTCGTTTGAGTCATTACTCATTATTCAATGAACCCCAGAAATTTTATATTATAATATTTATTTTATATTACAGCCATGGCAACTCAAGAGGAAAGTTATCCTATTTTCTTTGAAAAATGCCAAGGTTGATAGATCTTGTCCTGATGATCATAGATGCTATTTATAATTTTTGAACACATGTACATGTAGTTTTCAGGATTATTACCAGGAAGTAAAGCAATTCAGGGGCAACACTTCAATAACAGGTCATCCAAATTTGTTGCAATTTTGCTTGAAGGAGATTGTTTTTGCAATTTATACACTGTTGTTTTTGAGATAATAGTCAATGACAGTGAAAGCTGCTAATAACACTGGTAATAAAAGCTACCCCATATACAAATGTACAAGAACTTGTTCATTACCTTTCTTTTCTGTCTTTGCTTGAGATTTTGATGACTTTTTGCTTTTTTTAATTTTTCCATAACTGTTTTCATCACTGAGGTGTGAATCTGTGGATCCTTCATCAGTGTCACTCACAATGAAATAATCTGGGTCTTTAACAGAATCATCCAAAGATGAAACATCATTGTAGGTTTCATCCAGGTCTATTTGAACTTGAAAATCATTGTTTTTTGTATCTGTATTACTGTGGATTTCAACTAAAATGTCAGCAGAATTGTTTGTAGTTTCATTAAGATTACTGTCGGTTTCAATAGCTATGCTATTGAGAAGTGCAGAATCATTTGCTTCACTTGTGACATCAGCATGAGAGTTGGTTTCAACTAAAATGTCAGCAGAATTGTTTGTAGTTTCATTAAGGTTACTGTCGGTTTCAATAGCTATGCTATTGAGAAGTGCAGAATCATTTGCTTCACTTGTGACATCATCATGAGAGTTGGTTTCAACTGAAATGTCAGCAGAATTGTTTGTAGTTTCATTAAGGTTACTGTCGGTTTCAATAGCTATGCTATTGAGAAGTGCAGAATCATTTGCTTCACTTGTGACATCAGCATGAGAGTTGGTTTCAACTGAAATGTCAGCAGAATTGTTTGTAGTTTCATTAAGGTTACTGTCGGTTTCAATAGCTATGCTATTGAGAAGTGCAGAATCATTTGCTTCACTTGTGACATCAGCATGAGAGTTGGTTTCATCTGAAATGTCAGCAGAATTGTTTGTAGTTTCATTAAGGTTACTGTCGGTTTCAATAGCTATGTTACTGAGAATTTCTGAATCCTTTGCTTCTTTTATGACATCAGCATGACAGTCAAGTTCAACTAAAATGTCTGCAGAATTGTTTGTAGTTTCATTGTTGTTGGTTTCCATGGTGCATGTATCCTCTGATTCATTTTTGCCATTAGCATGAGAGTTGGTTTCAACTGAAATGTCAGCAGAATTGTTTGTAGTTTCATTAAGGTTACTGTTGGTTTCAATAGCTATGTTACTGAGACGAGCCGAATCCTTTGCTTCTTTTATGACATCAGCATGACAGTGGGTTTCAACTGAAATGTCAGTAGAATTGTTTGTAGTTTCATTATTGTTGGTTTCTGTGGTACATGTATCCTCTGCTTCATTTGTGACATCAGCATGACAGTCAGGTTCAACTAAAATGTCAGCAGATTTGTTTGTAGTTTCATTAACGTTACTGTCGGTTTCAATAGCTATGTTACTGAGAAGTGCAGAATCATTTGCTTCTCTTGTGACATCAGCACAAGAGTGGTTTTCAACTGAAATGTCAGCAGAATTGTTTGTAGTTCCATTGTTGTTGATTTCTATGGTGCATGTATCCTCAATATCTTGTTGATCTTGCAAAGCATCTGCATTTTTCCTTCCTCCTGGAACATCTAAATGAGAATCTTTGTTTGTTTCGGTTTCTTTGAGAGCCCATTCAACATCTTCGAGGAACAAAGCACATGTTTTTTTCAACTTCTTCTTGTTCAAGACTTCTGGAAAATAAAAAAGAACTTAAATTGCTAGGTGTAAACGTGAACAAGTTTAATTAATTATGTTGCTATTTTTAATTTATCATTTTCTGTGTTTCCAACAACAGAATAAAATGCTCTGAAATGAGGAATGAACAATTTGTGAATTGTTTTTTTTGGTGAATTTTCTTTAAAAGTATTTTTTGGCAAAATCTGTATTTTCAGTAATGTTGACCATCTTGGTTGGTTGGTGGGGGCTAGTGATGGGCAATCCGCTATGTTCTATAACAAAATGTGATAATGACTGCAGCCATATATGTTGACAGATAAACACAGGTTGTCACTGACAACTAAGTTCGACTCGTAACAGCCATTGCCACTAATCATTGATGTCCACAATTACCCTATTGTGCTTGTAGAAAGTAACTCAGACACAAACTTGAACTCAGTATTTTAAGGGTCACTAAAGCTTGCATCTACATGCAAGGTTAGATGATCCTACAACTTACAGTACCTGAGATATGAACTATGATAGAAACTTTAACCAAAGTCACTGAAGCATGAAAAGTAGGTCAGTGACATACTTTTGCCTGAATGTTGACCTAATCACTAAGGTGCATCTCTATACAAGGTTAGATGATTCTACATCTTAACAGTACCTGAGATATGAACTATGACAGAAACTTTAACCAAAGTCAGCAGAGCATGAAAAGTAGGTCAAAATGACTTACTTTTGCCTGGAGGCTGACTTGCTCACAAAGGGACATGTATCTCTATGCAAGGTTAGATGATCCTATATCTTACCGAACCTGAGATATGAACTATGACAGAAACTTTAACTGAAGTCAGTGAAGCATGAAAAGTAGGTCAAAATAAACTACTTTTACCTGGATACTGACCTTCTCACTAAGGTACATCTCCATGCAAGATTACATGATCCTACATCTTACAGTACCTAAGATATGACCTATGACAGAAACTTTAACCACATTTCAGTGTGATTTCAGAAGCAATAAAGTGAGCCAAGCGTTAAAGGTAGGTCACAGTGACCTACTTTAAATATGGAACGCAACTTCATTCAAAGACACATTGGCAAGCAAGACTAGAGGATTCTGTCCCTTACGGTTTCTGAGATATGACTTCTGACGCGCACGGGCACATGGACGCCGAGGGTACTCCAATAGTCCACTTCAACTTTGTTGAGGCAAACTAAAAATCAAAGCGCAAGTTTCTAAAATGATACATGTATTCTTAGGAACATTCAAACCAACTTCTGTTCAAAATGCCCAGTGGTTTCCGAGATTTTAAATGTACCTGTTTACTGTTTAAGAAATTTAAGTTCTCCATAAGTTGTACAATAAGCTCAATGGACAAATAATTTGGTTTGTTTTTTGTTGTCTTTGTAAAATATGAAGAAAATAACAATTATCTAATTACAAGAAGTAAAATGAAATACACAATTCCAGTTGCTCAGTGAAAATTAATCTGAACAATTAGGCCAAAAAAATATATATGTCTGTTTAGGGTTACATCATCCAAAAAAATAGGAGAGGTAGGTCGGTATTTTCATTTTATATTTGCGACATGATTTCGAGTTTGCGGTCCGTCTTGCAGTGGTCTGAGTTTACCCGTATTATTTCCCTTGGTAATTGGTTGGAAAAAAATGGCAGCAAAGTTTTTATTTCATCACACGAGTCGCGAGTTTCCTTAAAACGGCTGTAATATTCATGATTTTGAACATTGGAATGTATCAGGCACTTGATTAAATCTATTGGCAACTCTAACTTCGCCTTTGACACAAGTTCAGTTAATTTTTCACTTTACGAAGGAAAGTAGGAAATAAAACGGCTTAGGGTCGGCGCTCCAATTAGGGTCTGTCGGGTAACCGTAAACAGACATATATTTTTTTTGGCCTTACTTCCACACCCCTTACTGTATGTACATACACAACTTCAAAATCAATGGCATAGAGGTCTGAACAGTTTTTGAAGGGTTTAACCCTTTTATCAGCAGAATTTCTGCACTGCTCATTGGTTTTACAATGTACGTGTACGTGTGAATTCTATTACATTAGCCAGATTTTTTTTTTCAAGTGACCAAATGTAACATCAATCAATATATAACAAACAAAATGGCTTTCTGAATTTTGGTAGTTGCGTATATACATGTAATAAAATAGCAAACTCAAAAGTAAACAAATAACCAACTGAAGCTGAAATTAATTCTTCAATACCTATAGCTTCAATCTCAATTTTATCAATGTCTCCTGGAAACACACTTGTGCTGTTTTTATCTATTTTAAAGCTGAAAAATTATGACAATAAAAGCATTTCAAAATTAATTTACATCTTAAATGGTTAAACTGGATATTGAACTTTAATAATTTCAGATATTTACTGACATAATTTCCAGATGATCCTTAAGGTAGCTCGGGGGTCTATTTTTTACGAGATAGATTTTGTTCATTTTCTGTCTGATGAATCATTGATATCAATGCATATGGAAAAAATGCAATGAAAATATCAGGTCACCCTTCATAATTTTATAAAATTCACTTATCTTATATGGATTATATAGGAAAACACATGTATTTTTTCAAATGCAGAGAAACCATGAAATAGAAATTGGAAATATTTTCTTAGCACTTAGCAATGGTGAAATGCTTTAAGAAAAGAAAAAGAAAATAACAGGTCACCGTTCATTTATTTGCAATATTTTTAGAATAGCATATTTGATAGTGATATCTATTTCTAAAATATTGTTCAAATTATCTCCCTTTAAAAATTGACATTTACTGAAAATGGTATCAAAAATGCATATTAAAGTTCATTCATAAAAATTTGTAAATGAATAATGTGGAGTGCCTTCTAGTCTTTAAGAATATGTAACAGTAAATGCAGGTTAGTGTTAATAGAAAAATAATTGTACATTTAAAATATAAACTGCACCAAATAATCCAGAAATGAAATTCTTTTCCTTGAAGCATCATTTCTTCATCTTGAATTCAAACGCATGTACAACATGCAAATACCACTCATTTGACTGTGCAGCACAGCATAAGTTCCAGTTTAAAATTCAAAATTAGGAGTGCAAAAGATTATGCAAGCCAGTTAAACTGTCATGCAAATACACAATGTATAGCAGGAAATATTTCAAGATATGGTTAACATAGACCTTTGCGGTAATATTGTTCTGCTTTTGATGATGAAATTTATTAAGGAACTCTATAAAACATTATTTTGTCTATTGTATAAATGATTAACATTTCTGAACTATTCACAAGGCTGGTGCAGATTGTGTTTTCCCTCATGATCCATAACATTTTGAATCAGAGTCACGTGTCTGCAAAATTGTGTCATTTATGAAAAATAATATAAACCCCCAAATATATATTTTCATGAAGATATTTAAATTTACTGTATTTATGTAATTTAATTGCAACTGTTCAACAAACTAAAGCAGTCCCCTTTTTCATTCAAATCGAAAACACTAGCTAATTCACTGCTAGTCATTATGTCTACTAAGTGTTAGTAAAAATCTTATCTGACAAGTACTTTAAGGAGGTGCTTAAAAAAGTTTATGGATGCCCCTTGACCATTTCTCACAATAACATGATTAAATAATGTAAATAATGTAAATAATCTTACAGTGCATGATCAGACTTTACATAGACCAACATTTCATTGGTATTCTCAGCCTCGACGACTTCAACTGGCCATCTTACTGGAGTTTTAGGCAGCTTGGCCCACACAAATCTACAAAATAATAATAATAAAAAAAATGAATTTACCAAATGAGATAAATACTACTAACAAGGCCAAAAAAAAAAAAAATGTTGTGTTTCTGGTAACCCGACCGACTTTTTACCCCCTGACTCAAAAGTTTTTTTAAGGTCGATCTTCAAAAAATTCCGATTCCGATCTGGAACCAGCAAACCGGTATTTTTTTCTCATTATACACAAAGTTTTTATTTCATCACACGAGTCGCGAGTTTCCTTAAAACAGCTGTCATATTCACGATTGTGATAATTGGGATGTATCAGGCAATTGATTAAATTAATTAGCAACTCTAACTTCGCTTTTGACACGAGTTCACTGAATTTTTCACTTTACGACGGAAATAAAATGGCTTAGGGTCTGTCGGGAAACATATTTTTTTTTGGCCTAACTATTTTCAGCGTAAAATTTGGACAAACAAAAACCCATACAACAATCCTGGAAATCTGGGACTCATCGTCACCTGTCTAAAGCGGCTGTCCAGGAAAACCGGGACTCATCGGCGAAAGGGTTAAGCTACATGGAGCTAACTGTAAACAGTTTACATGTACCTTTCTGAATCGCTTCTATCCTTCATTCCATCTGTTTTTAGGCACCTAAAAAAACAATGTTTTATATATTAAATAAACATATGACGACTGTATGGGACAAAGATGCACCTGCCCTATAATTCGAGCAGGAAACACGAAAAAGCCTACTGCCTACACAATACATTTCTAATCTCATCATATCCAAGCCCTAGAAATAAAAGAAAGAAAGAAGCAGCTATTTGGAACTCCCAATATAATTACATATGTAATAATGAAAAAAAAGATTATGTCCCTTTAAAATATGAATAAGTGGTTTTATTGTATTCTTTTTTTTTTAATAAAATAATTTTTTATCACCTACACTATATACATTGCTTATTAAAACTTTTAAATGGAGTTTCAATTTATTCTCCAGACGTAGGAGTAAATCACCATAGACAAACAAAACAACTTCCTGTTTTGAAAAAAAAAAAACCCGAAAACTTTTTTTCTTTCCCCAATTATACAAACATTCCCCCAACAACAATGGTGGCCAAACTGAAGTTCACTACGTATACTCAATCCAATGCCATCAAGTGCTTCTTTTACATCATCATCTGACATCAATAATATTAAATTGCATTCTATAGATATTATTAGGTCTGCTCTTCCTTTTATTGGTCCTTTCCCCCAGCAAATCGGGAATTCAAGAGCAGGGTTGTCATTTTAAGCCAATTGCTAATCAAAACTATCGGTGGAATCCACAATTTTGGATGGGTTGTGTTTGTGCCTATTACAAAAAAACCTGCTCCGCCTAGCGGGGCTTGATACGACCGCAGCCAGTTCTTATCCCTGCATTTTGAAAAGGGCATGATAGAAAAACTTGATGCCACACTACAGAAAGACCTTTTCAAAAGAAATTCAATGAAATAACTGCATCAATAACAAACAAAAAATAAAATGCTCCGCTGGGCGCAGCTAGATACGACCGCAGATGTCGAACCCTGAATAGTTGGGGCAATTATGAACACAACATTCAAGCTTGATACAATACTGAATTTGGATTGTGAATAAATATTTGACACAGCATAGGTTTCTGACACAGAATGAATGTTGTCTAAGAACTTAAAAAATTTTAATTTACCTATTCAAACCATATCAGTATTATTTGTTTTTATATATAAATCAGAAATAACCAATTTAAAATTTAAAATTGGGCACACATATCAATTTCTTGCTATTGCGCAATACTGTGCAATTGAAAATTTCTTCAAATATTTGACACATAATAGGTTTCTGACACAGAATAACTGAAATAAAGAACTTAGAATTGGTCATATGATTTGAATTTATATTCAATTTTTTGCTTCTTGTGCAATACAATATGCTGTGGAGAATTGCCCCCCCCCCAAAAAAAATAATAATTTACCCCTTTTTTAGCTTTTGTGCAATACACTATGAAGAATTGCCCCCCCCCCCCCCCCAAAAAAATTTTTTGATTTGGACCAACTTGAAAACTGGGCCCATAATAAAAAAACTAAGTACATGTTTAGATTCAGCATATCAAAGAACCCTAAGAATTAAATTTTTGTTAAAATCAAACTAAGTTTAATTTTGGACCCTTTGGACCTTAATGTAGACCAATTTGAAAACGGGACCAAAAATTAAGAATCTAAATGCACGGTTAGATTCGACATATCAAAGAACCCCAATAATTCAATTTTCGATGAAATCAAACAAAGTTTAATTTTGGACCCCGATTTGGACCAACTTGAAAACTGGGCCCATAATAAAAAAACTAAGTACATGTTTAGATTCAGCATATCAAAGAACCCTAAGAATTCAATTTTTGTTAAAATCAAACTAAGTTTAATTTTGGACCCTTTGGACCTTAATGTAGACCAATTTGAAAACGGGACCAAAAATTAAGAATCTAAATGCACGGTTAGATTCGGCATATCAAAGAACCCCAATCGTAAAATTTTCAATGAAATCAAACAAAGTTTAATTTTGGACCCTTTTGGCCCCTAATTCCTAAACTGTTGGGACCAAAACTCCAAAAATCAATCCCAACCTTCCTTTTGTGGTCATAAACCTTGTGTTTAAATTTCATAGATTTCTATTTACTTATACTAAAGTTATTGTGCAAAAACCAAGAAAAATGCTTATTTGGGCCCTTTTTTAGCCCCTAATTCCTAAACTGTTGGGACCAAAACTCCCCAAAACAATCCCAACCTTCCTTTTGTGGTCATAAACCTTGTGTTAAAATTTCATAGATTTCTATTTACTTATACTAGAGTTATTGTGTGAAAACCAGGAAAATGCTTATTGGGCCCTTTTTTGGCCCCTGATTCTTAAACTGTTGGGACCAAAACTCCCAAAATCAATCCCAACCTTCCTTTTGTGGTCATAAACCTTGTGTTTAAATTTCATAGATTTCTATTAACTTATACTAAAGTTATAGTGCGAAAACCAAATGTCTTCGGACGACGACGACGCCAACGTCATACCAATATACGACAGCAAAAATTTTGCGGTCGTATAATAAAAATATTGTTTAGTCATGAAAATGGCCATTTTGGCCTCTTTTCCTCCATTTTTCTCAAAAATGGTCATAGTTTAAAAAACATTTGTAGAAACTCTCCATTTAATTTTTTACAAGGATTCCAATGAAAAAAACCATCAAAATCCATTGAAAAATAAAAAAACTTGAAAAATTTGAATTATTGCAGGGCTCACCAAACTGGGCGATTAGGGCGATTAAGTCGCCTAATGCTCGCCAATGTCGCCCTGTCATCGACTCCAGAGCGACAAATGAGTCGCCCTGTGTTTTTAAGTAAGGCCATCCGAACAACGTACGTAATCAGCTGCGTCTGAAGACCGTTATTTTCATTAAACATCTCGAGCCGCCATTTTTTTTGTTTTCTTGGAGGAAGGGGAAAGAAACGACAAAAAGTAAGCTAGAAAATGAAATGGCGGCAATCGGAATTCTCGTGATTTTTCATTGGTCACGGTGTTTTTTACCGACCGGTAACAATATGTAGACCTTATTTAAAAATAATTTTAGCGGATTTTGACATATCTATGCACAAATGGAAATTTTGTCAATACATGTATTGAAAGGTGTTCCAGCAAGGTGAATGGGAAGATTTTAAGAGTATGTTTGAGAAAAAATAATAGTAAAGAGTATAGATAAATAAATATTAAAAAATAAAATGGCAATAATAAATAAGTTGTGTCAAAAGGTACAAATATTTTTGCTCATATCTGTAACAGAAATTTTCTTCCAAGTTCGGAGCACCACTGCATAATTTCATTTTTTTCTTTTTTATTTCAAATTATATTCGTCAGTATTTTAAGGCAGCACATGATTTAAATTAAACTTTAACAATAGTACAATAGGCCTACCATGGTCAAAATCATGCAGCAATGTACGTTAAAAAAGGGGTGATGACTCCTGGGACTGGGACTCATCAAACTTAGCTGGGACTCACCATTCTGAAAAATGATGAGTCCCAGGACTCATCATGACAAATTCTCAAAGGATATTGATAAAATGCACATGAGACAAAATCTCAGATTATGACTAAAATGGAAGGATATGGAGTAAATGTAGATAAAATCTCAAGCAATACAGGATAAAACACAATAAAGGAATGTATAGTATACACTATAAGACACAAAATAACAGGTATTTACTCGACAGGCGACAAATTGGGGGAAAAACACAGTCTCCCTGACATGCCCTGAAGTCTCCCTGTTGCTACCCTCAGGGAGACTCTGAGTCTCCCTGTTATTTTCAAGTGTGGTGAGCCCTGTATTGCCAATTTCAACCCCTTCTAGACCCTATATTTCAAAAATGGTACAAGATAGATAAAATCCTTTGACATACCACCGAAAGGCCTTTCCACAAGGAATTCAATGAAAAAACCCCATCAAAATCAGACTAGAAATAAAAATTATGTAAACTAAAGAAAATGCCATTTTTTGGCTCTATGTCCCGGTTTTTTCTGGAAAACAGTAAAATAAATGATTTATGAATTTTGTATATCATCCCTCCCTCTAGTTTTTTTCCAAGGATACCACTTTAAAAAATCCCATCAAAATACGTTGAGAAATAAAAAAGTTGAAAAACTGGATTTTTGCCAATTTTGCCTGCCTTCTCGACCTTATATCTCGAAAATGGTACAAGATAGATGAAATCCGTTGACATACTACCGAAAGATCATTTCTCAAGGAATTCAATGGAAAAAAAACCATCAAAATCGGACTAGAAATAAAAATTCTGTACACTCACGAAAATGACATTTTTTGGCCCCATACGGCCCCATTTTTCTCCAAAGTGATAGAAGAATTTTGTATATATCCCTCCCTCTAGTTTTTTCAAAGGATTCCACTGAAAAAAATCCCATCAAAATCTGTTGAGAAATAAAACAAGAGGCTCTCAAGAGCCTGAATCGCTCACCTGGCAAACAATGCGCTATAAACTAAATCTCATCATCACCATTCACTAAGGATACCATGTTTACTTTAAAAACCAAATATTGTTGAAATCCGAGCAAGTGTAAAAAATGGCGGGAAAATGGCGGCCATTTTAAAAATGACCCTCCAAAACAAACTTTCATCATCACCATTCAACTCGGGATACCATGTTTACCTTGAAAGTAGCTTTCATCTTCATTTTCTTTCTATAATTCAGGAAAAAATAGCAAAAAACAGCAATTTGACCCCTATGTTCTATTTTTAGTAAGGGCGGACATGTTTTTCTACCAATCAAAAATCGAAGCATTAACTTTTTGCAGGATACCCTAAGGAACAATCTTACCAAGTTTCATTTGATTTTGAATAGTAGTTTCAGAGAAGAAGATTTTTGAAACAATAACATAAAAAAAAGCCAAAAATATCAAAAAAGGGCAATAACTCTAACATCAGTTGACACATTTTCACGAAAATCAGCACACAGGTAGCTCTCATCATGCTGAACACTTTCAACCTGCCAGAATTTGCCGTAACCTAATGATTTTTGAGATATTTGCGCAAAACTGTTGTTTGACCCCTATGTTCTATTTTTAGTAACAGTGGCCATGTTTTTCGACGGATCAAAAATCGAAGCATAAACTTTATGCAGGATACCCTAAGGAACAATCTTACCAAGTTTCATTTGATTTTGAATAGTAGTTTCAGAGAAGAAGATTTTTGAAATAATAACATAAAAAAAAGCCAAAAATGTCAAAAAAGGGCAATAACTCTAACATCAGTTGACACATTTTCACGAAAATCAGCACACAGGTAACTCTCATCATGCTGAACACTTTCAACTTGCCAGAATTTGCCGTAACCTAATGATTTTTGAGATATTTGCGAAAAACTGTTGTTTGACCCCTATGTTCTATTTTTAGTAACAGTGGCCATGTTTTTCGACGGATCAAAAATCGAAGCATAAACTTTGTGCAGGATACCCTAAGGAACAATCTTACCAAGTTTCATTGGATTTTGAATAGTAGTTTCAGAGAAGAAGATTTTTGAAATAATAACATAAAAAAAAGCCAAAAATGTCAAATAACTCCTAAAAGGAACGAACCTACAACTTCGATCCTGTTACAAATTTCGTAGATCTTTGTGTGCCTAACAATATGAAATTTAAATTTTTCAAATTTCCTTAATAGTATCCAAGATATTGAGCTTAATAAGTGCAAAATTTGGAAAAAATGCAGAAAAAGGGCAATAACTCCTACATGGGTCGTTGGATCTTCTTCAAAATTTCAGGGCAGGTAGATCTTGAGGTGCTGATCACTTTTACCCTATGCCAGAATTTTGATATCTGTGACCGTTTCTGACTTATTTGCAAAAAACTGCGATTTACCCCTATGTTCTATTTTTAGCCATGACGGCCATGTTTTTATACGAATCAAAAATCCAAACAATAGATTTGTAGCACCCATACCAATTAATAACTGTACCAAGTTTGGTTGCAGTTGGACTTATGGTGTTGGAGGAGTTAACGTTTGAAAAAGTTAACGGACGACGGACGGACGGACGACAAGTGATAGCAATAGCTCACATGACCCTTCGGGTCAGGTGAGCTAAAAAGGTGAAAAACCGGATTTTTGCCAATTTCGCCTGCCTTCTGGACCCTATATTCCGAAAACGGTACAACATAGATAAAATCCATTGACATACTACTGAAAGATCTTTCCACAAGGAAACCCCATCAAAATCGGACTAGCTAGAAATAAAACTTCTGTACACTCAGGAAAATGACCTTTTTTGGCCCCTATGACGAAAACGGTAAGTGATAGAGGAATTTTGTAAATTGTCTTTCTTCCTAGTTTTTCCCAAGGATTCCAATGAAAAAAAAACCCATCAAAATCAGTGAGAATAGGATTTTTGCCAATTTTGCCCCTTTATCTTGAAAACAGCAAGAGATAGAGAATTTTTTTTGGCATACTGTCTTTTGCTGTGTATAAAACACACTTTTACACCCTAAAAACATAAATCTAAGGGAGGGGTGCGTTTTATACACAAGAAGAAGTGTTTTGGACTTTTTTTCAGGTCAGGAAAGTCAGTTCCGGCAATGCAATTTCGGATCTGTCACCGAGAATGTTGTTAAATATCAGTTTGTTGTACATCATATGTTTATTTATTATTTTAATGTTAATGATGAATGTAATTGTGTATTTACATCAATAAAATTTATAATAAACATGTTTTTTTTTTGTGGTTTTGTTTTTGTGTATTCCCTCGGTGCCAAATCGAAGTTTTCTGGATCGTTTTCATACAGAAAAACTGTTTCTGTACATAATGGCGCAAATCCGCTTTACAGTTTTCATCATCAGACATGTTTTGTATCAGCAAACTTACTCACAATGGTTGTGTATCATGTAAATCTAGATAATGTGTTAGATTGACCGATTCATTTATTCTCGACCGCCATTTTTGTATCCAGATCAGGTGATCAGTCATGTGATATTACAATGCTTAAAATAACCCAAATAATTTAGAAACATAATGTTTTTTAATGTTTTCTTATGTCCAGTTTAGTATTTTCCTAGATTTGTACTTTTAATGTCCATGGTTTCTTTTTAATACGCTATTTTGCAGTATACACCTGTTTTTTTTTGATAGCCGGGAAATTGATCAATATCAATACCACCCTCTGAGGACAAATAAAATGCAACGGTCGTAAATGGGCCGTTCTACCTGAGAGATTTGTAAAGTTGACTCTCATGCCAGTGGCAATTAAGAAGGTGTGAAAATATAATAAATGTATTATGTCCATGGTTTCTTTTTAATACGCTATTTTGCAGTATACACCTGTTTTTTTATAGCCGGGAAATTGATCAATATCAATACCACCCTCTGAGGACAAATGAAATGCAACGGTCGTAAATGGGCCGTTCTACCTGGGTGATTTGTAAAGTTGACTCTCATGCCAGTGGCACTTAAGGTGTGAAAATATATTAAATGTAATAATAATTACATGATAAAAATTAAGAATAAAGACGATAAAAATGTTAAAATCTTAAGTGAGTATACTTTAAAAGAAATAATTCATTCTTTGATCACTTCAAAATTTTTTAACCTTTTTATTGTTACATTTACCTACATATTAGTGTGGGCTAGCTAGAAATTAAAATTCATCAAAGGGATACTTACCTGCATATGCTATCATCAAAAGGGTTAGGACTTGTATTATGATTCAAGTATGCTATCATCAAAAGGTTTACGACTTGTATTATGATTTAAGTAAATTTAAACATGATTAACAATTAAACAAGCTTGAATTCTTTAATTCAACATTATAGCATGCTTTTAATGATCCTTACAATATGAAAGAATCTTTTTTGACTTTAACTTGGAAATTGCCGCATCTTACAAGGATGTCAACCTACGTTTCGCTCCCCATTACCTATCTACTCCCCCTGAATTTAAATTTCAAAATGCTGGTATTTCAATGAATTTTGATTTAAAAAGCAGTTTTTATGATGTTCTGAGTACAGGTTTTACACGATATAGAATAAACCCATGCAACACTGATGAAAAAAGATCGTTTTTGAATTCTCAAGTCAAGATTTTTTTTTGTAAAGTCCGTGCGTTTTATACATACGAACTAGATTTTTCCCCAGATTTTTAGGGCAATAAAGGGGGTGCGTATTATACACCAATGCGTTTTATACACACCCAAATACGGTACTACTGAAACCTGCTTTTAAAAGGAATTCAATGAAAAAAATGCATCAAAATCGGACAAGAAATAAACGCTTGACTAAAAAAATGAAAAACCACTATTTTGGCCCCTATTTTTGTAACGGGAGGGGCCAGGAACCCCATTATCAATACCAACCTTCCTTTTTGTGTCAGGGAACATTGTATTAAAATTTCAAGTAAATCGGTTCATTATTAGTAAAGTTATCGCACGGAAACGATACTGTCTACAGTCGGACAACGACAGGCCCATAGCAATATACGACAGCAAAATTCTTGCGGTCGTATAAAAATTAAAATCAATAATTTGCACCTGTGGTCACAAACTAGCACGTTCATCATTTGTTACGGCAATTTTGATTGGTTGTTGGTTTCTGTAGTGGTTCTCCATGTTTGGAAGTAATTGAGATAAGTAGCCACGATGAAACAATGTCTTTATTTGAAACAGTGGTAGATTTTTTTTTTTTTTCTTAAGAAGTTTAGCCAGCCCAAAGCATGGGACAGGGTCATGTATAAATACTCTGACACATAAATACAGATGTAAATATATGTACTTACGAAAAAAAAAAGCGTCATTTCATGGCCGTGATAAATTGTTCAATTTGTTTTTATTGTCGATCTTTAACTATCGCAATTCCACGTTGTTTTTATGATAAGAAGTCAGTTTACGCATACATAATTAGGGATAGAACTTGACTTTTTTTCCCCAGGGGCCACCTGGGCTACTGACTTTTTATTTCTAGGGGCCCAGAAAATTTGCATATAAAAGCAAAACATTATCTGTAAGCACTTTATAAACAAGTTAAATAAAGGTTTTACATGTAAACTACATGGATTTAAATAAAACTGTGCTAACAACATTTTAGAACATGTTCATGGCACACAGATTGTTCTCGCTATTCTACAAGTTTTTGTCAGAGTCATAAATTGGATTCCCATCATCTGTCTAATTTGTAGCTCTTACACCCAGCATAGATGTATGGGTTTATACATAATAAAATGCTCCGCTGGGCGCAGCTAGATACGACCGCAGATGTCGAACCCTGAATAGTTGGGGCAATTATGAACACAACATTCAAGCTTGATACAATACTGAATTTGGATTGTGAATAAATATTTGACACAGCATAGGTTTCTGACACAGAATGAATGTTGTCTAAGAACTTAAAAATTTTTAATTTACCTATTCAAACCATATCAGTATTATTTGTTTTTATATATAAATCAGAAATAACCAATTTAAAATTTAAAATTGGGCACACATATCAATTTCTTGCTATTGCGCAATACTGTGTAATTGAAAATTTTTTCAAATATTTGACACATAATAGGTTTCTGACACAGAATAACTGAAATCAAAGAACTTAAAATTGGTCATATGATTTGAATTTATATTCAATTTTTTGCTTTTGTGTAATACAATATGCTGTGGAGAATTGCCCCCCCCCCCCCAAAAAAAAAATAATAATTTACCCCTTTTTTTAGCTTTTGTGCAATACACTGTGAAGTTGCACATTGACCCCCGCCTCCCAAAAAAAAAAAAAAAAAACAATAAAATTTATTGTAACCCCCCCCCCCTTTTTTTTGCTAAAAAAAATTTGAAATTTTCTTTTTAATTTATGAAATATGAAATGAGAAAAAATTACCCCCTCCCCAATTTCTAATTTACCCCCCCCCCCCATTTCTTTATACTTTGCAACCATAACAGCCCATTTAAATACACCATAACATATTAAAATAGAAAATGACATCATAGTCATGGATGGCAAATTTTAAATATACATATTAAAAGCAGTTTAGATAAGATAAACAAAAAAGCTTCATCAGCACATTTTATATTGGCAAATTTCCAATGGAATTTGTTAATAATAAAGTTTTGATAACAGGGCACACATATCAATTTCTTGCTATTGCGCAATACTGTGCAATTGAAAATTTCTTCAAATATTTGACACATAATAGGTTTCTGACACAGAATAACTGAAATAAAGAACTTAGAATTGGTCATATGATTTGAATTTATATTCAATTTTTTGCTTTTGTGTAATACAATATGCTGTGGAGAATTGCCCCCCCCCCCCCCCAAAAAAAAAAAATTAATTTACCCCCTTTTTAGCTTTAATTTTGGACCCCGATTTGGACCAACTTGAAAACTCGGCCCATAATAAAAAAACTAAGTACATGTTTAGATTCAGCATATCAAAGAACCCCAAGAATTCAATTTTTGTTAAAATCGAACTAAGTTTAATTTTGGACCCTTTGGACCTTAATGTAGACCAATTTGAAAACGGGACCAAAAATTAAGAATCTAAATGCACGGTTAGATTCGGCATATCAAAGAACCCCAATAGTTCAATTTTCGATGAAATCAAACAAAGTTTAATTTTGGACCCCGATTTGGACCAACTTGAAAACTGGGCCCATAATAAAAAAACTAAGTACATGTTTAGATTAAGCATATCAAAGAACCCAAAGAATTCAATTTTTGTTAAAATCAAACTAAGTTTAATTTTGGACCCTTTGGACCTTAATGTAGACCAATTTGAAAACGGGACCAAAAATTAAGAATCTAAATGCACGGTTAGATTAGGCATATCAAAGAACCCCAATAAGTCAATTTTCGATGAAATCAAACAAAGTTTAATTTTGGACCCCGATTTGGACCAACTTGAAAACTGGGCCCATAATAAAAAAACTAAGTACATGTTTAGATTCAGCATATCAAAGAACCCCAAGAATTCAATTTTTGTTAAAATCAAACTAAGTTTAATTTTGGACCCTTTGGACCTTAATGTAGACCAATTTGAAAATGGGACCAAAAATTAAGAATCTAAATGCACAGTTAGATTCGGCATATCAAAGAACCCCAATACTTCAATTTTCGATGAAATCAAACAAAGTTTAATTTTGGACCCCTATTTGGACCAACTTGAAAACTGGGCCCATAATAAAAAAACTAAGTACATGTTTAGATTCAGCATATCAAAGAACCCAAAGAATTTAATTCAATTTTTGTTAAAATCAAACTAAGTTTAATTTTGGACCTTTTGGACCTTATTGTAGACCAATTTGAAAACGGGACCAAAAATTAAGAATCTAAAAGCACGGTTAGATTCGGCATATCAAAGAACCCCAATAGTTCAATTTTCGATGAAATCAAACAAAGTTTAATTTTGGACCCCGATTTGGACCAACTTGAAAACTGGGCCCATAATAAAAAAACTAAGTACATGTTTAGATTCAGCATATCAAAGAACCCAAAGAATTCAATTTTTGTTAAAATCAAACTAAGTTTAATTTTGGACCCTTTGGACCTTAATGTAGACCAATTTGAAAACGGGACCAAAAATTAAGATCCTAAATGCACGGTTAGATTCGGCATATCAAAGAACCCCAATAGTTCAATTTTCAATGAAATCAAACAAAGTTTAATTTTGGACCCTTTTGGCCCCTAATTCCTAAACTGTTGGGACCAAAACTCCAAAAATCAATCCCAACCTTCCTTTTGTGGTCATAAACCTTGTGTTTAAATTTCATAGATTTCTATTTACTTATGCTAAAGTTATTGTGCAAAAACCAAGAAAAATGCTTATTTTTGGCCCTTTTTTAGCCCCTAATTCCTAAACTGTTGGGACCAAAACTCCCAAAAACAATCCCAACCTTCCTTTTGTGGTCATAAACCTTGTGTTAAAATTTCATAGATTTCTGTTTACTTATACTAGAGTTATTGTGCGAAAACCTAGAAAAATGCTTATTGGGCCCTTTTTTGGCCCCTGATTCTTAAACTGTTGGGACCAAAACTCCCAAAATCAATCCCAACCTTCCTTTTGTGGTCATAAACCTTGTGTTTAAATTTCATAGATTTCTATTAACTTATACTAAAGTTATAGTGCGAAAACCAAATGTCTTCGGACGACGCCGCAGACGACGACGACGACGACGCCGCCAACGTCATACCAATATACGACCGCAAAAATTTTGCGGTCGTATAAAAAATTAGTTTTTGGGTCATCGTGAACTTTTCATGCAGAATACACCATCCCGTGGTCACTATCGCCTACCAAGGATCTTTCACGTTCCCATTTGGCGGAATAATTTCTAGACCATGTAGTTTTCTCATATTCATGGAAATACTGAGTTTTTTCCTCCTCTCTCTGTCTCTTTTGAGGCAGTTCAACCCCGCTGATTGTACTTCCACATTATAAAATATGTAAAAACGAAACTGGTGTAATTTTCCAGTAGGGACACGTGTAATTTTCGAGTAGGGATGGACAGTATCGTGGATACACAAAAAAATATGCATTCATCGTTTTGATATTTAATTGTAAACCAAAAAATATATATTTGTGGTTTTTGAAATACAATCGTGTCCGATCATCAATTTTGAAACATGAATTGATGATCTGGTATAGAACTTACTGGAACCGAAATACAATCCAACTGTTACCTAAATCCTTCTTTGATTTATTTATTTTTATGATCGACTGGTTTCCTGCTATATTATTAACGCGTTGCGACGATATAAAGGACTAAATAAACCAGTAAAATATCGATTTTTGACAGTTTTGGTGATAAAGTTATACAGTTTAAATAAGAATTAAATCAGTCAGACAGCAGATAAAATTAAAATACAATCACTAATAAATTGCAGGCGACCGTTAATTTCTATCCCTGATAATCTAGTGACACTTGGGTACATGATTACATAGAAGAGAGACGAAAAATATTTCGTTTTTCGAAGCGATCGGTCAAAGGGCAGGGCTGCACCAGAAAAGGACACGAGTCTGTAAAAAGGCAAGGGCATCATGGATTGAAGGGTGGGCGATAAGCATGATCTATATTTCTACTGAGAACACTGGAAAATCTTGTTGATTTTAATAAAAATAAGCTTTAATATATAAATTTGAGAATTTTAGTATAAAATATTATGACTTAAATGGGTGTAATTTGCATATTTTAAGAGATTCAAAAAATAATTTCTTGTGAGTAATCTCAGACAAGATCGATGTATCATATAACATGGTGAAAAATACACTGATTATATGGCCTACCGTTTTGATCATTAGGTCAGCATTAAATTAATTTTATTTATAAAAAAATATAAACTTGATGTAAATTTACCTGCACGTGTTCCAAAATTCCTGGAAAAACACTTTTGCTTCGTTTAGAAGCAGCGTTTCAATTGAAAACTCTGACCAGTAATTATAGCATAGCAAATAACCGTTATCGTACTTATGAATATGTGTAAAAGAAGAAAGTCCACTCGTCTGCTCGAAATCCAAAAGAAATATTGATGGCATGACTATCGATCCAACAAAATTTGTTCCGAGCACCAGACACTTAGCACATATAAACTTTATCGTACTTATGAATATGTGTAAAAGAAGAAAGTCCACTCGTCTGCTCGAAATCCAAAAGAAATATTGATGGCATGACTATCGATCCAACAAAATTTGTTCCGAGCACCAGACACTTAGCACATATAAACTATCCATCTTATAGTAGTGAAGACAATTTTTCATAAGTTTCTCGCAAAATCTTACCCATATTTCCGTTTTCTTCCCATGGTGACTGGCGTGTTTTATTGCGCTGTTTTATTCTTCAATGGCGGCAAACTTTTCGTAATCCTCGGGTTTCTTCAATAACAGAACGTGGCCACGTGACAAAATTAGCGGCGGAAAAGTACGATGGCGCGTTTTTTCAAAAATGGCCTAAGGGAGATAATTCAAATTCAATACCTTTGGACGTCCATATAACTGGAACATTGTTTCCAAATACTAAGAGCCTACTTGTTCAACAATGATTTCAAATAGCCCCAAAAGGATATTTATCCATGTCCAACTGAATCTCCTATGTGGCTAGACTCTTAAGAGATTACAGCCACATAAGTATTTAAAATACTTAATCGTAGCCACATATGTATATGTATGTAAACGCGACGGATGCAAAGTGATGGCAAAATCTTACATGTATGGCACGCCGTTGTTATATTTATTCAATTTCGATATATCTTATTTAGTTAAATAAGATATCTTATAAACTGATTGAGATATCTTAATAATAAAATTAGATATCTTATATATTAAATAAGATATCTTATTTAAAATATCAGATATCTCTATTAATTTATAAGATATCTTATTAACTATATAAGATATCTTTTATATAGTTAATAATAGAGATATCTTATTTACTTAATAAGATATCTTATAAACTAAATGAGATATCTTATTAACTAATCGAGATATCTTATAAAATTATAGAGATATCTTATTAACTTATAGAGATATCTTATTTAACTGGTTATAAAGATATCTTATTAAATATATAAGATATCTCTATAAGTTAATAAGATATCTCTATTAGTTTATAAGATATCTTATAAACTTTATAAGATATCTAATAAAGTATGTGTTTAAAAGATATCTTTATAAAGAAGTAAGATATCTTATATACTTTATAAGATATCTTATTAACTAACAGAGATATCTTATTAACTTATAGAGATATCTTATTAACTTATAGAGATATCTTATTTACTTTCAAATTAAATAAGATATCTTATAAAAATTAAAGATATCTTAATACTTAATAAGATATCATGTTAAATAAATAAGATATCTTGGAATTTGAATAAATACAAAAACGGCGTGCCATACACATGGCCTTTAGACCAGTGAGCTAAAAAGGAAGCATCGCCCCCAGATACGTATTCATCCCGAGACTGATTTTAATTTTATTATTGGTGTTTCCGGTGTTTGAACGATTTTCGCACAACTTTTTAAAACGCCGTAAATTTCGCATTTGCAGCGATATATTAACCAACACTTAGATAACAATATAAGCAGAGCTCTGCAAAACACAATACTAAAGTGATCCTGGCGTTTGAAGAAGTGAGATAGCGCGGCCACATGTTTTACATTACCAGCTGATTACTAATTGAGGTACACATGTATCGGGTATCATTTCAACGGGAACTTCTTACACATTCTTACATCATCGATCTGGTGACAGTGTATTTATAAAAAAATATAAAAAATAAATAATTGAAAAATACTTACTGCATACTACAGTAGACCCACACCTAAAGAAAAAAACTTTCAATCGGTAAAGTAACTTTGGTAACACTAAAAAAATAACAAAAAAAAACTCACCAAATCCTCCAAAAATAAAGTCAAACTAAATATTTATGTAAGGGATATATACAGCATATTAATCAGATACATATGCATACCAGGCACAATTTCCAGAATTGGAAAGTCGCCTTCCAAACCGACATACTACTACTAAATAATTACTGTACAATAACACAGACCAAGTAGTTCTGTTAGCCGATCTGACTACAAGCAATGGGGAATGATCCAAATACAGTCTGAGTTGTCCGATGAGATGATCAAAGTACGGACAAGTTGTCCTATGATACGGTCCGAGTGGTCATTGGCCGATTTTTCTGGCTACCATATAAGCTGTCTGTTTTATCAAATAAAGGGAAATGATTAAATCAACATCCTGTTGTGAGATGCAATGACAACATGGACCATATTTATTAGAGTATAACCATCAAGTTTTGGTTTATTAGAGTATAACCATCAAGTTTTGTCGAAAGAAAATCTTATATATATATATATATATATAAATCACTGATACAGAGCTCATATTTTATATATAAATTTTTTTTACACATCAGTATTTGTTATAGTGAATAGAATTTTTTGGTAAAAATTAAACTTTATCCTAAATCTAAAAATTTAAACTTTGACAGCTTTGACTTCACTGAATTTATTGGGTACATGTATAATTTAGTAGTTGGAGGCCTTATGCGACTTCTGGCATGGAGAGAATTAAGGTTAAGGTAAGGTATAATTTAGTAATGTTAATATTGGTAATTCTAATATTGAAAGCAATCTATAATTTCTGCAAGTTCCACTTGTTGACATGGTTTGGTTTTATCATTCTGAACTCTTTATTGTAGTTTGTAATTTAACCAGTCAACCTGGATGTTGATGATATGATAGCGGCCTGTGACACCCAGGACTTTGTTCCTTTTGGCCGTCAGTATTGTCGACGTCATCCTGGGAAGTTTCAGCTACAGGTCCAGAATGCAGTTCAGGCAGAACATGGTTTACCACTTCTGAAATCATTCAGAGATATATCTATACAGGAAAATAACAAGGTTTACATTGTTTATTATCAGACAGGTTTTGACAATGGTATTTTCCTTATAGTGATATTAAATTTAAATTTGATGATTCTATAGCAGATTTTCCACTTCCCATGTTATTTGGAAACTTGGTTTTTTTTGTATGGACTTTCTCAAAAATATCCTTATAAATATAAATAAAAACTTAAACTTCTGTTTCCTTAAGTCCTAATAAATTATCCCCTTGTCCAGTTATAAATGCCTCAAATTTTCAATGAGAGCAGATTTACTAATTTCTTGAGTGATTCATTGACTTGGCTGGGTTGCATGGCTAGTATGATGAATGTAAGATCAGATGGGGAAAATATTGTAGATAATTTGGGTAATAAACTGCTCCTACAACTTGTAACCCAGATCTTTGAATCTTTACACAATGGTTATGGAAATAATTTTTCACAGATCTGGAGATATTCCAATGTTAATCAGTATAAAAATCTATTTTACCAGCTTTATTGTTGACAGAAAAGTGGTAACCCATAAAAATTTTAAAAAACTTTATATATTTAACAAGAACATACATGTACTGAGACTGATTGGTGATTAGACTGTTTGTATAATGTTCTAACAAAACTAAAAATTTTACAAGCAGTCAAAATGACAAGAAAAGACGTTGCTAAAAAATCTAAAATATGGATCAAATAAAATACTTTGATTTTCAGAAGGAACAATGGCATTTCCGTCATCACATTGATGATGCTATAACTACAGATGAGGAATATGATGAAGAACTTTATGTCAGTGGGTCTACTGTAGTATGGAGTAAAGGAGGTCAGAATGGAGCCAGAACTGTTGTCAAAACCTTTACTGTTGATTCACAAGTGTTACAGGTGATGATTTATCTCTTATTTTAATCATTGTAGAAAAAAAGGTTTGTGATGTAATAAGTATGCTATTAATCTATTATGAACTTCTCCTGAAGGAACCATTTTCCTATAGTGTTGTCTGGTGAGGAATAGTTCCCGAACTGATACCTCACCAGACAACACTATACGAAAACTGTTCCAGAGGCAGAAGTCCATAATACATTAAGTACGTAAAATGTAAAAATCTTGGCATTCACTTTATATGAACATTTGTTTGTTAACCTTGATTACGGGAGACTATATCCATGTGACACTTCATGGCTGATTGATTTCAAGATTAACAAAAGACTCTTAAAAAATAGTGAATGCTCATTGTCCAATCAAATGTAAGGATTTGTACATATTATGTGACAATAGTGGTGCAGTAATTTATAGAAATACATATGGAAGGTTGAAAGATAGGCTGAAAGTATATTTTTTTAGTGCTTAAAAAATTTGACTTTACAGGTGTCAGAATTTTATCATAAATAAATAAAAATCCTATAGTTGAATTTTTATATATCTGTTTGTAGGCGTTATGGTGTAGTTTTATATTGCCCAGAAGTGAACTTCCAGTTAACACTATACCTACAACTGATATTCAAGGTTAGTCTTGGTACAAAAAATTCAGGTTTGTTAGGGAATAAAATACTTTCTGTAAACCTCATTTTATGTTATGACATTGGCGATAGAAGATATTGAAATAGACAGCCGTATATGTCAGATTTTTATAAACACTGCTTTCCAAAAACTAAAGCATTTAGAGCAAAACTGACATGGAGTAAAAATGTTCATCAGGTCAAGATCTACCTGTCATGAAATTTTAAGACGAATCAGTCAACCGTTTGTTGGGTTACTGCCCCTGAATTGTTAATTTTAAGGAAATTTTGCAGTTCTACATGTAGGTTATTAACTTGAATATTAATATAGACAAAGACAAACTATAAACAGCAAAAATGTTCAGCAAAGTAAGATCTCAATAAGTCAACATAACCAAAATTGTCAATTGACCCCTTATAGGAGTTTTTGCCCTTGAAAGATCATTTACATGTTAACAATAATTGTCAGTAAAAATAATGGTCTGAAATATTGTCACAGATGTTTAGAGCATAAATTGAAATAAATTAAATGGTAGCTGTGCAGGTAAAATGGAGGGTCAATGGTCAAGGTCAATGAAAAAGTCCATAGCAACCGATGAAAAAGGCCCAAGCAACCATATACATTTAATTCAGGACCCTATAATATAGTTGTAAAGCCAATATGGAGGCCCAAGGGTCAAAGTCATTGAAAAAATCCATAGCAACCAATGGAAAAGTCCCTAGCAACCAGATATATTTGAGTTCAAGACCCTTCAATTTATTTGTTCAAGTCAAAGTGAAAGGTCAAGAGTCAAGGCCATTGAAAAAGTCAATAGCAACCAATGAAAAAGTCCCTAGCAATCATATATATTTGGGTTCAGGATTCTATATTTTAGCTGTACAAGTCAGTATTAAGGAAAAACATTAAATAGCAAAAATAATCCTAGATGCAAAATCTACACAAAAAATAACAGGTGAGCGTTTCAGGTTCTTGGGAGCCTCTTGTTTTAATAATGTATTATTAAAATTTTATAAGTAGTGACCAAGTTCTGTAGAATTAAAAAATATATTTGAACTTCAGGTGATCTACAGAAAGGTATATGTGTAGTAGAGTCTGGTTCTGTCAGTTGTTTCATGGAAAAAGGGGGAGAATTTAACACAGCTTTACCATTTCAGGTACCATTGTAATATCATATGAAAATGTAAGGAATATAGGGTTTTAGCAAAACAACATTCATAGGACTGAACAGTGGAAAATGATTACAATTAGGGATTGTCATGTCACCTTCCACTAGGAGCAACATCCCCAACCACAAACCAAGCACTAAATGTTTCCAAAAACAATGGTATCAGATTAAAAGTAACCACAAATCTTAAACAGTATTCTGTACAATAAATATAGGTTTATATTTAACATACATTTAACTCTTGGGAATAAGATAAGTCTTTCTTTAATGTTTTATTTTTGAAATAGATGGAGTGTACATAGACATCATCATTTTATAATTTTTAAGATACCTTAGATTAATTTGCACAGAAATTTCATAGATTTTTTGTCCAGTGGTTATGGTGATATTTTTTATTCTTAATCTGTCATGTCAATTTGCAAATTATTTCACTATTTTTATTAGCTCACCTGGACCAAAGATAAATGTGAGCTATTGTCATCACTTGGCATCTGTCATCGTCTGTCAGTGTAAACTTTTTAAAAAAATCTTTTCCCTGAAACTACTGAGTGGATTGTAACCAAATTTGGTCACAGCATCTTTGGGGTATCTACTTTAGATTTTTGTCGATTATGTTAATTGAGATAAAAACATGGAGGCCATGGCTGTTTTTAGAACATAGGGGTAAACTGACATACGTATTTTGCCTTATATCTCCTAAAATATAGTAGATACAGAAAATTGAATGTGAACTCCCTTCTTTGCCACCGCCTCGGTGGTCTCGTGGCAGCGTGCTCGCCCCGAGTGCGGAAGGTCGCGGGTTCGATCCCCAGCCGGGTCAAACCAAAGACATTAAAATTGGTATTTGCTGCTTCTCCGCCAGCACGCGGCATCTAGGAGTAAGATCAAAGACTGGTCGGCTCGGAGTCAGTATAATGTGTCCGAGTGATGTGATATGTCTTCCTGCGGACAGTTATCTCGTGAGCTAGCACATTAAAAATCCAACTTAGCATGTCAGTCTAGTACAAAGCAGGGATCGTATTCATTATCATATCAACATGTTCTCGTCCTGATATGCACCTGGTTGCCACTGGACGTTAAACAATAATTCATCCATCCATCCCTTCTTTGCCTTGAAGATCTCTTCGAAAGTCTCCATTGGGTCGAAGTTATAAGACTACTTCTTATAGAAGTTCTTGCCCTTGAAAGGCTAAATTTGACGATTGCCACTGTTTTTGGCTTCTGTCTTGAAAACTAAAAGATAGAAAGAAACTTTCAATTGATGAAATGATATTTATTAACCATGCTGCAAAAGTTTGCATTGGGTCAAAGTTATACGACGATTCCTTACAGGAGTTATTGCCCTTGAAAGGCTTAATTTCACGATTTTCGCTGTCTTTGGCTTCCACCTTGAAAACTATAATAGTGTTTTTACAAAACAAATCCTCTTATCATTGTTTATAAGACTTTGAAATGTAATAGTTATAATATATTCTTAAAAGACGATGAGACTGCAAACGTAACATGTATTGTAAAAATCATTTGTGAGATGCTCCAAATCCATCATAAAAATAATTTGTGAGACGTTCACATATTAGTCAACAAGATGGCGGTCATTTGAAGTTTTCTATTGTTTTCGTCTTCAACATTAAATTAACTATTTTTTTCGAACGATTTTCCAATTTTCCTAAAAAATAGGTGTATTTTAGTTCCCTCCACCTCAATAGAAATCAAATGGTTGCTCCTTTAGGATATTCAAAATGATGCTATGGCATAGTTAGACAAAAATAAACCTAATGGATTCTCCTGGTTTCCAGGTGAGCTATACAGGCTCTTAAGAGCCTCTAGTTGTTTTTTTTTACTATGACAGGTTGCGAATACATGGGTAATTAAAAATGGTTTGTTGTTTGAGAGAACGGTATCACCAACAGAAATCACAAGTAACAAGAGGTACTAGTTAATTAACATTTGACAAAAAAAAAGATCAAATAAAATGGACAACATTGTTCCACTCATTTATTTCCAAAGTTACAATATTTTATTTTTGACTTAGAAAGTATGTCTAGTTAAAGAGATATCAGGTATTCCACTGAAGCCAGGGACTGTCATATAACTGAATGAAAAATGAAAGCAGATGAAAAATTACAATTACTTAAAAAATAAAGACAACAGACATTAAAGTAAAAAGTTAAAATGCTTGTTGTTTGTTTATTACAGAAATTCTCCTAATCAGACTACAGTTTTCAGTATGTTGCATCCACTGGATGAAGTAGCACCTGTCATTACCAAAACATCAGGTATTTCTTGTCAAAAGATTACTAGAGTTGTCACCAAATATTCAGTACTTAGTGCATTTCATGTTCACGACACACATGTATGCTTATAATAATATATTATATTTGTATTAAAGAGACAACAGAAAATATTAAAACAGATGTTGGATTTTAAGTAAGATAATTGATATACTATGGATTCATTTATTTTCGTGGATAGAGAAAAAAAGGCATTTCGTGGGATACGTAAATTCGTGGATTGCTGGCTTAGAAATTTTTTTTTTAAAAGTTGTTGAAATACTTAAATTCATGGCTTGGCACATCAGATATCATGAAAATACTGCAACAAAATTTGCAGATCATACTTTAATATTGTACAGTAAAGAACTGATTTTAAGCTCTTATAAAACAAAAACCTAACAAACAGATCTTCAAATTTGTAACGGAACAAATCTTGTCATGAATTTAACAAGATTAACAAAATCCGTAATTACACATGTATTTACTCGTTATATTAATCAGGTGTGAAATATGTATTGACGAAATTGCAATCACTTGTCACCATATACCTTGGGGCATACACATACATATTTTTAATCCGATTACAATCAATAATGTCTGCTTTGGTGTCATCCTGATTCTCCCACTTTTAATCCCTTACATAAATATACTAATTAGAGTATGTTGTGATAGTACATATAGTTTATTTTTGATAAATATTACCTGCAAGTTACCAATAATTATACATTGTAAGTCTGCAATGGTTAAATCTCTTTAAATTAGGTAAACATTTTTCCATTTTAGAGATGGATTTTGACTTTTTATGTCATATTTTAATTATTTAAAAATACAAATAAGCATCTTAGGTTTACAATTTATACATGTATGAAATGAGTGAATAATTACTTGCTGAAATGAATTATTTACTTAAAATTCTCATATTGAACAAGTTATATTGAGTAATTCGAGATCATATTTATGGCACAAAAGCTCATATATACCTATAACCCTCATGGGCTTAAATATAACATAATGGATTTGTCTCTCAGAAATTTGAATATTAATGTAGCCCTGAATTTTAATATTTCATTAGAGGAAGTAAATGTCTGTGTATATGCAATATTTTGGGCTTGTTTAAGCCGAAATTTACTTAATTAAAAATAAATAGGCACTTTCTAACAAAGAAATCATTAAACCCAAGTATGTTTTTACTGTAATTATGAGAGTCTGTATTGTTTAGGCATACTTAGGATTAATTTTTTTTCTTGAATGCTTGATTAAAAAAAAACGGAATTGAATTCGGCGACAATTTACACAGTCAAACTTTTTTAAAGAAAATTGTCAGTATCCAAGTACATACTGTAAAAATGCAATCGTTCAATGTTGTCTCAGATAGGTACATCAAAACTCTGTGGTATCAAACTTCAGTGCATTCAAGCTAAAGAAGAAAAAATTTTTTTGTTAAATGTTTAAATTCGTGGTTTACTGGGACTCACAAAAACCATGAAAATTGATATACAACTAATAATAATGGATCCACGGTAGGTAATAGGATTGGAGTATGAAGTACTTAGAATAGATGATAATGATTTAGGTTTCTTTATGAACATTTTTTTTAAATGACCATTTAAATCAGTTTCGGAAAGAAACAAACTGTTTGCTTATAGAAATTAATAGTACTGGGAGTTATATATTTTGAAGCTGGAGTCAGAAGATAGTGATAGACACTACTTCTTTTTAAGGAGGTGTCATCAGATATTTACTCTATGAGACATTTGTTTTGAATGTATGCATGTTTTACGATCGAGCGGTCTAATAAACTGTCTAATAATTCGGGCGGTCTGGCAAAACTATCTTATAGATAAAAGTAAACAAGGAAGTGCTAAAATTCTAAATTATTATTATTTCTTCAGACTTTCATGAAACATAGAATTACAATTTATCTCAATTTAAGCAAATGACAAATAAATAGTCAAATGATCTGCATGTCGACCTTTAAATAAAACCAAAAAATAGTGGGAATATTAATAGGTTGCCAAATATAACTTGGAAACCCCCTTGGTTTAAAATATTATCAACAAAGACTCCAGAAAATATCAGTCACGGATTTCACCATTTAATGACAAAATATCTGCTGGGACTCTGTATATTAAATACACATACATGTTTAAATAGTCTTCAGCTAACAAAATATTATGTTGAAAATGGATTCCCTATTTAGAAAAGACCGTGTGATCAGAAAAACATCCGATCAGCTGGGAAGTCGTATTTTGCTTATCCCAATTTGTATTCCTAGTGATGTATAACATCATACCACGCCCTATCTCCCACTAAACCAATGAACTCACAGACTATTTATAAATAAATAACAACAAACTGAAAGTAACTCAAAGTAGCACTCACACTTAATGTAAGTCAATTCATTATCATACAATAGTTACAATATTAGATCAACCATGAACACACATATCACCGGATTATTCAAGATTTGGACATATTTTAATATCTTTATCTTTCAAGAAAAGATAACTTGGACACGAAAGTCCGTAATGAAACTTGGCGGATTTTTTCAATAATACGAATTTCTAACAAATTAAACATTAGCAAGCTTTAGTGAAAAGTTAAACATGTAAAGTTGAATGGTAATTCTTCAGTCCAAACATATAAATTGTCTTAGTTACTCTAAATGCCAAAAGCATACTTCTGAAACATCGTGGTTTATCTGAATACCGGATAACGATAATGTTCCGAAAATACGTTCACAACACATTTATAAGTAACTGTGGCTTTGTAGGTGTGAATGGATATCCCAAGATTTGTTACCTGACAGACAACACACAACACATAGTTTACACCAATATAGAACCATCATTGGTGTTTACATATGACACAATGATAGGAGTGCACTCAGTTTGGAGGGTTAGAAAAGCCAGAGTTGATGTGAGCATTCATTTTTTTTGTTTAAATAAGACCATCAATGAAACAGTTTTTATTAATAATAGTACAGTTACACAAAAGAATCTATGCAACATGTACATGTTCTGTAATAAAACTATGTTAGAAAAACTTGTCACAGTTATCAATTATCACTTTGCTAACACTTGTCTAGAATCTATTGTTTTAAATGCGATTTGTTATATTTTTTTGTATAATTATGTGTATTATCATTTGATTATATTACTTGCAGGTTTCTTGGAAATCCATAATTTCATTTGAAAACATCAATCACATAATTCTGATGAATGAATTTTTTATTCCCCGGCTGCTAGATTCCTTTGTATAATACGTATGTACTTCCCAAAATTGGTTTCCACACTCTAACTTTACTTTGCCTCAACCATATGTTATGAAACTTATACACAATGCTTATTACCACCAAACACTGATCAAGTTCGAATTTGAGTGGCGTCACTTTCGTCGTTCTTATGTTATTCCCCTTTATAAATTGAGAATTGCCAAATTTGCCGTTTTGCACACTCTATGACATTTACTCATTAAGTTTCAAAGAAAATAAAACGTCAGTAGGTTTGAATTAGTACTTTGTCTCTTGTATCTTTATAAGCGGGGGCATCCGTTACCTTGGACACATTCTTCTTTTATTTATCACAATAAAACTCAACATCTGTGATTGTCTGTGCTGTATATGACATTGCCTATAATACTGCAACAAAGTGAAGGAACATTGCAAAAGAAAAACATATACTTCACATCAGTGTTAAAAAAAACTGAATGTGCAAGAATTTTTTCTGTTGAGATAAAAAAAAGTCACTTCTATTTATACATATATTAAAATCTACATTTGACAGGAGTGTAGTTCTGTATGTGCAGCTTTTGAGAGCAGTTTCCTACAGCCAGCAGGTCATACAACATCTATGGGATTAAACTTATCAGCCAGTAGTCATTCAAGGTTTATCAGTAACTTATCAGCACAGTCTCCCAGTGTGTCACCAATGAGGAGGATTAGTTCCCCTGCTGGAGGATTTATCAGACCACCAAGTCAAAGTCCAGCTGTAAATACTATGGCTGCAGTTAGGTAATTGGACTGTTATTTCTTCATGTGAACTTCTTAGAAGAAAGAATTATGTTAATTTGCTCTCATTTATGATCTTTATACACACACTTTAAACTCCAGTGATTATTTTATAGTGTAGGATTCTGGATTACTCTCTGTGGTCTACAATATAGTGAATGTTGGATGGCAATGTTGGCTAATTTAGCACACCACCTGCAGGATCTTATATTTTCTTACAATACAGTTTTATAATAGAACTCAGTCCAAGGTACTTACAGATACAGCATCCAACTCTTTTCCACAGTGTGATTAGATGTCCTGCTGGTTACTTTAGAACTCCTCCTGTCGGATCTTATAATGTCTCATTCTGTTTTACAGTAGAGCTCAGTCACCAGCAGTTACAGGTACAGCATCCATGATAAGATTCCAGACTCCATCCCCCAGTGTGGCTAGAAGTCCTGCTGGTTACTTTAGAACTCCTCCTGTCGGATCTTATAATGTCTCATTGATTAATGAAAGTTATTCTGAATGGGTTGAACCACTGAAACCTGAAATTTGTTTTGAACATCTGTGGACTGAACCAGCACCAGCAATAAGGTACTGATCTATATTTAGGTTGTATTTTATGTTCTATTTTAGTTTTCGTAAAATCTGCATTGTGCAAAATTCTGAAAGTAAAAGTAATTAGGCTTCAAGGAGGCAACACTTCGTACGTGGAAGACTCAGTCTAACTTTCCAAAGAATGAAATTTGCAAATTGAATGAAAGAGATTGGATGCAAAAATTTATTTCAATCATTGTTCTATTCGAAAAGGTGACACAAGTATTATATGGAACACTTAGACCTATTGTAATATTGAAATATTTACTGTTCAGTGTGTCTTCAGCCTCATTCTGTCAGGAGTTCACTGTGACAATTTGTTTTCAGTGGTGCATTCCATCTTTTTATTTCAGTTTGAACAAAACATTGAGTTTGTGTGATTGAAAAATTCAGCATTTCAAGAGATAGCAGTATAGTAACAAACTATGTCTGTATGATAATCTCTTTTGGATTGATATTCTATATGTATTTGTGGATTTGTCATATTTAAAATTTAGTTACACGTGTAAATCAATTTCAGAGATGGATCACTTGGGAAATCATCAAAAGCTTTCCTGACAAAAGATGTTTGTGGACAGCAGTACATGTGTTATTTGATATCATATAGACAACAACTTAGGTATCTTTTCAAATCATTTGCATTAGTGTAATTTCTTTAAAAATATTTAAAGAATTTTTCTTATTGTTTCACAATAATATTTAAAAAAAATATCTAGATCCATTGTGAGGTGTACATGACCATTGTCAAGTAACATTGATCTCATTTTAAATTATCAATAGTTACAGTAATGTTGATGTCTGTCTCTTATGTGTTGGTGAAACTTTCAGTATATGAATGCATTAAAGGTTTAAATGTTATCTAGAGGTCCATGACCCCATATTCATGTTAAGTGTCAATTTATTATGTAGGTGTAATATAATGCTTCTTAAAAATATTTTAATCCATTAGTACTAACTAAAACACATTTACATTCATAAGTTTGTCTTTCAGGTGTGTGAAGTTTGAAGAAAGTAATGACTTGAGCCAACTTATATTTGGTGCTGTTGCTATTATTCAGGCCAAAGATGCAATACCTATTGAGGTACTGTACATATGTATATTTAGATATTTTTTTCACTAATAAATATGTTAGGCCTTTGCTATTATTTGGCATAGATCTGTCAAATTTTTCATTTGAAATTTCTCTTAAGTGGTCCTTTGTTTACCCCACCTATCAACCAAAATGGCTACCACAGAAAAGGTTTTGTTATAATTCATGGACATTGATTGGCAAATAAATCCAAGTGAGAAAAATACGAGACATTTTGTCTTTATTTAGAATTTAAAAAATGCATTTTTATAACCTTTTGAATTACTCTGAAGAAATGAAGATAAAACAAATAACATTACTAATTACAAGATTCACAATGCTTTGGGGTCTGCATAATATAGCCAATTAGGCTGAAAATGGCATAAAACCACAATAAACCAAACTAAATCACACAATTTTTTTCACAAAAGTAAATCCTCAATCTTAAGAAACATAAACATAATATATGGTAATTTTTGCAATATTTTGTTCTATTTATTTTATGTATTTGATATTTTATAATGATACACATTACAGAATTTAGACCTGTTGGTAGTGATAGATCCCAATAATGTATTATGGGTCTACAGTGGGAACTCGAAGGTATATTTACAATTCTTTATACAGACTTCTTTTCCAATTGTTGATGATAATAATGTTTGGGTAAATGTTATGAAAATATAAAAAAATGTTTAGATTTAATCTGAAATAAGATTTAAAATGTAAAATATGATTACAGTAACAATATGATTACAGTAACAATGTTTTGATGAACCAAATTAAAAAGTTGATTAGGGGAGCAATATACATGCATGGCCAATATTTTCACTAACTTGTTATACTTATTACATAAATATGATAAGATATATAGTTTTTTCCTAAACTTTAATGACCGCCTCAGTGGTCTCGTGGTAGTGTGCTCGCCCCGTGTGCGGAAGGTCGCGGGTTCGATCCCCGGCGGGGTCAAACCAAAGACATTAAAATTGGTATTTGCAGCTTCTCCGCCAAGCACGCGGCATCTAGGAGTAAGAGCAAAGACAGGTCGGCTCGGAGTCAGTATAATGTGTGCGAGTGAGGTGATATGTCTTCCTGCGGACAGTTACCTCGTGAACTTGCACATTAAAAATCCGACTTAGCGTGTCGGTCTAGTACAAAGCAGGGATCATATTCATTGTCATATCAACATGTTCTCATCCTGATATGCACCTGGTTGCCACTGGACGTTAAACAATAATTCATCCATCCATCCATCCTAAACTTTAATACACACTTGTGAAAATATCTTTGATAAGGATACTATTAGAGACTTTGCTCTATATGTTAGGTAATACCTTAGGTATTATTTTTATATTATGTTTTTCCAATTTTTTACAGATCAACAGACTCCATGTACCAACATTACCTCTTGGATCCAGTTCTATAAGTATGTTAAGAACAGTAACACCACTAAATAGTCCTACCAGAGGTGGTGTGTTTACATCCAGTAGACCACCCAGTGCCATGGATGCCAGATTTGATGAGGAGGTATGGTGTTGTGTCGTTGTTTTCCTATACCTGTGATAGACGTCTGTATGACATGTACAATGCACTATTTCAGTGTATATACTGTTGGTATTGTTTTTGGCCATTTTTCAACCCAGATAAAACTATAGACTAAAGGAAATGATTGATTGACTTTGAGTTTGATTTTTTCTACCATTTGCCATTAGTCGCACAAATTAAAAGATATATAGTAAAGAGAAATAAATGTTTGACTTGGAGCCAGAATAAGGCAAAATCTAATGATGTAAAAGATGCATGGTATGTAAAAGATTCAACACATCAGGTTGGTTAGATACAAGCAATGAGTCATTTCATCTCTGTTCATTAACTTTCTGTTGCTTTCATTTTGGATAAGGATTGCTAAGCATAGACACATATCCAGTCATTTGGTAAATTTGCATATATTGCCTATAAATTGTAAACTCCTTATATAGATTTATAAAGAACATTTCTTATATAAACAAAGTCAGAAGTATATACATGTATGTTTTATGCACATTTTAGATGATACACATATCTCCTGTATCAGATGCAGATGAATCAGCTAATTTTGAGGACAGTCCAGTACAAAGTGGATTTGTACAGGGTCTCAGAGATAATGTGGGGTCAAAATTTACCATTGTAAGTCTTGTCATATGAATATATGAATAAATTTGGTGAATTATCAAATTTTAGGTTTTCAACTTAAAAACTTTTAACATGAAAAAAATAACTTTTAAGAATGTAGAAACCTCATAAAACATGATCTAACATAAGAATTTGTTTCATTCTGCAATCATTAATATCCCCATTCTGTAGCACAGTCATTTTGTGGTGTAACAAACAATATTGCCAGAAATATTATATCACAAATTGTCCCTGATCTGTCAGAGCTTGAAATGGGTGGTTAAAAATATCAGAAAAGTTTAATTCAGTGGATGATTGCCACAAGAATGGGAGCAATTAAGATAGATTTTCTTGCTCACCTGGAGCAAAAGTAAGTGAGGTATTGTCATCTCTTAGTAGCGTAAAATCTCTAATTTTTCGTCAGCATAATTATTCGTCACTTTTAGAATTTCGTGGAAAAATGTATTTTTCAAAATCTCTAATTTTTTGTCACTTATGCAATCATTGTGAAGTTGGAATTTTCAACATTATTTATGAACTAAATTAGTTCTTGTCAGCATTGAGTCTTTTCCATTCCTCAAAACAAATAAGTTTATTCATGCAAAATATGAAAATAAATGTTATAAATACAAAATTTTAAACGAATTTAATCGATGTTTTGCACCTGGAAGTTAGGTTAAGATAGTAACAATAATATAAAGTTCGATACCACTACGCTTCCGATTTTGCATTAGATAACGAGTATAAAATTTAAATGCATATTACAAAATTAAACATGTTTTATAGGCTTTAATTTTTTTCTTTTTATACTTACCATTCATTTAACAAATCAATCTACTGGAAGTAAACAATGATCTCTAGACGAAAAAAAACCTAATTTTTCATCACTTTTTCAAATTTCCTCAAAAATAGGTGTTTTTAGTGACGAAAAATTAGAGACATCAAGGTATCTGTTATTATTGATAAACTTTTACACTTAAATCTTCTCCAAAACCACTTATCATATAGTGACAGTAGGTCCAGGCTAAAGTTTGCCGGATTCGAAAGAGTAGGAAGAAGTGTGAACTTTTCATGAAATGTGTTTTTTGTAACTTTTCTTTAATTTAAGGTATTTCTTATTCTTATTTGGAATACAAATATATTATAGCCCAGCATGTAAGTGTTGATGATTAAATCTGGATTATGTTTCAGGAATTGATGAATGGACATCTGTGTAGGGCCACTATGCCAAGACTGACCAATTCTCCTGGAAGTAAGTTTATTTGTAGTACATGAAAAGTAATTCAAGATGATGTTCATATGAATTTATTGCTGTTTCTAATATTCATTGTGCATAGAAATCATGTTGTGATTAAAGTTGGAACTTGCTACCTTGAAGTTCATAGTCATATAATTATACAGGTTTACATTGCAAGGCTTGTGTCCAGATTGGAAATTTTTTACACTGTATCTTATGAACTGCTTAGCAAAATTGAAAGTTGTCAAAATTAAACTTTAAAACCGAACATTGAAGAATTTTCTTTCTTCAAAAAAAAATTTTGCTTGCATTCAAATTTTGATATTGCAAAAAATTAGAATAAGAGTGATAAATAATATGATGAACTCTGTTAAAGAACTTTAAATATAAATCATTTTTTCTTACTACCAGTTTTAATAGTTGTGCTGTAGATTACTGAAGTTTTCATTGTTTGGCAAAAATTGGTGACTAAATTTAATGGTTTTGTAATCTTGAAGAAAAAAAAACATAAAATGAAATATGCATTTTATGGATATTTGAAATTTATAGTTCCACTTCACTCTCCAAGGCTGAAACTGATATCCAACAAAACATAATGAATCCTAAGTACATGATCATGTAATTTATGTTCTCTTCAACAATATTAGAATTTGGTAAATTGATTTATTAGCTCACCTGACCCAAAGGGTCAAGTGAGCTTTTCTCATCACTTGGCGTCCGTCGTCCGTCGTCCGTCGTCCGTCGTCGTCCGTTAACTTTTACAAAAATCTTCTCCTCTGAAACTACTGGGCCAAATTGAACCAAACTTGGCCACAAGCATCATTAGGGTATCTAGTTTAAAAATTGTGTCCGATGAGCCCGCCTGCCAACCAACATGGCCGACATGGCTAAAAATAGAACATAGGGGTAAACTGCAGTTTTTGTCTTATATCTCAAAAACTAAAGCAATTAGAGCAAAACTGACATGGGGTAAAAATGTTCATCAGGTCAAGATCTACCTGCCATGAAATTTTCAGACGAATCGGTCGACCCTTTGTTGGGTTATTGCCCCTGAATTGTTAATTTTAAGGAAATTTTTGCAGTTTTAGGTTATTTTCTTGAATATTATTATAGATAAAGACAAATTGTAAACAGCAAAAATGTTCAACAAAGTAAGATCTACAAACAAGTCAACATGACCAAAATCATTGATTGACCCCTTATAGGAGTTTTTGCCCTTTTAAGACGGCATCCAGCGTAAAATTTCCTTTAAAGACCTTTTCCTCTCAAACCACTGGGCCAATTGAGACCAAACTTCGGTAGAATGGTCCTTGGGTGGCCCCCTTCCAAAATTATGTCTGGCATCCCCGACTTCCAACCGACATGGCTGCTGTTACTAAAAATAGAAAAAAAGGGGGGGTGTATTTCAAAAGTCTTCTTATATGAAACCACAAGGCCAGTTGGAACCAAAGTTGGCAGTAATGGTTCTTTGGAGGTTCTCTTTCAGAATAATGTCCAATGACCCGGACTGTTAACCAAGATGGCCACCACAGCCGAACTTAGTTTAACATAGGGCCCTATGGGAAAATTCGTTGAAAAATCTTCTTGTCTGAAACCAATTGACATATTGGAGCAGGGCTTGGCAGCATTGGTCCTTAGGAGGTTCTTTTTCAGAAATGTGTCTGATTTCATGGACTGCGAACCAAGATGGCTGCCACAGCAGAACTTAGTTTAACATAGGACCCTAAGGGTAATTCACTCAAAAATCTTCTCGTCTGAAACCACTAAGCCAATTAGAATTAGACTTGGTAGCTGGTCCTCTTTCAGAATTTTGTGCGATGACCCAGACTGTCAACCAGAAGGTTGCCACACCCGAAATTAGTTTAACATAGGGCCCTATGGAAAAATTCGTTGAAAAATCTTCTTGTCTGAAACCACTTGACATATTGGAGCCAGACTTGGCAGCATTGGTCCTTAGGAAGTCCTCTTTCAGAAATGTGTCCAATCACCTGGATTGTCAACCAAGATGGCTGCCACACCGAACTTTGTTAAATATTGGACCCTATAGCAAAATTCATTTAAAAATCTTCTTGTGTGAAACCGCTTAGCCAGTTGGAACAAGACTTAGCAGAAATGGTCCTTAGATGGTTCTCTTTTAGAAATGTATCCGTTGACCTGGACTGTAAACCAACATGACTGCCACAGCTGAAATTAGTTTAACATAGAATCCTATAGAAAAAAAATTCGTAAGGGTTCCGCGGAACCCAGTGTCTCGCCTACTTTTGATGTTGTCTATATTTTCAGTGTGATAGGTGAATGCACATAACAGATTTGCAGTTAATGAAATAAAACATTTGAAATGTATGAAAAAAGATTTTGTTGTAAAAAATTAATATAGTATGCAATTATATATATATAGATTTATAAATGAGTAGAAACATAAATTTATTGAATGAACAAATGTTAAAGAAGACAAATTTTAAAGTGCTTAATGATCTAGCCTTTAATTAAAAAAGTAGAATATATGTACAAATAAGAAAATTGTGGGTTATAGGAAATTTGCATTTTTTTCTCATAAACTACATTTAGAGTGAATTAGAATAAGATGTTTAAGGCCAGGTGACATAAATATGAATATAAATTAAAAATGTATTATTGCGATAGTTTAAGAAAGTTATTAAAATTGTAAAAACTTTAACCACAGAGTGAATGTAATATAAGTTATCATGCTGTGACCCAACTAACATGATTATTTAGACAGTGTCGAAAATTGTTGAACGGTGAGGGCGAAAGCCCGAACCGTTCAACAATTTTCTACACTGTCTAAATAATCATGCTAGTTGGGTCAAAGCATGATAACATTTTTGTGCGGTTATGCTAACCGTATTGAGTATATAATTAATTAAACGTTAAACACACAAATGTCCTAGATTTCACTTCGCAAAATTCACATGTTTACTCCGCCCACTGACCGCGTGTTTGACCCTCACTCTTAATGTGTATGCTCCGCCCACTGATCGTGTAACCTGATGATCTATTAATTTTCCATGTAGTGCATAGTTGATGTGTTTTTATGCCAAATAAAGATGGAGCCTGGTATAATAAATATATTTATATTTGAATTGTTCTAGATCGATAAAGCCCTGGATTGCGTCATGCATGTATAGATGTCAACCAGTGGAATTTTCCATTCGCCGACCGGTTAACAGGTCAACTTGCCTTATGTAGGGCAATACACTAAGGTTATCACAAGACAGCGTGTTCTTTACTTTGTTCTTTTTATAGCACACATGATTTAAGGTCAACAGGTTGAGCACACATGATTAAAGGTCAACATATTACAACGCGATTGCTGGTTGGCTACAGGCACATGTTTTGTAAGAAGTTTTCTTTTTGGGGGCAATTTGATTGGGTTGTGTATGGCTAACATGGTTATTTAGCAGATGGCAAGGCAGCCAGTAGAATTCAAGTTTACAACTGCATAACCGTACAATGTTTCCTGGCAGAAACACTAAGTCCATTTATAAGTAAAATACGGAAAATTTTTTTTTTTTTTTACTAAATTTACTTCTGGATACTATATTATGATCATAAACAAGCTTCTGTCCAAGTTTGGTACAAATCCAGGATAGTTTAAGAAAGTTATTAAAATTTTGAAAACTTTAACCACAGAATGAATGTAATGTTTCCTGGCAGAAAAACTAAGTCCATTTATAAGTAATATACAGAAAAACTGGAATTTTTATTTTACAAAATTTACTTCTGGATACTATCTTATGATCATAAACAAGCTTCTGTCCAAGTTTGGTACAAATCCAGGATATTTTAAGAAAGTTATTAAAATTTTAAAAACTTTAACCACAGAGTGAATGTAATGTTTCCTGGCAGAAAAACTAAGTCCATTTATAAGTAAAATACGGAAAAACTGGAATTTTTTTTTTACAAAATTTCCTTCTGGATACTATCTTATGATCATAAACAAGCCTCTGTCCAAGTTTGGTAGAAATCCAGGATAGTTTAAGAAAGTTATTAAAATTTCAAAAACTTTAACCACAGGGTGAATATTTGTGGACGCCGCCGACGACGACGACGACGACGACGGAATGTAGGATCGCTATGTCTCGCTTTTTCGACAAAAGTCGAAGGCTCGACAACCAGCCAAATTGACTGCAACACTTAAATTTTTAGGTCTGCTGAAGGTGAAAAGTTAAATCCAGGTGAGCGATACAGGCTCTTGAGAGCCTCTAGTTATATGTTAATGTCCAGCAGCAATTAAAGCATACATACCAGAAGGAGAACATGAAGATGGAATTTGAATATGAATTCCACAGAGAGACATGTCATCTCACCAGGTACATTATTCTGACTTCAAACCTATCAGCCTGCTCTTACTCTTGAATGCGATGTTCTTAGTGGTGAAGTTGCAAATACCAATACCGGACCAGGGATCAAACTCCTTGATTTTCTGCTCTCAATCTCCTACACCGAGTCAGTTAGAATTAATGGAAAAGAATATTCACTTTTAAATTCTAATGGTTTTAAATCTCATGAAATGTTGTTTTTATTAAGTTGAAGCCTGTTTGAATGGTCTCAAGCATATGTTGCCTAAAGATTTGGCTATTATGTTATTGGGTAAATGGTTCACAGCTAGGAATACACCAGGAGGACTGGGTAACCAATCAGAATGGAGTTTGTTCACCAGATGTTTGTTAAATCTCATGGGATATGATACAACTAGACTTGCACTAACTAGCCAGGTATCTTATTGATCACTATAAAGTAAATCATTTCCATAAAAAAATAGATAATATATAACTTCAGAATTTGATGAATGATATTAGATGCATTTAAGATTAATTTTATGTAAAATGTGGTTTTTTTATTTAAGTTACATGTAATTATCAAGTTGATGTTTATCTAATGTGAAAAATATAACATTTTATGCTGAATATGTCATTACAAATATTGCAATAAAACAAAGTTCACTCCAATTGTTCCTAATCCATTGGTATCTCAAATCACTAAAAAAAAGTTCACTCCAATTGTTCCTTAACCATTGGTATCTCAAATCACTAAAAGTTCAATTCAATTGTTCCTAAACCATTGGTATCTCAAATCACTTTAAATATCTGCTCTAAAATTTTGAACTGAACTGTTACTTGAACAGCTTTTGTCCAAATATTCTGGTTTTTTTTCCTAACATCTAATTACCATGTATGTATTGCTTAACCAAAACTATCAATGATGTTCTTAGACTGTTACTGTGTTAACAAAGGGTACAACTGGTTTGTGTGGGCTTTACTAATTGAGTGTAATGGTAGTTTGTTGTAACTTCTATTAACTATGACCATCCTTTCAATGCCAAGACTGTGAGTTCAACTTGTGGCCACATGTGTTTAATTCTAGTTGTAAACCAGAGAAAGGATTGCTAGTTTTCCTTCAGAAGACTGTAGTTATTTGTAGGTACTCTGACTTTCTTCACCCATTAAAAACTTCTGTTCTTGTGCAGTTAAACTGTCTCTTGATTTTTCCCTTCAAAATTTAGTCATTTCATTGGTTGGATTCATTTTTAATATCATGTCAATAGCAACAAAGTCCTTTGCAAAAACCAAAATGGCAGGTGCTATTTGTACGCCTCAGAACAAAAAATGATTGGAGAAACATATTCTCTATCAGTTCACTCACAGATTACAATAATTGTATGCCCTTGATAGTTGAATTTACAATTAAAAAAAAATGCTATCGCAAGTGTAGAAATATTGTAATCTACTTGAACCAGGAGAAGCTGTTTTTCCACAATATAGTCATTGAGATAAACCCTTACAAACATTTGATTTGATACTGGACATATCCTGCATGCATATTCTATATCTTTTTCTTGTGTAACCTCTTCTTATTCTGTAGTCTTCAAAAAGAAGGGGAAAAACATTAAGAATTTGGAATTGTAGAAAACCATGCAGTTTAAAATAACAATGATATTTATTGCAGCAAGACTTGGATGTATCAATGTCACCAGTTGTAGCTCAGAAGAAACCTAAACAATCAGATCAAGGTAGTGAAGAGGTATGCTTTTCATCATATGGAATAATATGTTGATGAACAGACAATTTCACATCAAAAGACCACACAATAATATCTGATATATATGTAAATTAGATGTTGGTCCATAGCATGGCTCAGCTACATGTCGGTGTGTATATGGATGAAACAGGTGCTTTCCTGTGCTGATGTGGAACTGTGATGGATATTCCACTCCAGATAGAATTTTTTTGTCTTTTAACTTGATCTGCTGCACTCCACTTGTGAAAAGACATAAAAAAGATCCATGGGACTCCAGTATCAAAATATGAAAGAACCTATTATTCTTCTTCAAATCTGATTATAAACAGAAAAGATAACATTTATATTTAGTTTGTCAAAATATAGCATGTATACTTAGTTTGTTTAATTTTCAAGAAATGAAATGTTGACAATATTTCAAAATTCACAGTATGTAATTATATATTTTTTTTACAGGATTGGGAGACTTTATTGAACTCTGGTCACCATGAGTTTGTATGTGCCACTGTAGAACCATCATTAGGACTTGGTCATGTAAATTCAGTTCCAGATGCCACATCTTACTCCAAACCTTGTAGTATCAATACTACAGCACCATTGTTTGTTCACATACCATCCATATTAATGGCTCTCCATCTTGTCTACGAGGTATGTCAGAATTTTATAATGGGCATTTTTTCCCATTGTAAACCTTCTTTAAAAAATGTTTTCTATCTAATCAACCCAACCTTATTTATAACGTCCTTTATTGTTCCACTTGTCTGTGGGATAGGTCCAGTATGACTTCCGTTACTACAAATAGAAAAATCAGCAAAAATAGAAATGAATTTTTTAAAAGATTTTTTGGTATAAAAATAAAAAATCTCCACATTCACCTCATTTCTTTAATAGTCATATATCCGTAAAATAAAAATTAAACGTATTAAGTTTTATAGCTAAAAAGAATTGTTGAGTTTTGGAGTGGCTAATGATGTGTCATAGTGCCATAAATGTTTTTAGTTTAGACAAAAAATTTACAAATATCTTTCATATTTGTAGGATATGAAGTTAAACATTCTGTTGACAGATGAACTTTCAAAATTAGCTCCCATTTTGTTGCAGATAGCAAGGTATAGTAAATGCAGACTATAAAATTGTAATTTAAAGGAAATCGTAGCAAGTATTTTTATCCTTAACTTTTCTATAGGTTGACAGTTAACAATATGATGCGTTGTCAGAATTTTTTTCCAAAGTATACTCAATATCATGACTGGTCAAAACATTCAAGAACAAATATTTTTAAGCCATCACAAACATCAAAATTATGTTCAACAATTTTTAAAACAGAGATTTAATTGTCTCAGTAGAACCAAAGTGCTGGTAATCACTTATTTCAAATCTGTGTAAATGTTGAAATGTTCTACATTAGAATTAAAACTGGTCAGGAGTTTATGGAGTAATGATTTTTCAGGTTATAGATTGAAGAGTGATTTTTTGTCTCGCCTGCGACTAAAAGTTGCAAAGGCGAGATATAGGTATTACTTTCCGGCGGTGACAGCGGCATAAACTTTTTTAAAACTTTAATAACTTTGCACATGTAATACCTACAATTAAGATTTATGGTCCACAAGGTAGCTTATCATATAAGGTTTGCTGCAGTATACTTGTCTTGTGACCCTGACCTCATTTTCATGGTTCACTGACTTCATAAACATGAATTTAAAATCTGCATCGAAGTTTTGTAGTTTAATCCATTTCTCAGCAACTGTAATATCTAGGCCAACCATATTTGGTCTATAGATAGTTCTTAGTGGGTAAATGTCAGTCTGACATCTGTCCTTGACCTCAACTTCTTGCTTGAGTGACGTTGTCACTTTTTCATGGTCAAGTGCATTTCTCAGAAAGTGTAATACATAGACTCACCATATTTGGTCAATAGATAGTTCTTGGTGGGTACATACCAGTCTGACACCTGGCTTTGGACCTTGATCTCAATTTCATTTTTGAGTGTATTTGTCACTTTTTCATAGTTAAGTCAATTTATCAGCAACTGGAATACCTAGACCCACCATATTTGGTCAATAGATAGTTCTTGGTAGGTACATGTCAGTCTCATGCCTGGTTTGGGACCTTGACCTCAATTTCATGATTGAGTGACTTTGTCACTTTTTCATGTTTAAGTCCATTTCTCAGAAACTAATACCTAGACCCATTGTATTTGGTCTATTGATAGTTCTTGGTTGGTACATGCCAGTCTGACACTTGTCTCTGGACCTTGACCTCAATTTCATGGTTGAGTGACTTTCATCCAAGTTTCTTGATTAAGTCCATTTTTCAGCAACTGTACTACCTAGACCGATCTATATTTCTTCCATAGATAGTTCTTAGTGAGTACGTGCAAGTCTGACACCTGTCTCTGGACTTTGACCTCAATTGCATGCTTGATTGACTTTGTCACATTTTCGAGATTAGGTCCATTTCTCAGCAACTTTAATAACTAGACCCACCATATTTGGTCAATAGATAGTTCTTAGTGTATACATGTCGGTATGACACCTACCTTTTGACCTTGACCTCAATTTCTTTTAACACATTTTCTTTTGACTTGCAAAATGTCGGGTATCAGATAATCATTATTCTGTGTCCATGTGCATACTCAGGTGAGACATTTAGTGCATCCACTCTTGTTTTATTTTATAGAAGCATCCATTGATAGGATTTTTTATCTCATGTTATTTCTGATTTACTTATTTTCTCTTGATTAATGTAACAAAGTTAATTTATCTACGTTTATTTGCTTCATTTAATCAACCTTAATGATTTATGCTACATATGAATGATAGGTGTTCTATGTTGATAATCTACAGTAATGTATTTTACAGTGATTTGAAATGTCCTAACTACACAGATTACTACTGCAGAGATTTCCCAAATCTTTTTCAACAGATAGATGATATAAGTCAGATAGATAAAGGTTTGATTACAACATTACTTTATAGTACAATATTAGCAAATAATTTAATGTGGGTTAGGAATAAAAAACTAATCAGTTGAATTAGTACTGTTATTAGCTCACATGGCCCAAAGGGCTATGTGAGCTATTGCCATCATTCGGTGTCCATCGTCCATCATCCATTGTCATTGTAAACTTACCTTTAAAGATCTTCCCCTCTGAAACCACTTTGCAGTAATGGTCCTTAGATTGTCCTCTTTCAGAATTGTATCCAATAACCCTGCCTGCCATCCAAGATGGCCGCTAGAGCCGAACATAGTTTATTATTGGACCTAATGCGAACTTTACTTTAAATTCTCCTCTTAAACCACCAGGCCAATTGAAACAAAAGTTGGCATCAATGGTCCTTAGGTGGTCCTCTTTCAGAATTATGTCTGATGACCGCATCAGCCGTCCAAGATGGCCACCAGAGGCAAACATAGTTTAACACATGATCCTGTGGGAAATTTACATAAAGATCTTCTTGTCTGAAACCACAAAGTCAATTTGGCAGCAATGGACATTGCACAATTTGGCAAAACCAGTGAGCCAACTTAACAGCAATGTTCCAGACTGCCAGCCAATATGGACATAGTCAAACAATTGATGTCTCAGTTCGTCACACTTTCTTGTGACATCAACTCCTCCTTCACTTTTGGGTTTAGGAATTTAATTTCTACCGGTATATAGAATGGATGCATATTACTTGTAGATGCGCAATAAGGTTTTAGAATTTGGATTTTCTAAACCAGGAGCCCACAGGGTTTGAACTTCAAAAAATTTGAATTCAAGCTTGTGACCTAAACTCATCTTTTATTTTTCAATTTAAGCATATTATTTCTATACAGTATTGTAAAACACCATATGCAGATGTGCAATAAGGTTTTAGAATTTTTCAATTTTCTAAAATTGGGGCCCACAGGGGTCGAAATTTGAAATTTTCAATTTAAGTTTGTGACCTAGAATTCTCTTTCATTTTGCAATTTATACATTTTGCTTATATATAGTATTGTCCTAAACTATATGTAGTTGCACAATAAGGATTTAGAATATCGATTTATAAACTGGGGGTCCACTCAGGTCAGATTTCAAAAATTTTAAATTTAAGCTTGTGAACTAAAGTTTTTTTTTCATTAAGTTTATTGATTTAATGTCTTTATAGAATGATTGCATACTATTTTTGGACTTACATGGGTGCAGGGATCACTGTCAATTCCGACAGTACAAATTTCTAGTTATTATCACTTTTGTTTTAATGGATTGGAAGAAAAGGTATTGCTCCAAATATACCATTTTAGATGATAATGTCTATTTTTCTAACAAAGGGCCATGTGAGCTATTCCCATCACTTGGCATCTGCCGTCATCAACTTAAACTTTCCTTTAAAGATCTTCTCTAAAACCACTGGGCCAATTGGAACGAAACTTTGCAGTAATGGTACTTTCAGAATTATATGAACATGCTGGTCATTCAAGATAGCTGCCACAGCCGAACATAGTTTAACATAGGACCATATGGGAAATTTACTTAAAAATCTTCTTGTCTGAAACCACTGAGCCAATTGGAACGAAACTTGATAGCAATGGTTCTTAGTTGGCCCTCTTTCAGGACTGTATATGATGACCCTGCCAGTTATCCAGGATGGCCACGATAGCTGAACATGGTTAAACATAGTACCCTATGGGAAATTTACTAAAAGATCTTCTTGTCTGAAACCACTGGGCCAACTGGAACAAAAATTGGCAGCAATGGTCATTAGTTGATCCTCATTTAGAATAATATCAGATGGCCCTGTCTGCCATTGAAGTTGGCTGCCATAGTTGAACATAGTTTTAACATAGGATCGAAATGGGAAAAATCTCTGAAAGATCTTCTTGTTTGAACCAGTGAGCCAGTTGGAACTTTCCAGGCTGCTAGTCAAGATAGACAGTCCAAGTGAGCAATACAGGCTCCTGGGAGGCTCTAGTTTTAGATATGATGATTTTAGTGCTGTTGTAATATTATTTTGCTTATATATGTAAATAAAAAAATCTGTTATACTTAATTCGGTCATTTAAAAATGTAGATATCTTGTGAAAAAATAATTTAAATGCCCTTAAGGAATTTTTGTTTGGAAAATAGTGTTTGCAGAAAAGAAAATTGATGAAACCCTGTCATCTATGTAAGTTTTAATACCTCAACATCCATGATGACATATCTTCTACATGACAATGCCTATATTGTTACCAGAGGGCATAGGGATATCACATAACTAACAGAATATTTGATTTAACTGCAAAATTTCAAGGAATTAATTAAATCCTGATTTTGTTTTTATTCTATATATTTTTTAAAAGGGGTTAACTGTGCACACAATTTTAGTATGAAGAGCTTCATGCAAAATGGTCAGTGCTTTTACACCCCAATAAAACTGAAAAGTATTTAGTTCTTTAGTAAAATATTTGACCTTAAATGGAATTTTGATTTCTTTGAAAAGAACAACTACAGAAGATGCAGTACCCTGGAATCTACAGTGATTTTGTACCCTCTGTTTATCAATGGGTGTTAAAACAGATGAGGAAAGATGATCCAGGACCCTTCCCTTTCATACCTGCTGTGTGTAACAATATCAGGAATGTTATATCAGTAAGTCATCCAATATCAAGAATCTTATCTTTGTATGTCATCAGAGCTGTGTGTAACAATATCAGGAATGTTATATCAGTAAGTCATCAGAGCTGTGTGTAACAATATCAGGAATGTTATATCAGTAAGTCATCAGAGCTGTGTGTAACAATATCAGGAATGTTATATCAGTAAGTCATCCAATATCAAGAATCTTATCTTTGTATGTCATCAGAGCTGTGTGTAACAATATCAGGAATGTTATATCAGTAAGTCATCAGAGCTGTGTGTAACAATATCAGGAATGTTATATCTATAAGTCATCCAAGCTGTGTGTAACAGTATCGAGAATATTATATTTGTATGTCATCAAAGCTGTGTTTAACAGTATCAGGAATGTTATATCAGTAAGTCATCCAAGCTCTGTGTAACAATATCAAGAATATTATATTTGTATGTCATCAAGCTGTGTGTAACAGTATCAGGAATGTTATATCTGTAAGTCATCCAAGCTCTGTGTAACAATATCAAGAATATTATTATACAATTATAGCCTTTACAGGAGGTCGATACATGTTTTATCGACCTGATGAAATTATATCGACTGAGGACGAAGTAGAAAATGTTGTAGTTTATGGTGACATTTGAACAGTTATACATCATTGGCACTGGAAATTTGTTCATATGATTCATAGTCTGACTCTGCACCCTGACATTGGATTTCCCCACTGGTTTTGGAGATACTTTCTGCGAAAGATCAATAGTTTTCAAAATATCATCCATTCCGTCATTATTAGAAATTTCTGAAATTAAAGTTGCTTCTTGAGAGCTTGACAATAATTGAAGATCAAAATCAGTGTTTATATTTGGTGGCATCTCCATCATCACAGAATTTTTGGACTTTTCCTTAATTTTCTCCGCTATTTTCTCAGACATGTTTTTCTTAGTGTTTTCATCAGTTTTGCCTGAATATGTTTTGAGCGATGTTTCGGATTTATGACCGGTGACAGCCATTATATGGCGAGATGGAAATTGAGCTGCATCTAACACTCGGACTGTTGTAGCGCGACATGAATGGTTTGTGTATATCATACTCAAACCACATCTAGTGCTTATTTGATTCATGAATGTACCAAGTTTGTTGTGACCAAGCGGAACATTATCATAATAAATTCCATCTTTTGGATACTTTCTGGCCTGTTGAAAAAGTCTGTCACATTTTGGATTAAGTCTCCGAATATACTTCACAAAACTTCTAATGGGACATCTTTCACTTTCTGAAATAAATTTTCATATATTGAGAATTTGTACATTTTTAAACAAGACCTTGATGGCATACATTTGTAAGATTTTGTTTAAACTGAGAAATATTTTAAGAAACAAGAATTTTTTGTTTCATATCAATACTAATTTTTTTCAAAGGCATTTAAACACTGTTAATTTTTTTCTATAATTTTTGGTTTTTTTTTCAGTACACACAATATTTTTTTCTTTTTGCAAAATGTGTGTAATTAATGAATATCGATATGTTTTTTGGTTTTTTTTGTGCATTCTCTTAGTTTTTTTTTTGTTTTGATATGATTTAAAATTTGATTCAAACAAACCTTTAATCTCATACATTCTTCCATCCGAGGACCTGTCATCATCATCTTGGTGATTTTTTGTTTTTTCATCTACCAGTTTATATACATAAAGTGAGCCTTCTGCATTTTGAGTAACTGCAAAGTGCTTGCGAGTAAGGGTGGCTAAGTTCTCACGCCCTCTTCTTCCGAAATGTAGAATGATATCCATGAAAACCTATAATAATTGAATCAGAATATTATTATGTTTTCAACTATGACAACATTTATAACACTGAGAATTTGATTAAATTTTACATACAGGTAGATTTAATTTTCAGTAATAGTTTTCCTGATGATTCTATCAACATTTTTTTTGCTTTTTGTTGAAATGTCCCTTTAATAAGTATACTTGTGTGAAATTCTGATGACTGGAACGTAGAAAAAAGCATATTATACGTGTAAATAAACAATACAACTTTTTTTCAGGAAATACTCACTTTATACTGCAAGAGTTGAGCATCTTCCAAGTCTGTGACCAAGTATGCATAAATCCTTTCTAAGTCATCATCGTCAATGGCAGGGAAATGGTCAATGTTACCAAGCCCTTGTTTCTTCAATTCTTTTGTCATTGATTTGAATGCCTTTAGGGACTTTTTGAACTTATCACCCTTAACTATGTCAACATCAACACCACGGTTTTCTAAATGCCTTTGAATTCCATGACGATAGGCTATTAAAGTGGTTTTTTTGTAAAGTTCTCCTTTCTTGTTCCTCATTTCGCAATAAAATGTTGCCAGTCTTTCATCAAGATCTTGTTTACTGAACTCCTCAAAGTCCGCTGAGAATGATTTTGCCGTCAAGTACGCCCTAAATGCTTTTACGGCAGTGACCGTTGATCTTTTAGTGTTTTTAGCATCCACATTTTCTAATAGTTCCCTAAATTCGTCTTCGCTAATGTGGCAAAACGGCTTTGTTCACCAGGCTGCCTTTCTGCGGCTTCCATATTGTTGCCAGCAAACGATAATGAGCTTCCGAAGTAAGAATGAAAGATCGATTCTGATTGGTCCTTAGACTAATCCAACAGCCAATCAAAATTCTGAATTCTATTTTTGGAATAAGGGGGTCTTTCAACTAAATTATTTTTAGAAACTCTTAGTCTTTCAACATTTTTAATTTTATTTATGGAAACACCTATTTTACAAGCTTGTTACAGGTTGACCATGTGATCTATTTTGACAAATGACAGCTTTTGAATTATACAATATTATAATAAATTTGTATGTCATCAAAGCTGTGTGTAACAGTATCAGGAATGTTATATGTGTAAGTCATCCAAACTCTATATAACAGTATCAGGAATGTTATATCTGTAAGTCATCCAAACTCTGTATAACTATATCAGTAATGTTATTTCTGTAAGTCATCCAATATCAGGAATGTTATATCAGTAAGTCATCCAAGCTCTGTGTAACAAGCAGGGTTGACCATTTTTGATATCTCCTGACTCATAGGGCCGTAACTTTTTTATTATACTGAACAAATATTTTTGTGTAACATATCGATTGTAAGGGTTATTCACCTGCTGGGAATAATAGGGTTATTCATCGGACAAATTAATTTTGTCGAGGTTATTCCCCGGCGCCACCAATTATAATGAAATATCTGAATTATTCTATGTCATGTGATCATTTATTAGCCAATAGATTTATTTAATTATACTGTAAGGTATAATAATATCAGGAATATTATATCTGTAAGTCATCCAAGCTGTGTGTAACAATATAAGGAATTTTATATCTGTAAGTCATCGAAGCAGGGGTTTACAGAATCAATTAAGTAAATTATCCAGATCTTACATTTATTTTATATTTGAAAGAGAAATTTTAAGTGATTTATTTTTTGTTTTAATTCTCAGTTGTATGCATTGATGATGAAGAAAACATTTACAACAGAACAAGCAATAGAAAGATGTTTAAGGAGAGTAGCTCCAGCAGGTAAAGTTGATTTACTCAAATATTTATAAAGTGCCTTGTAATGTACAGCCCTTACAGATTTTTTTATGTAATGGCAGTCTTTTTTTTTCAGCATGTGCCTACTAATTTTTATCAAATTTATATTTTCAATGAAAGAGTGCACCATGGTATTATATTTAAAAAAATTTCTGGCATTCATGATTTTATTGCAAATAAAGTTAACCCTTACATTTTCAGAAAACTGCGAAACAGCTCATACAACAATAGAAAACAAGGAAAATAAATAGAAATGGTCTAGTACAACAGTTCAGCAACACTTGGGTCGCTATGACCAACATTTCCTGCTTCAATGACTTTGGTTAAGTTTTGCATTTAGGTTCATTTCTCAGAAACCTATAGTAATATATCAATGATATTTCACCACTACAGTCCTCTTGTATAGTACAACACACTTCAGCAACACTTGGATTGCTGTGACCTACATTTCTTGCTTCAGTGACTTTGTTTAAGTTTTGCATTTAGTTTCATTTTGGGACTAAGCATAGTGTATCAATGAAACTTCATCAGTGGATGTGCCTTCGGTAGTAATGAGCAGTCATACAATAATTGGATCATTATGACCTACATTTTATGCTTGAGCGACTCTGGTTAAGTTTTGTATTTAGGTTTATTTCTTTGGAACTAAGTCATAGTGTATCAACGAAACTTCATCAGTGGATGTGCCTTGGATAGTACTGAGCATTCATACATGATGACCTACATTTTAGGTGGGGTATCCATGTCTTACAGACACAATTTCTAGTTTAAGTATGTTTTATTTGCTTCAATGTTGTACAAACGTGGAATTTCAGGCATAAAACATTGGAATGATTGTTAGTATGAGTTTGTTATGAGTCTTATATTAGTGACAACAATACCTTATCTGAACTTTTTAAAAATTTATCTCTGGTCAACTTGACCATCAGTTGTCAATAACAACTGGAGGAACTTTTTTAATGAGATATTCGGTTACATGTATTATTTTGTTGATGTACAGTGGGCAGGTTTTTGCTTCAAACAGTAGCAAAGGAAAATCTGGTTGTCTGTCACTCAGTTTCTTGATACTGTTATTTCAAAAACAACAAAAACAACTACAACAATATTCATTTATTATGGTTTTTACAACATTGACCCCATTCACTGTATTTCATTATGTAGATTGTAACGGCTTCATTTGAAATTGTAGAAACGTGTAATAGCCTCTCTAAAAATTGGATAACAGTCTGCATTGAAAACTTTTTCATTGGATAGATGGTTTATAACTTTTACTGAACTAAACTGCACATTATTCAAAGGAAACAGAAAGTTATTAGAATAAATTTTTATGACCAGTAATGTGCCCTAAATCAAAATATAACTTTATTCAGAGTTTTAATCAAGTGGATTAAAGCATAGTCTGTTATTACTGCATGTATTATGCAAACTCAATTTTTGTGGGTTTTTTTTTAATTATATTTCATGAAGAAACTAGTTTGAAAAACTTTATTTAACCTAATTCTGACTTTAATAATAATTTACAGTTACAACACCAGGTAAGAAAAGAACACTTGAGTAAACCTATCATGATATAGTGTGTTAGCTATATATATAGGATTGTTACCTCTCTGATGTCTATATATATGGCATGTTCCACTTCATAAGCTGGTGTGATGTCTGTTTTCTGTACTGTTTACAATAAGCAGAATAATAAAAAAATCATTCATTTTTAGCTCACCTGGCCAAAGGCCATGTGAGCTTTTGCCATCACTTGGCGTCCGTCGTCCGTAAACTTTCACATATTGATCATCTCCTCTAAAACCAATGGAGCAAATTTAACCAAACTTTACAGGAATGATGTATGGAAGGTCCTTTACTAAGATTGCCGAAATTTTTCCAATCTGCCAAAAAAAACATGGCTGCCAGAGCAGGACATAGTTTAATATTGGACCCTATGGGAAAACATGTTAAAGTTTATCTCCTCTGAAACTACTTGAGCAAATTTAACCAAACTTTACAGGAATGAGGTATGAAAGGTTCTTTACTAAGATTGCCGAAATTTTCCGATCCGCTGTAAAACATGGCTGCCAGTCAGGACATAGTTTAACATTGGACCCCTATGGGAAAACATGTTAAAGTTCATTTTTTCTGAAACTACTTGAGCAAATTTAACCAAACTTTACAGGAATGATATATGGAAGGTCCTTTACTAATACTGCCAGAATTTTTCCGATCCGCCAAAAAACATGGCTGCCAGAGCAGGACATAGTTTAACATTGGACCCTATGGGAAAACATTTTAAAGTTCATCTCCTCTGAAATTACTTGAGCAAATTTAACCAAACTTTACAGGAATGATGTATGGAAGGTCCTTTACTAAGATTGCCAAAATTCTTCCGATTGCCGTAAAACATGGCTATCAGCGCAGGACATAGTTTAACATTGGACCATATGGGAAAACATGTTAAAGTTCATCTCCTCTGAAACTACTTGAGCAAATTTAACCAAACTTTACAGAAATGATGTATGGAAGGTCCTATACTGAGATTGTTGAAATTTTTTCGATCCGCTATAAAACATTTCTGCCAGCACAGGACATAGTTTAACATTGGACCCTATGGGAAAACATGTTAAAGTTCATCTCCTCTGAAACTGCTTGAGCAAATTTAACCAAACTGTTCTGGAATGATGTATGGAAGGTCCTTTAGAGGGATTGCTCATTTCGTTCGAATGTGACAAACATCATGGCTGACAGCAGGAACATGGTTTACCATACATGCCTATGGAAAAAAAACATATTTTGATCATCTCCTCTAAAACTATAATAGCAAATTGAATAAAACTGTACTGGAATGATGTATTGAAGGTCCTTTACAAAGTTGGCTCATTATGTTCAACTCTGACAAAAACATGGCTGCCAGAGGGGAAATACTTTTAACTTTGGACCTTATGAGAAAAATATATTTTGATCATCTGCTCTGAAACTTTTGAAGCAAATTCAACCAAAGAATTAATGGAAGTTTGTATTTTGTCAGGTGAGCGATACAGGCTCAGCCTGCTGAGCCTCTAGTACTATGTAACTTCAGTTAAGTCACTCCTCTGTTTATTTCTTGCCTTTAATGCTTGAAAGTATCTTGTGTGTAATTTGAATTCAAATGTGTCAGCATATAACCTGCTTTCTGCATTTCCTCATGGATTACAGCATTAGGAATGTGTTAGAATGGGCATAAATTATGTAGTTATTGCCTTACAAAACATATTATTTACAGGAGGAAATCTGCATACATGTATATTATTTCATAATTCAATAACAGGCATAGCTGTATTTATAAATTCAGGTGGGAATAAATGTTGAATTAGAAGGGGGTAAGTTTTATTCTTGAAAACCTTGGTTCATGTAATAACTTTTAGCAGTGAAATTGCCTCACTCAACCTTGGGGGGAGAAGGTGGGTGACTGGACATATTTTAGGAAGTTCAGATGGTTAGGCAGACAGCACCAAATAATGATGGAGGAGAACATTTTGTTGTCTTATTATTTAAATAGAAAAATTTCATTAACAAAATACATATATTCTTACTTATAATATTAAATGTCTTGTTATACCAGCATGTGTATGTTGTTATAGGGAGTTGTTAGTCTGTTAGTATGATGTGGTATTGTATTTACATCTTCAGTTCTGCCATTTAGAATCTTTAATATATATATATATATATATATATATTTATATATACAGTCAACTTTCATTATGTCTAATCCATTGGGACCAGAAAATCTAGTTTGACTTAAGCGAAAATTCAAGATATCAGGAGTAAATTTGTATAGTTACTGCTGTTGAGGGTCCAGAGAGATAATTTATGTTACCCGGAATTTCGACTTAAATGTGTTTGAGATAACGAGAGTCAACTGTATATAAATTGATTATAAGCTCACCTGCCCTAAAGGACATGTGAGCTTTTGCCATCCCTTGGCATTCGTCGTCCGGAGTAAACTTTTTCTTTAAAGATCTTCTTCTCTGAAACCACTGGGCCAATTGGAACTAAACTTTGCAGGAATGATGTTTGTGAGGTCCTCAACAAATAATCCTCATTTAATCTTGATCTGGCAAAAACATGGCTGCCATGGGCAATTTTTGTTTATGATTGGCTGGATTTTCAAAAGTCTGCTCCTCTGAAACTGCTTGGCCAAATGAAAAGAAACTTCACAGGAGGCATATATGGGAGGTCATTTATAAAGTTTTCTCCCGATCGAACTACAAATATGGCTGCCATGGGCATTTCTTGTTTCTGATTTGCTGATATGAAAAATCGTCCCCTCAAAAATGGCTAGGCCAAATGGAACGAAACTTGACAGGAAGCATCAATGGGAGGTTCTTTACAAAGTTTCCTCATTTCGTCCCGAGTGTGCGACAAACATGGCCATCTTTGGCAATTCTTGTTTTTCATGGGTTCATAAAAAAAAAATTATTCTCTGGAACTGCTTGGCCAAATGGAATGAAACTTAACAGAAAGCATCTACGGGAGGTTCTTTATATTTTTTACAAACTTTCCTCATTTCGTCCCAATCGGACCACAAATATGGCCGCCATGGGCAGTTTTTGTTTCTGATTGGCTGATATAAAAAATCTTCTCCTCTTTGACTTTGGTCCATCTTTAGTACCAATTATCAGAATCCATCTACATTATTATTACTCAGAATGTAATTTGCAGAATATGTCTAGTGGTAGAGTTGAGGGTATCTGCTGACTGTGCCATTCATTGGACAGTTCATAGAGCATTATTTCTCTGATTCTCTGTTTTTTAACTTGTACTAACTGGTTTGATAAGCCACACATGTATAACCCACCAGCTCTATCCAAAATTTTATATTTGGCACTTTCTATACATTCATTATAGACGTGGATTTTATCTAGCCAGCTCCTTAGTTTAAAGTTTAACTATCTTGAATGGATAAACTAGTCATTAGAAATGTACTGCTAATAGAAAACAGCATGGGCACATATTGATTTTGATGACTTTGAATAAAAATGGCTTCTCTTTTGTTTTTTGCATTTAATTTTTTTTACAGGTCACAGAGCCCCTACATGTGACCTGTCGATGTCTAGAAGTTTTTCCATCACTGTGCCAACTGCTAGTGTACCAGAGAGAATGGTTTTATATATGACAGAACTTGGTATGTTATTTTACCATGTGATATCATGTTATTACAATGGCTCTTGTTATTTCCCAATTAATTGAATTGAATTAATAAACTTCAAATAGTAGAGGAATATAATTATTTTAATTTCACATATTTGTAATTTTGATATTTGCTTTCATTCTCTTCTAACTTACAAGTTTATAAATATATACTGTGAAACTTTTATCTGTTTGTTAACTGTACAGTTTTGTATTTTAAAGTGAAGATTATGATGTTTCAGAATATTTTACTAATGAGGGTAACAATGGTACAATATTATAAAAAAATATTTATACATTTTAAAAAAAAAAAGTGTTTTACATGTGACTCTTTTAAATTTAAGGTGTACTTTTCTGTTCAACAGTTATTGTATTCTAAAATATTATTATTTCCTATCTAAAAATTACAGGTATGACAAAGAGAGATTTAGGTCACTTACCAATAGGAATAGCTCTGCCTCTACGAGAAGCCATATTTCATTGTAGATGTAACCCTCCATCTGATTGGCCAGAAGAAGCTTATGTTTTAATAGGTATATATAATAGAATATGTTTTAAAACTTAAGTATGGATTTTTTAACTGCTTCATGCCTGTTTTGGAAAAATGGAGTCTGGAAATCAATTTTTGTAATGTATTCACAATTAAATGTGTTTCAATATTTTTAAACTGATAAATTCTTTTAATTAAGATGTTTTTAGACACAAAATATACTAAATGTGTTCAGTTTGAAGTTTCTAGAATTTCAGTCAGTCAAACTTCAGAACTAGAATGCCACAGTGTCACCGAGACGCTATCAGAATTCGCCAAGATCCTGTCCAAGTCGCCGAGATGCTATCCGACTCAGCTGAGATGCTATATTTTGTAACATGTTGAAATTTCGCGGAACTCGTGAGCGACCTAATTGCCGCTTATGATCAAAAGAATACATCATTCCCTTGATTGATTACACCTGTAATTAGTCCATAATGGCATTAAACAGTGATTAAACAGGTGTTAATTGCCCTTAAGCTATATGACTGTTACGATTTTAATGATCCCAAGGTGACACTAATTAGCTTATGTCATTGAAAACTTCAATGTCAAAGCTCAAAATTGCGACCGGGAAAATGCAAAACGTAAACAAGACATCTGACTGTCTAATACAAAACCAGGACTAGCCAATAATGAATAAAACTTTGAAAATTAAAATTGGTTATTCCAATGCAAACCCAAAGGCTGCCAAAATATGCTTTTCCAACTAATTCAGGAGCAATTATTGAATGAAGAGATCTCTGTGCGAAAGAGTGACAATGTGCAGAAAAATAACAGATTTGGGACAATTGAATCTTTCCAAACAAGCTGCCAACACATATTATGCAGATTCACTCATGATATTCATGTATAATTTATATGATTTATTCAAAGGCTTTTCACTGCAATTACATGTACATGAAGATTATAAGCAGCCATATCTAAATATCAATATTATTCATACATTCTGAGTTTGGTTTTTTTCTGTACATATTTTTTGTTTAGAACTCTTTTTGATTACATTTTCAAATTGTAAATTTATTAATCTATGTCTGGCTCCTGTGACATGCACATAACCTTCAATAAGTTGAAGGTGGTCACTATTTGGTAGATGTAAATAATGGGCAGACATTATGACATTTTAAAAAATAATGAACTATAAATATTTATGTAATAAAAACAAGAAAAGATAGAACAAATTATTGCATTTAATATATTATAATATAAATACAAAACATCATTCACAAATAAACATTCAAGGCAGTTGTACGTGTACATTTCCACGATGCGGTCCGAAACGGTATCTACAAATAGGAAAGTACGTTAAATGTGATGCTATCCAAAATTTCTGGGGAGAACACTGTCCTTTACTTGAATAATCTTATGGTCTGAACAATTTTTTCTTTTCGGTTGAAGCAATGGAAGATCTACATTACAACAGAAGAATGTAAGGAAAAGTCTTATAGTAGAAAATCTTTTTTTATCTTACTGACATTTAGGAAGACAAGATATTTCCCAACTGCTGTCTTTAACAAAAACAAAGCCAGTACCAGGACCAGGTATAAACAATTGGTACCAGTCCAAGAACAAAGAGCCAAAGGAAGAGGAGGATGGCATGTCACATATAGATGATGAGGTAAACTCAAGAATCTAAAATGTTTTCTGCAGATATTTTCTTTAAAAAATTAAGAGTAGAATGTCATGATTTTAAGAATAAAAGAAGTGAAATATTTTCCTGAATTTCATTTATATTACAAATGATTACACCATTTTCAGATATGTCTAGTTCAGTTTATTTTTATGTGAAATTTAGGTACAGTTATAAATTCACTACAGAATTTCTAGAGTCATTAAACAGTCTGCTAAAGTGACCTAAAAAACCAATGAATTTAAACCAAGTTCATATAGTTGGAAGGTTTGACTTTACTTCATTTTCCCATACCATATAGTAACACAATATTCTGATATAAACTGATTTTGCACATGAACTTTATAGCTGTTAAAACTGAGATTTAGTGAAGATTTAAGAGTACAGGAAGTAAGGAGATTACTACAGTCATCAAAACCTGCTAGGATTGCTCTAATACAAAGACCAGAAGTTAGGTAATTGTTCAATATATATTATGGGATATCCATGTTCAATCATTAATATCTTTGTCTTGGACAGGGATATATAGAAAAAAAGTGAAAGAATAAGTGTGTGTCGCATAGACAACTTACATTTCAAATGAACATAAGATTTATATTTAAATACTTAGTATCTTGTACATTGTAGTTTTAGATCCTTTAGTAATCTCCAGCAATCAATCTTTTGCATAAAATTATTCATTATATGAGATATTAAATCTGAAAAAAAATATTCTCTTACCAAGAGTTTATAACTGAATGATTATGTCTCTCCCCACCTTAGAGGGGAGTCATATTGTTTTTGCACTGTCTGTCCGTCTATCCATCCGTCACAAAATTTTGTCATTGTTCTATCTCATGCATCATACTTCGGATTTGGATGAAACTTGGCAGGAATACTTGTTAGGATATGTAGATGTGCATATGTTTTTTGACGTTTTTGTGTGCAAAAACAAACTTTAATAATTTTAACTTTTCTATGTAGAAGAAATGTAAGGCCATGCAAAAAAGATGCTTAGGTTCTCAGGCCACTTTTCTTTTTTTATAAACATTCAGTATGTGATCTATATCATTTCTGGGTGTCATCACAGATTTCCATTGAAAACAACTGCTGTTTGCCTGAGCACATAATGCAGTTTATAAGTTGTTTTTACAATTATTAAACTTTTTGATGACTCTGCAATTACACTTACTTTACTGATTGCATGAATATAACCCATACAAAGGTTTTACATAAAATTATATGTACAAAAAAGTTTGGGAAATTTTTATATTTGTTATTCAACAATTAAATATAAATTTTATGTTTTCCTTGTCAGAAAAAGTTTGAATTGAAAAGAAATTTGATTATCAAAGGGGAGCAACTCTGCAGATTTTTTCTGTTACAGCAAAAGATACTTAAGCTTTGAACTTAATTAAGTCAATTATTGACAACAAAAACATGTTCTAAAAGAAAGGGTACATAGCTAAGGGCATCAAGGGTGACCAACCCTTCCATTTGTTTAGAGCAAGCTAGAGCACTATAATATTTATTTCTAAAAGCGTACATATGAAATGATAAGTATCAGCTGTTTCCGGAGCGGATTTGAAAAAATTCCAGATTTTACTAAGAATAAAAACTGCCAACGTGGGCAGTTTTTTCGGATGCGGCGGTGCCTGATATCCTAGCACCTTTTTTTTTGGCCTAAATCTTACTTTGAGGAATTGATAGAAGTCAAGAGTTAATGTACTTTTTTCCCAGAATGTTATATTGTTGACAAGATACTGTAAACTATGAAATTCTCTCTGTGTCAAAAATCTCATTACAAGGAAAAAACAGATTATACTGACTGTCACAGAAATTATGTAAATATACTGGTATTCTCTAATCTGGAGTAAAATTATGTGTAAAAATATTATGATTTGAATAATATCTGTGGCTTAAAATTTTTATGAATGTGTATTTCAGTGATCATGATTTCATAGAAGAGCAGGAAAGACATTTATATTCCATTTGTATTAGAACAATGGCATTGCCAGTGGGCAGGTAAATATATAATGAGAATCTGTGTGTAGGCAAGTGAGAATTTCCCATTTTATGTTTTGTAAATGAATTTATCCAGAATTACTGTCAGATTCAATAGGTACAAAATTCATTATTTAGGAATATCAAACCTAGAGTTAAAATTGTTTTGCTAAAATAAGAGTCAAGTTTTCTAAAGCAGTAATTTGTGTCTCCCTAGATGACACTGCTATTCACACGAGAAAGGAACATGACATTAAACAGATCAGTCATTCAAAAATCTAATGCTTGCCTTAAAAAGTGTAGATTGTTAAGAATAAATGATTCGAGAAAATCTCCAATTTACATGCAAATATGCAATTAACAAGTAGAAAAATAACATTTATACACTAATAGAGGTATAAAAAAAGCTATTACTTGTGTTTAACTTTTAAAATAAGGCTGACAATGTATAGGGGTTAATGTAAATGAGAAACTGTAACTCTGCTTTTGTGGCTTATCTTCAACAGAAGACAGATACATAAAGAAAAACTTGTTGATATTATCAATAATTTTATTTTTCAGGGGTATGTTTACTATGTGTTCATATCATCCTTTGCCAACAGAAGCGTTACCTATTCCTAAGTTATGTCTTACCGGGAGAGCTCCTCCCAGGTTGGTATATTAAAAAGTTTATCCAATGTAGTATTTTAATGTGCATATATCCTTTTATTGATTAAAGTTTGTAGTCTGAAATTTCCTGTACTATTGTGTTTTGCTATTCATGGTGTATATTTTTTCATTAGGAACTCTACAGTAGATCTGACTCATATAGATACCCCACCAAACATGTCAGCTTGGCCTCAGTTCCATAATGGTATTTCTGCAGGTCTGAGAATGGCCAATTCTTCACAGGTTTGTTAGACTTACTATGATAGCCTTCTGTACCAGTTATAAGTTATCTTGAGTCTAATGTTTATCAAGAAATACAGTAGAACTTCCATGGCTCAAACTCCAAGGGAGTGTAGACATTTTGTTCAAGTTACTAAAGTTTATTCAAGTAATGAAAACTTACAATGCCATACTGTATACATGTATGGAAAACTTACAATGCCATACTGTATACATGTATGGAAAACTTATAATGCCATACTGTATACATGCATGGAAAACTTACAATGCCATACTGTATACATGTATGGAAAACTTACAATGCCATACTGTATACATGTAAGGAAAACTTACAATGCCATACTGTATACATTTATGGAAAACTTACATTGCCATACTGTATACATGTATATGTATGTACAAATAATATTCATCGGTGAAATATTTTTTTAATTAAAAATTAAACATGTTTTAAAATCACTAATTAACTGTAGTCATGATATTTTTATTAAAATGAAGTGTAATTGTTCATATCAAGCTAATCTATTTATATCACATGTGATTGTTAGATACAACACTGTAATTATCAGATGACTCACTAGTCCACTTAATTATTGAGTGTGATTTAACTATGGTAAAACACACAACCTTATAATTGTCAGGTATATGTTGCATCTGGCATAAGGTAAAAGAGCAAAGACTGGTCGTCTCAAAGCCAGAATTGGTTTGGTGCATATTTTCCTGCTGACAATTACCATTTGAGCTAGTGTAGTCAAAATCCAGTTCAGAGTTGCAGTCTAGTACGAAGCAGGGTTTACATTCATGTAACTGAACATGTTGTCATCCAGAATTACCACTGAATGTTGAACAACAGTTAATAGTCAGTTATTATTTCTATAAGTGTATAACTTCATTTACTATTTTTAGGTCGATTCTACTTGGATTATATATAATAAACCAAAAAGTAATGATCTGACTAATGAATATGCTGGGTTTTTGATGGCTCTTGGTTTAAATGGTCATCTTGTCAATCTACATACACTGAATGTACATGATTATCTAAGTAAGGTAGGTCTACTTTACATTCTCGTACACATTAATAAAGTTTATCAACAGCCTTATGATTGTCATGTCAATAATGCATCTAACATGTCAACTGGTGCTTTGATTTTTGAAACCACTGCATCATAATTGCAGAATGGTCGTAATTTTGAAGGCCGGAAAATATTTCTCAAGAATATCTCTGCTGTTTTAAAGTGTAAATGACGCTAACATGCAGCTTATATGGGACCCTGCGTGTATAGAGATAATAACATGGTTTAATAGCTGTTACGCTACATATGAACAAAAAAAAATATCATAAATATATAGTTTCATGTTCTGATATATTTATAGGGACATGAAATGACAACAGTTGGGTTGTTACTAGGAATGGCTGCAGCAAAGTAAGTATGGCACTAACTTATTTAAAAAGCTTATATTAGTATGAATCTTAAATATCCAATGTTGGACAAGCTTAAGCCATGTCAGAGTTAAAAATAACTTACTCTTTGTGTCTGGAAATCAACCAGTATTAGTTTATTTCCCTATTACACTATAAATGCCTTATATTTTCAACCCTAAGAGATTATCTAATTTATATTACAGAAGAGGAACAATGGATATATCTACTACAAAGGTACTCAGTATACATGTGCCAGCATTACTACCCCCAACATCTACAGAACTGAATGTACCACATAATGTCCAGGTAGCTGCTGTGTTAGGTGTCGGACTGGTGTTCCAGGGAACAGCACATAGACATACAGCAGAGGTTTTGTTAGCAGAGATTGGTAAGTGCTTTTAATCACAGAGAATGTTTATAGTTAGGTAGAATCAAAACTGTGTACAATGGGCAACTAAGAGATAAGAGAAAGTGCCTTTTGAACAGGGGTTGATTTTACAAGTTTTGTTTATAACGGGGACATTTTCACAATGCCCTTTGGAGATTGTTTTTGTTTAGGTACAATCAAACTACATGTATTTGCTATATAGAGGTACCCTTTAAAGAAGGTTTGTCAGATAGCTTTATGTCTTTTCAGTATGCGATATATAGCTTGATTTAAACCTAGTACAAAGAAGTAAATTTTACATTTGATATAATTTTTTATATTACCAATGCCTTCCTTATTTCTTTATCAGATTGGTTTAAATTTATTAGAAAATCTGTATTTTCAAATTTACTTAAATTTTGGTATTAAAGGGTCAGAATGAAAATGAACTCTACTATTTGAATTTTTTAGGAAGGCCACCAGGTCCAGAAATGGAGAACTGTAATGATAGAGAATCCTACTCTTTAGCTGCTGGCATGGCTTTAGGGCTAGTCATGTTTGGAGTTAGTATCATTATTTTTAACACGGATTATGAATTTTGAAAATAAACCTTGACTCATGTAATTTAAAGAGATTGTTTAAATCAGATATTGTACAAATCAATGCCCGCTTGTAGTAAAATACTTCACAGGTGATTAACTATATGTTGACGGTGTCGTTGGTAGTCGATAGCGCATACTACAACTAGCTGTTTTTAGTAATTGCTACAGCTAAACAATTAATTTTTGATGCTCTAATCATGTAGATTATTGCAGCTTTTTCTTTCTTAACCATATTTACCGTTAAAAGCTGCATATGTGTCAGTTTATGCATGTTATCCAGAATGTTGAAAGTTATAATGTAAAAAATCTAATTGGCTGTTTATCCTTGTGTATTGATATTTTACAGAAAGGAGGAGAAAGAGTAGTGAAATCTGATTTAAATATGGCTGACACTTTATGTCATTTTATGATTGGTGGACATAAAAGACCTTTGGTAAGTTAATCTGTTCACTTGAACCAGTTAGAAAATTAGCACTGACGGATTATTTTTCTGAGAGTTCTTCTCCTTTAAATAGTGAAAATATGGGAAATTGACTTTGTAAGCACTCTCGTCTCTACATTTCTCAAAAGATTTAATCAAATTTATGTCTTACTATAAGCATTCTCTCAGATAAGTTCCAAAATCATCACCTACAGATTGATTTTCTAAGAACTATTCTCCTTGGTAAATTGAAAATAAGGAAAATAGACTTTTAAACACTTTCTCATCTACATATCTATAAAGGTTTTAATGAAAATACTGTGCACCCATATATGAAAGTAATCAATTATGAAATGGCAATTGCTTTGAACAATTGGATGAAAAAAATAAAAATTCCATATTTGGTAAATGTCCTGGAAGACTCTCAGACCTTAAATTTATGAAAAAGGTTCCTAGCAACTATATATTAAATTAGTCAGGTGTGAAACAGCAAATGCTTAGAACAATTCAATTTCATACATTACAATTCCATATTTGGTAAATATCCCAGAAGACTCTCAGACCTTTAAATTTTTAGAAAAGTACCTAGCAACCATATAGTAAAGTGTTCAGGTGTGAAACAGCAATTGCTTTGAATATTTGAATTTCAAACATTGCAATTCCATCTTTGGTAAATATCCTGGACGACTCTCAGACCTTCAGTTTATGGGAAAATTACCTAGTAGTCCAGTAAAACTAAATTTTAACCTCAAACTAATTGCAAAAGAAAATGTTTTAGTTCTAATCTATAGTATTAAGCCCCAAATATACACAGAAAAAAGTCCCATAAAATCTAACTTGAGGAAAACTCAAAATCAGCATTTTTAATTTCCTATGGAAATTAACATTGGAAAGGGGAGATAACTCCACAAAAATGAGTCTTTTTTTTTTTTGTCAGGTTTTGGTTGATTTTCTTAAAATTCATGTAAAGTATGATACTCTGATGGGGTTATAAGTTCATATTTGACTATATTATATAATCTTCTGCTCATGAAATGTACAAAACCGAAGTGTTATGTGTATTTTTATTTTTTTTGCGCATTTTTCAGTGAAGAAATTTGTGGCTTTGTGACCATTTTGAAAAAATAATGTGAAATTTTGGTATTGTTTATATCTGTAAATTATATTTGTTCAGCATCTACCTTGTTTAAAGAAACTTTAAACCACAAAAAGAAGAATGTATGCTTAATTATTTTTTATGAAATTTGAGATTCTTTACCTTGACATGTTGAAAAATTTAATAAATGGTCAAATAATGAATTACGAAATCTAGGTTGTAGCTTGATAAAAGATATGAAAACACCTTTAGAGTTGTTTGTTATACTCTAAAGATGGCTAATATATCAAGAATCAATACATTCTGCTGAAAAGAAGCGGTAAAGTTATAATTTTGTATCAATTTTTATTGATATTTCTGCCTTTTTGCAGAGTTATCTCCCATTTTCAATGCAAATATCCAAAGGAATTTTAAAATCGTGATTTTTTAGTCTTCCTCAAGTTAGATTTAGTTAGACTTTTTTCTGTGTATATTTGGGGTATAATTATAAAGATTAAAACTTAAAAATCTTCTGTTGCAATTACTTTAAGGTTAGGGTCAAATTTATGCTAGATTGACTGGACTATAGCAACCATATAGTTAAGTATTCAAGTGTGAAACAGCAATTGATCGGAATAATTGAATTTCAAACATTGCGATTCTATCTTTGTTAAATATCCTGCAAGACTCTTAAGACTCTTAAATTTTTGTAAAAGTACCTAGCAGCCATATATTAAAGTAATTAGGTGTGAAACAGCAATTTTTTGCAATAAATTTAATTTCAAATACTGCAATTCTATCTTTGGTAAATATTTGGAAGACTCCCAGACTTTCATATGTTTGGAAAAGTACCAAGTAACCATATATGAAAACAAACTAGAAAAGAAGTATGCCCCCGCACTTGATAATTATGGATAAAGTTGTTTTGTTAGGAGTGATTTTTTAAAATTGAAGTGTGTAAGAAACAAATCAGAGATTTAGCTAGCGCTCGTCACTTTCGCCATTGACGAATGATTCTGGAAAGTGGCGAATGTTTTCCGTATGCAATTCGTCACTTGGAATTTCAAAATCGCCAAAAAAAATTTCGCAAAGGCGCGTACACACGTCCTGGACGCGCTAAAATTGGACTGGACATGTCATCCTTCAATCTCATGCGTCTCTGGGACGCATTTAAATTAATCAGCTGTCTCCGAAGACCATAATTTTCATAAAAGATCTCGAACCGCCATTTTTTTGTTTTCTTGGAGATCAAAGGGAACGGGGAAAGAAACGACAAAAAATTAAGATAGAAAATAGCGGCAATCGGAATTCTCGTGATATTTCATTGGCCACAGCGTTTTTTACCGACCAGCAACAATATGTGTAGACCTCATTTAAAAACGAATTTAGCGGACTTTGACTTACATTACAATTGGAAATTTTGTCAATATTGATTAATAAGGTGTTAAAACAAGATCAATGGGAGGATTTTAAGAGTATGTTTGAGAAAAAATAATAGTAAAGATTATAGAAAAATAAATATTAAAAAATAAAATGGCAATATTAAATAAGTTGTCAAAAAGATTTTTGCTCATATCTGTAACAGAAATTTTCTTCCAAGTTTGGAGCACCACTGCATACATGTGTATGTTCATTTTTTTTTCTTTTTTGGATCCTTCTGATCTTAAAACTTTCAACTTTAGGAGGGCTTTTCAGTTGTGGTGTATGTCTAAGGATAGGAAGATCATGCATTATTGAGGTGATATCTATCAAATAGTAGCTACATGTACATTTCATTTATTTATTCAGTAATAGTTGCTATTGTATGAATTACAATGTTTTGTTAAAAACTTTATTGATAATAAAACATTTTTAGCTCACCAGACCCGAAGGGTCATGTGAGCTATTGCCATCACTTGGCGTCCGTCGTCCGTCCGTCGTCCGTCGTCCGTCCGTAAACTTTTTCAAACGTTAACTCCTCTGACACCATAAGACCAATTGCAACCAAACTTCGTACATTTGTTTATTGGTATATGTGCTACAAAACTATCGTTTGGATTTTTGATTCGTAAAAAAACATGGCCGCCATGGCTAAAAATAGAATATAGGGGTAAATTGCAGTTTTTTGCAAATAACTCAAAAACCATAACAGATATCAAAATTCTGGCATAGGGTAAAAGTGTTCAGCACCTCAAGATCTACCTGCCCTGAAATTTTGAAGAAGATCCAACGACCCATGTAGGAGTTATTGCACTTTTTCTGAATTTTTTCCAAATTTTGCACTTATTAAGCTCAATATCTTGGATACTATAAAAGAAATTTGAAAAATTTAAATTTCATATTGTTAGGCACACAAAGATCTACAAAATTTGTAACAGGATCGAAGTTGTAGGTTCGTTCCTTTTAGGAGTTATTCCCCTTAGATCGTCAAAATTGACCATTTTTGCAGTCTTTATTCATTGTAATAAAATCGTTAACTCCTCTTACACCATAAGTTTAATTGCAACCAAACTTAGTGTAGTTGTTCCTTGGCATGAGTGCTACTAAACTATCGTTTGGATTTTTGATTTGTAAAAAAACATGGCTGCCATGGCTAAAAATAGAACATAGGGGTAAATTGCAGTTTTTTGCAAATAACTCAAAAATGGTGACAGATATCAAAATTCTGATGGGAAGCTAAAGTGTTCAACACCTCAAGATCTACCTGCTTTGAAATTTTGAAGAAGATGTAACCACCCATGTAGGAGTTATTGCCCTTTTTCTTGATTTTTTTTTGAAATTTGTACTTATTAAGTTGTATGATCATTCCTTTTAGGAGTTATTCCCCTTAGAACATCAAAATTGACCATTTTCACAGCATTTCCCTTAGTTTGCAAAATGTTTGAATGAGCCCTTTAGGAGTTAAAGTTTTGTCCCTTAAATGTCAAAATAACTGTTGATGCCTTATAGATGGCACAAACATTAATATATTAATTTAGTTTATAGTGCATTGTTTGCCAGGTGAGCGATTCAGGCTCTTGAGAGCCTCTTGTTATTATGATTATCATGTTATATATGTACCAGTGCTGAAAAATAAATGATAAAAATATGTATTAATATTCAATGTTATATTTTTTCTCCATCATATGTACAAAAAAGAACTGGAATAAGTTACATCGATAGAACATGAAGAATTTGTCCCCATTTTGCTTGTCCGCAAAAGTGACTAATGGTCTCAAAATCCTAGCTAAAACCCTGCAAATGATGCCCCTGACTGACCATGTTCCCTTTATGCACCATGTACGAAAAAATGGCTAAGTTCAACTACCTGTCATTTTGAGAATATTGAAAAAAAATTCAAAATCCTGTGGACAAGGGTATAAACATCCTACAAAATATTAGAGCTGTAGCTCTAAAACTGTAGGAGGACAAACCATGTTCCCTTTATGCAGCTAGTACGAAAAAGTCGAACTACCTGTCATTTTGAGAGTACATGTATTTGAAAAAAATCAAAATCATGTGAACATGCACACCTCCATTATGTGTTTAAACATCCGACACAGTTTTAAAGCTGTAGCACCAAAACTGTAGGAGATAGCCGGACAGGGGTAATTTAATATGCCCCCCCCCTCCCAAAATCGCGGGGGCTTAAAAACTAAAATTTCAATTGATATCCCAACTGATTTTAATAAAATTTATGTCAAAGATTTTAATTAGCATTGTATCAGTAATTTTGCAACTTTCTGTCTTGTTATTTATGTTATTGACCTATTATCAGCGGGGAATACTGGCTATTCTGTAGTAATCTTGTAAATCTAATTTTTTATAAAGAAAAAAAAGGTGTTTGTGTTATAATGTATACTTTTCCTCATATGAAAAAAACAACCCTGCAATAAAATATAACTCCCATGGAAACTAAATGATCGATGCATTCTTTTTCATGAATTTGTAATATCTTTTTATCAGTTTAACAGTTTTATTCAGTTAGACTTAAACAAAATTTTTACCAAGAAGAGTTGTTTTGGCAAAATGTTTACAAGTACATGTATTAAGGTTCTTTTCCATTTCAGATTGGACCAAATAAAGAGAGATATAAATCACCTAGTTACCATATCAAGGTATATATCTACATGTATATGTTCTAGGAATTAGCATTAAATATATAACATTGACATTGATTTTACAGGTTGACATGAAAGGGTATGAGATAGTTCAGATGTAAACATTTATAGGATAACTAATTCAAGAATTTGAATAACGCAAAATATTCAACGAGTGACCGAAAAACACCTTAATTCACGAATTTTCAATATTCAAATTCTTGAATTAGTTACATTAATGAAATAGACAAAAAATGCTTCAAAAGTGTCATATTTTTGTTAGATTCCTTCCTGAGTCTTTTGACATCACAAACGTCATTTGTTAGTAATGCCTTGATGATGTGAAATAAAAACCGACCTTTCACTGAGTGAAAATATCGAATTTATTTTCACTGGAAATTATGATAAATCACCATCATCAATGTAATAATATAAAGTTATACATTTTAAGGTATCCAGACCATAAATGACCACGTGTTTATTTAAAAGTTCCCGGATGTCCCATACAACGCAATTGAAATGACTTCGGTAATTATCGGCAAACTTCGGAAATGCCAATATAACTAACTTATTTTTACAGAATCTGCATATAAGCAACGAAGTGTGTTTCAACTTGAGAAAAATATATATACAAAATTCCAGCTTTAAACTGTTTGGTTCAGCCATTCACGGTCAAAAAGAGATACAATTTTCGATCATTATCTATTATGGTACGGATACCTTAAAGTAAGGTCTAAAGTATGTCAAATTTTGGATTTAGGAATTGTAAAGTTTTGGTATTTAGCCTTAATAAAAGTTGACAGGGAAAAAAAGAAATTTATTTCTTTTTACTATGATAAATCAATACATTTCTTTATTTATGTCAGTTTCAGCACAGTATTTATTGGTGGTGGAAACCAGAGTACACAGAGAGAACTGCCAACCTAAGGAAAAATTAATATTAATTAAGATCGGAGTCAAATTCATAACCTCAGCTAGTGATCTTTACTAGTTATGACAAACCTCCATGATCTCTTTTCCGCTGACAGTTTTATAGAATGAAAGCTCTTTATATTTTCCAGCTCTTAGGAAGTTTGTACTCAATTTATTTGACATGTTTTGCAGGAGGGAGATGCTGTAAATGTTGATGTAACCTCCCCAGGGGCTACACTAGCATTGGGTATGCTCTATTTCAAATCAAACAATAGGTAAGTGTCATTAAATTGTATTGGTAACCTTAAGCACCAGTATTAGTATTAAGTTGGAATATGTTGGATAAGCTTGAAAATTTTCTATTTCAAAATTGAGATTTATGAAAACATAATATGATGTATTTAAAAGTTAATTTTTAGATATGTTACTTGCACTTGTTACATCCATTGCATTGATAATTTTTTTAACAGCAGTATGATTTTAAAAAAAATTAGGAAAACTCCAAAAAAGTAGAAATTAGAGTCACACTGAATTGGGATGATCATAAGCCCGAACTATTTCCCAAATGTTTCTTTAAATGTAATAAAATGATAATACTCCCAGCATATTTTATTAAAATAGCTAGTTTTCATTGTGGTAGCTTAATAGTGAAAAATAACTTTCTGCCTATATTATAACTATTTTTTATATAGTGCTGTAGCTGAATGGTTAAGTGTAGCTGATTCACAGTTTATGTTGGATCATGTTAGACCAGACTTTCTGATGCTCAGGGTAGGTTTCATTTTATTTTTATGCCCCACCACGAATGTGGCCGGGGCATATGGATTTACCCTCGTCTGTCCGTCCTATGGTAGTACTGAGCAGTCACACAATAATTGGGTCATTATGACCGACATTTTACGCTTGAGCGACTCTGGTTAAGTTTTGTGTTTAGGTTCATTTCTTTGGAACTAAGCATAGTGTATTCATCAGTGGATGTGCCTTGGATAGTACTAAGCTTTCATACATGATGACCTACATTTTAGGTGGGGCATCCGTGTCTTACAGACACAATTTCTTGTTATAGCCACAGATTACGTATCCATGGTCAACTAATCATAGTGATCTTATGAAAAACTTGAAGTAGAACTTTTTAATTGATGCTGTATTTTTATACATTAGTTATAAGTTTTCTTTCTATTTTTGTCTCACCTGCGACGAAAAGTCACAAAGGCAAGATATATTGGTATTACTTTCCAGCGGGAGCAGTGGCATAAACTTTTTTGAAACCTTAATAACTTTGCAGTTATAACACCTACAATTAAGATGTTTCGGTCCACAGATACCTTATGGTATAAACTTTGCCGCAGTATACTTGTCTTGTGACCCTGACCTTGTTTTCATCGTTCACGGACTTCATAAACATACATATGAATGTAAAATCTGCATCCAAGTTTCGTGGTTAAATCCATTTCTCAGCAACTGTAATACCTAGGCCAACCATATTTGGTCTATAGATAGTTCTTAGTGGGTACATGCCAGTCTGACACCTAGCTAGGGACCTTGACCTCAATTTCATGGTTGAGTGACGGGCATCACATTTTCGTGATTTAGTCCATTTCTTAGTTACAGAGTCTCAGTAAAGGACTGGTGATGTGGGATACTGTGTTACCTTTATGTTTTTATGTTACAGACTCTAAGTAAAGGATTGGTGATGTGGGATACTGTGTTACCTTCATTTGAATGGCTCAAAAATAATGTACCAGAGGTAAATGAGTTTTCATATATTTAACAGTTTTATAGATACTTGAACTTTGAAAAAAGTCTTCCTTGAAAAACATGATATTACCTAGCACTTCTTTGCAGTTATTTTTTAAACAAGAACGAGAAATTATTCATGTAAAATTTTAAATTTAAATGTTTGGTGGGCAAAATAGCAACTCCTTCCTCAATTCATCTTTAGTCAGTTTCCCCAGTATTGTGTTAAAATCAGGAATAAATGCATTTGTGAATATTTAAGTAAAAATGTGAAGTTTCATAACATTGATTTCTCTATTACTCATATATATCAATTACAGATATTACAGAGAAATGCATTTAACAGAGGCCATATTGATGAATCTAGTGAGGAAGACAATATGACAGATTTTGAAACTCAGAGGTAATAAATATGATTCAGATATTCAGTGGACTTTATTGTGCAAATAGTATTTTTAAGAATAAAGTTCATGGTAAAATAAATCTCATTAGTATGCTTAGCTGTTGTTCTTTAGTTATTAGGGTGTTTGCAAAAATAGAAAGGATTACAAAATGAGATAGCTACTGTGTGTGTATATATGTTTCTCCCATGGGTGTGCATATTTTCATACCCTTCAGCCAATTGAATAAAAATAATTTAATGCTCTAGAGCAATTAAAAAGTCTCATGCGGAAACGGAATTTTATTGGCCGTCCTAAAGGTCATGACCTCGCACTAAACAAATCGTCAAGTGATATCTGGTCGAGCGTAAACGATAACAAAAACAAATTTCGGGGTACAATTAGGGATGACCTAGATTCTTTGGTAAAGGCGTATTGGGAGAAACAAATTCTACTTCAATTTCTCGTGAATTACAAGATTTCTACACTCTCGAGAGTTAAAATTAAGATTTAACATGCTTGCCAAGGCTCGCATGTTAAAATCTTAATTTTAACTCTCTCGAGTGTAGAAATTTTGTAATTCTTTCGAAACTAAAATAGAATATATATATATGAATTAAGGGAAAGGATATTTAGAAGAAATAGGAAGATATAATCCTTGCCTTTAGAAATGATTTATTGTATGGCCATTTTTTAAAACCAGATAATTTATTCAGTTAATGCTATTATAACATTCTCACAAAAATATATAAATGATTTATTATACCTCCACTCTACAGAGTGGGTGGTATACTGGATTCACCTTGTGCGTCCGTCCGTTCAAACTGAAATTTTTCGTCACACATATCTCGGCTTCTGTGCAACGGAATGTTTTGATATTTGGCATGTAGCTTTATGACCATGAGTTGTATCATCTCTCCTATTTTCAGGTCTGTCAAGGAACCACTTCCTGTTTGCTGATACTTACAAATTTTACAATACAATAAAAAGGAGTGGGAGTATACTTTGCACGATAATATGTGCAACCTCATGTTTAATTTATATTTTTATATTTCAGTCAAGCTTATTGTAATATATTAGCTGGTGCCAGTATGGTAATAGGACTGAAGTTTGCTGGTACAGCTAACCAATCAGCATTTGAGACCTTGGTATGTAAAAGTTTGTTTGCTGTTATTGTATTTGTTGAGATGGGTAAATATTCCAAATTATAATATTTGTAAGATAAAATTAGCTATATATGTGTCTCTTTTTGTATTGATTGAGTGAAAATATTATAATACATGTATTTCATCATTCCAAAATCCCTGTAATTTCTATTTTGAAATTTTGTCGGCTACAATATTAAGGGAAGGAACAATGAGATTTTTGTTGTGATTCCACCTTATATGTATTTTGATTGGATAGGATGAATTGTATTTGTTTGCAAATTTAATGAATTTCAATTTTTTTGTTAATGTTCCGTTGTATTTGCTTCAAGGGAATTCTACAAAGAATGGTATTTGTGAAAAATACAACGCTAAATGGAAAATACCATGTCTAAAAATAGTAACCAAGAAGTTTCTTTTTGTTACTGTTCTGTTCTATTTGCTCTGAGGGAATTCCACAAAGCTTGGTATTTGTGAAAAATACAACGCTAAATGGAAAATACCAAGATAAGAATATTTGGTGGAATTAAAGAAATATATCATTTGTGTGTGGTATTTCCCCAAAATACCGGTGTTTTTTGGCAAATAGCACTCACAAATATGATATATTTCTATATAATTACAATAAAATGTATGTTTTGTTCATCTGATATAAATTGAACTTATTGAATAAAGGTAAGGCAAAAAACCTTGAGTAAAAATGTCAAAGATAATGATTGCTATTAGAATGTGATAAAAGTAACTTTTGTGATCAGATAGTTTCTGAATGGTATAATAGTTTTGAATGGCTATATCAAAAAAAATTTAATAGTAACGTAATTATTTCATCAAATGACTTTAATCGTAAATTTCAGATGAGAAGTATTAAACTGTTTCTGACCTTCCAGTCAAACCCACGACTTGTAGAACAGGCTGGGAAAAGTACTGTAGAAAGTTGTTTAATGACTGTATTAGTATCTGTAGCCTTGGTGAGTTATTTTATAATATGCTGTAATTCAGAAGTTAATTTGTGAAATATAAAATCTGTAGCAACTGTCGATAAATTGTGATTCTTATTTTTGGTATAGTAGAACTAGCTGAAATGTCAATTTGAAGTAATAATTCTGTCACTTTTTTCACGCTCTACAGCAATATTTATGTGAATACACTTCCACATCCACACCATGTCCATTACCTATGTCTTTACAGGTAATGGCAGGTACTGGTAACTTAGAAGTATTAAGGATCTGTAGATATCTGAGATCTAGAGTAGGCCCACCCTATAACCTGTATGTAATGTATGGATCTCACATGGCTATCAGTATGTCCATTACCTATGTTTTTACAGGTAATGGCAGGTACTGGTAACTTAGAAGTATTAAGGATCTGTAGATATCTGAGATCTAGAGTAGGCCCACCCTATAACCTGTATGTAATGTATGGATCTCACATGGCTATCAGTATGTCCATTACCTATGTCTTTACAGGTAATGGCAGGTACTGGTAACTTAGAAGTATTAAGGATCTGTAGATATCTGAGATCTAGAGTAGGCCCACCCTATAACCTGTATGTAATGTATGGATCTGACATGGCTATCAGTATGTCCATTACCTATGTCTTTACAGGTAATGGCAGGTACTGGTAACTTAGAAGTATTAAGGATCTGTAGATATCTGAGATCTAGAGTAGGCCCACCCTATAACCTGTATGTAATGTATGGATCTGACATGGCTATCAGTATGTCCATTACCTATGTCTTTACAGGTAATGGCAGGTACTGGTAACTTAGAAGTATTAAGGATCTGTAGATATCTGAGATCTAGAGTAGGCCCACCCTATAACCTGTATGTAATGTATGGATCTGACATGGCTATCAGTATGTCCATTACCTATGTCTTTACAGGTAATGGCAGGTACTGGTAACTTAGAAGTATTAAGGATCTGTAGATATCTGAGATCTAGAGTAGGCCCACCCTATAACCTGTATGTAATGTATGGATCTCACATGGCTATCAGTATGTCCATTACCTATGTCTTTACAGGTAATGGCAGGTACTGGTAACTTAGAAGTATTAAGGATCTGTAGATATCTGAGATCTAGAGTAGGCCCACCCTATAACCTGTATGTAATGTATGGATCTCACATGGCTATCAGTATGTCCATTACCTATGTCTTTACAGGTAATGGCAGGTACTGGTAACTTAGAAGTATTAAGGATCTGTAGATATCTGAGATCTAGAGTAGGCCCACCCTATAACCTGTATGTAATGTATGGATCTCACATGGCTATCAGTATGTCCATTACCTATGTCTTTACAGGTAATGGCAGGTACTGGTAACTTAGAAGTATTAAGGATCTGTAGATATCTGAGATCTAGAGTAGGCCCACCCTATAACCTGTATGTAATGTATGGATCTCACATGGCTATCAGTATGTCCATTACCTATGTCTTTACAGGTAATGGCAGGTACTGGTAACTTAGAAGTATTAAGGATCTGTAGATATCTGAGATCTAGAGTAGGCCCACCCTATAACCTGTATGTAATGTATGGATCTGACATGGCTATCAGTATGTCCATTACCTATGTCTTTACAGGTAATGGCAGGTACTGGTAACTTAGAAGTATTAAGGATCTGTAGATATCTGAGATCTAGAGTAGGCCCACCCTATAACCTGTATGTAATGTATGGATCTGACATGGCTATCAGTATGTCCATTACCTATGTCTTTACAGGTAATGGCAGGTACTGGTAACTTAGAAGTATTAAGGATCTGTAGATATCTGAGATCTAGAGTAGGCCCACCCTATAACCTGTATGTAATGTATGGATCTCACATGGCTATCAGTATGTCCATTACCTATGTCTTTACAGGTAATGGCAGGTACTGGTAACTTAGAAGTATTAAGGATCTGTAGATATCTGAGATCTAGAGTAGGCCCACCCTATAACCTGTATGTAATGTATGGATCTGACATGGCTATCAGTATGTCCATTACCTATGTCTTTACAGGTAATGGCAGGTACTGGTAACTTAGAAGTATTAAGGATCTGTAGATATCTGAGATCTAGAGTAGGCCCACCCTATAACCTGTATGTAATGTATGGATCTCACATGGCTATCAGTATGTCCATTACCTATGTCTTTACAGGTAATGGCAGGTACTGGTAACTTAGAAGTATTAAGGATCTGTAGATATCTGAGATCTAGAGTAGGCCCACCCTATAACCTGTATGTAATGTATGGATCTGACATGGCTATCAGTATGTCCATTACCTATGTCTTTACAGGTAATGGCAGGTACTGGTAACTTAGAAGTATTAAGGATCTGTAGATATCTGAGATCTAGAGTAGGCCCACCCTATAACCTGTATGTAATGTATGGATCTCACATGGCTATCAGTATGTCCATTACCTATGTCTTTACAGGTAATGGCAGGTACTGGTAACTTAGAAGTATTAAGGATCTGTAGATATCTGAGATCTAGAGTAGGCCCACCCTATAACCTGTATGTAATGTATGGATCTCACATGGCTATCAGTATGTCCATTACCTATGTTTTTACAGGTAATGGCAGGTACTGGTAACATAGAAGTATTAAGGATCTGTAGATATCTGAGATCTAGAGTAGGCCCACCCTATAACCTGTATGTAATGTATGGATCTCACATGGCTATCAGTATGTCCATTACCTATGTCTTTACAGGTAATGGCAGGTACTGGTAACTTAGAAGTATTAAGGATCTGTAGATATCTGAGATCTAGAGTAGGCCCACCCTATAACCTGTATGTAATGTATGGATCTGACATGGCTATCAGTATGTCCATTACCTATGTCTTTACAGGTAATGGCAGGTACTGGTAACTTAGAAGTATTAAGGATCTGTAGATATCTGAGATCTAGAGTAGGCCCACCCTATAACCTGTATGTAATGTATGGATCTCACATGGCTATCAGTATGTCCATTACCTATGTCTTTACAGGTAATGGCAGGTACTGGTAACTTAGAAGTATTAAGGATCTGTAGATATCTGAGATCTAGAGTAGGCCCACCCTATAACCTGTATGTAATGTATGGATCTCACATGGCTATCAGTATGTCCACTACCTATGTCTTTACAGGTAATGGCAGGTACTGGTAACTTAGAAGTATTAAGGATCTGTAGATATCTGAGATCTAGAGTAGGCCCACCCTATAACCTGTATGTAATGTATGGATCTCACATGGCTATCAGTATGTCCATTACCTATGTCTTTACAGGTAATGGCAGGTACTGGTAACTTAGAAGTATTAAGGATCTGTAGATATCTGAGATCTAGAGTAGGCCCACCCTATAACCTGTATGTAATGTATGGATCTCACATGGCTATCAGTATGTCCATTACCTATGTCTTTACAGGTAATGGCAGGTACTGGTAACTTAGAAGTATTAAGGATCTGTAGATATCTGAGATCTAGAGTAGGCCCACCCTATAACCTGTATGTAATGTATGGATCTGACATGGCTATCAGTATGTCCATTACCTATGTCTTTACAGGTAATGGCAGGTACTGGTAACTTAGAAGTATTAAGGATCTGTAGATATCTGAGATCTAGAGTAGGCCCACCCTATAACCTGTATGTAATGTATGGATCTCACATGGCTATCAGTATGTCCATTACCTATGTCTTTACAGGTAATGGCAGGTACTGGTAACTTAGAAGTATTAAGGATCTGTAGATATCTGAGATCTAGAGTAGGCCCACCCTATAACCTGTATGTAATGTATGGATCTCACATGGCTATCAGTATGTCCATTACCTATGTCTTTACAGGTAATGGCAGGTACTGGTAACTTAGAAGTATTAAGGATCTGTAGATATCTGAGATCTAGAGTAGGCCCACCCTATAACCTGTATGTAATGTATGGATCTCACATGGCTATCAGTATGTCCATTACCTATGTCTTTACAGGTAATGGCAGGTACTGGTAACTTAGAAGTATTAAGGATCTGTAGATATCTGAGATCTAGAGTAGGCCCACCCTATAACCTGTATGTAATGTATGGATCTCACATGGCTATCAGTATGTCCATTACCTATGTCTTTACAGGTAATGGCAGGTACTGGTAACTTAGAAGTATTAAGGATCTGTAGATATCTGAGATCTAGAGTAGGCCCACCCTATAACCTGTATGTAATGTATGGATCTCACATGGCTATCAGTATGTCCATTACCTATGTCTTTACAGGTAATGGCAGGTACTGGTAACTTAGAAGTATTAAGGATCTGTAGATATCTGAGATCTAGAGTAGGCCCACCCTATAACCTGTATGTAATGTATGGATCTCACATGGCTATCAGTATGTCCATTACCTATGTCTTTACAGGTAATGGCAGGTACTGGTAACTTAGAAGTATTAAGGATCTGTAGATATCTGAGATCTAGAGTAGGCCCACCCTATAACCTGTATGTAATGTATGGATCTCACATGGCTATCAGTATGTCCATTGGACTAGTCTTCTTAGGAGGATGCAGGTATTTCTCTAATTCTCATTTACAATACATTCACAAAATAATTATCATGACTTTTTCTGTCATAAATAAGGACATCATGCATGTTGAAACGACTGCAATGGTACAAATACGATAATAATTAGATGTTTATCTTCATTTCAGGTCATATGTTAGTGACATTATACATGTATTTTAAAGTAGACAAGATTTCTTTTATTATCAATATATAAGATATATTTCATATAAAGTTCATGTTTATATACACCGATTCCTTTTAATTAAATACCCTGTTTGTCAGAATGAATTATGTATTTAAGAGAATCATGCCGAGAAAGTGAATTTCTGATACCCACCTTGTTTATATGTACAAATTTTCTTAAATTGTATTTTATTGTAACAGATATTCACTGAAAACTTCACCAGAGTCTATAGCTGTTTTGTTATGTGCAATGTTTCCAAAATTCCCAATACACAGCAACGATAATAGGTAGGTATTTTAAAAGTAGACAGGCTCTTAAATTTGTAGTCAGTTATATGAGAAGTTGATGATAAAGTATAGTTTTCTCTTTTAAAGTTTTAAAGAATATCCCTGTCTTATCTGCATTAAATGATCTTCCTGGTGTAAAATTCTGTTAGTATTCTGCTTGGTTGTTTTTACTTAATCTGTAGATTTGGACTTGCCAGGCAAATCTTTTATAGTGATGATTTTCATTACGATGTTATACCCTCATCTGAGAATGATTGAAATCTTACTCTCTCATGCCTAATATTTCTCAGTTGTTTTGTATTGTATATTTTGCCTTTGTTTTACAGGTATCATTTACAAGCTTTCAGACATCTATATGTTCTGGCTACAGAAATGAGAGTTGTTGTACCAAAAGATGTAGACACAGGCCAACCATGTTACGTACCTATGGAAGTAAAGTTTAGGGTAAGATTTTTTTCTGCAAAAGCATTGAGTTGTCTGGGCAAATAGTTTTACTGATTGGACTTTCCTTCATAGCTTCCAAAATATAACTATAGTCAGATTTTATTGTGATTCAAAATCTGAGTAAGAAACATATAGTTACATATTTAGTGAATCTTTGTGTATTTAGTATCAGTAAAACTGAATTATTGGCAGCCACATATATCATTTTGTACTTTTTTTTTTTTTTATTAGTGATGGTTTTAGGTGGAATTATTTTTGGCTTCATTAGCAGTTTGAACATTAACTCAACAGTATTGAAGCTTCCTTCAAGAAAGTTTACAACTCTATTTAAGGATATATATTTTTTTTTAATTGAGAGGCAGACCCATATGATCTAGCTGCAGGTAAAATTTCATAGAAATCTGAAATATAGTCACTTTACTACTTCCATTAACAGGTCACATGAAAATATAATTTATAATGTAATTTAAATTGTTAAAAGATATAAATGAAACAGTAACAGGGCATTGTTTTCTAACAGGACACAGAAGCCTATCAGAATGTATCATTTACCTGCACTGCACCCTGTCTTTTACCAGAATTACATCTTATTCAAGAGGTAATAACTATACCTAAATCTCAAATACATTGTATATATATGTATATTATTTTCCTTTGTTTTGATGTAATATGAATTCTTTTTGCACATTGTTCAGTTTGCATCTTATTAACAACGAGTAATAACTGTAACACTGAACTGTTATGAAGTCTCCCAAATGAAGTAGGTGATATCTCGAATGCCTGACATTGTATTCAATAAATTATTTGTTTTTCAGAGATTGAAATGGGGAAATTGTTCCTATAAAGTGTATGCATACTTAAAGGAGAGGTTACTTTAAATTGTGATATGGGTATTTTTTGTGACCCGAGTTTTACAGTCATACATTGTCACACTTGATCAACTTGTGCTTGTCGACATACTGCATTGACAGAGATATATCCCAATATTTCTGAACCGTTTACGAGAACTGATTTTATTGTATGGTGTAATAAAATGCATTCGGTTTCATTAAATAAAGATAATAAAAAAGACTTCTTACATGCCATGATAAGTCCTCCCAACATCAAGTCAGTGTTATTTGAATCATATTTATATAATTGCAACACAACAATTTTTTTTAATTTATGACTAAGCAAATGAAATAATATCTATTATTACATATTATGTGTGATACATTGATGTCTTCCTTGTATCAATATTACATTAAATCTACAATATGATGTAAAGAAAGAAAATAAAATAATTAAAAGATAAAACACCACATCAATAATAAAAAATATCTGAGTTCCATATTCACCCAATAAAATTAAATCTACATGTATCTATAAAGAAAGACAACTCTTAATTTATTTTTAACACAAGAACACCTACAAAAAAGAAAAAAAAACAACTGGACAGTCATCATCCCCGGCCAGGAGCAATACCCTGCAAAAATCCATTTAACGGGTTAACAAAAATATACATGTATTTACATTTAAATTGAAATGAACAGGTTTACAGTTTAAAAAATTAAGCTGTAACACACCCACAAAGTCGGAGAACAAAATCTGTCATCTTTTGATAGATATCACCCTGAAACAAAATTTCTTTTCTAGTAAGTGACCTTGTCGACCTTTTACCCACTGGAGTCAATAACAACAGGATGTTTCTCTTTCATTTTCATTCTTTTGCATAAGGGTGAGGCAAATTTCAATATACCTATAAAAATGTAAGGTTATGGGCTACGCATTAATCAACTTATAATGGCCCATTTAACCCTTTTATTTTGGAACCAGTGAAAGATACAAAAAAATCTGCAGTGACTTTTTTTTAGGTTTCTCATTAAGATTCATTTTATTTTAAAATATATCAAATCCGATGAAGAATTAAGGTATATGTGTCATTTGGTGCCAGGGAGAATAAGAATATATATGGTTTTAGGGTGGGGATTTTAACTGTTTATGAGATAATTGAAGATTATTGATTTGATGGGAGTGGTGATAACCCCCCGGGGAAGCGAGGTATGTGTCATTTGGTGCATCTTACCATGGGGATTATGAAAATACATGGATTAGGGGTAGGGATTTTAACAGTTTTTGAGATAATTGAACATTTTTGGTTTGATGGGAGTGGTGATAATCCCCTGGGGAAGCGAGGTATGTGTCATTTGGTGCGTCTTACCACGGGCAATAAGAAAATATATGGTTTAAGGGTGGGGATTTTATCGGTTTATGAGATAATTGGACATTATTGATTTATGGGTGTGAGGATCACCCTACTGAAAGAATGAGGTACATGTCATTTAATGCGTCTTGTACAGATAATAATAAAATATATGATTTAAAGCTATGGGTTTTAAATGCATATGAAATTTTTCAAAATTATTGACTTTGGGGGGTGGGGATGACCCGCTTAGAGGAACGAGATATATGTCATTTAATAGGTGTATAATAAAATATATGATATGAGATGGTTAATGGTCACACTCATAGAGTTTTTCGATGAAAAAGAAATTTCCCCATAGTGTCCTATAGTAAACACATAGCCTCTTTGAACTCCTCATTATACATCTCAGTGACCCCCATCAAAAAATGAATAGTATTATGCACATCTAGAAACTTTGATCTTTCATCATGGAAAATCTTGGACTTATATCTCTGATGGTTATTAAGAATTGGAACAAACAAAATCGGAGAGGAAGAAAAAAAATGTTTGATAAAAATCGCAAATCAAAATCTATAAGTCTCCCACTTTGTTTGGGAGACTTAATTAGGGAAATGCAGGGAGACTAAATTCTGCATTTTGATACTGAAGTTGGCTTTAAAGATCATTTCAGATTTTAAAAGAAATATCATAGATTAAAGTAACATCAACAACTGTTTAAATTCAGAATATGTGTACGTTCCAACCTTTCATTTCTATTGTTTGTCTCATTAGATTTTTTTTATGAATAGGTAAAAGTTCTAGGACCAAGATACTGGCCAATAGTATTTCATCGTGAGAAAAACTGGTCCATTCTTGAGTGAGTGTCTTAATTTCAATCTTTTCAGTCTTCAATATACATTCAACTCTCATTGTCTTGAACTCGTTTGAGTCGAAATTTCAGATAATTCATAATTTTCTTGTGGTCCCAAAAAAATGTCCATACAGTTACGTGTATTTTGACACCTGATGTGTCCAATTTCAATGAATCAAAATTTCGGTTGTTTCGAAATAAAGTTATGGTTCTTATATGAACAGCATTAAAACTGTTTTCGTCATCTTGAAGTAATACACACATATCAAATTAATACCTTAGATATAAAAATGGCTTCAGTAGTTAATCTGAAAATCAATAAATTTCCGGTCATTAACCACTGATGAATGTATGGCGGTCCCATCCTTACCTGAGGTTACCTTGACTCGTTATCTTAGATAATTATTTAATTATTGACACACATTTCAATTCTGACTTAACTTATTATTATGTTTGATTGGCTTGCTTGTGTGTCCAACTTTTTCTGTGTTCCCCACAACTTCAAGAAGGAGAGTTGACTGTAGTTGCTTAATTGTAAAGATAGGTAAATTTAGAATAAGATGGACCTAAAGAATCAGATAGTGAATGGTTTATAGAAATATTATATAAACCTGTCAATTTTGCTATGGTCATGTCCTTATTGTAGGTTATTATTTGATTAAACAACAAATGCAACTTAAAGAATGGGCTTTTTTAGTCCACCAGGTCCTCTTATTTTCTTAATTTGGCTGTACATGTATGTCTATCAGTTGTACTTGACCTAATTTTTATTAACTTCACTTTCTAATGGAAATATCTAGTTATTATTTTGTAGGTCTACAGTGATGTAGATTTTCTTTCAGCTAAGGAAAAATTTGGTTTTTTGTCACTATGACAACTTCTTTGTTGTTATAGTCTGATATCAGCTTGAAACATATGAGACATATATAGGTCTTTACACTTTTGTTCTAAATATTCAACTAATTTTTCTTTACAGGATACTTCTGTCAAAGAAAGGAACATTATATGTCAAACAGAGAGCAGGACATTTGTCTTATGTTGAAGATCCTAAGGTAAAACACACTTTATTTATGAAGTTAAATTAATTATCTAAATTATCATATATACAGTGTATATATTTCATGGTTTGTAATTTTCTAGTAGTTAGGAACTATATTTATGTAAATTTAAAATATTTTTGGTTCCACAATGCCCACAACATCCGCAAAAATTGGTATTAATCCACCGTAATTTATTCTACATTAAGAATAAAACTACGAAATCACAGCAATGTAGTAAGTGCAAGGGATTGTATTTGCACCACCCATTTACTGACTTGATAGTTTCTTCAGATTTTGATAATATACATATAGATTGATTAGCACAGCTGAATTGCCAAACTTGAAAACATGTTGAGACAAACTGTGATTTTTTAAGGTAACATGAATAAGTTATCATCTATTAAGATAAGTAAAGGGTATCACCAGACAAGGTATTGCTTTTGATCAAGCTATGAAGAAGGAAGTTTTTATGTGGAAGGGGCATATCCGTCTGTCTGTACGTACATACATATGCACATTCGTATGTCTGGCTTGGAAATCTATCTGCGGAGAAGAGGGGGGGGGGGGGGGGGGGGTTGGGCTGGGGCATCCTTGTCTTACAGACACACGATCTGTAATTTTGTTTTTTATTAGGTATTGAATATAACCATAGTGTTAATATTTGAGTAATAAAAAATACGTTTCAACTGTTACATCATGAAGACAATTGCATTTTAACATCACTTCATTATTCATGTTAACTGTTTTTTTGGGTTTTTTTTTGGTCACAATTTGAAATAAATTAAGTATGTTAAAGTGATCATATCTTACATTCTTACATTACGTTATTAACATAAAATAGCCATCTCATTTTGGATGTTTCTTTTTTGTCAATGCTAAAATTTCTGCTTTGTATTATTATGAAAATATTTTACATTTTAGGGGTATCGTAGCATGCTGGCTAAATCATTAACAAGTGATCACTCTAGCCATTGTTTAGTCAAGGTAACTAGTTGTCTCTCTTATTATGTGATTCATCAAACAAACTTATGTAAATTTTATATGAAGAAATTTTTATGAAAAATAGATATTAAGGGAATACGATATAATAAGGTTCCTATACTGATTTTTTGCTGAAAATTTATCAGATGGTAAATTTTTATGTATACTTTTCAAATACAGAAAGAAAAATTTTGACACTGATTTTGGTATATTTGAGCCAAAAACCCCAAATTTCTCATTTTTCAAGACTGTCATAAAAAACTAACTATTTAACAAAATAGTTCCAACTACATAGACATGGTCTTCTCATAAATAAATGATGAAAAAAATTGATGAACTATTTAGGATATCATGCAAATTTAAGCCAAATAAGGAATATTAATAATAATTTGGTAAATTTAGATGCATGTAGAAAAAAATCCTCTACTGATTTTTTCCTTAAAGTTTAGTGTAATTATCTTGAAGAAATGAACTTCTGTTTGTAAAAGAAAAAAGTTGGGGTCCATGTGCTTATTGCAGGGATATTTGAGAAAAACCCCAAATTTTAGAATGGTATAAGGGTTTCTCTGGAAGGATAAAATGGCGTCACAATGAGTATCTCTTGGCGATATCATTATCTCCCCCTGCTAGTGTATCGTATTCCCTTAAATTAATGATTTACTACTCTATACTTTGCTTTGCACTGTAGTTTTCAGAAGCCTTGTTGGCTTAGTAGTCTAGGTAGTTTATCTTAACTACTGATGGTTACTAGCTGGTCAACACTATTGAGTTCACACAAAATTCACGGCAAGATGTTTTTGATTCTAAGTTGACAGTGTTCCATAGTTTTCCTGTTGGAGGTTGATCTGAGTATAATAGATTCCCCCACCAATAAAAACTGGCAGGCATGATATAGTCAGTCTCCCTGAAAATGACATTATATCCTGTACTGGTAAACCTTAACAAAACCATTCTGTAATTTTCTGGACTTGTTACATAATCGTGTGTTATGTATTTTAATTCCTAACTTTATTATTTTAGCCAGATGTAGTGAAAGCATTTACTTCAGATGCCAGGATCCATACCATGACTGAATATTTCCTTAGGTCAAAATATACAGAGGTAAGTGATACACATTCAACAATATTTTGAGTAAATTATAAATTTACCACAACAGTATAATTTCTAACATCAGAACATTCTAGATTAATAGTTTTATAGAGATTCTGAAGAAATTATACAATAAAAAATATTTACTTTTTATTAAGTATATGGAGGTAAGTCAGTCATAGGTATTGTGGAAAAAACCATAAATGTGAGGACTTTTTCTCAAATCTAGAGTGATTAGAGACAAAATATAATGAGTGAATGTTTCCCAGGTCATATTTAAGTCAGTAGAATATTATTCTTGGTGGTTTTGACAGAATATTTTATGAGGCCAAAGACGAAAGAAATCTAAAGTTTTTTTCAGTTTTATATCCTCAGCTAGCAAAGCGAGGGATATACAGTTCCAACTTCTTTGGCTTGAACACAACGGTTGGGTCGTACCTGTGTCAAAGTCCCATCATTTTTCATTATTTATATATGTAAATAAAATCCTGGTTTCTCGAACTCTCGAACTGATATTTTGGTTCCTTTAATAATAAAAGTTAAACTCACAACGCAAGGCAGGAACTTACCTGTTAAATCAATCATGCACCTGTCAATAAGGTCATTGATCATCCAAGTGTATACATAATTTTGAGCGCAAGTGTGAAAACTGAAGCCAATCAATAGATAATCGTTAACGTTTATTATCATAATTAGTGTAAATTGATGATTAGTTTTAATTGGATATTTGATGAATCTCAGTTGTATAAACAGTTTAAGATGTTTAAAATTCATACTTTGGAACATCAAAGAAAGAATAAATTAAATGAACAGTTATCACATTTCACTTTGATAAAAAACTCGGACAAGTAAAAGTTGTAAAAAACAAAAGCTGTGAAATAATAATAAAAAATCGTCTTATGCTATAGAAGGCCTTCCAAATAATTTTAGATAATTTTATGATTATGACAGACTTTACTGCGCAACGTTTTCAGTTGTTGTCTGTTGTCGTTACTTTAAATCAATTTTCAACACATCTCACATTCACGTGTCAATTAATTTAGTCATCAAATCAAAGACAAGTTAATAAGTTAATAAAAATAATGTTGATTAACAACAAAAGTTAATATTCATAGGTACACACAAAGTACATAATGTATGTATGACACACATTTTCCAAGGTCATTACATTAACTGATTAACCAGTTATAAATATCGCACTTTCAGTACAGATATGAAAAGATTTCCGGAAATGTCCGAAATTTGATGGCTCGAACTGTTTTTCTTGGACCCTTTGAGTTCTACCCATCATGGTTTAACTATAGTGATGGGGTGTTTCCATCTATTTGTCCACATCTATTTACCGAAACTACTCTTACACCAGTGAATGGATTTCATTGAAACTTTCACAGAATCTTAAAAAAAAAGTGGCATTGTGCATTAAATATTTTATTTTGATCAGAATGTTTTTGGGGTTTCAAACAGGCAAACATGGACTTTGCCATTTATTCATAATATGATGATGTAAGTGGGTAGGCATGCCCCGTTTGCAACTTCTCAACCAGTAAATGGATTTCTATGAAACTTTCAGGGAATCTTCAGTATACATTGCCATTGTGCACTACCAATATTATTTTTGATCAGAAAATGATTTTGGGGATTTTCCACAGACAAACACGAACTTTGCCATTTCTTCGTATAAAGTTAGGGGGTAGGTAATTCCTCCTAAACCAGTGAATGGATTTCTGTGAAACTTGCAGGGAATCTTCAGTATACATTGCCATTGTGCACCTTCTATTTTGTTTTTTGATCAGAAAGATTTTTGGATTTACATAGACAAGCATGGACTAATACATTTCTTTATATTATTATAGCCATAGCGGGGAATATATATTTTGTGAGCTTTCCTTACAGTATATCTAGTTTTTTTGTTTTTTTTTTTTTTTTGGGGGGGGGGGGGGGGTGGGTTTGGTGGGAGTGGAGGAGGCATTTGTAGTTTATAACCTAGTAGGTAGTATGAATATTATTTATTCATATATTCGTTAGGATTCTGGGAAATTCTTTTAGTGAATTATGAAACTTTATCATATTTACCCATCATCTTGATAATTATGCATTTAATAATTGCCAATGGATGTTACACAATAATTCATCCATCCATATTTACTCATATTTTTTGTGCAACAAAAAATGGATAGTAATAAAAAAATGAAGAAAACATTAGAAGACTGATTGATAAAATTCCCAAGAACTTTGCTTGCTTTTATAAGCTGTAGGATTTTTATGAAGTATGGTTTGACATGTTATACAGCACATTACCACTGTGAATATTAATTTTCAAAGTACATCACGATACCCTGTATGTCAGTTATCACATTTAGCATACATGTTATAACAGAAATTGCATATGTTTGCATTTCTATAATTGATATGAAAGGAAATTAAAATATGTTTAACGAAACTGAGATGCAAGATGGAGAAAATAAAACCTTTTAATATATTTATAACAGTAAAATTCTAGAATGTTATGTAGAATATCTGATTATTGTGAAGTTTATATCTTCATATCATATTATAATGAATATTTAATTTGTTTATACCAAAGAATGATATTCAGTAGAGAATACTATTGTCATTTGACTGATATAATGCATATCTGATGGCTCATCTCTGATTACATCTATTTATATGCAGAATTCAACATCCTGTGTGCATTTATTAGTCATTGCTACCTTAACAATTAGTAAATAATTTATAAACTGTTTTTTTTAATACCCTATCCCGAATCGGATTAATACATGTATGTGTCCTACTTTACTGCAACACAATTTTTTTCATGAATTTCTTAAAATTGTCATTTAAATATCAGTAAAACTATTTTGTTTATTCGTAAACTGATTATTTCCTTTTCAAATGCTTAAATGCCTCCTATTTTCTTGAGAGTAGAATTATCAGTGACTGTACACTATTCATTCATTTTTGTATTAGATAATATGCTACCACAAATGAATGTGATGTTTTGGACAAGTTTTTCCTAAATTTTATTTTAAACCGTGTTGACTTTTAGAACATTATTTATTTCAAATGTACAGAATTTTATTAAAGCCACTGTAACAAGTATTTGGCAATGACATTAGTTGAAGTATGTGGGACACACAGTATTACCATACCAAGAATATATTAATAAACTGTGTGGTATGAGATCTAGGTAATATCCTCCGTGTTGTATGAGATCTAGGTAATATCCTCCATGTCCTTTCTTTCCTGTTATTGTTTAGAATACCTCACTAAACTGTGTCATATGAGATCTAGGTAATATCCTCCGTGTCGTATGAGATCTAGGTAATATCCTCCATGTCGTATGAGATCTATGTAATATCCTCCATTTCCTTTCTTTCCTGTTATTGTTTAGAATACCTCACTAAACTGTGTCATATGAGATCTAGGTAATATCCTCCATGTCCTTTCTTACCTGTTATTGTTTAGAATACCTCACTAAACTGTGTCATATGAGATCTAGGTAATATCCTCTTTGTCCTTTCTTTCCTGTTATTGTTTAAAATACCTCACTAAACTGTGTCAAATGAGATCTAGGTAATATCCTCCATGTCCTTTCTTACCTGTTATTGTTTAGAATACCTCACTAAACTGTGTCATATGAGATCTAGGTAATATCCTGCATTTCCTTTCTTTCCTGTTATTGTTTAAAATACCTCACTAAACTGTGTCATATGAGATCTAGGTTATATCCTCCATGTCCTTTCTTTTCTGTTATTGTTTAGAATACCTCACTAAACTGAAATCTAGGTAATATCCTCCGTGTCATATGAGATCTAGGTAATATCCTCCTGGTCGTATGAAATCTAGGTAATATCCTCCTGGTCGTATGAGATGTAGGTAATATCCTCCATGTTCTTTCTTTTCTGTTATTGAGAGACTTTTATTTATTACCAATAGATTGCACATGTAACAATGCTATCCAATGTTTACTGAATTGATAAACCATAAACTGTTTAATGGTATTCATTCTTAAATTGGAATAGGTTTGGATTGTTAGTAAGCAGACATGAATGTGATTTCACATTTCAGTAACTCTACAACCTGGGCAGGGTAAATTTGGATTGTTAGTAAGCAGACATGAATGTGATTTCACATTTCAGTAACTCTACAACCTGGGCATGGTAAATTTGGATTGTTAGTGTGATTTCACATTTCAGTAACTCTACAACCTGGGCATGGGGAATTTGGATTATTATTAAGCAGACATGAATGTGATTTCACATTTTAGTAACTCTACAATCTGGGCAGGGTAAATTTGGATTGTTATTAAGCAGACATGAATGTGATTTCACATTTCAGTAACTGTACAATCTGGGCAGGGTAAATTTGGATTGTTATTAAGCAGACATGAATGTGATTTCACATTTCAGTAACTCTACAATCTGGGCAGGGTAAATTTGGATTGTTATTAAGCAGACATGAATGTGATTTCACATTTCAGTAACTCTACAATCTGGGCAGGGTAAATTTGGATTGTTATTAAGCAGACATGAATGTGATTTCACATTTCAGTAACTCTACAACCTGGGCATGGTAAATTTAGATTGTTAGTAAGCAGACATGAATGTGATTTTACATTTCAATAACTCTACAACCTGTGCAGGGTAAATTTGGATTGTTATTAAGCAGACATGAATGTGATTTCACATTTCAGTAACTCTAAAACCTGGGCGTGGTAAATTTGGATTGTTAGTGTGATTTCACATTTTAGTAACTCTACCATCTGGGCAGGATGAATTTGGATTGTTAGTAAGCAGACATGAATGTGATTTCACATTTCAGTAACTCTACTACAACATAAAGTAAAGATCACAGAAACTTGGTAGCTCTACAGAGCGCTGGTCATTTGATCACTTTGACTTGCCTTCTGTGAAGAATACAAATACAAGAACACATCATAATAATTTAACATTGGGTTTAACACATCATTTGATTAACTTACTTTTGTCCATCATATTATAGACTAAATTGTTTTCTTGTACTATGACAGGGGAATCCATACATTTTAGACATTTAAAACAACTGTCAGAATTATGCAGGTTATTAAGTGTTCACTACTTGATTGAGGATATTTCTTTGTAGCCTGATCAGAGTCAGTCTTTAAATAAATATGAATAAAAACCCACCTTAGTCACTCTTTTTTTTAAATGTCAGCAGTGATTTAGAAATTGAGGTTCTTCTTTTATTATGTTGCTCTTTTGCAGATGTTTCTTCTTCTTCTTCTCATACAACCTTGTCCCAGCCAAAGCTTTTTTGTCCTTTGAAGTAGACTCATGATATTTGGTGTGTAGATGTATCTTGATGAGACGGTGTGTTGCATAACATGATTATTAACTTTGACCTTGACCTTTGAACTCAAGGTCAAATAATAGTTTTTTGACAATATGCTTGTCCCGGCCAAACCTTTTTATCTTTTGAGTTAGACTCATGATATCTGGTATCTAGATGTATCTTGACGAGACGGTGTGTTGCCTATCGTAATGATCAACATTTGACCTTAAGATCAATTGATAGACTTTTTTGGACAATATGCCTGTCTGGGCTATAATGTTTTTGTCCTTTGAGGTAGACTCATGGTATTTGATATGCAGGTGTGCAGCGTATCATCATGATCAGCATTTGACCTTGACTTTTTACCTAAATTTCAAATAATAGGCTTTTTTTATGCACAATCTGCTTGATTGGGCCATAACTTTTTTATCCTTTGAGTTAGACTCATGGTATTTGGTATGTAGATGTGTTTTGATGAGACGGTGTTCATGTATCACCATGATCAACATTTGACCTTGACCTTTGACCTCTAGGTCAAACAATAGGCTTTTTTATCCTTTGAGTTAGACTCATGATATTTGGTATGCAGATTTATCTTGATGAGACAGTGTTTCACATATGATAATGATAAAAAAACATTTGATTTTGACTTTTGACCTTAACCTTTTTGTGCTTTAAGATAGATTTATTATGATAAAATGGTGTGTCGCAAATCAATGTTATCTTCATTTGACCTTGAACCTTGACATCAAGTTAAAAAAATAACCTTGTTTGGAAATATCTTTGTCCAGGCCATAACTGTTTTTTTTTTTTTTTGTAAGACAATTTATTATACTTTATGTGAATTTCTCTACTTACCCTGCATTTTCATTGGTTGGCAAGAATGTGGTTACTCAATCACCGCTAGAAAACAAACAGTGGGTGACAATTTTCATACTGTGTCATCCACTCGTAAAATTCAAGACATTCGGTATAATAAAATAAATAAAAAATTTCTAAGAGGGTGATGGAGTATATTTTAAACCCTCTGAAAACATTGTTTTCTCAGGGTTACAATATACTCTGTCACCCTCTTAGAAATGTGTTATTTACATAATATTATATACTCATATAGAAATCTTTAATCTGATTTGTTAAAACAGTGTCACGTGATATTTGCCCATTCGTTGGGTCAACCGAAAATCGTTGGGTCGCATAGTAACGTCGCATAGTAAGGTCGCATAGTAAGGTCGCATAGTAAGTTGAATATTCGATATAATATAACAGTTATCACCCATGTTGGTGTGTGACCCGACGGTTTGTCTCCCCTCGGAAAGTAAGGTCACCCTCGGGCAAGCCCTCGGATGACCTTACTTTCCTCTGGGAGACAAACCGTCGGGTCACACACCAACAAGGGTGATAATTGTATAATGTCACATATCATCATTATTTTCATTTGATCTTGACTCTTGACTTCAAGGTATAAGAAAAAGGCTTTTTGGGGAAACATTCTTGTTTGGGTTATAACATTTTTGTCGTTTAAGATAGACATATCATATTACTGAAGCTGTAAGAAGGGAGCCATGTGTTTTAGTTCAAATAAAACAATTCCTACTAGTTGACCTGTTATTTTGTTGATTTCAACTATGCTTGTTTTGTAGATATAAGTGAAAAGCAAACAGGACTTGCATGATTTTTCACTAATTTTGTTTTGACTTATTTTGTCTCTTAAAGGTGGTAATAGATCATAATAAATCCATAGTAATTTGTCATTTGGCTCTTTAAGATATTTGTAATATAATTATAAAGAAAAAGTAGGGTTCAACTGATGAAAAACATTTTATACCATGAAATGGATAACCCAGAGGAACACAAAAATCTGACAACAAATTGTAAATATGTCCAAGAAACATACTTTAAAATTCATAAATTTTCACTCTAAACCTTTAGATCTGTAAAAAATTGCATAAAATGAATATTTTATTTAATTATAATGATGGCTTGATACATCAGATGAATAATTATTTACAACATTGATTACTGGATGAAACAAATTATTTGTATGACTGATTGTTTCTAATTTTAATAGTCTTGCAGGAGTGTAATATGCAGGAATTGTTACCGTATAAAATTTTACAGAAAACATACAAATGATGATAAGTTTGAAAGATGTACAAGATTTTGTCTTAAATCAGTTAAGAATGCCCCAAGGGTTACAAGTCCATCAGAAAAGTGTTATTTTGATTATTTTTACTTGGTAAAATCAATAAAATATGTGAAATATTGTTGATGAAATCATGAATAGATGATTAAGGAATATTATAGCAAATATACCATATAAATCATACTTGAATCCTATTTGTCCGCTACATTGCTAGATGATCTCTGGATAACATGTTGATGAATATTACCAATAATATTGCCAATATTATAGGCAGACATAATTAAAGGAGCAGCAACTAATATTTGTTACAAAAATATTGACGATAAAAATGTGATATATTGAATTAAATTATCCATGAATACAAACAAGTTGATTTAGCAACAAGATCAATAATGCAATAATAGGGATGGTATTAATTGGCAAATGTATGAATCATTTTCTTCTTACCCTTATACAAGTTTTTGATAATTATGATTCACAATGTCTGATAAAATCTTAATCAAAAGTGACCGTAGATTTATATCTAAAACATTCCCTTGTAAAGATCTTGAAACGCACTTGTCACTCCCCATGGATACCCTCATGTAGTATTTGAATTATTCACAAACACTAAGAATAACAGAATAAAGTGTTATGTTAAGTCATTACAATCATAGAACACTGTTGACTTTAGCTATTAAATCTACTATTCCATTATATGTGAAATAGTGGGAGTCTAAACCTAATAAGAAAAGTGATGTGGATTTAGTGTAATTGAAGATTGACTTCTGTCAACAAAGAGATACTTTAGTTTGTACTTTCTAGTAAGAAAAGATAATGTTAGGTTAATAAGCTTTTAGCTCGCCAGGCTCAAAGGGGTTTTGCCATCACTTGGTGTCTGTCATTGTCGCAAACTTTCCTTTAAAGATCTTTTCCTCTGAAACCACAGGGCCAATTAAAATAAAACTTGGCAGCAATAGTTTTTGCCGAGCCTGTGACTTCTGTCATGGAAGCGATACATACCGATCCTACAGTCCGTCGGCAGTGATGGCGTCAATATTTACATTCACTCTATGGTTAAAGTTTTTAAAACATTAATTTCTTTTTTAAACCTCCTGGATTTTAACCAAACTTAAATAGAAGTTTGTTCATGATCAAAGTATCCAGGGGAAAATTTTATAATAATTTTTTTCCCATTTTTCAATATTTTACTTATAAATTGACTTTCTTCCAGTTAACATTACATACAGTCTGCAGTCTAAGTTTTTAAAACATTAATTACTTTCTTAAACCATCCTGGATTTTTACCAAACTTTCACAGAAGCTTCTTGATCAATAAATAACATATGGAGAAAAATTATGTATATTCATCTATTACACTGAAAAAATAGACAACAGCGAAAGCAGGCGAGGCACTGGGTTCCGTGCAACCCTTACAAATTTTTTAGTGGGCCTATTTATGAATTATATCAGATGACCCCGCCAACCTTCCAAGATGGTCAACAGACCTGAAAATACTTTAACATGGGACTTAAAATTCTTCATGTCTGTAATCATTAACCAAATTGGAACCAAACATGGCAATAATGGTCCTTTTTGTGTCGCCTGCGGAACGCATGGTCGACACATAGGGATCACTATCTGTCATCTTGCGTCATTAACCTTAATGCACAGGTGTGCATATATATTTTATTTTTAGAAAATTTAAATTTTTTTTTGGTAAAAATTGACATTTTTGCAAAAAAAGGGGGGCAAAACTTCTATCCTCAACTACTCCATAACTGCTCAAAGGAATTTGATGAAACTTTCACTGTGAATTAATCTTAATGCACAGATGTGCATATATATTTCATTTTTAGAAAATTTTAAATTTTTTTTGGTAAAAAATGACGTTTTTTGAACGCAAAAAGGGGGGGTCAAAACTGCTATCCTCAACTACCCCATAACCGCTCAAAGGAATTTGATGAAACTTTCTGTGCATTAACCTTAATGCACAGATAACTACTCAATAACCGCTCAAAAGAATTTGATTAAACTTTCACTGTGCACTTCCATAAATGCACAGGTGTGAATATTTATTTCATTTTTAGAAAAATTAAAAAATTTTTTTGTAAAAATTGACATTTTTTGAACGCAAAAAGGGGGGGGGGTCAAAACTGCTATCCTCAACTACCCCATAACCACTCAAAGGAATTTGATGAAACTTTCTGTGCATTAACCTTAATGCACAGATGTGCATATATATTTCATTTTTAGAAAATTTTAATTCTATTTTTGGTAAAAATTGACATTTTTGAAAAAAAAAGGGGGGGGTTCAAAACTTCTATCCTCAACTACTCCATAACCACTCAAAGCAATTTGATGAAACTTTCTCTGTGCATTAACCTTAATGCAAAGGTGTGCATATATATTTCAGTTTTACAACATTTTAATATCTTTTGTGAAAATTGACGTCCGCAGGCGACACATGTCTTCCTTGGAAGACTCACACATTTTTTAGAATTGCATCCGATAACTCGGACCGCAATCCAAGATGCCTCCACAAGCTAACTCAGTTTAACATAGGACAATATGGGAAATTGACCTGAAGATCTTTTTGTCTGAAACCACTTAGACAGTCGGAACCAAACTTGGCAGCAATGGTCCTTAGGTGGTCCTCTTTCAGAATTGTTTCAGATGACCTGCCTGCCAGAGCCAAATATATTTTAACATGGGACCTTATGGGAAAATTGTCTTAAAAAATCTTCTTGTCTAAAATCAGTAAGCCAATTGGAACCAGACTTGCCATCAATGGTTCTTAGGTGGTCATTTATTAGAATTGTATTCAATATCCCAAATTGCGATTCAATATGGCCACTGTAGGGGACTTAGTTTAACATAGGACTCAATGGGAAATTGACTTAAAGGTCTTCTTATCTGAAACCACTTAAGCCAGCTGAAACCAAATTTGGCAGCAATGCTCATTAAGTAGTCTTCTTTCAGAATTGTATCCGATGACCCAGACAGCATTTGAGATGGCTACTTCATGCATACATTGTTTAATATAGAACCCTATGCGAAAATAAAGTTTACAATGTTTTTGTCTGAAATTTAAATGAGCCAATTAGAGCCAAATTTGGCAGCAATCTATCAAAAGAATATTTGATGACCTTGTCCAGCATCCAAAAGATGGAAATCACAGTCAAACATAGTTTAAAATATGACATTTTTTTTGAAAGTTTGCTTAAAATTTTTCTTATCCGAAACCAGTGATCTACCGGTAATTTGAACTCAACTTTGCAGCAATAGTCCTGTTTCAGAAATATATCCGATGACTCTGCCCCTCATCGAAGATGGCCACCAGAGCCATACACAGTTTAACACTATAGGAACATCTACCTAAAAATATTCTTGTCTGAAATAAGTCAGCAAATTGGAACCCTACTTGATAATATTCCAGACTGCCAACCAAAATGGACATAGTCAAATTATTCATTTTATTTAAGTATGCAAATGAAATCCAGTAGGGCTATACAGGCTCCTGGGAACCTCTTCTTACAAATTTATTGGGAAAAAAGTAGATGTGTCATATTTTATATCCATAAGAAAATTCTTTGAAAGATTTGTAACAAAATGAGTTGGTATAGTTTATTGGGCTTTTATGCAACCTACAGCAGAATTGGCTTTTTCATGGCAACAAGTTTTTATTAATTGAGGAAGCCAGAGTACCAGGAGAATATCACCAAGCTAAGGCAGGGAAACTGGCAATCCTTAGCACATAGGATTGGAATTGAAAACACCTTGCCATAAGTTGGATTCAAACTATTAAAAACCTCAGTGTTGACTGACATCATTAGTTATGACAAACTATCAAAACCACTCGCCCACTGTGGCTCCGTAAGAAAATCACAAAAAATTATCATATAACAAGTAGGACTTCTTTACAGGGTATGGGAGTTCACAAAAAAGTTTAATTGTGTCACTCTCATTTAGTTTTTTTTTTGTAATATGGACTCATAAGCAACTTTTCATTTGCTTATATATTTTTTTTTATGAAATAGGCACAGGTTCAATTTAAGCAATATGCTCTGTTATATTGGTTTATCTTTAGGATTTTATCACTTTGACCTCTACTCAATCACTGGTATCACATAATTACAAACATCAGTCATTGTCAAATCTTCTGTTATTGAGGTGAAAACAGAAGTTCAGGCCATATTGTCCTATGAATTAGAATGAATTTTATCCAATATTTTAAACAAAAGGTAATATTTTGTTATTTTTTGTGCATTAAAAATTCCTATAATTCCTATAAAGAGGAGTAAAAAGTGGTTTGAGTCGTCCAGTTCAGTAGAAGTAAAATATATCTTATTTGACTGTAGCTATTATAAATTTTGTCCTTTATGTCAGAGGAACTCTGTACATGGAAATGGGCCTTTAAGTAAAATATAATATATATCTTATTTTGCCACAACCGTCCCCCTTAAGAAATAGAGGTTGGGATGGATTTTTGGAAGGTAAAGGTAAAGGTAAGTTTTATTTAACGTCGGTGTGTACAAGTCAACAATCAACATAAGCTTTGTAGAGCTTTTTTACCGACGGCAAGATTTACGACCGTTTGGTAGATATGGTTTTCTCGCATGGTCGCCAGGTTTGTGGGGGTGGAAAGCCCGATATTCCAGGCCGGAAAATCGGTGAAACCCCCGAGCTAAGGTGGGTGCCTGGAAAACCTTGACACATGTGAGGTTCGAACCTACAGCGGTGTCGACCTCGTGGTTTAAAGGCCAGCGCCTTAACCACTCGGCCACCACTCACCCAAATCTGACCCTTCACATTTTTTTTCTGATGGACATTCATGGTGTTTTGATAATTTTGGTATAACTTTTAATATTCGTCTGATTTTTATGATTTTTGGTTTTTAATATTTCTTGATGAAAATGGAAAACATACATTAACATCCGTTTTTCACTATGTCTTATCGTTTTGGAGATATAAGGGGCCGAAAATGGGACACACCTTAATTTTTTAAACTTTTTATTTCTCATCCGTTTTTTGTAGTTTTTTTTTTGCATGGTTTGTAATAAGAAATACCATAAAAGTTTCTCAAGGAATTTTCATGTCATTTTTGTCATTTTAGAGATAAAAGGGATTAAAGGGACCAAAATTAGCCATTTTGCAGGGACACATAAAATCTTTATTTTTCATCCAATTTTGATGGGAATCTTTTCTTTTAGTTCATCTTAAAGAGTGCTTCCAGTAGTATATCAACAGATTTTTATATAATTTATGGTTTTTGAGATATAAGGGGTTAAAAGGGCCAAAAAAGCAACGTGGCTTGATATATAATTTTTTTTATTTTTCATCCAGTTCTTACTTATTTTTTTAATTCACCTTGATGAGTGCTTTCAATTAAGTCAACAAATTTTTCTTTTTTTTTTCAAAGATATAAAGCGACAAATTTTGAATTTTCATCTGATGTTAATGAAGATTTTTTCTTTTTATTTATCTTGGATTAGTGCTTTTAGAAGTATGTGAACAGATTTTTCCTGTCTTTTACAGTTTTTGAGATAGGGGTGGTTAAAAGGGCCAAAAATCAAGGTGGCTCGAATTTTTAAATTTTATGGGTTTTTAATCTGTTTTCAGGTAGGTCTAATATTTCTGTGTAATGTATATTATATTATCTTTATTAGGTAAAGCTTAATAATATGTCCACATTTGCTTTAATTCTTTACCTGTCGACATTTTGCAGTTGTATCATACAGTGCTTAGCAAAGATCTTTATTTTTCAAACAATTTGATTCATGTTTGATTTAGAGGCTGTATAATCAAGATAAAATATTTCTAAACTATTTCTGAAAATACCTAAACATTATCAATGATTAATTTACACCTTTTATGTCAATGTGATATGATAACCATAGATGCATACATAGATGAAACATAGTTTAAAAGCAGTTCCAAGTTTCATCTATGGATGATTAAGTTTTATTTTTACCTTTGATCTTTTGTTTTTATGCCATGTTTAATATCGTTTTGAATCATGTAATACATGTTTATATAAAACTAATCGAGAATGATATTTCACTCTGTGTAAATAACATGTAAACAAAGCAAACATAATAAATCAATGTAGCTTAAATATGATTGTGAATTTTTGTTTATTAATAACATTGTGATTGTATCAGATAGATGCCATTTATTTGTATAGTGGAATATTAAATGTAATAAGTGGCACCATGCCTCAGACACATTTATATGTAAAAATCCCTGGATATTGTCTGGAGCATGTTAACTAGTACATGTCATGTCATATTGTGATCTGTAAATTAGGTATAAATATCCAGTATAGATAAGTTTACCTTTTAATTAAATAAAGTTTCAACTATTCTAAGAAATGTCTACAAAAGGAATCAATTTTTGTGTGGTCATTTTTTTTTTTGTAGACTGTTACTAACACATGTATAATCAATTCAAAAATAAAATTTGACAGAAAATACCTTTTCCAAAATTTTTTTTATCCTAAACTGGCCAATTTTACACTTAATTGAGTAATTCTTTCATATTCTCTTTCAAATTTTCTGAGGAGTTTTTTTTTATTTTTACTTTTAAAGTTTGTTTTGAAAAATTCAGACTTTTGGGATTTGTAACTTTGATAGCCTGTGAGTCTCTGGTTTCAGAATGATAAAAGAAGTATGGATGATGAAAGTTGATTATTACCCTTGGTGTATATTTAAGTGGTATTGTTTTCTATATGTTGATGTTACCATATATTTATTTAATAAAGAAACAGAGGCAATAACAATAAACAATAGATCAGAACAGATAAGGAAATCAAACGAGCATTGTCACATTAATAAAAAAAAAAAAAAACAATTGGATGGGAAATTTACTTGAAGATCTTCTTGTCTGAAACAACTTGGCCAATTGGAACAAAACTTGGCAGCAGAGGCCTTTAGGTGGTCCTCTTTCATATCCGATGACCCCACCCGTCATCCAAGATCGCTGCCAGTTTAACATAGGACCCTATGGGAAATTTACTTAAAGATCTTCTTGTCCGAAACCACTTGACCAATTGGAAGAATTGGCAGCAATGGTCCTTAGTTGGTCCTCTTTCAGAATTATATCCGTTGACTCTGTCCACCATCCCAGATGGCTGCCAGAGCGGAACTTAGTTTTACATATTACCTAATGGGAAAGTTCACTGAATGATCTTGTTGAAACCAGTGAGACAATTGGAACTTGACAGCAATGTTCCAGGCTGCCAGTCAAGATGGACATAGTCAAGGTGAGCGATACAGGCTCCTGGGAGCCTCTAGTTTTAGGTTAAAGGTCAAATATTAAGGTTACTTTGACAGTTTGCATTTCTTTAAAAGCTTGCATTTTATAATGGCCTAATAAAAGCCAGGTTAGCAATACAGTTGAAATCTTGCTTGGCTATTTGACTGTATATTGCTTTGAAAATGATGTTTAAAATTTTAAAGCTGTAAAATATTCAAACATGCTGTTTTGTAAGTCATTACAAGATTCTTTATATATAATATACCTATCTGTTGTCTCATGGTAGCTTGCTTACCTCGAGTGCTGAATGTTGATTGTTTGATCGCTAGCTTGATCAAACCAAAGACTTTAGAATCATTATTTCCTGCTCCTCAGCCATACATGAGAATCGTTATTTCCTGCTTCTCAGCCATACATGAGAATCATTATTTCCTGCTTCTCAGCCATACATGAGAATCGTTATTTCCTGCTTATCAGTCATACATGAGAATTGTTATTTCCTGCTTCTCAGCCATACATGAGAATCATTATTTCCTGCTTCTCAGTCATACATGAGAATCATTATTTCCTGCTTCTCAGCCATACATGAGAATCGTTATTTCCTGCTTCTCAGCCATACATGAGAATCGATATTTCCTGCTTCTCAGCCATACATGCAGCATTTAGGGGCAAGAGCAGATAATTGTTGGCTTTGAGTCAGAATAATGTTTCCAGGTGAGATGACATGTCTTCCTGCAGACTGCTATTTCCTGAGCTAACATGTCTAAAATCTGGCTCAGTGTGTACAACATGTATATAGTACTTATATTCATATTACATCTATATGTTCTCATCCTGATATGCATTGGACGTTAAACAATCCATCTTTTATGTATAACAAAGTATAGAAATTGAAAAGAAGGGATTTGGTGGATAAATTTGAAACATAAAACCCAAAAACAAATGCTTTATTGCCATTGTTTTCGCCATAAACTTACAGTAAGGCCTTAAGTAACACTGAGAAAGATCTTGCACCTCACTACAGGTTCAAGATGACCCCTAGCACTAGTTTCCTAAATTTTTTGCTAAATATTCATCGTATCACATCTGTGGAATTAAAGCTTCACATACTTGATTGCTCTTATGAACTTAAAATTTATATGAGGCATCAGTGGGGGTTATCTATGAAAAATGCTCGTTTTTTCACCAATTGATATATCAATATAGTGGCAATAGGTCACACTTATTCCTGATTGGTCTTTTTAGCTCACCTGGCCTGGCCGTGTGAGCTATTGCCATCACTTAACGTCCGTCGTCGTCCATTGTCCGTCCGTTAACTTTTCCCATTTCAATCTTCTTCTCCAAAACCCCATGGCCAATTGATACTTAACTTGATGGAGATGTTCATTGTATGGTCCTCAACAAAGTTTATGTTTTTGCCGCCGATCCAAAATTCAACATGGCTGCCAGGGCCATTTAAGCACCTTGATTTGCTGAAATTTAAAAAATCTTCTTCCCTGAAACTACAAAACAAATTGAATTGTTATATTGCAGGAATGATCCTTACATTGTCCTCTACAAACTTGATGTTTTTTGTCCCGATCTGAAATCCAAGATGGCCACCACCACGGGATACATTTAACATAGGATCCTATGGGAAATACATGCAAACATCTTCTTGTCAGAAACCGTTTGACAAATAGAAGTAATATTATGCCTGAATAATCAGATAATGGTCCCTAACAAAATGGAAATTTTTAGTGCCAATCCGAAATTCTCTGATTGGCTGAAATTTAAAAAATCTTCTTCTCTGAAACTACAAAAAATTAATATTACATTGTTTTTATTTGGAAATTTATTTTCAGTTATAGAAATTTTGAATATTTTGTCTTCAACCAAATTACCAAGAATACTATGTGCCTCCGAAATTTTGGAAAATTTCATCAATTTCATCTGTGATGTACATTTGAAATTTTTTGAGTTAAATTGATTTAGTGTCAAATATTTATTTGAGATTCACAGTATTTTCTTGTAATTTAGTTAACAGAAAAAAAAGAAAAATTCCATCATTAAAACTTTTTTCTTTTTGTTTACTTTGTTAATGATTAAATAACCAGCATTATGCGCTTATGCTGCACTTTTTAAATGAGAACCGACTTTGAAACTGATAATTTTTTTAGGACTTTTTTGCTATTTTTAGCACTATTTATGACATATACATAAAACAAACAGAATGGTATTTCAGAATTAAAAAGGTTCTGGATGGAAATACAATGATTTTACATGTACTTTATAACCTGTTCTTGACATACTTTTTTAATTTCTAGGATTGTGCCATTCTACAGATTTTATCTGCCGTTCTGTATGAATGTGTGACCAGGGAAAAACCAGAAGCCATAATGTCCCTCCTGGGGCTCAATCAGGTAGAATTATATATATATTTAGTCTGAAGTTTGTCAAACTTAATCTTCCAAGATTTTCTTGAACATATAATCTATTTACATTGCCGTATAGAAAAATTTTTGTTCTGTGTAATGTCAGAATAAATTTTCTAAGTTTTAATCGTGAGTAAATTGTTCCCGCTAACTTTAAACATAACAAAGAACTGTTGTTGGGGTGTTCTGGCAAGGGTAATCCGCCTCAGATCAAAACTGTAAGAACAAAGGAGCTGGGATGTGATTGTAGTTCTTGCCTATTTTGTTTTGGTTTAATCTCTTAACATGGCTGCAATGAACAATTCCTTATTTCTGATTGGTTGAAATTCAGAAATCATCTCCTGAAACCAAACCCAAATAAATAGAATGCATTAGGAGAGATTAAAAAGTTTTATTATTGCAGTTCTTACCCTGTCACATTTTAACCCACCGTCCGTCCATCCATCCAAAAGACATTGGGTAGGAAACTTTCTTTAAAGTTTTCTTTGCTTCTACAGAACGGAATGATTTTCTATTTTGAACGCAGCTTCATAATGTTGAGTTGTAGTGTGTAAGCTATTTTTGGAACAGTCGTGCAGCCACATCCTGTTTGCCGATAGTTTAAAATTCAACAATACTCAAAACACTAGAAAAATTTTCATTGGTTTCTACTAAAAGGAATGATTTTATATTTTGTCTGCAGCTTGATGATGTTGAGTTGTAGCATGTCTCCTTAAATTTGCATGTGAAAAAGATATGTGATTCTTCAAGCATTTGGCTGCCTGTGATAGACTATACATGTATTTATATGATACCAATTTTGATGCATAAAATGTGTACCAAAGCATTGAAGAGCAAATTAAAAAATGACAAAAAGGGCCAAGAAAAACCATCTAATGACAGAGCTATGCACAAGGGTGATACTTCTTATTTATTAAATAATTTCACAAAATTGAACATTTTTGTAATAGTAAATTTAGAGTATCGATTTCAGGTTTGTATTGAAATACTGGCAACTGAGGTGATAGTAGCTTTGGGGACTTGTAAAAATCAAATATTTTCTATGTTGAAATAATTTTAAAAATTATTACTTTTGTAATAAAATGTTTATGGTTGATTGATTTCAGTATTATCTAGTACATTATTGTGTAAAGTTGATTGAACATTTAGCAATAATTAGTGAGAGAATGAAATATGATAATGACAAAAAATTTTACAGATTTTTGATAAACCTAACTTTGATCTGAAGACAGAAGGTGTTATACAGTTAAAGCTTGCTCTAGCATACTATAGAAGTAAATACCAGATCCTTAGCCAGGATGTCGACCAAAAGAATCAACTCTTTAAAATGGAGTTTTTGTTGTCATTGAAAGCTAAGCTAGAAAATATCTTGGACAATTGGCAAGGAGGTTTGTTGAATATTATAAAAAATATTTTTATGTCCCACCAACAAAAGTTGCTCCTCAGGTTAAGGTTTGCATTGAAGCTTTTTTTCTATGAAGATGGGGTCACATCATCATGAAACTTGGCACATAGGTAAGTCAGGATGTGAACTTTCTAAAATGTGCATTGTTTTAAGATCTTGACCTAAATTTCATGTTTCAGTGAACATGGGAAATGAGATGGTGAATCATCAGGTTAAGGTTTGCATTGAAGATTTTTTGTATGAAGATGACATCATCATGAAACTTGGTAGAAATGTAAGTTATGATATGAAATTTCTAAAATATAGGCCATGTTAAGGTCTTGACCTAAATTTCAGGGTTCCGTGAGCATGGGAAATGAGATCATTTGCGTTTAAGATTTTTTGTATGGAGATGACATCATCATGAACTTGGTACAAATGTATATCATGATATGAACTAAAATTGATGCCTTTTTATGGTTTTGACAGTTTATAGAACATAAAGCATGATTTTTAAAGTTCCTTTATTATATATAGAAATATGGCTGCCGATGTATCATTTCCGCTCTGTTTCCCCTGTTGTCAAATTCAAGTCTGGAACATAGGAAATGTAATGTTTCTGACCCAGGTTTAGGTTTGTGTTGAAGCTTATTTTCTATGAAGATGTTCACATCATGATGAAAATTGGTACACATGTATTAAAAAAAAATAAATGTTATTTTCCTCCATTATGTTTTATACAAGACAAGATAATTCTTATGTACGGGAGATTATTCTAATTTCCACAAAAAGGGAATAGAAAGTTAAATTCTATGTGTTATTCTATTAAATGACTAATCAAGTTCTATTAACTATTTCGAAGGAGTCGTCATTAGTCATTAGTGTCATCAGGACACGTGTTCATGTTATCAATCTGTCATTGTTATGTTTGTCCCAAAAGAAAGTTATTTCTAGACAGAGTAGAGAGATTTGCCATTTTCAGAAGGTGGGGTTTTTTTGTCTTGTACAGGTCGATGAGAGACAAGGTTCACTATTTCCCACAAAACATTTATTGAGTAAGATTTCAGTGGTCTCTGACTCTGCAAGCTTTGTCAGAGAATGTTTGAAATCTCACCCTCGGGTATCTGAGAATTCTTGATCTTGCACTTTCTGCAGAATTAGATTCTATATTTCTCTTGATAGTCCTGTGTTATTGGTCTTGTAAACATCATATTCAACCTAATGTTGTTCGCCGTTGCAGAGCATAATTCCTATTTTTGAAATGAGATCTTACTTCATCAGTTTATTTTAACACCTGTGATGTCATATGACTTAAATTTTAATTTTCACCACATTAAATGATAAACAAGTTTGTTCATATATCATTGATTTAATTTGAAATACGATCATAAGTAATACCATTAATAGATACCCTACAAATATGTTAGCCTTGACCTTATTTCATAATCCAAAGCAAAAAAGAGGCCTCACATGACAACAAGGATTATACACAGGATTCCAGATTTTATTTCAGAAATTAAACTTCTACTTATCAACACTTCTAATTCTTTCACATGAAAATATCCTGACATCCTTTACTGATATTTTTAGGATTTTTGTTTAGTTTCTCCAAAGCGTTTCTTAATGCATTATTTAAAAATGATAAAGAAAAAAGCTTTGCCGATATAATGAAGATTGATATATCATTTTACTCATGGCTGTAATTTATTAGTACTTAACACTTTTCTCATGATATATATAGCAGTCTGCTGAGATGCTATCATTTCTTGTGTGAAAAAAAATGCCATCTTCTGTACTTTAAGTTTTATCTGATTTTCTCGTTGCAGATATATGCTGTTATATGGCTTTTTTTCATTAAAACTAACAATCAACATTTATTTCATTCGGTTTGAGCCTACAGGGTAGCATTATAGATTTTTAAATGCTGTAGCATTTGTAAAAAAAAAAATTCAACTGTGGTAATATTCACATTAATTTAGATATATTTTTGATTATTTAATTACTGAAATAACAATTTCCCCATTGATTGTATGATCAAAGGTAACCAATTTTCACATATTTTCCTTATTGATAAATTTGGTATGTGATCACTGTACATAAAGTCATAAACACTACTGTAATGGTGGAAAAGAAAAATTGTGTTCAGATGGTAGAGAAAAGTAATGGTGTGTTTAACAATGTTATATGTTATATAGCATGATAAGAATAACTTCATATAACATTTGATCTTTGGAGCATGGCAAAAATGAAATCGCTTGTATGATTATATTTACGTTATGTAACGAATAATTGATTTCTGTAAGATCATATGTCTAAATGCATCAGTTTGTATAATAGTTGAGGTTAAACAAGCATACTAATTGTTTGTCTGGTCAAACCAAGCTACCTCGTTTCTTTTGTTTTGTGAGAAGAAATATTTGTTATCCCACATATAACGGTAAATCTTCCTAAAAGGGCCATGTGAGCTATTGTCATCACTTTGCGTCCGTCGTCCATCAGCTAACTTTTCACATTTCAATCTTCTTCTCCTAAACCCCATGGCCAATGGAAACCAAATTTGTTGGGGATGTACATTGGATGGTCCTCTACAAAATTAATGTTTTTGGTTCTGATCCTAAATTCAACATGGCTGCCAGTGCCATTTATGCACTCTGATTGGCTTAAATTTAAAAAATCTTCTCTGAAACTACAAAAGCAATTGAATTGTTATATTGCAGGAATGATCCTCACATGGTCCTCTACAAAGTATATGTTTTTTGTGCCGATCTGAAATCCAAGATGGCTGCCACCACGGGACACATTTAACATAGGATCCTATTGGAAATACATACAAACATCTTCTCGTCAGAAAACGTTTCAAAGATAGAAGTAATATTATGCCTAAATGATCAGATAATGGTCCCTAACAAAATGGCTGTTTTTGGTGCCTATCCGAAATTCAGAAACATGGCTGCCTGGGCCATTTATGCACTCTGACTGGCTGAAATTTAAAAAATCTTATTGCAGGAATGTTCCTTACATGGTCCTCTATAAAATTTATGTTTTTTGTGCCGATCTGAAATCAGGAACCGTTTGACAGATGGAAGTAATATAAAGTTTATGTTTTTTGTGCCAATCTGAAATCCAAGATGAACACTCACTAGTTATACTCCCCTCCCCCCATAAAATCCCTACTTTTTAACAGTATCTAAGTAAATTGGGAGAAAAGAGTTCATTTTTACCATTTAAATTTTGTACTAATTGTGGATTCCACAAGAAGTTGAAAGTCTCAAAGTAATCTTAACATGCAAAACAACAAAGTACAACACCAGAACTTAATATAAAGTACTTGTAATACACAAAGAAAAGGATAAAAAAAATTATAGTGGGAGGGAATTATAATTCCACAGAGCTAATTGGTTTGCGTCAACTTCATGCTACTGCCAAACAAGTATGAATCTACAAGCCTTGAAAGCTGATTGGATAGGAGTAAGAAATATTGGACAACAACAAACCCGAAACAAGACGATTTTCCAGCAGAACAAAAAGGGGCTTCCCAAGAATACATGCAAATTATAATATACATGTATAAACACATATGTAACTCAAAGTATTAGTGATCTATTTACAATAAAATAGTCACATAAGAGTCAATGAATCAAATATGCAAGTTCTTTTTTTACCAGTTAAATTTTGGACTAATTGTGGATTCCACAAAAAGTTGAAAGTCTCAAAGTAGTCTTAATTCAGCAATTTTTGTAATAGATTCTGTTAGAAAAAATGGCAGACTTAAAACCCGTTTTAGACCTATGTCTTTTGTGAAATCCAGCAAAGAGCCTTTTTTCCTCAAATATATCAAGATACAATGTACATGAATGTAAAATATGGTAAAAACAAGCTTAAATCTAATGTCTCTTAAAATGTCATTTACAAGAAAAAAATTAGATAAAAATTACTTGGATTAATTGCACTAATTAAATTTTATTGTATTAAATACCATTTTTGAACCGCAATAGAGAGTAGCATGAGGTCACTGTAGTGGGTAGGAATAGTTTCAAATAGAATACCGTATCTAACATTAGTATAAAAATGATCCAAAAGGCCGCCTCTTCTGTGGGTAGGAAATTTGATAATTTTTTTAAATCCAATTGGGTATAACTCAGGGAAAAATAAAATATACTAACACATCCTTTGCATGTGACATCTACATATTAGATCTATCAGTATACAGTTTCATTACCTTCTGATAAAGCATGTTGGAGAAGTTGAGATGACAAAATGGATGGTGAATTGTCTCACAATTTTTAAGTGAAACTGGGTATAACTCAGGGGGAAAAATATATGGACCCGGACATCCTTCACATGCACACATGTACATTTTAGGATCTAGCAGTATACAAAGTTTCATGAGCTTCTGATGATGCATGTTAGAGAAGTCACGATGACAAAATGCATGGTGAATTGTCTCACAGTTTCTAAGTGGGCAGAACTCTATGAAAAATTGATGGACAATAAAATCCTTAATACAACAGAGTTTACTTGTCATTATCTAAAGTTATACCAAGTTTGGTTGAATATGACAAAAGATGTGGAAGTTTGTTTGGACAGACAGACAGACAGGCTGATTCCTATATACCCCCCCCCCCCCCTCCAACTTTGTTTGCAGGGGATGTAAAAATGTAACAAACTCTTGTTTAGAATTGCAGTCATAGTGTATAAAACAACTGTCTTTTCTTTTGGTACTAGGCTTCTCAAATCATCAGCTGTTTTAGGTAGGCATACTCAGTCACATTAGAACTCCAAACATAACTATGAAGTAAACTTTATAGAAAACTTATGAAATTGTTTATTGTCTTCAGATACTTGCTGCGGAACACCTACTCCACAAATAAACTGCTTTCTTTAATTTTACTTTTCTTTTTATAAAGAGAATTAATGTTTATCACATGTAGAAAAAACAAATATTTTACATATGTGATGAAAATGGAACTTGCTAACAATTAGCTCTCAGAGCAAATAAAAAATCTGCATTACATGAGCCAGATATTTATACTATAACTAATATTGAAATTCAAAGACCTAAAAATATACAACAAGTGACCGAACAACACATTAATTCTCGAATTCGCATAGTGTTTTTTTTTTTTTGGTCACAAGTTGTAGATTTTTGGTATTCCAGTTTCAAGATTAGTTATTCTGTTATTATATTGACATGTATTCAGAAGATTTAATGAGATAATACAGTGGATTATTTGTTATCTGCATATCTCTCAACCTTTGTGTAGTAACATTGTAGGCAACGGCTATTGATAGTCACTTTTTAGAGTGAAAAATAACTTTTCCGAAATCCAGGTATTACACCACACACAAAGTAATAAAAGACACTTCTGTCCAATCGTTTTAGCATCAGTGACAGTTTTGAGGATGATTGGTCAGAACTGGGAGGGTCTAATGGGTTTATTTTCAGAAAAACATTTATACATTTGGAAATATTCAAATATGCCATTAATGGATTAATACATTGGACTTTTTATCGTCTTTTGACTTCTGTCCACTCTTGTACATATATTAATGTATAATTATGGTCAATAGATAGCTTACAGTACAGTATGTCCAGTGGCAAATATTACTCAGGATGGGAAGTTGAAATAAATCTTTAATGTTTGTTATCAGATGTATTATATAACATTCTAATGCAACATAACATATAACGTCCTTTTTGATTGGATAACGTCAAGCGTAAAATCCGCGGTTTACCGTTGCAACCATTGACGACAACGTTGCGCAAACGCATTTGACGTTTCCTGTTTACTTTTTATCCTATTTTTTACTGTTTAACGGAGGTTGCATTAGAATGGGGATAACTGTATTGTATTTTATTAGTTGCCGACATAAACCAGTGGTTTTACCATCACAAATATCCGTTGCCAGGTAAACTCAATTTGCAACGGTAAAACCAGCGGTTTACGTCGGCAACTGATAAAATACAATACAGTTATCCCCTAAGTTTAATACATCATTGCAAAGCCATATCAGATTTTATGAACTCAATGATTTTTCTCAATAAGGCCAAGTAAAAAATTTGTGTGGTTCCTGTTACATCAAGATAAAAAATAGGGAAGGTAGAGTGTTTTTTTTTTATGAAAGTTTTTAACATAGAGTTTATGGTTGAGTCATTCTAAAACTTTAACAGTACTTATCGAAAAATGTCCTAAAAACTGGAACCACACAAATATTTTTATTTGGCCTAAGTATTATTTTTTGCCAAGTTTAAATGTTTTTTCATCTATAAACATTCTTTTCTTTTGTTTTTTTGTTTTCTTTTTGTATGATGTTCAATTATTTTATAGTTTTCTGATACAGGGTTATTGCTTGTGTTAAATTTACTGGTTAAACAAATATCAAATGATTGGAACTAATATCTTAATTTACTAAATGCCTTTGATAAAGAATTTCAAATGAAGTTATATCCTGTGTACAGACATTTGCTGGGAGGAATTAGCACACCAAGAATGGATGAACTTTATAAAATTTTGCTGCACATTTTAATTACAGAGATAACTGTTATTTTATGTGCATATAGGAAATAGATGATTTCATTTGAAAATAATTACATTTCTTTCTTCAAATATTTGAAAGGCTGATCGATTTGACTTTGTGGGTTTAATTTCATTTGTTAAGCTTTACCGTGCATTTATTAATGGATGGAAAATGTTCGTTTGGTGTGTGCAGGGAAAAGAAGTAGATCATTAAAGCATTTCGTACTTATGTAAGTCCAGAGAACAAACTCCCTTGGATATAAAGTAATGAAATATAGGAAGTCAGATGTCATTTGCTTCTGTCCAAGTGATTTATAATAAGTCTGTACTTTACAGCTGCACATGTAGATACAGGTGTTGTGAACAACATTGATTGATTACAGTTTTTAAAATCATCAGTTAAATTCTGATTAATTTCAATCTTTTTTTTAATTTGTAATTTGTTTCCTTAATTCTTCCTGTCAAATATATTGGATGTGCAAGTTGTTTATTTTTTAATGTCATTAGGTTCATTGGTAATTTAAAGCTCTCTTGGCAAAAAGGACCATGTAAGGTATTGCCATAATTTGGCAACTGTTGTCTATTTTTTTATCTTCTCCTCTGACAATGCTTGGTTAATTGATATTCTGCATCTGTTTGAGGTATAAATTTTGCATATTTGTTCTGGTTTATAGTTAGCACGGTAGCCATGGGCTGGTTTTATTTCTAATAGGTTGAATTTTAATTTCCACCCTCCCAAAAACAACCCCCCAAATTTTAAAAGATATTCTGTCTGAAACAGCCCTCAGGCCAAAAGTATATATATTTCAATCTGTAGACTATGATTATATTCTGAAAATCCATGTATCTTATTGGTCAATTATTTTCTAGAAAATTAAATAATAAAGCATGAATGTGTCTTCTGAGGAAAATGATAAACTGAAAATGGATGGAATAGGGGGACTCCCAGGTTTGGAGTATAGTAGTATTGTAATACAAAGTCATGTTTTAAGCCTCAAATTTTATTAACCAAACAGAAAATCATTAGTCTTGCAACAAATTAACTTCAAGTAGGTGGTAGTCAGCTCTTTTCTTTTTATTGAGGGAGAGTGGTTCTTGATATGTTATGAGCAGTGAAAAATCTTCCATATCAGATTTAGGGCATGAGTAAAGCTCATTATTGCTTTATGCAACTTTCCAAATGTTGGTTTCTCATCATTATGATCCTATTTCATGTTAATTGTTCTTGAATTAATATCCTTGAAAAACGGAAAAGGTTTTACACAATAAATCACTGGACTTCTTAGCCCACTGTCTGGACACTTCAGTTCGTATAATGGATTTTTCATATTTTGAAAGTCTAAATGTTAGAATTAATAAACAATTTTTTGTTGGTTAATTAACCTTATTGAGTCATCCAAAAAAACAGAAAAATTGTAAAGTTGTTTATAAAGGTTAAATTTGTATACCTCACAAATTATTTTGAATTTCCAGTAGTATAATTAATGAAAAAATTAAAAATTTGAATTTATCAACTCTGACCCATCCTAAAATTTGTAAAAGTGTTATTTTAAATGTTTATATTGCACTTTGTGCATATTTCATGCAACACAGGGTTGTTATACTTAATTTTATATAATCTCATAGGAAACGTTATCCCACTTTTACATTGAAAATTCCATAGGCGGAATTTTTAGTTCACCTGGCCCAAATGAACTGAAACTTGGTATCTATGGAAGGACCTCTATAAAGTTTGCATATTTCATCTCGGTCGGGCAGATAATATGGCCGCCATGATGAATTCTTTTTTCTGATTAGACAAATTTTAAAAATCTTCTTCTCTGAAACAACATAGCTAAATGAACTGAAATGAACTGAAACTTAGTATGAAGCATCTTTGAAAGGACCTTTGTAAAGTTCGCATATTTCATTCTGGTCAGACACCTAATATGGCTGCCATGATGAATTCTTATTTCTGATTAGTCAAATTTTCTTTTCTAAACTGATTGTGGAACTGTCTTGTGAGCTATACAGGCTCAATTCTCTTGAGCCTCTTGTTTTCTTTTCTCTGAAAGACATGATTGAACAAAATCTGGGAAGTTCAATTGTTTCACTTTTTGCACCTTTCACCCAACTGACTAGACAGTCCACATTGATTAAGGTATTCAAATTTTAAAAAATCCATTCCACAGAATGAGCTGTCTAGACAGTAGTGTTAAGAACCATTAATTACCAGTTGGAATTATACTAGTTTCATGTTATCCCCTTTGTATATTTAGGATTTTATTCAATCATATCATTATTTGTAATTAAATCAAATTTTTGAATAGGTAATAAGCTGAAAAGCACAAATGCAATTTGCATTTGACTTTTTTTGCATTTGTTTCATAGTCTTATCTACTAGATACTTATGGAGACAAAATGGAGGTGGGTGTCGCATGAAAAAATTCTGCATATAATTCTTATGAGATTGTAAAAATTTGATATTATTAGATTAAAAAATAAAAACGTCATAAATCTGATAATATTAGATTAAAAAAATCTTTATATATAAATGCTGCAAACAAGGATTTTTTCTCTCATACTTTTACAGTGGCCAGACAGATACTTTCAATGTTAATTCAAGTGATTGATGTGTAACCTTTTCTTGGTGTTTTTGTAAGCTATTTGACATTAGCAAAGTATGATTGTACTAAAGGATTAAGAAAATTTGAGCTTTTATCGCCCACCTTATAGTCGTGTCAATCTATCCATTTTGACTCATATGAAGTTTTACTAAGGAAAAGATTTTTAACCGTATTTTCTGAAAGAAAAATCTGCTTATTTGTTTGGCAGTGTGTGGCAGGCAGGCGGGCAGCTCCAAAATCATTCAGAAAGCATATATAGTTGCAATGTGTGGCAGACAGGTGGGCAGCTCCAAATTCAGTCGGGTAGCATATAAACAATGTGTGGCAGGCAAGCGGGCAGCTCCAAAGTCGTTCAGACAGCATATAAACGATGTGTGGCAGGCAAACAGGCAGCTCCAAAGTCACTCAGACAGCATATATGCTGGGCAGCTCCAAAGTCTCTCAGATAGCATATAAACAATGTGTGGCAGGCAAATGAGCAGCTCCAAAGTCAGTCAGACAACATATATACAATGTGTGGCTGGCATGTCGGAAGCTCCAAAGTCAGTCAGATAGCATATAAACGATGTGTGGCAGGCAAACAGGCAGCTCCAAAGTCGGACAGCATATATACAATGTGTGGCAGGCAGGTGGGCAGCTCCAAAGTCAGTCAGAAAACATATAAACTATGTGTGGCAGGCAAACAGGCAACTCCAAAGTCACTCAGACAGCATATATGCTGGGTTGCTCCAAAGTCACCCACAAAGCATATAAACAATGTGTGGCAGGCAATCGGGCAGCTCTAAAGTCAGTCAGACAGCATATATATATAATGTGTAGCAGGCATGTTGGAAGCACCAAAGTCATTCAGACAGCATATATACAATGTGTGTCAGGCAAACGAGCAGCTCCAAAGTCAGTCAGACAGCATATATATATAATGTGTAGCAGGCATGTTGGAAGCACCAAAGTCATTCAGACAGCATATAAACAATGTATGGCAGGCAAGTGGGCATGTTGTCTGACTGACTTTGGAACTGCTGGCCTGCCTGCCACACATTGTTTATATGCTATCTGACTGACTTTGGAGCTGCCCAGCATATATGCTGGGCAGCTCCAAAGTCACTCAGATAGCATATAAACAATGTGTAGCAGGCAAACAGGCAGCTCCAAAGTCAGTCAGACAGCATATATACAATGTGTGGCAGGCAGGTGGGCAGCTCCAATGTAAGTCAGACAACATATATACAATGTGTGGCAGGCTGGAGGGCAGCTCCAAATTCAGACAGCATATATACATGTGTGGCAAGCAGGTGGGCAGCTCCAAAGTAAGTCAGATATATAAATAATGTGTGGCAGGCAAGTGGGCATCACCAAAGTCAGTCAGACAATTTATATACAATATGGGCAGGCTGGAGGGCAGCTCCAAAGTCAGTAAGACAATATATATACAATGCATGGCAGGCTGGATGGCAGATCCAAAGTCAGTCAGACAATATATATACAATGTGTAGCAGGCTGGAGGACAGCTCCAAAGTCAGATATCATATAAACAATGTGTGGCAGACAAGCCGGAATCACTGAATTCAGTCAGACAACATATACACAATGTGTGGCTGGCAGAAGGGCAGCTCCAAAGTCAGTCAAACAGCATATATACAATGTGTGGCAGGCATGTGGGCAGCTCCATTTCAGTCAGAAATCATATAAAAAAGTTGTGACAGGCAGGCAGGCAGCTCCAAAGTCAGTCAGATAGTATATATATAATGTGTGACAGGCATGTGGACAGTTCCAAAGTCAGTCAGACAGCATATATACAATGTCTGGGAGGCACGCAAGCAGCTCCAAAGTCAGTCAGACAACATATATACAATGTGTGACATGCAGGAGGGCAGCTTCAAAGTCAGTCAGATGATAGCATGTATTCAATGTGTGGCAGGCAGGCAGGCAGCTCCAATTTAGTCAGATAGCATATAAACAATGTGTGGCATGCAAGCAGGCAGCTCCAAAGTCATTCAGATAGCATATATACAATGTGTCGCAGGCAGGTAGGCAGCTCCAAAGTTAGTCAGACAGTGGAACATGTTACTGTCAAGTACTACAATAAAAATACTATGGATAGTCAAAATTGAACACTCATTCAAATCTTCCTGCTTATTATTCTAAATAAATCTAAAACTAATAATTTGAACATTCTTGAGACAAATACATCATTTGTATCCAATAAACAGCAAAACGGATTCCAAGCCTTTTTACAGTCTCATCATTCAAATAGTTTTAGATTTTGACCTTTTATTTCGAACTCGTTCAGATTTGATGAAGTATATGTATTTTCTTTAAATACAATTTGAATCTGATTTATTCTGTGTTGTTCTTATTAAAGTTACTATTAAAATTATTATCCCAGTTTTTGAAAAGAGTGTTTGTGTAAATAATTAAAATAGAGAACATTGTGAAGATTGTGTCATAAAGATGAGGGAAAGCACTGGTTAAGTCTAAATTTCTTTTTCCTCTAGACTTTGACACAGCCAAGTTTTAATGTACTGTAAGTAGACCAATGAGGAAATATTTAAACTTTTTATCTTTATCATGAACTAAAATTTAGCTTGCTACTATTGTCAAGTATGAGATATTGATAAAATCAGCAAATTTATACTAACCCTTTATAGATTCCTCATATGCAGTTTAAATTCGTTTTTGCCAAGCAGATTCAGAGAAGATTATTTATTTCATCTGGTATAGTACAACACAACAGCAACATTTAGTCCCCATGACATATAATTTATGTTTGAGTGACTTTAAATTTTTGTATACTTTATGTGATGTCTTTGAAATTTTATAGGATATCTTAAAAAGAATAAAAGATATCTTATAAGATATATTAGTAATATAAGTATGATGTGCCATTTCTGTTTTACTCTAATTTTAAAATATTATGTAGACAGTTTTAACGCCTTGGTCATTTAACATTGATTTTCACATTTCAACATTAATTTATATTATAACTCAAGTTCAAGATAAAACCCAGTTTAGAAAGTGATATTTGTAATTTGTTTTATGAGTTGTCTGTTGTTTTTTTTAATAGGTAACATAGATCTGCTGGTAAAATATCTACAGAATGAAGTATTAAAAGGTCATGAACTTTTACATCTGACCCCATATTTGACTTGGTTTGATATACCAACACCTACACAGATTTCCAAAATCATTATTGAAGGTAAGAATAGATTATACAAGAATAATCGGAAACATTTTTGGTGGTTAACATTTTTTCCAATATAAAATTAATCTTGTTAGGGGTTTTCGTTTTGATTCAGGATTTTTGATAAATTTTTCTGGAGAGCCTGCATTATTAATATCAGTGATAAGTTGAACACCAGCAAATAGAATAAATTATATGCCAGTATAAGAAATAAAAGAGATCAGCATAAATCCTTTAAGAATAAAGCAAGACAAAGGTCATAGTGGTTTGTTTTGAAATTACTCTTATCCATTTATTTCGTATTTAAACCATTAGAAATACTGCTTCTCCACTTGCCCAACAAAGTTAAAATAACACCAGGCAAATCAAATTTAGACCTACTCTGCTAGAGGGAAAGTAAAATTTTGGCAATCACAAGTAATTTCATACCTGTGATCATCATGGCCACCAGTATTTCTCCATTTATTCCACTATTACATTTCTTTATCAGGTGTTAAGGTCCTTTTAGAATATAAATTTATTCATCTAATTTGTAAAAATGAAGGAAATAAGTACAATTTTTTTAGTCTGAAAGTTTGATTTCAGTATGAATATGAAAATAAATTAGTACGTGTTTTTAATTGTCCATTGAATAATTAATGTATAATGGTATTGCAGATTTAAATATCTCTGCTACATATTTACTTATTTTAAACACTACTGACATCAATTTTTAAAATGAAAGTAGCAGGCAAACAAATCTTATTTCAACCATGTGTCTCTCTCAAAAATTGTTTTGTAAAACACAGCAAGTCAATTGAATAGTATAAAAAGCCTGCTTTTGTAACAGAAACCCAATACATGTATAAGCACATAATAAAAATCATAAGTCTCGCCTTTGTTGGCTGTGACATTAAAATAGTAAAAATATTCTGGAATAAGACTAATCAGTTCAGTAAATAAATATAAATGAAGTAACAATGGCACAAATATGAATTTCATTTCTTTTTTGTAATACTGACTGTGCATTGAACTCTCTGATCTTTTTTTTTTTGAAAGTCAACAGCCCCAGTTTATTAGGGTATGTCCCAGAACAGAGGCCTACTGGATTATTGGATAGTACAGATATATTAAAAAGTGAAAATCTTGTTACATGTGATGTTAGAGCAAAATTTAGTCAGTCTGTTACTAATAAGTCATTAAAATAGTGAATATTATTTACTTTTTTCTTGAATAAATTTTGTCTGTTATAATCTTTAGGTTTTAGCAACAACTTTTCGTGGATTTTTTTTGGGCAAATTGAAATTCAGTAGGAAAAGTTAAGTTTAACTCCAGGCAACTTCTGTAAAAAAACTATTGCTAACAACACAGTGTTTTGTCATAAAATATGTTATTGTACAAATTTTTAATAACAAAAAAAGTCATTAATTTCATTTTTAGCTCACCTGGCTATTGCCAGGGTGAGTTTTTGCCATCACTTGGCGTCCGTCGTCTGTCCGTCCGTCCGTCGTTAGCTTTTCATTCAAACATCTTCTCCTCAGAAACCATTCAGCCAATTCCAACCAAACTTTGCATGAGTGGTGTATGGAAGGTCCTCAACAAAGTTTCCTCATTTAGTTCTGATTGGTCAAGAAACATGGCCACCAGAGGCAATTCTTGTTTCTGATTGGCTGATTTTCAAAAATCTTCTCCTCTGAAACCGCTGGGCCGATTGGTTTGAAACTTAATAGGAATGATCTATGACATGTCCTCTACAACCGATCCTCAATTTATTTTGATCTGACATAAAACATGGCTTTCGTAGCTAAAAATAGAATATAGGGGTGCATGTGTTGTTTTTGGCTTATAACTTAAAAACCGTTACAGATATCAAAAATCTGACATGTGGTAAAATTGATCAGCATGACAAGATCTACCTACCCTGAAATTTTGAAGGAAATCCCAAAACCCATTTAGGAGTTATTGCCCTTTTTTCGTCAAATTTTCAAAATTTAACATTTTTCGTCATTTATCTCCAAAACTATTTGAGATAGAAGTGAAATGTAAATTTGAAAAATGTTTGCAATGTTGAGGTCTACATACCCTGAAATTTTAAAGGAAATCCCAAAACCCATTTAGGAGTTGTTGCCCTTTTTTGTCAAATTTTCAAAATTTTTTCATTCAAAAATCTTCTCCTCTGAAACCGCTGGGGCGATTGGTTTGAAACTTGATAGGAATGATCTATGACATGTCCTCTACAAACGAACCTCATTTATTTTGATCTGACATAAAACATGGCTGTCATAGCTAAAAATAGAATATAGGGGTGCATGTGTTGTTTTTGGCTTATAACTTAAAAACCGTTACAGATATCAAAAATCTGACATGTGGTAAAATTGATCAGCATGACAAGATCTACCTACCCTGAAATTTTGAAGGAAATCCCAAAACCCATTTAGGAGTTACTGCCCTTTTTTCATTAAATTTTCAAAATTTAAGTTTTCGTCATTTATCTCCAAAACTATTTGAGATAGAAGTGAAATGTAAATCTGAAAAATATTTGCCATGCTGAGGTCTACCTACCCTGAAATTTTAAAGGAAATCCCTAAACCCATTTTGGAGTTATTGCCCTTTTTTGTCAAATAAATTTTCCCTGAACAATTGAACCAATTGCAACAAACTTGGTCAAATAGTTGATTAATTGTCCAATGAAAACCAGACTCCAGGTGAGCGATACAGGCTCTGTTGAGCCTCTAGTTTATATTTGAGAATAAGATTAAGATTGACATAAAATATATATTTGAAAATATCAGATCCTTTAATGTTTCTACAAATAAAATACTCTGTACTGTTATCATATACCATAGTTTATAATCCATTGTAATAGTTAAACTAGTTTTTGGTGGAATTTAATTGCTAGTTTCTACCCTTGAAATACACCTATAGCAGTTTACCAGTTTAATCGAACCACGTGGATATGGCTGATTTTTTTTGTAAATAAAAAAAAGTAACATTTATGAATCTTCTTTTGATATCATTATGGATAAATATATTCTTCATTAAGATATTTACAAGTACAATTTTATTGTGATGATATTTTTTGGAAATAGAAAATATTGATAACTGAAATTTGATATAGAGATAATCAATGGTTGTTTATGCTTATGATTTTTTTTAAATAATAATTTTAAAATGTATGGAACAAATTTATGTAGCAAGAACATACCAGACCAACAACCAAGATGACCTAGGTCCATAGCCAAACTTAGTTGAATAATACCCTATCATAAAATTCAGTTAAGATCTTATCTGTAACCATTGAGCCAATTCGAAGTAAATTTGGCTGCAATGGTTCATAGGTCATCCTCTTTCAAATTGTATCAATTAACATCATCCACCAACCAATACATATGCCACAAATGAACATTTAGTTTTATTTTATGTAGGTAAACGAATATGGGAATCTTAATTTTAAAATCAAGTTCAGAAAATTTATGTTTTAAGAAAAACAAAACAATGTTTGTTGAATTGGCTGACATTAAAAATATGTTTTAATTTCAGTTTAATATCTTATTTTGTTTTTTTATGTTGAATATATCTGATAAATTGAGTGTCATTGCTTTATATAGTTTGATACCCACTAATGTCTCTCCAAATTATCAATGGATTTTACAATCCTTGATTATAATAGAGATTCATGGTATTTGTAATTTAAAGGCTCTTTTGTTCCTCAAACCTAACATTTGTAACTAACTGTAATTATCTGAAAACTTGCTGACATTTCCGTCTTTTAACCATTAATTTTCTTTATTTTTCATTACAGGAAATATTCAATCTAGTTTAAATCCCAGGGGTAGTTGCCATCCCATTATATCAATTATTTTATAATCTTTGCTTCTCACACCTACATTTAAACCATGTAACAGTTGTTAATTATTCAAACATAACATGTTCTGTTTAGTTGTCAATTTTAATCTGTAAAGATATTTAGATATCAGATAGGGAGCTCAAAATTTAAGGAATCTAAGACATATTTTAATTTTTGAACGAGCTGTTGAAGAAGTGACGTGGTGTTATTTGTAATCACTATCAAATTATTTTTATTCAGTTCTATAATGTGACTTGCATGTCTTTATCTTTAAACATATTAAAGATCATATGTTTCTACTATTAAAGGGTGTTGATATACATATCAGTGGACATAAGTATTTGTCACCTACGGTTTTTGGAAAGATTGCAAATCGTTCCTATGGCATCGGCCTCCAAAACTGAAAGTGTGACCTTTTCAATACCATCGGACATTAGTACATAAAATGTAATTCCAATGATGACAGCATTTTTAGCTCACCTCACTTATGTGATACCCCCGGCCTCGGCGTCGGCGACGGCGTCAGCGTCCGCACCCACTTACAGAAGAATGGTTAAGATCCATACACGCTTCTTGACAAATGCCACATTAATCATATTGGTATGGTAGGTGCACCTAATGATGCTAAGCACAATGCATGCTTCGGATGCTGGCTCTGACCTATATTTTCCGCATGAATGAACACTTACAGAAGAATGGTTAAGATCCATACACACTGACAAGAGCTACATCAATCATATTGGTGTGGTAGGTGCACCTAGTGATGCTAAGCACAATGCATGCTTCGGATGCTGGCTCTGACCTATATTTTCCGCATGAATGAACACTTACAGAAGAATGGTTAAGATCCATACACACATAAAAGCACAGACATCTTTACTTATATGTCATGCGAAGTAAAATTATGATTTAATAACAGAAAGTGTTGGTGACAAGATAATTCGAAGGGTTGTCATATCCTTGTGATTTCTGTTGCGAATTTAGTGTGGATAGTATTTGTTTATTTGTACGTTATTTTGTTTTGTTTACATTCTGTACAATGTTCAAGACAAATTGTAGCAGGAATCAACAATTACTCTCAATTATATTTTTTTTCGAAGTAAAAAAATGTTTGTTGAAGATAATTTTTGTCATGCCTGCGACGAAAGGTCATGAAGGCAAGATATAGGTATTACTTTCGGGTGGCGACAGCTGTGAAAACTTTTTAAAAACTTTAATATCTTTGCACAGATAATGCCTACAATTAATATTTTTGGTCAACAGATACCTTATCGTATAAAGTTTGCTGCAATATACTTGTATGGTGACCATGACTTTGTTTTCATGGTTCACTGACTTCATAAACATAAATGTAAAATCTGCATTTAAGTTTCGTGGTTAAATCCATTTCTCAGCAACTGTAATATCTAGGCCTACCATATTTTGTCTATATATAGTTCTTAATGGGTACAAGCATGCCAGTCTGACACCTGGCTTGGGACTTTGACATCAATTTCATGCTTTAGCGACTTCGTCACACTTTCATGGTCTAAGCAACTGTTACAGTAATACCTAGAACCACCTGCGTCCATTTCTTGGCTACTGTAATACCTAAGCCCACCATATCTGGTCAATAGGTAGTTCTTAGTGGGCACATGCCAGCCTGACACTTTCCTCTGGATCTTGACCTAAATTTCCTGTTTGAGTGACTTCACACATTTTCATGGTTAAATCCATTTCTTAGCAACTGTAATACCTAGACCTACCATATTTGGTCAATAGATAGTTCTTGGTCAGTACATGTCAGACTGACACCTGCCTTTGACCTTGACCTCAGTTTCATGGTTGAGTGACCTGTGTCATATTTTCGTGATTAAGTCCATTTCTTAGCAACTATAGTACCTAAGCCCACCTTGTCTGGTCAATAGATAATTCTCAGACTGCAATGTCTGACACCTTTCTCTGGACCTTGACTTTCATGCTTGACTGACTTTGTCATATTTTCGAGATTAAGTCCATTTGTCAGCAGTGTAATACCTAGACCCACCATATTTGGTCAATAGATAGTTCTTAGTGGGTACATGTCGATATGGCAACTGTCTTTTCACCTATACTGCAATTTCATGCTTGAGTGACTTGTTTCGTGTTTTGAGATAATGCCCATTTCTCAGCAATTGCAATACATAGACTAACTTTATTTGGTCTATAGATAGTCCTTGGTGGGTACATGGCTGTCTGAGACCTTCACCTGAATTTCACACTTCAGTCACATTCGAACATCTCCACTAAGATTTCGAATATATTCATTAAAACCTGACTGTTGCTTAATACACATTGAACTCTTACTGAAAATGATGTCCTGGTTTCCGTACTATGGAATGTACATGGGTCTTGAAAAACCCTCAATATTTCAGGAAAAAAAGGAATACATTCATTGTAATTGATCTCACATAACAAAGAACAAATTTGCAATCTTTCCACCACTGCTTTCCGGCATATTGATTACCATACGTTTCTATACAAATTAAATTCACAAAGTTTTAAAGAATTATTGTGAAGTCATTTCACAAGTAATTTTCATAAAATTTTCACCATCAGAAAGAAAATGGTTTCAAGTTATTTTGTTTATTTATGCATGTATATTTTTGCCATCTTAAATTTCAGAGTTGTAATGACTTAATCACAAAAAAAATTATGACGTCGAAAAATTGGTTGAATAAATAGGGAAAATGTGACATCACAATTTTTTTTTGTAACTAAATCATTGTTACTCATAAACCAGGAATCGGAAACACATACACAAAAAAAATGTAATTTCAAACACTTCTCCTTCTGACTGAAAGTTTCATGAAAATTGGTTGAGAAATGACTCCACAATAATTTTTTTGAAAATTTTTGTATTTGTATAAAATCTATGGGTAAAAGAGGAGGTGACGATTATTTATGTCCACTGACTGTATACTGAAAAATTAGACTGAATTAAAAGAGATGATTTATTGAACAAGATTTCAAACAGAAAAAAATTCTTATTATTTGTTTCGCAAAGTACAGCAGGCAGGTAGTAAGGGTTGTGGGCAGCTGTAAACAGTCATACAGGAAAATGTGGTTTGTTTTCACTCAGGCAGCTTCTTGTTTTGTTCTCGTATCTGTAAACCTAGGTCCAAAGAATGGATTTTTTTTAAATGAATGTGAATTTTCTAATCACTTGGCTGAAAGATGCAATTAGCTACATTGTAACTGAAACAAATAAACTTACCAGATTTTGTCATGTCTTCAAGAAAAAATTTTTGGAATTTTCAATGTTAAAGGGAGATAACTCTTCCTATGAGATTTTATTAAATTTAGTAAGACATCTTTGTGTTGTATGAAATATGAACACAGTGCATTACAAATATTTGAAATAATGGTTTTACAAATTTAAGGATAGTTCTGAGATAATCAATTCAAATTTTTTATTTTTCTACATTTTCAAGTGCATTATTTTTAACTGTATACTCCGTCCATCTATCTGTCATGCCGTCCGAAAGACCTTTGGTAGGAAACTTTCGTATGGTATGGCTTCTACATAGGGAATGATTTTATATTTTGTCCGCAGCTTCATAATGTTGAGTTGTAGCTTGTAAGCAATTTTTGGATCTGTCATACAGACACTTTCCTGTTTGCCAATAGTTAAAAATTCAAAAATACTCAAAACACTAGGAAAATTTTTGTGAAAGTTTTCTTGGCCTCTACAAAAAGAAACAATTTTATATTTTGTCTGCAGCTTCATAATGTTGATTTGTAGGATGTAAGCAATTTTTGGATCTGTTGTGCATCCACTTCTGTTTGCCGATTAATGGATTGCATGCTGCAACGCAGGTCCAGACCTTGTTTGGTCTTGTTTCAATTGGAAATTCCCAATTCAGAATCATTTTGAGGTGTACAAATATAACATTTAAAAAAAATTGCAAAATTGCAAAATTTCTCTGTTTTCTTAGATGACTCAACAACATTTATAAGCCAACAAAAAATTTTTACCGTCACTTGGTGTCTGTCGTCCGTCTGTCGTCCGTAAACTTTCACATATTGATCATCTCCTCTAAAACCAATGGAGCAAATGTAACCAAACTTTACAGGAATGATGTATGGAAGGTCCTTTAATAAGATTGCCAAATTTTTTCCGATCCGCCAAAAAACATGACTGCCAGAGCAGGACATAGTTTAACATTGGACCCTATGGGAAAACATGTTAAAGTTCATCTCCTCTGAAACTACTTGAGCTAATTTAACCAAACTTTACAGAAATGATGTATGGAAGGTCCTATACTGAGATTGTTGAAATTTTTTTCAATCCGCTGTAAAACATTTCTGCCAGCGCAGGACATAGTTTAACATTAGACCCTATTGGAAAACATGTTAAAGTTCATCTCCTCTGAAACTACATGAGCAAATTTAACCAAACTGTTCTGGAATGATGTATGGAAGGTCCTGTAGAGGGATTGCTCATTTCGTTCGAATGCGACAAACATCATGGCTGACAGCAGTAACATAGTTTAACGTACATGCCTATGGAAAAAAACATAGTTTGATCATCTCCTCTAAAACTATAATAGCAAATTGAATAAAACTGTACTGGAATGATGTATGGAAGGTCCTTTACAAAGTTGGCTCATTATGTTCAAATCTGAGAAAAACATGGCCGCCAGAGGGGAAAAACTTTTAACTTTGGACCCTATGAGAAAAATATATTTTGATCATCTGCTCTGAAACTTTTGAAGCAAATTCAACCAAAGGATTAATGGAAGTTTGTAGAAGCATTTTGTCAGGTGAGCGATACAGGCTCAGCCCACTGAGCCTCTAGTTAAGAATTGTGTCTGATAACCCGGACTGTCAACCAAAATGACCACCACAGCCAAACTTAGTTTAACAAAGGGCCCTATGTGAAATTTCTTGTGAAAATTATTCTTGTCTGAAAACCAATGGACCAATTGGAACCAGACTTGGCGGCAACGGTGGTTAGATGGTCCTTTTTAAGAATGTGTCCGGTGACCTAGATGGTCACCACAGATGAACTTATTATACCCCCGGCAAACATAGTTTGGGGGTATATAGGAATCAGCCTGTCCGTCTGTATGTCTGTCTTTCTGTCCAGAATTTTTTTGTCCCCGAGTTTCTCAAACATGCCTAATCAGAGGTTAATGAAACTTTGCATACTGTTAGATCCTAGTACGTAGATGTGCGCATGTGAATTATGTCCTGGTCCAATACGTTTTTCCATAATTTTATACCCTTTTGGACTTAGAAATTCTGTCTATCCCCAAATTTGTTTTGTACCTGCAGTTTCTCAAACATGCCTTATCAGAGGTTAATGAAACTTTGCATACTGTTAGATCCTAGTACATAGATGTGCGCATGCAAATTATGTCCTGTTCCAATACTTTTTTCCATAATTTTATACCTTTTGACTATCCCCAAATTTTTTTTTACCCGCAGTTTCTCAAACATGCCTTATCAGAGTTTAATGAAACTTTGCATACTGTTAGATCCTAGTATGTAGATGTGTGATGCGAATTATTTCTTGGTCCAATATTTTTTTGCATAATTTTATACCTTTTTGTTCCCTCAGTTATACCCATTTGGACTTAGAAATTGTGAGACAATTCACCATGATAAGGATGCCCTAGTCCATTAAATTAACAGCAGCAGAGGGTATAGTTAGTGAGGTTCCCTCACAGTTCTAGTTTTAACATAGGACCTAATGCGAAAATTCATTTAAAAATCTTCTTGTCTGAAACCACTGAGCCAATTAGAACTAGACTTGGTAGCAATCGTCCTTAGGTGGTCCTCTTTCAGAAAAGTGTGAAACTCAGACTGTCAACCACGATGGCATCCACAGCGAAACATAGTTACATGGGGCCCCATGGGAAAATTCATTGAAAAATCTTCTTGTGTAAAACAACTTGACCAATTGGAACCAGACTTGGAAGCAATAGTCCTTATATGGTTCTCTTTCAGAAATTTGTCTGAATATCAAGACTGTCATCCAAGTTGGCTGCCACAGCGGAACTTAGTTTAACATAGGACACTGTGGAAATTTTTTTTTATGCCCTGCCACAAATGTGGCCGGGGCATATAGATTTACCCTTGTCCATCCATACGTCCTGATTCTGGTAAAGTTTTGTGTTTAGCTCCATTTCTCAGAAACCAATACTAATATATCAATGATATTTCACCACTACAGTCCTCTTGTATAGTAAAACACAGTTCAGCAACACATGGGTTGCTATGACATATATTTCATGCTTCAGTGACTTTGGTTAAGTTTTGCGTTTAGGTTCATTTCTTTGGAACTAAGCATAGTGTATCAATGAAACTTCATCAATGGATGTGCCTTGGATAGTACTGACCAGTCACACAATAATTGGGTCATTATGACATACATTTTATGCTTGAGCAACTCTGTTTAACAAAGTTTTGCTTTGAGGTTAATTTCTTTGGAACTAGGCATAGTGTATCAATGAAACTTCATCAATGGATGTGTCTTTGGTAGTGAGCAGTCACTCAAAATTTGGGTCATTATGACCCACATTTTATGCTTGAGCGACTCTGGTTAAGTTTTGCGTTGAGGTTCATTTCTTTGGAACTAAGCATAGCGTATCAATGACACTTCATCAGTGGATGTGCCTTGGATAGTTATAAGCAGTCATACAATAATTGGGCCATTGTGACGTACATTTTATGCTTGAGTGACTCTGGTTAAATTTTGCATTTAGGTTCATTTCTTTGCAACTAAGCATAGTGTATCAATGAAACTTCATCAGTGTATGTGCCTTTTGTAGTACTGAGCAGTCATACAATAATTGAGTCATTACATTTTACGCTTGAGCGACTCTGGTTAAGTTTGCGTTTAGGTTCATTTCTTTGGAACTAAGTATAGTGTATCAACGAAACTTCATGAGTGGATGTGCCTTGGATAGTACTGAGCATTCATACATGATGACCTACATTTTAGGCGGGACATCCTTGTCTTACAGACACAATTTCTAGTTTTAAATCTTTTTGTCTGAAACCCACTTGGGCATTAGAACCACACTTACTAGCAATGGTCCTTAGATGGTCCTCTTTTAGAATTTTGTCGGATGACTTGGACTGTCAACCAAGATTGCCACCACATCCGAACTTAGTTTAACATAGAACTCTGTGGGAAAATTCATTTAAAAATCTTTTTGTCTGAAACTACTTGACTAATTGGAACAATGGTCCTTAGATGGCCCTCTTTGAGAATTGTGTCAGATAACACAGACAGTCAACCAACATCCGAACTAGTTTAACATAAAACCCTATGCAAAAATTCATTTAAAAATCTTCTTGTCTGAAACCATTTGACCAATTTGAACCAGACTTAGCAGCAATGAATGGTCCTTAGGTTGTTCTCTTTCAGATTATGTCCGATGACCCCACTGTCAGTTATGATTGCTGCCGGAGCCAAATTTAGTTTAACATAGGACCCAAATTGACTGCTACACTTAAATTTTAGTCCTGCTCAAGGTGGACAAGTTAAATCCAGGTGATACAGGATCTTGAGAGCCTCTAGTTTGCAATATTTTAGTTTAAAAAGTGTGTGCCGCAGGTAATACTTGATCCTATCCCCCCAAAAAATAGTCATCAAGAAAAAAAAATAGAATTAAAATTTCACTAACTTGTACTTATTTTGCAATCCAAAAATCCAAAGTACTGAAAATCAATTTGGTGTGGCCTAGAGTGTTATTGATAGGAACTAAAATTACAAAATCTCAGTGGTTCATAACCCAAAATACAAACCTATCTTTGATGTAATACCAATATTAAAAGGATAGAAGTAGAAAAACAAACTAATATCTGAGAGAAGCAATTCATATCCAGACACTCGTGTGGCAGGTACAAAAATGGGTAATCAGAAATATTATCAGCAGACATTGTATTTTGTAACTGTACTGTTGTTGTCTATTGGATTTTAATGTTATGAATATCAGTAGAAAAGAAACAAGGAATGAAAAATTATGTTTTATCATTTGATCTGTAATTAACTTAATGTAGTACATGAACAAATATCACTCCTGAAGTCAACTGTAACTATTCATTTTGTTTGATAACAGTATGATGTTTCATTACCTTAACAGCCACTTGGAAAACGATTAACTCTAATTTCTTTTGTTTGATTGTTTTTCTTTAGATAATTGCTTTTCATATCATTTTGTGTTATAGAGAACACTGATCCTTTTTAATTTTGTAAAATTGTTGTAGTGGAAGATATATACTATGTTGGACAGTTGATATTACTTCTATTGGTTTTGTGCCTAATAATTTCAGAAATAACTTTTAAATTATGATATGTATGAATTCTATACATTTTTGTCGCCTCTGAAAGGTCACTTTAATCAAATAAATATTAGATTTTTTTTTAAAATCATATATTTTCTCTGTGGTCTTCATCATATTTATTCTCTATGGCCAAATTCATTTGTACATTTGGCATACAAACATTGTCTGATTTATGTACATTTCAAACTGAATTTATTTTAGTATAATACATGATTATACAAAGTCAGTTTGTATTTAATAAAAATAGCTTATCTGGCTAGGTCTCAGTCAGAATATTAAATCATACAAATGTAATTCCAGGTGGAGAACTTCTATAACCGAAACAATATTCAATCATCACAAAAACGAGAACAGATCGGAAATTTAACATTATTACTGATGATATATATCACAGATTAAAAAAATCATTCGCAGTACTTTTCCCATTGGAGAACTTATTTAGTCATTCTGGTACTGATAAGATAAATATCAGATCACCACAGTGAAGAATTCACCTCCAACATTAAAATGTTTGTCACTACAATTCAGAGATGGTAAAAGAATGTAATAGTATCATTGAACTGAAAATAACATACATATAAGATCAGTAAACTACGATCATGAATCATTTAGTCCTATATTAGGTTATATATGTAGATTACTGCCTACAGAGTCACAGGTTTTATCTCCTTTTCTATGCGGTATGGTCATTTATACTGAATTCAATAGAAATTTGAGTGTCACTCTTAGATTTGTAGAATAAGTTATAAAAAGGATATAAAAATTTGTACTCATAAGGTGTCATTTTTGTAAAAAGTTTTTTTTTCGATAAAGACAATGATTTAAATGGACTGAAAGATTCAATATGACAGTGTCTTTACTTAACCTGGCATAAAGGCAACATACAATCAAACTTAAGGTATCCGGACCATAAATGACCACGTGATTATTCAAAAGTTCCCGGATGTTCCATACAACGCAATTGAAATGACGTCGGTAATTATCGGCAAACTTCGGAAATCCCAATATAACTAACTTATTTTTACAGACTCTGCATATAAGCAACAAAGTGTGTTTCAACTTGAGAAAAAATATATATACAAAATTCCAGCTTTAAATTGTTTGGTTCAGCCATTCACGGTCAAAAAGAGATACCATTTTCGATCATAATCTATTATGGTCCGGATACCTTAAAGACAACATACAATCAAACTTAAAGCAACATACAATCAAACTTAAAGCAACATACAATCAAACTTAAAGACAACATACAATCAAACTTAAAGCAACATACAATCAAACTTAAAGCAACATACAATCAAACTTAAAGACAACATACAATCAAACTTAAAGACAACATAAAATCAAACTTAAAGCAACATACAATCAAACTTAAAGACAACATACAATCAAACTTAAAGCAATATACAATCAAACTTAAAAGACAACATACAATCAAACCACCGACCTTTGGTAGGAAAATTGGTAATCCTTGTCAATTTAGATTGGAGTCGAACACACCCTGCCACAGGTGAGATTCAAACTCACAACCTCAGTGTTGACAGGCTAGTGATCATTAGTAATCATAACGAACTACCTAGACCACTTGGGCACCGAGGCCCCACAGTCAAACTTAATAGACAACATACAATCAAACTTAAGACAACATACAATCAAACTTAAAAGACAACATACAATCAAACTTAAAGACAACATACAATCAAACTTAAAAGACAACATACAATCAAACTTAAAGACAACATACAATCAAACTTAAAGACAACATACAATCAAACTTAAAAGACAACATACAATCAAACTTAAAGACAACATACAATCACACTTAAAAGACAACATAAAATCAGACTTAAAGACAACATACAATCAAACTTAAATACAACATACAATCAAACTTAAAATACAACATACAATCAAACTTAAGACAACATACAATCAAACTTAAAAGACAACATACATACAATCAAACTTAAAAGACAACATACAATCAAACTTAAAAGACAACATACAATCAAACTTAAAGACAACATACAATCAAACTTAAAGACAACATACAATCAAACGTAAAAGACAACATACAATCAAACTTAAAGACAACATACAATCACACTTAAAAGACAACATACAATCACACTTAAAGACAACATACAATCAAACTTAAATACAACATACAATCAAACTTAAATACAACATACAATCAAACTTAAAGACAACATACAATCACACTTAAAAGACAACATACAATCAGACTTAAAGACAACATACAATCAGACTTAAATACAACATACAATCAAACTTAAAGACAACATACAATCACACTTAAAAGACAACATACAATCAGACTTAAAGACAACATACAATCAACTTAAAGACAACATACAATCAAACTTAAATACAACATACAATCAAACTTAAAGACAACATACAATCAAACTTAAAAGACAACATACAATCAGACTTAAAGACAACATACAATCAAACTTAAAGACAACATACAATCAAACTTAAAGACAACATACAATCAAACTTAAAAGACAACATACAATCAAACTTAAAGACAACATACAATCAAACTTAAGGACAACATTGAACAAACTTAAAAGACAACATACAATCAAATTTAAAAGACAACATACAATCAGATTTAAAAGACAACATACAATTAAACCCAAGCTTACACCAAATAATAAATGTACTTTCTGATCATAAGATATGGTAAATTCTTTATCAGAGAGGTATTTATAAAGATTTTATCTTTTTCAGGCTCCCCGACTCTGCCAGTACTGTGCTCTAACCTACCAAACTTGTCTATGTCCACACTGAAGAGAATTCTGATAGCATGGAAAGCTGCTGCTTGAAACATCTGATTCACAAAAATTACATACTAATGCTTTAGTCCCCAAAAAGTATTAAATAGATTACGTCTTTTAAAGGAAATGTTCCATTGTACTTAAATTCCTTCAAACAACAAGAGTAACTTCACACAAGGATAGAAATGAAAACAGAGAATATCACATAAAATTGACCAGGGAAAAAGATAAATAGTCTGTATGTTTTTAACCAACCTGGAAAGTTAACAGAATTGTGATATACTGTCAAAAAATATTTATTAAAGAAAATATAAATAAAATTTATATTAAATGTAATGTTTCTGATATATTTCTAAAATCAGATGTTCCATGCAAAACAATGACAGACACCTCGGTAAATGTCGGCAAACTATATATATATATATATATATCAAACTTATTGCCAAAATCGCCAAACCCAATTTGAGAAATATATTTGATCTTGGGAAAGATTAGGTTAAGTTTTACGTCCGAGTCCAGTTCTCCGATACCAAGTGACCTACAATCATATTACTTGATGTGAGGCATTCTCCCAACTCAGTGTTTTGTACCCATGTCCGTTCCTACAAACCCCTGACATCACACATTCATATTTTATGGGTCGGAAGTGAACAATTTTCATTGGTTACTTCTCAAGGTCAAAAGAGAATCCATTTGTGTTGTAAGTAGAATTCTCTAGGTCATACACTAGGTGGGGATATGTTCGACCCACAAAATATGAATTTGTGGTGTCAGGGGCTTGTAGGAACGAACGTGAAAACCCTGACTTGGGAGGATAGGTAAGAGGATGTCCCCCAAAGCCGAACATATTTTAACATAGAACCCTATGGGAAATTAAAGATCTTTGTATCTGAAACCACTTGGCCAATTGGAACAAAAGTTAGCAGGAATTGTCTTTTGGTGGTCCTCTTTCAGAATTGTATACGATGACCCCACCCGTCATCCAAGTTGGCTGCCAAAGCCAAAAAGTGTTAACATAGGATACCAGACCAAATTGGAAAAATCACTGAAAGATCTTCTTCTTTGAAAACAGCGAGCCAGTTGGAACTTTACAGCAATGTTCAATCCAAGCTGCCAGTCAAGATGGACATAGTCCAGGTGAGCGATACAGGCTCCTGGGAGCATCTAGTTAAAAAAATTCAAAGGTTTAGAGACCCATTCAAGAAAGTTTAACATTTTTAGCTCACCTGACCCAAAGGGTCATGTGAGCTATTGCCATCACTTGGCGTTTGTGGGCGTCTGTCCGTCCGTCGTCCGCCGTAAACTTTTTAAAAAATCTTCTCCTCTGAAACTGCTGGGCCAATATGAACCAAGCTTGGTCTGAATCATCACCAGGGTACCCAGTTTCAAAATTGTATCCGATGAGTCCAAGGACCAAACAACATGGCCGCTGTTACTATATATAGAACATAGGGGTAAATTGCTGTTTTTGGTTAATAACTCAAAAACCAGTACAGATATCGAAAATCTGACATGGGGTAAAACTGATCAACACGGCAAGATCTACCTACCCTGCAATTTTGAAGTTAATTGGAATACCCATCTTGGAGTTCTTGCCCTTTTTTTGTGAAATTTTCAAATTTTTTATACATTTTGTCTTATATTTTGAAAAGTGTTAGAGATAGAGGTTAAGTTTTATTGCAAAAATGTTCAGCATGTGAAGATCAACATACCCTCTAATTTTGTTATAAATCAGAATACCCATCTTGGAGTTATTGTCCTTTCTTTGTTTGATATTATATCCCATATTCCTATATCAGAAATCCTATTTCATGGAGTCTCCTGTCCTGGAGACCCCAAAGGGTCAAGTGAGCTATTCTCATCACTTGGCGTCCGTCGTCTGTCATCATCCGTCGTCCGTTAACTTTTACAAAAATCTTCTCCTCTGAAACTACTGGGCCAAATTGAACCAAACTCGGCCACAAGCATCATTAGGGTATCTAGTTTAAAAAATGTGTCCGATGACCCCACCTGCCAACCAACATGGCTGACAAGGCTAAAAATAGAACATAGGGGTAAATTGCACTTTTTGTCTTATATCTCAAAAACTAAAGCAATTATAGCAAACTGGCCTGGGGGTAAAAATGTTCATCAGGTCAAGATCTACCTGTCATGAAATTTTCAGACGAATCGGTCAACCCTTTGTTGGGTTATTGCCCCTGAATTGTTAATTTTAAGGAAATTTTGCAGTTTTAGGTTATTATCTTGAATAGTATTATAGATAAAGACAAATTGTAAACAGCAAAAATGTTCAACAAAGTAAGATCTACAAATAAGTCAACATGACCAAAATCATTGATTGACCCCTTATAGGAGTTTTTGCCCTTTAAAGACGGCATCCAGTGTAAACTTTCTTTAAAGATCTTTTCCTCTCAAACCACTGGGCCAATTGAGACCACACTTTGGTGAAATGGTCCTTGGGTGGCCCCCTTCAGAATTATGTCTGGCATACCTGACTTCCAACCGACATGGCTGCTATTATTCAAAATAGAAAAAAAGAGGGGGGGGGGGGGGGTGAATTTCAAAAATCTTCTTATATGGAACTACAAGGCCAGTTGCAACCAAACTTGGCAGTAATGGTTCTTAGGAGGTTCTCTTCCAGAAATATGTCCAATGACCCGGACTGTTAACCAAGATGGCCGCCACAACCGAACTTAGTTTAACATAGGGCCCTATGGGAAAATTCATAGAAAAATCTTCTTGTCTTAAACCACTTGACCGATTGGAACCAGACTTGGCAGCAATAGTCTTTAGATGGTCCTCTTACAGAGGTGTGTCCGATGACCTGGACTGTCATTCAAGATGGCCGCCACAACCAAACTTAGTTTAACATAGGGCCCTATAGGAAAATTCATTGAAAAATCTTCTTGTCTGAAACCAGTTGACATACTGGAGCAGGACTTTGCAGCATTGGTCCTTAGGAGGTCCTCTTTCAGAAATTTGTCTGATTTCGTGGACTGTGAACCAAGATTGCCACCACAGCAGAACTTAGTTTAACATAGGACCCTACGGGAAATTCACTCAAAAATCTTCTCGTCTGAAACCACTGAGCCAATTAGAATTAGACTTGGTAGCAATGGTCCTTAGATGGTCCTCTTTCAGAATTTTGTGCGATGACCCAGACTATCAACCAAGATGGCCGCCACACCTGAACTTGGTTTAACATAATGCCCAATAGAAAAATTCATTGAAAAATCTTCTTGTCTGAAACCACATGACATATTGGAGCCAGACTTGGTAGCATTGGTCCTTAGGAGGTCCTCTTTCAGAAATATGTCCGATCACCCAGATTGTCAACCAAGATGGCTGCCACACCAAACTTTGTTAAATATTGGCCCCTATAGGAAAATTCATTTAAAAATCTTCTTGTCTGAAACCGCTTAAGCAGTTGGAACAAGACTTAGCAGAAATGGTCCTTAGATGGTTCTCTTTTAGAAATATATCTGTTGACCTGGACTGTCAACCAAGCTGAAATTAGTTTAACATAGAATCCTATAGAAAAACCAGCCAAATTGACTGCAACACTTAAATTTTTAGGTCTGCTCAAGGTGAAAAGTTAAATCCAGGTGAGCGATACAGGCCCTTGAGAGCCTCTAGTATATTATAGTTATCAGAATGTCTGACTCCTTGGATTTATAACACAATGCATAAGTATTGCTTAAATTATTAACTTCGGTTCTCATTAAATGTAAATCCCCATAAGATTTTATTATACAATTACATAAAAGAAATTGGATTACAAAGTAGTTAGGATGAAGGCACCAGTGATTTTCGATAACCAGTAGCCATAAAAGTGAGATTAAATGCTGGATTTATGAATGAGAACAGTAGAATTATGAAAGGTCATACATACAAGTAATAAAAACACAATCAGTAGGTGTTCTTGAGTAGTAACAATAAAGTAATGATGTGCTTTCGTTTATCTGTTCCCTGGTTATGTAGGAATAACTTTTTTGAAAGAATTAATATTGGTCGTGTTTAGGGTTATTTTGGGCAACAAATTAATATATAAAAAACATTTTTGTGTAAAACAAGGAAATGTTCCTTCATTGCATTTTATATCCTGTACTTGTCATAATAATAAAAAAATCCCAAATATTACCTTTTAAGCTCACCTGGCCCAAATGGCCTGTGAGCTTATGCCATCACATGGCGTCGGTAGTCGTCCGTAGTCGTAAACTATTTCAAGGAACATAGGAATAAACTGCAGTTTTTGTCTTATATCTAAAAAAAAACTAAAGCACTTACAGCAAAACTGACATAGGGTAAAAATGTTCATCAGGTCAAGATCTACCTGCAATGAAATTTTCTGACGAATCGGTCAACCCTTTGTTGGGTTATTGCCCCTGAATTGTTAATTTTCAGGAAATTTTGCAGTTTTTGGTTATTATTTTGAATATTATTATAGATAAAGACAAACTGTAAATAGCAAAATATTCAACAAAGTAAGATCTACAAATAAGTCAACATGACCAAAATCATTGATTGACCCCTTATAGGAGTTTTTGCCCTTTAAAGACGGCATCCGGCGTAAACTTTCCTTTAAAGATCTTTTCTTCTGAAACCACTGGACAAATTGGAACCAAATTTTGGTGAAATAGTCCTTGGGTGCCCCCCTTCCAATATTATGTCCGGCATCCCCGAGTTCCAACCGACATGGCTGCTGTTACTAAAAATAAGAAAAATCTTCTTCTATGAAACTACAAGGCCAATTGGAACCAAACTTGGCAGTAATGGTTCTTAGGAGGTTCTCTTTCAGAAATATGTCCGATGATCCGGACTGTTAACCAAGATGGCCACCACAGCCGAACTTAGTTTAACATAGGGCCCTGTGGGAAAATTCATTGAAAAATCCTCTTGTCTGAAACAACTTGACCAATTGAAACCAGACTAGGCAGTAATGGTCCTTAGGAGATCCTCTTTCAGAAATTTGTCCGATTTTATGGACTGTTAACCAACTTGGCCGCCACAGCCGAACTTAATTTAACTTAAGGCTATATGGGAAAATTCATTGAAAAATCTTCTTATCTGAAACCACTTGACATATTGGAACCAGACTTGACGGCAATGGTTGTTATGAGGTCCTCTTTCAGAAATGTGTCCAATTTCGTGGACTGTGAACCAAGATGGCCGCCACAGCTGAAATTAGTTTATCATAGGACCCTATGGGAAATCCACTCAAAAATCTTGTCTGAAATTACTGAGCCAATTGGAACTAAAATTTACACCATTGGCCCTTAGATGGTCCTCTTTCAGAATTGTGCCCGATCACCCGGATTGTCAACCAAGATTGCGGCCACTGCCGAACTTAGTTAAATATTGGACCCTATGGGAAAATTCATTTCAAAATCTTCTTGTCTGAAACCACTTAGGCAATTGGAACAAAACTTAGCAGTAATAGTCCTTAGATGATTCTCTTTTAGAAATGTTTCCATTGACCTGGACTGTCAATCAAGATGACTGCCATAGCTGAACTTAGTCTAACATAGAAAATCAGTCAAATTGACTGCAACACTTACATTTTTCCTCCTGCTCAAGGTGAAAAGTTAAATCCAGGTTAGCGATACAGGCTCTTGAGAGCCTCTTGTTTAAAAAGCCGTTTACTCTGAATAAATATTAATTAAACTGAATATTCCCGTCACTTTACAGACAGTTAGCGACCGTGTCCCATAGACATACAAGATGTATTTTTTCAAAACGAAACTTTTTCCGACGTACTGGGTTTATTTTCTACTTTTGCTCTAGGACCTTAATGGTAACAGTGTAGTTGTCGTTATCTGTCCTTAAATTCGACAAAAATGATGTCATTTTTGATGCTCGAAAAACATCTTGTTAATTATAAAAGACCTCTGGTTGGATGAAAATCATGGCCGCCAGAGGCCATATTGATTTTGATTGGAAAATTTTAAAAAATCCTCATGACATTTTGTGAAACTTTGCAGGAATGATGACAGCAATATCCTCTACAAACGACCCATTTTTGGTTGAGATTTAGCCGCTTGCCGGATGGCTGCGGCTGCTCAAAGTTGAAATGACTTTTTGGTTATGTCCTCAGGAACAAACGGGCATATTGTACCGGCTGCTGAAACATAAAATTACGAAGATATAAAAATATAATTTCAAAAATGCAACATTATGAATTATAGAAGTTGTAATTTACCGGTAAGCATAATGCAAATTGCAAAATGGACATTAGAATTAACAAGTTTAAGAATACAGAATTAAGAATAATGAAATTAGAATATAGAATATGAGATTTGGAATATAAAATTTAGAACTTAGAACTTACAATTTAAAACTTAGAACTTAGAATGGTGGAGGTGGTCCCCTTCCATAGAATACTGGAATACTCTTCCGTTTCGTCCATTTGTGTCGGTCCCCATATCTTGTGTAACCAACTCGTTCATCGTTGGGCCAAATCTTGAGATACACAGAACAGTGTTCCGATTTCACGGTTGGTTGGTTTTCTCAAGAGTTATAAATATTTTCCTGTATGTTGATGCCAATCTGCATACCTTGTGTATGCAATAGTCGTTTATCTTTCAAAAAATTGGTGGATGTTGTTCGTATTTTGATATCGTGATTAGATATTATTTAAACATGTGCATTTTATACCAGTTTCACGGTTGGTTGATTTTTTTAAGGGTAACGATCCATTCCCAAGTGTCCTGTTGGTTCTTACCGATAAATTGTGTATTAGTCCAAGCGGCCTGTTTAAGAATTGCTTGGGCCGTGGTCCCATGGCATGCAGTGACTGTCCAAGTCAAAATTTTGTACTAGCTTTCAAATGAACAACAAAGCACACAGGAATCATTGATATTTTTGCAAATAACAAACTGTGGATATTAATTAACAGTCATGTTACTTCAGCTTTATTTAATATATCCATAACTGAGAACAGGCGATGGTATATTGCATTTCCTCGCCTACATATACATGACTGGCAAAAATATGGTCATAGTACGGCCTTCAAAATGGAGAAAAATATCAAGACGCCCCTACCACAGGCTTGGGTGGAATCTTTCCCAATATATATCGAAAAATAATACTGAAGCAATATGACAAATTCCACACGACCATAAAACAAATACAAGGCGAATTCATGAGAACACTAATGAAGGAAACACATAGAACAAAGACACAATTAAAGGAGTGAATACAAAAATTTTGAAGTACATATAGGCAAAGAGAAAAAACACGGGCAGTCTGTTCAAAGTTTTAGATACAAGTTCCCCGTCATGTTTTTTCTTATTTTAATTACTATTGCTAAACTATTCCACATTTAAGAATCAGAATACACTGAATACAAACGTATGTACTTGGTAAATGGACTATAGTAAGTTTCAACAGACTGTTTAATTTATAAGCTCTCAATTGCATCTCGGACACAAAACAGACTTTTTTTTATCAATTTATCAGATTTTGCCAGTAAAAAAATTATTCTGCGAAGGATAATTTATTTTTTTTGTTACCTAGTTCGCTTTTTATTTTGCCTTAAAACATTTTGTATCTGTATGGATATAACAAACAGATATAACAAAAAAAGGGACTACAACAAACCTATTGGTTAAATAAAAGACGTCATCGATTCTTATCCAATTAAATACTGCTGGTATATTTAATCTGACCGTTCGTCGCAAGGGAAAACGTGTTGGACGGATTTACTTAATTCAGTGCTTTTGATGTTATGAAATATTTTTTTGTGATTGTCTGTAGGGACGACAATGGACGATTGATTTACCATGAATAAGGAATGTGTAGACATAACCAACTTAATATGCGTGATTTGGGATCATTTGCTATAAGATTTTGCATGATGGTCAAATGCAATTTATTATTAAGTCATTTTTCCCTAAGATGGTTAACGTTGCCATATGTTTATTTTCTTTTAGTATATAACTGACAACGGAGGTGTTGAATATTTCGGTAAACTAAATCATTCAATTGACGATGGTCAGAACGATCATTGAGGTCAGATATTGTCATAACAATTGTGATGATATTGAATATGGTTTGTTTGTGTGTGTGGTTTTATAAATATTTAGTCATAAATAAAACTGTGACCCTTTTTACGTAACTGCATTTGATATAATGATTCAACCACCCAGAGTTTTGGTCGTTGTATATAGTCACGTTGAATTCGTTTACAGTTGATTTGGATTTATATCAAGTTTAGCTAAATTTTACGAAGACAGCAAAGTGGAATATATTGCCGTCGCATGTCTATAGGTGAAGAAATTTATGGGTGGAAATAAATTTTTAGATGATAACTAGAAATGACTGTCTGAATTTTTATATAAATCTTTCGTAATTCAATAACTTGTTATATATTGTCATTGTATTCCCGCGCGAACACAATGAAACATTTGTAATCAAACTTGTAGTGACAACCATTCTTAATAAACGAAGACTCTTATTCAAAACACTCATAGGCAATAATCATCTATACCCATTTTTTCACGCCTGTCAGCTTTAAGGTTTCCCTCAGCGAAACAAGTTTCCGATAAATACTTGCATCCCTCTGTAATAATTTTAGTTACGTTTCACTTGTTCTTCGTCTATTGACAGAATAGACATTTCATAATATGGCTTAGTACATAGCATTAACTACACTGTAGGACCACCATTGATCTGATTTACCATAACCATTTAAGTGATTACTCAATTGTTATTTCAAAGAGATCTTTGCAGCATTACCAAATTAGTAATGCATTACATAACAAATGTCCATCGTTTTACAATAAGGAACAAGAGAACACACTTAGCTTTTCTGTTTACTTATAGCATTCTAAAACTGGTTGAAATTGTAGTGCTTCAAAAAAAAAATACTATAAAAATCTATAAAATGTTCAGCCTTTCAAAAAATATATTCGTCTTTTTGCAAATACCTTGCCAACCTACAAATGCTTGTTTGTTTGGTTTTTTTTCCTGTTTGGTGTGTCTTATTTATTCATTTATTTGCGTTTTTTACAATGTGAGGTACTGTCATAATTCCACTGATATTGCTGAAGACGAAGCGTGTGGAAAGGAGGAAAAATATTTAAAAAGTCTCTGAGCAGATATGAATGTAAATATGACCAAAAATATATAGAAAAAAACCAAAGAAAAGACAAAAAATCAAATAATTACTTATATATATGGATTCTTTATTTTTTTATATTGATTCATATCATCTAACTGCATGGGATGTGTTTTGCACTTCATTACCTATATTTAGAAAGTTTTACACAACTCCCACTTATTTCTTCTGATGAGATTGCTTTTTGTCGACAGTTGTCACTGACCTGTCATCTAACTTAATTGTCTATGATATATTGCAAATGTAATTAGATTAAATGAAGTTTGGTTTCATTTCTTTTTCTGCTATTTTTATGATGGAAAAAGATGGGGGTTCTGTCAAAATAGTTTTTGACTGTAAAACACAGTTCATTCATGTTGAGGGAGATTCGTTAATTTCCAAAAATGAATTACAATAGATTGTTTAATATTCTTCCCCACAACCGCGCTGCAACATATTTGGCCGGGATACCCTAGGTATTCCTGAACAAAAGCATTTACACGGTGGTAGCTGTAAACATTTTGATAACAATTTAAATACTGGGCTGAAATTGATACTTAAAAGCAGTGTTAGCTTATATCAAACACACCTTGCGTATGGATTAAGTTTATTGCAGCCCCCTTTTCTATGCCTCTCCCTTTCCTCGGTAACATCCCAAAGCTCATGTGTCAAGAACATTTTTCCTTTATTTTATGAAAGAAGTGAATACTATATAGTCTTAATAAAAAACAATCATGTGTATATTTTTAATATAACAGAGCTCTTGTGGGTATCAGGGAACACGCCGTTGCAACTTGACAATAATGTAATATTTGATTTTGGAAAAAAAATATTCTTCTTGTTAATTGAATTGATTAATTATTAGTTCTCTGTAGTCCCGGAGTGGTTTTACTGTAATACTTGTTATTAAACCCTTGAGATACTGAACCAAGATATTAATGAGAATAATCTTCATTAATATATCATTTATTTTTGGACTTAAATGTTACATTTGAATTATTAGTAATAATTACTTATTTACTCTGATCAATTAAGATGACAATATTTACATTCGGGTCTGTTTTTGGTTGTGATGATATCCTTTGTAACTATTCTATCCTATCTTTACTGTTGTTTGAAAATGTCAACAAAAATTATGTATTATTATTTAAAGTAAAAATAATATTTAAAAAAATGCGAAGTCCGTGTTTCTTTAAAATATGAAAGGGGATAAGCTTCAATGAGAACATCCTACAGAATGAACCTTCGGAAATCATTGAATACATTCATAAATCGTGGTTTAGTCTTCAAAAATAAGCAACGGTCCCACCACAAGACCCACACGAAAAAATTCAACAAAGTCAGTTTGTCACCCAGTAAAGTTTTTACCTAAGCAATAAAGATTTTCATGACTACTAACACGGGTGTATCATTTTGGTGTCTTCCCACTTAGCCAAAATTTTAAAATTTCTATTCCTATCTGGCCAAAATTGTTATTTTCTTACCTGAGTGGTTACCTGGGTATAGTCTGTATTTAAAAAGTATATAAATAAGATAAAAAAAGAAATTTATGATACAAAATCAATAAATGTATTACAAAAAAAGATAAAAATTAAATGTTAATTATAAAGATAATTTGTCTTATATTTTTTAAGCCAAAAAAAAGAAACTTATGATAAATAATCAATAAATGTATTAAAAAAAAAACAACAAAAAAATAAATGTTAATTATAAAAAAAATTCTCAAAATGAATGTTTATATTAGTCAATATAATTTTTAATGTCTTATCAACAGTGCTGTAGGCTGAAAATATAGGGGGCCAAATCAGTTAACATAATTAAGAAACTACGGACAGGGGTATACTTCCACTTCGGTAATATTTACCTTCACTACAATTTAACATGGACTTTTAGGTCTTTTTGTTTCGGATACCATATTTTTATCCTTGGGAACTGTTGAGAAGAAATGATTTATTTAAATTGTTTTATTAGCATATAAGATATTTAATTGGTGAACTGAGGAAAAGAACAGGAAGGTCAGAATTTTTTTTTTCATAACGCACAATGTTCAAGAGTAGAATGTCGTGCAAAACCGATCTAAAACTTTAAACGCTCTCGTCAGACAAAATGTAAGAGTTATGCGTAAATATAACTGATCAATTTCCAACATCTTAATATCATAGAAAACCAGAGTTAAATAGTGCCGAAACAGGAGTTAGATATAACAATTTTAATGCATTGGATGTGACATATAGACAAATTATGACTTGTCAGCAGTGCTCAAGTTAAATGATGTAAAATGTGGAGCAGATAGGATGTTAACATTAGCAAAAAGATGTTAATCTGATATCCCAACGTTCGGTCGTTGTTATTAAACTATTTGTTCATCGGCATGCAGATAATACACCTTAGTTTCAAAGAGGGTTTTAGTTTCACTTCACTACCTACTAGTATAAAATTGCGCTCGTGATACCGGCCTAGATGACATAAGTCCTGTAGCAGAGGTATAATCCAGTAATAGCAATAAAAATTCTCTCTTCCCAAACATAGCAACATTTTTTAGGCAATGGTAATTTTTTTTGTAAAATAAAATTTAAAAAGGGGCAAAAATTGGCATAGCAGGTAAAACCCTCTCTTTTGTCTTCAGCTAGAAACACCCTTAACTGGAACCTCTACTTTATTACTGTACAGAACGGCCAATATAAAACCAAAGACAGTATTCAGATAAACATATTCTAAAGCAAAAGCAGGTAATATTTTATCAACTTTGAAACCTTAGAAATTGTTATAGAAACGACTTCTGTGTCCATAATTATCATTTTGGTTAATTAAAATATCGTTGGATTTACGGTCTGTCTGAAAACTTTTTGAAAAGGTTCACTCAAATATTTGCAAATATTTTACTCATATAACCAATAAAGCAAAAGACTGACGTACATGAAAACTAAACCATTGCAATACTGGAACAATAATACAAAAATAAAACGAATGCGCTTGTATCTGCTTTCAAACGATACAACCATTACCTAACTTACTCGAACCAAAATCAAAACGCTACCTTTTGTCCTGAAAAAAAAAGATACTTTTCATAAACCTACATCGCTGCTAAAACGCAATTTAGCATACAATTGTGTGATACCATTAGAGGACTACTCGGTTTCTTATTTTTCTTATTACATCATCTGGAACGTCATTTATTAAAAGCGATAACGTGCCATGATATATATCCTTTGAATTAAGTTACTCATGATTTAATTACATTTGGTGGCAAGATAAGATACAGACAATTGAATAAGCGTTTTTTCAGTGAAGCAGTGTGTTTATCGTCTGAAAGCTAGCTTGAAATATCTCACATTTCTTTTGTGCATCAGATTTGGTCTCGCAGAATATGTATTTCAAATTGTCTAAAATCAGATTAAAATTATTTCTGTGTTATTCAGTCTTCTGAAAAAAGTATTCTATCAGTCGTTGAAGGCTACAACAAAACATTTGAAATATTAAAAACAACCTTATTTCAAACAATAAATTGTCAGGCCCCCAAGAGTAATTTTACAATATTCAAACTAATGTTTGACGCAATTTCCCTGCTATAAAGATGGACAGATTTGTATTTTTTTCCTTATAACGAAAATAATTCAGTTTGAACCAGTTCTCGAGAAACTAGATGAATGATTATGAATATTACTGATTAATGACACCGAGTTCTTAAATTTGGTGTACCTAGACATTTATTTGGAAGTACGCTCGTGACAAAACATTGGAAACTTTTAAGCCTAAACAATAGCTGAAATACTGTAAGCAATGAAATCAAACAGGTCGAAACAGAGAAGCCGAAATTTGAAAATCGGGAAATCAACTTCAGTTAAAGGAGTTGAACCCCTGAGTTTTAAAAGAATTTCAAAGCTTATCAACTGTAAATTTCATCACGGTAATGACCAATGAGAAATGATCTAAACATATTATAAAAATATTATTTTTCATATCAGAGAATATGTTTTCCCAAAATCAATTGGATAATGCCTATATTTTTAAGAAGAAACAAAACCTGGCTGACATTGACCTTTATAATTTCAATTATTAGTACAGTTAAATATGATACGAGAATTATTATAAAATTCACCGCTTTGTCATTGAAAACGAAGTCGATTATATATAAATGGATTTCCATGATACCAATTTTGATGCGCAAGAAGCGCACATTTCATCGATTTACGACACATCAATTGTGCTCAAGGACTAAAATTTTGACAGCTATGACAATAACCTTAAACGTTGAAGAGCATATTGAAACGCCAAAATGACCAAAAGGGTACAGGAAAAACCCTCAAAGAACAGAGATATGCATGAAAGAGATACTATTAAGGTTTTTGTTATTTTCATTAGAGAATTGGTTATTGTTAGTTGATAACTTAATGAATAAAGGATGTTAAACAGTAGATAAACAGGGAAGTGAGGGTATGTCAGTTAACAAACTATTCACGATTAATCTAGAGAACAATTTGTATGGAATTTAGTTAAAGGCTAATTATATTCTTTTTTTTCAGTGTACCTAACCTTTATGTCTTTTTTTTCTCTCAAATCGTCAATGAAGTTTTAATGATGTTCATTTTCTCTGTTTCCTTGGAAAACACATCTTCTTGTTTCCTAAAGTTTAAAGCAGGAACTACTTACCCTTCCGGAGCACCTGGGTTCACTCCTGGTTTTTATATTAGTTCGTGTTATTCATTGTTTTTTAGTTTTCTGTGTTTATTTGTTGTGCTTGTGGTTGTTCATTTATCTTCCCGGGTTTGTCTGTCCAATGGATTACGTTTTTGATTTGCTCCCTAGGTAAATTTGTCCTGTTTAAAGGAATGTAATTTTTGCTGGATTTTATTCTCTCAGTTTCCATAGCTACCAGATGTTCTAAAAGTTTCAATAAAATGTATTGACCTTCTTAATTTCATTGTACTTTTCAGGCTAAAAATGATTTACGGGTCTTAAGTCGAAATTTTATGTTTCAATGGCAAAGGCGTCACCGTGAGAATTTTAATACTTTATCGCACATTATCAAGGCAAAGTTTCATGTACATTAGTACGAATACAACGCAGACAAATTCATGACAGTTTTTTGTTTTTGCTTCAGAGACATTATATAATAAAAACAGGTCGTTTCGAAAAAATGCCTAAGATAATTTAAAATAAATAAAAAATTATTTCTTTATTTGTCTAGACGTTTTCTATGATATACCTAGATCGTTTTAAGTACTTTTATTATGAAATAATAAATATCGGATTATGAATTTGTTTGCCTTCATGACACTATATTTAGTACAAATAATTATGTTAGTTATGGTATAAATATAACAAGAATATTTGTTGACCTTTTACTTAATTAAATCAGAAAATGGCAATAGAATTTGCAGAAATTTCAATTTATGTTATGTAATATATTGAAACTTTCGAGAAAGTTAATTGCGTGCTTTACACTACTTACCATCTGCAAATACATTGATCAGGCAGTAGCCCTCTACACATGTATTGCACTTTATTTACTTCTAAAAAAATAAAAAGAAAACAAATAAAGGCATAATTAACAAAAACAAAGCAGAACAAACCAAAAAGAAAACACTTATGATTTGTGAAATTGTATTTTTGGTACACAATCATCATGTTTTTCAGCATATTTTGGACTTTTCTTTCAAATATGATAATATTAATATAAATGTGATAATATTCGTCTGTTCTTTTAGTGAGATGACACTTTGCAAATAAAGCTATAGAGAAGCATTTTAAAGACCTTGAGTAGCAACAGCAGTATATATGTACGGAATACAACAGCAAATAATCGGAAACGTTCGCAACAACCCAACGAAAAGATGATTTCGTGAGCATATCTATTCCGATTTTATAACAAATACTAAAACGGCATAACTAAAATAAAAATAAGAACGAACAAAGCAAAAAATTTGAAACAAATGCAAAAAAAAAAAAATAAAATAAAAGGAAAATAAATGGAAAAGGTGAGCTGTAATAGGGGGAATAGAACGATTTATATGTACAAAAGTCGAACAAAACCAAATCCAATGTTAACAGTCATTAAAACTGTTATGCGGACGTCCGACAAGCTGTGACCAGGCAATCGGAAGGATTGCCAACTGGGCAATTGATTCCGTTCTTTATGGAACGTAAGTATTCAGCAAAGCAACATGTCTATTGATATATACCTTATTACAATTCGCACAGATGATTGCGTAAACCAAATTTTGATCAGTACATATAAACCCATTTTGAATGATGTTTTTGATGTCAGGGCCAAAGATCTCATTAGTCTCCATAGTATAAGGGCATGTCACACATCTGGACACTGCTATCTGAAGTCCTCTTTATTACAACAGATGAACACAAGTCTAAGAAACTGAGATTTAGGGATGGCATCCTTGCTAAACTTACGATGACAAGAGGAATAGGTCAGGTAGCAGTGTGCATCGGATAGTTTAAAAAAGACCGAGGTTTCTTTGCTGCCGTCAACAATTTTACATGTCAAATCAAGGAACGACAATTCTGACTCAATAACAGAGAATGTGTATTTGATGGATGGATGGATGGTTAGATGAGACGAAATCGACGAAAGACTGGAATTCCACGTCGGTGTTACCAGACATTCCAAGGAATGATCTATGTATCTTTTGAATAGGCTCGGAACACCTTTTCCTCCAGGTAGCCAACAAACAGACATGCAAAACTCGGTCCCATTTTTGTGTCCATGGCCCCCCGTCTCGTCTGAGAGAAGTAATCTCCATTGAATTGGATAGTATTGAGATTGAGTACCAATTCAGCCAGCTTTATAGCTGTCTCACTAAATCCACAAATGATCACCATGGACCTAACAGCTTTATACACCAGCCATCTTCGCTAGCCAAGGGTTACGATTCGGCCCCCTCCTCTACACCCTTGGCAGATTAAGCAGAATTTGTGAAAAGCGCACCGTGCCTTCTAATGGATGATAAAAATCACGCCCACTCCGATTACATCATTATTGACCAATCAGAGCTCTGGTAGTATTCGCTAAGCGGAGGTGTAAAATATGGCTGCGCCCAGTGTTTTAATTTCAATAAGGATTTTTTTCGATGTTTAGGGTTTCCATCCAATGGCTAATATCAAACTCTATTTTTGATAGCTTGTTCAGTTTTATGAAGCAGAAACCGCATACATACGTCGACAAACCATCGTCAACGCGAGGAACATACCCTAGAAGTGTCACTAAATATTGTCCTTTTGTGTTTTGGAGGTAAAATATCCCGGCATAATCTGTAAGTCGCCATTGTTTATTTACATTTTCTCAATTTACACGTGTTCGAAGAAAGGCATTTTTTTTATTGGATGCAGCTAGTTACAACTGCCACCAATGAAAATCCTTATTCCGTTGATCGCAAATTCTGGCTTAATCTGCCAAGGGTGGAGAGGAGGGGCCCGGATTGTAACCCTTGGCTAGCGAAGATGTACACCAGCATCCCCAATAACGATGTCATCCTTGCATTTAAACGCTTTTTGGACAGGAACCCCAATCAATATGTAACTACAGATATCATTCTCAGGCTGACTGAATTGGTACTCAATCTCAATACTTTCCAATACTTTGCTTCTTAAACTAAGTCCGGTATTTACAGTTGTTGGCATTAGGAAACTATTATTCTCCCATACAGTTTTATAGTACATTGTCCTGATGTTTGATTGAAGTTGGCGGTTTTCTTAAGACGCTACAGTATTGCAATTACATTCAGTGTTCATAGCATTGCATGTAATAACTGCTGATATAACTGTGAAACGTTCTTAGTGTGCCTTATAATGTTGCAGAAAAACAAAATCGACTACGAAGAATGCATTCTCTTATTTAATTACATTGTGTATGTATAATACAACAGGAAAATCAAATTTATCACTGTTCTGATTGTATATCACTAATATTGCTAGGATGATTATTATAATCAACTTTATTGCATAATAAAAACCTCAAGAGGTTAAGCAAACACAAACATACAAAAACAATGAACATGAAACTACATACAAATGGATACAACCAAAGATATTACAGTATTTACAAATATGTATGAATTTGACCAATGTGGATCTCATTGTCGCAACTCAAATGATTGCTTTACAAAATCAACAACCGTGGGCAAAACATCCATATTTGGGTTAAGTACAAAAATTAATTTATCAATGGCGTCAAGCTGGTTAAAATTAGCATATTTTGTTTGTATTAAGTCAATAAATGTTCTTCTTATATTATTATTAATTTTACAATGAAAGAAGAAATGCGCTTCATCATCAATTATTTTGCATGATTTACAAAGTCTTTGTTCTCTTGGTATATTCTTGTATCTACCAAGTTCAATCTCTAGATTATGGTCACTAATACGTAGTTTGGTAAGTATTTTTCTACTATTAAAGTTTTGAAGATTTAAGTAGTCTGAAACATTAACATCAGACTTTAACTTGCTGTAAAGGTATAATTTCGAGGAAGCATCAAAGCTAGATATTTTATTTATTATAAGTTCATCATATTTCTCTTGAATAGTTTTTTTGTTTTCTTTTTTTATGTGTAACTTATTAATTTCCTTAAAACTTTTATTGTCATTCTCAAAATTTTCATAATCTATTTCGAATTCCGTCATAACAGATCTAGCAAAGCTATACCAAGTATACACACCATCTGTATGGAGATTTTTATTTAAATAGAGTGCTTCTTTTACAAGAGGGTTTATATCTATACAGTTTAGTCTAGAAAAGTAGCAATTATATAAATGATTAGACTGGTCAGCAAAGAATGCGATGTGTAAAAGTTTACTGAATGTGTACTTTTGTTCAGCACGTATGCAAACTTATCATTGGCCCTTTTAATCAACAATTGCAACTATATTAAAATATTCAACAGGCAATCCCAAAAACTATCGTTGACAAATATTATTTTATTGAAAGTTCATCAGTGAAGGACTACCAAAACTGATCTAAAGATACTGGGCAACAGTACAAAATTTTGATAAATCCTGCTTCAAGTTAAAAACAATGCTGAAATATTCCTCTAAATTGTGGACAAAAAGAAGGCCATTACGATTATGAGATTCTTGTTTCCTTAGTTGGTTATACAATAGTTAGACCATCACAAATTATTCTTTAGTTCTTTAGATTCGACGCTCTGGTTTTTTGACTATGTAAATTTCCAGAAATTTTTTTGCCGCTTCATTTTGCAAAAATGCTGAAAATTCGCCCCGAATTTTTAATTTTTAAATAAATTAAAAATAAAAATTGTTCGCCCGCACCTACAATTTTGTAAAATTGGGATTTCCCCATATTTTGCAATTCGTTAAAAAATTGTCTGCCCAAATAAATTTGATCTTCGCCCCCAAAAAACTAGTCCTCGAGAAAAAAAATTAATTAAAATTTCGCTCGCTCGCACTTTTTTAGCAATCCAAAAATCCAAAGAACTAAAAATCATTTTCGTGTGGCCTTTTGTCTGAAAATAAATTAAAGAGCAGCAATCCATTGTGGGTGAGAGGGATAATGCTCCTCCCAACTGGCAAGTTTGTTAAAAGCAAAATCATCAAGTGAAGTATATAATATACAAAAAAATCCTGCCTTTTACAAAGCATTACCGATTATGTATGTATAAAACATAATAAAATGATACTAAAAAGGGGAGATAAATCTAATTAATTTAATATAATAAATAAATTTAATGTTTATATGGATTAAATTGTATTATTATGCCGATAACTGGCTTGTTTTACTTAGTGAATGCAACTGTGATATTTTTTTTTAATGTAAAGAATATTTTTAACGATAGTAATAAAGAAATGGGGAATACAAAATGCAATTGACTTATAGAAGCCATAATTCAGCTAATTTATGAGATGAGGCAATGAAAACGAAAAATCGAAAATATTCTGCAAACACTAAAAGATACAACACAGATGTTTTAATATTTTTTGTAGTAGAGTGTATATTTGGTATTTTCGGTTAAACGTCTATATGTTTTTCACAGACTTGTGAAGTTGTTATGAGCATAAGAATAAAACTTTAAAACAATTAGCAGAATACAGTAATAACTTAAAAAACAAAAAAAGTTGTTGCGAGAGGTCTTTTTCTTGGTTTAAATTTAACAACAATCTAGGTCTACTTGCACACAAATTTCTCTATAGATGAACGATTTCCACTGCAAAAACAAAGCTGGTGAGTGACCCTAGCAGTAAAACAGAAAGGTTTACAACAAGAACATATTATTTTCATAGCTAATTCTAGATTTTTGGGAAATGACGATTTCAAGTAAAATGCCTTTATTCTAAAAAATTTTAAATCAACCTTATTTAAGAAATACAAAAGTTAAATATCTAAATTTTCCTATATTTAGATGCAGTTTCAAATATTCTAGCTCCACGTAAAAACTCATAAAAATTCGTCTCATAGCGGATTTACAAAAGCTTCTTAACCAGGGTTTTATCAGGGATAAGTTGATGTCATCACTTAAGAAATTTTACGGTCGTCATCATGAATTGATTGACCATTACAGTGTTCCAATATCTAAGATGATGTTGGACCTGTTCCCACAGTCGTAACCTTTCATGTGACTCCTACGATTTGTGACTTCCACCGGATTGACCTTGTTGGACTTCACGACGGGTGCCGTATACGGAGCAGGAACTGCTTACCCTTCCGGAGCACCTGGGTTCACTCCTGGTTTTTATAGGAGTTCGTGTTGTTCATTGTTTTTAGTTTTCTGTGTTTATTTGTTGTGCTTGTGGTTGTTCGTTTGTCTTCCCGGGTTTGTCTGTCCAATGGATTACGTTTTTTTGATTGCTCCTTAGGTATATTTGTCCTTTTTTTAGGTACATCCTAACGTCCATCGTACGTTGTTTTTCTTGGTTTAGTTTTCTCCGGTTTGAATCTGCTCTTCAGTATTTTTAGTTGCAGTTTGGGCTTTCAACATTTTAGTTAATTATTATTAGCACATCTGACGATTCGTAATTTGTCGAAATATGCATCTCTTGCTATTATAGAATCATTATATATATGTATAAAGTATTTATCCTCTTATTTTACAATTTTAAGTTCAGAATCATAATCTTCTCAAGTAGGTGAATATTCTTGTTATAAATATACAGTCCATAAAACGTGTATATAATAAATATAAAACACATTTAAAGTTTTTGTCAGTTGTGTATGATTTGGAAGAAATATATTTCGTACTTTAGTGTCCGAGAACAGCTTGAAGTTTCGTTATGCTGTTAGACGATAATTTCTCTTGCGTCTTCATGCTATTTTTTTATATAGTTATAGATTCTGTAAACCATCAGTGATGGGAACTATGTTTCTTATTATTCCATCGCTAAGATATTTTGAACTTATGGGATGTTTTTTTCGGTCATTTTTCTGTTGCTTCAACATAGTTTTAGTTATTGTTTCGCCTTTCAAAATGTTTGCCCTCTGAATTAAGTATGATATGCAAGTAGCTGAGCATAAAGCATATTTCAGTACAGTGAACTGAAAATTCTTTCAAGCTGGGATGAAAGAAACTAAAAGAATACATCAAAGGGCAGTAGTTAATTGAATAATTGACTTTTTTCTTAGTTTCCCTTACCCTTCTTATCTATCATAGTTTACTACCCTGACCACTATTGCTCATAGCCAATGGTAACACAACACGTGAAAAAACAAATGTATCTCAATTATTTATAGTTTTTAACATTTTAATAAATTTCCCTTAGTGAACCAATAAATCCACGCCATTTTCCTTTCATACAAGAGACAAGACATATGTTGCATTTGAGTTTATGCTCCCTATGTTCATTCCTGATTTTTTTCTTTTAGCTCTCAGATGTTTTGTGTTGTATTTATATTTGTGCAATGGTATTTTCGGGGTTGTATTTCCTTTTGGAATGCTACCTAGGTATTCATTTCCATTTTTAATTTCGAACAAGACACTTAACTGCTTACCTTTCCGGAGCACCTGGGTTCACTCCTGGTTTTTATAGGAGTTCGTGTTGTTCATTGTTTTTTAGTTTTCTATGTTTATTTGTTGTGCTTGTGGTTGTTCATTTGTCTTCCCGGGTTTGTCTGTCCAATGGATTACGTTTTTTTGATTGCTCCTTAGGTATATTTGTCCTTTTTATTACCACTTGGCCGATACCTCTGCTGGTGGACAATTTGTCCCCGAGGGTATCAACCGTCCAGTAGCTTATTATTATAGCATGAGTTGCAATGATGCCAATAGGATACAGGCTAGGACGTCGCCCTGTATAAAAAGATCCTACCCTGACGACATCACGGACGCCATGTCGCCAGGTAAGATGAGTGTCCATTCACAAGAACTATCGGATTTGACATTCCCTAGCTATGTACAGTCAGATGATCATCATTTTCAATACAAAAATGCTGATCTCTTTAAACAGATTGTGCCATGTGAAGTTATTTTAGATGACATCTTACAATATGATGACTCAATGCCACACTTCACCATTTCACCGTGAAAATCTAAAAATTGTAAAACTTGTAAGATTCTTATAACAGAACCGTATTTTACAAGCAACTTAACGGGAAAATCTTACAACACTAGAAGTCATGATCATCTGACTTGTACATCGACTAACATTGTATATGGGGTAGAATGTAATCTCTGTGGCTTGGTTTATGTGGGTGAAACAAAAGGTAGGTTAAATACAAGAATGAACGGACATAGATCAGGTACTAACAACAACGCCAATCAGGTTGTTTATCAACATTTCAACCTTCCTGATTATTCCATTTTATCAATGAAAGTCCGTATATTAGAAAAAATATATCACCCTACTAATAATCCAAACCTCAGCACATCCCTTCGCAGACAAACAGAATTTTGGATTAAGGAATTAGGTACCGCTATGCCATATGGTTGCAATGATAAAATTGACAGCATTGGGAATCTTTCAAGCCCAAAATGCAGCGAAATCAATGTGATGAATATTTTCAATATAACTCCACGCCGTAAACGCAGTCATGGTCATCTACATTACACTTCGCCTATTGACCATGATATCTCCTTAAATGCGTTATTGCCGTACATACAAAAACCTTTAGGACTACATCACATTCGAACTAAACTATATTCCATTTCTTTGTGTAAGCTTAGCTCACTCCACAAAAAAAGCAATGGAGCAACAAATCAAGAATTTTAATTCAGCTGAATGCAAACTCGCTGCTGTGGTATCGGATATTGCTTCTCACAGATTGTTCAAACCAGTTCGCATCTCACCAAAGGTCGTTCCTCAAAGTTAACTTTGTTAATAAAGGCTTGGATGCCATAAATCTCAGCAATATCCTTCACCACAAAACAGTAAAATCTAAAATTCCTCCATATTTCAAAGACCAAACTCTTCCACTTATTTCTTATTCTTATACAAAACCCATTGCAACCAAGATTTTCAATTACAAACGGGCATTGCGGGACCTTAATTCCGATGACCTCAAGTCTAAACCCCCTGACTGCTCCTGTTCGACCTCTCCATTCAATTATAGTCCTGTGGGTCATGTTATCACTGGAGATCTCAATCTAGTTGATAATCAAAAGCTAAAAAATATGCTAGCTAAAGGCCCCAAATACCTAGAACCTCAGTCAATTAATTGGAAATATAATTCCAAATTACTGATGGATTCTGTTGAGGACTATGCCAGAAAATGGACTTCAAAGGAACAGGAGCCTGCTGACACACTTTCAGAGCGGGTGAAGGCTATTAGGTCAATGATACAAATCCGAATTAAAAGCCTCCAAGGGTCTATGAGCACTAAAGCTAAATCCATCTTTAAAGACCCTAAGGTTGTTGAAAACTTGACTCGCCTCCATGACAAATATGTAGTTTCCCAGCTGACAAAGCGCCGAATAACATCGTTTTTGTTTGCAAAATCTCTTTCAAAGATTTTAACATTCATATTGACATGTATTAAAGAGGGCCTTCAGAATTACTGTGAAACATCATATTCTACCAGTGGCGTCAATCAGATCGGGGTTCTTAAAAACTCCAAAAATTTACTTCAATGTCTAAAATCAAAATCTTTGGCTACATGCAACAGCATAAAAACATTCGACTTCTCTACACTCTACACTACCATACCACATTCTCAATTAAAAGATCGCTTAAAGCAACTAGTTCATCAATGTTTTTTCAAGAAAAATGGGACACGCAGGTATAAATTTCTTGTTCTAGGTAGAGAAAAGACTTATTTCGTGAAGAACCACTCTGATTCTGACAAAAAGTATTCTGAAGATGAAGTTACAAACATGTTAGATTTTCTCATAGACAACATATTCGTTGAATTTGGCGGTATAATTTTTCAACAAACAATCGGCATTCCAATGGGAATCAACTGTGCTCCTCTCCTCGCCGATCTGTTTCTGTACTCATATGAAGCGGACTTCATTCAAGGGTTACTACGTGAAAACAAAAAGAAACTAGCCCAATCCTTTAATTTCACTTTTCGTTATATACTAGTAGATGATGTGTGTCGTTAAATAACGACAAATTCCAAGACTTTCTACATCTTATCTACCCCAGTGAGCTTGAAATTAAGGATACTACAGATACATCAAAGTCCGCATCCTATTTGGATTTGTTTCTTGAAATAGACTATGAGGGGCGTTTGAAGACAAAACTTTATGACAGACGTGATGACTTCAACTTTCCTATTGTTAATTTTCCCTTCTTGAGTAGCAATATACCAGCATCGCCTGCATATGGCGTCTACGTTTCTCAGCTTATCCGATTTTCAAGGGCATGCGTGAGCTACCCTGACTTTCGACAAAGAGGATTACTGCTGTCATAAAAGCTTCTTAACCATGGTTTTATCAGGGATAAGTTGATGTCATCACTTAGGAAATTTTACGGTCGTCATCACGAATTGCCTCCACCGATTTGTGACTTCCTCCGATTGACTTTGTTTAACTTAACGACGGGTGCGTATACGGAGCAGGAACTGCTTACCCTTCCGGAGCACCTGGATTCACTCCTGGTTTTTATAGGAGTTCGTGTTGTTCATTGTTTTTCAGTTTTCTGTGTTTATTTGTTGTGCTTGTGGTTGTTCATTTGTCTTCCCGGGTTTGTCTGTCCAATGGATTACGTTTTTTGATTGCTCCTTAGGTATATTTATCCTTTTTAAAATTTGAATTATCAGTTTCTATTCTGGATAAATTTTTAGTTCTACAGTTGGTCACAGATAAATATTTATTGATGATGTGAATCCGTGGAAAAAAATTGTGTTTGGGCGTGTGCGTGCAAATATCGAATTTAAAACTCATCTGATAAAAAAAACATTGGTATTTAACAATTAAAAAAATTATGATAATATTTACATAAATCTAGAAACAGAGAAAGTAGAGCAATCAAAATATCTTCATTTGATGTACTTTTATATATTTGTATAACAAATTAAAGCATTTTTTTTATCATATACAGAGATAGTTTCAGTTGCTTTAAGACATATTATCAAGCATTATACTGTTTTTACATAATAAAACAAAGTAATAAAAATTAGTTCATTATGAATTTCTATCCTTATATTGTTTTCGCAGTAGTTCTTTTCTTCGGTAAACTATCTTTTGTAACAAGAGTAAGATTTTTATTATTTGATGTAAATTGCGTGTGAAGTATTTCTCTGCGTGTTTCGAGAATGTCCTTTGGGTCTGTATCTATCTAAATAACAAATCCTTTATTGACTTTCTAAATAATTAAGATAATTACACAATTCTAAATGTTCTAGTTATATAATGTAGGCTTGAAGCGATTTAAATCAAATATTGCAATATGATTACGTTATGAAATGAAATAAAAATTCACATAAAGTTTTTATAAAACCGTCGGTAAGTTCACAGTCTAAAATGTCACGAAATGTATTTACATTAACGTTTAAACCAAATATAGAAATTTCGATTCTTACAACTACATTTGGCTTTCTTTTGTTCAAATGGCAACTGGTACTCGAATATTCGACTACTCGCTTTGAAAGGTCAGGGGTCTTAAGGATTGATTCAAGCATATCTTTTTTAGAAACATTTTGTAATAATTAAAAAGGTAAAATACAGGAGTTATATAAAATGACGATTAGTTTACGATTATATGATAAACTAATTCATACAATACTGAGATATAATAGATACTGCAACTTTTTTATTTTGCTGTTATTGATTTTGAAAGTCGCTATAAGGTCAAAAATGGGCCACAACCAAACACCTTACAACAAGATCACCACTCTATTTATATGGACATAAACAGGAATTTGAAAAATTATATATATATGTGTGTGAGTGTGTGTGATGGTGTGTGTGTGTTTTCCCCAGATCCATGGACAGTTTTTTCTTAAACCTACATGCAGCTTTTAAATGTGAGATACCGGGATTTATCTTATATTTAGTACTAAATATGGGTTTTCTTATATATGATACTGATTGAAGCACATAGTCCGTATCACCTACCGTGATGATATCCAAATGCCGTATCGCACAGTATGACATCAGATGATCGAAGAATGACATCACCAGACAAAACAGACAAGGTGGCAATAAGAAGACGCGTCCGTAGCGAATTAGACATAAGATTTAATTTTGTATGGCCATATGGTGGAATATTTTGTCTCAGAGGTGAAAACATAAAAATCTGCTTTATCTCTCGTAAGTACGCAAATATGTTTTACTGGATACAAAACAAAGTCAGATATAAAACTGTTTTCATGTCCATTCATCTAAGGTTTAAATATATGATAAAAAGAATAAATAAATGATATGGCTTTCTTAATATCATACCCCATATGAACCCTCGAGCTACAGCTGGGCGTCCCAGGTTGATACGGGTTGTGACATGTAATATTCTTTATGGATTAAATATTGATACGTTATCGAGAACCGTTAAATCCAGGTGAGGATATTAGCTAAAGTTTATTCAAAAAGAGCTTTAAATATATATATAAAGCGAAATTTTATAATAAAGCCTCGAGATGATTTCTAAATATATTTCCAGATATATCATGTGTATATATTTGAACAACTTTTAATACACAATCGCCAATTCCTTACCAAAATAATTATTAAAAAATCATTGACGTGTCTCGAGTAGTTACACCAAATAATAACTGAATATATAATCTGCAGAATCTAAAATGTTTTTCGTGACGGCAATAGTTATATATTTAATTTTTGTTGGTCTTTGGTTAAACAGAGGTGGTTGCTATTAATGACTTAAAAGAAAAAAAAAGATGCTATCTGATAAGTTAGTGACAATACAAACATCATGTAAATTACACCAAAACATTAGTCAAATATTTAATTACTAAAAATTCTAAACCAGAATTATTCAGTCATCAGAACTAGTTTTATATGTAACGAATTTTCACAAGCAATTTGATATAAATTTGCCATTTAATTCATTGTTTTTTTTAGTTTATTACACCATAACTTACATACAATGTCACATTATCAACATGCTGTTGCATATCAATAAAGAATTTGTGTGACTGTTACTCATTAAAACCACATATACCATTACAGATTATATAATTACAATTGTTCTGATAAAAGCGTTGTAATTTCAAATTTATATGCATGTAACTTTGCATTTCTAAAAGCGGCTAAAACACACTTAAACAACAGAAAAACTTCTGAAAGATCAAGGTCAATTATGTTCTGTGTAACATTTGGGGTATTGTGTTTCGGCCTTAAGCATAGTGCTCGAAAATTGCATATCAAGAGAACTTACTTTTTGGTATCGTTGAAATGTTTATCACAAAATAGTAATTTATACACTTACATGAACGAGAACTTTCCTTTAGATATATTTAGAGATACAAGTTAACCATTTGCAATTTCATGGTTCGCCTCGAAAAATTTAACATCTTTCCGACACAATGTAAGATTTTTTTCCTGACTTTATAATACACTAGATTGGAATTAAAGTGCACAATTTGTAGAACGACGCAAATACGTACATATTATCAGGTTTTCTGCAAACGTATATTGTAAAATATAAGCCGCTCGACACAATATGAAGCTTTTTCGGCGAGTGAGCGTATCAGTCGTAAATCATTATATGAAGCCTATTTTGACGAGTGAGGGTAGCGAAAGAGCCTAAAGACTTCATATTATTACGAGCGATTGATATTTTACATTATTACTGACTATATTTTTTCTGTTCTCTGATTCGCTGAGAGATGTCTAAAAGGTCTTCAGTACTCATGATAGTAACCGTGAAGCATGATCTAAATTTAGTCGAAGAATTCCCCTTGCACGGTTATGTGAATAAAATAGATCCTAAACGCGGTCAATCGAAATTTAATATTGACCAATTTGTTCTTAAAATAGAAAGTGAAAGTACAATTTTCCGATTCATGTAATAAAACAATTACTGACTATGTAATATGTCGTTATCATGATTAATAAAAAAAATGTATATTTACCTCGCCTAAATGCTCGGTGAATATCATATTTTCTCGGGTTGATAAATCCTGTTCTCTAATTCTGTGCGCATTTATCTCTTGACCCGTTTGATAAATTCTGATATCACCACACGTTGGTGAAATTTCCCGCCAAAAAGTTTTACTTTATCATTAGATAGAAGATTCTAAAACTCTTGACGCGTTAGTTTTGAAATTTATCCTCTCTCGATAATTATTTTTTAATTTTTTAAACTGCTCGGACAAGTCCCGAAATGACGTCCATGAAAACAAACTATAGCAACGACAATCTAAATCCCATAACTCTGTAACTACAAAAGTGAGAGCGCCGAAAAGTATACAGACCATCAGACCTCTATTTGTAAGAATGTGTAAAAGTTTGAAGAAAATCAGTCAAGGCATACTCGAGTTTGTGCGCGACCTGTTAAAAATTGCTTACATATGGACAATCTAAGTCTCAGAACTCTGGATCGACAAAAATCAAAATCGTTTAAAAGTATACAGACCCTCAGACCATCATTTGTAATAATATGTTAAATTTTGAAGAAATCAGTCAAGGCATACTCGAGTTAGCGCGACATGTGAAAAATTGCTTTTTTTAAATCGTCAAAAGCGAAAGGTAGCTTTCTGCCATCAATCATAATGTTGTGTTAAAATTTCATGAGAATTGATTGAGGCAAATTTGAGTTACGGTGCGAAGTGGTGATGGACGGTGCGACGAAAGGACCGACGGGCATTAGTATACCATAATATGTCCCGTCTTCGACGTGCGTGTAAAAGTACCACTGAATTAGAATATGTTGTATATATATATTTATTCAGGGATTCTAGAGGTTAAAGATGTCATTACGTGCCACGTAAAATCGCGAAAGTTTGCAGAATTAGCCATGTGATTTTCCCGTTAAGGTAACACACCTAGAAATATCAGTTGTGGTAAGCTCTTGACTTGTAATCCGAAGAGTTCTAGATAAAAACGAAAACTGTGGGTCCAGATTATTCACTTGACAAAGGAAAGTCGAAAAGGCAATTCTCTCATTCCTAAAAACATAAAATATACCTATAGAGGTTGTCGCTCAGCTTTCTGGCTCATGTGCCACTCTGTATAATAAGCTCTTTCTGGGGCCAATATAAAAACGTTATGAAGAAATCTAAGTGAATCCATAACATGTCTGGAATAAAAAGTATACTCCGAAATACATAAAGAACAAAAAGAAGCGTACAACTCCTTTTAAACATCCTGACTTGGGACAGCCAAAAAAAAAATGCTTAAAATATCATGTAAATAATTTAAAATAATATTTTTTATCTATGGGACGATAACTTCAAACGGATGTCCAATATATATTAGCATGCATACGCAGATCAGATGAAATATGTTAAATTACCTAGAGGTTTTTCAATATTAGTATTTTTTTGTTCTGTTATTTTATATATGCATGTGTATATAGGTTCTCTAATCGGATTTTGAATAACTTATTACTTCATGTCATTAGCTTTAACACATTGGTGACACCAATAGTATCATTACTTTTGACATCTCTTCTGGGAGGTCTGTTTTCACCTTGGATGTAAACTGTGGGTGACTGAAAAGCAAAAAATGTCGTTTAGACATACAATTTACCAAGTTAGTGTCGGGCAAGTGTATGAACAATGCTTGTGAATTTCTAGGTATAATTGAATCGTTGCATAAACTAATATGGGTTTGTCTTAGATGACATATTTGATCGAAGTCCTTCCTTTTAGCATCAGACAAACGCGTAAATTTGAAAAAAAAAGAAAAATGCTGGAAAAGACCAACAACAGTAGTTATATCAGCTGCCATCTTTGAGCAAAATGGAACTATTTTGTCAGTCAGTTTTGACACCGACACTTGGACTAACCATTACATTAATGGCGATCGTAGAACATGCGGGTTGTAAATTTCAGTCATTCTTGCGCCAAATGTTGTTGGAATAACTTTTGAGTTAGTGCTGTTTGTGAAATCAACATAAATTTAACATATCCACTGAGATTAATGAAGGTTATAAGTTACTACTTACAGTATTAAAGAATTGGGAGTTAACAACTGAAAAAAATTAAAATGTCGCGTTATTTCATAGTTTGTATGCGAATTGTGCACAACATTGCAGTTTTATGAGTACCCCTACCTATCCTGATGCTCTGCTGTGTATAAACGTACAATTATGATCACCCACAAAGCAGAACAAATATAATGGAATGGTCCAATTGTATTCGTCAATATTGTAAAACTAGATGCAATTCATAGGTGATGATTCTATTGCACACACTGCACAACTACACGGTAGCCATGTTACGAATATACTGTGACTTGTTGTAGTTTTACACCAGAATCTTGAGTGCCATTTAGTTCCTGTCTTGTCCTGTTCGCTCTTTTCATCATTGATAAAGCTAACATAGTAACCCCTAGATGCTATTAAAGAATACCATAGTAGACCTAACGGGAAGACTGTCTTACTGTGATGTATACCTCAAGTCCTTTCTAATTTCATCCTGAAAGATATTTTCCAGACATGATACATGTACTGCGTATAATTTGGGAGATATCATCTAAAAGGCAGAAATTTCGAATACTGCAATATATTGTATCCTTTCTAGTGATTGTTGGTCGTATTACTTTCGGATTATTTCAAGAAAGGGGTCTGATATTTTAGAGTTACGATTTTTTTTATCATTTAATCAAATCGTTTATAAATAGTAGATGGTTTATCTAAAGTTATGTCTTAAATTCCACGTTTTAAACTCCAATGATAACTTTATCAAATTTGCACAATCTTCTTGGGTGAAATTTTGAACTTAGGAAAAAATGCAGTGTTAATTACATCGATGATTTTAGTTTTAGCTGTCCTTGTAGAATATGAATTACATTAATCTAATTCTCTAAAGTCAGTTTCTTACGGTTTTAGTAGAAATCATTACTGTGTGTAGGCTTATGATAGACAATTGTCATTTTTTTTAAATGTCAAGAGTAGAAATATATTTTTTTTAATTCTTTTAAACTACACGTAGGCCTTATTTTCTATTATAATATGGATAAATTCTAATATTTATTTTACCTTGACTTTTAAGAATAATGAAGGGATAAAACGTGAATTTAGAAATATAAAAACTCGACAACACTGTCAAGAACAGAAACGCCTTTCAACTTTCAACCGTCAAAATAAACTTAGATACCTGAATTTCTTGTATACGATGAAGATGTAGAATAGACAATGTAAGTATACACAATATATATGCATACTTATTATATCGATAAATTGCCTTTCCAGTCAGTGCTCGACACAGAAAATATGTACTGCCGAAACAATAACAATAAATGATGACACACATAAAAATGAGCAAAGAGTTAATAAATATAATCTAAGGAAATAAATTGAATGAAGGAGATATGGTGCTTGTACAGCTTTTGTACGTTTTGCACAGATTTGCTCTATAGGCTAGAAGATTTTAAATAGTGAAACCGTACGATTACTAAAACTGGTTGCTCAAGTGAACCTGAATCGCTCACATGGAGAATGAAGCAGATAACTTGCTGCATTTTAATTTTGTATGTATATTAAGCTACACCCTACCTGAATGAAGTGAGAAACTGTTATTAAGGTCCTTCCATTCATTAATTCCTTACAAGTTTGGTTAATATTGACCTTGTACTTTCAGGAGAGATGATGAAACTGTAATTTTCCATAGGCTTCGATGTAAACATGTGTGCCACTCAGTCAACAGGAAATGAGAAATCTTCGTAAAGGGTATCCTATTAATTATTCCTATAAGGATTTGGCACAGTAGTTTAAGAGAAGAAGAAAGTTGAAAATTTGACCAGTCAGAGTCAAGAATTGCCTCTGGTGGCCATGTTTTTCATCCGATCCAAATGAAATGATAATTTTTATAAAGAACCTTCAATACATTATTCCAGCCAATTTTGGTTAATACTGATCTTGTAGTTTCAGAGGAAATGATGAAATAGTGATTTCCAATAAGCTTCTATGCAAACCTATGTGCCATTGTAACCGCCATGTATGCCCTCTGATCAACAGCAAATGATGACCTTTTGTAGAGGGTCTCCCAATCATCATTCCTACAAAGTTTGAAAATATTTGACACGGTAGTTTTATGTTGGCTTATGGGTCGTTGATCGTATAGTGGTAAATTACTGCTTACTGGTTACTTGCGTTGTGTATGAAAAGACTGGTGTGGTTCCAATACTTTATTATGCAGATCAATTAACAGCAACCGACAGTGGTTAAGATGTGGACTGAACTGAAGTAAAAACCGAACTGAGCGGACTACAATGTCGCTCGTATTTATAATCTAGCCCCAAAAACCAGTTAGAACAAGATAAAATACTGCGTAGAAAAATAAAATAATACGTAGAAAATATTAAACAATTATAGAAAATTAGTCCTTCACACGTCAATCACAGCATCCCAAAATGGGACTATTACTAATAGGCACCTGACGTGTGAAACATACCCAGTCCCAATACATCTCTATCGAAATATCATATTAGTACATATCTATTTCCTAAATGTCAATTTTAACAAGTTTTGCAATTTGTTCCATGTTTGGTACATAGATGTTTTCTAAAGGTCAATTTTAACAAGTTTTACAATTTAATCATTGGAACTGTACTAAACTGGTATTAGCCTGTCTAAATACAACTTATTATACAATCATATTTTAATTTTAAAATTATTGCCTTCCCAAATTAATTGAAATATATTTTATATACTTTGGTCACCCAGGCCATCCCGTTACATTTAGAGGAGAAGAAATTTAAAAATTTGAGCAATTGCCTCTGGTGCCAATTAAGTTTTCTAATATCTATCAACATCTTTTAGCGAAATACCCATCTTCTAAATGAACGGTATTTCCTATCCTATTTTCTGTTGTAAGATCCTTTCACAGTACAAATATGATTCATATAATTCTGTAAAGTCCCAATGACTTAATTTATACTGGCCTTTCATGAATACTGCCTATTTGTATTGAACCCAAAAACGAGCTTTATGGGAGTGTTATATCTGACGATTGCGCACATTAGAGCTATCGGCAGTCATGAGAACGTTCATTAGTTTTATAATGAACAGTTGGAATTAAGTATATATTAAATAGGCGTTTTGGTCTATTTTTGAAAGTGTTGTTTACTTGATTTTTGTATTATATTTCAAATTGAATTGGTTCGTTTATCATGTACATTAACCACAAATTATAGTCCTTTACACAAAAGTCGTTTAAATATAGAAATGATAAACAGAGAACGCTAACACGATGAACGTGACAAAACAAATTTCTAGTAGAAGTCTTGTAAACATCACCACAATTATCTACGAACAAACACTGCAGCGTTCCTCGTTAAAAATGTACATGTAACAATCCACCATATATAGCAATAGTTATCATAAGATCCTGGTGCTTTCATTGAGGTTTTAATATTTGTAAAGGAAGTTATTCTTGACATGAAACATTAATGAAAACTAAGTCGAGATTAAACTTAATTTTCCTTCCATCTTAAAATAAACCCAACAACCCTTAAGGTTTAACCTTGTCAGTCTGTCCGTACGTACGTACGTCCCGAAATTGGTTTCCGTTCTCTAACTATAGTTATACACAATGCTTATTACCACCAAACACAGATCAAGTTTGAATTTGGATGGCGTCACATTAAAATCTTCGCAAACGTGTTTCTCCCTACATATTGTGTTTATTATGTTGAGGATTTTTATTGTGAAAATGTCTATGTTTGTGTGTGGATTAATTTTTAAAATATTTCTAAACTCAAATTTAGTGGCTACCAGGAGTTTGACAGATGTATCACTCACCTGGATTCCATTTGCCATTCAACTTGTACCATTTCGATGAAAAAACATCATCTCACTACTTTCTGAGCCATACTGGTGCAAAATATGCGATTCTACAAACATCATTCTGAGAGGAGACCCCGAAGGACCATTCAAATAAATTTCTCGGCCCTACTAGAAGGTAAATTTAACTGAAAGAATTTTTAAATATTTCTATTTCTAGTTATTTGTGGTCATATTGATTCAAAATACAGACATGTGGACACAGTTTTGAGAGGGAACCACTAAAGGACAATTTCATTAAGTTTAGTCTCATTGGGTCAAATAGTTTCAGAGAAGATTTTATTCCTGTTTTTGCTTTCAATTTTAAGTAGTGTTACCCGGTCCTGAAAACCCGAAAAGACATACACTTGCTGAAAAAGTGACGAAATGATAAAAGCCTTACTCTTCTTGCTCAACAACATTTCTGTTGGAAACTCCTATACGTACAAATTGCGCTCCCATTATTGCTGATTTATTTTGTTATGAACAATTTTGTATGAAAAAAGTTGAAAGAAAGGTGAAATCAGGCATTGTGAAAAACTAATTGTAGTTTTCTAGATATCGTGATGTACTTACGGTAGACAAGTTTCTAAAATAAATACCCAAAGGAACGTCGAATATAGCTTATACGAATTGCAAATAATATCCCTTTATAAATTTTAAAGAGTGTTATCACGAGATTTTTGTTGGTCACTGGATAATTAACTGGTACTGAGCTTTGGGTGGGAATAAGATTAATATTATCGATTAATTACTCATATCAGATATATTATTTTTAAGTCTCCCAAACGATTTCGTTCCTTCGGGTTCTCAATAACCGTCAGATATATGGATCTGAGAGTTTCCATGATGAAGATCAATGTTTCTAGATGTGCCTAATACTATTCATTTTTCAATGGGCCTCACTAAGACGTATAATGAGCAGTTCAGAGAGGCTAAGGGGTTTACTATAGGACCCTTTTGCGGATTTTTTTTTCATCGGAAAACTCTACGAGAGTGACTAATAACCATCTTATATCATATATTTTATTATACACCGTGACAACACCTATTAAATAACATATATACCGCGTTCCTCTAGGGGGTCAATAATTTTTTGAAAAATATCATATGCAATTAAAATCCATAGCTTAAAATCATATATTTTATTATTCTCCGTAACAAGACGCATTAAATGACATGTACCTCATTCTTTCAGTAGACTGGTCACCCCCATAAATCAATAATGTCCAATTATCTCATAAACCGTTAAAATCCCCACCCCTAAACGGTATATTTTCTTATTCCCCGTGGTAAGACGCAAAAAATGACACATACCGGAGAGGAAAAAAAAATGTCCGATAAAAATTGCAAATCAAAATCTGTCTCCCACTTCGTTGGGAGACTTAAATATGATTCAAATTACACTAACTTGATATTGGGAGGACTTATCAAGGCAGGTAAAAAGTCTTTTTCATTATTTTTATTTAATAAAACCGAATGTATTTTATAACACTATACAATAAAATCAGTTCTCGTAAAGGTTCGGAAACATTGGGAAATATCTCTGTCAATGCAGCATGTCGACAAGCAAAGGTCGATCAAATGGGACATTGTATGACTGTAAAAATCGGATAATAAAAAATACCCATATCACGATTTTCAAGTAATCTCTCCATTAAGTATGCATAAACATTACAGGAACAATTTCCCAATTTCTGTCTCTGAAAAACAAATAATTTATTGAATACAAAGTAAGGTTTTCTAGATATCAGTTACTTCGTTTGGGAGACTTTGTTACAGTTCATTGTTACAGTTCATTGTTACAGTTATTACTCGTTTAAATTTGTTTTATTCTAATTGAAATTTACTCCATTTTAAGAGTTACCTAAAATTACAGTTTGGTAACGTTTATTTTTTTTTGGTAATTTTTGGTCAGACTACTTTCGTTGGAGTTTGGGACTTTATGGTTCACAGAGGTAAAAATTGTAAATTATACGACACCAATATTTTCCAACGAGATGTGCACATTTCGTCGATTTACACTCATCAGTTGTGCTCAAGGAGTAAAATGTTGAAAACACGGACATCGAAACAACCCTGAGAGAATCATGATTTGTAAAGACACTGAGCAGTGTAATATATCTCTTATATTATATTTTTTTGACAAGGAATGGTGTCGTTTTTTCCTAAATCTCCATTAGCAGGTCATATAAATTTGTAAGCTTGGTGAATCAAAATTATTACGTGCCAAATTAAGAATACAGACAACTAATACTTTGTGCATTCCTTTCAATCCATTGGCCTAGTATCTTTATATATTATAACGATGATTACTTACACCAATACTTTGTGCACCCCTTTCAACCCATTGGCACAGTAGTTTCAAATATTATTATGATGACTAGTCTATTTACCATTGATCGTATTATTTTCAATATCTTGTCGATGTTGTTGTTTGGCTGTTTCCGTACTCTATTAATTGCTGAAAGCGGGAGCTCAGTTATATCGATATACCCCAAGGTTGGTGGTTCTCAGTTAGTACTTGGGATTCCCAACTAATAAATCTTGCTATAATATAGCTAATCGTGACGTAATATAACAATAAATAGAAAAAATATTTTATTGCAAAGACAAAAACACGTCATCTCTCATTTAACAGGAACCTGTCGGTTACTAAATATCCTATACTTTTTTTATCTCTTGTAAATACCCGAAGCTTTGGTGGATTGGACGCTAGCTGATTCAAGTTTAATATATTTGATAAAGAAAAAAACATTATGTTTTAGTTGCGTAAGCATATCGATATTAACTCAGATTTGTAGAAGGTTAGTCAAGTAATAACATGCAATGTTATAATTACACTTAATGAAATGTTGACTTTTACAATGCAAGAAAGTTATTACAACTATATTTGTTTTTGTTTTTTTGTTTTTTGTTTTTTTTTTTTTTGTTTAATGATTAAGATTTTGTTGCGATAAGAGCAAAATTTTGTTCCTCGGGTAAATCGTAATATTTTTCCGGCATAACAATATTCTATTTCGGAGTTTAAATTTATTTTCGGATAGAATATATCTATATGGCTACAAACGATTGTTTGCTTGTTATCGTTTTGGTTTTGCTAATAAAAAAAATTATATATTTTACGTCTGAAAAGTTGCAAACCACACCAAAATGAAACAAAGTTTGAATTAAAACAATAATTCAAACTTAACAACTTTGTTTTGATCACTGAGATCCTTCACCAATACTGCTGCGTTGCTTGATGTCAGCGAAATGAAAAATTAATTAAACCTGTAACGAACTTTGGTTCGTTATGTTGAAATGACTATTAATTTGAATGTACCTAAAAGCTGTAAATCCCATCTATTACAAGCTTACCACCCTAAATGTCTCTAGCAAAAACTGTAAGAATTGCTGCCAGATGCTATTTACACAAAGCTTAAAGAGTCACACTACAGCGAAAGATTATAAAAGTGTGCGATTTGAAATCTGCAGTATATTGGAGAAAACAAGCAAGCTTTAAACAAAAACAAAAATGGAAGTTTTAATTATAGAACACTATTTAAATTGAAGCGATCGAGACCGGCAGACAAGAGAAAGTTTTTGGATAAAAGAAACTAGGTACCTGAATCGATTCAAAAGAATGACCTTAGTTGTCATCTCAGTGTCGACGTATCCTATGGATACTGCTATTGGGTTTATTCCAGGTTAGTGCTTATTTCATTTGTTACCTACAATAATGCTCCCAAAAACTATATATTTAACTTTTGATACAGATATTGGGTACCTTCCATAATTTTCATTTACATGCATTGCTCTATAGAAGGAAGATCGCGATCACAAATAAAACGTTTTGTTTTAAAGGTGTTATAATAAAATTCTTTGATACCAATTTTGATGCACAACATGTGCACATTTCGTCGATAAATTAAGTATTCATTTTACTGACACCAAGCAACACAGCAGCACTTATGAAGGATATCAGTGGTTCGAAAATTTTCCTATGCTTGAATTATTGTGTAAGTTCAAACTATATTTGTTTAGACATTTATCAGTCTTTATAATCATCACATTATAGTTGTAAAAAAATAAGTTATAGTTTTTTTATATTTTTCGTATTGGCTTGATAAAATAAATGATAAAATTCTTTGATACCAATTCTGATGCACAGGATGTATACACTTTGTCGATTTACGACTGATAGTTGCGCCTAAAATGCTGAAAACCAAAACAATAATCCAAAACGTTGAAGAGCAAATGCACAAATGACCAAAAGGGTGCCTTTTACGTTTCATATTGGGTTATCAAGAGCTATTTATGCAGAGAGGGCAAATGCCACTTTATTTTATGAATCAATTCAAATAAACAACAAAATGGATAACAAGAAAGGTCAACAATGAAATACCAATCAATTAATATCACCCAGCAGACAGAAGCTCAGACAAAAAACAACAGAAAAGAGCACAAAACAAAAACATAAACACAATAGAGCGTCAGGATAGTCTGACTTGGTACAGACACTGGTGGGATTTTATGAATACTTCTTTTATATATATCATCAAAGTACAAATGTATTATATATGAAAAACAGATACAAAAATATCAAACAAAAGACTCAATTAAAGGGATTCGAAAACAAGTCATAATTCGCCACCTGTTGACATTTCTAGCACGACCTGTGTTTGTTCTTTCCGGGTTGCGTTTGAGGGTTGTTAAACCTATCGCATTTCATCTCTTTACAACATTCATAACAAATTCCATGCATTTCTAACAACTGATTGTGTAATAAGAATGTGTTTTTATGTCTCTTATAGTGAAGCACAAATATGTAAAGACTCTTGGTATTAACTTTTTTAAAGCAGCTTTATGTACTGTTGAAAAACGACCGAAACTAGCTGTGTGGTCTAAATCTAAATGTAATCTACTTCAGGAAGAAATGAAGTGAGGAACTACTCTGTTACATTTGTGTCATTGCCCAGTGTTAATACATTTAAAAATTGAGTATTGTCATCATGTTTTTCTGATATTGATATCAAATATACAGAAAAAATGAGTATTAAATTTGAAATCGGCATTTACAAATTTTCTGTTCAGTCAATTTTAAACATACTTGATAGCAAAATAAGACATTTATTTTATCTTGAAATTTGATTTGTCTTATATCAAGTTTTCTTCGTAACTAAAGGTACAATCTTCTATTCGCAAAGTCTAAAAAACAATATATTTTGAATTCTGTATATGTTTCACACGAATCGGGTGTCTTGTTTTGTATTCAAAGGACTTTCCATTATGCATCCAATTTTTTCCCCAAAAACACATATATATATATATATATATATATATATTGAAAGTCTCTAGAGTAGTTTTCAATCATATTCAGGAAATGTATATAGACAACTGTATTGACATTTTTCTCATTAAATCCTGGAACATTTTCAAAATTTAGATTTTTTTAGTTATACTTATTTCAATTTTTCAATACATTGATTTAAAAAAAATATGTACTTCGATGACATGGGTGTACTGATCTTATTGCACCTTTTTAGTTTGATTCATTTCTTTTATGATCACAATGAAGTTTAATTAATTTGAAAGTAGTATCTAATGCTTGCAATGAGAGAAGTGCTTTACGTCAGCACTTAATGAACGATTTTACACAAAACTGAAAATGAATTAGGATAATTACATGTTGTTTACAATTTTTGTATTCTCATTATTGAATTTTCAATCTGCTTATCTGTATTCTGAAATTCTCAGAGAAAATATCAAGAAGGTGCTGTACGGAATAACAATTTCGGGTTGACAATTGTTTATTTCTGCTTTCTACTACATTATATGTGACTTCGTAAGATATAGTTTGACATATACATAATATTGAAATGATGTTCAAATAAGATTATAATAGCAATAATGGAATTAGATGTAAAAAACTGATTAGTACATGTGGACCTATGATTTTCTTGTTGTAATATCTAACATTAAGCGAACTTTTATTTCTCCATTGCGTTAAACAACAAGGATCTTTAATTTGTTATAGGACAGAAACGAAACAAACATCACAATAAAAGTTTAACCTGCGTTCATGTGTATTTCCAAAATGTTTCATTAACAAACATTTAAAATTTATATATTTTTCGAAAATTTCTGAAATTTTGTGTAAAACACACTTTTGACTGTAGTGTTTAATCTGTTCATTTGTAGCTGTTTAAAGCTTGTAATTTAATCGATAATATTATGTTACTCAAAATCTTACTGTTGTTAGAAAAGTTTTGTAAACTAAGGAGTATCTCCTTCGTGTATAACTTGGTTCTTAGTACCCATTTCGGCCATTTTGGCTATTTGCATCTTTAATATGCCCAACAAAGTTGGATTATTCCGGATTTTTACATTTTCGGCATTGTGCACTGCTGAAAGAAAAGAATTGTTCACAGGTGCATATAAATGGGCTTCAGAATCTTTATTTCTACCACGGAGTTGATAGCTCTCTCCGAGGATATTACCAGCCCCATTGTGGCTAATGAAATTGATACTAGTAATCAAAATTTTACTGTAATGAAAAAAAAATTTAAAAATGTATCAAAAAATACCTCAATAAATTTGATGCACTGTATGCCATTTTGTTGACTGACAACTCATCAGCAGTGAAATTACAAAAACATCTAAGGATAACTGTGTCCTTTTGAGGTTGTTCGTTCTACTTTTGGTATATTTTTGGTTCTACTTTTGAAATTTGAATCTGCTTTACAAAGTTTTTGTTTATAGTTTCGGAGTTCAGACTTTTTGGCCTTTATCACTGCTGATGAGACATAGTTATTGTAATGTGCACGTGCAGTGTATCAAACTAATTATCAGAGATTTTATTTTTATACCTTGTTTTAAAGAAATTTTAAACCTTTTTCTCAGATATCCGACGTGCGATGATATATTATAATGAAAACCAAATTTTCAGCGCTTGCTTTTAGTTTTAATCAGGTTATGCTTATGACCAATTTCAGAAGTCAATAATTGGCAAAATTTAGTGAACAATGAAATAGAATTGAGTTATCATAAAAGTCACATTCCAAGGTAGTTCAATCTTAATTTAATACAGGCAAAAACATTTCTGAGATCCAAATTTTAAAACACCACTCTTAAAGTTGTGAAAATGCCGAAGCAATCTCGTACTCCTAAATGCATAATATCTGGGACTTAGTCTCTATTAGAAGCAGTATTTCTCCATTTGTCATGTTTGCTCGTTACCAAAACTTTATTAGCAAGAAAAATGGCACACGCAGGTATAAATTTCTGGTTTTATGTAGAGAAAAGGCTTATTTCGTGAAGAACCACTCTGGTTCTGACAAAAGGTATTCTGAAAATGAAATTACATACATGTTATATTTTCTAATAGACAATATATGTGTTGAATTTGGCGGTCTAATTTTTTAACAAACAATCGGCATTCCAATGAGAACCAACTGTGCTCCTCTCCTCGCCGATCTGTTTCTGTACTCATATGAAGCGGATTCATTCAATGGCTACTAGTGAGCTTGAAATTAAGGATACTACAGATACACAAAAGTCCGCCTCATATTTGATTTGTACCTTGAAATAGACAATGAGGGATATTTGAAGACAAAACTTTCTGATATATGTGATGACTTCAACTTTCCTATTGCTAACTTTCCCTTCTTAAGTAGCAATATACCAGCATCGCCTGCATATGGCGTCTACGTTTCTCAGCTTATCCGATTTTCAAGGGCATGCTTCTTTAGAATAGGGCCTAACTATTTACCTTCATGGTGGATCTGATCATTAACACTGGTTTTGGAACAAAAAACTTCGTATTTAACAGCTCATTTTTTTGTCAAAGACTACCTTGTAGTTTTACCATGATAATGCAAAAGAAAAAAAAACAATATCTATCAATTCTGGCTCTTACATTCCACGATTAGCGATGGCTGGAGACTTTTGTGTTATAAATGCTATTAATTTCCTAGAGAGTGTATTCCATTAACGATTGTCTCTAGTGATTATTTCCTTTATTAAGCTTATTCTCAGAATCAAGTGTTATCAGATTTTTATAAGGTTAGTAACATGAAATTGCCTGCCCGCGAACAACAATAGAGGATGTTCAATATTTCGGTGTTTACATCCATCCACAATGCCAGTGTTGCTCATCGAGGCAACATCTTCTTTTTTTTCTAGTTACTCGTGAACAAGATCATATTCGCCGAAACTCTGGGCCATTTCTAAATTTTAACTTATAACTTTGTTTGTCTTTGTTATTGTTTAAATTTAGTTTTATTTAAATTTTATCTTTTACACGTTTTAATCGTTATCTGTCCTATTAACTGCTTACTATATATTCCTTAGATTATATTTTCGTATGAGCTGCTTCGCAACATACATATTTCATTTTCACTATCACATTGGTTCTGCATGTTTAAGCCAATGGACATACATGTATTTATCTCTCCAGAATATCCGGATTTTTGGGAACTTAACTTCCTTATTATCTCCCCACTTCTAAAAAAGTTCGGATTGCGATTATCTCCGTCCGTCCGTCTGTCCGTCAATCGGACTTTCTTGTGACATCAACTCCTTATTCTTATTGGGTGTGTGATTTAATTTTTTATAGGATGATTGCATTCCACCTATCAAATGCGGAATAAGGTTTGAGAATTTTGTCTTTGTAGAATTGGGGCTCACAGGGGTCGATTTACGAAAATTTTGAATTAAACTCTTATTTCATTTTTAAATCTATTCATTTTATTTCTAGACAGTTTTATCAAACACTATGTAAATGCGCAATTTTAGAATTTAGAAAAATTGTGAATTTACGGTTGTGTCCTAAATTCCTCTTTCAATTTTTCACATTTGCATGTTTTCTTTACAATGTTGACATACACTGTATGTAGATATGCAAATACGTCTTTAGAATTTTGAGTTTCAAAAAAATTTCAGTTTTGGGATAATTTGAATTCAGATTAAATTTAAGTTTTAAGACAGTTTTAATTTGTTTAGAAAAGATTAGCAATCTTTTCAATTTTTCTGTCCTACAGAGTGTTGTAGTGACGTTTCCCCCAATATCCTTTCATTTTTATAATCTAATAATGTTAGTCCTTCTGGCGCTATATTGACTTCCGGTGCATTACCGTTATCAATTAAATACCCCCAGAGTCATTTATGGTCGAGTTTTTGTTTGTGTGGAGAAGTTGCCACGGTTCACAAATTATATGCATAAATCTTTACATCGAGGAAACGCTATATAATAAACACAAACCAAAAAAAATTTTGATGTGCGTTTTTATGTTGTTTTTGTCTGAGGGTTTCTCGATAGGATGGCATTAATTGATTTGTGTGTTGACCGTTTTTGTTTTATGTTTTATTATTAACAAATTATGACGTATTTCATATGGCGCGAGGGGGCGTTTTGATAAAAGCAGTCGTCGCTCTTTCAATTCATTTGGAACAAATTTCAGTCCCACACACCCAATAACCTCAACTGTTTCCTAAAATATCTACAAGAAAAACTTTTACCATAACTTTGTTACCGGCTATTTAATTTTTTTTTTGTTTGTTTGTTAATTATGAACATAAATCATAAAGCCTCAAATATTTCATAAGAGCCAATGTTATGCTTATGTCAGCCCAACTCATTCTTGTTCGTATCATCTGACCTTATCAAAAACGAATGCAACGTTGTTGGATAAAAGATGATTTTGTTTCTTTTGAACCACGTTGATAGCTTTTATATATCTTAAATTCAAGTGTTTTACAATTTTGTTGAATATTACTGATGTAAATAACAAATAGTAAATTTGTTTGATACTGACCAATAAATTGCGGTCGTATCTCATTTTCAAATCTTCCTATTATTCGGAAGATTATTGTATTGTAAAATGATTTTTCCCCTTTGTCACCGAAGGGCTTAGTTTTGCCATGCTTTGTCTTGAGACAAGTCGATATGAACATTTTTGGCTGGAGGATAGGTTTTGTCTGTACTGTCTCGATTAAATGGTCTTTGATGAGGCTCGTATTATTTTTGAATGTCCGCTTTACCAGAAATAAAAACACATTGGTGAGGTTTCAACATTTTACATTTTAAAAGACTGTCTGAAATTATTAGTATTTCCATTTTAAAAGCCGCTCTTAAATTTGCATATTTCGTATCAGTTGTATAACTGGCGTGGTACACTTATTATTAGTAGTATAACTGATGCTGAGAAAACACAAAGTGTCATGCTACCCGACTCCTTCGAAATGAATTCTTCTAAGCAGGACTATCATGTGTTGTATGTTTAGAATATAAAATCTGTAATGTATCTATATGAATATCAATACATATATTAATCCACAATAATAAGTTGTTGACCTCTCAAGTTTTTTAATCATAAAAAAGAAATTAATCACAAAACCCAAATCAATTGCAGCAATGAAAAATGTAAATCTGGATTTATTATCAAAGTGAAGTTTGCATTTTTTAATAGAAACTTATAAGTTTATGTGTGGGAATTAATTCTCAAGATATCATATTACTTAAATCCGTATTGAGCTTATTTTTTCTATTTCTTTGACAAACATCAAAATAATGGTAAATATGTTATCAACATCACGCCATTTGCTCACGATAAACTGAGGTTCCTCGGTTCAGATAAATAAGGAAAATAACTATTTATGTACGTATAGGAATAAGTATGTATTAATTATACATTATATTCGTGTAACCTGCTGATAAATAATGCGTTAATTACGGAAATTAATACTGAAGATAGAATTGAGGATAAGCAAAAGCTTTTAAACCCCGTGCTAAAAATGAAAAGGCATTATAAAGGTTACTATAGGATGACTCCAAAGTTTGTTCTTATATCTTTTTTACATTTTTTATTTCCTTTTAAGACGTGTTTCTATATACAACGAAAGGTTAATTTTATTGTCCTGTTGGAGTTATATAATGAACTCCGACATAAACCTTCATCAAGTAGGCCCCAAACTTTCAGTGAAGCAAAATTTCATTAAAAAATTGAGCAAAACAACACAAACCTAAGTAAACCGTATAAGGTCAACATTGCCAAATAGATGAAAAAAATTATTTTTCAACACCGATTTGTAAAAAATTGCAATGAGAAGACAAATATGAAAATAGTATAGGTGTATTTGTAGTTTGGGATTATATTTACCTTGTATATATATGGAATTTGAAAATATGTTTATAAAAGGCATCCTGGGATGTAAAATTACATGCTGGGATTAGAAGTTGTAGAACTTAGTTTTTTTACTCACATACTCTGTGAAGATTGATCCAGAAATTATACAAAACAGATTTAGAAAATAAAAGAAGCTAGGTAACGAAGTTTTCCAAAGAGATGTCCTAAGACAATCCTAATCCGTTAATCCGGCCCCAGGGGCCAGGTTTTCGAAAGTATCTTAGGATTAGGACAGGTCATAGGATGGTCTTAAGGTGCGGTCTCACGATACGATTTTCCATTCGATTTCGCTTTCGATTTTTCTTTTAGACTTCATTCGACTTAAAATCGTATCGTGTGAACAGGAAAGTCGAAAGTCGAAAGTGGAGTTGAAAATTCGTTTCTGAATCGATTGACGTCCGATTTTCAATCGACTGTCTGATGAAAATCGAATCGTGAGAACGTCAATTCGACTCTATTCGACTTCTTTTCAGATGTTTTCATAGATGAGATTAATGCAGCATTTTTTTAGCTGAATAAAAATTGTTTAAAACTGAAGCGTTTTTACACTTCACTGGACTTGTAGAAGAAATTTCGTTCACTTATGAAAATGAAGGAATAAGCCATGCAATATGATTGCATCGAGATTACAAATTTTCACTAAACCTAAAAAAAATTGAATCCCATAAATACTGATGAATCGTCAGAACTTAAAAAAAATAAAACACCTGGCCCATGTTTTACAATAATTTATTCTTGTAACTGACATATTCATACGATTTTTCTATGAAAGGCTTCCATTCTCTATTCTATCTGGAAAACAAGAAGTTTAGGAATATACAGTTTGTAATACTGTGATATTTGATAATTACAAATACAGATCTTCTCCAAACAACAAAAAAATCGTATATATGATATTGACAAATTAAAATTTCCATTATCATTAGTAAAATAATTAGTCATAAATGGATTTGATATTTAAATGTAAAATATCAGAAAACTCTTTATTTTGTTATATTGAAACATTGCATAAAAATACGTTGAAAAGGTTTATACTTGTGTTATGTACATGCTGTTTTTAAGTGTATTGAATGACGAGTGAAACTCCCGTAAATAAATCATAAATAAATATAAAAAAAAATGTAATCAAAATCAAATCAAATCAAATTAAATTAAAATTGACCCCTCAACGAACCTACCTCCATACGCCTTTGCATTCGCGCGAAAATGGCCGAAGCGGAGAATGAAACCTTAGAGATCCTTGATCAAGGAAAAGAGGAGGAGGTCTAATACGACTTGGACTTTCTAGAATTGTATGAAAATGAACCAAGCCTTTGGGATGTGTCATCCATAGTTTATGCTACCTACCTGTTATCTATGATTTTGTTCACACAGATCTATGTAACAGTCGTATTTACTGTGTTCTAAATACTGTTTAAATTAAAAATAAACAGACAAAGAAAAAAAAATAATAGAAAAACAAGCTAGTTCGTAATTAAAAAAAAACTTGCACCTTTCTTCCTAAGAACGAACGGTTTCTCTCATGTGCTTCCACCCCCCCCCCTTTTTTTACCTAACATACAGATTTTTGTGTGATATTAAACCACACGACAGCATTTCCATCTACTTCGTACAATCGTTTGTGAAAGACACATTATACACGCGTTACTTTTCAAATATAATAATAAATATTTTCGAATATCTAGAAAAATAATCTGTTTTTATCATTTGTTTATGTGTTGTTAAAATATCAAAACAAAAATGTCTAAAAAGGGAAACAACTCTTTGAAAAGGTACAGTAAATTTTATGTGGCACTAGACCAATCTCCCATGCAGAGTTGTCGGTCCTTGCTCTCTCTCAATTGAGAGAGAGAGCAAGGATCGAGAGAGCAAGGACCGACAACTCTGCATGGGAGATTGGCATTAGACAGGGTAATTGTTTCATTTAAAGAATCATATACTAGTCAACAAAAGAACCGATACAGGGTAATGCATTTTTCATATATTCATAATTTTAAATAGCTGTACTACCCACACGTCTGATTTTCATAGTAGATTGTTTTCTCATCAAAAGCATGGATTTTGCTCAAAAAGTTTGAAATAAAAAATTCCAATTTTTGAGATTTCAAAAATCACATTTTTCAACCCAAACTTAAAAAATCAGTATTTTTACCCCGTTATTTGAATCATAATGTCTGTTGGACAAAATATTTGAGTTTTTTCTACTGATTTCAGCCACTTGATTTTCATTTTACAAAATTTGTGTCGATTTTCTTCTCGATTTTTCGCAAAATTTAATTTAACCCTTTTTGGGAAATTTCCATTTTCCACTATTTCAAGTTTTATCCAAATTTCAAAATGAGACGCATTAGATCAAGAAATGAAGCAAACCACTGTTGCCCCCATACTTATTTTTTTTAAGGAATTACTAAGATATTTTGTTCCTAACTCGTGTATTGTTACTTTTGTTGACTAGTATGTGTGTACATTTTTTGTTTCGGTTAAGATGACTGAAATTTACCGTTTACCAGATTACTTTCGAGTCTGCGATTTTAGGGCAAGATACAGTCTAAATTGACCTTCTTAATGCTCGATGTCTTGACATAAAATAACCTTCTTAAAAAATTATTTTGAAATTAATTCCTTATCCGTTTATGAAATTGTCACTGCTAAACACGGAATATTAAACATTTTAATCTTTTACTTGAACATAATTTTGGGAATTTTTTATTTTAAAGAACGAATGATCAGATCTGGCATTTTACAGCGTTACGTTCAGTGTTTCCAACATCACTGGCAACTTCAATACTGGACAAACCGTCATTTTCAGTAGATATAAAGGTAAAGATGTAAATGATCGTATTTTAAAAATGTGTACTATTAAATCTGTACAAGATGAACAACATTTTCTTGTAAGTTGCCAAGAATAACAAAGAATCTTGTGTAATGTAATAGACTCAACTAGCTCTGCTCGTTTCGACAGCCAAGTCTTGGCTTTTGGTTCTTTTTTTCTTTTTTTCTAAACGCCATGGCAGCAATTATAGCTTTTAAGGCTTTCCTTTTTCCTTTGCTCTTCATGGTTACAAGCCAAACAGATGCAAACTTTGAGCAAAATGTGACGTCATAACAAATGTAACATAATTATGTATATGACGTCACGTATGTGATCAAACTTTGATCCATTATAGCAAACAACTTTGATCAGTATTTTGAAGAAAAAAGAATCAATTCAAGTACCTTTTTAATATTTATTATTACGTAAAAATCTATTAAAAAATCGAAAGGAAAATCGTATCGTGTGAACATGTTGTCTGTCGACTTTCCTGAGCGGTAGGCAATAAATCGATTAGAAATCGAAATGAAAATCGTATCGTGTGACCGCACCTTTAGGATTTATCGTATTTCCCTATGGCTATATCGACCTGCTGAGGCCTTCAGAATTTCCCGTATTTCGGCACTGTGACGTCGTAAAGAGTTGACCCGACCCTAATATGAGCTGACCCGAATATATCAGCGACGTCATAATGTTTGACCCAACGTTGACCCGAATATATCAGGAAATCATCCGGTTATAGGCGGATGGCCATTGAAAAGTAAGAAATTCCATTAAGATTGCTAGTAAACAATACGATAAATTTATCATCAAGTTTTCTTCAAACAAATATTGTAAAATATAAGCCGCTCGACACAATATGAAGCTACGCTCACTCGCCGAAAAAGCTTCACACTGTGTCTCGCGGCTGATATTTTACGATATAGGTTTGCAGAAAACCTGATAATATGTACATATCTTAATCCTAAGTCATGTTTTCGAAAGCGTCGTCACTTAGGATAAGTCCTAAAATCTCTCCTAAAGTTAGGACAACAAAATACATGTCCTAGGATAATCTTAGGATAATCCTAAAATTTAGGACCTCCAAATGTAAACAAACATGGCTGCTGTTTATCTACAAATAGGAAGGAGAAGAGCAGATATATATAGGAAGATTGGTCAGCACGAATTTATCGTTAAGCGTGCGTGTCAAAAGAATCGCACCTTTCATATAAATTATATAACTGTGTCAACAATCAATTTCTTTACATGTTTAAAGATGTTGATGTTTTAATTATAATAAAAATAATTATAATAATAATAACAACAATAATAATAATAATGACAATAATACATTGGGATAAAATATTAATACAATAATATTTTCTTACATTTTATGTGTGTCTAAATTAGCCGCAGATGAAAGAATAATAGAAAAATTATATTGCATTATAATTGTTTTATATTGCATAATAGATGGGCTTTTTTCAATATTGTTCTGTTAATGTTTGCTTCAAAACTTAGGAGAGTCCTAAGATCATTTCTCCTAGGATCATCTTAAGATAGCTTCGGTTTACAGTCTTTGACATATCCTAAGTCTATCCTAGGACTGTCCTAAAATTTGTCAAAAGATATATCTTAGGACAAATTTTAGGATACTTTCGAAAACCTGGCCCCTGGTTTCATTTGAAAATGCTTGTGCCAAGTCGGGAGTATTGCTTTCAGGCTGTTATCGGTATTTCTGTACCTCTCGGCTTTGCCAGTTTGTTGGACTTTGATTGTAATATTTCCCTTGGAGTTCCATGTTTTTTATGAAACTTTTTATTTAATATCACAGTTTATTTTTTCCAGAAGTGAAAGAAATCCAGGGGCCTGTTTAATGAAGCTATCCTAAGATCGGTCCTAATACATGTCTTAGGAAAAAAGTTAGGATGATCTTAGGATTGTCTTATGACACGTCTAAGCCATTCGTCAAAGCCATCTTAGATTTATCTTAAGAGATATCTTAAGCGTTGACGTAAATTGTATAAAAATGAAGAAAATTGAATTCTACATCATATTTGCAGTCAGAACACGATTTCAACAATATATAAACAAAAAAGATAATATGTAGTGTTGTTAATTATTTAATTGCTTCATAAATAAATCATATGTAACTCTGCAAAGACGATATCAATAAAAGTTATTATATTAACACATAACATACACATACCATTTATTATAAAATATTAAAAATAAACAAATGAAAAATAACTATAAGATTGAAGCGAGACGAGTTCCATGAGTTCAAAACGTCAGTTGTTTCAATGATTTCAAAAGGGAAATCACGTGCAGCAATTGTTTAAACTGTTAAATGGTATGTGGAATGTTTTAATGTTTTTAAAGTTAAAATTGAACAATACCATGGTGAAAAAAATCACCGCAATGGTTTGGGCTTTAAACGTTATAAACAAATGTGTTAGATGAACTGTTCTCTTTTCTAAAGAAAAGAAAAACATTACAGTCATTTTTTTCATTCATGATTAATTTTAGGACCATCCTTAAGACACCTATTTGGATGTCCCAAGTTTAGGACGAAATCTAAGATGTATCCTAACTTAAGACATGTTCGATAAACCGACATAAGACTTAGATGTGTCCTAAGATGGTCTTAGGCCACGTCTTAGTCCTAAGACAGCTTCATTAAACAAGCCCCTGGTTTTAGTAAAAGGCAATCTTGGTTTTTATTTTGTGAATCTTGACAACACTTTTGATAAAAAACATAAACACCCAGTGCTTGTAGAGCCCCAACTTGTTAACTAAAATAACAAGAAATAAATACGTTGCAGAATCCGTCACGAAGAATAATATTTATAAGAATTGACATTTTATTTTAGCAGACTCAAGAGTATCTTCAGGGTTTCAATAAAACATAGTGAAATGAAATATATGACGCAGAGTGTTACAAATTTAAATGCATAGTATTAATCCATAGAGAATAATCTGAAGAAAATGTAATAAGACTTTTCAATTTAAGATTTTGTTAAAGTAGATTTATGTAACAATTTTCCCTTTCTTAATACGGTGAATCCTGCAGTTTTATTGCATCAGGGACTTTGCGTAATTTTCCACGTAATACGTTACGTACAAATCTATTTACAATTTATACATTACTTTTCAACCCAGATATCACATTTAATTTGGCTGATATCTAAAATGTATGATTTTATTCAGGTTGTATCATGTACTTATTATTTGTACTTCGTATGAACGTATTTTCTCCATCCTATGAACAAAAGCAAACGTCTTGCCAACTCACAGAAACTCGAGAGTACTTAAGATCTTTTTAAAAAAAAGTCTGTTAAAATTTCTCCAACATCCAAAGACAGGTGAAATAAAGCACTTGCAATATGAACTCCCACAAAAAGCCGGAAGTGACATCAGGTGCTCTGGAAGGGTAAGCATGTCCGCACCGTTAACGGTTAATCAAGTCGTTAATACGACCGTAAAATTTCTGGAGTGATGGTGTTAACAGAATTTGAACATAGTTTATCTCCAACCAATTTTATAATTTCTGGCTAAATAGCGGTCAGCTTGTTGGTATCCAATTATACTGTGTTGGCTATTATTATGTGTTTCTACACTAAATGGTCGGGATAGATAAGGGAGAAGTTTGTGTACCCGTGAAACCAGTTTAATCCCACCACTGCTATATGCGCCTGTGCATGTTGATTCTGTGTTTGTAGTTTGTTCTCTTTATTGTGCTTTCGGGATTATCTCGGCGTTAATTTATTTGTATGTCATTGTTGACCTTTCCTGCTATCCGTTTTATTATTTATTTATTTCGTGAAATTTCATATCTAAAACACAGAAATTAGAATCTTTCCGCTTTTGTTAGAAATAATACGCGAAACCTAACTCTGAGGAAACCTTTCAGAGCTGTATGGAAGAGATTAGTCTGCTTCGGTTCCTCCAGAAGTTTTGAAATTCGGTTTCAGATACATGTTCTTACATGTTCGGTCTATTCACATAAACGTGTAATTTTTATTCAGAAATATTTGAAAAGTATATTGTCCATATCCTCAGTATACTAGTATATAATAAAGACAATATTTCTGGATTATTTGTATTAATCATTTCATGAGAAGGGCCTTGTTTGTGAAATAATATGTTTTCGTGCATGAACATACAACAGAAATAAAACTTCAACATTTCAAACAGCCAAGTTTATTGGAGTAATAATTTTTTCAGAAATTCGTAAATCATTCCTTCAAGTTTGACATCCTACAAATAATTTCATGAATTTATGAACACTGAAAAGTGATATGCACCTATAAATCTTGATGCATGATAATGAACATAATTACATTTTACTTCTTGGAGCTATCATTGTGAAGAAAAAAAATGGTATCAAGAGTTATTTGAACAAAATATATTTGAGGATTTTTCTGATGTATGTACAATGTTTAATTTATCAATAACTCTATTCAACGAATATTTTCTTGTACACGCTCTATACATGTACTAAAAATCACAGAAAAAAGCAACGTTAATAAGTTGTTAACATGTGTTCACAGAAGTTATTACTCAAAACTGAAAAATAATACACAAGACAAAGAATAGAGTAAGTTTAATTCCAATAGAAAAAGAAACACGTTTGATTGAAAATATCCACAAAAGATTACGAAGAACCAATATAACGGGAAAGTCCTTAATCTGTGTTAGTATCAAAATCCAAAGTTATAGCGAAAAATGACAGTCGGTTATATCGCAAGTCAGATGTCAATTCCAGTAAGACCTAAAATCAAACTAGGTCAGAAACTACGTCCAGGTCAATCAAGTAGGGATGACCACCCTAAAATTTCTGGAGTGATGATATTAACACAAATATATGACAGTAATTTCGGTCTGTTTGGGGAAATTATCATACACATCACATAAACTACAGCCTGGAATCAACTGTGAAATGTAGAGATTATCGGCAAGGGATGTTAAAATTGTACCTCTACGAAAGGAGAAGCTCACAATTTGAAAGTATGACTATGATGTCATGGGTTCTCTATATTTAATGGAACTCTGTGGAGCTTTGTCATTTTTATACACGTGATTGTATTCGCATATAGAATGCTGAACACTGTTTTAGTGACTAGATTATTTTATTTTTAAAGGATTTTTGTGTATAATGAATTACCGGAATTTTTCTAATGACGTAGTGCACAGTCTAGGGCATCTAAACTACGTGTTAGTGATACTTCAATATATTTTACTAAAAATATTTTTCAATCATTTATAAGTTTTTTTTTTGATTGTTTTGAAATACAATACATGTATCATGTAAATAATATTGCACCATTTTATGTTTCGGTTATGATATAAATCATTTATATATATTCTCTTTTTAACGATATTATTTATTTTTACTTGTATATACATGCATGTACTTAATACTCGGTAATTGAATATTTCTGTTCTTATCTACTTAGTTATTTATTAAGTATTTATTTGTTATTTATTAAGTATTTATTTCTTTATTAATAAGTTTCTTTAAATTTTCTTTAATTTCATTTTATATATATATTTTTGTCATTATAAGTCATTGTAGTATGTTTTCTGTATCTGAGTTTTCCGTTTTTATGTTTTTCGACTTTCTTTATTTTCTATCGGGTAAAATTATATTCTAAAGACAAAATTATTTTATGAATTACACGAGATTTAAGATGAAAATATTTCTATTCTTCATTTCTTTCTTCTCCTTCGATTTCTTTTAGAAATAGTCTAATATTGATCGAACATTTATATAATAAAACTAGAAATAATAAATTAGATTATAATAATAACTATTATTTTATTATTATTATTATCGTTTAAATTATAATCGTATTATCACAAACCCGAAAATAACTAGAAAAACAATAGTAGGCGTAGTGACGTTGTGAAAATTACAAAAAAAACGTCCGAGACGCGACCGTAACAAAATGACAGACACGGGAATCTTATATTTAAAATGAAAATGAAAAATAATTCATATCTGAACGGTTTGAATATATGTTTTATCAGGAAAGCACATTTCTGAAATATTGTTTATTTAGTTTTTAGTACAGCAGGAATTGTTGCACACTTACATATTGCATGAAAAACGTAAATGTAGAAATTTTGCAAGCGTAACAAAATTACTAGACGCAGTAAAAAATAGACCTGCTTTGTTAAATAATGAAATATCCGTCCAAAATTTGATAGAATTAAAATTGAAGAAAAACTCATTACAAAATTGCATTTGATTTTACTCGTAGCAAGTAATGAAATAAATTTTTATTTAGCAATAACATCTCGGAAACAACACATGTAAGTATTTACAAGACTTGTGACATTACTAGTATATCTTTTATTGCGTTACAAAGCGTCATATATATAATAACGTCACAGACCTAGGTTTACATACAATACACGCACCAAAAACGGGATTGATACGTTTAGCGATTCAAAAATTCTCGCAGATTGAACATTTGTATTTACTTTAGAATAGAGAATGGAAACGGGGAATGTGTAAAAGAGACAACAACCCGACCAAAGAGCTGAAAACAGCCCAAGGCTACCAATGGGTCTTCAACGCAACGAGAAAATCCCGCACCCGGAGGCGAGCTTCAGCTAGCACCTAAACAAAAATGCATACTAAACTCGAAAACATACAAATGAACCAAAATTTAAAAAACACACAAGACTAATAAAGGCGCGAGGTTTCTGACTTGATACAGGCGCAAAAATGCGACGGGGTTAGCATGTTACAGATTTGAGAATTTTCTTGGGGGAAAAAGTTAGTATAATTTTGCTCTATAGATTTTATTACCTAAAATTCTAATTATTTAAAATATTCATTTCTTCTTTAATATTTTAACAATTTCGTTCAGCAATTTTAGTCCTTTCTTACTCACGGCAACACCGCAAGTACATAACCTCAGATCTGAAATAGTGGCAAATGCGTGCACTACGTCAATATTCTTTGAAAAAACACTATACTTTCCTTTTCTAATTGAATTATTAAAAAAGGTGAGAGACAACGACAAGGATATACAATTTCATATACAATATATAACATTTAGATAAATATTACATAATAAACGACACAACATAAATAACACATTATACATGTATACCATATACTTATATTAAATCTTCTTAAACAATATAATATAATTTACTCTTCAGATATACATTTCACAATATCCCAAGAGAAAACATTTTCTTGACTCATACAGATACTAAAAATAACTTGCGAGTGATTTTACTCTAAAGATATTTTGTGAAAAGGGCTCCATACCCATTTGATTGTTATGATAATCACTTTTTGTGGAGGGGGGGGGGGTGGCTGTCAAAACATGGCCACGAGCGTACTTGATAAAGTTTGATCCAGACATGAGAATTGTATTCCAGGAATTAGGTTAGTGAGTTTATAACAGCTGTGTATTTCAAAAATTAAGTTATCGTGTCAACACTGCAGAGTCTACCGTAAGAAATCAAAATACATATGAACTTAAGAAGTAGATCAGCTAAACATTAAACAATAGATAATAACGTAAAAATCATACACATCAATTAATTTAACATCAAATTACAGCAATAGAATTTTGATGTAATTATTCTCAAAAAATTATACAAAAATCGAGGTTACCACGAAAATTTACATTTTATAATTGAACTTAAAGTTGCAATCATTACGGTAATAAAAACAATCAACAGCAGTGCTATGAATACAAAACCAAAAATTATACCAGAAGCCACATATAATAGGTAAGAAGAGATATTGTGAATACATTCTTGACAGAGAATCGCTACATGTAAGTGAAAAATGACTGTTCTTCAGTAAGGCTTTCCCTGTCTTTTAATGATCGCGGATCATACAGTCGTAGAAAGCCGAAATGATAACCAAAAGGTAAAAAAAAAAAGTAAAAAGTAAAAAGTAAAATAAATGCCAAAATTAACTTTAAGAAACTCAAGAAGACTCACTGAGTTATGTCCAAGGCCTAAAATACTGTAAACTAAGACAATAATAAAATTTGAAGAGGGGATTAAAAAATGCTAAAATGACCAAAACGATGAAGTCAAAACTTTCTAAAAGTTGAAATACTCTTTAGTTTTCACAAAATTAAACATAAATGTAACAGTAAATTTAAAGTATCAATTTTGTTCTTGTACTGAAATACCAGTAAATGAATTGTTCATAAAGGGTGCAGGTATAATCTGATGCACTACTTAGTCCTTTCGAAGAGGTTGAATAAGGGAAAAGCCAAAACACGATAAAGGCCGTCTGAAAATGGAATTAACATGCATCTGAGGATGGCCAGAAAATTTCACGAATTTATTCTTTCGGACCGAATCATTCAACATCATGATAATACATATATCATGTTAGCGACTGATCTAATTACAAATCCACCAGTAGTGAAAATGTCGAATTTAAACCTTTCAAAATTTGATAGGCACAGTTTTGTGCATCAACTGTAAAATAGCAATCATCTGGAACAATTGAAATCCAAACATTGCAATTTTAATGGCAACTATACTTGAATTCGCAAAATGTCATACCGAAATTGACAAATTTCTTTGTATATTCTAAGTGTTTTTTTTTATTCCAGGAAATGACATTAAGTAGTAATTTCAGAGATTTAAGTATCAGTCCACGGACACAGCTTTTCTTGTTATGCTTGAAGTATTTGTTTTATGTCCTGGTATACTTAGAGTTATTTTGAGGGGCAAATGAATTTTTCCATTATGATCCCGATTTACAATCGACAAGTATTTTCATTTCACAAGTTACATATGCCCTCCAAAAGACTTGATTTCTTGTAATAATTGTACAGACTATCGTTGTCATGGTAACATACTTGTAGCATTTAAATTAATGAAACTAATATTTTGCATTTTTTTATTCCCATTCCATTTTAATGAAATAAGGTAATATGAAAGTCTCTCGTCTAATTAAAAAAGTGAAAATGATTTAATTTATATATCAAAATACCTTGCATTTATGTAGTGAAATTTGAATATCATTTGGTAGGTTTTTCCTGCAGTAAAACGTTAAATAGAATGTAATCATATCAAAATGGATGTGACATTTCAATTAAGGATTACTACAAAAAACCAAAGCAAAACAATAATAACTATTATTATTATAAATTAAGAAACTTAGTTTTAAAAATTACCTAAGAGATATAAGCAATTTCATAACCAACAGTTCAACTAATTTATCATCGACAGAAATTATTAGATTTGTAAATTAAGAATATTTCAGAAGATTCATAATGAATATAAAATTACGTTTAATTTGAAGTACATGCATCGTATACAAAATATCTGTTAAACTGATTTATGTTGATTTTTCGTAACTATCATATTTCTGAATACAAAAAGATTAATTTTGCTTAATTGAAATAAACAGCAAAATGGAAAAATTAAGGTCAACAATGACATACCAATCAATCAAAGCAACCCAGCTGACAGAACTCCTGTCAAAAAACATGAAAGAGTACAAAACACAAACATGATCACAATAGAGAGTCAGGATAGTCTGATTTGGTACAGAAACTGAACAGTGGTGGGGTTAAACCTGTTTGATGGGTATCCAAACCTCCCCCTTATCTATCTATCAAACTCTGGTGAATAAAACACACTATAAAAACCAATACAGTATGATTACCAACAAGGTAACCGTATTCTAGAACTGCAAAATTAGAGTGGACAGTACATAATTTAGATAGCAGGGTTAGAATGTGCTCGTTTAAACTGTAAAACTAGCTAAGTCTTCCTTTACCAAGAAAAATCTTCAGAATATTTCTTCTGTTCCAACATTAAACTTTTGGAAAATGTTTCCTCTAGATTAATACAAGGTAATCATACATTACAATTAAAAACTAAAAACATGAACAACATGAACCCCACCAAAAAACGGGGGTAGACTCGTGTGCTTCGGAAGAGTAAGCAGTCTCTGCTTCCTGCAGGACACCCGCCATGCTTCCCATGTTAAATCCGGTATTAGGAAGGGATAACATCAATGGAATCGGTCCATTTTCATTTGGGAAACGGTTTTTTCATACCTGTTAACCAAGTCATGATGACGTCCATAAAAACTTTAATAAGGATGATTCCAACTTAGGAGCAACATACCCCTGTCTGAGTAACATTTCTGTTAGGATCTGGGTTCTGTCCATCAAGTCAATTATATATTACAAGCTCTGGAATAACTTATGAGTTGTTGGAAAAATATACTCCATACGTCGGCGCTTCTGGAATATTGCCGCTCAAAAATGGGAAGTTGACGATTGGAAAGTAAAAGTCATCCCGTTTGTCGTAAAGTTTTGTATTCAACCTTCCTCTGGTGTCAATTTCGAGGTGAAGGTCAAGATAAGATGCATACTTGGCAGTGTCTGTGGTATCCTTAATTTCGAGCTCATTGGGATAGATGAGATGTAAGAAATTCCCAAAACGTGAATTGTTGTGTGATAAAACATTTTTATGTAGCGGAAGCTGAAATTAAAGGTACCATCTAACTTCTTATGTTTTTCCTTAAGAAGCCCGTCAAGGAAGTCTGCCTCATATGAGTAAAGGAACAAGTCGACCAGGAGTGGTGCACAATTCGTAACCATAAGAATGCCAATTGTCTGTTGGAAAACACGTCCACCAAATTGAACAAATATGTTGTCGATCAAAAATTCAATCATCAGGACAATTTCGTCCTCTGTATATTTTTTGTTCGATTTAGAGTGGTTTTTAACAAAGTATGATTTATCTCTACCAATGACAAGGTATGTGTATCTGTTGTTGCCATTTTTATTGTGAAAGCATCGGTGGATTAGATCTTTCAACTTCTCCTTCAGTTGTGAATGAGGAATGGTGGTAAAGAGGGTAGAGACATCAAATGTTTTTATGCTGTTACAGACTGAAATGGGCCGAGAAATATCATTTAGGCCTTTGGAGTTCTTCAATATCCACATTTGATTGATACCACTTCTTGAATAGCTTGTCTCACAATAACTTTGGAGGCCCGTTTTGACAGCTGTCAATATAGAAGTTAGAAGTTGAGACAATGGTTTGGTGGAACACTTGGTAGATCTAGCTATAAAGCGTTGTTTGTATGGACAGTTCTGTAACTTGGGTATCCAGTACAAGATAGGAAGACCACAATCATCATCTTTGATGGAAATACCAAATGACGATAAGACCGATCTATGATTGTCGGTTATTTCTTCCTTTGAAAGTGTAGTAGCTTTATAGGTAGGATTGCCAGGTGAACTATCAAATTATTTCAAATATAATTAGTTACATGACCTAAAAAAACAAACATATGTGAATTTTCGGGTGTTAAACAACTTTTAGCATGTCTCATTACGTTTCTCAACAGACTATATCATTAGATTTACTGTTTTTGCTCTGTTACTTCTTACCATTATTTTTTCTATTCCTACCTTGAACTTGTGTGTGCGATTTGTCAGAGACCTAAACTCTAATTTTCACGAAAATTAATGTGAAAATAAAGTGCGAACCCTAATGCACAATGAAATGTTGGAAATTCTAACTTGCTCTTTTTCTGAAGACGAAAATAAACAGAACTCTTAAAAGAAAAGTGCGTTTCCTCAAACGTAAATTTCAATGAACATGGGTTTGGATCAGTCAACATATTATTTCAACATGTCTCCAAGTGAGGAATATTTTGATCACTGGTATATGATTATCTGTTTAAATACTCAATCCTGTACTGTAGCGAATTTTTCGTATGAAACTTCATGTGCATGTTCTAGGTTTCAGGACTACATGTGTTTTCAAGACATAAAATTTTGATTGTCATGGAAACAGAGCAAAACATTTTAAAGATGAAAATCATTAATACGTCAAGGGAAAATGTATACTTGTGATTGGAATTTTCTGAGTAGTCTGATTGCAACGGAAACTGGGGTTGTTTGGGAGACTTTTTGTATCGGTTTACTGTTACAGACTGTTATTTTTTCAATTGTACCTTTCACAAGTTATATATTGAAAGAATGTATTTACAGTTCAAATCATATAGTTCGCATAATTGACAAAATGATATCAAGTTCGTTTTCGAAGTAACATTGCACAAACTGTAATATTAGTGTATCAAATACAAATCAAGAGCCAGGTATCATCGGCTCAATTGCTAGTAGTTTGATACTCTCCTATAATCGATTGGAAACTAAAGAGTTTATCCCTCAGACAAAGATCTGTCCTTAATATGTTTTGGCATAAACTTTATGGTCGTTTTGAAATTGATAAAATTAAAGAAGATATTGGATAAATGTGAGTTGAATAAGAATCAGAAACGGATTCCAAAAGGTATAAAAGCGGTTCGTCATATGGAATATAACACCCTGGACATGTACCCACTCTGAGACAGATTCTCAGTATATAACAGACCGGGATTGTGTCCACTCTATGACAAATTGTCAATATATAACACACTGGATATGTAAACACTATTAGAAATTCCCAGTAAATAACATACTGGGATTGTGTCAACTCTATGACAAATTCACTATATATAACAGACTGGGCATGTGCCCACTCTTAGACAAATTCTCAATATATAACACAATGTGATTGTGCCCACTCTATGACAAATTCTCAATATATAACACACTGGGCCTGTACGCACTGTGAGACAAATTCTCAATGTATAACACACTGGGCATGTGTCCGCTCTATGACACATTCACAATATATAACACACTGGGCATGTACCCACTCAGAGGCATATTCTCAGTATATAACACACTGGGCATGTGTCCAGTTGAGACAAATTCTCAATATATAACACACTGGGCATGTGCCCACTCTGAGACAAATTCTCAATAAATAAAACATTGGGATTTTGTCCACTCTATGACAAATTCTCAATATATAACACACTGTCAGACAAATTTTCAATGTATAACGCACTGGGCATGTGTCCACTCTGCAACAAATTCTCTGTATATAACACACTGGGCACGTGTCTATCAACGACAAATTCTCAATATAACATACTGGACAGTTTCCCAAACTACGACAAATACTTTATAGTATAACCAATCACTGAATTCAAATACCAGAAATAAATAACGCATGACCGAACTACGCAGTAAATCACGAGTGCACGCAGCGCAGGACCTATTTACACATGTAGTTCGGTCACAAGATACTTATTTCCGGTATTTAAATTCAGCGATTAGTTACACTTTTTATTACATTGTACAGAATCTAACATTTCAGCTGAAATAAATTGAAATAAAAGATCGAAATACCGAGTGTTCTTTTCACATGTGATATATCAGATTTTCTTTCACTCGGATACTACTGTAAATCACGGTTACAATGTAATAATAATATATAACACACTGGGCATGTGTCAATTTGCGACAAATTCTCAATATATAACACACTGGGTTTGTGTACACTACCACAAATTCTCAATATATAACACACTGGGTTTGTGTACACTACCACAAATTCTCAATATATAACATACTGGGTTTGTGCCTACTCTGCCACAAATTTTAATATATAACACTGGGATTGTGTCCACTCTTCAACAAATTCTAAATATATAACACACTGGGTTTGTGCCCACACCGCATAAATTCTGAATATATAACACACTTGGTTTGTGCCCACTCTGCCACAAATTCTCAATATATAACATTTTGAAGAAATTCAATCTAAACAACTAAATGTCTGAAATAAAAATGTACTCTGAAATTCATTAACAAAAAAATGTAGAAACATACAATCATGCACAAAGGCTCCTGTCATGTTTTATGCACATAAATAGTTAGCCGGTTTAAAATAGGTAGCAAGTTCTCAACCCTCCTCCTTTTTCAACTCTGGTAGTGACAGGAAAAATGAACAAATAGGCACGTGCAGTTAAAATCAGCGAAGAACACTTTGTTACTTTGTTACTTGAAACAATCTAAACAAGTTCTAGAAGTGTCCATTTAAGAATGCTTGCGGTTAAATGTAACTGACGACTAACTGATGTTGATAAACCCTCTGTCAAAAATTCTGTTTATGATATTCTGATAGAAAATTTGAATATTATCCCCTAAGTTTATCCTTGTATATATCACGCCGAAGCTTTACCCCAGTGCAAGAAAAACGTGATAAGCCACATGCTTTAAAGTGGTAACTTATAACTTATTCGGTATTTTGTGATACATTTTATTAGACGATAAAGTCATATAAACTGAAAGACAAGTGATAAAATTGGTTTCAAAAACATTACATTTTCCGTCACAAAATAATATTCATACAATTAGTGTTTCCGTAAAATTTTTACTAAAGTGAAGAACGTGAAATAAAAACATGATAATTGCTATACTATAAAAGAATTACCTGATACAAAACGAAACACACAAAATTGTCAGTAAAAATATGATATATGAGATGAATTTTTTGCCAACCAAAAGCAATTATAACTGCAAACGGAGACGTTATTTATGTACCCATTTAAAAATATTTAAATCAGCGGGGAAGCAACAACATTGGTTTACAACATTGATATAGAAACCTGGGTCTGAAATATGCTTCAAATGTTTTAAAAATATACTTCTACAGAAAAATATTTATATCGATAAATATAATTAGTGATAGTTTTAACTAATTTGGGATTTAGGTTTCCTTGTATTAAAAATAGTCCTCTCATTAAAATCTGCATCAAAATCCAGTTCCAGGAAGTTATTGTTTAACTTAATAGAAGGCGAGTTTCTGTTATACAAAATAAATTTCATCAACACAATTTGAATTTATTTCTGTAAAATGTTGATTTTATAGATTTGTATAAAGTCTTGTCATGAAATTAAATTCATAATAACAGAGAAACAAGCTATTAAGGGCATAGTTAGTACCCTCAGAAATAATTAATAAAACCTGGGAGGTAAATGCAACCTATAAAGGGAACAATTAGCAAATATATTGTGTTAATGTGGTGGATTTAAACAATGTTTCCAAACTTGTTCAGGCTGCATACTTTTCAGCTCATCTGGTCCAATTGTTTCTGGCTGGTTAAATTTTGAAAAAAAATCGGAGATTCTTTAAAAATGTCATATAAAGCATCCATTAGAAGGTCTGTACAGCATATAAATTTTGTTCCAGTCGAATCGCTCACATAGACAAAATATGAAAAATCTTCTCTGAAACTTCAAATGAAACACTACTTCATATAAAACATCGGTTGATGTATGGAGGTCTTGAATATTGTAATTAGTCTGATTTACATAAAGGGTCCTTGTGAGCGATTCATGCTCCTGGGAACCTCTAAGTCTGGTTTACATAAAGGTTCCGTGTGAGCGATACATATTTCTATGACCCTCTAAGTCTGGTTTACATAAAGGTTCCGTGTGAGCGATACATATTTCTATGACCCTCTAAGTCTGGTTTACATAAAGTTTCCGTGTGAGCAATATATATTCCTGGGAGTCTCTTATTCTGATTTACTTAAAGGTTCCGTGTGACTAATACGTGGGAACCTGTAAGTCTGATTTACATAAAGGTTCCGTGTGACTAATATATGGGAACCTGTAAGTCTGATTGACATAAAGGTTCCGTGTGAAAGATATATGTTCCCGGGAGCCTGTAAGTCTGATTTACATGAAGGTACCTTGTGAGCGATACATGTTCCGGGAGCCTCTAAGTCTGATTAACATAAAGGTTCCGTGTGAGCGGTACATGTCCCTGGAAGCCTCTAAGTCCGAATTTATATAAAGGTTACGTGTGAGCGATACCTGTTCCTGGGAGCCTCTAAGTCTAATTTACATAAAGTTACGTGTAAGCAATACCTGTTCCTCGGAGCCTCTAAGTCTAATTTACATAAAGGTTACGTGTGAGCAATACATGTTCTTGGGAGCCGCTAAGTCTGATTTACATAAAGGTTTCGTGTGAGCGGTGCATGTTCCTGGAAGCCTGTAAGTCTGATTTACATGAAGGTTCGTTGTGAGCGACACATGTTTCGGGACCTGATTTACATAAAGGTTCTGTATGAGCTGTACATGTTCCTGGAAGCCTGTAAGTCTGATTTACATAAAGGTTCCGTGTGAGCGATACATGTATATAGGAGCCTCTAAGTCAGAATTTACACAAAGGTTACGTGTGAGCGATACATGTTCCTGGGACCCTCTAAATTTGATTTACATAATTGTAAATATTGGGAGCAGATATATTCACAACCAACAACTTTCCATAAAACCATTTATTAAATGAAAAATGTCTGATAAGTGAATGTGGTGAATGTGGTGTAGTATTATCGTAGCTAACAAGACCCTCAATAGCATTCAGTTTATCTAATAATGTAAAGAATTTTTGACATTTCAAAAATACTGCTACTGAATATGTTTTTATTTAAGCTTTCAATATTTTGGCCTTGGTCACCGATGATGAGAAATTAATTACTTGTTCAAATATACAGGGTAACGAAAGTGGTATTCTGGAATATGTTACTGCCTTTAGACATTTTTTTTCTGTTTTTCAACTTTCTCTGTGTGGGTTAGAAATATCAATAAAACTTTTGAGGAATCAAGATTCCTGAGTTACCAAAAAGGGGGAAAAATCGATTCTTAACACCATTTGAGGATAAAAACGGGCAACACTTGTAATGCCAAGAATTCAGTCACTACTGCTTTTTCGTATTTATGAAAACTTAAATTAAATTAGAAACCATACTTTTTAATGTTTTTTTTAGATAATTATAGTTCAAAACGTATTTTATAGTACAAATACCCGTTATGCATTTGATTGGTGTAAACATTATTTTAAGGTGTAAATATATATTTCCGAGGAATACAAACAACTTTTTTTATCTACACTGCATAACAAGCCATTTTTCAAAATTCATTATTAAGTCCTTGAATGATTAGATGACGTTGTTGTAACTTGCCATAGCAATTTTCTGAGAAAAAAAAATCCTTTTTTATTATCCAATAGAAACCAATTGCTTGCAATAAATAAAATATAAATTCTATCATTAAATAAAAGGTAAACTTGCATGATATGTCTATCAAATTCAGTATCTGATATTTGATTGAATTTTAACGGTAAATTAACACAATTACAGCTCCGAGTAGGCTTTTCACTACAATATCCTCAGTGGACATCTATCAAGCTTTCCCGTTCAGCCAATCTATTGGGCGGTTTCATTTATAATTCATATTCTAGCAGTGTAGGCGATACTAACTCAATACTACGTATATGGAAGTGTCTTACATAAATTACAGATTGTAAAAACCAAATAAGCTACGAAGAACAGGAAAGAGGGGAATACTCGGAAATTCTTTTTATTCTTGGAGGAAAATAACTCGTGCTGCAATAAGGATACAACCAAAAGAAGAAATTTCACTTTGGATAATTCTGACTAAAAAAAACAGACTTTTTGGCACAAGGATAAACTTTTCACTTTTTTAAAAACTAATTTTGCATCAAAAAGGTAGGTTTAGTAATGTAATATATTTGTTGTATTTTTTTTTATTTTTGTACTCGTAGTAAAGTTATTCTGCATATACAATATAAACATTTTTACAAAAAGTATGAAAATTACTTAAATAGTATGGAAGAAATTATCTATCAAAATATCACATACTCTTATACAGTATTGAAATTGTACCTGAGCGGACAGCTTGCAAATGCAGACTAACTGAGATGTACTATTTATTCACAAAATGACATTTATTAATAATTCAGGAGAGTAACATTGAATGCACATTATTAACAATGAGAGAATACATTGTAATTGACTGCCAATGTTCTAAATGCATATATTGAAGTAGAAAATTACTCCTGGGTCCCATAATGTCCATTTTTTTCCCTATAACTAAAACCGGTATACAAATTTAATGTATCTGTTGTCTAATTCTAAAACAATTATTTAAAAAAACTATTGTCAACACTAATTAGTTCGGGTATCCATTTCACCGCTATTAAATTAAGGTATAGGGAATGGGAATATTATTTCCATGTTTTCCACCGTTGTGTCTGGCGTTTTATATGTATTAACCAGAAGTACGTTACATAAGCCTTACAAAAATATCAACATGTTTCAGGAAAGAAAGGCGCACATTCTAGATTCCCTCTTTTTCAAAATATAGTATGCACATAAAAAATATTTAAATATACTAGTCAACAAAAGTAACGATACACGAGTTCGCAACGAAATATCTTGGTAATTCCTTAATAAAACTTATGTATGAGGGCAACAGTGGCTTGCTACTTCATTTCTTGATCTAATGCGTCTCATTTTGAAATTTTGATAAAATTTGAAATGGTGGAAAATTGAAATTCCCAAAAGAGGGTTAAATTAAATTTGCGGAATCGAGAAGAAAATCGACACACATTTTGTAAAATGAAAACCAGTGGCTGAAATCCGTAGAAAAAACTCAAAACTTTTCACACAGACATTATGATTCACGTAACAGAGTAAAAATACTTATTTTTCAATTTTGGGTTGAAAAATGTGATTTTTGAAAGCTCAAAAATTGGAATTTTTTATTTCAAACTTTTTGCACAAAATCTATACTTTTGATGAGAAAGCAATCAACTATGAAAATCAGACGCGTGGGTCTATTTTTCTGCTTAGTACAACTATTTGAACCTATGAATAAATGAAAAATGCATTACCCTGTATCGTTTCTTTTGTTGACAAGTATACTATCTGTAAGTAAAGCGTAAATGAAGGGGAAAAAAGGTTATATAAATAACGGGAAACAATGTTCACTCGATTCGTTGTATGGGTTGCGCGCTCAGGAAGTTCAGCTAATGGTAAACTTTCAATTCTAATGGTTTTCAATTGTAAAACATGATACTTAAATAATTTAATTTCACACACAAAAATTAATAAATATCGTATTTCCAATACACGGTCGGCCATTTTAATACATAGTTGGCCATTTGTTATAATTCACATTTATCACTTAAAGGAAGTATTGAAAGAGGACAAATACACAACATACATTCATTTTTAAATATTCAATAGTAGTTTTATTTCACTGTGTAAGATTACCAATTTACTGAAAATAATTAATTTTTATCTTAGAATCAATCCAAACATCATTGATAAATGGTCTGTTTCCTCATATTTCTAGTTTCACACCTTTAGGAATACAAGTTATTGGGTATCCGACTCTATACAGAGTATGTGTGAAACTTTGCTTTGAGCCAATTTGTCTCTTCTGAATATTTAATTACGGTAAAGATGTGGATATTAAGTAGAATTAACTTCATCAAATATTGAAAATGTGTGTATAGGTGTGCTGTTTATAATCAATGATGATAGCGGGATATTTCTTATTAACACATTTTATGAGTTTTGTCTGGAAATTGGTCACGCAACTACAGTGTCAATTTATAACACAAAAGCTGTGCTCAGTAGGTTTAAGGCTTGTAAGTTTTGCTCATCTTTTGCCACCTACCTTTTTATTTGATAAATATGAGATACACACGATTTATTGCTATTTAAATTTTAAAACAATATGGGAAAAGATACAAGTTCAACATGGAACATTTAAAAACAGCCAACAAATGGTTTAACATATAAATAAATACCCGTATGTTAGATTATTAATTAATTAAGTAAAAACGAAAATAAAAAGTATTGATTATCGTAAGTTCCATTGGAGTTGTAAGAATGTTTCTATTTAATTAAAAATCTATCAAAATATTTATTGAATTTTTAGGAGATACTTCAATGTTTCGGGCATACGACATTTACGTGGGATTTCATTGCTCGGTAGATGACATTTGTGTGGAAATCATATATTTATTTTATACCCATTCGAGTATATGTCACCTTTCACCGATCTGGTTTTTTTTATTATAAAGATCGGTATTTTACCATTCTTTCCTGAGTTGTTATCCTGATTTTTTATTATCAAAAAATATAAAGTTGAAAGATTTAAGACAGCAAAAGATTTTCATAAAAGAAAAAATGGTTTTGCAATGAATGTTACTATGGTAAAAAGGTAAACAGACCGATTTATATTACTATAACTAAACTGTGACCTATAACAGTTCGGTACACGTTTGAAACTCGAAACTTATTGAAAGGATGTGGTTTTAATATTTTCCAACAGTGTATTTTGTCCTTTTTAAAACTGTTTAGCTGTTGTGGGCTATGCAGTCCATGGATTCTAATGTAAAGTGTAGATTTGATTTCTTTTTTTTGAAAAATGTATTGGTAGATGTGAGAAGTAAAAGTAATCATTGAAAAATTGGGGACCATTTGAAATGTAATATATATGATTTTTCGGTTTTAAAACTAATTTAAAAAGGGATTTGATTCCTTTGTTATATACTTCTTATTGAGAAACAAGTACTTACCTGTCATCACGTGTTGCCTCAGTTAAACTCTACACCAATGGTATATGACGTACCAAAGCCCTTTGTCCTTTACATTCACAACCAAATATGGCGTACGAAAGCTGCTATCCTCTGCATTCAAAATAGTCAAATATGGCGAACCGAAGATGTTAAGAAAGACTTCCATTTGAACATCCCTTCATGTATATCTTTACTTATTCTTTTATTGAGGGTTGGTCAAAAGGAAGTCTTCACAGTACTTTTTCAACATTCACAACAGCCAAATATGAAATGTTTACGTATAAGATAGTGTTTGTCTTGTTGGTTGGGCTCTTTGTTCATGTCCACTCGATTATCTCTAGATATAATGAACCTTTTCTTATGTTCAGTTCTATAAGATATTGGCTAACTCGAAATATTTTTACATTTTCAATTTCAAGCAGATATTGGAAAGTTAAATTTGCTCATAAAAAACTGGAAAGAATTTACTTTGACTCCTGGCCAATATTAATTTTTTTCTTATTCTTTCATCATGTTATCTGTTTAATAGTTATTACATAATATTTCGTAAATATAAAATCTATAAAGGTAATGTTAATATGGACCAAAAATAGTTTTCTTGTCATGTCTTGTGGTATTGTTACAAATGTTTTTCCCAGAATATAAGTCTAAAGCATTACTGATTAAGGTGGATATCATATTTGAGAGAGTGTGTCTATATCGGTACGGTTTTAAATTGGTAGCAAAATTCTTTAAAAAAAACTTCAATTCTTTGCTATCCGAATTTATTTGGGCGGGTCGCTAACAAAACATCTACCGGTCGTCGCTTAGAATTCAAGTAGGATTCAACAGTTCATACCTCAAGACCAACACTAAATGGTCCCAGAGGGAATGGGTCTAAAATTCAATAAAATTAACCAAAAATCCCAAATGAACACAAATTTTCATAAATTAATGGATATATGAAAATGAGGCTAAGGACAAGCAGATGTGTAGTCCGAGAAGTCAAACTGCCTTTTTAGAATTGGGTGGGGCCGTCGCACGACAGAGCGTACTCCACATACGACACTGATACGTGATTTGCTCGTGCTTTTTCGATTTTCAACATTTTGCTTCTGTGACCATTTGAATAATTTGAACATTGCTAAACTGAAGATTGTCAGACAAATTATAAATACTTATTCCCTTTCGCTATGAGTCTCATACACTGGCGATGCCCTGATTTATTTCTCTCTGAAATATTGTATGTAAGAATGAAGCGATTTAGGAATAACCGTCGATAACGCAATCTTTTAAAAATTTTGATATACAGTGTATTAAGTAAAATGCATTTGGTGATATTAACGTCTTATCAGGTGCATTTAACAGATATTCTACATCATTTACGCTTTCTGCGTTCTGACTAATCTGGCCGGGAGTGAAATTATAATACAGTTGAAGTTGAACCTTTTAATAAAATTGTTTACACAAAATATTCCTATCCCAGTTGTAATTTCCCATTTCAATGCACCCGTAATGCACAGATGTAGTTCACTCAGGGTCAGTTTATATTTGCTAAGAGATTTAATGGTTGTCATATAATAGCCCCTTTTGTGATCTGAAATGGAACGAAAGTGTAATATAAGTGGATCTATAGTATTTCATACGGAAAACAGCATGTAATAATTTCAATAATTCTTTAAAAACATTGTTTTACAATTACTGTTGTAATTTGTAAATGTATAGCTATGACAAACGTAAACTGACATTTTAACTCTGTTACGATATCAGACGAAGCCTTTTAAGTAAAATTGTCCTGTACATGTCAAGTGTGAAATTTGACTATCCTAGGAAGACATATATTGATAATTCACTGGAACAATCTGCTGTAAATCTATCGGATTCATTCAACTCCAAAATGAATTTCTTGTTGAGCAGAAGGCGGAATAAGAAGATTTTAATTTCAGACAAGTATTGTTTAAAATATTATTCATCTCCTCATCATAACCAGATGCAAAATCACATACATGTTATGAAAAATAAATGATAAAGCGTTTTTATAAACCTATTTGTTATATGGTTGCGATGCAATCTAAAGATACTCCATGGCATTGTACGGAACGAATGTGTTTTTAAATAAACATCATTTACAATTTATTTCGTTTATACATAAACAATAAATATGTTTTTTTCATCATTTATTGCCAATAAATAAAAGAACAGAATTATGATTTTTCTATGCTCTATTTCTTTCTTTCTTGTATTTGTTTGCTTTCGGGTTGGGAGGGCGAGGGGGGTTGGCATGCATCTCTCTAAATTAACATGATTCTTTTATGTATAACTATTTGATATCCATCTGAAAAGAAATCAAAAGAATGCTCAAGTACGAGCCGCCAAAATATTTTGGTTCTTTCTGTACTGTAAAAATCTCCTCTCCAACCAATTTCAGAATCAATGGATTAAACTAATATTGATAATAGAGAAGTATATTTGTTTTAATGTCCTAATGGAAACAGGATAATGGAATAATTCCTGGACGTATCAATAGCAGTTCATATGATGTCAGTGTCAAAAGATTAACAGTAATCTATGGATACACATCAAATAATTTTACTATGCTTAGCCTTGCCGTAATTAAACATTCTCTCTTATATTTAAACATGAACTATAGATAACAAAAAGTTAAATACAATCAATCAACTGAATCCGATCAAAAGATTTTTCAAAATTATTTTAAATGAAAGCATTATTTTTAATACTATCTTTTGAAATGTGATTTTATTGTATTTTAAAAATCTGATTTTCACTGAGTTTTACAGACCTTAATCAATGAGAACATGACCATTTCAGTTAGATACACACAAAATACATGATAAATTTTCTCCTTGGTTTTTGTCAAGAACTGATAACATTTCTAAACCACAAGCTTGTCGAAACATAGAACTGTTTAATCGTCAAGTGAAACTGTTAAACAAATAGTTTCAGTCGACAGAGATCTGGGGTTAAAAAGTTGGTATGGAATAGTGTCAACCCGAAGGAACTTTAAAACATTGGAGACAATTAAGAGACATTTATAATCAGTGAAAACTAAACTGTTTGAAACTAAAAACTGAAAAAAAAACTTTGGAACAATGATACCTTCAACACTGGTGAACTAGCAGGAAAACACTGGTGAACTAGCATAAAAAATTGTCCTTGGCTCAGACGAAAAAAAAATTCTTGACAAAACATCTATCTCAGTGTCTACTTACAAGAACTTAAGACCTCAAATCCGAAGGGCTAATGAATAAAACCATAAATAAAGAGACTAAATGGGGTTAGGCAATATCAATATATATCAATATAAAATATCAGGAACTAAAAATACATAATCAACAAACGAGGGTAGGGTTGAATTCAGGTGTTCAGGAAGGTGAGGTGACCTTACCAACTAAAGACTGGATAAAATAAACATGGGTACAAATTCCTTGTGTCAATACACATTTCTGGCTACCTTTTAATAGCCAAGGAGTAATCGACATATCAGGTATGATGTATAATTCAGAACATCTAAATTTAACTACCATGTTGAGGAAATTAAGAGATTGATTGCATTAATTGTAAATATTTCAAATTATATGATTGTTGCAGACGTAATTGCTTTGCAGCTTTTTGTATTGCAAGTCCTGACGACATTATTTTTTTTTATATAAAATTAATTGAATAAATCTGATTTTTCTTTGTGTTTTAGTAGTGACGTGTAAAATTCATATGTCTTGTGCAGAAATTTGTCCACATATGATACAAAGCATGAATCTCACATTATAGAAATTTTATATTGACAATGCCCAAATTATAACTAATTGATGCTTATAAAGTAGTAATCAGAGAAAATTATAGTCCTTAGTTGTACGAAAGTGTTAAAATGAATTGTTGTTATCGTGAAAAAGGAACCTTTTATCATACTGTATGTCAAGGTCTTGCTATTGTTTCAGTTTTTAACACCGTGAATAAAATATTATATTTCAATGGGGTAAGTAAAGCTTCCAGGGTCGTTTTTATAAAAACCAAATCTTTAATAGCTAGCGTAGCGACCGCTATAGGAGCATATTCATTTTCTACATATAGGTCATTAAGAAAAGTCTTTGTTTAATGGGGGAAGTCCTATTGTGCTACTTGTGCTATACACTAAGGCTAGAAAAAGTTTCGTTCCCCGGAAATTGGAGTAAAGCTTCAAATTATAAGTTTAGAATCAGAATCGTGATACCAGAATGAGTTTCTGGAAAGGGCTATTGCTGTGCTTGCATCATTGGCCACGCCAACAGCATATTAATAGTAATATAAACATTTATGCATTCACAAAATGACATTCAGGAAATGGTCACCGATGTTTTTTTTTTTTCTTTTGTTGAACAATATTTGACATTTCTAAATGTTGATGGTCTGATTCTCTATAAACTGAGTACTCAAAATCTGCTAAAAAATAGGAATAGGAATAAAACAAAATTGTATACTTTTGATCTCCAGTTCGATCAAATCTACTTGATTTTATCCGGAATATTATTGTGCTCTACCATAATTATGATTTTAGGTGGTTATAAAGTCACCATGTTCTTCCGCCAAAATAAAAAATAAAACACCAAAGACTAATATTTCAAAATCTGCAATCCTACAAAATTTTTAAGATGCCTTTTCCAATAGCAATGCCAATCAAAAGGAGACTCTACACTGAATTTCTCTTTTGAAAAAAAACAAAACTTTGTCATGAATGATCCGAGATTGCTATGATGTAAAAATGTTATTTTAATTGACGCCAGAGGACTACGTGAATTACAGATGTTTTCTTGTTATAGACTGTGAATATACTCCGGTTACTATATAATATTTTTTTTATGAATTAGAGTAATTTTGCAGGATGCTTTGAGATTTAGAATCACCATCTCTTAACTGTCTACTGGGTGCTAAAACTATGCACCGTAAAATACTGCTTTGTCTAGGTTTTCATGACATTCCCTTTTCAGGACTACATGTTATAATTCTGTCTTCTCTTTTGTTTGTGTCTTTATTATCACATACATGTATTTTTTTTTAAAAAAAACATATATAATTGAAATGGAAATTTTATGGATTTCTAAATATTTACGGTTGTAGTTCAGCGTGAACGTATCAGTCTGGTTTTGAGCAAATGATACAGTCGGTTGTATACGTGTCTCGGTTGTACGGTGTGATGTTTACGTGTCTCAAATTTCCATATACTAATAATAGGTAACGGACCATTTTGTGAACAAGAGAACGTAATTTATTTATTTAGTTACTTTGTCTAGATAAAACTCCTCTTCAAATTATCATTCCAGACATTGAATAATATTTGGAAAACAACGTTTTTACAAAAACAAGAATGTGAACAAAGGATGCCTTGACATTTACTTACAAAGTCTGACAAAAAGAATAATACAATACCATCTGATATCCGTTACTGTTACCAATAGGCTTTCATACCCATATAAACAAACTCTATAATTCTATTAACATGACAATAAAGCTTGATAGTATGAACATTAAATCCGATAGGATGCTTCTTTGCCGTATTTAAAGTATTTATGGAAATTAAGGAAGATGGAACTGTTCTTTCGACATGATGATAATGCTACATTGCTTGTCATTCTTTTGATGTAGGTGAAAGATGTCGTCTTAAAATCTGCTATTAATATTTAAGCAACAATATGTCTACATTTGCTTTAGGTAAACGGAAGTGTGGTAGAATGAACGGTTCTGACACTAATCAGTCAATTTAACGTGTACATACTTTCATGCGAGAAGTCTTCGAAAGGCGTGAATTTATATTTTATTCTTCGTAATTGCGAAATCGATTAACACTTTTTCCTAAATCCTAAGAAAATACTTCTTTATTAAAGGGGACAAATATACCTAAGGAGCAAATAAAAAAACCCGTAATCCATTGGACAGACAAACCCGGGAAGACAAATGAACAACCACAAGCACAACAAACAAACACTGAAAACAACACGAACTTCTATAAAAACAAGGCGTGAACCCAGGTGCTCCGGAAGGGTGAGCAGTTCCTGCTCCATATAAGGCACCCGTCGTGACATTCAACAAAGTCAATCCGGTGGAAGTCACAAATCGGTGGAGGCACATGAATTGTTACGACAGTGGGAACAGGTCCAACATCATCTTAGATATTGGAACACAGTAACGGTCAATCAATTCGTTATTACGACCGAAAAAAATCCTAAGTGATGACACCAAGTTATCCCCGATTTGTGTATTAACTCTGGTAATACTGGACTGCAAACTTAATAAGTTTCATATGAAAACGGTAATCAGAATTTCATGTTAATCGAGCTTATGTGTTAATTTTCACACGAATTCCACGTAGATTTCACGAAAAACTTCAAGTTAAATTTATGTCAATTGTCTTAAATAATTCTTTTATAGTGCATTTAATTGATCAAAAAGAGTATAAGCTCGATTAACGTGATCAAAAATTGAAGTTTGTGTTATCAAAACATTTTTTTCAAAACGTATAAAATTTATTCCATGAGCCATGTATGAAACTCCTTTTTGTTTGCAAGCAATGTACATATATCATATCAAGTGTCATTTTTGTCAATTAAATAGACAGAATTATGAATAATATATGTATATAGTTGTGACATTTCATCCGCAAGTGAGGTACCATGTAAATGTTTCTAGAAAGGTGTAAAGAAACGCGAGAAGAGGAGAAATAAAAATTTATAAGTTATCTCTACAATTATTACCATTTAAAATTTATTATGCAGTATATGTGTTATTCCTAACGTAATTGTCAAGTAATAAGACTTTTTCTCCTTCAATATCCTTCTAATGTTTACTTCCGGTGTCTTTGTCAAATACAATAAACAATAATTAAAATTGTGCTAAAGTGTACAAATAATACTAACGATATGAACAATACCCGGATATCAATAGAGTAAATGGTAACAAATGCAGATTTATGTCAGTATTTGATACTATTTCAGAAATTAATTATAGTTCGGTATTCATTTTAAAAAGTAAAACCACATAAGAAAATACTGACAAAAACGGCATTAAACATTCATTAGATACACTTTAGTTCTTATTATTTCCTTGAAATTTGCGTTGTAGTAGAGGAATATTTTCATTTTGATTTATAAAACAGTGAAATACCTGTTTTTCTTTACCTATGTTAACATGGAAATGTTTTATTACATTTCATTACACATATTTCCAAATCTTTGTTAACCTCCGTAAACTGAGACTTTTACAGTCAACAATACCATGACTGTCAATTATCAGGTTAATTTTACAATGCTTTAACAAAACTCAGATGCCATTTAACGTTGTTTTTCTGATTGATGACGTAATTTGAAACTTTCTAAAGCGTAAATTGATACTGAACGTTAGTTAGTTTATCAATTTTGGAGGTTACATTTTCAATTTAAATGTTTTGTTATAATATTGATCTCTGCTTTAATGATTTCTGCTTTGCAAGTTTGCTTTTTCCATCTTTAATTAAAGACATGACTAGGATGGGCAGGATAATCGTATCAACATATAATTGGATAAGCGAAGCTGTCATATAAATGGCAGAATGGGAATTGCGCTCAAGTCAGTTCTATATTAGCCCGTAATACAACGTATCACGCCAAACATCAAAATACCCCTCTTAAGTAAATTCACTTTGAGTATCCAATGTTTATTTATTACATTACGATGCTTCTATTTTTAGTATATAGACAGGAAAATATTAATATATATTTAATGGAAATAATAAAGTAAAAAAAATCTGGACTAACTAGCCAAAAACGGCACGTGAGCTGATATGTTCCTTTCTGTCGGGTTTTAAATCGTATCTTGAGATATTGCTGGAGCAAACTGTAATAAAATGTATCACAAAATACCGAAATAAATTTGATGCACTGTATGGCCATTTCGTTGACTGACAACTCATCAGCAGTGCTCGAGTTCAAAATGTTGGAAATCTGGTACCGTCTTTTGAATTTAGAATCTGACTTTGTTGTTCATCGATAAATATGGCAGGTGTAATTAAAATAAGGAAAATAAAACACTGAGTCACATTTTGGATTTATATTCAACATATTGCAGTCTGTATACATAAAAAAGAACAATCAAATAGATATTTGAATATTGTAGATCAGTTTGAATAGTGACAAAGTAGTGACCCTTCTGAAGTAATGTGAGCGTTCTAACAGGGTACATTTCTAACACATGTATAATTCATAAATATATTATTAAATTTATTAATGTTCATTATTTGTACTGAAATTTATTGCTACAACGTACCCAATGTTTTTAGGATGGTGTATTGCATTGGTTGTGATTACCTGCAATTATAAAAAAGGTAGAAAAAAACTACATTTTGTAAGGACGAAAAAATATACTACGTATACGCAAGATATTGTTGGAATAGCAAAATCCATTGAAGTAATGACTCCTGTTAGAACACATCGCCTCAGTGGTCATATAAACTCAAATACCAACATTTGTGCGTAAGAATAATTATTCTGGATTGACCGTCATGGAAAGCTTAAGCAAGCCCAAATTTTCTACATATTGTAGGCACGTTACTCCAAATTTCTGTAACGAGAACTGTAAAAATTCAAACCCTGTATCTTAGATTCCGAATAAAAACTGTATAGCTTCAAACTCCGGATCAGTGACTATCTAGAGAATACCTTCTAAAACATTGTTATAGCGTCAGTGGTGTTTAATGGTTCTTTCATTATGAACAAAAAGTAAACAAATGGTCTTGCAATAAATATTCAATCAACTCCATATAAGAGAAGGGTTTCCCCACCAGAGTCAAAATTTCAATAAGATACATTATTTAAAAAAAAACATATCTTGCCTCTTGGTTTACACCAGAGTTGTCATTTCTTAAACATATGATATCGTATCTGGAAATGAAGACAAATAACATATGGTCAATCAATACCTAATTTAAAAATATGAAGAATAACTTTCCATGAATATTTCCAATAAGCCAAACTGGAAGCAGTACTGACTAAATGAAAATATTTAATCCTGCCAAGTGGTTTTAAAAACATTCGAAGTCTTACGTCCAACATCGTTTATTCAAGAAAATTGGTCTTCTAATATAATTAGAGATAAAAAATAGATCGAAACAAGTCATAGGCTTAAGAATTTATTCAGTGAAGTTTGAATATAGTTCCTCAAAACTTAAATACCATTATTCACTCTTAGAAAACTAATCAGATTAAGTGTAATGAACTTATCAGTGATGACAACAAAACATATTGTAGTAACATCAGTTGCGTGACACATAATAAATCTAATTAACACCATATCATTTCTTCACAGCACATTTATAAGAATAGTATTCCTAAAATTGTGTAAATCACTCTTTAATCAAATCTGAACTCTTTGGGGTGGAAAGAATTTATAAAGATGATTTGAAAACTATCTATGGACTTGTTGGGAAGATCAATCTCAATATAACAAGAAAAAACAAAGGATTTAAAGCTTTCTGTTTTTGTGTGTGTGTGTGTATGATGCAGCTTTGAAGGCTAAAATAACATTGTTTGGACATTACAAGGCCAAGAATATTCTGTAATGTGAATTAATTCCAGGAAAATGAGAGGTACCATTTTTAATCCTCCCCAGCTGTAGGCATTTTATATGGGTTTTTTACGGATGCATTTTTATGTCAATAAAGGCAGTTTTATGTGTGGATCATACGCTGGTACGATTTGATGAGGTTCAATATTTTCCATTTTCAGTCCTGTGAGATATTGTCTCATTGATCTTTACCATATATCTATGCACATGTTCCTATACACGAGTACCCTAGAAAGATTAAGGTCTTTCAGATTTCAAATATATATTTGGTAATAATAACTATGTCATTTAAATATTTGAAATATAATTCCAAATTTAAATGATCATTGTATTCTCCATGTTTATAAGAAATATTTTCCTTAAATCAAATTTATAAATACAGGGGTTTGCCACAATCTATCTGCCCTAATCTATATTAATTGGTTAGTGTTCAAATATTTATAAAAAAGCTAAAGGATAGCAAATATATCTTTAGCCTTCTTCCTACACATGAGAAAATAAAGAATAATTATCTGTTTCTTAGTACTTGAATGAACCTAATTTTGACATAAAGAAATATAGCCGAGTTATCAGATTAATGTCTTTAATTGGATTACAGTTTTTTATATCTGGATACCTAGAACATTAATGAAATAAAACAAATTAACACATAAAATGAGATTTTAAAAATTCATAAATAGGAGCGATATTGGTAACTTGGTTTGTTGTAAGATATTGTTCCCAATGTCTAGAATCTACAGTGGTCATGTTTAAGTTGAATAGTTGCATTTCAATATCCAGAGAACAAGACGTAAGCCATTTTCAGGCGAGAAGAAAGTATTAGACAATAGATGTACTTTGATTGGCTTATAGATCAACCATGCACTGAAGTTGTTAGATATAGAGATATGAATGTTAATTGGATTCTAGCTTTCCGAAAAAGGATAAAATGATGGATGCTGATTTAAAACTTTGACTTTCTGTTTTTTAAAATCTACGTTTTAAAAATTTAAAATGAACTGGAATAAGGTGAAGAGTTGTTCACTTGTTTGTTTGTTAAATAAACAACTAAAATGGATAACAGGAAAGGTCAACAATAACATACCATTCAATCAAAGCCACCCAACTGACAAAACGACGTACAAAAGATAACATAAAAATAAGGTTGGTTTTTGGTCTTCCAAATGTTTCGGTTTTAATGCTGCTGATGAGAGGTAACTCCTTGAAATCCGTCGTATACAGCATAGTATAAATTTACCTTATCTAATATTAGTATCGTTGGATTGCTATTTTGAAACTCCTGGGATGATGCCTCTGCATGGTGAACCATAGGTCCCCAAAGGTATTCGCCAACCCAGTCGTCAGACTTGTCTGACATGATTATTCATTGATTTTTACAGAAATTACCAGTATTTAGCAAAATTCAAAAATAACAGAAATGCTAAGGGTTCATTCCTGGTATTGCACATGGTATATCTCCTTAGTTGAAATTTGGCTTCCTATATTTCGGTATTTTTGGTTATGAGTACTTCTTGTTTAAAATAAGGTTGGTTTTTGGTCTTCCAAATGTTTCGGTTTTAATACTGCTGATGAGAGGTAACTCCTTGAAATCCGTCGTATACAGCATAGTATAAATTTACCTTATCTAATATTAGTATCTTTGGATTGTTATTTTGAAACTCCTGGGATGATGCCTCTACATGGTGAACCATAGGTCCCCAAAGGTATTCGCCAACCCAGTCGTCCGACTTGTCTGACATGATTATTCATTGATTTTTACAGAAATCACCAGTATTTAGCAAAATTCAAAAATAATAGAAATGCTAAGGGTTTATTCCTGGTATTGCACATGGTATATCTCCTTAGCTGAAATTTGGCTTCCTGTATTTCGGTATGTTTGGTTATGAGTACTTCTTGTTTTAAATAAGGTTGGTTTTTGGTCTTCCAAATGTTTCGGTTTTAATACTGCTGATGGGATGCAACTCCTTGAAATCCGTCGTATACAGCATAGTATAAATTTACCTTATCTAATATTAGTATCTTTGGATTGTTATTTTGAAACTCCTGGGATGATGCCTCTGCATGGTGGACCATAGGCCCCCGAGGGTATTCGCCAACCCAGTCGTCCGACTTGTCTGACATGATTATTTATTGATTTGTTACCGAAAGTACCAGTATTTAGCAAAATTAAAAAATAATAGAAATACTAAGGGTTCATTCCTTGTTTTGCACATGGTAGATCTCCTTAGCTGAAATTTGGCTTCCTATTTCGGTATTTTTGGTTATGAGTACTTCTTGTTTAAAATAAGGTTGGTTTTTGGCCTTCCAAACGTTTCGGTTTTAATGTTGCTCATGAGAGGTAAGTCCTTGAAATGCGTCGTATCCGGCAGAGTATAAATTTACCATATCTAATATTAGTATCTGTGGATTGTTATTTTATTATAAAAGAGTACACAACAGATTCAGGATAGTCTGACTTGGTACAGTCACTGAATAGTGGTGGGGTTAAACCGTGTTTTATGGGTACCCCCCCCCCCCTTTAAAGGAGGTACTTGACTCACGGGGCAAAAATAATTCTCCAATAGATTTTCTTTAAAATTTGCAGATGTTTTTCAAGTGCTAATCTTTCCATTTTTAGTAATCGCTCGTTAAAATCTTCGAGAGCAAAGCTGTGATATTTACACTCCATACGATGGTACCAAAGGCACGTCTCTATTAAGAAAGGAGAAGGTAGTAATTACATGGAAAATTAAAATCGTCCCGTTTATCATAAATGTAACTACGTATCTTTCAATTTTCGGTATTTTTAGTTAGATCTAAGAGAGTTGTTTTTCGTATTGCATTGTTACCTGAGAAGTTACACACCTACATAAAAATAATCTGGAATCTGAGTGTCATCATCGTTGTGCTACACATTCATGAAGTTTTTACCAGTAGACCAGGATAACATTACCCCACGTATTCAATATTAGTAAAAACGAGTATAGTAATATTTGAACAATTATAATGATTAAAGGTAGTGCTGAAAAATTTATAATCGTCCCAATTATTGCAAACTGCCATTTTTAGTGTATTTCCCTACCTGTTATTTCTTGACGTTGTATGACGTTTCGTGAAAGTAAAAAAAAAAACGAATAAATTGATACAAATCGATATAGTTTATGTCATGACAATGGTTGTTCTAGAAACTCTTTGTTTGAATGGAATTTTGTCAAGACTGTTTCCGGTTGAAATTTGAAATAATTCTAATGAAACTAGATGAAAAAATATCAAAAAAGGGTATTTAATGAAAGGATTTAATATTGAATTTTTGTGTTTGTTATAAAATTCCATTAATCTAGCGCAAAGGTGTGAAATATACTCAGCTTTAATATACACAGATCCTTTTCCGGCCTTATTTCCTATTAAATACAATTATCCTTTGAAGCCATTAAACAAGCAGATATCTAGAAACAAAGGTTGTATTTACACTGTATGATATAAAGCAGATTATCTTAAATAGGATATAGGTGTGCTCAATAAATCATGACTAATATCAAGCAAGATGAAATTAAGTTGGATACCAAAATTTATATACTAGTCAACAACAAAAAAACATATACTAAATCCGAAATCTTTTTACAAAATTTTGAGATTTTGAGAATATAGTAATGCAAGTCCACAGTCACCAAATACGCAATGTTTGTGATACCAATGTTGCAGTAGTGCGCGTAAAATTAAGACTATGAGTATTGGAAAATTTTTAAACATAGAAAAGTCATCCCAGTTTTGATTTTTAATATTTGATGATTTTTGTCGTTGTATGAAGAAATATGAGGAAAGAATTAAATCACTTGGAACACAACCCGCGCTTAAAACAAAATTATAGTCAATCCTTATATTCGTTTTCACTTCAATGACGTCACCGTGGGCTTCGAGCAGAGCTGTGTTTATTGAGGTTTGAAGTTCAAAATATGCACATGATATTGATAAGAAGAAAGTGTCGTTTTTTTCTGCCATTTGGGGATTGTACTTTTGACATTTATCTGGTGTATTTCTGACAAGGCGTTCCTTTCCACTAAAAGTGATACATGATGAAAGAAGTTGCAATCCGGAAGTCAATAATTGAGCCATTTGTCACAAAATGAAAAATAACCTGTAATTGACACGCATTGGTAAAAGATTATACAGTTTAATAAACTTCAGGAAGAAAACAGCATTAATCATAATCATTCATATTTGTATCTTGCAGTCACCTTAACTATTACACTGGCGATCACTTCTGCAGTATTCAAATACATCTGACCGTGATATAATACTGCTTGAGGAATGCTGCTTAGCTGTGATTTAGCTCTCATCTTTAAAATTTTGATAAGATTTACATATATTTTGATCTGTCAAAATGCTCAACTGGTTTATAAAAGTTGGCATCATGGAATGCCTATCAAAATGTCGTTTAGTAACAAAATTAAGTTTTAAAACTAAATTTCTATATTACTCTAATTTTTTCTGTTTTATTTTAATAAGAAATATGATTTATATTTCAAAAGACGACGGTATTTTAACCATTACAGTAATGTAATCGCTTAATTCCAAACTACGACAGGGGTAAGCATATTCTGTCGATCAATCTTCGTGTGATTTGAAACTCATGTTCATTAATAGCAAAGAAAATGCTTTGACAACTGTGCTTTGGAGTTCGGCATAGCATCGCAAGGATCCTGCTATGTAATGTAACAAACATGAAAAAATCAATTCATCATTTTTTGCTAAGAGATAGTTATTTACTCTGTCAAATGCATAAGTGCTTGAGGGAACTGCTTATAAGTGTAATTTTTTGTTTTATTTTTATATAAGATAGTGGATGAATGCGAGTAATCGATTCAGATTGAAATATATATTTTTTTTCACATTAGGTTGTAGCATATCTCCCACTTCTATTCTAATTGAGACAATTCTCAAGAACTTAATTGGCCCGATTATCAGCTCGGCTGAAATGGCCCTTATTGTCAGCCGCGTTTGATTTTCTGTGTTTGTGTCTGTCCGGAGCAAATCGACCCTTTAGCATTGATTGAATTTGATCAAACTTGAACACAAGTATCCCACAATGATCTTATTGTGCACCTCACAAGATGGTTGCTAGGCGACCAGTGGTAACCACGAAAAGTATTTTTGAAACGCCCGTATCTCAGGACTGAGATCGAAATTCAAAATTCGGCTTCCAGGGTTTTGTTAAGTAATATGCAATGAAAACTCCAAAGAAATTATTTCATACGGGGAACATCCAGTTGCCCCAATAATACAATAATACAACAATGAAACATGTTCACTTAAACTTTTCTTTGCCTAATACGAATGACGTTTTAATCACAATGGCATTTATTGTAGGAGATAGCTTGTTGGGCTTTATCCGATTTTTATATAAAAAAAATCTCTAATTCTTTATTTCCAATATCACTATTACATGTTGAATAAATACGGCTCGGAAAATATCCCCCCAAAAACTTTCGGAAGACCTCTCGGAGTTTTGCATTGTTATTAGAGAAAAGGATTCCAATACTCTTGACGCGTTGGTAGTGAAATTTGTTCACTCTCGATGGAAATGAAAATTTAATGATCTCGAGTTGATAATATACATTTATTGACTTTGAACTTGGTTAACCTACTATATACTTTTAGTAATTTAAGTCCCCATTCTATTTTTAGATCATATTAGTTGCTATCCAATTCCGCGTTACCTACCACTTTTAGTAAAGCCCCATTCTATTTGTAGATCATATTAGGTGGCTATCAAATTCCGCGTTACCTACTACTTTTAGTAAAGCCCCCATTCTATTTTTAAATCATATTAGGTTGCTATCAAATTCCGCGTAACCTACCACCATTTTTAGATCATAACCATGAATTCGGAATTTTTTTATGAATGTTAGGTTGCTATCGCGGATACTCACAACCTCTCATGCTATTTTCGGTCAATCAGGATCAAGAACAAATACCATTATGTAATAAATTCCATAATCAACTGGTCATCGATGTAGAATCTATATGCATGTTTACCTGCATTAAATATCGAAAAAAATAATGTATTTAATTTTTGGCATATAGGATGTGTAAATATATAGAATGCACGTAGATATCGATTCAAAAAGTAAAATTTTTAGACTTAAAATATGATTTCTCAAAATCATGTCCTTTGAATTTTTTTTAATGATATATTAATACCATTCAAATTTTATCTTTTTATTGATCTAAATTTTATTAGGGATCACCAGATTCATTTTCATGTCATAAAATTAAACAAAAGGCTCCAAAAAGCCTGAATCACTCCTGTTATATTTTGTTTACCTGTAGATCTTGCATCAATCATTATTTTTGCTATTTAATATATACCGTCGCAATTTTCTCCTTAATATTGACCTGTACAGCTAAAATATAGAACCCTGAACCCAAATAGATATGGTTGTTAGGGACTTTTTCATCGGTTAATATGGACTTTTTCATCGGTTGCTATGGACTTTTTCAATGACCTTGACCCTTGACCTTTCTTTTTGACTTGTACAGGTAAGTTATAAGGTCCTTAACCCAAATATATATGGTTGCTAGGGACTTTTTCATCGGTTGCTATGGAATTTTTCGATGACATTGACGCTCCATTTTACTTGTATAGCTACCATTTAATGTATTTCAAGTAATGCCATAAACATCTGTGACAATGTCGGACCATTATTTTCTGTTTTCATGTAAATAATCTTTCAAGGGCAAAAACTCCTATAAGGGGTCAATTGGCGATTTTGGTCATGTTGACTCATTTTTAGATCTTACTTTGCTGAACATTTTTGTTGTTTACAGTTTGTCTTTATCTATAATAATATTCAAGATAACAACCTAAAACTGCAAATTTTCCTTAAAATTAACAATTCAGGGGCAATAACCCAACAAAGGGTTGACCGATTCGTCTGAAAATTTCCTAGCAGGTAGATATTGACCTGATGAACATTTTTAGTTCAGTCAGTTTTGCTCTAAATCTTTAGTTTTTGAGATATAAGCCAAAAACTACAGTTTTACCCCTATGTTCTATTTTTAGCCATGGCGGCCATGTTTCTCGACGGACAAAAAACTAAAACTGTAATTGGTTCAGTGGTTTCAAAGGAGATCTTTGAAAATGTTTACGATGGACGGACGGACAACGGACGGACGACGGACGGACGACGGACGGACGGACGACGGACGGACGACGGACGGACGGACAACGGACGGATGACGGACAACAGACGGACGGACGGACAACGGACGGACGACGGACAACGGACGGATGACGGACAAAAGACGGACGAAGACAACGGACAGACGGACGAAGGACAACGGACAGACGGACGCCAGCTGATGGCAAAACCTCACATGTCCTTTTAGGACATGTGAGCTGAAAAGCGTCAAAAAGCCAAAAATAAGCCTAACATCGTGATGATTTCCTGCTCTAAAATGTAGTTATTTATTGTTTTTACATACAGAACATATAGTGGAATGATTTCCACAGCGAAAACTGAGCTGATGACTATATATAGTATCAATTTCGTAAAGGAAGAGATGACAGCAAAAACATATTACTTGTGTAAAAAAAAAATATACGGATATATAGGTTTTTGAGAAATATTTTTTTCGGCTGTCGTTTTCATGAAATCAACAGCATAAGAATTTTAAATTAGCCTTACATTGAGGAAATATAACAGTTATATTTATAAAATTTTATATATTAAGGATGTATTCTTCTGATGTTTCAGTCTCGTTGAAATTTCGTTCGGGAATTATTTCCAAAACATGTGATAAAAGTGGAAAATATCAATGAATTCAAAAAATATTATAATCCAACTAAACTCTGTGGAAAAAATATGTACTTACAATAAGAAGTTTTTGAGTAATAAAATTTTCAAATTTTATAACCAATCTGGTCATTGTCATCAGCCAAAATGTTGAGAAAATGGGTGAGGGGTACAAAGAAATGATTTTACCAAAAATATGTACACCCCCTATCAATTTTTTCTTTAATATATATTTTTCCAATCATTTATAACAAAGGAGTTTGACACGAAAAAACAACAAAATTTTATAAAACTTTCTTATATTAACACGGACCTATAGTTTTTTTAAGTTAAATTTATTCAGATTGGTCCACTTCATCTTTAAGGAAAGTATGAAAAAAAAGTTTAATAGAGGAACTGTGATTTTTTTTCATGATAATAGCCCAAAAATGGGTAAAAATCATCAAAAATGGGGTACACTTTGAATAATCTACATGAATATAAATAATGTATTAATTTTTTTTTATCATTTCTCATTGGTTAATAGAACGTTATAAGTATATATGAAAACTTTTGAAAAAGATGTAATTATGAAATCAAGGATGGACATAACAGGCGTCCGCTTTTGACGCTTTCCAAGAAAAACCTGATAATAAATGTAAACTGAAATGTAATAGTTATAATGATGTTAAAGCTCCCAATATGGCAATGTCCACAGATGTTACAGTGATGGACTTTAATCGATTGGGAAAAACTCCCTTCTATACAAATTATCTGGCTCTCAGTTATTTGGATGCTTTACAACTCAATTTACTGACAGTAATAACATCGCTATATCTTTCGTAGATATTGGATGACCTTTTTCAACTGTAAGAAGTTATGAACTTCCGGAATCAATTACTTTTGCCGTCAGCAACCACAACAGAAGTTAGGTCAAATAGTTTGGCTGAAGTATAGAACATGTTTAAAGGGTTGTTCATTTTGAAAGCAGAATTCCCAAAATAATAGGAAATGGTTTTTCTTGTAAAGTTAATTGTTGGACTTGCCAATTATTTATTTTGTAAGAAAATACCCTGAAAGACTCAAACAATGAATATAGAAATATTCAATACACTTTTAATTTCTTAATACATGTAATATTTTAGTACAAGGTATAGGTCTTAAAGACCGCTTTGCATACACGATTTTACACTTAAGTTGTTATTAGAGCAAAATGTCCATATATTTCAATTTCTGTACTAAACGGAAGGATACTTTGGAATATGTTTTCATCATGCAGAATTAACATCCAGTTATTCGTATTTCGATTTACCTCTAGTTTTCGATACGTCCTCTATTTGTGTTTATACGCATGACTGTCCAGTTTATCAAAGTTTTTCGAAGTGTATTGTTTTTTTTTTAAATTCGACAGTTATATTATTAGGGTTTTGAGGAAAACCTACTTAAATCACTTAATCTTTGAGAATTTCGGAAATCTGTGTAACAAATTCTGTGAGTCACCTGGCGTCTCAAGGCCAAAAAAGTGGGAATTAATTTGATACATTGTAAAGCAGATTTCATATCTCAAAATTGTTGACACAATGCTTCTCTATCTATACTAGAAATGTTCCTATGAAATTGACTGTTGGATACTACTTTACGTCTATTTCCATTATCTTCCAAAATTTCATGGAAACAAATTCTAGGGTAATGTCCTACAAAGTTGACTGAAATGAAGGTAAAAAAACATTTTGTAATTATTCCCTAATTAAATCTGTATTGGTTGGTTGTGACTTGGTTTACAAAATTATATATTCTTATTTTTCATTGCTTTTGAGGGCACCAATTTGAAAAAAAGTGCTGTAAACTAACCATTACTGATGTTTGACGTTCACAATGATTATCCATTGATATGGTTATCTTATTAATTTATACCTGATATCATTGAATTAGTCTTGTAATATTATTGTATCTTTTTGAAGTAAAATAACAGTTATACTTGAAACCAGTTATAAGTAACAACAGATAACAAGAAAAATAAATGGAAATGGTGAGCTTTCAAAAGGGGCATAAAACGACTAAGTATAACAAAACCAAATATAAAATCGTAAAAAAACAACAAAAAACTAAAACGTTAAAAATACCCAACGTTTCGACCAATATGGTCTTGATCACGAGCATGTATAAAATAAAAATAAAAAGGTGTTGACTCTTTGAAACCCAGAGCAAGACTATACGTAACAGCAAGTGTATTTCCGTATGTCTGCAAGTCCTACAGTTTCTAATTAGTGTACTGAGTATTTGGTATTGCCGTTAATCCTTATTATGATTATTGTTTGAATTCATAATTTTCGATCACGGTGAACGAATTTCTGATAACACTATAATACGTACATGAAGTCCCAGCGTATTTAATTTTCTTTTTATATTTAGTGGTGTGTTCTGTTTCATATGATGTGTAGTCGTTTAAAAAACTTCTAACAAATTATTGAATACATAAAACTATTTTTTTTGCAAAGGCATACATGTATAGATTGTTCGGACTGATAGTAATTTTAATCTAAAAATGTATGACCCGTCAAGTCTATTTTTAATTATTCTCAGAGTTTTTTTTTCACGGAACGAATGCACTTAAAACCCTAGCAAATAGAGTTCTGCTCATTGATTTTTACTAAATAATTAATGATATTGCTTTTCCTTAACAGCAACTTGGGCTAATTGTTCTGTTTCTAGAATTATTTAGTCGTCTCTTTTTTGTGCTTTTTAGAAAACCAGAGAATCTGTTATAATAGAAAATATAACCAACACAGTTGATATAAGACACGGCAGATACTTATATATATATGATCAAAAAGTTATTGAGTAGGATTTGTTGAATTGATTTTTTTTTTCAATTTTATTTATTTTTATTTTTACTCAGTTAATCTTGCAATAAATATAACAAAATTGCCCTTTTTATCTGATCGCTCCATGTATTTCATCATTTGGAGTGGACTATAGAAAATGCATTGGTAGTGCGCTTATTGGCCAATTAACATGTTTAAGATAACGTAAATCTATTTGGTAGTTGTTTTGAGCTGATATATTTTAGCAACAACTTTTCTGAGGAAATGTAAATTCCTGTGGATAAGCTTGATTTACATGACACACGTGATAATGTACAAGCTAACAATGCCAGCTAATAGCGCTAATCACTTCAGACTTAATAGAATTACCGGACCTAAGAAAACCACTGGGGATGGACATAATAACAGAAAAATTAATCAATCGTAAAAACAACGCAAGTTTATTGGTTAAACTAGAGATTATTCAAACAGTAAAATTGTTTTGTATAACGAATATAACCTTTTCAGAATCTGTCAATGATCACTTAACAGTCATTCTTATAACAAAGAAAGGTGAATGTAATTTGTCCACGTAATTAACGATACACTGGAGACCAAGTTGGTCGAGGCCAGTAACAAAACTATTCGTACACCCACTGCTATAGCCACTGCTCTTTCTAACAATTCACTTATTTAACGCTTTTCATTTTTTTTAAATAAATTAACGTTGCATCTTACAAGATATCGAAAGAAAAAAACAAATTGGACATCAGCTGATATCCTATTGTGTTATAATTTACACTTTCACAAAATGCCGCAGCAGATATAATTTTGATGGAATCAGTTATTTTATGCATTTTTATTACTTTTACCTTTTTATTTTCATGACGTCACAAAGGATGAATGGGTACCATATTCATAAGTTTTGGCTGGGTTGGTCTTCCGTTGATTTGTCTACTTTTGATATTCCATTTACGATATAATGGACATTTCTTCCTCTATAAGAACGTCACGAACGAATATGACAATAATGTAATTACCATATAATTTCGATTTATACAAAGTCAAACGTCTGGGGTTCTGGAAGCTAAAAAGAATATTGATAATCTGTAGACAGACTTTTAATATCCCGACATTATGTCAACACAGTGGCTGACCAGTCTAATGAGATTTGTGAAATGAATGTCAATAATGCGTTATATTGATAAATTTGGATGCGATTTCATTGACCTCTGTAACTACTTACCTCAAAGGAAACAAATCTCTGGTCAGTAAAATTTACTTGCTGTTCTTAAGAATATAAAATAAAAGCAAATGTAAATATAGACGTCAGTTGTTGGAATAAATGTATAAAATGACAGTTCATTCTAGCTAAAACTGAGGTAAATTACCAACATGTTAGAACCATGTGGATAAAAATCGAATGTTAATATATACTGTATGATATTAAAGATATGGTTAGACAAAAAACGTTCATATAGGAATAAAATGTAATGATAAATGGTAGAACATCCCATAGGACGGAACATTGGTAAAAATTTATCTACACCAATAAACAGTAATCAACTTTACCTGAAATTTGAAATTTTAATTTTTTAATCTTCTTGTGTGAATATTATACATGTGTTACATTAATATTTTGGAATATGACCCATGTATCAAAGCTTTATATGACGATTTAAATTCCAATATTTTAGCTATTATAGAAATTATTTATCAATCCTCAGGTATAACTTGTCCTTATTAGATGTTTTCCCCAGTTTAGGGAGATAAATGTAAACACTTTTTTTTCAGCGTTTAAATGTCCATATGAAAAATATAACGGTTTAGGACTGTTCACACTGTATGCTGCTCTTATAAATTGATTCTGATTCAGTTATTTTTAGTTTCCACTTTGAAAATGACATAGTCAGAAAGGTAAATAAAGATTAATAAATAGTATTGTCGGAAATGACGACCCTCTTGAGGGACAGAGCAATATGTTAGATTAAAAACATTATTTTAAAAACTATTTAGTATCAGATTTTACGATTTAGACCGAATAACTTTTGGGTATGAAAACAGCATAGTAGGTTTGCTGCTTCGCTAAATATTGACAAATATTTAGTGCAACAGAAGACCGAAAATACAATCAAATTCCATGTCTGGTTGTTGGAAAACATAATGGAAGGCCATGTATTCTCTCTGATGTGATAAAACGATGGAACCAGGTTACCGATCATTACCTTGAGAATTCAGAAAATCACTACTGATCCATCATTGCTGATTAATATGTCATCAAAAATTACATTACTAAAATCTGGGGTAAAATAACATTGTACTTGGAACTTAAAGGTGATTAACAGCAAACTTATTTCATTAAGGAGTATAGTACAGTTCAGAATAAACTATAGTCAAACATCATATACAGGAGTATAGTACAGTTCAGAATAAACTATAGTCAAACATCATATACAGGAGTATAGTACAGTTCAGAATAAACTATAGTCAAACATCATATACAGGAGTATAGTACAGTTCAGAATAAACTATAGTCAAACATCATATACAGGAGTATAGTACAGTTCAGAATAAACTATAGTCAAACATCATATACAGGAGTATAGTACAGTTCAGAATAAACTATAGTTATTCAAGATGTTTATGAAAACTCTGGAAATTTTAAGAACGGTAATTCCCCCTGTTACAGAAATAAAAGAATATATTGAGGCAAATCATGCCAGTTTACCATTATTATGGTAAAAACTAACCATGAATTTACACCCAGGACTAATACATCATTTTTAAGTCCAATTCGAACGTTCCTATCGCATATGAGCCTGAACAGTATGCATACTTTAGAAGTTTTGTGTAGTGTGAATGTGTGATAAATATCCGAATCAGTATGTACGCTTTTATTTATAATTCCAAACAACAAAAAATATCCTTATCAATTTATTCCAGGATTTACTTCGGGAATTACGTCTGATTCAAATATTATACAGTATAAAATATTGATGTAAAAATATCTAAATAATAAATGAATATTAGAGACGTACACAATTACAACTAATTCAATATTCAACCAGGAAAAATACACATGTTGTGATCATCATACTTATAATAATTGTGGCGTATAAAACCAATAGACCTCTGAGACTGTTTTAATTGGACTAACATGTATTTGAATCTGATGTAAAACTGTCTGGTTATTGTGGTTAGGTCTCTGTATTTATAACCACAATGATCTGGTTATTGTGGTTAAGGCTCTATATATGTAACTACAGTAATCTGGTTATTGTGGTTATGGCTCTATATATGTAACTACAGTAATCTGGTTATTGTGGTTAAGTATCTTCATTATACCTCAGTATGTTTTTTCTATATAAAAATTAAGACAAAGATTTAACTATTTTGTCTGTTTCTAAACTTGAAACTATTGACCGGTCAATAGTTTCCATTACTATTGACCGATCAATAGTTTTCAATACTATTGACCAGTCAATTATTTCCACTACTACTGACCTTAATTCTCTGAAAACAGTGAAAAATTTTAATTAATACATTGTGGTCGAAATCGTATATTTATCCCTGTATTTTCTGCACTAGCCCTGTACAAGTTCCCTTTTTCAATGGTTAATGACGGTATCATGAAATGGGTGTTTTCATATCAATCCAGTATCCTCATGTCCTCCTAATGTCATACTGGGCCTCTGTCAGCTGTAATGGCCCTCGTCGTTGCCTCAGGTCAATACAGCTAACATCAACCCAATACGACTGACTCAGACATAATAAAGGATTTTTATAATACTAAAGAAGAAGAAATAATGAATTATAGGTTAATGTTGTTACTGGAACATGATTAAAAACAAGTGAAAATTCTTCTGTAACTGTTCAAATTAAACATCGCTCTAAGGTCATAGCAATGAACCAAAGAATGATACCAAATTGTCAGCATTGCTCTTTCTTTTATCTTTTAAGAACTATCACTCAATGTTAGATTATGTAAACCTTACAAGTAACATTTAAAACATTTATTTAAAAACAAATTGCAATCCGTCTAAAAATCTAATTACTGAAGACGTGTAATTAAGTTGAAACATTTCAATTAATGATTGATCAAAATTATTCCAGAGGTTGGAAAATCCAATGTCGGATTTGTATCATACGTTCGGTAACGTGAAGTCAGTAAAAAAAAACTAAACACAGATTGGAAACATCAAAATCAATGAAAATAGTAATAAATAATCAAATTTCCAAGAATATATACATTAAGTAGTGGCTATATATGTCAGTAGATAATATTGTTTCTGATTTCCTGTATTCTGATACTGGAATTTAATATGTCAGTCATGTTTCATTAATGAGCTTCCCTATGCTCATGAGATATTTTCATATCCATTAAAAGTTTGTGTTTGAACAAATAAACAACTACAAGAAATTAATGGTAATAAATCTCCATTTAAATTATAGCTATTAAAAACCAATAGTGTATGCATCTAATTATTAAAAAGCACAGTTGATTCAATGTCCCTTGCTACTTTTATTACTTCAGATAATTAATTTTAAAATATTGCAGTTACTTGTGTAATAATTCATACTAGTAAAAGTTTTTGATGTAACCATCTTACTTGCACAGACTTCTGATTCATTCATCTGTGTGGTGACGGTTTGGTTGTATTACGGAATCAATTTATTTTTTCGTTTTACTCGTTCAGTCATTTTAGCATTTTTTTTTAATTTGCTCTTTATTGTTTGGTTTTCAACAAATTAGGCTTTGAGCACAACTGATGAGTTGTATTCTACGAAATGTATATATATCTTATATATCAGTATCATAGAACTTAGGGAATAGTATAACAAGAGATCAACATATACAATAATAGACACCATTTGTATCATAGAACTTAGGGAAGAGTATAACAAGAGATCAACATATACAATAATAGACACCATTTGTATCATAGAACTTAGGGAAGAGTATAACAAGAGATCAACATATACAATAATAGACAACATTTGTATCATAGAACTTAGGGAATAGTATAACAAGAGATCAACATATACAATAATAGACACCATTTGTATCATAGAACTTAGGGAAGAGTATAACAAGAGATCAACATATACAATAATAGACAATGTTTGTATCGTAGAACTTAGGGAATAGTATAACAAAAGATCCATAGAACTTAGGGAATAGTATAACAAGAGATCAACATATACAATAATAGACAATGTTTGTATCGTAGAACTTAGGGAATAGTATAACAAAAGATCCATAGAACTTAGGGAATAGTATAACAAAAGATCAACATATACAATAATAGACAACATTTGTATCATAGAACTTAGGGAATAGTATAACAAGAGATCAACATATACAATAATAGACACCATTTGTATCATAGAACTTAGGGAAGAGTATAACAAGAGATCAACATATACAATAATAGACAACATTTGTATCATAGAACTTAGGGAATAGTATAACAAGAGATCAACATATACAATAATAGACACCATTTGTATCATAGAACTTAGGGAAGAGTATAACAAGAGATCAACATATACAATAATAGACAATGTTTGTATCGTAGAACTTAGGGAATAGTATAACAAAAGATCCATAGAACTTAGGGAATAGTATAACAAAAGATCAACATATACAATAATAGACAACATTTGTATCATAGAACTTAGGGAATAGTATAACAAGAGATCAACATATACAATAATAGACAATGTTTCTATCGTAGAACTTAGGGAATAGTATAACAAGAGATCAACATATACAATAATAGACAACATTTTTATCATAGAACTTAGGGAATAGTATAACAAGAGATCAACATATACAATAATAGACAATATTTGTATCGTAGAACTTGGGGAATAGTATAACAAGAGATCAACATATACAATAATAGATCACATTTGTATCATAGAACTTAGGGAATAGTATAACAAGAGATCAACATATACAATAATAGACAACATTTGTATCATAGAACTTAGGGAATAGTATAACAAGAGATCAACATTTCCAATAATAGACAATGTTTGTATCATAGAACTTAGGGAATAGTATAAGAAGAGATCAACATATACAATAATAGACAATATTTGTATCATAGAACTTAGGGAATAGTATAACAAGAGATCAACATTTTCAATAATAGACAATGTTTGTATCGTAGAACTTAGGGAATAGTATAACAAGAGATCAACATATACAATAATAGACAATGTTTGTATCGTAGAACTTAGGGAATAGTATAACAAGAGAGTAACATATACAATAATAGATTCATTTGTAATATAATTGTAAGTGGTGAGTTATAGGTCTATTGGGCCGGGTGATATTCGAAAGATTCATATTTTATGTACAATACATGTAATATGCAAAACACATGGCACAATAATAAACAAATTACTTACTTATATAGAGTATCTTTTTGTTGTGAATGAGTCGTGAAATTTCAACACTGGATATACATGTATATAAAGTTAACTTTTAGTTTTTTCGTATGAGTGGAAAGTATAGAAATATAGTAAACTACGAGAGAACAGAGGATCTGATTCTCCCGTGTGCCTAAACGTATAATCACTCTTCTGAATGTTTTATTATAATTATGACCCTCAACAACGTAAGTTTGGTTAAACTGAAAATCTCATGAAAAGCACGGAGAATGGAGAACGAAAATAAATATAAATTTATATATTTTACGTATCTGCCCGGACTAAAAAGACCTTAGTGCAGTTGAAAATAATGAAAATTATTTCCTGATTATTTTATTACATGCGGGATGAAGAAAGGCCCTAATGGCCAAATGTATTGTAGTCCTTGGACAACTGATTTACTTAGTAACTCAGTGGGAGACTTTACCGGATCAAAAGGTATTAGTTGGGATTAATATTGCTTAGGCTCTGGTTTTATTATGTTATTGCTCTAGTCTAGGTTGTATGTCGTAACTTCCAAGGATCACCATCCACTGACGTTGCGGGTTATAGGAAAGTTTGAATCCGTCTCGTGGCGAAGTGTGCTCGATAACGACCTTACTTCACAAGGACTGTCAGTTTTTCTCAATAAGATTGGCGGTTCTCTCCGTATACTCCGCTTACTAAACAAACAAAATCCCGAGAGACTACACTGCAAGTCATTTTTCGGGAACATCTCAAAAAGGTCTTTAAAAAAAGAAAACACTGTTAATACTCTACCTTTGGTTCATGTATTCATAATTAATTATAGCCTTTCCCAGTGTTGAAATGACTTAAATTTTAACGAGAGCGGATTTTCCGGTTGTGTGGATTTCTTTGGTTTTTTTGGCGTAAAATAGGACGTCACTAAGAACCAACGTGACATTGTTGAATATGTGTAACGTTAAGTTTAATTTCTAAACATTGGGACAAGGTTGACTTTTAGAATTTTCCTCGAAATGTAGAGAACTGTAGTAAAAACAAGACTTTTCCATCAAGAAGTCAGTTCCAAAGTACATAAAACACACAGTAAACGTATGGTATTGTGTGTCTGTATTCTTTTTCTCAACGGTTGTCGCTTTGTTTCCTGGTTTTCTCGTTTACCGGTATTATTATGTCGATAGTTGTTGAAGGTTTAAACTTTTACTTTGAGATGATATTGTTCATGTTCGTACATTATGCAAACAATAATATCGTAGCAATTTACTAGGTTTTAATAAATGTATTTCACATTTACAAAAAATAATAATAAGGGCTTAGTCACTGGAGATTTACGATCGTGTTTTCTATGATGAAAAAGATGAAATATTCTATCCAAATTATGTGTGGGCAAAATCATGATCTTTTTAAGAACTCATTATCGTTATGCATGAATAAAAAAATATTAACTTTAAAATACTAATTGTTGTAATTTATTGGTTAATTGTGTATGGTAATTAGTTGTTTTTATATCTTTTTTCAGATGCGTTTTCTTGGGCGGCAGGAAATAATTGTATATTTATTAGGACTTTTATGTGCATGTATATATGGAATGAAAGTAGACTTTTCCCGATTACGGCAGATCCGACGTCCATACATAGAGAAGCGAAATAACCATTGTTTAGGTGAGTATTTTTTTCTTGACATTTTGTAATCAATGTATAGTAATCTCCATAAACTGTGACTAAAATATTCATTTTATCCAAACTATGATTACTGTATCAGACATAAAAGTAAAGAAAAGAACGCTTTAATTTTTCATTTTTAGCTCACCTTTCCTAAAAGGAAATGTGAGCTTTTGCCATCACTTGGCGTCCGTCGTCGTCGTCGTCTGTCGTCGTCGTTAACAATTTTTCAAACATCTCCTCTGAAACTACTGTTCCTTAGGGTATTCTGCACTAAGTTTATGCTTCGATTTTTGATCCTTCGAAAAACGTGGCCACTGTTACTAAAAATAGAACATAGGGGTCAAACAACAGTAAAATATCTCAAAAATCATTAGGTTACGGCAAATTCTGGCAGGTTGAAAGTGTTCAGTATTATGAGAGCTACCTGTGTGCTGATTTGCGTGAAAATCTGTCAATTGATGTTTGAGTTATTGCCCTTTTTTGACATTTTTGGCTTTTTTTTATGTTATTATTTCAAAAATCTTCTTCTCTGAAACTACTATTCAAAATCAAATGAAACTTGGTAAGATTGTTCCTTAGGGTATCCTGCAAAGTTAATACTTGGATTCATTTTTTGATTGGTCGAAAAACACGTCCGCCCTTACAAAAAATAGAACTTAGGGGTCAAATGCTGTTTTTTGCTATTCTTTCCTGAATTATAGAAAGAAAATGAAGATGAAAGCTATTTTCAAGGTAAACATGGTATCCTTAGTTGAATGGTGATGATGAAAGTTTGTTTTGGACGGCCATTTTTAAAGTGGCTGCCATTTTCCCGCCATTTTTTACACTCGGATTTCAACAATATTTGGTTTTTAAAGTAAACATGGTATCCTTAGTGAATGGTGATGATAAGAATGTTGTATAACAATGATTAAACTTCATAATATGTGAGCTTTTAATTGCCATCACTTGGTGTCCGTCATCATCGTTGTTAACAAATTTTCAAACATCTTCTCCTCTGAAACTACTTGGGGGATTTGGATGAAACTCTACAAAATGACAGATGAGTTAAGCATGGTTTATTGGATAAAAACCAACAGCTTAGTCAATATGATCAAAGATGAAGCATAATAGAAAATAAAAAGCCTTAACACACAATTTTTACATAACTTCTTTCAAACATTTTAAAAACGAAGACAACATACAGACCAAAAGATTTATACTTGTATTTTAAGATGAATTAAAGCTTGTATTTTGTATTGTGAATCATCAGATTGACCATGACTGTATCTTAATCAAGCGTTGACTGTATCTTAATCAAGCGTAGAGAGAACTCATGCCCATTTCTTTCCAGAAGTTCTTGAAAGGCTTTTAAAGGTATTTTCAGCATTTTACATGACCTTTAATACTCAGTTTAATTTACAACAAACATTAATATATTAATTTAGTTTATAGTGCATTGTTTGCCAGGTGAGCGATTCAGGCTCTTGAGAGCCTCTTGTTTTTAAATCTGTTTATTTACTTTTATTTTTTGCGACTGAAATTTTCGGGCGCCACAGAACAAGTTTTAAAGACTGAACAACATTATGTAATAACATAAAGTGTCATGATTTGTGGATCGTTTTAAATTATCAGTTTACACAAATTATGACTTAACCTCATGACTGAACAAGACTTTTTCAATTTGCTTGACAGTCCTTAGTTTCTTCTTGCCAGTAAGTGTAACTGAATTTTGGTTTGCCTCAGTAAAACTGAAACATTTTTACAGAATTTCGTCTTGTGTGTATGTTGCTGTTTTTGTGTCATAGATAAATAAGGCTATTATGTTAACATAAGCTCTTTTAATGACCGCATCTGTCTAGAAACTGAATGTAATATTCGGATTTATGATTATATACTTCTGGAAATTGTCAAATCTCGTGCTTCAGCGTTTACAGGAGTGGGTATTTTAGACCTTAACTGTCAGTCTGGGAAAACTACTCGCATATTGAATACACAAGTAAGATTATTGCAATTTATAATAGCTGAATGTCACTTGAAAGAGCAATTAATCAGTATTCACGAAATTAAACTGTCAGAAAACTTGTTTATTGACTTGAAGGGACGAATCTTCGTAATGTTTCTATGTAGACGAATCATGAAAAAGTTATTTGGAGGATAAAGTTTTTGAAATTAAACGTTTTATAAATTCAGTGCTCCACCAATAAAAAAATTATTGATCTTCCGTACCACTCCTTAATGAGTTGATAATGCACATGCATAAGAGTTGCGAATTTGCCAGGCTGTGAAAAAAAATAATGTGACATAATAAACTTCGTTAATACAAATTTTGATGCACAAGATGTGCACATTTCGTCGATTTATTACTCATCGGTTGTGATCAAGTACTAAAATGTTGAAATCCAAAACAACAATCTAAAAAGTCGGAGAGCAAATTCAAAATGCCAAAATGACCAAAAAGGGTAAATCCAAAACCACATAAGGACAGAGCTATGCAGGAGAGATGTACCCCTTAGTTTCCACAATTATTACAATTTTGTAATAGTAAAGAGGACTATATACCTATGGAGCAAATAAAAAAAACGCAGTCCATTAGACAGACAAAACCTGGGAAGACAAATGAACAACCAAAAGCACAACAAATAAACACTGAAAACTAAAAAAACAATGAACAACACGAACTCCTATAAAACCAGGAGTGAATCCAGGTGCTCCGGAAGGGTAAACAGTTCCTACTCCGTATACGGCACCCGTCGTGAAGTTCAACAAATCGGTGGAGGCACATGAAATGTAAATTTTAAGTATCAGTTTCAGTTATAGTTTTACTCAAACCTGTATGTTCCTACCCTTAAATTAGCTGACCAGTTGAATTTTGGATGCTAAACAACAACCAGCTATATTTTATACATAGTGCGATAATTCATACAAGTTGAAGACATTTCCACTTTTCAAGCTATTGTTTTCATATGTGACAAGTTTTTATCAGACTTCATTAAGTGTACGGACATCTCCTGTCTGGGTAAACAATTAATAATCACCAGAAAAAAACAATCTGATATAATGTGTCCTGATTAGGTTTGTTATTGTTGTCCAACCTTTAAGTATGTACTAGTAACCATATGACCACATTTCGGCCTTGTAAATGGCATTTTGATAGGTTGAATTACTGATCTAATCTGTCCTCTTAATAATAGAAGTCTAACTTATTCTCTATAACACCAAATTCGGGCACCTGCCCACTTAATTTATTTTATTTGTTCTTGTCCTAAGTAAAAATGAAATATTTGTCACAAGCAAAGAACCAAACAAGCCATTTCTGTCATTATGAAGGAATTGATGAGTGACTGACTATACAGAATTAAATCAAGGAGTTATTACCCGTGTCCTTATATGTAATTTGACCATTGTGAATATACATGTTAACTATACAACATTTAGCCGTTATAGTTGCTTTCTTTATTTTTGGCGTTGAGCACTGCTGGCAAGGCATGATTTGTTCAAACATACATAGCACACAGAAATTGATATCAGAGCCTCGGAATGCTTTCAAAGAAGCAAAGTAGAGTACGACAATGTGTTTCATCTTATCGCCGATACTTTAGACCATAAGCAACACATTAATTTCCCCCTATATTTGCTTTATCTTTCTGATAATTTTTTTTATATAAATCTGCTAAACATTTGGGGTAAATTATTTGGGCTTTTTCACATTTTGCCCCTGGGCACTTTAAGAATGTTCATAATATCATTTTTGTAATAAAAATTTTCAAATAAAAGGAAATTGCATTGGGACTTAAAATTCGGTAATTGTTTTTTAAGTTCATCAAAAAATTATTTCTATCTAAGTGTAGCATCGTATAATTCTACGCTGGTTTGAAAGTATAATTCCACTTATTAATAGTCTTCACACTGCCATAGTACAGGTCTCGTGAAAATCATTCAATACATACAATCTACTTTTTTCGCCAAAACAAAGAAAAATACATGTATAAAAAAATTTCCCCAATGAAAATTTTTAGTTTGAAAGATTAGGAAATCCCAGTAATGGCACTATGACCGTGATATATTGGAATCACGATGTCGTACAATTTCAACACAAGTTCAATATATCAACTACACATGTACATCTTTTCGTCAATATTTTTTTTATCCCATGTTTTGTACTAATATGTACGTTTTTGCATGTCCAATAATAGCCGGAAGTCGGAGTCAGTTATTGGCCCTCAAAAATCCAAATTTTTGTTTGTTTGTTTGTTTTCTCCATTTTTTAAAAATCGAAAATTCTTTTAAATATGTGATAAATAGATCATTACATGGCATTTTCCATATTGGCCCTGGTATCATCCCTCGACTCATATCGGACCTCGCCTAAAGCCCTCAGTCCGATATGGGAGTCTCGGGATGATACAAGGGCCGATATGGAAAATGCCATGTAATAATCTATAAATATATTCCCGCTTCGTGAATAATATTTTTCCCGTTTTCCTTCTTACAAATAGGTAAACTGATATTTTCGAATTGTTGGTACAATGAACAGTGTAATAGTTATAAAAGTAATACAAAGTGGTACTAGGTTGGTAAGTTCTATGTACTGACATTACAGTAAATGAACGATATTAACTGAAAACACAACGATATAACACCACCTCTATCACATTCAAATAATATAACCATTACTGCCGTATCGCACAGAAGAAAAGTTTGAACATTGATATAGAATAGTAAATAAAATGACCTATACGTGTACCGATATAGCAACAATATATAACATAGACATGCCACAGTTCAAAACTCTTTATATATTGATGTGCCACTTTTAAATATTGGTGTAACTAATCAAAATTGCAATAGCTAAAAAAACACGTCTACTTCCGTTTTATATAAGAAAGAAGTATTATTTACCAATATTGCTATTAAAATTTGAATAGTGTCAAGACTGCTAATAACTTAACTATAGAATTACCCCAATCAAGATTGCCGTGTAAACTAATACAGAAGAACATTAACCTGTCAAAATTGCTTCTACTACTAAAGCAAAAAAATAAAAAAACAGTTGTCAACATTGTCACTGCACGTAATTAGAAACAGTACAAACTTTTAACAATGTAATTGGAGAAATAAAAAATCCAATTCTTCTGGTCTGATCAAACTAATATCACACAATCACGGCACCATATGACAAAAGGACAGGTTCAAAAGATAAAATCTAAAGAAAAAAGCCACATAAAGTACCCCAATATTTTTCTTTGTCTGTCAAACTATCTAGACTGCTATTTGTGTTTGTGTTTTGTTCACTTCGTGTTTTTTCATATCTGACTAGTGTCACGTCATCTTTCATATGATAACCCTTTTTTAATAACAGACTTGTTTTCCATTTCTTTTATACTTACTTGCCAAATATGCTGCTACTTTTAATTAAATTTCAATGCAATACATGTTGTAACGTACTTACTCTATTGTTTACTGTGCGGATAAGAATAGGTAAGGAGTTGAGCATCCATAAAACTGATCCACCTCACCCTTTTATATCCATTTTCCTTATTATGTTTATTTTGAACTCAACTGTTACAGAGACGTTGTGGTGCTATTTCAGTACGCTGTTGTTACCATTCATTTTTCAGAATCTACTTCGGGAGTTTCCCTAGCAAAATAGATCTTAATTAAAGTCGAAAACTATTGCCAAAGTTTTGGAAATTTGAAGTTTAAAGTTGTAGTTCTCTATATCCACAGTAACTGTACCCTTAATTTCAGACCCCAATACCCATGCGACATATGGTTTTGTAAATCACGGAAGAGGTTTTGACGGAAGTACTAAGTATAAAAAAACTTATTGTAAATTTTATGTTTTTGCATTTATATATACATCAATGGTTTCAATAAACATACTTTTTCCCAATTAATTTGAAACATTAGTCTCATCATTCAGGTGCATGTAATGTATTTCAAACACAGATATGTAATGGATCTTAACAATAGTTTGGGATGAAGTAAATAATTCATGACGGATTTCTATGAAAAAGTATATTGTCATAATAGTACAATTAATTTACAACTTTAGTCCCAAGATGGCTGTAAATGTCTTCTTACGGCAGGATAAAAACTGGTTAATTAAGTTTTCAATACAATTTCTGCAAGGCATAGTGCATGAAATTAATTATCCAGTTTTGAATTGCACTAGCCTGTAGACATGTCTAATAAATATACAATAATTATACAGTGCTACCAGAAATGTATCTCATTTGCATATAATCAAACTACTTTGTGACTTCAAGATGAAAAACAGCAAGAACAGTGGGGCTCCTTTGTTTAAATTTTTGGTATGTTTATGTAAGGATGTTATGTCAAGAATTGACCCACCATATCCGTTTTTCATATTATAACTACATGCATGTTTTATCAGTAGGTTATTTGTTTAGTTAACCAATATTACGATGTTTCAAACTTTTCTAATATTAGTTTCAGTACAATACATACCCTTAGTAGCTCCTATTGAACCCTGAAGCTAGCTAACCTTTGGTTTAGAGAAGATAACATTATTTTATTTATATTTGTTATGTTTGGTTATTGGTCAATTTCAGCCCATTTTGTTATATCGTTACTGGCCAGTTTTCATTGATGGGACCGCCTCTGTGGTACCGTAATAGCGTGCTCGCCCCGAGGTTAGACACCATAAATTAATAGTACCATTTTCTATGTGAAGTGAGCTTACAAATATCATGGTCTTGTGCCATCTTCAGAGTAAATAATACCCATATACATATATATATAAATTTTGAAAGGCCATTATGTTAGCATTGTTTCAATCATGATAAAATAAATAAAAATATTCATGGAAACCTAGGTGGCATAGCAACATTTAAACAATTTTCATAATAAAAGCTTTAAAAATGTTCAATTTCACTCTAATTATGCTTAAAATTGAGGTGTGATGCAGCGTTTCAATCCAATTGAGGCTTAATTTTTCAGATTCTGCATAAAAATCCATTACAATGTTTTCGCAATTTATTAAACTAAAATCTACCCTCTTTGATTCAATATTACATATTTGAGGTTAAGACATTTATCATTTATTCATCATGTAGTCAAACTTTACCAACTTTAATAATTAATAAAATTCTGCGGGTGCATTTCTCTGATACTTAGGATAATTATTGGAGTCTAACCCGAGTGCGGAAGGTCGCGGGTTCGATCCTCGGCCGGGTCAAACGGCCAAAGATATTAACACTGGTATTTGCTGCTTCTCCGCCAAGCACGCAGCATATAGGAGTAAGAGCAAAGACTGGTCGGCTCGGAGTCAGTATAATGTGTCCGAGTCAGGTGATATGCCTTCCTGCGGACAGTTACCTCGTGAGCTAGCACATTAAAATCCGACTCAGCGTGTCGGTCTAGTACCAAACAGGGATCATAGCATGTTGTGGTCCTGATATGCACCTGGTTGCAACTAGACGTTAAACAATAATTCATCCATCCATCCATCCGAATTACTATGAGAAAAGGTGACAAACCTTAGCAAGTACAATCGAAATGGAATCACTTCATTTAAACTAACAACCTCAATGTGATCAGTCTTGTCATCATTAGTAGTTATGCTGAACTACCTAGGTCGTATTGAAAATAGTTTTTTTTTCTAATTATTTGTCTATTTTATCTATTTTTCATGTTGGTAAATATTTGCAATATCGAACGAGGCTTGTATTTATATTACTTCGTGATGAAGTAAATGTTTTATGTGATTGGCCATTAATAGTTTATCTAATTTCATAATAGGTGTTTCCAAGTTTATTTCAAATGTGGCAAAGCGATAGTTTTTGTACATATAAACTACCTATGCCACAGACAAACAGTATATTTACTACTGAATCTATTTCCCCCTTTTCTTTGTGATAAAACATCATTTTGGAGATTATATTGTTGTAGTGGGTCTTGACCTCGGATTGGTTTTACGTAGGGTTTGGGACAACAAAAAGGTAATTCAAAAACAAAAGGTTTCATAAGATTAACCTGTTTCAATACTCTCGAAAATTGCATATATCTTTTTAACAACACTTGTCACCTAATTAAAATTTAAAAAATATTCTGTTGTAATATTGTAAAATGATTAGAAACTGAAACACATCTCTTTTACACATATCTTTTTCTTTTGGTTTGCATGTATAACCTTTTCTTTGTAAGTTTAGCATTTGAACCTGCTGTTCAACATTTTAAGCTAGTGTTATGATAGGTTCTTACACTGGAAAATCTTTAACGAGTTTTTAAAAATCACTTCTTTCCCGAGTGGAGCGCAGCGGTACGAGGGGAAAGACGCATAATTTTAAAAACGAAACTTTCAAGTTTTGGACCCCAACCTTTTTGTTTGAAGTTCATTACTCGTTAAAAAGTTCGGCAGTTTTAGCGAAAGTCTTTGAAAATGAAAATATTAAGGCTTTTTAACTCAAATAAACCAAATTCAGTGTCAAATATCTCCACAATAATCACATGCGCCCGAACTTTTTCCTTTTGCAAACAGAAGTTCATTAATCCTTAAAAAGTTTGGTGTTTTTTTATGAAAGTCTTGAAAAATGAAACAAAGGTTTTTGTCTGAAATATTCCAATTTCAGTCTCAATTATATTAAAAACTAAGTCATAAAATTTTTTTCTTTGCGTATATGAAAAGTATACATAAAAATTGACTATTTGGTAAAATTTCAGCAAAATATCAGTTGAAGAATCTTACTTTATCATATTCCGTTAACAATTTTATAACTTTATATTTTAAAATACATGCATATTTTTCTATTTAACTGACTTTACAATGAGGTACTGGATAGAAGGGTATTACATTATGTATTCACTGAATTTTTCCGTTAACATTTAAAAATGTTTTTTTCTCTAAAATGTTCTGAGAATAAACCGTTATGTTCGGTAATGTATTTGATGAGAGTGTCTGTGTTGTTAATTAATTGTTTAAAGTTTTAAGACAGTATTCGCGATATAATAGTTTTTTAACAGCTTAACTGTCTTGGTTCTGTACAGGTGATGTTTTCTGTCATCAGAATTTTGTATGTTTATGTTGTCTATACAATACTAAAGTTCCCCAGGTCAGTTGTTACTATATAGAAATAGTAATTGGCGGTATGAAACAGATGTACTTGACATTATTTTATTTTTAGGCCCTTATCCATGGATGAGTCTTGTTTTTTTTTTTTTTTTTAGAATTACAAAGATAGAGATAATACTAAATATATTTATGAATAGTTAACAGTTTTACTGTAAAACTATAGCTGAGGTAATCATTGCTACTTGTCGGATCTTGTCGTAGAGAGTATTACATAGAAATGCCATTCCAACTTCTAGTCGAATGATATAATATCTTGATCGACAGTCCAAAGAATCATAATAATAAATAAATGAAACTTTATTTCAGGTAATCCATGTGAAGAAGACAAACCATTCCTATGTAGGTCCTCGCCGACATGTATAGCTTTAGAACAAGTGTGTGATACCATTCCTCATTGTCCAGATGGCTTTGATGAAAGTCCAGCTTTATGTAATGCTAGTAAGTTTATTATTTTTCGTTAACAGAAGAGTTAAACCGTTTTCGGTAAGTTTCTTGTTTCCCGCCCACAATTAAGTACCTCCAGGATAAATAGAATAGAGAATGGAAACGGGGAATGTGTCAAAGAGACAACAACCCGACCAAAGAGCAAAAAACATCTCAAGGCTACCAATGGGGCTTCCGCTGGCCTCTAAACAATAATGTATACTAGTTCAGCAAAATGGACGGCACACTAAAGTCCGAACGAAAATGAACCAAAATTCAAAAGACGCACAAGTCTATATTGAGATCTTACAAATGAAATATCAGGATTTGATTTGCTACCAGAACATAAGAAGAATTAAATCATCTAGACAATTTATAATAATTGCTGTGCTTGTCAACATTGTGTGCACCATTAACTATTAAATCAACTGAATATACACGATACTAATAACATCAGTAATTGTACATCTTTATAAGACAATACTAATGTTTCGATGACTAAAGCGATTGGAAGCTTCTCTGTGTCAGACAAGGTTGATAAATAACATAAGTACATGTTAAGCCTATTTTGCCCAGATGATAATAATCAATTAGTTACGTAAGTTGGTAGAAATGAGGGGAAAACACGGATTTTGAAATAGTATATGAGACACTAACCCATGATACATTGGAATATAATACAAAATAGCTTCATTTTAAGATAGTATGAGAAATAAGGCTTCCAGGTATTTTGGGAATAATTCTGGGTCTTTTGATCCCTTTTATGTTTTAGACGGTAAAGAAACCAAATCTTTTTCTGGAGTAACTTGTACGGATATATTTTTAAGTCATTAAATTCAGTTACAAAATTACGGGTGTATAAAAATTACTTAAATGTTTTTTTTCTTCATCTCAAATAAAAAAAACAAAACGGATAACGGATAATTTCAACAATGACATACAAATCAGTTAATATCTTCAGAATAAATAATATAAAAGAACCAATATATCAACATCAGTTAATTGATTGATCAGTGTTTGAGATATTGCAACATCACCGCTTCACACACATCAAAACAACAGAGAGTCAGGATACTCTGATTTAGTACAGACCCCTATAAGTTCCTTAAACTATGAACAAAAAGTTCGATCTTCGATTTAATTTCATTACATATTTTCACTTGGGACCATTAATTGATATGCAGTATTGACACATACCCCAGATTCAAGGCTGTTCAATGACCTTTTTGGTACATTCAAACTCTCTTTCTAGGTGGTTGTTTCATCAACAATTACCCCATTTAATGGTATTGTCTTTTCACATGAAGAAGAAATTTATAACTTGTAAAGTATTAAACACAGAGTCCACCACACAAACACTGGGCAGATCTCCGATTATACATTTTGTACAATAAAGAGAGAAAACATGAGCATTTAAACTGGAAAATAATTCAATACAAGTGAACATTGCATAATAATGATAGATTTAAAAATGTGTGAGTCTTCCAAGGAAGACATGTGTCGCCTGCGGACGTCAATTTTTACAAAAGATATTAAAATTTTCTAAAAATGAAATATATATGCACACCTTTGCATTAAGGTTAATGCACAGAGAAGGTTTCATCAAATTCCTTTGAGCGGTTATGGAGTAGTTGAGGATAAAAGTTTTGAACCCCCCCCTTTTTTTTTAAAAATGTCAATTTTTACCCCCAAAAAAATAATTTTTTTAAAAATGAAATATATTTGCTCACCTGTGCATTAAGGGTAATGCAAAAAGAAAGTTTAATCAAATTCATTTGAGCAGTTATGGAGTAGTTGAGGATAGAAGTTTTGCCCCCCCCCCCCCCCCTTTTTATGCAAAAATGTCAATTTTTACAAAAAATTTTTTTTAGATTTTCTAAAAATGAAATAAATATGCACACCTTTGCATTAAGGTTAATGCACAGAGAAAGTTTCATCAAATTCCTTTGAGCGGTTATGGAGTAGTTGAGGATAGAAGTTTTGCCCCCCCTTTTTTTTGCAAAAATGTCAATTTTTACCCCAAAAAAATTTTAAATTTTCTAAAAATGAAATATATATGCACACCTGTGCAATAAGGTTAATGCACAGAGAAAGTTTCATTTGTTAGATTTTCTCATAGACAACATATTCGTTGAATTTGGCGGTCTAATTTTTCAACAAACAATCGGCATTCCAATGGGAACCAACTGTGCTCCTCTCCTCGCCGATCTGTTTCTGTACTCTTATGAAGCGGACTTCATTCACGGGTTACTACGTGAAAACAAAAAGAAACTAGCCCAATCCTTTAATTTCACTTTTCGTTATATAGATGATGTGTTGTCGTTAAATAACGACAAATTCCAAGACTTTCTACATCTTATCTACCCCAGTGAGCTTGAAATTAAGGATACTACAGATACACCAAAGTCCGCTTCATATTTGGATTTGTTTCTTGAAATAGACTATGAGGGACGTTTGAAGACAAAACTTTATGACAAACGTGATGACTTCAACTTTCCTATTGTTAATTTTCCCTTCTTGAGTAGCAATATACCAGCATCGCCTGCATATGGCGTCTACGTTTCTCAGCTTATCCGATTTTCAAGGGCATGCGTGAGTTACCCTGACTTTCGACAAAGAGGATTACTGCTGTCACAAAAGCTTCTTAACCAGGGTTTTATCAGGGATAAGTTGATGTCATCACTTAAGAAATTTTACGGTCGTCATCATGAATTGATTGACCATTACAGTGTTCCAATATCTAAGATGATGTTGGACCTGTTCCCACTGTCGTAACCTTTCATGTGCCTCCTACGATTTGTGACTTCCACCGGATTGACTTTGTTGAACTTCACGACGGGTGCCGTATACGGAGCAGGAACTGCTTACCCTTCCGGAGCACCTGGGTTCACTCCTGGTTTTTATAGGAGTTCGTGTTGTTCATTGTTTTTAGTTTTCTGTGTTTATTTGTTGTGCTTGTGGTTGTTCGTTTGTCTTCCAGGGTTTGTCTGTCCAATGGCTAACGTTTTATTGATTGCTCCTTATGTATATTTGTCCTTTTCATCAAATTCCTTTGAGCGGTTTACGAGTAGTTGAGGATAGAAGAAAAGTGTGACGACGCAGGACGACAGACGACAGATAGTGATCCCTGTGTGTCGACCATGCGTTCCGCAGGCGACACAAAAATGACTTTAAAGTATGCACGAGGGCATACTAAATAATTTAAATCATATAAGAATAAGGAAAAAAAGATTACTAACAGCTTATTCACATACGTTTGAAAAATGTCATAGCAAAATTTCATGTCATTTGTATTTGTTGAAATGATTTCTCTCTAAATATTATTTTAATTATTTTTCAAGAAAAAAGACCATCAATAGGTGATCTAGAAGATTTTCTGATCAAAAATGAACACTGGATTATCCCTGCTTTGTTTAATGGAGCCAGCCCTGAATTAGTAGCTCACAGTCTCGTCGGTAAGTCATTTACAGTTTCCATATATGTGACTGAGCAGGTGTTTCATTAAAAATATATGTGAAGAAGGTGAATATAAGGTAATTGAAAAGAATTATTACTATTAGGTTTAAGATAATTTAATTGATTCCACCATGTACCTTACCCATAAGTTTTTGGACTGAAGACTAATTACAGAATAGAATTGGCTACATATTTCATCCCGTTCAGTTTTTTAAAAAAAGTTTCTTGTTTAACCAACACAAATTATACTGAATAAATAATTCCACATTCTTTAATATCTAAAAATTGGTTTTATAGAATGCTTATCTATTTAAAAAAATGTTCCATATACAGTAAATTACGGACATTAACTATTACTTTGTAAAGTATATATCACAGATAGAAAGTAATTTTGTGGATTGCTAAAGTTTGTTTAACTAGTGCGAGTACCCAGCCATTTATCAAAACCGATTGTCAATAAATGCAACATATTAAAAATATGAAATTCGGTTTTTATTTACTTTGTCTGGGAATTGTTCCCGGTCGACTTGTACAAATAAAATGAATATAAAATGAAAGCAGATCTTATTGAAATATCATTCCAGGTTGTTTAGATGGGTTTATTATTGATTAAAAGAGACAGGGCACAATATCAATTCGCCACATTTATATTTCATTTGAATGGTTCAGTATATTTTGAATGCAATCTGTTGAAAAATACAGAAAACATTTATACAATAAATGACAACACCTGACAGGTGCAAAATCAGGTCTTTAAAATGCTTGTTCACAACAATAAACCCTTTGATACCAATTTTGATTGCACATTTCGTCCATGTACACTCAAATGTTGAAAACCAAAAAAACAATCCAAAACATTGAGGAGCAAATTCAAAAAATGCCAAAATGACCAGAAGGGTAAAGCCAAAACCATCTAACGACGGAGCTATTCGTGAGATAGGTACTCCATAGTTTTCACAAAATTATCATTTTTGTAACGGTAAATTTAAAGTATCAGTTATAACTAATTTGGCGATACGCTCGGGGTCATGGAATCCACCAGCAGAGATATTCACTCAGAGGTAATAAAAATTCTTTCATACCATCAAGGATTTTTATAGTAGACTATTTAAATCCTTGATACCATATCACTAATTTTTTTTATTTTGGATGAAAATATTTGTAAGCTGAAACAATACCCAAAAAGGACCCAGAGCTAAATCAAATGCCGAAATTACAGAAAAAATCAGCCTAAACAATCTAAGGAAAGAGCTGTAAATAAGTGAGATACACCTTGGTTTCTAAACATGTAACGATTTACTTCAATGAACTTTAAAATACCAATTTCACATAAACATCTATATCTATAAATCATGCAATAATATTTATTGGTAACACTGAGTGGCTGTCACCGCTTGTTGAATCCAGTCCCCGACATTATCACCAAATCAGTTGGTGACATTTCGGTATTAGTGTGAAACTGATACTTAAAGTTTTGATTCATTCTGATCTAAAAAAAACCTAAACTGTAACTCCTTGTGAAAAGTTTTTTTTTTTTTTTTTTTTTTTTTTTTTTTTTAATTAACCATGATGGTCAATTCGGCATTTCAATCAAACATCTTGGATAGCTATAATTTCGGTTTTTTTACTTTTCTACCTTGAGCAATACTTATGAAACACATGCAATTAATTATATGTTGAACTATTGATGTGAGTATCAACAATGGTATGGAATACAAAAGTGAACCTGAAGATTAACTAGGGGCCTACTGTAATTATAGCTCTGTTTTATTAGAGTTATTTTGTTTTATATTATTTATTTATCTGCTATACAACGCTTTGATTTCGATTGCATTTTCCTCCTTGAGCACGGTGGATGAGATATAAATTGAAATATGCACATACAGTGAATCAAAATTAGTGTCCTATAATGTGTATGTTTATCCCCAATCCATATTACTCAGGTAAAACTAAAGAAACAACACACAACACATTCACAGCCAAAACGACGAAACATAATTCAAGACATTTCAAAATTACACAAAACCGGAAGTGATATTGCAATGTGGTATTCCTATCATGTGCAGCAGTCTTAATCTAAATAAGAAAGCCAGTATTGGACCGATATAAGGAAATATACGTTTGTTATTTGAATACAGATATACTATAATAATCAACAAATTTGTGATGGCGACCTTTCTTTCTAGCCTTTTGATCTCGAGATAACTTTTTAAATAGTTATAACATCAGAATGATTGACACAATCGTATGAATAGCTGTTCAACTGTGATAAAAATATGTTCCAACTAAAAAATAGGAAAGTTAATATTGTACGAAGCATTTATTGGAAAGGAACAAAATTTCCCACTGAAAATTTCAACACATGTATTTAAAAATCGTTTCCTTTGCAAATACAATGATAACTGACGAGAAAATACCCTTATGGAGTTACATCAGTCCATTAGTAGCACTCTCATTAAATTTCACAAATATTCTTTCAGTGTCTTCAAATTTGGATGAAGTTAAGCTCATGGTTGGAATAGACCCTCAGTCTGAGGAAAACCTTCATGAAGCTTTTATGGCTGTTTTGACTGGAGACGAACGTCCTTTGTTGAAAATGGGAATGCGTCAGGACGAATGGTTTGATGTCCAATTTATGCTGAACAGGCTAATCGAAGGTGGTCTCGAGGTGTGACGTAAATGATGACGTCATCGACAGATACCAATGTCGGATAAAGAAATGATCTTCAGAAGAATATTTATATCAAAAGCTGAAAACATTATTATTTTTGTTAATTCTTTTAAAATGTGAAATGCATCAGGTATTTTTTTTCCTGGCAAAATCACTTTATTAGGACATCTGATGCAACTTTTTTAGTTTTCAACAAAGAAAATGACAAAATTTCTATTAATTAAAGATGATAGATTTTCTGCAGTGAGTGTTTTACATGAATATATTAAAAAGTTCAATTGATTGTGATTTTACCTTTGTTTTTTCTTGTTATATGCTTTTAAACAAAATATTTATTCTGTCATTATATTATGAATTACAAATGTTGTCTCTTAAAGAGTAACTTTACTGCGTTAATATTGAATGTTGTTGTATACTGGGAGGAAAATCAGAATTATATAAAACAATATAGTCTGGAACGTCAATCTGTGGTATCTTATTAAAACGATAACAAGTAAAGGTTTTACAGTTAACAAGGCTGGTCACTTTTTAAAGTCTTTAAGGGTATAGTGTTTATTGTTTAACATTAAGTATATAGATGATGCTTGTTAATAAAGAAGCTTTGTGTTGAGGGAAGGGATAATTGGACATATCTGACGACGGTATATAGTCTGAATTTCAAACCAAAAAAAAAAAAGTGAAAAATAATGAATTTTAATTTTGTATACGAGAAAGACTTATGTTAGTTGAATGTATTTGCGGGGAAATAATTGGATTTGTTCATCTCGTGACAATTTTCTGTAGTAATCTGATTTGTATAACCCGTTCGTTGATAATCATATCTATTCGTGATGACGTTTACATCGGTGCTTTGGCTGATTGCCGTCAAATATCCATTTTATCATTCTCTAGAGTTTTCACCAAAAGTTGGAATCAAATTTAAGTGTATATAGGATGTCAGTTTAAATATTCCCAAGGGACATAACCATGGTTAGAATGCAAATGAAGATTATTGTTTGTACGCGTTGGTCTTATAATTAATTTATGAAGAGTTTGTTATCAGAAGATTTTCGGATTATATAGAAATAGGAATAAATTTTCTTTGATCCATTACTTTATACGATAAGACTTTTATAAGTGTTCAAAAAATCTGAAAGAGGATTCCCCAGATAAAAACTTCTGAAATCCTAAAAAAATAAGGTTCTTTTGACTTAGAAATATTATTACGGTATTTTTTATTCCAATATAACCATAAACCGACAGATTTTATTATAAATTGTATGATATTCATGTTTATAATAAAGAATTGTTTTTATATTCAAGAAAGATAATCGCATACAGATTAAACCCAAAACTTTAATATGAATGGGAAAATTTCAGTATTTATTGAAGATTTTTATATCTTTATGTATACAATACAGGATTGAGGAACACAATATTTGGCTTTACTTTTCTTTTAATTCGAAATCAATTCAACTAACGAAGGAATTTTGTGAATTATTGATGATTTTTCAACTGACTTGAAAACCGATATATCTGTTGGACTCTATTTTAGTAAAAGAATCAGGTTTTATGCTCGTCTCCTTCGAGTTATATTCATATATTCAAGAGGTAAAATCTCACATAAAAATATATCAATTGTTCGTAGCATTCAAGAGGTAAAAGTAACATAATGATCTTAGTTTTGTGTATTACAATACTGCTAGAAGATGCTGTAACTTAAATTATGTTCTTCTATGATTAATAAATTTTATTTTGTTTTCATGACGTTTTTCTTTAGATCAATTTGTATAGATTATACAAGAGCGGAGAGAAACGATGGGGAATATAAAAAAAAAAGAAAATATTAAAAGAAACATGTATGTTAGTAAAGCAATTGAATCCTATCAACAAATAAATGATTTTCGAAGTCTTTCAATAAAAACCTTTTCTAGTCATTCTGTACGTCATGTGTTTGCAAAAGTTTATATGTCTAGTTTTTCAAATAATGGTTAATCTGCTCCTCTACTGTAACGATATAATGAAGAATAAATTTTTTTTTAGATAATCTACAAGAGAAATTAACTAATGTTTTACTAGAGAAATAGACAAAACAAGTAGATACCTCGTTAATTAACTAATGCTTTACTAAAGAAATAAACAAAACAAGTTGATACTCGTTAATTAACTAATGCTATACTAGAGAAATAAACGAAACAAGTAGACACCTCGTTAATTACTGTTCTTCATCTTGGAATTCAAGTTGCAAATTGAAAAAAAATGAAAACAAATGACAGTGTACTACTATGCTAACACAAAACTCGCCCAAAATCCCTGTTTGACCTTGAAATCCTGCTTAATTGCTGAAAATGCACCGCTGGACACCATGCGCGTCCTTTATGTGATGTTTTGTAAAGTTCGGTCATTTTTTTCCTTTTTTACGGATTTTTTGTGTGTGTGCTATCACCATAACCAAGGCATTTCCAAGACCAAAACGCAACCGAACCTTCATATAAATTTAATACAGACCTGAGAAAATTACAGTTTGGGAGAATTGTTTGTCCCGTTTCCATGACGGCAGTCACCTTTGATTGTCTATACAATTTTTTGGCATTTTCTCGTTTCTATGATATCAGTGGGAACCAAAAAGATTCTAAGGTCGAATTTCAGTTGCAAGCAATAGCTGATGTCAACCAACAATATTATTCCGTTTCTATGTCAACAAATTTCGCCAATAAAATTTTAAACACCAAAATACACATATATTTATAATATTTAGTGTGTCTGTGAACTGTTATAAACTTTGGATGGATTTCAGTTTTTCTCAGAATTTGTTGTGTTACCATTTCACCAAGACTTTCACGGAATAATAAAGTCCCAAGTAGACATGTATATACGTTATTTAACCTTTCTGTAAGGTTTAGATGGATTTCAATTTTTTCGTTTTTTTTTTTGTTTTTTGTTTTTTGTTTTGTTTTGTTTTGTTTTGTTTTGTTTTTTGTTTTTTGTTTTTTGTTTTGCTCTGTCGTCTATGCAACCAGACTTTCAACCCAGGTACACAAGAAGACACAAAGATCCAACTTACTACTAAACCTCAAATTGTCCTGACTTTCCATTTCCAAGAAATAGAGCGAACATACCTCTTTGGAATAATAATAATAAAGAAACAGTATAACAATGTTTCACCAGACTTTCTCTCGAGTGACACAAAGAAACAGTATAATAACAATATTTCACCAGACATTCTCTCAAGTGACACAAAGAAACAGTATAATAACAATGTTTCACCAGACTTTCTCTCGAGTGACACAAAGAAACTGTATAATAACAATGTTTCACCAGACTTTCTCTCGGGTGACACAAAGAAACAGTATTATAACAATGTTTCACCAGACTTTCTCTCGGGTGACACAAAGAAACTGTATAATAACAATATTTCACCAGACTTTCTCTCGGGTGACACAAAGAAAGAGTATACTAACAATGTTTCACCCGACTTTCTTTCGAGTGACACAAAGAAACAGTATACTAACAATGTTTCACCAGACTTTCTTTCGAGTGACACAAAGAAACAGTATAATAACAATGTTTCACCAGACTTTCTTTCGGGTGACACAAAGAAACAGTATAATAACAATTTTTCACAACCTTCTCATTGGGTGACACAGAGAAACAGTAAAATAACAATGTTTCACCAGATTTTCTCTCGGGTGACACAAAGTAAAAGTATAATAACAATGTTTCACCAGACTTTCTCTCGGGTGATATTTCACCAGATTTTCTTTCTAGTGACACAAAGAAACAGTATAATAACAATGTTTACCAGACTTTCTCTCGAGTGACACAAAGAAACAGTATACTAACAATGTTTCACCAGACTTTCTCTCGGGTGACACAAAGAAACAGTATAATAACAATGATTCACCAGACTTTCTCTCGAGTGACACAAAGAAACAGTATAATAACAATGTTTCACCAGACTTTCTTTCGAGTGACACAAAGAAACAATATAATAACAATGTTTCACCAGACTTTCTCTCGAATGACACAAAGAAACAGTATAATAACAATTTTTCACGACTTTCTCTCGGGTGACACAGAGAAACAGTATAATAACAATGTTTCACCAGATTTTCTCTCGGGTGACACAAAGTAAAAGTATAATTACAATGTTTCACCAGACTTTCTCTCGGGTGATATTTCACCAGACTTTCTTTCTAGTGACACAAAGAAACAGTATAATAACAATGTTTACCAGACTTTCTCTCGGGTGACCCAAAGAAACAGTGTAGTAACAATTTTTCACCAGACTTTCTCTCGAGTGACACAAAGAAACAGTATAATAACCATGTTTCACCAGACTTTCTTTCGAGTGACACAAAGAAACTGTATAATAACAATATTTCACCAGACATTATCTCGGGTGACACAAAGTAAAAGTATAATAACAATGTTTCACCAGACTTTCTTTCGAGTGACACAAAGAAACAGTGTAGTAACAATTTTTCACCAGACTTTCTCTCGGGTGACACAAAGAAACAGTATAATAACATTGTTTCACCAGACTTTCTCTCGAGTGTCACAAAGAAACAGTATACTAACAATGTTTCACCAGATTTTCTCTCGAGTGACACAAAGAACAGTATAATAACAATGTTTCACCAGACTTTCTCTCGAGTGACACAAAGAAACAGTATAATAACAATGTTCCACCAGACATTATCTCGGGTGACACAAAGTAAAAGTATAATAACAATGTTTCACCAGACATTATCTCGGGTGACACAAAGTAAAAGTATAATAACAATGTTTCACCAGACTTTCACTCGGGTGACACAAAGAAACAGTATAATAACATTGTTTCACCAGACTTTCTCTCGAGTGTCACAAAGAAACAGTATACTAACAATGTTTCACCAGATTTTCTCTCGAGTGACACAAAGAACAGTATAATAACAATGTTTCACCAGACTTTCTCTCGAGTGACACAAAGAAACAGTATAATAACAATGTTCCACCAGACTTTCTCTCGGGTGACACAAAGAAACAGTATAATAACAATGTTTCACCAGACTTTCTCTCGGGTGACACAAAGAAACGGTGTAATAACAATGTTTCACCAGACTTTCTCTTAAGTGACACAAAGAAACAGTATAATAACAATGTTTCACCAGACTTTCTCTCGGGTGACACAAAGAAACGGTGTAATAACAATGTTTCACCAGACTTTCTCTCGAGTGACACAAAGAAACTGTATAATAACAATATTTCACCAGACATTCTCTCGGGTGACACAAAGTAACAGTATAATAACAATGTTTTACCAGATTTTCTCTCGAGTGACACAACGAAACAGTATACTAACAATGTTTCACCAGACTTTCTCTTGGGTGACACAAAGAAACAGTATAATAACAATGTTTCACCAGACTTTCTCTCGGGTGACACAAAGAAACGGTGTAATAACAATGTTTCACCAGACTTTCTCTCGAGTGACACAAAGAAACTGTATAATAACAATATTTCACCAGACATTCTCTCGGGTGACACAAAGAAACAGTATAATAACAATGTTTCACCAGACTTTCTCTCGAGTGACACAAAGAAACAGTATAATAACAATGTTTCACCAGACTTTCTTTCGAGTGACACAAAGAAGCAGTGTAGTAACAGTGTTTACTAGACTTTCTCTCGGCTGACACAAAGAAACAGTAAAATAACAATGTTTCACCAGACTTTCTTTCGAGTGACACAAAGAAACAGTATAATAACAATGTTTCACCAGACTTTCTCTCGAGTGACACAAAGAAACAGTATACTAACAATGTTTCACCAGACTTTCTCTCGGGTGACACAAAGAAACAGTATAATAACAATGATTCACCAGACTTTCTCTCGAGTGACACAAAGAAACAGTATAATAACAATGTTTCACCAGACTTTCTCTCGGGTGACACAAAGAAACGGTGTAATAACAATGTTTCACCAGACTTTTTCTCGAGTGACACAAAGAAACAGTATAATAACAATTTTTCACCAGACTTTCTCTCGGGTGACACAAAGAAACAGTATAATAACAATATTTCACCAGACATTCTCTCGGGTGACACAAAGTAACAGTATAATAACAATATTTCACCAGACTTTCTCTCGAGTGACACAAAGAAACAGTATAATAACAATGTTTCAATCTTTGGCTACATGCAACACTATAAAAACATTCGACTTCTCTACACTCTATTCTACGATACCACATTCTCAATTAAAATATCGATTGAAACTACTAGTTCATCAATGTTTTTTTCGAGAAAAATTGCACACGCAGGTATAAATTTCTAGTTTTTAGGTAGAGAAAAGCTTATTTCGTAAGAACCACTCTGATTCTGACAAAAAGTATTCTGAAAATGAAATTACAAACATGTTAGATTTTCTCATAAACAACATATTTGTTGAATTTGGCTGTCGAATTTTTCAACAAACAATCGGCATTCCAATGGAAACCAACTGTGCTCCTCTCGTCGCCAATCTGTTTCTGTACTCATATGAAGTGGACTTCATTCAAGGGCTTCTACGTGAAAACAAAAAGAAACTAGCCCAATCCTTTAATTTCACTTTTCGTTATATAGATGACGTGTTGTCGTTAAATAACGATAAATTCCAAAACTTTCTACATCTCATCTACCCCAGTGAACTTGAAATTAAGGATACTACAGATACATCAAAGTCCACTTCATATTTAGATTTGTTTCTCGAAATAGACAATGAGGGACATCTGAAGACAAAACTTTATGACAAACCTGATGACTTCGATTTTACTATTCTTAACTTTCCCTTCTTGAGTAGCAATATACCAGCATGGCCTGCATATGGCGTCTACGTTTCTCAGCCTAACCGATATTCAAGGGCAAGCGTGAGTTACCATGGATTTCGACAGAGGATTACTGCTGTCACAAAAGTTTCTTAACCAGGGTTTTATCAGGGATAACTTGGTGTCATCACTTAGGAAATTTTACGGTCGTCATCACGAATTGATTGACCGTTACAGTGTTCCAACATCTAAGATAATGTTGGACCTTTTCAGACTGTCGTAACATTTCATTTACCACCACCGATTTGTGACTACCATCGGATTGACTTTGTTGAACTTCACGACGGGTGCCGTATACGGAGCAGGAACTGCTTACCCTTCCGGAGCACTTGAGTTCCCTCCTGTTTTTTATAGGAGTTCATGTTGTTCATTGTTTTTTAGTTTTCAGTGATTATTTGTTGTGCCTGCGGTTGTTCATTTGTCTTCCCGCGTTTTGTCTGTCTAATGGATTACGTTTTTTGGATTGCTCCTTGTATATTGTCCTCTTTCACCAGACGTTCTCTCGGGTGACACAAATAAACAGTATAATAACAATGTTTCACCAGACTTTCTCTGGGGTGACACAAAGAAACGGTGCAATAAACAAAAAGTGTCTTGACCTTCGGTTTGGGCGATTAAACAAAACAAAAAATTAAATTAAACATAAGAGGAAAGGTCTTAAATAACTAACCAAACACCACTACAGCAGAATTTTGTTTTAAATTAAGAAACAAAACGGACAAACAAACCCCAAAACAATACAACAATTCCAATGAAAGTCAAGATAGTGTAACTTCGTACAGCCACCTAAAAGTGTTGCAGTTGAAACGATTTTATGGGTAACAAATCTACCTTTTATAAAAAAAAAAAAAAAAAAAAAAAAAAAAAAAAAAAAAAATACACGGTGATTGCCGATGAAACCATGGTTATCAACAAAGGTAAATGTAAAAATTAGGTGGATACATCATGTGTTTAGCTTTGATATAGGTTGTTTTGCCCATATGATACAAACGGAAATGAATTGGATCCAAATCGTAACCCGCAGCTGTTCTATTTCTTTACGTCGCAAACGCTATAGTCAAGTAATTTAATACTGGATGTAACGCATCATTTTATTGGTTTTTTTTTTTTCGTCTATCATATCATAGACTAAATTTGCATTTATACTATGATGTCATTAAAGGGAATCCCGATGTTTTAGACGTCAAAACAATGTTTGGAATTAAATTATAAGGACTGACAGTAATTTTGTTTTCAGTTTATTCGAAATAAAACAATGGTAAAGTTTTTTTTTAAGTTTCACTGTTGTAGCTGATGATGTGAAATTGGAAAGAATATTCCGAATAAACTTAAGTTTTGCTTCTCTCCAATACCAGTCCCAATACCTTATTGATGTTTGTGGTAAAATTTGTTTGTTGGTCACTTTGGAAACATATGATAAACAGTGTATGACACCTCAGTTTCCATACCATAAAATATGGCACCATTATTTTCTCAATTATTCATTAATTTTATTCAACATTTAATAATTCAACTGGAGACTGGCACGCAAATAGCACATTTGTGTTTATAGGACATCGGATCTAAAGCCGTAAATAATAAATAAACTTAAAACTTTAAAATATTTTTATACCACAAATCAACATGAGTATCGTCACGTATATGAATAATGGAATACTGCAGCAATGCAACTTACATGAGTCACAAATTAAAACAAGACAACATGTATCCTGTCGTCAAAAATAAAATTTATTTGCATAAGCATTTGAAACAGAAGGAAAGCAGGAATTTGTGAACGTAACTATCTTTAAAAAATTTTGGATGTACATCTTCTGGTTTATTTGTTCAAAATTATAACTGTCTACATGCAATATAGGAAATAAATAGTTATTATATGTGTAGTTGTAATATAAGATTTTAGTTATATTGTATTAATTTTCACAGTGTGTGAGCGGAAATGAATATTTTTTGGTCACTTATTTAGTTGCGATGTTGTATAGCGGTGAATCGGTCACTTGCTATCAAGATCACTGCTACCCAATAATATATTTTTGTATTTTATACATATTTTATGGAAGGTTAAGGTATGGATGCCTCTTTTGACGCTAGGTCGTTTACATGCCTATAAAAGTATATGATTTTTTTTTAACAAACATGATTAACATCTCTTTCATCAAGCTTTGATCACGGTGCTTCTTAAATGTACTGTTAGAAATGTTTAGACCTGAATACGTAAAAAAACGGTAATACATTTGAATGTGTTCTCTGGGTTATCTAGAAGGCAATTCATTTTTATACCTTAAAACACAATTTTATTTTGCCTTTAAAATGAATTAAATTACTTGCGAACAAAGAACACACCATTTCTCTTACTCTATAGGTGCTTGTATGTGTTCGGTACGGGTGCTTGCGAATGATTTGTACAGTCAGTTGTTGCAATATATACTTAATTGGACTACACAAGAAAACTACCGATGATTTCGCCATTTAATTGCAATAACTGCGAATATTGGCGCAAATGATTGGTTACGTTTAACAAGAAATATTACATTACTATACAATAATATTTCCTATAGCGTTTGTGTTTTATGCGAATTATGGCATATAATAATTTTTCAAAGATTTTATTAATTATTCTTCAGATGTAAACCATGGATCCAAAAGTTTTTTTTTCTTGTTTAATCTGCTATTTTTAAACAAAGGGCAAATATTTGTGTGCCATAATTGATCATTCTTTCGGTAGAAAAGCTAAGTTTTGTTGGGGTTGAGTGCCATCTTCCACTGTGGAAAACGCTTCGTCCATATTTTATGTATGATCTGTTTTTCCGTTGATTCGCTTATTTGTTCGGGTGGAAAACCACACAGTGATCAATCTTTGCCCTTTGTTGGAAGCTTGCAACTTGTAAACATAAATAAAACATATTTTGATCCATCATATTTTACTTCCGTGAAAAATAAATTCAAAAAAATCTTTAAATGATTATTTCATATTTTATTATACATGTCCTATGATTCGCATAATACAGTATACGAAATAGTATACAATTACTGACTTTGTAATAGGTCACTATCAGGATTTATCAACCCGAGAAAATGTGATGTTCACCGAACCAGTAGAAGAGGTGAATAGACATTTTCAACGGTTGATTAATCCTGATAGCGACCTAAAACATAGTCAGTAATTGTTTTATTACAAGAATCGGAAAATTGTACTTTTACTTTCTATTTTCAGAACAAATTGGTCACTATTACATTCCGCTTGATCGGTAATGATCTATTTTAATCCAATAACCGTATTAAGCGGAATTCTTGCACTATATTCAGATAATTCTCAGTTACTTTTTGAGTACTCAAGACCTATTAGACGTTTCTCAGCCCATCCGAGAATAACAAAAACATAGTCATGTAATAATATTGTATAGCAATGTAATATTCCTTGTAATATATCCAAAATTGGGAAATATTGTCCCTTCGTAGAATATTGTATCACACCCGCAAGCTCGTGCGATATTACGTTCTACTAGGTACTATATTTACCATTATTCATGAAATAATCCCATATTATAGTCCAATTAAGTATATATTGCAACAAGTGACTGTATAAATCATTCGCAAGCACCCGAACAGTACACATGCAAAGTACCTATAGAGTAAGAGAAATGGTGTGATCTTTGTTCGGAAGTAATTTAATTCATTTTATGGGTAAAATAATTCGATAGAATTTGGTTTTAAGGTATAAAAATAAATTGCCTTCTAGATAACCCAGATAACAACTTCAAATGTATTACCGTTTTTTACGTATTCAGGTCTAAACATTTCTAACAGTAAATTTAAGAAGTACCGTGATCAAAGCTTGATAAAAGATATTTTAATCATATTTGTTAAAATATGTTCATGTACTTTTATAGGCATGTAAACGACCTAGAGTTAAAAGAGACATATATACCTTAACTTTCCATAAAATATGTATAAAATACAAAAATATATTATAAGGTACCGGCGATCTTGGTAGCAAGTGACCGATTCGCCACTATACAAAATCTCAACATAACAAGTGACCAAAACAATATACATTTCCGCTCCCACACTGAACATATTAACCAAATTTCCGAACATAAAAAATAACCATGTTTTTGTGCAAACACAGAACAGATAATTGACAACCTATGAACTGTCATAAAACGCCCTAACGGAGCGGGACATGCTTACCATTCCGGAGCATCAGATGTTACTCCCGGTTTTTGTATGGAAGTTCACATTGCCAGTGCTTTAGTTTCTGTGCTGTCTTGTTTAGTTTATTATACGTTTTTTATCCTTTTACTTATTCATGTATCCTTTCGCGTTTGTTTGTTGTGTTCCATTCTCCTGACTTTGTCTTTTCCTTGGAATTCGAATATGTGGACTTTTCCCACTGTTGTGTCGCGTGGTATTTTTTCTGATACTTAACCTGCCCCCGTGGCTGCGCTAGCTACACTTCAAATTTAACATGAGGAGGAAGGCCGTTTTGGACAACGAGGACTACGCCCCGGATCCGATTCAAGCGTCTTTATTGAAACAATACGGACTGCGTCGATAAAAAAAACAAACAAAAAACAAAACAAACAGAAAGAAAACTAAAAACAATATTACCAAAAACTAGAGGCACCCGGGATCAATGGACATTTTTTTTATTTTATCATCTACGTGTAAACATCATTTCACAGAAGAAGACTGTATGAAGTTAATTTCCCATCCTATCATATATGTTAGGCATTGGTGCACATCCCTATATATTACTATACAACACAATGTATCCGATTTAATGTGAGGAGAAAATATAGGTCATGTGGTTTTTCCTTGATATTTTTATTAAAATGACGTTCCCCTGGTATTTAACTGACCTATTTCATTAGCGGAATTGTTAATCGAGATGATTAACATTTTGACCCTTACATGGCCCTCACCTTGTGTATTAGCCTTTGTTTTCGGGAACTATAGATTTCATTCAAATTTCATAGACTACGTTGTATTATCGGTTTTGTTTATTAAGATTTGATACGTGAGCTTTCATTGGCTAATTGCTTTTCAATCTCCATAATTGAAGAGCAAATAGCCAATCAAATCTTAATAAACAATTCATTTTATTAATCACAATTCTGAATGATACGACTCTATTGCGCCAAGGTGTGGCTCCAATTGGCCCAGTCGTTTCAGATAAGAAGATTTTTAAATGAAAGTTCCCATAGGGCCGTATGTTAAAATAATTTTGGTTGTGGCAGCCATCTTTGTTGACAGTCCGAATCATCGAAGACAATTCTGAAAGAGGACTGTCTAAGGCCCATTGCTGCCAAGGTCGTTCTAAATGGCCATATGGTTTCAGACAAGAAGATTATTAAATGAAGTTTTCAATATGGTCCAATGTTAAACAAAGTTCGGCTGTGGCGGCCATTTTGGTTGACAATCTAGGACATCGAACACAGCTATCCCCGCACTCCGCACATATGTATCCTTGTGTAGTTGTTTGAATATGGGCCCCAGTTTTTAAAAATTAAAATTCTAAAACCTTACTGCGCATCTACATATAGTGTATGGCAAATATTGTATAGAATTTAAAAATGCATAAGGTGGACAATGAAGGAGGAATTAAGTCACAAACGTCCGCAGCCAATTCTAAAACAAATTGCGGTGAAGAACGGCAATACTAGCGAGTTTCCCTTGCTCAAACTTTTGTCACAAATGTAGGGATTTTTTTTCACATTAAAATTTTAAACTTTTTGGATATCATTTGTGTATATTTTTCCGTTTATTTTTTCAATTTATGCAAAATTTATTACTGAATTCAATAAATATTGGGCTATCAGTTTCCCCTTTATAATCGTAACATTTAATAGCTCAGTTAGAGATTGATATGAAAATGATCGTTCGGCTTTTATAGCACACTAGAGATTATAGCTGTAAATAATATATAATCTTAGTCAAGTTCAACTTGAAAATATTTTGCCACAAAACCTGAGAAGCATTACTTTTATGAATATTATAATAATTTAGCTAAAATACTAACAAATATTCATGTAAATTTTGTTCATTTTATATCGACAAATTATTCTTGTTTGAAACTACTGAAACAGCTGAAACAAACTTTTGCAGCTATTATACTTAGATGGTACTCTTTCAGAATTGTACTCAATGTCCCTGACACCCAACCAAGATACCTGCCACAGCCAAACTTAGTCTAAAATGGGAACTTTAGAAAATTCATTTAAATAATAGCTGAGGCCCTGTTACTGAAGCAATGGCACTTAGGTGGTCCTCTTTCAGAATCGTATCCCTATCAGTTTTATACACTTCCTTGGCTTGGCAAACATCACAAAACGTACACTGATTCTTCAGATTTATACATTTTAAAAGTACTAATTAATCTAAGAAATACACAGAAACAAACAAGTTGATTATATATATATATATATATATATATATATATATATATATATATATATATATATATATATATTTTTTTTTTTTTTTTTTTTTTTTTTTTTTTTTTTAAAAAGATAGTTTTTTTATTAGATGTTAAAACATTAAAATACCCAAACTGTCACGTTTATTATATATATTTTGTTTATAAAATAGTGACACAGGAATCTAAATAGTAAAGTCAATGTTTTAAACTTAATTATTGACAAAGAAATTCGAATGTTTGAAATGTTCCAGAATTAAAATGAAATTAAGCATCGTCGTACTCCGTGGCAATTAAATTCTGTATTAAATGTAAAAAACTTGGTGACATTTAAAATTCAGCCTGACATTATTGTCTTACATATTGTTCTTTCTACATGAAAGGAATTTCGTGATAAAAATAAAACATTTTGATGTTCGTTTCCAAATTTCAGTGTGTTACTACAAATATCCGGAGTCTTGCCAATAATAACGATAACATTTATAGAAGTTTATAAAAGTTGGATGCCCAGAGAGAACCACAAACCTTTCATTGGAAACTACAGTCGTTAATGTGGTAAGCTCTACTATCAGTAATAAGTGATATCCCGAGAACAATCGGTACTGAGATCACATATTTAAGAAGGTAATATAGCAACTTGTTACACCCCCCCCCCCCACACCCCGGAGAAATTCATTGAAATTTCAAGGAAGAAACAAATGCCCTACCACCATCTCAGATCTATTTTGTTATACTAAATGCTTTGTTTGGTTGTTTAAAGGATAAGGAAACTTACTACTCATTCACATGGCTCAGCGGGTAATAATTTTTCGTCTATCACCCTCATCGGCTTGCCCAATTTTTCTGGAGGGTGACGGATACAAAATTATAATCAGAGCCATTGGTGTGAAGTATGATATTTCAGTTTATTACAATCATTGATCCCAGGTCAGATTCGATAATGGAATTATGTTGCACGAAAATTTAAAATTAACTTAAAATTTCGAGCACGCATATTTTGTACTATCGTTACCCTCCTTAGTTCTGCAATAACCATCTCAATTTGTATACCTAACAACTCTAATTAAACTGCTATGCGACGGATAGACTGTTGCGAAAGCGAATACTTTTACTTGTTTTCACTTAAAGTAAAAAGGGAGAAAAATTGAAACAATCTGGTGGCATGGAACTATTGTTTTATTCAATTTCTCGCTATCATGATTATTTTTGTTTTTGTTTTGTTTTGTTTTGTTTTTTTTTTTTTTGTTGTTGTTGTTGAACATTAACCAATGTATTGTGATAACTTTGGATGGTTGTATTCCAAAAGTTCTTCTACAATATATGGCGGACCAGGAATTTCATTATACCAATCAAACAATAAAGCTTGCCATTCTAAAACTATCTGTGGATTTGTATCTAACATTCTTGTATAGAACCCTATAGATAAAGGTCTCTGTCCGTTGCCATCATCAAAATCTCTTGGTAATGATCCTCGTTCTGGAGGTGTCAGAGTTAACATAAAATCTTTCCCTACAATGTATTAAACATTTTAATAATAAAATTCCTAGTACTGTTCAGTTGTTTTTCATTTTCTAGTATTAAATAGTACATTAACCCTAAATCCGTCGTTAATTCTATCAAAGCATTAAAAAATATCGGAAAAAGAAAACCGAAGCAATGAGATTCTGGGCAAATTCTACAGTACAAAAATTCGGACAAGGCGAAATTCGTGAGAAAAATAACACAGCAAAATCAGAACAAAACTAAAGCACTTGAAATGTGAACTCCTACAAAAAACCGAGAGTGACATCAGGTATTCCGGAAAGATAAGCATTTCCTGCTACGTCAAATTATACATTCGAGTAAAAGATTGAAAAAATTCCATTTTGTTTAAAAACATTTCGCATAAATTGGTGTGATAAAACATTTTCTTAGAACAAGTTTCTCATATTGAAGGTTCCACATTGCATTCTCTGTGGATCAATGGCATTCACCTGGTATGTGCATTCATTTGTATACAAGAAAAATTACAACAGAAAGGCCAAAAGGAAATAAGAGAACAGACAGATACATTTAGTCTGTACTTACCAATGAAAATAGCATAACATTTTCCTCTGATTATTTTAATCCTTGGGAACATTTCTCGAAGTTGAAATTTTCGCAAAAATTTCCTCCTGTGGTTTCCATGACTTTCCTTTATTATAACAATAGGAACACCTTTTTTCCATGGATGACCGAGGTACCACAGCTTCAGATATTTCACGTTTTTAACAAGGTAAGATGATTCTGGATATTCCGCCAATTTTATCTCAGAAACTGATGACGAAACAAAATTCAATTTTATCTTCATACCATGTAGATCATTTGCATATTTTCTGAGAAAAGTTGGAATGTTGAAGGTTTCACCGTCGTGTTCTTCATCTAACTGAAGATTGATTAGACCTTCCTGAACCATTCTATCGACTATATTTTCATGGAAAATCATGTGAGAAAACTTTTTTCTTCTTACGGCGATATCAAATGGACTTTCAACAAACTTTTCTTTCCGACATTGTCTGTCCCGGCGTGGTTCCACACATAGTTCCCTTTGTTCGGCCCGTTCATTACTGCTGTTCACACATATCTTCGATTCACCATGCCGGAAAAGTCTTCGTGTGAGTTTATTTCCCATTCCTTCACAAACTATGCCGCATTACTTCATCATTGAGTTTCTGCTATGGAAACAATATTACGACGTAAGCGTAATTGTTTGTATATTGGGCAGGAACGGCCTTGACAAGAGCAGATATTTTTTTTGAAGAAACACACCTAGCTACACTACCAACCTCAGAGCTGACATGAAAGAGATTATTAGAAGTTTCGACGAATTATTTAGACCACTCAAACACCGGAACAAGTTCAGGCCACTATACAAAAATAAAAGGTGTTTCAAAATATTTTCTCTTTTGGAAATACCATTTATTTTTGTATGGTGTAGGCTTTTTAATTGACGTTTTTCATTAAGTCAAGGGTAAACTTCATTAAATTAAAATACAAAATAGAGCTATATGTTTAGCATTGATTAGCAGTTGAACATTAAAAGATACTTATCTTAACAAAGTATGTTTCAAATTTTAAAAAGATATATTTAGCACATCGTCGACACGTTTTTTAATTTACCAGAAAATTGCTAATTTTGATATTTTTCGTGCATATTTGATATTTTTATGGACAAGGCGACATAACTCCAGAAAAACATCGGACTTTAATAAGGTAAAAGTATAGAGGAGCCTAAGGAAATTTCAGTTTAGTGAGTCTTTTTAGCAACTTCAAAACTTTGATACAAAGAATTTGGCAATATTTTGTAACCATTTTTCACCATTTTAGTAACGATGATTTAAGATTTTTAGAATAATTATGAATATTAGACTGGAAACAATAAGAACAATGTTTGAATCTACTTATTAATAAAGTTTAATTGTTTTAAGTAGAAAGGTTATATAGTGGCCTGAACTGGTTACGGCTATCAATTATTGGAAAAGTAATGGAAAAATATATATTTAAATATAAATATAATTGTTTGCGTACAAATTTTCTAATAACAAAGTCTCAGTCTGGCTTTAGACCGGGGGATTCGACTGTCAACCAGCTGTTGTGTAGAATTAACGACTTCGCCAAAGCCCCTGGTAGTGGAAAAGAAATACGGATAATTTTCTGTGACATAAATAAGGATTTCGTTAGAGTCTGGCACAAGGGTCTTTTGTATAAATTGGTGTAAAAGATAACTTACTCAAATGTTTTGAAAGTTATCTTTCTCAAAGGCGCCAACAGGTAGTTATTGGAGGTGAAAGTTCAGAATTAAAAAAATACTAATGCCGGCGTTCCTGAAGGTCTAATTTGAACCCAATTTTATTTTTAATTTATATTTATGACATTGTAAATGATATTTCCTCTAATAAAAAACTTTTTGCAGACCACACATCCATATATCTTATTGTTGATCACGATGAATATCTTGCAGCTGAAAAATTAGAGATATTGATAAAATCCACCAATGGTCTAAAAGATGGCTAGTTAAATTTAAACCTAATATAACTGAAATCTTGACAATCTGGAAAAAATTACATAAGCCTCATCATCCCCCAGTTTATATTGATAATTTAATGATAAAAGAAATAGAATCTCACAAACATTTAGGTGTAACTATTTCAGAAACTAACACATAAAAGATATAATGGTCAAAGTGTCATCACGATTATCAATGTTACGTAAGGTTAAATTTAGATTAAAATGAATGTATTTACATTCTATTTATTTTTCATTCATTAGACCTATCACGTAATATGCTAATATTGTATGGGATATTCCCGAATATCTAAAACAATCGCTAGAAAATATCCACCTCTAAGCTGCTAGAATAGTCACTGGCGGTACAACACTATCTTCAAAGCGACTTTTGTATGAAGAAACAGGCTGGGAAAGCCTCCAATCACGATGGAGAAAGCATAAACTTATAAATTTTCACGAAATGGTTCATAAAGATGCCCCAGAATATTTGAATTTGTTAATCACACTTATAATATCTGAAACACACCTATATATACTAGGCGGACAAATAACATAGCTAATATCAATAGTAGAAACCTCATACTACCAAATTTCGTTTCTGCCGTCTATAATCAATCTCTGGAATAATCCCCCAATAGAAATACATAAAAACGCATCAAAAAATAATTTTAAACGTGATGTGAGCCGAGATTTAAATAGAGTTCCACTGAAATATTTCAGAATATAGTACTCCAAAATTACAAATGGTAATGGCAAGACTTCGCTTACACTGTAGCTTATATAAAGCTTATTTTATTAAAAAAAAATGTAATTGATACTAGATTATGTTCATGTGGGTATATAGAAAACACAGATCATTAATTTTTCCCTTGTCCAAATTATACAGATATAAGAAATGATACTATATCAAATTTGAATAATATATAGATGCAAACATTCGGAAAAAATTTACTTTCTGAGGACGAAAACCAAATAATTTTAGACACAGTACTTCGGTACATTATACAGACAAAAACGACTTGATTAATAATTATTTCAGGTTCTGACACAAGCAAATCGCAATTCTGATGTTCAATTCTTGGCATTATGAAGCATCACAGTTCCAACCCTATTCAGATTAATTTGGATCACTGCTGGTGTATACTATTGGTGTTTATTATTACTGCTAATTTATCAGATAGGGAGACAGATTTATATAAGTTTCTATAAGCTTGTTTCTGAATCCCTTTGATGTCTTATAACTTATGTCTTTATGTATTGTATGTGTCCTTGTTTTTCTTGAAATAAATAATGTTAACACTAAACATAAATGGTACAAACTTCAAATCATAGGCACCAAAATGTGAGCAATAGTTCTTTGTGGGTACATGGCTTTCTGACGTCTGAACATTTTTTACATAATCATTTTGTTGTACAAGAAATTGTTCCACTTGGAACTTGTGTTATAAGGAACAAATATATTTGGACTACAGATATTTCTTGGTGGATGCATGCCATTCTGATACATGTCACTTGAACTTGACCTCAATTTCATGCATGAAGGACTTGCATCACTTTTTTTGCAATGAAGTCCATTTCTAAGCAACTATAATACCTAGAACCACCATATTTGGTTAGTTCTTGGTCGGTACATGCATGTCTGGCACCTTCACCTCAAACTCACACTTGAGTGACTTGCGTCACATTTTCATGATTAAGTCCATTTTGCTGTAGGTGTAATACCTAATTATATGATCGTTAGATACTTCTTGGCATGTACATGTCAGTTTGACACATGTCACTTGACTTTGACCTCAATTTCATGTTTAACTGACTGTCACATTATTTTCATGATTAAGTCCATTTCTCAGTAAATTTAATATATTACCATTAATTGTAGTCTATAAATACTTCTTGGTATGTACAAATGTACATACCAGCCTGAGGCCTGTCAGCTGACCTTGAATTCAATGTTAGGCTTGAGTGATTTGCATCATATTTTTCAGACAAATGTTTCATGACCATAGCTATTTCTTTTAATGCATTCCTTTTGAGTTACAATGTTTGGTATCGGATAATCCTTATTCTGTGTCCACGTGCCTACTCAGGCTAGATGTTTAGTGTGTCCACTCTTGTTTTATATATTGTTCCAAAGTGTAGGGATAACCCAAACTTTAAGTCATGTATAGCTTATATGAATGAATAATGAAACAAAGAGGAACATTTTATGAAAAAAAAGCAAGTAAAAATGTTATTTCCTTGCAATGTTAAACAAGGTTTTGTGAACGACTTGAAAATGCAAAATATTGCGGTTTCGAATGAAAACGCACAAAATTAATTAAAAGTTCGGTTAATTTTAAAATTTACATTTAACATGCACATTTAGGGTAAGGTACTTTATAAATTTGCCTTTGGATATATCATTTTTGTTTCTTCATTTAAAATGTTTCATGTTTCCCTTCCATGATGATTAAATGGTTTCTAACAAACTGAGAAGCAACAATCCATCAATCAGTGACATCAATACAATTCTGAAATGTAGGTGAAGATATTTTAAAGTACAGGATTGAAGGAATAACATACCCTTTCTGACATCAATAATTACATATGGCAATTGATTTGGATTTCAATATATTAGAACTAAGGATAATTGCTATTAAAATTTAAAAATTAACAGTAATGATTATAATTGTTCACACGGAAATTTGGGCCAAGTTCTATTTTCAAAATGATCTTGAATTATAATCACTTAGAACTGTAAAGTAGTACATGATTAAATTTATTTCCAGATATGTCCTTATACTATAAACATTGGTATACTGAATGTTCCGTCAGTAGAGATTAATTACTTTTCCCCATGAAACCACAGAACTTTTTTAAAATTTTCATTTGTCTTTAGTTTGATCCTTGATACAATTTATCATCCTAAAAATAGTAAATTTCAGTGACCTAATAAAACCAGTCAAATGTATATAAGCTTAATTTGGTTAGCCTTGCTTTCTTCAGGTTTTCTAACACTAGCCAATACAACCTTTATTTTCTGTCAATGATTATATATTGCATATTTGTTGTTTACAACAAGGTATTCTAAGTTTAACTACTCTACTGACTAACAGATGAACCAAGACAAAATTTCCTCTTAATTTTATTTTTAAAATATGAATCTTGTGCAACTTGCTTAACTACAAAATGTCTTCATTTGAATAAAAACAAATATATGAAGTGTGTATATTTTCACCAAGGTATATTTGGATTAGACTGTAACAAAACCAATTATAACATATGGATAAAACAGTAACAAAAAAACAACAAAAAATAAATAAATAATATTAAAAAAAATACACTATTATCTAATATAGATTATTTTATATTAATGCAGAAGTCGATGAATATTTTACCCTACAGTTAACAATTATTTAGTACTTATATTCTTTAAATTAAATACTTATTTCGTACAACTATCAATATTTCATGCCTTACATTTAATTCAAAAATACAAAATTATCAATTCTTTTCCATAACATAAGAGTAAAGACTAGTTACTTAAAGAAATCAGTCATATTTCTATATCATTTCCAAGCCAAAATTAATATTGCTACTCTTTTCTCACAAATTACATTACAATTTCACTTATAATGATTATATAAACTCTAAATATCCTTTTATGCATAAGTTACTGGGTATTAAGCATGCAATTTAACCATATTTTCTCCATATTGAGATTTTACAGAAAATGTTTATAAATAACTTCCTGCTGTAAAAGATACATACAGTCATATCTAATTGAAGGTTAAAACTTATCAAATCAATTTGCTAAATTCAAATAAATGATAAATGCAGAAATAGGTAGAAATATAAGATGTTGTAATAATAAATAGACAATTACCTGAATTTAGTAATTTTTGAGTGCAAAAAAAGGGACCTCATCAATTCTCGACCTTTTTCTTACCAACATATGCAGTTACTTCAGCTAATCCCAGTTAGAGCTTATTCAATAATTAGGTAATATAACTCAATACTTTTTCTCCTATCTATTTTTTAAAAAAAATTAATTACCAGATACAATGTTTAAAATCTATATTTCCACCCAGAACTGCACCAGAAAAAACTGAAATTGTTACAACATGAGCCTAAAGACCTAAAAGACATTTAAATATAGAGAAAATATAGATCATGTTGTGTATGGCATTCTTTTCTACTCATAACAAGCATTATGTCTCAACCTAAAAACAATGAATGAATGAACAAAATACTGTTAAATACTCAATTTGGTCACAATTAAATCTGTCCTTTGACCAATGTGAATGTATTATCTTGATTACATAATATTACTGAACCTTCACCAATATATATAATTTATATATTACTTGAAGACTATGTTAATTCTTATCAAGATTTTGAAATCAATGCTTAAGGTATCCGGACCATAAATGACCACGTGATTATTCAAAAGTTCCCGGATGTTCCATACAACGCAATTAAATTGACCTCGGTAATTATCGGCAAACTTCGGAAATGCCAATATAACTAACTTATTTTTACGGACTCTGCATATAAGCAACAAAGTGTATTTCAACTTGATAAAAATATATATACAAAATTCCAGCTTTAAATTGTTTTGTTCAGTCAATCACAGTCAAAAAGAGATACAATTTTCGAGCATGATCTATTATGGTCCGGATACCTTAATATGTTTTCATATTATCAATTTGCATACAATGTACCTAATTATGAAACCTAAAGAATTCAACCATGAATTTTTTCAAGAAATATCAAAAAACATTTCTCCGAAAGTGCAAACTGTATCCCTACCATATAGAAATTTGGACTTTGACCCTCTTAGATTTACAATGACTTCATCAAAATACAAAACCTTTGATTGAAATTTTGATGTATATTCTGAGATTTTCTCTATTCTTAAGGGATATTTGTTCCATCCAACATTGAAAAAATTATTTCAAACTGCCTTTAATAGTACATTAACAAGAGGCTCTCAAGAGCCTGAATCGCTCACCTGGCAAACAATGACTATAAACTAAATTAATATATTAATGTTTTTTTGTAAATTAAACTGAGTATTTAAGGTCACATAAAATGCTGAAAATACCTTTAAAAGCCTTTCAAGAACCTCTGGAAAGAAATGGGCATGAGTTCTCCCTATGCTTGATTAAGATACAGTCATGGTCAATCTGATGATTCACAATACAAAATACAAGCTTTAATTCATCTTCAAATACAAGTATAAATCTTTTGGTCTATATGTTGTCTTCGTTTTTAAAATGTTTGAAAGAAGTTATGTAAAAATTGTGGGTTAAGGCTTTTTATAGTACTTGAAAAGGAAATATTGCAGGAACAATCATGCTAAGTTTCATCCAAATCCCCCTAGTAGTTTCAGAGGAGAAGATGTTTGAAAATTTGTTAACAACGATGATGACAGACACCAAGCTCACATATTATGAAGTTTAATCATTGTTATACAACATTCTCATCATCACCATTCACTAAGGATACCATGTTTACTTTAAAAACCAAATATTGTTGAAATCCGAGCAAGTGTAAAAAATGGCGGGAAAATGGCAGCCATTTTAAAAATGGCCGTCCAAAACAAAATTTCATCATCACCATTCAACTCGGGATACCATGTTTGCCATCAAAGTAGCTTTCATCTTCATTTTATTTCTATAATTCAGGAAAAAATAGCAAAAAACAGCATTTTGACTCCTATGTTCTATTTTTAGTAAGGGCGGACATGTTTTTCGACCAATCCAAAATCCAAGCATTAACTTTTTGCAGGATACCCTAAGGAACAATCTTACCAAGTTTCATTTGATTTTGAATAGTAGTTTCAGAGAAGAAGATTTTTGAAATAATAACATAAAAAAAGCCAAAAATGTCAAAAAGGGCAATAACTCTAACATCAGTTGACAGATTTTCACGAAAATCAGCACACAGGTAGCTCTCATCATGCTGAACACTTTCAACCTGCCAGAATTTGCCGTAACCTGATGATTTTTGAGATATTTGCGAAAAACTGTTGTTTGACCCCTATGTTCTATTTTTAGTAACAGTGGCCATGTTTTTCGACGGATCAAAAATCGAAGCATAAACTTTGTGCAGGATACCCAAAGGAACAATCATGCTAAGTTTTGTCCAAATCCATTCAGTAGTTTCAGAGGAGAAGATTTTTGAAATAATAACATAAAAACAAATTTACACGCAATCAAAAGCTTTTTTTTCATTTTCTACAGTTTGCCATCTATAAGGCATCAACAGTTATTTTGACATTTAAGGGACAAAACTTTAACTCCTAAAGGGCTCATTTAAACATTTTGCAAACTAAGGGAAATGCTGTGAAAATGGTCAATTTTGATGTTCTAAGGGGAATAACTCCTAAAAGGAATGATCATACAACTTAAGTACAAATTTCAAAAAAAAATCAAGAAAAAGGGCAATAACTCCTACATGGGTGGTTACATCTTCTTCAAAATTTCAAAGCAGGTAGATCTTGAGGTGTTGAACACTTTAGCTTCCCATCAGAATTTTGATATCTGTCACCATTTTTGAGTTATTTGCAAAAAACTGCAATTTACCCCTATGTTCTATTTTTAGCCATGGCAGCCATGTTTTTTTACAAATCAAAAATCCAAACGATAGTTTAGTAGCACTCATGCCAAGGAACAACTACACTAAGTTTGGTTGCAATTAAACTTATGGTGTAAGAGGAGTTAACAATTTTATTACAATGAATAAAGACTGCAAAAATGGTCAATTTTGACGATCTAAGGGGAATAACTCCTAAAAGGAACGAACCTACAACTTCGATCCTGTTACAAATTTTGTAGATCTTTGTGTGCCTAACAATATGAAATTTAAATTTTTCAAATTTCCTTTATAGTATCCAAGATATTGAGCTTAATAAGTGCAAAATTTGGAAAAAATGCAGAAAAAGGGCAATAACTCCTACATGGGTCATTGGATCTTCTTCAAAATTTCAGGGCAGGTAGATCTTGAGGTGCTGAACACTTTTACCCTATGCCAGAATTTTGATATCTGTTATGGTTTTTGAGTTATTTGCAAAAAACTGCAATTTACCCCTATGTTCTATTTTTAGCCATGGTGGCCATGTTTTTTTTAAGAATCAAAAATCCAAACGATAGTTTTGTAGCACATATACCAATAAACAACTGTACAAAGTTTGGTTGCAATTGGTCTTATGGTGTCAGAGGAGTTAACGTTTGAAAAAGTTTACGGACGGACGGACGGACGACGGACGCCAAGTGATGGCAATAGCTCACATGACCCTTCGGGTCTGGTGAGCTAAAACAATCAAACACATAGAAAAATGAAACCTCTGTAACTGTAGCCGATTTACTATGAATTTTTTGCCCTTTTTGACACCTTTTCAGATATAAAAAACCAATAAAAATCCTGTTTTCTCCTTTTGATAATTTGTGCATTCAGTCTCAGAATTGTTGTTTGACATTTTCCCCATATCAGTTTTCACCTATGACATTACAATTATGTTAAAATCAAAAATTCAATTAACAGGTTGATGACTTTAGTCACATGAGAGACAAAAATGACGGTAATTTAAAACAATTGTTATTTTGATCTTTGATATTTAAAATGTTATGTGTTACTTATCAAATACACTATAGAGGCAATATTGAATGTTATGGACATGTCAGCAGACCAAATACATGCATGAATAGCCAACAATTTTTGAGAATGCAGTAGAAACAAACTTCTATCTTTACAACATGGATGCATAAAACAATGACTTTTCACATATTTTTTGACAATTAAAGCAACTGACTGTCAGTTTATCCTTTGAAGTGTATGCTATGACTTTCTTTTCCTCTGTAGATATTTAGATGTAAGATGGTCTTCCATTTCAAACTGTTCATGAGCTTCTCTGTAAAAACAATTAAAGAACCTTTGTGAGCACGCTCACATACCCCACGTCTTCATATTGTCACTGGAGAAACAAAATCTCACTTCACAAGTAAAATGAACACAATCAAATGCTTACCTTCACATATTAATCCTAATTTGAACGGCAGCATATTGGGAAATTTAAATTCCAAGCGAGATTAGTCAACAGTAATAGTATAGTAAGGCAAATAAGTTCAAAGGGGTGTAACTCCTAGAAAAAAAATTGAATCGTAATTTCCTGTCGATATGCACATCTACGTAGTATGTCCTTATTATCTGAAAAGGTTTCATGAAATTCTGTTGTGTGGTTTGAGAGGAGTTGCGATGACAAACTGTTGCAGTAGTACATTAAAGTAAATAAGGTCAAAGGGGTGTAACTCCTAGAAAAAAAATTGAATCGCAATTTCCTGTCGATATGCACATCTACATAGTATGTCCTTATTATCTGAAAAGGTTTCATGAAATTCTGTTGTGTGGTTTGAGAGGAGTTGCGATGACAAACTGTTGCAGTAGTACATTAAAGTATATAAGTTCAAAGGGGTGTAACTCCTAGAAAAAAAATTGAATCGCAATTTCCTGTCGATATGCACAACTACATAGTATGTCCTTATTATCTAAAATGGTTTCGTGAAATTCTGTTGTGTGGTTTGAGAGGAGTTGCGATGACAAGAAACAGGACTGACGGACTGACGGACGGACGGACGGGTCAAAAACATTATACCCTCCGCAACTCGTTGCGTGGGGTATAATAAATAATGCTGTAATTATCATTAAGTTCAGGTGAACCAGAGGCTCTCAAGGAGCTGTATCGCTTACCTGGATTAACTTTTCACCTTGAGCAGGATTAAAATTTAAGTGTTGCAGTCAATTTGGCTGGTTTTTCAATAGGGTTCTATGTTAAACTAAATTCGGCTGTGGCAGCCATCTTGGACACATTTCTAAAGGGGAACCATCTAATGACCATTACTGCTAAGTCTAGTTCTCATTGGCTTAGTCAGGTTTCAGACAAGAAGATTTTTGGGTGAATATCCCATAGGGTCCGATGTGAAACTAAGTTTGGCTGTGGCGGCCATCTTGGTCCGCAGTCTATGAAATCGGACATATTTCTGAAAGAGGACCTCCTAAGGACCATTGCTGCGAAGTCTGGTTCCAATTGGTCAAGTGGTTTCAGACAAAAAGATTTTTCAATGAATTTCCCCATAGGGCCCTATGTTAAACTAAGTTCGGCTGTGGCGTCCAACTTGGTTAACAGTCCTGGTCATCGGACATAATCCTACAAGAGAACCTCCTAAGGACCAATACTGCCAAGTTTGGTTACAATTGGCCTTGTAGTTTCATAGAAGATTTTTTAAATTCATCCCCCTTTTTTTCTATTTTTAGTAACAGCAGCCATGTCGGTTGGAAGTTGGGGACATAATTTGGGAAGGGGGCAACCCAAGGACCATTCAACCAAAGTTTGGTCCCAACTGGCCCAGTGGTTTCAGAGGAGAAGATCTTTAAAGGAAAGTTTATGCAGGGCACTGTCTTTAAAGGGCACAAATTCCTATAAGGGGTCAATCAATGATTTTGGTTATGTTGGTTATTTGTAGATCTTACTGTGTTGAACATTTTTGTTTTTTACAATTTGTCTTTATCTATAATAATATCAGACCTGTTTTTTCCCCCTGTTGACCTGTAGTAGTAGTTTTTGGACTTGTCCAAGTGTATTTTTCATGTTGTAAGTGTAGTTTTTCGAATTCTGGACAGTACTGTGATTTTATGCATATAAAACAACTACTAATGCAATATGAGTGTTTGTTGACCTATACGTGACCTCTTTGAACATGGTAGTCTTGACAACAGGCTTAGTTGGAAACCTGATGCTATCATGTATGTGTATTTAAATTTCAAATATTACTATAGCCAATCATTGAATTGCTTCTTCTTCACCCATACATTGTATCTGTGTCAACAGGTATCTTTCTGATTCTTGAAAAAAAGTCCTGCTTTCAATATTTTATTTGTTCAATTGATTAATATTCAACAATAAGGGCATGGCAGGGCACACATTCAGTGGGTGAATAAAAACTAAGTCGAAACTTGAAAAAATTTGGACATAGTGGCCCCAAGAAAATAAGCTTTTTAACCCCCCCCCCTTCCCCATGCCCAGACCAAACCAGAGGCTCTCAAGAGCCTGTATCGCTCACCTGGATTTAACTTTTCACCTTGAGCAGACCTAAAAATTTTTCTATAGGATTCTGTGTTTAACTAATTTCAGCTGTGGCAGTCATCTTAGTTGACAGTCCATGTCAATGGATACATTTCTAAAAGAAAACCATCTAAGGGCCATTTCTGCTAAGTCTTGTTCCAACTTGCTAAGTGGTTTCAGACAAGATTTTTAAATGAATTTTTGTAAAGGGTCCAATATTTAACAAAGTTCGGTGTGGCGGCCATCTTGGTTGACAATCTGGGTGATCCGACAATTTCTGAAAGAGGACCTCCTAAGGACAAATGCTGCCAAGTCTGGCTTCAATATGTCAAGTGGTTTCAGACAAGAAGATTTTTCAATGAATTTTCCCATAGGGCCCTATGTTAAACTAAGTTCGGGTGTGGCGGCCATCTTGGTTGACAGTCTGGGTCATCGCACAAAATTCTGAAAGAGGACCATCTAAGGACCATTGCTACCAAGTCTAATTCTAATTGGCTTAGTGTTTTCAGACAAGAAGATTTTTGAGTGAATTTCCCATAGGGTCCTATGTTAAACTAAGTTCTGCTGTGGCAGCCATCTTGGTTCACAGTCCACAAAATCAGACACATTTCTGAAAAAGGACCTCCTAAGGACCAATGCTGTCAAGTGGTTTCAGACAAGAAGATTTTTCAATTAATTTTCCTATAGGGCCCTATGTTAAAATAAGTTTGGTTGTGGCGGCCATCTTGGTTGACAGTCCGGGTCATCGGACACACCTCTGTAAGAGGACCATTGCTGCCAAGTCTGGTTCCAATTGGTCAAGTGGTTTAAGACGAGAAAATTTTTCACTGAACTTTCCCATACGGCCCTATGTTAAACTAAGTTCGGCTGTGGCAGCCATCTTGGTTAACATTCCGGGTCATTGGATATATTGCTGAAAGAGAACCTCCTAAGAACCATTACTGCCAACTTTGGTTCCAAATGGCCTTGTAGTTTCATTTAAGAAGATTTTTGAAATTCACCCCCCCCCCCTTTTTCTATTTTTAGTAACAGCAGCCAAGTCGGGGATACCAGACATAATTTTGGAAGGGGGCCACCCAAGGACCATTCCACCAAAGTTTGGTCTCAATTGGCCCAGTGGTTTGAGAGAAAAGATCTTTAAAGGAAAGTTTACGCCGTCTTTAAAGGGCAAAAACTCCTATCAGGGGTCAATCATTGATTTTGGTCATTTGATTTATTTGTAGATCTTACTTTGTTGAACATTTTTGCTGTTTACCAATTGTCTTTATCTATAATAATATTCAAGATAATAACCGAAAACTGCAAAATTTCCTTAAAATTAACAATTCAGGGGCAATAACCCAACAAAGGGTTGACCGATTCGTGTGAAAATTTCATGACAGGTAGATCTTGACCTGATGGACATTTTTACCCCGTCAGTTTTGCTCTGATTGCTTTAGTTTTTGAAATATAAGACAAAAACTGCAGTTTACCCCTATGTTCTATTTTTAGCCATGTCGGCCATGTTGGTTGGCAGGCGGGGTCATCGGACACATTTTCTAAACTAAATACCCTAATGATGCTTGTGGCCAAGTTTGGTTTAATTTGGCCCAGTAGATTCAGAGGAGAAGATTTTTGTAAAAGTTAACGACGACGACGACGGACATCAAGTGATGAGAAAAGCTCACTTCACCTTTCAGGTCAGGTGAGCTAAAAAGGGGATATAATGAGAGAGAAACTGAGACCAATTTCATATATCCTAATGAAATCTTACTTGTCTTTGAGAAAAACGGAGTAATTACATTAATAAAATATTTTGAGCTATGCTGGTGCACATCATCAGCTCCGCTCTCGTTTGGTTCCTTTTCTGATTATGAGAGCATCATATTCTTTGTGCACTTTGACTCAATATATCTCTTGCAGTCGTATCTCATACCGTGGCCACTTGAGAAGTCCATCTGGAATATTGTACAACGAAAGAATGTATCGCCTTTCGATTATGGTTGAATGAATTTCCAAAGTTCAGAGTAATCCCTTTTATATCGCTGACACGATTTTTTCTTCTTGGTTTCACTGGCACTGGATGCGACATCTGACTTTTGTTTGTTAGACATGCCGCCATTAAAATGGTATCTCCTGTTTCCAAGGCTCCAGTCACCCAGGCGTTTGAAAAGGAGGTGAACTTATTATCATTACAAGCATCACGAAGATTGATTTATTCGGGCGCTCTCTGGTTTTTACACCGGAAATATAGACGTGGCGCAAAAAGTTCGAGTGAAGTCTGCCTTCGTCTTCTTACAAAACATTGGGTTTTTATTTTTTTAACAATTTTACCTGATCAGCGTAGAAAACGTGAAAGAGAGCATAGGGTGTAATTAGAGGCCAAAAAACGTAGAAAATATGCTCAAATCGTAGTGGTAAACAGGTCTGTAATATTCAAGATAATAACCTAAAACTGCAAAATTTCCTTAAAATTAACAATTCTGGGGCAATAACCCAACAAAGGGTTGACCGATTCGTCTGAAAATTTCATGGTAGGTAGATCTTGACCTGATGACCATTTTTACCCTCGTCAGTTTTTGCTCTAAATGCTTTAGTTTTTGAGATACAAGACAAAAACAGCAGTTTACCCCTATGTTCTATTTTTAGCCGTGTCGGATGATGGACGCCAAGTGATGAGAAAAGCTCACTTGACCCTTTGGGTCAGGTGAGCTAAAAAACATCTTAATTAATGATATATTATTAAGTAAGTAATTAAGTTTAGAAAAACTATTTGCAGAAACATTAATTCTTAAAGTTTTTTCTAAACAATATTTTTTTCTTTCATACACAGAGGAAAATACTTCTTAATTCTTCTATTGTCAATGCAAAATCTTTATCTGAAAGAGTAAATTTCATTTTCATAATTTGTTTATGCAAAATAATAGCATTTTAAGTAACCTTACTTCCAACATCTATCACAATAAAGGTCAAGGTCACAGCCATGACACCTAATGGTGGCATCCTCTGTACACATGACACAATATGGCAACTCATCATCATCATCATCATCCATTTCACTTTGTGATATCTCCTGCTAAAAAATATATAATATATTTGATGTTGATGTTGATTTTCAATTATAAAGTTCTTTACATTCCTGGAATTTTGAAATAAACAAAATAATGCAAAAATTTAACAATTATCAATTGTTATGCATGAAAGAGATAAGCATGTGTGACAATAGCATTTTGGACTAAAGGGAGGAAGTTATATATAAAATATTGCAGGTAGTTATGGGCAAAAATCAACTGAACTGAAGGCCATGTTATTTTTTATTAATATATTATAAAGCTTTCTTCAATTTCAATTATACTTGAGACTCCCTACATACAATAAAACCAATTTTTTGTACACGGGCAATATAAAATAATTTCAATGTAACAAATAAAATATAAAAACAATGGCACATATATTATGTTTCACCTGTTCATTTTCCACGTCTTTTGTTTTAGCCTTTTTAGATTTTTTGCCACCTTTATTTGCCCCTGTATTTTGTATCTTTGTACTTTTTTTACTTGAATCCTGTGATGAAGAAGACACACCGATACCATCTCTTGATGCAGCTTCATCCAACTTGTTTTCTTCTAACATCTAAATATGAAAAAAATGTTTATATTCACAAACACATTTTTTTTAAAAACTACACTAACTATCAGATAAATTGCTTCGCTGAGCGCAGCTGGATACAACCGCAGAGGTCCAACCCTGAACAGTTGGGGCAAAAATGGACACAATATTCACGCTTGATACAGGTCTGAATTTGGTTGGATTGTAATTAAATATTTGACACAGAATAACTGTAGTCAAAGAACTTAGAATTGGACATATGATTTGAATTTATATTCAATTTTTTGCTTTTTGTGCAATACAATATGCTGTTGCAAATTGACCCCCCCCCCAAAAAAAAAAAAAAAAATTTAACCCCTTTTTTTGCAATACACTATGCTGTTGCATACTGACCCCCCCCCCTAAAAAAAAATCATTGTACTGAAGTGAGAAAAAAATTGCCCCCCTCCCACAATTTCTTATTACCCCCCTCCCTCCCTCCCCTTTCTCCAAAAAAAAATTCTTTCCCTCAAGATATGGTCATAATCCCTATTCAAATTTCTCATGGAGTTTGCAAACATAATTACCCATTTAAATATATCATAAAAGTCTTTAAATAGAAAATGACATATGGACAAAATTAATATTAATTAAAAGTAACTTCTAAAAATAAACTGACAGCTATAAATCACCCCAAGACAATCTACATTTTTTATACATAATTTACAAGCAGTGTGAGGGAGGTAATCTAATCATACACAACATTTTACTTTAAATGTGTTTGGATTACCTCCCTTACATCAAGATAATAACCAAACAAGAAAAATGCTTATTGGGCCCTTTTTTGGCCGTTAATTCTTAAACTGTTGGGACCAAAACTCCCAAAATCAATCCCAACCTTCCTTTTGTGGTCATAAACCTTGTGTTTAAATTTCATAGATTTCTATTAACTTATACTAAAGTTATAGTGTGAAAACCAAATGTCTTCGGACAACGACGACGACGCCATCATACCAATATACGACCACAAAAGTTTGCAGTCGTATAAAAAATGAATTCATCTTATTTTGTGGGATATAAATTTTCATAATTTGCATAAGTACAGTAGGACCAAAAATTTAATTATTCCATGAAATGAATATTTAATCTTGTGATATTACTAGGGATTTCAGAACCAAGAATTTTTTTTTTCCGATGGAAATAAATGAATCTACTGTGTTTAAATTCCGTTATGCATTGTAACCTCAATTTTTTTTATTTTTTTTGTACTACCATAGTTCCTATTAATTTTTTATATTTGTACATTTAAAGTTATATACTTGTCCTCATTTCAAAAATAATTTTACACATACAATTTTATTGTAAGATCAGATCCATATGTCAAAGTTTATATATGTATCAAGTCAGACTTATAATCATATATTGACATAAGTCCTTTAGATTGATGTAAAATTTGCAATGGCAATAATGCTTTAACTTGAGCCATATCTGAGTTGTCCTCCTTATCTACATTGTCACATTTATGAATTATCATTTAACATGTTTTTACTACACTATATATTAATCACTGACAAAATATATACTTTTTCCCCATTTTTGTCCAATTCAACAATTTTTTATATACTGACTTGTTTAATGAGATTTTTTGTCAGTGTTTCTTCATCCTCATTGTCACTATCAGAAATATCATTAACACTCTTCTCATCTGAGTCTGTTCCAATATAAAAAGTAAAAATTCTTAGCAAACTTGCTTGCCTTGGAAACATTACCTCATTCTTAATTGCAGTATTTTTTAGATTCAGACATACTTTGTACTTAAAATAACTTTACCTACTGTCAAAATAGAGAAAAGAAGTTCACTGCCCTCTATATGTTTCCTCTACCCTCTAAACAATCAACAGAGGATACATATTTTATAAATGGGGTCAAATGATGGAATATGTTTCTCTAAAGATTAAAAGGAAAATCCCAGTATTATATTCCTTTATCCTATGTGATAATTTAATCAATGATTTTTATCAAAATTTATCAAAAAAAATTCTTATCACAATGCAAATGTATAATATTTTTAAATTAAGGAAAGTTTTTTCAGATCATACACCGAATGCAAAAGTTTTGCTACATATTTTCAATCATACAATAAAACCCATATTACTGTATGGATCTGAGATTTGGGGGTACTTTTCCCCAACAAAATTTACAAATAATTTAGATAAATATATTATTAAAGAAATAGACTCTATTTTATTAGAGGAAATCCACACAAAATTTTGTAAATATATAGTAGGTGTTCGAGTAAGATCATCAAATGACGAATGTAGAGGGGAGCTGGGTAGTCTGCCTTTACTATATTCCATATTATGTAATTTAATAAAATATTGGTGCTATATAGTAAAAACAGTTGGCAAGTCAAACTCGTTATTATATGAAGCTTTTAAAATGTCTGAACTTATGTCAGATAAAAATAAAGATTCTTGGGTTGGCTGTACTAAAGTTACTTTTAAATATTTGAATTTAGAGTACTTTTCAAAAACCCAGAAAAATTTAAAACTAACCATATAGTGAATAAAGTTAAAATTCAGCTGCATAATAAGTTCATATGCATGTGGAAAACAAATTTATTTAATATCAAAGGAAAATTGTAAATCAAGGAAATAAATTGAGAACATACAGGCAGTTTAAAACTAATTTTACTTTTGAACAATACCTTCTGATTGGCAATAGAGAACAAAGAAGGCTTTTATCTAAATTTAGAGTTAGTGATCACCCTCTCCAAATTGAGACGGGTCGATACTTACAATTAGAAGTAAAAGACAGAAAATGTAAAGCTTGTTTTGAAGAAATTGAAGATTAATGTCATTTTCTATTACATTGTAAAAGTTATATAAAAGAAAGAAATTTGTATCTTAAAGAAATAGAAAATAGATTTAAGCATTTTAAAAGTCTTTCTGATATGAATAAATTTATTTGGTTAATGTCAACTGAAGACGAATTTCTTATTACAAAAGTATACAGACTATTGTCTACCTTATATGAAAAATGAAAAGAAATATTGGAGGCAGACAACCCACTTACCTAATTATAATTATTATAATAATTATAAAATTAAATTTTACTGAGCTCAGTCCACAGTGTGTCTCCTTTAGAGTAAACAAGTATTGTACATATAATGAAACATTTTAGTTTTGTGTATCCTTTTTTGAATATTATTTAATTTGTATATCACTCAAATAATACCAATCATTGATTTTATTATGTTTAATGTATTATTATGTTTTTATTTATTATATGCATTTATTTCATTATTGTAATTATTCTGCTCAGCAATGGGCACCATGATTGGCTGAATAAAAATTATCTTATAGGGCCATCAGGGTTCTCACTAAGAATTTTTTATGATGAGTCCTGGGACTCATCATTTTTCAGAATGGTGAGTCCCAGCTGATTTTGATGAGTCCCAGGACTCATCGCCACTTTTTTAACGTACACTCCTGCATGATTTTGACCATGGTAGGCCTATTGTACTATTGTTAAAGTTTAATTAAAATCATGTGCTGCCTTAACATACTGATGAATATAATTTGAAATTTCAAAAAAAAAAAAAAAAAAAAAAAAAAAAAAATTGGCCTTATGCAGTGGTGCTCCGAACTTGGAAACAAATTTCTGTTACAGATATGAGCAAAAATCTTTGCAACTTTTGACACAACTTATTTATTATTGCCATTTTATTTTGTCATATTTATTTATCTATAATCTTTACTATTATTTTTTCTCAAACATACTCTTAAAATCCTCCAATTGACATTGTTTGAACACCTTAATAATCAATTTGACAAAATTTCCATTTGTGCATAGATAAGTCAAAATCCGCTAAATTTATTTTTAAATGAGGTCTACATATTGTTACCAGTTGTAATAAACACTGTGGCCAATGAAAAATCACGAGAATTCCAATTGCCGCCATTTTTTAGCTTACTTTTTGTCATTTTTTCCCTTCCCCCCTTTGATCTCCAAGAAAACAAAAAAATGGCGGCTCGAGATTTTTAATGAAAATAACGGTCTTCAGATGCAGCTGATTAGATCTACATGCGTCCCAGGGACGCATGAGTTTGAAGGATGACGCGTCCAGTCCAATTTTAGCGCGTCCAGGACGCATGTACGCGCCTTAGCGAGAACCCTGGCCATTAAGTGTCAATCAGTGTGTATACACACCAGATTTGTTTTCATCATAAAATATACAATGTTTTTGAATCCTACCTTATATTTGTAGTGTAAATATTTTCCCCATATCTTCCCTTTATATTTTTGTGTTTTGTTCTAACAACTGACATTTATATGCCATACCTTTATTTACATCATCTTTTTTCCTGTTTTTGACTTCCTGTAACCTTTTCATTATTTCCTTGTCTTTTTGTAGATCCTCCAATGCTTTTTGTGCATCCAATTCTAAATCTTTAGATGCTTCAGCTATTAATCTTTGCATTTCTTCCAGTGGAATTTCATCATTTGTTCGAGTATCATCTTTTTGTCCATTGGGTTTATTATTTATATTAATGTTCTTTTCAAATGACACCTTTTCCTGTAAATTCTCTCTGTTCAGATCATTACTAGGTTTCTCAGATTCTGTCAAGAAAAATAATTTAAAGAATTTATACTTTATCATTTTCATCACATATAAATTTAATGGTGAATTATATAATTCAACTAACTGTACAAATGTTTCCTACTACAACAAAAGCTATTTTTAACTGTTAATCTATTTATTTTGTATTCCTACCTGGATTTCCCCTCAATCCTGCCAGCCTTTGTTCTATATCTTTAACTGGATCAGGTCTGTGTGAATCTATTTCTATTTCCTGCCCTATCTCATCGAGTAAGTCATTCATTTGCTCCTGTTGAGTTCTTCTGTCTGGTGCTTGATAAACCTAAAATCGGTCAAAATAGTGCAAAAATGAGTCAAATGTTTATACAATTCAGATAGTCTGAAATAATAAGTTCAAAAATTTAAGAATTCAACCTAAACACCAAGCATGTATTCACATTAAATTTTAGTAATAATTATGATTGCCAGTCATTAAGTATACTCAAAATGTTACCAAATAATTACATTTCTTAAATTGTGATGTAACTTGGTCCCTAGACAATTTCAAGCTAACTTTTCTTCCATTGATAGGCTGGGGAACTTGTCTTACAAGCAAGGATATCATTGTATTACTATAATTATGGTAGATATGGTAAATTAAATACTATAATGCATGTTTTTAGTTTTGATCATAACATCTTACAGGTTTTTTAGCAGCAGATGAACTGGAAGAATCTTGACCTTTCAACTTGGCTAACCTCTGTTCAATGTCTTTTTCTGTTAAATTCTTATACTCTACAATGGAAGATATATAATCATAAAACTAAGTCCTCTGAATTAAAAAAATGTTTTTTGTGTTACCAGTACATACACCCTAATACATATTTGGAAATCACCAAAATATCTTGATCAAAATTTAATTAAATGAGTTACACTTGCTTTCAAATTATTTGGCTGATATGACTATTTGATTGCATACCGTACTTGTTTCAGTTGCTTTGTTTTTTCTCTATGCAGTTTTTCTGTTCTTAATTTTCCCAACAGCATTTACAAAATCTTGGCAATCAGTCATTTTATTATTTTTATTTCTAAATTATATTATTCAAAGGTAAGTGATAATTTATGTTCTCTTTGGTCATTCTGTTACAATCTAAAGTAGAAAATGATGATCTGATATAGCCATTTACAAGATGCATTTTTCATAATGGAAATTAGGTTGGCTTTTTGATCTTTGTCTCTCCCAGATAAAATACAATCCAACTATAAAACAGGAAGCTGTCTAAGTAAAAGCAAACATGATTTTCCTTTATTTTTTACAGGACAGTATCAGTAAGTTGTATACAGGACAGTATCGGTAAGTTGTATACAGGACAGTATCAGTAAGATGTATACAGGACAGTATCAGTAAGTTGTATACAGGACAGTATCAGTAAGATGTATACAGGACAGTATCAGTAAGTTGTATACAGGACAGAATCAGTAAGATGTATACAGGACAGTATCAGTAAGTTGTATACAGGACAGTATCAGTAAGTTGTATACAGGACAGTATTAGTAAGTTGTATACAGGACAGTATCAGCAAGATGTATACAGGACAGTATCAGTAAGTTGTATACAGGACAGTATCAGTAAGATGTATACAGGACAGTATCAGTAAGATGTATACAGGACAGTATCAGTAAGTTGTATACAGGACAGTATCAGTAAGATGTATACAGGACAGTATCAGTAAGTTGTATACAGGACAGTATCAGTAAGTTGTATACAAGACAGTATCAGTAAGCTGTATACAGGACAGTATCAGTAAGTTGTATACAGGACAGTATCAGTAAGTTGTATACAGGACAGTATCAGTAAGTTGTATACAGGACAGTATCAGTAAGTTGTATACAGGACAGTATCAGTAAGTTGTATACAGGACAGTATCAGTAAGTTGTATACAGGACTGTATCAGTAAGTTGTATACAGGACAGTATCAGTAAGATGTATACAGGACAGTATCAGTAAGATGTATACAGGACAGTATCAGTAAGTTGTATACAGGACAGTATCAGTAAGTTGTATACAGGACAGTATATGTAAGTTGTATACAGTGCCCTCTGGAGGATGGAATGGTGTACACATCCTCCGGTAATGGGCAACAATATTACTAAGTATAATTAATTCCACAAGGCTTTATTAAGTCAAGGGCTGGGCCAGACTTTGATTATTTAAATATGGGGTGTGTAAAGTAAACCAAAGTTTTTGACCTTGACCATGCAGACAGACTATCAAACCTGAATTGCGACACACTCTTTGGTTGTGGTCAACTAGAAACCTTTTTATGCAGAATATCATAACAATTTGACAAAATACAGTTTGTACCTTGTTTATGTTTGATATCTTCTTTCAGTTTATCAAGTCTTTCTTGTATTTCTCTCTCTGGTTTTGCTAGATGTTTATACTCTTTTTTTCCACCTGGTTTTGTATTGTGATGTGACATTTTATGACTACTACTCCCACCTGCCTTTTCTCTTTCTTCCAGTGCTTCTATACGTCTTTATTGAACAAAAATAAAAATATTTTGAAATAGAGAAAAATTATTATATACTATTCTAACCGACATATTACAAATTCCAGGTATAAAACTTATAAATTCCTTTTTTTTTTAAATGAATATACCTGAAATGACTCTGGAAAAACAAAAGGGACAAAATAGAAATATATAAAATGTGATAGCATTATATTCTTAATTAAAAAAAAATTTCATAAAATTAGGAAGTTATACATGTATCAGGTACTCTTGAAGGGTAGGCATATTCTATTCTGCATGTGGAGTATTGTATATATTACACAGTCCATCAGCCGTAAGTTTGTTTGTTTGTTTAGTAGGGGTTTTATGTGGTTTTCAGCAAATTTGGCTATTTCATGGAAGCCAGTTTTTATTAGTGGAGGAAGCCAGAATACCCAGATAGAACCACCGACCTTCAGTAGGAAAATTGGCAATCGTTGTCAATTAAGACCGGAGTTGAACACACCCACCACAAGTGAGATTGGAACTCACAACCTCAGTGTTAACAGGCTAGTGATCATTAGTAGTCATGAAGAACTACCTAGACCACTTGGCCACTGAGCCCCCCCACCTTCTATAAGTATTTTCTGATATGGTGAAGATGTCTAATTAATATAATCTTGGTTACCATGGTAACTTATTGTTCACATGACATACTGTTGCAGAAAAGGTTGAAAGAAAAGATATGGTGTTTTTAATTCTTCAGTTTTGGGACTGCAATCTTCTTGTTTAGATGTGAATTGCAACTAGAGGCTACCAGGAGCCTGTATCACTCACATGGACTTTGTCCATCTTGAATGGCAGCCTGGAATATTGCTGTCAAGTTCCAGCTCACTGGTTTCAAACAAGAAGATCTTTCAGTGAACTTTTCCATTAGGTACTATGTTAAACTATGTTTGGCTCTCGCAGCCATATTCAATGGCAGACAGGGTCATCAGATACAATTCAAAACCAACTAAAGACTATTACAGTCAAATTTTGTTCGAATTGGCCAAGTGGTTTCTGACAAGAAGATCTTTTAGCAAATTTCCAATTGTGTCCTATGTTTAACTATGTTCGGCTCTTGCGGCCATCATGGATGGGGGTTGGGGTCATCGGAAAAATTCTGAAAGAGGATCACTTAAGGACCATTGCTGTCAAGTAAATATGTTCAGCTCTGGCAGCCATCTGGGGTGGTGGGTGGGGTCATCGGATATAATTCTGAAAAAAGACCACCTAAGCACCATTTCTGCAAAGTTTTCTACCAATTAGCCGAGCTGTTTCAGACAAGAAGATCTTTAAGTACATTCCCCATAAGGTCCTACGTTAAACTATGTTCGGCTTTTGCCGCCATCTTGGATGGTAGGTGGGGTCATCGGATACAATTCTCAAAGAGGACCACCTAAGGACCATTGCTGCCAAGTTTTGTTCCAATTGTCCAAGTGGTTTCAGACAGGAAGATCTTTAAGTAAATTTCCCATAGGGTCCTATGTTGAACTATGTCCGGCTCTGGTGGCTATCCTGGATGACAGGCAGGGTCATTGGATATAATTCTTAAAGAGGATCACCGAAGGACCATTGCTGCCAATTTTTGTTCCAAATGGCTCAAGACCTGCAATGAACTTTGACCTGAGGGATACAAAAGAAGTCGATTAAAAAATTTATAATTGCACCATGATATATGGACCTACTGTAACAAAACCAACCATGATAACAGAATAACTAGTGTTGTTTTAAAGGTGTATTTACCTGAGACATTTGACATAGAAATATTGAAAGGATTAAATGAATAAAACCAAGAAAATTTTTATTCTACATGGAGAGCATGAAAGAGGTACATTTTACTTTGCGGAAGGAGACTTTTTTACCATGGCTCGTGATTTCTAAAATTACGGAAAAAGTAGACTGACTTCACACCCCGAGATTTTAACTGGATATGTGCCATTGTATGGCGATCGTTTTGAGCCATCTCCCATGTTTCAATGAAACGTACAGACTTAATGGCAGCCTATTATTTCATGACTTCTGTAACAGGAAAACAATTGCGCGGCTTGACCCAAATGGCCCAGTGGTTTCAGAGGAGAAGGTCTTTAAAGGAAAGTTTATGACGACGACGAAGGCCAGGTGATGGCAATAGCACACATGGCCTTTTAGGCCAGGTAAGCTAAAAAGAAAATCAACAACTTTACTATAACAGATGTACATTTTTTATAGAACTTACTTTTTGTATGCCTCTGGTGGTGAATATCTTCCAGATTCATCTTGTGGCTTTATCTTCCTAAATAATGATCAGAAGAATTTTATAATTACAAACTTTTGTTCACACACTACAAAGAATATTTTTATAGACTCTTTTATAGATTTTAAATTGACACATGACAGCCAAAGATTGACAATTAGCAGTTGGCAAAAGGTATTTTAATTTTGGCAATTGGCAATAACCATGTGACAATAAATGATTAGCAAACAGCAATTGATTTTGATAATATCATATCTGGCAATCGGCAGTTGACAATTAGTGATCACGGCAATTGATTTTGGTAATTGGCAATAAGCATTTGACAATTAGTGATCAGCAAACGGCGGTCAGCTATGGGGTTCTAGGGCTTCCGTATTGAATATCCAATGGATTCTATTTGCCAATCAAATTGGCATTTACATTTGGAGGGAGTAATAACCGTACTGTTCATAATAATACATTGTATAAAAACAATACTACCGGGTACATGAAAGCATGTTGAAAGTGCCACACTTTCCAAAATTGAAGGAATGAAAACAAACTGTCACATGAGTGATGAAGAGAGGAACATACATGTAACGTAATCAACGATGAGTTCTCGATGTTAACTTTCTGAAAATCATGTATATTCTTCATACAAATACATTCTATACCTGACTAAACTAATTGTGACATATTGTTGACATTTTTAAAAAATTTTCTTCTTTACTTATCTTTATTTTTCTGCTATACCAGAGAAATCTTCACTTAGGAGTCTACATTACATTCTAGGATTTTAAGATGACAGTAAATAATTTATACTATCCATTATTAACCAAAAATAAAATGCTCCGCTGGGCGCAGCTAGATACGACCGCAGATGTCGAACCCTGAATAGTTGGGGCAATTATGAACACAACATTCAAGCTTGATACAATACTGAATTTGGATTGTGAATAAATATTTGACACAGCATAGGTTTCTGACACAGAATGAATGTTGTCTAAGAACTTAAAAATTTTTAATTTACCTATTCAAACCATATCAGTATTTTTTGTTTTTATATATAAATCAGAAATAACCAATTTAAAATTGGGCACACATATCAATTTCTTGCTATTGCGCAATACTGTGCAATTGAAAATTTCTTCAAATATTTGACACATAATAGGTTTCTGACACAGAATAACTGAAACCAAAGAACTTAGAATTGGTCATATGATTTCAATTTATATTCAATTTTTTGCTTCTTGTGCAATACAATATGCTGTGGAGAATTGCCCCCCCCCCCAAAAAAAAAAAAAAAAATTTACCCCTTTTTTAGCTTTTGTGCATTACACTATGAAGTTGCACATTGACTCTCCCTCCCAAAAAAAAAAACAACAAAAAACAATAAAATTTATTGTAACCCCCCCTTTTTTGCTAAAAAAAATTTGAAATTTCCTTTTTAATTTATGAATTATGAAATGAGAAAAAAATTGCCCCCTCCCCAATTTCTCATTCCCCCCCCCTAAATTTTGTTTTCACCCCCCCCCCCCCCATTTCTCTTGATACTTTGCAACCATAACAGCCCATTTAAATACACCATAACGTATTAAAATAGAAAATGACATCATAGTCATGGATGGCAAATTTTAAATATGCATAATTTAAAAGCAGTTTAGATGAGATAAACAAAAAAGCTTCATCAGCACATATTCAAAATTTGAGATAAAAAAAAGAGTTATCCCTCTTTGTACATATTTTTATAATCATGTTGTCATATTTGCTCTAAGTCATATTTAATTGTTAGCAGTAGTATGTATGTTAGTATCATATAATTTTAAAATTTCTGATTTGTAAGTTTATTCAATATATATGTTTGGATTGAAGTCATTGTTGGGTGTTACTGAAGTTATCCTTTAATTGTAATGTAAATAATGTAAATTGGTTTAAATTATACTGATTCTTGCTATTGCACAATACTGTGTAATTGAAAATTTCTTGAAATATTTGACACATAATAGGTTTCTAAAACAGAATAACTGAAATAAAGAACTTAGAATTGGTCATATGATTTGAATTTATATTCAATTTTTGAATTCTTGTGCGATACAATATGCTGTGGAGAATTGCCCCCACCCCCCAAAAAAAATAATTTACCCCTTTTTTAGCTTTAATTTTGGACCCCGATTTGGACCAACTTGAAAACTGGGCCCATAATAAAAAAACTAAGTACATGTTTAGATTCAGCATATCAAAGAACCCCAAGAATTCAATTTTTGTTAAAATCAAACTAAGTTTAATTTTGGACCCTTTGGACCTTAATGTAGACCAATTTGAAAACGGGACCAAAAATTAAGAATCTAAATGCACGGTTAGATTCGGCATATCAAAGAACCCCAATAGTTCAATTTTCGATGAAATCAAACAAAGTTTAATTTTGGACCCCGATTTGGACCAACTTGAAAACTGGGCCCATAATAAAAAAAACTAAGTACATGTTTAGATTCAGCATATCAAAGAACCCCAAGAATTCAATTTTTGTTAAAATCAAACTAAGTTTAATTTTGGACCCTTTGGACCTTAATGTAGACCAATTTGAAAACGGGACCAAAAATTAAGAATCTAAATGCACGGTTAGATTCGGCATATCAAAGAACCCCAATAGTTCAATTTTCGATGAAATCAAACAAAGTTTAATTTTGGACCCTTTTGGCCCCTAATTCCTAAACTGTTGGGACCAAAACTCCAAAAATCAATCCCAACCTTCCTTTTGTGGTCATAAACCTTGTGTTTAAATTTCATAGATTTCTATTTACTTATACTAAAGTTATTGTGCAAAAACCAAGACAAATGCTTATTTGGGCCTTTTTTAGCCCCTAATTCCTAAACTGTTGGGACCAAAACTCCCAAAAACAATCCCAACCTTCCTTTTGTGGTCATAAACCTTGTGTTAAAATTTCATAGATTTCTATTTACTTATACTAGAGTTATTGTGCGAAAACCAAGAAAAATGCTTATTGGGCCCTTTTTTGGCCCCTGATTCTTAAACTGTTGGGACCAAAACTCCCAAAATCAATCCCAACCTTCCTTTTGTGGTCATAAACCTTGTGTTTAAATTTCATAGATTTCTATTAACTTATACTAAAGTTATAGTGCGAAAACCAAATGTCTACAGACTCCGACGGACGACGACGACGACGACGCCAACGTCATACCAATATACGACCGCAAAAATTTTGCGGTCGTATAAAAAACAAGATACATTTGTATATATATAGTAATACAAACCCAGTAAGAATATTATAGCACTTGTTACAGACATGGTGTTTTTCATTCTTCAGTTTTGGGACTGCAATCTTCTTGTTTAAACATGAATTGCAAAAAGCAAATCCACAATTTTTACATCCATGCTACAAAGATTTTTTTTATATAAATTTCAAGAATACAAACTTCATCAATACTATGAAAAATGAACCGTTTTATACCAAATTTTCAAGTATACTGTGCAAATAACTAATTAAAATTGATTAAATAGAATTCTAGATTAAAAAAAAAAGAAATGGAAAATATCTTGAAAACAATCAAAACTATTTACATTTTTTTGCCATTCTGTCACCCGTTACAATTAAAACTGACTTCATATATAAATTATTTCAGCATGTTAATTGTTGGGGGTATATGGATCTGATTAAAAACTTTATTTTAAACCTTTCAATTCTTTAAAGAGACAAAGAAGAAGACTGTTTATGTTTTGTGCTTGAGACTTACACATTTCTGTATTCATGACCCAATATTCAAGTGCTGGTTTTTCATAAACCTTCTTGTGGTATATAAATCAACTTTGGAATATTTATATCCCCTGCTTAGTAAAGTAGGCTATATAATAGTGATGGGGGTGTCCGTCGTCTGTCCATTTGCCCATCCACACCTATTACATTTTGTACAATGTACCTGCAACTCCTCATAAATCATTGAATAGATTTTTGTCAAATTTTCAGGGTATCTTCAGTGTACATTGCCATTGTGCACCACCTATTTTATTTTTGATCAGAATGAATTTTAGGGTTTTCTACCGACAAACATGGTGCATCCTGATCAAAGCTAAAATAGTTGGTGAACAATGCCACACTGTACTTCAGATTTTGTGAAATTTTCAATGAAATCCATTCACTGGTGTATAAGAAGTAGCAGTAAATAGGTGCAGACGGAGAGACAAATGGAATTCCCTATCATTATATATTCCCTGCTTCCCTAAGTGGGGGATATAAAAAAAAATGCCAGGGTACCCAGTTTGCCCGTATGATTTGAATAAGTATGCTACAGTGTACTAAAAAGTTATATTTTTAAATGTTTCATAGTATTTTAATGCATAGGTGTTGATAGGACTGATATTTCTACATGTCAGTCATTTGGGTACTCTTTCAATTGTTGAGGTGGTTTGTCAGTTTAAAGACATCAGTTGTAAATAACCAGGAAGATTGCAGATTCCAAACTAACTGTGTGTCTCAATTACCTCAGAAATAGATTTCTTGATGAAAAACTAAGATACTTTTTTTTACAATTCTTTACATTTAAAATAACAAGCAGATATGTCCTAAAAGTCAACATGGATTAAATGCTTGGAAACAAAACTTACACATACAAAATGCATTCAGTAATGTAACATGTGTTTGTGTTGACATTATATTTTATGTAAAAATCAATGAATTGCACATACAAAAATGGGAAATACTTTCACATAAAATATCTGAGGTATTTCAACTGTGAAAAAGAAAATAATCAATTATGACTTTTTACTTTAATTTTAAAGAAATATTTCACATATTGCCAAAAAAACGACTTGCAGATTTAAAAAAGACACACAGTAAGTCAAAAAACCTTCAAGTCCTCTACTTGTCATATAATAATCATCAATAAGTTTGTTGCTACTGTTTTTCTCCAGTACTTCAAAAACACTTTCAAACTTTGCAGTTTGGGTACTTTGACGTTATACCCATTTAGACACTACTGTTGCTAAATTCCATACAAATTTCCTTACTGTAATTAATTTATGACCGTGTCGTGACAAAAATAATTTTGACTTCACAATTAAAAAAGTACTATGTTGTGAGGTAATTCGACACAGCGTATAATTAGCCGTATTTCGCAGAATTACCTGAAATGGCTAAAATTGTTCTACAATGTTATTAGGTCAGGTGGAGTTGATGGGTATTAATTATTTAAACATATCAAATGTTATAATAAATAGGTAACTATTTTTCCTTTGTGGTTGTGATCTTTTATAATTAAGGTATGGAAATTAAAAATTGAAAAAAAGTTTTTTAAAATGAAATGTTTTGAGCTAATCCCTTTCTGTGTCCGGAGCTATTTTTCTGACTTGGCCGCCCACTGATTCGGGATTCTGTGTCCGGAGCTATTTTTCTGACTTGGCCGCCCACTGATTCGGGATTCTGTGTCCGGAGCTATTTTTCTGACTTGGCCGCAAACTGAATCAGTGGGCGGCCAAGTCAGGAATTCTAGTCAAATCGGCACCTGGTCAAATCGGCACCCGGTATAGTCAAATCGGCACCCATGATAAATATGTTGAATATATATATTTGTTTCAGTATTTTAAGCAAAAAGATTAAAATAAAGAAGGTGTTGTCCAGAAATATTGACTTATTAACATTTTTGGGGGTATCTGTATGTTTTTTTTCCATTCAACTTAATGTGTATTCGAGGTATTGAATATTTTTTATGCATGTTTTAACCAGTTGAGCCCTGCAGTGAGATCTTCAAAACGCAGAAATCATTAATTTTCACCCTTAATGAAAGTTTCAAGCCACTATAGCACAGATTTGATGCTTTCTTTTATAATGAATAGTGACCAAAGCAGCCATGGAATAAAATGAATGATGATATATAAAAGATAGTCAATGTTTAAGTTTGACACCAGGAGGTTTCATTTCTAATATACATGTAATCTAATCACATTTTTTATTCAAATTTCAAAAATCAACTCTGTGAAGTAACTGTATTACGTAAGGACGGACGGACAGGGGTAAAACAAGATGCCCCCACTTTTTTTATTGCGGGGGAATAAAATTTTGCAATTAAAACTACTGAGGCAAATTGCCTTAATGGAAGCTACGCCACTGTTCCATATTCTATAAAAGACCAGTAAACAAACGATTTTGTGTGGTGTATTTTTATCCTCTCGATTGAAAAGCATGAGGACATGGATGTCTTGTTGGTAATATAAAAACGAGAATTATGATCAAGGAGCTACTCCGCACCACAACTAAAATAGTGAATTGGGTATAAAAGAAATTATGCTTCTAATTTTCTCATGATTAAACAACAGCTTGGGTAATGGCTTCATTGTTTTTATTTAAGTTTTTGAAGAAAAAAACATCAATAAGTACCTGTATAGAGTTAAAACAACAAACAAGTTAATTATTTAATTGATAAAAGTTATTAATTAATTAATTAATTGAAAAGAAAACTTATCAAAACATCATTCTAGGATGTTGAGAAAACTTCGAACAAGTAACTTATGTATTCTAACTGCTTAATAACATGTGATGATTTTTAACGATGTAATGAATGATAAAATCCAACCCCAAAATTTAGAATTATTTATATATATTATATCAAATATCTATACATATTTAGAAATATTTATATATATTATTTCAAATATTATTGGATGCCGAATTGACCAAGTAAATGCCGAATTGACTATTAATAGGTGCCGATTTGACTTTTTCTATAGGTGCCAATTTGACTTGTACCCCCAAGTCAGAAAAATAGCTCCGGACGTAGAATCAGTGGACGGCCAAGTCAGAAAAATAGCTCAGGACACAGAATCCCTAAAGGGATTAGTTTTGAGTATGTACAGTACATTTATAACAAAAAATGTTTGAAATATCTTGTGGGTAATCTGCTTAGAACTACGCTTTGATGCAGCTGTATATTGCCATTCTGTCACCGGTTAAAATTAAAACTGACTTCATATATAAATTATTGCAGCATGTTAATTGTTGCAAAGCTTTCGAGACGTTTCGGCCATAAACCAGTTCGTCCATATACCGTTTCGTCCATAGACCAGTTCGGCCATAGTCGTTTCGGCCATACTTTTTATAATGAGATATATACTTAATAGCATCATTGTTTCTTATGAGAGGTATTCTTATTAGTTTACTTAGTAGAAGAAAAAAGTTTTAGCACCGATATTTAAACTTTTTAAAGTTGTCCAGCTGTATGCCTAAATCTATTATTAAAGGACTGGGTTCATATACATCTGTTTATTGGCATAAACACTGTGACCATATATTTTTTTCTGTAAATAATGAAACACTCACAATTTTTTTCACCTTTATTTATTCTCTTTATATATTTATATCATCAGGTTGATAACAAGCACATATATAATTAACAACAATTTAAACAAAAGCACTATAACAGTTGAGTTGCAGGACTTATTAGCGACGTCACAATGTGAGAGCAGACGTTATCAAGCTTACCTTCAGGAGGACAAAAAAGCGTAAAAATTCTTACATGGGCAACAAAAATGTACAGAATTTGTACGATAAACAGATTATCGGGTTTTCTGCGTAAATATATTGTAAAATATCAGTCGCTCGACACAAAATGAATCTTTTAGGCTCGTTCGCCAAAAATCTTCATATTGTGACTCGCGGCTGATATTTTACGATATCAATGTGCAGAAAACCCAAAAATCTATACAGATTTAATTTACCATGCATATATTACAACACTCTTTTTTACAGCACTCTTATTAACTACATTTGTATATTTACATGCATTATTTAAAATTTTCTATACCAGTTTATATTTTACAGTTGGTTCAATACACATAAGTTAATTTACTGTGAGGTTATTGTTTTTAATGAACGTAATCTTTAAGCAAATTATTATCATTACGAAAAGAAGTGTATAAATTATTAAAAGTTTGCATCAGCTTGTGGTAAGCTTGGATAAAAATAACTCAAATGCAGCCATTTCGTGTGCTTAACAATCACAAAATGCAGGATATAGTCAGATCAAAGAATAAATAATTGCTAATTATCATGAAGTAATGAACATAATTACATTTTATTTGTCTTGCAATTAATTTCGATTGATCTACAATATCTAGTTTATATTGATCATAAATCATATAGTAAATAAATAATATTCTGAAATTTCATGATTAATTTCCAAATATTTATTATATATATAAAATAAAACTTAAGTTTTGAGCTTAGAACTTGTTAGGTATTTGTTAGATTCCGTATAAATATTCCATGCATGGCCGAATCGACTTTAATTCTATGGCCGAACTGGTAGTATGGCCGAAACGACTATGGCCGAACTGGTAGTATGGCCGAAACGACTTGTTTCCGTTGCAAATGTTGGGGGTATATATTTACCTCTTTTTTGAAAAGGCTGAAGGACATTCCACAGCCATAACAAGACATTTCTCTTTTATTTCTTAATACTTTCCTATGACAGAGCTCTGCGTGACAAACGACAAATTTATAATAAAGATTAAAGTCACATGCCAAAAGTGTTTCATCAACAAAAATAAAAGGTAGATAACTCAGGAAGAAAAATATAAAACTAAAGATTAGAATCGTACCGGATTTATTACTCTGATCCGGTTTTCTACAATAGTAGCTGATATTGTGTTGAAGATATGAGATAGTTTGTCTACCGACGCCTCTCATTTGAAATAATGTATCATAATGGAAATACATGTAAAATAATCACTGGTAATAGGCTTACGGGAGCTCCCGGGTACATCACATTCATTGGAAATAAATAAGTTTTACTTGATTTACCAATTGAAATGTCTATTGGACAGTTTAGCCATTGGTCAGTATAATTAAAGCGGAGGGGTATATTTTCATCATCAAGCCAAGACCCAGTATTTTCAACAACGGTCATCCCTTGTTTAATGTTCACTAAATATGCAATAATTTCATTTGTTGTGTCTTGTCTATTGGTTGTTATCTCCCTGTTTATTACTGTTTATTGTATCGAATATAATGTGTTTATTTGGGATTTGTGGTTACTTTTGTTGAATTTTCCCTGATTATTAAAGTGCTTGCATGTCTTATAGTGGGATTGCTTCTCCTCGCTGAAAGCTACACCTTTACCCCTGTAATGGGATCATTTTTTTTAAAAATTGTTCTAACATCATTTCACCATTTCTGCTTGCAGGATCCCGTATATCCTGTTCCGTACGTTCGACAGGTGAAACTCACATCAATAAGCCAACCGAAGCATGTGAATAAATTGCACAATAAAATGGAAAATTTGAACCGAATACTTAGGCGTTGACAAAGTTTTATTAAAATTTTAGATAAAAAAGAAAAGAAAAACTGAGTTTTCAATTTATGTTGGATCCATCGTACTTGATGATGGAGAACAGACCATTGGGTCTTGCTCTTTTATCGATACGCATAGAGGGGAATATCGTAACACTCTTAACCGACACTAGATCTGTTCATTTCTAAAGAAGCTCCGGAATTTTTTTTAATCTATATCAAAAAGTCCCGCTTTGTTCAGAAAAATCTTTACCAAAAATATATTACATATATATATATATTTATAAATTGTTTGATATATAAACCTGCACTTCTCTCTTAATGCTACTGAAAACAGAATATGTTCTTGAACTATAGGCTCCGAGGAGCCCGTGTAGATCACGTGGATATAATTTAAAGCATAATAAATTGTTTGACTGCGTCCATCTTTGTTATCAGTCTGGAACATTACTCTCAAGTTGGCTCACTGGTTTTGCCAACTGACTGGGTTCCGAATTGCTTACTGTATCAGACAAGAAGTCCTATGTTAAACTATGTTCGGCTCTGGTTGCCAGCAGGGTCATCGAATATATTTCTGAAAGAGGACAATCTAAGGACAATTTCTATCAAGTTGGGTTCCAAATGGATCATTGGTTTCAGACAAAAAGATATTCATGTGATTTTTTCCTTAAGGTCCTATGTTAAACCAAGTTCGACTCTGGCAGCCATCCTCACGGGATGGGAGGGGAGGTCATCCGATATAATTTGATACAGGACCATCTAAGGACCATTGTTGTCAATTGTTGTTTCAATTTGGTCCAGTGGTTTCAGAGAAGATCTTTAAAATAAAGATCACGACGACGACGGACGCCAAGTGATGGCAATACCTCACATGGCCCTTTAGGCCAGGTACGCTGAAAACGTTTTTCGGTAGATAAGAACAGTAAGAGTACATTACAGGGATTGAGGATGTAATTTCATTACATGGAAATTACATCCCCTGCTCAGCGAAGCGGGGGATCTATAGTGACAGGGGGTTCCGTTTATTCTTCCGTCCGTCCGTTTGTCCGAACCTATTTACTGCAACTACTCCTACCACCATGAATGGATTTCTGTGAAACTTTCAGAGAATGTGGATATAATTTAATGTATGTTGCCATTGTGCACCATCTACTTTATTTTGGGAGTTTCCAAAAGCCAAACATGGGCTTTGCCATTTCTTCATAATGTGGTAATTAAAGAGGGTAGGCATGCCCAATCCGCAACTACTCCTAAACCAGTGAATGGATTTATATATATGTGATACTTTCAGGGAATCTTCAGTGTACATTACCATTGTGCACATTCTTTTTTTATTATCAAAATGATTTTTGGGGGTTCCCAAATACTAACATGGGCTTATATATTTCTTTATATTATTGTTGTACGACAATACCCCCGGCAATACCCCCACCAAAGCTATTGAAAAAGTGTTACACGGACACTTTTTGTGAACTATTCTAATTGCTAAAAATAAAGGATGGGTGATGGATGAATGTTGTTTAACGTCCAGTGGCAACCACGTGCATATCAGGACGAGAACATGTTGATATGATAATGAATATGATCCCTGCTTTGTACTAGACCGACACGCTAAGTCGGATTTTTAATGTGCTAGCTCACGAGGTGACTGTCCGCAGGAAGACATATCACCTCACTCCGACACATTATACTGACTCCGAGCCGACCAGTCTTTGCTCTTACTCCTAGATGCCGCGTGCTTGGCGGAGAAGCAGCAAATACCAATTTAATGTCTTTGGTTTGACCCGACCGGGGATCGAACCCGCGACCTTCCGCACTCGGGGCGAGCACGCTACCACGAGACCACCGAGGCGGTTAAAAATAAAGGCAACGACAAAGAAGCCTACAAGATTTTGTCGTTGAGTTTATTTTTAGCAGTAAAAATAGTTCACAAAAAGTGAACATATGCAACTAAGATTAGAGTACACTTTTTTCAAACAAAACTTTTTACTTTGAGTACAAGTATTAAATATTGAATTACGATCTGTAATGCATGCTGAATTTTGTGCAAATTATTTAAAGAAAGGAGTGATTTTCTGACGATTAATATTTTTTATTCTGTAAAAATAATATCGTTTTATTGGCAAAATAATGGAATAACGGTTCATATATCAGTCAAAACGTGCCAGTAGTATTCTCGAAGAAATCGACTGCTTTGGTCATCGATAAATTTTGAAATCCTAGTTTTACGCTAAATACAAACCCTAAAAATTAGCAAAAAGGTATCGATTTTTTCTCCATTTTCTACATATGATAAAAACAATACTATTATGACTCAAAATGAAGATCATAACATAATGTGAAACTTAAAAAAATAAGATTACAAACATTTAAAATGTTTGTAATCTTATTTTTTTAAGTTTCACAAAAATAAGATTACAAACATTTAAAATGTTTGTAATCTTATTTTTTTAAGTTTCACATTATATTATGATGTTCATTTTGAGTCATAATTTGTAAATTATGAGTAAACACGATCGTTTTACGGCACTCTCCTCTACGAAGTCTCCGTCAATCACACGAATGTACAGTAAGCAGGCAAACAAAGAAAAAAAAATAATGTATTTTTTAAGAGAAACATTATTTTGTTGTTAATATGAAATTCAGTTATTCTATCGCCAGTTTGACCTTTTTCCTCTCCGTTTTTTTTTTAAATATTACAACTTTGTATCGGACTTCGCAGAGTTGGCCAAAAATGTTTAAAGTTTTAAAGCCTATTCATTTTTAAATGAATGCATTTTAAAGTAGTATTCCTTTTTGTTAAATAATTTAAATAAACAATACCAATTTCCAGGAAGGCGTGTTCTTCTACCCGATATATTGGCCCGGGTGCACATGTTTGGTATAGTTTCTGTAATAGTTATCGCACGAGGACGCGGTGTGTCTGTGTAAGATCACCCCGAGGGCCGGAGGCCCGAGGGATGATCTTATACAGACACACCAAGTCCGAGTGGGATAACTATTTTACATCCAAGCTCATTCGGGATAAATAATAATAAACTTAAGGTAAAGATTTCAGTTCTGTTGTACGTTATATAATTACTTATATATATATATTATATTGTATACCCCATTGGAACCCAGGACATAATGTATATATAGGTAAAATTAACACTTCTTCGGTGTGAGTTTCGTAGTGTAGTGGTTAAGGCGTCTGGACAACATACTAAGGGTCCCAGGTTCGAATCTCAGTAGATTCTTTCAAAAATTTTAATGTTAATTTTTAATTTGTAATTTATGTTTCTGCCTAAATTTTCTAAGTTTTAATCGTGAGTAAATTGTTCCCACCAACTTTAAACTAAGAAAGCACTCTTGCTGGGGTGATCTGGCAGGGGTGATCCGTCTCAGAGAGCCTCACGGGGTGGGAGAGGTCTTGAATTCTGTATTCATAAAATTTTTGTCCCATTTTTCTCGATTCAGTTACAAGAAATAAATATTTTGTAAAATCTTGTGAGGTTGAAATTTTCTGCCCCAGAAACTCTAAATGACATAGACAAAACGTAAGTATGCCAGTAGCTAGGCACGGAAGCACATGACTTCATTTTGACACAGAAAAAAATAGGGTAAAATAATGGTAAATTACAATTCCCGTTAAAAAGTTGTTAACTGTTTTGCATAATTAAACACCCGCAATGCTTTCGAATGAAAGTCAATTGGTGGTTTTGTTGTATTTTTGTCCTTCCTTATGGCCCGACATAAAATATATTAAGTTTTTGTCATTGCTTGGCTATCAACGGCAAGTGTGTACATTTTTAACATTTCATCTCATGTAAAACGCTTGTACCAAAATGAACTAAAAAAATTCAAATTTTGCACTTTTTGATCCCCTGGAGCATGTGGAGAGACAAACACGACCGAATGTCGAAAATATTTTCTTAGAGATTAAAGAATAAGAATAGGACAATTTTATTGATTTAAAGACCAGACATTGATCTATCAGCAATCAAGAACAAACAAATAAAAAAATAACAAATACATCATGAACACAATAACAATCAACAGCGAAACAAAATGTGTTAAATGACATAGGACACACAGCATATTATTCACTAGTAGTACTGGGACTGTTTTAACTAGTTATAATAGTCCCAGAGTAGTATAAGGAACGCCATAGCTGTCTTATGTGTAGGTTTTTTTTTTGTATATTATGTAGTTATTTCATTATGTTCTGTGGATACGTTATTATGTTATGTAGTTACCTCATTATGTTATGTAGTTACCTTTTTATGTTATGAAGTTACCTCATTATGTTCTGTGGATACGTTATTATGTTATGTAGTTACCTCATTATGTTATGTAGTTACCTCATTATGTTCTGTGGATACGTTACGTTATGTAGTTACCTTATTATGTTATGTAGTTACCTCATTATGTTCTGTGGATACGTTACGTTATGTAGTTACCTTATTATGTTATGTAGTTACCTCATTATGTTCTGTGGATAGGTTATTATGTTATGTAGTTACCTCATTATGTTATGTAGTTTCCTTATTATGTTATGTAGTTACCTCATTATGTTATGTAGTTACCTCATTATGTTATGTAGTTACCTCATTATGTTCTGTGGATACGTTATTATGTTATATAGTTACCTCATTACGTTATGTGGATACGTTAATTTGTTATGTAGTTACCTTTTTGTGTCGCCTGCGAAACGCAGGGTCGACACATATGTATCACTATCTGTCGTCTTGCGTCGTCACACTTTTCTTCTATGCTCAACTACTCGTAAACCGCTCAAAGGAATTTGATGAAACTTTCTCTGTGCATTAACCTTAATGCACAGGTGTGCATATATATATTCATTTTTAGAAAATTTTAATATCTTTTGTAAAAATTTACGTCCGCAGGCGACACAAGTCTTCATTGGAAGACTCACACATATTTTGTTATGTAGTTACTTTATTATATTATGTGGTTTTTTGGGGGTTACATCATTACATTATGTACGTTTTTCTTTATGGTTGAAGCTCATATTTATATTCAGTACAAAGACCTTTATATGGAGTAGACACCTTATTGCATGCAGTACTTAATTCTTTATGTTATGTGCAAACTTTAGCAGGCAGGTTACATTTTCTAGCTTAATCTCTTAACTAAAAGAATTAGTCATGTCTATAAATTTTGTGCATAATGATAATTGAAAAGGTATTTAATTCTGAACAGAAGACACCAAATAATAACTTATTAAAATTTTTATCAATATCATGTAGGCCTTTAACTTTGTGCACGGTGAGAAAACATGAAGCTTACTATACATGAAAGTTTGTTTTGTTGGGACAAATGGACAGCCTTTTTTTCAACAACAACAAAAAAAATGCCAAATTTTGATGGCTAGGAGCACTGCCCATGCCCTTTATTCTAATTGGTACGCATCAAAGTAATTAATTTTTTCAAAATAAAAAACCAAAAACCACTCCTTTAAAAATATTCATTCCATTAACTGTTTAGGAAAGATATGATATTAACTTTGACTTCAAGTTTATTTAAAATTAATAGTTATCTATATTTTTAAAATACACTCACAAGGTATTATAAAAAAAATTCAAATACATGATGCTTTTGTAGAAAATATTATTGTAAAAACTGTCATCTGCTCCCTTATTATGATGTTCGGAACTTTTTGTTCCGCTAATTTTATGACAGCACCCCGTCCGGATTTTTAGTAACAATACACTTTAAACCAGTCGTATTGACTAAGCGATTCTGATGGTGTGTTTACTGAAGTCCGCATGATAAATCAAGATCGTGATTGGTCTTTTTATAAAAAAAATAATAACCGGGTGTGGGTGGGGTGGCTTGGGGACTACTTCCAAGAAATTCGGTATCACGAGTGTGCCGTAGTAAAGGGTCGTATTTTGAAACCTTTTCTATCTAGAACAGAGTCATTATTTCTGTATAATTTGTCTTATAGTTAACAAATGATAGCAGAACTCGTGTATCGTTATCCTTAAAATACAGCAGTTAGTGATCAGTCCAACTTGTTTCATCCTCCTAATCAGTTTTCTTATTTGATTGTTATGGTCTGTTTTTATCCCCACTCTTTCGAAGAAAGTTCGGGGATATAGCGATTGTCTTTCGTCCGTTACACTTTCCTGTGACATTAACTCCCCCTTCACTTGTTGCATACTACTTGTAGTTGCGCAATAAGTATTTAGAATTTTTACAGGCGTCGAACTTTGAAAATTTGGAATTCAAACTTTTGACCTAAACTTGTGTTTCAGTTTTCAATTTATGCATTTTATTTCTATACAGTATTGTTATGTACTATAAGCAGATAAGGTTTTATAATTTTGATTTTCTAATTTAGGCTTGTGACCTAAACGTTAACTCCTCTTCCATTCTTAAATTTATGCATTTAATTTCTACAAGGTATTGTCATACACCATATGCAGATGCGCAATAAGGTTTTAGAATTGTGATTTTCTAAAAAAAAAAAAAAAAAAAGGGGGGGAGGCGCACAGGGATAAACTTTTTGAAAAACTATCAATTTGTTTTCCGATATATGCATTTTATTTCTATACAGTATTGTCATACACCATATTCAGATGCGCATTAAGGCTTTTTAATTTTTATTTCTAAAACTGGGGCCCACAGGGGTCGAATTTTGAAAAAAAAAATCTCAATTTTAGTTTGTGACATAAACCTGTCTTCATATTTTCAATGCATGCATTTTATTCCTATACAGTATTGCTAAACACAGATGTGCAATAAGGTTTTAGAATTTTAATTTTCTAAAATTGGGGCACACGGGGGTCGAAATTTGAAATTTTCATAAGGCAAGTGCTCCAACTACTTACAAGTGGATGTGGGATCACTGTAGATTCTGACAGTACAGTTTTCTAGGGTTTTTTTTGCTAATTGTCGTGTCATGAACAGGGTCTGTTTTAGTAAGATCAATCTGCACAGATACACAATCCTTATTCTCGAATTCCAGTTGAGACTTATGTACTTCTGAATTTATACAAATTTGATACAATCTAAATGATCAGATGTCATATATAGACAAGACCAAAATTAGACATATTTTGTCCACTAAATTTACTTTATTTAGTAATCTGATTCCCAATGCACGATAATTACGAAAACCAACCATGAAACCCTCTTAGCTGGAGCCATGTCTCGCTCACACACTCCTCGCATCCATTCATTTTCATATAAGAGAAGAGAATAATTCTGATTAGTCAATTTTATAAAGAAAGGGTTTGTCACAATCGATTCACTCCAGGTACATGGTATACATGTATGAATATTCTGAGATAAAACTAGTTAATCCAAGTCACAACAGGTCTTTCTGTCCGTATTTGTTGGCAATTCAAAGACTTTGGTAATTAAAGGTAACTTGAATGTTTGGTCAGCAAATAGAATCCTTTTGAATACAAAAATGATCCAGAAACAACCAATTTCCTCCGGAAAACACGAATTGAAATTCCGTCTGCAGCATGAAACACCTCAACTTCTGTCTACCAAAAGTTGTAGCGCCAACATAACATTACAGATGTAAAAACGCTGATAACAGGGGAATTATTAAAGAGTATGATGACATTCTTAAAATTTTCATATTCTCTTTAAAAACTGCATACGGGACCATAAAGGCAAAAGGTCGTTAAAAGGTTTCCTCAAAGTCACAACCGGAAATTGCTCCAAACGTTTTCCTTTCACAGCATTTGGTGGTGACTTAGATCGATCGGTGGCCGTGTAATACTTCCTACATGACATGAGTCTAAAGGTGTGTGTTGAGCATCTTTTTTGCATCTGTCTATCATGGACAATCTACCTATGAAGAAACCAGAAGCCTAGCATAAAAATGCCTCAGAAATTAATGTTTTAAGCATATTTTGAAAATTCGCTCATTTTCGGTCCAAATTTTCGCTCCATGAATGAAACCAAAATTTTAAAACCTTATTGCTCATCTACATCATATGTACAATCATTCTATAGTCAAAGTAGATTTCGTCTATTAAGCGAAAATGAAAATTTTGAAATCTGTCTTTCCATCTTTACACCATTGACAATTTACCTATAAAGAAACCAGAAGCCTAGAATAAATCAAAGTGCATAGCACTGGTAGGGTTAGGTTGCTAGCATTTGACTTTTATTTGTACAAACATTGCTGATGATTATTTCAATGCTTTTTGTTTGTACAATGTATTGCAAAATAGGTTTTGGTATTGAATTCTTTTTATTAACAGTATTATTTACAAGGAAATATATCAATTATGAAAGTTAACGAGCTCTGCGGAAAAAGTGTCTATTATATAATAATGTTCCTGTGGGTAGGTGACTGATTTTTTTTTAAATTGACAGCATATGTATTGCTTTGGTTTCAAAATATACAATGATTTTTTAAAACGTATATTTTCGCAACACAGTGTATCTGAGCTGAAGGTTCTACTACTCAACTTTACTGCGCATGTCTGTACATAAATATGCACTAATCAATCAAAGAAAGCACGAGTCGGCTAAGTAAACGCTTCTTGAATTATCACTCTAAATTGAATTTTTTTAAAAAGTCAAACGCATAATAATGATTTGATGAATTAAAATAAACAGAAATCAAAGGTCTTCAAGTTATTAAGGTTATATAAAAAGACAAAGTTTGGACAATTGTAGAAGGGGGTCATTTCTATTTACACTACATTGCGCATGTGCAGGTAGATCAGAACGTAAACATTCAAGCTTTCAATTAAAATAAACCCATTATACCTTCGATAATACAGTTTTCTAAATTAATGATAAACACAGTGTTTTTCAATCTTAATGTGCAAGTTGTCGGAATTTCAAATAACCTGTATGCAATTCTATCACTGACCAACAGGTTTGACAAAATGAAGTCACGATGATCAGGTCAAAAGGTTAATCAAATACACAAAAAGAACGTAAACATTCAAGCTTTCAATTAAAATAAACCCATTATACCTTCGATAATACCGTTTTCTAAATTAATGATAAACACAGTGTTTTTCAATCTTAATGTGCAAGTTGTCGGCATTTCAAATAACCTGTATGCAATTCTATCACTGACCAACAGGTTTGACAAAATGAAGTCACGATGATCAGTCAAAAGGTTAATCAAATACACAAAATACCATCAGAATTACAAGAAGAATAAGCAAATAATGTGCAAAATATGTTCTGTATAAGTTAACAATCACGTTCACAACAAAAATGGAACTTACCTTTGAAATCTTTTGAAAATAAACCTGATTGTAATCCTTCCCAAAATATCCGTGCAAATGTAAACATTCAAAATCCTTACGCCGATAGCATTGTACACTTTAAAAGGTGCGAATACTTTACACGGCTTTCAAAACAAAAAGGAAATCGTCAATAAAACACACATCTTTTATTAAATAACTGGACAATTACACTTCTCGGTGTGTTTCAGTTACATTTCTATTAAAATACAACTGCACCAGCAACAACAAATATTAGGACTATTTTACCGCGGAATGTTTATTTTCTTATATGATATTCCAATATAAACATAGTCGTAATTCGAAAAATATGGAGGTTTCTTTGCGCATGTGTCATCTCAAAATCGAGATAAAAAGCTGCTTAACTAGCCTTGCTTAAGCTTCAATCCTAGATAAGCTTGCATATTTACTCATAAAAACATAGTTTCAAAAACTTCTGGTCCAACTTTTTCCACAAAACACCAGATTTCCAAAGTTTCCTTCATTGTCTAACCAAACGACCGACGGCATAAGGGTTTTGGTTGCTTAGCAACCTAACCCTAAAAATGCTTCTAAAATTATGTTTTAAGCATATTTTTAAAATTTGCTCATTTTTTTGTCCCAAACTTCCCTTCACGAAAGAAATAAAAATTTCAAAACCTTATTGCGCAACTACAACACATGTACAATCATTCTATAATGAATGTAGAAGCCTTTGCATCAATAATGAATGATGTCACAAGCATATTATGGTAATTCGCTCGTTTTCGGTCCCACATTTCACCCGTTGAGCGAAATCAAAAATTAAAAAAAAAAACCTTATTGTGCATCTACAGGATATATGCTACACTTCTGTGAAGGAATTAAAATGCTACAACCAAAACTGAATGAGGAATTGATGTCACAAGAAAGTGTGACGGACGGACGGACGGACGGACACAGACAACGACAATATACCCACGATGCGGGTATAATACTAGTAACTACATAATACCTAATGTTATTATCTTACATAAATCTAAATCATGACTAGATAATAAAAACCTAATTTTTTCGATGTTTGACGTATTTGTAAACGAAGGCACAACATCATTTATATTACTAAACAAAACTTCACGCTCTTTACTTAATTTAACACAATGCATGAGGGAGAAATTAAATGAAATTTGATATGGGCTATTCTATAGTAAATGTTTCACAGATCTGCATATTTTTTTCCGAAACCGCTTTAATATTTACGTGATCAGAAATTCGATTATGAAACAATGATGTTTGAGTATCCATAGGAGGGTAAGTGTCTATAATTTTGCGTTGCGTCCTAGAGACAAAAACCGATCATTTTCTTAATTAAATCTTTATAGCCATTTGGAACCCTTTTTGAACTTTTCCGTTACAGGGTAGCAATTTATCAATATTTGACCTCTCTGTGACTCCATGAACTCCACCAATTACAAAATCCAAACATGCCAGTTCTAAGCTTGTGCTGATTTTTTACTCACTACCTGATAATTTTTCACACAAAAATATGAACATGTTTGATTATTTGCATCATTATTATCAAAGAAATTACTTTTAATTTATCAATAATTAATCATTTAACAGAATATATATATTTGCTTTAAAAACAATTAATAAAACAATATCCTTTAAAAAATGTATGTTTATAGGCTAAGGGATAATTATCAGGGGAGACATTTTCCCACGGATGGGGCAGTTATCCCCGGGGGAGGGGCAGTTCTAAGAAGTTCGGGGATATTGTTATCAGCCCCCCCCTCCCACCCCGCCCGTCCGTCACACTTTTTTGTGGCCTAAACTCCTGGTTCATTTTCAACTTCATGCAGTTAATTTCTATACAGTATTGCGACATACTGTACGTAAATGCGGAATACGATTTCAGAATTTTGGTTTTCAAAATTGGGGCCCACAGAATTTCTAAAATTGTGAATTTAAGCTTATGACCTAAACTCCTCGTTTGCATATGTCACATACTGTATGTACATGCGGGATAAGGTTTTAGAATTCACATCTTGGGGCCCAAAGGTCGAATTTCTAAAATTGGGAATTTAAGCTTGTGTCCTAAACTCCTCTTTCATTTTTCATTTTATGCATTTAATTTCTTTACAGTATTATCACAGATTGTATGTAGATGCACAGTAAGGTTTTGGAATTTTTATTTGAAAAAATTGGGGCCTGTAGGGATCGAATTTCGAAAATTGGGAATTATAAGCTGGTGACCGAAAATCTTATTTCATGTTTCCTTTTATGCATTTTATGTCTATACAGTATTGCCATACACTATATGCAGATGTACAGCTAGGTTTTAGAATTTTGATTTTCCAAAATTTTGGCCTGTATTCAAAGATATGATTGTGAAAAGGGTGCACAGGGATACAACATGTCGGGAGTGCGGGGATAACAGTTTCCGACTGCTTCAATCTAGTTACTTTTGTTGTTAGTGATATGGATTCATTTTTTTCTTGGAAATATAATTAGGCATGTATGTCCAGCCGCTGAGTTTTATATTGGATACACCAAAGCCATTAAGACTTCTTCAGCACTTGCTTCCACATCAATCAAAGGTATAGCTACGTTACTGTAAAGGTGCAAGTGACGTATATATAAGTATTTCGACAAGGTTGATTATAGTATTAATGCAATATATATATAGTTATGATTTTATAGAGCATTTTTTTTTTCATTCTGTTTAGTTGTTATTTCTGTAATCAGTGTTTTTACCTCTAATTCTTTATTGTTTTGGTTTTCCACATTTTGACTACTGATCACAGGCAAATGAATTCCGGATCCCCTTCTTTTCCCATGTTGCCCCTCCTGTGATACTGTATTGATCTTAAGCTGAAAAGTATCACTTTTGACAATTTCATCGATATTTAACAGCATTCCGTGTTACAATTGTCTCGTTGTATTAACCTTTGTTTCTATGTCCAGCTGACGTTTACCGAAAAAACCTAAAGGTAAGTAACAACAGCTCAAAATACAAAGAGGGAACCCCCGCTTCGACTCAAATTTTACCGTTACCCGCCCGATTTCAGAGTAGCTGTAGCCTGTCCTCGTCTCGGAAATTATTTTCCTTTATCCGTATTTACTTTTTACCCAGCGAAAACTAATATTTATTAACGAAATCGATATTTGTTCTCCTGGGGGCAGCTCATTCTTCCGAGGTCAACCGAGAATCATTTTGTTTCTCGTGATTGCTATTGGTCGTTGCTTGGGGAACCTGAAGTCGGGAGGGAGTATTTTGGGAAATCAAGTGCCTGTGCTACTGATGGATCCCTTAAATCGATGATTTGTGCACATTGTATTCATCAAATTTGGTAAGACAGAATTTATCCATTTTTAATTTATTCTAGCCTTAGATTTGAGGAAGAAAAGCTTGTTAATTATTGTTTTATTATAAGGCCGGTACGTTTTACAAAAGAAGAATATTTAAACTTAAGTTATTTTAAAATTAGACAGTCTAGCTCTCCCTATAAACTCAGATAGAAGCTAATAGATATGCAAAAGAATATGTTGAAAGGTCCCAAAGGCTACACACACCCTGCACGCTAAGGGCAGTTAAGAATGAACAACATGATTAATTTAGTGTCCATTATTTGAAAATGAACAAAAAGAATTTTTTGGACTCAGATCCCATCTCATTGTTAAAATTTTAGTCATCTTAGATGTCTTATAGTGAACAAACGCGGAAAACACATTTTAATAGCTACTTACCTATAAAAATACACAGATATATTGAAAAACCTTGGAATTTTTATCAACAAATGTTTTGAAACCAGAAGATCAGTACAAATATGTTAAAAGGTAATAGAATACTATAAAGTAATTGTATCTATGTGACACCCTCCAATTATTTAATGACTTTAATCATTGACTTGTATATGATTGTCTTGCTCTTAAAGGGCCCCTAATTGGAGTAAAATATTCTTATTCTCATATATTGTAGCACACCAATATTCTGTATTCTTAATCTTTAACATTGTTTAAGGCCAATATTCTTTGTTCCATGATCCCCATCCAAACCCTCGTAATAACCACAAAACACGTGGATTTGTTATTGTAATCCGCGGTAAATGTTATCGAGATAGCTGATTGGTTTAAAAGGTTCCGACTACTCCAACAGTCATGATGTGATTTCCACACAAGAAAACTAGATGTTGCGGAGAAAGTACAGAATTGTGGTACTCCTGTGTGCCTTTTGGATATTTGGGTTGTTCTTTTTCGTACTTAAAGGCTCGGGGAATCAGGTATAGCAAATTTTATAACTTTTTTATGTAAATTTGTGAAAATACACTTAGTTTAGTTAAAAAGTTACACTACCCACAACAGGGTCAAGTTCTTATCCAGGTGTTGACTTCACATAGAAGATAACATAGAAATTTTCCTAGGGGAAGAAAATATTTCATTTCATACACATAACCCTAAATAGTGTATAGACTATAGGAACTTAATTGGGTGGATATTCTAAATATTAGTTTGAAGTGTAGACCGGTCTACACAAAATAAATCTCTTCTGACACATAACAATTTCTAAAGTTTTATAATGAACGCTTTAATTTAATACAGGAGTGATGATCTTGTTATGAGCCTGTTTGCTTATCCTTCTGTAGACAATATGTATAAAAAATAATAATAAAATGTTGTTAAAAAATTTTGAAATCCTGTTTCAGCCTTCAGAAAGAAGGCTGAAAAATCTGTCGCACATGATTCTTGTGATAAAAAGATAATTCATTGAGTTTTCCATCCCAAAATTCCCTTGGGCATATTTACAAATGTAGCATGCTCAGTTTGACATTTTTCATAATAATACTAATAGACTGAAGTTTATTAAGTTTCAGCAATTGAAGGAAACACCAATATTGAATTGATTGCTATTTTGAAAATATATGGGTGTAGGTTTTTGTTTTCATATGATCATATTCTGATGATTGTTTATGAACAGCACACATATATATACTGCCTTATAAATGAAAAAAGATTCTAATTGATACCTTGTGATTCTTCAAAGAAATTGTTTATTTGCAAATTTCAACCTTAGTTTAATACATCATCTTCAGATAAAACATTTATTTTTTGTCCGAATATATCATTGAGTCATTAGTCTAAATATTGGTAATGCCTTCAGGTCATAAAATCATTGAATATGTTTTGTTAAATGTAGCTGTATTTCACATTGTTATTAAAAGTGCTGACAGCACTTTAGTAAGATTTATCAAAGACCTTTTGGTTTTCTGTATTTATACTTGGGGCAAAATTAAATAATTTATAGGTAGCTGTACTATGGTAGTGAATTCCAGAAATATCTAACATAAACTGTGCTATTTTTTTCCATTTTGAAAATTAAAGGTGCCACTATTAGATTTCATGTCTGTATTATTTTAAATTAAAGTATTGCTGTGATAATTCTGCCTTGTTCTAGTGTATGAACATCTGTCTGTATGGTTTGGTTATGTTTTTGTATCTAAGTCCATTTTAAGAAACCTAAATCAATGATACACATGTATACCACTACAGTCCTTTTATTACATAGATCCCAGTTCAACAACATTTTTAACGCTTTTGACATATATTTAATCCATAGGCAACTCAAAAGTTTTGAATTTAATTTCATCTGAGGAACATGTGACTTTATCTGTATATTAAGAGATTCTATTTTTAATTGGATATTGTTTAAAACTATGAGTTTAGAGTTTTAAGTAACACTTACTTTATTTTATTCTGTACTTGTAATTGTATAAAATATCAATTATACACTTGCAGAATTTTTTAAAGAAATAAAAGGAGGTATGGGGTTTAATGTCAATGAAACAACAAATCTGATACAGATTTGGAAAAGTTACAAAAATACATGATAAACCCATCATTATTAAAACATATGTAGACATACATGTAGTAACTGGTTTCCATTTCTTAGCTTTTTTAATATGGGAAAATTCATTTAAAAATCTTCTCTGAAACAACTTGGCCAATTAAACCCAGACTTGGCAGAAATTGTCCTTAAATGGTCCTCTTTTAGAATTATGTCTGATAACCCAGAAAGTCGACCAAGAAGGCCACCACAGCCGAACTTGGTTAAATATAGGACCCTATGGGAAAATTCATTAAAAAATCTTGTCTAAAACCACTAAGCCTATTTGAACCAAACTTGGCAGAAGTGGTCCTCTTTCAGAATTTTGTTTGATGAATGTCAATTCAGATGGCTGTCACAGCCGAACTTAATTAGTAGGACAATATGGGAAAATTACTTAAAAAATCATCCTGTTTGAAACCAGTAAGCCAATTGGAACCAGACTAAGCAGAAATGGTCTTTAGGTGGTCCTCTTTCAGAATTATGCCAGATGACCCTGAATGTCAAACAAGATGTTCGGCACAGCCAAAGTTAGTTTAACATAGGGCCCTATGGGAAAATTCACTTGAAAAATCTTCTTGTCTGGAAGCACTCTCCCAATTGGAACCAGACTTGCCAGCCATGGTTATTAGCTTGTCCTCTTTTAGAAGTATGTCCAATAATACAGACTTTTGTTCCTTAGTTGTTTTTATGGCTGTTGATTGGCAAAATGAATCCAGAGCATTACAGGCTCCTGGGAGCCTCTAGTTTATAAAAAGAAATAAACAAGATTGAAAATTTTACAAGTGCAAGTCATTCTATGTAACCTGACATGAATTTTTATTACTGTTGGCATTGCATGTTTGCTGTAAGAGTATATTAGTTACTTACAGATGTTTATATCAAAGAATGAGTAATTATTCCTCCTGAGAAATCATGACTAATGTAGAGCATTGGAAAAAGATGTAGGATTTATCACAAAAGTGAAATATTTTGGACAAGTGAAAGTGCCTGTTTTTCCTGCACAATATGAAAATGAACAGATAAAACTGAAGTCAAAACAGTTTGCTTTAAATATACAAGCATCAAATATTAGTCAGGTAAAATAGACTAAAAGTAGTGTGAAGTAATATTGTTAAAAATTAAAAGTTAATTGTTGACAGTAACCAATGTAATATGTACATGTAAAGCCTACAGGTTAGGATTACTTAAAATGTATAAATGCACACTTTTGTTTAATAGGAAATGGCTTCCAGAAATTAAGTGGTCAAACAGCCTAAAATTGAAAGATAATATTTTTTATACTACTGGGTACCTTATCTTTTTTTTTTTTTTGGTTTTGTTACAAAAGGTGGATGAAGTAATTGTAAAAAAAAATTATCAATTTTAGAAATAGTACCGGTAGAGTACTTTATAAGTTGAAAGTTGTACATGTAGCTTTGTAGTACAACAATTTTATGAATATATTCAAGTTTGATATAGACAGACTATTTTATTTACATGTACAATATATGAAGGTTGTGTTTTCCCCATAAACTTGTGAGGGCACAGTAATTTTCTTCTGGAAGCACAGCAGAAGAGAGTCTTACTACATTTGTAGATAAAAGATTTGCTATAATTATCACTTGTCCCATAAGTGGGACAGTGAAAATCAATAAACTTCTCAAAACACAGTAAGATTTAAATAAATTTGAAGAAACCAGAAAGGGTTTGATATACAAGATTTTTTTATAAGACATTAAAAGCACTATCAGGGTGAATTCAGTTCAGAGCATGCTACATTTGTAAATATGTCCAAGGGAATCACTAGAAGGAAATCATGAAATGGAATAACTGATTTTTCCGATCATTGAATAAAAATAAGAAAACATACAGTTTATATGGCTTTTTACAAATGAAGATATATCGGTACTCAAATTCCTGGGAAATACACATGTATATAATTGTCTAAATATCAGACGAGGTTGATAACTCTGGTCCTGTCCAGCATAGCATATCTTTTATTCTATTTTCATTGTAATTTATGCTAACGAATCAATGTTGTATATGTTGTTATATCTTGCCCCTGTGATGGCCCATGATTGGAACAATAAAAATATTCTATTCTGTAATGTACATGTAAGAAAAAATCTTTTGATAAATGATTTTTAGTAAGGCTACATGTTTGTTGGGCCATTAGTTTTATAAATTATTCTGAAATCTAATCACTTGAATGTCCAGTTTAAAGATCTATCAACATGTATGATTTGAATCGGAGAAAATATATCACTGTATGTACATGTATGACATGTTACCTGTTTCAATAGAAAAATAACTTTATAGTAATACAATGTACTATTTTTGTCATTAGATAAATAAAATGTTTGTCAGGTAACTGCTTAAGGGGATGGACTTGTGTTCTTTTAGTTTAAATATACCATAGTAACCTTACTGTGTCCCTTAGAAGTGACGGAGTATATGAATTATACTGTATACATGTAGGTTATAATAATCAAACGTATATGTACATTTTGTAGCATGTTTTAAAAAAAAGCAAACATGTATTAATTTTTTCATTTTGATTTAGAATTTATTTATTTATTACAAACCCTGATATATAATGTACATGTAAATAAACAAGAAATAAATAAGCTGATCTGTATATGAAATTTGACAAATATGTATCGTATGTTAGAAAATATAAACTGTTTACAATATAAAAGAGATTTTTTCCAGGAAAAAAGAATTTAAATTTCTTAACAGATACAATGTATAACCCAACTTCTACCAAAATAAAACAAAATACTAATGATAATAATAATAGGTCAAACGTCTCATTACAATATCTATAAAGTATTCCCTCAACACCTGTGACAGTTATAAAAGAGGAAACTGGGGAAACAAAACGTGAGAAAAAAACAAGACGTTTAGCATTACAGAAAATATTTTTATAGGTATCTTGTAAATTTGGATTTGGTTTTGCATACATTGTATTATTAATTTTTATGTTTCAGTCTGGAGCTAGTGTCAGATGAGATGTTATAAATCAACATTTTTTTTTAAAGAAAGTACATTTGTACATTCAGCAGAGAGTTTGGTAGATTCATGTGTATATCCGTGTATCATAAGCAATATTTGTCCTTATGATTAAGGGTGGGCATTAGGGAATAGGTACCATGAAGAAAAAGATTAAAACTAGTCCTAGAAATTTAGAAAAATTTAAAGTGATTAAAACCCATTAGATTTAACCTATACTTGATGGAATTCAAACAGAAATCATTGACTTAAGGTTATAATTAAGTTCTATTGTCCAGAATGAATGGTATACTATGAAATTGTAAAATGAAGGGTCTTCAATGGAGAGTAAATGTTATTAAGCCATTTGACAACCAAGTGAAAAGATTCATATAATTTGTTTTGAGATAATTTAGTTCCAATAAAAAGCATTGGTACTCCTGCACACCAGAATAAAATGGTACATTGTAGGAAATCTTTGTTTTCCCTTAGATTAAGAACAAATTTTTGATACGGGATTATTATAAACATATAGATTTACATCAGTGATATTATACCACTACAATCCTTTTATTACATAGATCCCAGATCAATGACATTTTAACCCTTTTGACTTATATTTAATGGATGCAAAGTTTTGAATTTAATTTCAACTTAGAAACATGTGACTTTACATCAGTGATATTGTATCTCACATATATGTCTCCGTCTATTGGGTCACTATCACCTACATTTCATGAGTGAATTTGTTAAGTTTTTGATTTTAGGTCTGTTTCTCAGAAACCAGTTGGGATGAGTCAATGATATTACACCATTTCATGTACCAGCAGTACAAAACAAGACAGCAAATTTGTGTCACCACAACCTACATTTTATGTTTGAGTGATGTTTTTGGTTAAAATTTGTATGTACAGAGTACATATACATGTAGATCTATTTTTAAAAAAATCCTTTCGTAATATATATCAATGATATATCTCAACTACAGTCATATTATAAAGTACATCACAACTTAGCAATATTTAAATCTCTATCAAACAGAATAGAATCTAGTTAATAATTTATAATTAAGAAATGATGTAATATGACTGGGCTGCTCCAAACAGTTATACCTTGAGAAGCATTCAGCAGTTTTTTACCTACTTTGTTGTTTCTAGTGACAAAGTAAAGGCAGTGTTAAATTTTGGTGATTATCACTGTTCTTGTTCCAGAGTTGTTCACCTTGATTGAAAGCAAAAATTGGACTTTCAGTTTTTTCTTTGATATATATAATAAATTGAGAGATACTGGTGTGTCTTCACCTTTGCAGTAGTAAAAATGCCCTAAAATAGCTATGGTTATGCATATACATGTACAAATGCACCACCATACACAGGAACACTTATGACTGTATTAATTTTTTAGAAGAAAAAACTTTATTTTTGTCAACAAGAAATTCTATGGAAGTATAGCTGTCTGTTTATTAACTGTTTATGGTAGATTTATATACTCAGCAATAAATGTCAGTATAAAATATCAATTATCATGTTTAATTTGATGTATTGTGATGTTAGACAAGATATAAATCCTTTACATCAAAAATAACTTTATTAGAGTTTTTTCACCTAATGTTTTAAGCTACTGGGTTTGTAACCGTATGTAAATATTTGATGTTGACAGTCACTGCACTGTTTGCATAAATTGCTTTTCTAGAAATTAATAATGAGGTGCCAAGGGATTTTGGGGATTCTTTCTAGATTTTAGTTTTTGCATTTTCGTAGTCACTGTTGTAATACATGTACATCCAAATTTGATGTTGAATGTAAACACACCAACTTACCAATATATTTGGAATGTAGACTCAACACCCATTTTGATTTACTGGAAGACAAGAAGCATCCATGTGCAGCATTTCACTGTGTAAGTATAGATGAGAAAAGCCCTGCTAAAAAAATATCAAGCAATCTCCTGGTGTGGTCAACAAGAATGAGCAGATTGATGAGCAAGATCAGGGAAGAGTATTGTTGGCACTCTGTGGATTCATTAACTGTTAACCATATACAACACTACTACATTGTACATACATGTAACAATTGAGAAGGGACACAGTGGATAAAGTTTTGATCGAAATGTCTTGATGACAAAAGCAAAGGATCAGTGCTTCTATTGCTGTTCTTCATGGGGACTATACTTTTGTACCTCACTGCATGTTATTAATAGCCTCTTTATTTATAAGGAATAGAAATTCATTATAATGATAAATATACATAATAGTTAGTACAGAGAAATCATCAAAAAGACCCCCCTCCTCCCTTGCTACAAGTTAGTCTAGCAGTAGATGTGTACTGCAGGAGAGTGAAGAGTAATAACCTCAGAAATAATTTCAAAAGATTGAGAAAGATGACCAATAACACAGTGACCTCTCTCAGTATTTCAGTTTTGTCTTACTGTCTTCAATTCACTAAATGGAAAGAATTATTATTTTAAGTTATCAGAGTCATTTTTTTTAAATTTCAGAAAATGTTTTGGTTGAAAATATGTCATGCAGATTACAATTTGGGAAAAATTATATTTCTTTTCACTTCTGACACTTAAAATTGAATAGTTGAATAATTGTTTTAAAATTAAAAATGTGAAAAAGGTTCAGTTAATTATGATTATAGTGGACATGTTAATGTTCTAATAAATATACTGCGAATAAAGTATATTTAGAAAGTGGAGAAAATGGCATATAATTTTAAATCAAGTCCTAAGATTTACATTGGTACATGTATGAATAAATTTTGTGTTATTTTATAATGTTTGGTTTGTTTGTAAATAAATTTTTTGAAAACATTCTGTAGAAGTGTAGTTTCCTCAATTTTATAATACTTCAGAAATCTAAAGTTTGTTAAGTCTATTCAAATCTTGACACATTTACAAAGAGCTTGAGAGTTAAAAAATTTTTACTACATAAAAACTTCCTTATTGATTCAGAATTTATCTTCATGCATAATTTTAAGTGATCAATTAATCACTCACCTGCACAGTAATATATTTAGGAAAAACTAAATTTTCATTTAGGCTTTTTTATCCCTTGAATTTCGAGTTTAATTATATACATGTATCATTTTAAAATTCATAATACAGGTGACATATTAGATCTGTGTGGTTTGACATTATGTATTAATCAATGTGTCTGTTGGTGAACGTTGTATTAAATTTACATTTATCAAATATAGACAACTATGTTACATTGTACTACTACATTTTTAACTCTTACAAATTTTCGAATTTCCCCTTAAAGAATTTTTTTTTTTTTAGTTTAGGTCCTATAGAAGAACTTTTGTGAATATTTATGAGACTAAAAAAGATTAACAGATATTTACTTTTCCTTTTAATAAGTTACAGTTATCAAGTATTATATATCTTTGTCTTTATAGTTTGTTTTTGAACCAAGTCATCAAACTTTTGATCTTTGTAAAATTTGTAGAAAAAAAATTGAAAGTTATGCAAATTTTATAGTCCAGGATTTTGTCAAAGATTGGTGTTTTTTTTTACCTTATAATGTTTGATAAAAAAAAAACATGCTGGAATGGTTTTTGGCAGTCACATTTCAATCTTTGCCTCAAAGTTGTGGATGATTTTCATGTGTCGCAAATTGAAATAGCTACCAATAAAATTTCTTATTTTTAGCTCACCTGACCCAAAGGATAAAGGATAAATTTTGAAAATCCTCTGATTTTTCACTGCTTTTGGGAATTGGCCAATTCCACTAAGTTAACATGGCAGATATATAATAGGTTAAATTTTTCATCACTTTTCCAATTTACACAATAGTTTAATGTTAAAAGGGTAGTTATTATTAGTTATAAAGTGAGTTACAGGGGGGATACAGGAATATATGGAGTGCCTGAAAAAAAAATTCTATCGGGTCTCGGCTGATGCTTTCCTGTATCCCCCCTGTTACTGACTGTATAACGAATTTATCCCAGCGAAGAAATTTTCAAATCAGGAATTTTTTATATTATGGCCTTTAGTATGTTTTTTTTCTTTTAATTTTTGTGGGATGGAAAAAAAGTAAAATTAATATTATAAAAGTTTAAAACAATTTGTTGACAGAAAATAATGACAGCGAATCACCTGATTTCAAGGAAGGGGGATACAATAATTGATAAGGACACTTAACCAATGGAAAGGCAGTATTTTTAACAGAGTTGCGATAATGCCAAATATCAGGTCTGAAACTCTGTCACATTGGTTGTGCCAGAAAAGATAAGCAAGTTGCAATGGATGAACAGTTTTTGGCATTAAATCATGCTCACTCTCATCTACGGTACTACCTTATGACCATTTTATGGCGTCTATATTATTCTCTTGCATACATCAGGTGGAGTGGTAAGAACTTGTTGCTTGAGGAGAGGGGTCATAATCATTTTGTTACATTTCAACCATTATCCCAATAATCTATCTCTCTACAAATGTACACATAATGCCTTTGATTTTATTATACCCCCCACAAATGAAGTTTCACTCTGTCTGTCCCAAATAACGTTGTCCGCTACATTTCTTGCAGGATTCTCATGAAACTTTCTGGAGTGTTAGATCACTCTATGGAGATGTGCATATTGTCAGGAATTTCTGTTTGGACAAGAAATGTAAAAGATATGACTGCTTGGACTTAGACATTTTTATGCCCCGTCATGAATGTGACTGGGGCATATAGATTTACCCTTGTTCGTACGTACGTCCGTTCTCCCGATTCGGTTAAGTTTTGCGTTTAGTTCCGTTTCTCAGAAACCTATAGTAATATATCAATGATATTTCATCACTATAGTTCTCTTGTATAGAACAACACAGTTCGGCAACACTTGGGTTGCTATGACCTACATTTCATGCTTCAGTAACTTTGGTTAAGCTTTGCGTTTAGGTTCATTTCTCAGAAACATATAGTAATATATCAATGATATTTCACCATTACAGTCCTCTTGTATAGTACAATGCAGTTCAGCAACACCTATATTGTTTTTAGGGCGGGGCATCCGTGTCTTATAGACATATTTTCTAGTTTTATTAAACTTCGTTCCATGTGTTGTCCGCAACTCCTCCTACATTACTTCATAATTCTCATGAAACTTTATGGATTGTTAGATCACATTATGGAGATGTGCATATTGTCAGGATTTTCTGTTTGGGCTAGTAGTTTGAAAAATATGAAGATTTGACCTTTGTGTAGGCTTCAAAACAGACATATTGCTGCGTAGGTATTACTCCTTTTCAGGACAGTTATAGTTATTTTTTTTCCTCCTGCCATCAACTCTTAATTCGTTATTATATATATGTATAACAGTTATTAAACATGTACATATTACACAGAATAAACAAATGTGATATCAAATTTCCAGCAAGAATATTAAATTATTATTCTATGGTAGGAATATAAATCCATCATCTACAAATGTGACATTTTATTCCCTCATTAAAAATAACGTACACCTGTAACATAAATGTAAATTACAAGAGTCTAAAGCTTCTAATGGAAAAGGAATAAGCATTTTTCAATTTATACATGTATATCTACTCTTCAATCAAACCTTTGAACTTTGACCTAACTTTGAAATTTGTATTCAGATTGTCAAGTCCTGGGTTGTCTTAAAATTCAAGTCAATATTTAGGCAAAAAATGCAACAGTATACATTAAATAGCAAAAATAATCATTGATGCAAGATCTACCGAAGAAGTAACATGTGAGCGATTCAGGCTCTTGGAGCCTCTTGTTAAACTATCTTATGGTGTTTAATCTGTGTTAATCAGTTTTATTCATGCTTGTGTACTTTTTGTCCTTATGGCTGTATAATATTTGTATTATATTTACAGTGGTTTGAATTTTTTTTTGTATTTTTTACGTTTTTAAGTTGTCTTTGGGTTTTAGATACTTACAAATGTATATTTTTCTCACCTTTGTAAATAACTTTATTCTATGTAAAGTGCCTTTGGGTATTTTATTTTAGAAATGGTGCTATATAAATGTGTGTATTGTATTGTATTGTGTTGTATTGTAAAACATGACAGAAGAATGAACTATTAGATTCATTGTGTTTAATTTTGAATATGTGAAACTTAAAAAAGAAACAGTCAGAGCAACATAGAATCATTTTGTCTTTGTTATTTCATAGCATTGACTAGATTGAAAACCATTCTTAATACATTTTTTAGTACCAGTAATGTTTTTTTTCCTTTACAGAATTCCCTTTCTCGTAATGGAGTATCACAGGAAGATGTTGTGGAGTTTGGTGGAAAAGTCCCAAGAGATTCAGAAATCCAAAGACAACCTCAGCCTCATGAACCTCAACAAAAAATTCCGAACCTGCTGGAGTTGATGAAAAATGCTGCTGAAGAAAATAAAGCTGTATCATCAAAGCCTAAAGTAGACCCCTTACCTGATGGTCCAAATGATGTTCCATGGAAAGAATTTGATGAAAAAGGTTATGTTGATAAAAAAAGATGTAGAGCTGGTGAAGATTGTTATGATAAAAATAAATATAACCAACTAGCTAGTGATAACATCAAAAGTAACAGACCTGTTCCAGACACTAGAAATGCACGGTAAAGTTATAAAAAATAAATTATATTGTAGAAAGTTTTAGTGAGGAAAAAAAAGTATACAGTAGAAAGTTTTACGGAGAAAAAAATCATTTATTTTGTACAAAGTTTTAGTGAGAAAACGTGAATACATTGTAATACATTTATTACTTGTCATAATACTTTTAAAGATAATTTAAAGGACTAGTCCAAGATTTTCTTTGGTCAAACATCTTTTTTCCTACTCATTTTGTATAGTTTCAATTTTCTCACTTTGCTGTGTACATAAGATAAAATGGTGCCATCTCAGATTCTGTTAATATCTGTCATTGTTGCTTAACAACTGTGAAAAAAATGTAATAAACTTTGCAAATGTTACATGAAGCAGTTACATAAAAAATTAAAAAAAACAGATTAACTTAATTTCAAATCCCATGGAATTATATAAACTTAAAACATGGAAAATCAATAAAATGGTAGATTTAATATCTGTAATAAAATTCTAATCTGGTTTAATTTATTTGTTACGAAGAAAATTCACTGGATCTATGAGGAGGAGTTCCGTTTATGAGACATGATATTCCACATAAAATTTTCCATTTCTATTTTTTATGCTAAAAGCAACATTAATTTCATAATTTCATAGATAGAATAATAACCTTTGATATTAGTTGAGTGAATTCATATACATGTACATATATAGAAAAATAACAATCCAAAGATACTAATATTAGATATAGTAAATTTATACTATGCTGTATACGACACATTTCAAGGAGTTACCTCTGTTAAACATATTTGATGACCTCTTCGTCTATTTGAATTAAAAATGACAGATAAATAGATACATGTATCGATTGAATATCAGCGATTTCAGGCAGATAACAATATTATTGCCTAAAACTAGTTAATGATGAAAGTTAAAGATTGCTGAAAACACAGCATACCTTTAAATTTAGCATTACAGAAAATATTAAAGCACACAAAATCTACCCTTCTATATGACATATATTGTGATTTAAGAAGCCTTTAAATGAGAAAAGTGTTCAAACTATACTTTAGACCAAAATAGAGGGGAACAGTATCATATATATGTGTTCCTCTGTCTCCTTTAATTTATCCCCTCTTTTTTCTGAGTCAAATAAAAGATAGTGTAAAATGTAATATAAGGAAATGAACAACTCAATGACTTAAAAATTTGTTAGCTGGGGTAAACCATTAAACTGTTTTGAAAGTGTTTAAAAAGTTGTATTTTTAAAATTATTTATATAAGGGGACATTGTTATTTTTTTCTTTTCTGATATGAATCTATACTACAGATCATAAAAATATTCTTCTCTGACCTTTTGATTCTAGGAGAAACGTGTGATAAGGCTAGTAAATGTATTTTGTTCTCCTCATTTAGTGATTTGAGTTACACTATACAATTTTCACGTCTGATTTCAATCTGATTTTACATTTACAAAGGACATTACAAAAATAAATCATTTGTTGTCATATTATAGGGGTCATCCATAATTGTCAACATTTTTCATGAGTATACAAATGCATGCAAGGGGGGAGGGGATTTTAAACTCAAAATTTTAGTGTATGCTTTAAAATATCTTCATACTAAATCTAACTTCCACCAATATTCCGAAAAATAGAGAATACATGGTGGTGATAAATTTAGAATTCATGATGCTGACAAAGTTCTGAACAGTATAAAAGTTGAAAGAAAAACCAACAACGACAAATCACTTGAGCATGGTACATGCAATATTCAAGGGATGTAACGATATCTGTAGAAAAAAGTGGTACCTTTTCACAACAATAACGTTAAATAATGTTGATGTACACTTTTTGAAAGGGCTGGGGGTTTCCAAAAAGCTTGACCTTTGTAAACTTGTGAAAAATGATGACAATCATGGATGACCCTTTAGTTTAATTATTATGTCAAGGTTACAAAAGCACTGTTACACAAATTTGCATCCCGTTTTATGTAAGATTTGATGATGATTTTGTATGAAACTGTGACATAATAATAAAACTGAACTATGATGTCATATTTTGACAAATTCATGTAACTGGACTTTTACCGTTTGAAATATCTTCTTTGTACATCTCTTGTTCTCATCTGATTTATAATAATATTAAAACATTCGTTGTTTATGTAGGAAACTTCAAAATACCTACTTGTGACCGATTCAGAGTATACAAACATTAAAAACGAACCTCAGTGTAAAATTCATAGAACTGTTAAATGGTTTTAGGGTTGCTTTAAGCTGAGAAAATTTTTTAAAATTATGCATTAATTTAAATTTATCATTTCAGATGTCGTGGTAAAAGATATCGTTCCAATCTTCCGTCCACCACTGTTATCATTACATTCCATAATGAGGCTAGATCAGCGTTATTAAGAACTGTGATAAGGTTAGTTTATTTCTATTTAATGTAAAAATTACTCTATTAAGCTGACCTAAGGAAATTAATGGGTTCAACATCTGAACATTGATCTTGTGCAAATGAATTTTATTCTGATCCTATCTAGGAATATAATATTCTGTATCAATGATCTTTTTGTTCATACTTTTGTGGAAAAAACAATATAATTTCCTGCAGTTGTTTTTTTTTCATGTTTATCAATTAATCAAAATTATTGTCATAAAACCAGAAAAATAATAGCTCTGGTATGATTTCATATGAAAGAACTGCGATATCTTTGACAAGTGTGAGAAATTTACTATAATGAAATACAAGTGAATGAGAGTAGCACAAATAGAATGTCATGTGAGACTTATTGTTTTCATCAATACAGATATAAGAGAAAAAAAATTCTGTGTCTTGTGACTTTCTGTTTTACTGTTTCCAGTAATGGAATAAAAATATCAGAATTTCTGTGTATACAAATTTGCATTGTCCCATAAATATTCCATAGTTTTTTATATTTTGCCTGATCCTAACATCACAAAATGCCAAAGTAATTAGAGTTCTAGTTAATAAATTAATCTACTATGATACTATTAAGTTTATTAGAATATTTCATGGAAATAGACATTCTTAATATTTCAATTTCCTGATAAATCCTTTCCAGTTTTTCCATATAACAGACAACACTTTAGTATAGCAGGATACAAACAATAGAAAAATATACAGTTTTATTTCTATCAATAAACTGATAGCGGTGGGAGGTTTATCACAGAACAAACATATGGAATTATCACCTTCATTAAAATATTATTTCATAGAATCAGAAAAGATTAATATTTCAATTTCCCGATAAATTGAAATTTTGTAACAAGCATGTTCTCGATTTTCATTTTATCATTTCAGTGTATTTCAGAGAAGTCCAGAACATTTGATAGAGGAAATAATTTTAGTTGATGATTTCAGTGATGATCGTACGTATTTTAATTTTTTTTAAAATGACAAAGGGTCACTGAGCTGTTGGATTCAAATTAACCAGTGAAAATCTTAAAAAAGGTTATATATTCCAAACCTGTTTTTTGTTTTGTTTATTTGGATGGGGGGGGGGGGGGTCAAGCAATATGGATCTTTTATATTGAGGCAAGATCAAGAACAAATTTGATAATAATAATAATAAAACTTTATTTAATGAGGGTTACACAGTTAGTTATAAAACCAATCTTCCCTGAGGCCCTCAATTTTCACAAAAAAACTAAAAACAAACACTGAAATTGTACAATATGAAGTAAAATAATAAAAGTATTAGCAACAATCACAAATATTTATCATATAAATCAAATATAAAATGTTTAACAATATCAGTTGCTCATAGTTTGTATCAGATTGTCAGTAGTTGAACATCCACTGTTTTCAGTCATAAACACTCATTTATAATAAACATAACAATCATGAAGAAAATGTAAATAATAATATTTAAATAAAGTTAATTTGTAACAGTTCTTTATTCATTTAATTGGTTAAGAAAGTGGGTTTTAAGCCTATCCTCAAATGCATTGATACTTGGAGCGTTACGAATTATGACTGGTAGGTTGTTCCATAAGAGTGGTCCAGAGTAACTGAACAACTTTTTGTAAATTTCTATTCTGGGCTTTGGGACATGAAGATCACCTTTAACAACATTTCGTAGTTGATATTTATTAGTTTCAGAAATAGGTACAATTTTATTTTCTAAATATGATGGAGCCTCACCCTTCAGACATTTAAATACGAGTAAACATTTATATTTAATTCTGTCTTCAATCGTCATCCAACCAAGTTTGTAAAATAAGGGCAGAGAATGGGCAAAGGGATCAGCATCTAAAATTAACCGGGCAGCTCTTTTTTGTAACTTGAGAATGCGATTCAAATTATCATTACTACAGTTTCCCCAAATAACACAACAGTAGTCAATTAGTGGTAAGATATACCCAGTGTAGAAGAGTTTTCTAGCTTCATGGTTTAGAAATTTCTTTATTCTAGATAAGAGATAAATACGAGATGATATTTTTGAACAAATCAGATCTATCTGGTTGGTCCAGTTGAGGTGAGGGTCAATTTTTACACCCAGAAGCTTTTCACATGTGGAATGTTGTAGTAATTGGGAATTTAGTATAAGAGAAGGGTTTTCCTCTTGGGATAAAAGCTTTTGTCTGGTTCCAAGTACCATGCATTTGGTTTTGTTACAATTTATAAACATATTATTATTTTCACACCATTTTCCAACTTCAACTAAGTCTTCCTGTACCTTTTTTTGTAAAATATTGATATCCTTCCCAGATGTATGCATGGTGGAATTATCAGCATACATGTCTATTTTACAATTTCTAATGTGTAAAGGTAGATCATTTATATACAAAATAAATAAGAGAGGACCTAATATTGAGCCTTGGGGAACACCATATTGAATTGACAATTTTCCAGATTGAATATTACCTATCTGTACTTGTTGTGTTCTATTTTCCAAGTAAGAATTAAAAAATTTTAATGTAGAAACACTGCAACCATACAACTCAAGTTTTTTACATAGAATATCATGATCTACTACGTCAAATGCTTTTTTCAAATCTAATAGAACTGACATATTTAAATTTCCATTATCAATTTGCTGTAACCATTCATCTACAATGTTTATAAGGGCTGTTTGACAGGAGTGACTGGGTCTGAAACCTGACTGAGCAGGATGAAGAAGTTTGAACTTCATCAAATATTTATACATGTGCCACCTCATTGAAAAATCCAAACCTATAGTACAATACGCAATGTAAGGTCAAAGAATAGATACGATCCATACCATGAATGGGTGGATTTATGATGATTTATATAAGAAGGTGAGCGATACAGGCTCAGCCCACTGAGCCTCTTGTTATTGTACATATCTTTTAAAATAGTATCAAATTTCCCAGATATGTTGTTTTTCAAAAGCTTATATTTAATGCCATTTTGTATAACCCAATCAAAGTCTTCTTGAAGTCCACAAAGCATGCATAGATTTTCCCACCTTTTCTGTTGGTATATTTATCTAATAAAGTTTTCAAAACATGTCAGATGTTCTACTCTTTTTTGAGAAACCAATCTGACATGGATGAATAACATTATTTCTTTCAAGATAAGTATCAAGTCTTTTATTAAGAATATTATTAAGGGGTTAGGCCTGGGGTAAGGGAGATAACTCCTATTGATGTTTTTCTTGACGTCAAACAATAGGAATGAAGTGGCACTACTATGACGTACCAAATTTCCTCGCATTAGACGAAGTGAAGAGGTTCGGAAAGGGGAATCTCCGTAATGAATCGAAAACTTTTTTGAAATATGTGCAAAATCGATTATTACGTAGGATTTAATATATAGATGAATTAGTGTTTAACATCCAGTGGCAATTATGAAATGCATATTACGATGATGAAAAAGCCGCTTGAAATGAAGAAAATGCTGAGTCAATATTTGCAATAATTTCATAAATCCTTACAAGAATTTTCTACTCGTCCCATAAATTCGTAATATATAATCTAGAATTAGCTCCAACCCCCCCCCACCCCCCTGAGAAGTGTGTGTTTGTAGTGTGTGCTTATCTCGTCCTCATCTAAGTGCATGGTTGGTTATATCACATTATCCTGTTAGTCTTATACTGTAACAGTAATAGTCCATCACACATAAAATGTCACAGTCCTGAAATTTTCAGGATTATTTTAAATAGCATTTAATTGATGAATCAAATGTTTTAGAGATATTTTCTGCCTTAAATCATATACTAGTAACCATGATTTGTTGTATAGCATATATAAACTACATATAATGAATGATAATGCAGCTTCAAATAGTATTATGGGAAAATCTTTATTTTTATGAATGTCTTAATATCAAAATTGATCGAGTATTTTGTGAAAAATTGTGGTTAAAATTTCATAATTTTTTGTCATATAACACATATATATATATGATATTTGTTTTAACAGTTTTTTGTAAGAATTAAATGACAGAATTATTTTACAGCAGTATTTGAATATTTAATGAGGCAACTGAAAATGAACGAAATTCCTAACATGTCTGCTACTTTTTACCTTTGAATTTGCATATAAAGAATGAATTTTACCATCATATTTCATTTTTGATTAAGAGTATATCCCTGTTCTTCAGTTCAACAATTATAACTATTTTTTATCAAACATATGTCCTATGAGAGGTAGGAATATTCATTAACTTGTGTCATCTCATGGAATGAAGGATAACCCTTAAATGCCCATTTTCAATGAATCGTGTGAAGGAAACGTGTGGTTGAATTTCAACAAAATTTTCTCAGGTGGTGTATTGAGACATATATAATGCATGACGAAAATATGAAAAAAATTAAACGAGTGGAAAATTTTGGCCTAACCCAGGCCTACCCCCTTAAATACTTTTCCAATACATGGATTGATGGCAATGCCTCTATAATTTTCAGGTTTGCAAGGATTCTCCATCAATATCAATTGATGTATTATAACCTATTAATAGCACAACATCATATTTTCTGATCTCTTTAAGAAAGAGGGGATCTGTTTTGTCAAGACGTTTTGATATAATCCCACCTATATTTCAAACACAAAATGTTATATTGTGGAAAAAATTATTACTCATTTTGGTCATGATTATTAATAATTATATATACACAAATCCTTAAATATAGCCATATATGTTCCAAAAATTCTTGCAAAATTTATAGTTTATTTGCTTTTTAGCTACTGATGGTCTAGAACTTGCATTAATAAAGAAAGTAAAAATTATAAGAAATGATAAAAGGCAGGGATTGATAAGATCAAGGGTCAAAGGTGCTGATGCTGCTGTGGCCCCTGTTTTGACCTTCCTGGACAGTCATTGTGAATGTAATGAAAACTGGTTAGAACCTCTCCTGGATAGAGTAGCTGGGGTAAGGTCTTTCAGAACAAAAATTATAAACAAAAAATAATTATAAGTCCAATTCAAGTTAATTAATTGATTATCATCAACCCCTTAAAAGCTGTAATGCAGATGGAAGGATTGTTTTTATTATTTTTATATAGATTTCAGTCTGTCTGTCTGTCCGTTTGTCCACAACTCCTCCTACATTACTTGCATGATTCTCATGAAACTAATGGGAGTGTTAGATCACTATATGGAGATGTGCATATTATCAGGAATTTCTGCCTGGTCAAGAAGTGTAAAAGATATGGCTGTTTGGACTTATGCAATTTTTAACAAAATTCGTTCCATGTCTTGTCTGCAACTCCTTCTACATTACTTGCATGATTCTCATGAAACTTAATGGAGTGTTAGATCACTATATGGAGATGTACATATTGTCAGGAATTTCTGTTTGGACAAGAAATGTAAAAGATATAGCTGTGTTGACTCGGGCATTTTTAGCTCACCTGGCCATCACTTGGCATCCGTCGTCTGTCTGTTGTCCATCATCCGTCCATCTGTAAACTTTTACATTTTCATCTTCTCCTCTGAAACCCCTGGACATATTGAACTGAAACTTGGCCTGAAGCTTCTATGGAAGGTCCTTTATCCTGGTCGGTGAAACAAAATGGCCGCCATTAGCATTTTCATATTCTGATTGGTCCAAATTTAAAACTTCTTCTCCTCTGAAACCGTCAAGCCAAATGAACTGATTTTTGGTATGGAGCATCTATGGATGATCCTTTACAACGTTTGCATAAATCTTCCTGGTCTGTGAAACAAAATGGCTGCAATTAGCATTTTCATGTTTTGATTGGTCGAAATTTAAAACTTCTCCTTTGAAACCGTAAAGCCAAATGAACTGATTTTTGGTATTGAGCATCTATGGAAGGTCCTTTACAAAGTTTGAATAAATCATCCCGGTCAGTGAAATAAAATTGTCGCCATTAGTATTTACATGTTCTGATTAGTCGAAATTTAAAACTTCTCCTCTGAAACCGTACTGCCAAATGAACTGATTTTTAGTATGGAGCATCTATGGAGGGTCCTTTTCAAAGTTTGCATAAATCATCCTGGTCTGTGAAACAAAATGGCAACCATGACCATTTACATGTTCTGATTGGTCGAAATTTAAAACTTCTTCTCGTCTGAAACCGTAAAGCCAATTGAACTAAATTTTGGTATGGTGCATCTATGAAAGGTCCTTTACAAACTTTGCATAAATTATCATAGTCTGTGAAACAAAATGGCCATCAGAAGCCTTTATATGTTCTCATTGGCCAAATTTTTAAATTCTTCTCTTCTGAAACCGTTTGGCCAAATTAACTTATACTTGATATGAAGCATCTATGGAAGGTCATTTACAAAGTTTCCAGAAATCAATCTAGTCCATCAAATCAAATCAAAAGTTTGTGACTCCCAGGTGAGCGATACAGGCTCAGCCCTCTGAGCCTCTTGTGTAACAACACTTTCCGTGTGTTGTCTGCAACTCCTTCTACATTACTTGCATGATTCTCATGAAACTTTATGGACTATTAGATCACATTATGGAGATGTGCATAATGTCAGGATTTTCTGTTTGGGTGAGTACTTTGAAAAATATGATGATTTGAACTTTGTGTAGGCTTCAAAACAGACATGTTGCTATGGGGGGTATTAGTCCTTTTCAGGACAGTTCGATTTTATTTTTCCATGATTGATCTCGTGATTGACAAGACTCATTTGTATGGAAATACCTTCTGTCAGCCAGTCAGAAATAGGAGACTTGTAGTCAATTTGGTCACTCACAAAGTCAATGTATATGTCTCTTAATTTTTTGTATCATAACATTGGATTCAGTCCATCTCATTCTTTCCCTTTGGCCAACAACAAGTAGGATAGCCGACTGGAAATGAATGCCATGAAATAATCTTAAATTTTACTGGAAATGGACACCAAAAAAAAATTTGGAACATGCTGCCTTTCGAGGGATGGTCAGGAATGGTAATCTTTCAATAAACTTGAATTGGTCTTAGATAAAATCTTTTGTCAGAGTTTATTTTATCTTTTTTAACATCTAGAGCAAATTTTTCGAATTGTAATTGTGATATATTAGTACTTGCTCCAAAGTTTGAAAAAAAAAGTGAATGTATGATCCATTGCACCTATAATTACACTTGTACATATTGACAAAAGAATACAAAAACAATAAAATAGAGGGAAAAGTCTGTAACATCAAATTCTGTAGATGAGATTATTACATGAAAAATGTAAGTAACAAAGAATAAGTACTACCAAAGTAAATATTCCCCTAATTTCCAGAATGTCTTAAATTAAAGAAATCTTTGTCTTTATCTATTTGTTGTAATTAAATATTTCTCTTGTTATAGAATAGTAGAAAACAATGAAAAATGTAGAACTTATTTGAAATGTTTATAGTGTTGTTGCATAAACTTCAGATTGTGGATTTATTAATTAATATGTTGATTTATTTCTGTTTATAGGATAGAACCAGAGTTGTCAGTCCCATTATAGATGTTATAAATATGGACAATTTTGATTATATAGGTGCTTCAGCTGATTTAAAAGGAGGTACAGTATATACTGATTATGTTTCTATTGATTTAAAAGGAGCTACAGTATAAACTGATTATGTTTCAAGAGAAACAAAAGTATTTGGCCAATGGAATTTTCAAAGTTAAAAGGAGATAACACTTTTTCATATGTATTCTTGGATTTGGTATCTGTTCCAAGGATTGCACCAAATATGAACAAAAATTGAATTAAAAGTATTTGAAATGTTGGTTTTACAAATTTTAGAAAAGGTTTGAGTTATTGGTTTTAACTTATTAATTTTCCAAATGAAATTTTGCTATTGGTAATAGCCCCATGTAGATTATTTTTGAGGTATTAAATTTACCTGTACAAACAATGATAAATTTATTGTTTTCTTGGACAATTAACCAACAAATTTTTTTTTTATTCAAACATTTACCGGTAGACTTTCAAAGCTAAAAAACCATTAAAAAACAGAGGTTTTCCAACAAATCAATTTTTTTTTTTTCATTTTATTTCAGATTGTTTCGATATTTTTTATTTCAGGATTTGATTGGAATTTAGTATTCAAATGGGATTATATGACACATGAGGAGAGAAATAAAAGAGTAAAGAATCCAATTGCTCCCATTGAGTAAGTTATTGGGTCTCTTCGACCAATGTTTTATGTGATTGACAAATATTTTAGCTTCAGTGAGTTCTATAAAAGTTAGAGATGATGATACATATTGTAACATTATAGCCTAGGTTGTTTGAACTTGAATAAGTCAAATATATTTCTTTTTATGGCAGTTTCTAATCTTCAGAACATTGTTTACTTCAGTTATCATAAATGTGGGGAGTCTCAGTGGCAAACTGGTCTATTTAGATTTTACTACAACTTGTGGCAATTTGTGCTCAAATCTCGCCTTAATTTGCAGGGATTGCCTGTTTTGCTGCAGAATTTGATTTCTCTCCAGCTGGTATAGCAGCTTCTTCCACCAATATGAAATACTGATGGTCATGATATAGTTAATTAGGCCGAAAGTTGAATAAAACCCCACCAATATAAAAACTGGCTGTCATGATATAGCAAATTAGGCTTAACGTGGCATATTTAACAAATAGTTCATGACACTGAGGGTCATATGGCAGTATATGGACCGGTTGGTCGCCCGACAAAAATTATATGGACTGAAGCGAAGCTATTTGTTATATTATACTTTTCTGGGATTTAACCGACTTTAATCGATTTTGAGAAAACGAGGCAGTCCATATAATGTACAGCCGCTCCATATAACATTATATAGACCGGCTTAGATAACATAGATAAATAGAGTAGTAAAAATGTAAAAGTATAATATTGTGGGATACGTTTTCGGACCAAGGCGACATCAACATCCTGTTTGACGACTTTGTTTATTTTTCGACCTTATCAAAAAGCGGGGTGTCACTTATGAGCAATGTTTGTAATTTTTTGTAAGTCCCTTGTTAGAGCAACCAAAATTATGTGAAAAAACTCAACACACAGTTTAGTAAGATAGACTCTGTTATGAACACCTTCTGTTTTAATTTATAGAACACCAATAATAGCTGGAGGTTTATTTACCATAGAGAAAAGTTGGTTTGAAGAATTAGGAAAATATGACATGAAGATGGATGTATGGGGAGGGGAAAATTTAGGTAATGTTTTTGGTTAAGTAGTTTCTAATGTGGATCACATATTAGAAATATGATTAATGCACAAACATTTGTTATAAAAATAGAAGTATGATCTGGTTAACAGATATATAGCAATAGAAATAGATCAAAACAACTAAAATCTAAAAACCAGGAAAATTTTGGATAACAGAAACACAAATAACAAATACCTCAAAGATATAACCAAGAAAATAAAAACACATAGCAAACAAAAGACAATTAGAACAAGAAAGCACAAAAACTATAAAACTAGCAATGTTAACTTTTATAAATAGCCATAAGGGTAAATATGTCCTGATCGGTACAATGTGGTGTCAACAAGATAGCACGAAAACTATTGAACTAGCCATTTTAACTTTCATAAAAAAAAAACATAAGGGTAAGGATGTCCTGATCAGTACAATGTTGTGTCTACAGATAACTCAAAAACTATTGAACTAGCAATGTTAACTTTCATAAAAAACATAAGGGTATGTATTTCTAGACCGGTACAAAGTGGTGTCGGGGCCTCGGTGGCCGAGTGGTGTAGGTAGTTCGTCATGACTACTAATGATCACTAACCTGTCAATGCTGGGGTTGTGAGTTCGAATCTCACCTGTGGCTGATCTTAATTGACAAGGATTGCCAATTTTCCTACCAAAAGTTAGCTTCCTCCACCAATAAAAACTGGCTGCCGCGAAATGGCCAACTGTGCTGAAAACGGCGTTAAACCCCAACTAAACAAACAAAATGATTGAACTAGCAATGTTAACTTTCGTAACGTGGCCTGATCAGTCAACAAGATAGCACAAAAACTGTAGAACTAGCAATGTTGACTTTTATAATAAAAAAAAAACCACAAGGGTAAGGATGTCCTGATCAGTACAATGGGCTGTCAACAAGATAGCACAAAAACTATAGAACTGTCAGTGCTAACTTTTATAAAAACAAAACACAAAAAACATAAGGGTAAGGGTGTCCTGATCAGTCAAATGTGGTATCAACAAGATAGCACAAACACTATAGAACTAGCAATATTAACTTTCTTAAAAAACATAAGTGTAAGGATGTCCTGTTCGGTACAATAGGGTGTAAATTCGTGTAAGGCATAACTGAAGATATTTGGTGTCCTTTGTTAGATAGTAACTTATTTATGAACTGAATTTTTGTTTTTGTAAAAAAAAAAGTCAAATAAGAAAGAAGTAAATGTAAAACTGTATTGTATGATGGTATGACACAGTTAGGCAGCATCCCATCAAAAATATATAATTTTCGTTTTAAAAGTCTTATTTTAGCTCACCTGTCCTAAAAGGATCAAAGATCTTGTCCTCTGAAACCACTGTACCAATTACAGCCATACTTTGTCTGAATGATCCTTAGGGTATCTGGAATAAAGTTTATGTTTTATTTTCTTGTCCGTCGAGAAACATGGCCACCATTGCTAAAAATAGAACATAGGGGGTAAACTGCAGTTTTTGGCTTATATCTCAAAAACTAAAGCATTTAGAGCAAAAGATGTTCATCAGGTCAAGATCTACCTGTCATGAAATTTTCAGCAGAATCGGTCAACCCTTTTTGGGTTATTGCCCGAAATTGTTAATTTTAAGGCAATTTTGCAGTTTTAGATTATTAGCTTGAATATTATTATAGATAAAGACAAACTGTATGCAGCAAAAATGTTCAACAAAGTAAGATCTACAAATAAGACCAAAATCGTCAATTGACCCCTTATAGGAGTTTTTGCCCTTGAAAGATTATTTACATGTAAACAGAAAATAATGGTCTGACATTGTCACAGATGTTTAGGGCATTACTTGAAATAAATTAAATGGTAGCTGTAGAAGTAAAATGGTCAAGGTCATTGAAAAATTCTATAGCAACTGATGAAAAACCCCTAGCAACTGGTGAAAAAATCCCTAGCAACCATATATATTTGGGTTAAGGACCTTATGATTTACGTGTACAAGTCAAAAAGAAAAGTCAAGGGTCAAGGTCATTGAAAAAGTCCATAGCAACTGATGAAAAAGTGTCTACCAACTATATATATTTGGGTTCAGGACCCTACAATTTATCTGTTCAAGTCAAAATGAAAGTTCAAGTGTCAGTGCCATTAAAAAAGTCCATAACAACCACTGAAAAATTCCCTAGCAACCATACCTATTTGTGTTCAGGATTCTATATTTTAGCTGTACAGGTCAATATTAAGGAGAAAGTTGCGACGGTATACATTAAATAGCAAAAATAATCATTGATGCAAGATCGACCGGTACACAAAAGATAACAGGTGAACGATTCAGGCTTCTTAGGAGCCTCTTGTCTAAATCTGTAATGCATGTATATATGAAGTATCTTATTTTATTTTGACAGAAATTTCTTTTAGAGTATGGCAATGCCATGGTCATTTAGAAATTATTCCTTGTAGTAGAGTTGGACATGTGTTTCGTAAACAACATCCATACACATTTCCAGGTGGTAGTGGAAATGTGTTTGCAAGGTTAGTTTTCTATTTCATAATACAAGTAAAGTTGGTCAGTGAAAGATTTTATGGACATTTTTAGATATGGAGGATTAGTTTGAGTTAATTTTTAGCTTTTGACATCGCATAACGTCTGTCCATTTTTTCGTTCGTCTGTTAACTTTTCACATTTTAATCTTTTCCTCTGAAACTACTCGACCAAAAGGAATTAAACTTGACAGGAAGCATCTATGTAAGGTCCTTCATAAAATTTGCTCATTTTGTCTCGATCATACAACAAACATGGCCGCCATGGGCAATTGTTGTTTCTGATTGGCTGAGTTTTCAAAAATCTTCACCTCTAAAACTGCATGGCCAAATGGATCAAAACTTGACAGGAAGCATATATGGGGGGTCCTTTATAAAATTTCCTCATTTCGTTCCGATCGGACTACAAATATGGCAATGGGCAGTTCTTGTTTCTGATTTGCTGATATAAACAAATCTTCTCCTCTGAAATCACTGGGCCAAGTGGAACGAAACTTGACAGGAAGCATCTATGGGGGGTTATTTACAAAGTTTCCTCATTTCGTCCTGATCGGGCAACGAACATGGCCGCTATGGAAAATTCTTGTTTCTCATTTGTTGATTAAATAAAAACAACTTTCTGTGGAATAACTAAGCCAAATGCAACGAAACTTGACAGGAAGCATCTATGGGAGGTTCTTAACAATGTTTCCTCATTTCGTCCCAATCAGACTTCAGATTTGGCCGTCATTGAGCAGTTCTTGTTTCTGATTGGCCGATATAAAAAACTGTTTTTCTCGGAAATCGCTGGGTCAAATGGAACTTAACTTGACAGGAAGCATCTATGGGAAGTTCTTTACAAAGTTTCATCATTTCGTCCTGATCTGGTAACAAACATGGCATCCATAGAAAATTCTTGTTTCTCATTGGGTGATATAAAAAAAAATATTTCTGTGGAACTGTTTGCTCAAATGGAATGAATCCTGACAAGAAGCATCTGTGGGGGGTTTTTACAAAGTTTTCTCATTTTGTCCAGATAATGTGACAAACATGGCTGCCATGGGCAATTCTTTTTTCTGCCAGGTGACCGATGCAGGCTCAGCCCTCTGAGCATCTAGTTTTTGTAATAACTAGTAAAAAATCTAATATTGATTTTTTGAAGTTGTTTGAAATTCATAGAAATATAATTGGTAGGAAATACAGTTTGTTTCTGAAACCATTTTGACATTAAAAAAGATCCAGTTCAGCCCTTGATTTGTTGTTTTTATGAATTTAATACATTATTTTGCACTAAATTCTATGAAATAGATGTAATTCACCTTGGGTTAGACAACGCATTTCCACATCTTATTTTGTCACACTTAACTCGAACACCTAGAGGATAGTAAAGGTTTGATAATGGCCAAAGTTTGTTCTAATGGTAAGGGTATTTTAAGAGGTAGTAGACGAAAATATAGTATGATATTTTATAAAGCCATAGCTTTATAAAAAGTACTTTAGTTATTTCTGTTTATTAGTATTCCGAGTTCGTTCTAAAACAATATAACCTTCGGATAGGTACTAATAGTTTTAGTTTCTAACTCTAGCATTAGCTTAATTGATATAGGTAAGTTTTTGTTTTATTGGTATACTGATATTTTCCAACTTCTGTGAGTTTTTATTAAATTTTTTTTTATCTTTTTTTCCTTATTGTGGTGGTTTTATGTAGATTTTGATTGTTTTGGTCCTTTTGTGGGCAAGGTAGTAATTTTGTAATATTATACATCAATGAAAGGTTATTTGAATATTGGTTATTTGCATGTTATTGTCTCACCTGCGACAAAAAGTTGCAAATGGCGAGATATAGGTATTGTTTTCCGGTTGCGGTGACATAAACTTTTTTAAAAACAATAATAACTTTTCACATATAATCTTTGGACCAAGGATGCATAATGATAAAAACTTGCAGCAGTATACTCGTCCTGTGACCTTGACCTCATTTTCATTGTTCATTGACTTCATAAACATTTATAAAATCTGCTTCCAATTTTTGTGAAAGTCCATTTTTCAGAAACTGTAATACCTTAGCCCACTGTATTTGGTGTATAGATAGTGCTTAGTGGGTACATGCCAATCTGACACCTGTCTATGGACTTTGACCTCAATTTCATGCTTATAACTCTAAAATACACCTATTTTTTTTTTAGGAAAATTGCCTTGAAATAGTTATTTTAATGTTGAAGAGGAAAACAGTAGCAAATGTCAAAGGACACACATGTTGTTGACAAAAATGCAACACATGATCTGGATACATCAATCAACCCCAATATATTTTTGCTGAAATTCCAAAAAGTTTCGGATTTTAAAGGGATCAAAAAGGAAAAATCTAGGGGTTCCCAAGTGAAGAGCAATGAGAGGTCAACTTATTTTAAAGTCATATTTGCCAACATGATCGTTTTGAAGTAAAATATTTGATTCGATCCTAAGGTAAAGATGGGGAAATGGTGTGCAAGGACTTACATTTACACTTAATCACTATACAACAAAAATGATCGTATTCTTTATATGCAATGGTAACCAGTTTTCCAGTTTTTGAAGGAAGAATCTAACTAAATCAACAGAAAGTGTTGATAGGTGTATTCGGAGCATCTCACAGATGATTTTTACAACACGTTCAACGTTTGTTGTCTCGTCATCTTGTTAGAATATATTATAACTATAACTTTTAAATGTCTAATCAGGTAATCACCTGATAACAACGATTGTAACTTTGACAATTTTGACAGTGTAAAAAAATAAGGGTTATTGAAAAATTCAAGTTTCCTTGAATTTTCCAAAGTGTCGAAAAATTATGGTTATTACAGGTATTTTATTTAATGTTTTTCATTTGAGTTACAGTGTTGGGTATCAGATAATTTTTATTCTGGGTCCATGTGCAAACTTGGCAACACATTTACTGTGTCCACTCTTGTTATACCTTATGCAGTATTAAATATTTCTTTCAAATATTTTCAAAAAAGAATCTTTTTCAAAAGTATTATTTCATAAATGAACATTTCAATATGTCACAGAAATTGTATGAAAAATTCAAAATGTTGTCAATATTCATAATCAGATGTTTGCAGGTTGGTTTAAAAAAAATATTGTAACTTGATTTTCCGTCAGAAAACGAATGAAGGAAAATCTGGTTTGCTGTCCTGCCAGACAGGTTTTTTTTGTTTTAAATAGTTGTTATAGTTTATAAAGAGTGTGATACAAACAGAGCAGTTCAAAATTGTGATAAATAAATGAGCTTCTTATCAAATTGTAAAATATTGACTGGCTTTAGACAGGTCTCTGAAGTGGTGCGGGATTTTCTCGCTGCATTGAAGACACATTGGTGGCCATCGGCTGTTTTCTGCTCTTTTGTCTGGTTGTTGTCTCTTTGACACATTCCTTGTTTCCATTCTCTATACTATTATGTGGTTTTCTGTCAAAAGCCGTGAATAAAACATATGAGTTCCAAGGTGTTGAGATGTCAAATTTCTTATGGTTACACCTGAGAATTTTACCTGTAGCCTGTATTGTAAACTGTTAAAAAACTGTGGGGGAATTCTAATCACATGCTAGTTCTCTACCTTGATATATTTTTGGTTCCATAGTAAACTCCAGAACATGTTTATATCCATTTGGAAAAAATACTCTCTTTACCCAAAACCAGTAACCTCTACAATTGTGGATTTGTATTATTCTATAAATAGAACTAATAACTAATTGAACTTTTGGTATTAAACATAATTTCAGTTAATACTTTTTCTTTACTGAAGTCTGGAATTTATAAAACAATTTTGTAAATATTTGTTTCCATATTTCTATGTCTTGCCGCAATTTTTGCAGGGACATAGAAATGCTGGTGTCCGTTCATCAGCTCGGATTTTGTTAGAGCTCTCAATTCTACATGTCTCGATGGACTTTTTAACCAAATTTATGTTGATGGTGTATATTTATGATATCTGTATCAAGTTAGAAAATGAACGCTCTCTTATAATTTTTGTGGGAGTTACTGCCCTTGACTTAGTTTTTTCCTATCAACTTCTTGTTAGCACTCTCAAAAAACTTAGTTTAACACAGTATGTAGGGCATGATATTCGTGTTGTATCCATCCATTCTTATTAACAATATAGATAGCATTCCTAGAATGATTTTCGTATAGCTGCGGCGGACAAATGGCTACTCTGTAGCAATCTTGTTATGAATATTATTATTTTGTAAAGGTGTAAATTTGTTTATTGTATCTTCTATCATAAAAAAAAAACATATTTGATATTTTTATTTTTGTTGTATTTTGCTCAATTTACTTTCATTTTATATCTTTTTATAATCATTTATTTATATTTCACTTGTCTTTCATGTCCCAAATTAAAATTAATCAAACATTTCAAAATTAACAAAAAAGCAGTTTTACATTATAGCCCTTGAAGAAACCGATTTTGGTTTAATAATTCCAACTCTAAAGAAATAATACACCTTTATTGGTGGGACTGGTGGCTACCAGCAATGTAGTTTAATGAAATATACACATATATTTAACTTTATATGAAAGTTTGAATACAGGTATGTCCAAAACAAAAAGTACTGAAATATATATAAACTAAAAAGTATGCACAAACAACGGGGATTGAAAATTGCTTGCTGACGACTAGTAATCCTACAAGTACATGTGTAAAAGGAATTAACTTTCTGGGAATTATTGTTTAAGAGTCAATTTGGTGAAACTGGAAGAGGGTTTCTAAAAAGATAATTTTTTCTCAATTATACTGGGAAATGCTGACAGTTTTGGCTGCTATAAATTCACCTTTACAGAAAATTTGATTTTATCTTAATATGTATTTGTATATTTTACAGAAATACTAGGAGAGCTGCTGAAGTGTGGATGGATGACTATAAAGAATTTTATTTTGCCGCTGTGCCTTCTGCTAAAATGGTTCCATTTGGAGAGTAAGTGATAAAATTCATTATGACTGAAATATAAAAGATTATTGTAATTATTCTCATGATACAATACATAATATGACTGAGGTTTTTCTCAACACTGACACTATGGAGGAATTGAAAATATATAGCCAGCTAAATCAGGTTCTGCTTTAATGTAATTGTATGTTACAGTCACTCCTAATCCAGACATTTAATACATTTATGTAACATAAATTTTCTGATGTAAATTTCTGTACTGTAACGGAGAAGACCTTGTATGTTTATAATTTGTGTCTAATCCATTGTCAGTTTAGTTATTTTTGACAGTAAAATACTGTAAATTCAGAAATTTTCGTGTGCAATTATTATTGTGATTCTTCTACCCCAGACAAAATTGTGAGGTTTAATTATTGCTATCACCACCCGTGAAAAAAAAATTATTATTGCGATCGGAGATTGGATAAAAATTTTAAATTGAAGTTTAATTATAGGCATATGAACATTCTAATAGAAACAAATCAAAATTTCAAAGAAATCATTAGAAAAAAAAGGTTTCACAACTTGCAAAAATTAGCAAAATTATTTTGCGTAACCTATAATTATAATATAAAGAAAAGATGCTTTGTAATGTATATATCCTGTATATTTCTAGTATATCAGAAAGAATGAAGTTAAAGGAGAGACTGAAATGTAAGCCATTCAAATGGTACTTAGAAAATGTCTACCCTGAACTAAAGTAAGTAGATGTAATATTGAATATTCAAAAATTATTAACAAAATTTCTACAATGAATTCAGAAAAGCAATACATGTAGACAAAACAGTAAGGACAATTTTTGAAAAATTGAATTTCTATTTCTTATTTCTACTTTATAGACCTAAAGTATACCATTGTTTTCAACTTTATCTTGAAATGCAATAATATATATGAAATATTTTAATTGTTAAACAGATTTTAAATATGAACTGAAAAACAGGCCTTTCATGAAAGTCATTTCCTAACTTTTAAACTCTAGACTGAAGATTTGAAGTTAGATATTCCCTATCTAGGACATATACTGATACTTCATCTGGTTCTTGCTAAGAGGAGCAAAGGCATACAGTGTATTTTAAATTACTCATTAATTTTCAAATTAAAAAGGAATGCAATTAGAAATCAATCTTCACAAAATATGCAAGTAAATGAAAGGAGAATAAAAAATATATTCCTAGTGCCTTAAACTGATATTGGACCAGTTATATGGAAAACCCAAGAATGAGAATAAATCATAACGAATTTATAAGTTTACGATCTCAGTTGTTAAGCTGGAAATGAATTTTGCAAAAGTGCTATACATTGTCCTCTTTAAAATTGATTAGCCCTTAATGTGAGAGTTTTTCACTTATAAAATTTCTATCTTTTAATAGCTCTCTAGAGATATATAGGTATTATATTAACTCCTCACCTAGTAGAGTTGAGGAATGGATATAACATTTTGTAGTGGTTGGTGTGTCCCAGTTCATTTTTCTGTAATTTTACCAGAGGTCCCAGGGAGAATTGAGGAAGGGATTTAGCATTTTGTAGTGGTTGGTGTGCCCCACTTAATTTTTCTGTAAAATATCAGATCTTAGCAACTATTAGATGTAGGAGGATGATATTTTGTTACTGTGTTCATCTTAGATAGTTCAAAAGTTCATGAATAGATTAAAGTCAACTTTTACTCCTGAATGATTTGGGTAAAGATTGATTTAACGCTGATAAAGTAAAATGGGCAAGGGCATTAGCTGTAGTTTGTGAATGCTTCATTTTTTTAGCTCACCTGGCATATAAGCCATGTGAGCTTATACTATCACTGTTCCTCCATCGTCTGTTAACCATTAACTTTTCACATTTTGATCTCCTCCTCTGAAACTACTGGGCAGATTGTAGCCATACTTGGTAGGAATGAAATGTGGAAGGACCTCTACAAATGATCCATCTTTGGTTCAGGTTGGATGAACAACATGGCCACCAGAAGCCATTTGATTTTTATGCCAATAATCTAAAATCTCTGGAACAATATAATGAAATGTTTTAACTTTTCCGATGCACTTTTGGTTGAGATTCATTGGCTCATCGGACGGATGTAGCTGCTCAAAGTTTCCATGTCAACCAATTTGGAAATACTTTTTTGTCATTTGCTCAGTAACTTATTGGCAAATTATAACCAGAGTTGGGGAAAATGATGTATGGAAGGACATATACAAACTATTCACCTTTGGATCCGGTTGGATGATCAACGTGGCCGCCAGTGGCCCTCTTTGATTTTTATTTTCAAAAATCTCCTCTGAAACTACGTTATAAAATGTTTTGAAACTTTGCAGGACTGATTACAGCAATACCCTGTACAAACTGTTCACTTTTGGTTGAGATTCATCTGCTCACCCGACAGCTGCTACTGCTCAAAGTTTCTTTGTAAACCATATGGGAAATGACTTTTAATAATAAACTTATGGGCAGGAATCTTATATCGAAGGATAGATGCAAAGGATCAAAGGTCAAATATCAAGGTCAATTTGACATTTTCTGTTTCTTTAACAGCCTTGTGGCAATAATTCGGCTTACATTTTCATATGGCTAATGGAAGCCAGGTGAGCCTCTAGTTATATGAACCAAATCATGTTCCCAGTGCCCAGTGCTAAGTTGTAGAAGTTTTATAAACTTTTAACTACTATAGATATTGTTTCTCCTCATTATGAATTGATCATTGTTTGTCATTGTTATAAATTGATATATATTCCTATCTGTGTTGTAATATTTACTGTTAATTTCTGTGTGTTTTCAATGAAAACCATTGTTTATATTTATGTTATTTATGAAGACTGCAATGTAATGTTGATTAATATTTATTTAAACGTAATGTAAAATTGTTTGATGCAAATAACTTGAGAGAAGAAACAATGAAATAATTGCTTATACTAAGATTTCAGTCATGAAAGATAAATAAAGCTTACAAAAGTATACCTCATTGCTGGTTGGGATTCACCCATTCACCAGCTTCAGCATAGTTAGTTTTTACATGTCATTTTGATAACTTTTGTTCATTGAAATCAGTTTCTGACTTATTCATTGTACATACAATATTTTGTCATAATTAAGCATTCTTATTTGATATTAATTTACAGAGTACCAGGTGGTGGTGATTTAGCCTTTGGAAGTATAAGTCAAGATAGCATGTGTATAGATACATTAGGACATTTTACAGATGGAACACTTGGAGTGTTTCCATGTCATCATGCTGGTGGTAATCAGGTTGGTAATTTGATATTGTCTGTACACATGTATCACTGGGCTGCTAAGATGGTGTTTATGAGTTCAAAAATTTCTCGTAGTGAATAAATTTATTCCTAGCTTGCCAAGACAGAGGTTGAGTCAGAGCCACTCTTCTATATGAATACATGTTTCACATGACTGCTAATATAGAGGTTGTTTTAGTCCACATTTAGCAAGATTTGTTTGATTGTTTCCTGTGGGAAATTGATATTGTTTCTGTGTACTCAGGATTTCTCTACCAGAATTGGCCGAATAAATATTTGTATATATTATAGATGCTTCAGTGAGGGAGCATGGATACAGAGGGAATCACTGCTGTATTTTCCCTTACGTAAACTAAAATAAAAATTAAGTATGTTTCAAAACAGCTCATACAACAATAGAAAACAAGGAAATTAAATAGAAATGGTGAGCTGTCAAAAGGGGCATAAAACGATTTAAATGTACAAAATACACAAGCTGAATAAAACCAAATATAAAATCATCTGAAAAAAAAACAACCAAACTAAAAAGTTAAAATTACCCAACGTTTCGACCAATATGGCCTTGATCACGAGAATGAAAAAATAAAAATGTGAAGTTAAGAAGGTAAAATAAAAATTAACATGACAAAGTATAATTTAAGATATTTATCAGTACTGTTACTTTTGATTTTTATATTTGTACATATTTTAAGTAAATACAAATGTATATCATATTTGACCAAACTATAATCTTGTTAAATTGTTTTAAACTTTGAAATAATTACTACAACTTCACTTCTGCCGCTGCTATTTTTGTACAATAGGAAGACGTCATATTTATTGTTATGAAATATAAAACAGTGACATAAGATTTGAATAGGGTTTTCCTCATTCCAAGAATACCTAAGTGTTAGATTAAACATGGCATGATACAGAAGACACCATTTGCCCCTACCTGGGGTTATATTTGAAGTGAAGCTAGGGCAGCAAAAATATTTCACCAGGTGACCAGGTTAGGTGTAAACTTGTAAATACTTTGTAGATACTGAATGAGTGAATATAGAACTGAAATTTGTTCCATTTCTGTTATTGTTCCTATGATCTTTTTAGCTTACCTGGCCATTAGGACCATGTGAGATATTATCATCACATTGCATCTGTCGTCCGTTCATCGTTACACAATTCGTCATCTCCTTTGAAACTACTGGGCCAAATAGAACCACGCTTTACAGAAGTGTATTGAAGGATGTCTTAAAAACTTCCTCATTTCATTCAGATAAAAAACATGGTCACCACAGAGTTTAAATTATCAAAATTCTTCTTTAAAACTACAATCAAAATATTTTGAAACTTAGTAGGAATGATGAATGGGATACCCTCTACGAATATTTCACATTTCCTGTTGATTGAGTAGCAAACATGGAGGTTGTGATGGTACATAGATTTCCATTGAACCCTATTGGAAATCACAGTTTTATCATCTCCTCTGAAACTACGAGCCCAATATTAACCAGACTTGATATGAATGAGTGTATGGAAGGACCACTTGAGTTTCTAGTTTAAGATAAAACATCTTAAATATCCAGCTTCTCGGTTTTATAATAAATTTACCCTGTTATAACAATTTTACCCAGTAAAATAAATATCCAGCTTCTGTGTTATAACAATTTTATCCATTAAAAAGTGGTTAATATAACTGAATTGAATTTAAAAATTATCAACCTTATAACTTGATTTTTGAGTGAAATGAAAATGTAGACATTTTTATTTTGCAGGAATTTTCTATGAGTAAAGATGGACAGATTCGTCACTTAGATTTGTGTTTTACAGTAGTAGGATCAGAACATGGCACTGCTGTAAAATTATTCCAGTGTCAGGAAGGAAGAAATTATCAGGTAAAGTTTACAAGATGACTAAGTATAATACAATGTACCTGTGTAATGACATACTGAATTCCTTACTACATGTGCCTGTATAATGACATACTGAATTCCTTACTGCAGTGTGCCTGTGTAATGACATACTGAATTCCTTACTACATGTGCCTGTATAATGACATACTGAATTCCTTACTACAGTGTGCCTGTGTAATGACATACTGAATTTCTTACTACAGTGTGCCTGTGTAATGACATACTGAATTTCTTACTACAGTGTGCCTGTGTAATGACATACTGAATTTCTTACTACAGTGTGCCTGTGTAATGACATACTGAATTCCTTACTACAGTGTGCCTGTGTAATGACATACTGAATTCCTTACTACAGTGTGCCTGTAAAATGACATACTGAATTTCTTACTACAGTGGGCCTGTGTAATGACATACTGAATTCCTTACTACAGTGTGCTTGTGTAATGACATACTGAATTTCTTACTAAAGTGTGCCTGTGTAATGACATACTGAATTCCTTACTACAGTGTGCCTGTGTAATGACATACTGAATTTCTTACTACAGTGTGCCTGTGTAATGACATACTGAATTTCTTACTAAAGTGTGCCTGTGTAATGACAAACTGAATAGCTTACTACAGTGTGCCTGTGTAATGACATACTGAATTTCTTACTACAGTGTGCCTGTGTAATGACATACTGAATTTCTTACTACAGTGTGCCTGTGTAATGACATATTGAATTCCTTACTACAGTGTGCCTGTGTAATGACATACTGAATTTCTTACCAGAGTGTGCCTGTGTAATGACATTCTGAATTCCTTACTACAGTGTGCCTGTGTAATGACATACTGAATTTCTTACTAAAGTGTGCCTGTGTAATGACATACTGAATTCCTTACTACAGTGTGCCTGTGTAATGACATACTGAATTTCTTAGCACACTGTGCTAAGAAATTCAGTGTGCCTGTGTAATGAGATACTAATTATCTAGATAATATTTGACACTGGATGTCTTAACAAATATAATTGTCTTTTAACTCTTACTTTAGTTGAACAACTTTTCCAGTTCTGAATGAATTTATATTTTCAGTATTGGAAGAGAATACATGATGATTCGATGTTACAACACACAGAAACCAGTCTATGTTTAGACAGTCAACAAGCTCAAAAGAAAGGCCTTGTAGTCAATCGCTGTGATACGAGATCTCTGACACAAAAATGGAAGTTTTCACTAAGCAAGAGAAATTGATGACACAATATATTTAGAAATATCATTTATTTATTGTTAAAATGCATTATCTATGACAAAAATCCTTTAATCTGCCAAATTTTTCCAGTCCTATTATTTATATGTCTGTAAAGACACAAATTAAGTAAGTATTATATTTATTATTTTAAGTTTTAGTTTCAAGTAGATTCAATATTTATATGTATATATATTAATACTTTGTTTTATTTTGGTTTTTAGACATTCCTTTAGTCATTTTTAATCAAAGAACAGACTAGTGTGTCCCACATATTTCAGAAACTTATTTCCTGATGGAAAACACATGAATTTCAAATTATAAACAGGTGTGTCCTTAATTTAAGCACAGTTTAGAATTTTGGAAATTAAACTTTCATTCGTCCAACAACCTCAACTTCATTTATTCTTACATTATATTCACTGGGAGAAAGCTGGTACTATCTACTGTTATCAGCCTTCCTTCAGTAATATTAATGCTAAAATTAATGAAAATTCAAAAGAAAACATTAAAATCTGCTTTCATTAAAAGTTTAGTTATCTTGGCAAAAAAAAAAACTGATAACAATTGGAGGAAACAATAGATACAGAAATTTACAGTTTATATGGGACACACAGTAGTTATAAATTGCTGGTTTTAATACTTTTGTTTAAGCTCATGTGACCAAAGACCCCTTTTTATCTAATGTCATACCTATGTCCTTCATCGTCATGAGACAACATTTACACTTAAGAAGGATATCAGATTTCAAAATGCAGTTAAATTGCTCTGGAAATAAAAATAAGTTGTCCAGGTTAGAATTATAAACTTAAAGGACATTATTCTTGGCAATCTTTTACTTTTGTTCTCACATGAGAGGCCCCTTTTCTAATTTATTCACTTGGATTCTCATGGAAATATCACATGTCATACATTTTTATTCTATTTAATCATTGCATTGAAATCTGAAATTCAATTCTGTTCAGTCCTTGAATTATAAAGTGCTTCCATGATGCATACAAAATAGGATTTGGTCAACACATTTAGATTCCAATGTAACTACATAAAGAATCATTTAATTAGAACATCTGTACAGATCTTAACTGAATGTATTGTTTTACTTCCAAAAGTAAATATTACTACAAACCAAAATAGCTATCATACCAAATGCCAACTATGCCTTAACATTGTAAATAATTGTGATATGTAACCATAGATACCAATGTTTCAGGGGGTTTTTCATTGTAGGACCAAGGTTAACACTGAAAAGATCATACTTAATCATAACAAATCTTGAAATTTGAATACCTACAATCTATAAACTGTCTCATCAGATTAAGCAGACAGATGTAAAAAATTTCCTATTATCTTTGGTGTTAGCTTGTTTGTAGCAAATGCATATACAGAATACACCATATTTTGCAAGGCTTATTTGTAAGTTGATGATAGTTATAATTCATTACTTTACTAATTGTTATATATACTGTGTTACTGTAAATTCATATCAAACTTTTATAGTCACCAAATATCTTACCATTTTATTGTATCCGATCTAAGATAATAGTTGTAAGACAAGAGATGTTTTCTCTTGGTTTTTTTATAATTAGAGCAGTTTTTATAATGATTTTAGGGTAAGATGTAAATTCTCCTGTCAGTTTGAGTATTGTTATTGTTATATTTACTTGAGATACTTAAATGTTAGAGTATTTACTTGAGATACTGAAATTTTAGAGTTTTAATATCATAATTTACATGCAAAGAGAAGAATTTTTAGAGTTTTAATATCATAATTTACATGCAAAAAGAAGAATTTTTCCCAATGACATTTCATTCTAAGGACGTAAACATGGACGACAGCCGTTTTTGATGTTGTCAAGGACATAGCTTCCAGTAATAACATCACAAATTATTTTAATTGCTAGGTAACCAGAACTCCAAATTGCATATCTGTGAGAATTTAATGAAAAGGTGGTTAAAAATATTACAGAAAAAGCAATTTGAAAAGTAAAAATAGATAAACTTCATGTTCATTAAATTGTCTTTTGTATAATGTTCTATTTGAAATAGTGGGAATAGTAGGATTTTTTTTTTAACTGCAACGCTGAAGGCAGAAGCAGATCTTAGAGTCACTTTGTCTGTCTGTCCATACCTACTTTGTGTAGTCTGAAACTCCAACACCATAGACCTGGAACTTCTGAAATTTTGCACACTAATTCTGAATACATTGAAGATGTGCACCTTCCCTTTTGGAGTATTTGAGAAAAAAATTGTCAAATTTATCATTTGTTGAACATAGTCATTTCAAGGCACATTTGGTACCAAGGGTACCTAATTTGTGGAATCTGAAACTCCCTACACCATAAACCTGTCACTTCTGAAATATTGCACACTTATTCTGAACACATTGAAAATGTGCACCTCCCCTTTTGGGATGATATGAGAGTGGATGCTAAAAATGCTCTTATTGGCATGCGACACAGGTCCAGACATCTAATTTGTCTTGTTCAATGAATATTTTGACGAAAAATTGTTACAGACAGACAGACGGCTGCACACGGACAGAACCACAAGGGTAAAACTATACCCCCCTCTCCTTTGGAGTGGGGGTATTATAATTATGACTGTTGGAAACAAAAAGGTAGAGTATTATATTTTACTTTCATTTTAATGAAATATTTGAGATATTCATGAAATATGACTTAAAAAAGACGCACAATAGCTCTGAATTCAGACCAAAAACATTTTCAAGTCTAGATCTTATGTGCTTCGTCTCATATGCCATATCAGTGTAACTGAACTTCACCAGTGTTCAGACATGCTTAATCTTTGAGAGTATATGATCTGGTTAACCTTTTATGACTTTGTCTTAAACTGGAATGGGAAGATCAATGTTTTAATCTCTATATGATTAACCACCTGATGACTATTCTGTATTACCTTGGATTTTGCCGTTTCGATTTTCAGATTTTGATGAACTTTTCAGAAAAAAAATTTGCTGCTTCATTTTGAAAAAATGCAGAAAATTTGCCCCAATTTCTTCATTTTCAAAAAAATTAAAAATAAAAAGTGTTGCCTGCTCCTAAAATTTGGTAAAAAATAGCAATTTAAAGATGAATTTATACAAGCATTTCTTATCTTTCTTTACATTTTTTTAACAGTTTAACCATTAATTTTATAAAACAGAAAGGAGCATCAAATCACGAAACCTGGTTTGCCGTAAATTTGACACCTCATTTCTTGTTTGATTTTCTACAAAATAAATAGCTTTGGGTGTGGTTAGATGCAAGTCACTGAAAATCACATTAAAGAAGATCACTCTAAAATTATTCAAATGAATTAAGCTTTATTAAATTCATCATTTGTATGGCCAGTATAAATCTCAGTTCTGGGTATGATATGCTAAAAGTATATGTACATTAATGAATATTATTGCAGGATTTTGACAAATCCGATCACTATATGTTTATAACTTCTTAACACAACATAGAAATTATTTTGGTGCAGTTATTTCATTATAATATTAAACAACGAACATCTTTTGTGTTGAAGAATTGGATTACAACAAAGTATTTAGATTTTTTACCTCACTTTGACCAAAGGAACCAGGTGAGCTATTGTCATCACTTGGCATCTGTTGTCCTTAAACTTTTAGATTTTAAACCATGGAGCCAAATTTTGGTCCTTTAATTGTCCTTGTTAAGAAGCTATGGTCCTTAGATAGTCCTCCTCAAGAGTTGAATTCATTGATCTCAATGGAAAATCAAGATGACCTACACAGATAAACTTAGTTTAATACAGGACAGTATGGGTAAATCTAACTTTATGACCATCATCTCTGAAACCACTGAACCAATTTTAACTAAATTTGGCAATCATGACTAGGTGGTTCCTTTTCAGAAATTTATTTTACAATTGCTTTCCTATGTTTTGGAGTAGTCCCAGTAATGAATGTCATAAGAAATAATTTCCTAGCTGTTACAGTTTTCAGTTTGACTCCTGATTCTATAAAGTTTCTACAAAGTACTGTACCCACCAGATTTTGTGTTTGATTTTGTGTTTGAAAGGAATGTTTTATATTCTCCCTTGTTTATTGATGTTGTATTTATTATCCAATCAAATGTTAAAATCAGTCTAGTCCAACAAATCATAATTTCGATAGTAATGTGTTACATTTAGATAATTTCAGTTTATTACCAAACTGAATTTGTTTGATGAAAACAGTGTACAAGTACTGGTACTTTGTATTTATTTAGACCTTGTATTAATTTCTTGATTCAAAATATTAATGTATAAAAAATGTGCCTTCTTCAGAATTTTACTCTTGTAATTATGCGACTTATTTTTACCAGCTTCCTTTATGCAAACTGTTTATAAATGTACTTATTTTATATTTTTGTGACTAAACTGATATAATTATTGTAAGGTTTTAGTTTAGCTGGACTAAGTTTTCATAAATACGTAGTGAAACTAGAAATACGTTCCAACATCTGACAATGAAGTTGAACAAACTTTGCCAACACTTCAAAAAAATCCCTGATCTGAGTTTACCAAAGAAATATGTTCCTATATTTGTCTAATATGAAAGATTGGGATATTTTTATATATTCTTAAACTTGTGGAAGATTTCCCTGGTTTTTCAAAAGGACTCATTTAAGAATTCTGGGTCTTTTACATACAATTTTTGGTAAGCACCAATGATGCAACATTTTTTTTCATCCAAATAATTGCCTTTTTCCAATAATTTTCAAATGTTAATGCTGAAATTCCTCAAATCAAAGTTCAAAATATCACCCATATTGAAAAAAATCTGCCCTTTGACCATTGTTAAATGGTCACAGGTATATAGATGTGAGAGTGCACTGCCAAATGATTATGAGAAAGGATTCAGGGTTGACAATGTGATATGTTCAGTTAGAGGATTTATGACATTGTAAATACTTTTAAAAGAATGTAAGAGTGATAATTCTTGTTAGTAATAGTGTGATAATAACTAGTCCTTTGTATAGAATTTAAGGAGACAATTGAAATCAGCATTAGGAACAGAAATTAGAATCATATTGTAGGTTGAGGGTTTCATTGTAAATTGTTGTTACATAAATCGTCAAATTTTAATATTGTTCATTTATTATTGTTTATGAAATAAATTTTATCTTGAAATATTTTTCTTTGTTTTGAATCTCCCTCCCTAAAATGTCCTCAAAACTTTTCAATCATCAGTATTTTCTGATAAATTTCCTTTTCAGTGTTTGTACAAGATGCAGAGGAAATAAGCACAAATGTAAATTTTTATGTAGCTAATCAAAATTTTTTCTTACAGAAAACTAGAGTATTTACTAATACAACCTGAAACTTGTTCAGAAGGTTTTATAAGGGACAGATTAGCATAGTTCTAAATTGACAAAGGGAAGATGTTCTCACATTCAGGTTTGAACTGTAACATTGGATGGAGAAACATGGATGCCCCATCCTCCTCCACATCAAATTCCCATCTGTTATTTATGATGAGAAATCGTTTAGAGAATTATTTTAAATATATGAAAGTTTCATAATATATCCTTCTTACATTTAACTTTTAACCACTTAAAACAATGGAATCAACAGTACTATATTCTGTTAATGACATAAATACTAAAATTTAATGGAGTCACTCAGGCATGAAATGTAGGTCGTGGACTTATGTTGGTGATCTATGTTAAACCAAAGATGATTGTAGTCGTAAAATATCATTGATCTTTCATCACAGTTTTTTTTTAGAAAGACTAAAATGCCAAAAATTAAATCAAAGTCACTTCCATAAAATGTAAGTCATGGCGACTCAAATGTTGCCGAGTCGTGTTGTACTATATAATATGATTACTTTTGAAATATCACCAATATACTACCACAGGTTCTTTAATAATACACTTAAATGCAAAAAATTGATCAATCAAGCATAAAATGTAGGTCAAGATGACTTAAATTTTACTGAATTGTGTTGTACTATATGATTGTAGTTGTGAAATATCATCAATATACTATCATAGGTTCTTTGAAAGAAATACCAAAATGCAAAAATTTTACCAAAGTCACACAAGCATAAAATATAGGTAATGTTGACTAAAATATTGCTGACTTTTGTGACATAAGATGAATGGGAAACAGGAAACTTAATACCAAACTTTACAATAAGAGAGATGATTTTTCATTTCCTATTGTTAAATATCCATTTTTAGACGGTGACATTCCCTTGGCACCATCGTATGGTGTTTATATATCTCAACTTGTTTGATTCGCTTGTGTATGTTATTTGATTTTAATGAAAGAAATCTCTGTATTACTGAAAAATTATTACACCAGGGTTTTCGATATCACAAACTTGTCAAAACTTTTACTAAATTTTATCATCTGTTCAAAGACATCATTCTTAAATATAAATCAACGTGTGGACATCTTATATGTTCAGGTATTTCACATCCCATCTTTTATGGTTATATTCTATACAAAGTACCAAAAAAGTCGTTGTTCACCGGAAAAGCTTACCAAACCTTTAAACAGACTTATCCGCAACGGATATAGTTACGTTACTGTTGTCAAGTTATTAAAGATGGCATTTTTTGGAATTAATATTGATTCACTCATAGGGTGACTTTGCATCAGAAATAAACCAGTTGTTGGCATGATACAGGTTATGTTCTTCTTCTATAATTTGTGATGCCATGATACTAACCCCTAACAGGAGGGATTCTGGCTGATTTTCTGAATGATAGACATAATCTTTCGATCAGTTTAATTGAGGTCTGGAACTGGCATGTCAGTAACTGCTAGTAGTCCTTTGTTGATTTATATTGATCATTGTCATTTTTCTTAGTTTATTCTGTTACCTTTTCTAACACTGGACTCTGACTTCTTTGAACTGAGTTTTACTGTGCGTATCACTGTGTGTTTGTTTATTCAACATTGGCTAGAGGTATAGGGGGAGGGTTGAGATCTCACAAAACAGTTTAACCCCACCACATTTTTGCACCTGTCCCAAGTAAATAACCTCTAGCCATTGTTAGTCTTGTGTGTTTTTCAGAGTTGAATGTGGCGTCGATTTTGCGGACTTGTATGCATTATTGGTCAGGTTATTCTCCTTGACACACTCCCTGTTTACATTCTCTATTCTATAGGTATAATATCATTGATATGTGTCAATAGGTTTCTGAGAAATGGACCTAAATGCACAAACTTAACCAAATCACTTAGGCATGAAGTGTGAGTCATAATGACCAAACTGTTGGAGAAATGCATTATATAATGTAAGAGAATTATACTGATGAAGTATCATTGATATAACACCATGGATTCCTAGGAATTGAAATTAAAGTTAAAACTTTATTGAAGTCACACATGAAGGTCAAAGTAACCCAAATGTCACTCATTTGTGTTCAGTCTTATTACAGGATTGTAATGGTATAATATCATTGATATATCTCAATGGGTTTCTGACAAATGGACCTAAACGCAAAATCTTAACCAAGCCACACAGACAGACAGACGTACATAAGGACAGACAATGGTAAATCTATATGCCCCTTCCACATTCGTGGACCGAACATAAAAATGGATCAGAGAAAAATTCTTCAAATGATATCAGACTACTGCATCCACGTCTTCAATTTGTCTGTAAACATTCTGCCAAGTTTCAATAAATAGCTGTAGGAGGAGTTGATTACAAAAAATATTTTCCTAATTTTCCCTGTCCATCCGACATTCAACTTACTATAAGCCAGATTTGCAACAGTATCAAGCATGAGACCAAATATCACATCACATCAGATGCTGAGTAACTTGTATAAGTTTAGACTGACAGACAAGAGTAATGTACTATTTTTATTAGTTTAAAAGTGTATGCAAATTTCCTAAATCACTAAAGTATGAGCTTAGTCAAGTTCATCAAATATTCCATAATACTAATTTTGATGCACATAATGTGCATATTTAAAACAGTATTAACAGTTGAACTCAAGGCCTAAAATACTGAAAACAAAAACAATAACCCAAAAATCAAATTCCAAAATAAACAGCATCTAAGGACAGAGCTATGCAAGAGACAGATACTCCTTAGTTTTCACAAAATTGAACATTTTTGTAACAGTAAATTAATTTCATGCCAGTATCAAACACTAGCAACTGGAATGTTTGAAATTATTTTTACTTTTTTGGTACCTACTTCAGTAAACTAGCTTGTGACTGTAGGCACAATAAGATTCAATTAAAAAACAAAATTCATTCACAAAACAATATTTATTACGAAATCACAAAAATCAGATCTGTTTGTCAGTTTCCACCATCACATATAACAAATATAATAAATAGAAACAAATACTGGTATAACAATAATATAAGCATCAAAACCAATACACAAGCTTTGGACGGCATATAAAAATAATTACCAACTGGACAGCACATTTATATAAAACTCTCATCTTTAATCATAAAATGCTACATATGTTGTTTCTTAGCATAAAAAAAAAACAAAAATGAGGTCAAAATTAGTTTTCTTCTATTAAAACCAAATTAAATTGTCTCGCTGAAACTACTGTGCAAATTTGGAGTATAGCTATCTTGAAACATTTAGTGTTATCCTCGCCAATGTAAAAATTAAGTGAATATAATATATCGGTGAACTTTAAACACTCCTCTTTACTGACCTGAACAAGAAGGTTGTTTTCAGTTACTCAGCATGATTTACATTAAGTAAGTCAGATATTAAATAGGAGTGAAACTGCCAAAGTGAACAGCTTGCTCTAAATAACTACGTGTAAGAAAAAGGAGGACATGGAAGTTGCAACCCCACTTTCATATTTCAGTTACATGACCATTTGAATTCAGATGATGACCGAGGGTACTTGAACAAACATGTAACTTTACCAAAAATATAAAAAAATATTATTGTCGGGTTTATTTACTACTGTGTGTCCCATATACCCCAGTAACTGATTTCTTCATGAGAAACTAGATACTTTTTTTTTTAAATTCTGTGTATTTCAAATAAAAATTAATAAAAATTACCTATGTCCTAAGAGTCAACATGGATCAATAAAACGTTTCACAAAATACTGAAATAAATTTGATGCAATGTATGGCCATTTCGTTGACTGACAACTCATCAGCAGTGCTTGAGATCAAAATATTGGAAAACTGGTTAAGATATAATGATGAATTAATAAGCAGAAACTCTACGAAAAAACACTTCCACATATTCAGTAACATCACACGTTTTTGTGGTGATGTCATATTTTACACAAAAATCAATGAATTGCACAAATAAAATGGAAAATATGCTCTCATAAAATATTTGAAGCATTTCTGCTTTGGAAAAGAGAAAAATCAATTACGACCATTGGAAACAAAAGGTAGGGTAATATTTTTTACTTTAATTTTAAAGAAACATTTAAGATACTGCCCTGAAAAATTACTTTCAGTTTTAAAAAACTACACACAGTAGATTAATACTGTAAATTCGGAAATTATTGCGATCTTTTTATTATTGCGAAAAATGCGACAGGGTTGTACTCGCAATAATTTAAACTCGCATTTTGGATTTTTTTATATGAATGAAGGGTGATTTTTCTCAATATCGCAAAAATTTAAATCGCATTTTGGTCTAAGATGACAAAATCGCAATAATAAATCCACGCAATAATTTCTGAATTTACAGTAATAAGGTGTTTACATTAAGATGGATACACAAGAAAGAGTGCATTTATCCCACTAAATAACAACCACCACAGAAACTACATACTGTGTAATTATTTCATGAAATTGTGACATGCAAATATTTATGTGTTTTTCCTATAAAGAATGAGAATAAAATTAAATACTGTAAAAAAAATCTTTAAAAAATGAAATAAAAACCTGACCAAAATTAGTTTTTACTGACTAGTCATCACCATAAAACTACAATTAAATTATTTCTACACGAATAGGCCAAAATATATCAATAACATCAATAAATAGACCGTTTGATGATGCAGAAAAAATATATTAGCATGTCTTTCAAAAACAAAACCAGAAGTATTACATGACCCTTGCCATCAAAAGAGCAGAGACTAACCAACAAATAATCTCTGCAACATGATATCATAGACCTCCCTGCTTACATCGATAGTCCAAACATGAAAAACATATACGAGGTAAAAACAATAATCAATATGATCACAAACAGAACTGCACAATGATACAGGTAACTTGGTAAAAAATATGATTTAGAACATCAGTTGGTTTACACTGTTTCATGATTATATAATAATTTTTAAATAATTTCCATAGAAACCTTTAAGACATGACAATCTGGAGGTTGGCAGGCATTTTTCCCCAATACCAACATGCAACATGGTTGGCTTGATTAAATGTGATTTTATGCAGAAATGACTATATCAATGTGGCCAATTGCTGCAAGAAAGTGGAACAACAGACAATGACATACCTTTGGCAGAGAAATTGGCAATCCTTGTCAAAAAAGATTTGAGCCTCACCACCAGTTGGATTTGAACTAACAATCTCAGTGGTGACAGGCTAGTTATCATGACAAAATACCTTAGCCACCAAAGCCACAAACATACATGAAGAATATTAATGGAATGACAACAAGCCATTACTGAATATTTAATATTGGAAATTTGTTGTCTGATACTGACTTTTCACGTTTGTCTTTGGACAAGCCAGTAGGACGAGTCAAATTACACATCTGATTTTATTGGATTATCAACACAGAAAAATGGCACTGATGTATAGCAATGCAATGTCATCCTTGATACTGACCAGATAATTTTATTCTCAGTGCCAGTCCATGATACTGACATTATCAGCCTGTAGAAGCAAAGGAAATACACACAAATTACCGTACATCTTAAAAACTAAAAAAAAATATTTGCTTTCGATTCCTGTAATATATGTTCAATAGAAAACTCAAACTACATTATTTTGACCATAACATGACATGGACATAATATTTTTATGTATATCAGAGAAACAATATCAATCTACATGTGTTTTGTAATAACCATGATAAACTTTAATCAACCTAGTGAATGAAATAAATACCATTTGGTAATCCCCTAGGACAAATTCTGCAAAGTTCAAACTCTGTATAAACCAGAAGTTCACTTCATTATTAAAAGAAGGACAGAAGGAGGATGTATAAATGCATGTTTTACATAAGATTTTTCATAATTTCTGAAAGATCTTGCTCAAAATTAATTGTATATACTAAATCATTCTATCTGAGATATTCTCAGTTTATGTCATAGCTACAGAAATTTTAATAATTGCATCATCATTGTAAAAAAAAACAAAAATAATTTATGATATAAAAATGGCAGATTCAGATTTCCTCTAATTTTATAATTCAACAGTTTTAGGCACAAAAATTAGCCCTATGAATGGAAATTCAAATGGTGAATACATTCATTATATTAGAAAACATATTTTGTAATAAATAAGGCCACCTAAAATAAATTGTATGGTTCTCAGACAATTGATTTTACAAAACTGGCCAGGTAGGTAGGGAATTAATTTTTTTTTTGTTTATTTTCCTGTCAAAATAGGCAAGGGATTTTCAGATTAAATTTTTATTTTGTTGACATAAAAATCTAGTTTGAATCAATTCACTTCTATGACCTTTTAATTATACAAAAGGGTTATCTGCCTTCGAATTTCTCCTGCAAACACTCTTCTGCAGAGCTGTACCATGGTACTTGTAGACTGAATAGGCAGTATCGTTCATGGTATGACATGTTTGGACCGAATATTCAAGTCAAACTCATTGCCATGATCGTTTGTCAGCTGTTTATTTACATTTGTTTTGACTTGATCAATGTCATTTAACGCTTGAAAATTTCTGGGTTGTAGATGCTTAAAAAATACTTTTTGTGCCAGATTTCTTATTTATTTTTATGGAAAAATATCTGAACGGCAGCATTTTTTTCCAGACATCAACTTAACTTGTCCGTTTTCAACTTTTTAAGTGGGATGGCAGTGTCTGAGAAAGGATATTTCAGTTCAGATGGCCTAAATATTAAATTGATATATCAGTCCAGCTCTTTATACACGTATAATAATTAGTATATACTGTTTATCACATCACAGTGTTGGAATGCTGATGGGTTCCGAAGAGAAGATGGGATATCCAAGTGGTGGGTCAGCTGACTGGACAGTCAGATTTCTGAGAATTGTGGGATGTGCCTGTATACTGTATCGTTCCTCGTCATCATTGGTCATGTAAAGAAGTTCCATACTCAGGTTGGCCCACTGACCTTTCACTACTTCTGGATTCATTCTGCCAATGTGTGCCCTTACCGGTTGCAAAGATAGAACTCTGCTATTATAAGTACTCTGAAATAATAAATCAAATGACAACATTTTCATGCAACTAATGAAGCACTAAAATTTAAGTAATATAATGTGTTGTTTTTTTTTTTCTAAATCAAACAGAGTTAACTCCATTGAACTGTAAAGCTCCCTATTATTTTGTACAGTTATTTGTTATAATCTGTCTAAATAACCATTTTATATATATATATCTAGACTTCTTCTATACATTTCAAACTTCTAAACTGTATCAACAAATAGTCTACTTCATAATAACCAAAAAATTACCATAACTCCAAAAGAAGTAAAAGCTACATAAGTCAAATTTATTCTACCTACATTGAACTACAAGAAGGAGTGGAGTAACTGATCATTACAGGAATTTACAAGTATCAGACTTTATTCTGTGATAAAACATAACATTCTTGTTAATTACCTGTGCTTTGTTGTGACCAAGAGAAAACAGTTGTTTTCTAGATGACAACACTGCTGCCTTCCAATCATCATCAGTCTCCAAACCAATGTACCAATCTTTATCATACTCTTCAAAATATTCCTGTATCTCTTCTGTGCTATTAGCCTCACCAAGCAAAATCTGGTCTAACATTAACTTGAACCCATATCTGAAATGAAAATTAGAGCTGTATAAGCAACAGATAAACACTTGCTGTGTGAGAAACTTTATACATCTACTCAGCATTAAATAAACTTACTGTATGGGAAACTGTATATATCTACTCAGCATAAAATAAACTTACTGTATGGGAAACTGTATACATCTACTCAGCATAAAATAAACTTACTGTATGGCAAACTGTATACATCTACTCAACATTAAATAAACTTACTGTATGGCAAACTGTATACATCTACTCAACATTAAATAAACTTACTGTATGGGAAACTGTATACATCTACTCAGCATTAAATAAACTTACTGTATACACTTGCTGTGTGAGAAACTGTATACATCTACTCAGCATTAGATAAACACTTACTGTATGGGAAATTGTATACATCTACTCAGCATTAAATAAACTTACTGTATGGGAAACTGTATATATCTACTCAGCATTAAATAAACTTACTGTATGGGAAACTGTATACATCTACTCAGCATAAAATAAACTTACTGTATGGCAAACTGTATACATCTACTCAACATTAAATAAACTTACTGTATGGGAAACTGCATACATCTACTCAGCATTAAATAAACTTACTGTATACACTTGCTGTGTGAGAAACTGTATACATCTACTCAGCATTAGATAAACACTTACTGTATGGGAAACTGTATACATCTACTCAGCATAAAATAAACTTACTGTATGGGAAACTGTATACATCTACTCAGCATTAAATAAACTTTCTGTATGGGAAACTGTATACATCTACTCAGCATTAAATAAACTTACTGTATGGGAAACTGTATATATCTACTCAGCATTAGATAAACTTACTGTACGGGAAACTGTATATATCTACTCAGCATTAGATAAACTTACTGTATGGGAAACTGTATATATCTACTCAGCATTATATAAACTTATTGTATGGGAAACTGTATATATCTACTCAACATTAGATAAACTTAATGTATGGGAAACTGTATACATCTACTCAGCATTAAATAAACTTTCTGTATGGGAAACTGTATACATCTACTCAGCATTAAATAAACTTACTGTATGGGAAACTGTATATATCTACTCAGCATTAGATAAACTTACTGTATGGGAAACTCTATATATCTACTCAGCATTAGATAAACTTACTGTACGGGAAACTGTATATATCTACTCAACATTAGATAAACTTACTGTATGGGAAACTGTATACATCAACTCAACATTAGATAAACTTACTGTATGGGAAACTGTATATATCTACTAAGCATTAAATAAACTTACTGTATGGGAAACTGTATACATCTACTCAGCATTAAATAAACTTAGTGTATGGGAAACTGTATATATCTCCTCAGCATTAGATAAACTTAATGTATGGGAAACTGTATACATCTACTCAGCATTATATAAACAGTATGCCAGTACGTCTACATGTACTTTGCAATAGATAAACACTTTCTGTGTGAAACTGTATACATCTCAATAGCATTTTTATTAATATATTTAAAAGAAATTGTTTTAATTCCTGTTCTCAATGTTTTCTTTTCATTCAGAATTCCTGACATCTCATACTTTTTTGTATTTCTTTTACTCCTGATATCTGTAAATTTTTTATGGTATGCTCTATGAGAAACAACTATCATAATACATACATCACTTGAGTATTCTTTTTTGGCTTGAATCTGAATTTGTCAACCATTTCTTATAAATTGAAGTGTAATTAATATTTGTTTGAAAAAATCATACACTATGAAAATTAAAATACAAAGAGAATTTTGTAGAGGTAAAAGTATGTAGTATATGTTTCTAACCATTACATACAAGTGATGTTATACATTTCTTGGTCCCAAAATTGCTTTAATTTTTCAAAAAATTTAGAAATGTCACAAGTAGATTTCTCTTTTTCCTTAGTTTTTTGATTTCCAAAATATTACTCTAGAACATTATGTACACATAATCACATGTGTGCCATTACTTACCTATATGACAAGGTTATGTAGCTGTTTGTCTTCAGATAGCCAATCGTTACTTACCCATATGACTTTAGAACAAGATGATGTAAATGTCTGTCTTCAGATAACATGTACTTACCTATATGACTTAAGAACAAGGTTATGTAGCTGTTTGTCTTCAGATAGCCAATCATTACTTACCCATATGACTTTAGAACAAGGTGATGTAACTGTCTGTCTTCAGATAACATGTATTTACCTATATGACTTTAGAACAAGGTTATGTAGCTGTTTGTCTTCAGATAGCCAATCGTTACCTACCTATATGACTTTAGAACAAGGTTATGTAACTGTCCGTCTTCAGATAACATGTACTTACCTATATGACTTTAGAACAAGGTTATGTAGCTGTTTGTCTTCAGATAGCCAATCGTTACCTACCTATATGACTTTAGAACAAGGTTATGTAGCTGTTTGTCTTCAGATAACATGTATTTACCTATATGACTTTAGAACAAGGTTATGTAGCTGTTAGTCTTCAGATAGCCAATCGTTACCTACCTATATGACTTTAGAACAAGGTTATGTAGCTGTTTGTCTTCAGATAGCCAATCTATCATAGCATTCCATGGTAAATCTCCTATGTAAAACTTATATAACTGACTAGGACTTTTTACACTTCCTGAAAATATAATTTACATTAAAAAAAAAATTTAATTAATAAAACTTGTTAGTTTTATATGTAATTACATGTACATGTACTTTCAGATAAATCTTAAATATGCTCCAAACAACTGTCTAGTTCTCTGAAAATGCAAATATCTGCATCATAGTGGTGTCTATGTCTACACATTTAATATATAGAGTGTTCATTTTTTCAAAAATATTGAAGCAAAGATGTGAATTTAACAAACTGTAAGTTTATAGTCTTTATACAATACACATCTTCATTTTTCTTTTCAACTAAAAATTCTATTACTCAAACAGCAGAAGTAAGAATTATATATTTTATGTTAGTTTTCATTTACATAGGTTTTGTAAAACTTTGATATTTACCATTGGAATCGAATATGGAATAACAAGCCATTATGAGTTGTGAATAACAATTGAGCAAAGCGTCATCTGCTGATACATCTCCGAGTACCTGCTGTTTTGACAGTCCAGTATTAGACCAATCCAAAGTACTCAACACATGTTTGTACCATTCCTGGGGAAACTTGCTTAAGTAGCGAGACAACTGAGAATAATCCAGTGGTAATTCTCTCCATCTGGCTGGCAAACTAATCTGTGCAGAATGTGGACATTTAAAGTCAGGTGAACCTGCCAGATTTGTAACAGGTTTATAAATTGCATTGCCATTTGAATATGTGTTTTTCAGTGGAGCTTTGAGTATACTGTTAATAGGTTGTACTTTAGATCTCTGATTAATATCCATGGCTGGTAATCCAAAATCTACATCATCTAACATATCATCCAAAATATCAATATCGTCATCAAATCCTCCACTTTTTATTGGTTTATTTGGAATCACAGGCTTTTTCACTTCTTTCTTTGGTGGTTTCCTTTCATTGAAAAGACCGTCTTCTGAAAAGATACTATCAGTAAAACTATTAAGGGACGACCACGATGACTTCCTCTTTGCTGATCTTGCTGGAGGATGGATTGATGATCTGTTATCTTTATCAACAATGACATCAACAGTAGTCTTCTGGACTGGTGGTAGGGTGCCTTTCTTTATATTTACTGAAAAATTATTTGAATTTCTCAGAGTTCCATCTAAACCACTGGAGACATTATTGTTTGATTCATGTTTAAATTCTATCATCTCCAATTTTTCTTTTTTAGTAGATTTTTGACTTGTGTTACCCAAACTTTCATCACTTTTCTTTTTCCCCTCTTTTAATTTAATCTGGTTAACATGCCTGAGTAAAACCCAGATCAATGCTTTGATAAATCCTGACATGACTATATCATAATTAGCAGGATAATCTATAATCCCTGTCAACACATTTCTAGCATCAGAATATGCTTCTACCTCCCATGAATCCATTGGTGTGAGAGTATGCATTGGAAACTCATTTATGTAACCCAAACATGAGGCATTCTCTTTTTCAAATGCTGTCTCAAATATTTCATCAATTCTAGCAGCTTCAGCAGTATGACATGATGTTTCCTGTAATTCCAAACCTTTGATGCTTACTGAACAGAATCCATATCCTCGTTCAAGGACCATAACCCATATTAATCGATCTTGAAACCTAACAAGATAATGATGACCTGGAACTGCTTCACCTAAAAAGAACATAAACATAAGTAGTTATACATGATGAAAATAGTTTAATGAATTTATATACTGTTGTAAAATTCAAAGAAAAAACCAAAAAACTACTTTGAAATGGCAACATTTACTGCTTTTAAAATATGTATATGAAAAATTTCTTCCGGTTTTATGTATAGTTATAGAAAACTGTTGTCATTAAACATCAGGGGAAAAAAGAAGCTACTTTTACGTAATGGATAAATGGACATTGACATAACATAAAAGGTGTGACTATAACATTGTTAATAAATGAAAAAATTCTAAAATTAAATATACATTTATTTTGACATTGCCACAAATCCAGTCTTTATTTCAACTTACCAAGGCTGCCATCTGCAAATGCTGCCCTCAATGTTTGTGATAACTTTGGAGCCACTTGCATGTAAAACATTGTATCAGGATTACTGTTGGCTGAAGCCCCCACTGCCTCAGGCCAAAACTTGTTAGGACGTGGAAATCCAATGAAGAGGACAGGAAGGGTAAACAATGATAGCAATGGAGCTGATAAAACTGTTGCTGCACCAATGATTCCCAGTATAACAGGAAAGAAGATGACAGATAACACTACAATAGGAATGGTTGACTTCCTTCTTTGTTTTTTGTCTGATATGGATGTGATAAGTAGTGTAATTGCAAAATAAAGTTTGTAGATAAACTGGAAAAATCTGTCCCTGCAAAGTCCAACCAATAAAGAGAGTATTGGGACTCCATATAATTTTACTGTAGAGTTTTCTGGCATCGTAACCAGAATAATGTGTATAATGGAGAGCTCCAAAAGGCTGCTAACTGTTCCCTGCCAAATCTGTAAAGTAAAAGTATATCTTTCAGATTCGGTTTTTCCAAATTTTTAAACATGCCTGTGAAAAAGTTTTGATTCAAATTCATCTCGTCCAAAATTAATGATATCTGAAACATAAATTTCAACTGTTACACAGTAACATACATGTACAAGTAGCAATCACAATTGACCCTAGCTTTACAAATCATGTGTTGTCTTTCTTTTCAATGATCACAAATTGTTCACTTTTTTATACTATTCTAGACAAGAATATTACTATTTCTTAATTCACAAATTATTGTGAAATATAAAGATGTAGTTGAACTCAACCATCTGAACATTCTTGACAGTTCCAAAAGTATAACACACAGCTCTACCTGTGCTCACCAAATGGACCAATAGCAGTACCACTCATACTCATGATCACCCATCTGAAAGCTCTAACAGTACGAAATGTATAACACCCAGCTCTACATGTACTCACCCATCTGAACACTCTAACATTATCAAATGTATACCACACAGCTCTACTTGTACTCACCCATCTGAACACTCTAACAGTACCAAATGTATACCACATCGCTCTACTTGTACTCACCCATCTGAACACTCTAACAGTATCAAATGTATAACACTCAGCTCTACTTGTACTCACCCATCTGAACACTCTAACAGTATCAAATGTATAACACTCAGCTCTACTTGTACTCACCCATCTGAACACTCTAACAGTACCAAATGTATACCACACGGCTCTACTTGTACTCACCCATCTGAACACTCTAACAGTATCAAATGTATACCACATCGCTCTACTTGTACTCACCCATCTGAACACTCTAAAAGTACCAAATGTATAACACTCAGCTCTACTTGTACTCACCCATCTGAACACTCTAACAGTACCAAATGTATACCACACGGCTCTACTTGTACTCACCCATCTGAACACTCTAACAGTATCAAATGTATACCACATCGCTCTACTTGTACTCACCCATCTGAACACTCTAAAAGTACCAAATGTATAACACTCAGCTCTACTTGTACTCACCCATCTGAACACTCTAACAGTATCAAATGTATACCACATCGCTCTACATGAACTCACCCATCTGAACACTCTAACAGTATCAAATGTATAACACTCAGCTCTACTTGTACTCACCCATCTGAACACTCTAACAGTACCAAATGTATACCACACGGCTCTACTTGTACTCACCCATCTGAACACTCTAACAGTATCAAATGTATACCACATCGCTCTACTTGTACTCACCCATCTGAACACTCTAAAAGTACCAAATGTATAACACTCAGCTCTACTTGTACTCACCCATCTAAACACTCTAACAGTACCAAATGTATACCACACGGCTCTACTTGTACTCATTCCTGATGTTAATGAAACAGAATCTGGATCAGAGCTAGTGACCAGTATTGAGAGGTACGACAGCATCAGTAAAGGACTCACTGTAAAATAAAGAAATATGAGACATACTCTTAGATAAAATATATTCTGCCATTTTTAGGAGCTGCAAAATGAATGAATATTGGCCTAAATGTAACTGGTATGATAAAATTTATTTAGGACTCGCTGTAAAATGATAGTTTATTAACTGGTTGTATCTGTATTTTGCCTTATTATGGATTTGTGGTTAGTTGTATTGACCTGAAGCTTGCAGATACAGCTTGCTGAGAAACTACACCAATTAAATCTGCCATTTATTACATTTCCATCCATTAATCAGAAAATAAAACTGATCAGCAGTAAGAAATCATGGATTAATCTAACTCACCCCAGTTGACCAGTATTCTTCTAATTCCTCCCAGTATTCTGAGTCTCTTTCTCTTTGTCATATATGAACTTATTCTCATGGGATATATCCATGGAAAATTTCTCCACAAACCAAAGAATAAGTACACATTCTGAAAGTCTCTAATAATCTTCTCTGCTACACAACAACCAATTACACTATATCCAATAAACTTCCAGGCATCAGAGTGTAATGAACCAGTGTTAGAATTCAACAATCCTGATAGAACTCCAACAATTACCATCATTATAATATGGAATAAACATTGCAAAACTCCAAATCTCCATAAAAATCCAAGTTTTGAAGTCTGACTTGTTACATCCATTGAACCAGTACCAGATGATACTTTGTTTCGAAACACTAAGAAACGATAAAGGTGACTGGCTGCTGCACCAAGGTCAAGGCTAAGAAAGTACCCCATTAGGGCACAGATAATAACTGTTGCTAGACTTTTCTGTATAAAATATGCAGCTAGAAAAACGGTTGTAGAAATCACCAGCAAAACCAACAACCTACAAATAGGATAAAATACTTTAACAATGTATTTGAATCTTTTTTTTAATAGCTTGGCAACTCAATTTAAACCATTTATATATACATTTATACCAATAAAATTTACAAAATGTCTTGTTTAAAAGTGTGATATCATCCAAGAATTCTCTAAACAGGATGCATGACAGGTGTTTTATAATCAAGTGCAATATCAAAAGGGTTGAAATACCCAACCATTAAATTTAGGCTGCACTTTAAAATCCTTTTATATGATATGACTTCTTTTGTTATTTAAGTTAATTAAGACTCTAGCTGGTGAATTTTGATAAATTCCAATTCAATTTAGATTGCTATAAGGCTATAAAAACTGAATTTAACTATGTGTCCCTTTATCTTTTAGGACAAATATATGAAATTTACAAATGCAGTTGATTCTTGTTATCTCAAAGTACATGGGACCATTGGAATGGGTTTAACTAACAAGAGGCTCCCAGGAGCCTGAATCGCTCACCTGGTTCTTAAGTTAAGGGTCTTTTCTTACTTCTCTAATGGATCATTTGACAACTTCCACCCAATTCAGACTTTTGAAGAGCTCAATTATGTGAAGGTTTAAACAAGCAACAGCTTTTTCTATCTGCAATTTTATAGGGCAAAAACATGAAAAAATGTTATTTTTTACCTGTATGAAAGGTTATAACCGCTATAAGGGATCATCTGACATCTTCGACCTAATGAAAACTTTTGTAGAGCTTAAGGTTTAAGCAAGCAACAGCTTTTCTCTATCTGCAATAGTTGCACAAATTTGGAAAATGACATCTTATAGCAAGTGGACAAAGTTTGAAATCAAATTTTTGGTGGTGTCAGAGGATTTTTGGAAGAAAAGTTAATAGTAAGTTGGACTGCTAGTGATGATAATAGATCACATGATCCTTCAGGTCAGCTGTAAATGCTACAAATTACTTCAAAGGGTTATAACCTGTACAAAGCGTCATCTGACACCTATATTCAAAAGGAAACTTACATGCAAGTAAAGCTCTATGAGCTCAATGTTTGTGCAACAGTTTTTATTCTGGAGCCATAGTTGAATTCACACAAGGAAGTTTGCACTAGATTATCTATTGTCATATTTTTTAAATTTAGACACTAAAAATGTGGTTTAACCTGTGTCTGTTTTAGCAACTGTGACAATGTTGTTTGGTCAGCATTTACTATTTGCATTTTTTGGGAAGAGGAGATTCTATAAACTAGAATGGCAGTCTTCCATGGAAGACATATGTCGCCTGCGTCTTAAAATATTCGGTAAACAGGAAGTAGATGAGTTACGGACATAAAATCGCTTTCCACCATAAAGTTCTATATGAGGAAGCTACATACCAAATATCAAGAGGCTGTGACATGTAGTTGCCCGGAAAACTGCGCCGGAAATTTAGTGACGCTGCAGGATGCAGGACGACGGATAATGTCAAAGTGACTCCTATATGTCGCTTCGCAACACGTTGCAGGCGACATAATAAATGGAGTGTACAAAGTTTTAAAGAATTTTTTTCAGAGATGTTTAAGAAATGATGACAACAGTCATGTTCAGAAAGGTCCTACAACTTTGGCCCTGTGACAGATTTTGCAGATCTTGATGTGCTAAACAATATGCAATTTGAAAACTTTCACATATCTAATACAGTTTTCAAAAAAATCAAGCTTAAAAAAGCAAAAATTGGAAATAATCATAAAAAGGGCAATAACTCCTGTAGGGAATGTTGGATCTTCTTCAAAATTTCAAAGCAGATAAATCACAAAGTGCTGATCACCTTTGCTCCAAACAGAATTTTGTATCTGTAGCCATTTTTGAGTTATTTACCAAAAACTGCAATTTACCCCTTGTCTATTTTTAGCAACAGCAGCCATGTCTTTTATTATGAATCCAAAATCCAATCAACAATTTTGTAGCACTCATGCTAAAAAAGAACTATACCAGGTCTGATTACAATTGAACTTATTGTGTCAGAGGAGTACATGGCTTTCAATATTATGAGGAAAGACTGTAAAAATGGTCAATTTTTATGTTTTAAGGGGGATAACTTCTAAAGGAATGGCCCTACAACTTTGAGCCTGTTACAGATTTTGTAGATCTTGATGTGCCTAACAATATGCAATTTGAATTTCTCAGATATGTTTTATAGTTTTCAAAATAATGAGTTTAAAAAGTGCAAAATTTGGAAAAAATCAGGAAAAAGGGTGATAACTCTGAAATGAGTGGTTGGATCTTCTTCAAAATTTCAGGGCAGGTAGATCTTGAGGTGCTGATCACTTTTACCCTATGCCAGAATTTTGATATCTGTGACCGTTTCTGACTTATTTGCAAAAAACTGCGATTTACCCCTATGTTCTATTTTTAGCCATGACGGCCATGTTTTTATACGAATCAAAAATCCAAACAATAGATTTGTCGCACCCATACCAATTAATAACTGTAACAAGTTTGGTTGCAGTTGGACTTATGGTGTTGGAGGAGTTCACGTTTGAAAAAGTTAACGGACGACGGACGGACGGACGACGGACGCCAAGTGATAGCAATAGCTCACATGACCCTTCGGGTCAGGTGAGCTAAAAAGGAATTTAGAACTGTCAAGTTTTGGATAAGGGAGATAAACATTAACAGACTTCCAGATTCCTTTTATAATGTTGTGTTTTCAATGATTGTTTTTTTAACTGTTTGATGATTTATTGTTTGATTCATGTGCTTCTTATCAAAGCTTACTAAAACTTACTCAAAATGTCAAATAATTTTTTATTAATCTTCACCGATTTTATAACAGCAGCCAAACCATTATCAGCTTTGGTCATCTGATTTGAATATTAAATTATTTTGATTAATGAAGATTGCCTCATTAGAACTAGAATTTGTTTCTTTAAATTGATAATCTTTTGACATTGACATATACTAATTTTACAAATTCCTTTTCGGCAATTCACACCTCATTAACACAATCCAAATTTTTATAACGACCATAGTGTTAATAAATAGGATGTTTACACATACTGTAAAAAACATTAATTTTATTACTGTAACATTTATTTTTATTACAAAATCCACAATATTATTTAATTTTAACAACCTAATAAACATTTAAGTCGAAACAAAATTGTTATCAAAACAATTCGAATGAAACAACATTCCGTCATCGATTCCCCACAGTTTACTGATTGACAGGTGTGTATATTGGGCTCACCTGTATTGATAATTAATGAATTCGACATAATGAGTTTATTTTGCAGTAATTATATGTCCTAGGTAGGTAATATCAGTTCGACATACCCGAAATTTCAAATTATCAAATTTTGAGACAAAAGGAATAAAAATACATAGAATATACTGTCGTCTGTTCGGCACCAAAATAAAAATATGAGATAACTGAAATTTAGACTCAAGCGATTTCCAGAAAAAGAGAATCAACTTTATTATGTAGAATTTATTAGGAATCAGCCTCAGGATTATTCATGCAGTGCAAATATCTAAATAAATATCAATTTAGGTTTAAGTTTTCCATGGAACATGTGTTGCCTGCTCTCATCTATCACCGGTTAAGGATGTTTGGGATGTCTACTCCCTAAATAAGCAAACTTTAATGAATAAAGAAATCAATGTAAAAGAGGATGAATAGTACATTATTACATGTACAACACAACATGTTATCACAGCTGAGAGATACAGAATACATTCCATGCAGAACTGTTGAAGTTGTCTTCTTTTTTGCACTAACTTATATTTTCTCAAAGACTAGTACAAAAAAAATGACCAAGTCCCAAGTACTTGTTTTGATATGGAATATGCAATAACCCTTCTGATAAAAAGAAATAAAATTTCAAATATGCCATTAGTTACTGATGAGAGTTACATGGACAATGACAACAATGAAGCAAGATGACAGACAGTGATCACTTGTTTTGACACTGCTTTATACAGTGTAGACATCACAATAACTATGTAAATTTTAAACATAAAAAACTTACCGAATATCAGAAGCCACAGGTGAACCTCCTAGCATAAATACATGAATCTGTTCAAACAACCATAGGAAAAAAGCATCAACTGGGGGTAATAATCCAGTAATCCAAGCAATAGGCAAACAGGCAAATACAATATGAAGGACTTGATCTGCTGTATTGAACACAGATGAACTGTACCTAAAAATTAAACAAGTTTCATGGTTAAGAAAAGTGATAAAATGAACAAATTATTTTTCTATAATGTCCCTACTTCAAATTATTTGCATAGAAAGTTTTATTTAAAGACATATATATAATCCCTCTATTTACTTCTGACATTACATGTAGGGATTTCTTTAAAATCGACCCTAAGGTACACAAATGTATGTCAAGTAATACTGAGCAAAATGAAGTCACATAACTTGTTTTCTTGTTAATCCATCTCAAACTTTTCTCTTTTCAAGTAATCATTAAAAACAACTTGTCATTTTCAAATTATTGTTATTTTTTTTAAACACGACTCATATTTTACCTTTCAATACCAAAATGTCTAGACTTTCTCATACTTCAAGATTTTGTTTTCATTTGATAATTTTCTTTGTGGTAAATGGGAAAATAGTACATTATTTAATTTTCTGCCAATAAAAAAGTTGTATACCTTTTTAGTAGAAAATGATATATTGAAAATTCTAACGTTAAGAATTTTCTTAAAGCTGGCATGGAAGAAGACAATGCTTCCTTTAACAAATTAGCATTTAAAAAATATAGGTCACCAGCCTTTTAAGAAATAACATTTAATTTTTAATCATTTTTCAATCATTGTTATGATGATTAGAGTTATCTTCTCTTCAAAAAACATTTAATGACGTTAAGTCATAATTAGGGTTCCCATCAGATGTTGCCATTAATAAATTCATGGCTTAGAAAATGTATCGAGCAACACATGTAAAATTCTTAAATAAACATAAAAATGGACAGAATGATAGTTGAAATAATTGGAAGTTTTAAATGAAGATGTAGCAAGTGTACTTGTTAGGTTTGATAATGATACTATATATGTACCCGTCAGTCCTAAAAGAATTACATGTGTTGAGTTCTTTAAATAATTTCAGATGTAAAAATTGTAGGAAAGTGGTAGTGGATTTATGTCGTCCATCTCCTTGTGTTGATCAATGAGGGATAATTTTATGATATGTTAAAAGTTAGTGGAAATCAAGATGTCATAAGCCCCTGATGGCATAATACCATTGTGCTGCTATATGCACAAAAACAATAGAGGGATTTGTCTTTAAGGAAATTTAGCAGTTCTTGTATCCATTTTCTCTAAAACAAGTACATTGACTACTTAAATGTAAAACTAACTCCTTTTCTATATTCTTTAGTATTAATTAATAATTTTATGGTATGCTACCTTCTGGCACTTAAGATTATTTTTCATACAGCATAACCCTGTGCATTGTTATACATCCATTTTGTAATTGCACAAAAAATTAGCAACCTGAATCTTGGACATCACCTTAGCTTTATAAAATTTAAGAAAACAGAAAATTATTACTATTATTTTAATACAGTGAATGACTTACCTATTCATTAAATATACTGATGTACAAATAAGAACATACAATGATCTCATTAACGGAGCTATCTCCCAACTGTCTTGTGTCCTGAAGGCATTTGGTTCTGGAGGTGCTCCTGCAGTTAAGGAGTACTGTGCAATACATAATGTCAACCATCCAAATATATACAGTACTACTGTGGCACTCGTGTTGGAACTGTATAAATGGTTTAGGGTCGTAGGCAGTAAGTATATGAAGGTTGAACCACAAACAAGTGCTGATATTATTGAATGGATAATAATATTGACCCTGAATCTCTTTTTTGGTATGACAAATTCAAATGTCTCAACACCACAACATGAGAAAAAATCCACTTCATCCTCTTCTCCTAATAAATTTTTCTTAGTTGGATATGGAATGTCCATGGAATTCTGAGACTGAACAATTGTTGAAGTTAACTGAACTATTAATACAAATGTAAATATCAAACTTCCTGTTATAAAACTACCAACATAATCCTCAATTATTTTAAGTTCAACAAGTAATGTAAAAATTCCCCCAATCAGAAATGGAAATAAGAATAAGAGGAGCTGATTGAAATAAACATATACTGGTGCACCATATCCAAGTCGTAGCTTAGGTCCTCCTAGAAGAGTCTGTGGAAATCTTTTGGACAAAAATTCCTGCTTGTACTCATTTAAAAGAGGAATTCCAGTACCCATGATGAATTCTATACAAGTAATAACCCAGCAAAAATGCTTTTTCAACTTACTGGCATTTCAACCTTTCTCATATTCCATTGTCAGTTGTTGAAATCTGTAAAATATATGAATAGCATGCTTGTAGTAATTATCTTTCGATCCAGGACTCAATGTAAACGACTTCACTTTCTGTTGCTGGCAGGAAGAAATGGTGACATATTGAAATGTAAGAGTAACAACAGGGAGAAATCATTATGCATATAAATGACTATGTTTTTTATTGTATGGGTGTGTCTTTCTCATATTTGTATTGTTTCTTGAATCAGAGTTATTTATTGTCCAGATTATACTATTTTACTGTGTTCTAAAGATGTGCAATCCATATAGATGTTAAAAAAAAATAAATATTTCAGTACATGTTAATTGCTGAATAACAACTAATTCCTAAGCCTAAGACTCATAATATTTCTAGGATGGTAATTCCCTTAAGACAATGACTGGTAAAAGAAAAGAAATTTTTAATCCCTGTATATAATATCAAGTATCTAATCATAAATATATACTCATATACACATTACCAAATTATTATAACTCTCAGTTTTTTTAGTGAAATATTTTGTTGTCTCAAATTTGATTTTCTAACATAAATTTGCTGTTAATTTTTTAATTATTTCATGTAAATTAAGTCAAGAATATATCAAGTTTAACCACCAAGTTAATGTTTTGTAATTTCTTTAAAGGGTACTTTAGTAATTCTAATCGACCATCAAAATATTTCCCTTTTTTTGGTGATCCAGTAATTAATGTAATTTGAAAGGTTTGCAAGGGTTGTCTCCCATTTGAGCACATATTTCCAGCTGGGAATTAAGGGTGGAAGTCTTTGTCTTACAAAATGACATGGTAATATTTTTATTTTTTAAATGCACCTTCTGTGAATTCATTTAATTGTTGACATTGATTTTCATAAATTATGGGGAAAAAAAACATATTCATATATGGATTCTTAAATTTGTTGACTTTGAGGTAAAAGGAAAAAAGGTGATTATTCTGTTAAAATATTTTAAAATTATAGTAAATTACTATAAATTACAATGCAGAATCTTCAACCAGTTAAAATAGATGTGGCAAGAAATCAGTTCAAGTCAATTTAAGTATTATTTGTTACTTTTTTATTAGAAATTCTCAAAAAGATTTATCTGTTATTTATGTAACCAGTCTATAAGAAGGTCCAAAAAATATTTGTAACTGGTATGTAATCATTTTATAAGAAAGACAAAAAAAGTTTTGTAACTGTTATTAAATTAACCCTTTTATAAGAAAACCTCAAAATGTATTGTAAATGATATTTAACCATTTTGTAAGAATTAAGCCTTTTGAGATGTCTTTCGTTTGCCTAATCTGCTTCTATGTTTTAATTTTTAATATACTGTCACTAATAAGCCCCCGGTTACAAAACATGTGTATTAAAATTGACCTCGACTCATTTAATTTATATCCATATACAAGTTGAAGGCTATAAACCAACAATGGCAACATTGGCTGATGCTAAAAATTAAAAATTCCTCAATATTAGAATGATTACTGAATGAATATGTTTCAGCTACAGAGACTGAGTATGTTTTCATATTTTCTCAAATTGAATATGGCTGAACAAGACTGAAAACTGGGAATTGGAATGGATCAAATTTTGCCTATTAGTTTTGCCCTTAGGAGAAATACACATCTGCCTTTTGGCCATTTAGTGATGAAATAGTAATAATGTCTAGTTCCTGCTTTTCTCGGTATCGTGAAAATATGGGTTTACAAATAGTATCTGAGTATAGACTAACATAATGTGTATTTGGACTGTTGTCACTTTTCCTTGGTTACAAAATGATGCAGCTTGAACTCGATACAAGTTTTACATTCTACAGAATAACGAATCGTGTGTGACACTGTGAAAAAAATGTGTCTAGTACTCTCTCAAATAAACTATATCGTTAAAGACTATCCAAGCTATAATAAATTCAAAAAAATCTTTGGTTTTCGTTGTTGGAATTCCTTTCTGCAACTATAATATTCAAAACCAATGTCGGAATGGAAGAGTATTTTCTAAGGGAGATAACAGAAATACTTGAAAAATCAAAGCACTAAAAACTGTACTACCAAGTGTTTTTAGTAAATTTTTTATATCATTACCTGTGGGTACTTGATTTAATCCTCTGTATATAGGCCATTGAATAAAATGATTACCCCCCCCATAGTACTTTTTTCACTTTATATAAGTAATTTAAAAAAATCACAGTTGCTACTGGAAAAATTATCCCAAAAAATCACAATATTATAGGATATGAACACAAATAATGGGTAATCAAAATGTCATTCATGATAAATGAAAAATAAATTTGAAAAGATCATAGCATTTTTATCAATTCTTGGATATCACTATTAGGGACCAACCATTTGATTTTTATGGGGGTTGGGGCTAGGATCAAATGTTTGATCCTGCCTATTTTTTTCATTGAAATTTTGGTCCTGGATTTTCGGCCTAAATTTTTACTTTCCTTTAAACAGAAAAATTCCTGATGACACAGGCCCTGCGTTTATTTTTCACACCTAACATGATCCTGTCTTTGTATTTTGCCAAAATCCTGGTATTGTCACAGAATAGAGAGGCTCCTCATGGCTTTTTTTTAGTGATTATTTGATTACTAGACCAAATAATTTATGATTATTTGATTATCTAGGACTGTATTTTTGATTAATTGATTACTGAGTCTAAAAATAAAATAAAATTGGAAGATAAAATATAACTACCAGTAGGATCACCTAGCATGTGAACCCACAGCAATCTCAATACACGGAAACAACACCCGCTATAGGAGGAGTTGCAGATGAGGCATGCCTAACTCCCTTACATTACCATATTATGAAATCCATGTTTGTCTGTACTCTGGAAAACCCCAAAAGTCATTCTGATCAAAAAAAGAATAGGTGGCGCACAATACCACTTGTATTGAAGATTCTGTATAAGTTTCAATTGATCCTATACACTGGTGTACATGTAGTTCCAGGTAATAGGTGTGGGTGGATGAACAGAGGAAATAATAATTAGTTCTAGAATATACTAGAATATATCAATAACAGCTTCCTGAAAAAAATAATAGAAGTAAACGAGCAAGTAATGCCAGAGAAGACCCAGATTTCATTTACAACCATTGAAGCTTTTTTTGTCATTAAATATTTTACATTTAAATTGTTATTTAATGATTATCACGCTTTTAGTTTATGATTATTTGATGACTAAAGAAAATTAATTCTGGATTTCCAAAGCAAAGATTTAATGACTATGTGATTATATTGGCAAACAATTGGTGATTATGTGATTACTGGACCCCCCCCCCATGAGGGACCTCAATAGAAGTTCCACCATAATATTTATTCCAAAAATAATTGGAATTTATTTTATATAACAAATATTCTAAATGCATAATAAAATGACAGATGCATCGGAATTTGTATTACATAAAATTAATTCCAATTGGAATTTTTGTTACATAATAAACTATCTTTGGAATAAATGTTATGGCAGAACTTTTATTCCATGACAAACATACTATTTTGACTTTTAACATTTTTGACAATTTGACTTGTCATTCATTAGATTAATCTGAAATTACAGATAAATTGCTTTAATAACATATATACAAATCGGTATTAAATTGATGCACATTTCAAAAACAAAGAATTTAAAGTTATTCGGATTTAGGATTTTTTTTTTTTTTTTCAAACCTATAAAGTGTGATGGGATAATGTATCTTCTTTTCGAATGGTAAACACGTTTCAGAATGGTATTATGTCATGGTAAAAGTATTATGTAATATATATTTGGAAAGGAAAAAGTATATATAATATCTATTCCGAAAGGAAAAAATATTATATAATATCTGTTCCGCATTCATATGTTTCATATAAATGTGTAAAAAAAGTTTCATATTTTTTCCCATTAGATATCTGATTTATATCACAAGTTAATTTGTTAACATATTTACTTACCTACAACATATGAGCCATCATATAGGAATGTAAGTATTTTATCATATTCATCAGCTTTCATGTTTGCATGTAAATACAGGCATTGTGTACAAGTAAATACATTTAACTCATAAACACTTTTAAATGTACATAATAGAAAACCATCAAGTAAAACTCTTTTTTGATTTAGATCATAATCAATGCGGTGTAACAAACGACCTGCTTATCAGGAACATTTGTTATATTAATCAACATATAACAAAAAGTCCTTATATCAGTGGAAGAAATATAATACTGATGGAAAAAATATTCCATAACATAAATTTTGCAGAACATACATTATTATAATATTGTTTCCGTCAGGAATAAATATTACGAGGAACAAATATACGTTGACAGTTGTGCCTTTTTATTACAAATTTGATCAAGTTGACGACACATCTGAATAAAATATGTGAATAAAATGTTAAACACCATACATCCATAAAAAATAACTGTTGATTTATAAATATTAACAGATCAAAGCTAAATTAGACTAAATATATTAGTGGTTGTTCATTACCATTTCTTACCAACTACATAAGTGTACACCTAGATTCCTTACAAACTACACTTTAAAGTCATAAGGATGTCCAATTTCAGAATGAAAATTATATATCTTTTCTTTCCAATGAAACTGTTGGTATGATGGATGGATGAATTATTGTTTAACGTCTAGTGGCAACCAGGTGCATATCAGGACGACAACATGTTGATATGATAATGAATATGATCCCTGGTATGTACTAGACCGACACGCTAAGTCGGATTTTTAATGTGCTAGCTCACGAGGTAACTGTCTGCAGGAAGACATATCACCTCACTCAGACACATTATACTGACTCCGTGCCGATCAGTCTTTGCTCTTACTCCTAGATGCCGCGTGCTTGGCGGAGAAGCAGCAAATACCAATTTTAATGTCTTTGGTTTGACCCGGCCAGGGATCGAACCCGCGACCTTCTGCACTCGGGGCGAGCACGCTACCACGAGACCACCGAGGCGGTCCCTGTTGGTATGAACCCTATGGGAGAAGTGAATATCCTTTGATTGTACATTCCTATAGTCCTGTAAAGTTAAGTTTTAAAAAATTATTCTTAAAATGCAATGATTTGAGGTATGCGATTTTAAAATATTGAACTTAGGAACCTTTCTTGTGTGGAACTTCCTGAAACCTATCAATCTATAGGGATGTTGTCATATTGAGTCATACCCCTTATCCTTCCTTTGTCCATCAAGCATGTAAGTTAAAAAGTATAACAAATGTTTTTTTCAATTTAATTTATTTTCAATCAAGTAGGAGGCTCTTTTCATCTTCAATCGTTTGTTACACTGTTACTTATTGCCCTTTTTAATTAATAAATATATGTAATGTTTGTTATGTTATGTTGGGATGGTATGCAATGTGATGTAATGTAAACTAAACTTAACTTACCTATTTATATGGGTTCATTCATTTTTAATAATTTTAATTTCTAATAAAATAGTTCTAGAAGTTTGGAGAAAAAAAATGATTCCCTTCCACTGCTAGTTAAGCTTGTTTTATAAAGTTCATTTCGATTTTACTCCATTTACTACTACTAGAAATATTAAGTTGAGATCTTTAGTTTAAGTTTATTTATTTATAGTGAATTGGGAAACAAGTTATACCAACTTACACTGATCTCTTTCCACTTGGCTGGTGTGACAGCCGCCCTTGTAGCAGCATTTTAGCCTACTCTTTTTTTTATATCTACAGAGGAGTCTTTAACGTGCTGAGGGTGTTGCTCTCCCTTAACACGGGACAACCATTTTTCATCCCCATACGACAGACTAGCATCTTTTACCAAGACCATCCTTGCAAATGGTGTCGATATGGTGTCTCCAATTTGATCCCTGAAATTTTAATCCCAAACGGAAAACAAACCAGGGACCTTTGGTGCCTTTTCTTTATATGCTTGTAAAGATTAAAACACTATGTTGGTGGTAGTTGACACCTCATTGTCATGTGGTAAATTATAAAAAGTTTGATTTTATTTCAGGGACAATTTTGTACTTATGCATTGTTGAAGGCAACCAATTGATGTTTTTTTGTCCAAGTATGTATTTAGTGTTTGTAAAACCTCTTATTGATGCATATAAACTATTCTCATTACTGTGTGTTTTTTAACCAAATTTGCCCTAAGTCTTCTAGCCTATTAGAAATAAACAGGAAATGAAAGATAGATTGATTCATTGTTGTGCATTCTCCAGAAGTATAAATGAGAAATTAAAACATTGTTATCTCATAAGTAGAATACAAATGGAGAACAATCTAACAATAGAAAAATCTACATGAAAAAGAATTCGCTTTTACCTTCAACCAGTGGCATAACTGCAAAGGGAAATAACTCCACTGAAATTATAATTTACGAGTCAGATTTGCAAAAGCAGAAAAGGTTTTCAAAAAGATTACTTGTAAAATGAGGAAAACACCTCAATTATTGCAATATTTTCATCTGAAAGTGAAAAGTACAAACAGAAAGAAACCCTTAATTCTGAAAATTATTTTTTAATTCACATCAAATGCAGTCTGTTGAGTTTGCACAGTATTGTTGCTAATGACCTTTTGGATTAATCCTAATTTTCCACTGCCAAGTAAAACACAATAAGTGTAAATATAATATGGCAATGCAGTCCAAACACTGATTTTTTTTATTTTTCATCCTGGTTGGGGGGAGGGTTGTATAAATCCAAACAGCTGTAACTGATGTGAATTGGATACAAAGGCACTGACATTCAGTGTTATGCTGATAAAACATCATCACTAGGTCATTAGTACACTGAATCAATACTTGATGTAATACTTTTGATGTTGTGGAGAGATGACAAGCAGAAAACCAAATAGAAAAAAGATTTAGACATTCATTATAATAACGAAAATAAGGTTGTTGACAGCCAGTTATATGGAAAATATCTTCTTTGCCTGATCAAATATTCTCTATCCTGGTAGGCTGGAAATATTTTTGGACTCAAAAAATATTTTTGTTCTGGGTATGTTGCAGAAATGTTCATGGATGCACACATACATTAATTTGTAAGTTTTTGAAAGTTGTATTCCGGAAAGTTTTAAATTTTTCAAATTTGCCAAACACATATAGAAGCCCAAAATAAAAATAGAGCATTCATGAAAATGTATCAAAATGTTTGAAGCTTGCAACATTTGCAAGAACAAATTAAGAAAAACAAATCCCCTCTTTACCCTTAAATACTGAGACACCTTACAAACCACTAATATGAAAATGGTTAATAAAGAATATATGGCTTAAAAATAACAAAAACATTTATATCATATTTATTTCACCAACAGTTATAAATTCATACGTCCGGTAATGTATAAATTTGATCATTATCATGGTTCAATGACAGACAAGTTATGGCATGGTGGGAACTGATGTTTCTGATGCTGGACAATGATCTACCTTAAAGTAATGACATTTAGTAGAGTTTCTAGACAAATATTGTGGTCTGAGTCAAAGAACTGTTGAACAGATCATTTTCAATGGATTAAATCATCACAATGCCAATAGGCTAAATGACGTAACCAGCTGGGTGTTTGACAATAAACTTTATTCAGGTTTGTGTTAAAACTGCCATTAAAGTTTCAAGTTTTGCTGGAAAATTACGTCCTTCAATTTTATTCATGTCTACTTCTTGAAATTCATATCCAACATGATTCCATTTTTCATCCTTAGAAACCATTCTCACGGATTTATTTTCTCCTGGACACGATTGTAAAAATACTTTGGTTCCTGATGTTGGTCCACTCTTCAGAGCTAACACTCTACAAATACAAAAAAAAATATTTAACACTAACTAGAGGCTCTCAAGAGCCTGTATCGCTCACCTGGATTTAACTTTTCACCTTGAGCAGACCTAAAAATTTAAGTGTTGCAGTCAATTTGGCTGGTTTTTCTATAGGATTCTATGTTAAACTAATTTCAGCTGTGGCAGTCATCTTGGTTGACAGTCCAGTTTCTAAAAGAGAACCATCTAAGGACCATTTCTGCTAAGTCTTGTTCCAACTGGCTAAGCGGTTTCAGACTAGAAGATTTTTAAATGAATTTTCCTATAGGGTCCAATATTTAACAAAGGTCGGTGTGGCAGCAATCTTGGTTGAAAATCCGAGTGATCGGACATATTTCTGAAAGAGGACCTCCTAAGGACCAATGCTGCCAAGTCTGGCTCCAATATGTCAAGTGGTTTCAGACAAGAAGATTTTTCAATGAATTTTTCTATAGGGCCCTATGTAAAACTAAGTTCGGGTGTGGCGGCCATCTTGGTTGACAGTCTAGGTCATCGCACAAAATTCTGAAAGAGGACCATCTAAGGACCATTGCTACCAAGTCTAATTCTAATTGGCTTAGTGGTTTCAGACGAGAAGATTTTTGAGTGAATTTCCCATAGGGTCCTATGTTAAACTAAGTTCTGCTGTGGCGGCCATCTTGGATCACAGTCCACGAAATCAGACACATTTCTGAAAAAGTGACCTCCTAAGGACCAATGCCACCAAGTCCTGCTCCAATATGTCAAGTGGTTTCAGACAAGAAGATTTTTCAATGAATTTTCCTATAGGGCCCTATGTTAAACTAAGTTCGGTTGTGGCGGCCATCTTGGTTGACAGTCCGAGTCATCACACAAAATTCTGAAAGAGGACCATCTAAGGACCATTGCTACCGAGTCTAATTCTAATTGGTTTAGTGGTTTCAGACGAGAAGATTTTTGAGTGAATTTCCCATAGGGTCCTATGTTAAACTAAGATCTGCTGTGGCGGCCATCTTGGTTCACAAGCCACGAAATCGGACACATTCTGAAAGAGGACCTCCTAAGGACCAATGCTGCCAAGTCTGGCTCCAATATGTCAAGTGGTTTCAGACAAGAAGATTTTTCAATGAATTTTTCCATAGGGCCCTATGTTAAACTAAGTTCGGGTGTGGCGGCCATCTTGGTTGACAGTCTGGGTCATCACACAAAATTCTGAAAGAGGACCATCTAAGGACCATTGCTACAAAGTCTAATTCTAATTGGCTTAGTTGTTTCAAACGAGAAGATTTTTGAGTGATTTTCCCATAGGGTCCTATGTTAAACTATGTTGTGCTGTGGCGGCCATCTTGGTTCATAGTCCACGAAATCAGACACATTTCTGAAAAAAAACCTCCTAAGGACCAATGCCGCCAAGTCTGGCTCCAATATGTCAAGTGGTTTCAGACAAGAAGATTTTTCGATGAATTTTCCTATGGGGCCCTATGTTAAACTAAGTTCGGTTGTGGCGGCAATCTTGGTTGACAGTCCGGGTCATCGGACACACCTCTGTAAGAGGACCATCTAAGGACCATTGCTGCCAAGTCTGGTTCCAATTGGTCAAGTGGTTTAAGACAAGAAGATTTTTCAATGAATTTTCCCATAGGGCCCTATGTTAAACTTAGTTCGGCTGTGGTGGCCATCTTGGTTAACAGCCCAGGTCATTGGACATATTTCTGAAAGAAAACCTCCTAAGAACTATTACTGCCAACTTTGGTTGCAACTGGACTTGTAGTTTCATATAAGATGATTTTTCAAAGTCACCCCCCTTTTTTTCTATTTTTAGTAACAGCAGCCATCTCGGTTGGAAGTCGGGGATGCCAGACATAATTTTGGAAGGGGGCCACCCAAGGACCATTCCACCAAAGTTTGGTCTCATTTGGCCCAGTGGTTTGAGAGGAAAAGATCTTTAAAGGAAAGTTTATGCTGGATGCCGTCTTTAATGGGCAAAAACTCCTATAAGGGGTCAATCAACGATTTTGGTCATGTTGACTTATTTGTAGATCTTACTTTGTTGAACATTTTTGCTGTTTACAATTTGTATTTATCTATAATAATATTCAAGATAATAACCTAAAACTGCAAAATTTCCTTAAAATTAACAATTCAGGGGCAATAACCCAACAAAGGGTTGACCGAATCATCTGAAAATATCACGACAGGTAGATCTTGACCTGATGAACATTTTTACCCCATGTCAGTTTTGCTCTAATTGCTTTAGTTTTTGAGATATAAGACAAAAACTGCAGTTTACCCCCTATGTTCTATTTTTAGCCATGTCGGCCATGTTTGTTGGCAGGCGGGGTCATCGGACACATTTTTTAAACTAGATACCCTAATGATGCTTGTGGCCAAGTTTGGTTCAATTTGGCCAAGTAGTTTCAGAGGAGAAGATTTTTGTAAAAGTTAACGGACGACGGACGACGGACGCCAAGTGATGAGAAAAGCTCACTTGACCCTTTGGGTCAGGTGAGCTAATAATTAAAAGCTGAAAAATGATCTTACAAATACCTAACAGCAGGTTGTCTGATTTGTCTGGAAATTTCAGGGCAGTTAGATCTTAACCTGTCTTTAGTTTCAGAGATTTAAGCAAAAAACTGCACTTCGTCCCCATGTTCTATTCTTAGCCACGTCAGCCATCACTCATTTTTTTAAACTTGATACACTAACAACTGTGGTCAAGAATGGTTTAATTTGTCTCCGTAGTTTCAGAGAAGATTTTTGGAAGAGATTAAAAAAAATTTGACTATGAACGGCAATAATTGCTTTAGTTTTCTAGTTTGAATTGTTTTACATTGTCATATCGGGGCGTTTTATAGCTGACTATGCAGTATGAGCTTTGCTCATTGTTGAAGGCGGTATGGTGAGCTATAGTTGTAAGGATCAATTGTCTATTTTGGCCATGTTGGCTTATTTGTAAATCTTACTTTGCTGAACATTACTGTTGTTTACAGATTGTATATTGCTCTAATATTCTAGATAACCAAAAATCCTGCAAAATTAACTAAGAATTATCACGCAAGTGGCAGCAACCCAACAACAGATTTCAATGATGATTGTGACATTGTTTGATAAAATTTGGCCTTGGATTTTCAGAGAAGATATTTGTAAAATTAACTGATGACAGATGTCAAGTGATCAGGAAAATTCTCATTTGAATTATTTTACATTTTTATTTCGTGGCCTGTTATAGCCGACTATGCGCTATGGGATTTGCTCATTGTTGAAGACTGAACGGTTACCTATAGTTGTTTCATTGTCAATCATATCACATCTTTTTTATATTGACCCCTTTTTCAGCCCCAATTCCTTTACTGATGGAATCATAATCCCCCAAATCAATCCCAACCTACCTATTGTGGTATTGAACTTTCTTGTAAAATTTCATTAAGTTTCAATCACTGAATTCAAGTTTTTGCTTGGAAACCAAATATGTTTTTGGACGGTCATTATACCAACTTCTTTTTATTTTAAGAAATGGCAGTTATGTTTTGTGATACTTTAAGTATCTTTCAGCTGAATTTGGTGTGGTTTAATTTTGAATTGGTTCAGTAGTTTCAAAGAAGAGTGGTTCCAGTGGACAACAGATGCATACTACAGACAGAGTCCAAGTGATGACAAAAGCTCACATTTCATATAAATTGTGTGAAACCTCATGTGCATGAATTACTGCCAAGGGATAATAACAACATCGGATGAACATATGCGAACATAAGTATCTGCTCATGACCAAGTTGTGTACCAATATCAAATTAAGATCTTCAAGCATAACCTCAAGACCTGATTTCACTCTTGTTATTTACTGGTTGTTGTAAATGTATTTTGTTTTTTGACTCTTTTTATTTCTCTGTTTGATTTTGATTATTGCCTCAAACAAAAATTGAATAGTGATTTATGTGAATGTTCTATGTTCAATGATAATGTGACAAAAAATTATTAGATAGAACATTGAATTTAAACAGGTCATGATTAAGTTATACAAAAATCACTGCGAAGTTGAAATTCTTTAAACTAATTCAGGACCAGGACTTCTTTTGACCCAGATTTGGAATTCATATTCAATAGATTATAGGTGTTTATTTATTCTACATTGGCTAGGGGGCAAGAGGTGAAATTCAGATCTCACAAAACTTGTTTAAACCTGCAACATTTTGAGCCTGTTTCAAGTCAGTAATTTATATTTTTTGGTATCGAAAATGGGGTCAACCGTGGTTTTCATGTTTGTTCATCTTTTCTATTTTCAACGTGTACAAGCAGTGTCCATTTTCCCGTCATATTAGATGCATGTTTTGGAGCCTGCTCAAGCCAGCCTCTTGATGGAAATTTCTCACATTGAAGACCAATTCAATGTTGGCCTAAGGGTTGTTTTATACATTTTGATCAGGGTTTTTTTTTTACAAATTCCCCATTTCTATACTTTATTGTATTATAAACATTTTATAAATTCCTGATATATAGTTAGTAGAAGTTAAAATAATTTAAGAATAAAATTCTAATCAAGCATGTTTATTTCCTGTAAACAAGTGTAAACAAAATCAATAAAATCCAAAGTTAGCGTCTTGGCCAAGTTTACGTTCAATAAATTAAAGAAAATAATTATAATTTTTTCCCGCAAAAAAAACCAAATCTAACAAATTCAACGGACAAAGTTATGTCATATCTCCAGCATATTGTAAAATTAGTCTTCCTGGATGCAGATGCTAGTAACTATATTATTAGCATGTGTCAGTCTCATTTTTGGTAGGGTCAGCATAAAGTCTTCAAAGTCATCTGTTTGATTTATGAGGTCTTCTTTATGCATAGACGAAAGAAATGCTTTCAACTCTGAATCAAAAATGGTCAGTTTAGTTGATCGGCTGCTGTCCACATCATCTACATTTATTTTGCAAATTGAAACCATTTTTAATGATTCGTTTCTTTGCTTCATGGAACATGAAGTACATTTGGTTGTGATTTTGCCTATGTCATTTTCCATTACATTTTTTGAACATGATCCGCACTTATAAGTTTTGTTGAGTAAAACTTGATGGATGTTTCCAATAACTGTTGTCGGTAGTTTGATATGAAGCAGGTTTGTTGTAATATTGTCCATTGGTGGAATATGTTTGATGACAGTCCTTGATGTGGCTGATAATTTTATATTATCTTGAAAAATTCTGGTAGAAACATTTTTGAAATTATAGCATTCATTTTTTTGAACACAATCAATTTGCTCGTTCCATAGCACCAATGGCATGGCTGAAGTGCTATCTGCAATAACGAATTCCTTTTTTTCTTTCGATGTTCCATAAACATCAACTGGTTCTTGTTCAGCATACACACCCATAACCTTAGCAGAAACAGAGACCTGAAGAAAAAGAAGACATCATAAATATATATTATATAAGCACAAAATGCAATATTCAGTCTTTGTTTACGAATATTTATAATGAAATATATACATATTATGATGTAGCAGGTGTTGAAACAACTTGAATGACAGGTGTCAAGTAGATGGACCATAATTTCAACAAAATTTAGTCAAGCAGAATGAAGTGTAAACTCAATCTGTAAATCATTTAAATGGCTGATAACATAATTATCATGATTTTACAAAAATCTATACAAGTATAAATTCTCAAGCTACATTAGAATACGGAGAATTTATTGCATGCATAAAACTAACTTGTGTATACTTCGATAATTTTACATCTAACACTAGGTATATAAGACAAATGATTAATTTTATAGCAGGATATTTTTTTTCGAGAGACTATCACTTTCTAGCTTGTTGCAGGGGGTCTCAATGCCAATGGGAAGTTCTGATCCAGGATCCTGCTTACAGTTTTGTCAGATTCCCGTATCCTGCTACCACTATGTATGTAAGCCATTCTTATTTTTTTGTAATTTCCCATGTCCCGCTAGACTTTATTTCTTGTTTTCACAGCACAATAATACAACTTTCACGTGTCGCGTTTACAAAAAATCCCCAATCCAGCGTCACGCTCAAGACCCCAATGAGACCCACTTTGTAGACAGGGGAACATTCAAGTTCCATTCGTATCTAGAATACAATATATTACATGTATTTTTATGTCTCAAGAGATGACTTGTTGCATTAGGTCAGACTCGGTTTTTAATTTATTCCATTATTGGGTTTGATTGGTTGTTCCGGCTTGTGATGTTGTTCATAATAGAATTATTCAGATTACATTCGTGCCAACCATATAATAGTTTTTGTTTGTATTAGGTTTTCGCTGTTTTAGCCAAGAGGTTTATTTTATTATGTACTTATAGTTGCATTTTTATAAGGATTATGTTTTTTATATAAAAAATGGGAATTCACTTCATTCACCAAAGTCGCACAATTTATTCAATCAATGACAGCGTCACTCTAAAATGTTTTTAGATTTAAAATTCTGGGAGCAACCAGGGGTGTATACAGCCAATATTAAAACGGGACCCTTAACCCAGAGGCAGAGTTATAAAAGGGTTATATGTTGCTTTAAATGTATCGATCTTCAAAATAAAGTTGAAACCCTCTCTGGATCCACCACTGGCAACCATTAAACTTCAATGAGGGTGAGGGTAATGGTATTTATTCATAGTATAACTTCAGAATATTTAGGTAGTTCAACATTATCTATCATACTATATATTTTTTTCTTCAAAATCAAACACTACCTCTACAAGGTGTGGGGAAGATCTTTACTTAAAATATTTTTCATCAAATAGGGGATCATAATGTTTTCAGGAAAAAACAATAACCCACCCTTGAAGTCAAATGGTGCTGTTTTAATTATCTTTAATATGCAGTACATACCGTTTGATGTGATATCTTTAACTCATCCAGATTTGAAACATTGTCGTCGAAATCTAATTTTCGTCTTTTGAATGGAAGCTTGTCCACAATGTTCAGGTTCGAAAATCTAGAGACTTTAATGTCTATTTTCCCAGTTTCAGTTACAGATGGAACCATGGCTATGTTGGTAAGTTTCAGTGGAGATTTCATTTTCTCTGCATTTGTGAAAGCACTCAGCTTGTCCGGCGAGAAACACACAAGTCTATGAAATTCATCTCTGTTCTGCAGGGTTGCGTTGAAATATCTTGTGTTATTTTTACTTGTCTTTATCGGCGAAATGTCATGCAAATAACCAACAATTTCCTCTGATGAAGATGTAGATGGATTTGGACGCTTAGCCATGTTCAGTTGTAAATAAGTGTTTCTCTGAAAACCCCGCGAACTCCCGCATACCATCGGGTTTTAACCTTTACTTTTACAAGATATAAAGAAGGTAAAAGCCCGATGATATCAAAAGTTTTCGCGGTTTTTTGCTTGCAGGGGGTATTACGTTGAAACAAACCCAGAGGTTTATCTTAATACCACAAAAAAAAATGACAACAAAGTCCAATAAATACACTGAAATTGGAGTGAAAATAGAAAATACACTATAATAACCTAAATAGTATATGCTTCAAAATTTAATGAATTTCTCATTAAAAAAAGAGTAATGTAAAAATCATGAAAATTGGAGTATAACAATTATTGAAACAATCTGTATAGCCTCATTCATATTATTTTCAGCAGTTTGTTTACAATTTGGCTTATCATAATATTACAGTATCATTAATGTTGACAAATTTCTATTCTTAAAAGCACATCTTTACACGAAATGTTCAATAATTACTGTTTTATGAATGTTTATTACACATCAATCAAATATAAGCAAACAGAGAGTTGAGTAGAACAACAGTTCAATGCAAAAAAAAAAAATAATCAAGATGTCAACTATTTCCATGAATTAATGATTTACACATTTTGATAAACGTGTTCTAAGTATAACAGCAGCTGATATCCTAAGAAACCAAAAAAGGCAGATTTATGCATTTTTTAAAGGGAATTATCAATGTAAATGAATATTAGATAAAACAAATATACAGATAAATTTGGTATTTTAAAAGTAAATTGTACATTAACATGATAAATGTATAGTGAATAAACTTATATATTTAACAAATAGTTCATGACACTGAGGGTCATATGGCAGTATATGGACCGGTTGGTTGCCCGACAAAAATTATATGGACTGAAGCGAAGCTGAGGTCCATATAATTTTTGGAGGGCGACCAACCGGTCCATATAATGACATTTGACCCGAAGTGTCATGAACTATTTGTTATATTATACTTTTCTGGGATTTAACTGAGTTTAATCGATCTTGCCAAAACGAGGCGGTCCATATAATGTACAGCCGGTCCATATAACATTATATGGACCGGCTTAGATAACATAGATAAATAGAGTAGTAAAAATGTAAAAGTATAATATATATATATATATATATATATATAGTGAACTAAAGAATTGAAGAAAGTATCAAGGAATCTATCCCAAAAATTACAATGGATATATGCATGACCCTCATGCATGTAATTATAGTGTTTATTATACAATTGATAGAAGTGACATTAAGGATTTTAACATTCATAAACAACATGCTGATGATTTAGTCATAGTTCATCAAACATAATGGTAAAATTATTTATTTTGTAGGAAGAGAAATGTGACATTAAACGTGGCCATCAAAACTGCTTTATTTTATCTACATGTAAATTAAAGAAATGTTTTTTTATAGTGTTCAAAAATGAAAATTTTAAGCATATAGTGTACAAATTTGCACTATGGTACTAGTAGTTGTGCATACTTTAAAACTTATATAATTGTTTTCTTATCTGCACAGTACCGTATATTCTAGACGATGCAGTACATATTAAATAATAAATTTGCTGGTAGGAACTTTTTATAGACTTAGATATATATAAGTCTAGAAAAAGGTCCAAACAGAAAAAAATATATATATTAAAAACAATGATTGTAGTAAATATCAGGAGTGTTCACATACAAAGTGTATGATACTCTCAACTGATACATTGAACATTCAGGTAGTAGAAATGCTAAAATTTAATGTCTACAGTCATTAATGATTTGAAATTAATAGATTGGTACTCCTCTTAGATAGCAAAACGGTTGAACAATCAGCATAAGTTCTGCTTATTGAAGTCAATGTAACACTTTCAAATTTCTTTACCTAATCTACCCTTAATCCAGTGTAGCTTAGTAAAGAAAAAAGCTTTGTAAAGAAGCTCTCTCCTATATACAGGTAATACTAGATAACAGGAGTCTTGAAAGCCATTATTTTAAAGAACTCATTTCTATTCCTACTTGTGAAAAGACAAATCTGTTGGAGTGGAAACCTATTTTTCCTTTAAAACCACTCCGTGCACATATGAGGTTGCTTTTAAAGCAACCTTAAATGTGCCAAACCGTTTCAGCAGGTTTAATTTTCAATGTTTCAAAAGCTGGTTTTGGTTCATACAATAATCAGTACACTGAATCATTGTCTTTCAATGGCCACATATATTACTTTATGATCTGACCAAAAGCAATTAAGAACATCTGATTCAAAGTTTATCTTACTATCAAAATTTAGGAAAATTAAGTCCAGCAATGTGCCATGGGATGTAGTAGCTTTAGACACAATTTGTGAACAACAAAATTTATCTCTCATGAACTTTAAAAAAGAAGTGTTTCCAGTGTCTAAATCAATATTGAAGTCTCCCATTATGATAATTTTTGGATGTCTTAAATACACATCAGGAAGAAGGTCTGCAAGGAAAACATCTTTCAGATGTTGCAATTTGCAGTTTGGTGCTTTGTAAACAAAGACAACCTGAAAAAGACCTTTGCTGGATGATATTATGTCTGCTATTATAAACTCTAAAGTTGGAGTTGAGTAAGTCAATGTATTGTGAAGAACACAATCAGTTCGATAATATAATACCAATCCATGCGGTGGTCTTGTATTTAAGTTTGTTTGCTTTTGGTCTAAGCGAACTGGTGGTTCAAAACCAGGTAAATAAAAATCCTCATTTACATCTGTTGAAATAAGTCTCGATTCAGCAATACCAATAACATCAGCATCCAAGATGTTAGGGTCTGATCTTAGATCATCAAAATGAGCATGCAATGACCTTGAGTTATTGAAGACTACTTTAAAATAGTTACTTGATAAGTTATACAATGGCTTAAAGCACAACTGTAGAGTCGCATCTGTCCTTAGCCTGTGTAATTCTTGTCTAACACATTCTGCTACAGCTATTGCTTCTTGGTTGAGATCTAATATCTGTAATCCAGATAAAGATGTTACTCTGCTTAGTGCTACATAGTGAATATGTGGTATTTTCCCTTTGCGCTTTGATTTCAGACTAACAACAACTTCATGTAATGTATCTCCTTGTGATTTATGAATTGTTTTTCCGGCTGCTGGACGAAGAGGAAACTGAATTCTTTCGAAGGTCTTATATTTAAAAGAAAATGACCTTTTAATGTCAAATATTGGAGTCCATGTTTTTTCAACATCTTTTCCATACAAGTGTGAATATTTACTTCTATTGTGACCACCAATTCTGGCATCCTCAAACTTAACCCATATGATACTTGGTCTTAAAGATGTAGTTTTGCACTCTATCAATTTAAGTTCACAAGTTGAACCATTTGTGAGACCATCAGTGACTTCAATATTAGCTGTAAGATCATATTTCATTCCAATAGCTAATACTACTTCTTTTGCAAGATTGGCTGTATCAGACTGTTTTTCTGGTAAAGAACTAAGTAATTTTGTTTTTACAGATGCTGGTAAATCCCCACAAACTGTGTCAACTGCTTTAACTCTAACCTTTTGTGAGCATAATTTAGATATGTATTGCAAATTGAAATTATCCACTAAAGCATTTTCAACAAACAAATGAGTAGCATTAGTTCTGTATGTTGGATCACTAATTGAAACAGTTCTGGTACTTAAAACTGCAAAGTCATTTTCAGTTAGCTGATTTTGTCTCAACCTATTTAGTAACTGAGCAAATTCTAAATCATCTTTTTGTCTCATTATTTCAGTGAGCTCATGAAAAGAAAATAATATTTTCCAGTAATTTGGTGCTAATGCTGTTAAACCTTTGCTAAGATCATTGAAAATCCAACTGTCAAATACAGGTTGGAGTTGGAAAAAGTCACCAATAGCTATGATACTCACGCCACCAAATGAACAGTTGCTACCCTTGATTTTTTTCAGCCTTGTCTCAAGCAAAGAGAACATTTTGTTACCAACCATGGAAATTTCATCTATCAAAATCAGAGACAAATTTCTGTATTTCGTTCGGAGTGTATTGAGGACATCACATGACAGTGACTGGTCAAGACCTTTATTTGGTTGGATCTGGAATGCATTATGAATGGTCAGACCATTTATATTGTAAGCTGCCTTTCCAGTAGGAGCACAAAGAAGAATTCTAATATCGTCAGGGTCCTCGCCTTCAGTAGAACATAAGTGTCTGTGTAAAGCTTGAAAAATTGCTTTAACAACAACAGATTTTCCACATCCTGCTCCACCTGTCAAAAATGTATAAAATGGTTCATGTTTTGTTTTAGAACAAGTGACAACATGTTGGAAAAATTCCCACTGTTTCTTATTCAAAGATCTAATCAATGCAAAATAATCACTCTCACTTATTCTGTTGGCATGATTTGTGAATTCTACTGTTCTTGCTTCTATTCCAACTTCACGAGACATATCATACAGTCTATGTTCTGTTGGTCTATCTGGATTGAAATGAACATACTGTTCTGATTCTGTTGAGCCTATTTCAGCATCTTGCATTTCTATTTGTTGTGTGGCAGGTGCTATTTGATCATTCTCATTACAATCATGTTCTGCCTCTTCTATAGCTTTCTCTAGATCTATTACGTTTGCTTCATATTGCTTAGCTTTCTTTTCTAATAGTCTTGAAACACTCAGGTACATTTTTTCATATGTTTCATGTCCACATTGCAAATCTGAAAGTTCATTTCTCCATGGGTAAAATAACATTAAGCGTTCTCTGTAGAAGTTTTCAGAGTCAGTCTTGAAATTGTATTTAACATATCTTATAACCTTGGGTGTTTTTCTTTGGTATATTCTAATACCATTCTTCAGGGTTATGTTGATTTTGTTGTTTTCTTCTATAACATCTGCATTTTCCTCTTCATTTTCACTTTCAGACTCATTTTCTTGCTGTTCTGTTTCATGATCTGATGATTCTGAAGTTTTAGGATACTGCAATTCAAGCTGAGATACATAGTCTGCTAGACACCAGTTCTCTAGTTGTTTTGGTCTTCGCGAGTATCTTTTAATATCATTGTCTGATTCTATTTCAGTTGAGTCTGGACCTAGTTTTTCTAAGGCTGATGGTTGCTTTAGGAGGAAAGTTCTTTTGTCTCGTGGAGATGTATTAATGAATACTACTTGTCTTGTAGCTTTTGTTAGAGGCATCTGTAGTGTTAAGTAGGTTGCTTCTTGTGCACTTGTTTCAACAGAATTTGAAAAGTAATTACCAATGTGCCTTACTTGATGCTTCAAGTCTAAATTTCCCTGTCGTGCTTCTTTTGCTGCTTGGTCTAATAATGCACTCATACCTTTTTGTGACTTGCTTATGTATGAAACAATATACACTGCACATGCAAATGCATCTATAACAAACTGTAAATCATGATTTGCTTGCCACGCTACCAACACAGTTTTTATGTAACCATTAACACGGACTTCAGATGGTTTACGTTTGAGAAAAACTTTTGGACCACTCAAGTTGCTTCTAATGGCCTTTATGTAATTTTCATTATTCATTTGCAACACATCATGCAAAAACATATCATATGTCATTAGGTCTATATCTTCAGAATTGTGAAGTGAATTAATTTCATTTTGTACTTCTTTAAATATAGCCTTGTACTTTTCTATGTCTTCATTTTCTTTCAAAGGCTCTAAAATTACTGTTTCTTTCATAGGTGGAAGGGGGAAACCAAAACGACAAATTGGGTGACCTTTTTTTCTGCATGTTTTTGAATGTTTATGAACTTGCAAATTGACTAAACCAGTGTTATTTTCTAAAAGTGAACATGAGACATATTTATCAATAAATTCTACTACATCTTCATTTGAATCGCTTCCATATACTGGTGCATTTTCAATCCAAATCAAGATATGAATATGTGGTGAACCTCTCTGTTGAAATTCAACCCTATAAAAATAATCTGTCAATTTCCCAATAGGATTATGATCACTTTTCAAAACCAAGTTGATAAACTGTTGGACACGATAATCAAAATATCTAGAGCATGTCACAGGGTCTTTCTGAACAAGTTTTGATTTCTGATTCCAATTCATTTCTTTCAATTCATTGTCAGTATACTCTTTGCCATCATTTAACTTGCCTAGAATTCGTAACAAATCTTTCCAGTTAGTGTCTGCTGATGAAAGCGAGCCAAACCATGTTGGAAGACCCAATTGCCTGATCATTGCAAACAAATCTTTCTTCCTTTTTTCAAGGTATACTGGAGAATTTCTTAAACTTCTAAAGATATAATAACCTTCATCCAATCTTACAATATCATTTACAGTATTGGGATTCAGTACATCTTTTGCTGTCCATGTTTTTCCATCTGTTTTACACCTTCTGAGAGCAAGATTTACCTTATCACTTATATTTTTTAACTGAATTTTCTTCAACTTGAAAAATATGTTTGGTACAGACTGTGCTACTCTCCTATCTATGGACCTTAGTTCCCATTTGACAATATCAGTATAGTGAACAGAAACAGACCTCTCTTTGTTATCTGGCCTTCTTTGACCACAAAATATAGTTGGAAAAGATAAGTACTCTGCATCAGGATCACTGTAGAGACTTATTGGTCGCTGGCCTTCACCTGGAGCAAAAATTAAACTTGTATCACATGGTGGATTGTCATCTGGAATGTAATCTAACAGTGTATCTGTATTTCCAACTTGTGTTTCATTCTCATCTACTTCACTGAAATGATCTGAGTCCTCGTCTGTATCATTTTGATCGTCAATATCCTCTTGTTCTGTATTATTGTTTTGATTTTGTGTTTCTTCATCATTCAATTTTGCTATTTCTGTAATCCAACCATCATTTATTTCTATTCCAGAAGACTTGTATAAGTCACTTGTTCTCATCAAATAATGTAATGCACAAATAACAGCAAATGGTCTGACATTTTCACTAAAATCACACTTTTTAAATACTAGTTTCTTTTTCAGTTTAACTGATATTGTGCCTGATTTCTCTATCGTATGTGGAAGTGAATTGATTGTAGGTTGAACTTCAACAGGCACATTTACAACATTGCCTTTTACTGAAAACTGTCCACCTCTAGGCAACTGTCGAATCTGCATGAAAGGAATTCTTAATGACAATAGTCTTTCTTCTAAAGGATACAAATTTAATTCTTTTGGTTTTTGAGGAAATCCCATTCTATTGGCAATTGAAAATCTAGGAATTTTTTTCTTTTTAATTGCATTAAGACAAGTGTGGCAAATCCATTCTATGTGCTGTACAGATTTAAAATTAGTAAAGCAATGAGACATGTTAGCAGGAGTATTCATTTTCAAAGTTTTTGCATTAACTACAGAATCACAAAACCAAGTTTGATGACATGAAGTACATATATATGTGGGACCTTCATTAATTTTTTGTTCAAAATTTCTTATGCAAGCATCAAGGGTTATACCTTGAATTCTGGTTTTTTTTAATTCTTTTTCATGATCTGTAAAATTAGTGTTTTTTCTTTTAGTACTTTTGACTGACTGATTATAACTTCTATCTTTGTCGAGGTTTTTCTTTCTAGAAATCTGTTTTGCCAAACGCTCAGTCTCTAAATTTTCTGGATTTGACCTATGTTCTTGTTTTCTTTGGAAGTCTCGTTCTGACTCATGTTTTCGATACATTTCATCTTGTCTTGTTATTTTTTTCTTTTCTGCTTCATTTCTTTTGACATTGTTATTCTTTCTAGCCTCTCTTTTAGAAAGAAGTTCTCTTTGTCTTTCGATTTTTCTGAAATCAAAATTATCCCTTTGAGACTTTTTTCTTTCTGTTTCAGCTTTTCTATATGTTTTATCCTTTCTAACTTCTCTTTTAGCAACAAGTTCTTTCTTTTTATAATCTTTATTCGTTCTAGCCTCTCTTTTAGAAAGAAGTTCTCTTTGTCTCTCGATTTTTCTTAGATCAAAATTATCCCTTTGAGACTTTTTTCTTTCTGCTTCAGCTTTTCTATATGTTTTATCCTTTCTAACTTCTCTTTTAGCAACAAGTTCTTTCTTTTTAAAATCTTTATTCGTTCTAGCCTCTCTTTTAGAAAGAAGTTCTCTTTGTCTCTCGATTTTTCTTAGATCAAAATTATCCCTTTGAGACTTTTTCCTTTCTGTTTCAGCTTTTCTATATGTTTTATCCTTTCTAACTTCTCTTTTAGCAACAAGTTCTTTCTTTTTAAAATCTTTATTCATTCTAGCCTCTCTTTTAGAAAGAAGTTCTCTTTGTCTCTCGATTTTTCTTAGATCAAAATTATCCCTTTGAGACTTTTTTCTTTCTGTTTCAGCTTTTCTATATGTTTTATCCTTTCTAGCTTCTCTTTTAGCAACAAGTTCTTTCTTTTTAAAATCTTTATTCGTTCTAGCCTCTCTTTTAGAAAGAAGTTCTCTTTGTCTCTTGATTTTTCTTAGATCAAAATTATCCCTTTGAGACTTTTTTCTTTCTGTTTCAGCTTTTCTATATGTTTTATCCTTTCTAGCTTCTCTTTTAGCAACAAGTTCTTTCTTTTTAAAATCTTTTACTTGTCTTGAATTTCTTTTAGCTATTAATTCCTTTTCCTTGATTTTTTTATTTTTTCTTCTTTTTTGCATGTAGTTTTTCATATATACAAATCTAGGTACCTTTGCAATAACTTGACTCTTTGACACAACTGGTTGATCGTCTTTTTCATTGCTAACAGAATATTCCCTGCCACAATATTCTACATACTGGTTAGCAATTTTACTTTGATTTGTGTTCCTTAGCTTCTGATCTTTAAAATAGTTGTTGATCTGCTGGTTAAGGACTGTCTCTGTATTTTTATTACTGATGCGTACAGGGAGAATTTCAAATTGTGAGTCTAAATCAATGTGTAAACTTGTGTAATATGCATATAAGTAACTAAGAAGGTCATGCAAGTCTTCAAATCCAATTAGGATACTTTGGCCAAAGATTTCATATGCATTATTTAGTGTAGATTTAGAGTGGGAATGACTGTCAAAGAAATAGTATACTCCATCATAATAATAAACTGCCGAACATATAGCTCCAATCATAATGAGAAATGTGTCTGATTTTTTTAAACAACTTTGAATTGCTTCTTGTAAGGTAAGAAATCCAGTTAACTGCTTGCACTGTAAAGCTATACCTAAAAGAATCTCATGTTTACTAATTGTAAAATGCCCTTCAGGAATTTCTATCATGACTGGAATTTCATCAAAATTAAAAAGCATATTTTGAAATAATCCCTCACATTTTAATTCTTGAACATGCTTTTTGTAAATTTTGTCTCCAGTATGTAAAATGTAATCCAGATTAAGTGTGTTTGGATCAAAATTTAAAGACGTCAGTGATAAGAAGACTAAGCAGTTACAAGTACATTGGTTACCCCTGCTTAAGTCAGAAAATTGTTTGTCATACTGGTCAAATGTTCCAAATTTAAGAAATTGTGCATTGAAACAACTTAAATTTGTTGACACTTCTTTTTCTAACTTCATTTCTGCTTGTTTATTTTTGTTCTGCCGCACATTAGTCTGGGTATTACTATGAAAATCTATCTTTGCATTATTATTATGATTTTTTCCAACTTGTTTTTTTGGCAAATTAGTTTGAAAATGAATATTATCTATCCTTGTACACTGATTAGAATGTGCTAATAAGTTGTTCTGTAGGTCATTTTTTTTAATTTTGCAAGATGCTGTTTGTAATGGCTTGCTAGAGAGCTCTGAAAGTGTGTTGCTAGATGATTTTGCCAATGAATTGCTAGATAGTTTTGCTAAAGGTTTGCTAGTTGAATTTGCTATTGAGTTTGTATGTGCATTTGCAAATTTTGAACAGTTGAGTAGTGCCTTTTTTGTAGGGGGCGTACCCATGTTGTCATTTTGTGCCTTTATTATAGGGGGCGTACCCATGTCATCATCTGGTGCCTTTTTCATAGGGGGCGTACCCATGTCGTCATGTGGTGCCTTTTTTATAGGGGGCGTACCCATGTCATTGTCAGTCGTTGAGCTTCTGTTATCATGGTTACTCTTCCCCTTCTTTGAAAGCCCTCTTCGCCAAAACTTCTTAAGTGGCATATCTTTTCAAACTGAAATATATGTTGAAAACTTTTCTTTTTTTGCCTGTTCTAGTGTTTATAATAGAATTTATGTTGAAAGTATAACAAAGAAGCTTAAACCACAAATATTGTATTAAATAAACATTTAAATGATCAATGTAAATGAGGTCAATGTGAAATAAACCCTTTGAGACAGACAATCATTCTAGAGATACAACATATCTAATTAACCTATTGCTAAAAATATCTCCAAATTAACCTTGACCAATGCACAATGAAAGAATGTCAAGGTCAGATGAAACCTGTCAGATAGACATATAAACCTAACAAACATTCAATAACCCATAGAGTCGAATAAATGCTTATAGATTTAAGAAATAGACCTAAACACAAAAAAATAAACGCTTGACCAATGAACCATGAAAGTGATCATGAAGTAAAGGTCAGATGATTTTTGCCAGACAGACATGCATGTACACCTTAAAAAATTTTCATACACCATGGGCAAATATAATTGATAGATGTTTTTATCATTGCATGATCTGAGAAATTGATTTAAACACAAAAAAACAACACTGACACATGACTGAACTATGAAAATGAGGTCAACATCAGATGAAACCAAGGAGTGAGACACGTACATGTACAATACATGAATAAAATGCTCCGCTGGGCGCAGCTTGATACGACCGCAGAGGTCGAACCCTGAACAGTTGGGGCAAGTATGGACACAACTTTCAAGCTTGATACAGCACTGAATTTGGAATAATTTGTGAATAAATATTTGACACAGCATAGGTTTCTGACACAGAATTAATGTGGTCTAAGAACTTAAAAATTTTTAATTCACCTATTCAAACCATATCAGTATTATTTGCTTTTATAAATAAATCAGAAATAACCAATTTAAAATGGAAAATTTTAAAGAAGTTTAATTTTGGACCCTTTGGACTTTAATGTAGACCAATTTGAAAACGGGACCAAAAATTAAGAATCTAAATACACGGTTAGATTCGGCATATATCAAAGAACCCCAATAGTTCAATTTTTGATGATTCAATTTTTGATGAAATCAAATAAAGTTCAATTTTGGACCCTTTAAACCTCAATGTGGACCAATCTGATAACCTGGCCCAAATATCAATTTCTTGCTATTGCGCAATACTGTACAATTGAAGATTTCTTGCTATTGCGCAATACTGTGCAATTGAAGATTTCTTGCTATTGTGCATTACTGTGCAATTGAACATTTCTTGCTATTGCACAATACTTATTATAATAATTTACACATTCTGTTTGGTGTGTATGTCTGGCCTTATCATTATTATTTGCTTTTACATGGATATATAAATCAGAAATTTAATAATAAAGTTTTTGGCAAATTTCCAATATACATAATTTAAAAGCAGTTTAGGTGAGATAAACAAAAAAGCTTCATCAGCAACATTTTATATTGGCAAATTTCCAATGAAGTTCATTAAACTAAAGTTATTGGCAAATTTCCAATGGAATTTATTAATAATAAAGTTTTTGGCAAATTTCCAATATAAATAATTTAAAAGCAGTTTAGGTGAGATATTCAAATGAGTTTCAATTACCAACCTTACACTGCTTTTTAAATTATGTTTTGTACTTAAGTAATTGTCCATTAACCTGGAAACCCTTTTCCCCCCTTTTTGCACCTTATTCCTTACCGGTTTGAGCCATAACTACCAAAGACAATTTTTACCATCCCTTTGTGGTATTCCAATATCCAAAATCTAAATACATGGTTAGATTCAGCATATCAAAGAACCCCAAGAATTCAATTTTTGATGAAATCAAATAAAGTTCAATTTTGGACCCTCTAAATCTCAATGTGGACCAATTTGATAACCGGGCCCAAATATCAAAAATCTAAATACATGGTTAGATTCAGCATATCGAAGAACCCCATATATTCAATTTTTGTTGAAATCAAACAAAGTTTAATTTTGGACCCCGATTTGGACCAACTTGAAAACTGGGCCCATAATAAAAAAACTAAGTACATGTTTAGATTCAGCATAACAAAGAACCCCAAGAATTCAATTTTTGTTAAAATCAAACTAAGTTTAATTTTGGACCCTTTGGACCTTAATGTAGACCAATTTGAAAACAGGACCAAAAATTAAGAATCTAAATACACGGTTAGATTCGGCATATCAAAGAACCCAAATAGTTCAATTTTTGATGAAATCAAACAAAGTTTAATTTTGGACCCTTTTGGCCCCTAATTCCTAAACTGTTGGGACCAAAACTCCCAAAATCAATCCCAACCTTTCTTTTGTGGTCATAAACCTTGTGTTTAAATTTCATAGATTTCTATTTACTTATACTAAAGTTATTGTGCAAAAACCAAGAAAAATGCTTAATTGGGCCCTTTTTTAGCCCCTAATTCCTAAACTGTCGGGACCAAAACTCCCAAAAACTATCCCAACCTTCCTTTTGTGGTCATAAACCTTGTGTTAAAACTTCATAGATTTCTATTTACTTATACTAGAGTTATTGTGCGAAAACCAAGAAAAATGCTTATTGGGCCCTTTTTTGGCCCCTGATTCTTAAACTGTTGGGACCAAAACTCCCAAAATCAATCCCAACCTTCCTTTTGTGGTCATAAACCTTGTGTTTAAATTTCATAGATTTCTATTAACTTATACTAAAGTTATAGTGCGAAAACCAAATGTCTTCGGACGACAACGATGCCGAACGACGACGCCAACGTCATACCAAAAATGTTGCGGTCGTATTAAAATAGAAGACCTAGTGTTTATAGTGTCTGCAATATTGACATAACCTTGTAAACGTAAGTAATAAGACAAGTTGCTGGTTAAAAATACCATTCTGTAAATTATTCATCTAATAAATGCACATATACTCATGTACTATTCAAACAAAGACCTTTGTGCAAGATTTAACCTTTTTCATGTTTTTCAATCAATGTGTTATTAAAAACAAAATAATGTATTTCATGATTATAGTTTCCAAAATCATGGAAACTACATGTATGTCTGCTCATTATTTCCACTTATGACTTTCTCTGACACGTTAACATTGGCAATCAACAATAATCATTCAACTCTTTACAACTCAACATGATCAAGGTTGAACCAATTAAAACAAGAATGTCATGAATGTGTCCATAGTACACGGATGCCCCACTCGCACTATCATTTTCTATGTATAGTTGACCGTGAAATTGGGGTAAAAACTCTAATTTGGCATTAAAATTGACAGATCATATTATATATATATATATAGGGAACATGTATACTAAGTTTCAAGTTGATTGGACTTCATTTTCATCAAAAACTACCTTGACCAAAAACTTTAACCTGAAATTTGCACTATCATTTTCTATGTTCAGTGAACCATGAAATCGGGATCAAAACTCTAAGTTGGCATTAAAATTAGAAAGATCATATCATAGAGCACATGTGTACTAAGTTTCAAGTTGATTGGACTTCAACTTCATCAAAAACTACCTTGGCCAAAAACTTTAACCTGAACGGACGGACGGAAGGACAGACAGACGGACGCACAGACCAGAAAACATAATGCCCCTTCTATCATAGGTGGGGCATAAAAATCATTTACTTTTATAGAAGCTAAATTGTTATAATCACTTTTAATTAATAATAGATATAGGAAGATGTGGTATGAGTGCCAATGAGACAACTACTCATCCATGTCACAATTATAAAAAGTAACCCATTATAGGTCAAGGTATGACCTTCAACACGGAGCCTAGGCTCACATCGAACAGCAGGCTACATGTATAAAAGGCCCTTACAATTACTTGTGTAAAACCATTCAAACAGAAAAACCAACAGTCTAATCTATATAAAAACGAGAAACAATTAAAAACCAAATAAACAGACGACAACCACTGAACATCAGCAGGGCTCACCACACTTGAATATAACAGGGAGACTCAGAGTCTCCCTCAGGGTAGCAACAGGGAGACTTCAGGGCACGACAGGGAGACTTCCAAATCTACCAAGGAGACTGTGTTTCCCCCCTCCCCCCCAATTCGTCGCCTGTCGAGTAAATACCTGTAATTTTGTGTCTTAAAGTGTATACTATACATTCCTTTATTGTGTTTTATCCTGTATTGTTTGAGATTTTATCTACATTTACTCCATATCCTTCCATTTCAATCAAAATCTGAGATTTTGTCTCATGTGCATTTAATCAATATCCTTTGTCAGAGATTGCGAGTTTGCCTTATGTACATTTGATTTGTATACTTAGAGATGTTTAATACATTTTTACTATTTTTGCAGGTTTCCTCTACAGCCATGATGATATCTTGTAATAAACTGATTAATTTATATTTGAAATGAATAAAACTCAATTTCGGATTTTCATATTTTATTTATTTGATATTTGAATCCAGCAAAACAGACATAATAAATATATGACTAAACAGTGTTCTCACTAAGAATTTTTCATGACGAGTCCTGGGACTCATCATTTTTCAGAATAGTGAGTCCCAGCTGATTTTAATGAGTCCCAGTCCCAGGACTCATCACCACCTTTTGAACGTACATTGCTGCATGATTTTGACCATGGTAGGCCTATTGTACTATTGTTAAAGTTTAATTAAAATCATGTGCTGCCTTAAAATACTGACGAATATAATTTGAAATAAAAAAAAATTTAAAAAATGAAATTATGCAGTGGTGCTCCGAACTTGGAAGAAAATTTCTGTTACAGATATGAGCAAAAATCTTTGTACCTTTTGACAGAACTTATTTATTATTGCCATTTTATTTTTTAATGTTTATTTATCTATAATCTTTACTATTATTTTTTCTCAAACATATTCTTAAAATCCTCCCATTCACCTTGCTTGAACACCTTAATAATCAATTCATGTCTGCTAAATTTATTTTTAAATAAGGTCTACATATTTTTACGGTAAAAAACACCGTGACCAATGAAAAATCACGAGAATTCCGATTACCGCCATTTTCTAGCCTACTTCGTCGTTTCTTTCCCCCTTCCTGTATGATCTCCAAGAAAACAAAAAAATGGCGGCTCGAGATTTTTAATGAAAATAACGGTCTTCAGACGCAGCTGATTACGTACGTTGTTCGGAGGCGCCTTACTTAAAAACACAGGGCGACTCATTTGTCGCTCTGAAGTCGATGACAGGGCGACATTGGCGAGCATTAGGCGACTTAATCGCCCTAATCGCCCAGTTTGGTGACCCCTGATCAGTGTTCATATCTCAATTGGTTTTGAAAAGTATGGGCAAAGTCTAATCCTTAAATCATTTTCCATTTAATTGCAACATATAAACAAGTCTAAATTGAAAACAACGTTCAAACCTATCATGCCTATGATATACCTTATCGCTATTTGTCCGCCATTAATGGATATCACACAGGTTCCCATAAAATTTTGGCGTCATAAAACAAAATATCTGAACCCACAATGGAAAAGTGTTGTTGTGTGACGTCAAAAGTTCAAGTGGCCGGGCCAGTCGGGAATAGCGATAAGGTGTATTCTGTAGGATAAAAATGCAATTTTTATATGTGTGCATGTAAAACAAGTTACATTGTAGACGGGCCTAAACTTAACACAAACGATACATATATAATGTTTAAAAATGGCATGCCTTTAAAAACAGCAACAATCAATATATATATGTAATCAAAGTTTCTAAGTACTGTAATATGCAACTAAAGAAAATCGGCCTTCTTTTACTTTAAAGTCCCTATACTTAAGGTGTAGGTTTCATTCATGGTAATGGTTACGTTAGGGGATGTTTTAGGTTAGGGTTAGGTTTTATGGTTAGAGCTAGTGTTATGGTTAGGTATGGGTTATGGTAAGATTTAAGGTTTAGGATAGTTTAGAAATGCTCTATAAGGTTTGGGACCCCTAAAGTAAAAGAAGGCCACAATATCCATTGGACAAACTGATTTACAGATCCTATTGAACATTCCAGTTCTTTTTCAACACAATGTCACGACACAAGTTGTTTTTTTCACACCACTTATCAATTACATTCTTGATTGGTAGCCTTTCATTTCTATTACAGACTTTAATGTTGTCAAGAGGCAGTGGAGAGTTTTTGAACCACAAGTAATATGTTATTTAATCTGTCACACTGACTGTATGAATACAGGATATCATTTATCTTTTGCACATTTATATCAGGAACACCCATGTTTATAAGATAAACACCTTGCTTATGTTGAAATTCCCATATATATAGAATAACAGTTAACATTTTGAAATCACATTTTCTTACCCTTCAGTTCAAAAGATAAATCACACAAAAGTAATCTTTTTCAATAAAGAGTTCCGGTTTATCTTAATACCACAATGTATCTTAATAACGCAAAACTAAAATAAACAACAAAGTACAATATATACACTGAAATAAGACATGAAAATATACTATAAACTAAATAGCTTCAAAATTTAATGAATTACTCATTTAAATAGAATAATCTTGAAGTTATGAAAAAAATAAATTACATAGGTACCAAACTCTGAAGAAAATTAAAAATAAAAATTCAGAGTGTAATCCAATGGGGAAATGAAAATCTCAAACTCATCAAAGGAACTGATAAAAACAGTCATATTCCTTACTTGGTATAAGCATTTGCTTATGTAAACTAGAGGCTCTCAAGAGCCTGTGTCGCTCACCTGTATCTAATGTGATTACAATAGCTACTGAAGACATCTTATCATTATTATTTTTGAATATGTGGTCAAGTTGTGACCATTCAGAATTTTTTTTACAATTTTCTGATAGACTTCTAAACATCTTGGATGATGGATCGGCAACAAAGTAACAACACTTGGTCAGCACCTCATAAGGAACATTCATGCTATGTTTTGTTACATTCCATTCAGTGGTTCTCTGAAAGAAATCATTTGTATGCATTTCCCATAGGGTCCAATGTTAAACTTAGTCCCCCGCTGGCGGCAATCTTGGATGATGGATCGGCTACAAAGTAACAACGCTTGGTCAGCACCTCATAAGGAACATTCATGCCAGATTTAGTTTCATTCCATTCAGTGGTTCTCTAAAAGAAGTCATTTGTATGCATTTCCCATAGGGTCCTATGTTAAACTAAGTTCCCCGCTGGCGGCCATCTTGGATGATGGATCAGCTACAAAGTAACAACACTTGGTCAGCACTTCATAAGGAATATTCATGCCATGTTTGGTTTCATTCCATTAAGTGGGTCACTAGAAGAAGTCATTTGTATGCATTTCCCATAGGGTTCTATGTTAAACTAAGTCCCCCGCTGGCGGCCATCTTGGATTATGGATTGGCTACAAAGTAACAACACTTGGTCAGCACCTCATAAGGAACATTCATGCTATGTTTTGTTACATTCCATTTAGTGGTTCTCTAAAAGAAGTCATTTGTATGCATTTCCCATAGGGTCCAATGTTAAACTTAGTCTCCCGCTGGCGGCCATCTTGGATTATGGATCGGCTACAAAGTAACAACACTTGGTCAGCACCTCATAAGGAACATTCATGCCATGTTTGGTTTCATTCTATTCAACGGTTCTCTAAAAGAAGTCATTTGTATGCATTTCCCATAGGGTCCTATGTTAAACTAAGTCCCCCTCTGGCGGCCATCTTGGATGATGGATCGGCTACAAAGTAACAACACTTGGTCAGCACCTCATAAGGAACATTCATGCCAGATTTACTTTCATTCCATTCAGTGGTTCTCTAAAAGAAGTCATTTGTATGCATTTCCCATAGGGTCCTATGTTAAACTAAGTTCCCCGCTGGCGGCCATCTTGGATGATGGATCAGCTACAAAGTAACAACACTTGGTCAGCACTTCATAAGGAATATTCATGCCATGTTTGGTTTCATTCCATTAAGTGGGTTACTAAAAGAAGTCATTTGTATGCATTTCCCATAGGGTTCTATGTTAAACTAAGTTCCCCGCTGGCGGCCATCTTGGATTATGGATCGGCTACAAAGTAACAACACTTGGTCAGCACCTCATAAGGAACATTCATGCCATGTTTGGTTTCATTCCATTCAACGGTTCTCTAAAAGAAGTCATTTGAATGCATTTCCCATAGGGTCCTATGTTAAACTAAGTCCCCCTCTGGCGGCCATCTTGGATGATGGATCGGCTACAAAGTAACAACACTTGGTCAGCACCTTATAAGGGTTCATTCATGCCAGATTTAGTTTCATTCCATTCAGTTGTTCTCTAAAAGAAGTCATTTGTATGCATTTCCCATAGGGTCCAATGTTAAACTTAGTCCCCCGCTGGCGGCCATCTTGGATGATGGATCGGCTACAAAGTAACAACACTTGGTCAGCACCTCATAAGGAACATTCATGCCAGATTTAGTTTCATTCCATTCAGTGGTTCTCTAAAAGAAGTCATTTGTATGCATTTCCCATAGGGTTCTATGTTAAACTAAGTCCCCCGCTGGCGGCCATCTTGGATTATGGATCGGCTACAAAGTAACAACACTTGGTCAGCACCTCATAAGGAACATTCATGCCAGATTTAGTTTCATTCCATTTAGTGGTTCTCTAAAAGAAGTCATTTGTATGCATTTCCCATAGGGTCCTATGTTAAACTAAGTTCCCCGCTGGCGGCCATCTTGGATGATGGATCGGCTACAAAGTAACAACACTTGGTCAGCACCTCATAAGGAACATTCATGCCAGATTTAGTTTCATTCCATTCAGTGGTTCTCTAAAAGAAGTCATTTGTATGCATTTCCCATAGGGTTCTATGTTAAACTAAGTCCCCCGCTGGCGGCCATCTTGGATTATGGATCGGCTACAAAGTAACAACACTTGGTCAGCACCTCATAAGGAACATTCATGCCATGTTTGGTTTCATTCCATTCAACGGTTCTCTAAAAGAAGTCATTTGTATGCATTTCCCATAGGGTCCTATGTTAAACTAAGTCCCCCTCTGGCGGCCATCTTGGATGATGGATCGGCTACAAAGTAACAACACTTGGTCAGCACCTCATAAGGAACATTCATGCCAGATTTAGTTTCATTCCATTCAGTGGTTCTCTAAAAGAAGTCATTTGTATGCATTTCCCATAGGGTCCTATGTTAAACTAAGTTCCCCGCTGGCGGCCATCTTGGATGATGGATCGGCTACAAAGTAACAACACTTGGTCAGCACCTCATAAGGAACATTCATGCCATGTTTGGTTTCATTCCATTCAGTGGTTCTCTAGAAGAAGTTCAAAATGTAAAATGTTAACGACGACGCCGGACGACGACGGACGACGCCGGACGACGACGGACGACGACGGACGACGGACGACGGACGCCAAGTGATGAGAAAAGCTCACTTGACCCTTTGGGTCAGGTGAGCTAAAAAGTGTGGATAAAACCTGAATGGTACAATTGATATGAAAATAAGTACTCCTTTGTTGCAAAAAAAATTGGTACCGTTCAATTTATTTATAGGTAGGTCTACAATAGATCACAATAATTGAATAATGGATCAGCTACAAAAGTTACAACATCTGGTTAACAAATCAAAAGAAACATTTATACCCTGTTTTATTTCATTCTATTTAGTGGTTCTCTAAAACAAGACATTTGAATGTATTTCCCATAGTGTCATGTTAAACTAAGTCCCCTGCCGGTGGCCTTCTCTGATGATGGATCAACTACAAAGTAACAACACTTGGTCAGCACCTCATAAGTAATATTCATGCCATATTTGGTTTCATTCCATTCTGTGGTTCTCTAAAAGAAGACATTTGAGTGTTTTTCCCATAGTGTCCTATGTTAAACTAAGTCCCCTGTTGACGGCCATCTTGGATGATGGATCAGCTACAAAGTAACAACACTTGGTCAGCACCACATAAGAAACATTCCTGCCATATTTGGTGTCATTCCATTCAGTGGTTCTCTAAAAGAAGTCATTTGTATGTATTTCCCATAGGGTCTTATGTTAAACTAAGTCCCCTGCTGGCGGCCATCTTGGGTGATGGATCGGCTACAAAGTAACAACACTTGGTCAGCACCTCATAAAGAACATTCATGCCATATTTGGTTTGATTCCATACTGTGGTTCTCTAAAAGAAGACATTTGTATGTATTTCCCATAGGGTCCTATGTTAAACTAAGTCCCCTGATGGCGGCCATCTTGGATGATGGATAGGCACCAAAGTAACAAGACTTGGTAAGCATCTCATAAGGAACATTCATGCCATGTTTGGTTTCATTCCATTCAGTGGTTCTATAGAAGAAGACATTTGTATGTATTTCCCTTAGGGTCCTATGTTAAACTAAGTCCCTCACTGGTGGCCATTTTGAACGATGTAACGGCTACAAAGTAACAACACTTGGTCAGCACCTTGTAAGGAACATTCATGCTATGTTTTGTTACATTCCATTCAGTGGTTCTCTAAAAGAAGTAATTTGTATGCATTTCCCATAGGGTCCAATGTTAAACTTAGTCCCCCGCTGGCAGCCATCTTGGATGATGGATCGGCTACAAAGTAACAACACTTGGTCAGCACCTCATAAAGAACATTCATGCCAGATTTAGTTTCATTCCATTCAGTGGTTCTCTAAAAGAAGTCATTTGTATGCATTTCCAATAGGGTCCTATGTTAAACTAAGTTCCCGCTGGCAGCCATCTTGGATGATGGATCAGCTACAAAGTAACAACACTTGGTCAGCACCTCATAAGGAACATTCATGCCAGATTTAGTTTCATTCCATTCAGTCGTTCTCTAAAACAAGTCATTTGTATGCATTTCCCATAGGGTCCTATGTTAAACTAATTCACCCTCTGGCGGCCATCTTGGATGATGGATCGGCTACAAAGTAACAACACTTGGTCAGCACCTCATAAGGAACATTCATGCCAGATTTAGTTTCATTCCATTCAGTGGTTCTCTAAAAGAAGTCATTTGTATGCATTTCCCATAGGGTCCTATGTTAAACTAAGTTCCCCGTGGGGGCCATCTTGGATGATGGATCAGCTACAAAGTAACAACACTTGGTCAGCACTTCATAAGGAATATTCATGCCATGTTTGGTTTCATTCCATTAAGTGGGTCACTAAAAGAAGTCATTTGTATGCATTTCCCATAGGGTTCTATGTTAAACTAAGTTCTCCGCTGGCGGCCATCTTGGATTATGGATCGGCTACAAAGTAACAACACTTGGTCAGCACCTCATAAGGAACATTCATGCCATGTTTGGTTTCATTCCATTCAACAGTTCTCTAAAAGAAGTCATTTGTATGCATTTCCCATAGGGTCCTATGTTAAACTAAGTCCCCCTCTGGCGGCCATCTTGGATGATGGATCGGCTACAAAGTAACAACACTTGGTCAGCACCTCATAAGGAACATTCATGCCAGATTTAGTTTCATTCCATTCAGTGGTTCTCTAAAAGAAGTCATTTGTATGCATTTCCCATAGGGTCCTATGTTAAACTAAGTTCCCCGTGGGGGCCATCTTGGATGATGGATCAGCTACAAAGTAACAACACTTGGTCAGCACTTCATAAGGAATATTCATGCCATGTTTGGTTTCATTCCATTAAGTGGGTCACTAAAAGAAGTCATTTGTATGCATTTCCCATAGGGTTCTATGTTAAACTAAGTTCTCCGCTGGCGGCCATCTTGGATTATGGATCGGCTACAAAGTAACAACACTTGGTCAGCACCTCATAAGGAACATTCATGCCATGTTTGGTTTCATTCCATTCAACAGTTCTCTAAAAGAAGTCATTTGTATGCATTTCCCATAGGGTCCTATGTTAAACTAAGTCCCCCTCTGGCGGCCATCTTGGATGATGGATCGGCTACAAAGTAACAACACTTGGTCAGCACCTCATAAGGAACATTCATGCCATGTTTGGTTTCATTCCATTCAACGGTTCTCTAAAAGAAGTCATTTGTATGCATTTCCCATAGGGTCCTATGTTAAACTAAGTCCCCCTCTGGCGGCCATCTTGGATGGTGGATCGGCTACAAAGTAACAACACTTGGTCAGCACCTCATAAGGAACATTCATGCCAGATTTAGTTTCATTCCATTCAGTCATTCTCTAAAAGAAGTCATTTGTATGCATTTCTCATAGGGTCCTATGTTAAACTAAGTTCCCCGCTGGCGGCCATCTTGGATGATGGATCGGCTACAAAGTAACAACACTTGGTCAGCACCTCATAAGGAACATTCATGCCATGTTTGGTTTCATTCCATTCAGTGGTTCTCTAGAAGAAGTTCAAAATGTAAAATGTTAACGACGACGCCGGACGACGACGGACGACGCCGGACGACGACGGACGACGACGGACGACGGACGACGGACGCCAAGTGATGAGAAAAGCTCACTTGACCCTTTGGGTCAGGTGAGCTAAAAATTATAAAGTAAAAATTGCAACACAATAAGTAAAATTCTGAGGATATGTAGCAATATATATACAGTCAAACTTGTGTATGAAGGGCACCAAAGGGATGAAACAAAAGAGCCCTTTATGAGGACACGCTCTTCATATACAGGTTAGTTTTACAAGCTTTGTTCATGAAAAGGTACATTTTCACAGTGCCCTTTATAAACAGTGATTTGCTATATAGAGGTACCCTTTACAGCAGGATTGACAGTATTGTATGTAGTTCTTGTTTTTCTTCAGTATCCTTACATTTCTTTTATTTAATTTTAGGTACACGATAATAAGTAAAGAAAAATCTATTTGAAAATCCAATTCACATGGGGAAGCATTGGCTAAGTGGTCTAGATATATAAACTACTTATGATTACTAGCTTGTCAAAACTGAAGTTGTGAATTCAAATCCACTAGTGGCAAGGTCTGTTTGACTCTGATTTTAAATGACAAGGATTTCCAGTTTTTTGCTGTAGGTCTTTGGTTCTCTCCAGGTATACTGGTTTCCTCAGACAATAAAAAAGCCATTTGAACTGAAAGTGGCATAAAAGCCAAATAAACCATGACATATATAACAGATATACTTCCCATTATTACAGTTTCCTGAAATATTTAACATCACAGAATTGATATACTTTTAATGGATTCAATTTGCACTGACTGACTACGTTTCAATTTAATTTCATTTAAAGTGCAAAATAACATATTTCATCTATAGTCTAATGCTCTAATTTAAATAGAAAATAATACATAACTATATTACTTTCTGCAATTTCAAAAGATTAACTAAAGACTGATATATTTACGTAATAGTAAAACTTCATTGTATGACACTTACTTATTATGATTTGGAGAAGACATCACAAGGGATGAAGCAGGAGCAGAAGATTCCATGTCTGAAACACCAAGTGATGTAGAGGTGTTCAATATGTTCCAACCCATCAACCTAGACAAATTCTGTGAAACACTGATCTGATGTTGTGACATCTACAGTACAAAATATAATATGCAATGATCATATAGCAAAAAACCTATATATATATTTATAGAATTTCTTAGAGAAGACTCTAAATGAAACAACAGCCTAACAACAGTTTTTGTCCTGCATACAAGTTAAATATGAAGATAATATAAACCCTTCAATGAATGCATTTGAACCCAGCTGATGCCAGATGAAGGACCTTATTGAGATTTTAAGATGAAGAACACCAATTCTTGACATATTCATTTAGGTTTTTTTGTCAAGAATTTAGCCATCATATCACTTTGTACTTATTTGAGTTAGCCATTATCTAACTTGGAATTTGCAGTTTTTCTGTTATTGCAGGTGATAAATATCTGGGTTTTCAATTCAATATTTTATTGGAAAGAGCACATATTAAGAGGCGTGATCCAAACAATGATACATATACATATTATGAACATACAATAAAGTAAACATGTAATTATGTATTAAAGTACAAATAATCATTACTTATTATGAACCAGTGGGGTGATCTCTCTCCTCAAAGGCTTATTTTATGAAACTACACAGAGATCTTAAGTCTTTTACAGTTGCTGGTTTAACATCTTAGCAAGTAATTCGTTAGGTGTATTAGAAGTGATATTTGTTTTATATTTTTGTCTTAGTAGATTATACTGTGGGCATTGAAATAAAAGAATGACGTTCATTTTCGACTTGATTGACACAATATTTACAAAATCTTTATCTGATGGTATTTTTGGCATAAAATATCTTCCAGTCTCAATTAGAAGTGAATGTGCCTTTATTCTTAACTTTGTAAGTTTATTTCTTAGTTCTTTTTTAATTTTAATTTTTAGATAGTTTTGTAGTTCAAAATCCATGTAGATTTTACTATAGAAAAGAAGTTTGCCAGATGTCACCTCCTTAATTTTGGATAGTCCTAGGACTATTTTCTTCTTATAGAAGTTCTGTAATTTTATTTAAATGATTGCTTGGAAATGTTGTGTGATGAAATTTTAAACTAAATAGCATCAAATCTGTCTAAATAATCTGTGAAAATGAATATTTAATAAACTTTATTTCATTAGTTTTTGTACACCTTGCAATGCATACCAATATAAAAACTTGATATTTTTAATGTATCTCAACCATAAACCAGAAATCAATGATTACAAAGTTTGTCTCGTTCCCCAACTAATTTTGGTGTGTGGCTATGTAGCTCCCCAAGATGCACCCTCACAGCAAATAATATGATTGTAGTCGCTTGGTATCGGAGAACTGAACTCGGACGTTAAACTTATCCTAAGTCAATTAAGTGCAGTAAGTAGTCAGAGTGACCTTATTTTGGTGTGAGGCTGTGTTACTCCCCGAGATGCACCCTCAAACTAAGTTATGTGATTGTAGGTCCCTTGCTATTGGAGAACTGAACTCGGACGTAAAACTTAACCTACGTCAAGGAAGTATGATAAGTAGTTCAGAGTGACCTAATTTTGGTGGGAGGCTGTGTTACTCCCTAAGATGCACCCTCACACCAAGTAATATGATTGTAGGTCATGTATGTTTAAACTGATTTTTGACATAATACTAAACTAGAGGCTCAGTGGGCTGAGTCTGTATTGCTCACCTGACAAAATGCTTCTACAAACTTCCATTAATTCTTTGGTTGAATTTGCTTCAAAATTTTCAGAGCAGATGATCAAAATATATTTTTCTCACAGGGTCCAAAGTTAAAAGTATTTCCCCCCTGGCGGCCATGTTTTTCTCAGATTTGAACATAATGAGCCAACTTTGTAAAGGACCTTCCATACATCATTCCAGTACAGTTTTATTCAATTTGCTATTACAGTTTTAGAGGAGATGATCAAAGTATGTTTTTTTCCATAGGCATGTATGTTAAAACTATGTTCCTGCTGTCAGCCATGATGTTTGTCGCATTCGAACGAAATGAGCAATACCTCTAAAGGACCTTCCATACATCAGTTTGGTTTAATTTTATTCAGTAGGTTCAGAGAAGATGATCCTTAACATATTTTCCCATAGGGTCCAATGTTAAACTATGTCCTGCGCTTGCAGCCATGTTTTTTGGCGGATCGGAAAAATTTCTGCAATCTTAGTAAAGGTCCTTCCATACATCATTCCTGTAAAGTTTGGTTAAATTTGCTCAAGTAGTTTCAGAGAAGTTGAACTTTAACATGTTTTCCCATAGGGTCCAATGTTAAACTATGTCCTGCACTGGCAGCCATGTTTTACTGCGGATCAGACAAATTTCGGCAAAATTAGTAAAGGACCTTCCATACATCATTCCTGTAAAGCTTGGTTAAATTTGCTCAAGTAGTTTCAGAGGAGATGAACTTAAACATGTTTTCCCATAGGGTCCAATGTTAAACTATGTCCTGCGCTGGTAGCCATGTTTTACGGCGGATCAGAAAAATTTTGGCAATCTTAGTAAAGGACCTGTCATACATCATTCCTGTAAAGTTTGGTTAAATTTGCTCAAGTAGTTTCATAGGGTCCAATGTTAAACTATGTCCTGCTCTGGCGGCCATGTTTTACAGCAGATCGGAAAAATTTCGGCAATCTTAGTAAAGGACCTTTCAAATATCATTCCTGTAAAGTTTGGTTAAATTTGCTCAAGTACAGTGGATTCCGCTTATTTGCAAAGCCTATTTGTCAGAGAAAATTTTGCAATTAAGCGGACTTTGCGATAAAACGAAAAGCGTATCAGACCGGAAGTTTTGGAATCAGCTGATAGCAGTATACAGATCGTCAGATGTTAGCCAAAGTTCACCAGAGTTATATTAAAGAATTTTGTTGAATGAAAGTTATTGCCTTTTAATAAATAAAAGTGAAATGAAGTTTTTGTTATTTTTTTTCTTCCTAAACTTCTTAACGTATTGCATGTATTTTGATAACCCAGATGACCTACATTTTAAATATAGAAACTTTACCTTGCGGAAAATATGACAAAACTCATTGGAAATTTTGCAAATAACCAACACTTTTTCTCATTTTTGCCAGAGATTTCTTTGCTATTAAGCGAAGTTTGCTATAAACTGCTTTGCAATTAACAGACATATTTAACATTAGTTGAATGGGAAATGGTTTTGTGCTGGTAATTTTTTTGCAAATAACTGAATATTGCAATTAACAGGTTTGCAATTAAGTGGAGTTGACTGTAGTTTCAGAGGAGATGAACTTTAACATGTTTTCCCATAGGAGTCCAATGTTAAACTATGTCCTGCGCTGGCAGAAATGTTTTACAGTGAATCAGAAAAATTTCAATAATTTCAGTATAGGACCTTCCATACATCATTCCTGTAAAGTTTGGTTAAATTTGCTCAAGTAGTTTCAGAAAAGATGAACTTTAACATGTTTTCCCATAGGAGTCCAATGTTAAACTATGTCCTGCACTGGCAGCCATGTTTTACGGCGGATCGGAAAAATTTCGGCAATCTTAGTAAAGGACCTTTCATACATCATTCCTATAAAGTTTGGTTAAATTTGCTCAAGTAGTTTCAGAGGAGATAAACTTTAACCTGTTTTCCCATAGGGTCCAATGTTAAACTATGTCCTGCTCTGGCAGCCATGTTTTTTGGCAGATCGGAAAAATGAGCTAAAAACCAGTCAACCGTGTAATATGGGTCATGTGACCTTCATCTTATGTCACATGGTCAGTCTCTTCATCATGCAGCTGCACACAAAAATATATGACCCTACATGTATGTCAAATAGTAACTGAGAACTGGCTGTGGAAGCGCATGCGTACACGTATGCAGATGTGGATGCCGGGGGTACTCCAATAGCCCCCCTCAACTTCGTTCAGGCGAACTAATGACCATGTGATTCTTATAGATGTCCCGGTGGTTCCATACAACATAATGGAAATGACTTCGGTAATTATCGGCAAACATTTCTAACTTCTTTTAATAGAAACTGCATGCAAACAATGAAATGCAATTCCAGCTTTAAGCTTTTGGTTTAATTTATTTTCCATGAAAATGATATAGAAGTTACAGTCATGATCTATTATGAGAACACAAACCTGCCAAGTTATAAAATCATCTAACTCCTTTTCTTCATATGACAACATGAGTATTCTCCCTTCCCTTGTTATCACTTTTATTTTATCTACATATATGTGGAGCATAAAACTGTGCCATAGTCTGAAAAATCAAATTTAGGATAATTTAGTTTTTGACCTACATAAGAATTTAGTAATATTTCATGTACTTCATTCAAGATATTTCTGGGTTACAGAATTTCCAGACCAACGGTGAACTAAATTGAGATATGCAATAAAATGTTTTCCCAATATAACTTAACTTTTGAGGAAAGGGTAAATTAGTTTAATTTACAAAATATCAAACTTAAAATTGAATTAAATAATAAAAAATTCTGTTGTCAAAAGCAGTTCAATCTATTTTCTTTTAAGATGGCTAAATAAGTCTTTTTAGGCAATGTATTATTAAATCATTTAAGATAGAATCTGTAAAAAGTTATACAGTCACTATTATCCCGATTGTAGATGAAAAGTCAATATTTGGATGACATTATAATACCTGAGATCATAACCTTGTGATGTGATGAGTACCCTACAACTAGATTCCAGACTTGAGTTAACACAGTTCCAAAAAATAGTCAACTGTGGGTCTGACAATGTGGTGGAATATTTATCTAATACTGCCATTGTCCTGGAAAACAAACAATAGATAAGAACATGTTAATCTGACTAATTAATACGACATTTACGGTATTTATATTTGATATATGTTGGTTTTATAACATTTTACTGCCTTTATGACACGATCAGTTTTCTTTGATGGAGGAAGGCAATGTATCTGGAGATAGTGGAAATCATCAAGCTATTTAGATTGGGGTCATATAACCTTAAGACTGAGTTGGATTTTAACACAAAACTTTAGTTTTAACAGAACAGTGATCATCAGTATTTTAGTATTTGCATTTTAAGTACTGGTAAATACTATTGTTCACTAAAAATATAATAGTCCAAATGTTCCTCTGTATACTTGATGGATATTTTATAATCTAATCATCCACTTAGAAGTATGTATAGGAACCATTTCAATCCAATACCATTTTTGATTTTATACACAACAATCTGGCTTTTTCATGAAAAGGTACAAATTGTCTCATTGAGGTGTTTTGCTAAAGAGCTATTTTATATCACTGCAGTATTTGCTAGTGGTTTCCCCCTATATGGCTTTAGTAGATTTGTGCCAAAATTTGTACAATGTATATGAATTTTAATGGATTTGAATAACTAAAACTTTTACAAGAAAACCAGAAATACTATCCTCAGTTTGCCTGGGTTACATTTGTTTCTCATGCTTCACAGTTATCTCCACAGGTAAAGTTTGTGGTAAAACTTACTTTTGTCTTAGAACATGATGTTTTGTCTGTTTAATAACTTGTTCCAATAAAGATTCACTAAAACAAAGAGAATAAGACAATAAATGTAAACGTTTTCATCACAATTCATTCATCAAATAAAAAGTATTCAGCTCGAATTACCATATTAAACAAAGGTCTGGAACTGCATTACTAAAACTGATAAGCCCCCACACATAGAAAATCTGTGAAAAGTCTTAAATATGCACCAAATCAACATTCTAAGTTTCAATAATGTATGAATACTATTTGTACATGTACCTAGCATTTAATGATAAAAAGACAAATGATAAATCTTAACAAGAGTGGACACACTAAATGTATCGCCTGAGTATGCACATGGACACAGAATAATGATTATCTGATATGAGTCATTGCAAGTCAAAGGAAAATGTGTTAAAAGAAATACTAATGGTCAGGCGATAATTTGTCTGGAAAATCTCATGCATGTCAGTCAATTATAACATTTGAAGGGAAAAACTGAAACAACTTCCTTTGGTGTCAATTTCGAGGTGAAGGTCAAGATAAGATGCAGACTTGGCAATGTCTGTGGTATACTTAATTTCGAGCTCATTGGATAGATGAGATGTAAGAAATTCCCAAAATGTGAATTGTTGAGTGATAAAACATCATCTATGTAGCAGAAGCTGAAATTAAGATTACGGGCTAACTTCTTCTGGACTTATCTATAGCTAGAGGCTCCCAGGTGCCTGTGTCGCTCACCGGGATTATGTCCATCTTGACTGGCAGCCTGGAACATTGCTGTCAAGTTCCAATTGTCTTACTGGTTTCAACCTAGACGATCATTAAGTGAACTTTCCCATTAGGTCATATGTTAAACTAAATTCTACTCTGGCAGTCATCTTGGACGGTGGACATGGTAATCGGATATAACTCTGATAGTGGATCACCTAAGGACCATTGCTGCCAGTTTTTTTTTTTTATTGGCCTAGTGTTTCAAAAGAAGATCTTTAAAGACAAGTTTACGCCAACGACGACAGACGATGACTGATGCTAAGTGATGACAATAGCTCACATGGCCCCTTGGCCAGGTGAGCTAAAAATGGACTTTTTTGTAAAAATGGGAACAGAGTCACTCAAACCTAAAATTGAGGTCAATTTGGATATAGGTATTACAGCTACAGAAAAATGGACTTAATTATGAAAATTTGACTGAAGTCTGAAATTCAAGTCAAGGTCTCAGACAGCCATGTACCCACCAAGCACTGTCTATAGACCAAATATGGTCTATGTGTTGCAGTTGCTGAGAAATGGATATTAACCCAAAATGTGAAACAAGTCAGTAAAGCACGAAACAGAAGTCAAAGGTAAGGTGTCAGATCTTAAAGTGGTATACCCCCACTAAGAACTTCTATCAACCAAATACTGTGGGTGTAGTTACAAATGTAGTACAGTTGCTGACAAATAGACTAAATCATGAAAATGTATATTAAGTCACTCAAGAATGAAATTCAGGTCAAGTTGAGCTGACAGGTGTTAGACTGGCATGTATCCACCAAGAACTATCTACAGACCAAATATGATGGGCCTAATATGATGGGTAATAGAGTTGCTGAGAAATGGAATTAATCTTAAAAATTGTAACACAAGTCACTCAAGCATGAAACTGAGGTCAAGGTCCAGGGACAGGTGTCAGACTAGCATGTACCCACTAAGAACTATCTACTGACCCTATATGGTTGGCTTAGGTATTACAGTTGCTAAGAAATGGACTTAATCACGAAAATGTGACACAGGTCACTCACCCATGAAATTGAGGTCAAGGTCAAAAGGCAGGTGTCATACCGACATGTACCCACTAAGAACTATCTATTGACCAAATTCAGTAGGTCTATGTATTACAGTTGCTGAAAAATGGACTTAATCAAGAAACTTGGCTGAAAGTCACTCAACCATGAAATTGAGGTCAAGGTCGAGGGACAAGTGCCAGACCGGCATGTATCCACAAAGAACTATCAATACACCAAATATGGTGGGTCTATGTATTATAGTTGATGAGAAATGGACTTAATCACGAAAATGTGACGCAGGTCACTCAAGCATGAAATTGAGGTCAAGGTCAAAAGGCAGATGTCAGACTGGCATGTATCCACTAAGAACTATCTATAGACCAAATATGGTTGGCCTAGGTATTATAGTTGAGAAATGGATTTAACCATGAAACTTGGACGCAGATTTTACATTCATGTTTATGAAGTCAGTGAACCATGAAAATGAGGTCAGGGTCACAAGAAAAGTATACTGTGGCAAACCTTATATGATTAGCTATCTTGTGGACCATAAACCTTAATTGTAGGTATTATATGTACAAAGTTATTAAAGTTGTAAAAAAGTTTACGATGCTGCCGCCGGAAAGTAAAACGTAGATATCTCGCCTTCGCGAATTTTCATCAAGGGCGAGACAGAAAAAACTAAACAAATTAGCCAGAAATAGGTGCATATATCAAATATTGTAGTATCCTAGAATAAAGCATAAATATTGTTAACTAATATAAAAAAAAACTTGCTTTTCAGTCATTTCTAGAAGTTCTCTTCTATTCATTGCCATTGGTCCTGCCATCCTCCGTTTCTTGCTGACTCCAATCATGGCAGTAACAGGATGTGGTGGTGGGTAGTGGATGTTTTTATGATGCATTTCCCGTAACAACTGATGTAGTGAGTGTTCCAAAACATGATTGTGGTCAAGTTTTGGTGGAGCTGGTGGTTGCTATGATAGAAGAAAATACACAAAATTAAAACCTAGATGGCTTAAGTTTGCATGGGATTCTTTAATTTTTCAGGGGGCCCCTGTTGCCAAATGATCTTGATAGTTTGTTGTAACTATCAATAATCACTCTCTCTTTCAGAATCCCAAGTTTCAAGTTCAAATCCAACTACTGAAAGGTATTAGAATTTGATATTAATTGACAAGTATTGTCAGTTTTCCTGCCAAGAGTCATGGATTCTCCCTATATCCTCTGGCTAACTTCACAAATAAAACCTGGCCAGCACAAAATAATTGTGCTGGAAGTTGCATAAAACCCAAATAAATTAAAAATTAAATTTTCCAGGAGAACTAGGTATTTAATAGAGAATTGTTTAAAAGTTACAAAAGTTCATTATTCAGACTTCCTGAACAGACTTCCTGATCTACATACTGTTGAATGAATACTAGTCATGATTCAACCTACATATGGCATGTTTAAATAAAATTGTATACTGTAAAATTTTGATACTTTTTATGTATATTCCATTAAAGGCTTTTCATTTAAGTTTTAAATTTGGCTATTTTGTCCTTAATTGGTTACAGTAGGTTGTTTTGTTGCTTTGTTTGTATTTATTGAGGTTGCTTATCTATTTATTGTTTCTTTGGGAGGGCTTTTGGATATAACTCTTACTTAAAAAGAGGTAAGAATAAAGAAATATGAACTGTATACTGACAATTTCATTTATACAAAAAATAACAATACTTAGCTCCCTATTGGTTATCTCAATTATTTCATTTTATTTTACCAATCAATATAACAAAGTTTCTTACTCGTTTGTCTTTATCTTTTCCTGTGGAATGGCAGAGAATAACTGACAGCTGTATACCTGGAAATACCTGAAAATAATGGCAATTTATGCTTAATTCATTATATGGTTTAATTATAACCTCCATTTCTCACTTTGGTTAAAGTACAGTAACATTTTTTATTACCTAGTTGGATTTTTTTATTTTTACTTGTTAGTTCAGAAGGCTTGGTGAGAAAATTATGACACAATTCAAATCTACCAATGGTAATGATATTGGGACAAATATACAACTCACACCTTCCATCAGTAATGGTTTATTATCCAAATATCATTATTGCAGTTCATTTATACATTTTTTTATTTATTTTATGAAATTAGTCTTCTTTATTTATGACAAAAAAACAATTTAAATGTATTTAAAGATACCACTGACAATAAACACTTCAATACAAAATCAATTTGCACCAAAAAAAAATAAAAAAGTTACTAGAAACCTGTTTACATATTTCTTGTGAATTAATATTAGAGATGCATCATATTCAGTACCTATAAATTATATTTATCATATATTTGGTACTAAATACAGGAGTTTTGAAGATACGATAAAGCCCATGATGTTGGTCCATATCTGACGTCTATGATGTCATACCCTTTATCGCATGGCTTACCCGTTATCACATAGCTTTTTTCAGTTTTTTTTCAATTTATTAGGTCTTTCCACTTTCCGTGGAAAGACCTTTTGCTTTTGTTCTGATTATTTTTTTTTTTTTTTTTTTTTTTTTTTTTTTCTTCTGCCGTCTAGGATGTTTTTTTGTTACTTGACATATCGAAAGGATTTTTGGCCCATGGTATCGTACAGTGATTGCGATTTCACCATTGACCCTGTGTAACCGAACACCTTTTTTTATAGGAGTTATCTCCCCGCGTCCTCCTTTTCTTGTTATCGCTATATCTCTAAAACCGTAAAAGATATCGACCCAAAATCTTTTGCAATGTCTTCAGTGTATCTGTGCGCAACTTTGTTCAATTTGGTCGGAAGGGATCTGACGACATTTCATAGGAGTTATTTCCCTTCAAACGACTTTCACTTTTGGTGTATCATACAAATTGTTATTTAGAGTTGAGGTATCAACATGAAACTTTGTATTTAGGGTCCATGACCCCTAACAAGTAAAATGAGGTCAAGGTCAAAGGTCAAGGTCAAGTTCTAAATTTTGACTTTTGCTTGTTATCGCTTCTCCTCTGAAATGGTAAAAGATAGCTGATAAAATGTAATGGAGAAAATGTTAAGGACGTTGAGACCTTGATTTGTTACATTTGCATAAAAGTTGTATGACGTCATTTTATAGGCGTAATTGCCGTTAGAACGTTTAAATTTGCGGTTTTTCGTTTATTTCTCAACAATGGTACATGATAAAGGCACGGGGTCTTTTGTTTTGACATCAAGGATTGATAACCTTCAAATTGGCATCAAGGTCAAAGGTCAAGGTCAAGTTCTAAATTTTGACTTTTGCTTGTTATCGCTTCTCCTCTGAAACGGTAAAAGATAGCTGATAAAATGTAAAGGAGAAAATGTTAAGGACGTTGAGACCTAGCTTTGTTACATTTGAGAAAAAGTTGTATGACGTCATTTTATAGGCGTAATTGCCCCTAGAACGTTTAAATTTTCGTTTTTCGTTTATTTCTCAACAATGGTACATGATAAAGGCATGGGGTCTTTTGTTTTAACATCAGGGATTGATAACCTTCAAATTGGCATCAAGGTCAAAGGTCAAGGTCAAGTTCTATTATTTGACATTTGCTTGTTATCACTACTCCTCTGAAATGGTTGTAGATAGCCAAGGAAATGTAATGGTGGAAATGTTTAGGACATTGATGCGCAACTTTGTTACATTTGAGTTAAAGTTGTATGACGTCATCTTTTGAGAGTAATTGCGCCTAGAACGTTCAAACTTAAGGTTTTTCGTTTATAACTTGACAATGGTACATAATAATGGCATGGGGTCTTCTAAAATGACCTCAACGACCAATGACCTTGAAAAATGTCACAAGGTCAAAGGTCAAGGTCATGACCTATATTATGTATTTTGCATTTTTTCACACTTTATAAGTTTTTTTCAGATTTTTAAAGCAATTAAAGCTATTGAAAGCGTGAAATTCAGGCACTACTTTTGATGACGTCATTTCTGGCAACGTTATTATTTCTGTAGACGTTTTGGATATATTGGAATGTTAATTAATGTGACAATGTTACAACCCATGAAAACGTCTAGAATTGTCAATTTATAAGGTCACATTAATGACGTTTTTGATGTTTATAGTGCAAAACAGTATAATTCATCACAAACATTTAGTTAACCAGAAATAAACATTTTTCTTTGTTATTCAAACTGGCAGTCCATATATTTTTTTAACATTTGTGAAATTACCTATCATATCAAACCAGAAGTGATATTTGTAATACGGGAAGTAGCATAATACCTCCCTTATTTCAGTACATAGAACCATATATCCTTGAAATCACTGGAAAGTTTAGCTATGCTCTAAAACCAACAATTACATTTTAAACCTCATTTTTTTATCATTCAATCTGCAATTGAGGTGGAAAGACCTTCAATTGTTCTCTGAACAATTGGTTTTTAATTTTTTTTGTATTTTTTTTTTGGAAGGGGGGGGGGGGGGCAAAATTTTTTTTGGGGGGGTCAAATTTTAAAAAACAATTGTTCAATTAGTATCAATGTTTATTTAACAATAATGAAACATTTGTTAAAGCCCCTACAAAAACAATCAATCAAATAGTATTGATTTTACTGGAAACGGACAAGTGGCAAAATTAAGCAGCAAATTTATTTAAGGTACCCAGATAATAATAAACAATGAATGTCATCCATATTCTTCTAGATGGAAAATAAATTAAGCCAAATGTTCAAAGCAGAAACCATGCAAAAATATCTTTCCCAAATGAAACATCCCTTGTATATTGTAAGCAGCATCTTAAAATAAGTTAACATTATACAGTGTTTCTGAAGTTAAAATAAGTTAACATTATACAGTGTTTCTGAAGTTAAAATACGTTAACATTATACAGTGTTTCTGAAGTTTGACAATAACTGAAAACAATTCATCACTTACATTAGTTATAATTTGGTTTCCCACAACAAGGTGTGGTACAGAAGAATTAGTCTGAACAGCTTCTCTGGCTAACTGTAAATTAATAATTAATAATGATAAACAATTTTAACCAAAATAATTTTCTTACAAACTGTACAATTAAAAAACAAATAAAATGTGCATGCAAAAATATAGTAGGGTATATCAGGATATATGTACTTGTACATTGTCTTTTTATAAGATGACCAAATAATCAGCTATAAACTGACTGTTTATTTTTGTTTTTGTTTGTCTTTTTTCAGTATTATATACACTCATACCTGTTTTTAATGATCACTGTTGGGACAAAAGTAAAGTGGCAGCATATGACAGGTGAACATGTATTCAAGATTCACATTGAGCGGCAAATCCAAATTTTTGTTTCCAGATATATGGCAATAACAATATTATTTAGCTTTATTCATTTTCAGTAGCAGAATATTCAGGGATTTAGCTAGGATTTTTAGACCATTAGTCACTTTTGCGCAATTGTTTGTGATACTAACCAGAAAGTGAGTCACTAAACTGTACCATAGTAGTTTTTAACATGTCTTCTTTATCAATAATTTAAAAAAATATATTTTATTCAGTATTGCCATGATTTGAGCTATTATTTCTAAACAAGAGGCTCAAGAGAATTGAGCCTGTATAGTTCACCTGAACCCATTTTATTTCAAGTGAAAATTGGGCCTTCCATAGATGTTTCATACCAAGTATCTGTTAATTTGGATATATGGTTTCAGAGGAGGAGATTCTTGAAATTTTTACCAATCAAAAATAAGAATTCATCATATAGCTGCCATATTAGCTGTCCGACCAGGACGAAATATGCAGACTTTATAAAGTTCCTTCCACAGATGCTTCATTACCAAGTTACAGCTCATTTGGCTTTGCGGTTTCAGGAAATTTTATTTATGAAATTTTGACCAATAAGAAATAAGAATTCATCATGCCGGCCATATAAGTTCTTTGACCGGAACAAAATATGCAAAATGTATATAGGTCCTTCCACGGTTGCCTCATACCCAGTTTAAGCTCATTTGGCTTAGGGGTTTCAGAGGAGAACATTTAAAAAATTTGTCCAATCAGAAATAAGAATTCATCATGGCGGCAATATAAGTTGTCCGACCTCAACGAAATATGCAAACTTTATAAAGGTCCTTCCATAGATGCTTTATAGAAAGTTACAGTTCAGTTGGCTTTGCAGTTTCAGAGGAGAAGATTTTTGAAATTTTGACCAATCAGAAATTAGAATTCATCATGGTGGCCATATTAGTTGTCTGACTGGAACGAAATATATGCAAAAGACGGAAAGACGGACGATAAATGCCAAGTGATGACAAAAGCTCACATAGCCCTTTGGGCCAGGTGAGCTAAAAATTAGAAAATAAGTAATTATAATTTATATTGTTTTAAAGTAAAAAACTCAGTTTGCTTTTTGTTTATTTTTTTTATTTTTTGGCTTCTTTTTCGTTTATATCAACATTTCACAAAAGTATAATCTAGAATACAATGTACAACTAGAGGCTCAGAGGGCTGACGGCTATGTTTGTCACATGATCTGGACAAAATGAGAAAACTTTATAAACTAGAGGATCAGAGGGCTGAGCCTGTATCGCTCATCTGGCAGAAATAAGAATTGCCCATGGTGGCCATGTTTGTCACATGATCTGGACAAAATGAGAAAATTTTGTAAAAAACCTCCAACAGATGCTTCTTGTCAAGTATCGTTTCATTTGGCCAAGCGGTTTCAGAGAAGAAGATTTCTTTATATCAGCCTATCAGAAACAAGAATTGCCCTTGGCAGCCATGCTTGTTGTCCAATCAGGATGGAAAAAATTTCATAAAAGACTACCCATAGATGCTTCCTGTAAAGTTTGGCCAACAGTTTTTGCCAAGTAGTTCCAGAAATTTTTTTTTTAAATCAACCAGTGAGAATCAAGAATTGCCCATGGCAGCCATGTTTGTTGCACAATCGGCATGAAATGAGGAAACTATGTAAACAACCTCCCATATATGCTTCCTGTCAAGTTTAGTCCCATTTGGCTAATCGCTGTTGTACAAGGAAAAATGCAGAACAATCTTTTCAATGTCTTCTGGTATTCTACAGCTCTACATTCTATTATCTGATTGTTAAAATACATTACAGTTTATTGAAATTGCTATGAAAGAATGTTTATTTTTGCAAAGGGTGGATGTGGTCTACTGGATAACTTTTGGTCTTTGGTTAAACCTGTAAACAGTCATGTGACAAATGCACAAAATGTATAATGGCGGTTCCAAAAAATGATTTCATTCAATTTATTTAATTACCAGGAACACATCTGGAATCAATCATAGATTATATAATTATTCTCAGAAACAAATATCTGGAGCAATTAAAATCAATTAAGTAAAATATCTCCACTGCCAGTTCATGTGTCAACACCTGTTTAGCATTGTTGCTAGAGGGTTTATTTATCAGACAATTAACTTTAAACTTATTAAACTGTCACTAAATGGCCTAAGTAGATAAAATAAATTAGTTTTGTGGATTTTGAAGATTTTTTATTTAATTTTAATGATTGCTGCAAAAAATAAAGTTACGAATCTACTTAGAATTTCATTTGTCACTTTCAAGACAAATTTGTCAACGCAAAAATGATGAGCACTAGCTTAATCCCTGAATATTGTAACCTTTCTGACCGATCAAAGTTAACCTGTATCCAAAACATCTTAAAAGTTGTCAACAGTATACCAACATACATGAACATAGTTTCATGTTTGTGTATATTCTTTTTTCCTAACATTCTATCATGTAATTAGTTTAAAAACTTCTAAACATCATATACAGTTCAATACCTGGGAAAATATTTCTTTACAAAAGAGAACATTTTGAGCTGCCTGTAATTTCTGTTGCCAGTATGTCCCTGTGTGTACTGTACCAAGATCTGATGGCATTCTCATTATTGCACTTGTTAAATCCATTTTTTCTGGAAAATATTTTATTAATCATTTCATAAACAAAATGTCTGATTGAAACATGATGCAGGAATTCATTGTATATCACTATATTAAATCAGACTATCATATATAATTTACTCGTGAATTATGGGATTTCTCCACCCTCAATAGTTAAATTTTAGATTTTAACAGGCTTGCTAAAGGCTTGCGTGTTGAAAATCGAAAATTTAACTATCTCAGGTAGAGAATTCCATAACTCACTCGTGTGAGAATCTATATGTATATCACTATATTAAATCAGACTATCATAGTTATCACATGTAGCCAATTCACAAAATGTACATTTATATATAAAACATAGAAATTTAAGATATGCTCTTCTAAGTAATTTAATTTCACTTTGAATAAACTTATCTGTAAGGGTTTTTATCATAATTATTTCAATTCTCATTTTTTTTTAAGGAGAAACAACTAGAATGGGATTCAAAAACACTTCAAAATCTAGTTGTGATTTCATACATTCATTTTATCTATCAAAAAGCATGAAGCTAAATTCTCAAAATTTGCCTTTTTCCATATAAAAACAGAGTTTTTGCCCAAAAGGTGTTTTCCGATTTTCCTCAAAATCAAAAGGGACCTTCCTTTGATCATGCCCAACACTGTGTATAAAATTTATGAAAATCTGTGAAGCCAATTTTAAGTTATCATACAACATAGTAGTAATTGTCAAAATATGGTTTTTTTCATATAAAAACTAAGTTTTCCCCAATAAAGTGTTTCCCAATTTTCCTTAAATTCAAAAGGGACCTTTCTTTGAGCATGTCCAACACTGTATATAAAATTTATGAAAATTTGTGAAGGCAATCTTAAGTTATCATACATTAATTCTCAAAATATGCAATTTTTCATATAAAAACTAAGTTTTTCCCAAAAATTGTTGTCTGATTTTCATCAAAACCGAAAGGGACCTTCCTTTGGTCAAGTCCAACATTGTGTATAAAAATCATTAAAATCCGTGAATGCAATCTTAAGTTATCGTACGACAAAGGAAATGCTGACGGACAGACGGATGGACAAGACTGATTACTATAGGGCGGCCGCCATGTCCCATGGTGGGGCCCTAATAACTCCTTACTAACATACTGGTTTGTCATAGTTAATATTTTTGTTATTTTTCTCTCATGGTAATACATTTTATATGGCTTTGCACATGATAAACGATTTAATTTAACATAATACTAAACCTTTCTTTACTAGTGTCAGTTCCGACATACCTGGAACAGTTTTCACTTCCACTTGTATATAGGCCACACCTCTCAGATCATTTGGAATTATGACCTCTAACCCTCCCCTAGAAGTATCAGGTTCTGAACTGCTTGTTGTCTTTAACACTTCAAATGTACCTCCTTGCCAAAACCTTGAGCCAGCTGTAAAACAAAGGTGATAAAAAAATCTTACCCTTAACATAAAATAGGCATGTCCATTTTCATATTTATTGTAAACTTCATGTGTATTAATTGTTATATATAGATTCTCCTTCAGGTACGAGTGAGTTATGGAATTTCTCCACCCGCGATAGTTAAATTTTTTATTTTCAACACGCGAGCCTTTAGCAAGCATGTTAAAATCTAATATTTAACTATTGAGGGTGGAGAAATTCCACAACTCATGAGTAAATTGAAGGAGAATCTGTTTCTCCTATGATTTTCGATAAAAACCTCAAGAAAATGTCGTTGGTATGTAGTTTGTTTACATAGACATCATTTCGGGACTTCTCTAGTTTATCATTATAATAACTGTAGAAAAAAGGGTGGTAATTCCCACGTAAACATTTAATCACCTGGAAGTGGTTAAAGATATTATGTATTTTTATCCCACCGATTAAACATGTCAGGAATAGGAGAAAAATTATTTGATATCCAAGTCAGTACAATCTGAATATACCAGTAGATCATGAAACTGAACTGTCAGTGATATAAAGGCATCCTATTAATAGTACTGAAATACCTGTAACTTGCCAATTGTCAAGTAAGGTTTAAAACAAACATACAAGTAGTCTGACACAGATAAAATGCAATAAAAAGACAAAAATATCTTGTCAATAATAATAATCAGTAAAATTTGGTCAAACCTTAAAATCATGTAACAGTGTGAGTTTTAATACAGACAAGGAAGCATATGTAATTCTATTAGACTGTCTCTTTCTTCCATTGATTCTATTTAAAAGTACCAGAGTATCTGACCAGCAACTATGAGAATCTGAGCTAGTTATACAGTATTAATGAGTACTGCTTTCTAAACCAAACACAGTACTTTTTTATCTTTATTTGTTCTAGATAGCATTCATCTTGTTGGTATTCATACTGTACTATGTTTTATCCAATCAGAGCTTAGGATGCAGTTTTAAAAGTGTGACGCTTACAAAAAGGTCAAACTAGAGGTGCTCAAGAGCCTGTATTGCACACCTGGAATTAACTTGTCCACCTTGAGCAGGACTAAAAATTTAAGAATAGCAGTTCTCTTGACTGGTTTTCCCATAGGGTCTTATGTTAAACTAAGTTCACCTGTAGCAGCCATCTTGGTTGACAGTCTGGATCATCTGACACAATTTTGAAACAGGACCACCTAGGGACCATTTATGCCAACTTTAGTTTCATCTGGCCATGTAGGTCTATATTAAAGAGAAGATTTTTAAAATTCAACCTGCTTTTTTTCTACTTTTAGTAACAGCAGCCATGTTGGTTGGAAGTCGGGGATGCTGACATAGATTTGAAAGGGGGTCACCCAGGACCATTTCAACAAAGTTCAGTCACAATTGGTCCAGTGGTTTCAGAGGAAAGATCTTTAAAGGAAAGTTTATGAAGATGGATGCAAAGTGATGGCAAGTTAAGTTAAAAACAGACCACGCAAGATGACAGAAAGTGACCCCAATGTGTCATCAATGCTATGCAGGTGATAAAAAATAGGAAATAAAGTCATTTTTGACCAAACAGCATCTGCAGTAAAATCCAATTTAAAATGAAGTTCCTTACCATAAAATTTTTCATATTTTTCTGTATCTGCATTAGAATATAAATACTGTATAATATTTGAACAGTATATGAAGAATAGAAATAATGGTAGTAATAAAATCTGGAAACAACAATTAATCTAATACAAAATGACCTGTTTTATAACTAAGATCTCCAAGTATTGTGTTGCCAATTTTCTTCAGTCTCCAGTTCTGTCTAAGTTTTAACAGTTCTATGTGAAAATCATTTGGTTTGGCAGTGCCCTCAGTCTGTGATTTTCTTAGCCTTTCTGAACTACTAAGAAGAATACTGGATGCAGTGCTTAATGCCTGAATAGGTAATTAAATAGATATATTTTATATTATCATTATTAAATGAACAATCAGTTATGTTGCAACAATTTTTTTAAATAAGAAGTTACCTATATAATGGAAATAAATATAAATTATGCCAAATTAAATCATCTGTTTAATATAGGTCGAGTTTCTGCAAATCTTCCCAATGTGTATCAAACGATAAAGTAATATAAGTTGGTGTTTGTAGAAAATTTCAATCTACAAGATATGCTTATAGAATAAGATATACTTAAAGTAATTATTGTTGTTAGCAATTGTGTTTCTGTGACTATTTCATAACTTTTGTGATAAAACAGAAAACAACAATATATTACGCCAATGACGACAGATTATGAGATTTCTTCCATAGTACATCTTTCTGAATATGAAGATAAATTGTAAACGAGACATGAAAAGTAAAAGAACATCAGTCTTTGCATGGAATTATAGACTTTAGAATTGATGGACTTTGTTCTCTTTCAAGAAATCTATTTTTTGACAGCATAGAAATGCTTTAAGTGGTGAATATCTTACTCTTTTCTTTGAGGCCAACTGAAGTGCTGTCTTTGGATCTTGTGTTTGTGGAGATACTTGGTCTAGTACCATGTATCCCCTCCGTTTAGCTATGTTTAAAACATCTAGTAGTACGCTCATCTCTGTCAATGAGGCCCTGTTGTTTGGATATCAAGCAAATCATGAAATATGATCACATATCTTTCAATTTAATGTTCATTGGAAATGGCAGAAAACATGATACAAAATTTACTAACATTGGTAAGTACATGTATAACATTTATAATAGTACCAGGCCAGAAATCCTGAACTGTGTTTGGTAATATATTTATGACAGCATATCAGAGCTCCAGATAATATTTCATCAATTTGGGTTATTTACTGCTGTCTTTTTTAATAAAATGGGTGGCTTTTTCCCATTTGCTTTGTGATTTCAGGTTCACTCCCCTGATAAATTTTTAATGTTTTTTTTTCACCCCCCCCCCCCCCAAAGCAGATATCTATTGGGTGACTTAGACCGCTTTCAATTTCAATGGTAATCTTGGGAGAGTTGATGTGATAAATGTTTCTAATACACAACAAAATCATTGAAAATACAGATATTTGATAATGACATAAATAATGTCACCAACATATTCCTCGGTAAACATGCAAATTAGAGGATAGCCAAAACAAGGGGATACAAAAAGCTAGAGCTGCATGGTTAGTACATGTTCATGCTGGTGAAGTTTCAGGCACATACTACCAACCAAGAGAGAATACACATTCTGCTAGCTATTCCACATAATCCTGAGGCCATTTATCATTTGGACTTTTTATAGACTATTAGAGATGTTGCATAAAGATTATAAATAACCTACTTTGGACTATCTGCCAGCAGAAACTGAATTTTGAAGTGTATGCTAAATCTTTTTGTAACTTTCTTTGTAGACTAAATTTAAAAAAAAATAGAAAATGTGTCTATAAGACACGGATGATTCGCCCTAAAAACAAGATAGGTTTTGTAATATTGACCTAAATAGGAAAGAAATATCCAGTTATAAAAGTGAAAAATGAAGTTTATAATTGAGTAAATATATGGTAAAGAACTTTGTTGTACTTTAAAAGACCAAAATTGTTTTGATTAAGTATCATTGACAACAGGAAATATAGGCCAAGTATTGCTGCACTGCGTTGTACTATACAAGAGGACTGTAGTTTTGAAATATCATTGATATATTACTATAGGTTTCTAAGAAATGAACCTAAACGCAAACCTAAACCAAAGTCACTGAAGCATGAAATGTAGGTCATAGCAACCCAAGTGTTGCTGAACTGCATTGTACTATATAAGAGGACTGTAGTGTGAAATATCAATGATATATTGCTATAGGTTTCTGAGAAATTAACCTAAACGCAAAACTTAACCAAAGTCACTGAAGAATGAAATGTAGGTCATAGCGACCCAAGTGTTGCTTAACTGTGTTGTACTATACAAGAGGACAGTAGTGGTGAAATATAATTGATATATTACTATAGGTTTCTGAGAAATGGAGCTAAACGCAAAACATAACCGAATCAATTTATATTCTTCTACTTTCCCCTTACATGCCTTTAAAAATTGGAAAGAAATAGAGGGAAAAATTGGAGTCAGTAAAAATACGTGTAGGTAATGCATAGATTACAGAGCTCACCTTTTTCTGCGACAAGGTTCATGTGGGGCTTTTAGTAATTGAGAATAATGAGAGGCGACAGGGCCGTTTTCAAGACGTCTGGATTGGGTGGTTGTAAGATGGGAAATTTGGAATTTAATATGTTAGTGGTCCAGCGTCAAGGATGCTTTAAGGGAATTGGGAATTTAGTATTTATTTGGACATGAATTCATGATTTGAAATTAAAATAACGCAGTTGAACGGAGCACATGGTTTGAACCTTGGTGGACAAGGTCAGCCACAAGATATTCCGAAGGTCTCAATTGTTTACTTCCGATGATTTTTTAAAATGCGTTTTTTAATGCCAATTTAAGTAAAAGAAATGGGTTAAAACGTATGAAACTCCGGTTAATTTGCATAATTGGTCAAAAATAATGGGTCATCAAACACTTGAACATAGTTTTTATTGCGTTTTATCAATTTTAAATTGCGTAATTATGCAAATACACAGCTTATCTGGAGCTCTGGGCATAGTTATTTAAAAAATTGTATCCAGGAATTATTACTACTGTTTTGACATGCAAAAACCAGCCAATTTCTACAGTCCCACGGCTATTCAGTTTAAATACTATAATTTTTGCACTTCGATCAATCAATATAGAGACACATTATAACATTAAATATCAAGGTTTTAATACTTCAACCATTATCCTAAAATTCTCACATTTATTATACAATGTCAATCTGTATTTTCTCATATATATTTACTAGTTATAATGATCTGTTTAAAGAAGATCTAATTATGTCTGGAAATTATTTAAAAGATCAATATATATATAAAATGTTTATTACTTAAGTTTGTTTCGAACTGAATCCCATGGCCAAAGGGATGGCTGAAATGTTGTTGCCTTTTCATCTTCTGTGTCTTTTTCTCCCTCTGATGTTGGTTTTCCCTTTTCTTCACATTCATCTTTATAAAAGTCAATCTTTTGAGCTGATTTAGCTAAGTTCTCTGACATAGACAACTGACTGTAAGACAAATAATGTACAGGGATCACCACTTTTTAGTGTTCAGTTGCTTTTAACAAATAAATCTACTCATCTAAAATATGAAGTTAAATAATATGAAAAGAAGAAAATTTTTAAACAAATTTTATTCAATTTTATTTTACCTGCAAGTTTGCTTTCAATATATTATAAAATATCAAAATAAAGTTTGGTATAATTGCCCATCAAAATTTGCATTTTCCATAAGAGAATTATTAAATAAATACTATATTAAATTTTGACTACATTAATATTAAGCTCTTTTGACGTTAATCTTTAATATTGATGAAGGTAAATAACCATTCAGTAGTAGGTACCATTTTGTCAAAGCACTAAAAGTAGTTTATGCTGGTCATCTTTGTTTTTTTAATTAAAACAAATAATTTCATGAATATTGGTAATCAACTCATTACAAACAAAATGAAATAATGGACTGGTGTTACAACAAGTATATATGTGTCCAATGGACACTACATGCATCCACCAATGATGTATTTAGTAAATAGAATTATATTTGAATATTGTTGACTTTGAAGTCCCTAACGATAGGGTAGATGAAATATTATCTCTCAGTACTTCATGAAAAACTAACTTTAAACCTGAACATTAACCTGGATTCTAATATTGAAATCCTAGAAAGAAATTCAACGTCAGTGACCCATGACCTCAAGGTCACAGCATCCATTCCGCTTCAAAATGCTACTGACTCTCCATTTTACTTGTACAGCTACCATTTAATTTTTTCAAGTTAAACATCTGTGACAATGTCAGACCATTATTTTCTGTTTACATGTAAAAATCTTTCAAGGGCAAAAACTCCTATAAGGGTTCAATTGACGATTTTGGTCATGTTGACTTATTTCTAGATCTTACTTTGCTGAACATTTTTGCTGTTTACAGTTTGTCTTTATCTATAATAAAATTCAAGTTAATAACCTAGAACTGAAATTAAGAGTCAATAACCCAAAAACGGGTTGACTGATTCGTCTGAAAATTCCATGGCAGGTAGATCTTGACCTCATAAACATTTTTACTACTTGTCAGTTTTGCTCTAACTGCTTTAGTTTTTATAGATATGAGCCAAAAAGTGCATTTTAACCTATCTTCTATTTTTAGCCATGGGAGTCATGTTTCTCGATGAATAAAAATAAAATACAAAATTTATACTAGATACCCTAAGGATCTTTCACCCTTAGTTTGGCTAAAATTGATTCCGGTTTCAGAGAAAAGCATTTTAAAAGTTTACAAAGATGACGAAAAAAATGTGAAAAATTGTCTTTAAAGGGCAAACACTCCTATAAGGGGTCAATTGACGATTTTGGTCATGTTGACTTATTTGTAGATCTAACTTTGCTGAACATTTTTGCTGTCTACAGTTTGTCTTTATTTATAATAATATTTAAGATAACCTAAAACTGCAAAAATTCCTTAAAATTAACAATTCAAGGGCAATAACCCAACAAAAGGTTGACTGATTCATCTGAAAATTTCATAGCAGGTAGATCTTGACGCCGTCAGTTTTGCTCTAAATGCTTTAATTTTTTAGATATAAGCCAAAAAGTGCAGTTTACACCCTATGTTCTATTTTTAGCCATGGTGGCCATGTTTCTTGACAGACAAGAATATACAAAAAAAAATATTCTAGATACCCTAAGGATCATTCAGACTAAGTATGGCTGTAATTGGTTCAGTGGTTTCAGAGAAGATCTTTGAAAAGGTTTACGACTGACGACAAGTGATGGCATAAGCTCACACGTCCTTTATAGCAGTTTTAGCTGTACACAAAATAAGTCTAAAGATGTAAACACAGCCATATATCTTTGCCAATACATGTACCAGAGTTGACAGTACTGTCAGGGGTCCTACTAAAAGAAGCCTGCCAAGGTATTTAAAGCCTGTAGAAGCCTGCAGGTTAATGGCTATAGGTACATGGAATATTTTTAGATATTAATAATTATGGTAGATTTCAGTATATAACTGGAAAATATCCAAAAAAAAATTGATTTTGATATGTTTTTCAACTCTTAATCGATGATTTTCTATTGTCGTATTTGAAGCCTGCAAGAATGTGACGCTATCTTGTTTTATCTGAGATTAGAGTTCACATGTATAGTTAATTAGCCAGTGTATATTGTAAAATAGATAACAAGAAAAAAAAATGGAATGGTGAGCTGTCAAAAGGGGCATAAACCGACTATGAAAATATATATATTGTAAAATAATTAATTTTATAAACTTTAATGTCAATTGAATGTAATAAAAATGTAGAACTTTCTGCCATATTCATAACTGGATATGTTACCAGACCCAACAACGAGGATGTGGTTCTACTTTTGGGTCCATTTTTTTTTTGTTATAAATTTATTTATTTATTTTTACTTTTTTCATAATGAGAAACTATATACAAAAATAATAATTTTCCTTCAAATGTCATGTACATAAAATATGTTCGGAGGCTGGAAAAGTTGTCTTGATGGCATTTACCAAAGCCATTTCCTCATCTGTGCCGAAAACAATTTTGTCCACTGGGATGTGGAAACCCAAAGCAGAACGAATTTTAGATAAAAAATCGCAATAAGTGCTATATAAACCATCCCAGTGTAAAAATACCGGCCCAAGCATAACAGGTGATGTGACGGTCCCTTTCTAACCAGGATATTCGCCAATATATTCATAAACTTGAAGCAAATGAATGCCAATAGAAAATAATCGATTAAGAGTCGAAAAACATATCAAAATCTTTTTTTTTTCTCGATATTTTCAAATTATATACTATCATCTACCATAATATCTAAAAATATTCCACGTACCTATAGTCATTAACCTTCAGGCTTCTTTTAGTAGGACCGGTACTGTCAGGCATAATTTGCTAAAATTCATACAAATAACCATAGTTTTGACATCACATGAAAAAAATTTCAGGTCATAGTTAAAAAAGTAATTGATCTACAACGTCATTAGGTCAGTGGAGCTGATGTTCTACTGTCATTACGTCTATTGTCAGTACATGTATTGGTTTCGATGAACTATGTCTAGGATGTTCAACTACAAACGCCAGGCCGAGCTGTTTTTCCAAAATTTATTTAAAAACTGGGTTAAAAATATTTATCACCTATCTATAGACGATTTGGGTACCAAATATAATGTTTACAATCGATGTTTCCGCACATTGCCAGGAGTTGCTCTGGCTCTTAAAAAGTAGGAGCCAGAAAAATCGCCAGGTGCCATTTTCAGGAGCCAGTTTACAAAATGAGGAGCCAGTTTAGGAGCCAGATAAAATTTTATATCACGTCGCGGAAATGTTCATGTACAACTGCCTTGCATGTTTATTTGTGAATGATGTACTGTATTTATATTATAATATATTCAATAAAATAATCTTTTCTTGTTTTTATTAAATAAAAATAAAGAAATATTTATAGTTCATTATTTTTTAAAATGTCATAATGTCTGCCCATTATCTACATCTACCAAACAGTGACCACCTTCAACTTATTGAATATTACATGCATGTCACAGGAGCCAGACATAGATTACTAAATTTACAATTTGAAAATATAATCAAAAAAGTTCTTAACAAAAAATATGTACAGAAAAAAAAACAACCAAACTCAGAATGTATGAATAATATTGATATTTAGATATGGCTGCTTATAATCTTCATGTACATGTAATTGGACTGAAAAGCCTTTGAGTAAATCATATAAATCATACATGTATATCATGAGTGAATCTGCATAATACGTGTTGGCAGCTTGTTTGGAAAGATTCAATTGTCCCAAATCCGTTATTTTTCTGCACATCGTCACTCATTCGCACAGAGATCTCTTCATTCAATAATTGCTCCTGTATTAGTTGGAAAAGTATATTTTGGCAGCCTTTTGGTTTGCATTGGAATAACCAATTTTATTTTTCAAAGTTTCATTCATTATTGGCTCGTCCTGGTTTCGTATTAGACAGTCAGATGTCTTGTTTACGTTTTGCATTTTCCCGGTCGCAATTTTGACCTTTGACGTTGAAGTTTTCAATGACATAAGCTAATTAGTGTCAGCTTGGGATCGTTAACATCTTAACAGTCATATAGCTTAAGGGCAATTAACACCTGTTTAATCACTGTTTAATGGCATTGGGGACTAATTACAGGTGTAATCAATCAAGGGAATGATGTATTATTTTGATTATAAGCGGCAATTAGGTCGTTCACGAGTTCCGCGAAATTTCAACATGTTCAAAAAAATAGCATCTCGGCGATATCTGAAAGCGTCTCGGTGTCGTAAAAGGTTCTTACCAACTACCTAAAGGCGTTTATCACCTCATCATTCTAATATGATAATCAAATTGTTTTCTTTAATAAATGGCAATCATATAAATCGTAATTGGCGATTTGAATTTCACACCTCGGTAATTTGTTTACCCTTTTCCTTTGACAGTTAAATACCGACACGCTCCAGAAAACACAAAACTTACCTGTATTATCCAACATATCGATCTTTGGTACGTAAACAGTAAATGATGATAATTTTACACAGGGAAATGTAGGCGCCAAAAAAATCGCCAGCAGCCGTTTTCAGGCGCCAGTTGAGAAAAAAAATCGCAATTTGCGACATTGGCGACCGACAGCGCGATCCTTGAGTGCTGCACCTAGCGTTAACTGAAGAGCCTACTAGTTCTAAAAAGTACTATGTCTATGCACAGGCACTAGACGTTCTATCAATAATAATAAAATATGGGCAATGGGAAGAAAATAGTGTCAATGTATATATCTTTTTTTATATACATTGACACTATTTTCTTCCCATTGCCCATATTTTATTATTATTGATAGAACGTCTAGTGCCTGTGGTCTATGAAAAAAATCTATGCATATTTTCAAGTCTGCTGGAGACGAAATTTTGAGTTTATCGCGATAGTCAGTTATTTTCTTACGGAACATAAATTTCTTGTATTTCTTGTCCATCTCCTTCAACTCGAACTTCTTGTACCTGACTTTCTAAAACCGCTTCAACACAAACAGCAACAGGGGTTGTCGCCATCCTTTTGTTTCCTGTTACCAAATATAAACACCTAAGGGAAATTGACTAAAACAAATAGGGAACCAGTTTGTAATTATAATACCGGACACGCATAGCGGAACTTACATGTACTAGTTACGAACAATATTCCTTAAAAACAACCGTCTCGCAAAAGATTGTAAATCCAGATTGGAGCATAATTTTGGTTTTATTTTACTGATTTCTTATTTGATGTAAACATGCTTTGTTTGGTCTTCTACTTAATATTTACTTCCGGTTGGAACCCATTCAACACGTTTTTTTAGTAAGACAAATGAAATCAGCTTAAATTAACACAATATGGGATTCGAACAGCATCATTTCATAACACACAACAAGAACATTCATTTCTGCAGTCAAATAATTATTTCAAGAGATATTTACATCAACTCTATTTAAATATTCGACTTAATAAATCCGCTTTGATACAAACTGTAAACAAAGAAAATGCGGTACATCGAATCACCGAAAACCTCCCGCAAACACCGAAAACCTGATATAATATTACCTAAACCTCATCAAATGTTGCGAAAACCACATCCATTCGATCGGTGTGCCCGTTTTACATCCAGAAAACATAATTTTATTAATATTGTATAAGAAATGTGACTTTTGTGCATGATTTTCTTAGACAGTGCATTCTATATTAAATCAAAATGGCGGATCGAAACACCGAAAACCTGATATAATATTACCTAAACCTCATCAAATGTTGCGAAAACCACATCCATTCGATCGGTATGACAATTTTACATCTAGAAAACATAATTTTATTAATATTGATTAAGAAATAAGACTTTTATGAATGATTTTCTCAGACATAGTGCATTCTATATTAAATCAAAATGGCTGATCAACGTATAGATTAATGCCTGAAGGTAAATTAAAATTAATTATTGTGTATATTATAAACCAATATTTGTACTCTATGGTTTTAATCAACTTTAACTGCCAATTAAACATTAAAGAAAAACAAAGAAAGTTGTATGTATAACTGTGGTTATAGCCCAATTAGCATAATTGCATATGGTTTAGAAAAAGATGAAAGATGGTTAGCCTACTTATTATAATTTGAAAAAAAAATTCTCAAAAATTGTGTTTTTATAAAATGGATATGAGATTTGTTTCTTTAATTTAAATTTACTAAATTTTAATTGTATAAATATTTTGTTTTTCTTAGATGAAAACGATCTAAATAAATTAAAAAAAAAAATTGAATGAAGGCTTCTTGATTAAATGCAATATTTTGTGGCATACTAAAGCAAGATACATGTAAAACAAATAACATATAAGCTATTATTTAAGTTTTTATATAAACAAAACAGCAGTAATTTTATTAAATCTTTCTGACATTTATCATCGATTATATTGTGTATTATACAGTTCCTTGATTTCTGACACGTTTGTTAATTGGGATGGTCACACTTCTATTGCTGTCCACTTCTATCTGTTTGACCTGTAATAGAAACCAATAATGCGTTACTAAATTGATGATCCTTCAATAGTTTTAACATATATTTTTAAAATATAAAAATAAATAACTTTTTCGCGGACTATTACATATATGCCCGTGCCTTGTGCAGAATATCTCAGTAGTTTTAACTTATCTTTTTAAAATATAAAAATAAATAACTTTTTCGTGGACTATTACAGATATGCCCGTGCCTTGTGCAGGATATCTCAGTAGTTTTAACTTATCTTTTTAAAATATAAAAATAAAAAACTTTTTCGCGGACTATTACTGATATGCCCGTGCCTTGTGCAGGATATCTCAATAGTTTTAACTTATATTTTTAAAATATAAAAATAAATAACTTTTAAAATCATACATTATCAAAATAAATGTATATGTATATACTTTAAAGAAAAACTTAACAGCCCAAATAAAGGTCTGGGATATGTCCGTCCGCCATATTGAATTACAGGTAATATAGAATGCACTATGTCTGAGAAAATCATGCATAAAAGTCACATTTCTTAAAAAATATCAATAAAATTATGTTTTCTAGATGTAAAATTGTCATACCTGTCGAATGGATGTGGTTTTCGCAACATTTGATGAGGTTTAGGTAATATTATATCAGGTTTTCGGTGTTTCGATCCGCCATTTGATTTAATATAGAATGCACTATGTCTAAGAAAATCATGCATAAAAGTCACATTTCTTAAAAAATATCAATAAAATTATGTTTTCTAGATGTAGAACTGGCATACCGATCGAATGGATGTGGTTTTCGCAACATTTGATGAGGTTTAGGTAATATTATATCAGGTTTTCGGTGTTTCCGGGAGGTTTTCGGTGTTTGCGGGAGGTTTTCGGTGATTCGAGTTACCCAAGAAAATGGCGGATCTAAAAGGCAAAGAACGTTACGAACTTTTCAAGATAAAAGAAATATACACACTCCCTTCAAAAGAATATAAACTTGAACAACATACAAGCGGCCGGGACCAAAAACCCATTCCCTTCGAAACAATAGATTTAACTCTGTACAGAGAAGCCGCAAATTGTACCGTCTTCTTGACATCTAAAGAAAGGATGCATCTATGGATCTATGCCCTTGCTCAATCACTCATTGTAAATAATACAAACAACAAAGTAACAATTGATTGGCATGACTCAGTCACACAGGGGTCGATAGAAAAAACCGAATTTGAAGTCAGTTCAACTGACAATTCTTGAATGTTTGATTGTGATTCTTTCCAATACAAAGTTATAGTTTACACAACAACAGGAAAAGTGATGATCCAAGGAAAAGGTTTTAAGCAATGGTGTACAAAAGAGTTTTCAAGGACTCTAGATTTTGTCAATAAACTAGCGACAGGGGATAAAACTACAATTAGTTTAAATCAATTCGATGAAAATACGAATCTGAAATGTATTGACGATTCTGGGAACCTCCCAGTAATAACCCGTGATGAAAATACGAATCTGAAATGTATTGACGATTCTGGGAACCCCCCAGTAATAACCCGTGATGAAACTACTCCATCGATCGATAATGCACTAGCCGACAGCGAAAATAGTCAAAACATAAGCGTGTCAGACAGCACACTGATTGCGATAGATCAGGCTGATGTAGATAACACTGATTCCACACACATACATCAAAGGGTTTCAATTATAGAAGAAAAACAGGTTTCTATGGCTAATGAAATTCTAGAGGCACACGATGCCATCAAAAGTATTGAAACGCTAGTCTCAGAAAAGTTCAAAAAATTGACCAATGACTTAATGAAAGAAATTAAAAACAGTAATAAAACAGAGTTATCGCAAGAAACTATTGATACACTAAAGAGGTCCCACGAAAGGGAAATCAAACTTTTAAAAGATAGGATAAATGATTTGGAAACCGAAAAGAAAAAACTTTGTGACAATTACACCAAAGAAAAGCGGTCTCTCCAAGACAAGATAGACAACCTAAACCGGGAAAACGATGGTGCAAGAAGATCTTTTCAGGCAACTGAGGAGCAGTTGCAAGATAAAATAGACATCCTTAAGGAAAAAGAAGCAAGGTTTGAGAATACCATTGTAGAAAAAGATGCTAAACTAACAGAGAAAGATTTGTGCATCAACCAGCTGCAAGACCGTTTGTTGACTGCCAAAGAAGACCTTCAAGACGGAGAATGGAGCACGATAGTCTCCAAGAAACAGAAGGAAACAGAACTTAGCGTCACAAAGGAGAGTCCACTCGGGAGTCCTAATCCGAAAAGCCAACAATCTAATCAAAACAGAAAGAGGCTAATTTTTCACCATATCTCCATTCCAAAATACATTAACATTAATCGGCTGACATCGAACCTTAGCTTAGATGGAGAAATGAGAAGAACCGGAACGTTGGCAGATCTTGAAGACCATGTTGAAAAATATGAAGACCTGACGAACACCATTGTGATGTGTCACGTGGGGACAAATGACTTAAGACAGACAACATCCTGTCCGATCCATGTTTTAGTTGACAAGTACGTCCAGATTGTTGAAAAGCTTCAAAACCAAGGAGCAACTGTTATCATTTCGCCACTCCTTCCATGTAAAAACTTTTATTTGTCAAAGGACATTTCCGAATTTAACGAAAGACTATATGAAACACTAGGGAATCGCGTCGCGTGGTGTGACAACACAAACTTCTACCTCGACAACACTACCTACAGGATAAAATTCAACCTCTATGAAAGCGACGGGCTACACATTAACGAGCAAGAAGGCACCCGGTTCCTGGCCGGAAATATGAGGAGGGCTCTATCGAAGGTTCTTGGACTTCACAGCAAGAATTCAAATGGGAACAACGGGTCAGCGTACAACCAGAATGAAGACCACCCCAACTATTATGATGTACACCAAGCAAGGACCGATCTGGTTAATCCGCATGACATTATCAGGCCGAATTCTGCCATGTATGAAAACCGTAGACAAAATCCACAAGACCATTATGACAATCGACGCCCATGGCAAAAACAGCATTATCACGAAAAAACCCACCCAGGGCGACAAAATCACTACTACAACCACCGAAATAATGTAAACAACGAGTTTGACAACCGCCGTCCCAACATGCATATCCGCACATTACAGCCTGAAGAGAAAACGGCTGATCTAAGAACTGTCACAAACGAGTCAAAATCTTCTAATCAAACTGACCTCAAAATGATTGAAATGATCGTTAGTACCGTTGCTGCCCTGCAAATGTTTCAACAAATAGCATGATAATCTATTGTGTATATACAGTTAATTAGTTATTAGTTTGTTTTTTCTGACATATCTGTATAGTTCTTTTATTCTAGTCTCAAGGAAACTTGAAATCCTTTTCATATCATGTACCTCATTCTAAACTTTTTACTGATGCAATACTCATTTTTCGTACATCTAGTCATATATTTTACATAATCCACATTTGACATCTCTCTTCTAACCACTATTAAAACTAATTTTGTAACATTATTTAATTATAAATGTATTTTAATAGATTTATGAACTCAATCTTTATCAAGACACAACAAATTCAACACATTCCTCCTTTTATAAAAGTTTCATTAGTTACATTTTCAAGAAATTTTCACTATTGTTAATTGTTTCCGCACTCATATATATCATGTTAATGTATTTGTGCTGCTGTTCAGTCCCATATTCCATATTATTTGTTTACTAGTGCTTTAATGTTGAAAAAGAAGGTTACTATAGGTTGTTGGAACGTTCATGGTTTATTTTATAGAGAAGATGGAAGTAGGTTTTGCAAGCTTAACGATAGAGATTTTTGCTCAAACATAAAATCTGATATAATGTGATTGCTAGAAACTAAAGCCGACAAAGATGATATTTTATGCCTCGATAAATACACCTTATTAAGTAAAAAAATCCGACCAAGAAAAGGAAAAACTATACATGGTGGGATAGTAGTTTATGTAAAGCATGAAATAGTTAAAGGAGTCTCTCTCCTCAAAACCGATAGCCCAGATTTCATATGGGTAAGATTAGAAAAGGCATTTTTTAGATATTCATCAGATATTTATATTTGTTTTGTTTATAATCCACCCGCTCAATCCAGTTACTCAAAATCACATAGGAATAATCAAACAATTTTTGAAAAAATAGAACAAGATATGAGCAAATACTCAAACTTAGGTGAAACTGTTATTATGGGGGATTTAAATGCCCATATAAGTGAAAACGATTCGGACTATATAATAGATGATCAAAATGATAACTTTCAAGATTTTCTCCCTGCAACATATTTGGCTGACAATGTCCTTAAGAGGAGATTTTCCCTAAAAAAAGATATAAAAACTGACGAATATGGCCGAAACTTATTAGACCTCTGCATTTCTACAAGAAGCCGAATTTTAAATGGCAGAACATTAGGGGACACAATAGGCAAACCTACTTCCCATCAATATAATGGTAGCTCTGTAGTTGATTATTGTATTGTAAGTAATTGTATGTTAAAAGATGTTAGCTCCTTTACCGTAAATGATTTCACTGTACACTCTGATCACTGTCCAATCAACTTGTGTTTATCGCTTAGCCATGCCGTGTTTAACCCAAAACTCGGACGAACACCACCGAAGGGTCTTAAATGGGATTGTAAAGTCGAAAAATGTTATATGAACTTAATGAATTCTAACGATAAAATTTCAGCCACTAATAGTTTCAAAAACAAAATTCTCAACCAAGACAAAAACGGAGTTGATGAAGCTACATATGATCTTACCAACATTTTTAATATCGTAACTGATAAAATAAAAATAGAACTCAATATCCCGATTAATAAAAAGGGAAACGGTAAAAGAAGAAAACGTAAACGTTCAAATCCTAGTTTTGACTCAGAATGCGAGGCTATGTACAGAAATTTAACACAAATGTCGCGCACAATCTCAAAGAGCCCGTGCGATTTTGAGAAAATAAAAATGTATTATTCGCTTAAAAAACAATTTAAGAGACTTGTGCGAAAAAAGACAAGAAAGTATAAGGCAAAAATACTAGACACTCTTCTTGATATGGAAGATAAAAATCCCAAAGCCTACTGGAACATAATTAACAAATTCAAACAGTCCGAAGATGGCGGTGATCAGAGTTCAAACATTCCCTCTGACGAATAGATATTTCAAAAACCTGCTAAATGTCGACATCGACAATGAATTAACAGACGAAACTTTGAGTGAAAATCTGAATAACTATAACTCCAATCTCGACCATGAAATATCCATGCAGGAAATTTCAAAAGCTGTCAAAAGCTTGAAAAACAATAAAAGTGTTGGGTTTGATTGTATAAGTAATGAAATGTTAAAGCACTGTGATGTATACTTGCTTCAGTGCATTTGTAAACTATTTAATCTAATATTAAAGTCCACTGTTTTTCCTAGTAGCTGGACCGAAAGCATGATTAAGCCAATATTTAAATCCGGTGATATACGAAACCCGGGAAATTATAGAGGTATAGCAATTTCAAGTTGCTTGAGCAAGCTCTTTGTTAAAATTCTATGCAACCGTTTAGACAAATTCGTAACCGAGAACAATATCTTACATACCAATCAAATAGGCTTCAGAAAAAATAACCGATCGATTGACCATGTTTATACTCTTAAAGCTATAGTCGATAAGATGTTTAGAGCAAAAAAACGCCTGTATTGCTGCTTCGTTGACCTTAAGAAAGCCTTTGATACTGTTAGAAGAGACTATCTATTTCTGAAGTTATACATACAAGGTATCAATGGGAATTTAGTAAATTTAATAAAGGATAATTACAAAAATGTAACATACTCAATCAAACTCGAATCTGGTCTAACAGATCCGTTTTGTTCAAACATAGGCGTAAAGCAAGGATGCATATTAAGGCTTTGCTCTTTAATCTCTTTATGAAAGATTTCCCAAACCGATTAGGTCCTAACTGTGAACCGATTACTATAGTCGACACCACTTGTAATTGTCTTATGTACGCAGATGACATTATTTTAATGTCTCAGTCCCAAGAGGGTTTGCAAAATTGCCTCTCTACGCTTGCGTTGTATTGTAAAGAATGGAATTTAAAAGTAAATACCGAAAAAACCCAAGTTATAGTCTTCAATAAAACGGGGAAGCTACTTAAAAATGTTAATCTTTCATATGATAACACGCCAATAAAAACAGTGCAAGAGTACAAATACCTTGGTCTCTTAATGAGAGCATCGGGCTCCTTTACTAACGCTGTAGATAATTTGAAGAAAAAAGCACTAAAAGTAATTTTTCTGATAAAGCGGAAATTCCAGAGTCATCACAATAACTTCCAACTAATGTTTAAATTATTTGACTCGTGTGTGAAACCAGTTTTAATATATGGAGGCGAGCTGTGGGGACCATATATTTTAAATTTAGACAAAAAACTCACTTCCGATAAAAATACCGTCTTAGAAGATTCCTTCCTCAGTTTTATCCCGGAAAAAATACATATCGGGTTTTGTAAATTCGTGTTAGGGGTAAACAGGTATGCTTCTAATATAGCCTCAATGGCTGAATTAGGCCGCTATCCAATATCCATCTCTGTCATATTACAGTCTATAAAATACTGGTTATATCTATACAAAGATTCTGATAATAACGATAAATTAGCATCTAGAACAGCGGAATGCATTGACGAAACTTGCCCGAGTTCATTTAACAAACATATTCTTGAACTGCTCAAAACAATGGGATTTATTCATGTGTGGAATAATAAGGGTACTATGTCTGAAGGCAAGCTCGTATATGCGTTAAGAAAGAAATTTGAAGAAAGATACAACAAATACTTCTTTTCCATCCTCTCTTCTGATGATCATAACAAACTCCGCACATATAATACACTGAAAAAAGAAGATAAACCTGAAACCTATACACAACTGAATGTACCAAGGCAACATATTAAACTTTTATCTAAATTGCGAATTTCAAATCATAATCTTGAAATTGAAAGGGGGCGATACAAAAAAACTCCGCCAAATGAACGTCTTCGTAAATCATGTAATGCTAATAAAATAGAAGATGAATTCCATTTCATTTGTGAGTGCGACTTGTTCGAAAATTCAAGACACTTATTTTTCGCAGATATATCTGAAACTGTATTCGAATTCCGAAACTTGAATATACTTGAAAAATTCAAATATTTAATGAATGCGTCTGAAACTGATGTTCTAATCAGATTATTTTCATTCTTAGAAGATTGTATGAAGACTCGAAATTCGTCAGAGGGATTGGTTAGGTCATAATAATTGTATATGAATGTTATGTGTTTCGTGTCTTTTGTTATTGTATGATATGTTGTCTATTGTAGAATGTTGTTTCCTTTTCAGTGATGATCCTCTGTAATGGATTTTAGACTGAATAAAATTAGTTATTTAGTTAGTTAGTTAGTTACTTAAAGTTTGTATTTTTAAAATGCTGGAGAGTGCTGGACAAATCGCCCCATTTCAAACTCGCCCCACGCCAACTCGCACCAACTTTTCACCAACTCGCCCCAACTTGGAAAATATTAGTTACAAACTCGCTCCAGGTGTGAAAATCATAGTCATCAACTTGTCCCAACTTATGAAAATAAGAGCTACAAATTCGCACCAACTGATGAAAATAATAATTTCATACTCGCCCCAACTAATGACAATAACGATTTGGTACATGTGTCATATTACAGTTATGTCATATTACCAACTCGCTCCAACTGGTGATAATAATACTTACAAACTAATGACATAACGATTTAGTACTCGCTCCAATTGTGAATGTCAGTTCAAACCCGCCCCAAGTGTAAAATAATTGCCAAACTTGCACCAATTAAACTAAGTTCGGCTGTGGCGGCCATCTTGGTTCACAGTCCGGGCCGTCGGACAAAAGTCCGAAAGAGGACCATTGCTGCCAAGTCTGGTTCCAATTTGTCATGTGGTTTCAGACAAGAAGATTTTTCAATGAATTTTCCCATAGGGCCCTATGTTAAACTAAGTTCCGTTGTGACGGCCATCTTGGTTGCCAGTCCGGGTCGGACAGAGAACCTCCTAAGGACCATAACTGCCAATTAAGTTTGGTTCCAATTGGCCTTGTAGTTTCATAGAAAAAGATTTTTGAAATTCACCCCCCCCCTTTTTTCTAGTTTTGGTAACAGCAGCCATGTTGGTTAGAAGTCGGGGATGCTGGACATAGTTTTGGAAAGGGGCCACCCAAGGACCATTCCACCAAGGTTTGGTCCCAATTGGCCCAGTGGTTTCAGAGTAGAAGATCTTTAAAGGAAAGTTTACAATGGACGCCATCTTTAAAGGGCAAAAACTCCTATAATGGGTCAATCAATGATTTTGGACATGTTGACTTATTTGTGGATCTTACTTTGTTGAACATTTTTGCTTTTTGTCTTTATCTATAATAATATTCAAGATAATAACCTTAAAATTAACAATTCAGGGGCAATAACCCAACAAAAGGGTGACTGATTTGTCTGAACATGCCATGGAAGTTAGATCTTGACCTGATGAACATTTTAACCCCAGGTCAGTTTTGCTCTAAATGCTTTAGTTTTTGAGATATAAGACAAAAACTGCAGTTTACCCCCTATGTTCTATTTTTAGCCATGTCGGCCAAGTTCGATGGCAGGCGGGGTCATCGGACACATTTTTAAACTAGATACCCTAATGATGCTTGTGGTTAAGTTTGGTTCCATTTGGCCCAGTAGTTTCAGAGGAGAAGATTTTTGTAAAAGTTAACGGACGACGATGGACGACGGACGCCAAGTGATGAGAATAGCTCAGCTAATAATAACTCAAGTATGATGACAATCATGTAAATATTTTTAAAATATGTCGTTCACGACTTATTTTTGCAAAGTAGTAATTTATTTAATTACTTATTTAGAGGAAAATCAAGTGCAATTTCGGAATGCGTTTTTATTCAATTTTAATTCTATAAAATTTTTGGCGGATATTTTGTTACTGAACAAAGCAATTCTTCTTTTACCGTGTCTAGTTATTTTATTACGCCCGCAAAACTTCTACATTTACGTGTTACATATACATAGAAATATAAAAATAGTGAAAGCAATGAAATTGAAGAAAATAAACTTAAATGTGAATAAAACAAAACAAACAAACAAACGAATAAATAAATAAATATGAAAGACAATTATGTCGGTTTTTTAAACAATAAACAAGTGAAAAACCTGGGGCCATGATAACGAAGATGTCCTAAGACTGAGACATGTCCTAAGATAGTCTTACGACATGCCCTAGCCCTAAGTCATGTTATCGAAGCTATCCTAAGTTAGGACATGTCCTAAAATTTGCCCTAAAGTTAAGATGTAGAAATGGGTGTCTTAAGACCATCCTAAGATGGTCCTAAAAGTTAGGATAAATTATTGTAATATAAATAACAAGCATGGCTGTTGTGTACATGTACTTTAGAAAACGAACATAAAACATACGACGAAATAGACAGACAACCCTTTAAATTAAATTATTAACCAGTAGGGTAAAATAAGTTAAAAATGCCTTATCTTTATGAGCAAAATAAATGCATTACAGGAGGGCCATTACAGCATTTTGTTCACAATAACCGGGTCATTACACGATTTTGTTCATAGTAACCGGTTATTACGGCTTTTTCAAAATGGCTGCTTTTTTTTCAATACTCCACTTGGAAATTTTAGGAAAAGCAAACTAGAACATTTTAAAACATATTTTTGAAAAAACTGTCTAAAATTATTCTTTAAAACTGTTCTCACAAGTTTACTTACTATAATATTTGTGCTATTCGGATTAATTCAAATGTTATATACAAACTGGTTAATAATCCCGGGTTAATAATACTATATTAAAGTTTGAGATTTGTGGTGCACAAACTTTGTGCCCGACAGAACACCGTACAAACATAGAGACAGATAGGCACACTTTATATTAAATATATGTGTAAAATTTCATTCCATTCTGATAAATAACACTAGTAGCATAAAATGTAGTTATACAGTACCCCCTTTTTCATATAAATAAATCAAATATCTGCTGCACATCGACACTTTATTCGTAATATATAAATATTTATGAAATTTCATGTTATTCTGATAAATAACAACAACAAAAAAGACTCGTTGAAATTTGTTGTGTACATATCCATGGACAATCGAGTGGACCCTATCATAGTAATTTTAAGTATCTCTAATAAATGTCATGTACATGTAAATTATACAATATATACACAGCTGAATTTTCATTTATTTGACTGTCGTATTATTTTTCTTCATAAATCCTACAGTTTAGAAATGTTTTTATTTGTGATTTTTTTTAAATATCAAAAGAGCGAATGTAAACCTCTTTTATCACTTTAATTCATTCTTCAGAAATAAACCAAGTATAAAATATTATTATCCTAAGTTATTCCTACCTAGGATAGCTTTGTTTTACATCCTAAGACATGTCTTAGGGTGATCCTAAGACACTCCTAATTCGTGTCCTAAGACAAGTCTTGGGACATATCTTACGACATCTTCGTTAACACGGCCCCTGGTGTTTATATACATAAATTAATCTCCCCAAACAATTTGTGAACCTAGCAATTTTCACTAAAAATCTTAAGTGTAAAACTACTCTTAAGTCATAAAGGTCTAGTATTACTTACGAGTGATTTTACTCTTAAGATATTTTGTGAAAAGGGCTCCTGTAGTAGTTCCAGAATTAAGGACATAATATCATCAGAATTCTCATTTTTTTTCGAGGTGCTTTAACATTCAAATTAAACTTGTGGGACAAATTTCAATGTAAAAACTTCAACTTTGAATTATTGCTGTAAAAGATGTTTTATTTATTTATTTTTTTATGTGATGTGCGAAAATTCCCTAAAAGTAGAATTTAATGAATTAGTCTTAATCATTTCAGAAAACTACATTTATTTTGAGGTCTTAAGTTTTACATATTCTGTATCCAATGTTGGAAATTCAATTTTATTGAAAAATTATTATGTGTATTACTGTACTTTAAATTACGGATTGTATGAACATGTTTACCACGAAGAAACTGTCAATAGTAATTACTTCTAACACATTTGATGATCATCAGGCCTTTTTACTTCACGGTACTCTGACTACTATTAGTTTATTTGTGTTTTTCCATTTTATTAGGATAGTTTATTTTGAATCACCGACTTTAAATTAACATTGTCATCAAATTTCATGCATTCTTGATTATATCGTCATTAAAAGTCTGTATTTTGCAATATATTTTATCCCATTAGATGACATAAAAGGTTCCTATCAATACTATCCCAATTTAAAGCTTTTGAATTTAGTCATTTAAATTTTTCCCTTTTTAATGTAAAACAGAAATAGTATCCATATTTTGATTTTTTTTCAATGACACCAATTTATAAACGGAAGGTATCGATAGAGGAGAGACATAAAATCATATTAGGATACTAAACTATACATCATTCTTAATTTTCTCCAAGGCATTTTCAAAATTAAAACATGTTTAAAATTTGTATTAAATTATGCCGTTAATTCAGGTGAAGTGTTTTTAAAAGAAATTGCTTTCCTAATTCCCGATCCCCTGTTGAGACTCGTATTACACGTCAACCTTCCTTTCAATCAAAGAGATTTACTAAAGACACTAATTACTAAAATATTGATATTTTCCATCAAAATGTTTCAACATGTGGATTCCTGTCTTTTTCAAAAGATAATTAAACCCTACTATAACAGGATCTTACATTTAGTAGGAAGATATTTTTTGAATATTTATTATTTATGCATGACCACGTGAGATAATAGTGTATAATTTCGATACATATGTGCAATTTAATATTTTTATTTTGGATTTATTTCTTACAATATTGACTCTTCACTTATATAAAATCGATGAATCAAAAGACAGCGATTTTATACACAACTATCTAAAGACATTTGAATGTGCATTGGAATTCGTAACGATTGGTACCAGTTTTTTTTCCTAATAATTCAGAGCATGTTTGACATTCTAAACTGACAAAATGACATCCATGACAAAATACTTTACTGCTGTTGCAGATAACAAAAGAATTGATGCTGGACTTAAGATCTATGAACTAAGGATAGACGATTTCAGAAGAAAGGCCATCAATAGGATCTGGAAAACTAAGTTTGATCTATTAGATGAATTAGTATTGCTGAATGTGAAAACACCTGAATGTAAGACCAGTCGGACAAGTTCAACAAGAAACAGAGTAGACTTAAAAAATATGGATTTAGACGAAAAATTGTTCAGTTCAAAACCTATTTCATTTGGACATAAAAAATCAAAGACTCCGATAGCACCCGTGATAGAAGTGAATGGAAAGGATGCTGTCTGTTACCCTAATCCAGAGTCAAAACGTGGAAGGCATGTTACTCTTGACAAAAGGACATCAAGGAGGATAGAAGCTGCAAAAATACACACTGCAGCTCTTCATAATATAGACCAGGAAAGAATCGAAAGGGAAAAATTAAGACAACATCTACTATCTAGAAATTCAAAGAATTTTATTAGACCGTTCACAGCTCCTAAGATCAGAACACATACTGGTATGTCACAGAATAAACGACTTCTAAAAAGGCCAAAAACTTCAGCCGGCTTTATATATCACTAGTGATGTACAAGCATACGAATTTTCAATTTTTCATGAAAAATTGTTCTTGTGTGTTTCACTATTGTTTTATATATTTCAGATATTTTATCATTTAATTAATATTTGAAATTTCAAGTGATTTTTATCTCATCCACAGAAAATGACAAACATCTTTAACTGTATAGATAAAATGGCATTATTCATTTTAATATTGAAAAGGTTTCCGTGCAGATGAATTTTGAAGAACGTCTATACCATTTTGTTCGGAGATGAGTTAGTATATTAGATTCAATCTTTACGAAATGAAAGTATTCATGTTTTCTTCATTAAAACCTAGTTTAAATAAATACTCAACTCCGAGTGTACATGTGTTGATAATGGAATATAATTTTTTATGGTGCTATTATATATTACATATTTATTATTGTAAAACGTATACGAAATATTGTGCAATTGAATAACTATATAAGTAAATAATATTAAAAACTTTGTCCTTTCATTTTATAAAACTGACACGTATGCATGACACAAACAGATAGAAAAAATTCTAAAACCTATATAGCTTTTGTTCAGTAGGATCAACATAAACGGCTTGAAAAAATATTAATTTTTAAAATTTCATATAATGAATATAATTTAACAAATCGCCTATTTCCTGATGGAAACGTATTTATTGTGTTTGGTGAACGAGCTTGTCATTGCATTTGGTACACAATTCGTACAAATTAAAACATTGAAGATATACAGTATATTTATCGAGACATTCTTACCTTTTATCAAATAGTTGTCGTGGCCACTGCACTCAGTGTTTTTGAAATGTTTTTGCTCAGACAATATAATAAAAGATTCATAAAAGTCATAAAAACTAGAACTGTGAGCACACTCACTAAATTATACCCCACCCCCCAGCAGTCGAGGTGTTGTGATAACAAAATGCATGGTGCAAGTTGAATTGTCTCAAAATCTCTAAGTCTAACTGGGTAAAACTCTAGGAAAATTAATGGATCAGGGCATTCTTAGCATGCACACATCTACATATATGGGCGCATATCTACATATATGGATCTTACAGTATCAAAATGCATGGTGAATTGTCTCACAATTTCTAAGTCCAACTGGGTATAACAGGGGAAAATGGAATATGAATTCTTTTACATGTGCACATCTACATATTAGGATCTAGCAGTATACAAAGTTTCATGAGTTTCTGATGAAGCATGTTGGAGAAGTCTCGATGACAAAATGCATAGGGAATTGCCTAACAATTTCTAAGTCCAAATGGGCAGAAATCTATGAAAAATTGATGGAAAACAAAATCCTTAATACAACAGAGTTTACTTGTCATTATCTAATGTTATACCAAGTTTGGCAGAAATATGACAAAAGATGTGGAAGTTTGTCCGGACAGACAGACAGACGGTACGACGGACGGACTGACAGATGGACAGACGGAAAGACAGACAGACAGGCTGATTCCTATATACCCCCCTCCCCCCCCCAAAAAAAACAAAAACAAAAACAAACAAAACTTTAACAGCAGATTGAATTGAAGTATATGCCAATACTCAATCCAATTCCAGAATAAACAGTTAACTAAAAAGGGTACAAGAACGGAAGAAAGTTCATAAAACACATATTTGCATGCAGATAAACAAATACAAGATATACTCAGCTTATCATAAAATAAAACGATGTAGTAATTACCCAATGTACACATATTATGGAGCATTGAACCCAATATGAAACCTTGAAATCCTGCATAATGCATTAACAGAAAATAAACAATATAATCAACTAAATATTAAGTATTTTAAAGATATATACTTGTTGTACAGCAAATATTTTTGTCCCAAGAAAAAAAATCATTTATTACGGAAGTTATAATACAAAAAGTAGCGTAATAAAGCATTTTGTCCAATTTTTTGTAATTGTGAGAATGTAAATGAATGGCAGTAAATAATTCATATAAAAACTCTTTTTGAAAATGTAGGACTCTATCATTTTCAATATGGACAATTTACTACCAAAACCTTCTATAAATTATTTGGCAATATGAACAGATTAATCAGCTCAATACTATCTCTACTAAACCTCTCCAGTTCTTTAAATCTTTTAACATATCAAGCGGGACACAAAATTATCTTTTGAACTTAAACGACTTCGAGGCGTCCAGGCTCAAATTTTTGGCTAGAACGAATTCATTGCCAATAAATAAGACTCTGTTCCATATAAATTTACGAACAAATGATATGTGCGAAATGTGCAAAAACGGAACAGAAGACCTAACGCATTTTATACTAGAATGTCCAACATATGACGCACTAAGAAATGATAAGACACAAAGTATCTATGCCCTATTTCAAATACAAAATGTTGCAGTTGGCTTCGATGTGGGCCACTTCCACATGTTAAAATCTTTATTAAATTACAATGTATTAAATATATATAATATACAGAATGTAAAGAGTGAAAGAGAATATTTAAAATTTATTTAAAAAGCGCATTTTCTAAGAGTCAAACAATAATTGAAACCGGAAGCGGAATATGAGTTACATAGTGTATGCTCACTTTCTCGCGTTTACTAAATATTTGGTCTCCCGTTGCCTTTCTCCATAACGATATACATTTTAATAACTTTATTTTCTTTTTAGAAGTATGGTGTACATACTGAAAGTATAAACATGCTAGACATATCGTTAGTAGAGTTTTATATAAAGTTAATATATAGCATGATTTTGTTAATCTTCGCATGAGCCAATGGTTACGATTCGTTTCTCTCTCGAATCGTAAACGGTTCTTTCAAAAAAAAAAACCAGTCTTGTAGAGAAGGCTACTATAGTAATGTATGATGTTTTAAGAAAAGGAAGAGCCCATAATTTATCTGTTAGTTGTCATTTAGATCTTTTTTTTTATAAAACAGTAATCCCAATATTGACTTATGGATCAGAGTTATGGGGGTATGTAAATATGGATATTTTGGAAAAGCTACACATGCAATTTTGCAAATTATTATTAAATCTTAAAACCACTACTCCGAACTTTATGATATATGGAGAGCTTGGTAGATATCCATTACAATTAATAGTTAAATTGAGACTGGTATCGTTTTGGTCAAATAAATCAAGTCTGTTTTAGACGAATGTGGCTATTCAAATTTATGACCTACTCAATATTTCCTCTCTGACAAGTAGTTCCTAAAAAAAATAAAAAATTTAGGCCGCAATAGCAGCCGAAAAAAAAATCCAGGACCAAAATTTCGACAAAAAAAAATAGGCAGGGTCAAACATTTGATCCTAACTTGTCGATTCTAGTTTTCTAAGTTTGAAATATTCATACCCGCACAGAGTTGTTATATATACAGGAAAAAGTATATTGATTTAAGCTAATAGGATAGTGTAACAGGCTGTTTTTTTTGTTCCAGTGTTTTAACAGTAATGTACATTTTTGTGTATTTCTTTCATATATCCAAAGAAAATGGTACCATTATGTTTTTAAAATGAACATTAATTTGGTATGTTTGAACCCAAAACCCATTATTTTTTTATATTTCAATATTTTACAGGTTTTTTCCAGATAAATCGAGTTGTTCACCTCGGTGTTTGAGTATATCATGTATATACATGTATAAAAAAAACTTTGCCGGTGTTAAAACTACTGGTATATACATAATATATAATTATCGCTTTTCACAACTGGCGAAAATTGAATATATTCTTTATCAGAGATGATATTTTCAGTTAATTATTGTAATTCCTTGGCCTTCACATTATGCAATAAAAAATCAACTCAATACTTAGTGGAAATACGCTGTTTTCGATGTGAAACCACAAAAAAATCATCCAACCGAGTGAATGTTATTGTGTTAGTCTGAAATTTCAAACGTAAAAGCGGGTTTTACATAGCTCTCTCTGTCCTTAGATGGTTTTGGCATAACCCCTTTTGGTAATTTTGGTAATTTTAAATTGATCTTGGCTTTTGGATTTCAACATTTTAAGCCTTGATTAGGCAATTGCTGGGTCGTAAATCGACGAAATGTGCACATCTTGTGCCTCAAAATTGGTATGAAAGAAGTTATTTTTTTAACCACTGAGTCGATACCAATACTGGTGGACCCCACGTCACAGAGGGTACCCCCTGCTCAGTTGCAAGTATTTCGATACTAGCCAGAAATTGATGCTTTAAATTTACTGCTACAAAAAAGTAAAATTTGCAAAAACTAAGGAGTATCTCCCTCGTGCATAGCTCTGTCCTTAGATGGTTTGGCAAAACCCCTTTTGGTCATTTTGGTAATTTTGATTGCTCTTCAACCTTTTGGATTATTGTTTTGGATTTCAATATTTTAGGCCTTGAACACAACCGATTAGTCGTAAATCGACGAAATGTGCTCATCTTGTGCATCACAATTGGTACGAAAGAAGTTATTCTAATGTAACAAAGGGTTCCGTTAATATAAAAACTGTTTGAAAGTCAACGAATCTTTAATTCAAATATAGATCCATTTGTACTCCTGGGTTTTCCTTTCAGTTCGTACTTAAATTGAAATGATTTAATTAAACACTTGGAAACTGATGATTTCAGGCCAAAGACCGAAGAAAAATGCGAAAATAAATATTTGAAAACAATTGTCACCGGAGTTTATTAACTTTCTGACGTTGGCTGCTTCCACGACACAACGTTATAATGACAAACAAACCTTAACAACTCAGTCATGCTGATATTATGCAATCTTCAAACACCAAGTATGAAAACCCTTTTCTGATTGACAATAGAATGTATTGTATATTTTGTATATTACAAACATTTTATGCGACTCTTTTTCCGAAAACAGATCAGAAAATTAGATTGAAGTGTTGTGGAATTGAAATCCTATGAACAGAAATGTTTTCAATTGTCTACTCGTCTACTCTTTATAACAGAGAATTTAAATAAATTCTCAAATCTATGTGCTCAATGTATATACATATTCTTTAGAAAGACCCTATTTTACAAATGATATGAATACATATTATTTAAATTTTTTATTCATTACTGAGCAATTAAGCTTTGTAATAAAGCAAATATAATCATATATGTTTCTTTTACCAACGACTACACATGCATCATGAAACTGATTCAGAAAAGAACATTGAAAGAACCTGGCGAGACTTGCACATCCTTCTTCGAGATCTCACAAGAAGCCAAGAATTTGTAATAATTTGGTAAGTTATTATCTCATTATATAAATGTTTAATGACAAATAAAACTATTCTTTAAAATAAAACTTGGGGAAAATAATATATCAGTTGAAAATTCTTCGTTGTGGAGAAAAGGGATGATGTATACTGATGAAAAATGTATGTTGGAAAAAGTGAAGCCGGTTCTTCTGTACAACTGATAAAAGAAGAAAGTGGAAATATTCAGAAATGACAAGGAAGTGAAGTAATATAATTGATAAAAGTCAGTTGTGTACCATCAGTTGCCTCATCTATAAATTTTTGAAAATGTTAAAATTGCCCAACAAAAACATATCTGATCGTTTCCATTGGAATGAATTATGATATCTAACATATAGAAACGGGTCTTGATTTCTCTTATTTAATAATCCGAGGGAAAAGTTTATATAATAGATAATATGGTAAATTTCCAAAAAGGTCGATTTAATGGTAATTGCTCGAAGATTCCCACTTGTGAAAGTTTAAAGATTACCCTTAGGACCAGGATATCGATATGGATATCTCATTTGGACAAAATCACACAACCGAAATTATTCAATGACATATCTCGGCCATATGCACTGAAATCGTTCGCATGTAATTAACTTATGTAAGAATGCTGTGATCTGATTGGTTCATCAAAAATATTATGCACTACAAACGATTTTAGAGGCAGCGGGGTGTTTGATACTAAAATCTGAATAACATTCGTATTTGCCCATCTCGAGACGACATGCTCGGGAAATTTCTCGTCTCTCGAACATGACATACTATGTTGTCGGGTAATTTGGCACAGCGTTTAATTTGGTGCATTCAAATCATTTTCATGTTAATGAGCCGAATAGGACGATGTTCAGAATTACCCGAAATGACTGTATCTGTTCAAAATGACATTATGGAAGTAGAGACTATCATTTCCTACAAATTACCCCGATGGTAAAATAATTTACTGAATATAAATGAATAAACATTATCTTCTGAAAATCTATATAACCGCTACGTTCGATTTTTTATTTTTTTATTTTGAATGCATTCAGTTATAATTATACCCCCACTTTACGGAGTGGGTGGTATACTGGATTCATCTTGTCCGTCCGTCCGTCCGTCTGTCCTTCCGTTCAAACTGAAATGTGACACTTCCTCACACTTATCTCGGCTTATGTGCAACGGAATGTTTTGATATTTGGCCTGCAGCTTTATGACCATGAGTTGTATCGTGTCTCCTATTTTCAGGTCTGTCACGGAACCACCGCCTGTTTGCCGATACTTACAAATTTTACAATACCTTATGTTTACATGAAACTTTTCGTCAAACTTTTCTCGGCTTCTGTGCAACGGAATGTTTTGATATTTGGCCTGCAGCTTTATGGCCATCAGTTGTATCGTCTCTCCTATTTCCAGGCCTGTCAAGGAACCACTTCCTGTTTGCCGATACTTACAATTTTTACAATACCATATGTTTACATGAAATTTTTCGTCAAACTTTTCTCGGCTTCTGTGCAACGGGGTGTTTTGATATTTGGCCTGCAGCTTTTATGACCATGAGTTTCTATCGTCTCTCCTATTTTCAGGTCTGTCAAGGAACCACTTCCTGTTTGCCGATACTTACAAATTTTACAATACCATATGTTTGCATGAAATTTTTCGTCAAAATTTTCTCGGCTTCTGTGCAACGGAATGTTTTGATATTTGGCCTGTAGCTTTATGACCATGAGTTGTATCGTCTCTCCTATTTTCAGGTCTGTCACGGAAGCACCTCCTGTTTGCCGATACTTACAAATTTTACAATACCTTATGTTTACATGAAACTTTTCGTCAAACTTTTCTCGGCTTCTGTGCAACGGAATGTTTTGATATTTGGCCTGCAGCTTTATGGCCATCAGTTGTATCGTCTCTCCTATTTTCAGGCTTGTCAAGGAACCACTTCCTGTTTGCCGATACAATACATGTACCATATGTTTACATGAAATTTTTTGTCACACTTTCTCAGCTTCTGTGCAACGGGGTGTTTTGATATTTGGCCTGCAGCTTTTATGACCATGAGTTTGTATCGTCTCTCCTATTTTCAGGTCTGTCAAGGAACCACTTTCTGTTTGCCGATACTTACAAATTTTACAATACCTTATGTTTACATGAAATGTTTCGTCAAACTTTTCAAGTCTGTTTTCCCAATTTTCAAAATTAAAAAAGAGTGGTGGTATACTTTGCACGATAACACGTGCAACCTCATGTTTATTTCTGTAATGAGATCATCTCGTGGATTAGTTTACATTCTACGGAAAATAGTTACAAACAATTAGATCTAGCCTTTTCCCTATATTTCTGTATAATCTAATATTACATGTAACGCGTTATTTGATTGGTCAAATTTTTTTCGTCTATCATATCATAGACTAAATTTTCTTTTCTAATATGACGCCTTTAAAGGTAATCCCGACGTTTTAGACGTCAAAACAACCGTTGGAATTAAATTATAAGGATTGACTGTAATTTTGTTTTCAGTCAATTCGAAATAACCTCAATGCACATGGTGCACACTTTCAAATAACACACTACACGGGTTTTTTAGTGTGCACCATGTGCATTGAGTTTATTTCTTCATAGACCGAACAAAAATTACAGTCAATCCTTAATTGTATTTCATCTGATGCTTCCATTAAATTGAAATAAAATTAGGATCAAAGTGCATTATTGATTCACGATTAATCTACCCCAAAAATTTCACTTTGTCATTTTAAAACATAGCTATAATGAAATCATTATTAATATTTGACAGTTTTTATAACATTTTTATACATTGTATACATTTGTTAATACTTTTTATCGATTACATCAAGCAAATTTTTGTAAAGTAAATAATTCTTATTATTGAAAAATGATTGCCATGCCGACTTACTACAAACCTAGTTGATCCAAACTGAAGTACTACTAAGTTAAGCGACTAATCTTTTAAATATGCAGCCAAATGTTCACGACAAATCGTATGCTAAGCTGTGTTCCAGAGGTCGAGTGCTTTTAATTTATTAGGAATAAAGGGAAATTTACAACTAAACATTTAAATTATGATTTTTAATCTCCGGTTGTTGGCCCTACAGAAGGACTAGTATGAAGCAGAGTGATTTTTTCATTTTCACATGGGGTTAGTTCACGCTCGGTTGATAGGACGAACCTTATTTTAAACGTGCAGCCTCTTTTTTTTGCATGAATTAAAATTCATAGCTATAATGAAATCATTGAAGTCATAAACATGACAACTAGACAGTGGCCTACGGTTTGTCCCTATTTGAACGGTGATATTTTGTTAAGTAAAAACGTAAGGGGTGCAGATAATAACCTATTATGTAAAGATTTTTAAAATTCACCAATCCCCTTTCCATGTTCTCCACGTATTTTTATTATAGGAATTATCATGCTGAGTGTAATCAATTGAACAATGACAGCCAGTGTACAAACAGTTACATTGATTTAAAAAAAAACTTTGCCATCGGGCTTAATGCAAGCTAATAGTTACCTGAACAAAGAAAAAAAATTATATTCATTTTTCGACATAAACGACTTTTTATTTATATATTTACCTCTAATTTTTCGTGCATTTGGTAAATATTTACAAAAAGTAAACATGAAATAAGAGAGAGAGAAAGGGATTGTGATACCTATGGATTTTAGAGTTACAAATGATAAATTGACGAAAGGAAGACATTATAATATATTGTGTGTATAATTGATGTAGAGACGAGAATGTAATAAATTTGTAATAGCGTACTTAATATCGAAATAAGTAGAAAAAAAACACAATTTCCTTCATCGAAACCGCCTACATGCTGATTCCCCGCCGAGCATGCGGCATTCTGAAGCAACGGAGTCTTGGTCTGAGATATGAGATGGGACAATTCCACCCGAGGGTTCACATTTTCCAGTCAGAAACGAGGCTTGCCGAGTTTCTGATGATAGAAAATGTGAACCCGAGGGCGGAATTGTCCAGTCTCACATCTTTTACCATGATTGATTATTTTTCTTACATCTCTCGGCCGAATATTTAAAGAAATAAACATGGCCACCATGACACGAAAATGTGCTTTATTAAACTAGACAACCTATCGCAAAATTATTTACATATTTGAAAAGATCGTATGCGTTTTGGTTTTGTACCAAAGGTACAAAACTTTAAAAAGATATCTTTTAGGTTGCGCTTCAGGGGTTTTCAAATTGAAGCGATGTTAATTTCGACGATGTCGTACCATTTGTAGGAAGTTGTGTGTTTTCTGACGTTCTAGCATTGTGACGTGACGTTTTTTTTTTTTTTGCACTGTTGCGCCAAGGTAGGTCATGTGATGTGATATGCATGATTCTCACATTTCTATGTGTTTGGGATAGTTATATTCCGTGTGAGACACCAGTGTGAGATTCATGTATCTCACACTGGTGTCTCGCACTGGATATAACTGTCCCAAACACATAGAAATGTGAGAAAAAATAATGATTCCGGGTGGGGTAAAATGTCTTCCTGTGGAGCTAACACGTTAAAGACAGGCTCAGTAAAGATTCATATTCATATCGCATCAACATGCTCTGGTCCTGGTATGCATGTTATATTTGCGTTAAAAAATAACCAATAAACCATCCATCCACCCTTCATAGATTTTACCATTACCGTCGACAATGACAAAATCTGAAACCCTGTTTTAACTATAATTTCAAGTCCTCTGGATACATATATCTTTCCGAACAATTGCCTGTTTAATCCCTGTTGATTTGTGACTACTATGTGGGTTTATATGGCAAGCCGTTCTCGTAAAAACTATGTTTAAACCTTTTTTTCGAAAAAATTACACACTGAGATTTAAAAACCTAAAATAACACACTGGGAAATCGAAATTACACACTGAGATTTTAAAATTACACACTGAGATTAAAAAAAAAATGAAAAACACACATTGAGAAATTAAAATTACACACTGAGATTTTAAAAAGACACATTGAGATGAAATAAATTGGAAAACACACACTGAGAATTGTTAATTACACACTGATATTTCAAAAATACACATTGAGATTAATATGCAAATTACTAATTAATATTCATGAGATGAATAATTCAACAGATTAATATCTTGGTCTCTAGAATTCTTGTCATTATAATGAAATGCTGTTCCTTCAACCAACATTCATAATAAATTTCAAGACTTAACATACTTATAATTTTATTAAAGTTTTTCACCATTTGGTTATATCAGAGACATATAATACATGCCGTCTCTGGTTATATTTTGTAAAGAGAGAAAGTGGGTATTTTTCTTGTTCTATTGGTCTTTTACGTTGTATTTCTAATGTATTTTATAAAACATTTGACGTCAGAGTGAAGGACTAACGAGTTCTGTCCCTTAGTTGTTTTAAGGTAAGGTTTGCGCTCTCCTTGGATTTTTATCATTATAATATTGTAGTAATGTGATATATGTATTTGTTCGTTGCGGGATCCTCTCTTATTTTGTGGCGTTTTTAAGAAAATCGCCCGTCCAGTTTTTTTGTAAGGACAGCTCAAAATTTGGATTTTTGGTAGTTTTGTCACAATGTATTTATTTTACTATTTTCAAGAAAAAAATTATCTAAGTATTAAAACTGTTAAATTTTTTAATGAAAATTGTAAAAATCGTTATGTTCTAGATATTATTTATCAAATCTGTATGAAAGTTTAGAAAAAATCACGAAAACACAACATTTTGATATTTCCTTGAAAAATAGAAACGTTGCCATGGCAACAAAAAGGTGAAAACGTCCTGTTTCCGGATCCCACGATTTCATGAAAAATTGAGAACTCATAGATTTAATTATTTCCATTATAATAAAATAATAAAATTCATATGTCCCCGATCTCGTTTCCATGGAAACTGATGCTATATTAACCCCTCTTAAACACATAAATAAAGTATTTTTCGCGTTTGTAAGAAAATCAATCACTGAAAGCCGTTTTCAGAGCATAATTTTTGTCCCCCGTCGGAACGCAATGCGGGCACATAGAAATGCCGGGCGTCCGTCCATCTGTCCGTTCGTCCCCATTGTAAGCGCTCTCATGGCTATATTCATTTGCAGATTTTTGATGAAATTCATATGGAAGACTTGTTTTGATAGTATCTAGATCAAGTTTAAATCCGAGTGCAGTAAAACAAAGTACTATGCAAATATTGTGTTGGATCTGTTTAACTTGCATCGTGGCGCAATGTATATTCAACTAGAAAACATGCCTCATGCATGGCGTGTGTGTTTTTTTTTTTTTTTTTTTTTTTTTTTGTTATGTATCAAAAATACTGCATAGTTTTCCCTTTTTATATTCTAAGCAGAAATAAGAAAAAAACATCAAATCATAAATGTTATAATAGGCTTTGACCTGCATGAAGGAACCCATCCCTCAGCTAACCATATCCCTACCAAATCATAGCTCTACAGTTAAAGAATGGACCCTAAAGTAGATGACGACCAGAAAATCAATGGACATTTTTATTGAACTTATAAAGTGAAAATACACGTAGCTATTCAAAATCTCTTCTTGAACTGTTAGGGGTTAGATTTTCAGTGGAAAGATCAGGATTTATGACATCCTTGAGTTCGTTGTTTGAATCTTGTAGCAAGTTGCGACTCTAATAATGATTTATTCACTGTATCCTCATAATATCTGGCCATGTTAAAGACGATCAGTTTCTGAAATATCTAATAACTCAAAGCATCGGCAACCATGAAGTCGTTCATAAATATGAGACTTTGTCGTTTTAAAAAAAATTCTCCCAAATCAACGTTGGACAATATTCACACATAGACACACGCTTCGGCAGTTGCGTAGACTTTCAACTGTTTCTGGCAGAAAACTTTGCTTAAATTGACATTGATATAGTTCTCGAATGCATTCCAATCAATAGAGCAATGTTTTGATTCTTAATCGTTAAACATGTGATTCAATTCACTGATAGGATGTGTTGACATTTTGTCAGACGATAATTGTATGCAACGCGCTTTTCCGACGTTCTTAAAAATTCAACAGATTAAACGCTCAGGTGATCAGAACTTTTCAATTCGAGTTATCTCCCTGTGACCGCAAACCTTACCTTAAGCTTGTAAAAGATTAAGATTACGTATGCTTATTAGATATGTGCGCATAAAAAATGCGCACAAATCTCAGTGTGTAATTTTAAATTCTCAGTGTGTAATTTCAAATTCTCAGTGTGTGTTTTTCAGTTTATTTCATCTCAGTGTGTAATTTTCAATTCTCAGTGTGTGTTTTTCATTTTTCGTAATCTCAATGCGTCTTTATGAAATCTCACTTTGTAATTTCTTATTCTCAGTGTGTATTTTTAGGTTTTTTAATCTCAGTGTGTTTTTTTAAATTTTCAGTGTGTAAAATTTTCGAAAAATGTTTAAAATATAGTTTTGACCAGAACGGCTTGCCATAGGTTTATATAAATTTCTGACATATTCCAGGTACTTTTAACTCAGAATCAAAACTTCCATAGTTCTTTATATATCAGTAAAACTCGTCACAGTAGCCACCTTTTATATATACCGTTCAAAAACAATCAAAGTATATATACGACCATAAATCGTATCTATAAATCTATAGATCTATAAATCTAAACCAAACTATAATATATAATGACACAGACGTCCATGCTTATGTACATAAACGAAGCTAAGTTAGGCACCAACCATTTTATTACCGAGGGGGGGCCTGGGATTTTTTCGAAAAAAATATTTTATGTCCAGATTAGTCTGAAAAAAATATTTTCATTCTCACTATGTCCAAAAAAAATTTTTTAAGTCTGAATATCTGTACATTTGCTCATGTATATAATAAAAAAAAAAATTCTGTTTTGCTTGATGTGTGAAAAAAAATTTTTGATTTTCGACTGACCTGAAAAAAAAATTCTATCAGGCATAAAAATCCCAGGCCCCCCCTCGGTAAAAAAATGGTTGGTGCCTTATATGTGTATAATAGTAATATAGATATACATCGTTTTATTAAACTAATCAATTTAAAAACTCACAAAAGATATATAACAAAAAAGATGATATAATTGGATACAAACTAACAAAAAAAAAAACAATGCACATACAAAATATGATATACGATACAAATTTTAAACAATAATATTTCCAGTGTCAATATTTACTTTGGAAATGCATTAAAAATTTACAATAACTGATAGGTTAAGTAGAAAGGATTAAATTACTAAATTGCTCCAGATCAGTCGGGTAAGCTTATTAATGTAATTAACATAATTATAGTCTTTATTTTAATTAGAGGGTTCAACTATGTTTATGTAATTCTTGCCATCTGTTGCCTTAAACTTGCCCGGAAGGGAAAGAAAGCCAACCACAAGTATATCTGGCAAAGAACCGTATATTGCATGCCTTCCAATTGAGGCAATGAGAACGTTTTTGAAAATGTTAGAATTGTCCAATAAAAACAGAAAGGTTATACATATCTGATCGTTTCTACTGAAACTCCTACTGTAGATCAAATGATTTAAGATATCCAAGCATAATAAAGAAAAAAGAACTCATACAAAGTCAGAAGTCTTGGTTTCTCTCAATTAATAATCAGAGGGAAAAGTTTTTTTATAATAGACATAATAATTCGAAATATCTCGGCCATATGCTCTATATTCTGAAATGAGAAGGAGGGGGGGCTGTCTTTTTCCTACAAACTATTCCACATGTAAAAGTAATAAACCGAAGAAGGCTGCAAATAGTTACGTCCATTTTGGATAGTCTTATATCAATGTAAATCTAATGAACAGCGTATAAACATTATTTTCTGAAAACTATATGAACCACAGGTTCTTGAAGACTGGACCCTGTCTTGGGCCCCTCATAGCCCCCCCCCTATCATAAATATCTTTTTTTTCTAATTTTTACCATTCATTTGTATCATATGAATACTAATATACCGTATATTTACACATAATACACATGTTTACTATCAATGTGCCATTCGACTAGTCCTTATGATACAAATAAATTGTACAAATTATAAAAAAGATATTTATGATAATGGGTGGGGGGGGGGGGGGGCTGTCCTCAAGCACCTGTGATATGAACGCCCCGAATTCTTCATTTTTTAAGAAATGAAAAATAAAAAGTGCCGTATTCATTTTCACAGAGACTTTCACACAGCTTTTTACGATTTCAATCATTTTTACAATTTACATAATTTTAAAGAAGTCATTACTAATGAATATCGGTATAACGGGTGTTGTTAATCTACCTCGATTTGTGTGATGTAACTCAAAGTCACAGTGTGGGAGCGTAGTGTATAGTATTTTTTTTAAACTTTTGAGTTGCGATTCTGTCAAGCCCTAGATAAGGATAAACGCTTTGGAGAAGGTAAGCTTTTGACTATTTTCCATGTTTACAAAAATATTTTTCAATTAAATAAATCGATAAGAATTTAAAACAATAAGATGTTATTCATTCATGCTTGTTAAAACCTACATTTATTCATTATAACAGACATATCAAGTAAAAAATGCTTCGAAATCATCTATTGTTGGCGCAACACGGCTTCTTCAAATGCTTTGTAAACGTGATTTCTTTATCACTTCCTATCAATAATATTTATTTTGAATACAAAAATGATCAGTTAATCTTCAGGTTAAATACGAATTTCCTATGTTGCCTCGTTAATTCCTTTTATTGAAATGAATGTGAAATAATACAAACTTGGTTTGTATAGGTGCTTGCTGAGACAAAAAGTTTTGCTGTATAGTTGCTTGCGATAGCACTGTATAGTTTCTTGATATCTTGTGTGAAAAGTTTAATGCATATTTCGTCATAAGATGACACACACTCAAGGTTTCAGGTTGCTCCCAACACACATCGTGTACTTGGGAGTGTAATACTATGATCTATTAAAAGAGGACAAATATGCCTAAGGAGCAATCCAAAAACGTAATCCATTATACAGACAAAACCTGCGAAGACAAATGAACAACCACAAGCACAACAAATAAACACGAACTCCTATAAAAACCAAGAGTGAACTCTGGTGCTCCGGAAGGGTAAGCTGTTCCTGCTCCGTATACGACATCCTTCGTGAAGTCCAACAAAGTCAATCCAGTGGTAGTCACAAATCGGTGGAGGTACATGAAATGTTACGACAGTGGGAACAGGTCCAACATCATCTTAGATATTGGAACACTGTAACGGTCAAACAATTCGTGACGTCGACGTAAAATTTCCTAAGTGATGACATCAACTTATCCCTGATAAAACCCTGGTTAAACAGTTTTACAAGTTGAATCTTAATGCTACAGTACATTTATAAAGTATGAATAAATATAAATATATATAAATATAATTGTGTTAATTTGTGTTACTACATGTATTTAGTTATAAATCTACTTTACTATAACATTCTGAATATGCTTATGATAATTAAAATCAAAGACCCTGGTCTTAAAAATTTGCTGAAGATGGCTCACTCCTTCTCACCTCCTAGTCTTTTATTTCCAGAAAACCTGTTATATTAATTTGCTAGCGTGTTTACTGGATTCTAATCGAGTAATTTGAGTTTTACATTCATAAATACTTTGTACCATTGACTTTATGTTTGTTTCTTTGTGCAGTGTTTATATTTTCGTGGCAAACATGGGCGTAGCAAATACAGATATCAGTAATTTGAGTAACCTTCTTTTGACGTCTAAAGGTCGAGAAATTTAGTTTAGCGGCAATTCACACTTTTTCATTTTGATGTAATAGTCAGACAGTTTTCAGTATTCATGACATGACACTCGAAAATATCATGCAATAAATTATGACGTCAAAAACGGATGCTTCGCCGATAAATAATAATAGACACTAATGTACTAAATATTGACTTTATCAATTTGAATATATATCTCGCCTTCGTCTCGACCGATATTCAACGTGATAAAGCCAGTTTCAAAAACCATTAGTGTCTATTAATATAATTTGATTGGAAGAACAGTTTAGACCAACATTGGTTATACTGTATAACCTGGTTTAGTCTTTAATTAACCCGTCACTTGTGAATTAAGTCCAATGTCATTATTGATTCTTGAATCAAGGGATCATTGTACTTCTGTTTGGAAATTAAATTATAAGGAATGTTTCCAATTTTTGAAGAGGTTATACTTCAATAACCTGGTTTGGGTCAGTTTATGGCATTCATAAACCGCTGATTTATTATGCGTAAATTGACCCAAACCATGCAGGTTATATCGTATAAACTGTTCAAAAATTGGTAACATTCCTTAAATAATTATTCTATGTCACCGAAATGACTATTTTATGCTATCATTTGCATAATACTCTATCGCTATATGAATTGTTGTTGTATAGCAATGTAGTATTCCTTGTTAAACACAACCAGAAATTAGCGCTGATATTGCACTGAGTGCTCATCGGTAGTTTTCTTGGTTGGCTGGAAGGTCTTATTTGCTTTGATATACAATGAACGCGCTATTACACAAAATTGGGAAATAATGTCCCTTCGTAGAATATTGTATCACACCAGCAAGCTCGTGCGATAATACATTCTACTACGGACAGTTTTTCCTAATATTCATGAAATAACCCCATATTATAGTCCAAGTACATTATATTGCAACAAGTGACTATACAAAAAAATTGCAAGCGCCCATACAATACACATACAAGCACCTATACAGTCAAAGAAATGATGTATTGTTTGTTTGAAAGTAATTTACTTCATTTTACAGGCAAAATGATTCGATAAAATTTGTTTTTAGGGTATAAAAATGAATTGACTTCTTGATAACCTAAAGAATACCTTCTTATTTCTTACCATTTTTCACTTATTTAGTTTTAAAGTCAAAATTTCAAACACTAAATGTGAGAAGCATCGTGATCAAAGCTTGATAAAAGTGTTATTAATCATATTTGTGATAAAATGTTCATGTAATTTTATAGGCATGTAAACAGCCAAGTGTCAAAGGAGGCAAACATACCTAAAATTTCCATAAAATCTGTGTAAAATTCAAAAATCTAGTATTTAGTATGAGCGATCTTCATTGCAAGTGACCGATTTGCTGCTATACAAAATCACAACTTAACAACTGACAGAAAACATGTTCTTTTCCGCTCCCACACTGTGAACTTATATTTTTTTATCGGACAATTTAAATACAGGTAAATCGTTCTCTTGACACAAACAGCAAGGTACATGTAATTATTGGAATTCATAACTTTTATTTATAAATCATGGCGCACTACCCTGCGCTACAGGAGTATCAAATATCACAAAGTGTTAACATAAATATTTACATCTAGCAACTACAAAGATAAAGATGACTGAATGAGAAAACTTAAACATTACTCAAGTAGTTTAAGTTACAAAATGGTCTACTCGATCAGTTAAAAAAATGACATCTACCTGTGATCACCTGTTAGTACATAAAAAAATAAATAATGTGGTTTGCAGTAATTTAGAAATCTTCTTGAGAAACCAAGAGACGTGAGTCATTACTTGAGTATTTCCGATAAAAAACATTTTATTCATTTTCATTTCATTTGGATAATCAATAAAATATTTTGGCAAATATTTCGTAGTAAATCTCTAGGAGAATTAAAGCAAAATATATATTAATGGCATCCTGTATCTAGAGATTGATGACAAAGGTTACAAAGACGTTCATTTCTGGGGATACACATCGATCTTCCCGTTTCGATGGGGAATTACATGTTACATGTTCGAAGCTTATAGATAAAGCCTCTATCAACAGAATTCAAGTTCAGAAAATAATTTTCTAGCTTGAATTCTGTTTTGAATTTTTATATAGTAATTATCTTCTTGGGAAGAAGTAAACATGTTAGAATAGAATAGAGAATGTAAACGGGACAGAAAACAGCTCAAAGCCACCAATGAGTCTTCAATGCATCGAGAAATCCCGCACCCGGGGGCTGGCTTCAGCTGGCCCCTAAACAATAATGCATACTAGCTCAGTGAAATGGACGGCACACTAAACTCCGAAACATACAAATGAACCAAAATTTAAAAAAAAAACATATAAGAAAAACAAAGGCTAGCGGTTCCTGACTTGGGACAGGCGCAAAAATGCGGCGGGGTTAAACATGTTTTTCGAGATCTCACCCCCACCCCCCCCCCCCCCCACAAATACCTCTAGCCAATGTGGAATAAACAAACACACAGCGATACACACAGAAAAACTCAGTTCAAAAGATGTCCGAGTCCGATGTTAAAAAAGCTAACCGAAGAAACTAAGCAAAATGACAATGATCAATATATATTAACAAAGGGCTATTAGCAGTTACTGACATGCCAGCTCCAGACCCCAATTAAACTGATCGAAAGATTTTGTCTTTATCATATAGAAAATCAGCCACAATCCCTCCCGTTAGGGGTTTAGTATCATGCCATCATAAATTATATGAAAAGAACATAGCATGTTTCATGCCAACAACTGGTTTTAGAATAAATGTGTTTATTTCCGATGCGAAACACCCAATATTAATTCCAAAAAAAAATTCCATCTTTAATGACTTGACAACAGTATGGTAACTATATCCTTTGTGGATAAGTGTGTTTAAAGTATGGTTAACTTCTCAGGTGGATGACGACATTTCTGTGTTTTGTATAGAATATCACCATAAAAGATGGGATTTGAAATACCTGAACATATAAGATGTTTGCACGTTGAATTATATTTACGAATGATGTCCTTGTACCGATGATAAATTTTAGTAAACGTTTTGACAAATTTGTGATATCGAAATCCCTGGTGTAATAATTGTTCAGTAATACAGACATTTCTTTTGTTAAAATCAGATATACGTTCTTACATACACGAGCGAATCGAACAAGTTGGGGTATATTTAAAAACCATACGATGGTGCCAAAGGAACGTCGCCATCTAAAAACGGATAATTAACAATAGAAAATGAAAAATCATCTCACTTATATTAAGCTTCCAGTTAGAGATATAGATATCAAGATCCAGGAAAGGGCAATGTTCATTGTTAGTATTAGCTTCATTTAAAGTAAGTTCAACAGGATAATCTTTTTAGTGTACATACTGAAGTCGTACAGCCAAAATATCATCTATTTTTTTTAATAAATTGGTCCTGTAACCTTTGTTTCATAACGATTTTTAAAAACTCTGTAGTAACAGCTACATGTGCACTCCAGATATTACAGTACCCTGTTTTATCAAAAATTTGCTTTACATAGTTTTGCTGATCTTCAGGCTAATAAGCCATCATTCAAGTGATAGTCGAACGTACCCTGTCTGATATGGCCATATCAGACGGTCCGAGACCATAATTAATTCATAGTGCATTAATAAAAGTGAATTTAAAATATGGTACCGGCTCAAACTTGAAAATTTTCTCATGTGCAAAGTATACTTCCTTCCTGTCATAATATCAAAATAAAAATATAAAGCATCAGTGGTAATTCAAAATATTCCACAGCAGACGAGGACCTTTCCATTCGACCAAATCACCACTTTTACATGACAGATCATTCAAACTTTCTAATCAACAACTTTGAACATTCTACTATAAATTTAGAACATAAACCACTAAAAAATGCTTAAAAGAAATACAGTAAATTCATAGAGGGGATTATATTTTACCACGAAAATTGCGCATTAATTGTAGTTTTGGACTAGACTGGGTGTGTTACTTGGTATATCAGACCGGGTGCGTTCGGAATAAGTACTTGGGCAGATTAATACATCGGACTTCTGGCAAGTCATTGTTCCGATATGGGAGTCTCGGGATCATCATTGATACTGTGTCGATTGATACAGCAATAGATACATAGGAATTTTCGGCTATTTGGGTAATATTGTGATTTTTCACGTTTGGGCGGAGAGATATCGCAGAGAAAAAGGAGGGAGGCAAAACATAAGATCCCCATCCCAGGTGCTGATTCCTTTGTGCCGCCTTTCACGGTATATCTGGGGTGTTGAAAGATAAAGTTTAGCTTATCATCAAACTGCAATTTTTATGCAGTTTGTTTCTTTCGTAAAGTATGTAATTTTCTGTCAAGCAGTTTCTGGTATGCCCAGTAGACAAAAGACTACATTGGTATAAAACAATCCGATCTTACTACGAACGTTAAACCTATAAATGATTTGCTGAACACGCTCCTAAAATAAAGTGTCATTAATAATGCAGAAAAGTATGAAATCCTCATTTATACGCAGATTATCAGCATTACTTTTTTCTTAAAATCAATAAATAGTAAGGTTTACAATAAATAGTAAGGTTTAAGATAAAGTAGAGAGTTTATGTAGTAAAATGGAAGAAATCATGAAGAAAAGATTAACAAGGATACCAAGGGAATCTGATATTTTGGCAAAAATGATAGAAAAATCAGGTAGGAGTTTACCAATATAATATCGGGTGATATAAACATGGATTTTTACAGCAGATATCGGGGATGTTAGTAGATGAAAGATTTTCGAAACTGGCTTTTTTTTAAATGGTGGCTAATGTGGGGTAGGTTTTACCACCTTCCCCAATACACAAAAATAATCACATTATCATTTAACCTATTAATGATGTTTATAACAATTCCGTGTAAAAGCATATAATTGAATAATTAGTTCTGAATTAAAATAAAAAGAGAGAAACATAAGTGAATATCTAAGAATTATGTATGACCAATATTTCAGAAATTTACCAACTTTTATCATAATACTATGTTTGCTACGGTGACAGATTTTACCACCAAGTTATAGGTATACCTTTGGGTAGTAACAGTGCTCCACAATAGCAGATTCTCATATTTATTGTTATATCACGACAAAACTTCACACGCATCATAACAATCATCAATAACATCTAGACATTAATACATGATTTTCACATTCAACAACGATAGTCGATAAATTTCTGTTGAATAAATTTATCCCGCAGAAGTGACAGTCGTTATAACGCAAAGAAAAACCATCCCCATTTTAATTCTCTTGGTATTTCTGGTTCACTAAGTTATCTTCATTCTAACACGTGTGTAAAACGTGATGACCTCTTTGGAGTTTTTATTTCATCGTGTGTGCAGTGATACTGCATATTTTAGTGAATGGAATATTTTTATCTCTATAAAAAGCTACTGAAGCAGGAATACTATTAAGTAAAAATGACTTTCACAAGATTTTTCCATCGAAATAAATTAATGGAGAAATTATCGCTTCAAAGGGTGAACTAACATCTTGGAATGACATTGTTTGTCAAGGAAGTATAACATGAACACTGTTATAATTCAATACCTTGCTCCGAATAATTGGAAGTTAGCTAAAAAGCACACCAATAGAATTGAAAAAACTTATTTTACACGTTTTTACATTTAAAATACCATACGTAAAACCCAAATTTCTAACGGTATTTCACATCCAGATATTTAAAAATAGCAGTTTGTGAATAAAGCCTTCATCACAATCCACTGAATAAACACATTAAAAATAGTTCATGAATATTTGAATATTGCTGTGTTCGAAAATGATTCTTTAAAACACCTTTAAGGTGTGAGTGAATCGTTTATGTTACAGAATTCCTAAGTTGTAAGCCTTTATGCAATGTAAGTGATTTTATTTTCTGTATATGAATTGTGCATTTTACTTTAGGTATTTGTGGATTGAAAATTTAAAATGAGCCACTAGGAGCTTGTTAAAGGCTTGTGATGATCTCTTTTTTGTATTCTAATTAATTTCAATTTCCGTTTCTGGGTGGTTGTTCCAATGACATTTAACACATATCTCCTTTCATTTCTAACCACGCCTTTATGGGCACTTGAAACCCCTTATATATAGGTAATAGAGTATGAGTACAATTTCAATTAAAAAGGCCGAAATGACATAAAAAGATTTTAACAAACCATTGAGGTGCATGGTCACGGTATAGCAGTCTAAAAACCGATAAGTATCCCAGAGTTGTAGTAATAACACCTTATCTCGAATTATTTATCAAAAAGAATATTGTGCTCGGGTAACATGAAAATTAATAAAATTTTCAAATTGAATCAAATCACAAAGTCGTGAAGGATTAGAGAAGTTAATAAAAGAAAACGTTGTTACCCATCATAGATACAAACATATGTTTCTGGATTATCAATAGGTGGAATGGGTTGTTCTGGTTCTACTGGACCTCAGCCTGGACTGACAGAAAGTCATAAAACTACAATCAAAAAGTCATGGAGTAGTTTCGCTTCGAAAGGTGAACTGGCAGATCTTGGAATGCCAATGTTTGTCAAGTAAGTATAACACGAACCTGTTGTAATTCCATACCGTGCTCCGAATAATTGGAAATTAGCTAAAAGGCACATCAGTAGAATAGCAAAAACACATTTTACACGTCTTTACATTTAAAATCTCTAATTCTTTTCCAACAAATCCGAATAACGTCAAAGCCAACAAGGACTTTCCAGTATTATTGTATTAGTTTTAGAATTCTCGCGTGTGTATATAGTCTTGTTATAAAATATCATGTTTATAACAGACGAAATGGATATTTGCTTGAATTTTCAAGATTTATGGAACTTTATTGCATTTTCGTTTCTAACGATTGTTAACCCTATTTTTAATTCTTTACATCGACTGTTACAATTACGTGTTAATCAGATTAGTATTTTTGGTGGATTAAATTCTCCCTCGCTACGCTCGTCCGAATTTAAATTACTTCAAGTGTATATACAATTGGGGTGAATCAGACACAACACAGATATAGGCTTAGTTGCTCGCAGTACCTTCGATTGGTGGATTAATAATGTGCTAAGAGAATTTATTAATTCGATAGTTCTAGAAGTAAACACAAAACATTTCTCTAATAATTATTGTCGGTTCGTGAGAAATACTGCTATACGGTACACAGTGTGGGAGCGGAAGTGTACGGTCTTTTTTCAGCATTTGAGTTGCGATTCTGTCAAGCGATAGATAATGATACACGGTTTGGAGAAGGTAAGCTTTTAACAATTTTCCATGTTTACAAAAACATTTTTCAATTAAATAAATCAATAAGAATTTAAAACAGTAAAATGTTATTCATTCATACTTGTTAAAACCTACATTTATTCATTATAACAGACATATCAAGTAAAAAATGCTTCGAAATCATCTATTGTTGGTACAACACGGCTTCTTCAAATGCTTTGTAAACGTGATTTCTTTTTCTTTTCCTATCAATAATATTTATTTTGAATACTAAAATGATCAATTAATCTTCAGGTCAGATACGAATTTCCTATGTTGCCTCGTTAATTCCCTATATTGAAATGAATGTGAAACATTTCAAACTTGGTTTGTATAGGTGCTTGCCAAGACAAAACGTTTTGCTGTATAGTTGCTTGCGATAGCACTATATAGTTTCTTGATATCTTGTGTGAAAAGTTTAATGCATATTTCGTCATAAGATGAAACACACTCAAGGTTTCAGTTTGCACGCAACATACATCGTGTATTTGTGAGTGTAATTATGATCTCTGAGTATTAAAAAAACAGTTTAACAAGTTGAATCTTAATGCTACAGTAGGCAGCTCAAAGTACATTTATAACGTGTGAATTACAAATATAATTGTGTTAATTTGTGTTACTTCATATATTTAGTTATACATCTACCTTACTATAACATTCTGAATACGCTTATGATAATAGAAATCAAAGACCCGGGTCTTAAAAATTTGCTGAAGATGGCTCACTCATTCTCAGCTCCTAGTCTATGATTTCCAGAAAACCTCTTAGATTAATTTGCAAGCGTGTTAATCGGATTCTAATCGAGTAATTTGAGTTTTACATATATAAATACTTTGTACCATTGACTTTGTGTTTTTTTGTTTTTTTTTTTGTTCAGTATTTGTATATTCTTGGCCCACACGGGCGTAACTTTGCAAATAAAGATATCGGTAATTTGATTATTAAATTATAAGGAATGTTTCCAATTTTGTAACAGATTATACTTCAATCACTTGGTTTAACATGTTTAAGTCAGTTTATGGCATTCATAAACCGCTGGTTTATTATTCGTAAATTGACCCAAACCAGGTTATATCGTATAATAAAATTGGAATCATTCCTTAAATAATTATTCTATGTCACCGAAATTACTATTTTATGCTATCATCCGCATAATACTCTATCGCTATATGAATTGTTGTTGTATAGCAATGTAATATTCCTTGTTAAACACAACCATATTGCACTGAGTGCTTGTCGGTAGTTTTCTTGGTTGGTTGGAAGGTCTTATTTGCTTTGATATACAATGAAGGCGCTTTTACACAAAATTGGGAAATAATTTCCCTTCGTAGAATATTGTATCACACCCGCAAGCTCGAGCGATATTACATTCTACTACGGACAGTGTTTCCTAATATTCATAAAATAACCCCATATTATAGTCCAAGTACATTATATTGCAACAAGTGACTATACAAAAAAAATTGCAAGTGCCGTACAATACACATACAAGCACCTATACAGTCAGAGAAATGATGTGTTATTTGTTTGAAAGTAATTTACTTCATTTTATAGGCAAAATAATTCGATAAAATTCGGTTTTATGGTATAAAAATGACTTGACTTGTAGATAACCTAAAGAATACCTTCAAATGTGTTACCATTTTTTACGTATTTAGTTTTAAAGTCAAAATTTCAAACAGTAAATTTTAGAAGCATCGTGATCAAAGCTTGATAAAAGTTATATTAATCATATTTGTGAAAAAATGTTCATGTAATTTTATAGGCATGTAAACGGCCAAGTGCCAAAGGAGGCAAACATACCTAAAATTTCCATAAAATCTGTGTAAAATTAAAAAATCTATTATTACGTATGAGCGATCTTCATTGCAAGTGACCGATTTGCTGCTATAAAAATCGCAACTTAAAAAGTGACCGAAAACATGTTCATTTCCGCTCCCACACTGTGCGCTAACTGTACTGAAAGCAGTTTTACCTGAGCCTCTCCTTTACTTAAAAGTTTTATGAAAATTGGCTGACTTCAGTTTTTTAGATCTTTTCTTCCTGTTTACTCGGAAACATAAGTCATCTGGAATAATCCAAGATCAAATTGCAACCCCTGGCATGTTACCTAACCTTAATATAATATTTCATATCAGAGAAATCTCACTTTTTAGATTTTTTTGTTCCGTTTTGAAATTTTTTCCTGTTTCCATGGCAGTGGCAGCCATTTTGAAAAATCCAAGACCAAAGTAAATATTTCGGCATGGATCGATGCTATCACACCAAGTTTCATTTAGATTACGATTTCAGTTATTGAGGGAACTTTTTCTTCTGTTTCTATAGTAACAGTAGGCAACTCCCAAATTGCAAGACCATATTCTATTGCATATCTAACCATGGCACCTACCCTTCACGTAAAGTGTCAGAAAGTTTGGACATATTTCAATTTTTGGGTATATATTTTTTCGTATTGCTCTGTGTCCGTGTCAACCAGATTTGCAGTCATTCCCAAAGTTGATTGTGCATCTAGGCATGGAACCAAATTACGTCCCATTACAGATCATGTGCCAATTAAACATTACAATATTAGATTAAACGTATCTAATGTCGACAGAGAGCAAAAATGGAAATAAAATAAATTAAACCACAGAACACACCATTTATAACAGAGGAAGGGCTTGAAATCAACAGAGTATGAATTTGACCAAATCAACAGTTCCCATCTATAATTTTAAGCGAATAAATAAGTGAAACTTGTCGTGATAGCTGGGATTTAAGAGAATAAATATCCTCCATGCAAGAAGGAATATGAAAAAAATATTAAATAACCACTCTGCATAGTTCCATAAAGTTTCCCTCATCTCTCTCGGAGAAAATGGTCCGATAGGTTCATGGCTACGGAAACTGAGAAGACATAAACGGGACAAAAACAATTAGCTCCTTCGGTTTGGGCGACTTAATTAAATAAAGTAGAAATAATAAAGAATACCATCGTATGATGTAATTGGTAGAGTATTCAACAAAATGCTGTAATCCTGTGTTTTACAAGAGTTCAGTAACAATACACTTAAACCGTGCAGTTTAAATGAGGTACATATATTTCTATTTCATATCAGATAAAATCTCTGTATCCACACATTGGATAAACGGAGATCATGTATTATTCATTATTCAACGGTAATGCTTGTACCAGTCAATACCGTGTGATAATGACCTGCTATGCCCCCTTTTTAAAACGCACAAGTGATTCGGATGTATTCAAGCGCAAAACCACAAGTATAGCTTAGCAAGATCCAGAGTTTACATTGAACATGGTCTTGACTATAAGACAAAGTCCGAAAATTCTTTTTGATATATTCTGTAAACAAATTCATAGTTACTTAGTTTCGGTTGATCAAGATAATTTTAAAGTCATTTTATATTATAATAAGTAAAATGTTACCTATAGTGCCCAAATATATATCCTCAGAATTCTTAAATACAAAAATTATTTTAATACCGACTTTATATAGTCTGTGCAATACATCAAAATGTATTTAAATACGTATTTCACATGTATATTGAACTCAATCATTCAATATTAAATAAATGGAAATGATTTAGTAAATGGATATCTTTATTTATCTAATGTCGACAGAAAAAATACCACATTTAAAATAGAAGCAGGGTTTGAAAATTTATAGAGTGTATCGGAATGTTATCAAATTAACAGTACCCACCTTTAATTTTATTATTAAACAAAACCTAATATAAGGCGTGTATTATTTTCTTCAAACATAAATAAGGTTCATTGTTTTAGAATATTTTGAATTTTAAGGTTTAAGAGACCTTTGACAGTTTTAACAACTTCGAAATGGGGACAACGTTTTGATAGAACTCGTTCCTGACGGCATTGCTCTTGTTTACCTTCATGCATTTTAACTGTCTGGAACTTGTTTGAGACTAAAGCTTAACCAGATTATTCGTTTTTAAAAACCAAAACATGTTTGAAAAAAATAAAACACGCCTACAGATATTGAAAACAATGAAATATTATGATAGGTTATTTGAAGATGCTCCAGAAGTTAAGCCACTGTTTAAGTTTGCAGACAATGGTGACTCTAACGAGAACACCAAACTAAGAAACCATGTAAAGGGTGTGTTTGAGGTTGTCCAAGTGGCAGTTGAAATGATCGACGATCTGGGACAGTTATCATCTGTAGTTGTGGATTTAGGGGGTAGACATTATCATTACGGAGCTAGGAAAGAACATCTACCAGTAAGTCAAACGCATCTCTACTCCTTCTTGATTAACGGGTGCCTGGATGCTCGCGTTGCATTGGCTCTCATTATATTTTCGTAAAAATGTGTCCTAAAAGCAAGAATGAAGTTGATGTTGATTTTATCGTTGCCATCGTTAAGGACCTCGTTAAGGGTTTAGAGACTGTTCATCATTGAGATATTTTTATATTACCAAGGACAGGGCATAAAACGATATTTGCATACACTGTCTTAAAGGTAGATTTACAATATTAATGTAGTATATGGGAACAGTTCAAGTCGGATTTGTGGTGGTGGCGGATATGACATCACCTGGGATCGAGATAATGACACCGGAAGCGGAAAAGATGTCACCATCACTCCATGTGGAGTCATTTCCGCTTCCGGTGACATCATATCCGGCAGCACCACAAATCCGACTTCAACTGTGTCCATATACTACAATAATATTGTAAAGCTACCTTTAAGACAATATCTTCCGTTTAAAATTTATACCAGATAATGTTTGGTAATAATTTGATCCACAATATGTGCAAATTTCGTCGGTTTACGACCCATCAGTTGTGCTCAGGGCATAAAATGTTGAAAACCAAAAGAATGATGTAGAAAGTTGAGGAGTAAATTTAAAAATGCCAAAATGACCAAAAGGGTAAAGGCTAAAACATCCTAGGACAGAGCTATATATGCAGGAGGGAGATACTCCTTAGATTTTACAAGATTTTGCATTTTGGTAACAGTGAGTTTAAAGTCAGGCTAGTATCGAAATACTAGAAATTGGACTGGTTATACCCTAGGGGGCTTGAAGTCCCATCAGCAACGATATCGACTCAATAGTAAATGATAAGTTCTTACAAGATGTGCATATTTCGTCGATTTACGACTCGTCAGTTGTAATGAGGGCCTAAATGGCTGAAAACCAAAAAACGTACCTTCTCTTGTATTTAAATGAATATTTATTGTAGGTTGTTGGTAAATGTTTACTTCATGCCCTATCGAAAGGACTAGGAGATGAATTTACAGAGGATGTAAAGAACGCTTGGCTCACATTTTATAACTGGCTCGGAGGATGTTTTGCAAAAGGGGTGTCTATCGAATCCAAGAAGAAGTAACTAATAATATTGGAGAAAGTCAGAACTATATGTCATAAATTACTTTTTCATTACTTTTCTGAAATAAAAAACTGCCGTAATTTTTGTCTTACCTCAAACAACATATTTTCATATTTGTTCTAAAAAGAAAAAAGAAAAGGTTAGGTGCCATTTTTCTCATTAAATTAATGTGCACAACTTCCAGTTGTCTAATAGTTCACTGTATTTCTTGTGAATAAGCACTGTCTCAAATATTATACTTTTGTATGTTAAGAATTTTGTTTATATATATTTTGTGCGTTTTCTTTCATTCTTTTTTATGTACATATATGTATTTTTTAAATTATAGTGGAATTAAAGGAACTGGTGTTTCCACATTTTCTATACACTTGTAACATTCCATCTCTAATTATATTATGCATGTTATGGTAAGTCTTGTATTCAGACCATTAAAATGAAAATAAGTAATTTGGCAACCGAGAAATGCTCATAACGGAAATCTCTAAGCTTTTCAAATTATTATAGTTATGATTATATTATTCAGTATTTTAATTTCAATAAAGTTATGATTATATGATATACTAGTATTCTAGGTATCTGAAGAAAAATCCAAATACTTTCATTGGACACAGAAATTTTTGTTTTCTGATATTGTATACCTCGAAAAGACCTGCTACAAATGATAGTCAGATTCCCTGACTATGGAGGATGACAAAATAACTGCATGAAATTATTGATAAATTATAGAATGTCTCTCTCTGTAATATTAGAACTCGTATTAGAATCTGCCTTTTGATAAAATTATTTTGGATAATGACAAATTCGCTTCTCAATAAGTCATTAATATTGTGATGACATTTGTAAAATGTAAAAAAAAATCAGTGGATTAAAGTTAATTCAGATTGTAGCAAAGACGAGCCTACTTTAAATGGCCTCTTAACTAGTATATGTAGATGGCAGTATGAAATATAATCCCAACATGAACAACCTTTATATTAAGGATGCCTGCTCATAAAGGGCACCTGTTCTTGTCCGTTGGGTGCACTTTATACACAGGTTTGACTATAATTTTTTATCAGTGGGTTCACATTTTTATATTTCTTAATATATTAAATCATCTTGAACATATGTTATATTCGGGGTACTACAGTGTCTTGAAGTCCACACACAGTATGGCTATTTATAGCGATAAAAAAAAATCCATGAAAAATCCTGTGGGATAAGTCAATAGAATATTCTGGTGCCTTGGAATTCACATAACGAGGTTCGACTGTATTTGATATCAATCAAAGTGGGAACGTTTAGTTGTATTCATCGATGGAATATATCAAGAGTTTGGAATTCCAAATATTTTCAGTATGTTTTGGAAATTCCACTGGTACAACTTTATTGATCTTGCAACGGGGGTGGGGGTTGCACATTTTTAACGTACTTGCGTGTACGGTTCACATGCTGTAACAATTTAATCTTTACACAATTTCCTTGAGAACTTAATTCTTTTGAAAACCTCTTCTAGATAAGAAATTTAATTTTGAAAGCAAAAGCTTTAGAGATTGAGGCGGTTTTTATTAAATTTAATTAGTTTTAGGCAATTTATTGAAGTCTTGTCTCCAAAAGCTATAAAGCATTTTTACTGTTACAGTCACCCGGAGAACTTTAAAAGAGCACATTAGTTTGAAAACTCACCTTTAAATGTAAGCAAATATCATTATTAGTGTACGTCTGGTATCTTTTCAACCATGATATCGGGGAAATTGTCATCTATGTCCTGCCTTTGTATAAGTAAATAATTAATCCTATGATGAAATTTCTTTCCATTAACACCAATTATTGCTAAAACATGTTGAACGTTTACAAATATTGAAAACCTTATATACATCGCTGTCCTATAACATTTTTATCACTTTGCTGTAAACCAGTTCAGGTTCTTTTGGTATTCTCTATATATGTTTTCCGTATACTCCACCATTTGCGGACTACACTATTTTGCCAGGTACCCGATCTCACCAGGTATTTTCTGTAAACCTAAAACGTTTTATGAACATTTTACTCATTGTTTATATTCAGCAAATACTTTACATCCCAGGAAACCAGAACTTTCATTAAAATTTATAAAAGCTTTGTATAGAAATGGCAATTAAATGGTGGAATTGAGTACCTGGTGAGATAGGGTACTAAGTCAGTAAAGATATTGTTGCATCAATCGGCTGTTACTGAAATTATCTCATCTGGTATGTATATATTATATGCATATTGGTCAATCAATTTTTCCCAAATTAAGTTAAGTGGGGGAGGGGGGGGGTGGTCAGTGAAAAAACTACGTGAATTAAGTTTTTTATCCTACATTGAACTTTTGATCTCGTCCCTAACAGTATTGTATTTTATTATTAGACGGCATCAATTTATGATTTGATTGTCGGAAATATCCGTTTACTGGCTGCGCTAACGCGTCGCAAGTAAACTCAATTTCCGACCATCAAATCATTCAACTGATTCCGTCAAATAATAAAATACAATGCAGAACTTTGTCTCCTAATTCCACCTTTTTATGATACCCGTCCTTGCACGGGTAGTTACGTAGTAATAGCTCTGGAGAATTCGACGTCATAGTAGTTCCTGGCAACGTTACCAGCGGAATACTTGTATAGCCGAGGTACACGGCGTTTTTTTACATACGGTAAGAATTATTACAAGTGTTTTTGTTCTAAATTGTATCCAAATTTTATGTTTATTGCACATAAAAAGAAACGAACGATTAAACAAATTAGAAATACATTGTATCTGTAATAATCTGTAATAAAATAGTAATCGGGATATCACGCTTTCTTGTGTGCAAAATGAAACTGATGAAACCGTACAATTGGCCGAAATGGATTTCTTGTCCACCAATAAAGCTATAATAACATTATCATTTTCACATTGGTCTTCTTATATGATATATTGACTTTCTGCATTGATGTTCGACATCCTCTCTGGTCAATACAGAGCTAGACCACTATTATATCAACAACACTGTGACTGTACTGGTTAGGACAAATGTATATTAAAAGATTCGGTGAATGTAGGAACTAAATACAAACCTTTATTATAAGATTAAAATTTAATCACTATAAATACTTTTATGCATACATATTTCATTCAACTTGACAGATAATTTTTGTAATGGTATATTTTAGTAATAAAGGTCTAATTACATGTAGTACATTGATATTCGGCTGTGTTTAAACCAATATAAATCATACATTAGCATTGTGGCTAGGTCAACAGAAGTTACGATCTTAATGTTATAGGACAATGCAGTAACCACTCGCTATGAGATGACAATATTTGTTAATTCTAGATATCTATTCGGCTTTATATATTTGATATTTTTACAGGCCTGTGGAGCATAGAATGGATTTCCTATTCAATCAGATTGAAAGTTTTCTTAATCGTATTGGACATGGACCAAATTTTAACCGCAATATTTTTTTGTCTGTTCTCGATTCGTTTTCTTCTGAATTTGAATGGGACTGTAATCCTGAGGAGATGATACAGTATGCTGCAACATCACTTGGGATATCATCAGCAGCTTTTATCGCCTTGATGTGTTTTAGATATATCTCGACAAATGCTCAAGGTAAGTAGTCTTACAAATTTTATATCTTCAGCAATTTCAGTTGTTAAATACGATTCAAATTATTGAAGGCAGTAAAATAATTTACAACATACCAAACGTAATAGATCATATGTCAGCTCTGCTCGCTTAGTCAAATAATACAATTATTGTGGAAAGTATAATTCCTTACCCCGATATCAGCAAAATTTGTTTTGGTTTCAGCTCACTGTCAAAAACAAAAACAAAAACCATGACAATATAAACAAGAGTGGACACACAAAAATGTCTCGCCTGTCGTGTATTTCTTATGAAAGTAAATGCTATCAGACTTATTGCATACAGTATTCGAAAAACAGGCCAAAACACAAAAACTTAACTATAACCACTGAACCATGAAAATGAGGTCAAGGTCAGATGACACCTGCCAGGTGGATATGTACACCTTACAATCCTTCCATACACCAAATATAGCCTAGTAGATCTATTGCATACAGTATTCGAAAAACAGGCCAAAACACAAAAACTTAACTATAACCACTGAACCGTGAAAATGAGGTCAGGGTCAGATGACACCTGCCAGTTGGACATGTACACCTTACAATCCTTCCGTACACCAAGTATAGAAGACCTATTGCATACAGTATTCGAAAAACAGGCCAAAACACAAAAACTTAACTATAACCAATGAACCATGAAAATGAGGTCAAGGTCAAATGACACCTGCCAGGTGGATATGTACACCTTAAAATCCTTCCATACACCAAATATAGCCTAGTAGATCTATTGCATACAGTATTCGAAAAACAGGCCAAAACACAAAAACTTAACTATAACCACTGAACCATGAAAATGAGGTCAGGGTCAGATGACACCTGCCAGTTGGACATGTACACCTTACAATCCTTTCGTACACCAAGTATAGAAGACCTATTGCATATAGTATTCGAAAAACTTAACTATAACCAATCAACCATGAAAATGAGGTCAAGGTCAGATGACACCTGCCAGTTGGACATGTACACCTTACAATCTTTCCATACACCAAATATACTAGACTTATTGCTTATAGTATATGAGATAGGGACTTGACCACCAAAACTTAACCTTTGTTCTTTGATCCTTGAAATGGGGTCGAGGTCAATTGAAAACTGTCTGAAGGGGATGAGGACCTTGTAAGGTACGCACATACCAAATATAGTTATCCTAATACTCATAATAAGAGAGAAATTAACATTACAAAAAATTTTTTTTTCAAGTAGTCACTAAACCATGAAAATGAGGTTAAGGACAATGTACATATGACAGACGGAAACTTCGTAACATAAGGCATCTATATACAAAGTATTAAGCATCCAGGTCTTCCACCTTCTAAAATATAAAGCTTTTAAGAAGTTAGTTAACGCCGCCGCCGCCGGATCACTATCCCTATGTCGAGCTTTAGGCGACTTAACTATAACCACTGAACCATGAAAATGAGGTCAAGGTCAGATGACACCTGCCAGGTGGATATGTACACCTTACAATCCTTCCATACACCAAATATAGCCTAGTAGATCTATTGCATACAGTATTCGAAAAACAGGCCAAAACACAAAAACTTAACTATAACCACTGAACCGTGAAAATGAGGTCAGGGTCAGATGACACCTGCCAGTTGGACATGTACACCTTACAATCCTTCCGTACACCAAGTATAGAAGACCTATTGCATACAGTATTCGAAAAACAGGCCAAAACACAAAAACTTAACTATAACCAATGAACCATGAAAATGAGGTCAAGGTCAAATGACACCTGCCAGGTGGATATGTACACCTTAAAATCCTTCCATACACCAAATATAGCCTAGTAGATCTATTGCATACAGTATTCGAAAAACAGGCCAAAACACAAAAACTTAACTATAACCACTGAACCATGAAAATGAGGTCAGGGTCAGATGACACCTGCCAGTTGGACATGTACACCTTACAATCCTTTCGTACACCAAGTATAGAAGACCTATTGCATATAGTATTCGAAAAACTTAACTATAACCAATCAACCATGAAAATGAGGTCAAGGTCAGATGACACCTGCCAGTTGGACATGTACACCTTACAATCTTTCCATACACCAAATATACTAGACTTATTGCTTATAGTATATGAGATAGGGACTTGACCACCAAAACTTAACCTTTGTTCTTTGATCCTTGAAATGGGGTCGAGGTCAATTGAAAACTGTCTGAAGGGGATGAGGACCTTGTAAGGTACGCACATACCAAATATAGTTATCCTAATACTCATAATAAGAGAGAAATTAACATTACAAAAAATTTTTTTTTCAAGTAGTCACTAAACCATGAAAATGAGGTTAAGGACAATGTACATATGACAGACGGAAACTTCGTAACATAAGGCATCTATATACAAAGTATTAAGCATCCAGGTCTTCCACCTTCTAAAATATAAAGCTTTTAAGAAGTTAGTTAACGCCGCCGCCGCCGGATCACTATCCCTATGTCGAGCTTTAGGCGACTTAAGTCGCAGGCTCGACAAAAATGAGCAGTACAAATTCAATATCCACCAAACTGTATGTTCATCTGTAGATTATCCACTCTTACCTGACCTGCAATACCAAAAATGCACATTTACCAACATGATAAAAGTGACAAACCACGTCTAAAATGTATAAAAAGTGAAATTCCTTAAATATTAATTTCGACCTTTTGGGCCCACTTTTTGGATTCGTGGGTCAAAATTAAAAATTCATTTTTTTCGGAACTGTTCTAGATATATAGACAAAAAATCATGCTGTGGTAAATTTTAAACGCCCGATTCAAAATGAAGTGACATAATTGGTCCTGTTAGTTCGATTTTGTACCCAGGAACTAATTAAAAATCTCAGTGCAGTGCTATTTACTGTATGGCTATACAATCATTCAATACATACCTCAGCTAGTATTTTTAGTTTTTGTTTTGACTCTTGAATCAAAAGCCAAAATAAAAAAAAATATAATTGCACATCTACCAACTATATATTATAATCAATTTTATGCAAGATTTAAAGCATCAAATTGAATTCCAAGTGAAAGACCGTTTACACATGCTTGAAACGGGAATCTGTATGACCAAAATAAAACATTTTGAAAACTAATTGAACAATAATCTACATAATGAATATTTTTCATTGTTATATAAGTTATTTTATTATTACTTCTTTTTTTTCATAAGAAAAACCAGTTACTGACAATAACAGTGATCTAGACGAGAAATCAACAATACCATTGGTAAGTTTTTTTTTTTAGCATTCCTACTGCGATAAGTCGTCGCTATGAAACCCCAAAACATTCATCTAGATACAAAGTAATAGTAGATAAACTGTTTAGAATATGACGTAAACATTTCAGATCGGAGTCTACTTTCGCAATTGCATGGATAACTCCGTGTGTAACTTTCAATATTTGACAATAACTTGGCCATACTGTTGTCAAAATATTAAAAACTTTAAAGTATATTATTTTTCGGTTTCTACAGAACTTAAGGTTTTAAATTTTGGTACCTGTTGAATACAAATATTGAAAATGTGTTTCGAATTCAGTATTCAGTCCCAGCTAGTAAACTTCCTAGGCTTACAGTAAAATGCTTCAAGTAAGGTCTAAACTGTTACTTATTTTTTAGATTACGACACCAAAAACCTTAAGACCAAATGTCAAGAGGAAAAATATACTGAATTTGAAAAGTGAGGAATTGAAAAATTTTCAGAATGAATCTGAACTCGAAAACTTTTACTGTTGGCGGAAAAGTTTGACTCCATCAGTAGGAGGCACTGAAACGAAGGACTATACAGACCAAGAAGCAACTGATGTGTCGCCAAACCAAACCTGTAGTGAAAAAAGCGAAAACGATTACAATGAATTCGACAGTCTTTATAGTCAACACTCTTATTTACCTCCGTTTGTTAAAAATCACAGTGCGGTTGAAAAATATACACAGAATCAGCTTGCTGCATTGAAAGCAGATAAAAATGCTCACCATATCCATTATACAGCAGAATCTTTGTCATACGGAATGTTAATGGAAATGATAGACAAGGATATTCTACCCACTGATATATCACCTGAAAAGGTCACTCAGACTGTTGTGAGAAATGAGAACCTCACTAACGAAGACGTATTGAGTATTCTCTCCGGAATTTACGACCTGTGTATAAAAAATAAGGTAAAATCGAATTAAAATATAATGGTTTGCTCTTTGTGTTTGATTGAATAAATTTCTGATGATCGAAACCATTCATGTCTATAATGTATTAACAACAGTGTTTTATTTTATTTTCAACATTCCTTATAACAAAAGATGTTATTTAATGTCCACAAGAGAATGCCACTTCTGAATGATTGTAAAAATTCAATTTCTTAAAATGGGATTAAACAGGCTATTGCGATGTTAAAGTTTTTATTCCGCGATGTGCTAAGTATGGACGTGATATTTTTTTTAAATTAAGCGATTTTTTTAAATTAAGCGATTTTATTTTGGAATTGTACTTATAATACATGTATATTAACAAAACAGGTAGCTGAATGGTCTTTACACTACAGAAAAAGTGTTCAGCCGTACTTCAGAAACAGACATTACAGAAAGTAAGTAAAAATACTAGTTTTTTTCAGTCTGCACTTCGAATTTTTTTATTCAACAGAATAGGTCTGTTTGGAATTTTTGATGATAACATAATTATTGGAAACTTTGAATGAACTTCCTGCATGGATTTAACAGCGATGCACCTAATCAAATTACTGAAAAATATGAAAATACGTTGACAGTATGAAGCATATGGATGAAAAAAGACCTTGCATCACAAGTATGAGCAGATTTCAGTTAACAAACAATATGTCTCAGATGACAGGTTCAATAATTTAGGCGAAATAAAGATGTACAAATGTTACGTGCAAATGCATACCAATTATAACACAATAACCAAGAACTTTAAAATGAAAAAAATAAAAGTCAATGAAGCTTCTCCGAGGATATGGGGCAATTAAAATTCCATGGAGACAATGCTACTGCAAAACAAATATTATGGATCTGGATTAAGTTAAGCAAAATTAAAAAAAATGATATGAGGTACTGCTGAACCGTCTAACATTGACCAAAAATCATAAACTTGAACATTACTGATTGCTTGGTTTATATTTAAAACTTAAAATCAACTTCTCTTAAGATTACAAAGTGAGGAATCTATTCAAGATACTGAATATATGAAAACAGCTTGCTGTTTGATAGATGGATGAATTATTGGTTAACGTCTAGTGGCATTATTACACTATCAGGACGAGAACATTTTGATATATAAGAACATGTAATGAATCCTGCATAGATGGTTTTAGAAAACTATGTTTCTCATACCGTATGGTAGCAAACTTCTATAGAAAAACTCCAATTTGAAGTTTTTAAATAGCGGTTAAAAAGATATAAATTTTCTTTTTTCTCATTTCGTTAATCTCACTATATATAACAAATATCAGGATCTATAAACATTCTCATAAGTAACTTGTTGATGCCATCGTCAACGGAAACTTGACAGCAACTTCCATCGCAGATAAACCCAGAATCGTTTCCTGAACCTTCTTTTAGAAAGTTGAATATTGTGTTTTTTCTTCTTCAATATTCAAGAATTTGTCTCAATCTTTTTTCTATATTTTATTTTATAGGCAGTTCCAAACTCGTCCAGTCAACGACTTGCTTCAAGACATACAAACCTATTACAACTCACAGATGGAAAGTTTGTAGAAATCTACATTAAACATAAACAAATACAGCAACTCCCATTGGACAAATTAATTGTTCAGATTTTAATTCCTGGCATTAAAATATTGTTAATCCTTGTTTTTGTCTGTAAGAATACAATCAGAGCTTTGATTTAAGCACAAAGACTGATTGGTTTTTATTTGTTTAACGTCCAGTGCTAACAAGATTGCTTCACGTAACCATATGTCCCCCGCCGCAGAGAAAAGTCGAAGCCCCACAAGATATACAAAATGTGTATTATTGAAATGGCGGCATAGGATCAAGTACATGTGGTGACTAACAATCCTACAAAATTTGAAAAAAATCCGATCAGCGGTCTCAGAGAAGTTGCATCCACAAAGTGTTCCTATAGTGTCACATGCACAAAAACGCTTAAGTACCATAACTCCCGTAAAATTTGTCAAATCAAAATTGTGGTGCGATAGGATCAAGAACATGTGGTGACTAACAATCCTACAAAAATTTGAACATATTATCACAAAGTGTTCCTATAGTGTCAAATACAGAAAAAAGTTAAAGTCCCATAACTCCCGTAAAATTTGTCGAATCAAAATCGCGGTGCGATAGGATCAGGTACAAAAGGAGACTAACAACCCTACAAAATTTGAACGAAATCCGATCAGCGGTCTCAGAGATGTGTCCACAAGTAAATGTGACGGACGGACGGACGCATTACTAAAGTCCCTCCGTCGCGTTGCGGCAGGGGACAAATATTGTATTCATCTTCAGAACGAGAGCCAGTTCAACGATAAGTCTTGGCGATTCTGAAATGGGGTATGGAGTGGGACAGATTTTGATCTGACCCCCCCCAAAAAAAACAAAACAAAAGTGTCCCTCCTATACTAGCTCTCTTTAACTGGTTATTGTCAATATTTATAACAAATAGAATATTTTCAAAAAATAGGGCCACTTTGACATAATCTCACTTACAGCCAAAAATTTGTTTTGGTTCCGAATTGCCTTCACGTTGAAAAAGATTTTAATTTGGCAAATTTATGTTCAAACTGTCTCCCAGAGATATTGAGGTATGTAGAAAATATTGTAGTAACTTAGTTGTAAGCTATTATTAGCCAATCTATGACCACATACCAGGCTATGCCTCCAAGGATTGTAAAAGGTTTTAGTCGACTTTTTGAAAATGGCCCCACTTCTTTGAAGAATGTATTTCAATGAAATATTTCCCATTTGATGTATGTGTATTACCCAATATAGATGCAATGTACATGTACATACAATTATTGTTGAAAAATCTTTTCCAAATTAATACGAGAGTATGAAAGAGATTGAAAATTATTCCAGAGACGATTTTGAAGCAACAATTACATTTGATTAACCAGAAATAAACACAAGGAAATTATATTACAGTAAATGTCATTCTTGGATTTTTGACAAGATAAATTTGTTTGGTTACTGTTTTTACCTGCATCTTTTGGGATCCTACATTTAAAATCCAGATCTTCCACTAGATTGTTAGTTTTCTACACTTTTTATTTTTTTTTATCTGGTGCAAAATCAATTTCGAAGTATTATATATCTAGTATTCTCATTCATAGGAAGTGATTTTGTATCACCCAATTAGTACTTTGAGCTAGTTGTCAATTAAGCTATAATTACATTACTTTTCTTCATGTCTGCAATTTTTGATTCTAGTACCACACTAAATCAGTACTTCTTCGCCCTGGGTTTTATTACTTGTCTTCTAAGCCATGATCCAGGTTTTTTTTTAAAGGGGGGGGGGGGCTGTTGCTGACACAGAACCCCCTTCAAGTATTCAAATCTCTTACTGTTGTCTCATTGACACTTCCCCAATATCCTTTGATTTTCATTGTTCTAAAATTCTACATGTCAAACACAAGAATCAGCTGTTGCCTTTTAACAAACCCCTTTTAAGAAGTTACCCTATATCATTAGAATTACTAGTTGGGCAGCATTGAAGAGTTAAGATAGGCATTTATTCCATGTCTGTACAAATATGGTCAAGAAGAAAATATGTGTTCCACTTACCTAACCAACCCTTTTATTTTGTGCTAACCCTGAACACTTCTGTTGTGATGGATACTAGCCTTCATTAAAAAGTTAAAAATGACTGTATATTCAAGTAATAAAGAATGTTACTTCTCACTGCTTCAAACTTAAAGGCAATGTAAGTTGAAATAAAAAGTTCACAAATATCTTTTCTTCCTCCATAATTTCTAACATTTGTATTAAGAAAACTAAATCAGGGTAACAAATGATATAATTATACAAATAATCTACAACACATGTAAAATCAATTAATTTGAAACAAAATATTGATATAGTTTTTAACATTACACAAACCTAGAAAATGTGTCTATAAGACACGGATGCCCACCCTAAAAACAATATAGGTGTTGCTGAACTGCATTGTACTATACAAGAGGACTGTAGTGGTGAAATATCATTGTTATATTACTATAGGTTTCCGAGAAATGGACCTAAAGGCAAAACTTAACCAAAAAGTCACTGAAGCATGAAATGTAGGTCATAGGGAACCCAACTGTTTCCAAACTGTGTTGTACTATACAAGAGGACTGTAGTTGTGAAATACATTGATATCTTACTATAGATTTCTGAGAAATGAACCTAAACGCAAAACTTAACCAAAGTAACTGAAGCATGAAATGTAGGTCATAGCGACCCAAGCATTTCTGAACTGTGTTGTACTATACAAGAGGACTGTAGTGGTGAAATATCATTGATATATTACTATAGGTTTCTGAGAAATGAACCTAAACGCAAAACTTAACCAAAGTCACTGAGTCATGATATGTAGGTCATAGCGACCCAAGTGTTGCTGAACTGTGTTGCACCACTGTAGTGGTGAAATATCATTGATATATTACTATAGGTTTCTGAGAAATGGAGCTAAACGCAAAACTTAACCGAATCGGGACGTACGTACGGACGGACAAGGGTAAATCTATATGCCCCAGCCACATTCGTGGCGGGTAATAAAAAGACATAGCATAATAAAGAAAGGTATACTGAACACTCAACATTTTCTTATCATCCTATTATGAACAACATACATTTAACAGTGAACCCATCCCTGAACAGGAATGAGGATGGCATATGATATTAAATTTGATGCATAATAAATATAGGCTCTGTTTTTATAACATGGTTTCAATACAAAATACAAATATACACACGAAACTGATAAATATAATTATCCTGTCAACATTGTCGCTCTCTCATTACAAATAGTTTATGATATTTCAGATTTTTATGGTCTGTAATGAGTGAAAATATATCATTCATACAGAAAGATGTAGGATAAGGGAATTCCATCCTCAGGATCACATTTTTGTGTCTGGCAGAAAAATGTGACCCCTCGGGTGGAATTCCCCTATCCTACATCTCTCTGTATGACTGATAGTTATAGTCTTACATCAAATGACTCAAAACATCACATCACAGTACATTTTGTCCACAATTCAAAGAACATTAACATTCCCAGATTTGGACAAATATAATTTCAAAAAGAAATTGCTTATAAATAGAAAACTAATACATGATTCTCATTTAGAATTTAATTTCAAATTTACCAAATTGCATATGATCACCGATTATGATATCAGTTTTTTCTCTCCAATCCCGTCATTTTCTAGTAAGATTTTTTCTGTCGTGGCGGCCATTCTCACTTCCCATTTATTCATAATTTTTTTTGGTCTGTAATGAGACGAAATTTATCATTCATACAGAAAGATGAAGGATAAAGGAATTCAACCCTCAGGATCACATTTTTCATTGTCTCATGTCTGAAAGAATGTGACCCCTACAGCAGAATTCCCCTAACCCACATCTCTGAATGAAAGATAGTTATAGTCTTTACCCACAAGATGTCTGTCAGACTGAACTATGAAAAATGTGAAAGCAAATGTTATATCTGAAATGAAGCTACTTTCAACATTATAAGAACAGTCGAACTTCGAAGTGTTGAACACAGTTGACTTGAAATCCCTAAATTCCTGTTCCCCACAAATTTCCAATGCATTTATTCCTCTGAGGTCTCGAAATCTCGGATAACTCAAACTATATCAAGAGGTCCCCAAATGTAATTTTACCTCAATGTTTCGAAGTTCAAAGTAATTTTTTCCCCAGAGAAATCCCTAGTCATACATAATACTGTAACATATTTACCTCGTAGTGTTAAAATCTCGGAAGTTGAATATCACTGATGAGAAAATCTTTTGACACTTTTTTATTCCTAATGCACAAATAATATTTGTTTGTATAACAGTTAGTGTGACCTGTTCACCTTCACAAGATGTCGGCTTATTGACCTTTTCATGTAATAGTTTGTGTATGTGTGCAAAATGCTTGTGCTGGTAATCAATTTTACCTGGGATTATTTTTGAAACAAATTTTATTACCCAAGCCGGGACAATTGTTATCTGAGGGAATGTAAATTTGTTTAAAGTGATAATTAAACCAGACAATGAGATTACAACCACAGAGCCATTGAAAGAAGATGGTAAAATGTTGGCTATTTAGAATAAAAAAAATTTATTCATTGACTGGCAGCAGTAGCGTCTTCTCCAAGGAGATTCGATAAATCATCAAGTACTCAAAACAAACAACTACTTTGCCAAACTATGTCTTTACAAAATTTCATGCATGATGTCACGCTCAACCATGATTAACTCGAACACTTTCTTGTAGTCCCTCAAACTTCGACTGTACAAGAAATTGTCATAATACCAAAATGTGAATATAATTTTTATTACACTTTTCATAAAAAGGTTACGTAAAGTGTGTAAAAAGAATAAATAAGTGATTTTAATGTTCAATTATACCAGAAGACCACACTTAAGTCTATGAAACAAAATGAACATAAAATATTTATTAAAAAAAAACAAATTAATTTCTTAGTGATAATGTTTGCAGTTTGATGCAATCTTAAAGTATTAGTCATTATGTACTTCCTCAATGTCAATAACACTTTGTTATCAAAAGCATGCAACAAGTAACTAAATTAATTAAATTCTGAGATAATGAAAACTCTTTAGGATAACCTGTACTTGATTAATATTTCCTGTTAGGATTGATCGTTCAAAAGGAAATATATCTGAATATTCAGTCAAGTACATTTACTATCAGAGTTAACACATGTCATATTAAATTTCTGATACAAAAACCACTAGGCAAATATTTAATACAGTCAAACCTGTCTATAAAGGGCACCAAAGGCACAACAAAAAAGTGCCCTTTATATAGAGGTTTATTTTACATGGTTTGTTCATGAATGGGACTTTTTGACTGTGCCCTTTATAGACAGTGATTTGCTATATAGAGGTGCCCTTTAAAGCAGGTTTGACTGTAATCTTAATTTAATATTCGATTCTTGAGCAAGTTAAGCATACTCCTTAGAATGAAATGTTATCCAATATTTCAGAAAAAAACCCAAAAACTAGAGATTGTGCCTATAAGACACGGATGCCCCTCTTTGTTGTACTATATAAGATGACTGAAGTGGTGTAATATCACTGATATATATCAACTGGTTTCTGAGAAACAGACCTAAACTCAAAAACTTTACGGAGTCAGTCAAGCATGAAATATACGTCATAATGACCCAATTGTTGGAAAAATCCATCATATAATGTACGACAATTATAGTGATTAAGTACCATGGATTCCCAGGATATGAAATTAAATGCAAAACATTATAAGAGTCACTCATGCTTTAAATATAGGTCGAAGTCACTCAAATGTTATTAAAGTGTGTTCAGTATTATAATGGTATTGCAGTGATATAATATCATTGATGTATCTCAACAGATTTCTGAGAAATGGACCTAAATCCCCTAGGTTAGTCTATGTTCAAAACTGCGGCCATCTTGGATGGCAAACATTGTCATCAGATACAATTCTAAAGGACTGTTGCTGCCAACTTTTGTTCAAATTACCCAAGTGATTTCAGACAAGAAGATCTTTAAGTAAATTTCCCATATGATCCTATATTAAACTATGTTTGGCTCTGGCAACCATCTTGGATGGTTCAGTATCATCAGATACAATTCTGAAAGAGGACCATTGCTGCCAAGTTTTGCTCCAATTGGATTTGTGGTTTCAGAAAAGAAGAACTTTAGGTAAATTTTCCATAAGGCCAAAAAAATATATGCGTGTTTCCTGCCTCCCGACCAACCCTGTCTCAGACCCCCGACCCTATTTTTTTTTCATGCATTTTCCAAAAACTTGTCCAAATCTGTCATAGATTCCAGTTTTTATTGTCTCCTCGAAATATAAACAAAATGGCGATTCCATGACTAGCAGTGTGTTACCGATAACGTTCGAAGAGTGTCAACATAGGAAAGTGCCAAAAAGTATCATTGCCCCATTCTACGTCTTTGATTGATATATTCAATCAGTATCATGACTTTGATTTAAAAAAGAATAAATGCAAAGTGAAAGGAAAACTACATGAAATATCTACGACGTTAACGGTTGGTGAAGTCGTGCAGATATCTGATTTAACTTGGACATGTTTACTTTCAAAATTTCAACAGTTCTTCTTGTTCAGAGACCATAATAAAGTTTATTTAATGTTTTCATTTTGTTTATACCAGTTAGCTATATGAAATATATTAAAAGTAAAATTAATATTATAATTATTCAACCTAAATTGATATCATAGATGCCAACCCCTTTTTGGTCCTATCAGGAAAAACGATCCGTAATTTGAAACTTTTTCCAGTAATCATAATTTTCCATAGAATATTAATGCGTTCATCAATATATTCGGAATCGTACAAAAACCAAATAGATCGTTGTATAAAGCAAATAATCTTGAGACATCCCAACAGTATTTAAAAATCTGACCCCCTATTGTGCTTCATCTTTCCACAATAATAACCTGTAATGAAAGATTAAAATCTAACCCAGGAACAGTTTTGGCTTGGTAATGAATGGAAATCTGTTATCATAAACTATAAACCGCAACACCATAATTTTGACCTGAAATTAGTAACAATTACGGAAAAATCGTAATGGTTGGCATCTATGTGACATGTGTAGGTGTCTTAGCAATATTCAAACACATTAAGAGATGTGGGCTAAATGTCAATCAGACAATTACCCCATAAAATGATGTATGTAGCTTTCTTCTCTCCTAAAATGTTCAGTAATGTTCATTTTGGTATTGGTTTTTAGTATCCTCCATTCTGAAATGTACCTGTATCTCAGTTCCCAAAAAAATAAAATAAAATAAAATAAATTATATTCCCTACCTACCTACCCTATTTTTTTCAGCTTGGAGGCAGGAAACAAGCATATATTTTTTTTTGGTCTAAGGTGCTATGTTTAAATTACGTTTGGCTCTGGCAGCCATCTTGGATGGTTGGCGGGATCGTCGGATGCATTTCTGAAAGAGAACCCCCTAAGGACCATTGTTGCCAAGTTTTGTTCCAATTGGCCAAGTTGTTTCAGACTAGAAGATATTAAAGTAAATTTCCCATTGGGTCCTATGTTAAACTATGTTCAGTTCTGGTGGCCATCTTGCATGGCGGGCAGGGTCATTGGATAACATTCTGAACTAGGACCACCTAAGGACCATTGCTGCCAAGTTTTGTTCCAATTGGCTTTGTGGTTTAAGACAAGATCTTTAAGTAAATTTCCCATGGGGTCCTATGTTAAACTATGTTCAGCTCTGGTGGCCATCTTGGATGGCTGGCAGGATCATCGGATACAAGTCTGAAAGAGGACCGATACACTGACTGAAGCACATAGGGACGATTGCTGCCAACTTTTGTTCCAATTTGAATTGGCCCAGTGGTTTCACAGTAGAAGCTCTTTAAAGGACAATTTATGACGCATCAGACGCCAAGTGATGGCAATAGCCCACATGGCCCTTTGGTCCAGGTGAGCTAAAAAAATCCAGAGCAAGAAAATTAGTTTTTGAAAGTCTGGATATATTCTAATACATCTAAGCATATTTCCTATCTAAAATTATAAAATTTCTGTTCTTCTACATAATGCCTGATATGTTGCCAAGTACAAAAAATCATTTTTTCATGACCACAACGTTTTCCTACATAAATCTAAATTTCATCAAGTTTACCAGGATGGATTCACAATGAAGGAAACAACTCCTACAAAACTACTACAAAACTACTAATAAATTCAATATTTCAGTATGTAAATTTTCATTGTACATCATGATAATATTAAATGTACATACTTAAATGACTTGGGCTAAAATTTTACAAATTAGTTTATGATATAAATTTATGATGATGTGAATAAACACAAATAAATTTTGTACAACACAATGTCCCACTTTCATTGTCTTTTCATGGAAACTGCTTCAATCCATGCAAAAAAGCTCTTAAAATCTATCAGATCCCACAGCTGTTTACTCGCAGGCTGATATTTCAGTTCTTACAATTGAACTGGAGTTTTGATTTGGCACTGCACACGACCTCACTTTGGACTGAAACCTTTTTCCTCAATCTTTTGCATCACCAATTCCGTCAGCATTGATAGCAAACATAGCTTCTCCTTCTGGTAAACAAGGAGAGTCATATATTTTACATATTCTGGTTTCCCCTCTTCCCTTCCTCATATATAACCTGCAAAATTGTACAAAGGTAAAAGGGGGTCATTTTGTATATAATTAACAGATACTCTAACAGTTTTGAAACTAATTCTTTTTCAACTTAATATGCTGTAGGTATACCCGATAAATGAAATCTGTACTAAACAAAGGCCATTACTGACCATGTTTACTGCTTGAATGTGACAAAATAGGTACTTTGCAGAAATTACTTAATATGTAACTTGCAAAATTTCTGATAAGAAAAATGTTTAAAGTTGTAATATATGCATCAAGAAGTGAACTCATTAAACAAGAGTGGACACACTAAATGTCTCGTCTGAGTATGCACATGGACTATAATAATAAGAATTCATCATGGCTGCCTTATCAGTTGTCCGACAGGGACGAAATATGCAAATTTTATAAAGGTCTTTCCATAGATGCTTCATACCAAGTATCAGTTCATTTGGCTCAGGGGTTTCAGAGTAGAAGCAGAGGTGTTTACCCCTGTTTCAGTCTATCAGTAGTAATAACAATTTTCTCAGTATTTTTCAATAGTATCACTGGTCATCAGCCAGAGTTGCCCGCTTTGTAGCTGACATATTTTGAGTTTTCATAATTTCTTCATTTAGACTTCAAGCACATTTTAAATTATCTTTCGTTACATACTTTGAAAGATCGGTAAAACATACAATTAATAAGAGGTGTCCCGAAAACCGCAGAAATCTCTATCTCAGACGTGTTTACTTTAATACATAACCACCGCTCATTCAAGCACTTTGAGGAGAAAAAAAATAATTTCTTGAAAAGAACCGGAAAACGTACTTCCGTGAATTAAATCCGTAGTCCGTATTTTGCATTTAAAATCCGTGTAAAATACGGAAAATCCGTAGTGGTAAACACCTCTGTAGATTTTTGAAATTTTGACCTATCAGAAATTAGGATTCATCATGGCTGCCATTTTAGCTGTCCGACCGGGAGGAAATATGTAAACTATAATGGTCCTTCCACAGATGCTTCATACCAAGTTTTAGTTCATTTGGCTTAGAAGTTTCAGAGGAGATCAAAATGTAAAAGTTTATGGATGGACGACGAACGAACTACGGATGCAAAGTGATGACAAAAGCTTGTGTAGCTCTAAGGACCAGGTGAGCTAAAGTTTACACTGCCGTTGCCATAAAGTAATACCTATACCTCACCTTTTGGGACTTTTTGTCACAGGGGAGACATAAATATATAAAGGCTGGATGGAAAGCATTTAGTTTGTTCGTTGAGTTTGTTCATAAATTCTTTTGCGACCATATTTGACAAATATGCCAGGGAATGTTCGATAAGGTTCTTCTGAACAGTGGGACAGATTAATCTGGTAAATGACTAATACCATTTGCATTTGACAGGAGCTGCAAAATATCCAGGTTACAATTGTAAGACAAATTTTGACAATTTGTAACAAAATATCTCAGGTTACAATTGTAAGATGTCAACTTGATATATCCTATAAAGAGATATAGAAATTATTTCCAAATTAATGAGTAAATAAGGGACGAGATGAAAAGTTCAATGTAGGATAAAAAACTTAATTCAAATAGTTTGGGGGTGGGTGGCTAAAAATCACTGCAAATTTTCTTATCAGACATCGATTTTTGGATATGCCCATATAGGTCAATCAATTTTTCCCAAATTAAGTTTAGAGGGGGGGGGGGGGTTGGGGTGGGGGGGGGGGGGGGGGGGGTTAGTGAAAAAACTATGTGAATTAAGTTTTTTATCCTACATTGAACTTTTGATCTCATCCCTAAGTAAAACCATAATGATGGACAAAAAAAAAACAACCATTTTTATGCCCTTTGTACATGGATAGCTTGTGATATGAACAGCAGCATTTTGACACGAAACAGATGCTGTGACCTTGAGTTCATGGTCATGGACTTTGAATTTCTTTATGGAATTTCGATATTAGAATCCAGGTTAAGGTTCAGGTTAAAGGTAGTTTTTCATGAAGTACTGAGAGATAGCATTTCATCTATCTTATCGTTAGGGATTTCAAAATCAACAATATACAAATTTAATTCTATTTACTAAATACTTACATCATTGGCGGGGTATGTAGTGTCCATCGGACACTTGTTAATTAGAATTTCTGATTCCCTAAAATAAAAGTACATTTCTTATGCTATGAAGACTTCTTGTTCAGATTCAAATGCCTTGAAATGACCGTCTTTAGGTAATCAAAATACAGTTACCAACCTTGTAGTTGAAGCATGAGCAATTATATTTCCTCCAATAGGTTTCTTAGGATCTGCTGCAAACATGGCTGCTGCACCATCAACCTGTGCTACAACCTGATTGGTAATCACAACAGCAACTCCAAACTAAAATGCCATAATGGATAAAAGGTCACTTTTTGCACTGTGTAATAAGTCTTTTAAAGCACTGATTTACAGCAGTCATTCACTGTAGAATAGTTTAATGGGAGTCGAATAAAGCAACATAATACAAATTTTGCAAGACTGTGACTAATTCCACTTGGTTGAATAAAATGGTCCACATAAAAGGAAGCGAATACATCAAATATATAAATTACATAATTCCATGTTGTAAGATATCAAACTAACAAATAGAAATTTGAGTTTATTCAAATGGTTACTAAAGTGAAACATATAATGTTTTTCTTACAGAAAATTCATTTCAAATTCCAAAAAAAGAATTGATAAATGATGATTGACAAATTTCCCAGTTTTAAATATGGACTGTGCTTTAATGTTCAACTGTCCAAGCCAATATGATAAAATGATAGCTGATACCAGTGGAATCTTAGACTAAATTCTAAAGACTCATTTAACTGAATCTGGCTATGATATCCATCTTGGTTGGTTGACAGGTGGGATCATCAAACTTAATTCTAGAAGGGATCCACTTAAGGATAACTACTGAAATGTTTTACAAGGGATCTGGTAAGAGGGGCAAGACAATGTATTATTTCTCACCTCATCAGCTAGTCTCAACAGCATTCTTAGAAATCTGGCTAAGTGCATCTGCCTTGCTGAGAGTTCTCCTCTACCTGAATAGTCTGTTCTGTACAAAGATGTGGCACTATCTACTATTAGTAGAGCATACCTGTTAGATACAATTTTATTCTTTTAATTTAATAGTATTTTAATGAACCAGAGGCTCTCAAGAGCCTGTATCGCTCATCTGATATATCAAAAACAAATTTTGTAGAAGGACTTTTAAATGAGGTTTCCAGCGAATTTTGTTTTTAAATGCTTAAGTGGTTCAGAGAAGGAAGAATTTTAAAACATTTTCCCCATATATTCAATGTTAAAGAATATTCTGTGGTGGTGGTCATCAGATCAGCACAAAAAACTCAAAATTAGAAGATAACCACCCTAGTATTAATTGGGTACAATTTGGTCTAAATCTGTGGAATGGCTTCCAAGAAAAATCTGTTTGTATGTATTTCCATTATGGTTCTATGTTAAACTATGTTCAGCGGTGATGCCCATCTTGGATTTCAGAAAAAAAAACTCCAAAAACTCACCAGAAATCTACGATTACATTCCTGCATGATTTTGTTTAAATGAGTGACACTGTTTCTGAAAAGAAGCTGTTTGTATATATTTCCCATAGGGTTTTGTGTTAAACATGTTCCACGGTGGCAGCATCTTGGATTTCGGATTGGTACCAAAAACTCAAAACTTATAGGGGACCACCCTAGTATCAATCCTGCATGACCTGGTTTCTACGTGTGAGACGGTTTCTGAGAAGATGTTTGTATGTATTCACATAGGGTTCTATGTTAAACTATGTTTTCAGATCAGCACTGAAAACTCAAAATTAGTAGAGGACCACCCTAGGATCATTTGTGCATGATTTGGTAAGTTTGTGTGAGACAGTTTTTGAGAAGAAGCTATTTGTATGAATTTCCCATGGGGTTCTATGTTAAACTACATGTAACACAGTGGCAGCCATCTTGGATTTCAGATCACCACCAAAAACTCAAAATTAGTAGAGGACCATCCTAGTATCATTTTTGCATGATTTGGTATAAATGTATGAAACAGTTTCTGAGAAGAAGCTGTTTGTGTGTATTTCGAATAGGAATTTCTGTTAAACTATGTTCCACGTTGGCAGCCATCTTGGATTGCGGATCCGCACCAAAAACTCAAAATTAGTAGAGGACTATCTAAGGAACATTCCTACAATATCACAATTCAATCTGCCATGTGGTTTTTCAGAAGATTTTTGAAATTTCAGCCAATCAGACTGCATTATTGGCCCTGACAGCCATGCTGAATTTCCGATTAGCACCAAAAAATCAACCTTTGTAAAGTACCACCCAATGAACATTCCTGCCAAATTTTGTTCCAATTGGCCAAATGGTTTCAGAGAAGAAGATTAAAATGTGAAAAGTTTACATATGACAACGATGACGACAACTACGACGGTTGCAAAGTGATGACAATACCTCACATGAGGCTTCAGGTCAGGTGAGCTAATAAACAGCTGCGCCACGAGCACACGATACGCCCGTCATCTTGTGCAAAAAACAATAAATGTTTTTGGAATCCTCCTTTATTTAGTGGAGCTGCTGGTGGGATGTATATGGAAACCCAGCAAAACATAAGCATGAAAACTTTTAAGCAATAGAGATACGGTGCGAAATGTGACCAAAAAAGACTTCCTTTTTTACCAAAAAGCTCAATAAAAATTCAATAACTCAAAAATAAAATAAAGAATCATCACGAAAAAGTATACAGATCTTCAGATTAATCTAACTAAGAAGTGTGTAAAGTTTTTGCAAAAATCATAAATCGTTTTTGAGATACGGCGCGACATGTGAAAACCCCCCCTTTTTTTAACAAAAAACTCAATAACTCTAAAATAAAATTTTGAATCATCACCAAAAAGTATACAGATCTTTAGATTAATATAACTAAGAATTGTGTAAAGTTTTATGTAATAATCATAAATCGTTTTTGAGATACGGTGCGACATGTGAAACCCCCTCTTTTTGTACAAAAAACTCAAGAACTCTAAAATAAAATTTTGAATTATCACCAAAAAGTATACAGATCATTAGATTAATATAACTAAGAAGTGCGTAAAGTTTTAAGCAATAATCATAATCGTTTTTGATATACGGCACGGCATGTGAAACCCCACCTCCCTTTTTTTTTTACAAAAACCTCAAAAACTCATCATAAGAAACAATTATGTTAAGTTTCGTGAAATTTGGATGAGTTGTTCTCAAGTTACGGCTCGACATGTTTACGACAGACAGACGGATAGATGGACAGACGGACATCAGACATTTGTATACCATAATACGTCCTGTCAAAATTTTGACGGCCGTAGAAAAACTGATGAAATTATTCACAAGTAACTTACTGTTGCCTGGATGAAGCCAAATAATATATATTTAGTTAAATACTTCCTGAAATATGGTGTATCAAGTTTTGACAAATAAATGTAAAATATAGAATATCAGTATCACTTCATGAAGTCAATATTTACTTAATAATTTCTCAAAACCTTGTCCCTAGAACTAACTAGAGGCTCTCAAGAGCCTGTGTCGCTCACCTGTATCTAATGTGATTTTGGAAATTATGTAAAATTATATAATGATTGAGACCAAGATTGGTTTAATTTGACACAGTATTTAAAATTAAAAACAGGTCATCTTAGTGTAGTCTTACAATAGCTACTGAAGACATCTTATCATTATTATTTTTGAATATGAGGTCAAGTTGTGACCATTCAGAATTTTTTTTACAATTTTCTGATAGACTTCTAAACATCTTGGATGATGGATCGGCAACAAAGTAACAACACTTGGTCAGCACCTCATAAGGAACATTCATGCTATGTTTTGTTACATTCCATTCAGTGGTTCTCTAAAAGAAGTCATTTGTATGCATTTCCCATAGGGTCCAATGTTAAACTTAGTCCCCCGCTGGCGGCCATCTTGGATTATGGATCGGCTACAAAGTAACAACACTTGGTCAGCACCTCATAAGGAACATTCATGCCATGTTTGGTTTCATTCCATTCAACGGTTCTCTAAAAGAAGTCATTTGTATGTATTTCCCATAGGGTCCTATGTTAAACTAAGTCCCCCTCTGGCGGCCATCTTGGATGATGGATTGGCTACAAAGTAACAACACTTGGTCAGCACCTCATAAGGAACATTCATGCCAGATTTACTTTCATTCCATTCAGTGGTTCTCTAAAAGAAGTCATTTGTATGCATTTCCCATAGGGTCCTATGTTAAACTAAGTTCCCCGCTGGCGGCCATCTTGGACGATGGATCAGCTACAAAGTAACAACACTTGGTCAGCACTTCATAAGGAATATTCATGCCATGTTTGGTTTCATTCCATTAAGTGGGTCACTAAAAGAAGTCATTTGTATGCATTTCCCATAGGGTTCTATGTTAAACTAAGTCCCCCGCTGGCGGCCATCTTGGATTATGGATCGGCTACAAAGTAACAACACTTGGTCAGCACCTCATAAGGAACATTCATGCCATGTTTGGTTTCATTCCATTCAACGGTTCTCTAAAAGAAGTCATTTGTATGCATTTCCCATAGGGTCCTATGTTAAACTAAGTCCCCCTCTGGCGGCCATCTTGGATGATGGATCGGCTACAAAGTAACAACACTTGGTCAGCACCTTATAAGGGTTCATTCATGCCAGATTTAGTTTCATTCCATTCAGTTGTTCTCTAAAAGAAGTCATTTGTATGCATTTCCCATAGGGTCCAATGTTAAACTTAGTCCCCCGCTGGCGGCCATCTTGGATGATGGATCGGCTACAAAGTAACAACACTTGGTCAGCACCTCATAAGAAATATTCATGCCAGATTTAGTTTCATTCCATTCAGTGGTTCTCTAAAAGAAGTCATTTGGTATGCATTTCCCATAGGGTCCTATGTTAAACTAAGTTCCCCGCTGGCGGCCATCTTGGATGATGGATCGGCTACAAAGTAACAACACTTGGTCAGCACCTCATAAGGAACATTCATGCCATGTTTGGTTTCATTCCATTCAGTGGTTCTCTAGAAGAAGTTCAAAACGTAAAATGTTAACGACGACGCCGGACGACGGACGCCAAGTGATGAGAAAAGCTCACTTGACCCTTTGGGTCAGGTGAGCTAAACAAGAGGCTCCCAGGAGCCTGAATCGCTCACCTGGTTCTTAAGCTTTAAGGGAGTCTTTCATGAGCTATTACCCCTATAATGGATCATCTGACAACTTCGACCCAATTCAGACTTTTGTAGAGCTCAATGAGCTGATTGTTTAAGCAAACAACAGCTTTTCTCTATCGACAATAGTTTTCATTCTATAGGGCAAAAACAAGAGAAAACGCTATTTTTGACATTTAAAGGGTCATCTATAAGGCATCAACAGTTATTTTGACATTTAAGGGACAAAACTTTAACTCCTAAAGGGCTCATTTAAACATTTTGCAAACTAAGGGAAATGCTGTGAAAATGGTCAATTTTGATGTTCTAAGGGGAATAACTCCTAAAAGGAATGATCATACAACTTAATAAGTACAAATTTTAAAAAAAAATCAAGAAAAAGGGCAATAACTCCTACATGGGTGGTTACATCTTCTTCAAAATTTCAAAGCAGGTAGATCTTGAGGTGTTGAACACTTTAGCTTCCCATCAGAATTTTGATATCTGTCACCATTTTTGAGTTATTTGCAAAAAACTGCAATTTACCCCTATGTTCTATTTTTTGCCATGGCAGCCATGTTTTTTTACAAATCAAAAATCCAAACGATAGTTTAGTAGCACTCATGCCAAGGAACAACTACACTAAGTTTGGTTGCAATTAAACTTATGGTGTAAGAGGAGTTAACAATTTTATTACAATGAATAAAGACTGGGGAATAACTCCTAAAAAGAACGAACCTACAGTCTTTATTCAATGAGGGGAATAACTCCTAAAAGGAACGAACCTACAACTTCGATCCTGTTACAAATTTTGTAGATCTTTGTGTGCCTAACAATATGAAATTTAAATTTTTCAAATTTCCTTTATAGTATCCAAGATATTGAGCTTAATAAGTGCAAAATTTGGAAAAAATGCAGAAAAAGGGCAATAACTTCTACATGGGTCGTTGAATCTTCTTCAAAATTTCAGGGCAGGTAAATCTTGAGGTGCTGAACACTTTTACCGTGTGCCAGAATTTTGATATCTGTTATGGTTTTTGAGTTATTTGCAAAAAACTGCAATTTACCCCTATGTTCTATTTTTAGCCATGGCGGCCATGTTTTTTTACGAATCAAAAATCCAAACGATAGTTTTGTAGCACATATACCAATAAACAACTGTACGAAGTTTGGTTGCAATTGGACTTATGGTGTCGGACGAGTTAACGTTTGAAAAATTGTTAACAGACGACGACGACGGACGCCAAGTGATGGTAAAAGCTCACATGGACCTTTGGTCCAGGTGAGCTCAAAAAGAGAAAGAAATATTATTGCCATCACAATTTTCATTTAATCCATATGAATTTTTCAAGGGCTCATCAGATGCATTAAATTCATTACAGTCAACTCCACTTAATTGCAAACCTGTTAATTGCAAAATTCAGTTATTTGCAAAAAAATTACCAGCACAAAACCATTTCCCATTCAACTAATGTTAAATATGTCGGTTAATTGCAAAGCAGTTTATAGCAAAATTCGCTTAATAGCAAAGAAAATTCTGGCAAAAATGAGAAAAAGTGTTGGTTATTTGCAAAATTTCCAATGGGTTTTGTCATATTTTCCGTAAAATGTGATGATCATTTGCAATTAATTGGTGAAAATTCATATAATTGTCTTTTGAAACAAACTTGCAATTATTTTTGTCAATTTGTAGATCGATGGAAGTTTTCAAATGATCGAAGTTCGTAATGTAGAATCTGACAAACCAAGACATCTAGATCTTTATTATTCATGTTATTTAAATAAAAAATGTTTGAAATTGAGTTGTCTTTGTGTTTTCCTTTGCTGAAACTGAATAAAGAATGTCCTGTGTCCTTCATTCTAACAGCGATTGACAAACGAAAATAAGTGACCGCCATTTTTGTTTCCAATGTAAATAACCACGTGCACAGGTAAAAGCAAAAATTGTTTTTTTTTTAATTCAAAGTAGGCTAAATCACAATTGATTTCAGATCTATAAACAATTATCACTTCAGACTGAAATGAAAATGAATTATGTAATACTTTTAATGAAAAAAAAAAAAAAAAAAATAGAAACAGATTAGAGATTATAGACTCACATGTAAACAAACCGTTTCTTCATCACAAATATCTTTTATCGATTAAAATTAAAATTTTTGAAATCATTTCTGCAGCATTTAAAATGTTTTACTGGAATATAACACTGGGATAGAATAAAAGATTGTTGGATTATAGTTGTATTTAAATATGTACAAGGTAAAGTTTCTATATTTAAAATGTAGGTCATCTGGGCTATCAAAATACATGCAATACGTTAAGAAGTTTATGAAGAAAAAAAAATAACAAAAACTTCATTTCACTTTTATTTATTAAGAGGCAATAACTTTCATTCAACAAAATTCTTTTATATAACTCTGGTAAACTGTGGCTAACATCTGACGATCTGTTTACTGCTATCAGCTGATTCCAAAACTTCCGGTCTGATATGCTTTTCGTTTTATCGCAAAGTCCGCTTAATTGCAAAATTTTCTCTGACAAATAGGCTTTGCAAATAAGAGGAATCCACTGTACTATATGGAGTTAAAAGTGACAAAAACCAAAATAACTGTAAAAATGTACTTTAAAATGAATTTTTAACATTTTGAAATATACTTAATGGATTCCTACAGCCTAAAAACAATCTAGAGACATTGTGTATATTTAGTATCAACAGAGTTCAATTTGGCCACAAAAATATATTATTTTCATAGAAAATTATAGATATATTTCTGAGAAAAAAATCAAGTGACCTTGTATATATTTAGAATCAATCAGTCATTTTGGCGAAATAGGTATATTATTTTCATAGACATAGACACTTTTAAAAGTGTTTTTTTAAACTGAGAAATTGTGAATTTAAGTGAAAGTAACTTTTACAACTGTTAATATAAACTCAATAGTAAAACACAAAACCTTATAAGTTTTTATAAGTTAAATTTATAATTTTTATATATTATGATGCATTTCTGATGTTCTAAGTTGCATGCCAAATTTCATAGAAATCTGTACAAGTCCATTTAGGTATCTCCATCTTTTACCTGGATATTTGAAGCATGACTATGTAGGTCACATGATTTGCCTGTGGTATGAAGTGGGACTGCTTTTTTGCATCTGCATTCATCTGCAGAGTTACCTCCACTTTAAAAATTATGAATGCGGCAGGAATTCAAATACAATTCAATTTCTCAAGTGCTTTTCCAGAATTTGATACCTACAAAATTGAGTGTTCTTTTTCTTTTTGTTCATTCCCCAATACTTTGTATCATAACTATTGTTTAAGAAGTGAAAGTTCTAACTACACCAAGTAATAATATACTTATTTGCATATCCAATATGACTACCTTGATTCTGACATCATTGCAGCAGCCTGAACAAGTAACTGGGTTTGATGGTCACTATTATAGGCTCTGGCATAGGCAACATTGTCTAAAACATCACTACCTGACAAACCATACCTACAAATATCATGATCTGTAAAAATAAACTCTTACATGCATTTCACTCAGGAGGATTATTTGAAATAGCTCCTGTGGGTGAGGGTACATATCCATCACTTAAGTTCAAAGAAAAAATACTTCACAGTTATTAGAATTCCTCCTGTGGATGGATATCCTTATTTCAGAGACCCCATTCTTGGTACCATACAAATGCCCCTGCACCTTAATTCATCCCTTTTACTACATTCAAAATGAATATGCAGAAATAAGTCTTATATAAAATTGAAATGCCTTTTGACGCATATTCAAAATTTTGAAAAAGAAGCTGCAATGAGGGGTGCATTTTTGGTACTGTAATTTCAGCAATTATATGTGAATAACATTGAATTAGAAAAACTTTCCACCCGCTGTCTTGAGCAAATTACTTTTAAATTAGAAATTGTGTCTGTAATACACAGATGCCCCGTCCAAATCCATATAAACACAAAACTTAATCACATTGATACACTATGCTTAGTTTCAACGAAATGAACCTAAACGCAAAAATTAACCTGAGTAGCTCGAGTATAAAATGTAGGTCATAATAATCCAATTATTGTAAGACTGCTCAGTACTACCCAAGGAACATCCACTGACGAAGTTTCATTGATACAATATGCTTAGTTCCAAAGAAATGAACCTAAACATAAAACTTAACCAGAGTCACTCAGGCATAAAATGTAGGTCATAATGACCCAATTATTGTATGACTGCTCATTACTACCCAAAGCACATCCACTGATGAATGATGAAGTTTCATCAATAAACTATGCTTAGTTCAAAAGAAATAAACCTAAACACAAAATTGGACTAGAAATTGTGTCTGAAAGACACGGATGCCCCACCTTAATTGTAGGTCATCATGTATGAATGCTCAGTACTATCCAAGGCACATCCACTGATGAAGTTTCGTTGATACACTATTCTTAGTTCCAAAGGAATGAACCTTAATGCAAAACTTAACCTGAGTCACTCAAGCATAAAATGAAGGTCATAATGACCAAATTATTGTATGACTGCTCATTACTACCCAAGGCACATCCACTGATCAATGAAGTTTCATTGATACACTTTGCTTAACTCCAAAGAAATGAACCTAAACGCAAAACTTAACCAGAGTAGCTCAAGCATAAAATGTAGGTCATTATGACCCAATTATTGTATGACTGCTCATTATTACCCAAGGCAATCCACTGATGAAGTTACATTGATACACTATGCTTAGTTCCAAAGAAATGAGCCTAGTCGCAAAACTTAACCACATAGTTCGGATGGACACACAAGGGTTAACTCTATATGCTCCATCCACATTCGTGGGCGGGATATAACCAGAGTCGCTCAAGCATAAAATGTAGGTCATAATGACCCAATTATCGTATGACTGCTAAGTACTACCCAAGGCACATCCCATCCAATGAAGTTTTCCTTAGTTCCAAAGAAGTGAACCTAAACGCAAAACTTAACCACATAGTTCAGATGTATGGACGGACAAGGGTAACTCTATATGTCCCATCCAAATTCGTGGGCGCGGCATAAAAAGATGAATGAAGGAACAGAAGATCATATGTGCTGATACTACATAATAAACTTATACTTTTTATCTCGAGCTGATCATCAGAGTTTTATTTTAATACCTTTCTGCTACTGCTAACAACCTTTCTGGTCGGAAAGTTCCCTCAGAATCTATGTACAGGGCTTTTCCTTCACCTCCACCCATATCTATGGGCAGCTAAGAATAGAAAACAAAAGGTTAACCATAAAATTATAATTCAGAAATTTTGTGATACTGAATTTCTTGTCCCAAATTGAAAGCTGAACAACATCTGTTCTTAATGTTTGGATTATATTTCAGGGCTGTAAGCTTATTTAAATTTACACCATATTTGATTATTTCCTTCCATTTCTATTTACATAAACAAAAAGAAAATGAAAAGCAGCACAATGACAATAAAAATATGCACAACCAAAAATAAAGGTCCTAGATTTGGAACTACCAACTTGTCAGAAAATACAGTAAGGTCTTAATTAAAAATACATATTTAAGAAAAGATTTTATATGAGTATCAATGTCTCATAGAATATGGAAGGGATATCGTGGACTAATTCTTGACACTAAGTCCATTCATACATTTGGTTAACATTTTTTTAAATTTTTAATGCTGTTCTTAATCTTAAATGTCACAGCAAGGCCTTCAATATGTACTTAAAGGAACAAAATAAAGACCATTCAAACTGATTCAAAACTTTATCTTCTATCAAAATCATTATACATGTCAATTAATGCATAACAGTATAATTTTGTGTATTTCTATAGAAGTGTACCTGACATGTAACTGCTAATGTGTGTGTCAGTTGTGTTTTACCAGTTCTAAACTCTCCAAATATCTCTGTTATTGAACCTGTCTCTATACCACCTTCAATGTATTAAAAATTTAATCAATATATTATTATACTAAATTACAAATCATGAACAGTTTTTCAACACTGAACAAGTACTACTTGGTATTACCATAGTATAATAACTCTATTTTTTCTAAAAAATTTTCAAATTAGTAGAAAATTGAATTGTAAGAAAAAATCTTTTTTTTTAAACAGATTCAAAACTGTCAAAGTATGAATGTCATGATCAGCTAGTGACCATCAGTAATTTTTACATCTTCCTATAATTAAATTACTTTCAGAGTACTTGGGTCATATAAAACATCAAAATGATTATGTATGATAAGAACAATTTTTCTGTAAATTTCTTTGATTATTTTTTGTACCTGGAAGTTTGGGTTTGGTAAGTACATCAACAATTCCAAAGAAAAGACAAAATCATAATTTTCTGACAATTTGATAATTTTCCCATAAAGGGCACATTTGAGTGTCCAAAATTTGAGTAAATCCAGTGATAAATCCAATTCAAAATGTAAATTCATGATGTTTTTTCTAATTATTCTGAAAAAAAATATGCCTAATAAAATTATCAAAACTATAAAAGACTATTTCACTATAGCAAAAGTATACTTACTCCCTTAAATGTAACACTACATCACATGGTTTATTCATTTTGAAGATGTTTTATCTGTGTACATAGAACTAATGATTTGTTTTTCTAATATTTCCATATTAACTTTTAGAACATGCCGATGGAGCCTTAGTTAATAGGCGCACCAAAAATTTTGGCATAAAATTAAATTTACCGGTAATCAATATTTTTTAAATTAAACTTAATCAATATTTTTGTTCAAAACTTTTAATATTCACGCTTAGAATCTGGAATACAGATTTAATAACCAAAATTGCAACTCAATCCAAGTTTCCTGCTAGTGACTATATATTTACATGGCAAAAATTTAAAATTTAAATAGTCAAACAATAAAAATAAAAATATTTCAATTGGATAGGTAGTTTCTTACAAGAAGACCTTTGTACAAATTTCCCCATAGGATCCAATGTTAAAGTAAGTCTGGTTGTGGCAACCATCTTGAATTTTCCGATCGGCACAAAAAACATAATTTTGTAGCACTTCATCAAAGGATCATTCATGCAACAAATCAATTCAATTGGCTCAGTAGTGTATGACAAGAAGATCTTTGAAGATAAGTCCAATCAGAATGAATTATCTGTACCTGGTAGCTATGTTGAATATCCAATCGGCTCAAAAAACAAAATTTTTGTACAGAACCATCCAATTAACATTCTTGCCAAGTTTGGTTTATTTTGGACTAGTGTTTTCAGAGAAGATGAAAATGGCCTTTTAGGCCAGGTGAGCTAAAAATTGCTCTTTCTCCCAATGACTTGAAGACTTTAAATTCATACTGGCCTCTCACAAATACTGCCGATTTCTATTGAAATATAATTGAACCCTTTAAGGGAGTGCTGTTTCAGACATTTGTTTAGTAGAGCAACAGTATCCGACCTATAGCTAGTTAAAAAAAAAAGAGAACATTCTGACCCTACTATCTAAATTATGTACCGTGCAGTCTAATTTTGTAGTTCTAGCAAGCAGTCACCTTGTTGGTAATTATAGTGTATTGGTTTTTATAGTATGCTTTATACACCAGAGTGTCACGATAGATAAGGGGGAGGTTTGGATACTCATAAAACCAGTTTAACCACATCACTGTTCAGTGTCTGTACCAAGTCAGACTATCCTTACTCTCTGTTGTGTTTATGTTTGTGTTTTGTGCTATTTCATGTTATTTTTTGTTCTGTCAGTTGGGTTGCTTTAATTGACTGGTATGCATTGTTGACCTTTCCTGTTATCAATTTAGTTATTTATTCCTATTGTCCCAGATTTCTGTCAAGCTTAAACTTTAGAAATGGGTCAGTCACAAATGGCCAGGTTGCAAAGAATGGATTATGTTCCCTTATGGATATCCGAATTCTGATCCGTGGCACTGTGTCAACACACACTTCCACGATGATCGGAGAGTTTAAGATAAGATCAGACTAGTTTCAATTTTACTGTGGGAACTACCAACAAACTAAATCGACAATATTATGGAGGAAATTATAAGCAGGTCAACATCTTTAATATATATGCACATTTTGATGGAAAAATTCCCAAGTCTGAAAAATGGGAAAAAATTATTCAATTCCATAATAGCAGGAGCACAAGTTCAATATGTGTACATTCTTCCTGTGAAGTTTGATAAACTTGGGTTGAAAACTGTAGGAGGAGTTGATGATACAAAATGGGTACCGTATTTTCACATTTTGATGAAAAAATTACTAAGTTCCCAAGTCTGGAAAAATTAGAAAAAATTATTCAAACAATTCCATAATAGCAGGATGTATAACTTCAATATGTGTACAATCTTCCTGTGAAGTTTGATAAATCTGGATTGAAAACTGTAGGAGGAGTTGATGACACAAAAGCATACTGTGAATTCATTTTTATTTGTGGTATAACAATTTTCATGGCTTTTGTGAGTCCCATCAAACTACAAATTTAAATCTTCAACCAAAAAAATATCAAACTAATACTATGATGCACTACTTCTGTCAAAGTTTTGGAAAGCAGGAAGTTTGGGAGGTTTGATCTGGTAATTGAATACTGAATATGAAGAATCTCTACTATTTTTTTTAACATTTTTTCTATTGTGAAACATATTGCAATATTGATTCCCGATTTTTAATTTACATGTTCATTCAATGCTAGACAATCACAAAATGTATGTTAAGCCTTTTTTTTCATAATTTTGGTCACAACTAATCTAATATTTTTGGAAAATAAAGAATAAGGAATGAAATGATATCAAGATATAAACTGCTTGAACAAAAATTTGATAAAACTGCTATAATTGATTATAATTGGATTAAAGTTTTGCCCCAAGATCAATATGTCTAGTTGTCATAAATGGTGTTAATTTTCAAATCCAGATTAATTCATTTAATACTGTTTGTTTCAGACACTGAACATAATTACATAATTTTATTTGCAACAATGATTTTGATAGTCTTATTTCTGTTTCAAGTACTTTTAGTCAGCACTTTTTACACATATCCGCAATATCAAAAGTTTGCAATTTATGATTTCACAACCAATAAAATTAAGTATTTCAAAACCTTCTTTTTGACTGACAATCCACGAATTTATGAACCCCATGAGTTTTGTTTAAATTTACCCAATGGTTTCAGAGGAAACTTTAAGATGACTCTGCCAGACGACAAATGCCAAGTGATAGAAATATCTCACATGGCCCTTTGGACCAGTTGAGCTAATAATAGGATAAGAGAAACATATTTAACTTTCTATGTTAAAAATCTTCAACCATAATAACAGTTATCATTTGATAAATTTTTTTGAAATTTGAAATCCACGAAATTAAGGACCCACTAATATGTTTTCTTTTCCCAATCCATGAAAATTGATGTCAATGATAATAACTGAATTCACATTACCTTGTAGCAATTTGTCTAATTCTTTGGATCCAGTTGTAATCTGAATTATTTCCGATCTCTTTTGATGAAATTCTGTAGCTGTAGTAAAACCCATGGGTACCAGTTTAGCAGCTTCTGCCTGAAATTACAATTCATTATTGTGCGGAATTCTACAGTCAAAAACCAGTCTGGGAACAAAAGAAATTTACATTATAAAAATTAATCAAGCTTACAAAAGATTATCACAGAAGGTACTGATGTCATTTGGTTTGCTACTAGTTATATTCAATCCTGTCTTTAATCATCATTTTTGATCCTGCATTTTTCACAAAAATTTTGGACACTGCTTTTTTTTTTAAAAACATTCCTTCCTTACCACATCCATTCAATTATCCCCATAATTAAATGACTGTACCCTGATCGTGAAGTATTGGATTTTATTTTTTCAAAGTTTGATCATTATTGCTGCAGTTTCAGCCAGCTTAAAATAGAGGGGCGCAGTACCCTGTCCCTTTTCCAATCAATGCATGCCTTGGCCCTTTCAGTGCTCTCCTATACATATAAATATTGAACGAATTGAAAATGAATTAAAGAATACAGAGAAACTAATAGAATTCTGATAAGGGCATTAGATAAATGAATAAAAGTTGAAGACAGCCTTAAAAATATGTTTGTTTCCCCTTTCTGACCCTAGCCTGAAAGGTCTGTGGAGGTAGATAAATAATTTTTTTTTTATCAAGCAGGTTTCAGAAGCCATGCTTTTACGACATTCAGAACAATCGATACCATAGATTTCTAAGTAATGATGACTCAAGGAATGTTCCGAAAAGAATGTTACTAACAAGGTATAATTGAAACTGGATGCAGTTTCGAATGTCTCCCAAATGAAGCTCTTTCTCTTTCAGGGTATTTTTGGAATTCCTAGTGTTTGAAATACTGGGCAAGTGTACAAAGAGATTGAGTATATGCAAAATGTTTGATATATGGTATTCAATATCTGCAGTTTTATATGTTGTAATCGGTATTAACATGATTAACAGATGTTTTATCAAAATATTTTATTATTGAAGGTGCAATGGCCTCCACCTCCCCTTTAGCTATGCCTTTCCACCCAACATATATAAATAAAAAATATACAGACCCCCCTATGGTACCAAATGATTCGTCTTATCATAAGAAGTAATAATATATATGGTTATAGGGTGGGGATCTCAATGGTTTTCAGAATATTTAGTATTTTATCATTTAAGGGGGTGGGGCATGACCCCCCCCCCCCCTCAGACCCCCCTATGGTACCAAATGATTCGTCTTATCATAAGGAGTAATAATATATATGGTTATAGGGTGGGGATCTCAATGGTTTTCAGAATATTTAGTATTTTATCATTTGAGGGGGTGGGGCATGACCCCCCCTCAGACCACCTATGGTACCAAATGATTTGTCTTATCATAAGGAGTAATAATATATATGGTTATAGGGTGGGGATCACAATGGTTTTCAAAATATTAAGTATTTTGTTATTTGAGGGGGTGGGGCATGACCCCCCCCCCCCCCAAGACAACGAAATGGAGGGTATAACATAATACCTCGCCACTTCGTGTGGCGGGGTATAAAAACTTAAATATCCACGGTAACAGGTAGTATTTCCAAGTTAAAGATCACAAATGATCAAGTTATATCACTTTTCCCATAGACTTCTATAGTAAAATTTTGCAAAACCCCACCCCCTTTTGAGACCCCCAAAACATATGTTCCCTCCCACAGATTGAAAATTTTTTTTCGGGAGGCGCATCTAGGAATATGGGCCTATCAAGTCATATGATATCAAGCGATTCCGTCTATTTAGTATTTTATCATTTGAGGGGGTGGGGCATGACACCCCCTCAGACCCCCTATGATACCAAATGATTCGTCTTATCATAAGGAGTAATAATATATATGGTCATTGGGTGGGGATCTCAATGGTTTTCAAGATATAAAGTATTTTGTCATTTGAGGGGGTGGGGCATGACCCCCTCAGACCCCCCTTAGGTACCAAATCCTTCATTTTATCATAAGCAGTAATAATATATATGGTTAAAGGGTGGGGATCTCAATGGTTTTCAAGATATTAAGTCTTTTGTCATTTGAGGGGGTGGGGCATGACCCCCCTCAGACAAACCCTATAGTACCAAAGTCTTCGTCTAATCATCAGGAGTAATAATATATATGGTTATAGGGTGGGGATCTCAATAGTTTTCAAGATATTAAGTCTTTTGTCATTTGAGGGGGTGGGGCATGACCCTCCCTATAGTACCGAAGTCTTCGTCTTATTATCAGGAGTAATAATATATATGGTTATAGGGTGGGGATCTCAATGGTGTTCAAGATATAAAGTATTTTGTCATTTGAGGGGGGCAGGGCATGACCCCCTCAGACCCCCCTTAGGTACCAAATCCTTCGTCTTATCATAAGCAGTAATAATATATATGGTTATAGGGTGGGGATCTCAATGGTTTTCAAGATATAAAGTATTTTGTCATTTGAGGGGGGCGGGGCATGACCCCCTCAGACCCCCCTTAGGTACCAAATCCTTCATCTTATCATAAGCAGTAATAATATATATGGTTATAGGGTGGGGATCTCAATGGTTTTCAAGATATAAAGTATTTTGTCATTTGAGGGGGGCGGGGCTTGACCCCCTCAGACCCCCCTTAGGTACCAAATCCTTCATCTTATCATAAGCAGTAATAATATATATGGTTAAAGGGTGGGGATCTCAATGGTTTTCAAGATATTAAGTCTTTTGTCATTTGAGGGGGTGGGGCATGACCCACCTCAGACCCCCCTATAGTACCAAAGTCTTCGTCTAATCATCAGGAGTAATGATATATATGGTGAGGATCTCAATGGTTTTCAAGATATAAAGTATTTTGCCATTTCAGGGGGGGCGGGGCATGACCCCCTCAGACCCCCCTTAGGTACCAAATCCTTCGTCTTATCATTAGCAGTAATAATATATATGGTTATAGGGTAGGAATGTAAACTATTTTTGACCTATTCAAAAAATATCAATTTTTAAGGTATTTGAAGGGGCGTGGCACTGCCCCTGGGGCCCCCTCAGACCCCCCCCCTTTAGGTACCAAATCCTTCGTCTTATCATAAGCAGTAATAATATATATGGTTATATGGTGGGGATCTCAATGGTTTTCAGAATAATAAGTATTTTGTCATTTGAGGGGGTAGGGCATGACCCCCCCCCTTCAGACCCCCTATGATACCAAATGATTCGTCTTATCATAAGGAGTAATAATATATATGGTTATAGGGTGGGGATCTCAATGGTTTTCAGAATAATAAGTATTTTATCATTTGAGGGGGTGGGGCATGACCCCTCCCTCAGACCCCCTATGGTACCAAATGATTCGTCTTATCATAAGGAGTAATAATATATATGGTTATAGGGTGGGGATCTCAATGGTTTTCAGAATAATAAGTATTTTGTCATTTGAGGGGTGGGGCATGACCCCCCCTCAGACCCCCTATGGTACCAAATGATTCGTCTTATCATAAGGAGTAATAATATATATGGTTATTGGTTGGGGATCTCAATGGTTTTCAGAATATTTAGTATTTTATCATTTGAGGGGGTGGGGCATGACCCCCCACAGACCCCCCTATGGTACCAAATGATTCGTCTTATCATAAGGAGTAATAATATATATGGTTATAGGGTGGGGATCTCAATGGTTTTCAGAATATTTAGTATTTTATCATTTGAGGGGGTGGGGCATGACCCCCCCCCAGACCCCCTATGGTACCAAATGATTTGTCTTATCATAAGGAGTAATAATATATATTGTTATAGGGTGGGGATCACAATGGTTTTCAAAATATTAAGTATTTTGTTATTTGAGGGGGTGGGGCATGACCCCCCCCCCCCCCCCCCCAAGACAACAAAATGGAGGGTATAACATAATACCTCGCCACTTCGTGTGGCGGGGTATAAAAACTTAAATATCCAAGGTAACAAGTAGTATTTCCAAGTTAAGATCACAAATGATCAAGTTATATCACTTTTCCCATAGACTTCTATAGTAAAATTTTGCAAAACCCCACCCCCTTTTGAGACCCCCAAAATATATGTTCCCTCCCACAGATTGAAAATTTTTTTTCGGGATGCGCATCTAGGAATATGGGCCTAGCAAGTCGTATGATATCAAGCGATTCCGTCTATTGGTTTATGAGAAACGGTGCACACAAGTGTTCGAAAAAACGCGCCCGGAAAGAAGAAAAATAATAATAATAATAATAATAATAATAATAATAATAATAATAAGAATAATAAGAACTGAGCGAAAACAACATGTCTCCAAACTTCGTTTGGGAGACATAAATAAATGTGTCGAAAACCAACACTAAAAATTTCTGGAAAAGGCAAATCATAAATAAAAATATTTTTCAGTTGCTGAATATTGGAGAGTCGGTTTCAAAGGGGATACAAACAATATTTTGATTTAGGCCTGATTTGATTTTGTTTGCCCTATTCAGAACTAGAAATGTGTTAAAGTGACCCTTATCCTCAATAAATGCCACTCTGCCCTTTAATCCTTGATTGCTGGTTTGTTTGTTTGTTTAGTTGGGTTTTTATGCCGTTTTCAGCACATTTGGCTTATCGCGGCAGCCAGTTTTTATTGGTGGAGGAAGCTGGAGTACCCTGAGAGAACCAAAATAGGTAGGAATTTTGGCGATTCATGTCAATTAAGATCGGAGTCGAACACACCCCCCCCCCACAGGTGAGATTCGAACTTACAACCTCAGCGTTGACAGACTAGTGATCATTAGTAGTCATGACAAACTACCTAGACCACTAGGCAACTGGGGCCCCTTGATTGCTTGTTATGATATACATTGCAGAGTTACAAAGTAAAAGTCAAATTTGCAGTTCATTGTAGTAGTGATCAATAATTCACTTTTGACTGTTTTCACATGCCTATAGCACTGTTGATTGGCAAGTAAGGTAGGCGTGTTATACATCAATGTGTTGATAAATTAATATTTTTTTTATTGATCCAAAAGTTTTGAGCAAGACCGAAAGGTGGAAGCAATAATTCTTTGGAAATCAAAGCAGGGGCGTAAAATTGTCTTGCCAAAGTTGGGGACCTTTTCTTTTCTCTTGGCATATAGAGTAATTTTTTTTCTGAGACAAGAGCCTGTGATCCTGAACCCAAAAAGATATGGTTGCTAGGAACTTTTTCATCGGTTGCTATGGACTTTTTCAATGGCATTGACTCTTGACCTTCCATTTTTACCTGAACAGGTAAATTGTAAAGTTCTGAACCCAAATATATATGGTTGCTAGGGACTTTTTCATCAGTTGCTATGGACTTTTTCAATGACCTTGGTTCTTGACCTTTCTTTTTGACTTGTACAGGTAAATTATAAGATCCTGAACACAAATATATATGGTTGCTAGGGACTTTTTCATCGGTTGCTATGGACCTATTCAATGACCCTGACCTTTGACCTTCCATTTTACTTCTACAGTTACCATTTAATGTATTTCAAGTTATGCTCTAAACATCTGTGACAATATGTCATACCATTATTTTCTGTTTACATGTAAATTATCTTTCAAGGGCAAAAACTCCTAAAAGGGTTCAATTGATGATTTTGGTTATGTAGACTTATTTGTAGATCTTACTTTGCTGAACATTTTTGCTGTCTTTATCTATGATAATATTCAAGTTAATAACCTAAAACTGCAAAATTTCCTTATAATTAACAATTCAGGGGTAATAACCCAAAAATGGGTTGACCGATTCGTCTGAAAATTTCATGGCAGGTAGATTTTTGCTCTAACTGCTTTAGCTTTTGAATATGAGCCAAAAAGTGCATTTTAACCTATGTTCTATTTTTAGCCATAGCAGCCATGTTTCTCGATGGACAAGTAAATAAAACACAAATTTATATGAAACACGGCAGCCACTTTGCATGCCCCACGCCATTGTTGTGTTAATCACAAAATTAAATGCTCTAAAGGAAATTATACTCAGATGTGACAATAACTTTAGTAATGAATTGGAGAGGAGAGATAGTAGTCATAATGTTAAATGAAAGTGTGACTGATTAGGATATCATACATCGATAATGTAAATACAGTGAACTGTTTCTATGATGTGTTAATTTACCAAAGTTGGAATTTCAATTTTGGAAATTGAATGGTTAGCCTAAGTCTTGTGACATTAATAATTATTAATATGCATGGTTGCTAGATACATTTCCACTTAGAGTCTTTCAGGTAATTTACCAAAATTGGAGCTATTTTTTTTTAAATTCAAATATTCCATTTATTTTTGGAAATTTAATCATTCCCTATACAGCTGTTACTTTTTTGTAAACAAATATGTATGGCTGCTAGGTACTTTCCCAAAAAATGAAGGTCTTAGTGTCTTTCAGGAAATTTACCAAATTTGGAATTTCATTTTTGGAAATTGAATGGTAACTTTAACTCTAATGATATTAATGGTTATTAATATGCATGGATGCTAGATACATTTCCAAAAAATGAAGGTCCTAAAGTCTTTCAGGAAATTTACCAAATTTGGAATTCTATTTTTGGAAATTGAATGGTAACTTTAACTCTAATGATATTAATGGTTATTAATATGCATGGTTGCTAGATCCATTTCCAAAAAATAAAGATCTTAAAGTCTCTCAGGAAATTTACCAAAGTTGGAATTTCATTTTTGGAAATTGAATGGTTACCTTAACTCTTGTGACATTAATGGTTATTAATATATATGGTTGTTAGATACATTTCCAAAAAAATGAAGGTCTTAAAGTCTTTCAGGAAATTTACCAAAGTTGGAATTATTCTTTTTGAAATCCAAATATTCCCTTTAAATTTTGGAAATTTAATCATTCCCTATACAGCTGTTGCCTTTTTGTAAACAAATATGTATGGTTGTTAGGTACTTTTCCAAAAAATTCAGATCTGAGGGTCTTTCAGGAAATTAACCAAATTTGGAATTCCATTTTTGGAAATTGAATGATATTAATGTTTTTTAATATGCATGGTAGCTAGATACATTTCCAAAAAATGAAGGTCTTAAAGTCTTTCAGGAAATTTACCAAAGTTGGAATTATTTTTTTTTTAAATCAAATATTCCATTTAACAGCTATTATTCTGCTAGTGTCTGATGGTATGGTCATTTGGTAATTTTCAAAAATTAATAAATCTGAGACTTCCAGATAATTTTTTCTGCCCAAAGGGCAAATTTCAAATTTCCGAAACCTTCGGCACAGACAACTTTTAAAGAGCTTGTAATACACCAATTTTTATGTTTCTACTGCTTAGGGTGTAAGAGGAGTTCTGTGACAATCGATTTTGGGATTTTTTAACTCTTGTTGCTACATGTATATGCCCCTGGGGGTTTCAGAAAAGTTCTCATGCCATTTTTGAATTTGCCATTTGTAATACTAGTCATGGTTTCAGTTTCAGCACTATAGTCCAAATAGTTTAGAAGATTTAACTATTTACTGGATATTGCGAAATCTGTTTTTTTTTGCTCAAAATTATGCCCTAAGGGCAAATTCCAAAATTCCGAAACCTTTGGCACTATCTACATCAACAATGCTAACAATGATGAAAGTTTCAGTTTTCTACCTCTTACGGTTTCTGAGATAATCCTGGACATTAAGGTACGTACGTACTTAGAAAAGCAAAACATTATACCCGCCCCTTCAATAGCACGGGGATAACTAGATACCCTAATGATCTTTCATCCTAAGTTTGGCTGAAATTGATCCTGTAGTTTCAGAGGAGGCTTTTAGATCTTGATAAATTTAAACTTTGTGAAAAGTTAGGTAATAATCCAATGAAGGCTGTAGATTCTAGTGTAGGGTGTCTGGGGCCTCAGGCCGGCAGAAGTTCTCGGGTTATTGGTGCAAAATCCTGCATTCTAGCACTCTCCTGACAGCAAATTTGAAGATCTCAATATCCCTTTTTTGTACACAGATTTTTTTTTCCCAAGGAGGATCCTCCCAGTGATGGCAATAGCTCACATGAGCTAAAAATTGACAAGAAACACCATTTAAGGGCAATAACTCCTGTAGGAAGTCATTGACAATTTCAGACCATGAAAAAGAATGGTAGAACTTTCTGTGTTGATCATTTTTAGGTAATGGTTTTTTCTGTATTGGTTATAGTTTTTTTAAATTTACGCAAAACCCGTGCTCAGACCCCTTTTTTCTATTTTTAGCCATAGCAGTCATCTTGGGCAAACCACCGGGACAAAAATCACAAACTTTAATCTAGACACCATAAAGATGAATTGGATTAAGTTTGCTTTCAATTGGCCTGGTAGTTTCAGTGAAGAAGATCTTTAGAGAAAATTTACAACGACACACACCAGGTGATGGCAACAGCTCACCTGGACCTATGGTCCAAGTGAGCTAATAAAAGCACTTTTCCTTTGCTTGGAATTTCATCACCGTGAAGGAATTCTATCTTAAGAATTAACCATCCATACATGTTCTTTCATACTGCATAGCAGACAGCAATTCACTTTATTTTCAACGTTTTTTCCATATTTTCTGCTGTTGTGTTATCTATTATAGCTTAGTGTTTGCAGTGGAACAAAAACATGGATTTGTCAAAACACACAATCTAAAAACTGGAAAACTTTACTTGCATAGCAAAACACATTTAAAAAAAACTTGCAAATCTTTCAGAAATTTTGAAATTGTCCACCGTTTAAAAAGATTTAAAATAGTAAACATAGTTAACATAAAATCTACCATTTACCAAGATTTTATCTGCTTTAGCCTCACTGATTCCTTTAATAGCAAGAAGACTTTTCTTTGGAGCATATGCTACTGCTTCAACAGTAAAGTAACCAGCTTCTTCAAGTTTCTTTATATCTGCAGCACCAATACCATTTGCCTGTTAAAAACAACCAATAGTCTGGAATACACCTATTGACAGTATTGGACTTGGGGTCAAGTGGAGTTAGAATTAAAGGTCACAATAAAGAGCTGAGGGAAAGGATAACTTATACTTGAAGTGTTTACGATCATTTAAATATGCCTCCTTGCAAAATTTCTTTCACAATGCCATGTTACAGCCGGGAACTAGTTGGTCTCAACTGGTTTGTCACGTCATGAAAAGGTTGTGTAATTTCAGAATAATTCCGGATTGGACATGTACTTTCAATAGTTGTATATCAACCATTAAGCACAGAAATTTACCATAAGTAAATTATAATCAAATATATACATAATATGACTTTTCTCATTTCATTTTAACATTCAGGTTAATTTTTTTCTAAGCCCTATCAATGTAACAGCATTCATTTTATCAATCAGTTCTCTCCCAATTGAAGCCTAAATAGTGTTGTGGTACCGTGGTGGTATATTTCTATGCGGTGTTGCTACATGTATCATGATTGTCCCGGTGCTATAAATTTCGACCGCGGAGGAATAAAAATCGTTGGTTCACATTTTCCCCCAAGCTTGTGTATTTGTTTTCCAATGCACTGGTAAACACAAGCTCAACAATTTTCCTGTTGAGTTATGACAGAATCGTATGTATCAGGTGTACAGTTGATTATCATATCAACGGCACGGAAATATAACCAATTTAAATTCATTTACGATGATCGATGCTATAAATTAATCGAATTAAAAAGTGTAATTTTGACTTTGACAATTATTTCATGCAAAGACCAGTCTGGTGATACATGCATACAGAAAAATCACGCGTGTCAGGTTGTTTCCATAATAGCTAGGTCAAGGTCATTGAAAAGATTTCTTTCTCATCAGCTGTTAATATCGACTTGGACTTTGAGAGAATTCAGAAGTGTCAGAACCAAATGCAAAACGATGGAGAACAACAGATAATTCCTTATTTCGATAGGTAAACAGGTGTTTACTCCTCCTGACTAGTGTCAGTATTTGAGCACTCTGTCAGTACAAAAGATATATATGTATATAACAAAATAGGTTACTCTGGGTTAGTAAACCATTTTTTCAAATGAATGAAGAACTCTTGGTCACAAGAACAAGCAAGTTATTTGGAACTTCAGTATCTTCACTATCTGTCGTATCATCGTCTAGTTTCACCTTATTCAACATCATGATCAATTGTGCGCTTTAAGTCACTATCACTTTCAATTGGTCAGCTTCTTTCTAACATTGATCGGCCAATTTCGGAAGCAACTATGATTTTTTTTTCGGTTTGAGGTAAATCCGTAGATTTTCAATGTGAATCTGTAGTGCCAATTTTCACTCGAAAATCCGTGGAAGATATAGCCGTACAAGTAAACAGTTCTGTGTTAACAAGACTGGATCTGAAAAGTCAAAAAGTGATAACGCCGATATCGACAATTACCATGACCAAAGTACTTTGTGACTTGTGTAAAACCCCTTCAGCTTTCCATTGAAACCAAACAATGGGTCTTGAATCTTGACAAAAGCCTACCTTTTACTTAGCTAGTGCATGGTTTGAAATAAAAAACTACAAAACCACCCAGAAGTAATAATGGTATCCAACTTTATATTAGACTGACCTAGCTTGATTGTTCAGCATGTGTATAAAAGACATTGGGGCAAACGAAAAACAAAAAAAAAAACAATTGCAACTAATTAGTTTTAGTATGATATGTTGATCTCCGTTAACATACCTCATGTATATATCATACTGACACTGCCACATTTGTATTTGAATTGTAACCTCCCCTCCCTTTTTTCTGGACAACATGTAATTTGTGACGCGCACCATTTATCATTTCCTTTGAGGTTACCCCTGTGCTATCCAAAATTTCTGGGGAGAACACTGTCAACTAATTTTCAATTTGTAAGGAACAATGTAATTCACAAAGATTGTCAGCTTTCCTTCAGCAGGTTGCATTTGGTGGTTCTCTCGAGTTTCCTCCACCAATTATAACTGGCTGCTACAGTATATAGCAGCTGTGCTGAAAGTGATGTAAAACCCCAATTAACCAATCAACATTCTGTTATATAACCAGAAGTGTACCATAAGACAGCATACAGTTCTTACCTCCAACTGTTTTAGAGGAAGTGGACCAAATGTCTCTTCTGTCTCCTCTACTGCCTGAGCAGCCTGCTGACGAGATGCTTGCATAGCCATTATCAAAACTGTCTATGTTGGATTGTTTAACCCTGTTGATAATATATAAATTTGTTTGTTACATCTACTTTAAACGAATAATGCAAGTGTAAACTAGATGCTCTCAACAGCCTGTATCGCTCACCTGGATTTAAATTGTCCACCTTCAGCAGGACTGAAAAGTTAAGTGTAGCAGTTATCTTGGCTTGTTTTCCCATAGGTACAATGTTAAACAAAGTTAGGGTGTGGTGGCAATCTTAGTTGACATTCAAGGTTATCAAACACAATTCTGAAAGAGGACCATTGCTGGCATTAGTTTGGTTCCAAATGGCCAAGTTTAAGGTATGATGATATGCAAATTAAATTTTCCCATAGGTTCCTATGTTAAACTAAGTTCTGCTTTGATCGCCATCTTGATTGACAGGCCAGGTCAGCGGACAGAGTTATGAAATGGGACCATCTAATGACCATTGCTGCCAAATCTGGTCCCAATTGGCCATGTGGTCTCAGATAAGATTTTTAAATGAATTTTCCCATAGGGTCCTATGTTGAACTAAGTTTGGCTGTGGAATTTACAATGGACATAATTCTGAAAGAGGAACATTTCTGCCATGTTTGGTACCAATGTAAGCGTACTTTTATTCTGACATGTATTTATTGCAGTCTCCCAATATATACTAGTGTGTTCTATCCATAAATAGTGTGAAAGACTGAAGTATTGAAAATCACAGGTGTAAATATTTTGACTTTTTGTTTACATAATCTGATAATTGTTGTTTAATTTACCCAATTTAAAATGCGTTGACAGAAAACAAAAAAATTAAAATATCCAAATAAAAACATGAAAAATAAATATGAAATGCAGGGATTCATATTATAGAACTACAAGTACCGAATCATGTGGATGTTGTTTTTTTTTCAAGGCTCGGGTCACCTGTGCTGTGTCTGTGATTAAGTACGGTGCTAAAACATATTTTTGAGTATGAAAATATAAAAGTCATACTTATATAAGTTCACAGAAGAAGTTGTTGTTGTAAATTACTTATTGAATGCACAGCTTCTCATTATACAGTTATATAAATCTGATCAGCACTGTTTACATCGCAAAATCAGACATCCCGCCACAAATATAACGTCATTTCCTGTAGAAAAACAACCTATAACCAAACCGTAGATGATGTTTGTATGTGTTATAAAAATATATTTGATATATTTAAAAACATCGGTCTGAATGGAAATGATGATCTTTGAGTTTTTGATGGGGTTTATAGAATAGAATATAACCACATAAGAAATAACGACAGTAGAGAAATGTGTATGAAAAATAGAACATATTGATATAAAAACAAAGAATATAAGTTAGACTTTTTAAATCTTTTATAAGACCAAAGTTTACAAAATAAAAATTCCAATACTTCTGCATTACCAAAATTATTATTATTATTTAGAAAAGTCTACAATATGGGGAAAATGGTCATCAAATGCATCAAATTCCAAACAAGGATCGAAACTTAGCAAGCTCCGAAATCAACTTGCAACGTCTGACTTAAAACATTTCAGCAACAAGATTTTTAAAAAATATGACTTTTCTGAACTCCAAGAAAGAAATGGGGACAAAAAATTAACTGAATAAGGAATTTGAGAAATATCTCTGTCCTCTTCTTCATATGATAAAATAAATATGTCAGTCATATTATGCACATGTCTGGCACATGCCAAGTATATCAGGTTTAGATCAAATTTATTTTTGGAACAAGGAAAGTTGTAGAATGTTAGAAAGGTTTATGGTCAAAACACAGGCGGTTGAGGTATGGATCTAGTACAATGCATCTCTCTTTTTTGTCTGCAAAATCCACGGCCAAACAACAAAAATAACATACACAAACTTTGAGGCAGTTTAATTTACGCAAAAAAGTTTACGCTTTTGCCGTAAACTGGCCACAGTAGGTTATATTTATCCTACACTAATATTTCATCACATTTTGAGAACATAAAAATGTTTCCTAGTGTTGTTCATTTGATTGAATTTTTTGTAACATCATTGTAGCGATTTCGTTTCTAATTAACACACTTCTTTCATAACCACAGTGTATAACAGTTACAACCAGCAACATCGAAAAGACGAAACCGTTTTTTATTTCTCCGTTCTGCTGTACTTGAAAAAAGCTAATTTTGAAATCAATTTGAGTGCAATCTGATCTTTAGGGGTTATTAAATAAAGGACATATCTTTAAAAGTAAGAAAAGTGGCCGTTTTCATACTTTTAGGGTGTGGGAAACATACTACATTAATGATTGATAAACTGACGACTGTCCTCCCACTGTAAACATCGAGTATGATAGAAAGTTGTGAAAATATTGTAATATGCTGGAAAACATGTCCTCTTTTACAGCTTCAAAGAACTTCAATTGTTTAATAAAGCAACTTGGTATAAATTTGCTTAGAATATTAAAGTCGATATATTGTTTGTTTAGTTAGGGTTTTACGCCGTTTTCAGCACATTTTGGCGATTTCGCGGCGGCCAGTTTTTATTGGTGGAGGAAGCCGGAGTACCCGGAGAGAATCACCGACCTTCGGTAGGAAAATTGGCAATCCTTGTCAATTTAGATCGGAGTCGAAGACACCCCGTCACAGGTGAGATTCGAACTCACAACCCCAGTGTTGACAGGCTAGTGATCATTAGCAGTCATGACGAACTACATAGACCACTCGGCCACCGAGGCCCCAAAGTTGATATAATATACTTACTAACCGGCGAAACAATTAAAGAGAATACCGTTAAAAAAAGATATGTGAATAAAAAATATCTCAGTGATTGAAAAAAATGCATTTAGTAAACTAACAACTTAATTATATTTAAGAGAGAAATTTTACAACTACAAAAATATTTGATTTTGTTAGAAAATTTGAATGTAGGAAAGCATTCTATAAATTTCGTTCCTCTTTACATAAAGTTGTGATAATGCAGACGTGTATATTTTGTCTATAGTCACTGCGATTAATTTTTCACATCGCATTATCACTGATAAGATGTAGCACTGACTGTTACAAAGATAAGACACAAAACAAATTAGATAACAACAATGAAGATCCTAATTTCAGTCTTTGTTTTAGTGGTTTTACATGGTAAGAACCTAAGGCATACCTTTCTCTTTATGCTCTGGAGTACTTTTTCTAATTAAAAAGTCTACATATTAATGCCTTGTAGGATTTGGATGTGGTTATCCCAGCAAAAGAGGTATTTGTTTAACGTTTTGTGGAGTGTTTAGCGAACATAAATGCCCTGATGGATACGAATGTCGCGGTAATGGTTGTGGTCACGAATGCTATAGACCAGCGGATTACATATTACCAAAAGGTGAGTGAAATAAAACCAAGTAACTCAGTAAAGACGGGACCTACCCGGAAAAAATCTAATCAAAGGAATAGTGTAAATTATTGAGAATGTAATTCTTGTAAATTTACACCCGCATGTGAATAAAATTTTAATGGGATACTTGGAGTGCATCAAATTCTGGTATAATAAAGTTAATATGCATGTGCGACATATATGATATGATGGGGTCTCTGATAAATTGAGTTTAATTTAGCCCGATAGTTTTAGGCAAATTTCCTATAAGTTCTAAGTGAAACTGTGAATAAACACCTTTGTGTCCATTTAACGAACATTCCCAGTAGTTTCAGAAAATAAAAGGAGAATGTGACTGAGGAAACAAATTCCCCCGCTCAAGCTGGCTTATAATAATTGAAAATACTGCAAATTTCCAAGTTATAAAAGGGTATGACTCTCGAACGATAAATGACTCACTGCCCAAATTCGTACTCTGTCTGCGTGTTGTGGTTCTTGGCACTGTGTATGAGTTTCATAAACTTTGAATGAGGCAAACTTAAGCAAGGGTGCGAAAACGAAAAAATATGTGGATGAGGCAAACTAAAGTTAGAGTACGGAAACCAAAATAGGACGGACGGAAGGACGGTCAAGCGTGGTATCACTTAAAAACGGAAGATCTTTATTCTCTTAACCCTATGTTAAACTAAGCTATTTGGAAGGCATGCAGTTGTGGTCAGAGAGATAACTTGAGGAAGATTCCGAACAAGTTTGGTTCAAGCTGAACCAGTGGCAGTGATTTAAGCAAGAATAGCTTTAACCCATATTTATGGCAAGCCGTTTTACTATCTTTAAGATATCTAATAAACTTTATAAGATATCTTATATAGTTTATAAGATATCTTATATAGTTTATAAGATATCTCATATAATTTTCTTTAAAAGATATCTTATAAATTATATGAAATATCTTATAAACTATATGAGATATCTTACAAAGTATATAAGATATCATATATAAAAAATATTTATAAGATATCTTATAAAAAATATTTATAAGATATCTTATAAAAAATAGATTAAATAAGATATCTTATATATTATATGAGATATTTGATATACTTTATAAGATATCTTCTAAAGTTTATAAGATATCCTATAAAGTATATATAAGATTTCTCATAAAGGTTATAAGATATCTTATATAGTTTATAAGATATCTCATATAATTTATAAGATATCTCATATAATTTTCTTTATAAGATATCTTATAAACTATATTAGATATATTATATAAAAATATTTATAAGATATCTTATAAAAACTAGATTATATTAGATATCTTATATATTATAAGAGATATCTTGAAGTGAGAATAAATATTAAAACGGCTTGCCATACATATTAGTGCCGTATTAAATCAAGTTAGGCTGTGGCAGTCATAACAATACGTTCTAAGACAAGAAGGATCCTATATATTCAACTAAGCAGTTCGTTTGTACATAGCGGAAGTTTTCGAGGTATGGCATTATTCCGGGAGTTTTCTAGCAAAATGTTAAAAATCAAATTGACTAAATGTATTCAGAAAAATCCGAAGGCATTTTTTTTTCTCACAAGACACTCGATCTTGTTGTTCGAGTAATTCTGAAGGAAGAACAACTGTCTGTTTTAAAACAAGTTTGGCTATATCGGAAGGTCCATGTCGGGGGCCGTTGCAATGATCCATCGAACAGAATTCTGAGAGATGTTTAGGAACTTCCAAGACGGGTCTGTATTTATAACGTGTTTTAGTTTGCATGCTCAAAGGCCTTTACTTGTCGTATTCGAGCAAATTGGTACAGTTAGTATGTGTAAGCAAAATATTTATTTGCGTTCATCATGCATTGAACTTTTTATTACCCCTTTGTCTTTCTCCTTATCCCCCCCTTCTACATGTGTTAACACATATACATATGATAGTTCAAAAGAAAGATGCACGTAGTATGAACTTGTTCTCCGGTATGCTGACGTATGACCTTTCAAGAAGATTGTCAAATCTACTTAAGATTGTTGTTATCGCACATCCTTGTTTTGTTTACATGTAAGAAATAATGCAGATCGGAAGAACACCGTCCGGTTTGACAGGGAATGTTAAGTACAGTCATCTCTTATTTTAGAGATTTTTTATCTCTCTTATGCGTCTGGGGGTATAATTGTATCCTATGACTATATACATGTACATATAAGACACTTTTTCTTTCTTGAGGCCTCTAAACCAATCAATCAGTTCATCTCCATGTGTACGTCGTCCTCGTTATTATGTTTATTTTTATTGCTATTTCTGAAACATTTTAACTAGTTCGGTAAAACATAAAAATATGGTAGAAAATTTTGAATTGAAAGAATCTATTTAACGGAAATCATTCTCATTCTATCAAGAAAAACCATTCTTAACATTCCATTTTATATAATACATAAAAATCGAAGGATACTCCGTGATTTGCGTCAATAAGACATCTCCTAAGTAAGACACAGAAATATGAGAGAAAAAACGAAGTGGGATGCGGGAGAAACTGGAACGCAATACTGGACCAATACGAACAGCAAGTTAACAATGCTTATAATGACGTTCTTCGGTTTGAAAATTGCTCTAATAATCACAACACTAATATGTGTCTTTCTGTGATAAGCTCCAACCAAAATTCAAGAGACAAGTAGTAGAATTTGTCAAAACTTAATGTCAGATTACCGAAAAACGATGAACAAACCCAGTGACAGCAATTCACATACTGGTACATGAGCTAAGACACATGTGGCAAATTCAATGAACGTTCTTTACATACGCGTTTTAGGATTGTCTCATCGATATTTGTGATTTACCCCGTACCTTCTTTATTTTCTATAATAGGAAAACCTATATCATGTATATAGCTAGTTTTCTCCTTTCCAAATGTTGTTTCGTCCAGAGGATTTTTTTCGAATGAAATTATCTTAAAATCAATTGTCTTTGCCAAGAGATAAGATTGTATGAAAAATCTGTTATTTGTTTCAGGTTGTTCACCACTAAGCTGTACAGATCAGAGTCATTGTCCTCTAGGATACAAAGTGGACCAGAATGGGTGTGATACATGTGAATGCGATTATTCTACTCTTTAAACGTTTTCGCAATTGGGATAAATAAATCTTAATGAATAGGCCAATTTAACTATTCTGGTTATGTCACGAGTATATGTCTTTTCATTGCTTTAAAATTTATTACAGCGTAAATTTGGGGTATTTTTTAAGTTGTAATATGGGTACTCATGCTCGTATACTTCCACACAGTACAAAAGACATACTTCCTAATGGGAAAAAAAACTTTTTCATGTATCTTGGTTGCTTTTTCGGCTAGTTTAATCACTAAGAATTTATGACATGTTTGAAGCCATTGATGATTTATTGTTTGTGCTCTGTCATCAAATTATTTACACTTATTGTCTAGTGGGATTGCATATCATCGCATTTTCCTAATTTTGTGTTGAAAGGGCTGCCAGTCTCTAAAAGTCTAAAATTACTCATAAAGAAATTAAAAAAATAGCAATAAATAAAAAGATTCAAGTGAACAGTACACACTCAATTAAAACCTGTGTATATGAATAATGTTGGGCAAATTCTGTGTCAAACAAAGCATCATCACAGAATGGGCCAAATCTATACATGTAAGGAAAATTTATACGTATGTATTTCAAATGACAATTTTAAGTACATTACATTGACTGTAAGATCCTATCAAAAAAAGAGAAAAAATTGGACAACAAAAGAAGCGTGCTAGAAACGCCTATATATATACGTATATATAAACTATACATTATATTCCGCCGAAACAAATGATTCAGTTACTATAGAACCAGGTCGCGGATTTTCTCCCTGTTAGACAAAAATGAAATAAAAAAATGACAGAAAATCAAAAATATTTATTTTCCACAAAAACAAAATAACAATCAGTAATATCACAGTCATTATGATAAATAACTTTTGGTATTATACATTTTCATATGTGCCTTAAGAAAACTCTCTTCACTATAGGTATATAACAAGAGACTAAACCCTATACATACTCTGCATACTATTGCACATAATAATAACTATTTGTTGACACTGCTGCCATCTATCATTTTTAATCTTATCTCATCTTGCTTTACCTGACTTATCTTTCATCTTTATCAGGTCTTAAAAATAGGTAATCAACAGTTGATCATCTTATGGTAGAAATCTAAACACAACCAATGAGCCCTGTGGCAGAATCTCCTGAACAGTTACAATGTTCGCAAAGAAATGATGAAAGCTTGGGATACTTTCACAGAAACGTTTTCTTTCAAACTATTTTACAAGAACAGCATTGACTTTGTTTACCACACTTTGCTTCCGATCCAATCTGAGATGCCATAATAATATCACTTTTCAAGTCTTCTATCCCATCACCAGACAAAGAGGAGCACTCAATATAACTAACAGCACCTATTCTGTGAGCAAGGTCCACGCCTTGTTTTGAAGTTACAAATGATGTTCTCACAACCTAAAATAAATTAGAAATGTTACAATAATAAATCAGCAATTATTTTACAGTATCTGTAATGTAGTCCGCCGAATCTAGTTTTTCCTCTCTCCGTATGACAAAAAATTTATTTCTTGGAAAGATATGACTGTGTAACCCTAATTATCTATTTCCGTGATATATAAAATTACCCTTTTCGCTGTAGCCTACCTGAGAAAAGATATCCCTTTTTTTTTATAAGAATCAGTTTGCCTTTACATAGTCAAGACACCGAATAAGCAGGCTACTTGTAGTCCCGTCGACGCACACGCCTCACTCTCTTTAGAGTTAATGCGATCTTCGATACAATACGTTTTGTTTTTAATGCCAAAGTAATAGTAAGCTTTCTTAAAGATAAGTGAATCTTCAAAACCAGTTATTGTACAAAGCATGTTTGCAAGAAATAATACCTGTCTCTCCATTTTATCCGTTCTTATATCCACCTGCGTTCCTACAAGTATAAATGTAGCATTTGGAATGTAGTGGCGAAGTTCTGGCACCCAGCTATCTTGAATGTTGGTAAAAGATTCTGGAGAAGCAACGGAGAAGCACACAAGGAAGACGTCACAGTTAATGTAGGACAAAACTCGTAATTTGTTTAAATCATCCTAAAAAAGTAAACGATTTCTGTTTAATATATATTCAAAAGATTTCTAATCAGTTAATGAACCAATTCATGAAACATAGATTATAATATATGAATAAAGGGTTTTGATAAACACTTGTTTTTTTATGTTCTTACTTGTATATCCAGCTTAAGATTTTTTTTACGAACTATTATAATATTTACGATGGAAATAATCTCTTTAAACCAAATCTGATTAAAATCAAGTGACATATACATGATATATGTATCGAAGCAATGATTTAGTTTTCCGGTTTATCAGCTCGGAGAGGTTTTGTTATCAAAATTATAAAATCAGAATTTTTACTAGTTTTCTGAATCCGGGTCCGTTTGCCATAAAACGCGTTCGCCCTTATTGCCGTTAGCCCTACTTTTAGATATTGTGATATTTTGAGAAAGTGTCAATTCTGCAAAGTGTTCGAGGACTATAATTTCTGTTTGTCTCAGTTTTACAAGTACGAAAATATGATCTAACTCTTTTGTTGTTTTCCTGATAAGTAATGATCGAAAAATTGTAATCTTAGATTAACGGAACCAATACGCACAACGTTTAAATTTATCCAGTTGGAGCTAAATTCTAATTTTTTTTTTATAGATTACAGTTCATTTGTTTACTAATTCTTATTTATTTTATATTTGATATATATCTAAAATGCGAGATTGACGTATTAATTAGTTCCAAGTTTGAAAAACAATTGTGTTTTTAAGGAACTATTTGTTTTATAACTCATCACAAGGTTCATTTACAAAAAATTCTGTTATTAATGACCTAATAACATCATGAACAGAAAACAATCAAAATGCCATTTCTCCTTTAACAGATTAACTATTTTACAAAAAATATGAATTACAGAGTATATTTGACATGTTTAAGATTGTCTTCTCATAACCTATTTGTAGAAACAGGGCGTTATTACGGTATTAACAGGGCAAATAGAAAGTGTCTTCTATGTGCTTGGGGATGAGTTTCACTTTGTTCTTGAGTGTATTGCATATGGTGATTTACGACAGCGGTTTGTCAAACCATATTACTATAGTAGACCATCTGCTTATAAATTTATGCAACTATTGTATACGGACAGTGTAAAGGAATTGAGAAATTTGTGTAAATTTCTGTACCATGCCTTCAAATTAAGATCTGATCTATTATTGCAAATTCCATAATTCATTTAATATGCTTCTTGATGTAAACTATCTTATTTTTTTAAAGAGGGCGAACGTACTCTGTAGGGCGAACATTGCGATGCCTTCTGAAATCACCAAAGATTACAATGTACTGTATCATCATTGTTGTATTTGTACAATGAATAATTAAGCAACAAACTAACTTATCTTTTATATTTTATTATATGTTTGTTTCTGTCAGATTGTTTTATTGTTTTTCGTTTATGTGTCACAAAAAATTGAATGTTTAATTAGAGAGTTTATTGTTTATTATATTAAACCAATATGAACAAAACATCACTAAAAAAAACCGTACCTTGCCTGCTGTATCAAACAGACTGAGGTGATACGGAATCCCGTTTACTGATATGGTTGCTGAAATAGAAATGAAAATAGTTTGTTCCAGGATATATTAAATATAAGATTTTCGAATGTATTTTAACGTAAAATAAGACACACACTAAAAGTGGTCATTTTAATTAATGGATAAATGATTTCGTCACATTTGGTAAATAGGCTGGAATTTAAGTAACTATTGTGTAAATCCTTAATTAATTAGTTATCTTTTTTTTCAAAATAAAAAATAGCTTTGTAGAAAAAATATTCCAAGGATATGCTGAAAGATGCCTTTTTCACCAATAGCAATGTAAAATAATGTCTAAATGTCTAAAAGGTAAAGCAAAAAAATATCTTACCCGCAAAGTTGTCAAAAATTGTAGGTTTATATTCCTTTTGAAATAATCTGGAAGTCAACCGAGATGCTAAGCTACTTTTCCCTACACCGGTGTCTCCTACCAGAACAAGTTTTAAACTCTGCTTATCAATGAATTCGTACTTTTTCTTCATTTCGGTATATTGTGATGAAAAATAAATCCAACTTCCCAGTTACAGTTTTTGGTAAGAATGATTATACGGAAATGATACACTCCTTTTATACATGAGTGACGATAAACAAGGTCAGTTTATTCAGGCGTGTCTATTATGAGTAGGAAATCTCAACTAATAAACACATGGATCGTTATGTCATCAAGTGTGAAATTAATCCGTTTATTTATTTAGAGAATTATGAAATATTTATAATAGGTTGACAATACCTTTAAATTAATGTTTTGACTGTTTGTCACCCAAGCACACCTACATGTAATTTACGGGTGAGTGGTGTTCCCCCTTAATGATTTTTTTCTTTTGTATTTCGTAAACTCCCAAATAATGTGTACATCTCATAATATTGGAACTCGTTTATCAAAATATATTTTTGTGAATCATATATTCTTCTATCAAGCATACATGTCCGAACCGTTCTTGTGGCATGTTTCGAGCTGAATTTCCAGACGTGTACTTTGGCGGTCTAGCAGTCTTAAAATTGTTTCTAAATAGGTCAATTAAAAATACATACCTGAATATTTCACCGAACGACTGTTTCCAAATAGATTTGCTATTTACTAAACAGATATGCCCTCTAGGCATATAAGTTCATATAACATGTTCTAGCATACAATTTATACTGTTTTTAACATTTTTTTCGGAAAATGCCTCCTAATTTCAAAAACAGAGTTATAATCGAATGTTTTTTTTGGATATAATCTTATATATATTCCCCGTATTTGAGGAACGACATGGAAGAAATTCATACTTTACTTGTTATGCCCCTCCTGTAAGGCAGTGCGTCCGTCCTTCCGTCCGTACGAGGTTAAGGTAGTTTTTTCATGAAGGAGTTATGCTATCATCCTGAAACTTTCTACATGGATAGCTTGTGATATGAATAGCAGCATTTTGATGCAAAAAGGATACTGTGACATTTGGTCATGGGTCATCGACTTTGATTTTCTTTATGGAATTTCAATATAGAATCCAGGTTAAGGTTCATGTTTAAGGTAATTTTTCATGAAGGAGTTATGGTATCATCATGAAACTTTGTACATGGATAGCTCGTGATATGAACAACAGCATTTTGATGTGAAAAGGATACTGTGACCTTGAAGTCATGTGTCATCGAATTTCAATATAGAATCTAGGTTAAGGTTCAGGTTTAAGGTAGTTTTTCATGATGGAGTTGTGGTATCATAATGAAGCTTTGTACATGGATAGCTTGTGATATGAACAGCAGCATTTTGATGCGAAACGGATGCTGTTACCTTGAGGTCATGGGTCATCAACTTAGATTTTTTTTTAGAATTTCAATATTAGAATCCAGGTTAAGGTTCAGGTTGAAGGTAGTTTTTCATGAAGTAATTAGACATAGTATTTCATCCACCCTATCGTTAGGGGACTTCGAAGTCAACAATATACACATGTTTATGCATATTTACTAAATACTTGCATCATTAGCGGGACCTGTAGTGTCCATTGGACAAACATATACTTGTTTGAAAATTGAAATGATTATTTAAACTAGAGGCTCAGGAGCTGAGCCTGTATCGTTCACCTGGCATGAAAGCTGTTTTTATTAATTTGTTTGTTTAGTTGGGGTTTTACGCCGTTTTCAGCACATTTGGCTATTTCGCAGCGGCCAGTTTTTATTGGTGGAGAAAGCAGGAGTACCCGGAGAGAACCACCGACCTTCGGTAGGAAAATTGGCAATCCTTGTCAATTAAGATTGGAGTCGAACACAACCCACCACAGGTGAGATTCGAACTGGCAATCTCAGCTTGACAGGCTTGTGATCATTTGTAGTCATGATGAACTACCTAGACCACTCGGCCACCGAGGACCCTGTTTTTATTGATGTTCGTTATAGAGAGAAGTCACTTCTCCCTATCATTATGAAGTGTGGTAAGCCCTCCAAAGTTTTCTTCATCAAAGCCCGTCTACCTACAGGTCAGCATATTCTAAAATTTTCCTCCCATTTCATAGATGCTTCCTGTCAAGGTTCGTTCCATTTGGCCAAGAACTGGTTATCCTATAAGTATTAAAGCACATGTCAAATATCAGTGACAATACAATCACACTATTAAAATACAATTTACGGACAACAGGAAAAAAGTACAAAAGCATTTCCCCGACCACACCCTGCATAATTAACTATGGTATACAAGAGAAAACGGATATTTTCTACTAAAATACTTGCTTAGTATAAACATACGATGATCCAGCGAATTAGATGTTACATATTCACCCGGCATATTCACTTCATAAGGTACCTAAAGCTGTTTAAAGTTTAAGCAACACAAACATTTTATAAGTTTAACGATCTACAAATGTTTTTTTTTTAATAAAATGAACAATGATAAAGATATGAAAATGTATGTGTACAAAACATAGAAAGTTCCAAAGTAAATATTTAGGCATAGAATCCATACATTTGTCACGTATATAGTAGGAAGTTTTTGTCAAGAATAAATCCAGCATACCGAGTTCATCAACGGGTAATTTACGGAAAAATGTGAAAAAAAATCCAAATCATTGTAATACATGCCGAAAATAAAACGGTTCTGCGTTAGATAAAAAAAGAGTTGACCAAACAAACCACGAAAGCGTTACTGGTGATACTTGTAATGATTCAAACTCAGTGAAAGACGCCACAAGATACATTGATAGCCACAGCGCGAACGAACGTCTCTTGAACACGATCCTGGACATCCTGGGGGGGGGGGGATGAAATTAAATGCAAAGTACAATGAATAATGAAAAGTGTAGAAAAATTACTGTCCGTAGATCGAAAAGAATGAAATACTGATTGTCTATCATAGTTGTTCTCAATGAAAGAAATAAATTAACTAGGAGCGAAACTCAATAAAATTACATTGTTCTTGAAATGTCATCCTAAATTTGAACTGTATCACCGACTTTGATACTTTGTGTGTTGATTCCGTTGTTCCTATGTTGTTCCCTGAGTGATGTTAGGTATTCACGCCTCCATCTGTTCCAAAAATCGTTGATAATTCGTTATTGAATACTAGATCGTCTGTTTACTGATAAATGTGTCAAGTTTTCGTCGGATTTCTCACTGTTGAATTCGGTTGTTCCTGAGTACGGTAAAGTTCTTATCCGTCTACCATAAAGTCAGTGAAACGGTGTGAGTGGTTTATCATCGGAAGGGTCCACTGATACATGTGTTAACGGACGGTCATTAAGTATTGCTTCGACCTCTGTAACAATAGTCTTCTAGTTCTCGTGCGGTTACTAACGCACGTCCTAATGAATACTTTCTTGATAGAATTTTTTTGTCAAGCCGATCAATCTCTCCAACCAGCTGCCGTACCAAGGCAAGTTTGTCCTGAAGAAAAGTAGATTTTGTCAATTTTTCGATTTCCTTCGCTGCTGCGGTGTATGTTGTACAGTTGTCTTGTCTGATATCAAGATTTTTGGTAGTGATTTTCGGCTGGTGAATCTTCGAAATGCAAGAATGAATGTTTGTTCGGAAAGATCTTCTACTATTTCTCAGTGTACGGCTCTGGTATTCGCACAGGTAAAAAGACAGATATACACTTTGCTGGTTGCTCTTATTTCGAATATTCAAAGCACCAGTGAAGTCTACCCCCGTGACGGTATTAAGACTATCGATCGGCAGCGGTGGCGGATCAAGTGTAGTATACGGTCTACCCTTGATTTTGCGACAAGTTATGCATTTGCAGATTACTAATTTCACGCATTGTCGAATTGACGGAATCCAGTAAGATTGACGGATAAATGTCACTGTACTTTCAATTCCAGAGTGAAGATTTCTAGCGTGAGCATCCAGAATTACTAGCTTCGATAATTCATCCCTGTTCGGCAACATTATCGGAAACTTTGCTGATTCATTTATTGACGCGTTGTTCATTTCATCCATATATAACTTTAGTTGTTTTACAAGTATATGTATGTGTATATGTATGTGTCTCTGTGATTTGTCCGTTAAACTCTGAATCACATCCCGATATCTGCGAAGTTTTGAATCCTTGATCCAGGCTACGATGCAGCTTCAATTTCCTTGACACTAAGGTTTCCGGATATCTTTCCAAGTTTTTCATTTCTGCAGTTATTGATGAATCGGTACACATACGCTGTTACACGTTTAACAGTTTTTATAGGATCCGTAGCGTTGAATATTCACGACTTCACTTACACGTTCAGTTTGAATATTTCCCTGACGTCGTACGTCGGGCTTGATAGTTGAAACTTGAACAGTTGTACTAAGTATGTTTGATTCCATTGTGGCCATTTTTGTTTGTCGGTGAGCCACGCGGGTCCATTCATCCATAAATCTGATTCTAAGAATTTCTTTGCCGATACTCCCCTCAAAAGCATGTCGACTGGGTTTGATTCTGTTGGGCAGTATCTCCACTTGAAGTATTTTGTTATTTCATTGATTTCGTTGATTCTGTTTCTTACAAAGACTGGTAGTTGTTTCTCTGTATTTAACCAACTCAGTGTTATCTGAATGTCACTCCATAATGTCACACTGGTAACTCTTAAATATAATTTTAGATGCTTCACAAGTGGTGCGCCTATCAGTGCTGCATTGAGCTCTAGTTTCGGGATTGTCGGTTTTTTCACTGGTGCTACTTTGTTCTTTGATATGACAAGAGTTGATTTGGTCCCGTTTACTAAATACGCGCATGCTCCATACGCTTTCATGCTCGCATCTATAAAAATGTGTAAATCAATGTTTTCCGATGTTTCTGCGAAATAAGGTCTGGAAATCTCCAATTGTGTACATTCTGTTACATCTTGTAGAATACATTACCATTCTGTTGTGATATCTGATGTGAAAGGTTCATCCCAATCCAGTCTTTTTTCCCACAATTTTTGCATGAGCATCTGACTGTGGACAGTTACCGGACTACTAATTCCGACTGGGTCATATATCTTGGAAGACTGGCGTAGAATCTCTCGCTTTGTAAGAAATGCACCTTCTATATCATTGTATTCATTAGTGCCAAAGGTAAGCGTGTCCACACACGTATTCCGTCTTAATCCCAGCACTTTGATTAAGTCATCTCTATCCAGCACATTGACAGATTTTGCGCGATTCTGCAAAGATTTCGAATTGGAGGCCCAAGAGCGCAAGTTGAATCCCTTGAAGCGTCGAAGTATTCCAGTAAAGCTGTCTCAGTCGGAAAACCAGATAATATGTTATCAACGTATAAATCGCTCTTTAATGTTTCTGTCCATTCACATGGGGTTTCTCTCAAATGTTTTTCTAGCACGGCGTTCAGTATGAATGGCGGTAATGTTGCTCCGAAAAGTACAGATTTGAATGGGTATATCGATAGTGGGGTTGATGAGTCTGTAGGTGTATCGAACCATAAAAATCGGGTGGCATCGCGATCCTGCTCGTCTAATCCAACGTTCAAGAACGCCTCCTTAATATCAGTAGTAACTGCAAATTGGTGTAATCGGAATCTGGCTAGAATACCGACTAAGTAATTCAAATTGGGTGGAGTTGTAGGTCTCTTGACTTGTGTTCCCTAGCGATATTTCTGCGGATTTCACCCGGTAGTTTTAGAATGGTAGATACAATAAACGCTCGGAACGTGTCCTCGCTTTGGCCTAAGGATTCTAAACCTCTAATGTAAATTTCTACTTCGTCATAGTAGTTTTTCATGTTTGACAGTATGTATTTAGGGGATGGCATATCAACGAGGGTTTGCATGTACTTCTGTCTAATAACATGTAGTTGTCCGTAACGTTCTCGGAGTAAAAAAATGGCTTTTTCGTAATTTGCTTGTGTTAGGGCAAATCCTGTGACAGTTTTCAGTGCCTCATCGCGAAGAAGTGATTTCAAATAATTGAATTTCTGTACGTTCTCAGGGTGGGGTTTTCATGCACGGACGTCTCATACCTATCCCAAAATGATTGCAACGAAGGTGGGAAGATTCAATTTAGGTAACTTGTTGTATTCATTAACTCTTGCGTAACTATTTTCATAATTGATAATCTATCTCATGAGAATTGGAGTTGTTTTGTTGATTTGTAGGGTAATTCACGGGTTGAGCGGGTTGACAGAAGATTCTATACTTGAACTAACAAAATAAGTTGCATTTGTATTCAATGATGACTTTTAATAAGAATGAGCTTTTGAATTTGACTAATTTTTTCGTCTAATGTTTAAGCATACTCAGCTGATTCTACGATCTCCGGTTCTATTTTTTCATCTTCAAGATTCTGTAAAATGTCCTCGTCTATTTTTTGTAATGTCTCTTGTTTCTTTAGAAGATTGTTTACAATTTTTGTTAGCTCCTCAGTATCCACAGTTCCGTTTTCTGCATCTCGGATGTCATCAAACTTCTTCAAAAGTCGGGTAATTACACTTCTGTGGCCTGCACGTATCGAACGTAGCTTGGAGGTCATCCTGATCAGTCGGTACCAAATATCTAGGATAGTTGGAATCGGACTTGTGGGCTCAATAAGAAAGCGTGACTGGTGATACTTGTAATGATTCAAACACAGTAAAAGACATCACAAGATACAATTAGATAGCGACAGCGCGAACGAACATCTCTTGAACACGATTCTGGACACCATGTAATGCTATGCGAACCTTAGCTAGCTTTACAGTTAAAACGAGCACAGCCTGACCCTGCTATCTAAATTATGTAACGCGTCTAACAAAATTTTCATTCTAGAATGCAGTCACCTTGTTTGTAATCATGCTGCATTGTCGTATGTTTTATACACTAAAATGTTAGCATAGACAAAAGGGGAGGGGGTACCCTTAAAACCGGTTTAACCCCCTCAAATGTTCAGTGTCTGTACCAAGTTAGACTAATCTGACTCTTTTGTGTTTTATGCTCTTTTATTTTATTTTTTGTTTTGACAGTATTCTGTCTGTTGGGTGACGTTGATTGACTGACCAGTACGTCATGTTGTTGACCTTTCCTGTTATCCATTTTGTTTTAGGGAAAATTTCACAAAGTCGACTTAGTTAATCAACCAGTCAGAGGCGGGTCCAGGTGAGGGCGTAATGGGCGTACGCCCCCCCCTTTAAAAAAACTATCGTAATCTGCTTATATTTATCCTTTACTGTCTTGTATCATTTGTGTCATTCAGCGAAACCAGAACTTAATCTAAAATAGAGAGATATTTATCAGTCTGGCTACTTCATAATTTTATGCTAAATTGTTGAAATCCAGGAGTTTATGAGCTTCCCCATGGACCCTCTACCAGGGCAACCGTAGTTACACCCCCCGTTCATAAAATCCTGTCCTAGGACTATTGAAATGTTAAGTAACGCCTCATACCCTAGAATTTGGAATTTCTCGTTATTGGTATACTGCTGTTTTAAGATCCATCCAATCATTTTAATATACCATAGACAATTAATGGAGAGAATTCGGCATAAAACCCTGACACTTTAACTATAAAATATACATGCTCCAAGTCATGAACCGTTACATTAGTGCATTTCACAATTATTTTATGTTTTTTAGCAAAAAAAGGTCCAAAAAATTTTATTATACGCCCCCTTTCAAATATCATGGAAACGCCCCTGCCAGTAATTTTATTATAAAGGCGAACAAAATAAAAATCTGATCATATTTATAACCTTTAAAATAAAAAGAGTTTAGCTTAATAGGAGTTGAGCAAAACTAACCATATACCCCTTGGAAGAAAAAATTCTCAAAAAGAGTTTTTTAAAAAGAAGTTTACTACTAGTAATTTTGTGAAAAGAAAGGAACAAAGTTCTATGCCAATCTTCTGTACAAGTATGGACAGTTTAACTGTAACATCGAAAGTCCTGTACCATATAACCGGAAGGACAAATATAGATAAAACAGTGTGTCCCGGGGCATAAAAAATATTTCGTTTACAGCTCTCGGGCTACACCTATATACATTATGTATATGTTTAGCTTGATCATGTTAATCCCACGTGTACATTGGACAAAACATTGACATTTTTAAACCAGGAACTGTATATGAATAGTATTATGTGATCCCTGTTTAAACACAAGAAATGACAGCTGGCTATGTCTTAAGGTAGAAGCACAAAAGTCCAAATCTACAATGTTCATGGCAAATTCCATGGTGCAGGGAAGAAACAGAGGAAGGGATTAGTGGTTTGGGAAGGACCTTTACCTTTACATCGTATTTCATATACCTTGTCTTTGAACACTCCACCCTTGTTCATACGATTTCTACTGTCTTTAGTATTTTTCTGTTTAAGATTAAAGTTATAAGGCTTTGAAACTACTTTGATACTCTGATTATAAATATTTTCTGTTTCTACCAAAGTGATATAGAAGCAAGTGCCTCCGTGCCTCTGCGTAGCTACGTCACTGGAATTTGCATATCATATGGTAATTTTAACTTTACTGCACCCTTGTTCATACGATTTCTACTGTCTTTAGTATTTTTCTGTTTAAGATTAAAGTTATAAGGCTTTGAAACTACTTTGATACTCTGATTATAAATATTTTCTGTTTCTACCAAAGTGATATAGAAGCAAGTGCCTCCGTGCCTCTGCGTAGCTACGTCACTGGAATTTGCATATCATATGGTAATTTTAACTTTACTGCAAAGGACAACAATCCATGATGCTTCATGGCATATTCAGTGGCTTGATACTTATATTTAATGAATAATTATTACTGTGACATAGCTCTCATTTAATAGAGAAAAGTTCACCTCACAGGTAACAGTAAACCTCGTGCTTTCTGAAGGCTGAGACCCCTTAGTTAGTCTTTAAAAAAATATGTAAACAATTAAAATTGAGAGTTTAAAAAGTCCATTACTCATAACATTTGTATTGTTACTTGTGTTCAAGTATTTTAAGTGTAGAACAATTGAACATACTCAATGACCACTTGATCTTGTCATAAGCACGCGTAGATTACTGAATCTGAACCCAGGTCGTGTGTTATCTTTATAGTCCATGGCCATGAAAATTAATACATGTACTTTATACAAAGAAACATTGAGTACGCAAATATCAGCCCCAAGTAAGTCAGTGGTCTTGTCCTCTCCTAGGACATAGATCTAGGACAACTGACTTGGGAGCATGGCAAACCAACAACAACAAAAAAACAAGAGTGGACACACTCCATGTCTCGCCTGAGTATGGACATGGAAACAGATTACAGTTGCTGAGAAATGGATTTAACCACGAAACTTGGACGCAAATTTTAAGTCAGTGAACCATGAAAATGAGGTCAGGGTCACACGACAAGTATACTGCGGCAAACCTTATACGATAAGCTACATTTTGGACCATAAATCTTAATTGTAGGTATTACATGTGCAAAGTTATTAAAGTTTTTAAAAAGTTTACGCCGCCGTCGCCGCCGGAAAGTAATACTCGCGACTATTTGTTCTGAGGCAAAAGTTATGGAGACTCCTAGAATCGTGGTTAACTTACGGTGACGTGGTAAAATCTATAGATTAATATAAACAGAATATATTGTCAATAGTTCAGTGTTCAGTATAATACAACATACGAATATGCCGTTATATGCAGTTATATTAACCCTAGTTAGTCAAAATTCAAGTGCGGGAGTCGGGAGGGGTTGTAATACTTCTTACAATTGGGTGGTCCCAGAACAAATGAAGGTGTTCATTTGGAATTCTGTCTGTAAGTGAACTTGTTTTTGGTAACATTCCTTAACATTCATGCATAGTTTTTGTTTGTTATCTTTCCCCCGATCTTTCCAAATTCCAGCAAGTTTTGTATCAAGAAATCAACACTTTACTGTGACTCCGTTGCAGCAGACGATCTTGAAGTGAAAATGGAAACAGGAGGGGGGAATATTTCAATGCAATGTTTAATAGAAAAATTAACACCCGATGACAAAGCAGTTCTAATCCATGTAGTTGAAATCCACGATGAATTCTGTCTTCAATGTAAAAATAAGGCTGAGGTTAAAGAAAAAAGGTAAAATTTACGATAAATCTGTTGGAGAAAATATATAGTCATTTCGGGTAATTCTGCGCATCGTCTTACTCGGCGCATTAACATGAAAATGATTTGAATGCGCCTAATTAAACGCTGCGCCGAATTACCCGACAACATAGTACTCGACCCCAAACACAGGGGTTCGTTTAAGGTGATTTAATGGGGTATACTAGCAATGGCAGTTACAATATGGGAGTGGTTTGTAACTGCCATTGATAGTATACCCCCATTAAATCACCCTAAACGACCCCTTTGCCCCAAATGAAAGAAAGTTACTATGTCCCGTGATCCAACAGTTACATGAAATTTTATCAATAAAAATATTGATGAAAATTTAAATATTAATATAAATACACGATAACAAGTATTGATGTTTAAACATTGTACAACTACTGGTGTCTGTAAATCGGTTTGTGGAACAGATTTCTTGTACTTTGAATACCTTCAGCAAGTTGTCTGACAGGTGCAATTAGCACAGTTTAACTTACCACATTTGGATCACTCTTCTGTTTTACCAAAATAATAAATGGCTTTCCACAGTTCAATACTGGGTAAGAGAACTAAGGTTTGGAATTTTGATTTCTGATACCCTTAACATAATATAAAAAATAGCAGCTTTACAAAATCAACACAGTGTAATAAATAGATTTCTTTCATAAAATTTACAAATTAATTAGAGACCTCCATATGTTGATTCTTGCAAATTAAAGCTGAGAGATCTTTCTATGTAAATTTAGAATTAGTGCACATTCCCTAGAGATTGAAAAAAAAGTTGTTATTGGGTCTACCCGTAGGAATATCCCTAGAATAAGTCATTTTTGCACTCTTTGTAATATTTTCGTCACAAATTGAAGATGAGATCCATTTCTTTCTGTACTGTCAAACCTTGCAGCAAATGTTTTATTCATTGACAGAGTGCAATCTAACTATCCTCTTGAATAGCAGCTCTTGTTGATTATATAAAGAAATGTATATTATAAACAAAATGCAAATACTTAGCTTGTATAATAAATATAATAAACTCCTGACAATAATGCTTAAAATATAAAATATACTGCTATGATTGGCACTGCTGCTTATTACAACCTATTATTTTATATTATATTTTATTGTTTATATACATACCTTGTCTATTTCATGACCATTAATGTAAATATGTGTTAGTACAAATAAATATTTTAAATGAATTTATTTTGAATTTATAATTTTTAAAACTTTCAACATTTTGGATGCATTCTTTTTTTTGGAGGGAAATTCCCCATATTTTTTTTTTATTTTTGCAGTTTGAAATAATATAACTTCAACAAACAATGGTAAAACTTATATGTTTTCTTTGATGACTAAACAAGGTTAATTAATCAACAACCTATATTCTTATGATTCTAGCATTTAGACTTTAAAAATGCCAAAAATCCATTCCATGAACTGAGGTCTCCAGAGAGATTGATATTTAGAATAGGTCAAAATACTTTTAGGGTACAGCAATTTACCTCACACTGGGTATATACAATTAATCAAAAGTTATCCACTATTACCTGGATTATTATTATTGGTTCAATAATAGCTCTGACTCATATTGATTCAGAAATTGTAAGTGATATGTATAAAATGAAAATTCCATAGTCAGTCAGGCTTTTTCTATTAAAAATTAAAGATACTGTGAGCAAAGCCCACAAAATGATTCTCCAGTTCCCTCATATTCATTTTCTAACATAAACCATTCAAGTTGCAATTCTTTGTTTGTTTTGAAATTATACTGAATGAAGAACATAGTTTAATCAGTACAGTAGCCAGAAATTTCTCAGAATTTGACTGGATGGGGTTTTAGTGCTTCCTCTGGTGATGGGCAATATTATTACCATGTATAATTTAATTTCTTCAAAGCATTACTAAGTTAAGAGGCAGATGGGATTTTGTTATTAAAATTTGGGGTATGTAAAGAAGATGATGTGATTTCAATCATTATTTGGCCCCATATGACATGAAAAATTAAAATTTCAGATTCGAATTTGTATCATTTTTATCTTATAATGATCGAAATTTCACACTTTAATCAATCATTGTACAAATTTCCTTCCCTTGATGCAATAGTGACGTCATGAATGTCTGCTAAATCAAAGATTTGAAGAAAATTGAGTGTTTTCTCAGTACATTTTGGTTACAATGAGCAACAGCCTTCCCCAAAAACATTTTTTAATATAATGTTTTTTTTTAAATAAGGATGAACACATTTCAGTGAAATATCTTTTTGGGCAAGGATGTTACTCGTATCAAAATTTTAATTCAAAGTTCCAAAAATAAGTGAAATTTGGTGTTTTTCATTGATTTCTTCAAATTTAGCCATTTATGACAACATATTACTTCTATCATAGATTTTTTTTGTTGAAAACAAAACATGTTCCATTAAAATGCAACATTTTAAGAGTACTTAATGATAGCTGAGAATTTTTCATTACTTTTTGATTTTGGAATTTAAGGGGCCAAATATCAGGCCAAATCATACCATGCCCTTTAAACAAATTTTTTTTTACCTTGACCTTGCAGGCAGACAAACCTTATTCTGATAGTGGGCAACAATATTCCCAAGTATCATTTAATTCCTGGAAGGCATTAAAAAGTTCTGAAAGAAAGTGATTCCTATATATCCCCTTGAATTTTTTTCAAATAATCAAGAGGTCATTTGGGTTAAATTTGAGAGGTTAAAATGGGAAAATTTCAAGTTTTGGCTTATATTCAGTGATATAATATGCTGTTGGCATGGCCAATGATGCAAGCAATAGCCCTTTCCAGAAACTAATTTCTGGTATCACGATTCTGATTCTAAAATTATAATTTGAAGCAAGTTATTTCCCTTACTTCCGTTTCCAGGGAAAGAAACTTTTTCTAGCATAATAGTATGTAGCAGAATATGGCTGCTCCCATTAAAAAAAGCAAAGACTTTTCTAAATGACAATTCTTTAGAAAATGCACATGCTCCTATAGCACTTGCTGCACTTGCTATAAAAAAGTTTAAGAGAGAAAACTTATTTTTTTATATTACAATAGAATTATATCTTGTTTTATTTGAAATATTTTTAACTTTTACAATGACATATATTTTTAGATGTTTAAGTTTTTCAGTTAATAGGGATTGCACAGTAAGGTGATGGACTTATACAGTATATATTTTCATTAAATAATATATACATTAACTGTATGAAATTAAGAAATGGCACATGGGTTTAATGTTTGGAGTCCCAATTGAGGAAATAATGTTGTTGAAAAAGGGGGGGGGGGTTGTTAAAAAAAAATAGAATGATGTAAACCCATTAAACCATGATATAAAAAAGGATAAACTTGATTATGAAAAGCATCAACCCACATAGTATAGTTAGTGAGGTTCAAAGTGGGGAAAAAATTCATGTTTTGATTTGTATCTATTGAACTACTGGTATTGGAAACTGAAATGGACAGAAACTTAAGTCTTTTGTTTGATATTTCTACGACTTTCAGGTGCATATTATTATTTTTGGAATCATGAAAGAATTCTATTAAAAAAATAAAATGATATGAGACTTCATAATGGTATGCTAGTTTATTCACTTATATGCATTGAATGTATAGTACTCAAACAACAGGTCTTTGTGAATAAACTTTCGAGTCCCCAAGTTAACTTGACTGTTTTTTGAGGTGTTACTTTTGTCATTTCTATTTAAAAAAAAATTAGCAATGGGCAGATAACTGAAACAAAGACCACAGAGGATTCTGCAACTATGAATTCAAAGGCAAATGTTTTAGCACAGAAAAGTGTAAAAGGCAAAGAAAACAACCATACAGAACTAGTTTTGCACGGTGAGATGGATAAAAGAGAACTTGGTTAGTATAAATAAATAATTGAGTCTTTTTTTTCATAATTTCATCAGTGGTAGGGGTAGGGTTTAAAATTATAACTGATAATTACAGTTTTAACACCTATTTTGACAAAATTAAGAAAAAATACAACTCATATAAGTAAGTGACTTGGTGGAAAATATAATTCCATGAGAAAATAATGGCATCTTTTTCATCTTGTGAAATTAATTAATTTGTGAAAAAATGAAAGGATATGGGATACACATATGTATATGAAATGAAGTGATTGGACAAAGTAAGCAAAAAAATATAAATTAAATTCCACCAGTGACTGCCCGTGAAAGAGATCAAGGTAATGTTTTATTTCTTAATTCTCTTTATTGCAATATTTATGGATGATTTATAGAGAAAACCAGATATAAAACTCTTGATGCTACCAAAGATTCTATTGAACCACAGAGTGATACTCCTCTTCTTATGACTGGTAAGTCCAGCACATGCCCAATGAAGCAGAATTACTTTTTGTTTTCAAATTCTGTGGTTCAAGTTGAGCGACATAATGTTCATAATGTATAGTCCTTTGAATAATAGCTATTAAAAGTGAATTAGGTATAAGAGAAAGAATCAGACAGTTTTAGACTAATATTGATTAATATGAATGACAAAAACAAATCAGTTAACTTCTTCGTTTATAGATCTACATTTTAGTAAAATAAAATAATGTGTAGAGTTTGATGAGTTATCATTCATGAGTTGGTTGTAAAGGAAATCAACAAATATGCTGATGAAAAGGAAAAAAGGGGAAAAAAACAAGAGTAATGCCAGCATACATCCCTGCATCTGTCTTTGTGTCTGTACATCCAGCCTTTTCCTTGATAGCACTGTAGTAAATTTATTTCTCAACTGATTTTAATAATTTTTATACAAAAGCTTTATCTAAACGATAACTTGAGCAGTTGGAAGGTGAGGTGTATTCAAATATTTTAATTTTTGTAGGATTTATGCCTTTTATAAGCTCAGCTAAAGCAAGAAGAGTCATGTTCAAAAGTTTTTGTATGAATTATGTCCCTTAACAATTTAGAAAATTTGCAATAATATATTGATTAAAAAAAATCAACTTCTTTCCCAATAATACTTCAAGCCAGTTTAAAAATTACTGCACTCTCTTTGGAGTGCAAGAATATAGGGAAGCATAACTGTTGGAAGGAGTGGGGGACATCAGAAAGCTGTTCAATGTTTTATATTATAATATTTCTTATCAGCTTTCTCATTTCTTTTTGTTAATTTGCAATTGCTGATTATATGCCAATGCATCACTCAATGTTTTGAATATAAAATACTATGAAAAAATTTCTAGACATCTTGCTGGAGTTATGTTCCTTTTTAACTAAATGATATATTGTCAACCAAAGATCGGATTGTCTTTTAGAAAATGTAATTACTGGACATCTAGGTCAAGTTAGATAATGTAGACTTTTCAAAAATTATTGGTAGATTTGTGCCCCGTTTTAGCTCACCTGGCCAAAGGCCATGTGAGCTTTTGTCATCACTTGGTGTCTGTCCGACTCCTTCGTCTGTCTATCTGTTAACTTTTTACATTTTAATCTTCTCCTCTGAAATCACTTGGCCAAATGGAAGTAAACTTGGCAGGAAGCATCTATGTAAGGTCCTTTATAAAGTTTGCTCATTTCGTCTTGATCGGACAACAAACATGGCCGCCATGGGCAATTGTTGTTTCTGATTGGCTGAGTTTTCAAAAATCTTCTCATCTGAAACTGCTTGTCCAAATGGAACAAAACTTGACAGGAAGCATATATGGGGGGTCCTTTATAAAGTTTCCTCATTTCGTTCCGACCAGACTACAAATATGGCTGCACTAGGTAGTTCATGTTTCTGATCGGCTGATATAAAAAAATCTTATCCTCTGAAATCACGGGGCTAAATGGAACGAAACTTGACAAGAAGCATAAATGGGAGGTCATTTATAAAATTTCCTCATTTCGTCCCAATTGGACTACAAATATGGATGCCATGGACAGTTCTTGTATTTGATTGGCTAATATAAAACCATCTTCTCCTCTGAAGTCGCTTGGCCAAATGGAAGGAAACTTTACAGGAAACATCTATGGGAAGTTCTTTACAAAGTTTCCTCATTTCATCCCGATCGGGCAACAAACATGGCCATCATGGGCAATTCTTGTTTCTCATTGGTTGATTAAGAAAATATTTTTTTCTGGAACTACTTGGCCAAAACTGTTAGACAGGAAGCATCTATGGAAAGTCTTTTATGAAATGATTTTTTTTCTTCCTATAAATTGGACGACAAGCATTGGACAATTTTTGATTCTGATAGGCTGATATAAAGAAATCTTCTCTGAAACTGCTTGGCCAAATGAAACGAAACTTGACAAGAAGCATCTGTGGGAGGTTTGTATGTGACTTTCCAGCTAGTTATACTGAACTTCTTATAGTGCAGATTCAATATTTGAAAATACAATAGTTCAGAAGTGGTTATATACACATGTATATATACTTCTACATTCTGTTGTAGTGGATGAAGATCATACCATTATGATCTGCACCTCAGCAAGAGCAAAATAAAGATATTATTGACAGAACCAGATCAGAAAAAAGTGAAATGTTTGAAGGTTCTGTTATAATTTGATTTATTATTGGTATACTTCAATAGCTAATATGCTGTTTGTGTGCCCAATGATGCCAGCACAGCAATAGCCCTTTCCAGAAACTAATTTCCGGTATCACGATTCTGATTCTAAAATAATAATTTGAAGTTATTTCCCTTACTTCAGTTTCTGGCAAACGAAACTTTTTCTAGCCTTAGTATGTAGCACAATATGGCTGCCCCCATTAAACAAAGACTTTTCTAAATGACCCATATGTAGAAAATGCATATGTTCCTATAGCGCTCGCTTAATATTCTCTATCATTTTCTTTGCACAAGAACTGTGGGCAGAAAGTGTCGTAGCTTACACCATCATAAACATATTTTTGTCTAAAAACAAATTACATGTGTTACATGTGTTATTAAGTAAAGGTCAAACCAAAGACATAAAATTGGTCGGCTCGCAGTCAGTATAATGTGCCTTATAGTGGACTTTAACCTTGTGAGCTAGCACGTTAAAAGTCCAGCTAAGTGTCCAGTAAAAACAAATTACATGTGTTATTAAGTAAAGGTCAAACCAAAGACATAAAAATTGGTCGGCTCGCAGTCAGTATAATGTGCCTTATAGTGGACTTTAACCTTGTGAGCTAGCACGTTAAAAGTCCAGCTAAGTGTCCAGTATAGAAAAAAGCAGGGTTCATATTCATATCATGCCAACATGCTCTCATCCATATGTATTAGATAATTGTCACAGGACATTAAACAATAATTCATCCATCGATCAGAGTTATGGGAGTAAGCATATTCTTATGTTATATCTACTCAAGTTTTGCTTTGACTGGTTCTCGTAGTTTTCATACACAATGTTTGGATTGATCAAACAAAGCTCCCATCCATTTTTGAAGCCAACACACCAGAGTTGATCTACACTGCCTATTTCATTTAGTATATTGACTTATAACATTTATATTTAGCAAATATTCATTGATATCACTATGACCTATCTATGTAACTTTAATAAATTTTTATTTAATAATTTTCATTTTAACACTTATCATGCTTGGATCAACAATTTCACCTTGCCATTTCATTATATAAACCAAAGTAGATATGGAGTACATGAGATAGCATGCCTGCAACAACTGTACCAAAAAAGCACGCATCTAAAGATTACTGTACAGCCTTCGGTCTGGTGCTCAGACAGTATTTTCACCACGCTGGACCCTTGACATTTAGATATCTTTTTTCTATATGGAGTGCAGTATTTAATATTTAGGATTATTGGTGCCTTGTGGCAGGATTCTCATAATTTTCCTGAACAATCAACTGAATTTTTTTTGCATGCCTGATGTGTATAATACCCAAGTATCTTGTTAATATATTTTAGAATAACCAACAATTTCCAATTTTTTTTTCAGTGTATTAAAGTTGCCCTATCCTCTCTTCAAATTCTCATTTTATTCATAACAGTTTTACTATGTTGGATATGTATAGTCCAATTCAGATCTCAGGGATTAATCATGAGAAAATTGTGGTGTTCTGCTTAAGCTTGTGTTTATTCTGCATATATATCCTGAAACTGGTATATTTACTATCCAAATAAAGGGTCAAATGTTTTTTTGTTTTTGATATTTTGCTGTAGCTTATATAATGTCATCTAGTGGTACCCTTGTCATCACTTGAATTTCTGTATTGTGTTCTGGTTTTTATGACGTCATGTTCTCCCTAGATTATGTCAAAAATCGCTTTCTTTAAATAATCTAGAAATATGGCATTTTCATGACTTTTCCCGATAAAAGGTAACAATTTATCGTTGGAGAATAAAAACAATATACTAGTATATCAGAAAATATAATTTTATTTGATCTCACAGTGAAACATGTATATCTTGCATTTCTACCTGTTTCTTTTACTCATACAAATAAACTGCATATTTTCCGACAATGCACATGTATATATTTATTTTCAGTTAATTCCGGCAAGGAATGTTCTTCAGATGATTATCACAAGAGTAAAATAAAGACAATCAGATCAGCAGTGCAACTTTTTAAAAGTAAATATATATCAGTTTGTATTTTATTGTAAATCTTACATTTAATAGAAAAAGATACAAATACATAAATTTTGAGTTTTTATTGAGAAAATTTATATAAAAAAAAATAGGATTTGAAAATAAAATTATAATTTTGTTTCCTTGATAACCCCACACTGCAAATTCTGGGGTATAAAGCATTTAACTTGTACTTTCTTAGTCGTTTATACTAGAACTACACTTTTGAAGTAGGATACCCTAATGCTTTTGAGGTCACTATGATCAAGGTAGAAGTCATGATGGACTAGCTGTTTATATCCACATATTGGACAGCTAAAGGTAAAATTCACTTAGAATCAATCTTATTCTCAATAAAGTCGGTACAATCTTACAACTTTACAAAAACATTTTAAGTCTACAATAAAATGTTGTAATTATTTATGTAATTGTATAAATACATATTCTTTGCAGAGTGGCTGAAACAGAATGGGATCAATCAAGATTTTGAGTATTTAGCAGTTGACAAAATAATTGAATATATACATCAAATGGAACAGAAAGGAAACAGAAATGAGAATCCTGTATATACAATGAGTTTTATAAAATCTTCCATTTTTCATTACCTTAATTCTCACCCATATAACAGAAGAATTTCTTCAGATTACTTTATGATGCATGCAAACAAAGGAAATGATTTAGAAAACGTTCACAATTTCATAGGAGAACATGGAATGAAGTATATTATATCACAAGAAGATATGAGGAAGATATACTCAAGTGGTGTTTTTGGTAATGGTGAAATTTACACTCCAAGAACACTTTTCTACAAAGTATGGTTTGAGATTTCACTCCATTTTGGCAACTTTCTTAAAAAAACAAGTAGTAAGTTGAGAAGAGAAGAACTGAAAATAGCAACTGATGAGAAGGGAAGATTGTTTTGTACCTTTTGCTTGAATGAAATGGATGATGCAAGATGGATGGATGCCCCAAGAATATATGGCACACCTAAAAATCCTTTTTGTCCTTTAAAGAGCATATTACTTTATATAAGTCATTTAAATCCAAATAATGAACTATTGTTTCAGCAACCTGCAAGGTTTGCAATTTACAACAATAAAGATAACTGGTATACTAGTATGAAGTTAGGCCAGAATACACTGAAAAGAATGATGAAGGTTATATCACAGACAGCAGGTCTTAGCAGGAATTATCCAAATATAAGTGTTCGTGACACAGCATATGATGTTTTGAATAGTGCTGGACTGTGGGATGAAGAGGAGTATAAAAAATCTTGGAAAAGAAAACCCGATTTTGATATAGTTTCCAGAAAAGAAGAAATTTTCCTTAAATTGCAGGAGTTTGTACATGGAACAGCTCAACAAAAACCTGATAACCTGGATGAAGCAATGGATGTTACAGAAGATTCTTGTGGTAATTCACTGGTTCAAGAAAAGAATGGACCAAATGAAATTGTCACATCTATGAAAAATGAACAATATAACAAGGAGTCAAATTTATGTTGCAGTGATGAGTTGAAAGTAAATGAGGATTTAGATTTACATAATAGTGGTTCAGGTACTGCTCAGAATAATTTAACTACTAATCAGACTTTGCTTTACACAAATCATGATAGTCCAGTACATAAGAATATTGTTGCAGAAGTACCACAAACCACACTGAGTTTGCCAAATGAAAATGGAAAACTGGAAGATAATAGCTATTATTTCAACATGAATGAAATGAAAAACCAAGTTACTCCTGCTTCTAATCAAAACCCAGTATGTACTAGAGAAGTTTTGTTTACTAAACCATTTGAACCAGTTACATTAGTACCAGCAAATTATAAATTACTTATTCCACAAACATCTTTGTCTCTTAATCAAAGCCATGTGAGTCACATGTTGCTGAATTCAAAACAGTGCATCCCTCTTATGAAAGTCACACAAAGTACAAATAATAAGAAATCTTCCAATTTAAATACAATTCATGAGCAGAAAAGTTCCACTGATAACATAATAAGTCTTGAAACTGAATCTCAAGTTCCCTCATTCAGTACAATACAGCCACCTGGACAAAAACAAGTACAAGCAGAAGATTCAAAGATACAAGCTGATGTCACATTACAACATACCAGAAGCTCTGGCTGTAACAGTGTTCCTTCATTCAGTACAATACAAGCACATGGACAAAAACATGTACAAGCAGGAGATTCAAAGATACAAACTGGTGTCACATTACAAGGTATCAGAAACTCTGGCAGTACCAGTAAGACATGTAAGGTGGAGCCAATGATCAGAGAAAAACCACCCTCACAACAGGGACAAGAATCAATAGTAAGTCAAGTACCGTGTACAAAGCCTCCATTATCTCATCATGTCACAAGCCAAAGAAGGACATTTGTCTTCATCAATAAGAATGGCAAGAAAACTGTTAAAGCAAGCTACAACCCAGTAAACTCTGGGCAATGTGTACTGCCATTTGCCTCTGCTACAGGAAAAATTACTGGGAATATATTCCCTGCTGTGACAGTGAGTGAAAATAATTTTATAGGTTCTGTGGTGAAGATTGATTCAGCTTCCCATTTTACTGGGACAAGTAATGCTGACAATAGTCATCTTTGTAATTCAGCTAACAGAATCACAATTCCGAAAAGTTCTGAAATAATCACCAATACTTCTGATGTATACCAGAACAGAACATACCAAAAGTCAAGACCAAAGAACTCCATCAATCCAAGAAATGATACAGTATCTGGAAAGAAATTAGAAGATAAAGTAAGCAGTTATGGAAGTGATACCCCACCAATTATCTCTTATGATGAAAAAAGAAAAGTATGGGTTTGTCAAAATGTCGATGAATTTTTAATGAGTGTTTTACCACGAAAAGAAGGAACTGCAGAATCCAAAAAGGGACCTGTAGAAAATGTTGCAATTTCAGAAGTGGAAATAAATGAAGAATCAAACGCTGACAAGAACGAAACTGTAAGTCAAAATATTCTGCAGCTGGAGAAAACCAATGACTCTCATAATATTCATTGCAATTGTTGTACGTGTACTGACAACATAAGTATCAGTTATGAATCTTCTGTTAATAAGAATAGAGAACATATACTAATAAAGGATATAAATAAGGAAAGATGTGCAGAAACTGAAACTGCTGTAAATCTCAGTGGAAAGGAAGTTCATAAACAAAATATATGTCCACAAAGTAGTAAATTGGAGACAAAATCATCTTTTACAGACAAAGAATTAAATAAGCTTAATTTAGTCAATTGGGGTGAAAAAACTGTGATAACAGAAAATATGTTGGAAACAACCAGTGATAACTCAGATGTCAACAATAACTATACAAAAGTACCAGTAGCTGAATACAAAGAACCAGACGTGGAAAATATTGAATCAAAACAAACTAGTTTTCAATCAAAATTTCAGGAAAAGTTCATCACCAGGAAGGAAAGGATAGCTAAAATTTTACAAAAGATTCAAGAGGATTCAAAACAAGTAGAAAGGATCAGGTCAAAGATAAATTCCAAAGAAATTACTTCTTCAACAAATTTAAATGATCTGTTACTTAAAGGTCTATCATCAAAAGCCAGTGGATGCTTTACAAATGATGAAACTGAGAACAGAAATATGCAAATTATGCATAAGGCAGCTGATAAATTTTCTGTTCACAGTGAAAGTTCCAACACATTTATTGGCACTTCTGACATCACTTCTGACTCTTTCAATGGACATGGAGATAGTCTTGATATAGTGACTACTGATTTTGTGAACTTTGACAATTTGATGAATAAAGATAGATTCTCAACCACAATTAAAATGGATGAAAAAAGTTGCCAGACTAAATACACGTCCAGGCGTAAGTCATACCCATATGTATGTAAAAGAAGGAAGAATATTGACAAGAATGTAATAATTAGCAGTCATGAAAGTCCACAATCATGTGTAAACCCATCTTCATTTGAAACAACAGGGAGTAACCTTGGTGAAAAAACAGAAGTTGAGGTTGAAAAGTCGCAGTCAGCAGCTATTAAGTTGGCACTTAGAAAGAAACAAGGAAATAAATATGAGATTGTAAAAACCAAACAATTATCTGAAAAAATAATATATTCGCCATTATTTAGCAATGATTGTGATGATAACACATATCTGGATATCCAAAATTTACCTTTGAATAAGAATGAAACTAAACATCAATGTAGTAGAAAGAGAAAAGTAGCTACTTTGAAAGACAAGACAAATCTTCATAACAATAATTCATACTTTGAAGAATATGAGTTTCATGATGATAAAACAAGTGGATGTACCACTGTTTCATTTCCTTTAAAGAAAAAGATAAGAGTGGAAAACAGTAATCAGATGGAAAGCTATGATAACGGGGATGAAATCATGAATTATAAATTATCTGAAAAAGAGATTATTTCAGATTCAGATTGTAGTTTAACAGATGAACCTAGTCTAATGAAGTGTGTTAATGCATATAAATCTTGTGAATGGTAGAATCAGTTGAAGTCTTAAGTTATTAAAATATTACTTGCCTTATAAAACAAATTCCTACACATTTTTCTGAAATGTAAGTTGTCTTTAAGTTTCTGACAGTTCTGCCCAAAGCAACATGGGTTAAGTGAATTATATAAATTGATTTTATTATAACTGATTCTTGGCTTTTCAGTTTTTGCTGTTTGAGTAAAAGAATTTGTTTTGTCCCAAGTTAGTGGGTTTGTGATTTACCTGATATTCAGTTATTTTTATTTTTTTTGTAACCAAAACTATTCATATACATTTCTAAAAGGACATATGTCATATAAAACCGTCTTTATATAAACATTTCATTCTGAAGTCATTTTTGGTCCAAGTTTGATGAAATTCTTAATATAATGACCCAATTTGATAATTTGTTATAACATTTTTATGAGGTTTATAATATATATAGAACAAAAGGTCTGAAATAATTGCTCAAAAGTTAGATATAAAAAGATGATTTCATATGAAGACTATTGAGAAATGTTGCATTGGCCACATACAAGCAAAAGACAATAACTGAAAAATTTGCTTACCCTTATAAAGTAATGCACAGCAATGGTCATTTCTATTTGTATCATGAATGTGAATTTCCACTTTCTAGTGGAGTTTGTTGAAACAGACACTGATTACCAGAATTATAAGGATCAAATCTAAAAATGTATTTGTATTTATATGTATTATTAATGAGATTAATTAATTATTCTATATTGAAACATTTACAGCGTTATCTCCCTGTATCAAGTTACTATATATAGGAAGGAGTAGTGATGTTCTGATGATCATTTGCAATTGATAATTGGTCAGTCGAGGCATTCAACTAGATAATCAGTATTTAAATTTCAGATGGTAGAAAATTAATGCTTTAATAAAAAGCTTGAAGCTCACTTCAATGCATTTGACTTCTTAAATATTGAAAATTTACATCAGAACACAAAGTGGTATTTACTAGATATCTTCTTCAAATCAAAGCTCTGCATGGCATTTTTTGCCTCTTGAAATATAAAACACAATGTATTAGGTAATTGATAATTGGTTGTTTAGGCTTAGCCTTGACAAAATTGAAAATTTCAAAACATTATTATAACACGCCGTACAACCGACTCATGTTATTGGAATAAAAAACCGTTGGACATGGTCATAAACCATCTTTTTACCAATTATGGTAAATATCAACATCGTTTATAGCTCATGTCCATCAAATTTTCTTCAATGAACTGTACTTTACAGGTAAAGACCTTTTATCAATTATTCCAAAATATCAGTAGTTTTGAATACTAATGCTTGGATAAATGCAAAGAGGAAACATGTAAAAAAAAAATGTCATGATACATCGCATACCTTACAAATTTCAGACGGTATATGATGTAACATAACAATTTTTGTAATTTTGTTATTTTTCACCAGTAAAAGCGTTCAACATCAAAACAACTTATTGTGTGTGTTTGTTGATAAAAATGTTACTTCTGGAAGGATAATTGTTTTTGGAGAAAGTTTAATACACATGAGATATACACATAACTAATTTTTACCATATTTGGCAAAATGTTGGTTTGTGACTATATGTGTTGGTTTTTTATCGTAACATAACAGTTTGGTTGTATGGTGTGTATAAACAAAAAAGTAAAGATTTTTACACTTCACATTTCTATATTTATAAATGTCTTGAAATGGGAGATAATATCCCAAATGTTTCTCAATGTATATAAAAACTCTTATTTTTCAATTGAAATCACATATATCATTGCATTTTCTTAAAATACAAAGAAAGGAACTTCACAACTATGTATTTTAGGAAATTACATGATATATATGATTATACCCCCTCTAACAAAAATTTTGGGGTTATATAGGAATCAGTCTGTCCGTCCAAACTAACTTTGCTAGTCCTTGGCTGAGTAATTGACCATGAAGTTTATAAGGATGTTCAAGTCTATTGAGTTTTTCTTGCATTATGACCCTTTGGACTTATGAATTTGGACATATATGGAACCCATCTTGTCATCCCAACTCCTCAGACATGGTTTGTTATACATATGAACTTGGTGCATTGTTCGATTCTATTGTGCAGATGTCCACATGAGTAGAATTTTCCAGTCCCCTTAAGTTTTTCCAGGTTATGGCCCTTTGTCTTTTAACTTTTAAATTTTTGACATAGTATGGTATACACCTTGTCATTGCATCTCATCTGAAACCTTCACCTTTACAAAATTGCTGTTACTAGAAATTGAAAAAAGAGGGGATGAATATTCTATTATTTATAATGGGAAATGGCTTTGAGAATTATTTTAAATATTTGAAAGTTTCATAATATATCCTGCTTACATTAAATTTTACCAGATTAACAATAATGAGTCAACAGTATTAAACTATTTCTGACATAAGGATCCAAACACTAAAATTTATTGGAGTAACTCAAGCATGATATGTAAGTCAGGTGGATTTATATGTTTATGTCATAAAGAAGATGACTGTAGTTGTAAAATAATAATATATATCAACACAGGTTTGTCTAGAAATAGACTAAAATGCAAAAATTTAATCAAAAGTCACTCTACCATAAATTGTAGGTCATAGTAACTAAAATGTAGGTGAACTTTGTTGTACTATATAAGGCAACTGTTATTGTGAAATATTGTTAATAAATTACCATAGGTTCTTTAATAATCCACCTAAATGCAAAAATTTAATCAGTCTCGAGCATTAAATGTAGATCATGGTGACTCAGATGTTGCTGAGTTGTACTATATAAGACGACTGTAGTTGTGAAATATCATTAATGAATTACCCTAGGTTCTTAATACATCTAAATCAAAAAATTTAGTCACTTAAGCATAAAATGTAGGTCATGGTGACTCAAATGTTGCAGACTTTTGTTGTACCATGTAAGATGAATGAATAGGTATAATATCAATGATAAATCTCAATAAGTTTTCGAGTAATGAACCTAAATGCAAAAACTTCTAGTCAGTCATGTATGAAATGTCGGTCATAATGACCCAACTGTTGGAAAAATGAATTATATAATGTAACAGTATTATTCTGGTGAAGTATCATTCATATAACTCCATGGATACTTATGGTATAAAATTAATGGCAAATCTTCATCAGAGTCACTCATGTGTTTGTTATAAGACGATTGTAGTGGTATAATATCATTGATATATCTCCATGAGCTTCTGAGAAACAGGCAACAAAAACTTAACCAAGCCTGACGGAAAATCTATACGACCCTTCCAAAATGAGATATTTAATAACCCATCCTATAAAATTTTTAGCAATAATAAAATCATATTAATTTCTAAATTTACAGTACGCATTGAAGGGCTAGAAGGCAGTTGGGTTGAGCTAATGGGCAGCTCAACAGTGATGAAGGATACCTTGTCATTAATGTCTGAGTCATTATGCCAATAATAAATCATTATGTTTATTCAAAATATTGTGATACATGAAGGGCCATTCAATTAACTTTTCATTTATACTTGTATGTTATATATTTTTGTTATATGCAGGGGATGGGCATATCTGGGGAAATACGCTGAAATTTGTTAGATTCAACTAAGTTTATTTTCAGTGATCATTATTCACATTTATGAGAATTTTGTCAAGGCTAAGATTTTTTCATTTAAAATATTATATAGTTATACACTTGTTAGTTGTGGCTACCAAAATGTTCACTTGTTTTAAGTATTAAATTGTTCAAAAGAAATATTACTGATATAATTCATACTGGGTAAAATTGTGTTTGGTGTTTTATGCCACCTTCAGCAAAACTTTTAGTCGACTTTGTGAACTCTTAAAATTATTCTGCATTTAGTCTACCATCAGATTATATAAAGCTTGGATGTCCTCTTTCAAACACTAACCATGTGAACTATAGTCATCGTCCTGTTTGTTTGTTTAGTTGGGATTTTACACCGTTTTCAGCACATTTGGCGATTTCGTGGCAGCCAATTTTTATTGGTGCAGTAAACTGGAGTACCCGGAGAGAACCACCAACCTTCAGTAGGAAAATTGGCAATCCTGGTCAATTACGATCGGAGTCGAACACTACCCGCCACAGGTGAGATTCAAACTCACAACCTCAGTGATGACAGGCTAGTGATTATTAGTAGTCATGACGAACTACCTAGACCACTCCAGCAACTGTCATCTATCCATCAGATGATTATATGAAAGACACAATGGTTTTCTTTCAGAATTGAATCCAATGCCCAGACTATTCTTTTAGCACTATAAAAATGAAAACTTTATTAAAGTTATATAAAAATCTATGAAATCACAACATTGTTTTTACCTGATTTGGCAGAAATTATCAGTTGTCATATTTTTACTGATACCCTCTTGCCTGGTAATTAGGATATTGGTCACTGCCAAAAATACTAAACTAGAGGCTCCCAGCAGCCTGTATCGCTCAGCTGGACTATGTCCATCTTGACTGGCAGCTTGGAACATTGCTGTAAAGTTCCAACTGGCTCTTGGGTTTCAAACAAAAAGATCTTTCAGTATTTTTTCCCATTAGGTCCTAGGTTAAAAGTATGTTTCTCTCTGGCAGCCATCTTCAATTCTGAAAGAGGACTACTTAAGGACCATTGCTGTCAAGTTTTATTCCAATTGGCCAGGTGAATTCAAACAAGATCTTTAAGTAAATTTCCCATAGGTTCCTTTGTTAAACTATGTTCGGCTCTGTTGGCCATCTTGGATTATGGGCAGGGACCAACTAAGGACCATTGCTGCCAAGTTTTGTTCCAATTGGCCAAGTGGCTACAGAAGATATTTAAGTAAATTTTTTAGGGTCCTATGTTAAACTATGTTCCGCCCTAGCAGCCATCTTGGATGAAGGGGGGGGGGGGGGGGGGGGGGGGGTCATCAGATACAATTTGAGAGGACCACCTAAGGACCATTGCTGCCATGTTTTGTTTCAATTGGCCAAGTCGTTTCAGAGGAGATCTTAAAAGGAAAGTTAGGACGACAGATGCCAAATGATGGCAATAGCTGAAAAATACTGTATTTTTCAAATAACAATCTGGTATGTCCTGAAAAGTTATCAAACTTGCACAAATATTTAGCAATGTCACATTATCAATACAGTCGAACTTCGGTAGCTCGAACTTGGATTACTTGAATCCCTGGTTTCTCGAAAAGTCAAACAAAAACTTTGGTCCCGACAATGGTTAGACTTTGTATTGTACCACGGAGAACTCGAGCCCAGTTATTAAATGAGCAAGCATATTACCTGATACTTGCTGGTGTTATAAAAATTGAGTAGTCTGTTGGGTAACTGTTTACAGTTGAATGTAATTAAGATGTCATAATAACTGTTAATTAGTGATTAATCTCTAAACTGTTATTAAAAATATTTGGGCCAGTAATAGCTTCAAGACTATAGTGAGCATTTTTTTGTTTTTCAGGTTCTGTTGGATAGTTGTTGTCTCATAGACATTTTCCCTTTTTTTATTTCATTCATTTTCCTGAGAAGTCAGAATCCAACTTCAACTTCCATTTGGTCATATTAGAATATTTGGAAAAACTGGTTTTATATAATTAGATGGAAAAGTAATTTTTGTATTTATCGTAAGCAATACTTGCTGCACAACAAACACTATAAAATCTACCAGACTTACAATTTGAAAACTTCATTTCAATCTCTTTAGGGCTAAACAAAAACTGAAAGTCCAGCAGATATTAATAATTAAGTTTATTATTTTGGATATTATATTATGATATATACACTCTGATGTATGAGAAGAAATAATCATATAGCACCTTAATACATGAAAAGCTATAGAACTTGAATGTAGAGAATCTATATATAGTATATAAGATAATTGGGGGGGGGGGGGGGGAGGGGGGTTTATCCATAAATTCCAACTCAAAATTATAAAATCTGAAATTCTCAAAACAAGAAATCTCAAAAAGGAGTTCTCTTTAAATATCCTTCATTTCAACCTTTGAAAAGGCCTAATCCCAGAAAAAGGGTACTTTCTTCCTTATCTCAGTAACTTGCACTGAAATAGAATTCAATATTAATAGGAACATCAGTTAACATTTGTTGATATGAAGGATGTTGTCTGAAGTCTGGATTCTGAATCTGTTTTCTTATGATATGAATTCACTCAAGGAACTTGCACTAACTGAAAATGATGATGATCGTTTTTCTTAAATTATTATGAACATTCATTATGACCTTTTAAACTGCCAGCATTTTCCTTTGGAATATATAACTTTTCCCTTGTCCAGGTCACTAAATTCAACACCAATTTGAGCAATTATATATATTCTTAACCTGTTTTGCTCTCCTAACATGAAAGATGCTGTTTGCTATTTACATTAATTGTTCCAATATTTTTGACAAGAAAACACAAAAAAATTGAATACCAAAAATATAAATCCACAGTTGTTTAATTTTTCAGTGTGCAGATCTCACCAATATTTCAAGAAATTAATACCACTGCACAAGTCACTTAGGAGTAACTACCAAAACAAACCTTAACCATAAAACTTTTCATAAATATTCAAATTACTCTGAACTCCCAAAACCAAATTTGTGAAAGTTATTTCAATTTTTTGTGATTCATAGAAAATAAATCAAAAATTTTAATGGATGACTGAATATGAAATGATGACCTCTAATTCTTTGCATGCAGATATTTAACAACAATGCATAAAAATGATGTTCAAATACAAGTTTTTTAGAATGCGAATGAAACGTCCACAAAATAATTTGTGATATAAACAAGATCACATGTGCTCTCTCCAAATTGTAATCCTTGAAAATGATTACATTTTCCCTAATTCTACCTTCACATACACGGATTTTTCATACATATCCTTACGTATGGCACAAATTCGTAAAATTACACAGATCCTTATGATTTGGCCACTTTTATGAGCGATTTAAAAGTGGTTAGGAGTAATTACGAGCCATTTACAGTTTATTATGAGTTATCACGATGTATTTACGGCAAAAATCTGTGATTTGTTCCGAATTACCACTGAATAATATGTGCAAGTTACAACATTTTACGAGCTTTTTATAGATTGTTACGAGTATATTACTGAATGTTAGGATTCATCTAAGCTTTTACGTGTACATTACGACCTGTTAACGTGTTGTTACGAATAGTTGCGAGTTAGTTATGAGTATTTAGGAGTCCTTATGCTTTTTCAAAAAAAGTATGGATTCTGTGTATCATCATTCGACAACTGACATCCAGCGAGACAATTTTTATACCTTTCCTAAATCGTAAAGTCTATGTATGTATTTGTAAAGTACTCGTAACTATACGTAAAGTGCTCGTAATAACTCTTAACAATCTGTAAAGCCATGGTAGCACGACGTGAATGAAATCATAAACATCCCTTAAGCACTTGTAATAATCCGTAAACTAACTGTAACAAATTGTAAAACAAATTGTTTATGAGACATTTACAGATTCTTGTGAGTAGTTTACAGAGGGTAATGTGCTGTTGCGACCGGTTTACGACCCCTACAGATTGTTACATGTTATTTACAGAAAATTTAATCCGGACAATCGCAAGAAAATTTTTGTCTCTACTTTCACGGATCCTCATGAGTGTCTGCGAGTTGTGAAGAGTTATTAATGGATTTCAACGAGTACGGATGCTTGCGATTGACTACGAGTTGGCGATCTGTAAGGACTTGTAAGAAAAATCTGTGTGTGTGAAGGGGATATATAATTTTTCTTCAATTTAATGAAACAATATTGATAAATGTAAATCAGTAAGAAGAATGTAGATAATATTTATGGATATTGCTGGTAAAATAGTATAAACACAGATTGTTCATGTCAATAAAATTCAATTTAAAACTCATATTGCACCTTTAAAAAAGGTGATCATTTCTCACCCAGGAATAACTTAAATTACTAAAATTGACAAAAAATATAAAAAAAATCAACTGTACATAATATCAAATAATTATATTAGGTTGCATTTTGCTAAATTTTAAATGTTAAAACAATGTATATACAAATGTGAAAGAACAACCAAATTTGAATCAAAAACAATACAAGTACAGCATTACAAAACCACACAACCTGCATTTTGATTTTCTAAAAAAAAAAAAGATGCACTAACACTAATAAATTATATAACAAATAAGGAAAATCATTTGTGAAAAAAAAATGTTGTATTCACAACCAAGAAATATGGAATGTAAACATTATCCAGTTTTGGCAGATTATATGCTCTTATTCCAAATTATGACAACCTTAAAATATCAAGATTTTTTACAACCTAGAAGTTTATGATTGAAGTGAGAAAATGGTCAGTTGCCTCCCATTAAAAGTTACTCAGGAAGATATAACTTTTAACTGTTTTGGAAGACCCTTACAGCAAATGGCAGGCTATATATGTCTTCCTATGGAAAACTGACTTACCATTTTTGTTTCTCATTTAATTATCATGAAGTCAACTTTCTAATATTAATAAATTTAGTACAGACTACAGACCCAGTTACATCATTTGTGCATAGACAATTTTCTCACAGGAATTTCATACACCCTTAATATCACATCACTAAAACTATTAGTACCTTTCATATTTGAGTGACTTAAACTGTTTCAGAAAAATCGTGTTTCTCAGTAATATAACAAATTGCATACTTTATTAAAAAGTATTTATGAATTTACAGCATATCACAGTTTTAAATAAACTACAAAACAAACCGCTGTAAAATATTTTTTCTATAAATGTTTTCAATTAAGACAAATTTTGTTTTTGACTGGAATTGAATTTAATATAATAATAAAATATTTATTTATACATAAAATTCTCTGTCTGTGTCACAATTTAAAAAAAATGGATTTAAGGCTTTTTAAATATACACATATAATGTAACAGTGAAAAATACACTAAAACCTAACAATATTTCTTTCAGAATCAGGGCAATAATCGAATTTGGAACAGAATTGCAAATTTAAGGTCACATATTAGTTCAAATCCCCTTCCACCAAAGCAGGGTTATATTTCAGCTTCAATTTCCTTTGTAAAATTAAATCATTCTGGTTCTGGTAAATGAGAATAATGCTGATGAAAATATGCTTTAGACTAGATTAAATAACATGCAGCATATATGTGGAAATTAAATTTGCATTTAATTTTTTTTTTTCCACTTTGGTTTTCAGGTACAGTAGAATCTCAATGGCTAGAACTCGGGTCGCTCGAACACCATGGATTTATCGACCCTTTACGAATGTCCGGTCATTTTTTTCACTATGTATATGTAAATTAAGTCTCGATTTTTCAAACACCGAGTTGTCGAATTCTCGAACTAATTTTCTGGTACGTTCAACACTAATATAATGTAATTTACTCTCAGTAACTGGAACATAATTTTTATTTGGCGTACGTCACACGTAAGTGTAAAAAAACCAGAGGTCAGATCATTGATGAAAAGAAGGTGATTAATCGTCAATTACAGGTTATTGATAATTAACGAAAAATTTTCTGGACTTTGATGGCTGGAACTACCGATGCCTCAAACTAATTTTACAGATGCCTTCCAGTTCCAGAAATCAAGATTCTACTGTAGTATATTTTTTCTAGTTAAAAGAAATCCCCAACATTTAGTTGCAAATGATACAATTACCTTAAATTCATAAATTAATGCCATGTGTTTATTATTGTGAAAAATTTGACAGAATGAAGATCACAATAAAAACTTACATTGTTTATTTTTGTCACTAAAATTCTATTACAAAAAGTACATAATTCACATTGATTTATCTTGTAATATTGTCTGTTTCTGAAGATTCACAATAAAGTCCATGCAATAATTTCTGAATTTATGGTACTAATATGAAAAAATCATACAGTATACATATCTGCCTTTAAATTAGTGTAAGAAATAATGATTATATTTATGTTTCCATTACTACTTCAGATGTGGCACCAACTGTGTAAAATCAGGTATGACACAGTGAATATGCATAAATGTTTACTGGACATGTAACTTTGGATGTCCACCAACCCATTCAGTAGGCACCCACTGAGGCTCAACTTCTAATCTATTAATTTCATTTAACAGTTCTTCATAGGCGTGTTCCATATCAGAATTCACTAAGATATAGTCAAAATAATGTCCATATTTGTCTTCCATTTCTCTGGCACGTTCTATGCTATCCTGCAATTCTTCATCCTACAATACATAAAAGTCATGATTATAACTAAATTTAATAAAATGATATTAAGACATCTAAAATAAATTCTCTAGTTCTCAGACAATTGATTTTTTAAACAAGAGGCTCTCAAGAGCCTGAATCGCTCACCTGGCAAACAATGCGCTATAAACTAAATCTCATCATCACCATTCACTAAGGATACCATGTTTACTTTAAAAACCAAATATTGTTGAAATCCGAGCAAGTGTAAAAAATGGCGGGAAAATGGCAGCCATTTTAAAAATGACCCTCCAAAACAAACTTTCATCATCACCATTCAACTCGGGATACCATGTTTACCTTGAAAGTAGCTTTCATCTTCATTTTCTTTCTATAATTCAGGAAAAAATAGCAAAAAACAGCATTTTGACCCCTATGTTCTATTTTTAGTAAGGGCGGACATGTTTTTCGACCAATCAAAAATCGAAGCATTAACTTTTTGCAGGATACCCTAAGGAACAATCTTACCAAGTTTCATTTGATTTTGAATAGTAGTTTCAGAGAAGAAGATTTTTGAAACAATAACATAAAAAAAAGCCAAAAATGTCAAAAAAGGACAATAACTCTAACATCAGTTGACAGATTTTCTCACGAAAATCAGCACACAGGTAGCTCTCATCATGCTGAACACTTTCAACCTGCCAGAATTTGCCGTAACCTAATGATTTTTGAGATATTTGCGCAAAACTGTTGTTTGACCCCTATGTTCTATTTTTAGTAACAGTGGCCATGTTTTTCGACGGATCAAAAATCGAAGCATAAACTTTGTGCAGGATATCCTAAGGAACAATCTTACCAAGTTTCATTTGATTTTGAATAGCAGTTTCAGAGAAGAAGATTTTGGAAACAATAACATAAAAAAAAGCCAAAAATCTCAAAAAAGGGCAATAACTCTAACATCAGTTGACAGATTTTCACGAAAATCAGCACAGAGGTAGCTCTCATCATGCTGAACACTTTCAACCCGCCAGAATTTGCCGTAACCTAATGATTTTTGAGATATTTGCGCAAAACTGTTGTTTGACCCCTATGTTCTATTTTTAGTAACAGTGGCCATGTTTTTCGACCAATCAAAAATCGAAGCATAAACTTTGTGCAGGATACCCTAAGGAACAATGTTACCAAGTTTCATTTGATTTTGAATAGTAGTTTCAGAGAAGAAGATTTTTGAAATAATAACATAAAAAAAAGCCAAAAATGTCAAAAAAGGGCAATAACTCTAACATCAGTTGACAGATTTTCACGAAAATCAGCACACAGGTAACTCTCATCATGCTGAACACTTTCAACTTGCCAGAATTTGCCGTAACCTAATGATTTTTGAGATATTTGCGAAAAACTGTTGTTTGACCCCTATGTTCTATTTTTAGTAACAGTGGCCATGTTTTTCGACGGATCAAAAATCGAAGCATAAACTTTGTGCAGGATACCCTAAGGAACAATCTTACCAAGTTTCATTTGATTTTGAATAGTAGTTTCAGAGAAGAAGATTTTTGAAATAATAACATAAAAAAAAGCCAAAAATGTCAAATAACTCCTAAAAGGAACGAACCTACAACTTCGATCCTGTTACAAATTTTGTAGATCTTTGTGTGCCTAACAATATGAAATTTAAATTTTACAAATTTCCTTTATAGTATCCAAGATATTGAGCTTAATAAGTGCAAAATTTGGAAAAAATGCAGAAAAAGGGCAATAACTCCTACATGGGTCGTTGGATCTTCTTCAAAATTTCAGGGCAGGTAGATCTTGAGGTGCTGAACACTTTTACCCTATGCCAGAATTTTGATATCTGTTATGGTTTTTGAGTTATTTGCAAAAAACTGCAATTTACCCCTATGTTCTATTTTTAGCCATGGCGGCCATGTTTTTATACGAATCAAAAATCCAAACGATAGTTTTGTAGCACATATACCAATAAACAACTGTACGAAGTTTGGTTGCAATTGGTCTTATGGTGTCAGAGGAGTTAACGTTTGAAAAAGTTTACGGACGACGGACGGACGACGGACGCCAAGTGATGGCAATAGCTCACATGACCCTTCGGGTCAGGTGAGCTAAAAAGGTACAGAATTAATTTTTTTAGTTTATTTCCTGTCAAAAGAGGCAAGCCATTGTCAGTTTAGATGTTTATCTTTGCGAGATACAATTCCTGTTTAAAACCATAACTCGCTGTGTTTAGCATTTACAAAAGGCTTGTATATCAAAAGGATAAACACAATCTGTGTATAAATTACACATGTTTGGAGGGAATATTTACTGTCAAACTCAAAAGAAGCTTGACAAGAGGCTGTCGAATGACAGCAAACCGGGATTTTCCTGCAAGGAAATGATGTTTGCAAATCTGGATTCCCAAACAGGATGAAGTAAAGAAATATAAATGAATTTTTGTAGGGTTCAGAAATGGAACTGCTGAATATCTCATTTTCTGCTGTATGAAGGGCCACGAATATGCCACAAGAAAAGTAATAACTTGACAACAACAAATGACCTTTGCATTGAAACGATGACTTGAACTGCCTTTTTTCAATTTTTTAGAACCATAACTCCTGAACGGTGAAAGTGAAAATCGTCAATATCGGAACGGTGAAAGTGGAAATCGTCAATATCGCACTTGACCTCCATTTTGTCATCAGTAACAACATATTAAAATTTGAAAAGCTTTGGTTGAACAGTTCATAAGTTATCACACGGACACCACTGGGAAAGCCATTTTTCAATCTTTCAAGAACCATAACTCCTGAACGGTGAAAGTGAAAATCGTCAATATCGAACTTGACCTCCATTTTGTCATCAGTAACAACATATTAAAATTTGAAAAGCTTTGGTTGAACAGTTCATAAATTATCACATGGATACCACTGGAAAAGCCATTTTTTAATCTTTCAAGAACCATAACTCTTGAACGGTGAAAGTGAAAATCGTCAATATCGAACTTGACCTCCATTTTGTCATCAGTAACAACATATTAAAATTTGAAAAGCTTTGGTTGAACAGTTCATAAGTTATCACACGGACACCACTGGAAAAGCCATTTTTCAATCTTTCAAGAACCATAACTCCTGAACGGTGAAAGTGGAAATCGTCAATATCGAACTTGACCTCCATTTTGTCATCAGTAACAACATATTAAAATTTGAAAAGCTTTGGTTGAACAGTTCATAAGTTATCACATGGACACCACTGGAAAAGCCATTTTTTAATCTTTCAAGAACCATAACTCTTGAACGGTGAAAGTGAAAATCGTCAATATCGAACTTGACCTCCATTTTGTCATCAGTAACAATATATTAAAATTTGAAAAGCTTTGGTTGAACAGTTCATAAGTTATCACACGGACACCACTGGGAAAGCCATTTTTCAATTTTTCAAGAACCATAACTCCTGAACGGTGAAAGTGGAAATTGTCAATATCGAACTTGACCTCCATTTTGTCATCAGTAACAACATATTAAAATTTGAAAAGCTTTGGTTGAACAGTTCATAAGTTATCACACGGACACCACTGGAAAAGCCATTTTTCAATCTTTCAAGAACCATAACTCCTGAACGGTGAAAGTGGAAATCGTCAATATCGAACTTGACCTCCATTTTGTCATCAGTAACAACATATTAAAATTTGAAAAGCTTTGGTTGAACAGTTCATAAGTTATCACACGGACACCACTGGAAAAGCCATTTTTCAATCTTTCAAGAACCATAACTCCTGAACGGTGAAAGTGGAAATCGTCAATATCGAACTTGACCTCCATTTTGTCATCAGTAACAACATATTAAAATTTGAAAAGCTTTGGTTGAACAGTTCATAAGTTATCACACGGACACCACTGGAAAAGCCATTTTTCAATCTTTCAAGAACCATAACTCTTGAACGGTGAAAGTGAAAATCGTCAATATCGAACTTGACCTCCATTTTGTCATCAGTAACAACATATTAAAATTTGAAAAGCTTTGGTTCAACAGTTCATAAGTTATTGCACGGACACTGTTTGGCAGCCGCCCGTCCGCCCGCCCGCCCGCCCGCCGTACATCACCAAATTAATAACCGATATTTTCCAATGAAAATCCGGTTAAAAATTGAATCTGGGTTATCAGACTCTTTGAAAAGTACTTCTGTTGCCAAAATCTGAAGTTTATTTTTGTAAAAGTACAGGGATGAGGGCAATTTTTTTCAGGAAACCAAATAAACTTGTTCCAACTGCAACTTTATATGTGATGTGGCAGTGTCTGAGAACATGATATTTAAGTTTATTTGGTTTTACATTATGAGATTTTGATATTTAAAAGTCATTTAACCTTATGTTTATGTAAACAAACAAAACAAGATGTACTGTGAGCCATTCCCCGCTTTTCAATAAGGTAGAAAAATAAATGAAGTCATCAAACAGGAAGTTATAATATGGTGTACCTATAGAAGGTTTGTAACAAAATATCAAGTGGCTGTGATTAGTTGCAGAGAAAAAAAAAAGTTAAGACGGAGCGGGGTTATAATTGTGATGAAATATTCTGTTATGGACAGATGGATGGAAAGAACCAAAAGGGTAAAACAGTATACCCCTCTCTCCTTCAGAACGGGGGTATAATCAAGGACATCGAATTTAGTATAGATTCATGAAGTACACTGACAAAAAGTCCTATTATAAAGGTGCATTATAAAGTCTGTGTTTCAATGTATGCTTAAATCAGATGAAATAACTTGTTTTGAATATATGTTGTATAGACTTTAATTCTAATAATTTATGTGTCAAAATAATATGTCATTTTTTCGCCTCTTACAATACATCAAAAGGTTATGGCTAAAAATTGCTTTAGGGTATGTGAAAGATTGTAAAGCCTGTAGGATAGGTATGTAATTATTACCTTAACCTTGATACCATTGGTCAGATGTTGTTGTATTTGTCTTAATTTTTCCATATTAGGAGGGTACACAAACACTATATATGGCTTCAGATCAGAACCTTTCAACATCCGTAAAGACTGAAATAGAAATTAGAAAATATCGACAATAAAATATGTCTTCCCACTTTTTTTCAAATCAGTAGCATAATCAGTTGTGTATTATCTGCAATTTTTTACTCTTAATGTCAAAATCAAGAAATGTGGGGGAGTATTATGTACTAATATATAAATATCAGCAATTTTACCTGATGTCTCAAGGAGTTTCATAACATCTGATTTTAAGAGTTTAATGCTAACAGAACATAACGGTGAGCTATATATATATATATAATGCAAAAACAATTATTTATAATTAAGTGCTAACAAAAAAACTTTGTTCTGAGACAATCTGACAATGCAGTTCAGTCCCGTAAAGTTTTCTTGCTGACTGCCATCACTGATAAAAAGTAACAACGTGATGAAAAGATAGATTTCACTTACATAGGTCAAACTATTTCACCATCATATACTTTATCATAAATTCGATTCAATGACTAAAATATGAAAATTATATCAACAGTCATTTCAAAATTTTGATTTAAGTGATCCGCTTGAATAATCTTGTTAATTAAAGAACACAAGATTGTTCTACGTAGCCATATGTCCTCCACCGCAGAGAAAAGTCAAAGTCCCAAAAGATATACAGAATGCTGAACTAGTATACATTATTGTTTAGGGGCCAGCTGAAGCCCGCCTCCAGGTGCAGGATTTTCTTGCTGCGTTGATGACCCATTGGTAGCCTTGAGCTGTTTTCTGCTCTTTGGTCAAGTTGTTGTCTCTTTGACACATCCCCCATTTCCATTCTCTATTATTGAAATGGATCACAGTATGGATGTCAATTCATAATAAAAAAAATTGCAGTACAATACAAATAAAAATTTGAGTCCACAGTGTTCCTGTAGTGTCACATGAACAAAAACATAAAGTCCCATAACTCCCATAAAATTTGTCGAATCAAAATTGCACTGCGATAGGATCAAGTACATGTGGTGACTAACAATTCTACAGCGGTCTCAGGAGTTGCGTCCACAAAGTGTTCCTATAGTGTCGAATGCAGAAAAAAGTTAGTCCCATAACTCCCCTAAAATTTGTCAAATCAAAATGGCAGTGCAATAGGATTAAGTACAAAAAGTGACCCACAAAATTTTAACGAAATCAGATTGGCAGTCCCAGAGGAGTTGTGTCCACAAATATGTGTGAGGGACGGACGGACAGACGCAGACCATTACTAGGTCCCTCCGTCGTGTTGCAGCAGGGGACAAAAATGGAATTGTGTGGTTCCTAAATCAAATTAAAATTACCATCTACCCGAAAACTTCCTTTGATTAATAAAAGAATTTAGATTTTCTCAATTATTGTTTTATTTCAATAACATAGAAGTGATGCATATAATAAGTTATAGACTTGATGTTGTAAACAATATATTTCAATATCGAAAATAATGGAAAAATTCTGATCTCAGTATGAGACTGCGACTTGGACTTTGTTGCCAAGACAGACCTGTATATTGTACAATACTACAAGGCCTTTTTCCCTTGATCTTAGTGACAAAAAATGGGGATGTGTATAATGTACACATGCATATTTTGTACAAGGTTTTACAGTAAATCAAAAAGGACAATATGACCTCAAGAAATTAGTCCATTTTGCATTCATAATAAATTCTCTACTTTTTTCTAATATTTGTAATCTGTTTTAAGAAAATATTGTACATTCTGTAACTGAAATGAAGAACCTGGCTATCACTAAAATCAAGGATTCTGTGCCTAGTTTCTGGCTCCGGACCCTTGGACTGAAGACCTGAAAGATTTGCTTTGTGACTTGGGAATATATACCCTTCAGTGTACAGTAATAAAAATAAGTAACTTAATATTTGACCTACTAACCTCTGGATGTAAATTTAAAACACAAATTTTCCCTTGATTTATCACTTGTCTTACAGCATTTAGACTTGTTCCATATAAATTTTTCTCAAATTCTCCATGCTCTATAAATTTATTATTTTCAATGTCCATTTTAAATTCGTTTGCTGTCACAAAATGGTAATCTCTATCTGGGACTTCAGTTTCCTTTCTTGGACGACTGGTATCTGTAGAAAATGTTATAAAACAATTTTTAAACCAATAAAAGATTTCTTTTCTCTTTAACCCCAAAGAATAATTTCTGGTAATACAATTATCTTTAAGGATTTCAGGTAGGTTGGTACTTATAGATTGATACTGTAAACATACAAGATTAAGAATGGCAATAAAAACAATGTTCAGCTGATTTTTGTTTTCTGTCCCGGTTATATATAGATTCTCCTTCAGGTACGAGTGAGTTATAGAATTTCTCCACCCAAGGGGGTGAAATTTTTTATTTTCAACACTATCGAGGGTGGAGAAATTCTATAACTCACAAGTATATTGAAGGAGAATCTCAAGAAAGTGCCGTTGCTACACATTTTGTTTACACGAATGCCATTTCAGAACTTCTCGTTTATTTTTCCAATAAACATAAAAAAATGTGTGAGTCTTCCAAGGAAGACATGTGTCGCCTGCGGACGTCAATTTTTACAAAAGATATTAAAATGTTCTAAAAATGAAATATATATGCACACTTTTGCATTAAGGTTAATGCGCAGAGAAAGTTTCATCAAATTGCTTTGAGCATCTTGAGTGGTTATGGAGTAGTTGAGGATAGAAGTTTTGAACCCCCCCCTTTTTTTTCAAAAATGTCATTTTTCTTAAAATTTTTTTTTAAAATTTTCTAAAAATGAAATATATAGGCACACCTTTGCATTAAGGTTAATGCACAGAGAAAGTTTCATCAAATTCCTTTGAGCAGTTATGGAGTAGTTGAGGACAGAAGTTTTGCCCACCTTTTTTTGCATAAATGTCATTTTTTACAAAAAAAAATTAAAAATTTTCTAAAAATGAAATATATATGCACACCTGTGAATTAAGATTAATTCACAGTGAAAGTTTCATCAAATTCCTTTGAGTGGTTATGGAGTAGTTGAGGATAGAAGTTTTGACCCCCCCCCTTTTTTTTTCAAAAATGTCATTTTTTACAGAGAAAAATTTAAAATTTTCTAAAAATGAAATATATATGCACACCTGTGCATTAAGGTTAATGCACAGAGAAAGTTTCATCAAATTCCTTTGAGCGGTTATGGAGAAGTTGAGGATAGAAGTTTTGCCCACCTTTTTTTGCATAAATGTCAATTTTTACCCAAAAAAAATTTTAATTTTTTTAAAATGAAATATATATGCACACCTGTGCATTAAGGTTAATGCACAGAGAAAGTTTCATCAAAATCCTTTGAGCGGTTTACGAGTAGTTGAGGATAGAAGAAAAGTGTGACGACGCAAGACGCAAGACGCAGGACGACGCAAGACGCAAGACGACAGATAGTGATCCCTATGTGTCGACCATGCGTTCTGCAGGCGACACAAAAAAGGGGGGGAATTCCCAGGCAGAAATTTAATCACTGGGATGGGGTTAAAAATATAATGTGTTTTTTCCCATCGATGAAACACGTCAAGAATAGGAGAAATATGGTTTGCTTTCTTCTGTACATTAACCTCTGTGTGTCTTACCTTGTTATGCAAATGTAAATTTCATTATACAAATACACAATATTTAAGATCTTTATCTGATGAATAAATTTGAAACATTTAAATTTCATTACAACATTCCTTATAAATACACATATTTAAGATCCCAAAATATCAGATGCAGAATTGGTTTGTTATATAAGCCTTTAACATTTACTGATCTCTGATCAGCAAGCACTTTGAAATTGTTAACTAGTCATCTGACCTCATTAAACTGCTGTTTGCAAGGATGATTTATTTGCTTTTTAACAGAATTCACTTTTCGCAGTTTTGATTTATCCATTATTTTTTTTTTATTAAAGTAGTAAAATGTCTTCCGACACATTTTTTCCCCAAGTTAATCCTACTGTCCCCAAACAATCCTATGTTGGACACCAAAAAACAATGTGTCACAAAATTCCCATGGACAAACATAATGTTCTAAAAATCATGAGTGGTTAAAAGTAGAATAGTTTTGTATCTATCAATGGATAAAAGACTCATCACTACCAGTATTTCACCTGAACCTCTTTAGTCCATGATAAAATTAATATTATTTAAACACTTACGAGGAATTGCTGCCGCAAATCTATCAAAATCTGATTCCATTAATCGCTGTCGTAATTCATGTCGCCCAACGTGACCCGGACCAATCATAACAATTGGTCTTTTGCGGTTAGGCTGTGGGTAATACAATGAAACTTCTTCGTAAGTTAAAACTTCTTCTGTATCTGTAGAATATTGTTTGGTCAATGTATATAATGAAACTGTATCTTAACACTGTTCATAAAAATTTTACTGCTGATTTATTGTTTTTACAGATTACAGTAATATTATGAGAAACAATCTGCCTACTCAGAATTAATCTTTAATCTACTTCTAACTGCAGAAAAAATAATACATCTATCTCTACAATGTATATATAATTTAATTTTAATGACTGAACAGCTTCTATGAACTACAAAACAAATTTTAGGACTTGTACAAACCATCAAGGCCATCTTTATACATCTGTTTCTTCTTTTTTCGTCTTTCTTTTCTACCACATGAGCAAGATTTCCCCTTCTTCATATTGTCTTTCCCATCATTATTCAGAGTTCTTTTATATGCTTCTCTCCTACAAATCAATACATATATATTTTAACATGCCATTTTTCAAATCACACCTATTATCAGCCCTAGGTCAAGATATAAGCCAGAGAGCAGCTAGGCTCAAGGGATGATTTTACCCATGGGCTGATAATGGGTCTGATATGAATAATCACATGTTATGATATTTTTATCATATACTTCAACATTGGTGTTTTACAGGTCTCCATGAAAAATTTTATCTCAATGATTTCAGTTTCATTGCCGTATTACCTATTATCCTCAAGGCGCTGCAAATCATCTCTGTCCCTCATCCATTTAGTTAAAATGTTTTGTCACTTAACTTTTTTCTGTTTGTATTAACATTTTTGAGCAAATTAATATATAATCCACAATTTCATCCCGCTATCGTCTGTCATGTTTCTATGTGCTACTAAATTTAGAATCTATTACTGAAATGACCGATTTATAACGCGATTACGGATTAGGGGTGTGATATAGAACGGAAGCTGTTGCTATAAACTGGAAACAGTTGATAACAAAGCTATATCAGCCCGTTAAGCCAATTCTTATAAGATTTGGGCAGAAATATGTACAATTTCCATTTTTATCATATGGTAACATTTTAACTTTATTTTCTATAAGAATATGATAAAATAAACTATCAGAGGCTGAACAGAGCTCTATACCATTGACCTATGACGTGTTTAAATATTGTTTGTTTAGTTTGGGTTTTATGCCGTTTTCATCACAGTTGGCTATTTTGCGGTGGCTATTTTTTATTGGTGGAGGAAGCCAGAGTACCCGGAGAGAACCACGACCTTCAGTAGGAAAATTGGCAATCCTTGTCAATTCAGTTCGGAGTCGAACACACCCTGCCACAGGTGAGATTCGAACTCACAACCCCAGCATTGACAGGCTAGTGATCATTAGTAGTCATGACAAACTACCTAGACCACTGGGCCACTGAGCCCCCCTGTTTAAATACTGAAACAAAAGCAGCAAATGACCGGTCATACTTGTGGTATTGTTCGCTTTCATTAATCTATCTTTTTTGTACCTTAAAATAGTTTTTTTAATGTTGAAGACGAAAACAGTAGCAACCTTCAAATGACCAACTAAATATGCAACACGTGATCTGGACTCGGAGTTGTTTTAGATTTCTTTTCAAAAGTACACTTCCAGGTAGGAAAAATTCAATAAAATTTAATTAAAAATCTATCTTGTTTCAATCAAATTTATTAAGATAGATGGTTAAAATGGTTAAGAAAGACAAAATAAAGACTCGATAAGGAATGAAAGTAATTAACTTATCTAAGAAGTTAAAATAGCCGACTGTCACTCCCAGATAACAACGATGGTAACTTTGACAATTTTGAAAGTGCCAAAAAATAAGGAATATGGAAATATTCATTTTTACTTGAATTTTCAAAAGTGTCGAAAAATTAGGGCATGGAATAATTAGAGTTATTACGGTAACATCAGATGGTGGCCAGGTGTTCTACTAACTGGATTACCTTTGGTTTTTGTATAACTGTTACCAGCACACTTAGGTGGCCTTCAGGTTCTACTACACATTTAGAATTTTATTTTCTTCCATAGTTTCGGAGGCTACTATGGCCAATATTTCAAATGTTTAAAACTAATGGAATTCTACATTATGATAACTGGTCCAAGAATTGGGTTACTACAATGCATTTTTCACAATATTTCGAAAAAAGTTACTGTTTTCATTACTATGGGTACCCAAGAAAAAAAGATATTTTGAAAGAAATCGTCAAGTTCCCCAAATCGACACAACTTTGTGATTCTTTTCATATATACAAATGGGTCTAAAAACCAAATAAAGAGAAAATTGTGCATAACATACAGGTACAATTTCATACTTTGGGGCTATAATTAACTCAACATGACAATTGTGTAGTACTACCGTCATTAATATTACTGGTTAATTGATGGAAAATTTCTCTGATTTTAACTAAACAAATACAGAAGTACTGCCTGAAGTCTAGTTTGAAGTTTCTTAAAGTTTGCAGACATAATTAAAGTCACAATGGTCACAAAAACAGGTTTTGATTTAACTTTTTGTTAAATTATAAACACAACTTACTGTTCCAAGAAACTACTACTTGGTATTAGGCCTGCTAATTCATGGTAATCTTCATCTCCCTCTCTATAGGCCTGCCACCAATTTAAATCCTCACGATTTATAACTCGCAGGATATCTCCTTTCATAAAGGAAATACCTAACTCTCGACAAGGAATGTAAATATCTTCTTCAGGGTCATAGTTGAACAGAGCTTTAACATTTACCTGTTAAAAACAATGGAAAGCATCTGTAATTGGTAGTACACTGTATATTAAAAAGTGAAAAATATGTGTACATTTTATGTATATCAGGGATCTCCAAATTTTATCTAGCCAATCTGACATTTTTTACAAAAGTAATATAAATTTGTAAACTAGCTCATTTTGTATGTACTTTTAACATGTTTATATCCTAAGTGTTTTGAAGACACCAGTGTTGTAATAATGACACTTATGGTTTAATCCCAAATCTTATTGTAACTACAACACCTGAAATAAAATTAAAATGTCCTTTTTTACTATTTTTTCAACTAAATACCAAAAACCACAATGTTCAGATATTATTATTTTGGAACTACTACTGTTACTATATGTTTATATTCATTATCTGCTTGCTGAAGTCCTAGAAAAAACATTATTGGGTTTATTTTACTAAGTTTAATCACATAAAACATAACAGAGCATAGTTGTATTGAATAAGAGAACAAATTATGATAAGGTTTTTCAACAGAACATTCACTTAAAAAAATTCCTGATCAATATATTATACAATATTAGTAAAATATCAATTTTACAAACACAAAAAGAAGAAAAGTTATGAATCACACCCAAGGTACCTTTAATTTTTTTTCAGCAGCTGACGTATACTACCTAGTAGCTAACTGCAATTTGAATGGTCAAAATATTCAGATGGCTTAGATGATTAATTAATAGCCAAATAATCATTAACACCCATCTTATGTTTATACAAAAATATTCAGAAACACTTGTATAGATGTAAGATGTGTGTTAATGATTTGAAGTACAAAGGTCAATAAAAGAGTTAGCATTTCTATATCTTTTCGTTATAAAAGTGATTATGTAAATATTTTGTTGAGTTTTTAAATTTGTGGATTGGGTTGTCCACTAAATCCACGATAATTGGTGTACAACGAATAATAAATGTTTTTTTCATTCTGTATATATGCAATTTGATCAAGCCAAGTTAAATTGTGATATTTCAAGAGTAATTGCATTGGCTGGAAACAAAACTTTTTGTCAAAAAAACAAAAAAAATAGGGATAAAAGTAGCTGTAAGTGAAATCAGAGAGCAGTTTCTACCAATTTTTAAAATCCTTTTAGGTCTTACACTTGACATTATATCCAAGGAATATGGTCTTTGACTTCATAACTCATATTATGTTATTTCCCCTTGCCAAATATCCACAAACACTAAAAATTTGGTGAAAAAAATGAGAGTTTTTGAGAAAATATACCAAAACTAATTTGTTAAAGTGTCAGACTTCTTGTTCATTAAAAAAAAAGTCTCAATATTATTTTTGTTATGGTAAAGAATGAAAACTACTAATGTTATTCAAATGCAACCATAAAAATTAGTCCATTGTTAAAAGGCCTTTTTGATAAAAAAAAAAAATACAAAATAGGTATAAAACACCTCCTTAATTTACTCACCCTGCCATTATATGACTGAAATATTACCAAATACACAACAGTGTTTAGTTTCTTATTTTTTTGCCTGTATTTTAAATATTATACATCATTATATACTGGCCTCCTGTGTGTACCACATAACTGTAAAGTCTATTTTACAGTCATAACAAAATATTGCCATTCCCAATGCTTGCATGATTCTGAATTTTAACAAGAGCAAATTATCTGTTCTCTGCGAACAATTCATTGATTTTTGTACAAAGTCTGATCTTAACACATTTACAGATGTGATCTTGCTGGACAAGTGCGAGTTATCTTCCAGGAAATGCCTGAGCATTTATTAAGAAATCAATTTCTAAAGTATGTGGGTGTAGGAAACTTAGTATTTGGTAGTTTAAATATTTAGGTATTGTGGATGTAGTATGTTTCATCTTATTAAGGATAGATATACTGTGGAAATGTTTCAATCCATCCACATGTGTATTAACAAGCTAAAAATATTAACCTCCAGTCCAACTTTTTGAAATATGTCTGAAAAAGCATCTAAGAAAGAATGGCTAACTATTTAAATATGTAATGGACATAATACAAACATTAATCAACATAAAGAAAACTGATTCTGTTTTTTTTCATAAATGCATGGCAATAATATATTATTATGAAATAAAAATCACCAGGTGTTTGAAGTGAAGGTTTGCTAATATTCAAGCCAGGTGAGCCATGGTCGTTCAGAAGTAGATCTTAAGCAAAATTCATTGGCCCTATGATATACTCAATTTAGCTACAGCAATCATCTTGGATAGTCACCTGGTACAATTTATAAAATGATGGAAGGACTGACACTCATGATATTGCATAATAGCCTATAACAAATCATAACTTAAATTCTAAATTTTTGAAAATGTAAAATGCTTGCTTTTCAAATTGTTGTCAACTCGAAAACCCCAAAAAGTAAAAATTTATCAATCTGGTTAAAACTTTGAAGAGTACTTTTTGGAATTAAAATATTTACCACTTCATCAGTACTGAGCTTGGGTTTGAAATCAACACTTGGTATAATCATGAAAGTAATGGTTCCTGTCATACTGGCCTGAAATAGAAGGGGAAAAAAACTAGAGAATGTGTCTATAAGACAAAGATGCCCCAACTTCCTGAATATATAATTGCAATCTATTAGTTATGATTGGAAATCAATTCAGTGTTATAGGAGGATTCTAGTGATATAATATCATAGATATATCTCAATGGGTTTCTGAGAAATGTACTAATGGACTGACTGACAAGGGTAAAAACTATATATACTCCTTACAAACTTCAGCCATATTTTATAAATTAAAATAAAAGATACATATAGATTCTTCAGTATTCAGTCAGTTACATATTCCTCTAATTTTATATAAAATGGTCCTGACCAGTTTGATTACCACATTTTGATTAAACAGTCGACTGTAGTATCCTGTCATATCTGTTTGGAATATTGTATTTAGCATTTTTCATTTAAACATTAGGACACAGGTTAGGTCACTTTAGTCTGTTGATGAGACCAAATAAATATATATGTATGTTTAAGAAAATATCATAATCCCCAGGACAACAAAAGAAGATTTTATTTCTTCCATAGTCTGCTGTTCAATCAAGTTTTAAAATCACTATTCTATTTGGTAGCTATTTTAAGCTTTTGCAAATTATGCTTCCAACAACATTACTTCCTGCAAATAAGAGCTATGAATTGGAAATAGAAAATTTCTCACAAAAACTTTTGAACAATGGAAAGTAAAAAATATTTAACCAACTGGACATCCTGACTGAGATTTTTTCCTGGTTCTAAAGTAAAGAATATTCACATTCTATAATATAAATGTTTTCACAGTATAGCAGCAGTTATCACAAAACTTCCAGTAAAAAATTTATATCCTCTGTTTCTCATTTTTTATGCATTAGCTTTTTATTATGGCTGGACTAGGAAGGAGACAAGAGACAAATGAAAACAAAGGGTCTAGTCTTGGGACAGGTATATCTAAAATGTGATGGGGTTATATAATGTTAAATTTCGATGAAAGGCACATAAATTTAACAGAAATGACAAAATGTAATGCCATATGAATGTCACTTTAAGGTTCTGTATGAAAATCAAACTCTTATTTTAAAAGAAATAACTCTTACAAAATTTAAAAAATATTTTTTATATGAACTTAATCTAAATACATATCTTCTACAAAACTAAGTAAACACTAACCAACATTTCTGAAACATCATTGATATTCTTTCCTTTCATGTCAATACCATTCACTTCTAAAATCTCATCACATTCATGCAGTAAACCTGTAAAATATTCAGATTATATAATTCTTCATTTCTCTGTCTCAACTGGCAGTTCTCTCAAAATAACCTTTTGAATTTGATGGAAAATCATTTTTTGATATGTACTATTATGAAATTTAACGAGTTTAAACCTGAAAACAGAAACTAAATTTAGTGTGTGTCTTATGTAATTTTGAACATAAATTTATAAGTTCAATAAATATCAAATGCAAATGTTCCAAAAAGTTTGTTTAATAATTTCAGTTTTTATATGATGGGCTTTACTAAAGAATATATACATTTCTATTTAAGTGTGCTTTCTAAAATATACACATCAAAAACCTTTGGAAGGATGATGAAATGAAATAATGGACCTGGACCTAGTAACTTCATAACATTTATTCAATATTGTATAGTGTTTGTTTGTTTAGTTGGGGTTTAAAGCCGTTTTCAGCACATTTGGTTATTTCGCGGCAGATATTATATAGTGAAAAGAACAATAAAAATATAGCATGGTGTTTTACTTACCACTCTTTTCAGCAGTTCCACCTTTAACAATTCTACCTATCACAACAGCATCACCTTCATTTCTAACTGTAGCTCCCTAAGAATTATAAGATAAATTAAGTACACATAAAGCTAATGTACCACTTTTTAATACATTTTAGTTAATATAGTAAAAAATACAAGCTTACACAGTACTTTTGTTTTCAACAGATAAAGCATTGATATTATTCATTAAATTCAACTACAAGTATAAGAAATTAAAATTATTAACTTAACACAAACTAGAATACAGCTAAGACATATTCTTTGATTTTTAAGTGAAGTAATATACCGGTAGTCAGATCTGTGTATAAAAGTCTCTAAAGGGACAAGAAAAAAGTGCCTTTTCATTTAAAGAAGCACTTATACTGAGGTTAATTTTACAAATAATTTGATCTTAATACAGTACCATTCATAGCCAGTTATTTGCTATACAGAGGTGTCCTTTAAAGCTGGGTTTACTCTACATGTAAAATGAAATATTTTGATTTTGTCTTGTTGCTGAGTCACTTCTACATAAGTCCTTACCAAAGGTTCATTAGTTTTTTCGAGGTGTATTATTTTCACTGTTTCGTCACCGAAGTTAGACATTGGATCTTCGTTATAATCTTCATCACCAAGATTGGATGGTTTTGAATGATGATCTGCAACCCCATCATGAGCTCGTAATAAATTCTATCAAAAAAATAAATAATTAAATATTCACACACAAAAAATTAGTATACAAAAATAATTCATTTTTTAATTACTAGCATGGACTATTAAAATCTTAGTCACATTCTGAAACTGCAGGAAGAATCTAGGTTTTAGAGCTAAAATTTGTAGAGATTAAAGAACCTTTGTGAGCACGCTCACATACCCCACGTCTTCATATTGTCACTGGAGAAACAAAATCTCACTTCACAAGTAAAATGAACACAATCAAATGCTTACCTTCACATATTTATCCTAATGTAAATGGCAGCATGTTGGGAAATTTAAATTCCAAGCGAGAGGAGTCAACAGTAATAGTATAGTGAGGCAAATAAGTTCAAAGGGGTGTAACTCCTAGAAAAAAAATTGAATCGTAATTTCCTGTCGATATGCACATCTACGTAGTATGTCCTTATTATCTGAAAAGGTTTCATGAAATTCTGTTGTGTGGTTTGAGAGGAGTTGCGATGACAAACTGTTGAGTAGTACATTAAAGTAAATAAGTTCAAAGGGGCGTAACTCCTAGAAAAAAAATTGAATTGCGATTTCCTGTCGATATGCACATCTACGTAGTATGTCCTTATTATCTGAAAAGGTTTCATGAAATTCTGTTGTGTGGTTTGAGAGGAGTTGCGATGACAAACTGTTCCAGTAGTACATTAAAGTCAATAAGTTCAAAGGGACGTAACTCCTTGAAAAAAAATTGAATCGCAATTTCCTGTCGATATGCACATCTACGTAGTATGTCCTTATTTTCTGAAAAGGTTTCATGAAATTCTGTTGTGTGGTTTGAGAGGAGTTGCGATGACAAACCGTTGCAGTAGTACATTAAAGTAAATTAGTTCAAAGGGGTGTAACTCCTGGAAAAAAAATTGAATCGTAATTTCCTGTCAATATGCACATCTACGTAGTATGTCCTTATTATCTGAAAAGGTTTCATGAAATTCTGTTGTGTGGTTTGAGAGGAGTTGCGATGACAAACTGTTGCAGTAGTACATTAAAGTAAATAAGTTCAAAGGGGCGTAACTCCTAGAAAAAAAATTGAATCGAAATTTCCTGTCGATATGCACATCTACGTAGTATGTCCTTATTATCTGAAAAGGTTTCATGAAATTCTGTTGTGTGGTTTGAGAGGAGTTGCGATGACAAACTGTTGCAGTAGTACATTAAAGTAAATAAGTTCAAAGGGGTGTAACTCCAAGAAAAAAAATTGAATCGCAATTTCCTGTCGATATGCACAACTACATAGTATGTCCTTATTATCTAAAAAGGTTTCGTGAAATTCTGTTGTGTGGTTTGAGAGGAGTTGCGATGACAAGAAACAGGACTGACGGACTGACGGACTGACGGCACGACGGACTGACGGACAGACGGACGGGTCAAAAACATTATACCCTCCGCAACTCGTTGCGTGGGGTATAAAAATATTACTCAGCTGCATATGTGCATTTTTAAAGATTTATTCAGAATGTAGTATTATTTCACTGAATCATATGATATTATCCTGACAGCTGACCTGAAAGCCTGGCATGGAAAGTATATCCACCAAGTCACTGGCATATGGTGAAGGTGTGTGCTGTAAGACAGTCATCACTTCGTTGGAATTCTGTAATGCATTGCTGCCCTCTGGAGAGTATACCACTGACCGTGATGTTACTTGAATTATTTTATTGTGGACCTGGACTGCTTTTCTGAACTGATCATTGTTAAATAAATGTTGCAGAACAGATATCTGACTCCTGTCTTCTGTAGAGTTCAGATTAGTTTTGATGTGTTGCAGTGCTGAGAACAAGTCATCTAAACCTACAAATTTAAATAAATTACAATCTCTGTAAAAATTATACACTCCAAATCCATACTGTTTTTTTTTGTTTAATTTGGCATGCTTTTTCTCATACCCACATACCTACACCTGTATTTTACCTCATTTTACATCTTATTCAAAGTAGAAGTATTGTCAGTTTTTTTTAAGAGAGTATCTCATAATTATATCCTTCAACCCAATTTTTGGCAATTTGTTTTAATTTTTTTGTGCAGTCAACAATTTTTATAAATGTCAAGTTTTCTTCCAGCTATCAACATACAGAACCATGTGGTTGACCTCATGTTTCATGCTACATGTCATTATATAACAGTCGACGGTTTATGCAAGAATAATTTAGCAGTTGCTTTATTTAACGATTGATTGATCAACCCCTCCAAATGGCAGTTTTTGCAAGAAAAATTTAGCAGTTGCTTTATTTAACGATTGATTGATCAACCCCTCCAAATGTCTAAAACATACTGTAAATGTGAATTCCGAAATTAATGCAATTGGATGGAGTGCAACAATAAAACTTGCATTTTGATTTTTGCTAGTAAAATTCAAATACAAAGTACATCCATCTCATTAATTAGTCTTGCAATACTGTCTACAGACAAAGATATGCAATAACAAATGCACTAAAAAATTTCAGAATTTACAGTACAGCAGAGGTAGGGGTTATCAGTAAATGGGAAAAAGTACTGCATGAAACTTGGGTCTTTCTTTGAAATTACTTTTTGTTGTTGAAATCCTTAAGTTTCAACATGAATATCATAAATAAGAACACTGTTCCCTTTCAAGTCAAGTATCTTATTGGCTAGCAAACTAGAGGCTCAGAGGGCTGAGCCTGTATCGCTCATAGGGCATGAAAGCCGTTACTATTGATGAATATTTGTGTCACTTCTCCCTATCATTATGAAGTGTGGTAAGCCTTGTAGGAACCAAATTTTTCTTTATCAAGGTCCTGCTACTTACAGGTCAGCATATTCTAACATGTCTAAAATTTGGCAGTTCTCCAGAAGATTTTGCATGCATTTCCCATTGGGTCTTAAGTTAACCTATGTCCTCTGCTGGTTGCCATCTTGAATGAGGGATTGGCACCAAAGTATCAACACTTGGTCAGCACCTTATGAGGAACATTCATGCCATGTTTGGTTTCAAGCAATACTGCAATTTTGTTATATGCCATAGACACTTTCTGTCAAGTTTGGCTAAGTGAGCTAATAGGTTAAAATTTGTTTTCTTTTTCATTATTCTGTTGTTTGAGATGGTTTATTACCAATACTTACCAATATTTTTCTTCATATATCTTTCTTTTTCTAATGGTCCATGAACACTACTAAATCCATCATCTAAATTGTCAAAGTCATCAACACTATTATCAAAAGCCGTATTTATAAAACCTTGAGGTTCTAACTGTTTTCTTTTTTCCAAAGCTTGTAACTTTTTAGATCCTCTTAACGAAGTCCGAAGGAATTCCTCTTCTCTTGCTAATCGACTTTCTTCCTCCCTTCTTTTGCGTAATTCCTCCTGGTGTTTATGTAACCTGTCTAACTGGTCCTGATTAAGAGGATGACTTTGACGTCCATTTGACATTATCACTGAGGCCGATTTCAATGTTGAATCAGTTTTACTGTCATTTTGATGTGAAGATTTTGATGGCGTAGTAGGGGGTGCTCTGGGTAACGATTCTGTCGAATTTTGATAAGACGGTGGATACTTAGGTGGAATCTTGACAGAACCAATAAAACTGTCTGGACAATCTATGGCCATCTCTCGATGCATAGTACTATCCTCTTGATCAAATGAGTCTTGCATCGAATCACTAAAACTTTCATTAACATTGTTCACATTGTCCTGACTTTGATCAACATGTGCAACAGAATCAATTAATGGTGAATCAGTGTCTGAATTTTGGTTACTTGCATTAATTTTCCGCTTCTCAACTCGAGGTTTCTTAGTAGCTTCCATTTCTAGTCCATTAAAATCTGTCATTTCAATGCAACTATTATTATCATTTTGTGTATGTGTTTGTACAGATACAGTTGTCTGATTAACTGGACTTAATTCTACACAACTTTCTGAATCAAAAGATGCATCTGGACTATTTTCTGATGCAAGTTTTGTCATATCAACTGGCTGAACCTTATGGAGTAAAGATAATTTTTCCAGTCTTTTTTGTGCTTCATCTTCTACTGCTATCACATAAGCTTCTTTTACTTTAGACTGAACTGAAATATATACAACACTGTCAAAGTCATATAATTTTTCATACAGTTACAATGTTTATTCTTCATGAAAATTACTCTATAATACCCTTCCCCTGTAAAAAATTAATATGTGACTCATTATCCCAACAATTGAAGTTTTTACCAAATGAAAATAAATGTCTTTCAAATACTCTTAGTCCAGTGCAAAATGGCAAACATTGAAAAAATCAGGTCAATTCAATGATATGGTTATTTTTCTGTCAACACCAATTATCAAACTTGCAACAGATACCAATAACATGACTAATTTATATGCAGGTACCTGTACATGTAGATCAAATATTCATACTTCTCTAATTTGAAATAATTCAAGAATGTTCACTAAAGAACAAAATATATTTCTCTACTTTTATATATTTTTACAATATACAATGTTAAATTGATTTGTTCTAGGGATATTTGTATGATTATTTGCATCCAAATTTACATGTATGTAACAGATACAGACTTCGTGTAGACATCAGACAAAGAATTGAATGGGTCCGTTGAACTAGCATAACAGCATAACAAACTGATGACATTAAGAAGGACTCAAAACAATACAAAATTCCATCAGTCATGACTAAAAAAAAAAACAGCCAAATTTCCCCAGGTAATATACACATGCACTCGTCATTATCATTATAAAAAAAACTTACCAGATTATAATATACACAGAACAATAAACAGATATTGGATAATGTAGTCAATATTAAGGTCAATATTCAGTTATGAAAACCTCATAATTAACACAATTCTAACTTATCATGTAGGTATACTTGTTTACTTATTACAATGTAATGTACAATTGCCAGAGGCAGTATCACACACAATAACTATCAAAACAAATGCTTGTTGACTTCATATTTTTAAACATCAGTAAATAATCAGTTTATTTTTGTCATACCTGCCTAATGCTCCACTTGATTTTAAAATCTTATAAGGGGAGTGTTTCAGTATTCAATTGTTTATGAATGACATCATACTCTGATCATTATTTTTAAAATCCACAATAATACCATACTGTATCCCTGTCACATAAAGTAATACTAACTCAAACCTTGTAAAACCAGTGTATTGTCTACATTTATGATACATTGACTAACACAATAATGTGCAGTATAATATGCAATTTGCCTGTATCAAAATGTTCACGTCAATCTGCATCACAAACATCTAGTTACATACTTGTCAGGTTATGGAAAATTTCCTTGGTGACAATTACCTGAATAATCTGGTATTACTCATCTTTTGGTGTTTTATGATAAAACCCGACTATAACCTTTTTAACACTTACCAATTTTTCCTGTCAAAGCTAGATACATTATAACAATGACAAACTGTTGAACCAATTAATTCCTATAAACAAATATGACTGGTTTCCTCCATTTTATAATGTTAACCTTATCTAGTACCAATTAAGATAGTATATCATATTATTTCAACATTAACAGTGTTATAAATTGTTTGTGTACATTTCCACCTGTTTATTTTTCCTGCATGACAAGTAACACTTGACTTTAACATTATAAGTTTTTATCTACCTTACATGGATCAGTTTACATACTAGTTTTATAATGAGACTTTTTTTACATTGAGGTGAACACGTAATGTATACTGTAACTAGAAGTGTCCTGGAAACAGGACTTAGACCCCAAATCAAATCTTTGTTGGATTTTGCGATGAATTTCTAAGTCACACACTGTACGTGGGGAATATATCATCTGTCAAACACATCATACCCGAAAAAAGATATCCGTATAATTTAGGGTCTCAGACTACATGTATATCCAACAAATTGAAACAAGATGAATGCTCAATATTTCTCAGTACAAAGGGCCATAAATACTGGAATAACCAAATGGACTATATCTTTTATTAAATACACAAGAGTCCAACACTTTCAACTTCTGTAGGTTTCACAAATTTTGAAAGCATGGGACAATGCATTAACCACCTACATATAAATAGCAGTAACATTCTGTAATACGATGAAGGAATTTTCAACCCCCATAATTTTATACTTTCTGTATATAAGTCTTTAAACCTCCCATAATTTTATACTTTCTGTATATAAGTCTTAGGAACAGCTTCATGAATATTCATGACAAAGGACATCTAAAATGTCTAGACAAATGCTATATATGGTTCTTTGGAACATAATCCTAATTTTTCTTGTAACAAACGCATCTGAAACCATATCTAATTACAAACAACAAAAAACAAATGACTAAATTACTGTAAATTAAGAAACTAATGAAATTATTTTGTTAGTGTGAAAAATTCGTAAGGGTTCCATGGAACCCAGTGTCCCGCCTGATTTCGCTGTCGTTTATGTTTTCAGTGATTTAGTTGAATGTACATAATTTTTCTCCACATGTTATTTATTGATCATGAACAAGCTTCTGTCAAAGTTTGGTAAAAATCCAGGATCATCAGGTTTAACAAAGTAATTAATGTTTTAAAAATTTTAACTGTATGTAATGTTGACTGGGAAAAAAAGTAAGTCCATTTATAAGTAAAATATGGAAAATTGGAAATAAATTATTATATAATTTTCTCTGGATACTATCTTTTGATCATGAACAAGCTACTGTCCGCGTTTGGTAAAAATCCAGGATGGTTTAAGAAAGTTATTAATGTTTAAAAAACTTTAACCACAGAGTGAATGTAAATGTTCATGCTGCCAACGCCGACATGTAGGATTCCGCTACAAAAGTCGCAGGCTTGACAAAAAACATTACATTAATTAAAATCACACAACAATTTTTGCTAGTTATGTTTATAAATGCAGCTACTAAATTCCTACTTAACAGTTAGAGTACTACACCAATCTTCCAAAACAAATTCAGATGAATACCAGTTTACTACATCATATAAGATTACTATAAAGATTAAGATAGCATTGTCTTCAAAGGTCAGCATAGTTATGACTGGTATTTTAAAATACATATCTTACAAAGATATCTAACCTTCATTTTATCTATAACATACAGACAAATATACAAACCTTTAAACTTTTATTGAAATATGTGAATATTATTTTTTATTTTTTAATAAACCTTGCTCGATATACAACCAACACTTCCTGGTCATTATATCACATTTTTTTCCTGTAAATAACTTATAGTAATTCTAAGTATAATTATAACATCTGTAAATTTGAATTAAAGTTTTGATGTGTTGTTAACTCTGTCCCCCTCCTCAAACTTTTGTCTTCCTCCTTCATTATGAATTAGATACAATTCTTTTTGGGGTTCCAAATCTTATTTCAGGAATGCCCCCAAACTCCTTCTACATTTTGGGATTTAGGGTTTTAATTCTATTATAGAATGGTTATGTATGATAAGAAGATGAGTCTAAGGTTTTGGAATTTTGACTACAGCCCAGAGGACCAGACCAGGTACCCAAATGTGTTCATGTGGGCAAATAGAATTCAGAGTTGACTGAAATTGATGCATCATTTACAATACATATATCTGATGCAACTATAAATTACTTATTTGTTTTTGTCAAAATGTTGAAAAACTAGAGGCTCAGAGGGCTGAGCCTGTATTGCTCACCTGGCAGAAACAAAAATGGCCCATGGTGGCCATATTTGTCCCATGATCTGGACAAAATGAGAAAACTTAAATGTAAAAAACCTCCCAAAGATGCTTCTTGTCAAGTTTCGTTTCATCTGGCCAAGCAATTTCAGAGAAGATTTCTTAATATCAGAAACAAGAATTGTCGATGGCAGTCATGCTTGTCGTCCAATCAGGAAGAAAAATAAATTTCATTAAATACTTTCCATAGATGCTTCCTGTCTGACAGTTTGGCTGACAGTTTTGGCCATTTTTTTTAATCAACCAATTAGAAACAAAAATTGCCCATGACGGCCATGTTTGTTGCCCGATCGGGACAATTTGAGGATATTTGTAAAGAACCTCCCATATTAGTCCGAGATTGCTCTGACTTCTGACGTTCTTTATGTGATATGCTGGGGCCGTGGGACTTCAGAGTGCACTACGTATAGAAAACATGGAAATTGCCGACCCAGACTTGGGCAGCAGTTTTTAGACTTGAAATCGTAATATATCAAATTATAAGTAGATAAATCATATACCAATCGATTCCTTATTCATTTTTCTATAAGACTATGTACATTTTATTCACCAACAATCTCCCTGAACCACAAACGAAAGCATTATTCCCTTTAACCCACCATTTTCATCAGACAGACGGATGGACGACGGACACCAAGTGCTTACATGTTAAGAGATTTGAAGTCTTGATAATCAGGATAATAAAAAAATATTTAATTTTCTCCCCTCCAGAAAATAACTGAGAAAAGGAAAGAAATTTTCTGATATAAAAAAATTCTGAATTTATTTTTTCCTCAGATTTACATTGCATTTAGAACTTTTCCTATTTTCTTGATTCATTTCAATAAAAACAGCATTTCACTGACCTTTTAAAGGAGCTGTATTCAATTTTAATTTGTAAATAGAGAGTTCTCCTCTCTTCATACAATAGACATTGAATTTCCTGTGATTACTCCATTAACTTTCGACTTTGTGAGAAAAAGTACAAGTCTTATACATGTATGATGCTTAACCATTACAAATATAACATGTTTTACTTCCCAAATAAAAAAAATATAAATAAATCTTTATTTAAAATTCATGTGCGAACATCTATACAGTATTTACATTTGCTTTGTACAAAATGTATCAAGATTTCAGAAATTATCAAATCTATACGATGGAGATATTCTGATGTTTACTGGATTATTTATTATCCTTATTCTGTTATTTCTTTCTGACTTTAACAGAAAACTAGAGGCTCAGAGGGCTGAGCCTGTATGGCTCACCTGGCATGAAAGCCATTTTTATTGATGTACTCAGAGAAGTAACATCTCCCTATCATTAGTAAGTGGTATCATTGTGGTATCATTACCACAAGTGTGGTAAGCCTTGTAGGGACCAAATTCTTCTGCATCAAGGTCCTTCTACTTACAGGTCAGCATATTCTAAAATTCAGTGGTTTTCCAGAAGATTTTAGCATGTACTTCCCATAGGGTCTTATGTTAACCTAAGTCCTCTGCTGGTTGCCATCTTAGTGAGAGATTAGCACCAAAGTAACAACACTTGGTCAGCACCTTATGAAGAACAATCAGGCCATTTTTGGTTTAAACCAATTCTGCAGTTTTGTAGATTTTTGTTATAAGCCATAGACACTTTCTGTCAAGTTTGGCTCTATTTGGCCCAGCAGTTTCAGAGAATTTTTTTTATTAATTCAATCAATCAGAAACAAGAATTGCCCATGGCGGCCATGTTTGTTCCATCTTAATCTGGACAAAATGTGGAAACTTTGTAAAAACAAGAGTGGACACACTACATGTCTCGCCTGAGTATGCACATGGACACAGAATAATGATTATCTGATACCCGATATTTTGCAAGTCAAAGGAAAATGCGTTAAAAGAAATTGAGGTCAATGTCAAAATGCCACTAAGAACTATCTATTGACCAAATATGGTGGTTCTAGGTATTAAAGTTGCTGAGAAATGGACCTTATCTCGAATATGTGACAAAGTCAATCTTAAGTTATCGTACGACAAAGGAAATGCGGACGGACAGACTGATTACTGTAGGGCGCCGCCATGGTGGGGCCCTAATGAAATGAGAAATTTTTATAAAAGACTTTCCACACATTAATTCCTTGTAAGTTTGGTTAATCTTATATTGGAGATATTTCTGACAACAGAATTTTTCAATCTATTTTGAAAGAAAATCTGCCATTCAACCAAAAACATTTTGAAACATCATTTGTAAGATAATTGAACAGTTTACTTCAGGCTATATTAATGTTTCAAACAAATCGCAGTTGGCACTGAGGTCTTTTACACTTGACTGCACAATTGATTGTCCACCCTCTAGGACAATTCCAGTTATACTCAAAGGTTAATACATGTACTTATATTATTAAAATCTTGATACTTTATTAGTCATGAAAATAAATGTGCATGTCTTTTATCGCCTTATTTTCAAAATCATGAAATCATAAAATTTCCATTCTGCAAGGCTTGTGATGTCATTTTCGGTTTCAACAGAAACAAACACACATGGAAATCAATAATTTATTAGGCTTGTTATAAGACTTAACAAGTCATTTCAGAGGAAAGATAACTGTAATTAATATTAACACTCTATTTCATCAAAAATACTTCTCAAAGTCAGGTTATTTCAAATAGTAATGTACAAAGAGCAATGATATATGTTTAAATAAGGGGGAGCATTGCTAACAAAGTTTGAAACTGGCAACAAAACATATACTTTGGCAATTTTGTGGAAACAAGTTTTTGAATGCCAGCTCCACCCCTGGTTGATACTGTTCCTGTAGTCTGTGGCAGCCATATTAATCATTCAAGCCGCATGAAATGAGGAATTTTTATAAAGGACATTCCATACATTATTGCTATCAGGTTTGGTTTTTCGTAGCCTTATACTTTCAGAGGAGATTATGAAATTGTGATTTCCCATACTGGCCATAGTCTTCAATGAAAACCTATGTGGCACTGTATCCTATATGTATTCACATGATCAACACCAAATGAGGATTATTTGTATATGAACAGGCCTGGGGTCTCCCAATCATCATTCCTACAAATTTTGAAAATATTTGGCATTGTACTTTTAGAGAAGAAATATGAAAAGTTGACCAATCAGAATCAAGAATTGCCTCTGTTTACCCTTCCATATATATCATTCGTGCAATGTTTGGCTCAAATTGGCAAAGTGGTTTCAGAGGAGATGAATTGTCCAATACTGACGGACAATGGACACAATGTAACATTACACATGTATCACTGAAATCTTATGAATACTTTAGCTATTGACAAAAAAAATGTTGGGTTGAGGTTTATTTTTCTTTGTTGAAGAACACAGTGACATGATTACACAAGATGACACCAGCGTCTACAAAGCCCCATATGGTGTTCCATTTGAAGTTGTCATTCACTGCAGCACCTTCATTAGTAACAGCGTCATCGTAATTAAAAGTCAATTTGCAATAGAGAAGCATCTGACAAGATTCAAGCCTTTCTGTTTGTATTATAATTAAGGTCTACCGTAGCATTGATAATTATTAATTATGGGCTTGCCAAAATATGTGTATTCAGTTAAAATTAAGATGTGCATCTCCACTGAAATAACAAAAGAGACTACAAAGAGCCTGATGGCTCACCTGTTATTTTTTGTGTACGGTAGATCTTGCATCAATGATTCTTCTTGCTATCAAATGTATACCGTCACATTTTTCGCCTTTATATTGACTTGTACAGCTAAAAGATAGAATCATGAACCAAAATATATATGGTTGCTAGGGACTTTTTCATTAGTTGCTATTGACTTTTTCAAAGGCCTTGATTCTTGACCTTCTATTTTGACTTGAACAGACCATCTGTAAATTTTAGGGTCCTGAACCCAAATATGTCTTGTTGCCAGAGAATTTTCCTTCGGTAGCTGATTTATTCAATGACCTTGACCCTTGAGCCTTCATATTGACTTGTACAGTTATATTATAGGGTCCTGAATCTAAATATATATGGTTGCTATGGACTTTTACAATGACCTTGATCCTTGACCCAGCAATTTACTTGCACAGCCACTATTTAATTTATTATACGTTACATGTACGCTCTTAACATCTGTGACAATATGTCGGACATTATTTTTACTGATAATTACTGTTTACATGTAAATAATCTTCGATGGGAAAAACTCCTATTGATAAGGGGTCAATTGACGATTATGGTCATGTTGACTTGTTTGTAGATCTTACTTTGCTGTTTACAGTTTGTCTTTATCTATAATAATATTCAAGTTAATAACCTAAAACTGGAAAATTTCCTTAAAATTAACAATTCAAGGGCAATAACCCAAAAATGGGTTGACTGATTCGTCTGAAAATTTCATGGCATGATGAACATTTTGGATGTGTACAGTTTGTCTTAATCTATAATAATATTCAAGATAATAACCTAAAACTGCAATATTTCCTTAAAATTAACAATTCAGGGGCAATAACCCAACAAACGATTAACCGGTTCGTCTGAAAATTTAATGGCAGGTAGATTTTGCCTGATGAAAATTTCTACCCCGTCAGTTTTGCTCTAAAGGCTTAGTTTTTGAGATGTAAGGCAAAAACTGCACTTTACCCCCTATATTCCATGATGTCCATGTTTCTCGATGATTAACAAAATAAAACAAATACTTCATAATAAATACCCTAAGAATCATTCCACTTAAGTTTGGCTGAAAATGGTTCAGTAGTTTCAGAGGAAAAGATCTTTGAAAAAGTTAACGATGGAAGAACGCCAGATGCCAAGTGATAGCAAAAGCTTACGTCCTTTTAGGACAAATGAGCTAAAAGAAGTTTGACATTTTCTATTGGTTCGAAGCGACGATATTGAGCTTAACACTTCTATTTTTCTATAGAATGTTCAATACAAAATAAAAACATGCAAAAACGATAAACATTCTAGAAAATATGGATATTACGAAATAGGTTTTTGGGATTAAGAAATAAAATGATTGTTCATGACTGTTGTCAAAAATATACAGCGAAAATCACTATTTCGCATGTAAAAACAATCGGAATGACTGTAAATAAACATGAAATGTACCTTAAAATTGTACATGTGCATATTGTCATCCAGAATCAAATAATTTCAAAGGTTGAAACATACGTTTGACACATTTGACCTGAAAAGCCCTTCCATTGTTAATATAACTTTTTGCATGTAGAATAGATGTGAATACAGTTGGTAAAATGTGACAAGAGACGAAAATTGGATTACAAATACAAGGCTCCAAACCATTCTTCACATACAGAAATTTTGAAGGAATCAAGAATTTGTTCAGTTTTGCCTTCAAACAAGGAGAATGTTCCAGCATTCGATCAGAGAAACAGACAAACCAACAAAATAACAAATGCTCTGATGATTTCTATGGAAGGAGAAGATACATGTACATGAGTAGACATCAAGATGACAATCAATGACTGGAAGGAAGCCACAGAAAACTAGAATATTTAAATGGTTATTTTATATTTCTTTTGTCCCTTACCCCTATGTATATATGTACAATACTATTCATTTTACTACAAAGAACAACTATATTTAATGTTTGTATTATATATACAATAATCGTGCTTCCCTTAAGTAAAAATTGTCGTTTGCATGCTCTAATGTTTGCGCCTTCAAAATTTTTTGGGGAGAACACTGATGATACTTAAATGTAATCAATATCTTTCCATGATCATTTTTATGTTTTTTTTTTTACTCCATATCCTTAGATTTTCATACTTACCATTTAAATTATTGAGATCCTTCTTCCTTTTTACACGTAGTGATATGGACCTGGACTTTATACTCTAAAAATAGTCAAATTATGTCTTGTTATATATATTTCTGCCCGACATGAGTCAATATAAAGAAATACAAATTCTGTGACACTGATTTTTATGCACTGTTTACGCACATTTCAAACAAATAATTTGATTAATCGATGTGGAAATCTAAAACAAAACCCTAATCACTTAAGTAAGAGACTCATGCCAAAACCACTGAAAATTGTAAATCCAAAAACCATTTAAAAATACACAAACTGTATATTAATAATTTACCAGAAATGATGGAATATTCCATGATCCTATTACTGGTAATTTATAAACAGATGCAGTCTTAAAAATTTGATAGTTATGGCCTAAGGCTTCTCTTATTTCTCTTAATTCAAACCTTTTAGATATTGGCTTCGACTGTTGGACTCCAAATTCACTCAAGCATAAAATATAGGTCATGGTGACTAAAATATTGCAGACTTTTGTTGAATTATATAAGAATACTGCAAAGATATAACATCATTGATACAGAGGTGTTTACCCCTTTCCGGTGTTTTCAGTAATGTTAATGATTTTTGTCAGTAATTTGAGCCCTTTGTCAGTAATCTCAACTTTCAGCATGAAAAATACCGTAGATAAAGACAATGACCCGCTGTCAAAGCATGTTATATTATGTTAAGTCTAGAAACAATCCGAGCATTCATCATCAATGTCTTTAAAATGCTTTTTATAACTGGAAAATCAAGCACAACATTTACATGACCGAGAATAAAAATAGTATAATTTTGGTACAAAACCAAAGCGTAATTTACAAAGTTAAATTCTGTAATCCGTATTTTGAATCTGAAATCTGGGACAATTGCGGAAATTTTGTAACAGTAAACACCTCTGTTGATATGTCTCAATATGTTTCTGAGAAATGGACCTAAACACAAAACTTAAACATGTCACTCATGCCAGAAATGTGGGTCAAAATGACCCAACTACTGGAGAAATGGGATGACTAGAGTGGTTGAGTATGGTTGATATAGCACCATAACACCACAGATTCCTAGGATATGAATAAAAGGCAAAACCTTTGAGTCAATGGGTTTCTGAGAAATTGGATTATATGTAAATGCAAAATCTTAACGTATGTATAGACGACATGGGTATATCTATATGCCCTTCCAAATTTGTGGATGGGGTATAATATTGGGAAAACTTGGTCAATTTTGTAGCAGAGATTTAAAATAATTAATTTTCTTAAAACACATTAGCAACTTATTATCTGTAATTGTCATGATTGTCTGCAAATTAAATATTTTGCACTTCAAAATTTAAAATTCAGCAAATGAAAATATGTGTTACATTATTTTGTATTAATAATTCACAATATATATGACATAAATATTTGATTAAAACTGACTCTAAGCACCTGTGAGAAGCAGAAATAAGTGCAAGAATGTATGAGGGCAGGTTAGTTGACAACTATGTGTAGTTTATCCACACAGTTCCTTTTTTCTTTAATTAATAGTTTTCAATGTTTTCATGTTGTCACTTTTACTATTCATGTACAAGCAAAGGTTTTATAATCCCTATGGATTGCCCTCTAGTTACAGTATTGTTATGTTCATTTTCCACTTTATAGTTTTACCTTATTACTTGCGTTTTGTCGTCAGTTTCACATCAATTTAGCTATTCCTAGTATGAATAATAAGATGAATAATAAGCCGTTTCATGCAATTCAGCAAATGTAGGAAAAAATCGAGGACTAACTGTCTAACTCCTTAAGGATCTCAAATAATAAAAAAAAATTGTCTGCGGAAGTCGAATCTACAGGTGTGACAAATGCAATGTCAATGAAAAATCTTACCACATGATGAGTTTATAATTGGTATTTATGCACGGATTATTCATTATTATATGTAAAATAATGTAAAGAGTATTCGTAATACCAAAGGATTTAACGAACAATACCTTTTTTAATCACTTGAAGTTATGTGAATTATTTAAGATGGCCGATCGTAATCTGGGTCACAAATTAGGTCGCTTATACCAACGAAAACAAAAACAAAATATAAAAATATAAACATTGCAGTTCAGAACGTCAGAGCTAGTTCAATGAGGAACTTACTTCCATGTATGGTAGGAATTTTTTTAAAACGACGGACATCCAAATATCAAATACTTTGCCCACATTTTTAAATCATTTAAGAAACATTGATTCACTCGAGTTATTTCCCTTACCGTATTGTTGTAATGAATCAAAAAGTTTAGATTTACTTCCCTTGTCCCATGTTTTAAATTTATTTTTGTGTTTTCATTAAGTAAAAGAAATATATTTATTTGACAAGTAAAAGACATAAAGATACACATTATAATAAAGATCTCTTTTCAGCAGTAAAGTTAAAATAATAGAGTTATTTCCCTTTCCCCATGTCCTTTGTAAATATATATTTTTTTGACTGCATGAATATTGCCTATTGGAACATCCATGGTTTAAATGAAGATAAATTTCAGGGTGATTTGTTTTTTGAATATGTTTGTAAATATGATATAGTTTGTTTTGCTGAAACTATGCTGAGAAAGTCCCCAGGAAATCTTCCAGGCTTTACATCTCATTATATAGTTAAGCCTACTAAGGCCAAAAAAGGGGAAGACCCTCAGGTGGCATGCTTGTGTTTATAAAAGCCAAATTTAAAAATATGATTTCTGAAATATAACAAAATAATTTCTCAATATGGTTGAAAATTGATGGAACTTTTCTCAACTCAGAAAAAGACATTTTCTTATGTTTTACCATATATTAATAAGGATGTTTCTGAATTGACATTCACACAGATGGAAAATGATATTTCTTTTTTCTTATCAAAAGGTGAAGTGATTATAAGTGGTGATTTTAATTCGTGCATAGGCAGGTTAAATGATTATCTTTAAAATGATAATGTTAATGACAACTTCATAGATTGACCAGTTCCTGAAAATTATACACCTGAGAAATCAATTAGATAAAAAAATTTATTTACATGGGAATTTACTAATTAATATTTGTAAGTCCTCCCAACTGAGAATTGTGAATGCAAGATTTCTTGGAGACTCACTTAGCTATTTTACATTTTATAATAGTAATGGTAAGAGCACAGTAGATTATATGTTGACATCACAGAACTTATTTTATACCATCAATAACTTTATGGTCAAACCACCCACTGATTTGTCAGATCACTGTTTAATCGCATTGAACATTTTTAATTATAAACATCCTCATGAGATAAAGGAGGAAGAGTTATGGTCCTTCCTGGTACTTTTAAATGGACTGATCAGAGCAAAGATATTTATATTGACTCTTTATTAGAAGAAAACAGTCTAGAAGACATTTTATCCTTAAACAAATTAATTGATGATAATAATTTTAATGATATTGACTTTTCAGTGAACAAAACTAATGAAATCTATTTAGAAGCTGCAAAAAATCTGTTTCTTTCAAAACAAAAGATTGACCTATTGCAATTGCAAAAGAGAATACAATAAACTTAAAAATAAACTTAAACGGATTATTTTCAATCTCTCATTAAACAAATAAATGATATAAATCCAAAGAACACCAAAGAATTTTGGGGTAGTATTAATACTTACACAAAAAAGAACAATAACTGTAAGCCTGTTTTTTCTGCTAAAGAATGGGAGAATCATTATTAAAATTTACTTTTTTCAAGTGAAAATGCAAAAACTGAAATTATTCATGATATAGAAGACAAAGATCATAACAATACTGATACATCCCTTAATGCCCCTATTACATGTAAGGAAATAAAAGACTATATTAAAAAGCTAAAAAAAAGGAAAATCTGGAGGTCCTGATCTGATAATTAATGAGTTTCTAAATTGGGATCAAACACCTTAGCATTACTTTTGACTGACATCAATTTATAAATCTGGTGACCCATCTGATTATGGAAATTATAGAGGCACAAGCATAACAAGTTGTTTTGGTAAATTGTTTACTTCAATTTTACAAAGAAGACTTAGTGATTTTCTAGAAACAAATAACTTACTTTGTTCAAATCAGGGTGGTTTTAGAAAAAATTACAGAACTATAGATCATGCCCCCCCCTACACAATTTTGAAAGGGGACCACCTGAAAGACTGTTTTTTAAAACATGTAGTTTCAGGGAACATTTAACAGCTTCCAAAGTTGCTACCTTAATACCTGACATGAAAATGTTGGATTTTCCTTCTGCTAAAGTAAGGATGTTTATGGAGGTTGCCTCCCATGAGTTAATATTTTTTGAAATTTTCACATTTCTGATCTTTTTATTCAACTAAAATAAAGTTCAAGTTTTCATTAAGATAATAAAACATAGAGGCAATCAAAACTCAGAATGCAATGCTTATAAAAATAGGGAATTCCTTACCCATTATTTATAACTTTACCTGTATATGAAATTGTTATTTGCATTCTAATGGGGCCCATCTGGACCCTGGACACAATTTTGAAAGGGAACCACATACGGACCTAAGGACCACCCAACCATTCCATTTGTGTCAGAAGAGAAGATTTTATATGTTTTTTTGCTGATATTTAACAAAAGCCATATCAGTCAGAGATTCCAACCAATGGACACAATTTTGAAAGATGACACCTAAGGACTATTCAATCAAAATTTGGTCTCAAATTCCCCTGTTGTTTCAGAGGAGAAAATTTTAAATGAATTTTTTGACTGGTTTTCCTTTATTTAGGTTCGGACCCATGAAAATAATTTTGAAAGGGTACAACCATTAAGGACAATTCCCTCAAACTTTGGTCTCTACCGCCCCAGTTAAGTTTCAGAGGAGATTTTTAACTACTGTTTTCCTATTTTTCTAATTTTAGTAACAGAGGCCATATTTGTCAAAGAAAGGTCTGGACTGCCAAACACACTTTTCAAATGGGATACCCCAAGAATCATTCCACCAAGCTTTGGTTTGATCCAGTGGTTTCTGGGGAGATTCATATCTAAAAGTTTAAGATGGAGAATGAAGACAGGAGCCATTAGTCAGCCCAAAAAAAAGACATATAGAAAGACATGGGTGCCCTGTCCTCATGAACATTGAATTACCAACTTATTTATGAGAGGTCATCATTTTGTAAATTTGAGCCATTGAAGCATGAAATGAAGGTCCTTATGTGTCCCAAATCTTGCTGATCTGTAATGAAATAAACATAAGATAATTTTTTTAATAGACCTAAATGCAAATATTTTACCAAAGTAATTATAAGCATAAAATGTGGTATCTCAAATCTTGCTGATAGTTTTAATTGTATTATGTAAGCAATATAATTTCACTGATATATCTCAGCGAGTTTCTGAGAAATGGATCTAAACACAAAACATAACTGAATGATTCAGTCTGAATCACTCGAGCCATATTGGTTGTCCGACCGGAACGAAATATGCAAACTTTACAAAGATCCTTCCATAGATGCTTCATATACAAAGTTACAGTTCAGTTGGCTTTGCGGTTTCAGAGGAGACTTTTCAAATTTTGACCAATCAGAAATAAGAATTCATCATGGTGGCCATATTAGTTATCTAACTGGAACGAAATATGCAAACTTTATAAAGGTCCTTCCATAGATGCTTCACATCAAGGTTCAGTTCATTTGGCCTAGGGTTTTTTTTTTAAAGGAGACTACTTAGGAGGTTTTTTTCCAGAGGAAAAGACTTAAAATATCATTTTGTTTACTTTTGTATTTTTAGAAATATTGGCCACAATAGTCAAAGACAATTTAACCAAAGTTTGGTCTCAATTGCCCCAATACTTTCAGAGATTTTTATATAGCATTGTGCTGTTTTTTTTTCTAATTTAGATAACTGTATTGGTTGGAGGTTTGGACGCCCCTCCCCCCCAAAAAAATAAAAGAATTTGAAAGTTCATTTTGTAAAGAACAACGTCTGATCTCGATTTTTGATTTTTTTGGCTGATTTTTCTATTTTTCATAAAATTGGCTGCATAGTTCAAGGTTATAATGGACACCTGGTCTTATTGGTTAGATACCCAGACCCAAATAAATTTTTTTTAAATGGAACCACCCAGGCACCAATGCAATAAAGTTTGGTCCAAATATAAAGTCAAATGGTTTCAGATTTTGAAAGGAAAGGCACAATGACAGACAACAACCTTTGGGCCAGGTGAGCTAAGAAGGAAAGTAAAGTAAAATAAACAAGGGCAACGCAAAGCATGGCATCCCCTTGCTGTGAGAAAAATTGACCCTGAAATCCCATCAAAATCTTTAGGCTTTTAGATCTTGATAAATTTAAACTTTGTATAAAGTTAGGTATAAATTCCATTGAAGGCTGTTGATTCTAGAGTGTTCACAAAGACATAACGAACAATTGTGACCTTTAACCTTGAAAATCAATAGCGCTCCAGATTTTCCTAAGAAATAAGTGGTCAGAGTTAAATTTATGTATCTAACAAGTTTGGTCAAAAGCCATTGAAGGATGTTGCTTCTACAGTGTGCACAAGGGTGTAAAGAATTCGCAAGTTCTACTGTGACCATGACCTTTAACCGATGACCTTGAAAATTAATAGGGTTCTAGATATTCATAAGGACTAAGTATGTGCCAAGTTTGGTCAAAATCCCTTGAGGGATGTTGAGCCTAGAGTTCACAGGGGTGTTACGGGTGAATGGGAGGATGGACAGACGGAGAGACGGAAGGACAGATGATGGGACAGATGGTAGCGTTACTATATCCCCTCGGAACTACGTCGGTGAGGGGATACTCCTTCCTCATTACATACAAACAGTTGATCCAGTTGAGCAAACTGAATGAATAAAAAGTTTTAATTATTCAACTTGATTGATCAGGAGGTGTTCAATTTTAGATTAGTTTCTATAAAACTAATATCTTCCAGTAAAACATTCAATATAAGATTGATTTTCCCCAAAATTCTAATTAAATGCTTTCAAATAAATCAACTGATCATCATTTTCTCGTTTACATTACATCTTTTACCTGAGATAAAGGTATAAATTACCTTGTGAATGTGATTAATAATGTCTAGATGGGAGCAGTTTTCCAGGTGCTTTCCATTTATACTGATGATTTCGTCCCCAATTTCCAGCTCTGAATTGTTGGCAGGTGACCCTAGAGAAATCAGAGATAAATTGTATATAGTTTGTTAATGTGTTTTAAATGAGATGCTTTGTATTAGTGCATTTATTATATAACATTCTGTGTAAATAATTTGAAATCTGGAATTCTCTTTATAAATTGCAGGTGATTTTCACTGAAATATTACCAACTTGTGGCACCTACACTCACTTCGTACAACCTGTAATGCTGGAAAGAAGGCACAACTTCTGATTTCTTAGTTTTGCTGCTTTCAGCAAGTATTGTACAATGGTGTACAATGTACTGAATTTTAATTATTTCTTCCATCAAGGACGATTACTAATAAAAGAACTTCAGAAGTATATTCATTTAAACACACAATATATTAAAATCTGACATATCATTAAAACTAACCAATATTGTTGTTAAAGGTTTGTCAGATATAGTTTTTCACAGATCAATAAGGTTCAAATAAGCAAAACTTTCAAAGTTTTTCATCTGATTTCAAAGAATTTTTTTTTTAGGTAAATCCAACATATTTCTTTTTATAATGTAAGTTTTTCCATTATTGCACTAAGAGTTTTAACAGTCACCTGTAAATAAACATCATACTGGACAGAAACATTCAGACCATATGTCACAATAATGTTTTTTAATTGAATAGATAATCAACTTTTGCATTCTAACAATTTGTCCCACCAAGATAACAAGCCATGAATAAAGAGAAACAGCTGCCAATAATATTTGTCAATAACTTTCCAAAGTCATTCAATTTACACAATCTAATCAGATTCTTCCAATGCTTCCTGTCTTCATCTGTTACCATATTGGAGATATCATTATTCTATTCTGACTTGTCCTGTTCAATTAACCTGTCACAATTCTGACTTAAAACTAAGTCTGATTTTTCTCTTGGAATTTACTGTACTATTTTTGACAAGAGAACAAAAATATACTGAGAGTGAACATCTATAAATGTCTCCCCTTTAAAAGTGATTTTGAATGAAAATATGCTGAAAGCCTGCAAAATTTTGATCCAGGAAATCTAATCATATGATATAGAATCTAAAATGTACAATATATTTATTAATTAATTCTGCAACCAAATACTGTTGACCTGAGATGACAATAGACGAGAAACAAGTTTATCTCTCTCATGTATAACCATCGATAACATTAAATATTCACATTATTCTGTCATGTTATTCAATGTACCCGTAATATCATTTCCTTCATGTGTGTATTTAATTCTGACTATTGCTGCAAAATCCACTTTGAACTAATTTTCAATCTCTTTCATTGCCAAAATTTGTTTGATACAGATTTTTTGTATATTTCTAGATCACATTGCAAATGAAAGAGAATAGAAAACCCAATTTTCAAAATTTATATTATGATATATATTCTAATAAAAAATAACTTTAACATTGAAGTAATATATGTATTATTCTTTTTCATATTAAATGAAACAATAAACACAGAGGGAGGCATTATTTCATAATTTCAAAATTAATCATGAATAATAAATAAACATTCATTTTGTAAAATAATATTAGTCTGGATGGAGGAAGTAGGAAGCAAACTAAACTGGTGATTTCTCTAAAAGTTGTTGTTAGTTCTTGGACAGCAGTTAAACAGAATTTTGTTGCATTACACCCAGACAACATACTGATTGAACACTCTTGTTGTTAGTGTCATGTTTTTCAATGTCTTCAAGTGCAAATATCGTCTACATCATTGGAATGTAGTAACTGCATCTATATTAAATCTTCCAATTTTCCTATTTGCAAACCTCAAAAACTTTATAAAGGGAGATAATCAATGAAATGTTTCTCAACATTCCTTAATTTTAATAAATTTTATGACGCAGAAAAAAAAACAAGAAATAATCAGTACTTTCTCATTGAACTTGAAGAATTAATTCCTGCAACAGTCTTCATTTCCTTTATCATCTACTGTCAACATCATGCAGTCACGGTAGTCTGCTACACTAACTAGCTAACTTTTTAGGGTGCTAATACTAATAGTTGTTTTAGTTGCTTGACAGTATCAGGTGGAAATTTCCAGTATACTATTTCATTATCTCTTCTTATAGTTTGAAAGTTAGCAATGAAAGCAAAGTACTGGTTGCATAGTCTGTGGTAAAACTTTACTTTTAGCTAAGCATTAAAGTATGGTTTATTGGGGTTTTACACCCCTTTCAGCACAATTGGCTATATCTTGGCAGCCAAATTTTATTGCAAAGGCACCTCACAATAAGTCAGATTTTGAACTGACAACTTCACACTAAAATAGGACAGACTATCTACACCACTCAGACTCCTTAAAATAACTGAGAATATACTTATATTATATATTATATTTTACATTTTTAATACTTAAATGTTTAAACTTTTAATGTTTCAATCTATTTGAAACATGAAAAAGGCTGATAAATAGACAGAAAACTGGATTTTCCCTCAGCAATGTTTGGTTTTGATGCCTGCCCACCATACTAAACAAATAAAAAAAATTTCAAATTAAAACTGGTTCTTTCCAATTTCTAATTTTTCTTATCAATGACACTTATTTTAGTCAAACGGTTTTTTGTCCTTTTTTGTTCAATATTTTTACAAAAAATAGTTAAGTTATAGGTAAAAATTATAACCAGATACTATTTAAATAAATGTAAAAAAAAGAATTAACTTCTAAGCTACAGCTACTGTTATTTTATGTGGGAATATCTGTAATACGTAATTTTAATAAAGTGGAAACAGAACAGATTGTGTTACATTTTACCTATTCAGACTTTTCTATCTAAGATGTCTATCTAAGGTCTAATGACTGAATTTATGTATGGACCCTCATTGCTATCAAGATGTTTGCATTGACAAAATATCATTCCTCTATCACTTGTAGATGCTTACATCCAGATCAGAGTCACAGATGTGTAAAATTTAGGTTAAGGTAAATGATTTTATGCATGGATCTTCATTACTATACACTTACAAAATATTACTTTATGAATGTGTGTTGCTTGAATTGACAATTGAAAAACAACTAATCTATTTATTAAAAACTTAAATAAAAAAAAAATTAAAAATATCAAAGCTCAATTATGGAAAACTAAAATCTATCTTTGTAAAAATTTCTAAATAAACTGGATTAATGTTTTCTTTATAAACAAAATGTAGAAACATTGATTTTTGGAAGGTAGATACAACCTTTGTGAAGCCAAAGCTGATTTATTTGTCATTATTTCTGTGTTTTTCAAAATTTCTTAACAGGTAAAATATTTTTCAATTATATAAATTACTGCAATCAACAAGATGTTAATTATTCTGTCTATTGAAAAGAAATTTTGGCCTAAAATATAACACTGAAAATACAGGCCAATTTTTTTTTTACAGTGATTGTTCTAATTTCTGCACTGCATAACAATAAAAACAAACCAATTGTTTACATATCCTAAATTTGTGTGCTTAAAGGCATTTTGAACTTTAAAGTTTATTCAAAAATTTCTTTCATAAACAATTTTTTAAAAAAAGACCACTTCACTCACAAAAAAAATATTTTTGTATATTCTATTACAAAAATAGCCAAAAAATTATTTTGGCCAAAAATAAAATTAAATACATTTTGGTGCATTATTGTTTAGACAATTCTCAGAGATATATCACTATAAAATAAAGTCTGTCTGTCAATGGACTTACCATATAACTTCATTTCATTATCAATTGTCTGAACAAGTAAAATCACATATCCAGATAATTCCATAATAATAGCAATTGTGTCCCATCTGTATTCCTAAATTGTCTTTACATTTTGTCACTGTAATCTAATACCATTCTGTAAAACCTTCTTGGAATAGAATTCCCGAATGCCATTTAGGATGACAGCACTGAGCGTTTTTATTGAATCAACAAACAAAAACAAATCACTGATAAATATATCAAATCACATGTATTTTTATATTTCTGATTGATACTGAGGAAAATAAATCAATTCTCTGATTGATAGATATGTCAGTTGCATTTAGAGGAAATGCCATCTATAACGGGGCTTTGGATGAGGCCAACCTTATCATGCGTAAAATACAGCTAAGCCATAATGAAGCTGATATAAAGTTGTAATAGATTAGACTACAATGGTTACAGGACAAGTGTACTGTCATCACAATAAGAAATATTTATACAGATATAGGTACGTTAGGAAAACTTAAGTCTATAATCATTATAAGTTTTTAAGAAATATTATATTGTAGAAATAATTATATATTTTTCTGATTCAGCAGCTTCTTTTTTTTACCATGGTTAGAAAAATTCTGTCTGCCACAATTAATTCCATTATTCTTTGTTCTAAAACATTATTTGTACCTAATCCTTTAATCATTATAATATGTTTTCTGCATGGTAATGTTATTGGGATGCTAATAAATGTATTTATTTTTAATTGAAAAAAAAGACCTGATGATGTGGAACCCTAAACAGTCATCTTGGATTATTGAAAAATATAGTTATGTAAATTAAACTTCCATAGAATTCCTTTTTTTATGAAAATTCAAATGGGGGGGGGGGGGGGGTTAGAAGGGGGGGATTAACCATCTATCTTCTTGTCAGTCTTGCTTGAATGGAATTAATATTAACTGATCACTTTTTTAAATAAATTAGAATTTATAAAAATAGCCTCTCTAATACATTTTGTACAATAGTTATGAAAATGAGGATAAATTAAGATAAATTTTTGTTGAAATTTTACTTAAAAATTAAAAGACAAAGATTTTTAAATTAAGATAAAGATTTTTAAATGCATGTTTTTTAAGTGCACTTAATTGGTCTGTCCCACTGTAATTAACAATGAACTGAAGATGACAATTTTGTTTCACTGAAAGTATAAGCACAATACCAGAATCATTTTCTTACCATAAAACACAATTCATATGTAACCATTAAATAATTAATACTCATGTTTTAAAATATTTTATTTGTTTGAAAAGGACAAAACTTTTTGGGACTAAAAAAAATCTATAAACTATATTAAATCTTCCAATTTTCCTATTTGCAAACCTCAAAAACTTTGTAAAGGGAGATAATCAATGAAATGTTTCTCAACATTCCTTAAATTTAATAAATTTTATGATGCAGAAAAAAAACAAGAAATAATCTGTCAAATTGACAGTAAACAAGATTTTCTTCACAACTGTCAGATCTGCCTACATGACTGCCTGCCAAACATCCCCAACATAATAACTGCATTTTTCCATTTGAAAATCTGATTATAAGGATTTCCCTTAAAAACCATCAAAAACATCATGATAAGTTTCATTCCTTTTAGCCACAACAACAGACTCCTATCCAAAGTTTTAAAGTTTGAAATTACAAATTTTCAGACCAGGTAATATTGAATTTATTATTTTGAAAAGTTAAATAAGAATGAAAGTACATTTCAAAAACCACAAACCAATCTACATATGTGCATTTTTTCTAAGTTTAGTTAAGGCATATACTATAGTATTATTGCGTAAGGTTTTCTATATTGGCTTAGTTATTGGTCCGAGGCAAGTCCAATATGACCCTTTATTGACTAACCAGTCCAATACGGCATACTGGACTGGTATGTGTGTCATATTGATGCACTTTGACATGTTGTATTGTATTAACAGGTTTTATCATATTTAGGCTTATATTCTACTGTTAGTCAATAAATGTATATATATGCACAATTTACTAAATCACAAAAACATTGCATATTCTGGAAAGCTTTCACCATGTTAATATGAACAAATTAGACTTTAAGCAAAATACAAACAGACTGAACGAATCACTTCTATCTATTTCTCTTCACAGATTATAAAGAGGTCAAATAGATAAGTAGGCAAGATCTCTACATTGAATTGAAAAATAATAAAGCTTAGTCTCCAACATGCTTACAATTATACAGTATTATCTGGATTTACTGAAGAATTTATTGACTTCTTTGAAAAATAATGATCCTGCAATGAATTATGACAATCAAATATTCTGAAATTATATTCAGAGTGAGATTCTCATTAATTCAGATGTAATTAGTACTGACAGATAGTTGATTACAGTATCAGATCATTAACACAGTATCATTCTTATTATGATACACATCCAAAATGTACAATGTATTGATTAATCATACAAAAACAACCTGTGTGGGTAACTATATAATGCACCATAAGCGTCACGATTTTTCAGAATCTCCAACTTTCTTTATCTAACCTAAGACTCCATGTGGCAACACCTTTTCTCCTTCTTACCAAAATGTTAAGAAATCATCTCATCTCTTAACTGATGATATTTTATCAAAATCAATAACTAAGTAAACAAGAATTATATCTTATTGACATTAAATACCAGGAAAATTTTATATCCTTTAAAAAAAACCTGGGTACCAAGACAAAAAACTAAGTGATATGTTATATTTTTTCATCCATTTGTTTCAAATAACATTGTAGGGATTATCCAATATTATATAAAATAATCAAATATAACATCCAATATCAATTTTTTATATTCTAAATGTCATGCATACAGAAAAGAGGTAGTAGTCTTGTAGATTTTATAATCTATAGACTAACATGAGTCATTCAAGTGTAAAATGTAGGTCAAAGTAACCAAATATTGATTGAAGAGTATATTAGTATTAGAAATGCCTAAAGGTGATTATTATGAAGTAAAGGATCTATAAACATGACCATGAATCTTGTTATGTCCCCTCATAAATCACTTTACACATGCTTGCCTGATCCTACTTTGTCCCTGTAGTTATTGTTATAACTTGCAAGGATACCTTAACCAAACATAACAAAGCTGAGCCATAAAATATTGGAAATAACCCTCTAATTGTGATAAAGAGTAGCACAACCTAAGAGCTGAAATTGTTTTTAGAGTTAAACTGTTGTAGGCCAGGCGGTCACAGAGGTTTGGATATGGATTTGGAGGGGGCCAAGTTTGGTTTGACAGATTTAAAATGTCTTGTTCATACATGACTCACCAACAAGACCTAAATGTCATATGCAATAGGCTCTCCAACAAATTTGATAAACAAGGTACTGGTATATAACTATATAGGTGAGGGAAAGTCAATTTTGGTTTTAGTTGACAAAATATACAGTAAATAATTCAGGTTATCTGATGAACCAAGGAAAGAGATTTTATTAACTACATGTAAATGTGCACTTAAGGTATAGAGTTAATCTAAGATAGTTGGTCTTTTTAGTGAGAAAAACACATAAGGTACATATTCCCTTTTCCTCTTTCAGAAAAGCTTACTTTTGCTTCTAATGAGACAATTAATACTTTAAGACTAAAACTTTAAACATTTTATTTATCAAAAACTTTTTTAAACTAGACTAAGAAACTAGAATTTATATTCACAATTTTTTTTGTCAGAGTTCTTTTAGTTTGTTTACTGTATTTATCTACAAATATGGAAAACAGACAGATACAATTAGATGTCTTAACTGACAATTACTTTGGTGGTAATGAGAAATCACATCGAGTGGAAAATTTCAGGATAATCAATTAAATAAAATTCAAATGTGATCAACAAATAACACAACATTTCTATAGAATTTTCTGTTGGGTATTTGACAAAATTTGTTCCTCTGATGTTAAGAACCAACATTTCCAACAAAGGAAAATGTCATTTCGGGAACAATTATCGTTTATCAGCTGAGGAAGTAAGATGGATGAAATCCCTTTGTAAAACATATTTCTTTAGCATCCCCATTAACCAAGTTATAGAGACATGACTTCAATGTCTCATTTGATGAGAATTTGTATTTTTAAGATAAAATATGTATGGGTTTTTAATACACATAATTGATAAAATGACAATTTTGACATCCCAAACCTAAAATCAAGAAATGATGACTACATATTTTAACTTTTAGGATTGGATGTTCAAATATTTATAAATTATACTGCTTGATGAAAATCAAATCAATAAAAAAAAAGTAATAAAAAACACCACAGTTTAATTAATATACATAATATGATGAATTTTTTATCAAACAACTAACATCTATTCACACAACATTCAATATAAATATACAATGCACAGATGTGATGAAATTGATATTAATTAGCAGAGAATTCTGCTCAAGACAGTGCTATGGGCCATCTTGGAACTGATAAGCCCAGACAGAGCAAGATTTTTTGGTGTTGATCCATCTTACACTTTTTTATGCATATATACATATAGTGTATTTGTAACAAGAATTCATCCATCATATAACTTCTTTTATATTAAAAAAGTAGAAAACTAAAACTACTGTGGATTCATTTATTTTCGTTGATACCAATTTTCGAGGATAAAGACAAAAATGCATTTCGTGGGATACGTAAATTCGTGGATTGCTGGCTTAGAAGTTAAAAAAAGTAGTTGAAATACTGAAATTCGTGGCTTGGCACATCAGATATCATGAAAATACTATGACAAAACGTGCCGATCAGCCTTTGATATTGTACAGTAAAGTACTGATTTTAAGCTCTTATATAAAAAAAAGATTCTTCAAATTTGTAACAGAATAAAGCTTGTCATGAATTTAACAAGATTAGCAAAATCTGTAATTATTTACTTAACAGGTTAATCAGGTGTGAAATATATATTGACAAATTGCAATCACTTGTCACCAAATACCACGGTGCATATACATATATATTTTTAATCCCATTATGATCAATAATTTCTGCTTTATTATCTTTTTACAAGATGTTTTTACTGTAATTTATGAGAAAGTCTGTATTGCTAAGGCCTACTTACGATTAATATTTTTCTTGAATGTTTGAATAAAAAAAAACAGAAGTTAATTCCACGACAATCTGCAGTCAAGTCAGTATCCAAGTAAATTCTGTAAAAACGCAATTGTTCAATGTTATCTCGGATAGATACATCAAAACTCTGTGGTTTCAAACTTAAGTTAAGCTAAAGTAAAAATATTATTTTTCGTTTAATATTTAAATTAGTGGTTTACTGGGACCCACGAAAAACACGAAAATTGATACAATGAATAATAATGAATCCACAATATTCTAATGAAAATACATATGTTGTCAGCTACCTTGTCTTGCTAGTAGATCCCCCATTCGCTGCCTATCATTCAAAATGTGAGCACCAAAAGAAAAATTACTAGTTACATACACAAAATGTTTGTATAGAAAATCAAAAAGCTGACTTTATTAAGTGCCTTATACCTGATATGTGTAATGTAGGCTATTTAGATTATGATAACAAAGATTTGTTGCATACTCAAACCATGCAAATATTGTTTTCAGTGGTAGCAAATTTATCTCTCATTAAACTTTTCTTTTTACCTTCACATCTTTAATCACAGAAACTATAAAGATGAATATTTCTGTTTTGAAAAACGTGTAAACAACAAAATTAGATCAGTTATTGAATATATTGTAAAGAGGTTGCCTTTCGGCATTATCATTTTTAGGTCACCTAAGGCTAAAGACAAAACAGAAACTACATCCAAGAACAATTCAGTCTTGTTTGGTTTTGTTGAAATATTTTTTTCAACTGCAATGCAAATATCCATTGTTGGATTTTCTCTCCTTGGAAATTTTGAGACTTTGGTCACATCAGTGATATTCCATCAAGATCTGGCTACATAAAAAGGGAGACAATTCATTTTTAAATTGACAAACTAGGGAAATCCCATTTGTATTATCACCTATTGAAGAAAGTCATTACCTTCAGCTATATCCTCAATTCTCGGACAGAACCCTTCATCAAGTCCTCCCATGATGGAAAAACCATATCTTTTGTGATTTTCACCAAGATGTAAAGTTTGATCAATCACTTCTATCACTGAAATTTTACTTGTGTTACTGCTGCTTTTTGTGTCATCAAATGATGACTCCATTTCTTTAACTACCATTCATTTCAAATCTCTGACAAAAAAGGGTATTGTAAGTATACAGGTATAAACATAAGAATTATCTAGATTAAATCAAAATTAGCTTACTTCAAATTTGATATCTTTGGTAAACTTTTAATAACTGGTAACTTATGACAATTTTCTACGTCTATGGAGAAATCTAAAAATTTGACCATTTTCTTCATTTTCTATTCATCAAATGCTAGAGTTTACAGAACTCTAACTTCAAATGAGTATCATATTAGTGTTTGTCAAACTGCTATACAATCAGTGTAATTTTTCTGATGAATTGGTTGGTTCAAATGTTTTGAAATTTTAAAATTTTTGTCAATGGGTCAAAATAAATACTTTGTCAAAATTTTATGAAAATTAATCGAGCCAAATTAATTTAGTGAAAGTGTTGGGTACCACCTTAAGAGGGAAATAACAATTTATAATATGTAAAATATTCAGTTGAAGCTGCATTCAGTTGGCAATCATAGGAAAGTTTAAAGTGAAAATGTCACATTAAAAAAATCTGAAATCCTGCTTGATTAGGATAAAAATACAATATACCTAACCTTTATTCAAAATGGCAGACAACAAACCCATTTTCGTTATGGAGATACAAAGCACAAATACAATCCACAAAAATAAATTAAACAATTAATGATAAAATATTCCTCCCTTCCTCAGTCTTAATGACTGTTGTATAAAAGAAGCCACTGACTTTATATCTCCAAAATGTTGATGGGTTTAAAATTTGAAAAGTAGAGGGCTGAGCCTGTATCGCTCATCTGGCAGAAACAAGAATTGTCCATGGCGGCCATGTTTGTCGCATTATCTGGACAAAATGAGATAAATTTGTAAAAACCCTCCCACAGATGCTTCTTGTCAAGTTTCGTTTCATTGGCCAAGTATTTTCAGAGAAGATTTCTTTATATCGGCCTATCAGAAACAAGAATTGTCAATGGCAGCCATGCTTGTCGTCCAATCAGGATGAAAACTAGAAATTGTGTCTGTAAGACACGGATGCCCCCACCTAAAATGTAGGTCATCATGTATGAATGCTCAGTACTATCCAAGGCACATCCACTGATGAAGTTTCATTGATACACTATGCTTAGTTCCAAAGAAATGAACCTAAACGCAAAACTTGACCAGAGTCGCTCAAGCATAAAATGTAGGTCATAATGACCCAATTTTTGTATGACTGTTCAGTACTACCCAAGGTACATCCACTGATGAAGTTTCATTGATACATTATGCTTAGTTCCAAAGAAATGAACCTAAATGTAAAACTTAACCACAGTCACTCAAACATAAAATGAAGGTGATAATGACACAATTATTTATGACTGCTCATTTACTATCCATGGCACATCCACTGATGAAGTTTCATTGATACACTAAGCTTAGTTCCAAAGAAAGGAACCTAAACATAAAACTTAACCAGAGTCGCTCAAGCTAAAATATAGGTCATAATGACCCAATTATTGTATGACTGCTCAGTGCTACCCAAGGCAGATGACGAAGTTTCATTGATACACTATGCTTAGTTCCAAAGAAATGAACCTAAACGCAAAACTTAACCAAAGTCACTGAAGCATGAAATGTAGGTCATGGCAACCCAAGTGTTGCTGAACTGTGTTGTTCTATACAAGAGGACTGTAGTGGTGAAATATCATTGATATGTTACTATAGGTTTCTGAGAAATGGAGCTAAACACAAAACTTGACAAGAATCGGGAAGTACGGACAAGGGTAAATCTATATGCCCCAGCCACATTCGTGGTGGGGCATAAAAATTTATTTCATAAGACTTTCCATAGATGCTTCCTGTCAGTTTGGCTGACAGGTTTGGCCAAGTTCCAAATTTTTTTTAATCAACCAATGAGAAACAAGAATTGCCTATGACGGCCATGTTTGTTGCCCGATCGGGACGATATGAGGAAACTTTGTAAAGAACCTCCCATAGATATTTCTTGTCAAGTTTTGTTCCATTTGGCAAAGCAACTTCAGAGGAGAAGATTGTTTTATACCAGCTAATCAAATAAAAGAACTGCCCATGGCATCCATATTTGTAGTCCAATCAGGATGAAATGAGGATATTTCATAAAGGACCTCCCATTTATGCTTCATGTCAAGTATTGTTCCATTTGGCCCCATGATTTCAGAGGAGAAGATTTTATTATATCAGCCAATCAGAAACAAGAACTACCCATTACAGCCAGGTTTGTTGTCCGATCTGGAAAAAATGGGTCAAAGACACAAATGGCCGGGTTGCTTTACTGGGTGTTTACTGTAGTGGTGACAAAGGTGATTACAAGATCATATTGCACATTGGCAGTCATGAATATTTATATAGACAAAATCAGACACATTGTATGTTGGTGTACGATCACAGAGGCAGTCATCAATTTAATTAGAAATAGGTGAAGTAAGCAATATTTGAATAAAAAAAACGACTAAGTTCCAAAGTTTGGAAAAATAGAAAATAATTCCTGAAATAATTCCATAAAGTGAGGTGCACATCTTCAATATATATATAAACATTCTATGAAGTTTCAAGGATATGGGTGAAAGACTGTAGGAGGAGTTGATTTCGCAAAATAGGTACCCTCTATTGAAGATGTCAATAAAAAACGACTAAGTTCCAAAGTTTGGAAAAATGGGAAATAATTCCTGAAATAATTCCATAAAGTGAGGTGCATATCTTCAATATATATAGAAACATCCTACGAAGTTTCAAGGATGGGGGTGAAAAACTGTAGGAGGAGTTGATTTCGCAAAATAGGTACCCTCTATTGAAGATGTCAATAAAAAAACGACTAAGTTCCAAAGTTTGGAAAAATGGGAAATAATTCCTGAAATAATTCCATAAAGTGAGGTGCATATGTTCAATATATATAGAAACATCCTACGAAGTTTCAAGGATGTGGGTGAAAAACTGTAGGAGGAGTTGATTTCGCAAAATAGGTACCCTCTATTGAAGATGTCAATAAAAAACGACTAAGTTCCAAAGTTTAGAAAAATGGAAAATAATTCCTGAAATAATTCCATAAAGTGAGGTGCACATCTTCAATATATATAGAAACATTCTATGAAGTTTCAAGGATGTGGGTGGAAAACTGTAGGAGTTGATTTCGCAAAATAGGTACCCATTTTCCCTGCCCGGCTGCCGCCCGCCCGACATTCACCATACTATAACCCGGATTTGCACTCTGAGCAACCCGGCCAAAAATGAGGAAAGTTTGTAAACAACCTCCCATATATGCTTCCTGTCAAGTTTAGTTCCATTTGACAGGCAATAGTGAAGTATTAGGAACGTTGCTTTCGACGCGAAATATGATAACTTTTGACTTCGCTCGTCAAGTTATCTAGTTTAATGTCGTATGTTGGTAAAATGATGATTGTATATTTTGAAGATCATTCATTTTGGAGGAGATTGAGGGCAGATATGAAATAAATTGTCACATGGAAGTATATTTTATTTTAATCGTGGCAGGGGTAGGCAATCTTATATGCCTTTAGGATTTTTTAGTTAAGGACGTGGATAATATATAACACATTGGTAATAAAATAATCGTTGTTATGGTAAATATTTATTAAACGTACTCATGAAATAAGACATAAAATAATAAATAAATAAATATCCAAAGTCGGACCCTGAGAGAGAAACAAGGTCCTGCATAAAAAAATTGTGTATCACCAAACGATATCTCATATTTGGCTGAAGTGTACTTGAATTTTAGATTCTATCCAATTGTAAAATTTAATTTCCAAACTACCTGACAAATATATACCTGTATTCATATCAAGCGCCACTTCCGAAAGGCCTATTCGACTTGTAAATCAGTTTCCTTTTTCGACCAATAAAAAGAAGAATAATCTTCACCGCGCACTTTGGTTGTTTACCTAAACGACACAGATGACCGAGCACCTGTCAAAACAACTGAATATTTAAACGATAATATATAAGTAATTTGTGTCATTATACCGGAAAGATTTACTTTATTAAGATGACAAGTTCTGTGAATTTTGACGAGGAGACGATAAATGAGGAACAATTAAAAAATACCTGTAATTACTTGCAAGAAGATCAAGTGAAAATTTTGTCGTTTAGGAACTGCAAATTAACATTTTCACAGCTGAAAAATATTCTTAAACATGTTGAACATAGTCAATCACTGTTACAACTTATCCTAAATATTGGAATTATAACAGACCAGAGACGCATTGCTCTATTATGTAGAACCCTTAAAGTCAATCGATCACTGAGATCATTGTGGTAAGATATAAATTATTAAACATGCATTACACAGTACATTTGTACGTAATTTTTTTTGTCTAATCAATGATCCTAGAGGAGGATTTTGAAAATAAATAACTCAGCCTTGATAATAACAAAAATGAATGGTTTGTTCTGTGGTAGTTTGAAAATAAATAACCTGACCTACAATGTATTGAAAATAAATAACTAGGCAGGGGGGGGGGGGTGATTTTTCACCAAAACCATGATGATAAAATTAACCCCTCCGGATGGGGAAAATCCAAGAATTCACCCACCCCCCCAGAAGAATCAATTTGAAACTTTTGACCCCCCCATTCCTTAACTTCCTAGTACATTGTATCAGAGGAAAACAACTATAAAAATGACATTTATTGTACACTAATAACATTTGTACATGTAATACAATATTAAAACAAAACACGCATTGTTAGAAAACATGGACAATTTCAAAACCTTTTTCAAAATAACAATCCAAAGAGACTAATATCAGATATAGTAAATTTATACTATGCTGTATATGACACATTTCAAGGAGTTACATCTCATCAGCAGCATTAAAACCCAAACATTTGGAAGACCAAAAACCAAACTTATTTTAAAACAAGAAGTACTCATAACCAAAAATACTGAAATAGGAAGCCAAATTTCATCTAAGGAGATCTACCATGTGCAATACAAGGAATGAACCCTTAGTAATTCTATTATTTTTTAATTTTGCTAAATACTGGTAATTTCTATAACACAAACTAAACTGTAATCAGTCCTCACCACTCTCAACTACTCCATCATTCTCTCCATGAATGCTTTCACTCTCCATTTGCTCCTCACTTTCATGATCACTCATTTCCTCCATACTGGCTCCCTGATTGACAGTACTTAACCAACTTTCATGCTGTCTTTCATACAATTCCCAATATCTTTCTTCCACACGATCAACCAAAGTTTTCCAAATAAAATAAACAGAGCTTTTGGAAATGTTAGCCAATTCAACATCAATATTGTTTGTACCAAAGAAATACTTTTCTTTGCAAAGGTCATACAATCCATTTATATGAGGAGAAAACAAAAGTTCTTGATTTTCAATTGAATGACACAGCTGTTTGTTCAAATTGTTGCACTTTGAAATGAGAATTTTCAGTTTCCTTTTTACAGCCTTTCTACGGTTAAGGCTCTTCTTTTTGTCTCTTATTCCAACTTCAGTCATGCCAACTCGACCCTTAGCTCCGAAAAGTTGCTTGTATTTATGTAGCAATCTCACATTGATGCAAAAATTCCTTCACTTTTTCCTTCCGTTCAGATTTAGAAAGCAAGCATGTCGCTTTCATCAGCTTTTAAATCCCCATTTAAATTGTTAATGATTGATAATTCTGATTCAATTTTTTGACCCCCCCCCCCAGTGTGCCCTAAAAAAAATTTAAGCCCCCCTAGTATAAGTCAAAAAAAAACTTGAACCCCCCCCTAAAATTTCCCAACCCCCCCAGCGGGTAAATAATGACGGTTCCCCTAATACCTTTTCCCATTTTTAGTCCAGTCAAACTAAGTTTTAACCTCAAACTAATTGCAGAAGAAAATGTTTTAGTTCTAATCTATAGCATTAAGCCCCAAATATACACAGAAAAAAGTCCCATAAAATCTAACTTGAGGAAAATTCAAAATCAACATTTTTAATTTCCTATGGAAATTAACATTGGAAAGGGGAGATAACTCTGCAAAAATTATTCTTTTTTGTCAGGTTTTGGTTGATTTTCTTAAAATTCATGTAAAGTATGATACTTTGATGTGGTTATAAATTCGTATTTGACTATATTATATAATCTTCTGCTCAAGAAATGTACAAAACCGAAGTGTTATGGGTATTTTTATTTTTTTTTGCACATTTTTCATTAAAGAAATTGCAAATTTGTGGCTTTGTGACTATTTTGAAAAAAAAATGTGAATATTTGGTATTGTTCATATCTGTAAATTAAATTTGTTCAGCATCTACCTTGTTTAAAGAAACTTTAAACCAAAAAAGAAGAATGTATGCTTAATTATTTTTATTAAATTTGAGATTTATTACCTTGACATGTTGAATAATTTAATAAATGGTCAACTAATGAATTACGAAATCTAGGTTGTAGCTTGATAAAAGGTATGAAACCACCTTTAGAGTTGTTAGTTATACTCTAAAGATGACTAAAATATCAAGAATCAATACATTCTGCTGAACAGAAGCAGTAAAGTTATAATTTTGTATCAATTTTTTTTTATATTTCTGCCTTTTTTGCAGAATTATCTCCCATTTTCAATGCAAATCTCCATAGGAATTTAAAATTGTGATTTTAAGTCTTCCTCAAGTTAGATTTTGTTGGACCTTTTTCTGTGTATATTTGGGGTATAATGCTAAAGATTAAAACTTAAAAATCTTCTGTTGCAATTACTTTAAGGTTAGGGTCAAATTTATGCTAGATTGACTGGACTATTTAACCTATATTGTTTTTTGTACGTATGCAATATATGCAGTTTTGAATTCAGAAGATTCACTTCCAGAGGATGATGATTAATTTCGATTAAATGGTATGTATTATATGAACTTGGTGCACAGATTTATGGCAATGGTGGCCATTTTTGTGCTTCCATCAAACACAACAACAAATGGTATCTTTATGATGGTCTTGAATACCACAGTGCTGGACAGGGACTGAGACTGCAAGGTGGAACAGCCAAAATTCCGAACAGATACAACCTTGACTATGTTATTTATTTAAGAATAAAAACATGAATTTAAAAATTGTGTATTTTCAAATATTATGAATACTATTTAGCTTACAATTTATACAATTTTGCAATATTATGTTATAAGGTATAACGTTTTCTATGAATTCCAAAAGTATATGAAAATAGCAACAAGGATTCTTCATTTATCTCTTGCTTTAATAAATACATTTTATCAAAAGTTTTGAAAGTATGTAGTGTTAAAATAAGTTCACCGACTATTCATTGACTAGTTACCTTTTGATATTGCAAGCATGTATGATCTAATAATGTGGTTAATCATATGTACTTAATTTTATTTTTAAGAAAAAGTAGATACTTATAAAATTCATTGAAAATTTTATTGGAAAAAGCACAGATGAGGTATCATCATACATGTCCTAATTACAAATGTATACAATATTTTTTAGTAATTGGTTTGAAATTATATGCAACTCAATCATATTTGTTTTGTACTATAACTATGCCCTCCATGGGCCCATTAATTGGTTAATAATAAAATTTTCTTCTTCTATATATGTATGTCACAGCAATCTACTAATTAAACCCAATGTCGTATAGAAATAATTCAGAGGGGGTAACTCAAATTATCATAAATAGTATTCATACTTAAATAAAATATGTTTTGTATTTGTTGTATTTGTATAATAAAGTTACTATCTTTTTTCATAGCATACATGGCAACAGTATAGGAAACAGTGGAATGGAGAAGATTGCCAAGATACTGTTACATCATCCTTCTATTGTTTGTTTAGACATTGGTGACTGTAACCTTGGTGATGCATCAATCCAGGATATCTGTAATTTATTACCACCTCATGGCAAAAAGTCTGGTAATTGAAATATACTAATATTTTATTTCTAAAATGTATTTATTCAATAGGACAGAAGAACTTACAAAAAGTTTAAATACAAATACAAATATTTTATTAGCACAAACTCATCGACAATAAATGGTTAAGGCTCATGGCGTATTAATTACATAATAGATCATACATAATAAGTGTTGTAAACAATGACTATATTAATATGTAATATTATAAACACTGACTATAAATTAAAGACATATTGACAGTTCTATAGAGTTTGCTCAGCTTTACGCAGGTTCAAACTGTCTGAAATGAAAGAGGAAGTCAATCTTAGAATTGTATATGAATTGTTATTTAATAAAAAGTTTATATTATTTTCATTTTTTTCAAATTTTGTAGGATCATCGATTATATTTGAAACTTTTTGGTAAAATATGGCCCTTTTGTGAGTATTTTTCACAATGTAAAAGAAAATGTTTTTCATTTTCAATTTGACCAGACTTACATACAGAGCAGTATCTCTCATTTCTGGGAATATTTAGATGTCTCCCTCTTTCAATCATCAGTATATGGATCTTACATATTGCAGCTCTGTCACTTCTGTTTCTTAAAATATCAACATAAGGGGGTCTTTTTTTTTATCCATGTTTGTCTTCCAATATGTTCATTCTAAATCTCAATACAGCTATAATAGTGGAACATCTCAAAGTACATTGTAACTCATTTAATAGAATTAATGAACAAATGAACATACACACCCATGAAATACATACATACTGCTCTTCTGCATTACAAGTATGTCTAACCAATTTTTTACATGCATACTCAAAGAAATTTTTATCCTTCAATTTTATTGTAGGCTTGACTGAGCTGACTATGAGTTCCAACCCAAAAATAACAGATCAAGGTTGGATAAAACTCAGTGTTTCCATGGCAGCAAGTAGCTGCTTACAAGAGCTATACTTAGATTACAATAATATAGGTGACCTTTCAGCTTCATCCGTGTTGGTAGGATTAGCTTCTCACAGATATTTGCAGGTCCTTGATTTAGAAGGAACTTGTATCACAGACAAGTTTGCAGAGGTTGGTAATTAATTTTTCTTACAAACTTTCAAAATTACATTATCTGAGCCTGTTGGTTTTTCTTTAAGATGATTTAATACTTGAATTTAAACAGACAATTTGATTTGTTGTTAATGGTTGAGTAAGTTGGGTAAATATAGATTCTCCTTCAGGTACGAGTGAGTTATGGAATTTCTCCACCCGAGATAGTTAAATTTTCGATTTTCAACACGCGAGCCTTTGGCGAGCGTGTTAAAATCTAAAATTTAACTATTGAGGGTGGAGAAATTCCATGACTCACGAGTAAATTGAAGGAGAATCCGTTTCTCTTATGATTTTCGACAAAAACCTCAAGAAAATGTCATTGCTATGTAGTTTGTTTACATAGACGTCATTTCGGGACTTCTCTAGTTTATCGTTCGAATAACTGTAGAAAAAAGGCGGTAAATTTTAGAAATTTAATCACCGGGAAGTGGTTAAATATATTATGTATTTTTATCCCACCGATTAAACACGTCAAGAATAGGAGAATATTGTATAATCCACTTTGGGTACTGTGATGTCTCTTTGCAGTATTTAAATTTCCTGAGTTTTATACAAATGATTCTACCTGCAATATTGAATCAGAAACTTTTGAAAATGAAATTATAAGGATATTTTAGAACAGGTTATACTAGTATAGCCTACTTTGGTCAGTATAACCTGTTCAAAAGTGAACAATCCTTAAGTAACTAGAGGCTCATGTGAGCATGAGTCGCTCACTAGGATAATGAAGCAGATTAAACTGCATATTTAATATTCTTTGTATATCAAGGCTTAGTCGATCTGAACCTTAAAAACACTATTCCAGGCACTGTAAGTTTGGTTAATATTGGCTTTGTAGTTTAAGAGAAGCTTTGATTTCCTGTTAACTTCCATGCAAACTTATGTGCTACCATAGCCACCAGACCATGTATAGCATCAGATCAAAACCAAATATGGAAACTTTGTAGAGAGTCTCCCAATCATCATTCCTCTTAAGTTTGAAAAGATTTGGCATTGTAGGTTTAGAGGAGAAGAAAATTTGAGCAATCAAAATCAATTGCCTATAGTGGCAGGAGATGATGAAATTGTAATTGGCCATAAGCATCATTGTACTTATGTGCCACTGTAGCTGCCATCTATGCAACCCAATTGAGGAAACTTTGTAGAAACTCTCTGAGTCATCAATACTATAAAGTTTGAAAAGATTTGGCATTGTAGTTTTAGAGAAAAAGAATTTGAAAATTTTAACAATCATAATCAAGAATTTCTCTGGTGGCAATGTTTTTCATTCAATTTGAAAGAAATTAGGAGTGTTTATAGATACCCTTCCATACATTAATCCTGGAAAATTTAGCTCAAATTGGCCCAGTGGTTTCAGTGGAGATGACAATTTGTCTTACAACAGACAGGTGAACTAAAAATGAATTTTCTCCATTTTTTCCACCATTATAGTTCCTTATTTTTCATAAATTTACATAAATTCCAGAAAAATTATTTCATTTTTAGCTCACCTGGCCAATTTTTTTTCTCCTCTAAAACTGCTTGGCCAAATGGAATGAAACCTGACAGGAAGCATCAATGGGAGGTTCTTAACAAAATGTCTTTATGTCATCATAATCGGAGTACATATATCGTCACCATTTTCAGTTTTTGTTTCTGATTGCCTAATATAAAAGAATTTTCTCCTCTGAAATCGCTTGCCCAAATGGAACGAAACCTGACAGGAAGCATATATGGGAGGTCCTTTATAAAGTTTCCTCCTTTTGTCCCGATAGGAATAAAAATATGGCCGCCATGAGTAGTTCTTGTTTCTGATTGGTTGATATAAAAAAATATTCTCCTCTGAAGTTACTAATGGCCAAATGGAACAAAACTTGACAGAAAGCATCTAATTGGGAGGTTTTTTACAAACTTTCCTCTTTTCGTCCTGATCAGGCAACAAACATGGCCATCATCGGCAGTTCTTGTCTTTCATCGGTTGATAATGTTTTTCTTTGAAACCACTTGGCCAAAGGGAACGAGACTTGACAGGAAGCATCTGTCTGAGGTTTCACAAAGTTTCCTCATTTTGTCCAGTTCAGGCGACAAACATGGCCACCATGGGCAATTCTTGTTTCTGTATTAGTTTGTATTATATTCTAGTTGGTATCAGTCTGCAATATTAAATTGGACCATACCTTTTCTATCATCCACAAATAGGGTAAGTACATTTAACGATCAGCTCCAGAGAGGACATGTTCAAATGATCAACTTAAGAAATGATGTGAATACAAGGAAATTGAAAGCATTATCAATACCACAAATCTTGAAACTGATCAAATAATTTTTATATTGTAGTTGCTGCTCTACTTAATTGAAAATTACCCAACAAAACTTCAAATGGTTAATCTGAAAGAAAATAATATCAACTCTAAACTTCTTAAATCTGTAAAGTCAACCTTGTTAGATATAGAAACTGAATCTGAACTCTCAGAGAAAGTGCAGGATGATATGTCAACAGAAACCTCCATCAAATCTACTGATTCTGAATCTTATGATTCGGATAAAGAATCTGAAGATGAAGTAACAAGGTCAGAGGTTAAACCTGTAAATGTGAAAAGTACTAGTAATTCATTAAAGTCATCACCCAAAAAAACCAAGAGAAAAAGAATAAGAAAAGGAAATCTGAATACTGACATATTCAAGAGTACAGATTCAATGTGGGATGGTGATGAATTGATAGAGATTACAGAACCGCCGCTAGTATCAGGAATAACGTCGTTACAAGATTTTTCTGGTGTAAACTTAGGTCAAGTAGTAAGCGTGGCAGTTGGAAAAGGACTGATACCAGATAACAAGGAATCAGATGAGGAATTAACAGAGGTTAAGCCTGTCTCTGTTTGTTAACAGAGGTAAAAATCTGTCTCACCTTGTATAGAGAAAATAACCACCATCTTTGTTAACTGGGGTTACAGACATTTTAGAAGATTTTGGTTTATGTATTTACACTTGATACTGAAATTTGTTTGTAAACAGATAAAAATTTAATCTGGTTAAACATGTAAATTTTCTGTAGACTACAGACTAAATATAAACACTAAAAGTATTAAAAAAGTACACATAGCTGATATCTAATATTTATTTTTATAAAATAAAAATAATCTATAACAAATTAAATTATCAAACTAAACAAAAATGTAGTGATTTCTGGATTGGCTTCCATCAGGTTTGCTAATGTTCTTAAAATTGGAAAACCTAAAAAAATCAAAATATTGGGAACTTATTTCAAAACAGGCTTATATATAGAGTCATGTTCAAGGTATTAATATATATCTACATGTAAAAACCATGTCAGTGTCTAAGATTATGTAACCACTGACCTAATCCTCATGTATTTACAGCAGTGATATTGCTAAACTGATAGTAAGACATTTCAACACCTTTGAAAGCACATAATTATGAAGCAATATGAGCAATAGATTTTATTTTGTTAAACTATGTCATCTTTGCATTAAATTCTAAGAACTCTTTTTTGCTTCATCGGCATATACTATGGAATAAATTACACATATGGTCACTAGTGAATTTAAAGAAATATGAAGACTACACTAAGATGATTTTATTTATGATAACATATAGGATGTTCTATTCTTGATGTGTTCAGGACTCGCGCTGGAATTCAAGAACTTTTTGCCAAAAAATCGCCAATGCATCATATTTGTTGCCAGTTTCAAAATTTGTTCGCCAAGTCACCCTCCCCCTTTTGGAAGCATTCTGCCATATGTGATGTTCTGTTATTCATTACTATTTAAAATAACATGACCTTAAAAGTATTTTTGATGAAATAGTTTTAATGACAGATAACTTTCATCTGAAATGACCTTTTTTTTGATGGCAAGCTCAATAAAACATCGATTGTTCCACATGTGTTTGTTGATGTTAAAGACAATTTACTCTATCCATTTCTGACGTTAAGAATTTCTTTAAAATCAACCCTAAGGTATTTCAAGTAATTCTGATCAAAATGAAGTTTTAAAAAAATGAGGTCACCGAACTCGTTTTCATGATATTCCATCTCGAACTTTTCTCATTTTAAGAAAGCATTAAGAATAACGTGTCATTTTCAAAGGATTGCTTTTCTTTTGAAACATGACAGAAATTTTACATTTTGGTACCAAAATTTCAAGAATTTCTTATATCTCAAGATTTTGTTTTTGATTTAATAATTTTCTTTGCTCTAATTGGGAAAATAGTATATTATTTAATTTCCCGCCAATAAAATAGTCGTATTCTTTCTGTACAAAATGATATATAGAAAATTCTGACATTAAGAATTTTCTTAAACTTGGCATGAAATAAGAAAATAGCACTCTTTAACGAATAAGCTTTTAAAAAATATAGGTCACCGGCCTTTTAAGAAAGAAAAACTACATTTTATTCATTTTTCAATAATTGTTATAAAGATTAGAGTTATCTTCTCCTGGAAAAACTTTAAATGACATTATGTCATAATTGAGTTTCCCATCAGATGCTGTCATTCATAAATTCACTGCTCAGAAAACTTATTGAGTAAAACATGCAAAATACAATAAAGAGTGCAAATAAACACAAAAATGAACAGTCAAATCAAAGGACGTTACAAGAAAGCTGAATTTGCACATTGTAAGGGATAGTCAATGGTTAATTCCGTATAATGAACAAGGCAAATCTAATTTAGTGTACATCGTACTGGATCTTTTATAGTAGTCAAACAACCATAAAAAACGTGCGAATCGTATATGAAGAACGAGGGTGTATTTAATTCATGTACAAAGTACAGGGCGTGCATGATTTCCGTTCAGAAAAATATTAGACAAAACTTTTTATTAGTTAACTAATTACTTTTACAAAATTGGGATGTTTTAAAGACAAATCCCTCTATTCGCTTCTGACATTAGGAATTTCTTTAAAATTGACCGTAAAGTATTTCAAGTAATCCTAATCAAAATGAGGTTTTAAAAAAATGAGATCATAGGACTTTCTTCTTGTTATTCCATCTTGAACTTTTCTCATTTTAATAAATCACTAAAAATAACGTGACATTTTCAAAGGATTGTTATTTTCTTGAAACACAACATATATTTTACATTTTGATACTAGAATTTTTCATATTTCAATATTTTGTTTTTGATTTACTAAGAATAATTTGCTTTGCTCTAATTGGGAAAATGGTATATTATTTAATTTCCTGTCAATAAAATAGTGGTATCCTTTTTGTACAAAATGATATATAGAAAATTCTGACGTTAAGAATTTTCTGAAAGTTGGCATGGAAGAAGAATATAGCACTCTTTAACGAATAAACTTTAAAAAAATATAGGTCATCGGCCTTTTAAGAAAGAAAAATTATTTTTTATTCATTTTTCAATAATTGTTATGAAGATTAGTTATCTTCTCTTGGAAAAACGTTAAATGACGTTACGTCATAATTGGGTTTCCCATTAGATGTTGCCATTCATTAATTCACGGCTCAGAAGTTCATTGAGAAAAACCATGTAAAATACAATAAAGAGTGCAAAAAAACTTAAAAATGAACGTAATGTATATTAAAAATTCTAAATGGTGATATAGTAAGTGTACTTCTTGGGTTTGATATTGATCCAGATGCTAGATACGTGTATCCGTCAGTCCTAAAAGAATGGTGTTGAGTTAGTTAAATGGTTTCAGATAAATGTATCAATGTACAAAAATGTACCACTTTTCTTTTTTTTTCTTTTGTAAAACCAAGAAATTCTAAGAGAATAGTAAGGAGTATACGTATGAAATTAAAAAGTAAATTTTTGTCCAAATAACGGTAACGATAAAAATCTTAACATTAGCTTATGATTGCTAAGAAAAAATTATTAGTCAAGATGAAGCTAACGGTTGAATAAAATAATAATTATAGTAGTTATAAAAAATATAGTAAATAGAAGTCTGCAGAAACTTTTAAGTTCATGATCTCTAATTTTATTTCATAAGCAACATCCTTGGCAATAAATACAAATAGTTGTTAGAAAAAATATTCTTCTGATTAGAAATGAAATGTCACAGACAAACAACAGAATAATTTAATCCCCATAGGATAAAAGTGGACATAAGAAATTAGATGTCCACCTGACAACAAACAGGATTTTTCCATTCGAAAATCTGGTTAAAAATATGAACATGATTAAATTGCATATAATAATAATCTACGTAATTATCAAATTAAGTAAAATATATAATATAAATTATATAGATATGATAATGTTGTCCAATGTATATTTTTATTTTAACATCAAATGTATTGACATGAATATTTATTATATTGTAATTACTTCAACATGTCTGTATTTATTTTTTAAAAGTGGGAAATTATACCCTTTTTTGTAAAAGTACATTCTTTTAATTATTTTTCACAATAATGTATAATTTGTACCATGATTTTTCTGCCAAATGTAAAGGGCAGTTAAAAATATCATGTCAATTTTCACAATGTTACTTAAAATGAAAATACATAGATGAAATCGTTTTTTTTAAAAAGTATAGATTTGCAACAAGATGACAGGAATAAATTATTTTCTCAATGCATATTAATTTTAAGATATGTATTCCAAAAGAAAGGATTATAACTGTTTCCCAAATTTTGCAAACTGTATATGTATTCCATGATTCAACTTGCACCCAATTAATGGTTATTGTCAAATTTACCTTTGATGTTAAATTGTTTTGCTAATGTCGTATTGAAAAATTCTGTGTACTTTTGAAAAAAAACCAAAACTATTGAATCATAGATTGTCTTATTTGTTTTATCAGTCTCAAATCAAGTAATATCAAATGTACCTTTGTAAATCTGAATGAACTTCATAGACAAAAAAAGCACCAAATAATTTTTGAAATGAATAAACAATTGCCATATTTAAAAAAAATATGAAGTCATAATACAATGTAAAGCTAATAATGATTTTATCAGTACATTCTTATATGAGTGGCCATTCGTGTCATTGGCGGCCTATTTTAGCGCGTATATCAGATATGCGCGTATATTCTTCAGTTTAGCGCGCTATTTGTATAAATTAGCGCGCCATTTTTATTTATTAATTAATTTTTAATTTGTCGCGATTATATTTTTTTTAACGCGCTATTTTACACAAATAGCGCGCAAAACTGAAGAATATACGCGCATATTAGATATACGCGCAAAATTATAACGCCAATGACACAAATGGCCACTCATATTTTTACTCATCACTTATATTACATGTCACTTGTACATTGTTTATTAACAGTTAACTCTACACAAGAATCATGTATTTGTTATCACTTTATAAATATTGTTATATTTTTTGTTATACTCAAAGATGTTTTTAATGTTGTAAAAAAAATAAAATATCTTCTACAACGCATCTTGTTGCAATAAATGAGCCCCTTGCCAAACATTTAATGACACATCTAAAGAAAGTATAGTTCTGTTTATGACTACTTATCATTATTTATCTACACCAATATCTTCTCCTTGATTTGTTGTATAAAAGCACTGTTATGTTCAATAGATTTAACTCAAGATTAATGTGAGATAACCAAAATCATTGGTACTTAGGAAAAGGACTACAGGGTTCCCACACGACCTGGAAAATGGGAAAAGACATGGAATTCCATTTCGAATTTTCCAGGCTTTGAAAAGTCCTTGAAATTCGGAAAAATGGCAAAAAACCAGGATTTTACCGGATTTGTTTTTTTCTCGTTAATCATTATTTCGATCTACTTCGCATTGTTACTGTGACCATGCTGAAATCATTATTTGATTGCCTTACTGTTGCTTTATATAGGGTAACAGAAAAGGCAATTTCGCATTGAATCCGGCTATGTCTGATGTATGTTATCTTTTGAGCGTTTTAAGTAACACTCCGTGTCTTGTAAGCATATTTTGTTTTATGTTTAAAACCGACAAAATGGGACATTTGACCACAAAAGTGACCTTGAAAATCATGAAAAAGCACTGGAAAACACCTTGAAAAGTCCTTGAATTTCAGATGATTTTTTTTGTGGGAACCCTGGGACTAAATTGTTCACACCTTGTACACGAATGTGGTTGGGGCATATACCAGGGTAGATTTATTTGTATATTATGTTAAACCTCTACAATAAAACATCCATGTATCATGCCACACTAGGGTTCTTTGATTTTTGGTGCATTTTCAGAAGTTAGGCTTACGCATATTTTGAATGGAAAGATATCACAGACTTCATATATTTAATCTTCATCCATAAAGACTTTGTAGCAACGTTCAAAGAACACCAATCAAAGCATTGTTCTCATGTTCCAGTAATACATGGGTTAGTTTCTAATATACATTAACCCAGATCTGTCATTTACCATAAGATTTAGAATGATAATGTACACCAGAATATCAAATTCATACTGTAGAATCTTAGAATCTTTAGGATAATCACCCATACAATGGCACTTCTAACAAGTAATCAATAAATATTTTGGAATCATTTTACAAACAAAAAATGTATATTCAAACTGCTTGGGTTCAACCTTTAAAATAAGAATGCATGATACTAGATATGATTACTGAAACAGGAAAATGGGGACACAAATAACTCCACATTCATCAAATTTCATGATGATCTAACAAACTTCACTCTGACCCAAACTCTTAACCTAAATTCTGATCATCACATAAATGTAACTCTTTGATACTCATCACAGAAACAATGAAATCATGAAAATTGAAGTTGTGAACATAAAAAAAGTTTAAAAAATTCACCTAAAGTGTAATGACAAAATATTTTATTAGCACACCGTAAAATATAACTCCTTTTCCCCCCATACCGCTTGGTGGTCTCTTGGTAGCGTGCTTGCCTCGAGTGCCGAAGGTCACAGGTTCAATCTCCTGCTGGGTCAAACCAAAGACATTAAAATTGGTATTTGTTGCTTCTCCGCCAAGCACGCGTCATCTAGGAGTAAGAGCAAAGATTGACTGGTTGGCTCGGAGTCGGTATAATGTGTCAAAGTGGGGTGATATGTCTTCCTACAGAGAGTTACCTCTTGAGCTAGCACATTAAAAATCTGGCTCAGCGTGTCGGTCTAGTTCAAAGCAGGGATCATATTCATTATCATAAAGTGTTATCGTCCTGATATGCACCAGGTTGCCACTGGACGTTAAACAATAATTCATCCATCCATCCTTTTCCCCCACCTACCTTTACATGCATGTATAACATTCCTGACTGAGATTTAAGATTAAGTATCCTCTTTGCCATGTTTTATGAAATTACTAAACTAACTTTGACCAGCTGCATAGTAATCTCAAGTGGTCATAGATCTTTATTGCACTACTTAGCCATGTATCTGTACAAGTGTAGTATGCTTAATAAACCACTTTCTTTAAAGTCATATTTAAAAAAAGGAAAAGGGGACTATTGAGGAAATTCCATTTGATAGAGTCACAGTAATTACAATGATTTCATTTTCATTCATTAAAGAATTTTTTTATTTTGAGGTAATAGGTGACACGCTGAATCCTCTTATTACTTCTGCACAACATCAACATCAGAAATAAAAGTTTTTCTTAGTTGCATTTAATATTAATAAATAAAGTTTTTCTATGTTTATAACATAATCAGTAATCAAATTTCAATTTTCTAGGTGTCATAAATTGTTTTACAGTATCATCTGTGACTTTTGACCTTCTTTCTCTCTGTTCACCAACTATTTTCTGCACGATGTCTATAAGTTCTTTCTTTAAGTAACCAGTTAAAAGTTCTCCACTTGTGTATGTCTGAAATTTAATGAAAATGAATAAGCAATCACCACAAAATAAAAAGAGTGCAATAGATGAGAAATTTTTGTATGGTTTGCTGTCTTCTATCACAATTTTATCAGATTCACAAATAATACCAACTAATAAGGCTATATTTTTGGGACTTCCTCATAAATATTTTTAATTTCCATATATTTAGCATTGATATAAGTAATTTTGCCCATATGATAAGCTGGAAGTGAGCTTTCATATCAGACCAGTGGGGCAGAAAATCCATATCAGGACAAAAAGTCCATATCAGCATTGTAATGTCATAATTGTTGCTTTATAAAATCTGGATCCGATTTGTAACTGGTAGCAGTTTTGTTTCTTTATGTTGCAAACACTATACTTTCAATGTTTTCAATGATGTAGCTGATGGAGTAATATCATTAGTATTATTCCATATTAACTTAAGGATTGCTTCTTTCCCATAACAGTTCCAATACCTTTGTGATGATGTGGAGAGAAAAGTGGTAAAATTTGTTTGTTGGTCACTGATAAAATTAGTTGTTCACTTCGGAAACATATGATAAACAGCTTATGACACCTTATGACACTCCAAATATCATCCCAAACCAAAGTCGTCAGGCTGATATGGAAGTCTTGGGATGATATGGAAAATGGGGTGTAATAATCTATTTTTATTAACACTGTGACAAACTCAAATTCAAATATAATCCACAAGTCAATTTTCAGGTACAGTACATTGGAATTTCAGTTCATCGAACTATGGATATCTGGAACTACTTTTTCAGTCCCTGCATTTAACATTTCATACCGCAGAACTACCTTATAACAAGCTATTTTTGTTTGTCTCTTGAGCAGGGATCTGGAAATTTCATCACCTTCTCTCGGACATTTTTTTGATAGACATGAATTATTACTTTACACTCTTTTAAGCAATCTCAACACACGACCTTATTTCATACAAATGTTGTTATGTACGATTTATAAATGTTTTGGGTAAGACCTTAAATAAATGTCCTGTGTATCAACTAATGTTCTGTGTGTTGTTGTTTGTGTATTGATAATTTTGATGTTATAGGTGTCTTCTTGGAGGTCTGCATTTTTGGTAAATATAAAGAGATCGAAATGACTACACAAGAAAGTTGAAATGAACTAAATAAATGAATAAAATAAATTCAAGTTAAAAAAACTTTGAAATCAGTCTATGAAAGTCTTCCCGAAAGGTGAAAATTTATTACTTTTTCGTATTTAACTACAACGATTTGTGCATGCTCAATGAATATTTACTAATGTACGTGTGCAGAAAATGACCACAAAATGGAAATCTCTAAGTTTTGCAGGTTATGACAGTTACACATGCTCACATTTCTATGCCCCTGTATCAATTTTTGCTGATACAGAGGTCTGCGACTATCAACTGATTCACACATGGAATATTTACCCTTCTAATATCTTCTAATCTGTCATCATCCTCCATAAAGAAAGTGAGATATTGATAAGAGACATCCACATCACAATTACCTCCCTTTTCCTTGTGCTCTTCAACAGTAGCACCACCTCCAGAGAATGCATATTTATTAATCTGTAAATAAAACTTTTAAGAATGTACATGTATTAAGTGATAATACTTGAGAAGCTCATTACATAATCTGAGCCGGTAATGCAACTATAAGCCTCCAATATCTATTTCAAAGAAGATTATATATAACTCTACCTAAGTGTAAATTATCATCCCACTTTCAATCGCTTGATATATGAAGTTTCACTGAAATTGAAATACATTAGATCGTTTAGTAAGAGCTGTGCTTACAAGTCATTACCATATAATGAATCAAATAAAAGCTAAAGTCCAATAATCTCAATTTCTTGTTGTCAGACAAGAATTGTTTATCTTAATACACAACAGCATATAGTATACATTGTAATTATATACTAATATTTGTTAGCATCTACGTGCATTTGTGGACACAAATTAGTATAGCACAAAACTTGAGAGCATTATGATCATCAATAAATATTTCAATAATTATATTTTATGTAATTGTTTCAAGTTTTATGTTGCATTTTATTGAATTTCAATTATTTCAAAGCTAAGAATGATTTTGATTTTTACATACTTCTCTATTCAAACACATTTCTGTCTATTAACCACAAATCACCAGTGTGATTTTTTTTTTTAAAACTGTACATAAACTGAATATTAATCCCATTGGATGTTGTCTGGGAGACTCCTACCCCTTATCCTAACCTTTTTTAATATACATTAGATTACATATAAGCTTGAGCTTGATCTAAAACAAAATGTCAATAGATCATGACCATTTTGAGTGTGGAGCTTACTTTTGTTTTAATTTGTTCATCTGTATCTGTTAAGAATATAGAAGAATTAGGATCGCTAGCACTCATTTTACTTTGAGCTCCCTGCAGAGCTGGAAAGAATGTAGAATGAATTAAAGCTGGCTTTAAATATCCCATTCTTGGAGCTACATCTCTAGTCATTCTGAAGTATGGATCCTAAAAAATAAAAATTATTATATCATAATTTGTCAAATCTGAGGTCAGGCTACACGCTTGAACATATATTTACAGAAGGTAATTACACACCTGTCCCTTCTAACCACATAAGGCATGATTTTCTTCCGCTTTTGGAAGTCCTGATTTGTCCATTACAGTTCCTTTATTATACATTATATAAATAACATATTTCTAAGAGGGTGACAGAGTATATTGTAACCCTGAGAAAACATTGTCAACCAATGTCTTGGATTTTATGAGTGGGTGACAGTATAAAATACAACCTGCTGTTTCTTTCAAGCGGGTGATCGAGTAAAATACCACATTCTTGTAAACCAATGAACATACATTAAAAGTAGAGAAATTTACACAAAGTATAATCTGGTAAAATGGCTGCCGAAGTACATGTATCATATCCGCTCTGTTTCCCCCTTTTGTCAAAATCATGACTGCTATATTTTTGGACCAAGATAACTTATATTTGTCTGGATCAGTATGTTTTAAATTTTTCTCCGTGAGGAAATTTTGAATCCCTCTTACAACAGCAAACTCTTTTTTAATGGCATTGAAAATTTGTTAATAATCCCAGGAATATTCTTTGACAAGTGTTAAATAATTAAAATAATATTTTTCCAAGAAAGAACTCTTACAAAAATTGTTTGGTTAACTTAAATTACACAATATCTTTTATTCTTTTATTCAACTCAAGAGATATTCGTGTTATCTATTTATTTAATTGTTGTCTGTACATATTGTAACTTGTAGTTGATGGATACAACAAATTTTATGTATATAGAATTAATTGTTAATTAGCAATAAGGTCCACATCAACCAGTTATATTTTTTTAGTATTTGTGTTTTGCTCTTGTACACATCTTTCATCAAGAGACTTCAATTTTAAGAATAGAGGTTCCCAGGAGCTTGTATCGCTCATCTGGACTTTGTCCATCTTGAATGGCCAAGTGGTTTCAGACAAGTAGCTCTTTAAGTAAATTTCCAATAGTGTCCTATAACTATGTTTGGCTCTAGCAGCAATCTTGGATGGTGGGCAGGGTCATCGGATACAATTCTGAAAAAAGACCACCTAAGCACCATTTCTGCAAAGTTTTCCTCCAACAAGAAGATCTTTAAGTAAATTCAACATAAGGTCCCATCTTAAACTATGTTCGGCTCTTGCGGCCATCTTGGAAGGTGGGCGGGGTCATCGGGTATAATTCTGAACAAGAGGCTCACCAGAGCCTCTTGTATCGCTCACCTGGAGTCTAGTTTTCATTGGACAATCAACTATTTGACCAAGTTTGTTGCAATTGGTTCAATTGTCCAGGGAAAATTTGTTGAAGATTTATTTTTCATAAGGTTTAATGTTAAAATATGTTCCCTGATGGTGGTAGTCCTGGCAGGAAGTTGACAAAATTGACCAGGAATAAGGGTGAACCTTAAATAAATGTAACAGAACCCGACCTCAAATTAAACAAACCAATAACTCCTAAATAGAATTTGGGAATCCCTTCAAAATTTCAGGGTATGTAGATCTCAACATGGCAAACATTTTTCAATTTACATTTCACTTCTATCTCAAATAGTTTTGGAGATAAATGCAAAAATGTTAAAATTTTGAAAATTTGACAAAAAAAGGGCAATAACTCCTAAATGGGTTTTGGGATTTCCTTTAAAATTTCAGGATATGTAGATCTCAACATGGCAAACATTTTTCAAATTTACAGTTCACTTCTATCTCAAATAGTTTTGGAGATAAATGACGAAAAATGTTAAATTTTGAAAATTTGATGAAAAAAAGGGCAATAACTCCTAAATGGGTTTTGGGATTTCCTTCAAAATTTCAGGTTAGGTAGATCTTGTCATGCTGATCAATTTTACCCAGTCAGATTTTTGATATCTGTAACGGTTTTTAAGTTATAAGCCAAAAACAACACATGCACCCTTATATTCTATTTTTAGCTACCACAGCCATGTTTTATGTCAGATCAAAATAAATTGAGGATTGTTTGTAGAGGACATGTCATAGATCATTCCTATTAAGTTTCAAACCAATCGGCCCAGCGGTTTCAGAGGAGAAGATTTTTGAATGAAAAAATTTTGAAAATTTGACAAAAAAAGGGCAACAACTCCTAAATGGGTTTTGGGATTTCCTTTAAAATTTCATGGAAGGTAGATCTCAACATGGCAAACATTTTTCAAATTTACATTTCACTTCTATCTCAAATAGTTTTGGAGATAAATGACAAAAAATGTTAAAATTTTGAAAATTTGACGAAAAAAGGGCAATAACTCCTAAACGGGTTGTGGAATTTCCTTCAAAATTTCAGGGTAGGTAGATCTCGTCATGCTGATCAATTTTACCCCATGTCAGATTTTTGATATCTGTAACGGTTTTTAAGTTATAAGCCAAAAACAACACATGCACCCCTATATTCTATTTTTAGCTACGACAGCCATGTTTTATGTCAGATCAAAATAAATTGAGGATCGTTTGTAGAGGACATGTCATACATCATTCCTATAAAGTTTCAAACCAATCGTCCCAGCGGTTTCAGAGGAGAAGATGTTTGAATGAAAAAATCTTGAAAATTTGACAAAAAAAGGGCAACAACTCCTAAATGGGTATTGGGATTTCCTTTATAATTTCAAGGTAGGTAGATCTCAACATGGCAAACATTTTTCAAATTTACATTTCACTTCTATCTCAAATAGTTTTGGAGATAAATGACAAAAAATGTTAAAATTTTGAAAATTTGACGAAAAAAGGGCAATAACTCCTAAACGGGTTGTGGAATTTCCTTCAAAATTTCAGGGTAGGTAGATCTCGTCATGCTGATCAATTTTACCCCGTCAGATTTTCGATATCTGTAACAGTTTTTAAGTTATAAGCTAAAAACAACACATTCACCCCTATATTCTATTTTTAGCTACGACAGCCATGTTTTACGTCAGATCAAAATAAATTGAGGATCATTTGTAGAGGACATGTCATAGATCATTCCTATTAAGTTTCAAACCAATCGGCCCAGCGGTTTCAGAGGAGAAGATTTTTGAATGTTAAAATTTTGAAAATTTGAAGAAAAAATTCGTAAGGGTTCCGCGGAACCCAGTGTCTCGCCTACTTTTGATGTTGTCTATATTTTCAGTGTGATAGGTGAATGCACATAATAGATTTGCAGTTAATGAAATAAAACATTTGAAATGTATGAAAAAAGATTTTGTTGTAAAAAATTAATATAGTATGCAATTATATAGTTTAAGAAAGTTATTAAAATTTTAAAAACTTTAACCACAGAGTGAATGTAATGTTTCCTGGCAGAAAAACTAAGTCCATTTATAAGTAAAATACGGAAAAATTTTTTTTTTTTTACTAAATTTACTTCTGGATACTATATTATGATCATAAACAAGCTTCTGTCCAAGTTTGGTACAAATCCAGGATAGTTTAAGAAAGTTATTAAAATTTTGAAAACTTTAACCACAGAATGAATGTAATGTTTCCTGGCAGAAAAACTAAGTCCATTTATAAGTAATATACAGAAAAACTGGAATTTTTATTTTACAAAATTTACTTCTGGATACTATCTTATGATCATAAACAAGCTTCTGTCCAAGTTTGGTACAAATCCAGGATATTTTAAGAAAGTTATTAAAATTTTAAAAACTTTAACCACAGAGTGAATGTAATGTTTCCTGGCAGAAAAACTAAGTCCATTTATAAGTAAAATACGGAAAAACTGGAATTTTTTTTTTACAAAATTTCCTTCTGGATACTATCTTATGATCATAAACAAGCCTCTGTCCAAGTTTGGTAGAAATCCAGGATAGTTTAAGAAAGTTATTAAAATTTCAAAAACTTTAACCACAGGGTGAATATTTGTGGACGCCGCCGACGACGACGGAATGTAGGATCGCTATGTCTCGCTTTTTCGACAAAAGTCGAAGGCTTGACAAAAAGGGCAACAACTCCTAAATGGGTTTTGGAATTTCCTTCAAAATTTCAGGGTAGGTAGATCTTGTCATGCTGATCAATTTTACCCCGTCAGATTTTCGATATCTGTAACGGTTTTTGAGTTATTAGCAAAAAACAGCAATTTACCCCTATGTTCTATTTTTAGCAACAGTGGCCACGTTTTTCATCGGATCAATATAAAATGAGGATCATTTGTGGAGGACATGTCATAGATCATTCCTATTAAGTTTCAAACCAATCGGCCCAACGGTTTCAGACGAGAAGATTTTTGAATGTTAAAATTTTGAAAATTTGAGGAAAAAAGGGCAATAACTCCTAAATGGGTTTTGGAATTTCCTTCAAAATTTCAGGGTAGGTAGATCTTGTCATGCTGATCAATTTTACCCCGTCAGATTTTCGATATCTGTAACGGTTTTTGAGTTATTAGCAAAAAACAGCAATTTACCCCTATGTTCTATTTTTAGCAACAGTGGCCATGTTTTTCATCGAATCAATATAAAATGAGGACCGTTTGTGGAGGACATGTCATAGATCATTCCTATTAAGTTTCAAACCAATCGGCCCAGCGGTTTCAGAGGAGAAGATTTTTTAATGAAAAGTTTACGACGGATGGATGGACGGACGGACGAAAAGTGATGGCAAAAGCTCACATGGCCTTTGGCCAGGTGAGCTAAAAAGGACCACCTAAGGACCATTGATGCAAAATTTTATTCCGATTGACCAAATGGTTTCAGTCGAGAAGATCTTTTAAGTAAATTTCCCATAGGGTCCTATGTTAAACTATGTTTGGCTCTGGTGGCCATTTTGGATGACAGGTGGGGTCATCGGATACCATTTACAATTCTGAAAGATTACCACATAAGGACCATTGCTGCAAAGTTTTGTTCCAATTGGCTCAGTGGTTTCAGAGGAGAAGATCTTTAAAGGAAAGTTTACGACGATGGACGCCAAGTAATGGCAATAGCTCACATGGCTTTTAGGCCAGGTGAGCTAACTAGAGGCTCTCAAGAGCCTGTATCGCTCACCTGGATTTAACTTTTCACCTTGAGCAGACCTAAAAATTTAAGTGTTGCAGTCAATTTGGCTGGTTTTTCTATAGGATTCTGTGTTAAACTAATTTCAGCTGTGGCAGCCATCTTGGTTTAGTCCAGGTCAACGGATACATTTCTAAAAGAGAACCATTTAAGGACCATTTCTGCTAAGTCTTGTTCCAACTGGCTAAGCGGTTTCAGACAAGAAGATTTTTAAATGAATTTTTCTATAGGGTCCAATATTTAACAAAGTTCGGTGTGGCAGCCATCTTGGTTGACAATCCACGTGATCGGACATATTTCTGAAAGAGAATCTCCTAAGGACCAATGCTGCCAAGTCTGGCTCCAATATGTCAAGTGGTTTCAGACAAGAAGATTTTTCAATTAATTTTTCCATAGGGCCCTATGTTAAACTAAGTTCTGCTGTGGCGGCCATCTTGGTTGACAGTCTGGGTCGTCGCACAAAAATTCTGAAAGAGGACCATCTAAGGACCCATTGCTACCAAGTCTAATTCTAATTGACTTAGTGGTTTCAGACGAGAAGATTTTTGAGTGAATTTCCCATAGGGTCCTATGTTAAACTAAGTTCTGCTGTGGCGGCCATCTTGGTTTACAGTCCACGAAATTTGATACATTTCTGAAAAAGGACCTCCTAAGGACCAATGCCGCCAAGTCCTGCTCCAATATGTCAAGTGGTTTCAGACAACACAATTTTTCAATGAATTTTCCTATAGGGCCTATGTTAAACTAAGTTCAGCTGTGGCGGCCATCTTGGTTCACAGTCCGGGTCATCAGACACACCTCTCTAAGAGGACCATCTAAGGACCATTGCTGACAAGTCTGGTTCCAATTGGTCAAGTGGTTTAAGGCAAGAATATTTTTCAATGAATTTTCCCATAGGGCCCTATGTTAAACTAAGTTCGGCTGTGGCGGCCATCTTGGTTAACAGTCCGGGTCATTGGACATATTTCTGAAAGAGAACTTCCTAAAAACCATTACTGCCAACTTTGGTTCCAACTGGCCTTGTAGTTTCATATAAGAAGGTTTTTGAAATTCACCCCCCCTTTTTTTTCTATTTTTAGTAACAGCAGCCATGGAAGTCGGGGATGCCAGACATAAGTTTGGAAGGGGGCCAGCCAAGGACCATTCCACCAAAGTCTGGTCTCAATTGGCTCAGTGGTTTGAGAGGAAAAGATCTTAAAAGCAAAGTTTACGCTGAATGCCGTCTTTAAAGGGCAAAAACTCCTATAAGGGGTCAATCAACGATTTTGGTCATGTTGACTTATTTGTAGATCTTACTTTGTTGAACATTTTTGCTGTTTACAATTTGTCTTTATCTATAATAATATTCAAGATAATAACCTAAAACTGCAAAATTTCCTTAAAATAAAAAATTCAGGGGCAATAACCCAATAAAGGGTTGACCGATTCGTCTGAAAATTTCATGACAGGTAGATCTTGACCTGATGAACATTTTTACCCCATGTCAGTTTTGCTCTAATTGCTTTAGTTTTTGAGATATAAGACAAAAACTGCAGTTTACCCCTATGTTCTATTTTTAGCCATGTCGGCCATGTTGGTTGACAGGCGGGGTCATCGGACATATTTTTTAAACTAGATACCCTAATGATGCTTGTGGCCAAGTTTGGTTCAATTTGGCCCAGTAGTTTCAGAGGAGAAGATTTTTGTAAAAGTTAACAGACGACGACGACGGACGACGGACGCCAAGTGATGAGAAAAGCTCACTTGACCCTTTGGGTCAGGTGAGCTAAAGAGCAATAAAATCACAAATCCACTACTTTTTACTTTATTCTGTTGTTTTGTGACATGAACATAGATTCCAAACTTAATTACCTGATCTATTGCACATGGGATGAGACATGGTATATTTGTTTTGTTGTTAAATATCTGTGGAAATGATGTACTAAAACTAGGAGCTGCTTGTATTGCAGGAAAACTTATTTTTCCGATACAAGTACTGTCATCAAAGCCAAAAATTCCTTTCACCTGGTTAAATGTCACTAATTTTTGAACTCTACACATATTTCTATAAAATGCAGGGCTTTGTCTGTAAAATAAATATAGAAGTTTGAATTTTCTAAGTACATAATACCAAAAGATAATTAATCAAAGCAACTTCCAGAGTTTTACACAGTTTTACATTAGTTGCGCTAGTGGAGTACTCCTTTAGCTCAGTTGGTAGAGCGGTGGACTACTGAACCAAAGGTTCTGAGTTCGATCCCTGGTTGGTGCAGTAGGTAATTTTGGGAGACAAATCATACTCTACTGTTACATTGGTGCCCAACTAAAAAACCCACGGTTGTCAAAAAGGGCTAGTAGGCAAATGGGTTGAAGTTGGATATCGCCATCATACGACGATGACTCTTGAGGTGGGGGAAGTATAACAGGGCCTCCCTCGTGTACGATAGAAAGTTATAGAACCGTAACAGGTTTATAACCACTCTCCATTAGTCGTGTTAGTGGAGTACTCCTTAAGCTCAGTTGGTAGAGCGGTGGACTACTGAACCAACGCTTCTGGGTTCTCCCCGTCGGTGCGGTAGGTTATTTTGGGAGGAAAATCATGCTCTTCTGTTACATTGGTGCCCAAAATGGGGCCCATGGTTGTCAAAAAGGGCTAGTTGGCAAAATGATTGAAGTCGGATATCTTCATCATAGGATAATGACTCTTTAGGTGGGGAAGTGTAAGGGGACCTCCCTCGTGTACAATAGAAGTTATAAAACTGTATCAGGTGTCTAACCACTCTCCATTAGCTGTGCTAATGGAACACTCCTTTAGCTCAATTTGTAGAGCGGTGGACTACTGAACCAAAGGTTCCGGGTTCGATCCACGGTTGGTGCACTAGGTAATTTTGGGAGACAAATCATTCTCCACTGTTACAAATAGAAGCATCTTCAAATATTGATAATGATCAAGCTTTGTTTTTATCAATGGTAAATGACAGAAAACTCACATGAAAAATTATTATAGGGTTGATTTGTTTATTTTATGGGTATTAATATTCAATGTTAAGGGAAATTTGGAAGTTTTCGGGGGAACAGCATATTGATCTTACTGTGTAATTTTTTGGTAATAGCATGAATGTCAAAGTAACAAACATTCCAGATCACTAAATATAAAAAATCTTCAAATTGGTGGCCTCATAGAATCAGCTACTAAATTGTAAAATGAAAACTTATATCCACAATACACAACTTCTACAGTAGAAAGAGTTTGATCCCTGAAACAAATAGATACATCTACTCTCTGTAAACCTCAGTTTGCAGAATGGATTTTTTTTATTTTTAAAGTTTAAATTATAGGACAATTTTTTGTGGGTCAATTAACCAAGATGAGTAGTCCAAGAAAACACAAAAATTTAAACACTGTTTATGAATGGTATATTTTTAACAGCAAATCTTATTTCGAATGGGGAATTTACAACGGAAAAAAAAATTAAACTTAAAAAGTTTTTAAAATTTGAAATGACTAACTCTGACCTGTCTTAAAATTTGCAAAACTATTATTCTAAAGCATTTTTTTATGCTCTACATATTTGGTGCAACACGAGGATGAAATACTTAATTTCAGAAAATATCATAGGAAGAGTTATCTCCCTTTTACATTGAAAGTTTCATAGACAATTTTTTTTTCTTTCCCTGGAAGACATAGTTTTAGCTATGACTTACCGGTAACTAATTGCATCTCTCTGTCAAGTAGTAAGATGATTCAAAGTGATTTAGGTACTAAAATTAAGAAAAATCCATTCCACAGCCTGAGGTTTATAGACAATAAGTTTCATTACACAGATGTGCCTCACAAAAATTCAGGGTAGTAATACAGTTTCTTGATATTTAGTGAACATTTTATTTAGGTAAAATATTTTAATGACTTCTCCTTACTTACTTTACTAAATCACAAATATCTGTATCTGTAGCCCTGGTCATTCAGTATGATGGCCGCTTTAAACCACAATAAGACAACATCCCAAAAGCCTAAATTTGGTAAATATCTAAAGGTCACCTTGTGAACATCAGTGATGAACATTATTTTTAATATTGTCAAAAAACATGTGAAAATGTATATATATATGTGTTATATGTTGGTAATGCTGTGCCTTAATTTAGGGACTTACGCTATATATTCCAGATCACTAAATATAAAAGTTTTTTCTACATCAAAACCACATGCTATAATGTCCTTAATATTCTCAATAGCCAATCGGTGGGCTTCTTCTACAGTTAAATCTTTCCACAGGAACTTTTCATCATCTGTAATCTGTATTACTAAAGGAACATCAAATGTTTCTTGAAGCCATCTACAATGTATTTAAAAGTACATATTTTATTCTGAGAGTTTTGATAACTTTGGTACTTTGTTTTGAAAGAGATATTAGTTGGACTTGGTATTATTTTTAGTAATTGAATTTTTTTAGGCTGTCAACCAAATGAGTAACATTCCTATGTGTTTAACATAAAAAATCTATAAACTCATTGACATTCCACTTAAAATTTCTTAAATTTCCCACCCTACCTAAAGAAATTTTACAAAATTCCTTGACCTTCCCGTGCACCACAAAAATTACATGAAACAAGAGTGAACACAACTCGCCTGAGTATGCACATGGACGGATTATCTGATACCTGACATTTTGCAAGTCAAATGAAAATGTGTTAAAAGAAATTGAGGTCAAGGTCAAAAGGCAGGTGTCATACCGACATGTATCCACTATCTATTGACCAAATATGGTGGGTCTAGGTATTAAAGTTGCTGGGAAATGGACCTAATCTCGAAAATGTGACAAAGTCACTCAAGCAAGGAATTGAGGTCAAAGTCCAGAGACAGGTGTCAGACTTGTATGTACCCACTAAGAAGTATCTATAGACCTAAAACGGATGGGTCTAGGTATTACAGTTGCTTAAAAAAGGACTTAATCAAGAAATTTGGATGAAAGTCACTCAACCATGAAATTGACGTCAAGGTCAAAAACCAGGTGTTAGACTGACATGTACCCACCAAGACCTATCTATTGCCAAATATTTTGGGTCTAGGTGTTCTAGTTGCTGAGAAATGGACTTAACCATGAAAAAGTGTCAAAGTCACTCAAGCATGAATTTGAAGTTAAGGTCAAAAACCAGGTGTTAGACTGACATGTGCCCACCAAGAACTATCTATTGACCAAATATTTTGGGTCTAGCTGTTATAGTTACTGAGAAATGGATGTAACCACGAAAATGTGACACAGTTCACTCAAGCATGAAATTGAGGTCAAGGTCAAAAGACTGTCAAGAACATTCTATTGACCAAATACAGTGGGTCTAAGTATTACAATTTCTGAGAAATAGACTTAACCACGAAAAAGTGACAAAGTCACTCGAGAATGAAATTGAGGTCAAGGTCCCAAGCCAGGTGTCAGACTGGCATGTACCCACTAAGAACTATCTATAGACCAAATATGATTGTCCTAGGTATTACAGTTGCTGAGAAATGGATTTAACCACGAAACTTGGATGCAGATTTTAAATTCATGTTTGTGAAGTCAGTGAACCATGAAAATGAGGTCAGGGTCACAAGACAAGTATACTGCGGCAAACTTAATACAATAAGCTACCTTGTGGACCATAAATCTTAATAGTATGTATTACATGTTCAAAGTTAGTAAAGTTTTAAAAAAGTTTACGCTGGAAAGTAATACGTATGTCTCCCCTCTGTGACTTTTCGTCGCAGGCGAGACAAAAAATAATATGCAGGCTTTAATCATTGCAATGTTCATTCTATCACATTGTAAACATTGATTCATAAAATACATTATTGTCTGAATTATATTTTTATTATTATTTAAAAACCGCCTCGGTGGTCTCGTGGTAGCGTGCTCGCCCCGAGTGCGGAAGGTCGCGGATTCGATCCCCGGCCGGGTCAAACCAAAGACATTAAAATGGGTCAAAGACACAAATGGCCGGGTTGCTGGGTATTTATTGTAGTGGTGACAAAGGTGATTACAAGATCATATTGCACATTGGCAGTCATGAATATTTATATAGACAAAATCAGACACATTGTATGTTGGTGTACGAGCACAGAGGCAGCCATCAATTTAATTAGAAATAGGTGAAGTAAGCAATATTTGATTTCATTACATGTAGATAAACACTTGTTTGGAAAAATGGGAAATAATTCCTGAAATAATTCCATAAAGTGAGGTGCACATCTGCAATATGTATTAAAAGATTCTGTGAAGTTTCAATGATGTGGGTGAAAAACTGTAGGAGGAGTTGATTTCACAAAATAGGTACCCTCTATTGAAGATGTCAATAAAAAACGACTAAGTTCCAAAGTTTGGAAAAATGGGAAATAATTCTTGAAATAATTCCAAAAAGTGAGGTGCACATCTTCAATATATATAGAAACATTCTATGAAGTTTCAAGGATGTGGGGGAAAAACTGTAGGAGGAGTTGATTTCACAAAATAGGTACCCTCTATTGAAGATGTCAATAAAAAACGACTAAGTTCCAAAGTTTGGAAAAATGGGAAATAATTCCTGAAATAATTCCATAAAGTGAGGTGCACATCTTCAATATATATAGAAACATTCTATGAAGTTTCAAGGATGTGGGTGAAAAACTGTAGGAGGAGTTGATTTCACAAAATAGGTACCCTCTATTGAAGATGTCAATAAAAAAACAACTAAGTTCCAAAGTTTGGAAAAATGGGAAATAAATCCTGAAATAACTCCATAAAGTGAGGTGCACATCTTCAATATATATAGAAACATTCTATGAAGTTTCAAGGATGTGGGTGAAAAACTGTAGGAGGAGTTGATTTCACAAAATAGGTACCCTCTATTGAAGATGTCAATAAAAAAACAACTAAGTTCCAAAGTTTGGAAAAATGGGAAATAAATCCTGAAATAACTCCATAAAGTGAGGTGCACATCTTCAATATATATAGAAACATTCTATGAAGTTTCAAGGATGTGGGTGAAAAACTGTAGGAGGAGTTGATTTCACAAAATAGGTACCCTCTATTGAAGATGTCAATAAAAAACGACTAAGTTCTAAAGTTTGGAAAAATGGGAAATAATTCCTGAAATAATTCCATAAAGTCAGGTGCACATCTTCAATATATATAGAAACATTCTATGAAGTTTCAAGGATGTGGGTGAAAAACTGTAGGAGGAGTTGATTTCACAAAATAGGTACCCTCTATTGAAGATGTCAATAAAAAAACAACTAAGTTCCAAAGTTTGGAAAAATGGGAAATAAATCCTGAAATAACTCCATAAAGTGAGGTGCACATCTTCAATATATATAGAAACATTCTATGAAGTTTCAAGGATGTGGGTGAAAAACTGTAGGAGGAGTTGATTTCACAAAATAGGTACCCTCTATTGAAGATGTCAATAAGAAACGACTACGTTCTAAAGTTTGGAAAAATGGGAAATAATTCCTGAAATAATTCCATAAAGTGAGGTGCACATCTTCAATATATATAGAAACATTCTATGAAGTTTCAAGGATGTGGGTGAAAAACTGTAGGAGGAGTTGATTTCACAAAATAGGTACCCATTTTCCCCGCCCGCCCGCCGCCGCCGCCCGCCGCCCGCCGCCGCCGCCCGCCCGACATTCACCATACTATAACCCAGATTTGCACTCTGTGCAACCCGGCCAAAAATTGGTATTTGCTGCTTCTCCGCCAAGCACGCGGCATCTAGGAGCAAGAGCAAAGACTGGTCGGCTCGGAGTCAGTATAATGTGTCTGAGTGAGGTGATATGTCTTCCTGCGGACAGTTACCTCGTGAGCTAGCACATTAAAAATCTGACTTAGCGTGTCGGTCTAGTACAAAGCAGGGATCATATTCATTATCAACATGTTCTCGTCCTGATATGCACCTGGTTGCCACTGGACGTTAAAAAATAATTCATCCATCCATATTATTATTTAAAACTCTTACTTAGTGAAAATAAATGGAACTAAATGTCCCAAATGCATGGCCTCTGATGAAGGTCCTCGGCCTGTGTATAGGAAAAATGGCTTCTTCTGTTCCACTAAATTAAGTATCTGGTGCATATCTCTAAAATATACAAATGATTTTTTTCAAAATATGCACAATAGAGTATTATGTACATGTATATGAAACTTGAAAATGTAACCTGAAATGTCAATAAATGATGGAATCTGTAAACAATATGGAGGTTATGTATTTTCTTTTAGTATAAATTTCCGAGTGAATTGTACTGGGTTATACTTAGTAGGTAAATCAATGAGACATCAAACTGAGGTACCATGCAATCACAGCACAACTTCAGTATGCAAAACAGATGATAAACTAGAGATTAATGTTACAAGTCTGTATTACCACCCTGGAAACATGTCTGCACATTTAGTATAAGACCAACCAATGGCTTCTAAGAGCATGAACCTAAGTGGCATTTACTATTTATTTTTGTGGTTTGTAAATTGTCTAGTAAAAGAACAAAATGAAACTAGAACTGCCCTAAAAGGGACAAATACCCCCCACAGCAACATGTTGAAGCCTACACAAAGTTCAAATCATCACATTTTTCAAAGTACTTGCCCAAACAGAAAATCCTGATAATACATGTATGCACATCTCCATAATGTGATCTAACACTCCATAAAAGTTTCATGAGAATCATGCAAGTAATGTAGGAGGAGTTGCGGACAACACATGGAACAATGTTTTGTTAAGAAATGCCTAAGTCCAAAAAACCATATCTTTTACATTTCTTGTCCAAACAGAAATTCCTGACAATACATGCAATATGCACATCTCAATATAGTGATCTAACACTCCATTAAGTTTCATGAGAATCATGCAAGTAATGTAGGAACTAAATTTTGTTAAAAATTGCCTAAGTCCAAACGGCCATATCTTTATATTTCTTGTCCAAACAGAAATTCCTGTCAATATGCACATCTTCATAGAGTAATCTAACACTCCATAAAGTTTCATGAGAATCATGCAAGTAATGTAGGAGGAGTTGCAGACAACGTTATTTCGGACAGATGGTCAGAAACCTATATAACCCCCTAAACTTTGTTTGCGGGGGTATAATGAGTATTTTGTGGAATACTTAAATTTTTGGTTCCTCCAGACCCACAAAACTTTGTAAAGAATAAAATAAAATTAATTCACAGCATTTGTCAAAAGGGATGCAGCGGGTATCAAATCATTTTATTATAGATGATTTGTAAAAATGTTTTAATTCTTCAAGTCTGGTTCAATGTCAATCATTTTCCCCCATGCTTTCAATGAAAAGGATCACTCCTGAATTTCCAAGTTGATAGCAGAAATGAGTATTACTGATGTACACCATCATATTGTCAGGCTTAAATGAAGTAAGGAATACTTTCATTTTTCCATGCAGTTATTGAAAGGACCTTAACTTTGGGATACATGTAACAACTGACTAGGATAAAATTAAGAATTATTTGAAAATTTAAAGAAGTCAGAAGACAGACAAAATACATACTCTAAATGCTTAGGCCACACCAAATTTATATTTAGTTCTTTGAATTTCTCTGCTCCCATTTTTGGACTGAGTAAATTTTAAGAAAACAGATTTTTGCCGCTTCAAAAATGCTGAAAATTCACCACAAATTTTCATTTATCAAAAAATTAAGAACAAAATTTGTCTGTCTGCTCCTAAAATTTGGTAAAAATTAGGATTTTTTCCATTTTTGCAATATTTTATTTTTAAAATAAAATGCTCCGCTGGGCGCAGCTTCATACGACCGGAGAGGTCGAACCCTGAACAGTTGGGGCAAGTATGGACACAATATTCAAGCTTGATACAGCACTGAATTAGGATTGTGAATAAATATTTGACACAGCATAGGTTTCTGACACAGAATGAATGTAGTCTAAGAACTTAAAAATTTTTAATTTACCTATTCAAACCATATCAGTATTATTTGCTTTTATATATAAATCAGAAATAACCAATTTAAAATGGAAAATTGTAAAGAAGTTTAATTTTGGACCCTTTGGACCTTAATGTAGACCAATTTGAAAACGGGACCAAAAATTAAGAATCTAAATACACGGTTAGATTCGGCATATCAAAGAACCCCAATAGTTCAATTTTTGATGAAATCAAATAAAGTTCAATTTTGGACCCTTTAAACCTCAATGTGGACCAATTTGATAACCGGGCCCAAATATCAATTTCTTGCTATTGCGCAATACAGTGCAATTGAAGATTTCTTGCTATTGTGCAATACTGTGAAATTGAAGATTTCTTGCTATTGCGCAATACTGTGCAATTGAAGATTTCTTGCTATTGCACAATACTTATTATAATAATTTACACATCCTATTTGGTTTGTATCTCTGGCCTTATCATTATTATTTGCTTTTATATATAAATCAGAAATTTAATAATAAAGTTTTTGGCAAATTTCCAATATACAAATCAAATAAAGTTCAATTTTGGACCCTCTAAACCTCAATGTATACCACTTTAATAACTGGGCCAAATATCAAAAATCTAAATACATGGTTAGATTCAGCATATTGAAGAACCCCATATATTCACTTTTTGTTGAAATCAAACAAAGTTTAATTTTGGACCCCGATTTGGACCAACTTGAAAACTGGGCCCATAATTAAAAAACTAAGCATATGTTTAGATTTAGCATATCAAAGAACCTCAAGAATTCATTTTTTTTTAAAATCAAACTAACTTTAATTTTGGACCCTTTGGACCTTAATGTAGACCAATTTGAAAAAAGGACCAAAAATTAAGAATCTAAATACACGGTTAGATTCGGCATATCAAAGAACCCCAATAGTTCAATTTTCGATGAAATCAAACAAAGTTTAATTTTGGACCCCGATTTGGACCAACTTGAAAACTGGGCCCATAATAAAAAAACTAAGTACTTGTTTAGATTCAGCATATCAAAGAACCCTAAGAATTCAATTTTTGTTAAAATCAAACTAAGTTTAATTTTGGACCCTTTGGACCTTAATGTAGACCAATTTGAAAACGGGACCAAAAATTAAGAATCTAAATGCACAGTTAGATTCGGCATATCAAAGAACCCCAATAGTTCAATTTTTGATGAAATCAAACAAAGTTTAATTTTGGACCCTTTTGGCCCCTAATTCCTAAACTGTTGGGACCAAAACTCCAAAAATCAATCCCAACCTTCCTTTTGTGGTCATAAACCTTGTGTTTAAATTTCATAGATTTCTATTTACTTATACTAAAGTTATTGTGCAAAAACCAAGAAAAATGCTTATTTGGGCCCTTTTTTATAAAAATGTCTGCCGCACATAAATTTGATCTAAAAATGTATTATACATTAATTTTATTACCTTTGAGAGAAAAATATTCCACGTTTGAGGAAATGATGTACTGGTTTACCAGAAACTTTTTCAATTCTTTGAATGAGTTCATCATCAACTTTTGTACTTCCAAATCTCTCTAAAATAAATGTATAAGTTCATTGGTACTTTTTACAGTGTTCACTACATACAGGTTGATTGTCTATTGAGAATGCATATAAGATAACTCAATTAATGGCCTCTCGCCTATTTCCAACAAATACATATATCAAAATAATTTTTGAATTTCCAGTTTATAAATTAAACTGGTGTCATATATATCCTAAATTTTGTTTACATGTATGTTAACAGCTTTACAATAAGTACATAAATTTTAATTTTAAATTTCTGGAATAAAAGATATTGATTGAATCTCTGAGGATTGAATTCAGTCTAGTTCCTTACTAGTAACCTCGCTGGCTTGTTAAAATGAAGCAGTTCAGTTTATAATGTGTTATTTTATAACAATGTTTAACAACCTTTTATGTATTTATTTAAAAAAGTTGCAGCTCTAGATATGTACATTTGTACATGTAATAAATGACTTGATTATGTTAGCTGAAGGAGAATGCTCTTGGTTTTGAATTTCCATGCTAAATCTAATACAGAATTATCTTTTTTTAATCCCTATTATGATCTACATGTATGATAAAATGTTACATTTCTGACAAAAACTGACACTATGGTATCTGTTTTTATTGTTATTGTTAACAAATTTTGGGTGTATTCATGACAAATTTTTCAAGCACTTGTGAAATACAGATAATCACATAATTCATATATCATCCCTTGGCCGGCAAATATAGGCAGAAAGTCAGGAAGGTATCAGGGCAGATATGGAAAAAGACATGTGATAATCTATATTCATGCCTTCAGTGTCTGTGATTGGTAATAAAATATTCTCCTTCTTCATAATGTGTGATCACATTTTTTCCATTGTACAGTACAGGCCTACATTGTATACATCTTAATCTCTGGAGTTTAATTGCAAAATCCAAAATTAAAAAAAAAAAATTCTTACAACTTGAAATTAGGAAAAGCTGTACCATAAAAGATACATGCATCTGCAATATTAGCAAAGATATAATTGTCACTTTTTGCAGAATTTGAAATCAGAGTTTGCAAACAGAATATACATACATGTATAGTATGCAAAATTACTTTTACAAATAGAATTTTTAAAATTTCTGATGGAGCAATTTTCTGATAATTTTGTTGCTAAATTTAACGAACAAACATGCAAAAGGTAGCAAGAAGAAATTCGCCTTGGTCATTGAGAAATTGTGAAATTTATAGTAATTTTACGCTAAATACAAATGTTTCAATTGAGTATCAAAAGAATAATAGCACATCCAGTATTGGATTTTTGTTGAGGAATACTAGGACCTCTAGTATTGTCAAGTCCAGAATACATATGTACTAGTAGAACTGAGAACTGGTATTGTTCAATCAAAGTACTAGTTCTACCAGTATTGTAAAGGACACTTCTTTTGTTCTCATTGTACTGTATCTATGACTGTGTGATGTATACTTTTCACATAAATTTTATAACTGTTATCTAGTGTTGATAACTTACTGATGAGCTTGTCATAATCAACACCTTTTTCTGATGAACTTGCTACCTCCCATGGATTAACGATATCTTCGTCTTTTGTAGACATATTTTCTACTGACTTTTCAACATCTCGAGTTTCATTCGACATAGTGTTGATCAATGTTGAATAAATATGTCAATTATACACTGTTTACATCCGTTTACATTAGTTCCACGTGTTGACCGGCTATCTTGAAATATCTCAGATTTGATTGGCTAATGTTAGGCATAACTTTGTTAAACTGATGTTGATTGGTCAATTATAATTTCCCGTCCGTAAATTGCATCAGCCCTCTGTCTAACAGGTGATTTCAACTAATTGCATCAACTGAATGCACAAATTTGAATTACAATACAATATTCTTTTATTGCCCAAAGAAAGTCGCCCTTACGTGTAGAATTTACAAATACTAATTATATATAATACACAGAGACAGACAATTTTCACCACAGTCACAGGAAAATAAATGTCTGATTTTAGAGGGCCAATATACCAATTGACGACTTGTGAGTTAAGCGCCCCTAGCGGCGAAAATCAGGGGAGATAATATAAAGCGGCTAATGACAACATTGTCCATAGGAACTTGTGTAATAACGACTTTAAAACAACCCTCGTACAGGTGTCCCAGGTGAATGACAGATACAATACACGTAAGCAGGATGTGCCCCAGACCTCCTGCTATGTACACACGGGCCAATCTTCCAATTATCTTACAGGTAAAGTTGTTTATTAGTCGTTAGAATACACACACGGTACACTGATTTTGACACGTGCTGAGAAAACGTAAATAAAAGCCCCAGAGAAAAAATAATTCATTGTACATATTGATTTATAATAAAATTATAATTGGAGTGAAAAGGTAATACACCAAAATCAGTGAAAAAAATTAATTAAATTAATTAGAAGTCCTGTAAATATGTGTTGTTTAAGTGATCAACTTCAAGAAAAAGATGCATTTATATGAAGAAAAAAAAAAATAATTAAAAAAATATTTTATGTTCAGATTTTTTACAGTGAATTTAACTGAATTAAGTTGACAATATTTCTTTGGGCTTTTTTTTTGTTTTTTTATGTTTTTCAGTCTAAACTTTTAAGATAAATGAGCTTGCAAAATATTTATTTTATTATTTTTTTTTTAAGATGTTGTGTAGTTTTTTTTTCACAAATTTATTATCATTTACAATTTTTTTTTTAAAGGACAATTAATTTCTAGCTAATGTTCCTGGATTATTTTATTTTTTATTAAATTTTATTATTTTGTGGCTTGAATTTAAATTACAAGTGAAAGACATATGTAATGGGTTTATATTTCAGTGGCATGTTCCTGATTAGAGTTGGCCCCATCCTGTCTGATAGAACAATAGAGATATCAGGAAGCCACCATTGGAAGATGGACCTGTCAAATGCCACTGGATATACCTTTCATAATGTTGTAGGTATTTAAACCTCATATGCAAGAACTAAAGTTTTATATTGTATTGCTCTTCTATAATGACATGTTCTTTATAAAGAAACAGAAAAAAAATCTGAATAACCAAAAGGTATGATTGTCTTCTGTTTGTTACAAATATATAATCAGAAGTCCAATGGAGTTCTAATATAATATATTTCTCTGTAAATTGCGACTTTTGGAGAAAATTTAAAATTAAAGTTAGGATCAAATTTAATATTATCTTTATTTGTGAAAATGCACTTAAAGGACAAATACCATGAATGTCATTTCCTGTTTTTAAAAATACTTAATGGTTAGGCAAGCAACATGTAAGAGTGTAAGATGTTATTTCTTGTAACTTAGAAACCGGTTCCTTGTCAGTTTGCTTTTTACTTTTGCCATAAGCCCCATAATGCTGCAGAATATCCTAAAGAGCAAAAAATTATTTTCAATAACATTTGACCAATAAACAGTGACTGATCCACAGGGTTTTATATATACCATGTTTAATATTTGCAAAAAAAAATCTTTTACTGTATGGATCAAGCCACTAAACAGGCTCTTTGTGTATTTGCATGACTAAGTATTTATATTGCAAATGCAAAGCTTATGCTATTATTATGTGGATTTTTTTTGTTAATTCAGATTGATCTATAACCATATTTTCCTTTGTTTCAGCTATTGCCATGCCAAATCACTGTTGTGTGCCCCAGTGCAATAACCGGTCAAACCTAGCAAGATGCCAGGGCTTATCATTCCATAGATTTCCTAAAATTGAAGAAATTAAAAAGCAATGGATACACAATATCCGTAGAGACCCTGGTCCAAATTTCAGAATTACACCATCAACCACTGTTTGCTCATCACATTTTACACCATCAGATTATAACGTTTGTCCTTCACAAGGTAAATTTCAACGACTCAAATCTCATGCAGTTCCAACAGTTTTTGCATGGAAACCACTAAAGGAGCCACGTAAGAAACTAATTCGTACATCAAAACCAGCACAACCTGATATACAACTGGTTCTTCCCGAGAAAAAACCAGTCATTGAAGCAACTGACCACGATTATACAGCCACTACCATCTTATCAAATGAGAGCAATGTAAGCATCATCAGCTTAGAATCTATACCCTCACCATCTAAGGACATCCTGCACCAACAAAATTTAACACTTTTAGAACTTCGACATTGCGAAAAGTTTTGCTTGACTCGTTTTGCAGACTCAGACCCAGCAATTAAGTATTATACCGGATTTCCCTCCTACAAACATTTATCAGCATTTTACCAATTCCTTCAACCAGAATGCAATTTTCTGTATTATGTAGGTACCGACAATACATCGGACGGCATTTCTTATGAACTGTTAAACAAAAGAGGACCCAGTAGATCATTGTCACCAATGGAAGAGTTGTTCATCACCTTAGTACGACTGCGTAAAGACCTACCAGAACGTCTACTTGCTGATCTCTACAATTTGTCGGAGGGACATATATCAAGAATAGTCAACACATGGATATTGTTCCTTGCTAATAGACTCAAGTTTTTACCTATCTGGCCAAGCATGGACCATGTCAAGACCTCCATGCCAAATGAGTTCAAAGAACATTTTTCATCTACTCGTGTTATTGTGGATTGCACAGAAATATTCATTGAACAACGATCTGCATCGAACTCTCAGAGAGAGACATTTTCTTCTTATAAACACAGGAACACCGCCAAAGGACTGTTAGGTATTGCACCATCAGGACAAATAACCTTTATATCAAGACTTTATGCTGGCCGTTGTTCTGACAAGAAGATTATTCGTCATTGTGGGTTATTAGACATGCTAGAAGATGGAGACCATATGATGGCAGACCGTGGGTTTGACATAGAAGATGATTTGCACCAAAGGGGAGCCGCATTGACCATGCCCCCATTTCTAAGTGGACAAGACCAGTTCACAGAGGACCAACTAAAGACAACCCGTTCTGTAGCTGCAGTCCGTGTACATGTTGAGAGAGCAGTACGAAAAGTAAAAGAATTCGAGTTATTAAAAAACATTGTTCCTATCTCATTGTGTCCCATGCTAGAGCACATTTGGTTTGTGTGTAACCATTTGGCTAACTTCACTGGTGCATTGTTAAAGCAGTAAGAAAACATGCAGACAACAAATTCTGTATTGTGAATTGACATAAATGAGACTAAAAGACCCAAACATATAGTGTATACTTTAATAAATCATGTGGTAGATTGTACAAACATTTGTAAATTTAATTCACAAGTATGACTAACTTGTATATCATGATTGTCACCATGAATAATCAACCAATAAATCACTGATTAATCAAACTTCTATTTATTTTCATTAGTGAAGGTTATTAAGAATCATACAGTTTCATTAGAATATTACATCAAAGTTTGTTTAACAGTGACATACATACTTTTCTGAAATAAGAATGCAAATGCTTTTCAGAATTTGACTCCAAACAAAGAGCTTTAACCATGAAATAAAAGAAAATTAATCAAATCTGCATGAATCTTGGACAAATATGAGACAATATTTATACATCAGTGTACATGTTAAATACTAAGTTCACATAGAAAATTGGTTCTGTGCACACAAAAAAAACAACCATTAAATATTGCAACTGCAACAAACATAAAATGCAACATCTATATTTCATAAGAATAACATACATTCATAATCAACAGAGATGTAGTATTATTTTGTAATAATTGAAAACAACATAAAATGCAACATCTATATTTCATAAAAATAACCTACATTCATAATCAACAGAGAAATTACAACTGTTCCTTAAAGTGTGGAAGCAGTTTTTTAAACCATATATTACTTAGCTTTGGTACAATATTTTGATCAAAAAAAGCTTTGTCCTTTATAATAGACAAAACAACCATGTCTTCTGGAGGCACAAACACAACCAACTTACATTCATTTATACCAGTAATATTTAGCTGTCCCTGAATTTGATAATGGTAGTCATGATCTTTTTTTAAGATAATTTGTCCATTTACTGACTGTAGAAAGAATGATGTTTTTGAATGCTGAGTCTTGATTGATTCTTTGCGGCGGTACAGAGAATGGGGACATTTCACTTCGATCAGTTTCAACTCATTGTCTTCCTTAATGATAAGATCTGGTGAGGCACCAAGAAACGGAATACTGGGGTTTACCACTAATCCTGACGGAGAGTTCAAACATGGGTATTTAGAACAATACTTGGCCAATGCTACACCTTCATACAACTGCCCATGTTGCACACTTGCAGATGTAAAGTGTGTTTTCTTCTGCTTAAAGGTTGAAATAGGGTTTGTGGTAGGTCTTAGCTTACAGAAGGTTCCAAATGTGGATGCAGTTATTCTGTAGGCTCTTTGCTCAAACCAAAAAGAGTTCTTGCTTTGCATGCGTGTTCTTTTTTCAATCTGGACACTTCTTTGGTTATCACAGGCAATAAGAGTATTATACAGTCTTGATTCGTCATCTGACATAGCATTCACGAAAGAAGTGGTTTCAAACACATTGGCAAACTCTTTCATGACATCAAACAATTCTAGTTGTAATTCTGTGAGTATTTGTTGTTTTGGTATAGTTGGTGTACACGAGTTGGCACAAATGGTATCAATTACTGGCAGAGATACACCATGAGTATTGTAAATGTTCACCATGCGTTCAATTTGTGAGGTGGCTAGTGTTCTGGCAAAGTCCGGCACCGGGTTGTGATGTATTACTGAGCAACTTAAGTCCCTTTTTACCACTTTTGTAGGGTCATGTCTCACAAACTTGATGTCGGAAAATAAAAGCGGATCATCGGACAACGGTTTCTTTACATGCCAGGTCTGAAGTTTTGAGGTGCAAGTTTTTATGGCCGGAATTTTGTTGAGGCCTTGTCGGCTAAGATCTATGATGTAATATAACACTGCAACTATATGTTTGCACTGACCATCAATACCAGCGGGGCATGAGCAGGTTGCCCATTTTAACGTTGTGCCATTGTCTTTTAAACATATGTATACTATGTATTGTTTGTCACTTTTCATAGATGGCATACACTGTGATTTAAAAAAGGTGTAATGACCTGATGTATTTGAACTGAGATTTAAAACTTTTTCCTCTCTGTATAAATTATACCCTTCTACTTTGTGGCGTTTAGTATTAACGTTGGTTGAAATAACGGATTCTTCAATGTCCTCAACAGGAAATTCATCAGTCCATCCATCTTTAGGAGCAACTCTACCTTGGAAACCAAGAAGACCTAAAATGACAATGAAATAATATAAATATTTTCGACAGAAAACTTTGCACCTTCAACTCAATATTTAAAATCAACTAACATATAATTTTTTTTATTTTTCTAATTATAGCGGATGACATTTGGTACCCTTAAGTAGGTCATGGCATCCTTTTTAACCTAATTTGATATATTACAACCCTACCTTACTTTAAAATTTAAAAGCGACCCCCTTTTGATCCCTTAAGTAGGTCAAGGTGACCTTTTTGATCTACATTTTTAGATTTTGTTAATGTACTTTTCATTATGAGTAATTTGATATATTACAACCCTACCTTACTTTAAAATTTAAAATTGACCCCCTTTTGATCCCTTAAGTAGGTCACGGTGACCTTTTTGATCTACATTTTCACATTGTGTTAATGTACTTTTCATTATGAGTAATTTGATATATTACAACCCTACCTTACCTTTTTTCCTTCTCCCTGATCAAAATATTTTTTTTCTTCAAAGTTGGGAATCAGAATATTTTTTTAGAAAAAAACCATAACCCCCCCCCCTTCACAGTTAAATGGTTGCTCCCTTACAGTTTCTTCAATGTTTACCTTTTTTACTCAGCATTGGGTTCTGTGACATGATATCAATACACCCAGGACACTTCCAAGAACCAATAGTTTCAGCTTCGGTGTCATCTAATCCAACACAGGTTGGATGAAACCACTCTTCGCAAAACTCGCACATCAGCATCATCTTGTTTTCATCATTTGGTTGACGGCAAGTGCAATAAAGTCTGGTGCTGACATCATCATTGACTTTGCGTTTCTTTGACATATCTGTAATAATATTGCACTAATTAATATATCCTGCAAGGTCAACTTGCTTCTGACAATATATGTACATTTTGTAAATATATTTATACTGAACTGTTATTTATGCAAGAAATCTTGTTTACTGTACTCTGAAGAAATACAATTTTGTAATCGCAATATTAAATTCTATCAATTTCTCTCCAGAAAATACATTTTAAATAAATTAAGGAATTATAGCTGAAGAAATTTTTTTTTTACTAGTGTGGTGTACAAATTTGAAAAGATACCAATCAGCCTTTATAATACCATTTATCAATATATGTTTACCAGGAGTGTTTTCGTTTTGAGTGAATACTTTTGCAAAGGGTATACAGTCTGCTTTAACGTTTAAAGGAATCGTTTACAAAAATGTAATGCAAACAATGAACTACATGTATCTTTATTTAAAAAAATATATACTGAAATGAGAAAATGAACTGTATTTGTCTTCCCCACAATTTAAAATAAGACGGATATTGACAAAACTAACAATAAGCATAAGAAGTGAGCATAATTTGGATGTTTAAGGTTGATATAAAATTTCTTGTCATCAAAGGACAAATTTATTTTATTATATGTGCATATAAGAACAAACCAAGACAAAGACTCCCTAGATTTTGTTCAAATGAAAACAATGACCTCTCAGAAGTGATAAAAAAAACATTTATATTTTAAATTAGCATGTGGATGTTCTTTTAAAACAGTCTGTAGAACTGAGGTCGAGTGACTCTTAACATGTTACTTTGAGGTTTATAAATATTCTTATCTTAACCATGCTTATTTTTAAAAACAAGGTATTTTTTTTAAACCGGAATTTTTAAAACTAGAATATTAAGTGATAATATATATATTAAAGTAACCCAACCACACATGCAGGGCTAAGAGGGTGAGTTTTGTATTTACTTCTGTATTAACAATTTCATACCCTAAGCCATGTGCGCATTTAACTAACCCTACTTAGTTTTTATGACAGAAAAGGTTTCTATAATATTAAATAGGCATTTAGTAGAACTGAGGTCGAGTGACTCTTAACATGTTACTTTGAGGTTTATAAATATTCTTATCTTAACCATGCTTAATTTTAAAAACGAGGTATTTTTTTTTAAACTGGAATTTTTAAAACTAGAATATTTAGTGATATTATATTAAACCCAACCACACATGCAGGGCTAAGAGGGTTAGTTTTGTATTTACTTCTGTATTAACAATTTCATACTCTAAGCCATGTGCGCATTTAACTAACCTTACTTAGTTTTTATGACAGAAAACTTTTTAACTTTTAAACATGTTTAATATTAAAATTTATTCCAATTTGAATTAATACCCTTAGTAAACGGTTATCCTGTAAAAATCAAAGGTTTCTATATTTTAAATAGGCATTTACTTTTTTACTAGATCAAGGTTATATATAACCTACTCGACTTAATAAATTATAAAAACAGCTGTTTAAAAAAAGTTGTTACCTTATTTGTATGCTATCTATCTTCAACAAATTTTCAAGAGAATAAATCTTATGTGTGCACCTCACTTTGGTCTTAGTAGATTTGAAGTTAATGTGTCTGTGAAATTACTCAAAAAAGGTTGTTGTGTGGCTTCTAAAAACATGCTTTTATATTCTTTTGTATTGGACATTGATTAATTAAATATACTTCCTTTGAACCTGATGAGCTTATTAGTGCATCAATTAATTATTGGCTAACTTCAAAAGAATTTTTCCTTTGTAAATAATTAGCTTCATTTGAAAGTCAATCATATGTCACTTCCTCATTAAAGCATTTTTTTTTAAATTCTGAAATAATTAACTATTTGTTAATAAGAATAAGATGTGTATTTGATAGAGTAACATGGATAAACATATATTTTTTACAAGATCATTTGATAATAATTATAAGTATGTAAAAATGTTTTATCTGATCTATTTTCCCCATAATTGCAATATTTTCCTCTCAGGGTTTTTTTTTTTTCATTTACTTTTTTTTCCAGGTGTGTGTTTGTGTCTAATTATCATGTTTTTTATCTCTGTCTTCATTTCTTGTCACTGCTGTCTCAAGCATAAACATCAGCACGTTAACGCGTGTCAAAAATCAGTGTACCGTGTGTGTATTCTAACGACTAATAAACAACTTTACCTGTAAGATAATTGGAAGATTGGCCCGTGTGTACATAGCAGGAGGTCTGAGGCACATCCTGCTTACGTGTATTGTAACTGTCATTCACCTGGGACACCTGTACGAGGGTTGTTTTAGAGTCATTATTACACAAGTTCCTATGGACAATGTTGTCATTAGCCGCTTTATATTATCTCCCCTGATTTTCGCCGCTAGGGGCGCTTAACTCACAATCGGTCAATTGTGCATTCACTAGGTCTTGTCATGGGCATAATGATTATCCCGGCCAGCATTTTCAAAGCTATTCAGAAACACTGATGATACATCCAGTGTTTAAAGGGGTGGGACATGCACTCTGAGGATATTTGAGCTTTTCACAAAGAATAAAAATGTTCAAGGATCTCAATGTCTTTTGTTGATTTTTTACGAGGGAATACCCCCATCCCCCGGGCAATGTGTAAAATCATTTATTGTGTCTCATTATAGAAAATTAGAAATATACATGGTTATGGGGTATAGAGTTAAATGGTTTATGAGATTTGAACATTGCGTATTAAAACGTATTAAAGAGAAAAACATTTTTACTGATTTTGAAATAATTAAAAATTATTGATTTGAGGGGCAAGGATAGGTTTTTATCAATCTGTCTTATCATGGGGAAAAAGAAAATATGTGATTTTGGCTCAGGGATTTAAATGCTTTTTTAAAGAGATATTTAAAGACTAATGATTCGAGAGGGTGGGGGTGAACCTTTGGGTAAATGAGGTATATATCAGTTCATTCGTTTTGTCATGGGAATAAGAAAATATACGGTTTAGGTGTTGGGTTTCTTACAGATTTTTAATTTTATAATATTCAAGATAATTGGTTTAAGGGGGCGAGAATGACACCCATTGAGTAATGAGTAATGTATCATTTAAAGCGGAATCACAGTATTGTCTATACCCATAGCTGTCATCGCCGCTATTATGCCATTTCTTCATTATGACGTTGCACTTGACCGTAGAAAAATTTATGAGATGATTGAACATTATTGATTTGATGAGAGTGGGGATAACCTCCTGAGGAAGTGAGGTAATTGTGTCATTTGGTGCATCTTATCATGGGGAATAAGAAAATATATGGTTTAGGGGTCGGGATTTTAACGGTTTATGATATAATTGAACATTATTGATTTGATGGGAATGGTTATAACCCCATGGGGAGTGAGGTATGTTTTTTGGTGTGTCTTACCAAGGGGAATAAGAAAATATATGGTTTAGGGGTGGAGATTTTTACGGTTTATGAGATAATTGGACATTATTGATTTATGGGGGCGAGGATCACCCTACTGAAAGAATGAGGTACATGTCATTTAATTTGTCTTGTTACGATGAATAATAATATATGATTTAAAGCTATGGATTTTAATTGCATATGAAATTTTTCAAAATTATCGACTTTGGGGGGTGAGGATGACCACCCCCCCCCCCCCCAGAGGAACGAGGTATATGTCATTTAATAGGTGTTGCCACGTTGTAAAATAAAACATGATATGAGATGGTTATTGGTCACAATCGTAGAGTTTTTCGATGAAAAAAAAATTTCCCCATAGGGTCCTATAGTAAACCCCTAGCCTCTTTGAACTCCTCATTATACGTATCAGTGACCCCCATCAGAAAATGAATAGTATTAGGCACATCTAGAAACATTGATATTTCATCATCGAAAATCTCAGATTAATATCTCTGACGGTTATTGAGAACTCAAACGAACAAAATTGGAGAGGAAGAAAAAACAAGAGGCTCTCAAGAGCCTGAATCGCTCACCTGGCAAACAATGCACTATAAACTAAATCTCCTCATCACCATTCACTAAGGATACCATGTTTACTTTAAAAACCAAATATTGTTGAAATCCGAGCAAGTGTAAAAAATGGCGGGAAAATGGCAGCCATTTTAAAAATAGCCGTCCAAAACAAACTTTCATCATCACCACTCAACTTGGGATACCATGTTTACCTTGAAAGTAGCTTTTATCTTTATTTTCTTTCTATAATTCAGGAAAAAATAGCAAAAAACAGCATTTTGACCCCTATGTTCTATTTTTAGTTAGGGTGGACATGTTTTTCAACCAATAAAAAATCCAAGCATTAAGTTTTTGCAGGATACTCTAAGGAACAATCTTACCAAGTTTCATTTGATTTTGAATAGTAGTTTCAGAGAAGAAGATTTTTGAAATAATAACATAAAAAATGTCAAAAAAGGGCAATAACTCTAACATCAGTTGACAGATTTTTACGAAAATCAGCAGACAGGTAGCTCTCATCATGCTGAACACTTTCAACCTGCCAGAATTTGCCGTAACCTAATGATTTTTGAGATATTTGCGAAAAACTGTTGTTTGACCCCTATGTTCTATTTTTAGTAACAGTGGCCATGTTTTTCGACGGATAAAAAATTGAAGCATAAACTTTTTGCAGGATATCCTAAGGAACAATCTTACCAAGTTTCATTTGATTTTGAAAAGTAGTTTCAGAGAAGAAGATTTTTGAAATAATAACAAAAAAAAGCCAAAAATGTCAAAAAAGGGCAATAACTCTAACATCAGTCGACAGATTTTCACGAAAATCAGCACACAGGTAGCTCTCATCATGCTGAACACTTTCAACCTGCAGAATTTGCCGTAACCTAATGATTTTTGAGATATTTGCGAAAAACTGTTGTTTGACCCCTATGTTCTATTTTTAGTAACAGTGGCCATGTTTTTCGACGGATAAAAAATTGAAGCATAAACTTTTTGCAGGATACCCTAAGGAACAATCTTACCAAGTTTCATTTGATTTTGAAAAGTAGTTTCAGAGAAGAAGATTTTTGAAATAATAACAAAAAAAAGCCAAAAATGTCAAAAAAGGGCAATAACTCTAACATCAGTCGACAGATTTTCACGAAAATCAGCACACAGGTAGCTCTCATCATGCTGAACACTTTCAACCTGCAGAATTTGCCGTAATCTAATGATTTTTGAGATATTTGCGAAAAAATGTTGTTTGACCCCTATGTTCTATTTTTAGGAACAGTGGCCATCGGATCAAAAATCAAAGCATAAACTTTGTGCAGGATACCCTAAGGAACAATCATGCTAAGTTTTATCCATTCAGTAGTCTCAGAGGAGAAGATGTTTGAAAAATTGTTAATGACGACGACAGACGACGACAGAGAACGACGGATGACGACGGACGCAAAGTGATGAGAATAGCTCACATGGCCTTTTAGGCCAGGTGAGCTAAAAAGTTCAATAAAAATCACCAAAAAAAACAGAAAAAAGAGACAATTAAACATTGGAGATAACTCAATTTGTTTTATCAGCATTGTGCTTTTTAGATCACCTGAACTGAAAGGTCAAGTGAGCTTTTATCATCACTTGGCGTCCGTCATCTGTCGTTGTCGTCTGTTAACTTTTACAAAAAATCTTTTCCTCTGAAACTACTGGACCAAATGTAACCAAACTTGGCCACAAGCATCACTAGGGTATCTAGTTTAAAAAATGTGTCCGATGACCCCAACTGCCAACCAACATGGCCGACATGGCTAAAAATAGAACATAGGGGTAAACTGCAGTTTTTGTCTTATATCTCAAAAACTAAAGCAATTAGGGCAAAACTGATGAGGTTAAAAATGTTCATCAGGTCAAGATCTACCTGTCCTGAAATTTTCAGACGAATCGGTCAACCCTTTGTTGGGTTATTGCCCCTGAATGATATATTTTAAAGAAATTTCGCAGTTTTAGGTTATTTTCTTGAATATTATTATAGTTCAAGACAAATTGTAAACAGTAAAAATGTTCAACAAAGTAAGATCTACAAATAAGTCAACATGACCAAAATCATTGATTGACCCCTTATAGGAGTTCTTGCCCTTTAAAAACGGCATGTAGCGTAAACTTTCCTTTAAAGATCTTTTCCTCTCAAACCACTGGGCCAATTGAGATCAAACTTTAGTGGAATGGTCCTAATGGGTGGCCCCCTTCCAAAATTATGTCTGGCATCCCCGACTTCCAACCGACATGGCTGCTGTTACTAAAAATAGAAAAAAAGGGTGTTGGTGAATTTCAAAAATCTTATGTGAAACTACAAGGCCAGTTGGAACCAAAGTTGGCAGTAATGGTTCTTAGGAGGTTCTCTTTCAGAAATTTGTCAATGGTCTTTAGATGGTCCTCTTACAGAGGTGTGTCCGATGACCTGAATTGTCAACCAAGATGGCCGCCACAACCGAACTTAATTTAATATAGGGGCCTATAGGAAAATTCATTGAAAAATCTTCTTGTCTGAAACCACTAAGCCAATTAGAATTAGACATTGGTAGCAATGGTCCTTAGATGGTCTTCTTTCAGAACTTTGTGCGATGACCAGACTGTCAACCAGGATGGCCGCCACACTCGAACTTAGTTTAACATAGAAACCTATGGATAAATTCATTGAAAAATCTTCTTGTCTGAAACCACTTGACATATTGGAGCCAGACGTGGCAGCATTGGTCCTTAGGAGGTCCTCTTTCAGAAATGTGTCTGATCACCCGGATTGTCAACCAAGATGGCTGCCACACCAAACTTTGTTAAATATTGGACCCTATAGGAAAATTCATTTAAAAATCTTCTTGTCTGAAACTGCTTAGCCAGTTGGAACAAGACTTAGCAGAAATGGTCCTTAGATGGTTGTCTTTTAGAAATTTATCCGTTGACCTGGACTGTCAACAAAGATGACTGCCACAGCTGAAATTTGTTTAATATAGAATCCTATAGAAAAACCAGCCAAATTGACTGCAACACTTAAATTTTTAGGTCTTCTCAAGGTGAAAAGTTAAATCCAGGTGAGCGATACAGACTCTTGAGAGCCTCTAGTTCCTTATATCATAGTTTAAATCTATATAATCACATAGTGATGAAATAATCATTTACCATTATCCATATAAATAAATCATGTAATTCTAATAACCTCAAGTTAGGGTATCTTGAAAAAAGTTTATCTATATAATCAATTCTATTAGTGTCATATATTGGAAAAAATCCATAGCAACCGATAGAAAAGTCCCTAGCAACCATATATATTTGGGTTAAGGACCTTATAATTTACCTGCACAAGTCAAAAAGAAAGGTCAAGAGTCAAGGGCATTGAAAAAATCCATAGCAACTGATGGAAAATTCCTTAGCAATGATATATATAGATTCAGGACCCTATGATATAGTTGTACAAGTCAATATGGAGGCTCAAGGGTAAAGTTCATTGAAAAAATCCATAGCAACTGATGGATAAGTCCCTAACAACCAGATATATTTGGGTTCAGGAGCTTACAATTTACCATGTTTACCTGTTCAAGTCAAAATGGAGGTCAAGAGTCAATGCCTTTGAAAAATTCCATAACAACCATATCTATTTGGGTTCAGGATTCTATATTTTATGCTGTATAGGTCAATATTAAGGAGCAAATTGCAACGGTATACATTAAATAGCAAAAATAATAATTGCAGCAAGATCTATAGAAAATAACAGGTGAGCGATTCAGGCAGATTTTCCTCTTTCAAAATCATGTCGAAAAATACAGACGTTTATTTCTTAGGTGCTTTTATGGCTGTTAATTGGCATATTGAATCCAGGTGAGCGATGCAGGCTCCTGGAAGCCTCTAGTTTTATTAGTTCACTTATTGCCATCACTTGGCATATGTCATTGTCATCATTTGGCGTAATTTGTGGTGCAAATTATTTGAATCATTTTAATATCCTGTGATGCAAGAGAAATAATTAGGAATTTATAATCATTTGAATCTTTTGGTCATATTTGTTTACCTAGTGAATGTTTTTCAGAGGTAGAAAGTAATGGAGGCAATACAAAACTATGAAAGTGATTTGAGTATGTCTGATGAAGAGGACTTAGCATGTCAAGGTCAGGTTGATGAAGATTCTGAACAAAAAGAGACTTCATGTTCAAAGGAAAAAATAGAGCAGGATATTGCAGAGAAAGCTGTTTCCAATGTAAATTGTGATTTCTTTCACTTACAAAAATCTGAAAGTGAAGTTGAATCTCAACCAGACTATAAAATAAGGAAAGTGGAAAAATTAGAAGTGATTATAGGTAGTGGAGAAAAATTATCTCTCCCTCAAAGTGATTTCTGGGAACCATTAAAGACAGAATTAAAGGAAAGGAAGGCCAAAACTCATAAACATCCAGCCATACAATCAAATATACACAATTTTTGCTATAACTATGATTCAAGATCTTTTGATAAAATAAATACAAACAACAAAACAAGGTTTGAAAAATTAAGACAGTTCAAAGGGTCAATAAAAAAATCATCTGGTGTCTCCAAAGAGAAAATCCAGTGCCCAGATAATTGTGTAGAGCAGGTTACTTCATTTCAAAATGAAATAGTGACTTCATCTTCATGTGGTAGAATGGAAGACAATTCAAAAAGTGATGTAGCAGTATGTTTGTGTAATTCTAATTTTTCAAAGAGAAAACTGTATGAAATTCATGGTAAAATAAATGCATGGTTAAACAGATCTGACAGTACCTTTTGTAAGGTTCCAAGAGAATGTGAAAAATCTCTGAAAGCACATGAAGGGTCAATAAATACATTAAAATGGAACATACCAAAATTCAGCCATCTTCTTTCAACTGTTTCTATGGATACTAAAGTTAAAATTTGGAATGTTTGGAGTAGTTTTGATCCATGTGTTCGAGTCCTACATATACACCATAAAGGAATCACTGATAGTGATTGGGCGAAATCTGGCAGGCACATATTAACCAGTAGTTATGATAAATATGCTGTTGTCACTGACGTTGAGACAGGTTAGTATAAAAGTGTCAAATTAGTTTTACTGGTTGGTTTTCAAACCTTTTTCCTATTACCTGTTTTATAAACAAAGTAAGATAATTCTTGGATGATGATGTTTCAATGTATTTCAGTACAAATGTAGATTAAAATTTTTCCAGAAATAGATAAGGTTTTCATGTCAAGTCTATATATTTTAGATTAAACACAAATTTAATTAAAATTTACGTTTCGCGAAACGTGAGATGTCCCCTCCCGTGCCCATTTTATGCCTGTTCTCTTCAACAAGTTGAAGAGTCGCCATCACCGATATACACTGTATACCAAGTTTCGTTAAAATCAGACTTTATATTTTTTGCCATTTTCAGCAGCCATCTTAAAAATGGAGGCCATTACGGAAATTCCGAAAATGCGCCGTGAGTCGCCATCACCCATATACCCTGTATACCAAGTTTCGTTGAAATCAGACAATGTTTACATTTTTCACCATTTGGCGGCCATCTTGAAAATGGCGGCCATTACAAAAATTCCGACAATGCGCCGTCAGTCGCCATCACCCTTATACCCTGTATACCAAGTTTCATTGAAATCGGACAATGTTTACATTTTTCACCATTTTCGGGGGCCATCTTGAAAATGGCGGCCATTACAAAAATTCCGACAATGCGCCGTCAGTCCCCATCACCTATATACCCTGTATACCAAGATTCGTTGAAATCGGACAATGTTTACATTTTTCGCCATTTTCGGCCGCCATCTTGAAAATGGCGGCCATTACAAAACTTCCGACAATGCGCCGTCAGTTGCCATCACCCTTATACCCTGTATACCAAGTTTCATTGAAATTGGACAATGTTTACATTTTTCGCGATTTTCGGCGGCCATCTTGAAAATGGCGGCCATTACAGAAATTCCGACAATGCGCCATCAGTCGCCATCACCGTTATACCCTGTATACCAAGTTTCGTTGAAATTGGACAATGTTTACATTTTTCGCCATTTTTGGCGGCCATCTTGGAAATGGCGGCCATTTTGAAATTATAAACCGCAAAAAACACTGTAGGACCTTGGGACCTATCACCCCTCCAAGTTTCATATTGATCGGTCCATCCATTTCCGAGGAGATAGCCGGACAAGTTCGTGCATCAGGTTGACGGAAGAAAAAGAAAAAAGTATAATAATAAGAATTAAAATTTACGTTTCGCGAAACGTGAGATGTCCCCTCCCGTGCCCATTTTATGCCTGTTCTCTTCAACAAGTTGAAGAAACCCTTAATATTGATTGAAAATGGCTGCAGTTATGTATTGTATTTATCTGGCCTTAACTAGCAAATGACAGCTTTCATCCTTATCAAAGAGATTTTATACCTCCCCTACAGCCATGCCTATAAATCTCTAATTATAATGAAAGTGATAATTTCATTACAATTCACATAAATCTATGTATAAAGGAATTTTCATATGTATTATAAATTTTCCGGCAAACTGTATGTTAATGCGTTCTTCCTTGTGTCCGGTCATAAGATGTTTTCCTTGTATCCAGTCATATGATGTTTAAAATTGACTAAGTTGATAAAGAGCGACAACTTCAGTAGGATTTCACTTGTGAAGCTATAGATATGGTATGAATATGTAAAAAGGGTTACAAAAAATCCTTAAAAAAAATAGCATTTAACATGGAATGGCATGCACAATTGAATGATATAAAATTGCAAATTCACTAATGGCGGCCATTACAGAAATTATGAAAATGCGCCGTGAGTCGCCATCACCGATATACACTGTATACCAAGTTTCGTTAAAATCAGACTTTATATTTTTTGCCATTTTCAGCAGCCATCTTAAAAATGGAGGCCATTACGGAAATTCCGAAAATGCGCCGTGAGTCGCCATCACCCATATACCCTGTATACCAAGTTTCGTTGAAATCAGACAATGTTTACATTTTTCACCATTTGGCGGCCATCTTGAAAATGGCGGCCATTACAAAAATTCCGACAATGCGCCGTCAGTCGCCATCACCCTTATACCCTGTATACCAAGTTTCATTGAAATCGGACAATGTTTACATTTTTCACCATTTTCGGGGGCCATCTTGAAAATGGCGGCCATTACAAAAATTCCGACAATGCGCCGTCAGTCCCCATCACCTATATACCCTGTATACCAAGATTCGTTGAAATCGGACAATGTTTACATTTTTCGCCATTTTCGGCCGCCATCTTGAAAATGGCGGCCATTACAAAACTTCCGACAATGCGCCGTCAGTTGCCATCACCCTTATACCCTGTATACCAAGTTTCATTGAAATTGGACAATGTTTACATTTTTCGCGATTTTCGGCGGCCATCTTGAAAATGGCGGCCATTACAGAAATTCCGACAATGCGCCATCAGTCGCCATCACCGTTATACCCTGTATACCAAGTTTCGTTGAAATTGGACAATGTTTACATTTTTCGCCATTTTTGGCGGCCATCTTGGAAATGGCGGCCATTTTGAAATTATAAACCGCAAAAAACACTGTAGGACCTTGGGACCTATCACCCCTCCAAGTTTCATATTGATCGGTCCATCCATTTCCGAGGAGATAGCCGGACAAGTTCGTGCATCAGGTTGACGGAAGAAAAAGAAAAAAGTATAATAATAAGAAAAATAAGAAACGGAGTAAAAACAATATGTCCCCGACGACACTTCGTGGTCGGGGACATAAAAATAAGAAACGGAATAAAAACAATATGTCCCCGACGACACTTCGTGGTCGGGGACATAATAAGAAACCGGACAAAAACAATATGTCTCCCAAAACTTTGTTTGGGAGACATAACTAGGTATGATTGTGATCGCAAGCGAGTCACAAGATGTCTCCCAAACCCCCATTGCCACTATCTAGAGCTTATCAGTAACCCCCTAAATTCCCTTTTGCTCTATTCACCTACAAAATTTCAGAATCCTACCCACCTAGGTTACAGAGATATCGCAATGTCCTATATAATGACCTTTTCCTGTTTCCATGGAAACAGCGGCCATTTTGATTTTTTTTAAGCCCTTTGCAATCGCCATCATTTAAAACCCCTAAATATCAATTTTCATTGAAATCGAAGCACTTCGAAAGAATTTCGAATTTTGGGCCCGAAAAATCACATTTTCGTAAATAACGCGAAAACCGTAAATATCGCTTCAAATTTTTTTTTCGTATAATTAAAGAGCACCTTTTGCTCTATTCACCTACAAAATTTCAGAATCCTACCCACCTAGGTTACTGACATAAAGCAATGTCTCCTATATAATGACCTTTTTCTGTTTCCACGGAAACGGCGGCCATTTTGAAAATTTTAAAAGTCGTTTGCAAAACTTCAGGTCACCCTTAACATATTCCCAAAGTTTCATATTGATTGGACATTGCATCTTTGAGAAACGTCGCGGACAACATTGAACGGAAAGAAAAAGGAAAGAAGAAGAAGAAGAAGAAGAAGAAGAAGAAGAAGAAGAAGAATAATAATAAGAAACCGGACAAAAACAATATGTCTCCCAAAACTTTGTTTGGGAGACATAACTAGGTATGATTGTGATCGCAAGCGAGTCACAAGATGTCTCCCAAACCCCCATTGCCACTATCTAGAGCTTATCAGTAACCCCCTAAATTCCCTTTTGCTCTATTCACCTACAAAATTTCAGAATCCTACCCACCTAGGTTACAGAGATATCGCAATGTCCTATATAATGACCTTTTCCTGTTTCCATGGAAACAGCGGCCATTTTGATTTTTTTTAAGCCCTTTGCAATCGCCATCATTTAAAACCCCTAAATATCAATTTTCATTGAAATCGAAGCACTTCGAAAGAATTTCGAATTTTGGGCCCGAAAAATCACATTTTCGTAAATAACGCGAAAACCGTAAATATCGCTTCAAATTTTTTTTTCGTATAATTAAAGAGCACCTTTTGCTCTATTCACCTACAAAATTTCAGAATCCTACCCACCTAGGTTACTGACATAAAGCAATGTCTCCTATATAATGATCTTTTTCTGTTTCCACGGAAACGGCGGCCATTTTGAAAATTTTAAAAGTCGTTTGCAAAACTTCAGGTCACCCTTAACATATTCCCAAAGTTTCATATTGATTGGACATTGCATCTTTGAGAAACGTCGCGGACAACATTGAACGGAAAGAAAAAGGAAAGAAGAAGAAGAAGAAGAAGAAGAAGAAGAAGAAGAATAATAATAAGAAACCGGACAAAAACAATATGTCTCCCAAAACTTTGTTTGGGAGACATAATAATTAAAATTTACGTTTCGCGAAACGTGAGATGTCCCCTCCCGTGCCCTATATACCCTGTATACCAAGATTCGTTGAAATCGGACAATGTTTACATTTTTCGCCATTTTCGGCCGCCATCTTGAAAATGGCGGCCATTACAAAACTTCCGACAATGCGCCGTCAGTCGCCATCACCCTTATACCCTGTATACCAAGTTTCATTGAAATTGGACAATGTTTACATTTTTCGCGATTTTCGGCGGCCATCTTGAAAATGGCGGCCATTACAGAAATTCCGACAATGCGCCATCAGTCGCCATCACCGTTATACCCTGTATACCAAGTTTCGTTGAAATTGGACAATGTTTACATTTTTCGCCATTTTTGGCGGCCATCTTGGAAATGGCGGCCATTTTGAAATTATAAACCGCAAAAAACACTGTAGGACCTTGGGACCTATCACCCCTCCAAGTTTCATATTGATCGGTCCATCCATTTCCGAGGAGATAGCCGGACAAGTTCGTGCATCAGGTTGACGGAAGAAAAAGAAAAAAGTATAATAATAAGAAAAATAAGAAACGGAGTAAAAACAATATGTCCCCGACGACACTTCGTGGTCGGGGACATAAAAATAAGAAACGGAGTAAAAACAATATGTCCCCGACGACACTTCGTGGTCGGGGACATAATAAAATGATCACGATTTTCTCAAATTATTAGTTCAAGGATCATTTACATTGGAAGAAATTTCTTTTCTTTTCTATTCTTTTATCATGTAGATCATTGTATTATTAAAATATTCCTCTTTATACATTTAGTCACACTTTGTAGGCACATTGAATTGGAAATAAATGTATTCTGTTCTTGTCTTAACATATTAAAGTAGGAATAACTTTATAACTTTTAGCGTGTCTATTGCATATAAAGTGGAAAACTGAGCATTGACATGTAAATTCAACTAAAATTTTAATTTTGTAGTGTTTATACTGTTAACAGTGAGACCTTTGTTCCTTGAAAAACCATTGGTTTTAAAAACCTTATGGAAAATTTTCTGTTGCTTATATTAGAACATTTATTTCTAAAAAAAAAATCAATCACTCTAACTCATGAACACCATTAGCTCTAGACTGATCATCATTTATACATACATGTATATAAGTTTATTTTTACAGGTCAATCAGTAACAAGTTTCAGCCATAGGAGTCATGTTACTTGTGGGAAGTTTCATCCAACCAATGAAAATATTTTTCTGAGTGGTTCCCTTGATGAACTGACTGCATGGGATACCAGACAGAATAATGGACCAATCCATACTTATAACTACAAAGACAAAATAGGCCAGGTATGTATTGCTTGGAACCTGTAGGAATAAGGGATTTAAAGGGATATATCTCCTTTGAAATTAGTTTTTGGTCTGTTTAATGAAAATGGAAAAGGTCTGTTGAAAGGGCTTTACCCAAGTGAAATAAGTTGGATCTTGACCTCAAAATAATTACTTGTCTATAAGAGAACTCAGAACTATTTATTCCTGCACTTCCAAAATGACTTAACTGGAAGTTTAGACCAGGTTCGTATCAAGAGATCTGGACGCTTTTTGTATTTTAAGTGGTAGCCAATTGATCTGCAGTCAACTGCACAAGTATATCGTTAGCTTTAGACCACTAACATTTACTTCAAGACTGAATAATAATGAATACTCAAGAAACAATATTCACGTTTTTTGTTTTTTTCCAAGGGGGCGAGCATACACCCCCTACACCCCCACATGGATCCGCCACTGTATGTTGAAAAGATGTTTATTTAAATAACGATACTTGTATCAAAATGCTGAATTAAAAAATTTTTTTGCAAACAAAAAAATTAAACAGCAAATTTATTTCTATATGATATTCTATATATTTAAGGTAAAATGTTTGCAGTTATATCTGTTTATTTAACATAATAGGTTCAGGATGTAATCTTTAATGCTGATGGAAGAGAGTTTTTTTCCAGTGGAGATCTGATAAGTAGAGATTCTGCTGATAGAAATATAATGGCATGGGACTTTGATAATGCTGTTGTAAAATCCAATCAAATTTATCAGGTAAAATCTTCATACTGCTTTTTTATTAAAACATACTTTTTTATCTCCAAAATATGTATTCTAATCAAACTTATCAGGTTAAATTTAGATTGCTCAATGTTAAATGATAAGTAGCCCAAAATACCGGTACTAACTGCATGAGTGATGAAAAGACCTCTTCCTTGTAAGATTAAGTATTGGATATGGTACTTTGAAATGTTGCTTGCACTGTTTATGGCCACAAGTTTTTACTCTTAGTTTTCACACTAAATGTTCAATAGAAAGATAAGTATAGATACTGTCTGAACAAAGACTACTGCATGTATTTGATATGAAGCTTCTTTGGAATAGCAGATGTGATGTCATACAGCAACCAGAATCAATGAAAAACAAGTAACATTCATCCCATTATGTTTGTTTGTTCGTTTAGTTGGGGTTTAACGCCGTTTTCAGCACATTTCAGCATTTTGGCCATTTCGCGGCGGCCAGTTTTTATTAGTGGAGGAAGCCGGAGTACCCGGAGAGAACCACCGACCTTCGGTAGGAAAATTGGCAATCCTTGTCAATTAAGATTGGAGTCGAACACACCCCGCCACAGGTGAGATTCGAACTCACAACCCCAGCGTTGACAGGCTAGTGATCAGTAGTAGTCATGACGAACTACCTAGACCACTAGGCCACCGAGGCCCCTCATCCCATTATGAAGTTAACATTTAACAATAATTTGATTTAGGGATGAAGAGACTATTACATTCTATGGTTGCTCAGTAAAGAACAAATAACTGACTGTTTCTTATGCTTGTTTTGATTTCTTAAATTTCCTTGGGATTATCATCAAAATATATCTGTGTACTCTACCAATAAATTATTACTATTTCACTCATGAAATTACAATAAAAAAAATAAAATATACATAACAAAAGTAAATGTTTTATTTGTAGTTGTATATGACAGTTTGATTTGTAAGATTGCTGTAAATTTAACCTTTTTCTAGGAAAGATACAGTTGTACTTGTTTAAAGCTTCATCCACAGGATTCAAACTTCCTAGCTCAATCACATGGCAATTATATAGCAATATTCTCAGCTGTAGGACCATATAAAATGTGTAAAAGTATTCGTTATGAAGGACACAAGGTATGTTTTTATTTTGTGTCTTAGCTATGCACACTACAAGATCAGTTGAAAGTGAACTTCAGAGCTGATACTGTATTCTAATGAGTTACAGTAACCTTGTTAAAATAAAAGTGTGTCTCTGAAATACATGTAATTATCTGTTTGGTGACTACAGATAATTTTTTAAAAGGTAAAAATATATTTTTTGTGATCCTGAAATAGAGTTGATTTTTTATCCTGAAGTTCTGTCTGTAAAATTTTAAATTTATTTTTCATATTTCAGTACTAGCTTGAAGTATAGATTTATTGTTCTCTATTTCAAAGCACATTAAACCTGGTCATAAATTTTGATAAGCTATTCACTGATTTTTTTGTCGTGTGTAATTTCCTGCCAAATCTACTTGACATTTACTTTTCCACCAATCAAGAAAAACATTCTATCGCTGTACTCTTTTATGCACTCTGTATAGTTAACTTTCAAATTTTACCTTTCTTGAAAATATGTCTTAATCAACAGGGGAATAGTTAGTATGGTAAAATACAAAAATTACGGATTTTTAATCAATTTAAATGTCTAACATTTTATCATTTTCAATTACAGCTTGGAGGATACAAAATTGGCTTTGACATTTCTCCTGATGGTAGATATATAGTCAGCGGAGATTCTGCTGGAAATATCTACAATTATGATTACCGATCTGGACGGTTACTGAAAATATTGCCTACCAAGTTGGATATTAACCTTAATGTAGCCTTCCATCCGGTGTTACCATCTACAGTGGCCTGTTGTGGGTGGAATGGGTTCCTAGAAATATGGCACTGAATTCAGTATTTATGACAAGTCATTTAATTTATCTGGCCTCAGGAACATATTTAAATCATGATATGGGTACAACTGTTAAAAATAAAATATTGAATTTATAAAGAGAATAATACATGGCAAAATCCTTATCGCCCTGAGATTTCATATCAGCCCAAGGGATGATATGGCATGTGATATTGTAAATGTGATTTTGACATATTTTATACACTTTATCATATATTTTAACAGTGATGAAGAATGTTTAGTCTGAAGGAATACTCTGTTGCATTTTATTCATTATTATATGCCGATGATATTGTCCTACTCTCCAATTTGCAAGAAGGTTTGCAAAATTTACTCAATATATGAAAAGATTTTTGTTACTCATGGAAACTTGATGTAAATATAGAAAAATCAAAGATTATAGTTTTCAACTCTAATGGAAAAACACACTAAATGCTTTAAATTTAATAATGAGTAATCAAAACTGAAATGTTACTGTTATTTAGGTTTAAGTATTAAAAACACAGGCAATTTAAACATGTCATCAAAACTTCTGATGGAAAAAGGCAGGAAAGCCTGGTTTAAAATAAAAAAGAAAATTAGCCTAAATAACCCTTGTTATTTTTTAGAAAAATTATTTGACACTCTTGTTGTTCCAATCATTTTATATGGTAGTGAAGTGTGGGCAGTTGGTAGTAACTTCAAAGACACTGAACCTTTTGAACATTTACAACTGAAATTTGTGAAGGAAATTCTAGGTGTTCACTGCAAAGCTTCTAATGCTGCTTGTCTAGCTGAACTGAATAGAAAACCACTAAAGACTAAAATTCAGCTTTTGGCAATAATTTTCCTTGAACATATTATTAAATCTCAAGATTGTCTTGTTTATAAAATTTTCAGAAATGTTGAAGCAAACAGTAGTTGGGTTAAAACTGTAAAAGTGTCGTTAAGTAAATTGTGCTTTGCTCATTTAAACCGGAATTTAACTAATATCAGCTACTATTTGAAAAGCATTCAACAAAAAATAAATGACAAAGCCTTACAAAATCAAAATAATCTAATCACAAGCAGCTTCAAACTCGAATTTATTTCCAGTATACATAAAATATGTGTTAGATCGCCCTACGTTGATGTCTTGAAATTCATATCTGACAGATCAACACTTTGTAAATTACTCAAGTTATAATTTACGTTCCTTATCAAGAGGGCTTCTGTCTACATTATTGAATACTCTTTCATATGCCATAATCATTTATTATATAATATCAATATATTGTGTATTGTCTATGTTCGCCATAAGCATTTATTGTAAATGTGTTTGTGCAAATAAATATTGTCTATTTTCTATTTAATGCGTGTTTAACTGTAAAGAGAAACATGGTAATTGGTTGTGTAATAATAACAGCACATAACTAGAACTGAAGTTATAACACAGTAACCATGTGTTTTCCAAAGCCAACAACAAAGACAGCGACATTTTGTCTGCTGAAGTAAATTAAAGTACCTGCCCGAGAGGTCTGTATGAAAAAATTCAAGAAGTCTGAATAAAGTGCGATACAGGTTGAGCTATGCGATAACAGGGTGCAATACAGGTTTAGCCATGCTATGAAGGGTATATGATAAAGGTTGACTGAGAATGTAATAGGGATGGAGCATCTGGTGCTTTATCATATATGCAAAGTGACTGTATTCAGTACTAAATATATGATAAATACATGTATATATATAAAGAGAGATATTTTTACCATTAACTCTGGATCAATGATGATCAATATTTCATAAAAAACAGATTAATACTGTCTCAAGCCAGAAATCTTTTTTGGTGCTTTTATTATGTCTTCTAATATTTGAATGTTGGCTTATTAATCTTGTGTGTTTTGGATTTTAAGTACACTTTTGTAGATATACTCAATATGGATGGTGATATTTCAGTTGCAAAAACCAATCAGTGATTTAATTTCCTGTTTTTTATATCCATATACCAGCTCTATTTCTACATGTATTATCATCAGATATCATGGTTTGGTTTATAGGGGAATAAGACCCCTATAATGTGTTGAGCAATAAAATCAAACTGAATAGCCAATAATATACCTTTGGCTTTATTTGGATCAAAATTCATGAACAGCTAAACATACATTCACTGAATGATTCAGTAACAAATTAAAAATGGTAGACATTCATACCAACAAAAGTAATTTAAAAGCAAATTCATCGAGCAGGATTTCCACCATTGCTTTTATGAGACCAACATGGACAAGGTGTATTGAAAATTAAAATGGAAAGGCCAAGTATGTTATATAGAGTTAAAAGCTGAAGAAACATACTAATTTTATTTAATTTTTTCCTCACAAAATTAACATACAATATATATATATATAATTAAAATGTGGAAATAGTGAATTTAAACTTAAAACGGGTAAAAAAGAATCTTGTCTACACACCCGATGAGACTTCACTATTGGAAATTGTATCAATGCAATTATTTTTGGTTAAAATCGCTGAGAACAACTATTGAATAACAAAAAAGAATTTCATATAGGTTTGGTCCAGGAACAACACAACAACCAACATTTCATGAACTCTGTTCTTAAATCTAATTCTTTTTTTTTCTAAAATAAATCTCTGATCTACACAATATTTTATACATGTATGCATTGACAAGATTCTTACCACAAAACAATATCGAAATTACAATCTATATCATGTCCACATTAAATCTGATAAAATTCTCATTTGATGAGTACACAGAATGATATAAAATGATGCTGATTTCCTTGCTATAGAACTGAGAAAGGACTTTGAAAATCAAAGAAATTGTACTATTTACTAAAATAAAAGAATACATAACAGTTCTAATTCCTATATTTTGTTTCACAACCAGAGAGAACAATTTTTATGGCACAATAAACTAGAGGCTCTCAAGAGCCTGTATCGCTCACCTGGATTGAACTTTTCTCCCTGAGCAGGATTAAAAATTTAAGTGTTGCAGTCAATTTGGCTGGTTTTTCTATAGGGTTCTATGTTATACTAAGTTCGGCTGTGGCAGCCATCTTGGTTGACAGTCCAGGTCAATGGACATATTTCTTAGAGAACCATCTAAGGACCATTACTGCTAAGTCTTCTTCCAACTGGCTAAGTGGTTTCAGACAAGAAGATTTTTAAATGAATTTTCCTATAGGGTCCTATATTAGACTAAGTTCAGCTGTGGTGGCCATCTTGTTTGACAGTCCGGTTCATCGGACATACCTCTGAAAGAGGACTGTCTAAGGATTATTGCTACCAAGCAATTGGCTTAGTGGTTTCAGACAAGAAGATTTTAAATGAATATTCCTATAGGATCCTATGTTAAACTAAGTTCGGCCATCTTGGTTAACAGTCTGGGTCATCAGACATATTTCTGAAAAAGAATCTCCTAAGGACCATTACTGCCAAGTTTGGTTCCAATTGTCTCAGTAGTTTCATAGAAGAAGATTTTTTAAATTCATCCCCAATTTTTTCTACATTTAGTAACAGCAGCCATGTCGGTTGGAAGTCGGGGATGCCCGACATAAATGTGGAAGGGGGATACCCAAGGACTATTCCAACAAAGTTTGGTCCCAATTGGCCCAGTGGTTTAAGAGGAGAAGATCTTTAAAGGAAAGTTATTCCAAATGCCGTCTTTAAAGGGAAAAAACTCCTATAAGGGGTCAATCAATGATTTTTGTCATGTTGACTTATTTGTAGATCTTACTTTGAACTTTTTTGCTGTTTGCAGTTTGTCTATCTATAATAATATTCAAGATAATAACCAAAACTGCACAATTTCCTTAAAATTAACAATTCAAGGGCAATAACCCAACAAATGGGTTGACCGATTCATCTGAAAATTTCATGGCAGGTAGATCAGTTTGGCTCTATATGCTTTAGTTTTTGAGATACAAGACAAAACTGCAGTTTACCCCTATGTTCTATTTTTAGCCATGTCGGCCATGTTGGTTGCCAGGGTTATCGGACAATTTTTTTACACTAGATACCCCAATGATGCTTGTGGCCAAGTTTGGTTCCATTTGGCCCTGTAGTTTCAGAGGAGATTTTGTAAAAGTTAATGGATGATGATGAACGCCGGATGCCAAGTGATGAGAATAGCTCACTTGACCCTTTGGGTCAAGTGAGCTAAAAATAAAGAAGTAAACTGTAAACGTCTCTTCTTTGTTATGTGGAATGGCAAGAAAGTACATGTAATTCAAAAATACAGTGTAAATTGTCTAAAGCACATGCTTTAGGGGCTGAAAATTTGGTTCAGAATAAGACAGGTGTTCAGTTTATTCAGGTTAAATTACTCAAGAATACTGAAATCTGAAACAAATGTTCTGTTAGACAGGTTTCCTAATCAGGTTTTTCTTTTACAAATATACTACATTAGTGGATTAATGAAAGAATGTATTTCATATGATACATAAAATCTGAGGATTAAATAAATTTAAATGTGAATGCAAGTTACAAATTACATGTATAATAAACTCATCTACTTGTTGGTAATTTCACATCAAGGAATGAAAAGATGAAATATGTATATACTTGATATTATTTGCTGAGTACATATCAGACAGTCGAAAATCTGGTTGATTAATTCTTTTTATGGCAAAATGAATACAGTCAACTACTGATATATTGTATTCAACAGGACCATAGAAATCATTTGATTATTCAAACAAAACATTGGTCAACATCTATCACCTTGGAACAAAAAGACAATTAGATTGTAATAATGTTTTATTTGAATTGAACAAAAGGTAAAATGACATATATTGTGTTAATTACTTAATAATCAGAAATTTTAATTACCGATATAACTCACTTTAACAAGCCATGTTCCTCAAGATATATTTTGACATGTGGTAATTAAATAGAGATATAGAATTTTGCATTAAAATGTTACTTTGGGACTAATTTTATATTTACAAACCTGAAATTTAGTAGAATATTTTATGTATACTCACATATGGGTCTTCCTCAAAATTTTGATTCACTGGAAGATACTAGTCTAGTGAGTTGTAGACAACAAAGGTCAATAATTTCTTTTAATACAAACAAATTGAAAATAAAATATAAATCAATAAAACACTTATTATTTGTATTGCATCAATTTTCATAGATTTCTTGGACATGGAAAAATAAATCCATGAATTAAATAACTCAACAAAATATACCATTATATATGCCTATAAGACTATGTGTCCTATAACACGAGGGCCCTTTCTTGTGAAATTTGGAAGTACGTACTTTTGCCTTGACCCTCGTATAAGATGATGGCAAATGACCATCAAAGGCTGGAGTGCAGTTTTTTCCTAAAACACTGAAAACCTTGTCAGCATCGACTATTCCATTCCTCAAATCAAATAAGTTTATTCATCCTCAAAATGGTTGATAAACTGAGATGTACTGATAGTAATGCATCTTTATAGAAAATATCATTGTTCTATCACAAGTTCTATCAAACTGACTTGAGCAGAAAACTTAACAATTGTTGATGCCGACGACATCGTCATCGCCGGAAAAGCAACACTTATGTCTTGCCTGCGAATAAAAAATAATTTTTCTTCAGTTTTTCAAATTCATTAAAAAAATATTTAGTGACAAAAAAATCAGAGAAATTACGACATATCTTTAAATTTACCGACCTAACTATTTAGATAAGCTAAGATTTCTTCTCCTTGGCAAATGCCCTGTCCTATAAGAAAATTGAAATTTGGTACCAATAATTTGTCTAATAGGCAAGTATAAACAGTAAATGTTCTTTTTATATTAATTTTTGATTAAGGCCTAAATTTCAAATTATAAATTGAAATTAAACAAACATTATGAGTTCTTTTATTACACTAAAATGGATATCTATCAAAATGATAACTGTTCATTTGTCACCATTTACAACTGCTTTTTCACTTCAACATTTCTTTTTGTTCATCCTGAAATTCGAAATCCACAAAACTAAGAGCCAAGGAATATGCCCTTTACCCTCAATTCACAAAATTTGATGTCAACAAAGTCAAATGAATTAAAATACACCATTTACTCCAATTTCTGATTCAGTAATTCTATGACTTTGAAAGAAAAAAATAGCCAACAAATACAGACAACACCAATGTTAAATTCTGTTAATTGGAAAAAGTCATTTGTTTTTATTTATGAAAATGTCAAATTCACAGGTGTGTTATGAATTTGATGTTGATGAATTTTGAACTTTTCCAAGAGTGACATCGGAGCTCAAAATTCCAAAAAATATTGCAATATCCAAACGAAAAGTTAATTATTACTATGCCTTTGACTTAAAATACTTTCATGAAGGTATGATGTTGATGAATTTTGAACTTTTCCAAGAGTGACATCGGAGCTCAAAATTCCAAAAAATATTGCAATATCCAAACGAAAAGTTAATTATTACTATGCCTTTGACTTAAAATACTTTCATGAAGGTCATTTATTTTGGCCAATTTCAATTCAAATAATATAATAAAAGTGGCTGAATTAATGTGATTGGATTGTACTTTCAGTTGCCCCATGATATGGCTGAATTTGAAAAAGAAGTCCAGACAGCATATTGAAAACCAAATGTTTGTCCTATAATAATGTAAGATTGGAATTGAATCATATTTAAGCAAGATATTAAATACAGCTTTTATACAAATTATACACTGATTCTACTTCACAATAAAGTACACAATGTATGTCATAAATATACTATTATATTTACATTATATACAGTGAGCAATATATTTTCGAAGATTTAAAAACTACCTGAGGAAAGATTGGGGTTTGGTAACAATACTACAAACATTTTTGAACCAAAATTTAACAGTCAAAAGTATGTAAATTAAGTTGACAATAAAACAAGAACCCTCTAGGTTTAACATGCTATTTAAAGCATGATAAACAAAACTGATTGAGTTAAAATATATCTTTCCAAAAAAATCTGGTCATATAACATTAAAAGGTAAAATGGTTTGGTTTATTGGGGTTTTAAGCCAATTTCAGCACAGTTATTATTATCATGGCAAACCAATGACCAACAGCAATAAAAATGGCAAAGCCTGTCAAGGTAAATTGGTCAACAGATTTTTCCATTTCAAAACAGCTTTAGCTTCAGCAATCAATTTTGACTGTATGATACATTGAAACTGCTTCTAGAAAAATTCTCAAACTTTAATAATAAAATAAGCTTAGAAAAAACGCTGGATATAAAATAAGATGACAATAAGCCAATGTATGATGAAAAATTATGACTAAATAGCACCAAGGTATCCATAAGTATGCATCCCATAAAAATCAGCAATTACAGTCAAAAACAATTGTTTTACAAATAGACTTTAATAATTCAAAATATAAATCAAAGAGAAATTATTTATTTAAGATCTGAAAGTCAAAATAATGGTTTGCAGTCCTGACAAATACCTAAACTTCTTCCTCAGTATCATTTAACATTACCTTTTTCAAAAGACACTTCATATATGACCATAGATGATAAACCAGCATCATAAAAAGTTTAACAACTTTACAGTAAAAATGAGACATAACAGGCTGATATTGAAATCTTGGGGTGATACGGATTTTGACGTGTTTTATACGCTTTATCATATATTTTAACAGATCTTTCTAGACTTGTGACCAATGTCATTTTAAGGGGTGATGATATCGATATCATCATGGAAGAAAATACAGCTGACAATGTTCTTTCAGTATCATATATGCAATTTCCCTTTAGTTAGTACTAAGTATATGATAGATAGATTTATAATATAGTAATAAATATTTCACATTTGACATCAATGGAAAGCGATCATGTAGTATAGTTTTGTATTTGCACACTAACATGGAACAATACCGAACCATTCCAAATTAAATTAACTTATTGCATCTTCGTCTGGTATAGATATTAAAATGGCGGAAATGAGATCGGCTCAAAAATTGTATGTTGTTGAAAATGTTGACATAAACAGCCGAAGATAACAAGCCGGTTTGATTACTTCTAATAAGTATAATGCAAATGAGAACAGCTCATCTAAATACTTCTAATAAGTATAATGTAAGGTTGAACAATTTGAAGACTTCATTTGCAAGAACTGCTGAGATATTTCCCAGGTTTAAAAGTGAATTCATATTTTAAAATCATGCAAATAAAAGTTTTATCGTTCATATTTGCACTAGTTGAATAAGTTATTTATTTTGATATGGTGCTTAATGCTCCTGACAGAAATGTGAAATAGTAGAAAATATTTAATTACTGTATAATAAAATGGTTATTTCATGAATATTGGTGAATATTGTCTGCCTCAAGCTCGTGCAATATAAAGACTGCTCGAGACACCATTCCCCAATATTCATGCAATAACCATACATTTATATCATTAGGAATAAATTTCTTGCAAAAAATATGAAGGTCATCATTAGGATTTCCAAAACAAAATTCCCTAATAGTTATCTAATTACTACTAAACAATGTTTGAACACAAATTTTTGAAATTTCATTGGTAAACACATTTGTAATCACTAAATGCAGTTCAAATTCCACTGCAACATACATGAATGAATATGTTACTGAGAAAATCTAATACCAACCAACAGATGTTCATCATGTACATCTCTTAATATCTTACAGATGTATAAAATCTATGCATTTATAAAAGTTACTTCACATCACCTTCCCTATGATTTAATGACACATCTGTTATCATTTAGTTTTCTGATTACAACAAAATATTGTACTGGATAGTAGTACTCTCCCATTTCAGGAAGAGTCTTCACACAATTTTTATCAAAATGTATTTAAAATTTAAGATGTAAAAAATCTAATACATGTAATACAATATTACTAATTTCAGGTTAAGTTTAACAGGGGAAATAAAAACCATACACCACATACTGTTTTAAAAAAAATTTAAATCTACTAAATGTTTAAAAGTATTGTTTAATCTGCTTTTGGTCTTGAATTCTCTCGGACTGCTTGTTTTGCTGTATGCTTTAACCCCTGTTGTACTGCTTGTGTATAAACTTGAACCAGTGCCTGGAAAAACATTCAATAAATAATGAAATCCAATAAAAATTTTCACGTAACAAATATTTTTAGCAGATTATTAGAACATTTTATATTAGTCTTCTATAATACTGATATTGAAAGCATTCATTGCAACAAGTATGCAGTATAACTAATATCATCAGTATTTCCTATATTACTTAAATACTTCATGAGTAAATAGTCATACTTCCAAATAGTAATGTTTAAATTCATTCAAACTGAAGATGTGAATAGTGTAACTGAAATTTATGTATGAACACAAAAGAAACAATATATCCTCTCTGTCTATTAAACTGTTATTTTTAACTGATTTGGAAGTCAGTTTATAACATGTATTTTTACATGTGTTGAAATTTAATAACATTCAAAGTCTCGATTGCAATATAACTAGATATATTATAATATATTTAACTCTAATGGAAGACACCATACATTCAGAAAATAAAAGTAACAAACAGTTGAGATATAATTATCTAAACATTTATTTTCATTGGTATATGACAATGTTAAAAAGGCTTGTCAAAAAAAAAATCCATATGACATAGGGAAACAAACCTTATCCCATATCAAATTTGCCACCTGGTCAATGTGCTGTCCTATAGAAACGTGGTCTCCACTGTATCGGCAATAAATCCATGTGATTAACATAATCAAGAAAATTCCAAGTACCCAATTCATCATACTGGCAAATGATTCTAGTCCTAATATACTAAAGAAACCAGACAAAAAGTAAGCTATTGCCATCACAGAAAACAGTACAGCTGGAGTCCGTGCAGAACTGAATATATTTTTTCCTTCATTATGACTCCTGAAATTTCCATAAGCTTCCTCAATATCTGTTTGTAATTGTTCTTTGTATGTCATACTGAATTCTTGTCCTCCCATTTTCCTAGTATCATTAAATAAATCCATGGCAATGGTAAGACATCGAGTATGTTCTATTTCTAACTGATCTGGATGTAAGTAGGGCTTTTCTCCGCCACAGATCTGAAATAATTATACTAAAATATTATACTAACATCTACAGTGAAACTGAAAATTATTATATTTAAATACTCAGAAATATATATTTTTTTCAACTGTTCTTATGATATTTCTTTTAAATGAACAAAAAGTTTCTTAAATGAAACTTTGTCTTGAAACTTACCATCTGAAAAAGGGAATACCAGCAAAAATCTTGCCTTTAAATTTTGGTTTATTTTATTTTCCATAAAAAAATTGATCATCATTATCTATTACTGTCCAGATACCCTAAGAGAAGGTAATGCACTTCAAATGTACGAACAATACATGTAGGTATTACATGTAATTTATCTAAAAATAAATCTGTATCAACAAAAACAATGCATAAGGAAACCTATGACAACTCTATTTATCATACATGGAGATTTCTAACATTTATTAAATTTTGTAAAAATCTTTCTGTATTACTTAAAACTTGTACTGTAAATTGCATGCAATTTAACCATTGAAACTGTTATAAATGGAATTAATCAGCAATGAATTGATATAAAACGTTTTTTTGTGAACCTTCTAGACTTTTAAGTTCCATACCTTCTAATGTAAGTTCTACTTATATCAACTGTTGACTCAGAGATATGTCTTGCCTGTCGGCACAAAATCTGTAAAACAATCTGATGGACAGCAACATTGCTAATAAACTGAAAGTGACTAGACCATGACCGAGGCAATGAGAAATGGTTATCAAACTGAGATGTATTGATTGTAATGCAACTTCATAGAAAATATCATTGATCTATCGCAAGTAGTTCCCATCAAACTAACTTAAGGCCAATTAAAATTAATTGATAGATTTTCATCCCCGCCTGCCCCTCGAAAATCGTGCCGCCCCGATTTTTTTTTATTTTCTAAAATTTACGATTTCCGCATTTTGTTCATCTCCGTTACCGGTATCTGTGTCAATAATTTAGTTTTTTGTTAACTTCCTGTAACAATTCAACATGGTTTTCGTGATTCTTAGAGTAGTAAGCGGTATAAGCCATTTTATAATGTTTACATATTAATAACACCTTACAAAATAGTTTCATATGAAATAAAAAATAAAATATAAAATCCTCCCACCCGCCCCATTTTTTTCAAAAAGTTGGATGAAAATCTACTAATTAATTTTAGTTGGCCTAAGTAGAAAACTTGATATTGAAAATTGCTAATTAATTGAAAGTCAAAAGGGACCATGACCTAGGCAGGGCCTCAAAATGGTCATCTAACTATGATGTACTGATAGTAATGCATCTTTATAGAAATTATCATTGATCTATCACAAGTAGTTCCTATCAAACAAACTTAAGCAGAAAACTTAACACTGAAAATTGCTAATCAATTGAAACTCACTGGACCATGACCTAGACAGGGCCTCAAAATGGTCAACTGACTATGATGTACTGATAGTAATGCAACTTTACAGAAAATATCATTGGACTATCATAAGTAGTTCCTATCAAACTAACTTAAGCAGAATACTTAACATTGAAAATTGCTAATCAATTGAAAGTCACTGGACCATGACCTAGGGGACAGGGCCTCGAAATGCTTGTCAAACTGAAATGTAATCTTGTAGAAAATATCATTGATCTATCACAAGTAGTTCCTATCAACTTAACTTAAGTAGAAAACTTAACAATTGTTGACACCGCCAACGCCCGGAAAGCAACACCTATGTCTCGCCTACCACAACTTTCTTCGCAGGCAAGACAAAAATTTTTCAAATTCCTAATTTGTGTATGTTATACCTTTTCCATTTCTTTTGTATATCTACTCTTTGCACTGGAAACTGCTGCTAAATTATTGGCCTCAGCTGTTGCCTGATAAAAAATATAAAAAATATTCAATATTAAAATTAAAATAATATTATTATAATATAATAATCTAAATCAACATTATTTGTTCAATGAACATATATGTGACCTATTTTAGGTATTAAAATTGTGTGGTTCTCATTCATGTATTTAATTTAGCAAACATTTTTACTTTTCAATGATTTTGAATTATAGACTCAAAATTCCTGTACAGTGTGAAAAAGATTAATAAGTTCTTAAACGAGTTCAAGGTGAAGACTTTAAAATCTTCAACGAGTTTTTAAAATTCACGTCTTTTCCAGTGCACTTCTGAACGAGTATAAGTACCTATTTCTTCCATAAATACTCAATTTTTAAGTTTCCTGTACCTAGGTAAATTCAATGAGCACAATCAACAAAGTTAAATAATGTTATGTCTGATTGGTCAAAAGGTATTTGCATTTGTGAACAGTGCAATTTGATTGGTCTAAAATCAATCAATCTAAATAAAATTAGATCTACTAATTGCTCCTTTCAGTCACTGCATGTAGATTTAACAACATTCAATTTTACTTTCTGTTCTGATGACCTATTGAGAATCCTTGGGTTTTATCCTTAGGCTAATGCCTTCAAAATCATGAAGGCTGAAATCTAATTAGCTGATTGGAAAGGTCAACAAAACAGAAAGTAAAATGGAGTGTTGTTAGATCTACATGCAGTGACTGAAAGGAGCAACTAGTAAATCTAATTAGATTGAAAATCAGTGAAAGATGAGGTCGCATGAACTGATCTTCAACGGGTCATTTCATATTGAAAATGGCCATTTACAGAAGAACTTGGGTAAACAAAACCTCCTTTTATGTCAAGGGAAACCTCAATTCTAATAATAGATTCCGATTTTCCCTAAAGAAAAGTGTATCATTTGCATCTGTCCTTCCATATTAGATTCCTGCCAACATCAGTTACAATCTGCCCATAAGTTCCTGAGCAAATTAAAAAAAAATCCACTTCCCATATGGTTTACATGGAAACTTTGAGCAACCACAGCTGTCAGATGAGCGGATGAATCTCAACCAAAAGTGGATCATTTGTAGAGGATATTTCTATTATCAGTTCTACAAAATTCAAAACATTTCATAATGTAGTTTCAAAGGAGAAGATTTTGGAAATTGACCAATAAATATCAAAGATGGCATGTGGCGGCCATGTTGTTCTTCCGACCAGAACCATAGGTGGATAATTTGTAAATATTCTTCTGTACATCATTTCCCCCAGCTTTGGTTACAATCTGACTATAAGATCCTGAGCAAATGACAAAAAAAGTCCCTCCCATATGGTTTACATGGAAACTTTGAACAGCTGCAACCGTCGGATGAGGGGATGAATCTCAATCAAAAGTGGATTGTTTGTAGAGGGTATTGCTGTCATCAGTCCTGCAGAGTTTCAAAACATTTCATTTTGTAGTTTCAGAGGAGAAAATTATTGAAAACTGGCCAATAAAAATCAAAGATGGCCTCTGGTGGCCATATAGTTTGTCCAACCAGAACCAAAGGTGGATCATTTGTAGAGGTCCTTTCATACATCATTCCTACCAAGGATGGTTACAATCCGCAAAGTAGTTTCAGAGGAGATCTATATTTGAAAAGTTTACGGACAAACGCAAAGTGATGACATAAGCTCACATGACCTATAGGCCAGATGAGCTAAACATATAATGCGTGTAGAACCACTAAAATAATACATTTAGGTAGGATTGTGGTATGAATATGATTTAATCTGGAATCTCCAAATTAAACACAAGGAAACAAGGGAACAAAAGGACTAACAGAATTCAGTGTGATTTCCCCAGAAATGTTTTCATGTGTGGGGGCATGATCATCTCAATAATAGCACGTGCGTGATGTGGCGACTGGTACAAGTGCTTTACATCAAATTACACTAAAAGCAGTTATTAAACAAAGAAACTGGTAGTGGTACAAACACAATTTTATATAAATATTCAAATATCATGGCAGCTCAATTTATCAAAAGTAAGTGTTCACTGAGTAGAAATGTTTCTGCTCTACATTTGTCCTTCTTGTCTTGCACATGAATCAAAGTCAAAATTTGGGCATTCAGTGGATATTGTCATTAAATAGTTCAGTACATGCTGTGAGAGTTTGTTTCTTTTAATGCAGTTTTCACTCTGTTCAAACATGTCTTAAAATTGTCTTTGGGTTTCTTTTGACTGTGTATTACATCTATTGCTTCTACAGTCATCACAAACAGTGCCATATCAGACAAGCAAAAATCTTTGTCATCGTCACCAATTGTTGATGGGCCTGTTAGTTTTGCAATAGAATGTACCATAGTCGTCTTTGGATTGACATGATTGAAGCCAATCTGTCAACATTGAAGAGCCTGTAAAACACGGTTTCTTCTTTGCTACTTGATTGGACATTGTTTTCGTTGACAAATATAGGTATTGATGTGATTTTCATTCAGCCAATACGTGTGCGATTCATAAAATTTGGTACCAGAAATGGTATTCGTCACGGTATTTTACAATAACTTGTCCAGTAAATTGTTGACACTTCTGTTGATCGTTAGTAAGGCATACAATTTACATGCCACTGCTTTCCACTTATTTTCAAGACAAGATATTTATTAATACATGGAAATAGCTTGCGATATTATTTAAGGTTTCTAGTTCACACAATTTGTTTCCAATATTGACAATTTCTTCCCTCCGTAAATATGCCACTCATAATTTTGTAGTAAACATGCAAGCATTTCTACACAGCTGTCAAGTTTTAGAAATGCATGTAATTATTCTAAAATTGATCAAAAGTGTGTATTATTTTTTTATCAATTTTTTTTCATTGGTCAATACACATTCTATATTTAAATACACAATCCTTAACTAGGTCATCAAGAGAAAATTTATATCTTGTGACGTTGTTTTCAAACTATTAGGCCTATAAATTTATTTAATTTTATTTTATTTATTCTCCAATTAACTTATCATCACATGGATCAGTATTACATCATTTTACAACACTGAAGTGTTGGTTCCTGCCAAGTTGATTTGCGATAGTGGATTATTTTCATTGTTATCAACATGACTAATGAAAATTATCTCAAGAAAAACCCCTTTAAATTTTTTAACCATGGCGGCATGCATAGCGGTGATGTGTATTGCATTGCGGCGATATTTTAAGCATGGCACTCCCACTGGAATTGGTTTGATTTATAGGTTAAATTTCTATCAAGAAACCTTATAAGAAGCTGTTTATAATACCAACACTAGTATCCTATATTAATTCTGGTCTTTTTTATTCTTTGCTATATACATTTTCTGCATCACAAAACTTTCAAATTTAAGATAGCTAAGACCAAATCAGGAAATGTGGACTTGGAATCAACCATTTAGTTCGTGTGACCGTGTTTCTACTTTACAACGTCATATTTCCAACAATTATGTATAATTAATTACTATCAATGTATCCAAACAGCTTTCATTGTTTGTATCTACATGTAGATGAGTAATCAAAACAACGAAATGTTGGTGCATTTCTTTCTAAGATCCAGGGATTTGAAAATATAGGGATAAATTGTTTTCCCCTTTCACAACTTACATATGGAAAGGTTTCATCTTTTAATAATCACAAATTTAATATATTTCTTTATAATTTTTATTTAAGGTATCCAGACCATAATTAATATAAATGTCTCAGATGTTTGTTTTAACATAAAGTCAATAACCTCAGTAATTATCGGCAAACTTCATTCCTACCTTTTTTTCACAGACGCTGCATACACAGTGTTAAGTATAATTCCAGCTTTAAAGTCTTGATTTAATTTTTTTTTCCATCAAAAAGAAATATAATTTATGGTTATCATCTACTATGGTATACCTGGTTTTTCAATCATGAAAAGAAATTCTGGAGTCAAAAACATTTAATTCTTTCAAACAGATAAAATCAGGTATTCAAAAATCTCAACAAAAAACAATAGCACTTTACCAACACCCTTTACTCTCTGTAATGTATTTACTTACTAGTAACATTGATTTTGGCTCAGGTAATTCTTCTCCTTGATAAATCTTGATGTAAGCCTTAAATATTAATAAATATTTATAATAATGAAAAATAAAACACAGATTTTTTAGACATTTCAGCCATGAAACCTTTTTTACTGGAATAATCTGAACACGAGACAAACAATAATTTTCCCAAAAAATATGTTGTTACAGTTTAACTGTATGATGTTCTGTCACATAAATATTCATTTTCGTTCAAACTGACTGTTTAGAGTCTTGTTCCAGAAATTTTAATTATTTTTTCCTACAATTTTCTTTTACTTTTCGATAGATCTCTATTCCAAAAACTCTTTTCAACAAGTGGTTAGGATGAGTAAAATGTTTAGCCCTTGGGTTGTCTAATTTGATTTTATAATTATATATATTTTTATTCAAATAGTTATTCCTGATATGAAAATGAGAGGATTTAGTATATGTGTAACTCATCACTGTATCACACAATTCAACAGTCAACTTTCTACAATAAAAATTATCACACTTTTTTTCAAGTTTGCTTCAATGTAATTCAAACTAGTACAACAAGTGTACTTGATGACTGCAGTTTAGTTGTCAGAATAAAAAATGCACGTAATTATATAGATCATTTGCGCAATATTTCAGAAACTAAATAAAATAAAAAGAATTAATAAATCCAATACATGTGTACCTTAAAATATTCTACAAGTTCTCTACAGTTTATCTTTGCACCATTCATTTCCTTTATTCTCAGGTTATCTTCATCAAGCAACAATGGTACTAAAATCTGAAGCTGGTCTTTGAAATCTGTTTCAATATCTAAAATAAAAATGTAATAATTAATAAATAATAGTATCTTAGAAATATTTTTTGGAAACATTCTGATATAAAATCGAATGCTTTTGAGTCAAAGTCTTAAGCTGTTTACCCTCATGACTCGTGTCAGTATTCCAGCATTGAGCTGTCAGTATTTTTAGTATTTTGTCAGTATAATAGAATGATATAACATAATAGGTAACTTTCAGTTAGTAAACACCTTTTTCTTTATATGACTGATGAACTCCTGATCATATGAAGAAGCACCAACTGCTCTGCTCAATTACCCCCCCCCCCCTTATCGCCTATTCCTATCCACATGATAAGGCTGGCTGTGGGCAGCCATGTTTTTTCCTGATTTACATAATTCAACATCAATTGTGCTATTTGTGCACTTTAACTCACGATCATTTCTGATGAGAAAGCTACTCTCCAACACAGATCACCCAATTTCGGAAGCAACTACAATTTTTTTCCCATTCACTGGAATCTGTAATACGTATTTTCAATTGAAAATCCATGGAAAATACGGACAATTTGTAAAAGTACATGTAAACAGCTCTGATAAATTAATTTAATTTACCTTTTAAACGCCCATCAAAATGTGGATTTGTGGCAACTTTGAGTCCAGGATGCGGCATCAGGAAACAGCCTATTTGTTCAAAACAAGATTTTATGTGCTGCCTCAGTTGCTGCAGTTCTTTGTGTTGTTTATCAGATATCTGAAAGAATAATAAATTTCAATCAATTGATTTCATTTGAAGAACAAGAGATTCCTATGGGTCTGTGAATTCCCATCTGGTGTATAACCTTACCAGTAATTGGACAATAAATTCACTCTTAAATTCGAATTCCAGTCAATTTAAAAACTAGAAGTACTGTGAGCAAAGTCAATAATTTTAACTTCATAGGTAAGTTAATTATTTCACTCCTTATTGAGTGTTTATTTCGTCTTTCCAAACCATTTAAACTATCTATCTTAATAAATTTTATTGAAACAAGATCGATTTTAAAGTAAATTTTATCGAATTTTTCCTACCTGGAAGTTTACTTTTGAAAAGAAATCGGAATTGGGTATTCGCGTTTCTCACAGAAATAAATTTTAAAATTTTCAAATGAAATGAGTAATGTTTTTACAAAACAAATCCTCTTATTATTGTTTATTAGACATTTTAATGTTATAGTTATAATATGTTCTCAAAAGACGAGGAGACTACAAACGTTGAACATTTGTTGTAAAATCATTTGTGAGATGATCCAAATCCAGATCGTGAAAATCATTTGTGAGATGTTCACGTGTTGCATATTAGTCAACAACATGGTGGTTTTTTTTTAAGTTTGCTACTGTTTTCATCTTCAACATTAAAACAACTATTAATTTGAAGGTTCAAAAGATAAATTCATAAAAGCAAAATGAAACTAGAAATACTGTGAGCAAAGCTCACTAATTGATACCCGCGCACCCCTTATCACAAGGAATGGCAAAGTCAATGTTTTGCTATGGAAAACCCAAAAAGTTGGTCAGATCAAAATCTAAAATAGGTGCACTATGGCATCATGTGATAAAGATTCTCTGAAAGTCTCATGGAATTCCCTTTAGTGGTTTAGGAAGAGTTGCGGATGGCATACTGGTACTCCCTATCACAAGGAATGGCAAGGTCCATTTTTTGGTATGGGAAACCCCAAATGTTGGTCAGATCAAAATCTAAAACAGGAGGTGCACTATAGCATCATGTAGAAAAAGATTCTCTTAAAGTTTCATCAAATTCCATTCAGTGGTTTAGAAGGAGTTGCAGATGGCATACTGGAACCCCCTATCACAATGAATGGCAAAGTCCATGTGTTGGTATGGGAAACCCCAAATGTTGTTCAGATCAAAATCTAAAATAGGAGGTGCACTATGGCATCATGTGATAAAGATTCTCTGAAAGTCTCATGGAATTCCCTTTAGTGGTTTAGGAGGAGTTGCGGATGGCATCATGGTACCCCTATCACAATGAATGTCAAAGTCCATGTTTTGGTATGGGTAACCCCAAATATTCATCAGATCAAAATCTAAAATAGGAGTTGCACTATGGCATCATGTAATAAAGATCCTCTGAAAGTTTCATCAAATTCCATACAGTGGTTTAGGAGGAGTTGCGGATGGCATCATGGTACCCCTATCACAATGAATGTCAAAGTCCATGTTTTTGTATGGGTAACCCCAAATATTCATCAGATCTAAAATAGGAGGTGCACTACGGCATCATGTATTAAAGATCCTCTGAAAGTTTCATCAAATTCCATACAGTGGTTTAGGAGGAGTTGCGGATGGCATCATGGTACCCCCTATCACATTGAAAGTCAAAGTCCATGTTTTTCTATGGGAAACCCCAAAAATTGGTCTGATCAAATTCTAAAATAGGAGGTGCACAATGCCATCATGGGATGAAGATTCTCTGAAAGTTTCATCAAATTCCATTCAGCAGTTTAGGAGGAGTTGCGGATACAAAGGTCGGACGAACGGACGGATGGACGGCGCGACAGACGGACGGACACAACGAATACTATATACCCTGCTTTTTTCAAAAGCGGGGGTATAATAAACAATACCACAAGTATGACTCATTATTTCGATTGCCTATTCTTAAAGTACATTGACCAGGTGGATCATATGGAGTCAAAAAATGACAATAATGTTTGGCTGTGACGGCCATCTTGGTTAACAGTCTGTGTCATCGGACATAATTCTGAAAGAGAACCTCCTAAGGACCATTACTGACAAGTCTGGTTCCAATTGGCCAAATAGTTTCATAGAAGATTTTTTAAATTCATCCCTTCTTTTTTCTATTTTTAGTAACAGCAGCCATGTCGGTTGGAAGTCGGGGATGCCGGACATAAATTTCGAAGGGGGCACCCAAGGACCATTCCACCAAAATTTGGTCGCAATTGGCGCAGTGGCTTCAGAGGAGAAGATCTTTAAAGGAAAGTTTACGCCGGACGATGCTAAAAACAGAATCATAAAAATGTTTCTGGATATATACCAAATTTTCACCTTTTATCATATGTAATTTCTGGTTACTGAATTCCGTTTGAAATCGTTTTTCTAAGTTTGTTGCAGAAAATCAAGTATTAGAAACAATACAATGATTTGATTTGTCAATACATTATTACTACTTGTAAAGAAACAGATATACATTAACATGTTTCATTTTAACAAAACATAATATGCCTTGCAGTCTTATATTGAGATTTATTTTAGATCATGTACAAAGTATTAATATTCTACTACCTGAAGCCTCCTTTCAAGAATTTTCCTTCCACCAGCAGCACCATAATCTGCTTCATATGGAAAGCTCCAGTCTCTTACTAAAAATTCTAAACACTGAAAAATATTTTGTATTATCAAAAATCAAATCAACTTTTTCTGGACAGTTATTTCTGTTTTCAGGACAGTGGTAATTTTTAATCAAAAACGTGTACATCTATTTGTCAGCCTGCTAACAATCACTGTAATAAAAGGTCAATTAAGCTATATTATATGTATTACCTTTTATGTATGAATTTTAGGGGTGTAATGATTCACTGATGCATCGATAGTATTGATTATGCATTCAGATATGCATACTGTATCATCACTTCAGAATCACGATACATTTCTGGATTCTATAAATTTTTTCCAGTTAAATTTTAAAATCCCCAAATGGGTTTCCAGTGTTTAGCAGGAAAAATTTCAGTTGCATTGTCATATGTTTCGGGTATGAAGATACAATTCTTTCATTTTATTTAATACAACTATGATACAATACTTTAATTGTAACTTTTTTAGTTCAAAATTTCTGTGTTGTACAATGTTTGTTATTTGCCATTTAATAATAGTAAATAACGAATGAATCATGATATATTGGTATTACATGTATAAGTAAATATGATGCGTATCATATTGCGAGTTTATTTACGATATTTATAGATTATTACATGGCATTTTCCATATCGTACCTGGTATCATCCCGAGACTCCAATATCAGACTGAGGGCTTTGCCATGTAATGATCTATTTATCATATATTTAAAAAAATTAAAAAGAATTTTAGATTTTTAAAAAATGGAAACAAAACCAAACAAAAATATGGATTTTCGTGGGATATTGGCCCCAAGGAAAAATAACCGACTCCGACTTCCGGCTATTATTGGACATGCAAAAACGTACTTTTAGTACAAAACATGTGATAATCTGGCCTTATGAATTTCATTTATAACACCAGTATCATGAACTTGATCTGATAATAATTATCTGAAATGATATAAAGTTGCTTTTTTGTGTTAATACTCATCAATTTATATTACTGAATGATATAATCATAATGTCATTTGTGAAAACAGAGTTTGCTGCATCACATTTTTTGCTAAAAAGCTGATTTGTATTTATCTTAAAATTCCAGTCCTTAAAATATTGTTAAATATTACCAATAGCTAGAGGCTCCAAGAAGCCTGTATCGCTCACCTGGATATCATTTGCAGACTTCAAGCAGAATAAATTTTTTGACTATGTCCATTTTGATTTGAAGTCTAGAATATTGCTGTTGGATTCCAATTGGCTCACAGATTTTGCTGAATTAGGTTTCAATTTGCTGATTACTGTTGAACAAGAAACGTTTTTAGGTAATTATTTCCATATGGACCTATGCTAAACTAATTCCAGTTCCAAACCAGCATTGATTTGTATTACCGGAAAGTTTGATGTGGAATAAACCATTTGTTCATGTATGTATATTGATTTCATGTTTAATTTTGTTTGCTTGTTATTAAATAAATGTAAAGCTTAATCATTGGGTATCAATTTCTTAGCAACCCTGGGATTGGAGAAATTGAAAACCCAAACAATAAAATAAATAATTCATTTTCTCAAGATTGGATTTAACTTTTTACCTTGGGCAGACCTAAAAATTTAAGTGTTGCAGTCAATTTGGCTGGTTTTTCTATAGGATTTTATGTTAAACTAATTTCAGCTGTGGCAGTCATCTTGGTTGACAGTCCAGGTCAACGGACATATTTTTAAAGAGAACCATCTAAGGACCATTTCTGCTAAGTGTTGTTCCAACTGGCTTAGCGGTTTCAGACAAGAAGATTTTTAAATGAATTTTCCTCTAGGGTCCAATATTTAACAAAGTTCAGTGTGGCAGCCATCTTGGTTGACAATCTGGGTGATCGGACAAATTTCGGAAAGAGGACCTCCTAAGGACCAATGCTGCCAAGTCTGGCTCCAATATGTCAAGTGGTTTCAGACAAGAAGATTTTTCAATGAATGTTTCCATAGGGCCCTATGTTAAACTAAGTTCGGGTTGGCGGCCATCTTGGTTGACAGTCTGGGTCATCGCACAAAATTCTGAAAGAGGACCATCTAAGGACTATTGCTGCCAAGTCTGGTTCCAGTTGGTCAAGTGGTGTAAAACAAGAAGATTTTTCCATGAATTTTCCCATAGGGCCCTATCTTAAACCAAGTTCGGCTGTGGCAGCCATCTTGGTTAACAGTCCGGGTCATTGGACATATTTCTGAAAGAGAACCTCCTAAGAACCACTACTGCCAACTTTGGTTCCAACTGGCCTTGTAGTTTCATATAAGAAGATTAATATTTTTTGAGAGATGTACTTATTTGTAAAAATGGGATGAGATACCCAAGGCCTAAAAAAAATATAGTTGTGTTTAGGGTAACCCGACCCTACCTAATTTTTAGTGCCTACCCTAAATTTTTTATAACCTTTCTTCAACAAGCACTGTTAAAGTCAAGGTAACTCCAGTATACAACCTAAATAAAAAAATTAATGTAAAAAAAAAAATTTCCTTACCTACCCTACCTAACTTTTTTCAGTGTGTTACCCTAAACACAAGTATTTTTTTATTTAGCCCAAGCCTAAAATTGTGGTCAAGGTTAGGTGTCATCTGACATCTACCTGCTAAGACGTATTTACAGCCCATATACAGTGGATAAAGGTATTACAGCTACAGAGAAATGGAATTTTCACTTTTCGTCGCAGGCAAGACAAAAACGAGTTGAAGATTTTGCAGTTCTTCACTTTTGAACTAGTACATGTATAAGTACCCATTTCTTCTGTAAATACATGATTTTTGTGTTTCCCGTACCTAGGTAAATTCATACAGTCAACAAAGTTTAATAACGCTACACCTGATTGGCCAAAAGATGACAAAAGAATTCTGATTGGATGTCACAGGGATGGGATCAATGCATGTCCAACAATCTTCCATGGGTCATCTCCCACTGAAAACAGCCATTTACGGTAGGAAAGATCTTTTCGTCAATTTCCCATTGGGTCCTATGTAAAAGTATGTTTAGCACTGGCAGCCATCTTGCATGTCAGGGAGGGTCACTGGATATAATTCTGAAAGGGGACCATCTAAGGAACTTGTTGCCAAGTTTTTAGTCAATTCGCCAGTGGTTTCAGGAGAAGATCTTTAAAGGAAAGTTTAGGACAACGATAATGACAGAAGCCAAGTGAAAGCAATAGCGCACATGGGCCAGGTGAGCTAAAAAGAAGAATAATTAACAATCCTGATTAAGTCAGTATCAGAATACAAATTGTCATTAATATCAATATCAAACAATGTTAACATTGTCAGATAAGCAATCAATATTAAAGTTCAAAAAGATAAATAAGCAAACAATTGAATTGCAACCCAATTTTACTGTCTAATTGGCATCTGGTTTGAGTTTCATTTATAGCAAAAATAAAAATACCTGAAATGGCTTTGATATGTTATCATTTGCTTCTAATGCAAGTCTCCCATATTCTGTAAACAGCTGTAAAAATAAAAACACATCTTCAAATAATTTAACAGAAAACATGAACAGCAAAATAATATGCATAATTTATGGTCCATAAAAAAGTAGAAAGAATGTATCCTAAAAACTCTTAACTGAAATGCTTTACAATTTACCAACTTTTTTCTATAATTTATATTGCAGATTTTTTAAATACCCCAAAAATCAATGTTGCATAGTAAAAAAAATGTGCTATACCTGTAAATGTTGTAGATCATCTTCTTGAATATTCTGAGTTATATTATAGACCTAAAAATAAATAACACAACATGAAAACATCATATATAAAAGCGTGGACACACTACATGTCTCGCCTGAGTATGCACACAAAATAATGATTATCTGATACCCGACATTGCAAGTCAAAGGAAAATGCGTTAAAAGAAATAGTAATGGTCAGGCGAAAAATCTGAAAAAATCTCATGCATGTCATTCAAGCCTAAAACTGTGTCCAAGGCGAGGTCTGAGACTGGTATGTACCCAGCAAGCACTATCTATAGACCAAAGTTCCAGAGACAAGTGTCAGACTGGCATGTACCTACCAAGAACTATCAATAGACTAAATACCGTGGGTCTAGGTATTCAATTTGCTGAAAAATGGAATTAATCAAGAAAATGTGATGCAGGTCACTGATGCATGAAATTGAGGTCAAGGTCAAAAGGCAAGTGTCAGACTGATATGTACATGTACCCACCAAGAACTATCTATTGACCAATTATGGTGGGTCTATGTATTCTAGTTGCTGAGAAATGGACAAAAATGTGACAGTCACTCAAGCATGAAACTGAGGTCAAGACTCAAACCAGGTGTCAGACTTGCATGTACCCACTATCTATTTGGTTGGCCTGGGTATTACATTTGCTGAGAAATGGATTTAACCATGAAACTTGGACGCAGATATTACATTTATGTTTATGAAGTCAGTGAACCATGAAAATGAGGTCAGGTCCAGTGCTAAACAAATTAAGTATACTGCGGGAAAGTTTATATGATAAGCTATCTGTGGACCATAAATCTTAATTGTAGGTGTTATATGTGCAAAGCTTTTAAAGTTTTTAAAAAGTTTACGCCACCATCGACGTCACCGACTCCAACGGAAAGTGACAGCTATATCTCGCCTCCGCGACTTTTCGTCGCAGGCGAGACAAAAATCTCAAGTTCACTTTTTAATGTAGTTTTCATTATACTCAACAATTTTATTGGTTCTAAAATATGACAAAATGTACGTACTTTACAAATTATGCCTCTATGGTAGAGTGGTTTTGGTAGTTTATCTTAACTAATAGTACTGATGATAACTTGCTGTCAACACTGAGGCTTTGAAATGAATCAAGCTAACAGCAAGGTCTGATCTTAAGTTTTATCCATTCAATAAATTGTATAGAATATACAGTATAATATACATCATTGTAAATCCACTTACTTATCACAGTCTCTTGTTATACAAGCACTGACAGTACGTTAAATGTGATGCTATCCAAAATTTCTAGGGAGAACAGAGTCTGTCCAGTCACTTACGTTATAATTACCAAGTAATTATCAAATGAAAATTTACTCCCTTATCAAAAAGCAAACACTGTAGCACAGTCTCCTGTTGTAGATTCACTGCCTAGTCACTTACCTGATAATATCCTAGTAAAAATTAATTCACTTATCACAAAGCAAACCTGTAGCATAGTCCTCCTATTGTAGATTCACTGTCCAGTCACTTACCTGATAATATCCTATGGTAGTAAAAATTTACTCACCTATCACAAAGCAAAACTGTGGCACAGTTGTACAATCACTGTTAAAACACCTGATAATCTTTAACTGTAAATTCTTCTTACCCATCACAAAACTGTAACATAGTCTTCAAATCTACATCTGCTGTCCAATCACTTACGTATTTCAGTATTGTACTAAAATCTAACACGACAAACCAATCTTGAACTGTTGATTCACTGTACAATAACTTACCTGTACAGAACTGATCATTGTACTCAAAGCAAACACTGTAGCACAGTCTCGAACTGTTGATTCACTGTCAAACGCACCTTGTGTATCCATAAGTAAAACCACAATCTGAATATAGTTAATAAAGCATGAGACAGTTATTGCCCTAATAAATGAATTTTCATTCTAACAAACTCAAAGGTGAAATAAGAAATATCTTTACCAATATTGCATCACTATACATGTACATGCCAAAAAAGGAAGATGTTTATTAGACAAAAATTTACTACTGGTAAATATCAACTTTCTACTACAATGTACATTATTAGTTATCTACATTTATAGGCATGGGCATTGAGATTGTACCACCAGAAGCACTGCTGTGCAGCCTGGGGCAGAGCCAAATAGATGTCTGGACCTAAGTCAAGTGAATAAGAGAATTTTGCAATTTTATCTACAACCAGAGGCTCCTAGGAGCCTGTATCGCTCATCTTATATTTCCATTTGTTCATTGCTAAAGGACTTTAAGATTGTTTGGGTTAATCCATTCAGTTATTTTCAAGAAGAAGCCATTTGTATGTAATTCCCATAGGGTCCTATGTTAAACTTTGTCTTCCATTGACAGATCGGCACCAAAGTAACAACACTTGGTCAGAACGTCATAAGAAACATTCATGCCATGTTTCGTTTAAATGCATTCAACAATTCTCTAGAAGAAGATTTTTGTATGTATTTCCCATTGGGTCCTATCTTAAATTAAGTCCACAGCTGGCAGCCATATTGGACAACATATCAGCACCAAACAACACTTGATCAGCACCACCTCATAACGAACATTCATGCCATGTTTGGTTTTGATCCATTCACTGGTTCTCTAGATTTTTGTACCTATTTCCTGTAGGGTTCTATGTTAATTTAAGACCATCCCTGGACGCCAACTTATATGATGGATCAGCACCAAAGTAACAGCACTTGGTCAGCACCTCATACAGAGCATTCAATATAAAGAAATATGATGTCAGATCAAAAAGGATTTTTCAGATGATTTTCAATCAAAATGTGAAGTCAAAATAATACTTCTAAGGATTAAACTGATCAAGACCTACCATAGTGTACATTGTACAAAAGTAACAACACTATTGATGGTTACTTCAGAGATATATCTGTATTATGTTTGATTTCAATCAATTTGGTGTTTCTGAGGAAGTAATAGTTTTTATGCATTGTCCATAGGGTTCTATATAGTTTTTATATGTAGTTCCCACAATGTCCTATGTTAAACTAAGTCCCCCACTGGCAGCCATCTTGGAGGTCTGATTGGGATCAAAGTAACAACACTTGGTCAGCACCTCATAAGGAACATTACTGCCATGTTTTGTTTCAATCCATTCAGCATTTCTCTAGAAGACTTTTGTATGTATTTCCTATAGGGTTCGATGTTAAATGAAGTCCCCCTGCTGGTGGCCATCTTGGATGATGGATCAGCAACAAAGTAGCAACACTTAGTCAGCACCTGATAAGGAACATTCTAGCCATATTTCGTTTCAATCCTTTACGCCGTTCTCTAGAACAAGATTTTTGTATGTATTTCCCATAGGGTTCTTCGTTAAACTAAGTCTCTCGCTGATGGCCATCTTGGATGATGGATCGGCAACAAAGTAACAACAGTTGAATCAGCACCTCATAAGGAAAATTCATGCCATGTTTGGTTTCAATCCATTCAGTGGTTCTCTGGAAGATGATGTTTGTATGCATGGTCCTATGTTAAACTAATTTACCTACAAGAAGAGGTTTGTTATTCCCACCCTGCACACAGTTCTGCAAACCGTGGATAAATCTGGCTCTGCGGTAAGATATATCAATGTTTACCATAAGAACATGATATGAAATCCGCAGATCCAATATGTATCTGCGGATTTCGTATCAGTTTATAATTGATAAAATGGATATTTCTTACAGCAGAGCCAGATTTATCCTCAGTTTGAAGAACTGTATGCAGGGTGTGTTATTTGAATACAACAGCTCTAAGTAAGGTTTTGAAAATCTTACCTCTTCTCCTTTTGATGTTTTACAGATAAATGGTTCACTCCATAACAATATGCCTGTCGTTTCCCTTTCCGACCCTCCTCTCCAGGAAAATCCCTCTAAGGGGGACTCGTCATCTCCTAACCAATCAGGATGACCCTAGAAAATAAATTTATAACATTCTTTTGGAGGAGAAATCTTGATTTTATTCTTTTTTAAGACTGCAACATAATAAAATATTTCAGCAAGAGGTTTCTTTGGACTTTTTTTTACTTCATAGACAAAAATATTTAGAAAAAAATAACAATTTCAAACTCTAAATTTTGTGTATTGGTATATAATTCTATATGAAATAAGTCATACAAAAAAAAATTTATCCCTACTTCCCTTTGCTAACAATCTGGTTATAATTAATAATAGAATTTTGGTCATCTAAACAGATCAGAAATCGTTCCCCCACTAATTTTGGTGTGTGGTTTATGGTGTAGCTCCCTGAGTTGCACCCTTACAGCAAGTAATATGATTGTAGGTCACTTGGTATTGGAGAACTGACCTTGGACATAAAACTTAACCTAAGTCAATGAAGCACAATAAGTAGGTCAGAGTGACCTTATTTTGGTGGGAGGCTGTTTTACTCCCAGAGATGCACCCTGATACCAAGTAATATGATTGTAGGTCCATCAAGTCATACGCTGACCACTCACAGACTGAATAAAGTCAAATTTATGGAAATTGTAGAAAAAACAACTCTTACATGTCTTATTACTTATAATTCCATAATAACTACACTTTTTGGCAAAATAAGAAAGAAATCAGCCTTTTAAAATGGCATTCTTCTACTGGCACAAATATTCATACGCTGAACATCATTTAATAAAAGACCCCCGACATCATGTTCTTGACCAATCAAAATCAAAAATACTTGAACACACCGTATTGGAATTATCATCGATTATATTTTGTTTTGTAGGGTTTTGCAAGAAAAATGTAATTTTTCCATACGATAAGCCAATTTTCTTGTATTAGATCTACACTTGGTTAAGAGACTTCCATCGGCTGCCTACCACCACACAATTCCATACAAAGAAACAATAAAGAATAGAAGTATAAAAATCATGTAAAGCTGAAAGAAAGATGGATTTATGCAACCGAAAAAACTGTAGTAAGCATAATCAAGTTTTAAAAACATAAATTATACTCCATGGCCAAAACACCATAAATTGTAAATGTATGGAATAACAAAGTTGTAATCTTACCATCTTTAATTTTCCTTTTTGCTTTAAAAACACAAAGAATCATAATATATGAATCAAAATATGTTTTATTTCTAACTAGTAGAAATTGTTTTAGTTGAACTAAAACAAATGTATTCTCTTCTTAAATATGAATAATCTGCAGCATTTATCTTAAAACAAATTATGGCCTGGACAAGGATATATAAACTAGAGGCTCTCAAAAGCCTGTATCGCTCACCTGGATTTAACTTTTCACCTTGAGCAGAACTAAAAATTTAAGTGTTGCAGCAATTTTGCCCGGTTTTTGTCGAGCCTGCAACTTTAGTCGCAGAAAGCTCGAAATAGGGATGGTGATCCGGCGGCGGCTGCGTTAACTAACTTCTTAAAAGCTTTATATTTTAGAAGGTGGAAGACCTGGATGCTTTATACTTTGTATATAGATGCCTTATGTAATGAAGTTTCCGTCTGTCATATGTACATTGTCCTTGACCTCATTTTCATGGTTCAGTGACTACTTGAAAAACTAGAGGCTCTCAAGAGCCTGTATCGCTCACCTGGATTTAATATCACCTTGAGCAGACCTAAAAATTTAAGTGTTGCAGTCAATTTGGCTGTTTTTTCTATAGGATTCTATGTTAAATTTCAGCCGTGGCAGTCATCTTGGTTTAGTCCAGGTCAACGGATACATTTCTAAAAGAGAACCATCTAAGGACCATTTCTGCAAGTCTTGTTCCAACTGGATAAGCGGTTTCAAACAAAAAGATTTTTAAATCAAATTTCCTATAGGATCCAATATTTAACAAAGTTCAGTGTGGCGGCCATCTTGGTTGACAATCCGGGTGATCGGACATATTTCTGAAAGAGGACCTCCTAAGGACCAATGCTGACAAGTCTGGCTCCAATATGTCAAGTGGTTTCAGACAAGAAGATTTTTCAATGAATTTTTCCATAGGGCCCTACGTTAAACTAAGTTCGCGTGTGGCGGCCATCTTGGTTGATATTCTGGGTCATCGCACAAAATTCTGAAAGAGGACCATCTAAGAACCATTGCTACCAAGTCTAATTCTAATTGACTTAGTGGTTTCAGACGAGAAGATTTTTGAGTGAATTTCCCATAGGGTCCTATGTTAAACTAAGTTCTGCTGTGGTGGCCATCTTGGTTCACAGTCCACGAAATCAGACACATTTCTGAAAAAGCACCTGCTAAGGACCAATGCCGCCAAGTCCTGCTCCAATATGTCAAGTGGTTTCAGACAAAAAGATTTTTCAATGAATTTTCCTATAGGGCCCTATGTTAAACTAAGTTCAGTTGTGGCGTCCATCTTGGTTGACAGTCCGGGTCATCGGACACACCTCTGTAAGAGGACCATCTAAGGACCATTGCTGCCAAGTCTGGTTCCAATTGGTCAAGTGGTTTAAGACAAGAAGATTTTCCAATGAATTTTCCCATAGGGCCCTATGTTAAACCAACTTCGGCTGTGGTGGCCATCTTGGTTAATAGTCCGGGTCATTGGACATATTTCTGAAAGAGAACCTCCTAAGAACTATTACTGCCAACTTTGGTTCCAACTGGACTTGTAGTTTCATATAAGAAGATTTTTGAAAGTCACCCCCTCTTTTTTTCTATTTTTAGTAACAGCAACCATCTCGGTTGAAAGTCGGGGATGCCAGACATAATTTTGGAAAGGTGCCACCAATGGACCATTCCACCAAAGGCCTAGTTCGATCTGTCTACTTTAGTTTGGTAGGTTTTGGACTACTTGAACAAAGATTTGATCGGAATAAGGATTAACCAATCAACTCCATCAAGAGAATACTTGGTGACGTCACAATTCTATCATAGTTCTACCATTTTAAATCGTGGGTAGATGTTTAGTTGACCAGACATGCGCAGCAAAACAAAATTAAATGACCACACATGCGCAGAAAAACCTTTTAGTTAAACTTTAGTAACTTTGGTTAATGATCGAACTAGGCCAAAGTTTGGTCTCAATTGGCCCAGTGGTTTAAGAGGAAAAGATCTTTAAAGGAAAGTTTACGATGGATGCCATTTTTAAAGGGCAAAAACTCCTATAAGGGGTCAATCAATGATTTTGGTCATGTTGACTTATTTGTAGATCTTACTTTATTGAACATTTTTGCTGTTTACAATTTGTCTTTATCTATAATAATATTCAAGATAATAACCTAAAACTGCAAAATTTCCTTAAAATTAACAACTCAGGGGCAATAACACAACAAATGGTTGACCAATTTGTCTGAAAACTTCATTACAGGTAGATCTTGACCAGATAAATATTTATACCCCATGTCAGTTTTGCTCTAATTGCTTTAGTTTTTGAGATATAAGACAAAAACTGCAGTTTACCCCTATGTTCTATTTTTAGCCATGTCGGCCATGTTGGTTGGCAGGCGGGGTCAACGGACACATTTTTAAACTAGATACCCTAAAGATGCTTGTGGCCAGGTTTGGTTCAATTTGGCCCACTAGTTTCAGAGGAGAAGATTTTTGTAAAAGTTAACGGACGACGACGGACGCCAAGTGATGAGAAAAGCTCACTTGACCCTTTGGGTCAGGTGAGCTAAAAAGTTAAGATTTTTTTTTTGTAATGTTAATTTCTCTCTTATTATGAGTAATAGGATAACTATATTTGGTATGTGCGTACCTTACAAGGTCTTCATCCTTGTCAGACAGTTTTCAATTGACCTCGACCCAATTTCAAGGATCAGTGAACAAGGTTAAGTTTTAATGGTCAAGTCCATATCTCAGATACTATATGCAATAGGTCTACTATATTTGGTGTATGGAAGGATTGAAAGGTGTACATGTCCAACTGGCAGGTGTCATCTGACCTTGACCTCATTTTCATGGTTCAGTGGTTATAGTTAAGTTTTTGTGTTTTGGCCTGTTTTTCAAATACTGTATGCAATAGGTCTATTATATTTGGTGTATGGAAGGATTGTAAGGTGTACATGTCCAACTGGCAGGTGTCATCTGACCTTGTCCTCATTTTCATGGTTCAGTGGTTATGTTAAGATTTTGTGTTTTGGCCTGTTTTTCGAATACTTTATGCAATAGGTCTACTATATTTGGTGTATGGAAGGATTGTAAGGTGTAGATGTCCAGCTGGCAGGTGTCATATTACCTTGACCTCATTTTCATGGTTCAGTGGTTATAGTTAAGTTTTTGTGTTTTGGCCTGTTTTTCAAATACTGTATGCAACATGTCTGATAGCATTTACTTTCATTAAAAATACACGACGGGCAAGACATTTTTGTGTGTCAACTCTTGTTCTATAGGGTTCTATGTTAAGGATGTTTGCTGGTCATGTTTTTGAATTTTTGTCAAATGTTCAGAATCATTTGGTTTTATCCATTTGAATGCCATAAATTATTTTTCCTGCTAACACCCCTTTTTCTTTTTCGCAAATCTTTTGCATGCAGAATAATAATCCATTTGTAAAAATCTTATAAAATCCTTATTATTTAAAGTTTTTGAGAAATTAAACTTGTCAATGATAGTGATGTAAAATCAAGAGAGCATATTTTTTCTGCCAAATTTTCAATGGCTTATATCTCGAAAACAAGCACACAGACCTATAATTTTTTTTCACTCTTTTAATTCCTTTATTAATCCACTATCAATATTTACCAGTGTTATGAAAAGCTTTTTATCTTGTCAATTAAGATTGGAGTCGAACACAAACCGCCACAGGTGAGATTCGAACTCACAACCTCAGTGTTGACAAGCTAGTGATCATTAGTAGTCATGATGAACTACCTAGACCACTCGGCCACCAAAGCCCGTACACAATTCTGAAAGAGGACAATTAATTCCAGAATCAATGGTTTAAGACAAGATCTTTAAATTAATTTTCCCAAAGGACCATTGCTGCCAATATTGGTTCCAAATGGCTCAGTTGTTTCAGAAATGAGCTTTAAGTCAATTTTCTCTTATGGCCCTATGTTAAACTAAGTTTGGCACTTGCTGCCAACTTGTTTTTTGATCCAAGTCAGAACATAATTCTGAATACGACCATTCTAACTTTAAGGACCATTGGTACCAAGTTTTGTTCCTACTGACTCAGTGGTTTTAGACAAGAAAATATATGTGAATTAAAATAGGATTCTATGATAAACTAAGTTCAGTTGTGGTGGCCATTTTGGTTGGGAATCTAGGTCATTGGACATAATTCTGAAAGAGGACCCCTAAAGACCATTGCTGCAAAGATTGGTTCCAATACACTCATTTGTTTCAGTCAAGAAGATCTTTAAGTGAATTTCTCATAGGGTCCTATATTAAACCAAGTTCAACTGTAGTGGCCATCTTGGTTGGCATTCCAGGTCATTATACACAACTCTAAAAGAGAACCACCTATAAAGGACCATTTCTGGTACCAATTAGCTCAATGGTTTTAGACAAGAAGATTTTGAAATGAATTCTCCCACAGGATCCCATGTTAAGCTAAATTTGGTTGTGGCGGCCATCTTGGTTGGCATGCGGGGTCATTGGATATAATTCTGAAAGACGATTACCAATAAGGACCATTTCAGGAAAGGTTGGTTCCAATTGGCAATTTAGTTTCACAGGCGAAAATTTTTAAAATTCATCCCCCTTTTTCTCTTTTTTTTTGGTAACAGTGGCATGTTGGACAAAAAGATATTTAAATAAATTTGTCATAGGGATCTATGTTAATCTAAGTTGGGGTGTGGAAGCCAATTTGGTTGATCGTCCGGGTACCGTAATCGGACACAATTCTGAAAGAGGCCATCCAAGAACCATTGCTGCTAAGTTTGGTTCCAATTGGCTCAGTCATTTCAGACAAGGGGATTTTTAAATGAATTTCCCATAGGGTCCTTTGTTAAACTAAGTTCGGCGGTGGTGGCCATCTTGGTTGATTGTCCGGGTCAAGGGATAAATTTTGAAAGAGGAACATCCAAGGACCATTGCTGCCAAGTCTGCTTCAAACTGGCCATGTAGTTACATAGAAGAAGACCTTTAAAATTCATTCCCCCTGTTTCTATTATTAGTCAGAGTAGCCTTGTCAGTTGGAAGTTAGGAATGCCGGACACAATTTTGGAAGGGGGCCACTTAATGATCATTCCACCAAAGTTTGTTTCCAATTGGCACAGTGGTTTCAGAGAAGTTTAAAATGTAAATTATGGATAACGGACGCCAAGTGATGACAAAAGCTTACATGGCCATTCAGGCCAGGTGAGCTAAAAATGCATGAAAGACGTGAATGATGAAACTGGCGGTTAGTGAACTCTATCTGTAAACACTGCTAACATAGTCCACCTCAGGTGACCTGCTGTAAAAATCTCATGAAATCAATTTCAGGCAGTAGTAAAATACTAAATAGTACAAGTCTTTTTTAGTTCATATATAGGGCTTAAGGGGAACAATTGATTAAAAATGTAACATTGACAACATATAGTGATACCTGTATAACACCCTGCTTCTAGCCGAATACATAAAAGTAAGTAACAACTAAAAAATATCCTTAGATTTTAATACTTTATCAGTCACTAGCCTGAAGCCCATGCCTTGTAAAAACTCTGCGAGACTAGTAAAATATTATATTACTTTCCCAACTGGTCTAAAAGATGTTCACTTTATAATTAGTTTATATTGTTTTTGTCGTACTCCAACTAACCCAAATATACAAATATAAATTTTAATTCAACATGAGCATCTGTTTATAAATAGTCCTAAACACTCACTCTGGCATTAAGATATCGTAGAAAGAAATCTAAAAGAAAAGATTTTCCCTTCCTAAATGCTCCTGCAACTGAAACAACAGCTACTTTCTTGTCTTGTATTTCTGGATTAAGTAATACATTTTCTAAGGCCTCTTCATCAAGGTTAAAGGTGTGTTCTCCTGCTTCAACAATCTGTACTGGATGTCCTTTCAATCGAACCCCTTGTGCTGAAACTGGCATAATAAAATAAATAATATAAGATTAATATTTATACATCTGTTTAGGCATTTTGGGATGTATTGCTCAAAATGTTTTCATATTTAATTTTTTTGCCTTTGAAAGTGTACCTGAAGGTTAATCCAGAAACTGTTTCAAAAGTGATGAGTCCAGGACTCACCAAGAAAAAATCCTGTGGGGAACCCTGAAACAGACATTGTATGCAAGTGATTTAGCTATCTGAGTTTATTATATAGTTATAAGCATGTTTTGCAGACAAATATAAATCTCAGATATCAGAAAAGCATTTATCATGAACCTATGTTCTATTGTAATACATTTTGTACCAACATCTTGCCATTACTCCACAGAAATTCTGAAGTACCTTAAGATCTATTCACAGTAAGGGTTACAAATATGCAATTCTGTAAACACTGCTCTTTCTCCCACTGAAGACTTTAAATTTATACTGGCCTCTTATGAATACTGCCAAATTTCTATTAAACTCTATGACAAGACACCATTTATAGGAGTGTTATTTCTGACTATTTCATTTTAATACAATCCGATCAGCAGCTATGAGAGCCTTAGATGGTTTTACAGTTAAAACAAGCCCATTTTGACCCTGCTCTCTAAACTGTATGTTTTGTCTAACTGGGAGAAAAAGTAAGTCCATTTGTAAATAAAATATGAAAAAATGGGAAAAAAATTTACAAAATTTTCCTCTTGATACTATTTTTTTTATCATGAACACCCTTCTGTCAAAGTTATAATCCAGGGTGGTTTAAGAAAGTAATTAATGTTTTAAAAATTAAAATGCAGACTGTACATGTATGTAATATTAACTGAGAGAAAAACTAAGTATATTTATACATGTAAGTAAATTACAGATAAATGGGAAAAAAATTATTACAAAATATTCCTCTAGATACTATCTTTTGATCATGAACAACCTTCAGCCCAAGTTTGGTTAAATCCAGGATAGCTTAAGAAAGTAATTAATGTTTTAAAAACTTTAACCACAGAGTGAATGTAAATCTTAATGCCGCCAAAGATGACGAAATGTAGGATCGCTATGTCTCTCTTCCAAGACTAAAGTCGCTGGCTTGACAAGAAGATCGATTACATGTCTGGACCTGTGTCACTATCATATGTCTGTCAGGGCAATGTTATTTTTATTCTAATATGTATGTGGTTGAGATAAAAAGTTGCTTCTATTTACCTAGTATTATTCAGGTCAGGATTGCATTTATACACATATTTAGTTGTAGGCAACATAGTTAAAAATACACGAAGTATGTACCGTTCACATCATACAAATGTATTTTGCTGAAAAATGGCAAAGTTCAACATGCAAAAATTCATAGTAAAAATTTGTCAGGAGGTGCACATCTTCAATACATCTATCTATATAAACACTATGGGAAATTTGAAAAATATTGGTTCAATAGTCGTAGTTACAGATAACACAGAGTATGCACCGTACCGTTCATAGCATTTATTGCTGAAATTCACAGTAAAAATTTGTCAAATTTGGCCCCAAATAGGAGGTGCACATCTTCTATGTATATATAAACGCTATGCAAAGTTTGAAAAATATCGGTTCAATACAGTCGGAGTTAGGATCAGAACCATACAAGATGCGATACATCTTGAACTATTTATTATCACCTGCAATATCAACTTTTATACACTATAAAATAAAATACAAGAGACAATATATCCAAGTATACCTATTTTTTACCTTTTCTTATATACATACTTTTAATTAAATAATTACCTAAACACCTTAATACTGTCTATTTTTATTACGGTAAATCCTAATGGATTTAGCAACAAATGAAGACTTATAAAATTAGGACAGATATTATTTATTCATACCATTTATACTTTATCAGTAGATGTAATGAGCAAAATGGTGGTCTACAGTTTAATGTGTACCAGAGTGCATTAAGTGTATCTTTCATTTTGCTTTCTGTTTTAATATTGTTCAATAATAATCTGTCCAGTCCAAAATAAAAATTTACTATTGACATCATTGTTAATGTTATCATATAAAAGTTCAAATCATAGCAATAAACAAAGAAATGGATAACAGGAAAAGTACCAATCAATCAACGTCACCCAACAGACAAAACCCAGGACCAAAAAAAAAAAATAAAGAGCACAAAACACAAACATAAATACAATAGAGAGCCTGGATAGTCCGACTTGGTACTGACAATTAAAAGTGGTGGGGTTAAACTAGTTTTATGGGTACCACTAGCTAGAACTGCAAAATTTGGTTAGACGTTACATAATTTAGATAGCAGCATCAGAATGCACTCATTTTAACTAGCTAAGGCTCTTATAGCAGCCGATCAAATGGATGGATGATGGATGAATTATTGTTTAACGTCCAGTGGCAACCAGGTGCATATCAGGACGAGAACATGTTGATATGATAATGAATATGATCCCTGCTTTGTACTAGACCGACACGCTAAGTCGGATTTTTAATGTGCTAGCTCACGAGGTAACTGTCCGCAGGAAGACATATCACCTCACTCGGACACATTATACTGACTCCGAGCCGACCAGTCTTTGCTCTTACTCCTAGATGCCGCGTGCTTGGCGGAGAAGCAGCAAATACCAATTTTAATGTCTTTGGTTTGACCCGGCCGGGGATCGAACCCACGACCTTCCGCACTCGGGGCGAGCACGCTACCACGAGACCACCGAGGCGGTCCAGCCGATCAGATACTGTCACCCTATTAAACGAAAAAGTCATTAATAATTCTCCCATAAAGGTTTTGGTGTATCTCATCATAACATTAAAGAGGACTTTTCTTGTTTTGAATAAGTCAATGAATGTATCATCAAAGAACATGTTAGGTGCAAAACCCTGACTTGGGACACAACAGAGGCCACAAATATAGTAGATGATCCCATTAATCTGTTAACCACCTGTGGTTTGTTACTATTGAGCTCATTTTAGCCCTAAAATATCACGATTACAAACGGCTCCTTTCAAACACTCAAGGGATTTAAAATTTTTGTTACAAAATCTGGAATCAGATGTGGGCCGCAGAAATATTTTTTTCTTTCCGATTGTTTTTGACATGCAGGCAGTCCAACAAACAAGTAATTTAATTTGGCATGGCCCCATCAAAGACAACCTGTATCAAGTTTATTTTGTTATTAATTACGTGATATCATCATGAACAGGAAACAATAAAATGTCATTTCACCTTTAACAGATTAAACAATTCAATAAACACCAAGCATCTAGTTAGGCCAAAACAAAATATATGTCTGTTTAAGGTTACATTGTGATAAAAAAAATAGGGTAGGTAGGTAGGAAAAATTATTTTACATAGACCCCTATGGGAGAACAAATGGTCAGCAGATGTTTTATTAAGGAAATAATTAAATCAGCAACATTTTTGTCCTCAGGTGGGAATAAAATGGATAAGGGTAAGCACAAAAAAATAGGGTAGGTAGGGTAACCTTAAAAACACATCATTTTTCTGGCCTTAACTCTACTGAAAACTCTGATAAATAGACGAAAGAAACAAATCAAATAAATATTCATTAGGCTCCATTCCGAATCTGAATTACAACCATGTGTTGCCCACGTCAAAACAACAGCTTGTCATCGTTGTTTTTGGATTTAAAAGGCAATTTTCATGAATATTGGTGATGAATTCATGAAAAACAAATGAAGTAATTTAAATGAACTTACTGGTTTCCAAAATTAAATTTCTCATTTTTCCATGTAGATTTGAAAATCAAATTTTCGTTTGGCAACAGTTTTTATTGCGGAATGATATAGCACCGGGATTCACTGCAAAATATTTTAGTTGCCAGCCGGCTGAGCAGGAAAAAAAAATATATTCGCCCAGTAGAAAATCTAGTCACCTTTGGCAACCATTAAGTTTTTTGCCTGCTGAATGGAGAACAGAAAAAAAATTGACGATTTGAAATTTGGCGCTCTCAGAATTGATATAGTACACTGGGGCTGCCCCAGTCTCGAATGTTGTTAAATACCAAAATATCAATACTAAGAAGGAGTCCCTGTGGTTGACCTGTACCCATGGCCATAGGGGCACCTTTAAGATCGTAGGGCAACTACGAGGTGCCTCTATACCTTATTATTAATATCGGGCGAAGCCCGACTAAGTGTAGAATATGGGTCTCAAATCCAGATATCAAGTAGACTGTAGTTTCAAACCGGAAGTAGCATTTGTAAATCTATCCCAGAAACCCTCAAAAATACAAAGCAACTTCTGGTTAAAATATTTTCGCACTTGCACAAACTTAAAAAGAAATTATTATAATTTCTATACGATATAATTTTCCACCGACTTTTTTTCGAGCTTTTTGTTCGCATTGGGAACTTTATTCGAAAATTTCTTCAATGACCTACAAATATGACACCCTAACAACAGCTTCCAATATGGCCGTATTTACATGACGACGGACTAAAAAATATTGCTTCGCCCGATTTTAGGCTAAAGCCTACTCCATATTAGAATTTCCGATTCCTGTGGTATAAACATTCTCGGCCAGTGAGGCAGATACTCTTCCATAGAGTATACTGAAGAGTTAAGTCGGTGGCTCCGGGAGGTTTTCGGTGATTCGAGGTACCCTAGAGAGTGGTCGGTGTCAGAATTTTGAAAGTGAAACTCAATCAAATATTGTCAAATGTATAAAATTTAGTTGTGGCAATATTATAATGAGAGTATTTTGAACAAAGAAGCGGTGAACAAAATGTACTCCTGCAGTAATGCACCTGGAGCTAAAATTTCATGATCCATCTGGCTTCTGAACAGAAGTTCGTTGGCAGTTAATTTTGAGAGGATTTTCTGAGTGCAGCTGATATCGAAAGCTTCCGTAATATTTTGTTTAGCTCTGTTGAAGGTAAAGTGCAAAGAAGTCCAAAAGTTACTTCCGCCTATCTCGCGCACTTTCTGACGTCACGAACTATTTCTAACCCTTATTACCATCCGGCTAATTCATTATATTCTATCGCGTGCGGTTGTCTTGAAATCGTGCTGAATTCTCGGTGTATAAAAACGAACAATGAACTGTTGTCCACTACTGAAACTTATCTCTTTTTCAATGAAATTACTTATAATGAGCAGATACTATATATTCTGTACAAAATAGTCCACTACCTTGCGCAAATAAATATGCAATTAGGCCCGAGTAAATACGTACAGCATTGGAGATTGCTGTTATTAATAACAATTTTAAATGATGCCTCGTTAATTATTTGAAAATTAATTCAGCCAAAAGGTGATGTATATAGAAACACCAGTCTCTGCACTTTCAGAAGAAATATGAACTTACTATAATGCAAAAAAATTAAATAAATAACCTTATTCGAAACCAAGCAACCCTTCATAATTTCAGACTCCAAAAAGCGAAACAGAACATGTGTCCAAAGATCTCGCATATCGAAATGACTTGTTGTATGTGCAATATATCGTGATATTAAAATGTTCAGATTTAATATTAAGATATTAAAATGGCAATAAGACTTTTGTTATACTGGAAGAAATTTTATACAATACATTTCCATGGACCATGGCCAAGTGGCAAGTCAAGTCCACCATAAACTATACAGGCAGGCAGTAATAATTAAAATATAAAATAAGCAAGAAGTCATTGATTTTCTATTTTAAAACACATTAATTAAAATCAACAAAAAGAATTATTTTCACTGATAACTAAGCAGTTCTGTAATAAATAGCAATGTCAGTAAACACCATGTAGAGCTGTTTTGGGGGAAGTTATTTGAAAACTTGATTCCACTTTTTTACAACCATTTCCAGCCTATTTTGGGACCAGTATACTGTAAACAAACTGGTTTCTGCCCAGTGGCGCCCCTAGTATTTACTGACATTGCTATAATAAAACGAAAACTTTGAAAATGGAATCATCAGAAACCCTGTTTTTGATCGTGACCTATTTTCGATCCACCTTTATTTCATCCATTTCTATTGCACACATGTATACTATATGACATGTGTTCTAGGTTTTATTATTATCTGCACACTACTTAAGACTTAGACATGTTCAAAGTTGCTTTCAAAGACGTGAATACAAATTTTATTAATTATACCTGTTTGACCATGTTTTTCTAATGTCACAAATATACATCACTTGAATGCTTGTTTACAACATATCCTGAAGGGTTATATAGAATGCAGCTATGTCGTCTGCTTCTCAGACACCTGATCTTCAGGACAAATGACTGTCATGAGGTTCTTCGTTGTACTTCTAACAAACAAGTGAGATGAAATAAACATGGTTCTTATATAGTGAGTGCACTTGGGCATGTCAACCAGCATCGTCCCTTGGTGCCTCCTGCAGTCCGGTCACTTAACAAGATGTTCTGAATCCTCTGCATCAGGCACGAGGATGACATGCCAGTTATGTGGAACTCCATGTAATAGTTTACCAAATTACTACTGTCTAACCACATACATCTAGTTATGTGCCTATCACCCACCTTGCCATGCAGCACCATTTCTTGGTGCCTCCTGCAGTTAAGCTAAATATACTAGACTAATTTCTGAATAATCTATTCACTGTCAGAATTTTTTTATTTTTTTTTTTATCTCTTTCCCTAGGGGTGTGCCTGAGACGGAGGTATTAATACTCCTAATTATAAACATTTTATTAAAATGCTTTTCCCTTACAAATATATAATATTATTTTATATATTTGAAAACCATGGCATTTTTAATGTGTACTATTTGTATATTGTATTGGTGTATTATATGTCGAATGTTATGATATGTGTTGTATTATGCTCCTTGTGAGCCCATTTGATTGAAATAAACATCATCTTCTATATAAAATGAGAATCTGGGATATATTTTTTCCATATTTGATATAACCTGCATTCAAAGAGATGAAAAACAGTCTAAGATAAAAATTATAGTTGGGAAATCCCATATATACTGATAGAGTTCTTTTATATGTTAGGGAAACTTCTAATGATAAAATATTGTGTTGACATTCTATTTCTGATTGCTTATCACAGGCCATCAGATCTGAATAAATCCATTATGTTTTATATAAAATCTTGGGCATTGAGATTCTTCCAACCTTCAGAACCCACTACAGCCTTTGGCTTTGCATCAAGTATAATGTACTTCTATGATATACCAGCTTGTTAAAAGTTTATAGGAATCACTTTGTCTGCAATCCAGTAATTAGTTTGTGGTGCAATTAAAATTGTGTAATTGATTTATTGTAAATAGTGATAAAATTAATAGCTACCTTCACCAAGTAAAGCATACTTAAATAATTATTTTTCCTTTAGCTTTGTTCTTGAGTACAAGAAGGGTGAAGCCATATCTTTAGGGTAACTAGGTATTAAATGGGAGGTAACTGACAATAGAAAAGCTATGATGAATAACATAAATTCATAATGTAAAGTCCTTCTTGATAAAGTCATAGCAAAGGAACACTTTACATATTTCTCATCTCCGAGTAAGAGAGATAAAAAACTTGCACCTTTCTACAACAATTTCAAATAGCTTAACAACAAAATGAATAACAGGAAAGGTCATCAATGACATACCAATCAATCCCTCCAAAAAGTTACATGTACATAAAAGAGCACAAAACAGAAAAATGAACACAACATAGAGTCAGGATAGTCTGACTTGTTATAGACACTGAACAGTGGTGGAGTAAAACCAGTTTTATGGGTACCTAAACCTGGGTTGTATGATCAAATTCAAGATTGAATAACAGATTGGGAGTCAAATTAAGTTTAAATTTTGTCTCTTTTTCAGAGGTTATGCATACTAAGCATGTAATTCTTATTGGCTCGCCATCATTCTTTAAGTATCAAGAGAAATAAAAGTGCTGTTCACTTGCTTTCTATATTACAGAACAAACCTTGTTTCTAGACACATAGTTATAGCCAAGATTTGTCAGCAATTATATGACTCTCAAACATTGATTAAATCTAATTTTTTTTTTTTACTTTGTACTTGAAATAAAAGAGACAGAATTACCATACTCTGCACAACATTAAACATGTGTTAAAGTGATTTGATATATGATCAACCCAATCATTAATCTTATGAACAGTTATTGTCTTATTATTTCATGATTTTAGTTTGTTTTATTATGTTATGAATGATTGTATTGTGATTAATCTGCCTATCAATGGGCACCTTGATCTGCCAATAAAGTTATCTGTATCTGTATATATTTAAAGTTGTTGCATTTTCAATCCAATTTTATTAAAAACTATCTTGGTATTTCTCATTTTAGCTGATAACTGCCTCATATTCCTTTATTACATTGGACTGGTTAGTTTGTAGTTCTCATAGGGTTCTATAAAACTGAATATCTTTAATCCAATTGAATGAAAGCCAACAAAGTTTCACCAAGATATTTGTAATTTTCAGGCTAAACAATGTAGCCCAAGGCAAGTTTTTCACATTGGTACAACATAGCCATGTCAGATGACAAGCAGTCTGAATTATCGACAGCAACTGCTACTATGTCCTCCAGTTTCCTACAGACCTCTAGTGGTCTTGCAGACCACAGAAACATATCTTCACCATCATCAATTCCAAGTTCATATGGAGGAATTTCAGGCTCTGGGTATCCCTTTGGTGACTTGGGTATTGGTTCACATGGTTCTCCAAAATCAAATCAGGATGATATTGATGCCAAAGAGGATTCTAAATTGGATATAAATCTAGCACTTCCTTTTCAAGATTCAGACCACTCTGCCACAAATACTCCATCTCAGTTTTCACATTTATTTAGACCGTCAGCAGTTCCAGGAGATGCCATGTTAAGTGCCATAAACTATAATGAAAATGACATTTTACCAGAAGCTCTTGATGTTAACATTGCTGGACCATTACCAAATCTAGATGATGGTATTTTATCCAATATGGGTGCTCCTGGAGATTTGTTTGATGGGGAAGGAAATGTCAATGATCCATATTCAATGGATGATTATTCACCACAGGCTTCTCATGACTTTGGTGGATTTAGCAGTGATGGTTATGGGATGGATTCTGATCATGGAATTTCAGGCCAAGGTAGATAATACGTGTGTGACATAATAGTTAGTATTATATAAGTATAACAGAACGATATAAACAAATAGGTTAGTAGATGTATAATGTGGCAGTTTCTGTTTGTTGAAGTCATAAGACTGATTAGTAATTTCTAGATGTCAGATTGGTAAGTTATTCCCTTTTCATATTCATTTTATACCCCACGCAACGGGTTGCGGAGGGTATAATGTTTTTGACCTGTCCGTCCGTCCGTCAGTCCTGTTTCTTGTCATCGCATCTCTCAAACCACACAACAGAATTTCACGAAACCTTTTTAGATAATAAGGACATACTATGTAGTTGTGCATATCGACAGGAAATTGCGATTCAATTTTTTTTCTAGGAGATACGCCCCTTTGAACTTATTTACTTTAATGTACTACTGGAACAGTTTGTCATCGCAACTCCTCTCAAACCACACAACAGAATTTCACGAAACCTTTTTAGATAATAAGGACATACTATATGTAGTTGTGCATATTGACAGAAAATTGCGATTCAATTTTTTTTCTAGGAGTTACGCCCCTTTGAACATATTTACTTGAATGTACTACTGCAACAGTTTGTCATCGCAACTCCTCTCAAACCACACAACAGAATTTTGTGAAACCTTTTCAAATAACTTATTAATAAAAGCATTGGCTACAAAAGATTTCTGTCAAGTTGTGCATTCACCTACTCATATTTCTGGCTCCTGTATTGACCATATTTATATACTAAAAGACAAAGTATACAATGCTAGAGTAATCCCTGTTTCATATTCCCAACATGCTGCCATTCAAATTAGGATAAATATGTGAAGGTAAGCATTTGATTGTGTTCATTTTACTTGTGAAGTGAGATTTTGTTTCTCCAGTGACAATATGAAGACGTGGGGTATGTGAGCGTGCTCACAAAGGTTCTGTAATTGCAGAAAGTGTTTCTCTGAAATAAGCTATAAAAGTGGAAATATGACAAATATCTGTAATTATAGAATTGAATCGAGGCACAAGAATCGAAAATTTAATCGAATCATACTGTGCATAAATCCTTGCTGCCCTAGTATGTACCTGTCCTTGTTGTTTAGCTTTTTTCAAGAGTTCTAGAATTGCTTAGTATTCTGTGTAATATTATCTAGGGTTCCAGTAAGGGAGGGGAGATATCACAAATACATACCTCTAGTTATTATATATGTTTTAAGTATTTCAAGTATCATCTTTTTGTGATTGCCTCCTCGAGGGACATGGTAATGGTATCCGTCCGTCCACAACACCTTGTGGACGCATCTCCTCTGAAACCCCTTGGCGGATAGCTTCCATAATTGGTAGGATTTATTGTTATGAACTGTAGATGTACATTTTTTGTACATACTACACCACCATTTTAATTCAATAAATTTTATAGGAGTTATGTGACTTCTTATGCAAACTGATTCTGCAGTGTTTGGGGACATATGGCTACCTGTAGCAATCTTGTTAAGTTTTAAATTTATTATGTGTAACACATGAATACATAATTAAATTCATCTCAGATCCTAGTCACACAATGGAGGAATTTAAACAGCAAAAGAAAGTGAAGTCCAATAAACCAGCCAAAGGACAGACATCTCCAGCCAGACCAAATAGTTTACAATGTCCAACTTGCAGCAAAACGTTTACCAACTCTAGTGCCTTAGCCAAACATCGGCTAACACACAGTGATGAAAGAAAATATGTTTGTAATCTGTGCCAAAAAGCTTTTAAGAGACAGGATCATCTGTAAGTTTGTTTAAAACAATTACTGTCATACCTGCACTTTGAATGAAGTTTGAGGTACAATGTATTAATAATTGGTCTGTAAGCCCATCCATCTGTCTAGCCATTAGATAGGCCTGGACGAACTCCCAAACAGGAGTATATCGGAACAGTGATCTGATACTCGCTTATGTGAGTATGACACAGTCAGTTTACTGGCAAATGCGTGTATCTTCACCTGGTTGTATACTGTAAATTCAGAAATTATTGCGTGTATTTATTATTGCAATTTGTTATTTTTAACCAAAATGCGATTTTGATTTTTGCGATGTTGAGAAAAATCCTACTTCATTCATATAAAAAATTTCAACATGCAAGTTTAAATTATTGCGATTACAATAATAAAAACATCACAATAATTTCCAAATTTACAGTATTCAAACATGTAATCAGACCTTGGGTAATTGTAATATGCAGGGTTTCTCATAGGATTTTTATTTGGTGAGTCCCACAGAATTTTCATGAGCCCCAAATTATTTATTTTGTGAGTCCAAATACATGTAGGACAACATCATGAACAGTGTGATGTTTTGTTGAGTGTGCACGAGTTTTATTTCTAAATGTTTGAATAATGTTGTATTTCAGGATTACATTTTGTATACGTACATGTATGCCTGATCCTTTTAAAAAATGTATAGTATTAAATCAAAGGCATTTACGACTTTTTCACCTTATGAGTTTTTTTAAATAGATTGTAGAAGTTTTCAAATATTTTTAATCACACAAGCCAATGAAATGAATAAAATGTTTAAGAAAATTAACATTTTGAAGTGAACATGAACAATTTTGATTTCCCTCATAAATCTGACTGAAGCTTCAATTAAAGTAAAGATTTTGATATTTTTTGTCCCCTGTCTCAATGCAATGGAGGGACCTAATAATGGTCTGCGTCCATCCGTCCGTCACAGTAATTGTACTCCACTGCAATGTGACAGAGGAACCCAGTAATGGTCTGTGTCTGTCTGTCACAGTTATTTGTGGACGCTGATAAGATTTTGTTCAAATTTTGTAGGATTGTTAGTCACCACATGTACTTGATCCTATCGCACTGCAATTTTGATTTGACAAATTTTACAGGAGTTATGGGATTTTAATGTTTTTATGCATTTGACACTACAGGAACACTTTGTGGCGTAAATTTTAATTTTTATTGTGCTGCAATTTTTTTATTGTGTGTTGACATCCATACTGTGCTGCCATTTCAATAATACACATTTTGTGTATCTCTTGGGGCTTCAACTTTTCTCCGGGAGGGGGAGGGGGGGGGGACATATGGCTATGTGTAGCAATCTTGTTATTTCATCAAACGATGTCAAAATAAACACAGAGATTAAAAATAGGAAAATGTAATTTACAATTTTTAGGTAATTATCCTCTTGCCTCATTGTTTGACACTTTTATAATGTAAAAACATCATCCATATTTTCAAAATCTTGAATATCATTATACATGTAGATATAGACAAACTGTAAACAGCAAAACTGTTCAACAAAGTAAGATCTACAAATAAGTCAACTTGACCAAAATCGTTGATTGACCCCTTATAGGAGTTTTTTCCCTTTAATCGCTGGGGCAATTGGAACCAGACTTTGCAGCAATGGCCCTTATATGGTCCTGTTTCAGAAAGGTGTCCAAATATCTAGACTGTCAACCAAGATGGCTGCCACAGCCAAACATAGTTTAACATTGGATCCTATGGGAAAATGTTTTTTTAAATCTTCTTGTCTGAAACCAGTTGGGCAATTGGAAACTGACCTAACAGCAATGGTCCTTAGATTGTCTTTTTCAGAATTATGTCAGATGACTTGGACTGGCAAGTAAGATGGTTGCCACAGCATTGGCCCTAGAGAAAATTCATTTAAAAATCTTCTTGTCTGAAACTACTTGACCAATTGGAACCAGACTTTGCAGCAGTGGTTCTTAGATTAACATAGGACCCTGCATTGTATGGGAAAACTAACCACATTGACTGCTACACTTAAATTTTAGTCCTCCTGATTAATCCTCTAGTTTTTTTACCAGAACTTTATTACAAAATAAAAATGTCTAACATTGTTTTTTTTTGTTAATTTTAGATGAAACCAAATAATTGCTATATGAAATTTTGATGGCCTTTAATACATAATAAACATGTAGTTTTTGTCCCACTTATTCCATTACAAATGTACTTACTATTTTATTATTTAGACTTTATACATAAAATGGATAATAAATCTCTGTTTCTGATATTAAATCAGTTCTGTATTAAATATTATTATTAATTATATTGTACCTATGCCATAGATTATATCACTTTAGCAACCAAAAAGGTGTGAAAATATGTTTGAATAGTAAGACATAATTACCTGTCAGTGTGACGCAATTAAATTATGTTATGGTCCCCAATAAATGTGTAAATGGATTCTGTTATGCATTGTGGTAATTTACTGCAGATAAACACATACACTTGGCTGTGCTTGTCATGGAGACGCAGCTTCCATGTGCACACCTATCAAAAGAAGCTTTGAATTTATATATACATGTGTATATTATCAAACAGTTAAAAAAAATTAAATTTGAATACAGTTTTGAATCAAACAATATTTTTACTTGAAAATTATTACCAAGACTTTATTTCTCTCATAATTCCAGTTAAACAGACAATGTTATGAAGATAATGATGTATTGACAAAGCATCCAATCAGGCATTATATACTGAAAAAACTTTTTGACCATTGACAATCTCTTACCAAATTAATGTGACATTAAAAAGGGGTGATGTTAGAAACCTTCTAAAATATTACCATTAGAAATAATTTAAAACAGGCATCAAAACATGATGAATTAAGATAGTAATATATTTTGGGGTTTAACTTATTCCTTTTAAATTCTTTTTTATGCCCCCCGCTGCTAGGCAAAGGGAGTTATGTCCCTTTATAAATGGGAAAATCGCAGAATTTGTTGTTTCCACACACTAACTTTTCTTTGCCTCAACCAAATGTTATGAAACTTATACACAATGCAACCAAACACTGATCAAGTTTGAATTTGACTGGCCTCAGTTTTTATCTTTCTTGTGTTATGCCTCTTTTATTAATTGAAAATTGCCAAATTTGTTGTTTTGCACACTCTATGAGTTTTACTCATAAAGTTTCAAAGAAAAAAAAATGTCATTAGGTTTGAATTAGTACATTGACTCTTGCATATTTATAAGAGGGGTCATTGACACATTCTTCTGTTATTTTAAAATATCTTGTATGGTGCCTACTGCAATTGGGAAAGTTCGAAATATGAGTGTACAGCAGGTATAATTGCATCACGTATATGTAATCATTAAGCTAAACATGGTAAATTTGTAAGTATATTTTTCCAGCATACTGTTATTAAAAATTTTAAAATTTTGATCACAAAATACTTATTTAATACTTGCACAATTTCTCAAAAAATAAACTACAAACCAATCGGTATTGACTAGTCTGTCCTCAGGTTGGGATAATAAGCTCAACTAGACCAAAGATCAATGGGTTTTTTTGCCATCATTTGTTGTCCAAGGTCATCTTGCATCAGTCTACCTTAAATTTTTACATTTTAGCTTCTTTGAAAAAATGTGCCAGTGTGGACTAAACTTTTAAGGAATGGCCCTTAGTGGACCCCTTTCAAAATTATGTCTGGTCATCTGAACATCCAACATGTATTGCCCCATGTAACGAACAAAAAAAAAAGTCAACATTACATAGAAATATTTAAAAATGAGGCAATTGAGGACCAACATCGATGAAATGGTACTTAGGTACTCCCCTTTCAAAATTATCTCTCTGTGTCTAGACCTTGAACCATTATGACAAAAATTTTAGAAAATAAAAAAGTCAACAAAAATATTTTAAAGTCCTCTATGAAGCCACTTGTGCAGTTCAGATCACACCTGTACTTTGATGAAATGGTCATTTTGGTGGATCCCTATGAAAAATTGTGTCCAGGGTTTCCAATATACCCTAAATAAAAATAGAAAAATATGTGTAATAATGTATTTAATTTATAAATTCCTCAAGACCTCAATTATAGTATTGTTTTTAACCGGATTTTCATAGGAAAATATCGGTTATTAATTTGGTGATGTACGGCGGGCGGCCGGGCGGGCGAGCAGCTGCCAAACAGTGTCCGTGCAATAACTTATGAACTGTTCAACCAAAGCTTTTCAAATTTTAATATGTTGTTACTGATGACAAAATGGAGGTCAAGTTCGATATTGACGATTTTCACTTTCACCGTTCAGGAGTTATGGTTCTTGAAAGATTGAAAAATGGCTTTCCCAGTGGTGTCCGTGTGATAACTTATGAACTGTTCAACCAAAGCTTTTCAAATTTTAATATGTTGTTACTGATGACAAAATGGAGGTCAAGTTCGATATTGACGATTTTCACTTTCACGGTTCAAGAGTTATGGTACTTGAAAGATTGAAAAATGGCTTTTCCAGTGGTGTCCGTGTGATAACTTATGAACTGTTCAACCAAAGCTTTTCAAATTTTAATATGTTGTTACTGATGACAAAATGGAGGTCAAGTTCGATATTGACGATTTTCACTTCCACCGTTTAGGAGTTATGGTTCTAAAAAATTGGCGTATTTCTTTCATTATTGACTTCATGATTTCTGCCTACCAACCCCTGCTTAACAAATGTGTTTGTACTTATATACTCTCAAAAATTCCAATATTTGTCACTTACTATAAATAGGAGATCAAGATTGATTTTTGCCTTTCCATTTCTGAACCCTACAAAACCCTAAAAAAATTTATTTATATTTCTTTACTTCATCCTGTTTGGGAATCCAGATTTGCAAACATCATTTCCATGCAGGAAAATCCGATTTGCTGTCATTCGACAGCCTCTTGTTTGTTAAATAATAAGTCATTAATCAGATGCATTTATAGATTACATGTACAAATGTACATGTAAAACTTGATGTTCCTTGAACAATATAATTGAAAATTTTCAGGAATGGTCATTTGATGACACACAGAGAAAAGAAACCATATGAATGCTCAGTGGACAATTGTACAAAGAGTTATTGTGATGCTCGTTCTTTGAGACGTCACTTAGAGAACCATCATAACCAGACTCCAGAGCAGATACACAGTGCCATTGCTCTTGTAGCTTCTAATGCTGCTGCTGTTATTGCTGCCGCTGCAGCATCTAATTCTGCTCAGATAAAGGCAGCTCAGAGTACAACTTCTGCAGCCACCTCCATTCCAGTTGTGTCCAGTTCAGTTGTATCCAACGATAATTCTCAGGGGAGTGATATTATGCCATTGTCATTTAGTAACCACTCAACACCAGCGACAAGCCCAGTTTACAATGACAAGGCAAATCCTTTGTTCCCTTCAGAACAAGCTAATACTGGCAGCACTCAGTTTGATCAAGAAAATGTGAGTATTCTGCAGAATGATTATCTAAATAAAGACAGACTGAATAATTTTCTTGTAATTTCAAATCCCTTTGAACAGCAAAATGTGAAAAATAGACTTTTAAAGTGCTTTGACATGTACATGTCTCAACAGATTTTAATGAAATCTAGGTGAAGGGTTTATATCAGAATTGTCTTGGGTGAGTTTACATATGTACTTACGTAATTTTGCTATTTCCTGTCATGCTATTAATGTTATTTTACTATTCTTGGCAGGGGCCATTGTCAACTCTGTAGCAATCTTGCTATTTCATGTTTTTCAACATTTTTGTAGCATACATGTAGTTGTATTAACAATACCATAGAGTTTTAATGGAACTTCAGACTACAGTAAAATGTTTCTTTAAAATGTTTATAAAGACAGTAGTTTATCACCATTCAGTCTGTCATGTCAGAATGCAGCCTCGAAAGGCTTCCATACGGTGACCCTACACATATGTACAACACCATTTTAGTTAGTTTTACCTCTTACTAGGGATGAATGCAAAGATGTCAGCCCGCTCTAACAGATCATGCATTACTCCGTGAAAAGAATTTGTCATAAGTTATGTTATGACAATTTTATGGCATTTTTACAAGTAATTTTTAAAAGTTTTTAGGCATACGGCACAGTGGAAAAATTAGCTTATCTGAAAAATATAGAATTAATGACGTGATTTAAATGAACATTTACAAATTAACCCTAATCTCCAAGATTCTTTATTTACTTGCAGGTTATTTCAAATCAGTCATCATCTGCTAAGCAGACATCATCAGATGATGAATCTGTGGGGCAGAAGGTTCAAATGTTACTTGACCAGGCTGCTGCAGCATCCTCACAAACAGATGAGACAATAACTCTTCACAGTGCTCAGGGTCAACAGACAGTTACTTTAATGCCAGACAGTCTACCACAGTCCATCACAATACAACAAGCTAATGTAGTAATGAAACAACCAAACAGACAACGGCAGGAACAGGTATTTTTTTTTATATACAGACATTATTCCTTCACTTCAGGACAAAATTCTGGGGATATAGTCTCTAACTTGTCTCTGTATCACATTTTAGTATGAAATTAAATAGTAAAGTCTGATATTCTTTTTTTCCTATTTTGTCTGTTGAAACCCTTTCCAGGCATATGATGCCCCAAGGCATCATATCCCTTATAGCCATGGGATGGGAGATAGGTGTTGAGGATGGGCAGTTCCTCCTTACCAAAAGTGCTTTTTTAGTCTAAATGTAGACCTTTAAACTTGGCCCGGGCAAAAATACCATGAGTGTTAAACTGAAATCTTGCATGCACTATATTAAGCAATCATACCTAATGCAAAATTACTGTAGTGTTATTAACTGGCTCTTTCTGTTTGGTCCTGTTATAGATTTGAGAATCTATATAGGGCCAATACAAAAACAGCCATTTAATGACACTTTTATGACATAATCTGATTTCATGCCATGCTGGTATTACATATGTATTTAATAAAAGTGAAATGTTTGTACCTTTCATCAGAACGTTTTCTTAAGAACAGCTCATTACAGGTTCCTTGAGAAATTCAAATTCGTACATAGTCCTCTTTTATGATAGATAATAGCCTAATTTTAAAATTATTAAATTGATTCTAATTTCATTATGTTTAATTTAGTATGGCATAATAAACCAGAAGCTGAACACCAGAATAGACTGAAAATGAAATATCCTGTATTGGAATGGTCCATGGGTCCGATATAGCTTCTATCTATATTGACCGGTGGGCCCAAAAGCTGTATTAATATCAGCAGAGCTACATCTTCAGTATTACGAGCAGATTTTACAATATTAAGGCTGATTTAATCATATTGATGAACTCTTGTATACATGTAGTTCATTTGCTATTTTAATCTTCTCTGTTTGTAGGTTAACTACTTTCTGACAGTTAACATTTTGGTGCTTGTTTATTTCAGAATGTAAAAGTAAACAATGTTCCAGGTAATGTTCATTCTAATTCCCAAAGTCCCCGCAGTGGAGAACCTTCACCAAGTTATCTCCAGCAAGTCAGTCCAATTAGCCCTGTCCCTACTACACAAATAACACCTTCAAGTCCAGTAATACAACATCAGAGACAATGGAACACAACAGTATCTCCTGTCAATACAGATAAAAATGGGTAAGATATAATTTGTCAGAACCTATCAAGATTTAGAATTTTAAATGAAAAAAGTTACCATGATATTAAAAATAATACCCCTGTCTAAATTTTGGAAACATCTCTATTAAACAAAGAGTCCAGAAGTTTCAAGGTACAATGATTGATAGATATTGAACTCCCCCAACATAAAGTTTGTTTACAATCAGCAGGAGCCAACATTTTCCTCAGAATCCTTTTAAGAATGTAATTACATTTACTTGGTTTGATGAACAGATCATAGTTTGTTTAGAAAATGTATAAGCATCATCCTTCAAGCAAGTCTAAGAAAACGCAAAATTACAAAACCATTCAAGATTTTTGTTGTCTGTAAGAATAAATGGCACATTTCTGTCTTATTTAATGAAAAATTGTGAACATAACAATCTTTTGATTGAGCATCTTCCCATTTTTGACACAATTTCTGTTGGTCTTTGTAAGAACCTTATAAGGCTTTTAAATATACTAATCATGTTTTAAATATTGTTAGTTTTTTGTGTTTTTTTTTTCACAGGGAAGAAGTTAAGCCAGCAGAATGCTCCATATGTGAAAGAACTTTTAAGAATGTTCAAGCTTTAAATGGTCATATGCGTTGTCATGGGGGATATTTTAAAAAGGTAAGTGTTCTGTTTGCAATTGGAGATGAGATTATAAGTATCATTTTCCCTGTAATGCTACATGTATGTGAGAAAATGTAAAATTGCTGTGTCCAGAGTAAAAAGTATGCGTACTGGACCGTCGAGATGCGTTGCAAGTATCGCTGTAGGACTTACATTTGTGTACATTCAGTAAAATTTAGTTACTTACTAAAAGGGTAGACATCCTCATCTGCAACTTATCTTTAACCACTGATTGATTGAAGTAGGCAGTTGAATAATTGCATTAAATGTCTGTTTCATGTAAATGTTATTATATGTCTCACAAGTTGATTCTTGATAATCCAATACAGCTTTTGTCAAACACTGCATGTTTTGTCATGTTACAATAGCAATGATGATTGCATAGAATTTTTTAACAATGCTGATGAAAGGATACTTTTACCATGGTATTAAATTTTTTCTATTTGTTTGTCTGGGAAATGTAATTATAAATATCGTATGCATTTTCTTTGTGTTTATCAAATTCCAAGCACTTCTGCACTTCATACAATTTCTACTGAGGTCAAAGCTAAGGTACCCAAATGAAACTATTTTGAAAAAAAGTAATGACTGTAGACTTTAAAAAAGCAGTTGTATCTATTAATTTTTATCTGCTTATTAATTCCACTTAGGAACCAAAAGACGATAAAAAGACCAAGAAGAATTCCAAGGAGATGGCACCACCAAAAACAGTTGCACCAAAAGTTAATAAACTTATAGCTAGTATGCCACCACAGCCCTCCCCACTTGACCAGGTTGGATCTCCACAATCAACAGCAGGTATGTTAATGTATTTTATATCAAATCTGAACTAACACTGAAAAAATGAATTCCATTTTACTTCATTTAAGGACAGATTTATGTAAATGCTATTCTCTATGATTATCATTAACTGAGGTGTAAAAAAATATAAGGTCCTGGGTACAGTTTCACTGAAGGTTGTAAGAGTTACAGTCAGTCATAACTTGTAAATATTCAAAGGATTTACGATCAGTCATAACTCTTATGAACTTTAGTAAAACATTACCGTGGTCATTGCAAAATATCCTATTTGGTTATATTTACAATATTGAATGTAACTTATTTTGAAGTCAGATTGAAATGCAAAGCAGACATTGATTTCTGAACACTTCTTTTTAATATTAGAAACACAGGGGTATGATCTCAGTAATTTTGAGAATATCCAAATAGTCCTTGAAAGTGTGTACATGTATGTTTATCTTTTTTTTTCTGACTTTTGAGACCAGGCAGTTCCTACGTATTTTCACCAGTGTGAGATTTCCTTGGCTTACCCTAAAGTGAGACAAAATATGTTCTGTCTCTGGGGAAATAATTGTGCAACTGTCTCGGGAAGTCTAGATCCTTAAACGTAATAAAAAGAAATACATTCCACTCAGATTTTGTCTAATTAACTCTACACTGACTACAATCTTAAATTTTACGTCACACAAATGTGACACACAATGATACGTCACACACAACTTACACAATCATGGGACATAATGTCATAAACACAAGCGAGAAACAGAATCAAACACTGGTTCATAACTGGTGCAAGATAGGTAAATCTCAGATGCCCTCAGGTAAGATTAAATGTTCTCTAAGTCGGATGAAGGCCTCGTTAAAGGACTATTAAATCTTGTCATCAGGTGTAGGAGATTTCCCTATCTTCCACTATCACCGGTGTTAGATTCTTAATTTCCCAATTCTTAAAAAAAATCCTGTGTTTCCTGTAGCAGCAGAAAAAAAACAGAAAATAAGGATTTTTTAAGCTTAGATAAAATAAGTATTTTTAAGTGATGTTTTAATTACAGGTTCTGCATATGGAAGCCAGTTACAGTCACCTGTGTCTGGAGAATCCTCTGTGGGTAGTGAAGTAGGACAAGCCATGTTTTTACAACAGATCCCATATGAACAGTTACAGGTTGTAACAACACCATGATGTTATATATTGCCCTGATGATTTTTCACAAATCTTGCATGTAACAGAGCTGCCAACCATTCCGCTTTTTTGCAGAATAATCCCAATTCTTATCAGAAAATTCGTTACAATTTTCTCATTTTTAGCTCACTTGACCCAAAGGGTCTCCTCTAAAACTACTGGGCCAAATGGAACCAAACTTGGCCATGAGCATCATTATGGTATCTAGTCCAATGACCCCTTCTGCCAACCAACATGTCCGACATGGCTAAAAATAGAACATAGGAGTAAACTGCAGTTTTTATCTTATATCTCAAAAACTAAAGCATTTAGAGACAACACGGACATGTGGTAAAAATGTTCATCAGGTAAAGATCGACCTGCCATGGAATTTTCAGACGAATCTATCAACCCTTTGTTAGGTAATTGCCACTGAATTGTTAATTTTAAGGAAATTTTGCAGTTTCAGGTTATCTTGAATATTGTTATAGTTTCAGACAAACTGTAACAGCAAACATGTTCAACAAAGTAAGATCTACAAATATGTCAATATGACCAAAATCATTAATTTACCCCTTATAGGAGTTTTTGCCCTTTAAAACGGCTTCAGATGTAAACTTTCCTTTAAAGATTTTCTCCTGAAACCACTGGGCCAATTGGGTCCAAACCTTTGGTGGAATGGTTCTTGGGTGGCCCCCTTCCAATTTTATGTCTCGCATCTCCGACCTTCAATGGATATGGCTGCTGTGACTAAAAATAGAAAAAAGGGGGGATGAATTTTAAAGATCTTCTATGAAACTACATGGTCAATTGGAACCAGACTTGGCAGCAATGGTCCTGAGGAGGTCCTCTTTCTGTATTTTTTCCAATGATCCAGACTGTCAACTAAGATGGTCACCACAGCCAAATTTAGTTTAACATAGGACTCTATAGGAAAATTCATTTAAAACCTTCTGGTCTGAAAATCCTGAGCCAAGTGCAACCAAATTTAGCAGCAATGGTCCTTAGATGGCCTTCTTTCATAATTGTGTCTCATAACATGAACTGTCAACCAAGATGGACACCTTACAAAACTTTTACATAGGAACTGATGGGAAAATTCATTTAGAAATCTTATCTGAAACCACTGAGCCAATTGGAACTAAAATTGGAAGCAATAGTCCTTCATGGTCCTCTTTTCGAATTGTGTTTGATGACTCGGAGTGTCAACCAAGATTGTTGCCACAGCCGAACTTTGTTTATCATAGGACCCAATGGGAAAATTCATTTAAAAGTCTTTTTGTCTGAAACCACTAAGACAATTGTAACCAGACTTGGCAGCAATGATCCTTGCATGGTCCTCTTTCAGAATTGTGTCCGATGACCCAGACTGTCAACCAAGATGATTAATTTACCATAGGACTCTACGGGAAAATTCATTTGAAATTCTTTTTGTCTGAAACCATCGGCATCGGGGTAATTGGAACCAGAATCGGCAGGAGTGGTTCTTAAATAGTCCTCTTTTAGAATTGTGTCCGATGACCTGGACTGTCAACCAAGATAACTGCCACAGCCGAACTTAGTTTAACATAGGACCTTTGGAAAAACCAGCCAAATTGACTGTTACACTTAGATTTTCAGTCATACTTAAGGTTGACAAGTTAAATTCAGGTGAGCGATACAGGCTCTTATGAACCTTTAGTTCTTCTTTTTTTGATTCGTTCAAAAGTCAGTATTTTGAATATATGTAATGTTTAGTTTAATATTTTCGTCCCCCCCAGCAACATGACAGAGGGACTTAGTAATGGTCTCTGTCCGTCTGTCACAGTTATTTGTGGATGCAACTCCTCTTAGACAGCCTATCGGATTTCGTTAAAATTTTTTAGTCACCATATGTACTTGATCCTATCGCACCGCCATTTTGATTTGACAAATTTTATGGGAGTTATGGGACTTTAACGTTTTTGTGCATGTGACACTATAGGAACACTTTGTGGATAACTCCTCTGAGACCGCTGATCGGATTTCGTTCAAATTTTGTAGGATTGTTAATCACTTTATGTACTTGATCCAATTGCACCACAATTTTGATTCAACAAATTTTTCAGCAGTTATGGGACTTTAACTTTTTTCTGCAGTCGACACTATAGAAACACTTTGTAGAAGCAACTCCTCTGAGACGGCTGATCAGATTTTGTTCAAATTTTGTAAGATTGTTAGTCAACATATATTGTTGATCCTATCCATCCACGATTTTGATTAGACAAATTTTATGGGAGTTATGGGACTTTAACGTTTTTATGCATGTGACACTACACGAACAATTTGTGGATGCAACTCCTCTGAGACTGCTGATCGGATTTCGTTCAAATTTTGTATGTTAGTCACCATATGTACTTGATCCTATGATGCCATTTCAATAATACACATTTGTATATTTTGTATATCTTGTTGGGCTTCGACTTATGGCTATGTGTAGCAATCTTGTGGTTTTTATACGACTGCAAAATTTTTGCGGTCGTATATTGGTATGACGTTGGCGTCGTCGTCGTCGTCCATCGTCAGCGTCGTCGTCCGAAGACATTTGGTTTTCGCACTATAACTTTAGTATAAGTTAATAGAAATCTATGAAATTTAAACACAAGGTTTATGACCACAAAAGGAAGGTTGGGATTGAGGGATTGATTTTGGGAGTTTTGGTCCCAACAGTTTAAGAATTAGGGGCCAAAAAAGGGCCCAATAAGCATTTTTCTTGGTTTTCGCACAATAACTCTGGTATAAATAAATAGAAATCTATGAAATTTTAACACAAGGTTTATGACCACAAAAGGAAGGTTGGGATTGTTTTTGGGAGTTTTGGTCCCAACAGTTTAGGAATTAGGGACTAAAAAAGGGCCCAAATAAGCATTTTTCTTGGTTTTTGCACAATAACTTTAGTATAAGTAAATAGAAATCTATGAAATTTAAACACAAGGTTTATGACCACAAAAGGAAGGTTGGGATTGATTTTTGGAGTTTTGGTCCCAACAGTTTAGGAATTAGGGGCCAAAAGGGTCCAAAATTAAACTTTGTTTGATTTCATTGAAAATTTAACTATTGGGGTTCTTTGATATGCCGAATCTAACCGTGCATTTAGATTCTTAATTTTTGGTCCCGTTTTCAAATTGGTCTACATTAAGGTGCAAAGGGTCCAAAATTAAACTTAGTTTGATTTTAACAAAAATTGAATTCTTGGGGTTCTTTGATATGCTGAATCTAAACATGTACTTAGTTTTTTTATTATGGGCCCAGTTTTCAAGTTGGTCCAAATCGGGGTCCAAAATTAAACTTTGTTTGATTTCATCGAAAATTGAACTATTGGGGTTCTTTGATATGCCGAATCTAACCGTGCATTTAGATTCTTAATTTTTGGTCCCGTTTTCAAATTGGTCTACATTAAGGTCCAAAGGGTCCAAAATTAAAGTTAGTTTGATTTTAACAAAAATTGAATTCTTGGGGTTCTTTGATATGCTGAATCTAAACATGTACTTAGTTTTTTTTATTATGGGCCCAGTTTTCAAGTTGGTCCAAATCGGGGTCCAAAATTAAAGCAAAAAAGGGGGTAAATTTTTTTTGGGGGGGGGGGGGGGGCAATTCTCCACAGCATATTGTATTGCACAAGAAGGAAAAAATTGAATATAAATTCAAATCATATGACCAATTCTAAGTTCTTTATTTCAGTTATTCTGTGTCAGAAACCTATTATGTGTCAAATATTTGAAGAAATTTTCAATTGCATAGTATTGCGCAATAGCAAGAAATTGATATGTGTGCCCTGTTATCAAAACTTTATTATTAACAAATTCCAAATGGAAATTTGCCAATAACTCTAATGAACTTCATTGTAAATTTGCCAATATAAAATGTGCTGATGAAGCTTTTTTGTTTATCTTATCTAAACTGCTTTTAAATTATGTATATTTAAAATTTGCCATCCATGACTATGATGTCAGTTTCTATTTTAATATGTTATGGTGTATTTAAATGGGCTGTTATGGTTGCAAAGTATAAAGAAATTGGGGGGGGGGGGGGGGGGGGGGGGGTTGAAAACGAAATTTAGGGGGGGGGGGGTAAATGAGAAATTGGGGAGGAGGCAATTTTTTTCTCATTTCATATTTCATAAATTAAAAAGAAAATTTCAAATTTTTTTTAGTTAAAAAAAAGGGGGGGTTACAATAAATTTTATTGTTTTTTGTTTTTTTTTTTTTGGGAGGGGGGGGGGGGGTCAATTTGCAACTTCATAGTGTATTGCACAAAAGCTAAAAAAAGGGGTAAATTATTAATTTTTTTGGGGGTGGGAATTCTCCAAAGCATATTATATTGCACAAGAAGCAAAAAACTGTTATGGTTTGAATAGGTAAATTAAAAATTTTTAAGTTCTTAGACAACATTCATTCTGTGTCAGAAACCTATGCTGTGTCAAATATTTATTCACAATCCAAATTCAGTATTGTATCAAGCTTGAATGTTGTGTTCATAATTGCCCCAACTATTCAGGGTTCGACATCTGCGGTCGTATCTAGCTGCGCCCAGCGCCCAGCGGAGCATTTTATTGGAACAGCCGCTCCTTTCGCGAAATTTGCATGTATTTGTAACTAACATTGGTGGGAGTGAACCAAAATTAAAGAAACAGTATTGTTTAAATGTGGATGACTGTGACCAGGATCACATCATTTAGTGATTTTTTGTACCTTCCTGAAAAAATGACTGGTCCTTCCTAGAACTGTACAAAGGGGGTTGGCAGCCCTGATGTAATCTTTGTTAATTATTAAAGTTGAAAATTCAATCAGAACTTTCATAAGGACCTACTAGGATGATTTGAAATTCCTGTTATATTTACTCTGACTGTCCACAGTGTATGAAAATGAATTCTCCCATCTTTTGTATATTAGATTAATCTTTAGAGCAAATTTTAAGTACAGTAAAATTGAACTTGTTTATTGTCTCGCCTGCGACGAAAAGTGGCGGAGGCGAGATATAGGTATTATTTTCTGGCGGCGGTGGCTGCAGCTTAAACTTTTATAAAACTTTTAATAACTTTGCACATGTAATACCTACAATTTATGGTCCACAAAGTAGCTTATCATATAAGGTTTGCTGCAGTATACTTGTCTTGTGACCCTGACCTCATTTTCATTGTTCACTGACTTCATAAACATGAATTTAAAATCTGCGTCCAAGTTTCGTGGTTGTATCCATTTCTCAGCAACTGTAATACCTAGGCCAACCATATTTGGTCTATAGATAGTACTTAGTGGGTACATGCCAGTCTGACACCTGGCTTGGGACCTTGACCTCAATTTCATGCTTGGGTGACCTGTGTCACATTTTTGTGGTTAAGTCCATTTCTCAGAAACTCTAATACCTAGGCCGACCATATTTGGTCTATAGATAGTTCTTGGTGGGTAAATGCCAGTCTGACACCTGGCTTGGGACCTTGACCTCAATTTCATGCTTGAGTGACTTTTTCACCTTTTCATGGTAAAGTCCATTTCTCAGCAACTACAATACCTAGACCCAACATATTTTGTCAATAGATAGTTCTTGGTGGTACATGTCAGTCTGACACCTGGTTTGGGACCTTGACCTCAATTTCATGCTCGAGTGACTTTGTCACTTTTTTGTGGTTAAGTCCATTTCTCAGAAACTGTAATACCTAGACATACTGTATTCAGACTATTATTAGTTCTTGGTGGGTACATGCCAGTCTGACACTTGTCTCTGGACCTTGATCTCATTTGCATGCTTGAGTGACTTTCATCCAAATTTCTTAAGTCCTTTTTTAAGCAACTGTATACCTTGACCCATCCATGTTTGGTCTATAGATAGTTCTTAGTGGGTACATGCAAGTCTGATACCTGTCTCTGGACCTTGACCTCAGTTGCATGTTTGAGTGACTTTGTCACATTTTCGAGATTAGGTCCATTTCTCAGCAACTTTAATATCTAGACCCACCATTTTTGATTAATAAATAGTTCTTAGGGATACATGCCTTTTGAGCTTGACCTCAGTTTCTTTTAACACATTTTCTTTTGACTTGCAAAATGTCGGGTATCATTTTTCTGTGTCCATGTGCATACTTAGGCGACACATATAATGTGTCCACTCTTGTTTTCATAATGAGCATTATTTTTTATCTCCAGAAAAACCTTGTATAACTGTAACTGGCTGATTTCTTACAAAAATTACTGTATTAGCAAGCTGAAAATGATATTACATTCAATATCCCAGTAGGATAATTGGAATTTAATATCTGTATGTTACATGTAGGATCAACTACAACAACAAATGCATGGAGAAGAGTTACAACAACAACTACAACAGCAGTTACAGGTACTTCAGATGGAACAAGCTAGTGTAGAGTTAAAAATGCTACAGCTTAAAGAACAGTTAAAACAACAAAACCAGCAACTTACACAAAAACAGGTTAGTTACAGTTGGTAGTGTAAAACGTGACTGCTGATTAAACAACTTACACAAAAACAGGTTAGTTACAGTGGGTAGTGTAAAATGTGACAGCTGATTAAACAACTTACACAAAAACAGGTTAGTTACAGTGGGTAGAGTAAAATGTGACAGCTGATTAAACAACCTACAATAAAACGAGGTGTTTAAAGTTAAGTAATGTTAGATGTGACTACAAAACCAGCGACTTGCACAAAGCAGGTAAGTTATAGGTTATTAACTGTTTTATGAGACAAAACCATCAAACAATATACATATAAAACTACTTTATCACCACTTGAAATCAGGCGGACAAATATTACAAAAGGTTCATAGGACTTTCAGAAGTTTAGTTGGGTATTGTAATAAAAAATTCAAAATGTTACTTAAAAGTTGAAAGTGCTCATTTTAATACTAATTTTACAGGAACAATCAATACAGCATGAATTACAGATACAATCAACACTTCAACAACAAATTCAGCAGTTGCAAATAGACTCTATACAGCTCCACAATGCACAACAACAAAATTTAAAGCAACAGGAGACCCACAGTGTTCTTCAGACCCCTCACAATATTAATCATGAGAACAGGCATTTGAAACAAGAAATTCAGGAACAGAAAATGATTAAACAAGAAGATACTGATATGCCATTGATACCAGGTTTACCACAGCCTGGGACACAGTTATTACAAGCCTTCCAGCAGAGTCAGGTAAAGCTTGAAACTGACAGGCAGCTGCATGACATTCAAGCTATCTTAAAACAGGAAGCTGAAAGTCAAGCTAGTGTTCAGCAAGCAAGAAAACAGCCAGTCAGTAAAGAGGAAATGGAAAAACATTTGATGCAAAGATTATTTCTTCCTCCTGCTGAGACTTTACAGGTATTGTATTTTTGTTTAGGCAATTGGACCGTAATTGATTATTCCAAATGTCCATTATGTTCCCAGGTCTCAAGCTAGTTGAAGATGATAAGGAAAGGTGACTTCTTTTTATGAAGCAGATAAGATGTGGAAAGGGCACAGGGAGAAGTCATTGCAAAGTACCATGATCATGTTTTTAAGCATATTTGTAATGTTTGTTGAAAACACTTTCTTTCACTAGCCACCTCATTGCATTTACTTTAGCACTAGTTAAAAATTAAATTTGCCCGCATGGCTTTTAAGACACTCTCAGCAAACTTATATTCCAAACTACGTACATCATCATAGTCGTAGTCATCATAAAGACTTCTTCATTCACATTCTCATTATCACAAGTTTTTGACTGTGTGTGTAACAGCCAAAATGATTCTTACAGTGTTCTGAGTTGTCTGCAGTCTGGGTTGACCTGTATTCTTTCAGTTCAGATTATTTCCTTTTGTTATTGATGAAAAAATGGAGACCTGGTTGTATTTTCATTACACGAGTCACGAGTTTCCTTCAAAATTGTCATATTTAAACTGTATCAGGCAATTGATTAAATTTATAGGCAAATCCAGTAAAATTAAAATTAGTTCTCCACACATGATTTTCGTTTGGGTGTTTATATCTTGTGCGTTTAAAAATTTAAATGTGAATCTTGATTTTTGTCATTCTCACCCTGTTGAATTTTTCACATTAATGAAAACAACTAATTTATTTATTTACAGTATCATGTTCAGTTTATATATCACAATTGCTAATTTTTCCATTTTAATATCTTAATCCTTTAAATGCAAAAATATTCTGTATTCTGTGTAGATTATTTGGAATTTGTTAAGAAATAGAATTATTGTGTAATTTTACATAAATTAACACAGATCCGTTTTATTTATTATAGCAACACATTGAGCAACAAAAGACCATTAATCCACTCCCATCTTTGCCGCTTCAAGATGTTAATAATTTGCTGATGGAAAAAGCAAAACAAAAACAACAGCTAGATAAACAGCTACAGATGATAAAGGCAAATAATCCAGGACAGTTACCTACCCTTATACATCATCATCCACAGGGAGATACTGATACCGTCCCTTCTTCTCAGGTCAATTATATATTTATATCATCATGTATAATTCGGTACCTTATTTACATATCTACCATTTAATTGACAGATTAAAGTAAAATCTTTGAATTTTGCAAATTTATTTTTGTATTTGTAGTAATGCTAATTTCTTGGGTCTATAATGGCACTAATTTTACTCATATTGGAAGAAGAGGGGATAAATTTATTTTGCATATCAATATGAGGTTTTACTATATATCTGCAATGTCATAATGTGTTTGTAAAGTTTTAGTCAAATTACAGTGTGTCAGCTTGAATTTATAGGTGTCAGGCCACAATAAAAATATAGTTTGTTTCCCCTCACCTCACCAATCAATTGAAAACCCCTCCATCTCAAAAGTTTTTATTCCCTTTTTTTCCTAATATTTTTTTTTATTTCTGATAGTTTCCGCAAATTTAGCTGCCGGGTCTGATTTTGTTTTTATGTGACCATACTTTCCAGAATTTTCTCTCCTCACCGAAAGAGTACGGTACAAGTTGTCTGCTATAAAATGTCATCAACATGTGGTTCAAAAAGACAATATAGTGGCAAGTTTACTCTATGTTCATCCGTAGTTGTTTTATATGAAAACGAAAATGTTAACTTGTTCAAAATCGTTTATATATGAATACTACGATGACCAAATATGGATTGACGTCCTCAGTGATCTTGTGAGCATGGAAAACATTTATAAAAAACAGACACTGTTATGTTATATGTTTTTGATGAAATAATGGGAACATCAGCATTTACACCTGACATGGAAGAGTAAGTTTTAATTGGGAAAGAGTTTGATAAATATTGAAATATGTGAGTTTTTTAAAATTTGTGACATGGGTAGGGGCAAACCGATTTTTATTATACGACCGCAAAATTTTTGCGGTCGTATATTGGTATGACGTCGTCGTTGTTGTCGGCGTCGTCGTCCGAAGACATTTGGTTTTCACACTATAACTTTAGTATAAAGTAATAGAAATCTATGAAATTTAAACACCAGGTTTATGACCACAAAAGGAAGGTTGGGATTGATTTTGGGAGTTTTGGTCCCAACAGTTTAAGAATTAGGGGCCAAAAAAGGGCCCAATAAGCATTTTTCTTGGTTTTCGCACAATAACTCTAGTATAAGTAAACAGAAATCTATGAAATTTTAACACAAGGTTTATGACCACAAAAGGAAGGTTGGGATTGTTTTTGGGAGTTTTGGTCCGAACAGTTTAGGAATAAGGGACTAAAAAAGGGCCCAAATAAGCATTTTTCTTGGTTTTTGCACAATAACTTTAGTATAAGTAAATAGAAATCTATGAAATTTAAACACAAGGTTTATGACCACAAAAGGAAGGTTGGGATTGATTTTTGGAGTTTTGGTCCCAACAGTTTAGGAATTAGGGGCCAAAAGGGTCCAAAATTAAACTTTGTTTGATTTCATCGAAAATTGAACTATTGGGGTTTTTTGATATGCCGAATCTAACCGTACTTTTAGATTCTTAATTTTTGGTCCCGTTTTCAAATTGGTCTACATTAAGGTGCAAAGGGTCCAAAATTAAACTTAGTTTGATTTTAACAAAAATTGAATTCTTGGGGTTCTTTGATATGCTGAATCTAAACATGTACTTAGTTTTTTTATTATGGGCCCAGTTTTCAAGTTGGTCCAAATCGGGGTCCAAAATTAAAGCTAAAAAAGGGGTAAATTTTTTTTTTTTTTGGGGGGGGGCAATTCTCAACAGCATATTGTATTGCACAAGAAGCAAAAAATTGAATATAAATTCAAATCATATGACCAATTCTAAGTTCTTTGATTTCAGTTATTCTGTGTCAGAAACCTATAATAGGTTGACATAATAGTATTATGTGTCAAATATTCCAAGAAATTTTCAATTGCATAGTATTGCGCAATAGCAAGAAATCTTCAATTGCACAGTATTGCACAATAGCAAGAAATTGATATGTGTGCCCTGTTATCAAAACTTTATTATTAACAAATTCCATTGGAAATTTGCCAATAACTTTAGTTTATTGAACTTCATTGGAAATTTGCCAATATAAAATGTGCTGATGAAGCTTTTTTTTGTTTATCTCATCTAAACTGCTTTTAAATTATGTATATTTAAAATTTGCCATCCATGACTATGATGTCATTTTCTATTTTAATACGTTATGGTGTATTTAAATAGGCTGTTATGGTTGCAAAGTATAATTAAATGAGGGGGGGGGGGGGGGGGGTAAATGAGAAATTGGGGAGGGGGTAATTTTTTTCTCATTTCATATTTCATAAATTAAAAAGAAAATTTCAAATTTATTTTAGCAAAAAAAGGGGGGGGGTTACAATAAATTTTATTGTTTTTTGTTTTTTTCTTTTGGGAAAGGGGGGGGGGGTCAATGTGCAACTTCATAGTGTATTGCACAAAAGTTAAAAAAAGGGGTAAATTATTATTTTTTTTTTGGGGGGGGGGCAATTCTCCACAGCATATTGTATTGCACAAGAAGCAAAAAATTGAATATAAATTCAAATCATATGACCAATTCTAAGTTCTTTGATTTCAGTTATTCTGTGTCAGAAACCTATTATGTGTCAAATATTTGAAGAAATTTTCTATTGCACAGTATTGCACAATAGCAAGAAATCTTCAATTGCACAGTATTGCGCAATAGCAAGAAATTGATATGTGTGCCCAATTTTAAATTTTAAATTGGTTATTTCTGATTTATATATAAAAACAAATAATACTGATATGGTTTGAATAGGTAAATTAAAATTTTTTAAGTTCTTAGACAACATTCATTCTGTGTCAGAAACCTATGCTGTGTCAAACATTTATTCACAATCCAAATTCAGTATTGTATCAAGCTTGAATGTTGTGTTCATAATTGCCCCAACTATTCAGGGTTCGACATCTGCGGTCGTATCTAGCTGCGCCCAGCGGAGCATTTTATTAGGTTTAGGACTGTGCTTGTTTTTAGTTTTCATCCTATTCTTATGGTGATTTTTGTCAAACCTGCGACTGTTGTTGCGGAAGCGAGACATAACGATCCTGCATTCCGTGTCATCAGCGGCGTCAACATTTGCATTCACCCTGTGGTAAATTTTTTAAACATTTATAACTTTCTTAAACCGTCCTGGAATTTTACCAAACTTGGACAGAAGCTTGTTCATGATAAAATGATAGTATCCAGAGGAAAATTTTGTAATAAATTTTTTCCCATTTTTCCGTGTTTTACTTGTAAATGGACTTAGATTTTCTTTTCTCCCAGTAAACATTACATACAATCTGCAGTTAAAGTTTTTAAAACATTAAGTACTTTTTAAACCATCCTGGATTTTTACCAAACTTTGACAGAAGCTTCTTCATGATCAATAAAAAACATGTGGAGAAAAATTATGTACATTCAACTACTACACTGAAAACATTGGACAACAGCAGTTTTTTCTCTGGCTTCTGTGGTAGGACTAATTATATAAATGTATATTATAATATCCAACATTTTATTGGGTCAAGCATAATATTATGTCCACAATTACTTCAACTGTTCCACACTTAGTCGATATGTTGCAGTCATAGCATGCTGAACTTAGCCAAGACCAATAGTCCATGTGAACTTATTTCATCACTTTGCATCCGTCATCAGTAAACTTTTCACATTTTCATCTTCTCCTGTGAAACTACTTGGTGGATTGTAACCATACTTGGTAGGAATGATGTATGGAATGAGCTCTACAAACGACCCACCATTGGTTCCAGTTGGATAAACAATATGGCCGCCAGAGCCCATCTTTGATTTTTATTGGACAATTTTCAAAAATCTTCTCAGCTGAAACTACATTATGAAATGTTTTGAAACTTTGCAGGATTGATGACAACAATACCTTCTGCAAACGATCCACTTTTGGTTGAGATTCATCCGCTCAACCTACGACTGCAGCTGTTCAAAGTTTACATTGAAACCATACAGGAAACTATTTTTTTGTCAATCGCTCAAGAACTAATGGGCAGATTGTAACCAAATTTGGTAGAAATGATGTATGGAAGGACCTCTAGTAAAGTTCCAACTTTGGTTCCAGATGGATGAACAACATAGCCGCCAGAGCCCATTTTTTATTATGATTTGCCAATTTTCAAATATTTTCTCCTCTGAAACTACATAATGAAATGTTTTGAAACTTTTGTAGGATTGATGATGACAATGCCCTCTACAAACAATCCACTTTGGTTGAGATTCATTTGATCATTCGACGGCTACGGCTGTTCAAAATTTCTTTTTTGTAATTTTCCTTGGAACTAATGGGCAGACTGTAAGCAAAGTTGGCAGGAATCTCATATGGAAGGACAGATTCAATTGATCCACCTTCTTTTAGGTCAAAGGTAAAATATCAAGGTTACTTTGACAATTTTGCATTTCTTTAACAGCTTTTCAAATGGCCTAATAGAAGCCAGGTGAGCCTCTAGTTTAAAACTAATAAAGTTGTGTTGCCTCTTTACTCCAACTGTATTCAAAAGGGAATATCAAAGTGCATGCTAATAAAAGGACATTTCTTCTCAACAGTGTATATGTAACATATATAGTGTGAAAACATTTCTCTTTCATTTTGAAATTCTGTTGACAATAAAAAAAGAGAAAAAAAAAACCATTTCTCTTACATACATACCCTTTTCTGATATGGGGTAGGGAGAGGGGAAGCAAACATATTTTAATTGTTGCCTCACAAATCACTGTGAAGCACAAGAACAGCCAGATTTATAACTTCTGCATAAATGATACAATAATTGTTTACTTTTTTCCAAAAACAATTCTGAAGTAAGTTTTTTCTATCACTTTGTGTTAACTTTTGGAGATAAGATAGAAGGAAAGAAGGAAAGAAGGCAAGTCGTATTAATAATAAATTCCTACTCATACATTGTAGTTGGAAAATATTAAAATCTATAAAATACCTATTCCCACCTTTCAAATTAAGCCCTTGATTGTTAATTTACCATTATTGTATTACAACTCTTACAATCTTTTTTCACATTGCAAAGTCTTTGGGAACTATGGTACCCGGAAGGCCAATAGACTTTTGAACTATATATTGAGACAAGGAGTTAATATGCAATTGTAATATTATCTCCCTTTTTACCTATACATAGTAACTTTGAACAGGATATCATCCTATAAAAATATTTCTCATTGTATCATGTGTAGATTGTAAAGTCAGAAATGTATGGGTGAGAGGTGAGGGTGAAGAGATGGGAGGAGGGCAGATTGAATGTCCAGAACCATTATATTCAGTGTTATTTTCCATTAAGAACACCTAAATGTAACTTCCTATATGATTATTTATTTAGGTACCTAGGTCATCCCATTTACAGCGACAAGTATCTTTTGAAGAATTTCAAAATCAAGTCCAGCACAGTATTGAATCTCCAAGTCCTCAGCAGATTACTCAACAACAACTTCAGCAGCTACTGCAGCAAAGAAATGATACACTAAACTGTCCGCCTCGACCTAACAGCTTCGATAATTTAGGCATTAGAAATATGGACATGTCTCCTCCACCAGTGACTTTAAATCCAAATTTAATTCAATCAAATTTCCAAACAGCTATAGCTCAGATACCTCAGTTTGCATTAAAAACACCAACAGAAATAGGAAATGTGAGTCAAACATGTGTTTCTTCTGTTCCACAATTAAAGGTGGTAACAACATCAACAGAAAATCAAGAGTTGTCTCTATTATTAGAATCTTTTGGTAGTAATTATCATAAGCCTTCATTATCTAATATTAAAACATTACCTATACAATCAAGCCAGGAAAATATTTGGTCTAGAACTGAACACAATCGGCTTATTGATGCTAAAAAGTCAACCATAAATTATTCTCAGATGTTTGGTGAAAAGACACGGGGAACAGAAAACACTGACTGTAATAATGTGCAATTAATGGATTCAGCAAGCCATAAACTTTTATCTGATCATATGTTGTATAAACCTGAGGCAAGAAAACCTGATAATTATTCAAAGGCAGCTGAACAAAACCCATTTTTATTCCCTGGAGTTGATGGAAATGTGGCCCATAATGACTTTGTACGTCCCATTGATAGTGTTAAAAATCCAAAACATCATCGACACAAACAGATTCCAAATCAACATACTGAACTTAAAAGAAGACTGTCAGTGGGTAGTGAAAGTGATATGAATATTCCTAGTAATGTACTGTCAGGAATAATCAGTAATAACAAGGGCTTAATAAGTAGTGCTAAAATCAATTCAAATAGTGCTGCCAGTCATAATAATGTATCTGTGAAACCAAGAATGAGGAGTAAATCTGGTGATGATTATAAATACTTTAGATCTAAAAGTGAAGATCACACTTTCATGCGTCCCAGAAGTCAAACAGAGGAATGTTTATGGAAATATAAAAGTCACAAGTCGGAAGACTCGTGGGAGCAGGGATTGTCCAAATCAGATGGTGCTGGACTGTTTAGAAATCCAAATTCTCTGACAACACCATTACATTTACGTATGAAACGTAAACATCGACCAGCACCACTGTTTATTCCAGGACAAGGAGGGTCATCACATGGTGGATTCCAAAGTAGGTTAAGATCACCAAGGGTGTTAACCAGTGAACACAAGGGCAACACTCCTCCTCCATACACACCACCACCCATGTTAAGTCCTATTCGTAGTGGATCTGGATTATTTTGGACTATTCAGAGGCCACCAGCAACACCCATGACAGCCCCAGCTACTCCAAGGACAAGTCTTCTTGCTATGAGCAGAAGTGAGTGTATTATGTAAATCTTATTTACAAAATATTTTGAGAGTTTTTGTCAAGTCCAAGTTCCAGTACTTGTGTAATTATTTTTTCTAATCATAAGTAATACAGTATGCAATTTTGGCATATCTTTGTCACTTTTAAATTTCATATATACATGTAGAAAAATTTCAGACTTGACATGGAAAGAATAAGCACAAATGTTTAGACAGATTTAATTGATTTTATTTTACCAAAAGGTTTGTTTAGATATGAGTATATGATTATGCCTCTGTTTCATTCCATGCAATTAGAGTCACTCTACAAACATTTTTATGTCTCCCCATTTTAAACATGTTAGCCTCCAAAGGAAAAAAGGACAAAGCCTAAAAGCATTGCTTTAGTTTCAAAACATTTCGATCCAGATTACCACAATTTGTTGCCTTGGTAATAATTTATCAAAACAAGGGATTGTTTATAGTTGGCCAGTTTAAGGCTTGTGGCTTTAAAAAAAAACATTTCATGAACAGTAATAATCAAGTCATTAAAATAAAAATAAATTTCCTAAATACAAACTCTCATTCTTTTTGTAATATTTGTGGTTTGTTGAACATGTTGATCATTTGAATTGGTTTGTCTTAGAGACAAAAGAAATCCAGTAAATTGTTTACAAAATTACATATATTTTCTGGTCGATAAAAACAATCTGACCCTTAATTAAACTAAAAAACTTTAGTATATGCTGTAAGTATTTTGGAATTGAGTAAAATGATAATATTATTTATATGAATTTGTTTTAGGTGGTAGTCTTAGTAGTGCACAACCAGATGTGACAAAAGATGATATAACTGATGTTGAAGCTCCACCAGAAACTGATATCCAACCGTAGGTTATCTTAAATTTATTTATATAGCATAATAGAAAATGTCTTCTCTATACATGCATTGTAACATTGAACATGTATATATATGTAATGAGGCAAGAATGATTTATGTAACTGGTGATATTCTAGTAACTATTGTTAATTTTGTACATTCTGTGTTTTCTTTGCAATAACCATTAAGTACAAGTATTTAGGACATCTGATTCATATATTTTTATGTTTAACAGTGGCGGATCCAGGTGGGCTACTGGGGGTTAGCCACACTTGAAAAAAAAAAGATGCGTTTTTGCGTAATTATTATGTAATTAAAAGTTGATAAAATGCAATAAAAATTATGGTCAAGCGTTTGATGACCCATTATATTTGACCAATTATGCAAAAAAACAGGAGGGCCATACGTTCTAACCCATTTCTTTTACTTAAATTGGCGTTAAAAAACACATGTTTAAAAATCATCGGAAGTAAACAAGACTTTTGGAATCTCTCGGGGGCCAACCTTGTCTACCAAGGTTCAAACCATGTGCTCCGTTATACAGAGAAATTTTAATTTTAAAAATGATTGGATCTGGTTCCCCACTAACCAATTTTTCATCTCGTTATAAATGTCACATGATACATGTATATATCAGTTTAAAAGTTTTGTACCAAAATGGCAAAATGCCTTAGATACTGGCTGTGACCTATGTTTTCCACTTCAATTGGTGGGTGGGAGGAGAAAAAAATGGTCTAATCATGAATTCACGCCGAAATAAATACTAAATTCCCAATTCCACAAAAGCATCCTGGATTCTGGTCCTCTAACGTATTAAATCCAGAATTCCTGAGCTTGAAACCACCCAATCCCGACGTCCTGAAAACGGCCCTGTCGCCCCTCATTATTCTCAATTACTAATTATAAAAAGCCCCACATGAAATTTGTTGCAGAAAAAGGTGAGCTCTGTAAAACTTTGTGTTTAATGACAATAAAGTAATTTTAATTTGTACATTACCTACAGATATTTTTACTGACATCGATTTTAAAAGGCATGTAAGGGGAAAGTGGAAGAATATAAATTGGAATGAAATAATGATCAGACATCAGCATGTTCAAAACTCAGTACATTCAAGTGTTTTGATCCTCTGGTCCAAAGACCCCTAGATTATATACACGCCCCACACAATTCCTGAATCTGCCCGTGTGAATTTCCCTTACTAGTAAATATATTTTCACTCAAATGCAAGATTATATTTTTTTATTTAGTCTACAAAGAAAGTTAAAAAAATTTTTGGCATACACTCTAAAATTCAGTTTATGCCAGCAGATATTCCAAATAATTATGCCTCTGAGTATGTTATTGTAACTTTGATGCAATGTCTCTGATGGTCTAAAAATGTCCAAATGAGAAATGGCCTCAGGATTATCTGGACTAGCTAGCAGAATGTGTATTCTCTTGGTTGGTTGGTAATTTGTACCTGCAACATCACCACATATTAACCATTCAGCTCTGTCAGCTTTATGTACCCTATTATGTAGGCTATCCTGTAATTTGCCTGTTTATTGAGGGAAAAAAAAACATTCAAAATTTATCAGAGGAGTGAACCTGAAATCACAAAGCAAATGGAAAAATCATTCACCCATTTAATTAAAAAAGACAGGAGTAAATAACCCAATTGATGAAATCTTATCTGGAGATCTGCTTGAAGTAATATTAATAAAAAAATATTGTCACTTTGGGAAGAACTTGGCCATTTCCTCTGAAATTACTAGTATTTGAATATTCTTGACCAGCACCCACCACCTCTAACCTATTGTTTCAAACTCACTCTGCTCAGCAAAAAATTTTACGTCCCCCCCCCCCCCCCCCCCCCTTTCTTGAAAACACAGATCCACCGCTGTTTAATGTTTAATTAAAAATTCAATAGACGTAAAATTTTCTTGTAGCCAAATTGTTGATTGTGTTCTTTTAATTCATAAGAGAACCTCCTAGGGTTAGAAGAAACAAATTCATAATTCTATTCAATTCACATCAACTTTTAAATCTAAATATTATTGTAATTTTATTTTAGGCATGTAAATATTGGATCACAATATCAGGCAGAGATTCCACCATTTAACAGTAAGTATTTACTCTTCCAGAATTTAAATTAAGTAAGAAAAATGCATTAATTTTGTTGTAATAGTATTCATATGTGAGATTTCTTTTGCATTTCATCCTTTATAACAATGTCAGAATATGTACATTTCTCTTTGATGTTATGGCATTTGATTCAACACAGTGGGTATAACAGTAGAAATGGGAAAGGGAAGAGGAGAGATGTCACAATATAATGAATTGTTTATACAGATTCTAGGCCTGCTGATGGATTTTAAATGAAAACATTGACGTTTGTGTCCAATTTGCTAAAATTTCAATGACGTGGAAATTTCATGGAAAATTGAATTTTGATAAATCAGTAGAGGTTCAGAGAATAAATAATGCCATTAATTATGTGGAAATATCAATGAATAGAATGAGTTGAATTGTATCTTTGAGCCAGATGAGTGGTATGACAGAAGCTGAGTTGTAACAATACAGTATTGATAATAATAAAAAACAACAGTAATATTTTATGACTAACACATGCATTATCAGGATGGGTAAAGTAAGTGAAAACTTCATTATCCTGTGCCTAGAATGAACTCAAGAGGAATTCTTCGCTAAGTGTTGTCACACCTATGTCAATGAAGCTTTACACAGATGCAAGATATCAACAAAATTTTTCAAAATAAGAGGCAAAGAAATCTAACAAATGTTCACAATTTCATAATTAAATTCCAAACAACAAAAAAACACATTAGCAAATAGAGTACATCAAGATTAAATGTTAGATAATTTGACATCAAAAATAGATTAATAGGACAAATAATAGGGTGGAGTTGTGAAAGTGAAAAATGATGCAGTACACATATGAGAAATTAACCCATAATAATTGAACACATGCAAGCATATGCCTGAAACAATAGTTTTTACAACTTTTAAAGTGAACAGGAGGGAAATTCAGTAACTATATTCTTATCAGGTAAAAAACCTAATATTTTTGAGGATAGATGGAGAGAATAATTTATGTATGGTTTTGAAAATATGTTTATCACTTGAGCATATTATGATTGAGAGTGAAGACTGAATAGGGTCTCCCTGCTTGAGTTTGGGGATAGGACATAAGAAGTTACAAAATATATACAAAATGATGGAATTGCAGAAAAGAATGCAAACATAAAGTAATGTCATATAGAAACAATGCAATAGGATATAGCAATTTTTTAATTTTACCATTTCATCATTATACCAGATGTAGTTTAATTACTGATACTGAACTTGAAGGACATAAGGCCACATGAAATTGATTTTTAGTTGTTTGGATTTCACCATTGATTTTCATACTTTTGAAAAAAAATTTGCCACTTCATTTTGCAAAAATGCTGAAAATTTGCCCTAAATTCTTCATTTTTCAAGAAATTAAAAATAAAAAGTGTTTGCCTGCTCCTAAAATTTAGTAAATAATAGGAATTTTTTCCATTTTTTGCAATATTTGAGTTTGTAAAAATTTCTGCTGCACATAAAATTGATCTTTGTATGAAAAAAATTAGTCCTCAAGAAAAAAAAAATTAAAATATCGCTCGCTCGTACCAAGAAAGAATTAACAGTATCAGAAAATAATTGGTTGTATCAGGCATGATTTTCTTCTGCTTTTGGAAGTCTGGATTTGTCCATTATGGTTCCTTTATTATACATATTGAAATGGTAGCTGAAGAATCTTTTCCACTCTTTTTTCCCTGTTGTCAAAATCACATCTATTGTAGGTAACAAGAAAGAAGCACTAAACACAGTTTCCAAAGAAGATTTAGTGTTTAATCCAAAGATAATTGATGATTGTATGGATGATGAAGGTATCACTTACTTATTGTGGCTGTTAAAACTGAGATATTTTTTTGTTTTTCATTTTAACAAATAATATACATTAAAAATTTGGTTATTAGTTTTGTGATGTAAGATGGCTTGGCGGGTGGTCAGGCAGCTCAAGATAGTTGTATGACACTTCTAGGGTAGGGGACATATAGCAATCTTATTTATAATTATCAGTGAAAGTTCTACTAAATTTAGTCAGAAATGTAATGTCTAAAACTTCTATTTTACAGAGTAGTGCAAAAAGTATTCATCAATTTCGTGTCTAATGTTACGTTTCAACCAAATGTTGTTGGACTTTGATATTTGAAAACAACAGTAATTCATGACGGTTATAAATAAAGACTTACCTATAAATACTTCGTCAAATGTCCTTTCAACTTAATCACTTGCAATATAACGGTCTTGGAATCGATTTGTATAAGTTTTGAACAAGGTCAACAGTCACATCCATTCAAATTTGTTTTAACTTCACAATAGAGATCTGCATTAGAATTTATTCTTCCTTTTCTGCAGTGTAGTTTATTTTTCAAATATAACCATAAATTTTCAATAATATTGATGTCAGGAGATTTAATTCCATTCTCTGCAATGTAATCCATTGTTGATTTTGCACGATGCACCAGTGCATTGTCATCTTGAAAAATGAAAGTGACGAGGTATAACGGGCCACAGGTTATTTTCCAGAATATTCTGATATTTTACTGCATTAATATTACCGGCAATTGAAGTTAATGTTCCAACACCATGCCAGGAGATGCATCCCCATGTCATGATTACCTTTGATGACAGCATGAGTTCAGGTCGCCAACCTTCTCCTTGTGTCCTATTGTAATCTTGTTTTCATCAGAAAAGATTACTTTGTTCCAGTGTTGTTCTACTGTCCACCACTACTTTTCTCGACACCATGATAGACGTTCTTTCCGGTTGACTTCTCTAACCATAAATTTTTTCTGAGCAACTGGTTGTTTGAAGCCATTCGCTTGAAGATAAAACTGCAAAGTTCTCTTGGCAACAGTAACAGGTCTATTTTCAATAAGTTTTTTTATGTGATATCATATAGTGTGTCCCTCCTGTTAGTCTTAACAATTCCCTCCAACTTATGGTAATTCGGAGGTGTCACCAACTTTTGCCGCCCACTTCATTCCTTGTTCTCAACATTACCACAATCCAGAAAACAGTGAATGAAACTGGAAACAGTTGTTCTGGGTACACTCAACACCTTACTTATCCGTATGATGGAGAATCCTTCCTCATACAACTGAACGATGACATTTTTAACATCTGGGCAAAAGTCAGAACCTGTGCGACCCATTCTCTTTGGAGTCTTTGTTTTTGTAAATAAAACCCAGTGTAGACATGAAATGACGTAGTTCCGACAATGATGTAAATTTACCTGTGACATGTGCAAAGGTTTTTTTTTATTTTTAATTTCTGTTTATGACAGCATTATGACTTTAACATTCACTTTCGCTTCGATCGATATTACCCAGATGCCACATTGACAAATACTTTAGCACTACTCTGTAGCTTTGGACTAAATCAAATACAAAAAAAAAGGCTTTGAGAATATTTCACTTGGGCTTGTTTCCTTTATTTCAGTGCAATATTTCCAGGATTTTGCTAATAGTGCTGCCATTAAGGGTAATGGTTGTAATGTAGAATATGCTCTCCATTTACTGCATTTGGCCCAGGGAAATATACAAGTAAGTATTTAACAGATATTTAATGGTTATTGACAAGAAAGGGACTGTATTTGAAAGAGTTGGTAAACCTGATGGAGAGACACTTTGCCAGGTTTTGTCTATTTTTCGCTCTGAACCAATATATCCTTGATTTTATTTTTGCCTGTGATCATGTATTGTCTTGAACTGTAAAATCAGTGAAAACTAACTCTGGAACTATCATTGAGAGAAGTACTGTATCAAGGACATTATAAAGAAAATTATGACATCAGAATATATTTTTCTATCATTTAAGTAAGGCTTTATGAAGATTTCTATGGGGTAATTAACCTAATAAGGATTGATTTGTTCAGCGGGCATTAGGTCAATAACTATGCCAGTTACAGGATGATAGTTATTTCAAGGTTGCTTATTAGAAAATGCAGCACCTAATGAGATAGAATTTATAAAGAATTGTCAGTATGAGAATTTATAAAGAATTGTCAGGGTGAGAATTTTTAAAGAATGCATTGTCAGGGTGAGAATTTTTAAAGAATTGTCAGTATGAGAATTTATAAAGAATTGTCATTGTGAGAATTTATAAAGAATTGTCATTGTGAGAATTTATAAAGAATTGTCAGTGCGAGAATTTATAAAAAATTGTTAGATTGAGAATTTATAAGGAATTGTCAGTGCGAGAATTTATAAAGAATTGTCAGTGTGAGAATTTATAAAGAATTGTCAGTGTGAGCCTTTTAGTGTTTTTAAACAGAAGCAACATTATTGCTGCTGTTTTATACATTAAAATAGAAAATAAGAAAAAAAAACTTCATTATTATTCAGTCTTAAACTGCTATACTTGTGGAAAATAACATGCATGATGCACTATCAGTATTTTGATATTAAAAAGAATTTACACTAATAACAATCATCAAACATAAAAAAAATAGAACCACAGTTCAGATGTAGAATTTATGATATACTAATTTCTACAGAATGCCATGTTGATGTTAATGGAAAGTTCACGTGACTTACCTGATAATCACACCTTACTTACGTATACATATCAAGGTAAGTTCACAACATCTACCTAATTTTACTTAATAATAACATCTTACTGACATACATTTCAAGGTAAATTCACAAGAATTAACTCATAATTATACCTTTACTGTATATAACAAGGTAAATTCAAGAGACTTGACTAATAATAATACTTTAGTGATATAAAGAAAAATGAGGTTTCTTCTCAATAATTACATCATATTGACATTATTATTGTTATGAATCTGATAATTTGGCATTAAAATTGACACATGGCTTCAAAATTGATCATTTGTTTAATAATGGCCTCAAGTTTGTTATTAGACCTAGTAATTATTGTATAATCAATAATGACCTCCTCTACAAAAAAATGCACATCATTATGTCAACATTCTGAATTGATCCTTGATCCGACCCATTATGTATCCTAACCTAACTTCAGCCTCAATTCATGGTTAAATCTTGCCAATTCTTCTATTCACAGTGTTTACATTATAAACAAAGGGTAATTAATCGTATAATACACATCACATAAAATTCTAACTTGATGATCAGATCAGATCTAAAAACTCACCTGATAAACACATCTTGCTGACAACTGTATGGAAAAAGAGGATTGTGCAGACTATTATGAATACATTTTTTTTTGTACTTGGAAAAAAGTTATTAAGAAATACAAAAGAGGAGAAAATATTAAAGTAGGCAGTTTTATTTGCCATTGGAAGGTATGTTGTCAAAATATGAAATTTACTACTGCAGTTGGCAGATATATTTTTGTGTGTTTCTTTTTTTTTTACAGAAAATGAAGTTTGGAGTACAGAGGATGAGGACAAATACCTTAATGCTTTAATAAAATGTGATAAAGATTTCTTCAGTATTTCAAGAGAGGTGAACCAAAAAATTGTTGTTCATGAAAATTTCATTCCCGAAAATATGTAATGAAGAATTTTTGTTCATTCCTAATTCAGAGAATCAGTGTTTTCTAAATTTGTAAAAATTTCGACATAGAAATGGGCACTTATTTTAGAGATTAAATTTCCTAAATTGTAATCTTAAGTAAAGTACCATATAATTAATTATTTTATAACTGGGTTAATTGAGTCCTTGTTGATTTTGATAATGGAAGATTAATCGGATGAAATTAGGAATGAAATTATTTATATTTTATTGTCAATAAAGAATAGTGGAATTTTTTATCTGTCACACCAGAAGGACAATAGTATATGTGTATATACATTAGAAACAATATGTAAACAACAAAACAGATATCAGGAAAAGTCAGCACAGTCAAAAAAATATAACCTTAAAGAACACAAAACAAAAGAGTTTGTCCAATATTAAACCAGAAAAAAAAGGAACCTCTTATATTTCATAACAAGGACAAAAAATATTTTCTGTTATATTTATCAGTAATTTATGTGTATTGTGTTCATATTGAAGTGTAATCAAGTTGTCAAATTACACAAGAAGATAATTCCAGTAATATGTGGATTGCCATTCTCTTAATACACAATCAATGTTACAAAAGACTGTGTATGGTTACTAAATGTGTTTATATGTAAACTTCAATAAGCCAGTGAAAAAACTTTTTCTGGATTAGAGAGGATATTTGCCCTCAAAGGTATAAAAAAATGTATAATTTTTACACTTTCAGTCATAAATACAAGTTTTGTAAAAAGTTTAACTCTTTATAGAGGATTAAATATTTTCAACCAGAAATAAGATATGAAGTGTTTCACAACTACATGTATATGGTAAATGTAATTTTAATTGTTCAGGTTGGAAGTAAATCTGTCAAAGAATGTGTACAGTTTTACTATTTATGGAAGAAGGTATGTCCTGATGAATACAAACGTCTTAGAATTATTCGTAATAAACGAGAACGTGAGAGGCTGTATAACTTAAGATCTCAACAGCAGCAACAACAACAGCAGCAGACATCATCAGAACAAACAGAGGTTGAGATGGAGATTAATGATTATGAAGAAGATTCAGGGAGCTCTACTGATATGGAAGAAACTGCTGAAGATATAACGGTATAATATTTTTATTTGGATTATGGTCCTTTTCCCGGTTTCACAACTTTATGAACAAATCAGCAAGTTCTGAAGTATTTGGGTTATGTAGTTCTGATGATTATCTGAATCTTATTGCCAATTTATTAAACACAAAGATGAAGATTAGATTCTCGAGAATACTCTCTTGGCTATATTGGGGGCTGATATGATAAAGTCTTATTTTCAATTCGATATAGAAGAATGAAAGGTTCAGTTGTAGTTTGCTGTCAGTGATAAAACATGGCATAACTAGCAGCCAGAAGTGGAAATTTGTTAACTATTAATAAATGAAAATATGAAATTTTATGTGGTTTAAATTGAAAATATTTCCTTGAATTGAATTGTTTACTATGATTATCTGCTGTATAGTTTGAATTAAGTAGTTGTCAACTACAAAATTATGCTGCCCCCCAGGCCCTAAGAGCCTCTGACCTATAACTAGACCATACGGTAATGCAATTTGTTTGTAACGTACATATATAGGCTCATAATGATATTAAGCTTATAACAAAGTAATTGTAATTCTCTGGTCCCATTGTTATAAAGTAGTGTATTTTTGGAGGCCTGTTTAGGAATTACTAGAACTAAATCAAATGTAGGGTCCCCTGTACTGTTGTAAACAAACTCTACAGTATTTATAAGTAAATAAAATCTTTTATTTTATTGGGGGTTTTTTTTTCCAGGAAAAAGAAGATGATATTTCTTCTGTTAACACATCTGCTCCTGCATCAGTGGCGACATCACCTGCACCAGTTTTTACATGTGATTACCCAGAGTGCAATGCTGTAAGTGCATGTTCTGTTCTTTTCCATGATAAGTCCATTATGCTGAAATAATTAAATGGAATGAGTTAAAACTGTAGCAGTGAACTGTTACGAAGTCTCCCAAACGAAGTAACTGATATCTCTATTGCCTCACATTGTAATCAATATATTATTCGTTTTTCAGAAATGGGGAAATTGTTCCTATAAAGTTTATGCATACTTAATGGAGAGGTTACTTGAAAATCATGATATGGGTATTTTTTGTGACCCGAGTTTTACAGTCATACAATGTCACACTTGGTCAACTTTTGCTTGTCGACATGCTGCATTGACAGATATATATCCCAATATTTCTGAACCGTTTATGAGAACTGATTTTATTGTATGGTGTAATAAAATGCAATCGGTTTCATTAAATAAAAATAATAAAAAAGACTTCTTTCCTGCCGTGATAAGTCCTCCCAACATCAAATCAGTGTAATTTGAATCATATAAAGTTGCAACACAAGAAGAAATTTTTTTTTATTTATGACCAGGCAAATGAAATGATATCTATTATTACATATTATGTCCGATATATTGATGTCTTCCTTGTATCAATATTACATTAAATGTACAATTTGATGTAATGACAGAAAATGAAATAATTAAAAAGATGAAACACCACATTAATGATAAAAAAATATCCGAGTTGCTCATTAAATCTATCTATAAAGAAAGACAACTCTTAATTTTCTTTTTTAACACACGAACACCTGCAGGATGATCCCAGGCCAGTAGCAATACCCTGCAAAAATGCATTTAACGGGTTAACGAAACTATACATGTATTTACATTTAAATTTGAGATGGATGGGTTTAAAAATTACGCTATAACACCCGAGAAGTCGCAGAACGAAATCAGTAAGTGACCTTGTCGAACTTTTACCCACAGGAGTCATTAACAACATTCATTATTTCATTCATTTGCATAACGGTGAGGCAAAATTCAACTTGTACATATAAAAATGTAAGGATATGGGGTAAGCATCAATGAACTTATAACAGTCTCTTTGACCCTTTTGGAAACGGTGAATGATACAAAAAAAATTCTGCAGTAACTTTTGTTGGGTTTTTTCGTGAGGAATCATTTTTAAAAAATTCATCAAATCCAATGAAGAATTAAAAAGTTTCAGAAATTAAGGTGTCACTTTATGTCTCAAAAACGATCACAGATATAGACAAAAATGGATCGAAAATGATTTTTTTTTCTTTTCCAGCAAGGAGCATAATAAGCCCCATAAAAAGCAGACAATAAATGAAAAAATTTATATATTGATTATTGTCATTTTGCTTAGATTTTTCTGTTTCCTTTTTTAACATCGGACTCCGACATCTTTTCAAATGAGTTTTACTGTGTGTATCGCTGTTTGTTTGTTTATTCCACATTGGCTAGAGGTATAGGCGGAGGGTTGAGATCTTAACCCCACTGCATTTTTGCGCCTGTCCCATGTCAGAAACCTCTAGCCTTTGTTAGTCTTGTGTATTTCTTTAATTTTGGTTCATTTTTATGTTTTGGAGTTAAGTGTGCCGTCCATTTTGCTGAACTAGTGTACATTATTGTTTAGGGGCCAGCTGAAGCCTGCCTCCAAGTGTGGGATTTTCTCGCTGCGATGAAGACCCATTGGTAGCCTTGAGCTGTTTTCTGCTTTTTGGTTGGGTTGTTGTCTCTTCGACGCATTCCCCCGTTCCCATTCTCTATTCTAGCATAAAATACTATTGGAGAATTTTTTATGATATATTACAATTTATTATCTTCCAGGAATAGTAAATTATCTATGCGAACAATACATTCACTAGGTCTTGTCATGGGTATAATGATTATCCCATTCAGCAGAAACACTGATGATACATTCAGTGTTTAAAGGGGTGGGACATGAACTCTGAGGATATCTGAGCTTTTCACAAAGAATAGAAATTTTTATAATTAAGGGCCAAGGATCTCAATGTCTTTTGTTGATTTTTTACAAGGGAATACCCTAATTCCCCAGGCAATGTGTAAAATCATTTATTGCGTCTCCTTATAGGCAATTAGAAATATAATGTGGTTACAGGGTATGGAGTTAAATGGTTTATGAGATCTGAACGTGGCATATTAAAACATGTTAAAGGGATAAACATTTTGACAGATTTTGAAATAATTTATTGATTTGAGGGGCGATGATGACCCTTTTTGGTGGGGGTGTTAGGTTTTTATCAATCTGTCTTGTCTTGGGGAAAAAGAAAATATATGATTTAGGGCAGGGATTTCAATGGAAATTTGAACATTTCATGCTTAAATTTTATGCAAAGAATTTTAGGAATTAACATATTATATTCATGGTATTTGTACTAATTTCAGATGCCAACCTGTAGAATAGTTCTTAAAATAATCTTACTCTACCCTACTGGTAGAAAATTCAGTAATTTATAAATCTAAACGTAAGGTTTATATTCATTTATTTATATGTGTTTTAAATATTATTTAAATTTTTTCAGTCATTTAATTCTAAGCAAGCACTGAATGGTCATATAAGGGTACATGGTGGAGGCTCTAAAGGAAACTCTCCAGCCAGGGAATACAGACCTCCAGCACCTAGGTTACCAAAACTGCAGGGTTCTCCAGCTAGTTCTGAAGATTTAAATGGGGAAGGCTTTCCTTGTAAGCTGTGTGGCAGGTTAGTACCATGATAAACTTTTGTTTGGAAAATTAAGGATTATTTAAATGAACTCTTATGTAGGTAAGGAATCTTTAGCTGTTTCCAAGAATTCAGTGTACACTACCTTACTCTGGTTCACAAAACATTTAAAATGTTATTAACATCCTTGCTGATTGCTCTTGGTCATCACAAATATGGTAATTGGATAATCTATTCTGTATTATTATTCGTCCTTGTTTTGAGTAGCATTTTAAGTTTAATGATGCTTTTTCGAAACTGTGTCATATACAAAATTGACTTTGGTTTCATTGCAGGTTTAGAATATAGTTTAATAATGAATATTCTAGTTTATTGTTAAAAATCAGAAAAAAAATATCATTTCTCTCTATATTTTTTGCACTAATTGTATAATATAGAACAGTGGTACTGTTTCCAGATAGATGTGTCTAAATAGATTGAAAATTTAATTCATAAATCAAATTTACAAATTTTAACATTTGAGAGACCATATATTACTTTTATACAATACTTTTGTTATTAAAAATTGGTATTTTTGTTCAGTACCTGTATATCTTGTTTTTCTTTTATTAAAAGAAGTACATTTTGTTGTAATTTTTTTTTTATGAGTGGTACTTTGCAAAGTATATTATATGAATAGATTAAAGAAGTCTCTACCAATTTCATAAAGGACTAATATTTTTGTATTTATTTGTTTTGGTGAAAAATCAATTATTGTTGTCAAGTGAAAAATGATTGTTTCTTGGATACAACATTTCATTATTTTTTAAAACATTATAAAATATGCTATCTGTTATTGATTAAATTTGTGGTTCAACTTCACCCAAGGAAGCTACAAAAATATTTTTATTCATTGAAATATAATGAATCTAGAGCGAGTCAAAATTATTGAAATAATTATTATGGTTGGAAGTATATTCATTTTGCCTGTTTATTTCAGGGTATTTGCCAAAGTACGAAGTAGAAGTGCTCATATGAAAAGTCATCGAATGACTGAAGCAGATAAAAAGACAGGAAACAAGAAAACAGTGCCAGTTTTAGACAATTTGTTACCTAAAATGTCTCCCAATGGGTGACAATAACTTGGTGATTTTTCTGACTATTATGTATTAGGGCTTTCTTAGAAGGCAGAAATATATTTGTATTAAGGCAGCTTTTTAGTAGTGACTTCTTAAGAAGAAAGAATCTGTGATGTTTTAATTGTATTTTATGTTATGTGTAAAAAGACTGGAAAGTCCATTCAGCAATTTTTACAGATCTCATTATCTTTTAGATACCTCTTTCAATATAACATACAAAATTAAAAGTCCATTTCCTTTTCCATTAAAGAGCTTCTCATTTCTTGCTTTACTAACATCAGACATCAATATTAAGTTTCAGTTTTTAAAAAAATCTTGTTTCCTGTTGTACATCAATGTTGTAATCTATCTATAGCTTTTACCTATTGTTTTATTTTGTTGGTATTTAGCAAGATTTGTTATTGCTTTATCTGTTATTTTTTTTAATCAAAAACTCTAGTTTCTTAAAGAATTTGTTGTTGTCTTATTTTAAAATACCTCAAAAGTGCTATTCAGATTTTATATTAGAAGTTGATATAGTTGGTATGAGATTAATTTCTAATTATCTTAAGAATGAAGGCAGCAGATAAAAGGTTGCAACAGTAAAAAATATATATACACAATACAAAGTGGGAAAAGAAACTGATGTCAGACTACCTGTCTCATCTGAAGTCAACTCTTTGCATTCTGTGTGTAATTTCCACTTAATCTGTTGGAATATTCCACTTGATATTTTCTGCTGTAACACCAAACTAACAGTTTCTTCCACTGAAATTTTTACACTCTCTCTAGCCTTTGCATTTTATTATGAGTTGAAAAATATTGTAAACAATTAATCTATATTTAATAACTACAATGTAAGTACAATGTTTATTTGTTATCCTAAATTTTTGTTTTTGTTTTTTTTTTTGTTTTTTTTTATTGACAGAATGCTGCCTTTCAATTTCGATGATTCAAAATCACCTTTATAGTCACTTCCCAAGTTACAAACATGAAATAAAATTTATGTCATATGATAACAAATAATGCTTTCATCCAGTTACGGTAAAAAGAGATTTCATAAGAATATCACAACTAAAGAAAGCAACCTCCCTATTGATTTCTGATTCACCATTATAAACCTTTTTATCATCAAAGATTTTAATTTTCCATATGTGACATTAAAATCGGAAAATGATTTGACTGAGTTCCAAGTAGCTTTAATGGAATCCTGTGAAATTTCACAAGTATTCTACAATAAATAATAGTATACACCTTCATTTTGGCATCTTGTCAAAGTCAAGTGTTTATACTCCACTCAGTCTGTCGGCTGGAAGCAAAGTAATCTTAAAGGCTTCTTTGCGAGAGATGAGCCAATGTAAATCTCCAAATGTTTTTATGAAGATCGATATATTGACCTATGTAAACTAATACTGGTGAAGAAAAGAATATGCATGTTTTTTCCAAAATTTTTCATGTAAGGAAAAGTCTGGCAGCTGGTAGAAGAACTTGGAAACATGAAAAGGGTGATTGATGTTTTTCTGTTGATATGATTCAGCAGTTGTGATTGGACTATATTAATATACATGACATCATATCAAAATACTTGTTTACAGAAGGTGCTAGAGTAGACCCACTGAATATGAATGAAATCTCTCCAGGATTTTTGGGGAACGTATTGCTAAGCAAATCGTAAACCTTCAACTTGGGAATATGTCCTTTTGGTGATTTTTTTTTATTTTTTAATTGAACAATTGTGCATTTAGTCAAAATTTTGAACATATTCACATGCTGTATAAAATAACATATAAAGTTATCTACATGAAATTTTGGAATAATGTTGCATTCAAATTGATTGATTATGGTAACCTTACTTTCCATTTTGTTATTTTGTTGTTCCAGAGTGGTGATACCTTGATAATGCTTACACCTCTTTTACATTTACCTTTCATCATGATAGAAGTATCAGTACCAGGCAGTGTTGATGATACAGGTATTCTGACAGATTCTTCTCTCATATCATTTCTACAAAACATTCTGAATGGACAAGAACGATATGATTTGTTTTGTTTAAGATTTATATTTTAACATAAATGAAAAGTGCAATCACTTTGTTATGAATGTATATATAGATTGTTGTGTATACTACTTTCAGACAGTGCTCAAAACTGGTCTTAAAACTATAAATTGTAGATTGTTACATTGTAAATAAATTCTGCTTTTGTGATATAATGGCATAGTATTACTTGTGATTTGTGAACAAACTTTTATAAATGGTTTTCATTTTATGTAGTCACATTTTATATATATGTAAAAACAGAACATTTTGTTATTAAAGAAATATCATATTTTATAAATAAATGAAAATTATATCAATTAGGGGTATTGAGATTAAGATTATTATAGTAGAATTTTATTTTCTTTATGTCACAAGATATATATAATAAAACTGTTCAGGGCTTGTGGTATATAGTGAAAGGACAATCCCAAAAAGACAATTCAAATAAAGAAAAAAGTACTTCAAAACATTTATTGACTGTATACATGAAAAAATCTGAAATCAAACAACTTGTTATTTTTTCATGGAAATTGATGACATTTTACTTACATGTAAATCAGAGTTAAAATCAAGTGAAAAAATTTGACAAAATAACGGCTGAAACTGCAGTCTTATTAGAAAACAACTAAATTTATACAAAATAGTGAGGTTCCAGAAAATATAACTAGTAGGACAAAGGATTTTATCAAACATGTTTAATAACAAATTATTCTCTTGTGTGTGCTGTGAAGATTGTCCTAAGCCTCAACACAAGACAGACCTTGTCAAAAATACAGCAAAAGTACCCACCCTAAAAAATACTATTACAAATGTACATGTCTTCTGGGTCAGTAGATTGATTCATGTGATTCTGGGTTCAATTGTATTAAATAAGTTGGTTGTTTTAGTACCCTTTTGTTACAGAAATCTCATTGTAGTTTTTAAAAGTTGTGTGTTTTATGTGAACCAAGGCCATCATTTGGCATCTGTTGTCCTCCGTAACTTATAAAATGTAATTTTCTTCTCTGAAAGCTGTTGAGTTGATTGGAAGCTGTTTGGTAACAATGGTCATCTTTCAGAATTGTCATTTTCAAATAAACCCATAACTCAATATAGCTGAACACAATTTAACACAGGACCCTATGTCAAATTGGCTTTATGATCTTATCTGAAACATTGAGCCATTTGAAAATTGGCAGTAGTGGTCTTAAGATGATCGTCTTCCAGAATTTTATATGATAACCTGTCCTGTAAACCAAAATATATGGAAACTTAATTTATAAAAATACTCTATGAAACATTTTCTTAAAGATATCTTCCACCACTGATTTGGTCACAACTTGATTTTTCTCGAGCCTGCGACTTGAGTCGCAGAAAGCTTGACATAGGGATAGTGATCCGGCGGCGGTGGCGTTAACTAACTTCTTAAAAGCTTTATATTTTAGAAGGTGGAAGACCTGGATGCTTTATACTTTGTATATAGATGCCTTATGTTACGAAGTTTCCGTCTGTCATATCTACATTGTCCTTGACCTCATTTTCATGGTTCAATGACTATTTGAAAAAAAAGTTAAGATTTTTTGTAATGTTAATTTCTCTCTTATTATGAGTAATAGGATAACTATATTTGGTATGTGCGTACCTTACAAGGTCCTCATCCCCGTCAGACAGTTTTCAATTGACCTCGACCCCATTTCAAGGATCAGTGAACAAGGTTAAGTTTTGGTGGTCAAGTCCATATCTAAGATACTATAAGCAATAGGTCTAGTATATTTGGTGTATGGAAGGATTGTAAGGTGTACATGTCCAACTGGCAAGTGTCATCTGACCTTGACCTCATTTTGATGGTTCAGTTGTTATAGTTAAGTTTTGTGTTTTGGCCTGTTTTTCGAATACTGTATGCAATATGTCTGATAGCATTTACTTTCATTAGAAATACATGACAGGCGAGACATTTTTGTGTGTCCACTCTTGTGCAGAATTGTATCAGATTGATCATATCTGCCCATCAAGATGGCTGCTGCAGCCAACTCTTTTTTTTTTCATGCCTTATTGCCACTGAATGGCTTAGTAAATCCAGGTGAGTCATACAAGTTCATGGAACCCATTCGACATTTTGGTTAAAAAATAATCTCATGTAAAGATATTAGGCTGTGCATGTCTTGACATTCTGTGTAATAGTGCTTGGATAAGTGAAGGATATTATCGTGTAATATTAAAATATTTTAACTCACTAATATAGTGTATCTTTTTGGGACAACTGTTGATTGTGCTTATTAATTAGTCCGATCAGAATCTTTATGAATGATTTTTAATAGAATTTTGGGGTGGGCAAAAAGATGGGATGACTTCTTTTGAGAAATTATCTAATACGAATATAGCTCTAATGTTTTCTGATACAATTGAATGTGGCAGAAAATTCTGATAAAAGTAAAAAAATTCTCAATTGTTCTTTTGTACAAAAAATGGAGATAATTACATTATTCATAAAATTTAAATATTTATCTATTTATTAAATGACAATGATATATTTACTTTTCTGAGATTCTACATATTGCAACATTTAAAATTTATTCTAGATATTAAATGAATAAAGACTTGATGAAAATAATAATTAAGATGAAAATTTATATGTTTAAAGGGGAAAATTGTGCACTTCTTGAATAGGCACATGCATTTGAAATTTTTTTTATGAGAAAGTCATTGATATGGGCATTTTTGTAGAAGCGACCTCTTTAAATTAACCATTTTTGGATGCAGAATAAAATTTATGTAATATAATTGTAAGACTGAATAGTTTGGTTACAAGTTTATTGAGAAATATTGGTCATTTTCCTGCCTTGACAAAGTTACCCCCCTTTTTTGGTCCAAAGGTATGTAAGGGAGGTAACTGATAATTTTATTCCGTTTTTTCAAATTTTTTCGTAAAACTTGTTACATTATCTATGTCAACTATTTCTCTGTCTATATAGAAAATATTTTTAATAATTTTTGAATGTGTTAAAGAATATGTGATTATAGAAACAAATTTGCATAACATTTCATTTTAATCATGTTAAAAAGTAGGATGTAATTCATTTATATATACATATATAAAAATATATACTTACAAGAGTGTTTATTTCATAATAATTACATTGATATGTCACTATTGGAACCAAATTTAAAACATATTTTTATTGAATAAATGCTCAAATGAGCAAATACAATATTTTATTTGTTTATAGTTTAGGGAACTTATTTTGTCTCCTTTCCTTTCTAAACTTGATAGTTAAATCAGTTGTGCAGGTGAGTCATTGATTACCACAACACCCAACCAAGATTGCTGCTAAAGCCAATTTTATTTTTATATAAGACCTTATGAGAAAAAATTGTGTAAAACTACTAAGCAAAGTGGAACCAAACTTGGCAGCAGTGGTCCTTTTTACCTCATGTGGTTGAACCAAACAGGCAGGAATGTTAATTTGGTGGTTCTGTTCAAAACTTGTGTTTTTGTGCCAATCAGATATTCTGAAACCACTGGGCCAATAGGAACTAAACTTTGCAGGAATGTTGTTAGTGAGGTCCTATACAAATAGTCCTCATTTCATCTTGATCGGGCAGAAAACAGCCACCATGGGTAATTTTTTCTGATTGGCTGAGTTTTCTAAAATCTCCGATGAAACTGCTTGGCCAAATGGAACAAACTTGACAGACAAATTGAATCCAGGTGAGCGAGACAGGCTCCTGGGAGCCTCTAGTTTATAGTCCTCTTACAAATTGTATCGGATGGACTAGAGTGCCAACCTAGTTGGCTCCCACACCTTAACTTAGCTTAGGACCCAATGGAAAATTTAATGATCTTTTTGTCTGAAACAAGTGTCTCCATTGGAACCAAAGCTGGTAATAATTGTCCTAAGGTGGCCCCTTTTCAAAAATGTATCACCATTGACAAACCAAGATATGTGCTACAATCAAAAATTTACTTTGCTTTGTGTGAGCAAATGAAATACATGCTCCTGGAAGCCTCTAGTTCTATGGATATTTTTATGTTTTTTCCCATGCATAATGGATTTCACTTTTTAGCTCACCTGGCCTAAAAGGCCATGTGAGCTTTTGCCACCACTTTGCATCCATCGTCTGTCCACCTTTCACATTTTCATCTTCTCTGAAACCACCAGTCCAAATTGAACCAAACTTGGCAGGAATGTTAATTGGGTGTTTCTATACAAAACTTGTGTTTTTACTGCCGATTGGATATTCAACATGGCCGCCACAGCCAGACTAATTAACATTGGACCCTATGGGGAAATTTGCATAAAGGTCTTGTCAGAAACTACCAAGCCAATTTAAATGTTTATATATAAACAAGCATTGGATGAACCTCTACAAAAGTTGTGTTTTTTGTGCCGATTGGAAATTCAAGGGGCAGATAATTCATTCTGATTGGACTATCTTTAGAGCTCTTCTTGTCAGAAACTACTGAGCCAATTGAATTGATTTGTTGCATGAATGATCCTTGGATGAACCTCAACAAAACACATGTCTTTTGTGACGATCAGAAATTGAAGATGGCCGCCACAGCCAGACTTAGTATAACATTGGAGCATATGGGGAATTTTTTACACAGATCTTCTTGCCAGAAACTACCAAGCCAATTGAAATGTTTTTGATTTTAAAATGATCATTTGATAGACCACTACAAAACCTGTTTTATGTGCTGCTTAGATATTCAACATGGCTTCCAGGGGCAGATAATTCATTCTTATTGGACTCATCTCTAAAGCTCTTCTTGTCAGAAATTATTCAGCAAATTGAATTGATTTGATGCATGAATGATCATTGGATGAACCTCTACAAAACGTATGTTTTTTGTGCCGATTAAAAATTCAAGATGGCCGCCACTGCCACTAAGTTTAACATTGGACTCTATGGGGAAATTTATATAAAGGTCTTCTTGTCAGGAACTAGCAAGCTAATTGAAATGTTTTTTTGCATGAACAAGCATTGGATGAACCTCTACAAAATTATGTTTTTTGTGCCGATTGGAAATTCAAGATGGCTGCCACAGCCGTACTTAGTTTAACATTGGAGCCTATGGGAATTTTGCACAAAGGTTTTCTTGTCAGAAACTAAAAAGCCAGTTGAAATGATTTTGATGTGTGAATGATCATTTGATAGACCACTACAAAATATGTTTTATGTGCCGATCGGAAATTCAATATGGCAACCAAAGCCAGACTTGGTTTATCATTGAATGCTATGGGGAAATTTGTACAAAAAGGTCTTGTTTTCAGAAACTACCAAGCCAATTGAAATATTTTATGTATGAACAAGCATTGGATGAACCTCTACAAAATGTATGTTTTTTTGTGCTGATCGAAAATTCAATATGGCCGCCACAACTGGATTAGTTTTACATTGGACCCTATGGGGAAATTTGTAGAAAGGTCTTCTTGTCAGAAAATACTAATCAAATTGAAATGTTTTTGTTGCATGAAGATCCTTAGATAAATGTCTGCTACAAAAGTTATGTTTTAGTGCTGATCGGAATCCAAGCTATCTGCCACAACCGGACTTAGTTTAACATTGGACAGAATGGAAGATTTCTTTGCATATCTTATCTAGAAGTGCTGGGCATTGTGCAGATCTTATCTACAAGCGCTTTGTCAGTTGTGGTCACCTAAAATCCAGGTGAGCAATCCATGGAGCCTCTGGTTATACTTATTGAGCGCTCAGCACAAATTAACCTCAACAATTTGTGAACTGACAAATAAACCTGCAGCACATCATCAATTAGAAACAAAAGTGAAATACTGACACAAAATTACAATGTTTAACTGCTTCTGTGACTTATAATTCTAAAAAGAGGTTCAAATTTAATAAAACTTCAAACTTCTAAAAATGATTATCTTCATTTACTTAAGAAGTTCAAAAATTGCAGAGAGGTAAACATGTAATGATAGACATCTGATTAGTGTTGAACATTTAGAACAATAACTGAACTACAATTATAAGAAAGACCCTCAAGAGATGCAAGCATTTGTTTAACTTAACTGATTGCACATTAAGTGAGTGGTGTGCGCCTTCAGAGGGCTTTGAAGAATCATAAAAACTATCATTTAAATTTGAACAGCGTGGACACAATTTGTAAACTCAGATCTATTGTCTTCAAAATCAAACTAAGATTGCGACAGACTTTTAAGGTTAAAATTTTATCACTATTTGCAACACGCATAATGATAGAGAACATTCACACAAAGAATGACTATTCAAATTGAAGAGGTATTGAAGAGATGGAACAGATATGGTTTGTTAAATTACCCCTATGCTTTTCAAACTAAGTCTTTGACCTTGACCTTTAGGTAAACATTTGAACCATATTATGAACTACATACTTGCAAGTATAAGTGAACAATTATACAAAGTGTCCTTAACTCAGAGCATTATTACAGATAGAGCCCACACAGTTTGTGAAAAACCTCATAGTACTGAATCATCATCATTTAACTTTGAATATAACTGAAGACAGAGCTGATATGATCTGTGAACATTGATTTAACGTCTGAATAAAAGGCTTCGCTACACACAGAATGATACAACTGCAACATTTTTTTTGGCACCTTTAACCCCCTGTATCTGAAGAAATGTAAAAGATAGTAAAAATTTGATGAAATACTAACAAAAGTACTCAAAATGAATTAAAAGAAAAAATGTCAATTGAAATTGGATGAAAAATTTTGTTTGTTTCAAATTGCTGTCTTTGACCCCTTTTATCTCGGGAACTAAAAAAGATAGAAAAAAAATTGGTGGCATACTAATGAAAGCATTCATGACGGTGAAAAATCTCCATTAAAATTTGACGAAAAATACAACTAGAGGCTCTCAAGAGCCTGTATCGCTCACCTAGTTTAACTTTTCACCTTGAACAGGACTAAAAATTTAAGTGTTGCAGCCAATTTGGCTGGTTTTTCTATAGGGTTCTATGTTAAACTAAGTTTGGTTGACAGTCCAGGCCAATGGACACATTTCTAAAAGAATATGATCTAAGGACCATTACTGCTAAGTCTTGGTCCTTCTGGCTTCAGACAAGAAGATTTTTAAATGAATTTTCCCATAGGGTCCTATATGAAACTAAGTTCATCTTGGTTGACAATCCGGGTGATTAGACACATCTAATGACCAATGCTGTCAAGTCTGGTTCCAATTGGTCATGTGGTTTCAGACAAGAAGATTATTCAATGCATTTTACCATAGGGCCCTATGTTAAACTACGTTTGGTTGTGGCGGTCATCTTGGTTCACAGTCCGGGTCATCGGACATAATTCTGAAAGAGGACCATCTAAGGACCATTGCTACCAAGTCTAGTTCTAATTGGCTTAGTGGTTTCAGACAAGAATATTTTTGAGTGAATTTCCCAAGGACCATTACTGCCAAGTTTGTTACAATTGGCCTTTTAGTATCATATAAGAAGATTTTTTAAAGTCATCCCCTTTTTTTTCAATTTTTAGTAACAGCAGCCTTGTCAGTTGAAAGTCGGGGATGCCTGACATAATTTGGGAAGGGGGCTACCAAAGGACCATTCCACCCAAGTTTGGTCCCAATTTGCCCAGTGGTTTTAAAGGAAAGTTGATGCTGGATGCTGTTTTTAAAGGGCAAAAACTCCTATATGGGGTCAATTAACAATTTTGGTCATGTTCACTTATTTGTAGATCTTACTTTGCTGAACATTTTTGATGTTTTCAGTTTTTCTTTATCATTAATAATATTCAAGATCACAACCTAAAACTGCAAAATTTCCTTAAAATTAACAATTCAGGGGCAATAACCCAAAAAGGGTTGACTGATTTGTCTGAAAATTACATAGCAGGTAGATCTTGACCTGATAAACATTTTTACCCCATGTCAGTTTTGCCATAAATTCTTTTTAGTTTTTGAGATATAAACCAAAACTGCAGTTTACCCCCTATGTTCTATCTTTAGCCATGGTGGCCATGTCTCTCGACAGCAAGAAAATAAAACACAAACTTTATTCTAGATACCCTAAGGATCATTCAGACTAAGTATGGCTGTAATTGGTTCAGTGGTTTCAGAGGAGACGATCTTTGAAAAAGTTTACGACAGTCTGACCACGGACCTCAAGTGATGGCAGAAGCTCTTGTAGGACAGGTGTGTTCCTTTTTTGCCCTCTTATATCTCTAAAACGGTAAGAGATATTTAACTTTTTTTCCATTTTTGTCTATGTACATTATAAACCAAAAAACAATAAAAATCGGATAAGAATTTAAAAAGTTACACCAGAATTATCAAAAAAACCCTTAATGACCCCCAGAAAAAATCAGGTGTGGCCAATTTCCCAAAATCAATACCAACCTGTATTTCTTATGGGAGACCATTGGTAAAATATTTAAGATATGTTCAATAGAATAAAAGTAAATGAGTGGAAACCTAACTGTCTACTGATGCAGACGTACAATGACGACCATGACAGCTAGGATCGTACCATAATACAACAACAAATATTTGCGGTCTTATAAAGATTAAACTTTGTGTCCTTGAGATTCTAGATCCCATCTGCAACACACTTTCTAATGGTGGAGAACAATCATACAAATTATCAGTATCTAATTCCACACAGTATTAAAGGTAGAGAGTAGACATGGTTTGTGATCATGTACCTATGGCACTTAAAACTAATATTTGATCTTGACCTTCAATTAGAGATTTCTACACAATTTATGACATACCATCTTGTGGTAAACAAAAATACAAAAGTATCATCATTGAAATTGACCTTCAAGGTAGAGATTTCTACTCAAATTATTAGTGGTAAACAATTATATAAAGTATCACTGAACTGCAGGTGGTTCTCAAGTTACAGACCAAAAATGATTTGTGTATCACTGAAGTGCAGGTGGTTCTCAGGTTACAGACCAAACATGATTTGTGAATATGGACTTATGGTCTGCAAAATTAAACTGAGATTGTGACATTGATCTTCAAGGTAGAGATTTCAACTCAATCCATGACACACATTCTAATTGTGGTGAATAATAATACCAAGTATCATCACTGAACTCCCAAGCCGTTCTCAGATTATAGACCAGATATGATTTGTAATCTACTAGGACTGTCATATTGACCTTCAAGGTAGATATTTCTACTCAATATCTTGACATCTATTAATAGTGGTAAAAAAATTGTGAAAAGTATCATAACTGAACTCCAGGTGGCTCTAAAGTTATAGAGGAAATGATTCAGGATTAACTGATGGATGGACAGACATAGATGCAGACCCCTAATTATTGAACTGCAGTAATACAGTGCAGAAGCTAAGTGTTGTGGGCATACATACTCCTAATCATTGAACTTAATATTCCTACAAACTTCTGTAAGATGTTGGGCATTCTAATTGAGATGACAAAGTCATTTTTTTCACTCATTTATATTCTATTCTGTATCAAATGTATAATGAGACATACATGAACTGTAAAAATATCATAAAAATTTTATGACAGCAGTCTAAAACTAAACATGGAAGACGGATAATTAACATCCATGATCTTTACACATTTTATATAAAAGATTCATATTTACAAACTAGTTAGTACTATTTCTGATAAATACTATGAACAGTTTTTTTTTCTGTAATTTAGCAAAATTGAAGTACATGTGTAACTAATTCACTTAACAATATAAAATAACTGTTAGTCAGAACAGACAATGTCTAACTGGTAGCCAACATATATTTTGTAACTGTTTGTCCAGCTAAAAATTTTTTGGTTATACATTTAATATCTTAAGGAGGGTATTCATGATGATGTTTGTATGATGACTACATTCAATTAAAAAATTTAAGCAAATATTTGAACTGATATAAGTTCTAACCACAATAACATATATATAAACCAGAACTAACAACAGATAATTATGTTCAGATTTCACTGTGTTTGTGTAGTACAGTATATCTGATTTTTTTTTGTAAAAAAAAATCAATAATTTTTAATCATCTAACAATTTTTTTTAAATTATACACATTCATAAATTTCATACTGACCTGCAGTACATTGCATAATAAACTATAATACTGTGTTGTGATCATCACAAAGGACCCTGCTGCATATATATTGTTGTAGAGAACAGAAAAATATTTCAAGTGTCTGATAGGGCATTGTCAATATACAACTTCCACATAGACTGGGTTAAAATTGATAAAAAAATGTAGAATCTAGAGCACTAACAAGAAGTTGATAGGAAAAAACTATGTCAAGGGAAGTTATTCCCATAAAAATTACCCAAGAGCCTTCATCAAGGTATCATCAATATACATCTTCCACATTAAGTTGGTTAAAGTCCGTTGAGAAATTTAGAATTCAGAGCGCTAACAAGAAGTTGATAGGGAAAAAATAATTCAAGGGCAGTTACTCCTATAAAATTTATCTGATAGCGCTCGTTTTCGAACTTTATCAAGGTATTGCCCATTTACACCTTCTATATAAATTTGATTAAAATCCGTTCAAAAATGTAAAATTGAGAGCGCAATCAACAATTGTTGACGGAAAGAGACAGACAGATGGACACAGTGAAAACTATTAGGTCCCTCATCTCCGATGCCGGGCCCTAATTATATCATATCAAATTTTGGCATCATAAATTATTTAAATTATATTAAATTTTTATCCATTGTGTACTTGTGTAAATTTTTTAATTTAAAAGATATGCTACAAAATTCAGAGTTTTATAAAGTATAAAACAAATACTAATATCAGAACAGAATTTGGCACTCAACACAAGGGCAAGAATATCTTTTATTAACATGATCATGACTAAAGGCTCCAAGGAGCCTGTATTGCTGTATTGTTCATATGGTACATAAGCTGATTGCATTTATTTTGCATTTACATGCATGTATTTTTCGTAATATCTATTCAAATTTGTATTCAACAATTTTTGTTTCAAAACTCATGATTTGTTCTACTTTCTCTGTTTCTTTGGCTAATTGTATTACTTTAATTGAAATTACAGATGCACATGTAGAAGATTTTGAGAGAGGCATAATATGAAGCTCACAGGTCTGACCAAGTCAGGGAACCACATTAAGCACTAAACTAAAAAGATAACTGCTTCAATTTTGAAATATTTCAGTGGATATAAAAATGAAGATTTTTTTTTATATTTCATATTTATACATTTCATGTAGGGTCATTTGTAAAACTAATTAAGTCCCAAAAGGGAGGCATATTGTTTGTCCAATCAGCAATGAACTAACAACAATTGTCCAGTACCTGAAAAGGAAGTTTTTTGTCATATGGTTTCATTTGGTTCAATGGTTCTCAAGATCTTTAAATGATTGGACAAAGCTTATGTTTGGCCATGGCAGCTACAATAATGGACTGACCTCAAAAAGAAACTTCAAACCATATTTGGTTTCAATTGATGAAGAGGGTCTCGATGAGAAGTTTTATGCGAAATTCCCAATAGGGTACAATGTAAAACTAACTCATTTCTCAGGTTGGCAGATCAACAAAAAGTACCAACACTTGGTCAGTTCCTCACAATGATTTGGCCAATCTTAATAAGCTCAGCGCAGCAAGATAGGATCGCAACAATTCCACAGGTAAAGAATTAAAGTAAATTTGGACATATTATTTATCACCCAATAGTTTATATAATATAATATACATTACACAGAAATATTGGACCTACCACAAAAACCAGATTAAAAACCAAAAAAAGCAGATTGATTTTTGGCCCCTTTAACAACCTATATCTCAAAAACTGTAAAAGACAGGAAAAGGGTCCAGATTTCCAAAAATCAATCCCAACCTGTGTTTCTAATGACAGGACCATTGTAGTAAAATTTAAATATGCTGTTGGTGTGGCCAATGATGCGAGCACAGCAAAAGCCCTTTTTAGAAACTCATTTCCGGTATCACAATCCTGACTCTAATATTATAATTTAAAGCAAGTTGTTTCCCTTACTTTCAGTTTCCGGCAAACGAAACTTTTTCTAGCCTTAGTATGTAGCACAATATGGCTGCCCTCATTAAACAAGGACTTTTCTAATGACCCATATGTAGAAAATGCATATGCTCCTATAGCGCTCACTACCCATATGTAGAAAATGCATATGCTCCTATAGCGCTCACTGCGCTCGCTATAAGGATACATTCAATAGAACAAAGTAAATGAGCTGATATTTGCAGTTGTATAAAAAGATTGTTTTTGATATGGTAGCCATACTGGTTAGAAAGTCAGCATAAAAATATCATCACTCGCTAATTACATAACAAGTTACCTTCAAACCATATTTGGTTTCAACAGAATTATTTGGTTCTCAAGAACATTTTTCTGCGTATTTCCCATTGATGAACAAATTGGATGATTGAGGGATAAGTATTAACACTCAGTCAGTACCTTTCAAGGAAGCTCTCTGTCATTTTGGTTTTGAGTGGTTCAGTGGTTCTCAAATAGATGAAACTTTTCAAAGGAGCCCTTTAATGTGTCATAATTTTTAATTGGATTTTTTATTGACTTTATCCCCATATGTTCTATTTTTAGTAACAGGGGTCAGATTGGTTAGAATAAGTGGTCACCAATAATGTTTTTTGAAAAGTTACCCAAAGGATGCTTCATACCAAGTTTGATTTTAATTGCCTGAGTGGTACCAGATCAGAAGACATTTGAAAAAGTTAATGGACAATGGAGGCCACGTGATGGTAATAACCTTTTGCCAGATAAGCTAAAAAATTTCTAGAGATTTATGTTTTCATAAAAAGTAGTTGGAAAGTTTAAGTATAAATGGTGTAAATATTACATGTACTTCAAAATAGTCCTCCAAAGTACAGTTTGTGTATACAGAATACTAAGTCTTTAATAAACGTTTTAAAATCTAACCAAACATATATGAACTAAAATGAGATTCAGACATGGACGGATAATTATTTATGAATACTGGTCCTGATAATATATGACAATATTGCACAATAAATGGAAATGATTTTTTAATGATTTTATAAATGCTGCTATAAATGCATAGTAATTCAAGGAATATCTATTAAAAAAAGTACACAAATTGTATAAATCATAAACACACAATTATTCAGATTTATACAATTTTTTACTGTACAACATACTGTAAGAATGAGCAATATGAACTTATTTATAATGAATGGTAGAAGACATCCTAGAATTTTTGTTCACGAATAAATTTTGCGAATCACAAATCATTATTGTGAAGAATTCTTACATTGCATAGTAAACAGTGTCGAAAGTAAGACATTCCTTTCATATATTCAAATATAAATGTTACTGCTAAATCATTTCACTTACTTTCTGACAAATTCTTCAAATGTCAAATAAAGATCGTTTGAAAATATAAAAATCATTTTGAGGAAAAAAAGTTTCAGATGTTTTTTCAGTTCTACAGATCTCGAAATTTCCACATAAATAGCATACCAGCCATGTCTAGAGGTCACTGGTCTTTGTGTAGTTTTGTTTGTTTCTATTCAATTAAGTTTCTTAATGAATGTTTAGGACGTATGATTGACTGCTTCAGTCAGAGATTTTGTTAAATAATATACAAGGCGAGAACCAGTTCATTCGCAGATTCTCGTAACTCAAACATCCTCAATTTATTCCCTGTCACAATACAGTTGTTTCTTATTCACAGAAATAAAAGATATGTTCACTTAAAACAAGTTATAGTGAAACATAAAACAAAATCCATTCACCTACCTTAACTTTCTTGTAATAAAGTTTGGATGAAAATGTACAAATTATCTTCCTCATAACATATATATCAAGAATTTCAGTTCAAGAAATAATTCCACTGAATATTGCAAATATATCCGAAAGTGTTTGATTAAATGTCACACAATTCACAGAAAGTGTAACAAAATATCAAACATTTAACAAGAGGTGTTTCACATAAATCCAATATTTAACAGGAAGTGTTTGGTCAAATATCAAACATTTTACAGAAAGTGTTTGGCCAAATATCAAAGTTTTACAGGAAGTGTTCGGCCAAATATCAAACATTTTACAGAAAGTGTTTGGCCAAATATCAAAGTTTTACAGGAAGTGTTTTGTCAAATATCAATCATTTTACAGAAAGTGTTTGGTCAAATATCAAAGTTTTACAGGAAGTGTTTGGCCAAATATCAAACATTTTACAGAAAGTGTTTGGCCAAAGTTTTACAGGAATATCAAACATTTTACAAGAGGTGTTTCACAGAAATCAAATATTTTACAGAAAGAGTTAGGCCAAATGTCAAACATTTTTAACAGAAAGTGTTTGGCAAATATCAAATAGTTCATAGGGATACAGTATCATCCTCCTGCCATTACACTGCACTACTGGGTTCTTCCATAAAATAATTATATGGAGGAGGACTTCTGGTCGCCGATTGCCGTGGAAAAGTTGAAAGGAATTCTCCATGATATGGGACATCAGTTTCATCTGTAGCATCAATATCAATGACATTTTCACCTACTCCCATCCAGAGGTCATTTGTGGATGCCGAAAGATCTTTAAACTTGTATTTGCCTGTCTTCCTGCAATGAAAAACATAGATTTAACAAAAAGAAAGTAACAATAATTAGATATTCTCTAACCCTTTTTTTCAATATAGAGGATGATAAACATATGAAACTAAAATATCTGCTATTAACTATGAAAAAATTATTATGTGTATTACAGTACACAACAACCATAAAAAAAAACAGAAAAAGGTATCATAAAAACATTCTTAGCTTAAAATTTGTAGTTCCCATTCAGAAATAGAACAAAGTCATTTCCGGTATCATGATTCTGACTCTATAAAATTATAATTTGAACCAAGTTATTTCCCTTGTTGGGATGTTCCGGGACTTAGTACTGGTTCACTGCAATGATGAGTAAAGGATAAGCTGTTTTTAAAGTGGAACTAAAACGCTTATAGCAAGTTATTTTTATTTTATAGTACTAAATAAACGTATAAAAACGCGAAAAACCCGATGAAATTTGGTCAAGTAATAACGGAGAAAATAGCGAGTGAAGTTGGATTATTTTTACCTGTGGGAAATCCAATCAGCGCTATTTCCGGAAACAGGGTTTCCTCGCTGAGTGACCCCGATTGACCGGAAATGACGTACAGTGCGGGCTACTCTTGAACTTGTTTACATTGACCAGAAGGAATATATTATGGATGAAGACAGCAATGCTAGTGATTTATAATAGTATAGCCAATAAATTTTAATAAATGCCCCCATATACATATATATAAAAAGAATGAAAGTGAAAGATATTTTGAAAGGTGTGTATAACATAAATACAAATGGAAGACCATCTTATAGGAATAAAAAACAAACACAATTTTTTTAAACAAGCAAATATAAGACACAATATTAATTGATAGTTTTAAAACAGATGTTTTACAAATAGTGATATAAGTTACTGAATAGTAATATAGATTTTGATGTAGAATTGTAATGTGTTTTTTTATTGAATTGACAGATTCATAAAATTTCAGAATTTTCTTATAAAAATATAATAAATTTCTTAGTTTAATCAGAGACATATATGTAGAGAGGGATAAGTAATTTCTTACAATCCTTGTTGTAATAATAAAAATATGTAGAGAATCATTGGAGAAACTGCACTGTACACCTAAAACTTTAATAAAAGATTTTGATGGATTTTAATTAAAAAAAAATTATTCAACTTATAAAATAATTCCCACATTTGTAGAGTTATAATTTGGTTAATATTGGTTATGGGACTTTATGCTCTTTGTGTAATTTGAATTATAATACCAGTCAAAACTGGTTTTCATAACACCTTTCTAATGACTTTGTTACTGGTATATTGATTTACTCCACAGGTGGTAGGTGCATGGCCAAGTTGTTATTTACCTGATTGGAGGGATTAAAACTTTTGTTTGATCTTTATTACTAGATAACAGGATGTTAATTAATAGGTGCTAAAACTTTAACTGTTTTAATTACCAGGATTAAAGGTGATAAATATCCATCCACATGTGTACTAATTTGTTTTATATCATGAACTAGTTTTAATTTTCACAGGTGTTTAATACTATTTAGGGGGAAATTAAAATTTCTTGCACGATTGGAAGTGTCATATATATATATATTTTAATAAATAATGAATAAATAAATACATATTCTTTTAATAAATAATTAGACATTCAAACTTTGCTTCATCTTTACATTGCTAATGAAATAGAATGTCTTTAAAAAAAGCTACATTTTTACCCAAATTATTTTCTGCATTATCAGGATTATGATCATGAACATGTTATATAAATAGAGAGGTAGTTATATCATGGAAGTACATGTATTGTTCTATATTGTATTATTTTACCATAGTCAGCAGACTCTTAATATTTGAAATTATTATGGTTACAAATGTTTAACTTTTATGCTCATAGAAAGAGAAAAAAATTCAGAGGGACATGGGACCAGAATAACTTTTTATGGAGCTACACATTTCGCTATAATAGCCTCTTATTGTACTACAACTTATGTTAGCTTGTTGGCTACATCTTTTCAAAGTCATGCCTGTCAAGGCTCTGCATTTGATATAAGCGGCCTTACATGTACCTTCTACTTACTCCATTAATAATATTTTTAAATAGCCCTATGTTCAGGATGTTGGTAACTGTGGTGGTTTGAAAAGAAGGGGTGTAAATCAAACACAATAACTCTAAAAATACCCTTAAATATACCCTATGTATGATGTAAAGGTACAATATAGTTATATATAAAAAAAATTTGATTCCACAGGAGAGGCTGCATAGGCTTAATGTAGGCTTATTCTCACAATGACATTAAGATAATGCATTCATTTTCAAACATGTGCATATATACACATAAATTTTATGTATATATAAAGACATATGCATGGTATATAAAAACAAATAAGATCAGACATGTTAGAATTATTTTTTCAAAAGTATTTTGGTGCAGACCGTCACTATACCATGTATACTGGTCATGCTGGTTGGGATAAATGCTTGGCACTGAACCTGGCAATAGTCTCTTGCCGTTATGAGCAGATAAACCAAATAACTCCTTGAATCTCAACCTGTCAACCTCATAGCATTCTTCTGAACATATGGCTGAGTGTTTAGTTGGCACAGTAAAATCCACACAAGTTAGTTTTACAAAACAAACCACAAGTTACGTTGTCGGTCATCTTTTGGAAAAGCGTGTTGAGTATGTCCCGTTTTTGCAGAGTTGCTGCATCCCGCAACTGCACAATTCCTTCCCATTGTTGAATTGTAGATTTAAGTACAATGTTTCATCAAACAAGTGTCGGTGAATATATAAGAAGCACTGTCAATCGATAGTTGTCACCAATAACGTATAAACAATCAACTGAATCTGCTTTCACTTTGCAAACGACCTGTACCTATTTATGTACAAGATCTGAACCGCACAGTACGTCACTTCCGGCGACTAGTAATATTCGAGTTTTTTAACAAATCGTTCAGGTGTGCAAATGACGATCGGCCAGTATTTTGCTAATATCTCGAAAACTAAGTTACCGAATTTCATCGGGTTTTTTGCGTTTTTATACGTTTTTTTAGTACTATAAAATGAAAATAACTTTCTATAAGCGTTTTAGTTCCACTTTAAAACTTGTTAATGTGCATGTAATCACTGTGTATCATCCGTACAGCCAATACAGGTACTAACCAAGCGAGACATTCGATATTTTGAACGTGCAAGGTAAGAGATTCCTCGTTTTATTTGCATTTAACCTGAATGTACATTAATTGTAACAGTATTGACCTGTCCTAAAATGATTTTTCATCAAAGATTGATTCCCTATGTCATATTTTTTCCAAAATAAGAATTGTAATAAAAAACAGTCGCAAGTACTTGTCGTAGTCAAAAAGGTTCATATAATCTGCTATGATCCCCAAGTCATTTAGTCTTTTTCTGATAGTATGTAATTGTATGTTTGGAATACAAGTTATTATTTCCGAATCTAGCATTATTTTATGTTATGTATTATTCGATAGAAAAGAGTTGTGTACGGTGCATAGTTGGTCAAATAAAAGCTTGTGTATAGTGTATAGTTGAAACAATGTACGGTGCATAGCATTTTAAAAATAGTCTGTTCAGTTTTTTTTTAAGGAATTTTGGCAATAAAATTGTATATTTACTCAGTAAACAGTAATTTTTCGAATGTCTATTAAAAGGCCTGATGTTACCTTTTATCTCATTTCCATCTGTTTACCCTGCTTTTCTACTAGTGATATTTTTATTGCATTTCAGGCTACATCAAGTGAACATTGTATCTTTTATTTATTTTCTATTTTGGCCAAGCCAATTGCTTGCAACGTTTTTTGTTTTACTAGTAACTAGAAAAAACTTTATGTTCAAGTTTTGCTAGTCGGACATACTTTCTATGTTTATATTTGTTATTTTTACGTATTTAATTGTTGGAATAAACTTTTCAATATAAGTATGTCTGAATTATTGTGCCAAGGAACTAGTCATTTTAAATGTATATTGTTTACATTTTTATGATTAAGCTATTAGCAGGGAATGTCTTGCATTTAGACTTAAGTCATTGCTTTAAAAATGCATTAACTCGTTGATCGTAATGGTGTTGCTAATCTCCAATATTGAATTGGGACATGTTTGTTTTCATTTGTTCTCGTTCGTGTACCTACACTATTGGGGAGACATATCATTTTTTGTCCTGTCCGTCCACCCGTCTGTTTGACAATCGGTTTGTCAGCGTAACTCCTTTGAAACTACTGAACAGAATTTCATGAAACTTGGTAGACAGTAAAGACACAATATGCAGTGTTGCATTTCACCAGTTAGTTTTAATCCACTGACTTTTGTTGGAGTTATGACCCTTTGAATTTAGCAAATAATCCTGCTTGTCAGTGCAAATACACATAAATTTATATAGGACTGGTAGGTAGTAAGGACAAAACATAAAGGACAACAAAAACTCTCTTTATGAATTATGCCCCTTTGAATTTAGAAATTAAAAAAAATATTGTTTACATTAACAGCATTCTTTTGGACAAAAACAAATTGTAATTTATTTTATTAATTTTATGTGTGTTTCCTTTTGTTTTATGTTTTTTGTTGGGGTTTTTTGTTTGTTTCTTTATACTGAGAGATTTAATCACGTCCATTTGATTTGGTACATGGTTTTTTTCTAAGCTGTATTATATATAATATCAAGGACGTATAACTAACATATATCTAATATACGTCCTTGATAATATATACATGGAAAGGTCACTTCTAACATATTCCAACCATTTATATTAATGTTAATATGAAAAGCATAATTCGAACATTTTATTTCGGCGAATATTTGTCCAAGATTTGATATAAGGCGTATGTTCCACTTTTCATTGATTTTGATTTTTCAAAAATTCTTGTAGTCGGTATTTTATGGTATTACGCACGATAAGTCAATAAATGAAGCAGCTATACACCGTACAATTTCTATCGCATTATGCACTATACACCGTACACATAAGTTACTATACACCATACACAAACAACTTGTCTTCGACCTTTTTCAATTAAATTGACACCCAGGAGAAGTTGTATATGCTCTACTTAGGAACAGTAATCTTTACTCTGAATCATAATCTGCTTGCTATCTGAAAAAATCTGTGAATGACTTGAGAATCGTGTCAGAAAAAATGTGTGAGTCTTCCAAGGAAGACATGTGTCGCCTGCGGACATCAATTTTTACAAAAGATATAAAAATGTTCTAAAAATGAAATATATATGCACACCTTTGCATTAATGCACAGAGGAAGTTTCATCAAATTGCTTAGAGTGGTTATGGAGTAGTTGAGGATAGAAGTTTTGAACCCCCCCCCCCTTTTTTTTTCAAGAATGTCTTCTTTTTTTTTTTAAATTTAAAATTTTCTAAAAATGAAATATATATATGCACACCTTTGCATTAAGGTTAATGCACAGAGAAAGTTTCATCAAATTGCTTTGAGTGGGTCTGGAGTAGTTGAGGATAGAAGTTTTGAACCCCCCCTTTTTTTTCAGAAATGTCAATTTTTACAACAAAAAAAAATTAAAAATTTTCTAAAAATGAAATATATATGCACACCTGTGCATTAAGGTTAATGCACAGAGAAAGTTTCATCAAATTCCTTTGCGCGGTTATGGAGTAGTTGAGGATAGAAGTTTTGCCCCCCTTTTTTTGCAAAAATGTCAATTTTTACCAAAAAAAAAAATTAAATTTTCTAAAAATGAAATATATATGCACACCTGTGCATTAAGGTTAATGCACACAGAAAGTTTCATCAAAATCCTTAGAGCGGTTTACGAGTAGTTGGGGATAGAAGAAAAGTGTGACGACGCAAGACGCAGGACGACGCAAGACGCAAGACCACAGATAGTGATCCCTATGTGTCGACCATGCGTTCCGCAGGCGACACAATAATAGTTGACATCTACAAGTACTTGCGCCTATTTTGGTATAGCTTTCTCATTTTCTTGAAGTACTTCCGAGTATATTGGATATAAATATACGATAAAATCATTTGAGGACAACACTATATTGTTTTAAGATTTGTACATTAAATTTTATGCCGATAAAATACAGATTTTCTGGTAAGGCTGATGGATCACATCTCTCGCTTGGTTAGTACCTATATCCGCTGTATGGATGATACACAGTGGTAATGTTTTGTTTATATAAATTTGGGAACTACTTACGATCTTTCTGCTTCCAACATACTTGTAATCAAACTTGATTATAAATCTGGAAATATTTGTATATCAAAGTAATAAATAATTTCTATTTACTTCCTACTGGTTGCTCTGCACTGCAGCGAAACAGTAGTACGTCCCAGCAAGGGAAATAACTTGCTTCAAATTATAATTTTTGAGTGAGATTCATGATACCAGAAATGTGTTTCTGAAAGGGGCTATAGAGCAGGACCAGACTACCCAGTGAAGTAAGATCTTGTCCATCCTTAACCTGAAAGCATGCAACTGTTTAGTGGAGATGGATCATATATCAAAAACATCCCACACACATGCCGCACAACAGGCTAAACCAATTTTCAAAACTATCATAAACCAAACCATTAAAATGGAAAATACATCTGGAAAATGGACAGAAATATTCTATGCACATGAGAGTCTAAAACTATACTTGCATGTGTAACTACTGGTAACAAACCATTTCAAAGAGAAATAAGTTGTTTTAACACCAAAATGAACATCCTACCTACTGTGAGGTTTACATTCATGATATGTCATAATGAATAATTCCAACAGAAATTAATTCATTTAACAACTATACAATGTGATGCCCCAACACTGAACCAACCACAGTGCAATTAACCTCAATTAAGGACAGCTTTCAAAGTGTTGCAGAATAACACTTGAAATTCATGTTGTGTCTGGGAGACACAAATGATGCCCCCACATATCTGTTTTTTTTAAATACAAGGTGGAAAGTGAATAACAAAATCTGAAAGTTCAATGATAACATTTAAAATGATTGAGCACTATACCCTCAATGCTAAAATATGCCCAAAATGACTATGTTCAACCACCCTCCAAAAAGGTAAGAATTGACAATATGCAAATCTTCAATATGTGTACAAACACCCTAAAAAGTGAGAAGTTCCTAGCATTAAATCTGTAGGAGCAATGATAAAATTTGCCCCCAAAATGACTATGATCAACTACCCTCCAAAAATGTAAAAATTGACAAAAATTTAATTCCTGACAATATGCACCTTTTCAATAGTGTACAAACACCCTAGCATTAAATCTGTGGGAAAAGTTATGCAGACAAAACACATACAATTAATGGGATGGACGGACGAACAAGTGGATGGACAGATGAAAGGACGGACAGGGGTAAAACAATATGCCCCCAAACTTTCAGTTGTGGGGCAATAATAAAATTGTAATATGATTTGAATTACATTTGAAAAATCCATTATCTGTGAACAGCAATTTAGATGAACCTATCATAATATATACCATATACATTTACAAATGTACACAAAAACATGTTATTTTACAAATGTTGGAAAAGAAATGTCATCACTTCTACATTATTCTAAAAATAAACATTGGCTGTTTTATTCTATCAATCTACAACTATACTACAAGGACATAAGGTTTTACATAATATGTAAGAGAAAGATTTACTAAAATTCATGTAAATATGTGGAAGTGCATTTAAAAAAAACAGTGCAAATTTAACAGCCATGCAGTGATAACTAATATGATAAATTTTTACAAACAGCATCTGAATATGTATTATCATATATACTGAGTGAAAAATAATTAGCAACAAATTTTCATCTCATGACGACAGTGCTAAAAAGACAATAATACAGTGGAACCTCTGTAAACTGAACATCTACGGGACTGTAGAAATTGGCCAGTTTTTGGAGGTGCAGTTTTGAGAGTTTCCAGATTAGATTGTATCTGTACTGAAATCCGACCAGAAGTAAATAAATTGAAATATTGAAAGGCATAACTAGAGGCTCTCAAGAGCCTGTATTGCTCACCTGGATTTAACTTTTCACCATAAGCATGACTAACAATTTAAGTGTTGCAGTCAATTTGGCTGGTTTTTCTATAGGGTTCTATGTTAAAATAAGTTCGGCTGTTGCAGCCATCTTTGTTGACAGTCCAGGTCAAAAGACATATTTCTAAAAGAGAACCATCTAGGCCCATTGCTGCTAAGTCTTGTTCCAATAGGCTAAGTGGTTTCAGACAAGAAGATTTTTAAATGAATTTTCTCATAGGGTCCTATATTAAACTAAGTTCGGTTGTGGCAGCCATCTTGGTTCACAATCCGGGTGATCAGACACAATTCTGAAAGAGGACCATCTAAGGACCAAAGTTTAGTTCCAATTGCCTCAGTAGCTTCAGACAAGTAAATTTTTTAGTGAATTTCCCATAGGGTCCTACGTTAAACTAAGTTCGACTGTGGCGGCCATCTTGGTTCACAGTCCAGGAAATCAAGACATATTTCTGAAAGAGGACCTCCTAAGGACTATCGCAGGTTCCACTTGGTCAAATGGTTTCAGACAAGAAGATTTTTCAATGAATTTTCCTAAAGGGCCCTATGTTAAACTAAGTTCAGCTGTGGTGGCCATCTTGGTTGACAGTGCGGGTCATCAGACACAATTCACAAAGAACACAATCTTATAAGGACCATTACTACCAAGTCTAGTTCTAATTGGCTTAGTGGTTTCAGAATTTTTGAGTGAATTTCTTAGAGGGTCCAATGTTAAACTAAGTTTGGCTGTGGCGGCCATCTTGGTTCATGGTCCACAAAATCAGACAAATATCTGAAAGAGGACCTCCTAAGGACCATAACTGCCAAGTTTGGTTCCAATTGGCCTTGTAGTTTCATAGAAGATTTTTGAAATTAATCCCCACTTTTTCTGTTTTTAGTAACAGCAGCCCTTTGACCCTTTGGTTCAGGTGAGCTAAAAATTACATACATACTACATTTGCATTGTTTTTTTCATGGTACTACATCTTAGTCTTTCAGCTTTGTCGTTATTTTTTAGGTAGAAAGGGAAGTTAAATATCTATAAATAAACTCATTAGACTTAAGAGTGTTTAAAACTTTTGCCGCTAGATGTCATCGTAGTGAAAAGTACATTTGGGTCATCTGAACAATAGCTATAACACAAAGCAAAAGCTTTGCATTAAAAACCATGTCTTTTTATTGTTAGTTGACCATTTTTATTCATAAAAGGTTTACAAAACAAACATACGAAAGAGAAAAAAATTTAAAAAATTTATCCAATCTTAACTTCAAACATTTTTTTTCTTTTTATTCAAATGCTTTTTTATTAGACCATAAAATAATACCAAAAAAGTATACAAATAAGTACCTCAATTGAAAATGATAATTCAATTTATTTAAAGAAAAGTAGAAAATAGAAATAGTAAATGTTAATTTCAACCCTGATTGTTGCTAAACTTTTTTTACTCATTTTATATGTAAGGTACATGTATATAATTATATATATACTGAATAATTGTATCTCTCACAACTCTCTTGTAGCAATATAAAAAGCAAAAGATCTGTAGCAAATGTGTGTATAAATACATATAAAGGGACATAACTCAAAACATATTTGTTGTTAAAGACACCAGTTCAAGTCTTTGGTGCTTTTCTTGTGGTTTGGCTTAACCTCAAAACCTTTATTCAGAAATTTAATTGATGTCTTTATTCTTTTTTATTTTTGTTCAATGTAAATTATTTTTAAAGAGTTTACTAAAACAATTTGCATCTTACATCCACATCAATATGAAGATTTTCTCTATTTAGGTGTATGCTTTCATCTTTAAATTTGCAAAATTATACAGTAATGTAATATAAAGTCAGTAAAACAGTTTCCATATTGGTTTCAAATTATTAACATTAAATTTAAATATAATGCTTAGAGTACATGGTTTATTAATTCTGAAGGAATAATGTACAGAAAATGACTACACAAAAATGTAAAACTAAAAGTATAATCTAGCAGAGATAGATAAATACAACAAGCTAGGAACAAAGCTCTGTTAAAATCAGTATACATACAAATTCAAAATTTCCTGTATCATCTCCAAGTCCCGGCCTTTGAAACAATAACAAAAAAGAAGTTGTCACCATTTTGAAGATAAAAATAAATACGGAAAATTTATACAATATGTTAGTAATAGAACAGGATTTTGAAATATAACAAAGAACTTAAACAAATCCTGAACCACGAAGAACAACAAACATGCTGTACCTATTCATCCATTTCTTTAGAAAATGATGGCCTAAAATAAAGTCACATCTTCATAATATAGTAATGATAATTCAGATCTATATTCTCATTTCATACAAAAATTTGCAATCAGATTTTAGAGTTTTTAAAAAAGTCTACTTAAATATAACAACACAATACAAACTAATTTATTCACACCATAAACTTTTTACAAATATTGGTGATGATGTTTATGAACGAACCATGTTGTTTACTCTTTACTGAGCCAAATACATCCATCTTCTTAGTTGAAAGAAATTTTTCAGGGAATACAATTCTTAAACCAAACAAAAAAAAATTAAAACTTTACCTGTTCCCAAATATACTGAACATTGATCTTTTATAAATGCTTGTTGGCAAAGATCAATAAACATGCAAATTTTGACAAACAAAGAATACTGATGGTTATACGAGTATTTGCATGTAGAAAAAAAAAGTTATTTCATATCCCCGCCCCAATCCCAATCCCCGTTAATTCATCAGACTTTTTCAATAAATATTTACCAATTTTGCCAGGGTGCATATGTAAATTTGTTTTTAAAGGAAAAGGAAACTTCAATTTAAACAGGCATACTTGGAGATTTCGAAAATATTGACAGATATATTCTTCGATAGTAGTATTCACATTTATTTGACATAAAAATTTTCATCACATTTTTAATTCTATGGAAACATCCTCCCTACACAGAAAAAAATCATTTCTTTCAATTAATAGTCAGAACAAAGATTTCAAAGTGATTTTTTCATGTGCATAAAGACCATGCCATTATTAAGCAGAATTTAAATGGATAAAAAAAATCAAAAGGAAAACCTAAAGTAGAAAGCATCATCGTTCTGCTACATGCAATTTTATAGGCAAAAGACTAACTTTAAAATTTAAACCTACCTCTTTCTTCCAAAAAAATTTTTGATTGAATCCTTGAAGTGATTTTTCTTTTTTAACTTGGACACATCTTCTGTTGACCTTGAAATGTCACATGAAGACTTCTCTCCCTTCTTTTTTTGTGGAGAATACACTGGTATTTTTGTGTCTTTTGAAGCCCCTGCCTTTATCGGCTTGCTTTCTGTAGGACTCTGAGGAGGTGTAGGAATTTTAGATTTATATGAAGAGTCAAACACGGGAACACTAAATCGTCCATTGACTTGTGGTAACTTTCTCGCTGTTCCATCACGACTTCGCAACTGAGAAGAAGAGAATGTAGCCTCTTTAGGAGGAGAAATATTATATGCATCCATCTGTCTGGCTTTTAGTGATAATGGTTTTGTTTTTTTATTGTCAGAATCTCCAGAGAAAACACTTAACTGAGTTTGACTTTTCCTTCCCTCCACACTGTCAATGTATTTGTCCTGTTTTCTAATTTCTTCCAATTGCTTTTGTCCTTGAACAAAAGAATGTCTTCTATCACCCAAACTGTCTTCTTGATCCTTTCTTTGTTCTTCAGCATTTGTACCTGCCACTGTTTTTCTCCTTTCAGGTTTAAATGGTATGAGATTTTCTGGCCTCATTGTATTATCTCCCTTATCAGTATCATCCTCAACCTTAAATTTATCCCCTTCCTTGTTTTTCCCATTTACATTTTGATTAGATGATGAAACAGTTATATCATGTGATAGACTCTCTGTATGAGATTCTTCATGGTCTGACTCAACATGATACATTTTTGAACGTGACTCAGCAATAAATTTTTCACTCTCCATTGTTAATGGTTTTTGTGAGGATGCGTCTGAATTTTCTATTTTTTGAGTTATTCTAGATATACACTGGTTTTCCAAAACTGGTTTTTGGTCCCGATAATCATCATCATATTCATAGTCATCCTCCTCCTCCTCTTCATCATCATCTCCAAATATCCCATAATCCTCTACTTGCACTTCTATGTTTTTAGGAGGGAGTTGGGGTGGTTCATTCACAACTTCCTGATGTTCATCTAAAGAACTAGAAGCCAATGGCCTAAATGGTGGGTCATTAACATATGGATGATCATCTTCATAATGGTCCTGGTTTTGTCTGTCAGCCTTTTGTCTTTCTGTCAGCAACTTTTGTAGTGACTTATGTAAATCATTTCTAGCTCGTCCCTCTCCTGGCTGTCCACGAGGGGAACAAAGCTGACTTTGTCGAAATAATTTTTCCTGGTAAGTTTCTCTTCTTTCATGATGTTCAGGTGAAAATTCATTACGAGTCCTTTGATAAGAATCTTCCTGATTAAATGCATCTGGTTTGACATAACTTTGTGAAAACATTTCTCGTCTTTGCATATCAGAATGAGAAAAGTCAATAGAAGATGATGGTCGTACTTGACGTCTGCTACTATGTTTCTTCCTTTGGATAGCTTGATCATCAAAACTCTCATGATTTGAAAAATTACCAATAGGTAAATGAGGTGTAAGTGGCCTAAGATAGTTTGAATTTGGTAATGGTAAACTTTTCTGACTGTCTGGTCTTTTTCTAATCTTTATTTTTCGCAAAGGCTTATCAGGACTCTTTTCTGGACTTCTTGTTGGAATTTTTGTTAAACTAGAGTACATTTTCTGTCCATTCTGATATGGCACATAGGGAGGTTTATGTCCTACACTGCTGAAATAGTCATGATATTCAGGCACTGTAAGATCAGGGTGACTTCCGAATGCTAACATATTTGGTCTCATAGGATTTGTGCCAGGTCGATCATGGAAATGTTCACTGGTTTGATCTCTTTCTCTCCTATCCCTCAACACTTGTAAAACATATCTGTAATGCAAAATATAACATAAATCAATTAAAATACAGAAAGAAAATACAACTGATGGAATTCTTAATAGATACATTTGTTTTTGTGGTCATTTTAAAATATTTGTAGTTCAGTGATAAAGTATTTTATTGTTTGGTCGTATTCTTGTTAAAATGAAGTGTGCATAATACAACATAAATAAATAAATAAATAAATAAATAAATAATATTATTTTTTCATAGTATGAAATACATATAAAACACATATTAAAATATCAAAATTCATGATCTCCAATATTATCCATGTATATTTACATGTACATATATTTGACCCCAAACATTAAAAATATATTGCGTGTATATTAAGTTACAATAAAACACGAACTAATGTATACTTAAATATACTAGAAATACATTTACTTGATAGAAAAAAAATACATAAATATTCATACAGCAACCAATCTTAGTACTGTAACAATATTTATGATAGCAGGAAAATTACATTGAAAAAGCTAACATGTTTAACAGGTAGTCAAAACATACTTTGGGACAACAGGAATTTTGAGATATTAGAAAAAATTATAATGTAAATTATTATTTTGGGACCAATAGCAAATTTTGAGATACCAGTTTTTATACAAGTGTCAAACTTATAAAATTATCTCCACATTTTAATGATCTTGCCATAAGGCAATGGTGTATGAAGTGTTGCCTATGTCAATTTTTTTGTTTTTTAGGCAAGTTTGTGTTGAAAGAGTTTAAAATGTAAACAAATCATCTATAAGGTATGTTCATTTGAAAGGAATCAATTTCAACTTTATTACCTGCTGCCAACAAGGACATTTCTTATATTCAATTAATAAGTTTTTTTTTTTACCTGTGTATCAATAACCACTTTGTTATGTTTTTTTTTTATTAATGTCAGAATGAAAACAATATGCATTTTAATTTCTGTCAGTTATATACTATTGTAACATGAACTGTTCATGCTTTAAATAAAGATTGCCCGCACATGTGTGTATACTGGAGAGAATTTTACCTTCTTGTTGTAGCTGGAGATGCTGTATGTCTGCCCATATCTTCACCATTCGAATGTATGCCGCTATCTCTAGCACTAGATACACGGTTTGCTTCACAACTACTCCCACTAGACTGAGATCTGACAGAATTTCCACTATCTCTTGATCTAAAACAAAAATTGTACAAAATGATCAGCTCTAATACAGTAACTGGTATGTGCCATACTGATGATTTAGACCCATTAATAATGTATTTCAGCCAATAACCAATAGAATAGGATATGCATTGGCCTGCCAAAATACAGGATTCTAAATTCATTACAACAATCTCTCATTGAGATTTGAATTTATAAGTTATATGTCATCATATACTACAGAACTCTTAGTCACAAAATTCATCACATGTTATAACATTTTACCATTTTATCTGAAGCTATTTCGTAGCTGGAGAAACTAATTCAACAGAAATCCTATTAATTCTTGATTTAATACAAGATATAATGTGAGCCATTGCTCACTAGTGATACCCCCGCTTTTCGATAAGGTCGAAAAATAAATGAAATCATCAAACAGGAACTTGATGTTGCCTTGGCCCGAAAATGTATCCCACAATATGACTTACCACTAGAAGTCTTGTTACAAAATATCAAGTGGCTGTGATGATGAGTAGTCGCAGAGAAAAGTGTGACAAAACATTTTGCTATATATAGACGGACTGACACACGCACAGGTGAAACCACAAGGGTAAAACAGTATACCCACTCTCCTTTGGAGCAGGGGTATTATAAAACAGTAATACCCCTTCTCCTTTGGAGTGGGAGTATAATAAAGAACACTTTATAAAGAACAGGCTTGAACTTTTGTGACATAAAAGTGTGTATTTTGTGTCAAGAATCAATCTTACCTACTAAAAGGTTTTTTGTGTGTTCAGTTAATGACTTACCTTGAGATGGGTGGTTTCCCTATGTTTAAAAATTGCATAGCCCCTTCAAGATCATCATTCATTGTGTTGAGGAAATTTTTTAACCTTGACAATGAAGACTCCAAATAATATCTGTCAGGATGGTCTGAACTGGTGAATTTCAACATATTCTGAAAAGTTTTAGTAATTTTAAAGATTTTCATAATAATCTTTTTATTTTTTATTTTAATACAATCTCAAGATTAATGAATCTAGTTTTAAGATATTTTTTGTAACAGTATTTTGAACATTTCATTGTTTGGAAAAAAATATTGATTGCTTTCTAAATTCCATTAATTCTTATTTTGGCTTTTACATTTATCAAGTCGTGGTTCACAGGTATAATCACATTTAATGGTTTTTGTAAAAAATTCTCAAGGAAAAGTTAAAATGGATAAATATTAGGCCATTTATTTTTAATTAGTTGGTTTACGGATCCACCGACCCGATTTTGCCGATTTGAAGAAAAAAAATAAAATTGAAAAGTTTGGTTTTTTATTACCGCCGATCCTCTGAAATCAGCCATCCCAAAAATAAAAATAAATTAAAATCCTTTTTGCATCAAAATTTCAAACAAGATTATAATCCAGTTCGTCAAAAAAATAGATTATCCATCAATAAAACGCTTGTAAACATGATCCAAAAATAAAATCTATTTATAGCCGTTAGTTGATGTCAATTTCTGAAACAAGTTTTATGAAACGAATTTCCTAATAGAATCCATGTGGCTTTTAAGTTCCATTTGTATGAATATCTTGATTCCGTAAGATATCGAATCCACTCTTTTTCTAAATGAAAATGTATGGTGTCGTAGTTGAGTCGGATCCCTTAAAAAAGGAACAGTAGATGATTAAGGTAAAGACAGCAAAAGTCTTAAACTGACCATTTGCAACCTTTGTATAATTGGCAATATAACCAAGATTGTTCAAAATCAGTCGTCATTGTACATGATTGTCCCTTTTTTTTTTTTTTTTTTCCCCGACCGACAGACGCTATTTTTAAAAAAAAAAATCCGCAATACTGCATTGTAGTGGGGGAATATGAAGATTTATTCACATCAGAAATATCAAATTCCCCATGGGCTTGTTAAAGGAAATGATATTGGGATGTGAAGAAATCTTCATATTTTCCCCACTACCATGCTATAAATGTTTTATTATACTAAAAAATTCGTAAGGGTTCCGCGGAACCCAGTGTCTCGCCTACTTTTGATGTTGTCTATATTTTCAGTGTGATAGGTGAATGCACATAATAGAATGCAATGTTAAGTCCATTTATACGTAAAAAACTGAAAAACAGAAATAAATATTTTACAAAATTTTCTCCTGGATACAATCTTTATATCATAAACAAGCTTCTGTCCAAATTTGGTAAAATTCCTGGATAGTTTAAGAAAGTTATTAAAATTTTAAAAACTTTAACCACAGAGTGAATGTAATGTTTCCTGGCAGAAAAACTAAGTCCATTTATAAGTAAAATACGGAAAATTTTTTTTTTTTTTTACTAAATTTACTTCTGGATACTATATTATGATCATAAACAAGCTTCTGTCCAAGTTTGGTACAAATCCAGGATAGTTTAAGAAAGTTATTAAAATTTTGAAAACTTTAACCACAGAATGAATGTAATGTTTCCTGGCAGAAAAACTAAGTCCATTTATAAGTAATATACAGAAAAACTGGAATTTTTATTTTACAAAATTTACTTCTGGATACTATCTTATGATCATAAACAAGCTTCTGTCCAAGTTTGGTACGAATCCAGGATATTTTAAGAAAGTTATTAAAATTTTAAAAACTTTAACCACAGAGTGAATGTAATGTTTCCTGGCAGAAAAACTAAGTCCATTTATAAGTAAAATACGGAAAAACTGGAATTTTTTTTTTACAAAATTTCCTTCTGGATACTATCTTATGATCATAAACAAGCCTCTGTCCAAGTTTGGTAGAAATCCAGGATAGTTTAAGAAAGTTATTAAAATTTCAAAAACTTTAACCACAGGGTGAATATTTGTGGACGCCGCCGCCGACGACGACGACGACGACGGAATGTAGGATTGCTATGTCTCGCTTTTTCGACAAAAGTCGAAGGCTCGACAATAAAACCATTTAGATATTTTGATTTTCAATGTGAAAATCACATGATTTTTTACCAATATATTTAGAGGACAGTTTTCCAATTTGGAACATCTTTTATTATAATGAATCAAACACATTGTATTGGAAATACAGTAAAGAACATGCTTTTTTCAATTGAACTTGATATCTAGTTTGTGTCAATTCCATTTACTGATATCAATACCTGAAAAGTAGGGAGATTTCCAAAGTGGTGGAATACAATTGGAATTGATGGAAAATATGAAGATTTATTCATGGCGATCACATGATCGCAATAGCCAGTGAAATTTAGTTTTACATACAATAATTCATCTGAGGTATAATAAATATTTTGTGTCATAAAACATGATTTTTTTTTATCAGAAGTTTAAAACTTGACCTAGCTGTCAGTTAATAGTGAGTGCTCATTAGTTGGCACTTTTAAGTCTTGTTATTTTTTAATTCTTTGTCTTCCATTTCAAGTGCCATACAGATTGAGTTAGTCATTTTTCTCTACTGACTTTTACCATTATGTCTATTTTACTCATTAATCTAGTAAAAATCCGCCACATTTTAATGCGCCTGTCAGGACCCTTTGTTAGCAGTTATACTTTTCTAAGTGTTGTTTATGTATATTTGGAAATGGTTTTTATTTCAGACATATTGTAGTTTCAGTTGAATTTCTCCAAAATATGTTTATATTGGGCTATTAAAAGCTTGTTATACCCAGTGGGAACATTCACTGTAGTGAAGGCTATTATACCACCTTTTTTTTTGTATTATTAAGTTCTGTTCATGGGTGTTGTCTGGTTAACATTTTATCCCATATATCCTTTATATGACATGAAATATATCAAGAATTTGTTTGTAAATATACTGTAAATATAAACTTACTTTTAAAAGTAATGAGTATTTTGGTATCTGCTGAAGTGGTGCCAGTAACAATGGTACAATACTAGATGATGCTAAACAAGAACTCTAAAATAAAAATACAATTGAGTAAAGCTAATTAACATATTTCACATTTGTTTTTTTTGTTTCATATCTAATTATGTTCATAAAAGAGACCAACTTAAAAGCAAAATCAACCAGTCCATATCAGATCTTATACAGAAAAAGTTGGCAACATCAAGTCATAAAAGGACAAACAAAATCATAAACAACTGAAAACATGTGAACAGTTTCATACCAATTAATATAAATGTTCAAAACTTACATGAAATACTACTTGTAATAATGTCCCTCATAAGATATCAGATTTTGTAAGACAACTCCAAACTGTTTTAAGTACAACAATACAGTCTATTAGCTTTTAATTTTCAATTTTTTTACCAATTAACAAATTAATACTGATCTATGAATTGAAATAAACACAAAGAATTGCATTATATTTCAAAGGCACAACCTCCTTCATCGGATATAAATCTGACAATTCCAAGAGATATAAGATCAAAACAACTTAACGTCACAACTACATTACTTAGCAACAAACATCACGCAAAGGTCTTTATTTATCAAGCATTGTAAAACCCAACAAGAAGATTTAAATGTAAGACGTTAAAAGTAAATAACTACATTTTGATTCTGAACTTCATTCACGATATCTACTCTTTCAGGATCAGAATTGTGATGTTTGTTGCTAAGTAATGTAGTTGTGACATTAAGTTGTTTTGATTTTATATCTCTTGGCATTGTTAGATTTGCATCTGATGGAGCTTCTGCCTCTGAAATATAATGCAATTCTTTGTGTTTTAATGTGCTTATCTTCTCCATGAAGAAAATTATTGTTTGAAAATTAACAAATTAACATACTGATCTATGAATTGACATTACTTTGCTAATGGATACAGTACCCTCATTATATCCCTGAATCTAGCTGACTGTGCAAACCACATGTTCATACTGTTGATAATAGACGGGAATTCTGTTATATAATCTTTGTATAAAGTTAATCCATCTATCTGTAAAGGAAATAGACAAGCTCATCTTTTAAATATATAATATATCTATTATTTTTTATGAACTGAAGTACAATTTTTTCAAAGTACCGGTACTATTCAGAGAAATTGTGACATATGGCTTAATTACACCTTTAACTATCTATGTCATGTCTAAGAATTTCTTTACTGAATGGTAAATTGATTTATTTTTGCTCTGCAGCTCTCTAACAACATATCTTTTAAAGGTTCATAATTTTTATTATAAATATAGATTCTCCTTCAGGCACGAGTGAGTTATGGAATTTCTCCACCAGAGATAGTTAAATTTTCGATTTTCAACACGAGAGCCTTTAGCGAGCGTGTTAAAATCTAAAATTTAACTATTGAGGGTGGAGAAATTCCATAACTCACGAGTAAATTGAAGTAGAATCTGTTTCTCCTATGATTTTCGATGAAAACCTCAAGAAAATGTCGTTGCTATGTAGTTTGTTTACATAGACATCATTTCGGGACTTCTCTAGTTTATCGTTCCAATAACTGTAGAAAAAAACCGCAGTAATTCCCACGTAGAAATTTAATCACCGGGAAGTGGTTAAACATATTATGTATTTTTATCCCACGGATTAAACACGTCAAGAATGGAGAAATATCTTTATTCATGAATGTTTTATCTTCCTTACCAATATTATGTTAATTTAAAATGTACAGAGCAAAATAAATTCTGTACTCCACATAATAATCTTACATTTTGTGGATCTGTGAGCCGAACATATAAATCTCCCATAATTCCACTGTATTTCCATTTTAAAAGACGCTCCTCCATTTTCCTCAACATAATGCAATGTTGTTCATAAATATGTGGAATGACCGCTGGGAACATTTCCGACAACTCTCTTGTACTCATAAGTTCCTCTTGCCGTAATATATTCATGTAACTATCAATAATTGTCCACAACTGTGAACAGTAACTTTTCTCAGCATCAACCATTTCCTGTGCTATTTTTTCTCTTTGTACTGAAATGAAATATACTTTACATATGAAATCTTCCTAAACTCTATAGGAGCAGGGGTTCAATACGAGGTTAAATATTTAGACTTTTTTTCATTCCTTAATGAGTCAATCACTTTTTCTTTTCTTCGTCTTCAATTTTATATCTGGAATAATTTATACTTTAAAGTATAATGATTAACTTAAGAATATAAAGTATGTAATATTTCAGTAACAACTGTACATTTCACTATTAATCATGATGATAACCTCAGAGATGTAATTAAATGTTGTTTTTTTATTACACTGCTATTTTAATACCACCAGCACACCAGTACATATGTCATTCTAATAAGTAGTCAGAACAAGACCAGTACAGTAGTCTATTGTTCACAGGAATACCTTTTTTCTTTTTTGAAAAATTTAAGAATTTTACCATATTACACAGGGTTTTCATTAACAATTTTTCATGATGAGTCCTGGGACTCATCATTTTTTCAGAATGGTGAGTCCCAGCTGATTTTGATGAGTCCCAGGACTCACTGCCACTTTTTTAACGTACGATCCAAACTTGGAAGAAAATTTCTGTTACAGATATGAGAAAAAATCTTTTTGAAAAGTTATTTAATATTGCCATTTTATTTTTTAATATTTATTTATCTACAATCTTTACTATTATTTTTTCTCAAACATACTCTTAAAATCCTCCCATTGACCTTGTTTTAACACCTTAATAATCAATATTGACAAAATTTCCAATTGTAAGGTAAGTCAAAGTCCGCTAAATTCATTTTTAAATGAGGTCTACACATATTGTTACCGGTCGGTAAAAAACACTGCGGCCAATGAAATATCACGAGAATTCCCATTGCTGCCTTTTTCTAGCTTAATTTTTTGTCGTTTCTTTCCCTGTTCCCTTTGATCTCCAAGAAAACAAAAAATGGCGGCTCGAGATCTTTTATGAAAATTATGGTCTGCAGATGCAGCTGATTAGGTTTAAATGCGTCCCAGGGATGCATGAGATTGAAGGATGACGCCTCAAGTCCGATTTTAGCGAGTCCTGGACGCATGTACGCGCCTTAGCGATAACCCTGACAGGTTATGTGACCATTTAACAATCTCTTTCCTAAATCTGCACTTTATACAAATGTAATTAAGAAATACTCTGCCATAGGTTTGTTGGAGATTTTAACATGGGTAAATTTTATTTGTACATAAATTCATTCCAAGCATTAGTCAGATCATTAACTAAGGCTACATAACTGATGTGTAAATTTTCTAAGTATTTCTTTCTTGTCTCTAATAAGAAAACAAAAGATTTTGGGTTTGATTTTGCTGGTGATTATTTAAAGACATCACTTGCGAGTATGCCATATTATGTAATGGCATGAATCATATGGGTTTGTTTATATTGCACAAACAACTTCCTTATCCCTATAAAATAGTTTTATACAAAATAGGTGCTCCAATGAGCCTGTAATGCTCCCAGCATCATTATATCATCAATACATTTCAATGCAATTTTTACATATTTTTTCCACAAATTTCCTATTAATAGTAAAAAAGCTCATATTAGTCAAAGGATACTATTTAAGGAAAATTATTGCTCACAATAAGAAACAATAACTAAAATTGCTGTGTACTGTTTTAACAAATAAACAACAGATAAATAACAAATAAAAAATGACCAAGAAAATGGAAAATCTTTTGCAATAGCTGACAAAATGTTAAATAAATGTAATGCTACTTAGAATATCTATATGTACAACATCATTTCAATAAAATTATCCTTTTGAAAATGACGACCAACAATTAAGTTGTTTGATAAGTTTATCATATTGTTATAATAGATAAAAAATGCAACCAAACCAATAACAAGAGGCTGTCGAATGACAGCAAACCGGATTTTCCTGCATGGAAATGATGTTTGCAAATCTGGATTCCCAAACAGGATGAAGTAAAGAAATATAAATGAATTTTTGTAGGGTTCAGAAATGGAAAGGCAAAAATCAATCTTGACCTCCTATTTATAGTAAGTGACAAATATTGGAATTTTTGAGAGTATATAAGTACACACACGGTGAAAGTGAAAATCATCAATATCGGAATGGTGAAAGTGGAAATCGTCAATATCGAACTTGACCTCCATTTTGTCATCAGTAACAACATATTAAAATTTGAAAAGCTTTGGTTGAACAGTTCATAAGTTATCACACGGACACCACTGGAAAAGCCATTTTTCAATCTTTCAAGAACCATAACTCCTGAACAGTGAAAGTGAAAATCGTCAATATCGAACTTGACCTCCATTTTGTCATCAGTAACAACATATTAAAATTTGAAAAGCTTTGGTTGAACAGTTCATAAGTTATCACATGGACACCACTGGGAAAGCCATTTTTCAATCTTTCAAGAACCATAACTCCTGAACGGTGAAAGTGAAAATCGTCAATATCAAACTTGACCTCCATTTTGTCATCAGTAACAACATATTAAAATTTGAAAAGCTTTGGTTGAACAGTTCATACGTTATCACACGGACACCACTGGAAAAGCCACTTTTCAATCTTTCAAGAACCATAACTCTTGAATGGTGTAAGTGAAAATCATCAATATCGAACTTGACCTCCATTTTGTCATCAGTAACAACATATTAAAATTTGAAAAGCTTTGGTTGAACAGTTCATAACTTATCACACGGACACCACTGGGAAAGCCATTTTTCAATCTTTCAAGAACCATAACTCCTGAACGGTGAAAGTGAAAATCGTCAATATCGAACTTGACCTCCATTTTGTCATCAGTAACAACATATTAAAATTTGAAAAGCTTTGGTTGAATAGTTCATAAGTTATCACATGGACACCACTGGGAAAGCCATTTTTCAATCTTTCAAGAACCATAACTCTTGAATGGTGAAAGTGAAAATCATCAATATCGAACTTGACCTCCATTTTGTCATCAGTAACAACATATTAAAATTTGAAAAGCTTTGGTTGAACAGTTCATAAGTTATCACACGGACACCACTGGGAAAGCCATTTTTCAATCTTTCAAGAACCATAACTCCTGAACGGTGAAAGTGAAAATCGTCAATATCGAACTTGACCTCCATTTTGTCATCAGTAACAACATATTAAAATTTGAAAAGCTTTGGTTGAACAGTTCATAAGTTATTGCACGGACACTGTTTGGCAGCCGCCCGTCCGCCCGCCCGCCGTACATCACCAATTTAATAACCGATATTTTCCTATGAAAATCCGGTTAAAAATGACATAAAAATTTTTGAACAAGATGCAGGATTATGGTGAAAAATTTCCAGATGTGTACAATTTTTATTCCATTGATCTAGCTGTTCCAAATTATGCATCAAAATAAAAAGAAAGCAATCTCATGGTTCAACAACATTTGTTGTTTGATGATACTAAATATTATCAGTAATAAGTTATTACAAATAGGGCATTTTGTGATTTACATGAAATTTGTGGAAACTGTGAAATTGGGTTCAAGCAATATTTAATGAATCCATATCATTGCTGCTTGTACTCAGTGATTGTATTGTATTACAAAGCTCTTTCAAATAGTTGAAGTATGCTAGTGACAATATATACACAGTAAAAATAGCATGATGGCAAATATAATCTGATATCACATTAATTTGTGCAGTGTAGACATGCAAACTATTACCTTCTTCCATCAACTGTTCATGTGGTGGAATTTTCTGTTGTGCAAATGGGTGAGTCTCCTGATAATCTGTGTGTTTACAACAAAACAATGAAGGTGAAATTAACAGGTGTTGGGTGTTAAAATAGCATAACAAAATTAATAGCATGCACTGGAATGTAAGCATGACAATTATGAAGCATGGCGACTCTATAACAATATTGAGGTTAACAGATGTGTTTATTTTACCCTGTTTAATATGATGGCAATGTAAAATGTAAAACTAAATAAATTACATCAAAATAAATCCAATGGTTTAATATTATTCTATGTATGAATATATTTCAATATTCCCAATCAAAGGATGTTTGCTTCTTAGGGAAAATGTATAAAATTTTGTTTGGTTATTTTTGCAACAGAATAACAAAAATTGTCATTTTCACTTAATTTTACAAGTATATCTGATCTTCTACCAAAACTTTGACATAACCTTTTGAGAAAAAAAAAACTGAGAATACATGCCAGTTATTCATAATTTACCTATTATTACTACTTGTGATATAATTTTATTGATGTATAATACATATTAATTTACAAATTAAGTCTGCACTTACAATTGGATTCCTTTACTGTTGTAGGATATGCTGGAATCTAAAACAGATGTAAGTAGACATTAAATACATGTATCTACAAAATAACATCACAAAACAGTGCTGCACTAAATGATGAGTAGGCTGCCTTTGATTCACTAAATGCTGTCCTTCTGCATTTAGGGTAAAAATATGCATCTCTTTGCCCTATAAACAAAAAAGGTTGTTACATTCTCACTAAATTGAGAAAAATTGGCATTTTTTTGGTGCAGTTTATCTCAATATTATAATTGTCACTTACTAATTATAAATTTTATTACCTATATGAGATTCGTTTATTTGGCTACATATCTTTTCAGAACACGTATCGTCATTAATTGCCCTAATTAATTAGAGTTCAAGACAAACTGCACTGTTTGACGATACAGGAAAAAACAATGGAGAGTTGTTTCCCTTTGATGAACATATTTTTTTTCTTTATTAAAACTTTTTCTGACAAAAGAAATATGGGATTGATATTCAATTCTTGAACATAAGGTTAAAAATAGGTATTAAGATAACACTGAATGTTTCTTTTGTAAAAAGATCATTTTCAAACTTTTTTCTCCATTTAGTTTGTAAAATTTTGATGACTTCATTTATATATTGTGAATCTGCAACTACAGCAAAATTGAAGTTAGGTTCAACAATAAACATTTAAACAATGTGTTTATGTGTTGTAGAACACTTTGTAACTGCTAGGTTATTTAGATGAAGTAGTCATGAAAATGGAAAAAATATGTAAAGCAGTTAGTGTTTTCCCCAGAAATTTGTGAGGGCATGGTAATTTTTTCACATAAGGGAAACTGGTTGAATAGCAAAAGGAAAGGAAAGTCTTAATAGATAACACATTTGCTTTATTCATCAATTACAATGTAAACCGTGTAATCAACTTTAATCCCTTATAAGCACACAGTGTAAACGGTGTCCTCTATGAAGTGTGACTTCGAGTTCTTGGTGTACTGTGACTTCCATTTTGAACACCACTTGACCACAGGAAATTCAGTTGGGTATGTTTATTTTGTTTTCTAAATTGATTCTTCCCTTTTTAATGACATAATCTATTTCTGAATAAATTTTGCACACTTGCACACATTAATCCAATGTTTGCATAAAAATAATACTGTAACATATTGTAGTTTGGTGTTTTATTCGAACGTCCGATCGTGTTCCAAGATTTTTTAGTTTATTTAGAAAATATTGTTACCAATGCCAAATCATGAATTAAATTACTCCTCATATTGTTATATACTATAATATGGAATAAATATACATAGTCAGTCTAGTCTTCACGTGTACTGTGACTCAAAAATGGAAGTCACACTACACTGAGAACGCCAAGTCACACTTCATAGAGGACACCATTTACACAGTGTCATAAGTAGGATAATGAAATGCAATAAATTTGTCTGAACATTGTAAAAAAAAAATAATTTGAAAAAGAAATAAGGTCTCCAGAAAGGATTATAGGATTTAGGAAGGCATTACAAGCATTATCAGCCGCTTGCAGTCAGTACAAAGACATTCAGTTTGTTGTTTGAGTCCCTTCTATTTAAAAATAGAGAAAAATGTCAGAACAAAAATACAAAGTGTAATTTATTTATTTGTACCGAAGAAAATGTTCTGATATTTTCTAGTAAATACATATACATATTAGCTAGAAATCCCTGTCAATAAAAATAAACATGGTAATAATAAAGTGCTCTTTAAAATTGTTATAGTGCTGAAGAGCCTGTTAAATTTGGTTATTGCATTGAAGTTGGCTTCAAAAGCACCCTTCCATTTTCATTTTCAAGCTGGAGCATTACAAAACATTGGGGAATTTGGATTTTTCTTTATTTTGGTTGCCAATTAACAAATTTAAAATTCACGAACCATTAACAGAGACTTTCTTGTCATGCAATTCTGAATCTTGTTCTTACTAATTGATAGATAATTATCCTGCCCTACAGTTGACAACACAAAAATGTTTTGCCAACCATTTAAGAAATAACTTAGTTAAACAAGAATGAATACTATAAATCTGAAAATTAACGTATATATTAAAAACTGAGAATCTATGAAAACTGGCAATAAAATGTATATGATTAATGTGATTCTGTAACATTGGAAACAGAATGTAACAACCCAAAATTTAAATGTGATTTTAAATTATTATTTGCAACATTTATACTTTTCTCAATAAAAAAAATTGTAATAATTTTCTGAATTAACAATAATATTTGACTTAAAAAATTTTCAAACTTAGTGCAGCCTACCTTGGATAATCTGATAGCTTCTTCTTCATCACTGGTAGAAACTGACATATCTAGATGTAGACATTTCTCATGTAAAGCTTGTGATAAATTCAAACTCTTACAAGCCAAGGCTGTTACTGACTGATTATCTTCATCCATATCTAAAAGGGAGAAATTAGCCGAGATAAGTTCAAAATTCTTGCGAGCAGGGTCCCGTTTCACAAACATATGTATCAGTACAATTAGTCATAAGTGTGATCTAATTTCATGTTGTCAGTTTTTTTGTTCTACCGACAGTTATGGTAACAGTGTCAATGGTAGTCGTACAACTGTTTGTAAATAAGGAACATAGGACTTGAGAAAAATTGGCATTTTTTGGGTGCAGTTTAACTCAATATTATAAATTTTATTACCTATATGAGATTCGTTTATTTGGCTACATATCTTTTCAGAACATTTATCATCATTAATTGCCCTAATTAATTAGAGTTCAAGACAAACTGCACTGTTTGATGATACAGGAAAAAACAATGGAGAGTTGTTTCCCTTTGATGAACATATTTTTTTTCTTAATTTAAACTTTTTCTGACAAAGGAAATATGGGATTGATATTCAATTCTTGAAAATAAGGTTAAAAATAAGTATTAAGATAACACTGAATGTTTCTATTGTAAAAATATCATTTTCAAACTTTTTTGTCCATTTAGTTTGTAAAATTTTGATGACTTCATTTATATATTGTGAATTTGCAACTACAGCAAAATTGAATTTAGGTTCAACAATAAACATTTAAACAATGTGTTTATGTGTTGTAGAACACTTTGTAACTGCTAGGTTATTTAGATGAAGTAGTCATGAAAATGATCATGACTTATTATATTCATCTATATCTACAAGAGGGAAACCGAAACTGAATGCTGTTTCATACATGGATAACGTCTCAGTCATATTTTTTCTACAAACTGTTGTAAGTCTATATACCAAAAAGATCTTTTTATTTTGAAAATACTGATTTTTCTCAGTAATCACTAGAGGCATTGTAATATGCCATGTTATATCTCATGTTCTGATTTGCTTGTGCTTTGCCCAGTTTGTTTCCAATTCCTGCTTATAAATTCTTTTAACTTAAAAAATCAAAATCACACATGCTTTCAACTTTCTGAGTTGTAAGCCATTTATGGTTAAAACATATATTACTGATAATTTAGACTCAAAAAGAAAGGAAAATTTTCAGTTTGTGACAAAAAAAAATTTCCCACACACACATATTTTTTGGTCTTAACATCTGTTATATTTGATAAATAGCTGTGTCCTGTCTAAGGTATGTTACCTCATTGATGCATACCCCATTTCTATTTCATTTTCCTAGTAACAACTTACTTTTTTGTTGTTGTTGTAGACTAGCTAGGTATGGATGAACCATTGGTGAAACATCTTTATTCGGACTTGGAGAGGATTTATGACCTGAAGCTGGTGATGACCTATTGAAATAAAACAAAATTAATGATGAAGATATTCTGTAGAAACGTAAATGTTTCAGAGGAATGAGGTTGTATATTCTATAAACAAAGAACTCCTCCTTAATTAATTGTGGTAGATTTCATGACAGGTAACAACATTACATAGTGCAACAAAGAAAATATAAACTTTCAAGTAAAGGAAGGAATATATCTTTTTGATTGGACCAATGCCTTGGTTGTCTCGTGGTAGCGTGCTCGCCCCGAGTGCTGAAGGTCGCGGGTTCGATCTCCGGCCGGGTCAAACCAAAGACATTAAAATTGGTATTTGCTGCTTCTCGGCCAAGCACGCGGCATCTAGGAGTAAGAGCAAAGACTGGTCGGCTTGGAGTCAGTATAATATGTCCAACTGAGGTGATATGTCTTCCTGTAGACAGTTACCTCATGAGCTAGCACATTAAAAATCCGACTTAGCGTGTCGGTCTAGTACAAAACAGGGATCATATTCATTATCATATCAACATGTTCTCTTCCTGATATGCACCTGGTTGCCACTGGACGTTAAACAATAATTCATCCATCCATCCATCCATCCATTTGATTGGACCATAATCTCTTAGAAGGGAATGAATTAATATAGTAATTGCTATCTCAGCCATCATGAAGATAGCCAATCCAATACTTATTTAACCAATTGAAGCCAGGAAAAACCTGCTATCACCTGCTTATTTTATCAGTAATCCCTAGTCTTTCTAGTTCTTCTGTGACAAAATTTTTATTGCCCCATTCCAACTTCTCTATTTTCTCCTCTAAATTCTTCTGTGTATCACTGACCGCATTCAACTGTGATGAAAAGGATTTAATATCTTCCTGAAATGGACATATTTGATTTAATATATTTGATTACTTATTGTTTGCATATGGTTTAGTTGTAACAGATGGAGAAAGTATTTATGCCGAAAAGTGACATTTCCACTGGAAGAATCTTGGTGTCTTGCATTTGTCAAATTAAAAAAATCTTTACTCTTTATGCTGCCTATCCACTTTATAAAAAGACTTTCTCACACATGCTGAAGGTATCCAAAATATTTTATAACTTCTGATATAACAACCTATTAATTTTGTGGAATGTATGAACTTATCCAGGAATCTATTTCTTTAAGAAACTAGAGGCTCTAAAGAGCCTGTATCGCTCACCTGGATTTAATTTTTCACCTTGAGCAGACCTAAAAATTTAAGTGTTGCAGTCAATTTGGCTGATTTTTCTATAGGATTCTATGTTAAACGAATTTCAGCTGTGGCAGTCATCTTGGTTGACAGTCCAGTTTCTAAAAGAGAACCCTCTAAGGACCATTTCTGCTAAGTCTTGTTCCAACTGGCTATGCAGTTTCAGACTAGAAGATTTTTGATCATTGAAAAGCTTAATATTCCCTTAACAACACAACGTTATTTAAACGTTTAGCTGATTTTACAGAGTTATCTCCCTGTAGTGTTAGGTACCACCTTAAGGTCCAATATTTAACAAAGGTCGGTGTGGCAGCAATCTTGGTTGACAATCCGGGTGAACGAACATATTTCTGAAAGAGGACCTCCTAAGGACCAATGCTGCCAAGTCTGGCTCCAATATGTCAAGTGGTTTCAGACAAGATTTTTCAATGTATTTTCCATAGGGCCCTATGTTAAACTAAGTTCGGTTGTGGCGGCCATCTTGGTTGACAGTCCAGGTCATCGCACAAAATTCTGAAAGAGGACCATCTAAGGACCATTGCTACCAATTCTAATTGGCTTAGTGGTTTCAGACGAGAAGATTTTTGAGTGAATTTCCCATAGGGTCCTATGTTAAACTAAGATCTGCTGTGGCGGCCATCTTGGTTCACAGTCAACGAAATCGGACACATTCTGAAAGAGGACCTCCTAAGGACCAATGCTGCCAAGTCTGGCTCCAATATGTCAAGGGGTTTCAGACAAAAATATTTTTCAATGAATTTTCCTATAGGGCACTATGTTAAACTAAGTTCGGTTGTGGCGGCAATCTTGGTTGACAGTCCGAGTCATCGGACACATCTCTGTAAGAGGACCATCTAAGGACCATTGCTGCCAAGTCTGGTTCCAATTGGTCAAGTGGTTTAAGACAAGAAGATTTTTCAATGAATTTTCCTATAGGGCCCTATGTTAAACTAAGTTTGGCTGTGGTGGCCATCTTGGTTAACAGTCCAGGTCATTGGACATATTTCTGAAAGAGAACCTCCTAAGAACTATTACTGCCAACTTTGGTTGCAACTGGACTTGTATTTTCATGTAAGAAGATTTTTGAAAGTCACCCCCCTTTTTTTTCTATTTTTAGTAACAGCAGCCATCTTGGTTGGAAGTCCGGGATGCCAGAAATAATTTTGGAAGGGGGCCAACCAAGGACCATTCCACCAAAGTTTGGTCTCATTTGGCCCAGTGGTTTGAGAGGAAAAGATCTTTAAAGGATAGTTTACGCTGGATGCTGTATTTAAAGGGCAAAAACTCCTATAAGGGGTCAATCAACGATTTTGGTCATGTTGACTTATTTGTAGATCTTACTTTGTTGAACATTTTTGCTGTTTACAATTTGTCTTTATCTATAATAATATTCAAGATAATAACCTAAAACTGCAAAATTTCCTTAAAATTAACAATTCAGGGGCAATAACCCAACAAAGGGTTGACCGATTCGTCTCAAAATTTCATGACGGGTAGATCTTAACCTGATGAGCATTTTTACCCCAGTCAGTTTTGCTCTAATTACTTTAGTTTTTGAGATATAAGACAAAAACTGCAGTTTACCCCTATGTTCTATTTTTAGCCATGTCGGCCATGTTGGTTGGCAGGTGGGGTCATCGGACACATTTTTTAAACTAGATACCCTAATGATGCTTGTGGCCAAGTTTGGTTCAATTTTGCCCAGTAGTTTCAGAGGAGAAGATTTTTGTAAAAGTTAACGGACGACGACGGACGACAGACGCCTAGTGATGAGAAAAGCTCACTTGACCCTTTGGGTCAGGTGAGCTAAAAATCTTATTTTTAGTTATGACAAACAATTCTATACTTGTACATAAATTGTACCAGGGATTTCCAAGATCTATTTAAGCATGGAAGGGGGAGTGGGGGTTCGCACCACTTTTAAATTTTCAGCGCCACGATTCATTCTTGACAACACCGTTATTGTTTCATGACAGATATGCATTTACTCTGGCCAGATGGGCACTTGATTGATGAATAAGAAAGCCTCAGACTGCTGAATACATAATGAAATATGTTAACTTAGTGCTTCTTGAAGTTTTTATGGCCCACAGTAAATTTTAATAAATATACTAATATATATATTTCTACACTGGATTTTTTTCTTTCCTTTGAACTTTGTCCCACTAAATGAGAGAATGAAATGAGTTCTATTAGAAGTAAATTCCAATTTTCCTCCACCCTTTAATTTTTTTCTATGGTGATCCCTGTTGTACTTTAAAATGGAAAACAATTGACAAAATAATAAAGATTAAAAATAATCCTTGTCCAAAAGAAAATCCCTTTTCAGTCATATAATATCAAATTTTGTTGTCATTTACACGTAATAACCATTATTGAAATACATATAATGGATCCTGGCCACTGTGATCCAGGTTAAATGTATTTTATCGCTACTGGGATGTTCTCCACTGTCCTCCATATCCTATTACTTTTGTACCCTTAAATTTTTAACACACCACAAATAACTTTTCTATACCACTTTCAAATATTACTAAGAAGATTTCCTTTATGTATTTCATGCTTTATTCAATATTGTGTATTGAAATTTAAGCTCATTATAAAGTTATTAAAAATTAACTGATTCATTTACATTACTAGCTTATCCTTGTATTATAACTGCATATCTTCTACATGAAAAATCCATAAGTACATAAAAATATTTAAATCTTTCAAGGGCCATTTACTTTTCACATATCTTAAATCTTTACTAAGCTAGGTCAATATTATTAAATGTTTATCAATAATAAATATTTTTTTCAAACTTAATTTGTGTACATGTATTTATTCAACAAATAAAATACAACCTCTCCCGACTCGATTTGATGATATTGTCACATAATTGATCTTCTATACCAGTAAATAGTTTTAAAGGATTAAAAATATATGCCCCTTCATCTCTCACCCTACAGTATGATATTTACATATAATGGATTTTCTATTGGTACTTTTGGGTCCGAAAATACATTTCTCCCTTCCCCACACCCTTAGCTATGATACTGTCACATAATGGATCTTCTATTAATAGTTTTAGGACCAAAAATGCATTTCTCTCCATGCTCCAGTGAGCTTTGATATGATATTCACATGTAACAGATTTTCTATTTGGTACCAAAAATACATGTCACTCACAACCTACCCCTTTTGATAGGATAATGTCACATAAACGAAGTATGGCAGGTAGCAGGATCTACTGTTCTAAGATCTTCAATGATCACTGTGGATAAAGTCTATAAAACTCACGCGTAATGATGTGACTGCACTTGTTAGGTCCTTAACTTCCTGTTCATGTCTGTCTCGTTCACTGACCATTTGTTGTTGTAATTTCTGATCACCAAACTGTATCTTGGCCAGTTCCTCCATAGCACTAGAGAAGCCATGCTTCATTTCCTGTACCATCTCCTGAACCTGGAATGACATAAGGTACAAGATCAGTAACAGAATCCAGAAGTCATAAATGTTGAGAAGAAATTAACTCTGATACAAAAAGTATGTTTTCACAATGATATAAGTGTATGGTTTTTCCTCAGAATGTACCAACCAAATTTAATTAGATGCAAATATTTGACCATAAAAGATAAATTAGCCAACAGTAAAGTATTAGGCCAAAACAAATATAGTTTGTTTCCTGCTACCGGCCAGAAAAAAATAGTGTAGGTAGGTCGGAAAATGATTTTATTTTTTTCTTCTTCATTTTATCGGGTATGGACTTCTGTGAAATAATAATGTAACATGTGAAAGTTAAATAAAGATGTTATCAAATGTCTTTTATTTGAATAATATCTACATTTATGAAAAGTAAGCTTCAACACACTAGACTTACCGAGTACAATAGCGTTACCGACACTGGGGGTGGCCATGTTGTTAGAGAAAGACCAAAATCAGACTTCAGTAATTTGGAAAATCAATTTTTTCTGATTTTGTCCAAAAAAACTTTAGGTCGGGCATGAAAAAACAGGGTCGGTCAGGTAGCAAGAAACAATTTTTTTTTGGCCTTAAGACTGTTAGGACTTTGGTTTGATTTGATCCTGCCTCATGGCAAATTTTACGTATATTTGACCCAACATACTGGTAAGTGCCAAAAAACTGACCTTTCCATTCTTTCATTGTGAATTATTTTTGTAGTGGAGGGTGTTGGGTGGGGGGGGGGGGGTTCTGGCAGATCCTTATTTTGTACTTTCCTAACATTTACAGTTTAGAACTTAACTATTTTAATTTCTTAAAAATATACAAAATCTTCTTCTCAGGCTACTTTTGTTGCAACATTTATTTATTTTATTTGACCTTGAACATGTCGATGCCAATATGTCTATGACATTTACCCCTTTTCTATGGTATAGTTTTAATGAAATTTTGTGTTTTTAAACACAAATCCGAATCAATATTTGGAGACAATGACCTGGATCTGGCACATAGCAATCCATATATTAATGATTATTTCCGGTAATTATGTAATAATATATCACGTTTTCAAGAATCACATTTTAAATCCTAACCTGCACTCCTATTAACAAGCCTAATTAAGAGGTACCTATAATGAAGATTATGGGAGAATTCAAATAATTTTCTAAATTATGAATGTTAAATATTCAAGTAGATACAGGGTAGATTTCTGAAATGTTCAAAACAAGGTCATTGTACACCTTTCAGATGAGAATGTACCCAAACTGCATAAAAAATCTTTTAGATATTTATGACTCCAAAGGTCTTCTTACCAAAATCCTTCTAAATTACCGAAATCTGATAATATTGTACGGATGCTCCTCACAATATTCAGATTATTAAATACATACTTATCAATCAGGATGTGATACAGGTTGAAACATGATGTTGAAAATGATTTAAAACTGTAATATTCTCATTTTCATAATAAACATATAAATCTTTAAAATCTATAATTAACTCTGGAAATGACCAATTAGTGACAGTTTAATATATCTCTATATCACCTGACATTTAAGATAAGGACATAATTATACTTATCCTGAAGCCTTACAGTTTTTGCATGTCAAATTCACTTTGAATTTTGTTTGTACATTGACAAATTGCTTCAGGTCCACTAAACATTGCTTATGGGCCACTAAACAATCTTCAATCTTAATTTTCTTAAAAATACTAGCATTTCAGTAACAAACATTACAGTAAAGTTAAATGTTGATTTTCAGTTCTTCTTTCTATATCACTTTTACCAAATAATTTTTTGCCTTTCAAAATTTAATTTCTGCATCATTTTGAAAATTATATGTATATATAGTGATATTTTACAATGTTCAGTGCTTGTCTAACTTTGTGGACTTCACATGGTTGATGAGGGTATTTATGATTGTAAGTTTTCAATACTGTATCATCTTATGGATGGTTTCAATTGGTCTTCATTGCTATGGCCAACTAAAAATCAATAAAAAATTATTTCTCTGCTATATTTGCATTGTGAAGTTATTGACAAATGATTAAGCTAATTTTAACTTGGTAGTTCAATAATCCTGGAGTTTCCAAAAGCTAAAATCCCTTCAGTTTTTATCTTTTTTATAAAAAAAAATTTAAATGGTCCACTTATTATTCATAGCAGTTTCATTCTGCACTCCCTGACCAATTAATTGCACTAATGGCATAGAAAACTCCAACCATGTATGTAATTCCCTAGTATAATTATATACAACAATATATAGTATATATATTTGTAACTTGGACTGTGACTAATTCACTTTAAATATCAAGGTTATTGCCCCTAATTAGGAAGGAAACTGTAGGTGTAATCAGACCAGACTTTAATAGAAATTAGCCCATTAATTACTTCTTAATGAACTTTAAATGACAACCTCTGTTATATGCAGATTATCAAATAAATCAAGATTTATATGACCTAATCATATATCGGTCAAAGTTTTCAAATCAAAATATATATATGGTGTTATTCATACTTATTGATTTAGCTGAGATATAATATATATTACTTAAATTTCAACCTTGATGAAACATTTTAATTCTTTAAAGCACTTGTTATAAAATGAAATAATACTACCTCCATATATATGTTCCAATCAAAATCTGTATTTCTTATATAATACTTCCTTTCCCAATCACACTGATAATTGATATTATACAGTCATTTTACAATCAATTTTTTATGTTGTATGTATCATAACAACCTGACAATTTACATACAATATTTGTAACATCTGGTTCTTGGTATGTTAAGCAATATATGTTGAATTGCAGTTTAAATTTATATAAAAGGAAAACTACTTTATTCAAAATAACAAATGTCCCAAATAAATGTATTTTGGCTGTAAAAGAAGAATACATGATCCTTATCTCAAAAACCCTGATATATAATGGTGGCCAAGTTATCTTGTTAGTTTATCAAGACTACTTGTAGCAAGGTATCTTTGATTGCGATCTTCACACACAAGTTGTCCTAGTTTTCCTACCAAAGGCCAGTGGTTCTCTAGGAGAACTCAAGCATCCTTCAGAATTTCACTAATTAAATTTTACAGCAACAATAAAACAAAATGTGTTGAAAGTGGCATAAACCCTGACACATCTAAATCGAAGTTAAAAGATTAATTTTTGCATTATTTTGACACCTGTTATCTCAAACTATTATTGACCCTCACTTCCACTTCAAGATAGCACGATTCAAAAGTTTACAAACTTTTTAATTTTCAGTAAAACTAGAACCATTCCAAAATTTTAGAATACATGAGAAGACAACCCCTTTATATATTTAATCTTTCCTGTGTTTTGCTTTATGGGATATTGTATCACTGATGCTTACTGCATATCCTTACATTTTCATAGTTATATGTACCAGTACATACAAAAATGTCAAAGCATTAAATCAATAAACATCTTTTGAGATGAAGAACAGAGACACAAATGCTGTTCTTTGCTTTGATATATGTGAAATGCTGTTATACAGATTTTGTGTATATGAAAGAGAACAGATATGGAGTTAAACATCAACAATACAACATTCCATCTCCAAACTGAATGGACTAAAAATAGGCATCTAGTGGTCAACATATGATCTTCACAGAGTTTTAACTTGTACATATTTTGTTTAAGGTTACATGCACAAAATTTCTATCTATGGAAATAATGAATTCATTTACAAAGTCTTTTAGTACAAAGATACTATTTTACAGAATGGTAAGTTAAGCCAAAAATATTTGATTCATATGAAATAATTTCCTAAAACATGTGTGAGGTACTCAGTAGGTAGTAAACATTCTTAAAAATTAGTATACATATTCTCTAACCAAAAAATTCTATAAAAATAATTGGCATCTATTGCTATCAAAGTTCAATTTAATTTATAAATGAAACAATTTTATGTAGGCCATAATTAGAGCTTCATACTATATTAATTGTTAATGGCATTCTATTTTTTATTTATATCATTTTAAAACTTTATTCTAAGTATCAAGCTGTCAATACTTTGATAATAACTTTACTGTCAAATGCTGCAGTGAGAACATGTGAAATCTTCCATTCATATCCTGATGATTTCTAATAAATTATGACAAAACTGTCAATCAGACAGAAACACAGCAATACCTGTATATTTGTAGATGTTTGACATTCTCCTAAAACTATAAACTTATTATATATGTTTTAAAGGGAAATTTTTACAAGAATGTTCTTAGTTTCTATATCTTTTTCAGAATTAATTATGAAAAGTATTAAAAATTTCTTACAACACATATGATTCTGCTAAGTTGCACAAGACAATCCAAGCAGCCAAGCAAACCTTTTGACCTATGAAAAATTTAGGGATACAACCTGTTCCTTACTACCTTAATCTTCACACTTTCTTAGAATGAGACTTGAGGATAAAATCCATAATAGGTTTACAATGATAAATCTTTTGAATAATGGAATAACTTTTCAACCTTCTCATTGTTTGTTAACAAATAAATCGATATCTTGGCTCAAGAATATCTCATATTTATCCAGGCAAGTATGTAGGTCAAAATGATCCTTTTTTAATTTCATGGAACCTTTTTCTTGTACAATGTATGTGCAAATATTGTGTTTATGCCATATATGTTTTGGAATCTTTTGTAAGTATATTTTTTAATAAGTTTAATTAAAAGTACATTTTAACTATATTGTTAATAAAATCCAAAGACTTACCAATGCCAGTTGCTCAGCTAGTTCTCCTTGGTCCATATTTGCTGGAAAATAAACAATAACAAGTGACACCTAGTATACAGTATAAATTTTTTATCGCTATATGAGAATAATATATGTCTGTCATAAATTATTTACTTATAACATGACCTACATGTATCATTAAGTTTGCATATTTCAATAATTACTGACTATATAACATATTTAAAACTATACTTAACTTATGATTCTGCAAAGTTTTCAAAGTTTGTAGTATCTCACCTTTGCAATTTAGAAATTTTTGTTACAAAATGTGTAATTGATGATGATTTGCATGTACATGTATATTAAATTTGACTTCATTTTTAAATTTCTTTATTTTTAAAAATTGTACAAACCATTTTATGTATAACCACAAAAGATCCACACTATATTGGATATAAACGTGATATATCACTCATTCCTTTTCACAGACTTGTATACATTTCCATCCATTTACACAAATCTACAGTTTGTCACAGACTTTATCTATACCAAATGTTTATATTATCCAAAACCATTTATTCCATTGATCCATTATTTTTAAGAATTTTTTATATCACAGATTAAAATTGAAATCACCAGGAGTAATGCAGGATTTCCTAATCCCATGTCATTCAAACAGATTATACAAGCTGTGATTATTCATGTAATAAACAGTTGTGTATGTAAGGTTGGAATGTAACGTGTATTAAGATGTACATTTAAATGCCTTGTGATAAATTTTCATACAAATACAATATGTAAAAACAAATATACATGTTGAATACATTGCTTGTTTGAATTTTAAAAGTCTAAGTGAAATTTAAATACACTGAGTGAAAATCTTTTGTTATAAAAAATTGTGTCAACAAAAAATATGATAAATTTAACATATGGTTCCATAAAGTGGATTTTAGAATTATCAATACCTCAATAAACCAAAGGTGGATATTTTTTGCTACTATTCAATATGTCCAGATATAATTTTCCCTGAATACTGAAACATTAACACATATATGTCCAAGACTCACCTCTAATATATCACATCTGTAATAACTCTCACCCAGTTTTTATTAAATAATAAACCAAAGAATCAGGTTTAAATCAATATTTGTATATAATGCCTATAGTGTAAAGTCAACAAAATTTCCTGTTTTATATATACATGTAAAGTACTTCACAACAGAACAAAACACTCAATCAGAGAATCCATAAAACAATTTAAATATTTATACATCCATACTTTTTCAAACAATATGAAGTATCATCTTTTACATAAATTTTAAAGAGAAGTACATTGACAAATGCTTTATGTATATAAAATCAATAAAATGCTAAGAGGACACAAACATGGGTTAAGTGTCTGACTGTCTCATGCTATTCTTGAAAAATACTGCAGTAAGCTAAAGTATGTTGAATTAAACACATTTCAATTGGATGACAGTATTTCAAATTAAACAATAATATAAAATATTTTACAATGTTGATGATATGATCTAAAATCAACATCTCAAAAAGTTGTAACTTTTCAATACTTTCGCTTATAAAATATGATAATATTATGACCTTACTGTCTGAACAGCTCATCTTTCATCTGAAGCTTTATTCAACCAGAGGCTCCCAAGAGCATGTATCGCTCACCTGATAGTGCATTGCCTATTAGTAGTATTACATATAGCAACCATTTCCCACAGGGTTAAAGGTTCAGCTGTGGTTGATAGTTTGGGTCAATGGACAAAATTCTGAAAGGGACAATCTAAGGACCATTGCTGCCAAGCCTTGTTCTCACTGGCTCAGTTGTTTCAGACAAGAAGATTATCTAATTAATTTTCCCAAACGGTCCTATGTTAAACTTCGTTCAGCTGTGGTGGCCATCTTTGTTGACATTCCGGGTCAACGGACACATTCTGAAAGAGGACCACCTATGAACCATTCCTGTCAAGTTTGGTTCCGATTGGCCAAGTGGTTGGTGACAAGATTTTTTAATGAATTTTCCCATAGGGTCCCAAGTAAAACTAAGTTCAGCTGTGGCGCCAATCTTGGTTCACATTCTAAGTCATTGGACATATTTCTGAAAGACGACCATCTACGGACCATAGCTGTCAAGTCTGGTTCCAATTGGCTCCGTTGTTTCAGACAAGAAGATTTTTTAATGAATTTTCCCATAGGGTCGTATGTAAAACCATGTTTTGCTGTGGTGGACATCTTGGTGGACAGTCCATGTCATCAGACATATTTCTGAAAGAGCACCATATAAGGACCTTTTCTGCCAAGTCTTATTCTGATTGGCTTAGTTGTTTCAGACAAGAAAATGAATTTCCCATAGGGTCCTACGTTAAACTAAGTTCGGCTGTGGTGGCCATCTTAGTTGATCGTCCGTTTCTTCGGACACAACAGTAAAAGAGGACCATCTAAGGATCATTACTGCTAGGTTTGATTGCAATTGGCTCAGTAGTTTCAGACAAGATCAATTTCCCATAGGGTCCTATGTTAAACCAAGTTCTGCCATTTTAATTGATTGTCCTGTTCATCAAACACAATTCTGAAAGAGGACCATCTGAGGACCATTGATGCTATGTTTGGTTGCAATTGGCTCACTAGTTTCAGACAAGAAGATTTTTAAATAAATTTCCCATAGGGTCCTATGTTAAACTAAATTCGGCTGTGGTGGCCATCGGAAACAATTTTTGAATGAGTCCACCCAAGGATTATTTCAGCAAAGTTTGGCTGAGGTTGGCATAGTAGCTTCATAGGAGAAGATTTTTAAAATTTTGATGCCCCTATTTTTTATTTTTTTGCTTGGCCACCATCTTGGTCGAAGGTCTCGGACACGGGACACAAATTTGGAAGGGGACCACCCAAGGACCATTCCACCAAACTTTGGTCCCAATAATTGGCCAAGTGGTTTCTGAGGAAAGATTAAAATGTAAACTGTGGACGACGGACACCAAGTGATGAAAATAGCTCACATGACCCTTCAGGTCAGGTGAGCTAAAAATTGTTTGATATGTATTTCTAAAGTTCTGGTTTTGATCATGATGATAATGGTCTTTTTATATATGTGCATGCAGTAAATTATTAAATCTGATGAATATTTTATTACAAGTATACTATTATTTTAATAAAATTGCATCAGTTAACCCTTTCAGCCAAATACTGGTAAGATATGTTTACAATTGGAATTGAATGTGGGATCCAGCAGCAGGTAGTATGAAGGGTCCCAAATATATCCTTTTTAAAGCTATATAATTTTAGTGGTACAAATTAAATATAACTTTCGTATATTTGGTTTCCATTGTCTTAGTCTATATATTTCTCAGTATAAAAAAAGCAGGGTGTATAATCTACTAGTATCTGGTGGCTTTGAAAATGTGCGAGATATAATGTTAAATCATTTATTTACATATACCTTCATATAACATTATCACTTATGTAAAAGGCTAACAGTTAACAATGCATTTACTTATAATTCATCTAGAAAGCTAACTTTTGGAGCCGATCCACCCATCCACCTGCCTGTACATATAACAACTGGATATTTGTTAGAAAACCCAGTTTTATCCAAAGCAAACTGTGGCATCAGTAATACATTACAGAAAAAAGAATACTTTAATTTAATTTTGATTGGATTTACTGGAGATCTAGTCTCTGTGTAATTGGCTATATTATGGCAGCTAGCTTTTATTGGTGAAGGACATGGACTGTTCAGAGAAGTGTGTCATGCGTCATGAAAACTCACAATCCTTTTGAATTTAAAATTGAACATAACATTTGAACTCTAAAACTATTTATTGACAGCTAGGCTTGTGATAATTAGTAATTTAAATTTCTTCAGAACAGAATAAAGATACTTCAGTTATTTCCGTTTATTTATGTAAGACTTAATCAATAACATATAAACATCTTATTGTAATCCCTTTTCCATATATCTTACATACAGAAAATCAAACTGTTTACACTATTGTAAAAACATCAAACAATCATTTATATGGTCTGACAATCTGTCTTATCAGTTAGTTCTATCTCTCTTCATCTTTAAAATAATTTGTCAGAATGATCATTACACTATTTAGCTAAATCCAATTATAATCCTATTACCAGTAGTCATATAAGCATCTCAAGAGGTACTATACACTCTTATAACTGCTCCAATAATTATCCAGGCTTTCATTTCTCCTATTTGTACATGTGCCAATTCCAGTTTTTTACAGTTACTGAGTCATCACTTTATTTTCCTCCATTTTTTTTGTATACTCCTAATATACATTAACACATCAATCTTTTTTGTGAATATTCAAAATACTAAAAAGACTTTTATATACTGCATAAATAAAAAGATCAGTTCTTTCATATTCACATGAAGTCAGACCATGACCTGGCCTGATGCCACAACTACTGTCACAACCGACAGATAATTGTATATCTTTATGATATTCTTTCGCAGGATTTTTAAACCTTACGCATTTTTACTGTCAACGGGCAATAGTTGGTATCTCTGGGACAATAAACTTACTATTCCCCTCATACGCAGTTAATAAGTATATACTAACTTTTAGTGTTCTATTACTTGTCTGAGTACTCAAACTCAAAAATAAAATCAAAAATACAAAAATACAACGAGTAAAGGAATAAAATTTAAAAGGAAAAATTTGAATTTATACAAGCTTTTCCAGTGGAAACCCCCAAGCAGTGATGAATGACAAAACCCAGTTTGTTGTCAATCTGACAGTCTCATTTCTTGTTAATACATAAGCTGAACTGAATTTCACAGGCACTAAAACATGCTCCCATTACAAATGTACTATAAATACAATCAGGGACTAACACTTTGCTAGCAAGGAAAATGTAATGATTTTAAGCCATCAAATAGAATAGATAATGGAAACGGGGAATGTGTCAAAGAGACAACAACCCGACCAAAGAGCAGAAAACAGCTCAAGGCTACCAATGGGTCTTCGTATTATCTCAGATAAAAATTGTTATTTTCACTGAGCATTTACCTTTATAAGATATGTTTGAAATCGTATCAGTTACTGAATCAAACTTATTTTCTGAAATTCTACATCCTCCTACATATACAGCTGAATAACCTGACCAATATGACAAGTTACAAGACTTGTATCTAATCTATGATGTATTCAAGGGCTGTTGTCCTGAACCAGTAACAATGCCACTTAAAACCTAAATTCTAAATTCATGGTCTATTTATCATTGATTGTGTAAAACAGGTCCTGGTACTTTGTACATCTTTACATAAACTGTAAAATATTAATTACTTAACTAATGGCCTTATAACCAAAACACACATGTAATATCTCAACTTTGCAGCTTAGATTTACCCTTTTTTGTCCTGAAATTTCTTACTTTTTTTATAAAGACATGAAACCTCATACCTTTCCAAAATTCTTTAAATTTGTAAACATTCTTTATTAACTTTCAAAATCTCATCCCTGACCATTTTGAATTGCTAACATGTATGCAAAAAGATTTATTCAAACCAGTACATAAATAACAACTTATTTCTTATGAAATGTTTTTGAATTTATTGAACTTTAAATTTCATTAGTGGTTATATAAGTCAAGATGGACTATAAATATTCTATAAAAAGTCAAGAGTTAGCAAACAAATAAAAACAAACTTACATTACAAACAGACGTACTTCTTACACCAATCTTATCTCCATTAATAATATTTCAAAAATTATAAAATACTTGTATAAGCTTAATAAAACAAGTAAACCTACTTCTAATTGAATCTTATCTGTTTACAAACATATTATCTTAGGGGGGACTATTATATATCCCCCTCCAGGTAACAAGATAAACACAATACTGATCATTTCTTGAGATAATAAGCTAACACAATTCAATGTTTATTTCAGAATGTTTTATCAATGTCCAATTTAACTCGATTTTCCATAATTATTTATTTATAGTACATAAATCAATGACCAATTAAACTCTTAATTTTCCAATTATTTATTTATAGTTCACAGCTTCTTACATTTCTGTTGTTTAAAAAGTATTGTCTGAATATAAAACTGTCATATATAAAGGCATCAGACTATCATATATTATAACAAAATTTTAAATAAGTGTTAAATATCTACATCAGATAATGAAATTTTTAAACCATGTAAATATAATAAAGTCTATCAAATTTTAAGCAATCAATAGTCCTTTGATTTTTAAAAAATAACTTTCCATCTGATGGCTGTAGTTCTGAATGCCAACCTTTTAATTAAAGCAATTTGTACATTGTTGTTTTAGCAATTATGTTGGGGCCTTCCAAAGGTTTTATTACCAGGTGATTACCTGTACAGGTAAATACAAACAGAGAAAGAAATCAGAAATGGATGATATATGATAATATAAGGATTTATCTACATAAAAGAAGGAATAAAAATATTATTAAAAAATAAATAAATAAATAAATAAATCGAAAAGAGAAATAAAAAGATAGATATATTTCATATTATTTTAAAGATATAAAAAACGATAAATAGATTTATCTATATAAAAGAAGGAATAAAAAATAGCAAAACACAGTTACATGTATTCATGGTATTACTGACCAAAGAAAAAAAACAGAAAAAAATATATACGGAGTTCTTATTTAGTTATTAGTATGATCATGTGAGCAATGTGATAAGCATAAGCAATCAACATAATTATACAAGCTTCTCAAAGTCAGGTGGTGTTGAACACTCCAAGCTGACACTGATAGCATTCTGCTTTGTAAGCAATGTGATAAGCATGAAACTTAAGAAGAAAGTACAGCACTCCCACCCGAACATCTTCACCATCATACAGACTTTCAAAGACATCGAAGCCGCCAACGCAATCAACAGAATCCAACTGCAAGCCGGAGGATCCCAGAGACCACGACCACAGAAGTACAGACGCATCGACAACCGCCTTACTATACTCAAAGACAGACTCACCAACAACACCATCGACTTGATGACCTACGTTGACGATGTATCACAGCTTCTTCACCTTGGTTAAACGTTTCGTATTTGTGAAATAGACACTTCATTTCAAATGTATATATGTATAAATGTAACTATATGTGAATATAATTTGTAATTATTATATTGATTACTTTAAACCATAATAAAGTTCTATATTTATTTTAGAACCATAATAAAGTGCTATATTCATTTTAGAACCACAATAAACATGATGAAGTGCTATATTTATATTAGTGTTGTATATTTCATTGAAAATTCAGTGAATGTAATGTTTAATTATTATATGTATTGCTTTTAACCATAATAAAGTGCTATATTTATATTAGTGTTGTATATTTCATTACAAATTCAGTGAAACACAAATTTAAAAGTCTCATCATCGCAAATTACACAATTAAATTTACCTTTACCTTTACCTATGGAGATGACAGAATAATTAACCCCTTTGAGGGCCTCTTAATCCCCATTAATTAATATGTGTGAATATTATTAATTATATAAGGCTGGCGTTCAGAGAACACACCCCATCTGATGAATATTATCAAAGATTCCTTGAGCAGAGTTATCCCTCCTGATCTTAATGCACTACAATAAATCTTGCTGAAAGCAGCATTAATCAAAAACTAAAAAATTTGCAGACTTGCCAGTGTTACCAGTGTACTATAACAGATTTTGCCAGGTAGAAAGTTATAATAACAGAAAAATCTGGTAATAAATTGGTGAAGTACAGCGGACGGCAGGCGGCTGCAAACAGTTTCCGTGTAATTACTGATGAAACCTTCAACCAGTTTTTCAAATTGACCATTTTCACTTTTACCGCTCTGGAGTTACGTCCCTTGATTGGAAAATGGCATTTTTTGTTGTTTCCGTGCAAAAAAAGATGAACAGATCAAGCAATGCATTTCAAATTATAATATGTTGTTCCTGATGATAAAATGGAGGTCAAGTTCGATATTGATCATTTTAACTGTATATTATAAACGTAATGTACAACAAATGTTTCTCTACAAGCTCTTATTGGGTACACTGGAGACCAAAAGTTTGAAAAGCCAAAAACAAACAAGGGAACAATAAATGACCTACAAATGTAAACAGATTTGCATCTTACAAATGCATATGTTTCAACAACATATGTTTGAGAAAACCCGTTTTGCTGTCATTTTGACAGCTTTTCCCTCGTTATACTTGTAAAAGACATTAAAAAAATAAAGGGGCACTTTCTTGCTCAATAAAAAAAAATTATTTCCCATCATACACGTACCTGTACTTTTCATGGAACAAAAGCTCGTGTCTGCCATTGTAGAAAAACTTTCATCCATGTCTTCCAGATCAGCCTGGCATCCAAAATCTTCAGTTTTTTCACTTCTAGTTGATTCAAATTGACATTCACATTTCTGTTTAATTTTGGGACTTCCAACTCTGAAAATACACCATATCTCTGAGGAATCTGTCTTTTCGTGCAATCCTTTTACACCCATGATTCTATATAAACTGTTTCACAAATATTAATACATTATTATTTTCTGCAACTTTTTCTCCATTGCCAGTTACTCAACAGAACATGGACAAAATTGAAATCTCCATGTTTGTATAATAACAAAGGTTATTTTAGCCTCCTTTTATGTCTAATATGTATTTCCAACAAGTCATTTTTCATTGTTCTGTAAATCCTCTCAAGATGAAATATTTCAGTAAAAATTTCAAATGATTTTTGTATAAATTTCACACCTTCCTAATATATTTCTGGATGCTTTGTTATGTTCTTGCTGTTATCTTAAATCATAATTGGACTCTAGCCAGTCAGTGTAAGTGTTTTATTACCTTTCTATTTCATGAAACAAACTATCTTGCCAATCTTTGGGGTTCCTCCTATATTTTATTATCATTAGATTAACAGCTTATTTATGCAACTATTCTTGTCTGATCAATGCAATCAACTACCAAGTTATAAATATACATGCAAAGAATTACAGGTGCATACCTAAACTAATTACAATGCCAGTGACTGCAAATACCAGTTGCATAACAAAATATTTTGCAATATAATCTGACTGCAATAAAGCCAAACGATTTGCATTATTTTGTGATAAATGTAGGTTGAATAGAAAAATACATATAGTTATTAAAATTAAATATTGTAAGTGTAATCTACTACTTATAATGCCTGGAAAATCAGTCTGTACAGTTTTTGGAATGAATTTTTGGCATTTTAAAGGTCTAAATGTTGAATAATAAGACAAAGAAGTATGGAAATTTTCCCCTGCATTTATTTCACTACAAGAACCATTTTTAAAAAGTTGGCTAAAACCTTTCAAAATTTTGGAGGCACATAGCCTGGTATGTTTGTCTATAAAAATTTGCTAATAACAAACAAGTTACCTAAATATCGCTTTGGGAGACACTTTTAACACAAATTTGCCAAATTAACATCTTTAAGAGTTTTTCAATGAGAAAGAAAATCAGGACCAAAACAAATTTTTGGCTGTAAGTGACATTATGTACCTCCTTTCATATGACAGTAGAATGGTTTTAGTTCTCAATTTCCTTATTTACAATATTCCAAAAAGTGACACAAATTGACCCAAATTGCCTATATACACGACCTTTGCCTGTAGAAGACTTGAACTTATTAGTTATTAACCATAAAATTTCTTTATGTTACCATAAAAATGCATTTAATACATACAATCATTTACAATAAAAAGTAGGTAAATATTTACATGTAGTATTAAAAAAATGGTTATGAGTGAAACAAATCCACTGAAAAGTGGCCCTAATCCTAATCCTTCATTAATTAACTAGGTTGACCTTTCCTGTTATCAAATTTGTTGTTTAAATATACATGTATTTTTATAAGGCCACACCAAATTGATTTTTAGTTCTTTGGATTTCACATCTCTGATTTTTGGACTTTGTAAATTTTAAGAAAATTTTTTTCTGCTACACAATTTTACAAAAATGTTGGAAATTCGCCCCAAATTCTTCATTTTTAAGAGATTGAAAATAAAGTGTTTGTTTGCCCACTCCTAAATTTTGAAAAAATTGGGATTTTTTCCATTTTTTGAAATCTTTTAGTTAAAAAAAATTTGTTCTGCATGTAAAAAAAATAGCCCTCAAGAAAAAAATTTTAATTTAAATTTCGCTCAGTCACAGCTATTTTTGCCATAAAAAATCCAAAGAACCAAAAAACATTTTGGTGTGGCCTAAGATTTATTGCATAATTAACAATCTTTCACAGAAGTTTTCCAGTCAGAAACATGGCCGCCATAACATGAAAATGTGCTCTATTAAACTAGACAACCTAGTGTAAAATATGTTACATATTTGAAAAGAACGTATGCGTTTTGGTTTTGTACCAAAGGTACAAAACTTTAAAAAGATATCTTTTAGGTTGAGCTTCAGGGATTTTCAAACTGAAGCGATGTTAATTTCGACGTTGTTGTACCATTTGTGCGCAGTTTTGTGTTTTCTGATGTTCTAGCATTGTGATGTGATGTTTTTTTGCATTGTTATATCAAGGTGGGTGATGTGATGTGAGATGCATGAATCTCACACCGGTGTCTCACACGGAATATGACTGTCCCAAACACATAGAAATGTGAGAAATAGCGATCCTATATTGTGTTGTCGGCGTCCTCCACATTTACATCACTCTGTGGTTAAAGTTTTTTAAACACTAACTTTCTTAAACCATCCTGGATATTTATCAAACTTGGATCAAAAGATAGTATCCAGAGGAAAATTTTGTGATTATTTTTTCCATTTTTCTGTATTTTACTCATAAATGGACTTAGCTTTTCTTCCAGTTAACATTACACAATGTCTGCAGTTCAATTTTTAAAACATTAATAATTTTCTTAAACCATCCTGGATTTTTACCAAACTTGGATAGAAGCTTTTTCATGATCAAAAGATAGTATCCAGGGGAAAATTTTGTAAAACTTTTTTCCTATTTTTCCATATTTTACTTATAAATGGACTTAGTTTTTATCCCAGTTAACATTAAATACAGTCTCCAGTTAAAGTTTTTAATTATTAATTACTTTCTAAAACCAACCTTGATTTTGCAAAACTTTGAAAGAAACTTCTTAATGATCAATAAATAAAATTTGAAAAAAAAATTTGTACGTTCAAGTATTACACTGAAAACATAGACAACAGCGAAAGCAGGCAAGACACTGGGTTCCGTGGAACCCTTACAATTTTTTTAGTAATAACAGTCATATTGGTCCAAACTTTTTCAAATGGGACCAAACCTAGAACCATCCAATAAAGCTTGTTTCAGTGGAGAATATTTTTAAATGAAGGTTTATGACATTGATGATAGTATTCACAATGTCTCCTGTAATATTTTGGCTTAAATGTCAACCACCAAAAAATCCCAAATTTAATCCTGGTTTAAAGACTTTTCAAAATAAAACCTCTTCAGATTATCTTTTGTTTTTTTTTTTTTTATAAATTTTGATGTCTTCAGTCATAGACATTTGCCCTGGCTTTGTCACGGTATCTGGTGTTGGGTTTGCCAAAGATTTATCTGACGACAAGCATTCTCTTGTCATGTTGGTTTGTGCTGTCAGACATCTGAACATGATTCATATATATATATATATATGATTAGACACACTACAGATTCATATATACAAAAGTAGACACACTACAGACTGCAGTACATTGAACTAATACTAGTGGTGCTAGGCCTACCTGTCCTGACACTTATTTATAAAGAAATATCAGCTATCAGCCCATATCAGAGTAAATTTACAATTACTTAATAGGTAAGCTAAGGAATGTATGCCTTCTCATAAAAAAGATATAACTTACAACACGAACAAATTTTCAACATGCACAAATTTCCCTCTCGCGACATTTTTTGAAAATGACACGAGACTATAGTTTATTTCTAATAACTAATGTAAACATCAAAGACCACGTGGTGGTTAGAGGCTCCTGAAGGTATAGTGTTGATTTTCACCATAACCAAGGCAAATGGCGATGTGGCGACATACCAGTTGAATTTATAAAAAAAATGTCTGCTATATATATAGATATATAGACGGATATAGGGCTAGATGGTTAATCAGAAAATTATACAGGGGATATTTTGGAAGCATCGTCACTCTTATGATCTATAGTAACAAAGTACAGTGGTTTAATGTTTAATCAACCAAAAGTGAGGTGAAAATAAATTATATACTCGGGGTTTTTCCTAGGAACCCATCAAAATCTAATTCAAAGTTATTAAACCACTGAAGTGATAAAACTTCATCCTTGTATAATATAAAATCAAAGAAGTGTAAATTTGGGGTTTTATTTATAAAGGTCATGCAGAGTTTGATTAAATTGGCATTATAACATTTAATTTTCATAATGGAAGTAAAAAATAAAAATGATAAAATCCGAGGATTCTGCGTTCTTTGATCTCAATGTTTTTTACCCTAATATAACGCCAAAATATCTATAAAGAAATCTAACAAATACTGTCACTATTCCATTTGCCCGACAATCTCGCAGTGCATTTCAAAAGACTTTATCATACAAAGAAAAGAGTCACAGTATATCAAGATATATGCGAGATAACTTGGCAATATAAAGTACGCATGAATTCGCATGAACCAGGAAAATACGTTCATGTTCGAATATTATGGTCCATGTCCATATTCCGTAAAATATAATGTAACTTTTATTTATCATATATTTGGTAGTGATTACTTACCTGCTCAATGTCCTGCAGACGCTTAGCTAAAACTAGTCCGACATTGCTCTGACGTGTGACGGTCTTTTTGTGATATGCTGGGGTCGTGGGACGTCAGAGCGCACTCCATATAGAAAACATGGAAATTGCCGACCCAGACTTGGGGCGACAGTTTTTAGACTCGAAATCGTAATATATCCAATTATAAGTAGATAAATCATATATCAATCGATTCCTTATTCATTTTTCTCTAAGAATATGAACATTTTATTCACCAACAATCTCCCTGTACCACAAACAGAAGTTTTATTCCCTTCAACCCACCATTTTCGTCATTTCACTTTTAGCTTTCGTTTCTTTCAGAAATGTGGCCGATGACCCGGACGATCAACCAACTAGATGGCCGCCACAGCCCAACTTACTTTAACATAGGACCCTATGGCAAATTCATTTAAAACTCTTCTTGTCTGAAACAATTGAGACATTTGGAACAGGACTTGGCAGCAATGGTCCTTAGATGGTCCTCTTTCAGATTTATGTCCGATGACCCGCAATGTCAGCCAAGATGGCTGCCAAAGCCAAACATAGTTTAACATTATTCATTGATTTGTTACAGGAATTACCAGTATTTAGCAAAATTCAAAAATAATAGAAATACTAAGGGTTCATTCCATGTATTGCACATGGTAGATCTCCTTAGCTGAAATTTGGCTTCCTATTTCGGTATTTTTGGTTATGAGTACTTCTTGTTTCAAATAAGTTTGGTTTTTGGTCTTCCAAATGTTTCGGTTTTAATGCTGCTGATGAGAGGTAACTCCTTGAAATGCGTCGTATACAGCAAAGTATAAATTTACTATATCTAATATCAGTATCTTTGGATTGTTATTTTTTAACATTTGATCGTATCTGAAAATTCATTGAAAAATCTTCTTGTCTGAAAATATAGAGCCAGTGGAAATTAAACTTGACAGAAATGGTCCTCTGTCAGAGTTGTGTCAGATGACCCAAAATGTCAACCAAAATGGCCGCCACAGCCGAACTTAGTTAAACATAGGACCCTATGGGAAAATTCATTAAGAATTAATCAAACTTGGCAGGAATGGTCCTTAGATGATTTTCTTTCAGAGTTGTGTCCGATGACTCGGAATGTCAACAAAGATGGCCACCACAGCTGAACTTAGTTTAACATAGGACCCTATGGGAAAATTCATTTAATCTTATCTGAGACCACCTGGCACCAGACTTGGCACCAATGGTCATTAGATGGTCCCCTTTCAGAATTGTGTCCGCTAAACTGGCCTGTCAATCAAGATGGCCACCAAAGCTGGTCCTCTTTAATAATGTGTTTGATAATCTTGAATGTCAACTAAGATGGCCACCACAGCCTAATTTTGTTTAACATTGTACCTTATGGGAAACCAGCCACTGCTACACTTAAATTTTCAGTCCTACTGAAGGTAAACAAGTTAAATCCAGGTGAGCGATACAGGCTCTTGGGAGGGTCTAGTCTCTTTGTACTTACTTCTATATCCAAAAATTACAGCATAATTATTGTAGATGTTAGATACAATTTTATATCTCAGTAGAAATTTCACAGCTTTGAATGACTCTATATTTTCTAAATCCTGTGTTGTATGAAATATTTTCCAGATTAAATTACACTTATATCTATTTTCAACTTGGGGTGATAAATGAAAAGAAACGATTAAAATTTTAAAATAAATTTATCATGGTATTTTTTTCAATTGGTTTAAACTAAATTATACGTTGGTTTTTGGCATAAATTTAAAAGTATATATAAAAGGACTTTATTATAGGTTTTGCAAGTTGAAAGAGACACAAAGGTTAGTAGCCTATCCTATTTCGGTAAGATTAAAATTCTAGTACAGAAATTTTGACCCCATTACTCAAATCACAATTAGAAGAATAGAAAAAATAAGAACAAAAACTAAATTTTCTTCGAAAAGATGTTCTCCGTATTTAATTTTTTATCATTTCTGCAAGTCCCGGAGGGTATTCCCAGCTCAGTTGCTAGTATTTCAATACTAGCTCTAAATTGACACTTAAAATTTACTGTTACAAAATTGTAAAATTTCCGAAAACTAAGATATATTCCTCGTGCATATATCTCTGTCCTTAGATGATTTTGGCTTTCCACCTTTCAGTAATTTTGGCATTTTGAATTTGCCATCAACGTTTTGGATTGTTGATTTGGTTTTCAACATTTTAGGCCTTGAGCACAACTGATGAGTAAGTCGACGAAATGTGCACATCTTGTGAATCAAAATTGGTATCAAAGAATTTTATTCTCCATATCTTTTATACGGTGTATTTATTGTGATGAGTGATAATAAATTCTGTCATGCTAAAATAGCCATTGATCTTAAGTAACAATAAATATTCACAAGATTAAGTTAAAAATATTGACCCTTGTGTCAAAGGTCCGAAAAGAGCCTTTGTCCATTTCAATCACACCCGATGTTGCTGTTCATACTGTAACACCAGGAGGTCATTTTTCGTGGGATTTCGTTTTATTCCATTTATTCCAGAAATATTTCAATAACATTTTAAACATAACCACTCATTGTTTCAAAACTCAAATTGAGTGAAAAAAAGAATAGAATTATTTTGTTTTATTTTCCTACAGATCCATCCTATCCGTTACAAATGTTCTGTATTGTTACTCTTATCCAAAATTCGACAAAAGACTTTCCAAAAGCAAAGTCAAGGCGAATCCATTAGAACAGTAACAATTACCTCAACGATACAACCACACGAAAACTAAAACTCTACCAATGTGAACTCCCACCAAACAAAAAACACAAAGACAGTAACTTCAATTGCATCGGAAAATAAGCATATGCCCGTCCCGTTAAAAGCATCCGTAACACTACATGTGAGTTACATCCAGTGAAACTCCGGTAAGTTGTCAATTATAGAAAGACATGTAATATTATTGAAATTGTGAAAAAGAAACTTCGTATTTAGCCCTGACTTAGTTCATGTGAACGCTATTTTGGTCTGCTGAGACAGTTCTCTACGTGCACTACTTAACAAATCAGTTTTGAAATGTACCTACCATGGGAAGTTCACAACTGGAAAGTTTAAATCATAACATTGGCGTTTCAGTCATCCTTTATCGTCTATATATCAATGTACAAATCTAAGTATGAAGCAAAAGTGGATGTAGCTATGGTATGTTTAACTTTAAGTTCACTGGGGTCATAGCGAGAGAGTACATTATCTATATAGTGGAAACTGAAGTTTTTTTCCCATTTAGTAGACTTTGCAAAAGCAAAGAACTTCATTCGAAAATAATCAAAGTGCTTTTACAGTGTGATTCTGAATATTTGTAGTAAATCATATCATTCGGCTTGCTGACATAGATAAAGATCGTTACCAATATTTCCAAAAACAGACCAGTCCAAATCGAAATTCCAACTTTCTGCTAAAAACAAGTCCTGTTAATTTCATAGACCAGGAGCCTAATGTATCAATCTCTCATTCAACACACACATACTCAACCCTTGCAGGTTAATAATATAGAAATTCTAGGATATTAATAACATTAGTTGAGCATTTATGAACTAGATCAGACAAAGCAGATTTTTGTTTATCTTATAGATAGGTAGTATACAGCGCAGAGAAACCACAACTGATTCAAATTACTCCGGCTTCTTCATAGTTCTTGGGTCAATACTTATCTGCTGTATGTAAAGTAATAGGGAATTTTGAAAGCGGCTTATCGCCGTGATATGGATTAAATGTCGCCCACACAGCGTTAAACAATAATCAATGGGGCCCATCTTTATGGATTAACTAGAAATTGGTGCCATCAGAAATGATGTAAATCCCCGCACTGCACAAGTAAAAAAAAACAATTAACAGTGAAAAATTATCAATTTAACAATTTCAGAGTGAAAATTGGAACCCTGAATCCAATTTCAAAATTGAAAACATTATTGCATATCTACACATAGTGAAGAACAATATTATACACAAATGAAACCACTGAAACAAAAAATGAATGAGTATTTCCAGAGACAAAGCAAAATTAGCAATTTCACTATTTTCGGTCCCAAAATGTGATCCCTTAATAGATTTTCAAAATAAAAAACCTTTTCGCATATCTACAGAAAATAAAGAACAGTATTATATATATACAAATAAATTTGTTAAATCTAAATGAAAAATGAAAGAGGAGTTTAAGGCACAAGCTTAAATTCACTATTTCCGAAATACAACCCCTGTGGGCCCCAAGTTGTCAAAATCAAAATTATAAAACCCTATTGTGCATCTACATACAGTATGTGCCAATATTGTATTGAAATTAAAAGTATAAAATGAAAAATTAATAAGCAGTTTAGTTTAAATTTCCAGTTTTCGAAATTCGACACCTCTGGGCCCCTATTTTTGAAAATCAAAATTCTAAAACCTTATTGCGCATCTACATATAGTATGTGACAATTTGGTATATAAATTAAATGCATGACATGAAAAATGAGTAAGAAGTTTAGGTCACAAGCTTTAATTCCAATTTTCGATAATTCGACCCCTGTGGGCCCCAATTTTTAAAAATCAAAATTCCAAAACATAATTGCGCATCTACATTCAGTATATGACAATATTATGTAGAAGTTAAAGCATAAAACGAAAAATGTATGAGGAGGTTAGGTCACAAGCTTAAACTTCCAATTTTTGAAATTCGACCCATGAAGACCCCAAGTTTTAAAAATCAAAATTCGAAAACCTTATTGCACATCTACATACAGTATAGAAATTAAAAGCATAAAATGAGAAATGAATTAGGAGTTTAGGTCACAAGTTTAAATTTCCAATTTCATGTGGGCCCCCATTTTAGAAAATCGAAATTCTAAAATCTTATTGCGCATCTACATACAGTTTGTCACAATACTGTATAGAAATTAAATACATGTAGTTAAAAATGAACGAGGATTTCTGGAGACAAGATTATCTAACGGACAAACGGAAAGACGGACAGACGGGCCGATTACAAATATCCCCGAACTTCATTCGAAGTGCGGGGATAATAAAATGTTCGTATTCGTATTCAATCAATTTAAAGCGATAACCTCTGCTTGTATGCACACTTATGAATTTTGGGTATCCGGTAAAAGGAAGGAAGGTTATTATTACCATCACTTACAACAATACCGAAATTATCATTGATAATATCTTCCCTCGACATCACAATGGGGCTGCCAAATGAATTGTCCGTATACATCTCCTTAGGGAGTCAATGTAGTGCATTTATTGACAAAATACATGATGCGTAACTGTAATCCCTGAAATTGATACTGTTAAAGTTACGGTCATCCTCGCCAAAATATTTTGAAGAAAGAAATTTTTGGTTCGTAATATACACTATGCTTTCCATTATTATACAAAGAACGCTCTAAGAAGAGTAACGATAGAAATGGATAACGATATATGAGATTAATGTCGATGAGACGACAACAATATAAAAAGCATAATTCTTAAAAAGATACAGTCCACCGTGGTTCTTTCCAGTATATATCTGTCACGTCAAAGGACATAGTAAGAAGACGGTAGCAAAGAGAAATCAATATCTAAAGGCACTTGGATTGTTCGCAGTACCTCGGGTCAAAGATTCTGGCCTTGTGCCCTGATAACTGTATTTATAATATAGTCCATGAATCTCTTAATAAGGACACATCTATAAACACTGATTTTAATCAAATATGAAAGAAATATTTAAGGTAGATGCAATTGCAACATTAACAATGAACCATGTTTCATGCAGTAAAATTCTGTTAATAAATCACAATATCCAAGAAAGTTACTACTTTAAAAGTTACTGATTATTCTTCCTGTTTAATGACGAAGTCGGTTTGGTAAACTTTGGCTGTCGGAGCTGACGATAGATTAATGAAGTTCTTGATTAGGTTATACAAAATTTTCTTGGTAGGTACTCTTCGATTCAGTACACCCAACAGCAATTTGAAAGAATAAGATAAATACATATTGATAACAAAAATCTGATTTCAGTTCTGTCAAGAGGTGTAACTACCTGTGCAGTAAATAAACGATTTACTTCTGATGTGAGGAAAAGCAGAACGAACACATAGCCATCGCATCATAACTATGATGAAAAACAACATCAGTACATTTATAGTTTCATAGTTGACCAGGGAAATTTCGATCCGATGTCCAGTTTGTTATTAATTAGTCAGCACTTTACTTAAACTTCTTAGAGATTTTACCACCTGTATCCCTGACTTTGTATCCTACGACACCACCTATGATAAATCCTGCCAAGAATGACAAAGATACTATCCATAAAAGTGCTTTTCCACCTGCTTCAATTTCGAGTCCATCCTTCCCAATCTCAATATCTAAATCCGACATTTTTAATTTAAAAGTCACATATTTATTACAAACGGAAATATACAGTGAATAGTTTTTGTGGGGCTCAAGACAGAAATTTTTTTATTCACACAGTATCTGATTAAAATAAACAAGGTTGTCATTTCGATTTAATTCTTCTTTAGAAATTTTCGTTTGCAAACGTATATTCCAACGCAAACACCAATTCCAAACGTTACAGTAACGATCCAGAATAATGCGCGTCCTTTTACTTGCATTTCAATCCCTCGTTTTCCTATCTCAAAGTCAAAAGCAGGTGCCCGATGATGTTGGGGATTCATGGTAGATAGAAATAATAAAACTGTCGCCCAGGTAGTAGGATACTATCGCTAAATTCAACAAATGAACTGATATTGTATCACATGTTTTATCAACTTGTGTACATTCCCGAATGCACACCTTAAACCCCGATACTGATCAGTCCAAAGTGCAGTGTTTAAGTAAGTTTTTGTAATTACTCGCCATTCGTTCGACTTCGTTAAATTTTTTCATATTCGGTATCAATGAAAAATTAATAGTCAACAGAAGCATGTGTGGAGGGACCTCTTTAAATTCTATTTTATCGACTAGAGTAAACAACTGCTTTGAAAATCGATGAATTTTATTTTAGGCAGGGATTCCAACATTCGATTTTTAAAGTCTACAGGTGTTTGTACATAATAGAATAAACTTTAAAGTTAGAGTCAATTCCATGATGTTTTTGGTTAGGAGATGGGTTTGGTTGACAGGTAGTCTTGATCAACTCTTTTGCCCAGACTATATTTTCTAAGGCAGTAATATTTAATGCATTTGTTTTAGGGGTTCTGTCTTGAAAATTTTTTCGCAGTTCTGGCACGAGAATATAGCTGGACCGACAGTTTTCAAAATACATGTAAACTACTATTTGATACTAGGTAATACTGTTATTTTATCCTGTCTCTTTTCGCCAAAATTGTGAACCTGGTCAAAGGCCAGTGTGGTCCAGCTATTGCCATTACCTGGCGTCCAGCGACAATAAATTTTTCTAATTTAAAAAGATCTTCTTGAGAACCACTTAACGGAATTTTAATCAAACTTGGTACAGACGTTCCTTTCCAGGTGTTACTTTGGTGCCGAATGGTAAAGAAACATGACAGCAATGCAGACAGATCTGACATAGACGGACTATATAGTAAGTTATTTAACATTTTTTTTAAATCCTGTACTGAACCTCTTTTCGGAGTATTAGGAAAATGACACAGAACAGTACTGTTTCCGGTAAAAGTGCCTTAATATTTGGTGGAATAACTTTCGTTCTTGGTTTAATTGTAGGATATAAACTCAAGGGCCTTCGAATACGCTATTTGAAAAGTAAACGGGAAAGACTTTTAGCTCAATTACAAAAGAACAGCGAGAGTATTCGTTTGGCAACAAGTTCTTAATACATTAATGTTATTATACGTGCAAAGGGAGAGAAATCGTTACGGATAACGGTAAGTTATGAACACCAGAAGGCACCACTAAATCGAGTCCCACTTACGTCAATGTTAAATTCTTCATTTTCAAAAATTAGGGAAAAATATAAAATGAATTTTCCCAAGTCGGGCAATATGTTGACATGTTTTTCAAATAAAAGCTGTCGTAGAAAATTGTACTTGAATGGTACATTGTTTAGCAAATAAGAAATTTTTTCTCGTTTCAAATTTCCCAGTGAAAATTTGCCCCATCACTTCAAACTGAATACCTAAAATAATAGGCGCATAAATATGTCCAGTTCTCGAAACTTTTAAGGATTATTGACATGACGTAAAGTGTATTTCATAGGGTATTCATTCTTTTCCAGAATAAATTCACTTGTTTATGCTTTAGATTGTGGCTTTAGTTGTGACAGATCGACGCCGAAACCCACAGGAATTATTTTGTACTACTTTCCTATATCGAAATTCGAAATTGCAATTGCTCCAGCTATTTACCGAAGTGCATTGATATGTCCATTTCACTGCATGTTACCAAAATAAGTTTCCATGTTGTATTTAAAAACACAAACAAACAGAACAAAAACGGAAACCTTTGATATGAAAACTCCGAAAATAAGTATATAAACGCATACAAAAATGTACGTCTTTTTTTAAATAGTAAAAGCAGAGACATATATAACAATATGTCTCTGGTAAAAGCAAGCTTGATGGTTTTTTTTACATTTCGCAATAAGGAAACGGGATTAAAAATTTATGGGATGGAAAGTGATCGGTAGATTAACCAGCTTAGATAATGCCTCAGTTTTTCAAAACTTGTAAAATGAGACCAACAACAACTATTGAATGGATAACTTAAATGAGAACTACAAATATTCGAAGTCATATAAAAGATGATTACAACTTAGAAAAAATATTTGACTTGTAGTAATCCTGAGTACAGAAATTGATTTGTAAATTTAGAATTAGTTATCATCATTTAGCTATTGAGAAGGGCACATACGTAATGTCTGTAATGATATTGAGGACGAGTATCACTTCTTTCTTAGGCAATATAATTGACTATAAAGGAACCTTTAAAAGATCTTTCCTGGAGTTGTCAAAGAAAGGCTTAAAGTCTCTTTTTGCTCTTAGAAACCGTTTTTCAAATTTCCAATCCATCCCAGTAAATTTATCATGTAAACCTTTTGATATTTTGATTAGACCAATTCTGGTATATAACTGCGAGGTATGGTTTATGGAAGAATATCTCCCAATAGTAAGGGCTAAGGAAAGAGCCAGAAAAAATGGAAATATATGCGACTCCTTAAGTCTTGCAGATAGGTCTTCCTTTGAAAAAATGCATAACAGATACTGCAAATCAATTTTGGGTTTAAAAAAGACAGCATGTAATATTTCTTCCAAAACTGAATTAGGTAGACTACCAATTGAAAGTTTCATAAAATTGAAGTTATATTGTATTTCAGTAGAATTAATTGCGACAAAACTAATCCCTTGCTGAAAGAAGCATATAATGTAAACAAAAAATTAAAGGATGAAGGCACGTACACATGGTATTCTCATGCCTTGAAAATATTTGAAGAATTTGATCTTGACATTAAAGAATACGAAAAGTTTGATAAACCTTTTCATAAAATTAAATATAATTTAAAATGTAAAACAAGAAAACTGGTAGAGGATAAATATAAAGATCAACTAATGTTGAAATTATCAAGTCTTACAAGCGATTCAAAATTATATTTATATAAACAGATAAAATCTGATTTTGGATTGGAAAAATATTTAATAAAAGAATCCAGTTTCAAAAATGGACAAATTTTAACTAAATTCAGAGTCAGTGACCATTCTTTAAATATAGAAGTAGGAAGATACAAAAATATTTTAAGGGAAAACCGGCTATGTATTGTGTGTAAAGAAATTGAGGATGACTATCATTTTTTCTTAATTTGTAACATTAATAAAAAGCAAAGGCAAACTCTGTTCCAACATCTTCAACTTAATTTGAATATAGATTTTAATAACAAATTGGAACATATTAGTCAAATTTTAAACCCTAAATTAGAACTTTTATCTTATGTTTGCGACTTTATAAAGCAGTCATTGGCACTACGAAAATAGGGTCCACATTGGTCAGAGTTCATATTATAATTATAAAGATTTTTTTTTTATTGTAAGCTGTTTGTTGTATTTATTTTCTTAGTGTTAATGTCTATTGTGATGTATATATATTGAGGTTTTATTGTATTGTTTTGCTTTGACCCATATGGGTGTATTTTATGCAAATAAAGTTATTTATCTATATATAAAATGTAAAACAAACATTGAAATTATTTAAAATATTTAATTTTGAAAATGACTACTCTGATACGGACAAACTAAGGGAACTATTTAATCCAAACACAAAGGACCAAGTGAAAGTGCTTGGCTCCTTTTTAAGACAGTCTTTAGTACTGAAGACACGGGCTATTTGCATTTTTGTTAATGTTTGCATATTTGTCTTGTATGCATATTTGTTTTGTATGTAGCTCAGGTACCTCGCGTCCGGTACCCGGCTCAGGTATATAGCTTTTGGGACGCTAACTGCTTAATAAAAATGACTTATGAACAGAACTCTTATAACGTTAATATTACAATTATTTTGATAACCGATATTACAGTGTATTGTATAAATATAAATATCCTGTCGTGACCCCGTAAGTTTTGTTTATACTTTCAGAAGATGGCGGAACCCGGTAGAGTGTCCGGTAAAAGCGCACTTATATTTGGAGGAATTACCTTTTTAATTGGTGTACTTGTTGGATACAAACTGAAAGGACTTCGAATACGTTACTTAAAAAGTAAACAAGAGAGAATTATGAGTAGATTAGTAAAGAATCGACAGGACATTGATCTTGCAACAAGTTCATAAATTAGGTCGGAGCGCACATTTAAATATTGATTTAAAAATAATATATCATTGATGGTGAAGTGTGATGTTGGAAACTTTTTGGGATTCAGTTGATGAAACGAACAGACTTTATTAAGTTAATTTATACCTAACTCGACATCTGTGTGTGACATTAATATACCAAGTGTAGTGTAATATAGAGAGGATTTTTTCATGCACATTAGAAACATAATATGTGATTAAATTTTGACTAATTGGAAATAAATATATTTGATATGGCATCATTTTTGGAAATTAAAGATCTCATCTTAGGGAATATGATCCAGCCAGGGGACCGAACTCCGTATTCCGCCTCTCTACTAGTACTCAACTAGCACAGCTAATACTAGTGGTCATGTTATGGTTATATAATTTCAGTTTTAAACCCGAGGAGCCCATTACACCCCAAAAGTAATGACGGTTTTCCAACTTCAACCTATTTGCCAAATATCACATAACAAGAGCTAGTTGATTTTACCTCCAAAATTACCTAGCTTATCAACAAGGGATCGAACCCACGACCAACTAGAGCCAAAGGAGTACTTTGCATAGCTTCTACATATATACAGAAAAGACCATGAGAGACAAGCATGCAGAATAAATGTCTTGTTATGAACGTCAATAACAGCACAAAAATATCTAAATTTCAGTTTTTTGCTGTATATGCTGGTTTATGAATTTAACACGTAAAAGTGAAAATGGTCTCAAGTTGGGTACTAGCATGAAAAAGGCACGACACCGATCTACACTGTACATAATTCATCAAAGTTTTTTTTTTAATCCTAGAGTTTTTATTTATTCATTCACGAAAGTTTTTCCGACAATGGAATCTTACAAGATTAATCATAATTCCAGTACACGATCTAGTGACAAATGAAATCTTAACATTACAATCATTTGCATTTATTCTCAGTAAAGAAGAAGTAAATTTTTAGCGAAAAAATTATTTATAAAAGAATGAAAATAATTTCTTCTTAATTGATTTCCGTCCTTCGTTAGTACATCGCCTCTAGCCTAGTCTGATGCCAAATCCAATTTGTGGCGGAGTGTGTTGAACTGTGACAAGAATTGCCAGTTTGCAACACTCATTCGACGAGGGACACAGTTCGTTGCAACATACTTTAGTGCAATAGGGGTTCGTTGTTTTTTCTTAGTCCAGGCGGAATTGATATTTCAGATTAATAAAATAACGCTTGTCATGTTGCGAAGGAAACGCTTGTCTATTATTTTCCAATATACGTTTTTCTTTCATAAAAAAATATCGATATAAGAATACAAGGTATTATAAAAACCTTAAACTAATTTCCCCCTTTTCTGATTAAAGAAAATCCATTTCAGGGGGAGATGTGTATCTACAGACTAAATCTGTGGTGTAGACCTAGGTCTAAATCCACTACAATGGCTCCAAAGACAACTGTGTATTCCCGAGAACAGTAACATACGGAACATACTATAATAGAAAGAGAAGACAAGGAAATCTAAAACAAAGACAATTCCAATCCTCTATATATATATATATATATATATATATATATATATATATATATATATATATATATAATATCTTGTATCTTATATAAAGTTTCATAAATATTTGCAGGCATATATAGTTCCTAAGAAAACCTAATCCTGAAACTGACTGGACAAAAACAATTCCTGTCCATGGTAAAAGTGTCCCAAACGAAATAAGGAGTAACATCTTCGTAATATAGATATTCATGATACCAATTTTGATGCACGACCCATCAGTTGTGTTCAAGCAATCGAATTTTGATAACAGAAATAAGCCAAAACGTTGAAGAGCAAATTCAGACGCCAAAATGACCACAAAATTATCAATTTCGCGCTTGTATCGAAACACTGGCAACTCACCATCGGGGACTAATAAAAGTTTTTAAGGGTTTCGTGAATATATAGGAAAGTTGTTGATCGTTTGCTTAAGTCACATCAGGCTTTAGTACCAAAAAGAACTAAAAATTCAATTCACTCATTATATGTGGTAGCGTGATCGCCTCGAGTGCGAAAGGTCGCGAGTTCGATACCCGGCCGGGTGAAATTGGTATTTGCTGCTTCTCCGTCAAGCACACGGCATCTAGGACTAAGAGCAAGGGACTGGTCGGCTCGGAGTCGGTGGTGTGATAGGTCTTCCTATGGACTGTTACCTCGTGAGCAGCACCTTAAAAATCCGTCTAGTAGAAAGCCGGGTTCACATCATATCATATCAACATGTTCTCGTCCTGATATGCACATAATGGTTGGCATTGGACGTTAAACAATGATTCATCCATCCATATATTTTCTTCCCTACAAGGGTTGTCATACTACAGGAAAATAATGCAGATCTATTCAAAACAAATGATCCAAAGAAAGATCAGCAATGACATAGCCAATCAACAAAATAACACCTATCAACTCAGAAATGACAGGATGAACATATAAACACAAACATTAGGAAGTTCAGGTTAGCCAAGAAAGATATGTCAGTTTTTTTGTTTTGGAATGCCCACACGGCTAAAGGAATTACATGTACTTCCATTTTTGAATGACTGCGCCTAACGTTTATAGCGACCGGAAGACAATTATGAAGCCTTCTCAGTTTTCGATAAATAGCAAGCGTTTGAAGGCTTAATGAGTAAAATCATTGACAATTCTGAAAACGGAAGTTACCGGCAACTATATTTTAAATGTGAACAAGAAGCTTTCTCATTTAATTCTTTTCCCTAACTTTTTAACTTTGTCCATTATAAACAAAGGGAAACATTTTATGATCTTTACTAACCTCTCGAATAATCCATTGTTCTGTAGGTAAGAAAAGTTCTGTGAATTCGATCTATCTCTAGCGGTTCGCCGGTGCATTTTCATTGCATTTCTTGAGTTTCTATTTACTGATTTTGTGTTTGATTGCATTAATCTCAACAGTCTTTAAAAAAAATCGAGACCAATTAAAATCATGCTATATTTTGCAATTTTTCTTTTATAACAAAATTTTTAAAATTAATGAAAAATTTTGTCAAAAATACGCGCAGGGAAAAACTAAAGGATTCAGGGTCACCTTTTTACACCCATCACGTACCGCTCACCCCCAAAAATTGAAACCTTGCTTCCTTATAATATAAGTTATATATAAAGGTCTGAATTTAGATAATATTACTATTATGCACTTCGATAAAAAAAGAAAAAAAACAACGTGCTATACGCCGGAACGAAAACGAAAAGAAAATTGATAAAAACTGATTGTAAATTTGGCAACCTCGCTTTCCATAGTTACATGTACCTGTATTTACCTGAGTACCCTTTTGAATAATGGGTCAGTCCAACTAAGTTGAATTTTATACTGTATATCACGAAATTTGGTGGGTATGAGATAAAACGGGGGCGAGTAAAAGTTAGCGGTAGCCCGAGTGGTACTTTTGGAGAACGCTTTTTCCTAATTTTTTCAAACGGGTATTGCTAAAACTTGCGTTGAATACAGAAAATGTGAGAGACTCAGTTCGGTGCAACGTACTATTTATTTAAAATCTATTGTGTGACAAATTAAATAGACGTACAGAATTAATACAAAGACTATAACAATTAGCATAAATATTCTGTACGATGCTTTTATGTTAGGGTTTTTAATGACCAACCTTCTGAAATAAAAAAAATGTATCATATGTAATTTATACATTAATACGATCAAAGCTTCCGCTTAATTTACACTCTGTCTAGTTTTCTGACCGATAAAGTTAATTGATTGGAAAATGAGGTCCATTCCCTTAGTTGCCTCTTTTATTAACCTCGTATACATATTTTGTATAGAATTTTGTTATCTATTCCAAATGCATTACCGCCACGTCGGTTAAAGTTTTATTAACATACATATTCGAAATATGATCCGTTCATTTTATCAAGACCATTACAAATATATAACATGGTCGTGATATATTCATCCAAGAAAACTGATGTGTAAGATTTACAGCAACTGACTGCAGGCAGTGTTACTTACTATAATTATCTACTAAAGATTTATCGTTTATGATCACATGCACTGAACAGACATTGTGTAGAAGATGCTACACCAAATGTTGCAATGGTGAAATTTATTCTCGCGTTTCATCAATAATTGAGAAGGATGGAAACAACAACTGAGAAAAAAGAAACATCAATTGAAACACTAAAGGATAAAAGGGATAAGATGTTTCTAGATACTCAGAAGGAGAAAAGACCTGGAGTGGCAGAATCTGGTGTTTTGATCAGGAAAACTTCTATACGTGTAAGTATGTTGGTTTTTTGGGGGAAATTATATCGTAATACTTACCCGAGATTTTTTATGCCAATAGGCTGTATATTAACCAGAGGATCATACGTTACTCATGAAAATTAGGTAGTTCACATTTGGGCTTATCATCCCTTTATTATTAAGTTACATCAGGGTGAGAGGGCTCCTTGACTATAATTTTGATGTATTGTGCCGACTGTCCTTCCAAAACAGACAAGGTTCACGACAGGCTATTAACATACAGGAGCACTAAAACATACCCTGTCATTTATATCAAGTAACTAAAAAATGGAAATTAGGAAAATTTTACAAACTTTATTGAAAATTGACTTCTGTATTTCAAGAAGATGTATGTCATCAGGAATTCATGACCATGTTCATAAAAATACTAATCTTAACTGCACAATCATACTATGAAAATTATTTGGAGAAAGCCGTATTAAACCGCATTTGTATCTAATTACTAGTATCCTAAAGGTTGTAAATTGTAAAAAGATTTAATATATATAATTTCAATGTGAAAGATCAAGGTTATAGAGTAGAAAGGGTAAGGCCATACCAATAATTAACGCAATCCAATTTACAGACTTTCAGACAATCGCCTTAGTACTTAGTATTCATGTGTTTTTAAAATATTTCGGATTTGCGGCATGCATTGAACCATCATTCCATCGAATATATAAATACATGTATCAAAAACATGAAAGTTTGTAAAATTTGTTCTTTTGTTATATAATAATTAATATTAATGGTTATTTTTATTATTTTATTAAGAGGAGAATATCTAAAGAAGAACATGTCGAAGACAAGTGCTATGGGAACAAAACTGACGAATATGAAAAAATCTGTGAAAAAGTCATGTCGGACACTGGTGTACAAAAAACACTTGAGGCACTTCAAGAAAAATGGAGGATGATCATGTTCATGTACGATGACTGTATGGAACTTCGGACAGATAAATCAGAACAAGCTAAACAAGCAAGGATGATAAAAATGAAAACAGAATTCATAGCATTAGTTATAACATACCTACTTATCACAGTTCCAATATTGATAATCCTATATCTTGCATTCTTGTTTGTGATTTGGTTTGTGACAACAGCGGGGTAGGACAGAAAAGTTTGATTGTTGCATGTTTTCTGTTAAAAGTTAAGATAAAAAGTACATAATGACACAATTCAGAGGAAAATATCAAAAAGGCTTTGGTATGGGTGAATTTATATAAATAGATTAAACAACTTCTTAATTCTTAACAGTAGTTTGCCAAGTCTCAAATCTATAGTGTGTACATTTAACAGTTAATGACTGCGGTGCATGAGACTTGGTTGTTGATAGCATAACTTCAGGAACATATGATGTCAATCAAATTTTATTATTATTTTAATTATTATTTTAATTATTATTTACTTTATTTATTTTATTTATTTATTTATTATTTGAGTTTAAATTTATAGTGCTTTAGTTCTTGTGCTGTCTTGTTCTTAGTACAGTAGAGTTCGCTTATAACGAAGTCTAGGGGACTCGCGATCTTATTTCGTTATAGGCATCGTTCGTTATAAGAGAAAACATGCAGAATTACATCCACTTTTAAAATTCAATTCTGAAAATGTTCTCTTTGTGTCAATGTGGATTTGACTTTGTAAGGTCTTTTTAGCTAAAAGCCAGGATGAGCTTTTGCCATCACTTTGCGTCCGTTGTCCGTCCGTTAATTTTTCACATTTCAATCTTCTTCTAAAAAAACCCACTGAATCAAATGGAACCAAAATTAGCAGCAATGTTCTTGGGAAGGTCCTTTACAGAATTTGTAATTTGGGTTCCAATCGAATATTCAACATGGCTGCCAGACCCAATAATGTGTTCTGATTGGATGAAATCTTTTTAAATCTTCTTGTCAGAAACCACAAGACCAAATGAACTTCGACTTTGCAGGAATGTTCCTTAGGTGGCCCTCTACCAAATTTGTAATTTTGGTGCCAATTGGAAATCCAAGATGGCCGCCACCATGGGACATAATTAACTTTGCACATTATGGGGAATACATACAAACAAAGTCTTTTTCGAAACCGTTTGACAGATTGAATTGGTAATATGCCTGAATGATTGCATGATGGTCCTGTAACAAATTTATAATTTTGATGCCGATCGGAAATCCAAGATGGCTGCCACTGTGGGACACATTTAACATGGGATCTATTCAAAATACATACATACAGCTTCTTCTCGAAAAAATCATTTCACACATTTAAACACACTCTTATACAAATCATACTAGAAATGAAAAACATGATGGCCATGACCATCTGGTTAGAAATTTCACATTTTCCTGTTTATTGCCTATATAAATCAGGTGAGCGATACAGGCTCTTGAGAGGCTCTGGTTTTCTTATACCATATGTTGACATATACTTGGATCTGTAATAATGCAAGTCCAATTTACTTTTGTTTTATGTGATCGTGCGTGCGTAATGGAAGATAGGTAAACAATTTGTTTGCTCGGCAATGTTATTCGTTATAATAGGTCACTTAAGAGTAATAAAAACTTTGGGATTAAAATTCTCTTCGTTATAAGCCTGATTTCGTTATGGAAATTCGTAATAAGCCTACAAAAATACAGTTTAAATAGCAATTGGACCGGGGATTTATCTTCACTTCGTTATAAGCCTGATTTCGTTACAAGCCTGTACGTTCTAAACTCTACTGTAGTTCGCAATATGTGTGTCTTTTTGTTTGTTTTTTTTTAAATCCAAAGCATTCAAGTTTCACAAAGCTGACCAATATTTCAGTGTAAAATCTACAAATTTTACTCGTCTAAATCGTCTAATAAACGATTTTTATGCCCCGTATTCAAATATATATTTAACCTTGTCCGACCGCCCGATTTGGTTAATCTCTTGCGTTTAGGTCCAGTTTTCAGAATTCATGATATGATACTACTAAATCCTCTTATGACACAGAACACAGTTCAACAATATTTGGGTCACTTTTACTAACATATAACACATAAGTGACCCTGATAAAGTTTTGCTTTTAATTTCATATTTTAAGAATCCATTGTGTTATATCAATGGTACTTCATTCCTATAATCTTCATATATTATGCGATTCTCCACTTATTAGGTCATTAGGACCTCCGTTTCATACATAAGCGATATTTGAGTTCAAGTGAATTCTTAGAAACCTATTGTAAGTACAACACAAGACAGCAATATTTGAGTCACCTTGACCTACATTTAAGGATTGTATGACTTCGGTTGAATCTATTTAAAATAAACTTATCGTTATACACAATTGATATTTCATAGCTAATGCTACCTTGTATAGAAGAACACTGATTGACAGCATTTGAGTCACTCACCATGAAATACATTTTATGTTAGAATGAGTGCATAATTGTTGCATTTTGGTCTATATCTCGAGAACCTATGATAATATATCAATTATATTTGAACACTTCAATCAATTTTAGTCAACTTGATCTACATTTCATGCTTCAGTTACTATACATGTATTATATTGCATCGCTAGTTCTATCAAGTGCACTATTAAACCACTGGACGGACTCAGAACTTCTGTGATAAAGCCAACTCTACGAGTGATGTAAATTCGATTTGGAACTTTGCACTTCCCACGTGATTAATTAAAATATGTTTTGCGTGATCTTATCCACCATCGTTTCTGTACTGAACACTTTGAAGGGATACAAATATACGTCTATCTTGTATTAGGCAAGGAAAAGCCCCACTCATTCTAACAAATAACTACTCTGAGACTGGTGTTGTTAACATGCATATTTAATCGACAATATATTTGTGGAGTTTGAAGGACATGTTTTTCAGCAGGGTGTGATTTTAGCCGATCTGTTCTTATTTTCGTATGAGGGCTACTCTATATGGGCTACTCTATATATATATATATATATATATATATATATATATATATATATATATATATATATAGAGTAGCCCTCATACGAAAATAAGAACAGATCGGCTAAAATCATTTTTTCAATATATGTGTGTGTGTGTGTGTGTGTGTGTGTGCAGAAGGAAAAGGCCTTTTATTTCAGCTTCTGCAAGATGGCGTACTGTCTCTTATCTACCTCAGTGAAGTTGAAGTCACTTCTGCTTCATACTTAGATTCATACTAATACATAGATGAGAAAGGGCGATTGAAATGAAAAATTCATGATAAACGTGATGATTTTTAACTTCCAATTGTGAAATTCCTCTTCATACCAACTCTCCAGCTCTTGGCGATATCATCCCTCTAGAAATTTTACGATAATTGACTGATACGAAGTTTCTATCTAAACAATGAGTATAGATATCTTCAGTTAAATTTTAACTTCTGGAATTGACACTTCATCGCAATTCACAATGCACCAGATTGTCCTAACTTGGATTGTGACGGGTGCTGTTATCGGAACAGGACATGCTTAATATCCCAGATTATCTAATTTTATCCCACTTGTCTTTTTTGTGCTGTCTTGTTCTGATTATGTCTTTTTTATATTCTATTGGTTGTGTTTTTGTTGTATTTGTTTGCCGTGTTACTGACCTCATAAATTCGTTTTGTCTTTGGATTTTAATTTTGTGGAATTTAACCACTGTCCGGCGTATCGCTACGGTATTTTTTTTTGTCCACCCGCCGCACTGCGACGCGGGGACAAAGAATGCCTGATGTCCGTCCGCCCGTCCGCCCGTCCCCATTTTAAGCGCTCTCACGCCATCATTTATTTACGGATTTTTATGAAACTGATATGAAAGATGTGTTTTGATAGCAGCTCGATCACGTGCCGTAACATGATTTTTGGTGAAGTTATTGCCCTTTGAACTTTGAAAATTTGCTAAAATTGCCTTCTAAGCGCTCTCACGCCTTCATTTATTTGCGTATTGCGATGAATACGAATACGAATATGTATTTTATTTTCCAAATCAAAGGGCCCTATATAGGGCATAATACATTAAATATAATAAATTAAACATTGATGAAATTCATATGGAAGATGTTGATGGTATCTAGATCATGTTCAAATTGTACGGTATTTTGATTTTTGGCAGTGTTATTGCCCTTTGAACTGTGAAATTTTGCTAAAATTGCCTTGTAAGCGCTCTCACGCCTTCATTTATTTGCGGATTTTGATGAAATTTGTATGGAAGATGTGTTTTTATGGCTTCTAGATCAAGTACAAATAAGAATTTTGGCGGAGTAATTGTCTTTTGAACTAAAACTGCCTTGTTAGCGCTCTCAGGCCTACATTTATTTTGCAGATTTTGATGAAATTTATATGGAAGATGTGTTTTGATAATAATTTTGATAAAGTTTGAATAAGAGTACTGTAACGTGATTTTTTGCGGAGTTATTACCCTTTGCACTTTCGAATATTTTGGTAGTTTATGTGTTTTTACCCCTGTTGTATCTTAGTGGGTGTACAAGTACTAAGCAAATACTGTGTTGGATCTATTTAACTATTTAACTTTCTCCACTAAACAAAGTGCCACGTGGTGGTGGACATTGGAACACTGTTTTTTTAATTTTTTGATGATACTAATAACTAAAATACTTATTGTACTGAGATATGCAGGTCTTTCATGAACAAGTAACATTAAACGTGAATGTTACAGAACAGATGAATACTAAATAAAATTCTTTGATATCAATTTCGTTTCACAAGATTTGCACATTTCGTAGATTAACGATTCGTCAGTTGTGCTCAAGGCCTACAATGTTGAAAATCAAAACATCAATCCAAAAAGTTGAAAAGCAAATTCAAAAATGCCAAAATGACCAAAAGGGGTAAAGCCAAAATCATCTGAGAGAGCTATGCATGCGGGAGATATTCCTTAGTTTTCACAATTTTTACAATTTTGTAGCAATAAATTTTAAGTATCAATTTCGGGCTAGTATCGAAATACTATAGCATCTGAGCTGAGGAACATCAGATGACAAAAACTATATCTAAGAACAGAGATATGTAAAAGGAAGAAAATTCTTTCTTTCCAAAAACTTTTGCAATTTTATAAAAAATATATATATATATATATATAAAATGCGTCTTGAAATAAGTGATATCTAATGTAAAAAAATCCATGTTCTCGCTTATATTTGGCCTTTTGTTAGTCGTACCTTGGTCACAACTGTTTATCAAAGCAAGAAACAGTATCTCGTGCGGTGAATAAATTGTTCTTGGACGCCATTGCTGGTAGATTGCAGTCCCGCTGTGGGTACCAGTTTAGTTAGATGTACAATCTAGCGTGAAATAAATATTCTTAGCCATTCATCATACATTGTGCTGTTCATGTCTTTGTTGCCTGCTTTTTTAAGTGTGTTTGTTTAAATTATCTTCTTTACATCTAGTTCCATCAATATCTACAGATACTACTTTTCATATACCGAAAACTTTCTAATATATGGTAAACGTGATCTGCGAAAATTTCATTCGATTTCCTTATTTTGCATTCACGTAAAATTTCTTAAACTATAATTTGTTGCCTTGACACCAATGCCATGAAATTTAAAAATTGTTACTGTAAAAGAAAAAACTATAAGTTTTATATATCTGAATGAATTCATTTGTCCTTTTACTAATGGGTTTTCTTTTAAAACTGAAAATTTGGTTTAAATTTAATAATTTTTATTTTTTCCCATTCAAAGGGGAAACTTTGTTTTAAAATGAATATTTTTAAAAAATTTCCTTACCCAATTCGCAAACAAGTATTTTTCTTTCTTCTATACAAAGATAGGTCAAATTTCACCCCATATGAATTGCTTCTTCATAAGCTTGGTGACATGCTAAAATAGACATAAAATAGCTCTAAATATGAACAATTACATTAACTATCCTCGGATGGTGTCTGCAGTATAGTATCTGATTGAAAAAAAAAAACAAAATAAAACAATATTTTAAGCAATATCCACATTTCAAACATTTACTTCATACTAGTTTTCGGCCGAAATCAAAATCAAAATATTCCATCTGTAAAAACTTGAAATCGAGGCTCAAAAGGAAAAAAAAACAATGAAGAAGAATGCCTTTATGCATTAATCCCGAAATTTTATTTTCCCCACTTCTGAAGTTTTGTGTACATATTATGAGGGGGTGGAAAGGGTATTGGGAGACAGGGAGAAAGGGGGCGGGAGAAAGGAGAAAGGGGGCGGGAGAACAATCTAATTAAAAACCGATCTCTCATCGCTCCCGTTTTCTGATATGTCGCGTGGGAGATCTAACGAAATCCGCTTTGAGGTCACATGTGAGTGAACTGGAACTTATGAATTTATAATGACATGCAAATGAGTTGACTTCCTATCAGTAAGCAATTCCAAAAAGTTTATGAATTCTGGGGACTGACGATTTCTTCGTAATCAACTTACAAGATCGCGTAAGCCGCAATTTCATTGGTCGAACAGGACACACCTACGAGGTCACTCACATGTGACCTCAAAGCGGGTTTCGTTAGATCTCCCACGCGACATATCAGAAAACGGGAGCGATGAGAGATCGGTTTTTAATTAGATTGGCGGGAGAAAGGAGAGAGGGAGCGGGAGAAAGGAGAGAGGGGGCGAGAGAAAGGAGAGAAAGGGCGGGAGAAAGGAGGGAGAACTATCAAAGGGAGACGAACTTTAATGTTGAAAAAAAAAATAAAGAGGTAAAAAAAAAACGAAAAAACTGGATACTAAATGTTCTAATAAATGGGCAAATCTTTGAAAAAGGGCAACATTTATTTTTCCCAAACCATTTTTGCCATTTCCGATCATTTCATTAAAGAATTTGATGTTCAATCTGACTTAAACTAACATGATACTATAGACAAATTATTTTATCGACATTTCAAACCATTGTTAACATGCTTAAGTCTTTACGCATGAAAAATCTAAATTCTCCTCGTTTACGCGTGGGTTTGATGTGGGATACTTAGGCATAGGAATACTACATCTTCGTCCCAGAAACCATACTTCTGAGGGCTTAATACTTGTAAAGATAAAAATATAACTTTGACATTTAAGTAGGTAATGTGTGTAGACTCTGTATAGGCCAATTTCGACCTACTGCACATTTATAAATGAACAACAAATGGATAATAGGACAGGTCAACAATGACATATATTCCAACCAATCAACATCACCCAAACAGACAGAACCCCAAACAAAAATAATATAAAAGAGCACAGAACACATCACAGAGTCAGGATAGTCCATGCATATTTCAACAATTTTCCAGGTCACCTTAAAATATTTACGTTATCCACTTGACCATACAAGGTAAGATGTTCTCGAGGACAGGGAAAAATAGAGATGACACAATAAAAAACTATGTCTAATTTCATGATCCTCATACATGACCATACATATCAACAAGAGGCTCACCAGAGCCTGTATCGCTCACCTGGAGTCTGGTTTTCATTGGACAATTAATCAATTATTTGACCAAGTTTGTTGAAGATTTATTTTTCATAAGGTTTAATGTTAAAATATGTTCCCTGATGGTGGTAGTCCTGGCAGGAAGTTGACAAAATTGACCAGGAATAAGAGTGAACCTTAAATAAATGTAACAGAACTTGACCTCAAATTACACAAACCAATAACGCCTGAATAGAATTTGGGATTCCCTTCAAAATTTCGGGGTAGGTAGATCTCAACATGGCAAACATTTTTCAATTTATATTTCACTTCTATCTCAAATAGTTTTGGAGATAAATGCAAAAATGTTAAAATTTTGAAAATTTGACAAAAAAAGGGCAACAACTCCTAAATGGGTTTTGGGATTTCCTTTAAAATTTCAGGGTAGGTAGATCTCAACATGGCAAACATTTTTCAAATTTACATTTCACTTCTATCTCAAATATTGTTGGAGATAAATGACGAAAAATGTTAAAATTTAGAAAATTTGACGAAAAAAGGGCAATAACTCCTAAATGGGTTTTGGAATTTCCTTCAAAATTTCAGGGTAGGTAGATCTTGTCATGCTGATAAATTTTACCCCGTCTGATTTTCGATATCTGTAACGGTTTTTTAGTTATTAGCAAAAAACAGCAATTTACCCCTATGTTCTATTTTTAGTAACAGTGGCCATGTTTTTCGACGAATCAAAAATCCCCACATCAGTTCTATGCAGAGTACCCAAAGGAACATTCATACCAAGTTTGGTTCTAATTAGTCAAGTAGTTTCAGAGGAGAAGAGTTTTGTATAATTGTTAACAACGACGACTACGACGACGACGACGACCAACGCCAAGTGATGGCAATAGCTCACATGGCCTTTGGCTAAAAATGACGGGAAAATGGCAGCTATTTTAAAAATGGCCGTCTGGAACAAACTTTCATTATATTACCATTCAACTCGAGATACCATGTTTACCTTGAAAGTAGCTTTCATCTTCATTTTCTTTCTATAATTCAGGAAAAATAGCAAAAAACAGCATTTTGACTCCTATGTTCTACTTTTAGTAAGGGCGGACATGTTTTTCGACCAATCAAAAATTCAAGCATTAACTTTTTGCAGGATACCCTAAGGAACAATCTTACCAAGTTTAATTTGATTTTGAATAGTAGTTTCAGAGAAGAAGATTTTTGAAATAATAACATAAAAAAAAAGCCAAAAATGTCAAAAAAGGGCAATAACTCTAACATCAGTTGACAGATTTTCCCGAAAATCAGCACACAGGTAGCTCTCATCATGCTGAACACTTTCAACCTGCCAGAATTTGCCATAACCTAATGATTTTTTAGATATTTACGAAAAACTGTTGTTTGACCCCTATGTTTTATTTTTAGTAACAGTGGCCATGTTTTTCGACGGATCAAAAATCGAAGCATAAACTTTGTGCAGGATACCCTAAGGAACAATCATGCTAAGTTTTATCCAAATCCATTTAGTAGTTTCAGAGGAGAAGATTTTTGAAAAAATAAGCTATAAAAAAGCCAAAAATGTCAAAAAAGGGCAATAACTCTAACATCAGTTGACATATTTTCACGAAAATCAGCACACAGGTAGCTCTTATCATGCTGAACACTTTCAACCTGCCAGAATTTGCCGTAACCTAATGATTTTTGAGATATTTGCGAAAATATGTTGTTTGACCCTTATGTTCTATTTTTAGTAACAGCGGCCATGTTTTTCGATGAATCAAAAATCCCTACATCAGTTCTATGCAGGGTACCCCAAGGAACATTCATACCAAGTTTGGTTCTAATTAGTCAAGTAGTTTCAGAGGAGAAGAGTTTTATATAATTGTTTATTCACGGCGACGGACGACGACGACGACGGACGACGACGACGACGGACGCCAAGTGATGGCAATAGCTCACATGGCCTTTGGCCAGGTGAGCTAAAAATGAGTTTCTTGACATTGGGGTATGCACAATGCACCATTGACAACATTCCAACATTGTGTATTAATTTACGTACGAGTCGGAAGGAGGCCTTGTTCGTAAAATCAGTATATGCTTTAATAAAGACCTATACCACCTATATATGGTGATATATTAATTCAAATTTGTATTAAAATCGATTGATCTAAAAAAAAAAGACGGTTGTTAAGGTGGGAGATGGAAGCAGAGGGGCGGGAGAAAGGAGAGAGGGGGCGGGAGAAAGGAGACGAGGGGCGGGAGAAAGGAGAAAGGTACCCCCCTTTCCACCCCCTCTATTATGACATACATTCATACAAATTGTTTTCTTTTCGCCGCTATCATTCAGCGTTGCGTCTAAGATATTGAGCTGAAAGAGAAAACGAACCATTATCAATCTGGCTCCACTGAATATTCATATGTATCGATAAATGATATTAGAAAATTCGAATGAGAATTATTGAGCAGCGCAATTTATTCAGCCAATTAATATTTTAAACCATCCTTTTATTTTCATGATTAAAACTCATATTATATTTTCTGACATTTTTTTTACCTGTAAATATTTTCTTGAGTTACCTCTCTTGGGATACAAAACTGAGAACATACCATAATCTAAATATCGATCTGCTTCAATTATTTGAGGGTGGAAACCCAAAGGATTCTGAGGTGTATCAACTTTTTATGATTCAAATATCTGATAAACTGTATATTTAAAATATTATTGAAAAAAATCTGTGATGTTGATGACAGAATCATTTACCTTATAAAGGACAAATGATGTTGCCTGCCAATATGAATGTGAAGATATTAAACTGGTATACCAAACTCCAACATCAGCATGATCAGACAATGGAAATAAAGTTAACAAAAAAACAGCATGTACTCAACAACACAGCAGCACGACGTAAGCATCTCTATTTATGCATGCACTGCCAATCGTGAGATTAGTAAAAACAGATGGACAATACCGGACATTGGGGATCTATGATAAAATCACCAGTTAGATAATACACCGAAATTCCATAACAATCAAACAGTTCATAGTGTCTACCATAAAAATTATGAAATATATCTTGATAGTCTTTTTGAGAACAAATGTTTAACAAAATCTCTCATATACCGTATCAACTGAGATGTATAAATGTCATAAGCTTGGACTTCCCGTGAATAGAAAATTAGTATGTGAATTCAACTCTACGTGATAATCTCAAATCGAAAAAAATGATATAATACGACAAATTTTACGTCTAGGGTTCCCCTTGAAAACTAAAAATCCTGGATCCATGCCTGTGTCTGAATTTTTTTTCATTCTGCAATTAAAGGAAGATTTAAATTACCAATTACTGATGTCAATTCAACTGTCTTCCTGGTCAATCACATACAACAGCTAGCCAACCACTTTCCAGAGATTCAAGTTAAACAAATTACTTTGCTGATTTCATCGAAGACAACATGATATGATAAAATGAAAGCATGTAATATCTTGTAATAAATTTCATCAAAAGTCCCTCGGGTATGACACAAGGAATTTAATTGTAGAATTTCACAAATAGAAACCCAAGTCTATTCCATTACCGTCTCTGGTTTAATAACTTAAAGTGTATTCATGAATTTCTGTGTAAACAGTAAGGAAAGGTTGAGAAACTATCAGAGATTGAAAATTTCATTATGGCTTTCAATTGTGATTTCATGCATATGTGATCCAATTAGATTAAATATAAATTGTTATATTAACGATTCATAAGTAAACAAACTCGCTTCTCTGGCTATTAATATTGAGACATTAAGGATCATAAATGTCACCGTGAAGATTCTGTTTACTTCATCTTTTATTAATGTCAGAAAACAGTTTTAATTAGAAAAAAAGTTACAGAATCTGAATATAACGACTTGTAGATTCTTCAGTTCATAAGCAGGCACAATGCTTGAAAACATTTTATTAACCACTCAATTCTGCAGTACTGGGATAAATGCTCGTTCTATGTCCTTTCAGTCATACATATCCTATGACTTAAATCCGTTTTGCAATTTCAAATTTGGAGCTTTCAATTTTTGCTGTACAATCCCATTGTGCTTACTGCGTATATATATACCGGTACAAGTTTTTGGAATTTATGGTTTTGGTCCACAGGTCCAATAAAAAGCTCCACTAAAGAGTCAATGTTTTATTCTAAGTTGTATTATATTCTCCATTATTTGGCTGTCCTTTTTTTATAGAATCAACATTTTATAGGAAACTGCTGGAAGACTCGAATCGGTTAATTTGAGAATAATGCAAATCGGATGAATTAGAAAAACAAAAGTGATTAAATTGGACGTTTGCATTCTAAAACAAGTAAACGAAAACCTAGATACAACAACTATGTATTTCTGGCGTCAGAAGTGCAATAGTAATTATCTGCAACAATAACATTGAAAAAAGGAAACAATGCATAATAGATCTGATAATTTTCCTAGAAACTTTTTAGATTATTAAAAAGTATATGACAATTAAAATATATACTTAGTTAAAAAAAAAACAAAGTGACTTAGATCGAATACTTGAATTTTGGCAAAGTTTGCCATTCCAGGTAATGGGGACTAAATAGGATACGTGGAGCCAGAAGGTCTACCGTTTACTTCCGTTATCAAGGTGACAGCGGCTATATATAACATGGAACAATTTCTTTTATAAACAATGAAGATTTTGGACAGTGACAAACTTTGGTGTTGTGGGATTTTTCGTACATTAATGAGTCATAAAACATTAATAATCTTGACATAGGAGTGTGGGCATTTTTTTTTTTTTTTTTTCGTTTTCATCTTTCACCATTTTTCATTCATTTCTGCTAACTGTTGTATTTATAGTATAGTACATGCCAATTTTCATATTAACCCTGCTACCATTTCGCGACTCGAATATCTGACCGACGGTTTTATACACGATGACACGTGATGACCTATTTATCATCATATTCCAGCTTACACTTGTCTGACATATATCTGAGTTATCTTGTAAAAACAGAGCACATGTAATAATGTCAACATTTGAAAAAGAAATATATATTTTGGGACAGTTTTATAATCAAGTACAGTTTCTTATTATAATCACTATGGAAATTTTACGGTCGTCAAAACAGGTTGATTGATTGATTGTTACAAGATGAAATGGTTTCCATTGTCGTAACACATCACGGTTTGCCACTGATCGCCATACCTTTTTGGATTACACGACGGTGTGTACGGACCAGGATCTGCTTACCCTTCTAGAATGCCAGGATTTAAGACTTAGTATTGTCCATACTTATTAGTTTTCAGTGTTTCTGTCTTGTCCTTTGTATTTATTCTTCTGTATTGCGTCCTTTTGAATTATGTCTTTTGTATGGCTCCTATTATTCCTGTCTGATGACTGTTATTCCTGTCTGATGACTCCTGTTATTCCTGTCTGATGGCTCCTGGTATTCCTGTCCGATGGATCCTGGTATTCCTGTCCGATGGCCCTTGGTATTCCTGTCCGATTCCTTCTTGTATTCCTGTCCGATGGTTCCTGTTATTCCTGTCCGATGGATCCCGATATTCCTGGCTGATGGCTCCTGTTTTTCCTGTCCTATAGATCCTGTTATTCCTGTCCGATGTTTTCTGGGATTCCTGTCCGATGGTTCCTGGTATTTCTGTTCGATGGCTCCTGTTATACCTGACCGATGGCTCCTGTTATTCCTGTCCAATGGCTACTTGTATTCCTGTCCGATGACTACTGGTACTCCTGTCCGATGGCTCCTCGTATTCCTGTCAGATGGCTTCTGTTATTCCTGTCCGATGACTCCTGTTATCCCTGTCCGTTGGATCCTGGTATTCCTGTCCGATGGATCCTGTTATTCATGTCCGAAGGCGCCTGTTATTCCTGACCGAAGGCGCCTGGTATTCCTGACCAATGGCTCCTGGTATTCCTGTACGATGGCTTCTGTTATACCTGTCCATTGGCTCCTGTTGTTCCTATCCGAATGTTCCTGGTATTCCTGTCTGATGGCTTTTGGTATTCCTGTCCGATGAATCCTGTTATTCCTCTCCGATGGATCCTGGTATTCCTGTCCGATGGTTCCTGTTATTCCTGTCTGATGGATCCTGGTATTCCTGTTCGATAGCTCCTGTTATTTCAGTCCAATTTATCACTCTTGATTTTCTAAGAATGTGTGGTGATATAGTGGTCATTCTTTGACACACTTTTAATGCATCTAGAACTTTCATAAATTTATGGATGTATGAATTTTATTGAATTAAAATTATTGTAATGTAGTCTGCAGTTAAATATCATTTTCACAAGTTTAAAAAAAGACACATATGCGCAAGATTCTTATTTTATACACGAACTATTACACTTTTTCGGATGGGTTTGTAGTTTTGTTTGTAGTAAAAGAGAATTGCTCATAGTATTCAAGCATAATAAAAGTTTTGAATTTGAAAAGGACAAATTCTTTTATCAGACATGTTAATCTAGATCCTACAGACATGGTATTCTTGTTGTCTTGTTCGTCATAAAACCGTCAATTATTGTTTGCGCTCAAAGCGTTACAATTCAAACATTTGTAAATTGTCAACAAACCTCAGATATTTTTCTAAATACCTAAGAAACATATAAATATGAGATAAGATAATATATATATTATATATCAAAAATTTTGATTTCAAAATATTTTAATTCCAAATCGTTTTTAAATTATTTATTTTTAAGACTCTCAGACCTATTTTGTAACATCTTGCTTCAGTTAAATTTGTGCAATAAAAAAGACACATAAAGATACAGAAAAATAGAATTAAGAACACTGCAACTCTAACTTAGGTAAATTTTCTAGGTGACTCGAATCTTTTATGGTTTAGATGTATTATGCCTACCTGTAATCAGACGAACAATAGTAACCTACTGTTAAATTCTTGCAAAACTCCATTTTACTCGTACTGTACACACACTATTGTTACCCTGTCCGTAAGCAATAATTTATAAATTTTGAGCCGTTTTTGTATTTAAATCACGCAATGTTTTATTTTCAGATTTAATTTCTTGTAATTAATTAAAGAAGAAAGGAATATTGTTCCATGGGTATTACTGTTAATTAATTGCAAAAGCCACTAAGTACAATAGCATGGACAGACAGAAAATCTAGACCATTTGTTTCGTTTTAGTTTCTTATCTATTAAAAAAGAGACTGATCTTTTCCATTATATATACACATTTGCCATGATTTATACTCAATTCATTCTCGCTGTAATGTTTCAATCTAAAAATTAGAATGTTAACTGGAGGAAAAATTAATAGAGAAGGTTAATTTGTGAATTCATAATTTGTTTTGATAAATCTTAAGCTGACACTTAATCTCATGATAGAATTTCCGTCCTAAAGCCGTTCTTGGTTTCCAGTAACAAAAACGGCAATATGGCGCTTTTTACAGTTACCTTAATCTGTTAACAATTTTCACCTACTGAACCAATGCTGTTAATTACAAAGGCGTGTCTCAGAATTAATTAAAATTATACAAAAAAATCAGTTCTTTCTAGCTTTCTTTGAATAAAAGTGTATTGATAGGAGATAATTTTAGCGGTGTTTTCAAGCAGACGACAGGTACAGATTTATCGCGTGTTATTAATCATGCGTAAATATTGCATGATCGAACATTTTTATGCAATAAATGAACAGGATTAAAAGACTAACGGCATACAAGTGTCAAAAATAACGAAATGATGGTGACAAGTAAAGTATAAAGTTCATTTGTTGTATTTCAAATCTTGCTACCTTTTATACCGAAAAAGCCATATTCATCTTTTATACAGTATTTGAATTATTTAAATTATTTTTCAGGTTTAGATTTCAATACATAGAAATAAAAATTATAGCATGTGTTTTTTTATAGGGAATTCTAGACCATTAGAGAATGTTGGGTGATAATACTGCCTAGTTCATCTGGTTAAATAACATTGTCCAAGCCGTTTTTAGTACTAAAGCATAAAAGTGAAAGTGATTTATCATTCCATGTAAATAAAGCGAAAATTCATACTCTGTTTAAATACAAATACATGTAATACCAACAATTCAACAGAGAACAAAGTTAAGCTAGCTAAAATGAACAAACAATTTTGTTGAAGATAAATGAAATAATTTTTAATAAGTCTGGATAGCATTTTTTATTCTTTCACACGTCGTTATAAGAAATATGTTCTTGTTTGTATAAGAAGCGTCCGTTGTTTCAATAATATTATAAAAGGAACTATTTCTAATTTATAACAGCTCTACCCGGAGATACTGAAGAAGTGAGAAATCACCATGTTTAATTTCTACGGTTTTATCAATAAATTGATTTGTGTTAATCATTTCAATATCCTGTTTCGTTTAAGAAGAACCATTTGTCGGTGTTCAGAATATCACAAGTCCCTAAATTGTGCTTAATTAGCTTTCTAAAAGATATTAGAATTCCTTTGTTGTTTTCCTGGGAAAAGAATTATAACTTATTCAAATTAAGTTTTCCATACCTTTTTCTGGTATCGCGGCTATTAAAATGTCGTTAGGCACAGGTAAAGGCAGTATTCTTTAGAAATGTCGCTTAATTCAAAATCTTTGCAACTAAATTGTCATTTGTGTAATTAATGAATAGACTTTTTTTTCTTTTCTTTTTTAAAAAGTCAGAAATTTCTCAAAAACTAGAAATGTTAAACAATAAAATGTACTTTTATCAATCTTTGTAATCGATCACAAGGAAATGACACGCACAAAACATAATACCCCAGATTACATACATATTTATAACATGAATTTTTCCATATATATTTCAATGCAGGTCTCATTAAATATTTCCTGTATTTCCACGTATCAAAATATCAATGAAAAAAAATACATACATCAAATTGAGGAAAAGATACGGGGGTTTATAAGAGTATCGATTGATGGTTTCTATGCATTAATAATATGTGCTTTTCATCAAATTTTTGTGAAACAAAGCCCGGCTCAAAAATGTGACAAAAGTACAGGATGGAACACTACCTGAAATGAAATATCACTAAACATAAAGGAAGAAAAACAGAGAGCACATGAGAAAATGAAGAAAAAGAAACACACAGAATTCTACTCTGATGGATTCTGACCAAACTATATATTTCCATTTCTACTCTGAAATCAAATTGTTGCTTTCTTAAGCCTGCATTTTGATCAAACCTAGAACAACAGTGACACTGTTAAAAAGAACCACAAAGTCAATTTATGTTTATTGCATTATGAAAAATGGAAACGTTGCGAGTAGTGCAGTTTTCATTTATACCTACATATCTGACGTCTACTCCATATATAAACTGTGAAATTTGTCGATTCTGTTCAGCGCTTATCAGTGTTACCACTGCTACATTTATCTTCAAAAAAGTTTATAGTTTTTAGGAATGACCTCTAATTATGTAAGGATTGACTTTTTTCAGTCTATAAAGAAATGACCTCAATAAAGTGGTGCAAACTAAATTACCCGCGTGACGTCCAATATCAAATTATTAAGAATTTAATCAGTAATAAGGAATTTTAGCAATTTGGAATGGATGACGAAATTGTCGCTTCGTTCTTTTAATTAACCCAAACCCATTATTTAATAGAGATTTAAACATTTTCATTATAGAATTTATTTATATAAAGCTATTGCTCATCATCAGACACGGTGATATCTACATGTCTTAATATATCCCATTTCATTATACACGACGATACCTACATGTCTTAATATATCTCATTTTATCAGACACGGCAATACCTACATGTCTTAAAATATCCGATTTAATTATACACGATGATACCTTCATATCTTAATATATCCCATTTCACCAAACACGGCGATACCTATATTCCATTTCAACAGACACGACGACACCTACACGTCTTAATTTATACCATTTCACCAGACACGGCGATACCTACATGTCTTACTATATCCCATTTTATGATATATGGGATATAATAAAATTAAGCTATATGTATAAGCTTAATTTTATTATTGGAAACAGTATTTGTGTTTGACCTGATCCTGTCCTTCCAAAGATATGATAGCTATTATTTTTTTTCTACGTTATCTTTATCTTCAATCATACATGTTGTATATTGTAAAGTGTACTGCCACTTCATGCCTCTTGTGGGCTCTTGATTTGAAATAAACCATTCTTTTTCTTATTCTTATTATATCCCATTTAATTTTACACGACGATACCTACATGTGTTAATATATCCCATTTCATAAGACACGACGATGCCTACATGTCTTAATATATCCTATTTCATCAGACTCGACGATGCCTACATGTCTTAATATATCCCTTTTCACAAGACAGGGCGATAGCTACTTGTCTTAAAAAGGACAAATATACCCAAGGAGCAATAAAAAAAAACGCAATCCGTTGCACAGACAAACCCGGGAAGACAAATGAACAACCACAAGCACAATAAATAAACACAGAAAACTAAAAAACAATGAACAACACTAACTCCTATAAAAACCAGGAGTGATAATATATCCCATTTCATCAGACACGTTGATACCTGTATATACATGTCGACTTAATATGTCCGATTTATATATGAATATATTGAGTTCTTTTGTAGGTTAACTATACCCGAGTTGGAAGTACTGTCTGCCATTGCTGAATATCATAAAAATTCCCGCAGTTTTTGGCATCACAATTATAAAAGTAATTTTTCTACGAAATCATTAGGTCAAGTGGAACTGTCAATACGTCCAGCGAACTCTATGAAGCCCTGCTCGCGACTCTAGCTTTATATAACATATACCTTTTCTAAATGCCGAGCATATCAGTACGGTACTACTGTATCACGATTTGATCGACGGATGCACAGTTTTTTTCTCTCAAGTGAGTAAATTTACCCTTTTTTCGAGATTTCTCTTCAAACTGGATTTTGACACCTCAACGAATTTTACTACCAGCAATACGACTGATCTCAGGAACGTAGAAGAACATGCTGATGTCATTGTCTGTTTTTTTTTATATCTCTGGAATTTACATTGCTAGTGCAATAATTTTGAATTTTATTGGCTTCTTCTATTCTTATTTTTGTTGTTTTGCTTTTCATAGTATTTGTTAAATTGTAACCGTCCCACTCGGGTATACTTTTTGTTCTTTTGAATTTGTCCTTCCATTCATTGATTTTGTATTCGTTACCCGCTTGTTACCGCTACGTTTCACCACATCTGTAATATATCTGGATATCTATCCAAATTTCCTAAAAACTATACCACGTCTGATATGAACTTGCTGCAGTAATGAAATCTGTATAAAAGCAAACTGGAAGATGTATATACGTCAAAATTTCAAATATATTGTTATAATTAGGACCTAGTGCAAAGATGCCATATCACAAGACAAATAATAATTGATTCCAAATACTTGATTGAAAAAAAAACTAAAAAATACCACCAAAAAAGCTAACTCAATACAAAATTTCAAAAATATAAACAAAATGGAGACAAGAGACAAGTATTTTTAAAACAAATCGTTATAACAATGATAAGCGTTCGTAAATATCTTGACCATTTCATTGTAACGAAATGGACATTTAAGGATTACATTAATTGTATTTTTTTTTACAAAAATTGACAAAGCGACGAATCAACGACGATATAGTATAAATTATATATATATTATGACGCTACAGTACTAAACGTCGCTGTATAGAAAGGGAAAATTCACCATTTGGAATGAGATATAATAATCTTTGCCATTTATATGTCCAAATATGCATCAAAATAAAACCCGAAGGACTGAAAATTTGCAGGTGCAATCTTATGACTTAGTACTTCAGAGCTTAAAAACAGAAATATTGGAAACTGCAAAAACTTAGTTATATTGTGACCCATGAGTAGCCACTATTCTTATATTTGGTACTGGGGTAAAACTGATACTAAATTTTTTTCCCTTTATAAAATAGTGAAATTGTTGACAACCAAGGAGTATTTCCCAAAAGGCATATCTCTGTCATTTAACTTAAAGGTTTATTGACAACTTTCTTCAAAGTTAGTTCTGTGTGTTTTCAAGTGAAATCTATAATTCAAATAAACAAGGAGACGTAAAAAAAAAGGGAACTTACTCAGGGAAATTATTAGCATCTGTAAAAAATAGAAAATCAACAGGAGATGCATAATGCAATACTGTTGACATTTCTTTTTGTTTTGTTGAAAACGGTTTTATTATTATACTCTTGCTGTGTCTTGTGTAATACCAAGTGTTTAGAGCACTTTATAAATGCAATGTTATCATCTCGTGGGGAATACTTCTCTTTAAAACTTTTTAAGATATCATTTTTCTACTTTAAACCGTTTATTTTAAGGCTTTGATTTTGATAAAGCTGTCATCGTTAAACGAGGTAATCTAAGATTTAAATGAAGACACACGATTCCCATTGCTGTGACTTTGTTTTCATGGTTAACCTAATGGTCTTTACATCCAAATATTCTATCGTATCAGTTTCCTCCATCTTTAGACAAAACCTTTCTCTTCATTATCTACAATATTGAAGAGGAAATGATGCAAAAGAATCTACATAAATTGACACAGCATTATAATTGAATAATTAAAAACTCGGGTGATATAAATTTCTTACGTTTTGTAAATTGAAACCCAAATTGTTTTCAGAATATCGTTCAAATGTGATGTTTGTATTTGAATATTAATTTTTAAAGCCATATAATCTATAATCTATACATGCGTTATTTTACAGACCCCAATAAAGCTTGCATGCAGCAATGAAAAGAGAAGAAATTGATTAGTACTCGGAACAATGTTCCACCTTCAGAGCGAAAACAGTTCGACAATGATGATAACATGATGGTCAATTTATATATAATAAATAAGAAAATTAATTTACTCTCCATACTTTATGACTTTTCTGACAATCCTCGTTTATAACAAGTAATATTATTTATAATACAAAAAGCAATCAAACAAAACAGTATTCGATACCCATTTTATAGAAACTTCTATTCCTGTTTTGATATCTTACCCTATTAATTATGAAAGATGCTTTTAGTTTGATTGCTAACCTAATAGATTTATTCTTTTACGCTCTCTAAGGGGTAGAATTATTCAATTATGATAGTAAAATGATAGTGGAAACGATGTGTCTTTTCAGTTTGGAGACAGTTATTATTACTACTAGACATTCAGAACTGTATTCTATGATCAGATGTGATAGATTAATAATTACACATGTCAACATCTTTATATTAGATATTGAACAAGTTGTATAAATATATTCTACGGACCGAAACGAGGTAATCAAGAACTAGGGTAATTTTTACCATGATTGTATTACATATTTATAAAAAGTTATTTCTTATGTTAAATAAAAACATTAAGACTTCTTCTGTAAGATTAAAACGAATGCAATCTGCTAATATCAAACAGAATAATCAAATGTGCTAAACATTGAAAGCTTATCTATTGTATGTGTTAGGAACATAAATCACAGATAGAGTATAATACTCAGATTGTTATATAATGCAAATTCACTAAGAAAAAAAAATCTGTCATATTACATTTTGTAAATTTATTTGTCCTACATGTAAATATGGTTGTAAGCCAAACACTGGACATCACAGAAGAATTGATTAACTAATATAACAGCACTGGCTACGGAGCTGGTGAATATACCGTCATATATGAATATACCGTCATATAGGGACTTTCACTCCTTCCCTTCTTCAACATCCACACAATTTAATACTAGAATGTCAAGTGTAAGTTTAAACTGAGGCTTAAACAAGTTTGAAACTAGTTTAATATATTATCATAGATCGATTACGAAGGTAAAGTCCGTCAATTTTATTATGAAAACTGACACAAATATATAGCCTGATTTTTCAACAATTTGTTAGTATTCTTTACATGTCAAATATGCTTAACTTTTGATTTGTAAACGTGGCTTAAGTGCATCAGAATAGTTATGCAGTAGTTCGCGAACTTATGTTATTTATGAGAATGCATGACAACAGAATTTAGAAGGCCGGTTTCTAATTGAATATGGATTCAAAAACAAAATAAGAATGATCTCTCATTACATATGTATATTTGTTCTTATTATAAAAGCACTTGGAAAAGGTCACCCTTTTTACTCCGTTTAGGATTGTTGTCTCATCAACATAAACTGATATCTTCTGTAATCATAATAAATTCTTTTTGAAAAGGATTGACCAGCGAAGCACAGTCTAATTTCATTAAAATGAACAAGATCGCTTACTTTATGATTCATATATGTATTTGATATAGCCCTGAGGGCGTTAGCCCGACAGGGGTATACCTATTTATATCATGGCACTCTGAAAATTGCAAATGATAGGTTTTAATAATTTAGAAGGGGGTGGGGGTCTTTCAGGAATTTTACCCTGTGCGAAGACACAAGAAACTTTTACAGCGGTCTTGTTGATAATTTAATTATTCACTTCCATAAATGTGAAAAAGGGCACATTATGTAACAGTTATTGGTTAATGGCAAGGAGACATACGAGGCCGTCTTTATCTTTTTGCAGTTTGCTTTTTAAAGTTTACTCTAAAGATCATACAGTAATGATTTTAAAGATGAAGAACAGCAATAAAAGCCCTGGGGGTTTTGTATTATATTTCAGTGCTGTGTGGGCTATTGTCTCATGTACAATAAATGACCGTTTGTTTTCCCTTCTTGCAGCCCAGAAACTTCTACATGGTGCTTTTGTCACTGACGTTTAAACTGAATGCGCACTATAATATTTTTTCAAATAATGTGATAAAACCAAAAAGAATACTATATCCATTTCCAGTGATCATAAATTTCAAATAAAATTCACCTGGCATTACTACGCCAGTGGCAATCTTGTAATTTATCTCTAGCTAATGCAAGTAACATCTTGCCGTGAAAATTCATATTCCATCGATAAGATTTGCAATGTTATTTACATAAAAATAATTTCGTTAAAAGAATATTGAAGAATTTAATTTGTGGTCTCATATCATAAAGTATTCTTTATAATGGATCTATTTTCTCGTATGTATACTCATTTGTCATTTTGATCAGACAGAATAGACAAATTCAAAACAGTTTTATTCAGTAGAAAAAACTTTCAGGCGAAAGTAAAAAAATACTCATAACTTTATATAAAAGAAAAAGGTGTTTTTCTGTACAAATAAAAGCTACGTTTTTGGTGTCCTAACCACCTACCACATGTATGACGTGCATAGAGATCTGGAGCCATCCTGGTTAGAAGTCATCAATGATCTATTTTTTTATTTTTTATTTTATCTGTCAGGCAACACAGAATCAAACCAAAAACGTGATGAATTTTAACTAATTTCACTTCCCTAAATTGGTTATATAGCAACATTGCCTTCATCATTTGTCAACAGGCCTTAGGCCACACCAAATTGATTGTTTAGCTCTTTGGATTTCGCCGCTCCGATTTTCTGAATTTTTAAATTTTAAAGAAAAGTTTTTTTGCCGCCTCATTTTGAAAAAAATGCTGAAAATTCGCCCCAAATTCTTTATATTTCAAGAAATTAAAAATAAAAGGTGTTCGCCCGCTCCTAAAATTTAGTAAAAATTAGGGATTGATTTTATTTTTTTGTAACATTTTAGTTAAAAAAATTCATGCTACACATAAATTTGATCTTGGCCTGAAAAAAGGTAGTACCCAAGAAAAAAAATTAAATTAAAATTTTGCTCGCTCGCACTTATTTTTGCCAAAGAAACTCCAAAGAACTAAAAATCATTCTGGTGTGGCCTTACCTTATACAATACGAGAGACTAACTAGTATGTTAATCGTTGTAAAGTTATCATCGACGTCACAATGTTAGAATAAGTTTTTAAGATATATCGAATATTCAATAAGCACAAGTTACTGACTTGATCGCAAAGTCACAACTCGTTTGCACAATTTACAAAATCATTGGTGAACTCGATTGCACATTCGTGCGCATACGATATCAGATTGAGCACCCATGTTAAAAATACATTTTCTGTGTGACACTTTAACAAACTCCGTACTAATCAGCTCAGTATGTGAATTCTGGCATTTAATTGTTTTTTTTAAAGTACAATTGAAAAAAAAAGAAATTAATGGCGATCTCCCGAAAGCATAGCTCTTTCCCCTTGTTTTTTGACAGGCTTTGAAAGTTTTGTCGCAAATGTCAAGTAACGGGCATGAAATTAAAGGTTTTGTCTCAAATAAAAAATCAAGTAATGGACATAAAACTAAAGGTTTTCGTGATGTTCTCCTGGTGCAAATTAAATTTGAAAATTAGCATTTAATCTGATCACTGCTGATGTTACAAGAAATATATTTGTTGACAAACGAGTCAATAATGGAAACAATTACACATTTTAATTTGATTACAAAATGGATCTTAGATTTTCCTGTTAGATAAGGAAAATATAAGATTCATTAGAAATCGTTGTACAAATAACAGCATTAGTATAAAACACAGTCTTCTGATTAAAAGAGAAATTATTAATGGAAATGAAAATACTGTTTGTACAGAAATCAGAAGCCGTTACAAGAATATAAAAGGAAATACAGAGTTCGTTTACACAGTGCCTTTATTATTGTTTGTCTCACCAACAATTTTATTTGAAGAAAATAAAAGACAATTTGTTTGTATTGAATCTCAGGTTCATTACAAATTAGCTTTGATCTACCTTCACGAGGCATATCTACGAAATAAATGTATATTATTAATGAATTTGTCAGTAAAAATTCAATTCTTCAAAAGTCTTTTTAACGGATATACATATATAGTGAATACCTAAAAATTAAGAATTGTTTTGCATTAATTCATAATTTTGGACAGATTAACAAAATCCTGAAAATCATTAAGGTGTAGACAATATTATAACACAATTGAATCAATGGATCGCCAGCAAAGTTGCAACTGAATAAATAATAATAAAGCACAGACTTCTGGTCTTTCGCTACAACAGCAATATTCCAACAACATTTGAATACAATCGAGGTAAAAAATATCAACTGCAAGGAGAAAAGAGCAACACTTAACGTCAGATAACCACAGCCATCGCGTTTTATCATATTTATGGTAAAAAAATCAAGCGTAGTTGGCATTTGTGAAAAAAGAGAAACACTTGGACTTGATGATTTTCACATATTATATAACATTTGTTCTTTCTTTAAGTCTAAAATGTTCTGAGTGTCTCTTGACCTTTTATTTGCTAGTTTCAAGAGTTGTGATTTAAAAAAAAGTATATACAATGTGTATTTGAGTGTTTGTAGGTCTAAATCATACCGCTGTTGGTGGAATACAAGTCTCCAACGGTATCTTCCCTCCAGTAGTGTTTGTAGGCCTAAATTACACCGCTGTTGGTGGAATACCAGCCTCCAACCGTATCTTCCCTCCCGTATTTTTTCGCCTGTCCCAAGTCAGGAACCTCTAGCCTTTGTTAGTCTTGTGCGTGTTTTGAATTTTGCTTCATTTTAACTCCATTAGACAAAGCTGACCCTACTTGAATGATTAGGGTTTAACTCCATCAGACAAAGCTGACCCTACTTGAATGATTAGGGTATAACTCCGTCAGTCAAATCTGACCCTACGTGAATGACTAGAGTTTAACTCCCTCAGTCAATGCTGACCCAACTTGAATGATTAGGGTTTAACTCCATCATACAACGCTGACCCTACTTGAATGATTAGGGTTTAACTCCCTCATACAAATCTGACCCTACTTGAATGATTAGGGTTTAACTCCATCATACAAAGCTGACCCTACTTGAATGATTAGGGTTTAACACCCTCATACAAATATGACCCTACTTAAATGATTACAGTTTAGCTCCATCAGACAAAGCTGACCCTACTTGAATGATTAGGGTTTAACACCCTCATACAAATCTGACCCTACTTAAATGATTACAGTTTAGCTCCATCAGACAAAGCTGACCCTACTTGAATGATTAGGGTTTAACTCCCTCATACAAATCTGACCCTACCTGAATGTTGGATAGTATGTTTGGGTCAAGACCATATCTTCTGTCAGAGGAAATTCCGTTGGTTTTGTAACATATTAATAATTATTGTATCACGTGTACGTATTTATGTTAATAAGGATCTATTTTGCTGTATCTTTCAGAAGTTAAGCGCGATCATTAATTCATGTAATGAAGGTTGTACACAGCTTTTGAAGATGAATTGTTGCAGGGCCCTACTTTAGCAGTGACTACTTGTATATGCATGAGTAGAATAATTGGTATGAAAGTGATAAGTTTATGTTGATTATGCAATAATAAAAGACAAAATTACACAATATGTTGTTCTATTATCAAACATGAAAAAAGACACCTGTATAGTTAGATGGTCACAGCTATGCTGTATGACACAATAGATTATCTGCTTGTCAGATATTTAATGCATATTTTCTTGTATTTTTCATTCCATAAAGTGCACATTACTTGTTAATTGCCATATTTTTAATGTTGTTTATTAGTCGTTTTAATTTCCTGTCCACCTTAAGACAGCATTATAACCAGACGTTGTGCTATTTAATATGAGACTTAATAGTTGATACTTGCCAACAAAAGACATTTGCATTTCTCTAATGTTTCCTGGTAGAAAGCTTTTCCTGGAGTTCTTTAGTTTATTTTGCTATTGAAGCAGACAATAAACCAGCCATTTGTTAGCCATGATTTCAATTTTAATTTGATATCCACCTGTGAAATCTTCTCTTTATACCTTCTTAAATTCAATGTAATTGATAAATTAGGTCTTTGTCGCAAAATTACCTGAACATATGAAGGTTTCTGTGATACGGTGTATTCAGTTTTGGAAATTAATTTAAAATTCGTATTATATTTGGCAAGATCGAGTACCGTACTGGATACTTAAACATTTAAAGTATCCATTTTAAAATCTCCGTATTTTATTAATTATGCTATCCACAATTTTCTTGTGTCGACCGTGCATGCGCTATTTTTTCATATGTTGACTTAACCGTACTGTATTTAATTACCAACAAAGATTCCTGTTTATACCAAATAATATTAATGTTGACCGAAAGGCTGTGTGTCTTATGGCTTAAAAGAAACATAGTTTTAGAAATAATGTTTCTTTTGCTTCAATATTGGCTATAGCTTTACTGACGATTACTAAAATACCAATTCATTTTAATTGTTTTTGAGGTTTTATTTAGTTTTTTCATTTCTTAAAATTATTACAATCTTTTCTTGAACTGAAATTAAGTCAAGATCGAACTTATAAAATGATGCTTAAGATTATATTAATTATATTTTCAAATTTGTTAACAAAATGAATGCAAGACTGTTGTTGATATCAATATCCACAATTTAATAAAAACATACATCATATTAATATTGATTTTGAAAGACTCTTTAAAAGTCAGGACGATGTTATTTCTAGATTTGTATGGTTTGACAAAATTGATGATTGTGTAGTTGGGATAAATTAAATCAACTTTTGCAACTGAAGACATTCGTATGAATTATTTAGGGTCATATTAGAAATAATTTTCTCTTTATCCTAATATTGACAAGCAATGTGAAAAATCTGTTCACGTTTATCATTTGCTGGTGTTTTGAGAAATGTAATTTTTAGAAGACATTGACAATATTATAAATAATATCTTTAACATCATCAAATAACTCAGCTCGTTAACGGGAAAAGAAATATCTAGCATATGAAATTAAGCAGTAAACTTTTTCGGAATTTATGATTAATTTTGTGTCATGAAGGACAACGGCAGACGATGCAATTTTTGAAAAATTAATTTCAATTTCACAGAAAGTGCCTACAATAATCAAGGAAGGAAGGAAGTTTTGAACATGAAATAGAAACACATATCCCCAAGTCACACAGTTCTTTCTCGGTTCTCATTTCTCAGATATGTAAAATGTTTTAAATGTCTTTCCTGTTTTATTTATAGGTAAATGGTTTGTATGGGAGTACTTTTGAAAACTTGAGGAAATAAAATAGTTATATTCATACTAAATAATTTTATATCTCGCTGCCTATAGCTAACTTTTTGAACAATTTATATTCAAACAATGTCAAGTGTATAACATAAGATGTTTAATTATTTTAATCGATTTATTGTTTTTTTTTTTTTTTTTGCCTATTATAAGTTCCCAATTACAGTTTAGATATAATTTTCTAGAAAATAGTAAATATTTTTCTTTAGCAATCTGTGACGATTTAGCTAAATATTACGAAGCAATTCTCAAACATATCTGAAAGCATTTAACGATTTCTTTAATGGAAAAGTGACTTTTGTTGACAGAGTTAGTTAAGCTTGTTTGAAAACAGATTTCTGGTGATTTTATAAAGAAAAACTATGTATAATATCTTCATCAATCCAATAGTTGGACAAACAAACAAAATAATGGAGTCTATCGACTGAGTCAAACAAGACAAAGGTTATTTATTATCTAGACATCTTTTGAACTACGGACAGAATTCTGATATTTGTCTTAAGACTAATGGTGTTGAACAAAGGAAGCTTTTATGTGTTATATAAGGAGTCTGAGTCAAGAATCGGAATATTATTTCTATGATAAGTATACATTGTTAAGCTTTTGGAAGATATTTTTTCCGCAAAAGTAAAAAGTAAAACCCAGCGATACAACAGAATCAACTCGGATGTCTAGTATAGAAACACAATAAGCTTGGTCACCTTAACAATGAATTCATTGTTGATACAAACTCCGTTAATGTTATTAATTAAAAAGCACTTTTCCTAGAACACGTCATCTCAAGCTACTCTAGTGAAGGAAAAAAATCATCAAAACATTCTGACCAATAAAATAAAAACACTAACTAATTACAGTTCACAAAATACTTTTTCAATTCCTAATCTCTCTCACACACATACGCATAGAGAGAGAGGTTAGCTTCATCTTTTAGCAAGCACTTATTAATAAACAAATTTTTAATATTAAAGAAAAGTTAGAAATTTTATTTATTCCAGTATTTTTTTCTCGTTTATCGTAGAATGGAACATGATAGTAAAAACGTATATTGTAGAATGGAACATGATAGGTAAAAACGTATATTGTAGAATGGGACATGATAGGTAAAAACGGATATGGTGGATAGATAATTGTGGAATGGAACATGATAGGTAAAAAGGGATTTGCCGGTGGATAGATTATAATAAAATGGAATATGTTAGGTAAACACGTATATGGTGGATAGATTAGATTAGAATTGAACATGATAGGTAAAAAGGGGTATGGGAGATAGATTATAGTAGAATGTAACATGATAGGTTAAACCGGATATGGTGGACAGATTATAGTAGAATGGAACATGATAGGTAAAAACGGATATGGTGGACAGATTATAGTAGAATGGAACCTGATAGGTTAAACCGGATATGGTGGACAGATTATAGTAGAATGGAACATGATAGGTAAAAACGGATATGGTGGACAGATTATAGTAGAATGGAACATGATAGGCAAACACGGATATGGTGGACAGATTATAGTAGAATGGAACATGATCGGTAAAAACGGATATGGTGGACAGATTATAGTAGAATGGAACATGATCGGTAAAAACGGATATGGTGGACAGATTATAGTAGAATGGAACATGATCGGTAAATATGGCACGCCGTTGTTATATTTATTCAGTTTCGAGATATCTTATTTAGTTAAATAAGATATCTTATAAACTAATTGAGATATCTTATAAATTAATAGAGATATCTTATAAACAAATAGAGATATCTTATAAACTTATAGAGATATCTTATTAACTTATAGAGATATCTTATTTAACTGGTTATAAAGATATCTTATTAAATATATAAGATATCTCTATAAGTTAATAAGATATCTCTATTAGTTTATAAGATATCTTATAACTTTATAAGATATCTAATAAAGTATGTGTTTAAAAGATATCTTTATAAAGAAGTAAGATATCTTATTAACTAATAGAGATATCTTATTAACTAATAGAGATATCTTATTAACTAATAGAGATATCTTATTAACTTATAGAGATATCTTATTTACTTTCAAATTAAATAAGATATCTTATAAAAATTAAAGATATCTTAATACTTAATAAGATATCTCTATAAGTTTATAAGATATCTCTATTAGTTTATAAGATATCTTTATAAGTTTATAAGATATCTCTATTAGCTTATAAGATATCTCTATTAATTTATAAGATATCTTATTAACTAATAGAGATATCTTATAAATTAATAGAGATATCTTATTAACAAACAGAGATATCTTATAAACTTATAAAGATATCTTATTAACTTATAGAGATATCTTATTTAACTGGTTATAAAGATATCTTATTACATATATAAGATATCTCTATAAGTTAATAAGATATCTCTATAAGTTAATAAGATATCTCTATTAATTTATAAGATATCTTATTAACTATATAAGATATCTTTTATATAGTTAATAATAGAGATATCTTATTTACTTAATAAGATATCTTATAAACTAATAGAGATATCTTATAAACTTATAGAGATATCTTATTAACTAATAGAGATATCTTATTAACTTATAGAGATATCTTATTTACTTTAAAAATTAAAGATATCTTAATACTTAATAAGATATCTTGTTACATAAATAAGATATCTTGGAATTTGAATAAATATAAAAACGGCGTGCCATAGGTAAAAAGGGATATGGTGCATAGATATAGTATAATGGAACATGATAGGTAAAAAGGGACACGGTGAATAGATTATAGAAGAATTGAACATGATAGGTAAAAAGGGATTTGCCTGTGGATAGAATATAGTAGAATGGAACATGATAAGTAAAAAGGGATATGGTGGATAGATTATAGAAGAATGGAACATGAAAAGTGAAAAGGGATTTGCCAGTGGATAGATTATAGTAGAATGGGACATGATAGGCAAAAAGGGATTTGCCGGTGATAATAGTAGAATGGAACATGATAGGCAAAAAGGGATTTGCCGGTGGATAGATTATAGTAGAATGGAACATGATGGGTAAAAAGGGATATGCGGTGAATAGATTATAGTAGAATGGAACATGATAGGTAAAAAGGGACATGGTGGATATATTCTTGACACAAAATTACACCATACACTTAACTGAAATTAAAAAGAAAGAACGACGCTTTGATTACTGTTCCTTTGGTCTTCAAAATGGAAAATAATATCAATGCAAGTCTAAGAATGCACCTTTCACCGGTTTGAGCGGAATTCTTTAACAGATACATATGTATGCTGAAGGACATAGATAAGCGGTAGTATCAACAAACACAACTAGATTGAGGCAGTCAAAAACTACAGCTATTCCCGCACTCCCCACAAGTTGTATCCGTGTGCACCTTTTTCACAATCATATCTTTGAATACAGGGCCACTTTTTGGAAAATAAAAATGCTAAAACCTTACTGCGCATCTGCATACAGTGTATGACAATACTGTATAGGAATAAAATGTATAAAATGAAAAATTAAAAAAAGAGTTTAAGTCACCAGGTTATAATTCCCAATTTTTGAAATTCGGCCCCTAAAGGCCCAAATTTTTGAAAATTCTAAACCTTATTGCGCATCTAAATACAGTGTGTTACAATACTGAAAAGAAATTAAATATATAGATGGAAAAATTAAAGAGGAGTTTAGGTCACAAGCTTAAATTCCTAATTTTCAAAATTCGACCCCTGTGGGCCCCAAGTTCTGAAAATCAAAATTCTAAAACATTATTGCGCATATACATACGGTATGTGATGACACTTTATAGCAATTTCATGCATGAAGTTAAAAATAAACAAGGTCTCAAGAAAGTGTGACGGACGGGGACGATAACAATAACCCCGAACATCTTCGAAGTGCAGGGATAATACAAGGCAAATAAACATAAAAATATATGGAACAAAATTTCTAAAAAAAAAAATAAGAATTTATAAAATAGTACTAGTAAATATAAATATTCACTTTGATGATTGCTCTTGCTTGCATGCAAGATAAATGTTTAACAATTCGTAATGATGCATTTCCCACTTCCACAAATTGCAATAGAGCAGACCTTATGAATACGACAATAGGAGTGCTGGAAAGAAAAATGTGCTTAAGAACAGAGAGTTGCCATTGGAAAACGAAGGGGGTATCTTCGTCATTAAAGAAAAGGCTTCGTTGTGTTAAAGAATAAGGCTATAGGTAAAAATCAATGGGACTTATCTCGTCCCTTTGATCTGTACATAAAACTGGATGCCGTGTACCATTGAGTACCTGGTAAGATATAACAATACCGCTAAAAGCTACCCGAGAGCAACGCTTCCGTTCTATAGAATCGACCATGTAGCTCTGTAAAAAAAATCCTTGAATCTCGTTAAGAACTTTAAATGGAAGGATACTTTTTTTATTTAAGTATTAATTTGTATTTATTTAGCAATTTACGGGAAAATAAAATCTTAATTAAATTTCATTAGAACGAACTAACTTAAATTAAGTGATTTTTTTCTGTAGAATGAAATCTAGCATCAGCTTTTGTGATCGAGTGTTGTGATGAAACCTTCGGAGATGCCAACTAGTGCAATGTTTATCAATGAAAAGAAAATTTAAGCATAAAAATATCACTTTATCGTGAGTTTTATGTAGGACCGAAAATAAATAGGTTGTAACCATCTGTAACTCATTTTATTATGTACAAGCATATTTACTGAAACTGTTAACTGCAATAAAGATAAAAGACGGTGTGGAATTAATATCCACGAGAAACAAACCCATACAATACATGTACATCATACAAGAAGTTAGGGAGCAAGCATTTGAGGAGCTAGGATGAAATGTTTGATCCATGATCCTGCCTATTTTTTCAACGGAATTATGGTCCTGGGTTTTTTTTTTTTCGACTGCTTTGGGGGGGGGGGGGAATCATTAGATACAAACAGGAAGTTGCTTGGTGACAGTTTTTTTTCGACCCCATTCATTTTTAATTTGTTTTGTTTATCAGTTGTTTATTTCTGACCATTCAGTCTCCTTTACCTTGTTGTTGTATATGATTGTTTTATGTTTCTAACAAGTCAGAAAGCTGAGGAATGGTTGATGATAATAATTTCTTTGATACCAATTTTGATGCACAAGATGTGCACATTTCGTCGATTTACGGCTCATGAGTTGTGCTTAAGGCCTAAATTGTTGAAAAGCAAAACATTAATCCGAAAAAGTTGAAGAGAGTTGAAAATGCCAAACTGACCAAAAGTGTCAAACCAAAACATCTAAGGACAGATATACTCTTAGTTTTAACAGAATTTTAAAACATTTTTCTACCACTAGATTTAAGTATCAATTTCGGGCTAGTATCGAAGTTTCTTTGGTATTAGAATGAACAAGACAGATATACAGAAATGATGTTAAATGATATATTTATTCATCTTTATGAGTGAAAATATAAATCTTTTGTAATATACATAATTCAAATGAAGTTCGAGGATATTTGTAATGGGTCCGTCTGTCCGTCTGTCCGTTTGTCTGTCTCTCCGTACGTTAGATAATCTTGTCTCCAGAACTCCTCGTTCATTTTTAACTTAATGCATTTAATTTCTATATAGTATATCACATACTGTATGTAGATGCGCAATAAGTTTTAAAATTTTTATTTTCGAAAATTGGGACCACATGGGTCGAATTTAAAAAATTGGAAGTTTAAGCTTGTGACCTAAACTCCATTCATTTTTCATTTTATGCTTTAATTACTATATAGTATTGTCACATACTGTATGTAGATGTGCAATAAAGTTTTAGAATTTTGATTTTCAAAAATTGGGGCCCACAGTGGTCGAATTTAAAAAAAATGGAATTTAAGCTTGTGACCTAAACTCCTCATTAATTTTTTCACGTCATGCATTTAATTCTATACAGTTTTGTCACATTCTGCGGGTAGATGCACAATAAGGTTTTAGAATTTTGTTTTTCAAATAGTGGGGAACACAGGGGTCGAATTTCGAAAATCGGAAATTTAAGCTTGTGACTAATTCCTTTTTCATTTTTCATTTTATTCTTTTAATTTCTATACAATATTGTCACATACTGTATGTAGATTCGCAATAAGTTTTTAGAATTTTGATTTTCACAACTTGAGGCCTACAGAGGTTGTATTTTGGAAATAGTGAATTTAAGCTTGTGACTTAAACTCTTTCATTTTACATTTAGATTCAGAAAATGTATTTGTATATAGTATTATTCTTTATTATCTGTAGATGCACAAAAAAGGTTTTTAATTTTGAAAATCAATTGATAGTTTCAAATTTGGGACCGAAAATGGTAAAATTGCTAATTTTACCTTGTCTCTGGAAATACTCATTCATTTTTTGTTTCAGTGGTTTTATTTTTTATTTTCTGCACTATATGTAGATGTGCAATAAGGTTTTCAATTTTGAAATTTGATTCAGGGTTCCAATTTTCAGACTGAAATTGTGAAATTGCTAATTTTTCACTGTTAATTGTTTTTTGACTTGTGCAGTGAGGGGATAGAGATCGTTTATGATGACTCGAATTTCTAGTTGTGATTTAAATTGAGTTGCTAGCCATGAGTACTTTTGCACTATTTGAAAAGGCAAGTACTTATTGTCTTCTAAAGCGGTTTTTATCTTTAATTGGGGGACTTAAATACAATATTCTGATTGGAAAATGAACGAGCCAAGAAGAAGTGATTTTATGATCTGTGTCAGGTAGTTGCTTGCACGGAGTAATTGTAATGTATTGAGATTTTTAAATATTTTCCGGGATATTTTAAACCTTTTTTCCAAATTTCCATCAACGGTGCATCCTGCAACATCGATCCATCAATATTCATATTTAAGTATCTTAGACGCCAACATATCCGATTTGAGTCATCTGACCAATTTAAATTTTTCATTCATAAAATTTGAAACGTATATTTCCTATAAAGTGACCTTGGCAATAGTATCTTCCGTAAAATGAAGGAAATGTGTCATTTGCTCTACTTTCCGTACTACAAGTGTATTAATTAGATTTACCACAAAATTTAAGTGTTTTCTGTCTTTTTATATATTTTTCAAGAATTGTTAACACAACTCCTACAAGATAGAAAATCCACACCCTCAATCACTGAATTGCATGTTTTATATAAACAGTATATTCGTGCATATGAGAATGATAGCAATATTATAATTATATAAAATACAATTAATGATAAAGATATATTGGTAAAATTCAGGTAATCAGAGTTCACGGTATTGACACGCTATAAAATTATATTGCTGTCTTTTCAAAAATTTTAATTCCTAATGAAGTGGAGGGCACATTATCTTTAACAGTATTATATTTTATTATTATACCTAAAGGTTACAAATTCATTGCTACCAAACCGGAGTTCATAAAGAAAAAAATTAATTAAGTGCTCCTTCAAAGTATGCCATACAAAAAATTGCAAATAATGATAAATAAGTCCAAAATAAAAGACTCTTTCAAAATCTATCCAGGTAATCCAGACAAAAGTACAAAAGTTACAAAACTGACAATACTTCATTATAATAGAAATAATTAATTTTATTCATACAAATTATCAAGATGATTGTAAGGCCTTTATCCTTAGTAGTTTTTATTTTACTACTTTTTTCAGAAAAAATACAAAGGTTGTAATTTTAATAGGTCAGGTTTAAAAGTGCATTTTCTGCCTTTTGCTCGTAAAGTATTTTTGGGATGCATGAAAAGGTACGTAAGGATATTAATAGAATTTGTTTTTATTTTCCGTAAAATTAACAACTTTTAAAAGAGGGATCGGGTGTAATTTTCTTTAGATATACCCAATTATGTATAACATAGTATATTTTCTAATTCAGTTTAAAAATTGTGGACGTTTTTGGGGGCAACGACTAAGTATTAATTTACGATAGCTTAGACCATTTTTATTTCGTTTTCATATTCTTAGATACCTGGAACAAAAATTTGTAAATAGACATGTTCAATTTGTTTGATACAACTGTGAAAAGTTTCATCAAAATCCATCAAGGTATTTAGGAAGAGTTGCACCTTTAAGGAACACAGACAGAGAGGGATACGGACAGGGCGATTCCCCATGCATCTAATGAAAATAGTCTCTATCTATAGCTCTGTTTTTCAAGTAAGACATAGACTGCAATAAACAGTAGGAAAAAACTGGACAATTATCTCCTTTAAATAATTTACTCTGGGGAGATAATATAATAACCTACCTTTAAATTGACGAGAGGACACAATTCCACCCCCCTTACATGACATAACTGATAATATTTTTTTTTCTTTCTTTTTGTCAAACGAATTGCACACCGACATCTTGCCAATATATATTTGTTCCTTCTGTTTCTTTCACTCTGAAAATTAAAATTCTTAATTCGTTCCACTCAGTAAATAAGGCTTATAAATATATTCTTTGTTTCAATAGGAAATTAAACTAACTAATGAAACAGTGATATTGATTTTATTTCTTTATTATCAAATTTTATAAAAATTTGATAAAAAATTGAAACATTCGGTTTACGTATAAAATTTGTGTAATTAAGCACATTTGCAGGTGAATTTAAGTATATGTACTAAATGGCAATTATGTTCAGAATCTCAGTAATCTTGTTCTTCTCTAATTTTTTAGTGAAAATATCATCTGACCCATAATTTACACATTATACACTTATATTTATATTTTCTCTAAGAATTGATTTTTAGAAACAGTAGCCTTTCAGATGAGGTACATACAACCCACATAAATTGTATCCTTCTTAATGAGTAATGTTCTAATTGATTTCTTATCATTTAGTGCACGTTTCAAATTATATCATTTTTATCTCTGTGTTGCAAAAAATAAAAAAGCTTTGTAATTTATTTCTTGCCTTTGGGTCAATGTAGAATCTTTACGTCATCTCATTTAATTCTTGAGGAATTTAAGCAACCAATTAAGGAGTATATAGGAATCGCCCTGCCTATATACCTGTCGGTCTTTTTTCCTTAAACACGCAAATATTTCTAAACCCATTGATTGATTTTGATGAAACTTTTCGATTTGTGATAATTAGAAATTGGTTTCAACCTCAAATCATGTTTTGTATGGCAAGCCGTTTTACTATTTATTCTAACTTCAAGATATCTCATAAACTTTATACGTTTATATTATACCTTATATAGTTTATTCAGTGTTCAAATAGTTAATTCTTGCTGAAGTCTTTGGCTTGTCGTACAAGTCAGTGAGGACAAAAGGAGTGTGGATTAAGTGAATACTTTTTATGCAGTTGTATCCATGTTATTACCTCGGAAAATTGACCTGGATACATGTGCATAAAGAGGTGTCAATAAAGAATTCTGTTTTGTCCTCTTTTTCAGTTTTGAGGAGGGGTGTGATATTTGTTATATACGTCCAATCAAAGCTGTACTGAATTTTACACGTGCTGTGATCTTGTACACGCAGGGCGAGGGATGTACGAGCTTACAATCTGGTATATAAATCAGTTAAAATCAATTTTGCTGAAACTCAGATTCAAATAATAGGTTACTATGTCGTTTATGTATCTGTATATCTTTGTTTACAAGTGTTTATATTCTGTATACTAAACAAAACGCAAAAATGAAGTAAATCATAAAAATATATTAATAATTCTACGATATCAAGTTTATTTCAATACACGACATTTACAACTGCTAAAGTTATTGCCTTTATATTTTTTTAATGAAAAAACCAATCCTTTAAGAATCGCAAGTATACCATCATTACATTAATAATTTTATGGATGTTTCGCCTGTTTAAAAATTTAAATGATAAAATTGGTAAATTATCGAAAATATGAAGTTACTGATTCCTAAAATCCAGTAATTATTGCTGAATTAAGTGTCTTCATTAATTAATGCATGAGCCAGTATTTCATGTATTTTCTGAATTAATATCAAAGTTTTTTCTGTTTTTAAATGAAGAGAAGCGGTGAAATGATGCGAAATCTTTTGATAAATGGAATATCACAATCATTTTTGCACTGGTAAACATGACGTCTGAAGTACTAAATTTCAGTGTAAATTATTCATAAGTAATTTGTATTAAAATCATAGAAATAAAGAATATCCGATGAAATATCATATCTTTCCTAGTAATTGCATGGAAGTTTACTTACAATCTAAGCAATTAATCACCAGTCTTTGGAAAATTACGTAGCTACCAATTAATAGTTTCCTTTTCTGACATTTAATAATTAATAAGGCATTTCATAATGTCTCTCAACTTATATGAGAAATGAAAAGGACAACCCTGTATATTTTTCTCCAGGGAGAAGTGCTGTATTTTGTTATCAGTAAAATAATAATGAAAGTTGTGTCTTGATACGAATCTCAAGGTCTATTAACTGCAAGATTTGTTTTCCCCAGCATTAAATTTCCATGTTTAATTTATGAGCAGAAACTACATCCTTTTTTTAAAGGACTGGTTTAAAGTTAAAGTTAGGATCCATTTGTGATCAATATATTTTCTTTATTATTACTATTATGAGTAGTAGAATTCTGAACGTATAAGGCTTGTTCAGTAAAATATCATTTTGATGACTTCTGATTTATTAAATGTTTAGTGAAAACTACACTTTTGGACACAATGTATCTAAAATATAATTTTTAACGCATAGCTGTTCATTTATATGCAGTCTAGGTCAAATATCCGTGTTTAGTTTTTTTAGGCGATGTAATATTAAGCTTTAAATCAATTGATTAGAGTTTGGGTTTAAAATTGTTTACCAGGAAGCTAACCATGCAGTAATATCTTTTTATACTTGAAATACGTAAAGAGAAGAAATGTACTTCTCCTTTTTTTATTTTATTATTATTTTTGCTTGAATTATATATTTTTCTAAGAAATAAACTCTACAATTTCAGTGCACTACAGATTTGAGACATGATTAGTTGAAATTTTGAATCTAGTTTATCTATTATTGATATCATAGGTTATTTTTCGAGAGCCTTTCAAGTTAAAAATTCAAATGCACTTGGTATAGAGATCATATAATTGTGCAACTTAATGGCAAACTTAGTTTTCAAGATGGTTATTATCATGTATTTCACAGGCTTGAATTATTTAACTACGGAGAAGACTTTCCCGTTTGAATAATTTGTAATTTTGATATTTGAACCTACGGCTTTATTTTTAAAATACTTGTTTCAACCTGTCCTTCAATTCTTTGGATGTTTTTTTTATTGATACTTATACCATATGCTTACATTTTGATACAGAGAGGTTGCTTTTCGGTCTTCAACATTCTCGATTGGTCAGTATTGTAATGAGGCGAACATATGCGAAGAAAATAAAGAATTTAAAAGAAACAACGATTGTATAAGGAACTATATATACATAGTATTATATGATCCCTGTTTACACCTTTCAATAGTCAAAGTGTATTAAGTAATAGAATTTAAAACTTCTTGATAAAAAATTACCTTACATCAACTACAAAAGAGACAAATGAAAATTGCTTTTATAAGTTCGTATTCTTCCCTCCTTTTTGATCTGTAGCGAAGGTATAAATACACTATGACTATATCATGTCTTAAATTTAATATTTCGAAGTCTTAATCTACTGGCACGCGTAAGCATGAGCCGAGCGTACGAGGGTAGTTGTCTGTAATTTAACCACAACCGTGTCTGGTGCTATTATTGAATGGAATTCATATTACAACAACATAAACCGTCAAAGACAGTGAAATGACGTTGTTTTACTTTCCCACAACCTTACTTCTCAAAATCAAATGCATAAATCGAAATTTACATAATCGGTTTACCTTCCTTCTTGAAGGTATTCTATAAAAACGACACAAAGACAATCTATCAACTCATCTGGAATAATTTGGTATTGAAAAGAACAAGAAATGACTTAAACCACTATTAATCTGTAATTGGAACAACGCGTAACAATGCATCCATTCTGAAGCACGTCAACTGCTCAAAGAAAGATATTTAGATCGATATAATGTATTCCTCCTTTTCTAGTGTTTTGAATGAAATAGCAATTAAGACACCTTTATGACAATAACATAATGGCTTCAAACCAACTTGAATATCATACAAAGTAATGAATTTTCGTAGTCAAACTGCTAATACTCAAGGCTAGTTACGTGTCTTTAGTTCAAATTTGCATATTTTTTCAATTATAATGTGCATCGAGTCGATAAAGGTGAAAAGATGAAAACTTAAAGTACTTGTTAAGTTATCGTAAGTTTGCAGAACAATGACATAAACAGTTACTTCAATGCCATTTAACAATTTATTGTCAAAAAAAGAACATTATAAATTGGCTTTCAAACAATTATCAATTTTATTTTTTCCCAATAGAATTCTTTCAAATTACAATTTGAGATAAAACAAAGAAATCAATTAAATTTCTAACTGCACCCATTTTTTTAAATGCCAACGAATGTCACTTTGTTTCATTGCTTACAAAATCTTTGTACAAATAACGTTATGTTTTTGATAGCATAGTAAAAGGTTCATTTCCGTTACCTGAGAAATGACGATTGAATTTGTATGAATTCTCATTTTATTTACTCCAGAATAGACACGATTTTTTGTCAAATAGTTCCATTTATTTCTTACCACTCTCAGGTGACTAATATTTACACGGCAATTAACAAGATTCAAAATCTTAATTAAGCACGTTGGAACAAAGATGTCACTGTCAGATGTAAAAATATTAAAAGCTTTTACTTGAAGACATCCATCTAAACAAATATTTGACTGGAATTGCTTGTAAATGCTTCATCCAATTAAAATATTTCTAGGCTTTAGTCTATTCTGCGAATTTAAAAGTATCTGTTTAAAATAGTATCAAATTTTAATCATCAGTATTGACGAAATATAAGAGAAAATGAAATCCGGAAAATATGCATAACATTAGAAAACTGCGTAATTATTTTAAGTATATGTGTTAACATTCTCTTAAATCTTTCTTTGCCATTGATTTTAACGTAATGTATGTAGGTTCAAGACGTAACCAATTCGCCTTTTATATATACATGCACGCATATATATGATCTAAGAATAGTGAAAAATCAAAGAAAATATGACGAAATCGGAATTCGGATGAACTGAACTCATCAAATTAAGTAATTGTTCTGCTAGTTGTAAGTTATAACAGCAAGCATTCTTAGGACAGCGTCTTTTGTTTTGTTGCTATTCTTATCTACGGTATTATGTCATGGTGCTATTTTGGTGCTTTTTTTTTAAATTGTTTGTCTGTCGTTTTATTTCAACACTCACTCGTGAAAGATTATGATATCAGGGTTCAACTTCGACATATTCTGTATTTGTTAAATTCCTTTTCTTATTACTTCTAGTGGAAATAACACTGTTACAGGGGATGTTAAAGCAATTGGAATCAGACTAATGCCAAACATTTTTTAAAAACATCATTAATATTTCACTTAAATGAAAAATAAACATTCCATGAAAATTTTGATTTCAATATACATGTGCATGTAAACAACAAAATGGACAACAGGAAAGGTCAACAATGACATACATGTACCAATCAATCAAAGAAAACCCCAACTGACAGAACTCCGGACAAAAAATAACATAAAAGAGTATAAAACACAAACATGAACACAACAGAGTCAGGGTAGTCTGTATTTTAGACTATCCATGTACAAGGCAAACCAGATGATGTACTCAATGATATTTAAATACGGGACGTGCGGCACATTAGGGTTAAGATTTTACAAAACTGGCGCAGATTTCGGGTCGGGATTTTTTGACACTCTGGAAAATTCGGATCAGATTTTAAAAAAATTCTGCAGATTTTTATTAAGCACTGAGGAGAATTCCTGTATAAATGATAATTTAGAATGCCAGGTCTATCCATTTTTTCTTTGATATCATAATAAATGTTTCAATATGTTTCAAGTTCATCGACGCACCTCCGTCATAAAATGGTCAAGATACCCCCTCCCCCTCCGAGATTTTCTACCTCCTTATATAATAAACTTCTATATCAGTTCAGTTTATAGTTATGAAATGTCCCCTAATCACTAAGAAGTATATGATAACAACAGTTTGCTATGGATGGTAGATTTGTTTCGTCTATTTTTATTTAATCTGGGAAGAAATGTTGTAAATACATTCGTTAATTATAGATTGTTTTATTTTTGCTGGGTAATTTAGTGCCTGTTTATTTATGCGAGCTTATTACTGAGGGCCGCAACGACTCCCATGCAGATGTTATATCCTATGGGATATCGTCTCGTTGACGTATAACTCCATAATGCCTAATATTCTGCTACAATATAACCGATATCCAAGAACAACTCATACTCAGTCCTATAAATACATTGTCATTGACTTTTTCAGAAGTAATTAAAAACTCAGTCCTTGTCCTGTACATACAGTGTGACTGACTTGTTCAGAAGTAATTAAAAACTCAGTCCTTTTCCTATACATACATTGTCACTGACTTGTTCAGAAGTAATTAAAAACTCAGTCCTTGTCCTATAAATACATTGTCAATGACTTGTTCAGAAGTAATTAAAAACTCAGTCCTTGACCTATACATACATTCTCACTGACTTGTTCAGAAGTAATTAAAAACTCAATCCTTGTTCTGTACATACATTGTCACTAACTTTTTCAGAAGAAATTAAAAACTCAGTCCTTGTTCTGTACATACATTGTCACTGACTTGTTCAGAAGTAATTAAAAACTCAGTTCTTGTTCTGTACATACATTGTCACTGACTTGTTCAGAAGTAATTTAAAACTCAGTCCTTGTCCTATACATACATTGTCAATGATTTGTTCAGAAATAATTAAAAACTCAGTCCTTGTTCTGTACATACATTGTCACTGACTTGTTCAGAAGTGATTAAAAACTCAGTCCTTGACCTGTACATACATTGTCACTGACTTGTACAGAAGTAATCAAAAACTCAGTCCTTGACCTATACATACATTCTCACTGATTTGTTCAGAAGTAATTAAAAACTCAATCCTTGTTCTGTACATACATTGTCACTAACTTTTTCAGAAGAAATTAAAAACTCAGTCCTTGTTCTGTACATACATTGTCACTGACTTGTTCAGAAGTAATTAAAAACTCAGTTCTTGTTCTGTACATACATTGTCACTGACTTGTTCAGAAGTAATTTAAAACTCAGTCCTTGTCCTATACATACATTGTCAATGATTTGTTCAGAAATAATTAAAAACTCAGTCCTTGTTCTGTACATACATTGTCACTGACTTGTTCAGAAGTGATTAAAAACTCAGTCCTTGACCTGTACATACATTGTCACTGACTTGTACAGAAGTAATCAAAAACTCAGTCCTTGGCCTGTACATAAATTGTCACTGACTTGTTCAGAAGTAATTAAAAACTCAGTCCTTCACCTGTACATACATTGTCAATGACTTGTACAGAAGTAATTAAAAACTCAGTCCTTTTCCTATACATACATTGTCACTGACTTGTTCAGAAGTAATTAAAAAATCAGTCCTTGTTCTGTACCTACATTGTGACTGACTTACAGTGTGACTTACTTGTTCAGAAGTAATTAAAAAATATCTTGATACAGGTATCTTACTCTTTTCAATACTTTCCTGACGAATTCGATTAACTTTAAATATAAACATTGTTGGCATCGTTGGTTTAATGCCTAAGACCTTTTTCAATTAGATACACATTCAATGTGTAACATGCTAAGTTCTATTTAATTATTTCCATGAAACTTAGAAACTGTTAATTTGATATACTGGTAAAACAAATATCTTGTTATTTCAAAAATACAATCAAGGGGAATAGTAGACCATAAACCTTGGAAAGTAGTTCCTATGGAGTGTTCCGGAAATTGTACCATCTCTACATAAAGATGGCACCGAAAACGCGATCATCTTCATTACGCTACTCAATATAATCCTCAAGTAATGAAATAAGACGGAAAAGCTATGACACTGATGCGTCCGTGAAATTAATCACTTTGTAGAAAACAATGAGAATTACTTTAGAATAACTTTATATAAAATTGTTTCCTCCATAGGAGACTGAATGTGAAAGGCTGAAGATAGGATGATATAGACATTTTGATAATTAAAACTCAGCATTTTCTCTATTAGTTTTAAATCATTCTTTTAAACTCCATTACTAAGGTACACAGATAAACGCTTAACAAGATATCATTGCTTAGAAAGTTAATAGTTTTATTACGAAAGCTTTGATCGAATATTATTAATTCTTTCGAAGCAATTTTCTCATCAACTGATATTTAAAAAAAGAGAGGGAATCATCCTTGGATACGCGTTATTTATTTGACTAGAGAAACATTTCTTATTTGAATTCATTATATATCTTACCAAAAGTTTATTAAACTTTCAACTGAAAATTAATTGATACAATAAATAAAGGGACACAAAATTACACCTTTTATTCTGTAACATAACTTTAATTTAAAAAAGTACTCTTTGAACATCTTTTTATAGTTATTAATAAAGACATGAACGCTATATTGTAAAAAGAACACAGAAGATTTTAATTTCAAAAATAAAAATCACGTCTTTTGTACGTTTTGTTAATTCTATTACCATTTAATTTTTTAAATACATTTTTTGCGGCCTTCTCTGTTTGCTCAAATAATGAAATGCTATAAAAACGAAGAAATGTACCATAACATTATCATATAGGACTATGCATCAAAGCACAAACGGTATCTTCTTGGTTCTTAACCTGATACTTAACACCCCGAAATTCATTTTATTGATATTTTATTGAACATTATTTTGACAATATCAAAGAAGAAGAAAAGTATAACGCTTTCTTCTGCAGCGAAATGTGCGTGTCAAAAATGGATAGATTTCGTGTGCCTAACAGCGGGCGGCACACGCCAATTAAATTTTAAATAAATTTAAAATCCCTTTGATAGATGAAAAAGATTATTTCTCCTATATTTTACGGTGTGATTGAGAATAAAGAATCTGTAAATCACTGTAAAAATGTTACTAAAAAATCTAATAAAAATGATGTGTTTTTAAAGGCATCAGAGATGACAGGACCATAATTTGTCATAAAATTTAAGATTATGATGCTAAAGACTTTATTCGTAAAAAAACGTGCAGTATCAGTCCCATTAAAGGGTGGGTGGATATTCAAAGTTCACATCTTAATTCTGACAAAAAATTGAATCTATTCGTGGTTTTATTGTTGTAAGCCTTTGTACATATCTTGAAAAATACCGTCACATTTTGTATAAAAAGAATAATTGCAAGATTTTAACATTTTTGCTTCATACACCACTGTTGAAAAATTTAGATTATCCATCAATAGCTTTGTACCTTAAAGCTGTATTAATGTCACTTCTTGGATGTGTGGTAATTAATGTCCTACTTTCACCGTTAGAAAGAAAAAAGAGAAAAAAGGAAAATATATATTAATCCTATTTACCCCTTTCCAGTTTACAACCTGTTTACTTATGAACACGTTAGTTCTGTGCATTTTTTCTCTTGTAAATACTATTTTTTCCATCTATAATTGTTACAGCATGTCATATGATTTTTGTGTTCTTTTTTAAATGATTAGGAGACAGATTTATAAAAGCAGCTTTGTTTGTTTCTGAATCCTATGGTATTTATTGTATTATAGTTTTGCAGTAGCAATTGATTAGTTAAATAAATATTGTTTAAACCAAACAAATCAAATATAAGATGACAGGAGATAATGAAGCGATCTTGGATCCTGGAAAAATTTTCGGAGAATCCATGAGTCTGAATTTTTGATTACACAATTTTTTTCTCAAATTTACATGTATTTGTCCTGCATTTTTTTTCATTGAAGTAGTAACATACTGCGAACCCCTCCACTGTTAAGTGTCTGTACCCATCCGTATTATCCGGCCTCACTGTTGTATTTATATAATTTGTTTTGATGTCTTCTTGTGATTAAGTTTGTGTTGGTGTTCGTATGTTGGTATTTCATTGTCGACCTTCTCTGTTGTCTTCATTTATCATTAATATATGTTTGCTTCAGATTACGGTTATATTGATTTTATCATCATCAATTTGATATTTGCAAAATTTTTACTCATTTTCCAGCATACCTACACATGATGTCGTACAAAAGTGACTTGAAGTTTTAATTCTGTTTTTTTATTTTTTTTTTATTTTACGGCTACATATGTATATAGACATCACTATTTCTACCCTGAACACATCATTATAAATTTAGCTTAATTAAAGTTTTCTCACGATATCATTTCCGATGTCTATCCTGTTTGATTTTTGATAGAAATATTAAAACAGCCTTACTAATGGTACTAGTAACCGACTGTTTGAAACATTCAATTTGTATCAACTATGCATTATCGCAAATTGTTATTATTATATGTAACACTTTTATGTATCATTATGACTTCTATAAATATTTTAGAGTTTTTGTGTTAACGTGAATTTGTAAGCACCGCAATACACGTTCATTACATTTCTTTTTCTCATGAACGTGTAGGAATATTGTATCATGAACATATACAATATTATATACGTTCTTTTATTACACAATTTATACGTAATTTTCTCCTAAATATTTTGAGAAATTAACACATAATGTAATGCAATATAGTTTCCATTTAATAGCATGATAATATGCGAGTTCATATATTCTATATTATATATTAAAGTAAAATATTAACATTAATTTCACAGCTTCATATGAAACGCAGGATGATTTTTTTTTTTACGAAAAATACATTTTATTTAAATTTTTGATTATGAAACATATATTATAGCTTTTCGTTGTTTCCGCCCAAAGCTTCGTAATTTTAAACTGATTTAGAAAATATACTATGTTATACATTATTGGGTATTTCTAATTTTTTGTCACATCTGACCCATACTTAAAAATGTTAATTTTATGGAAAAAAAAATAAATGACATTACCCTTTACATATAGCTTAATGTGCATCAACAAAATACTTTACCAACAAAAGATAGAAATATCACCTTTTCCTCAAATACATTCGAATTTATTTTTTTATTACATTTTTATTATAAATTTGAATTTTTATATCTCAACTGTCAAAATCGCAGCCTTTGTTTTTTTCCTGCTAAAAGTTAAAAAATCAAAAAAGAAACGAAAAGTTCTCTGAGTGACAACAAACCAGATTTTTCTTCATCACTGTTTTGAGCGCTCGCCCGCCGTATACATCGCCATTGAACTAATAGTTGGATTTTTTCAGTTGGAAATTTAGATTATAAAAAATTTGCAATTGAAAGATTTTTGCTGTTATGTATTTCCAGATCAGATGTAGATGTAAAAAATAGTTAATGTACAAGAGAAACAATTAATTGCAGTTAATCGGTGTTTTACTTCACACTACTTTACGGTCCAAAGCATCGGTATAAGTGGTCATTTATATATATTATATGTGAGAATGTATCAATACTTAACAAGTACCGTCGCTGGCTGCCTGGTCAAAACATTAAACAGAAAACAAACAGGGAACTAGGTTTAACTTCCAGAACTGATAAACTGCGAAACTTGTCATTACCTATACTTTCAGAGGCATAAGCTATTTTCCTCTCTAAACATTAATACGCATATATTTGAGCCAAGATGTTAACAGCTTATGACGACAAAGTTTTAAACTGTGTCAGTGTTTATTTGTCATTTCTTGGGTTCTTTATATATCATATTTAAGGACAAAGACAAGGCTCATGTATACACATACATTCTCAGAACATTTCATAAACGACAGAAAACATTCGATACGTTCACTGAAAATACAAATGTATCTGACAATTATACCTGGACAAATATGCATTGCAGTACCGAGCACAAATATTCATACCAGTACCGAGCACAAATATGCATCGCAGACCCGAGGACAAATATTCATAGCAGTACCGAGGACAAATATTCATAGCAGTACCGAGGACAAATATTCATAGCAGTACCGAGGACAAATATTCATAGCAGTACCGAGCACAAATATGCATCGCAGTACCGAGGACAAATATTCATAGCAGTACCGAGGACAAATATTCATCGCAGTACCGAGGACAAATATTCATAGCAGTACCGAGGACAAATATTCATAGCAGTACCGAGGACAAATGTTCATCGCAGTACCGAGGACAAATATTCATCGCAGTACCGAGGACAAATATGCATCGCAGTACCGAGGACAAATATTCATAGCAGTACCGAGGACAAATATTCATCCCAGTACCGAGGACAAATATTCATCGCAGTACCGAGGACAAATATTCATAGCAGTACCGGATATATCATCCTTTTAATTTAGTGTATGAGAAAAAAAACATTCATAAACACACTTTTAAGGACACGTGTGATATTTGCAGCACATATGCTAACATCAGATGTTCATCATAAATTCACCTTGGGTGTTAATGCTCAAATGGAGATTTTTTAGATACTTTGTATCTTTTTGCTAACTTTTAATTCTCTATAAGAAATTGCCTTTTATTCTGTTGTAATTTGTTCTAAGCCTTAAATAGGAGTGAATGTCACGCTGTTTTTAACATCAATATCCAATCTAAAACCGTGGTCAATGCGTTTTGTATCATGGTGTTTCGAAAATTGGAATTTGACAATCTCTAAGCCAGGTGATGGTCAATGTACCTCAGCTTAATTCATTTGAAATGATTATATTGAAATATATATATATATATCAAAAAATATTTCATTAAAAAAATAAATGTTTTATACGTATTTTGTTCTTTAATTTCATATCGATATTAATCAGATATGATTCCCAAGAGTCTTTATATCCTATAGGAAAAAACTAAAAACCGATGCGTTGTCAGGTGTTCCTGTAATTATATTCATACTGCCATCTTTTTTTCTTTAATATTTATTGTTTAAGGTAATGATGCAAGGAAATGACAAATTTTTGTATCGCTTACCAGAATGTCAGATGCTCATATATTTATATATAACAAGTTTAAGATTGTCCATGTCAATTTAATAACTGTCACCAAGGTTCAAGAAGATCATAAGATAAAGCAAATGCTAAATATTTTTGCAAAACCTGTCATCGTTGTCCAACGACAAAGACAAACATTTAGTCAATCAAAGCGCACTAGAAAAATAAGTGCGGGAACTTTTGTCACAGCGCACTAGAAAAAAAACTTTTGACCAAATTAAGTAATTCGAAGGGATTATATTAATCAAATAGCCTTGAGAATGAAAATTTTAACCGAAAGTTATCCAATATGTAAATATACTTGTATAAAACTGATGTCTATATAGTACTTGTATAAAACTGATGTCTATATAGTATTTTACCATTACGATGGGTTGGAAAGAGAGAATGAACAATGTCGTGAGAATTTTCAATTAAAATAAGTACAGAACTTATTGGATATTGAGATATAACAGAAACTATGTATTTCTCTAATCATATTCACTAAAATATATTGTTTTCTTGTTATTTTTTTCCATCTTATCTATAAAAAAAATATTTTCTTTCTGTAGGAGATGAATTTGTATAAGTGCTGCGTCACTTGTTTTCCAATCCTGAAATATTTGTATATGAATCAGTTATATAATAAAATACTGTTTACAGTAACAGAAACTGACCCATCTATTGCTAGAAAATTTCATCGAGCACTTTAACTACTGTTTCTGTCTTAAACAATGAGCTTTAAGGAATTTTATACGACCTATAACATATATTTATTATGTAAAAACAATATATAGCAAGAATAATTTCTTCAAACTTTTAATTGAAATACAAATTAAGAAGACGGTTAAAATCTGTTAAACTTGATTGTACTTCTTGTATACAATTATAATGGAGTTTTTAAGGAATAATTTTGTTTCAAAGAAATATTAAATCGTCTTTCTACTTTGCACCTGTCCTTCATCTCACAAAAATATTGACCTAAAGTGAGTGTAAATTGACTATGCCCATATTCTATTTAGATGAGGGATACTGAGCCTGTCTACGATGGCCCATAGCGTCCGAGACAGACCTTTCTAATTATTTATTTATTTTTTGTTTATTCCAATTTTCAAAAATACTTTTGTGTAAAGGGTTCCACATTTGTGTACTGTGTAGCAATTATTTTCCGGCTACTTTGTGAGTTTTAAGTGCTTTCTTTTAGCTAATTAAAGTATCTTTTTTTAATTACAATTTCTACTTCACTGAACACATATTTAAATATTTTTAAAGATGTACTATTAAGCGAATTATCCATTTACAGATAATAATAGGGGTTGTAATTACTTGTAGCAGAATGCCAGACCGTTTTAGTAACTAATTACTTGCACGTGTTCGCATTTATCGGTAAAGAATGACAAAGAATACCCTTATAATCGGTAAATATGACATCTTTGTAAAGCTTTGTTCAAAGATCCGTAAAGCATATTCCCGCATCGTCTTCGTTGTTTATTTTCTCAAACTGCGGGCTAACCTTACCAAGTTTCTTAATTTGAAATAGACTTTTAAATGGGTTTTAAGTGACTGTTAATTTGTTTGTGAAAATATAATTTGACAGAGATCACCGTCTTGGAAGTTGATTGCACTAATAAGAATACAATTAAAAAAAAAAATATGCCTGCCACAAAATTCAAATTTGTATGATTTATAATAACATAATTTATTTGGGTTAAGAGAAACTTCGCGTAGTCAAAATGCTCTCCTTCCTCTGCACGAAAATTATGGAACACGTTCAGTTCATTGTCAACAGATGCTAATTACAAGCTGACAGCAACATTTGTTTCCACTTTGCCAACATTTAAAAAATAAAAGTTTCAGCATGCCCACTTCTCTTATAGGAATATTTTAAATAGCTGTTTTTGTTTGAGGGATTATAGTCTATATCTTAATATTTACAGTCATAGCATATATAACTATATTTAAAACAAATACTTCAAATGTCATGTAATACATGTAATATGTAAATGGAAATAGGTTAATTTTTAACATGTATTTTACCTTATTTGTATTATTATAAAAAGAAAATTTAAATATTTCAATTTTTTTTCAATTTTTTCTATGGAATTAAGTTTCTTGGAATACTGAATCATTGAAATATAATCATTATTCTAAATACATATTCAAAATGAAAAGTATTTAGCCTTCAAGCTTCAAACCATATCTCTTACTTTATATTAAAATTATGAGAACTGAAATTAGTGAATTAAGAAGATGACAGAAAGATTTAAATCGATATCATGATACGTTTGTTTTGCCAGGATTATATTTACTTACCATCAAATTCCTAGCGAAAAAAAATAAACTCGGCATAAAATTATTGAAGAACAAAAATCATGAAATTTGACTAAATTGAAAAACTTTTGTTGATATCTGGCTCACAGATAAAAGAAAATCAGGCAAACTGAAACTTACAGATTGGAACCTCTACCCATTTTAATCTAGAAATAAGATTCTAAGTTAAAATGATGAAGATGAAAGCCTGAAGCATATCACATAGTACGGACAAAAGAATAGTACAATTAAATTAGAGTATTTGAAGCTATGTAAGGAAATCGTTCAAGAAGTGGACAAAAAGAAAACTAAAATTACGTTTTGTACCAACTGATTAATTTATAAAGACTATTTTGTTGACATTTTATGCAAAACATAAGATTTACAATGTATATTCAATGAGAAATATCTTATTTCAGTACGATTTTTAATATTTTATTCATGTACTAGTATTTATGACAACAAATATTTATAATTGTTCCTAATATTTGTTCTCAATAAGCTTATTAAAGTTTATATTTCAACTATGTTCTGTTGCAACAAATTTTATGGACATAAAGTAATTTGAAACAGACTATAAGCTATTTTCCTTTTATCTCTACTAATAACACAAATCCCAAATTTTAAGCGGGCACAATGGAAACACATCGACAGCAATACGTTTTATGCAGTATTTTCTCAAATATAGATCTTTGCTTCGGTTTTGGAGTTAATTTTTACAAGGATGGTTATCCGTAGTATAGCTATCGCCCCGAATCTTAAACCGTCAAGCTGACCAACTTCCGCTAGAAAATAGGTTGGCTCACTTCGAAGGGAGAAAAACCAGTCTATTTAGATTCTATGCAGCATATATATGGTAACATTGGTTATAATCAGTGATCAGTTTCCTACATATGTAACAATCCAGAAATATGTTTATATAATGATGACTTTTGATGTATTACTTGAGCAAGTCAAGCCTAACTAAATTAAGCACATATGTTTGAGAAGATGATCAGTGATATATTTTGAGCAAACGTGAGCCTTATATTAGAGCAATAATGTGATATAATTTGAACATCCGAAACAATTTTGAGAGAAACCTGACCAGAGCTTATGTCTAAGATGATCAGTGCTATATAATGTTACAGAAATATTGAGCCTTGATAATTTCACAGAGAATTTTAACCTTGATATATTGTATTGATTCTACACTACATGTATATATGAATGAGAAGTGCTATATATTAGAGCAAAGTTGAGTATAGACAATTTGAAATCAACAATTAGGTTACCCGGGTACATGTACATGTGTATAAGCTGAGCATGTTAATCATGGCTATATAATTAGACGAACATAAATTGACCATAGTTTTATCATAATTTCACCAGGAATACTTCTAGTTGAGAAACTATACATATATCTTTACTTATAGATTGGGACATCCACTCCAGAGAAAACACACATCTGCCAATTAATTGGTTATGAACAAGAAGAAGACAAATTCATACTGAATTGCTTGTTAGAGGAATGTGTAATATATATCAAGACAAGCGGGATCCAAATGTGGAACAATAAGGATGCTACGCCCGACATGAGCCTCGATAATGAGCATGCATCCCCTGAGATGATACTTGACAGAACTATGTCGTTTGCAGCTGGTATGACAGAAGTGTCGGGTTTTGCTATACATATATGCCATGTCTAAAACTATGAAGAAAAACATACATGTATCAATACACATGCCAAATATTTATTTTCACTGATCTGACTACATTTTTAAAGTTTTATATATTTATAATATACCATCGTCTTTCAAGATTGTTCTAAATATCATATTCATTCCATAATTTATTGCCATGTTTGGTGTAGTTCTATGTACATTGTTGCCAAGTAGAGTGCAGCTATATACATTGTTGCCAAGTTGGGTGCAGCTATATATACATTATTGCCAAGTTGTGTGTAACTATATTTACATTGTTGCCAAGTTGTGTAACATTTAGGTCAATGTCAGAAAAATATAAAAAAATTTGTATGAGGCCAAGAAACTTGGGAAGGGCGAGTTTTGCCCTTCTACGGTTTCGTGCCAAATACAAATAAAGTTTATATTTACTGACATTGACCTAATATTGTTTTTATACTGCAACTCAAATTGATACATTGATAGCCATTTAAATGGTAACACAAATTTCAAACTTACTTATAATCCCTAAATGAACCTCTGATTGTGTAAGAAATGAGCCAACATGAAATCGACATTGTACAAAATATCACCCTTTTACTATATTAAGTAAACAGTAAAAACAACAGGAAGTATTCTAGATGCAGTCTAAAGTGATATATGTCTACAGTTTTTGCCTTGCCTCACAAAAGTCATAAAGATGTGCTGTTTCGTACGACAACTTCATCAATTTGTTAATAGTTGGTGATTAGGTCAGTTAATGGGGAACCGCATATAGACAGTCAATGAATTTGTTACGCAGTTGTATTAGCATTCGCATGGCAATTGTTTGGCTTGGCCCCCCTCAGTTATACTCTAGTGACTATAAATCTTCACTACACTGTACATTTTCCAATAGAGTCCAATGTTAAACTATGTTTGGATGTGGTGGTCATCTCGGTTGATCCTCCGATTCACCGGACATAATTCTGAAAGAGGACCATTTCTGCTAAGTTTGGTTCCAACTGGCTCAGTAGTTTCAGACAGGAAGATTTTTAATGAATTTTCCATAGGCTCCAATGTTAAACTATGTTCTGCTGTGGCGGCCATCTTTGTTGACATTCCGGGTCAACGGATATATTCTGAAAGGGCAATCTAAGGGCCATTTCTGCTAAGTTTGGTTGCAATTGGCTCAGTAGTTTTAGACAAGAAGATTTTAAAAATGAATTTCCCAATAGGGTCCTATGTTAAACTAAGTTCGGCTGTGGTGGCTATCTTTGTTGATTTTGCAGTTGGCTCAGTAGTTTCAGACAAGAAGATTTTTAATGAAATTTCTACAGGGTCCTTTGTTAAACTAAGTTCGGCTGTGGCGGCCATCTTGTTTGTTCGTCCGGTTCATTGGACACATTTCTGAAAGAGGACCATCTAAGGACCGTTGCTGGTACGTTTTGGTTGCAATTGGCTCAGTGGTTTCAGACAAGAAAATTTTTAAATGAATTTCCCATAGGGTATGTCCTATGTTAAAATAAGTTCGGCTGTGTCGGCCATCTTGATTGATTGTCCAAGTCATTGGACATAATTCTGAAAGGGGACCATCTAAGGACCATTGATGCTGATTTTTGTTCCGACTAGCTCAGTAGTTTCAGACAAGAAGATTTTTAAATGAAATTCGTATAGGTCCTATGTGAAACTGATTTATGCTGTGGCTTGGTTGATCGTGTGGTTCATTTGACACAATTCTGAAAGAGGACCATCTAAAGACCATTGCTGTCAATTCTGGTTCCAATTGGCCATGTAGTTGCATAGAAGAAGATTTTTTAAATCCCCCCCCCCTTTTTTCTATTTTTAGTGACAGCAGCCATGTCGGTTGGAAGTTGGGGATACTGGACATAAATTGGAAGGGTGTCCCACAAGGATCATTGCACCAAAGTTTTGTCCCAATTGGCCCAGTGGTTTCAGAGAAGAAGATCTTTCAGAAACTTTAGGATAGTTTACGCCAGACGCCGTCTTTAAATGGCAAAAACTGCAGTTTACCCCTATGTTCTATTTTTAGACATGGCGGCCATGTTGGTTTTTTAAACTAGAAACCCTAATGATGCTTGTGGCCAAATTTGTTTCCATTTGACCCAGTAGTTTCAGAGGAGAAGATTTTTGTAAAAGTTCACGAACGACGGACGACGGACGCCAAGTGATGAGAAAAGCTCACTTGGCCCTTTGGGTCAGGTGAGCTAAAAAAAAACAATGCTTTGATTGTCATGATTGTTGCTCTTCATCTTGATGGTTCATCACTGAAAGGTCAAGTATGACTGAAAAACTAAGGAAAATCTTTTATTATGTTCAAAATAAATCAAGTCAGGTTTGTATTAAATAATTGTGTAAAGCTTTTATTGTAATGCTTGTGATTTTTTAAGTCAACTTTTTTTAAAAAATACACCTAAACCAGAAAATATTTGATTCACAAAAAACCATACCCCCCCCTTTAAAGTTAAATGGTTGTTCCCTAAGTGTCGACTCTAGACTGAATTGGTAATTTTTCCAGTTTTGTATATGGAGTATTCTTTGATGTCCCACTGCTTCAGCAAATTTGACGTCAGTGCAATCTTGGACTACTAATCATATCAACCCCCAAAACTGCCACATGTAGGTCTATGGAAGATATAACCCAAAAAAATGAAAACGAAATTTGGCCTTTTCTAAATACAACAGCGGAAACTTTAACGTCTAAAGATACAATGCTACAATGCCTCGGCGTCGGGACAAGCGCATATACAATGTGGCATGGGTTAAACATGTTAACGAGAGGTAAAACTACACCTAAATCAGTGGTTATAAACAATAAAAAAACAGTCCCAATAAGTACTTGATTCCTAAGATTCTAGACTAGCTGTTCAGCTCCAGGGTTAAATACGGTATAGCATAAGATGTGTCCTTTATGGTATCACGTTTTTTTTTTGTGGAAACCCACAGAATCAAACAAAAAAGTACAATGAGGCTGACGTGTGTAGTCAACAATATACGTGTTTAGTTTAGCGGGCAGAATTTTTAACATACTTCCAGAAGTCCTGTTTTTGGTCAATTTGTTCTTGTTTTCCTGTGAAGCTTATTTCAGAAGGGTTAATACAAGAGGGGGCTTGACTTTTTTCCATAGCACTGGCACCCCTGTTTAAAAATTTCCACGGTCAACTTACCTTTGCATTTTTGTCTCTTGGCAACTGTAACTATATTTAAAATTCCGAGACCAATGTGTATGTAGCCATCGGGCTTAATACATGAACGAAGATTTTGGTATCAACATCTGTGAGGAAACATCCGAACAAATTTATACGTCTCATGACTAGGAAAATAATAATAATAAAAATCGATGCAAAACCAATAATACTTTATGTTCTTTAAAACGTTTCTGTTACGTGCCGATATTTTCAAATAAGAGATAATTAACAGATGAAATGTTCCACATTAGTTATGTGACATTCCATAATGAAAAAAGGTGACCAATTACACCTAATTCTGAATAGTACAATTATTTAAAAATATTATCTTTTGCAAAGTTTAAATAAGAAAAAAAAATTAAAATCTCAGTTGTTCATGACTACAACACAGCAGTGTGTTCTGACTTGACTAAAGATAAAAGATAAAAAATGAAACTCCGACCAACCATAAAAAAAAATTTTGGCCAGAGTTTTTAGGCAGACGAAAATGTCCGATTGACTTTCGAAGTGATTGCAAAACGCTTGCCAAGGGGTTTATATATATTAAATTGTCGGACAGAAAAATTAAAATTGTTCAACAAAGTATCATTTCACACATTTTCAAAGATGTCAACAGTGTAGTGTATATTGGCAAAATAATACTGAAGCGACAAAAAAAGTCCACAAAACCGATATCCAAAGTCAAGGAAAAATCATAAGAATGCAATTTAACAAACAAATACAACACGGATACATGCATATGTAGCAAAATGAAAAAATAACAAACTAAACAGAAAAATACAGCACAGAAACTATGGTCTCTTTAATTTCAAGTTCACTAGGTTAGATAAGATGCAGATAATCTTTAAAGTTTGATTTAGTGACAGTATATCATCTATATAGGGGTAACTGAATCTAAATGAGTGGGCTAGTTTCTTTTCTTTTCTCTGTAGTAGCCCCTATTAAAACTTTAGCTTCATACGGAAATAAGTACAGGTCGGCCAAAAACCGCACACAGTTTGTTCCCACTGGACGTCTAATATTTTGTAAAAAAAAACAAAAAATGTGAGAAATTCCAGCATATTTACGACATCAATCTTAGTGTTCTTTTTTGTTAAAATCAGTGTGTTTTTGACGAAATAAGCATTTTCCTTACGTATATCAGGTAGGCATATGTTGGTATTCCTTGTTTAGTCCATAACAACGGTGACGTAAATCAGGAAAACGAATCTGAATTTAACATGTGGAAGGTTAGTATAAAGCATAGAGAAATCAAAATTTTTATACTGTTGCAATAGGTAAGATTAATTAGAATATTTAATAAAACATATCTGATTCAGACCACTCGTTTATAACGTCGTATCACAGCTCTTGAGTCCGTAAATGGCAGTAAAAGTAAATTAGTATGGAGTTTGAAAGGTGTTTAGTAGTGCACTTGGCATAGCCAGCTATGTACCTTTGCACTTATGAGGTTCGGGAATACAGTAAATGGAAGGGAGGTTCTAACTGTCAGCACTTACAGCAATACCAAAAGTAAACAGAACAGAAATTTGATTATCAATGTTTCCTTTGGTATCGTAGTGGGTTTGTAAGTAATAACATGTCCAGCATGAACTATGCTAGTAATTGAATGGCAATAAGGAACAGGAGCAGTCAGGTTGTTGGATTTCAAGTAATGAATTTGGAGGTCGCGCAATACTCTTTTGTAGTTAAAAAATGGTTGTAATTGCTTTGAAATAGGTAAAAGGTAGAAGTTGGTCTTTGAAATAAGGTGGAACTTAAAATGTTAAATTTTTGTTGTGTAAGATGTGCCAAGAATGATGGCATCATTGGCGAAGTCCTAGTAGTAGTCCAGCTGCATTGACTTGCAATAGACTTTTATTTGTGTTGGTAGGGTAATTAACTTTATGATTTATGAAAAAAGAAGAAAAAATGAATTAATTTGTATTCATGTTGGTTATTTTACGATATTCTTTACAACATTTGAAACAAAGATACTTCATTATACTTAAATCGGAGTAAAAATGACACTTTTATTTACATACCATGAAACACCATACAAATTAAGTGGACAAGTATATACAAATGCTCTGGAACTCATATAGTAAACAGCAAGTATAAATGAGCAAAGGCCACATGACTCGCCTGTAACTAAAAGAATGAAAAAATAAACCAAAGATAATTAGAACACGACAACATAAGCTATATAAGTCCAACAAAAATCAAGCTCCGCAAGGGTAAGCATTTCATGCCATTTGAACGACACCCCTCTCACTGAAAATGAGGACAAATGTAGAGAACGGCCACACAAGGAACAGATAATACAAAAGCACACACAAAATAAATTCAACAATTAATGGGAAATAAAAACGGCACAAATGTTGCATTTCCTAATAATAAAACATAATTTCTTACTCTCAACAAAAGAAATTTCTTTGCTAACCCAGGGTTGATATAGCTATGGTTTGCATTATAGATTGTCACTTCAAATGTTTTCATAATGTTAGGTTGAAAATAGTCACCAATGAACATTTTTCAAAAAAAAAAACGTTATATTTATAATTCAACTTGATATGTTCATGAATTTATTAAATATACATATACACACACCGTGATATATTTGTTTTTATTGTTTAGTGTATTTCAACTTTTCCTGAACAATTCCTACCGGAGAACCGTCATGGAAATATAATAATAGCGTAATGAGAAGAGACAATCTTTGAGTGAGTGTTGCTCTCGGGACAGTACTATATATGAAATATTAGTATCATCTTACTGATGTAGACTTAAAAATCAATCATCTGCTCTTTGTTAAGCAGTATAACTTTCCTGTTACGAGGTTTTTGGTATCTTAACGTATTAATTATGTAAGAACCTTTTAGATTGATTGGTAATGGCGAAGATTGTTTCTTTCTGGACCCTTTGAGGATACCACTGTATATTCAATTATTAACATTTTGGATCTGTATAATGGTGATCTTTACACTAAATTTTGTCAAAATTTATATTTTTCTATGTAAATAAGATAAATGTGAAAACAATGTTAAACTTTTTTCATATTTGTTTTTATTTTTATATTATTTTTTTCTATATCTTTTTTTAATCAAAAAATTAGTATGATGTAAAATTAAACTTAAGATATAGTGGAATAAAAAGATTGTATGATTTTTCTTACGTGTAAGCTTCAGTAATAAGAAGTACCATAATATGTATATCAAAAGTAACGGGGTGTTTCGTAAAATAAAAAGCTGCTGGTTTATATTAAGTTCTTTTATCTGTCAACTTCTCATTACATTATTATTCTTTAAATTATTTTTCTTTAAATTTATTTAGAGGTTTTATGTTTCCTGTATATTTAAACTTCAACGATATTAAAATAAATTCATATCCATCGTTTTCACAAAAAAAAAGAAAAGAGAGAGACATTTGTCACGAAGATAAATTGAGATTATGGTTACAGTTACAAATATCCGTTTCTTTTTTTCATTGCTTGGCAACAAGTCGCAACATCTTGCTTCATATCCAAAAACACTAACGCCTTTTTGTCACGCGGATCCTTCTATTCAGACTGAAAGATGACAGTTATAAATAAATCATCAGTCTGTACCATATGGAAAAAGGTCACTTTATAGCTGTCAGTATCGTTCAGCTTGCCATTTTAGTAAGGAATATGCTATTCAGGCACGCAACACCATGGACGTCTTTATCACGTGTTATCAGAAATACGAAATTACATTCCAGACAATAACGAAAGCACACTCCCAGAAAACCGTTTGATTGGATCGTTTCTTAAGGCATTTGTTTTCTTAAACAGAAAATCTTTGCTGTCTTTTCCAATAATTGATTTTAACACGGACTTGATATCATGATTGGCTAGAAAGATCGTCTAAGATTAATATTATTGTATGACAACCCACAATAATATGCTTTATAACCTAGAAATTAGACACAATCTTGTAACTATTTCCTTAAGTGTTTTCCTCAATTATAAAAACAATGTACATATTGTCATAAAATATATTTTAAACAAATACCTAATATTACTAATTTTGTTGACAGATTTTAGAGAAAAAAACTATAAAGAAATGTACTGCAAATAAAAAAACTTCTGCATAAATTTTATTATTACAAACAGACAGCAGGGTCATGGATTTAGTTTATTTCATCTTAACCTTTTTCTTTCTCCCCCTGTTACTCTGCAACCCCATCCCCCACTCCCCAAGCCGCCGTGTTATATTTTTTTTTCATTTTATGAAAGACATGAACGCCATATCATCTCGAATGTGTCTGTCGACAAATTTACATCATAAATTTACACATTTCCAAAAAACAAATAAACCAGAGCAAACGATTACCATTTTTCTTTATTCCAATTCGATCAATAACATAGCCATGCACGTGTATAGCTTCTAGTAAAATAAAAAAAAAAACCTTTTCCGACACAGGGGCCGCTCTAACATATGAAAAACATGATATGCGTGAAACTGCCACTGAGAGCCAAACATAGTTCAATACAGGACCCTGCGGGAAAATTCACTGAATAATCTTGTCTGAAATCACAAAGCCAATTGGAACAAAGCTTTGTAGAAATGGCCCTGAAGTGGTCCTGTTTGAGAATTGTATCCAATGAGTCCACCCGCCATCCAAGGTGGCCGCCACATACCATCTTACTTTAACATCGGACCCTATGGGAAATTTACATAGAGACCTTCTTCCCTGAAACCACTGGGCCAATTAAAACAATATCTGACAGCAATGGTCCTGGGGTAGTTCTCTTTCAGAAGTATATCCAATGACCCAGTCTTCCTTCTAATATGGGCGCAAAAGCCAAACATGGTTTAACATTGGAGCCTATTGGAAACTTACTTAAAGATCTTCTTAACTGAAACCACCCAGGCAACCTTGGCAGCAATGTTCCTTAGACGATCTCCTTTCAATATTATTTCCAATGACCCGAACCGCCATCCAAGATGGCCTTCATAGGGGAACTTAGTTTTACATAGGACTTTATGGGGAAATTCACAGAAACATCTTGTTTGAAAGACAGCAAAAAATTTGGCAAAACCAGTGATTCAATTGGAATTTGAAAACACTGTTCCAGACTGCCAGTCAAGATGGACATAGTCAAACAATTTATTCGGGTGAGCGATATAGGCTCATGGTAGCCTCTAGTTATAATTGGCTTAGCTGATGAGACTTCACTGCACAGCCCATATATTATTAAACTAGAAAATTTGCCAATTTTTTTCAGCATCGTCACTTATCAGTATTTCATAAATAAACGGCTTATTTTCAACCCAGAAATCCTTATAAATATCATGTCTTTATCAAAATAGCTATTCAAAAAGTTTATACTTTTATTAAATACATCCTAATTTTTAAGAAACAATGTTTTTAAGTCGTAAATAAAAGATAGTAATAAGCAGAAGAAGAATATTTTTGGAAATTAGTGTTTAAATGGTCACAGAAGCTTAAAATATAATATTTACTCGACAGAAAATTATTTGAAATTAAAAAAAAATACACACATTCCAATCTCTCTTTTGAGAATTTTCCCATTTTAAATATGGACCGCGATTGGACTTCCAATGGCCACAGTCAGTTCTAAAAATTCTATAAAAAAGTCATTTGACATCATAAGAATCTCTGACTAGAGTTTGAAAGTTCTTAATATATTAAAATATACCTTAAGCTAAGACAATGTCAACTAATTTTTACAAAAAAAAAAATAGCTATATATTTCAACTAAAAATTCAACACTTGAATTCATTGTTGATTTATATTATGTATTCACCTGTAACTGTAATGAATATTCTGTGGTTATGAAAATGATTATAATATAAAAGGTTCTTATTGTGAATATTATGGCTTTTATCCGTAAAAACATCAGGTATTCCAGAAAAAGCATTGTACTTTTGGCATTATCTCTCTCTTTCAGCTTATATTAGAACTCTTTTGGGAAAAAGACCAGAAAAGTGTAATCGAAGAAGAAACATTTATCATCCTGCAATTAATGAAGCATTTGCTATTGATTGGTCTAGAAAGATATTAATTTCTTCTCAGGTAAATTTAACGTAGACGCTTTAGGAGGAAAACGGCATTTACCGTAAGAAAATAAATATTTAATTGCCGTTCTAGTCTTGTATCTTGGCGATATTTATTTGACAAGATTGATCAAAGCGGCCATTATCAACAAACTGCAAAGAACAACACCGAATATTTCTTTTAATTGAAATTCGAAGCAAATTAAATATTATGATGAAACAGACGGTTGATGAGATAGAATAGAACCCTAGAGACATTTTAGTGTCAACAAAAATACGGAAATGTGTCGACTTTACCATTAGATTTCCTTTTTATGTTCACTGTGGCAATCACCTGTTTCTCAATATTGAAACGCCAACTTATTGGAAAAGAAGCAATTTCTTATTGCTCCGTAGTCTGTCATTCCAGGTAAAATAAAATTGTTTACTCAACAAATGAAATTATCTCTTAGCAGGATACCGGAAGGTACAGACGTTGAAGTTTTGTTTGAATGTACTTGAAATGTTATCCATAAACAAAGAAAACAAAGTGTATGAAAATCTAGTACTTCTGATGAAACAAAGACGTTCGAGTCATGCATACCACGGCAACAAAATAGCAACCTTCGAAAATTCTAGATGAAATTTCACGATGGTCGTCGCGACTTGATTGATCGTTTTAATGCCGAGGCCTATACCAATATCACAAATAACGTTGCAGTTGTTTCCGCCAAAAGTTTGTTAGACAACACAAAGGGTACCTTATACGGACCAAGAAGTGCTTATCCTTCCGAAGTATCTGGGTTCACTCATAGTTTAATAGGAGTTCGCGTTGTCCATATTTTTCAATTTTCGCTTTTTTATGTTGTTCTTTATGTTTGTTCGTTTGTCGCTACCTTTGAATTTATTGGTCCCTAGGTATATTTGTCTATTCAATTTAGTAAACATTTAATTGTTGTTCAAACTTCTTCTATCATAAAAACAAAAGGATTATTTCTTTCAGGAAATTAAACGTCATAGGGTATTTTGTATGTACATATTATCAGGTTTTCTGCAAACGTATATCGTAAAATATCAGCCGCGAAACACAATGTGAAGCTTTTTCGGCGAGTGAGCGTAGCGAACGAGCTAAAAAGCTTCATATTGTGTCGAGCGGCTTATATTTTACAATATTTGTTTGAAGAAAACTTGATGATAAATTTATCGTATTATTAACTAGCAATCTTAATGGAATTTCTTACTTTTCAATGGCCATCTGCCTATAACCGGATGTTTTCCTGATATATTCGGGTCAACGTTGGGTCAAACATTATGACGTCGCTGATATATTCGGGTCAGCTCATATTAGGGTCGGGTCAACTCTTTACGACGTCACAGTGCCGAAATACGGGAAATTGTGAAGGCCTCAGCAGGTCGATATAGGCATGGGGAAATACGATAATTAGCCTTATTTGTTTTTGTTTTGTTTTTATGGGGTAAGTTGTTTTGTTTTTGTTTTTAGGGATATGTTGATTATATTTTTTCAATCTCTTTCAACTAATTTTCAATCTCTTACATAACCAATATTTGTTCATAACAGATTTTGCAACCATAATCGTGTGTATCTAAATGGGGTGATACACACGCGTCACAAGGGAACTGTTTCATCGAATCACATTCCACGAAGTTTGAAATTACTCAGCATATTGTAAAATATAATCATACTTGTTATAAATTAGAGAGATAAGTGACCGGTTAATCATACTTGTTATGAATTAGAGAGATAAGTGACCGGTTATATGAATCTTGAAATATTTGTGTTTTTATCAAAGATATATCATAGAATGATTGTATTGCAGTTAAGGAGTACCATTATATACGTCATATACTGTAGCACAAAATTTAGGAATACACTGTGTAACATCAGAGAAGTGTTACTTTTGAAATGTTAATAAAAGATTGAGTGTAAATAGTAAAATATTATTGTACTTAAGCTTAAGCTTCATACTTTTAATATTTTTATTTTAATTTAGTAACGGAATTCCTTATTATCATATGGATTGTCCACTACAATTGAAGTACAGGCAATTTAAAGTTTAATAGATTAATACAATGAAAGATAGGAAATATAAAACATTTTTTAAATTCTGTTTTATACCGCCAAAATAATTCAGTCTCGTATGTATAAGAAGCGACAGTGCTATATCATAGTCACTGTGTATGTGGAAGATATCATATATGAAAATAATAGGATAAGTGGAATGCCTCAATAAGATAGCACCCCATAGGACTTTGAAACGTGGGAAAAGATTAATTACATCTACCGGAAGGAGAAGGCGTAAGCAACAACACCCACCACAACATCAGCACTATTTTAAATATTTCATATTCAACGAAAGTAACAACAAATCCTTAGTAGATGCAACTACATTAAACATACAAAAATAAGTCGACAAGGGCCAAGAAACGTTGGACGGTAAACAATGCAGAAAAGGGAAAAACATTAACTGCATTGTATCAGTGTATTTAAATTTAATTATTTATGCCGTTACAGTTTTACATGGGTTAATTTTTGTGTATATCAACACATCTCTTTTCTCCTTATTGAAACCTAAAGTCTTTGTTTTACTTTTTGTAGCTTTGTCACGCACTGTTTTAATTTTCCACAATACCTTCATGTCTGAGCACAAGTTTATGCTAAAATAATTGATCCATCTGCAAATGGAACTGATATCCTTAACCTAAAATGAAATAATGAAAAAAACAAATCCAATAAACTGGTCTTCTTGTATTAACTTAAATAACCAACAAAAGCTTTCATACACCCTGCAAAAAACTAATGTATGGAAAACAATTGTATATTTTCAATAGAACTGATGGGTTTAAGTTGTCTAACAATTGAAAATAGGAATGGAACAGACAATTAATGCATTATCTTTGGAAGTTTAAACAATTGTTCAAGTTTTATTGATGGCTAAAGATGAGAATGGTGGGTGTAAAAGGAACCGGTTATTAGAAATTAGTAGAAAATTTGATAAAGCGTTTCAGATAACATAAATCAAGGTATAATCAATCGAATGTTTTATTGTCATTTAAACGCTTGGCAGACTTTGGAATTGGACTTGAATATGATATGAAGAAAAGAATCATCTTCCTAATATTCAAAGCTCATCTCACAAGTTTTAAATTTCAAAGTACAATATTCAGAGGTTAAAAAGAACATCGAAATCACATTATTATAAATCAAGCCATTTTCCTGTTACAATCTGACATCTTCAGTGAATAGATATGATTTTTATCGTTAAACTATATCCATAAAAGTAAACAATGCCAAATGACAAACAGATTCAGGTGACTATGCAGAAAAATAGACAATAATCAAGTAAAATTGTTCCTTCAAAAAACAATGCCATCTTTAAATCAATTATACGTGGACAATGATATTTTAATGGATGTTACTTGAACAGTTTAAAGCTTAATCGTAAAGACAAAAACAAAATTATTAAAAAAGATAATCAAATTACATGTGAACGGAGTCCTGTTGGTCTCACAGAGATGATAAATTGTAATTTGAAAAGTCCAGCGCTGTAGATTCACAGTCCAGCGCTTCAGATTCAAAGTCCAGCGCTGTAGGCGTTAACCCACCTAACCACTGGGTGAAATAAAAGCTGTATATGTAAACCATTTCATTTAAGCCACAAGAGGTTAAAAACTATGCCGGACTTCATACTTTTACAACATTTTGAAAATTATATGTCCAGAAACTCCCCCCCCCCCCCTACTCAACTTTGAAAATTTGACATGGGCATATAATTTTGTTTAAAAGTCCGGTAAATCTTTTAACCGCTTATGGTTTAAATGAAAGATATACACCATAGCTTTTATTTCACCCTGGACTTTGAATTTTTTAATCTACAGCGATGGACTTTGAATCTCCAGCGCTGGACTTTAAATCTACAGCGCTGGACTATAAATCTTCAGCGCTGGACTTTTCAAATTACAATTTATTATCTCTGTGAGACCAACAGGGCTCACGTATGCGTTATATTGGGAAATTTTCCGAACGAAAGAGAAAGATCTAAAACATAATTCTAACGTCTTACTTATCACAATAAAACGAATGCGATATATCCAGAAGCCCTATTATATGACGAGGAGAAATGAGTAAATATAATACTCCCACATATCAATACTGGAAAGGGTGACGTATTGCGTAGAAAATCCTGATAGATTGGGGCCTGATATATAAAATAGATATTTTTACCTTGATATATAAAATAGATATTTTTAAACTAGAACGTTGCCACATAAAAATATTATAGAAATTTAGTTTATTCATACGGGTATTGAAAGCAAAAATGAAAATAAAATGAAAGTAAACCGAAACATACATATAAGTCAGAAAAAGAACCCAGTACCATGAAGGAAAAGAAAAAAATGCTACATCTATAGGGGTCTATAGGGGTCTATATGAGGTCTTCAACCAGATCAACCGACCACACCAAACGGGAAGCACTATAAATGGCACCAGAAACAATGGTGTCATGAATTCACCTAAAGCCCCCCCCCCCCCCCAAAAAAAAAATAATGCTATTAATAAACATTCACGTTTACATTGTTTCATTTCCTACTGACCAAACGTCTACCGTGTTAGGCTAATTAATTCTGATTTTTTTTTCTTATTAGGGAGATTAAGGAGTTACAATCCAATTACATATTGCTTATTCGTATATTCCTTCGGTATCGCTGTAAGGAAAAATACGAGGGGTTATGCTGAGTACACCAGAATCCCTGAAGCAGAGAGGTAAATAATGCATAAAAGTCTTTCTTTTCTCTTTTATTCACGGTTAGTCAATACGTATCAAGAACATTTTCGACAAAACTTTATACAGTTCACGAGAATGGCAAAATGGTGAAAATCTACTAGTTAGATTTTTAGGTCTAAAACTACTAGTTTCTCCTCAGGTTATTTACATATCGATGTGCGTCTATTATTGTGTATGATACAACTCTATGTTTAGAGGTTTAGAAGATGTTGAATTTGAGATATCAAATAGTCGAACATTTTGACCTTGTATCGTGTACTTTCGCAGTGTCAGTATCAATGCGGTACAAAAATTGATAAATTTCCTTTTAGATGGTAAGAAGTTGATAGGAAATTTGTTTGGATACTTATGTAAAGGAAATACTTGAGGATGCATGAGAAAGTTCCGTGTCAGTACATTTTGATGTCTGATTCAAAATGGTCATTCACGAGTCAGTCTATTTTTAAATTTCTACAAATTCCAATTAATTCAATTCTTATTATGAAATATTATGTAATAAAGTTAGAATAACAGTATATTAAAACCGCTGCAATATTTTTATCACTATATGAATTTTGTTGGAAAACCAATAGAAAACCTGCATGTTTATTTAGATATATATTTAATAAAAATATTCACAGGTATATACAGCACAGCACGGATTTCATAAAATGAATGTGAAATTTAAATTAATTCTATATTATGATGGTAAGAATCATTATTGGGATATGTTTAATTATAAATAAGGAAATAACATTTGTCTGTAAATTTCCTTTATTGTTTGAAATTGGATCTTGCAGTAAGGACATTTAATATATAGACTGAAAGGAGATATAATGTATTGTGGCTATCTGATGATAAATGTATTGATAAAACGTTAAGATAGACATTCATTATTCAAAAGCAATGCCCAGATGACCAAGGACCTGACGCATAAGCAAATTTACTTTTGTCTGAGATATCAACACCTTTCGGATGACAATGGTAGCTACCAAATGACAGTTGACAAAAGAAACGCTTTCTAATGTCAATAAGATGAAAAGCTCATGTACACTGGGGCGATAATAAACGCGTGGTAGAGATAAGAGATGTGTTGATTTCTACTGGACATGTCATAAATGGTCATAATTATCATTTGTAATCAGGCCGTATATTTAATATAAACTGTCATTATTTGTCTGAAGTACCCCACAGAAAGAAAAATTACGTTCAGAATTGTATTTTTAGTCCTTGTCTTCTTTGAAATGTTCTACATCAAATTTAATACAAATGTAGCTTTGTTGAAGAGGAAAACACGAAAAAAAATCAGAATTTATCACCATGTGTTAAGCACGGGTATTAAAAGCAGAGTTATATAAATTATGGAAATAGGTATAGTAGGCCTAACGACTTCATATTTGTTGAGACAAAGTACAATATCCAAAATTTGATTCCAAACCAACAATACATATTTTAGTAATCTGTATATCAATGATTTTAACAATCGCAAAGACTACATGCACCATATGACGTTGTACTGTTGTGTTGTCTTTACCTTCGAGCAAAATCAATGTGTAATACTCTGTAATATATGTTGATGCCAGTAGATATGATAAATTAATCGTGAGACATATCTATTACTTATCTTCTGGTCATACGACAGCTGTGCCTAACATACAAGATATATGCACCACCGGTTCCTAGATCAAATGTGCAGACTTAGTATATAAAGACCTATCTCTCTTTTTTTCCTGTGTATCAAAATTTCTTTTACGTTAAACAGCAATATAAAAATTTTGGTTCCACCCTATACAATATTCTGACATGTTGTGTTTACAGTTATCTTACAGAAGCTATTAAGACAACGTTTTCTTCTTTTTTATTAATTCTTCTCCTCTGCTTCTTTTATTGAAGTCTAATCTTTCTATTTCTTTTCAACAATTTCCATTTACGACTTAATATTTTACCTGTGCAACAGAATAAAGAAACGTATGCTGTTTAATGGAATGGAAAGTATTTTTTTTTAAGAATTAAGCTTTCTTCTAAATATAATATCTATTTCATCAAACTAAAGGGTAATTGGACGTCTCTAACGGTTTCCTTGCGTGATTGGTTTCGGAAAGATGCGGTCTTTAACTTTCACAAATCCCCAGTAGGATCCCCGTTGTCTTTCTCGGTTTTGGGGACTAAATATTCTCAACCTGTTTCCGTATTTTTTCTGGAACACGCGTGTACGACGCAAGGACGAGTTAATCAGCTTGACAACGTTGTCATAGTGGAATGGTGCTTCCAGTTGATTAATGACTTAATTTGATGAAACGTGCACGTGTATTACAAAAATAGTCATCTCCCAATGTTTATTTAAAAACAATATATTCGCAAATTTTTTACGATATAGAGAAAGTTACATATTGAGGCCTCTATGAAGTATCTTCCGACATTACCAAGATATATAAATATTCTCCCATTTTAAAAATGCTAGAAAAAAGTGCAATCTGTTCAAATGTTTCTTAGAAATATTTATTGAATGAAATTCGTATACTAATGTGTTTATGTTATATATATTTAATCTTAATAGTAATATTGCGAAGAAATGCAAACAAAAAAAATTAGAAATAAATCATTCTTATTTGTACTATATTATACATTTATATTTCCAGAATCAGCCAGATATCTCCCAAACGTTCAAATTATCATTTGGTAGCTTTTTAATCCTCTTTTGTAGTGTTTAAAACTGGCAAGCTGTGTTAACATAATAGAAATACATCATTTTTATGACCTAAATCTAACGCAACAATGCACATTTCAGAATTGAGTAAAATTATACCAAAATTCTTACGTACTATGCAGATTTCTGCATTAACCTTTATCAGGGACACTCGTGACCAAATCTTTGGAAAGCCAAAAAAAACCCAAACAAAAACAAACAAACAAAAACAAAAACAAAACAAGAACAAACAAATAACGAAAACCAACACAAAACAATGTAAACGAAATTGGTATAAACGGTTTATCAAAAATCCATGCAAGGTCAACCTCGCATGCCTGAGATAGTTGGCAAGGTCAACCTCGCATGTCTGAGATAGTTGAAACTATACTTTTAACAGAATTTCAAAAACATCAACTGAAAATTTCAACTCGAGTATCTAAAGTGTAGAATTCAATATTTTAGGGCATTAGTACCTAAGTTATTTCTAATATATCAGTGTGTGTTATATTTGGTTTCCTCTAGAGTGGTTTTGGAAGATATGCAACGAATGATGAACTAATAACGCAGCGTGTGTGAGATATTTTGGAAGGAAAATAGAGTACTTGGAAAAAAAACTTGTTATTGAGTAAAATTTATTTGTTTCTATTAGCAACATTACTGACGCAAAGATAACTATACCTATAAGGTAGAAAGGCAATTATCTTAATCTGTTATTAGTATTCTGGGTAGATTTTCTTTAAATCATTCACACATTCTAGAGGTGATAATAACATATATTATATCTATATTAATTATCTTCAGTTTATTCAAAGAAAAATGCCGAGAACAATAGATTGTAGTTGTTTCACGATTCTTAGATAAGAGAATGTACAATTCAAAGCCAAGTTGTAAACACCTGTCAAGTTGGTAGGCAACATCTCCAAAGTTATTATATTCATCATATTCAACTAGGTACAGACTACATAAATGTTGCATATAATTTTTTGTACAATATTATACATGGAGAAGATTTAAAATATACAAACACGTACACAACATGGGTTTAACTAGGAATCTTGATCAAATTTGAATATATTAAAATGAATGGTCCTACAAATCGGTGCTCCTTTATTCTAATTGTTTTTTTACACATATATCTCGTTGAAAATTAAAATGAAAATTTATTAAATAAAATGAATTAAGCTTAACAATATAGAAACATCAACATTCAGTTGAGAAATGAATGTTGATTAGACTAATTATAAAAGACTGAGAAAAATGAAATTAAAACAGAATTGTTGATCATTCAAATGGCAATGGTAGTTTTTCTTACAAGAGATACAGAAAATGAAAAGAAAAAAACAAAACATGATTCAGATTGGAATGCTAACTTTATTTGGATCTGTATCCATTAATTATGACATTACCTGTAATTCATATCATAAATATGAATACAAAGTGTAATGTAGGGATAAATGTCATCTAAAGGTTATAGTGTGATCTTAAACTATTATAGTCCTAGACCGAGGAAACGAAGCCTAGATGAAAAACAGCAATAAAATGGAGTTTCTTTGCTTAAACATTTGTTACATGGACGTATGAATTTTGTCAGGAATTTTCTACTATATACTTTATTTCTTTTAATAAATGGTCTTATGGATTGAATCAAAGTCCAAAACAGAGTACCCCAAATTCGAAGAAAACAGAAAATACAAACTTAACAATAAGAAAAATAATTACAAGTTCTATAGTCTTTTGTCCGACATATACAACATCCTGTATGTAGGGTAAAGAGGTTGACGAGGTCTCGAAAGTGTGTCCAAAGAGTTTTGGTTGTTGGTGAAACTGAGAGAAAGGGGAGCAAATAGAACCAACTATGATAAATGACATTATAAGATATTGATAAAATAGACCCTTTAAAATACCGTTCTGTCAATAGTTGGTGCTAACTGAAAGCTAAAACTAAGTGTACAGAAGTTATTTATTTACATAGACACCAAAATACAGACCTTTTATCTTTTAAACATCTTTTTATTTTTTTTTCCAAAAGGATCATCATATTAATTATGGTAAGAATTTGTTATAACAAAGTATTTCGAATTAAAATTTCATATAAGGACATGAAATATTTTATTTATACAGTATGTACTGAAAAGACGGTAGTGACATCGTTAAAGCGAACAGTACAGGCAACTTGAAGTGCTTCAGACTGTGTTTAAAGTGTTTGATGTAATAGTGCTGTTAAAGTCAGTCTATTTCACGCGATCAATTTCAAGATGTTTTACCTGTAAAGGACACGGTACTTGAAGTCGTGATAAATGAGTGCGCAAATTAAGTCTAAATAATCTTTACAGTTTTTCGCACATCTCCGACTAATGCGTTTCTTTATGACCAATACAGGTTTTCAGTTTGTTTCGTTCTGCATTCATATGTGAACAAAACAGGTAATAAATAGACATTTTCTCCTTGAATAGGCAATTTCTATTTCAAGAGCGTACAAAGGAAACACTTTTCTTCTACTTAAAGCGACAAATGCAAAATTTTGAATAGACCTTTTCAAAGCTTTTCTTGGTTCCACGATACTGAAAAGCACGATTTATAATGATTTTACTTCATAAAAAGTGTTTCTGAAACCTCTTTTTGAATGAAAGACGCAATCAACTTTAATAGATAAAACAGAGAGGATATTGGACAATGATACTGGATCCTTACAAGAAATCAATTGGTCTGATTAAAAAACTTATAAAACCCAATTACGGCGTCGTATTCTTTTTTCCTTCTGAAATCAGAAAAACGGTTTTCAACGAATCAAATGTTTGTTCGATATATTTGTCATACACTGAAACTCTTTCATTTTCAGCCTGCTTACGGGGTACTACTATATTTAATTTGAATGTTATTAACTGTATAGAAAGTTATTTTCACAAACCCGTTGTTGTTGTTCGTCTGTTGGCAGTTTTCGTTGGTACAAACATGACTTCTCATGCAAAGCTCTGTTCTTAGATGATATTATTATTATATTGTTTGGTTATTTGTGGACTTTGAGCTTAATTTTGGATTGCGACAACTGTGTTTGGCATTATTAAAAACTTAATATAAAATATGCACCAATATGAAAATGTAAGCATATGGGGTAAACGTAATAGAGACAACATCCCAAAGGAATGAAGGAAAAGAAAAAAATGTTACATCTACAGTGGTCTATATGAGGTCTTCAACAAGATCAACCGACCACACCAAACGAGAAGCAATATAAATATAAATATAATATAAATTCAACTAAAGCCCCCCCCCCAAAAAAAAATAATGCTAATAATAAACAGTCACGTTTCCTATTGACCAAACACCTACCGTATAGGCTAAGCCTGATTTCTCTGATTTTTTTCTTATAAGGGAGATTAAGCAGTAACAATCCAATTACATATTGCTTATTCGTATATTCCTTCAGTATCGCGGTAAGGAAAAATACGAGGGGTTATGCTGAGTACATTATTAAAGCCTTTTCCATAAACTGCAATTTAGAGCAGTTAAGGGTAGCCTCAAGAGTTACTATGGTAAGACTACTCCAAATGTTGATTCTTAGAAAGTTCTGCAGATTCATAGGAAATCTTTTTTTAACATTACCAATGGGAACAATATTGAAACTTGCGATATCTCTACTTGAACATAAATACTCTTTAACATTTGATGTTTAATTTAATACACTTCCGCTTCTGTGTTAAGAGAGGGCGTCACTGGTGTGCTTATCAATTTTTTGATAATTCACGTGCTTTCTTTGTCTAATTCCACACACTATACTTGCCAAACATATGTCTTTATTATTGAAGACATCTTTTAACTAGACTATTTGGGAGAAAATGTGCCCCTCTGTTGGCCTATCTATTTTTGTGTCCGTATGAAGCAAAGTTTTTACAAGGGCCACTAAAGAGGAAAAAATTACCCTACCTTCAGGGATATAAACCTACACCATATCCATCTCACTGAATCTGAAATTGAAAAATAAACTACCGCCAGATCAATTTCTGCTTTACCAATATATTTAGACTGGAATTCAAACTTAGCGGCAATCAAAAGTGGTGATTAAACTTCCCTAGTGTGAACTTTCTCTTTCTAAGTAGTCAATGTCTCCAAGATGTAGGGTCTACATTTCACAGATGATTAACTAAACTAACTAAACTCCTTGTGCTTGTGATTTGTACAGTGACGTCATATGGCAGGGTTATGGTCAGACTTTCAATTACCATCATTCAAGAAAGTTTACGGTCGTCATCACGACTTAATTGACCAATACAAAAATTAGAACATATATCTTCTGTTAGGTTTCTGGTTTCACTGGATTTGTTACATCATAGGAACCTTTCTACATGCAATGTGACTGCATGTACCTTTAACAGATGTGTTTATCCCGAACACATTCCGAGATTTTTATAGGCATTTACATACCAGGTCCTAATTTTTGGATTTTGATGTTCTTCGTCTTTATTCTTTGCCATGTGTTTTTTCTTTATAGTTTTACTTTCGTAGTATATATTCTCTCTCTATATATACATATATGTACATCTTTTACATGTTTGCTTTGTCTTGATGAAGTTTGATATTTTGATTGTTTGCTTCGCTATGCTTTTATCAGTGTAAAAAGAACACCATCTATATTGGTTTTCTAATGTTCTCTCTTGTTTGGAATTTAAGTAAATATGGACACACTTTCATGACATGGAGGACTTGAAAGCGATTTCGGACCTGAAAGGGCAGACAAGATTATGCAAACTTCTACAAAAAACATCCAAAATTGTCCTTCTTTGTTTCTTTCACTTCTTAAATGTTTTTCCAAGTCATTCTGTCAAATTTATTAGTTTTAAAAAGTCTATTTGAATGTTCTGTATGCCATACTTGATTGAGAGCAAATGAGTGTCTCTTCCCCCTTATATTGGTTAGCTATGAATCTGCATTCCTTTTATTTCTGTAAAGTCTATACGTAAACATTTAGTTTAACAGTTTTTTAAGCAAAAAGTGGTAATGTTTAGTCATTATAGGTTTAATATTTTTGTACCTATAGAATGTTTCCCGGTTCTTTTAGAGTGGCAAATAAAGATAAAAAAAATATGGTATCGGAGATATTCCACGAAAATTATATTCAATTAGCAAAATTGAGAATGTGGTCTCAAGGCGAATAACGATAAAGAAATAATTACTTTTTTCAAAATTAAACATACTCCTGTTACTAACACGATCGTTTCCAAGATGTTTGGTTGAGTCCAAGAAAAGATTTCCTAATTAGAAATTATTGATAAAAAATCAGATTACCTTCCTTTCTTTAAACAGTTAAACAGAATCAATTTACCTGAGTAATTACTTCATTCATTATGACATAATTGTTGTTGATTTTAGCATACCGGGCAGTCGTAGTTGTATTTAAGATGCAAATAAGCTGCACTTTTATTCTAAACCACGATTTCTTTTCTTCCAGAGAAAAAATCCAGTTGCTTCTAATATAATTCATACACACGTATTGTTTGTCAACTGTCATTTTTTAATTGAAGATTTTATCAGATTTCTGATTTTGTCTTTAAATCAAAGAAAAATGAGGTAATTTCGTGTTGAGTTATCATAAAGCATTTTAATTAAACAGATGTAATTTAACAGTTAATCTCTACCCGTTTTACCAGTTTTGTGTTGGTAGTTATATTCCTTATTCTTAAGTGTAAATTAGAATCGTTAAGGCTATCTTGTATATTTTCATTTGTAGTTTTAAACACTTTTCAGATATAAGTAATAATTAAGCGAATAGCCTACGGAGCCCTGTTGGTCTCACACAGATTATGAAGTGTCTTTTAAAGTCCTGCGCGGAAGATGTGTAAAGTCTAGCGCTGGAGATGTAAAGTCTAGCGCTGGAGATGTAAAGTCAAGCGCTGGAGATGTAAAGTCCAGCGCTGAAGATGTAAAGTCTAGCGCTAGAGATGTAAAGTCCAGCGCTGGAGATCTAAAGACTAGCGCTGGAGATCTAAAGTCAAGCGCTGAAGATGTAAAGTCTAGCGCTGGGGATGTAAAGTCTAGCGCTGGAGATGTGTAAAATCTAGCGCTGGAGATAGGCAAAGTCTAGTGCTGAAGATGTAAAGTCTAGCGCTGAAGATGTAAAATCAAGCGCTGGAGATGTAAAGTCTGGCGCTGAAGATGTAAAGTCAAGCGCTGGAGATGTAAAGTCAAGCGCTGGAGATGTAAAGTCCAGCGCTGAAGATGTAAAGTCAAGCGCTGGAGATGTAAAATCAAGCGCTGGAGATGTAAAGTCTAACCCTAACTCTAACCCTAACCCTAACCCTAACCCTAGGGGTTAGGGGTTAGGGTTAGGGTTAGGGTTAGGGTAAGGTTAGGGTTAGGGTTATGGTTAGGGTTAGGGTTAGACTTTACATCTCCAGCGCTTGATTTTACATCTCCAGCGCTTGACTTTACATCTTCAGCGCTAGACTTTGCATATCTCCAGCGCTAGATTTTACACATCTCCAGCGCTAGACTTTACATCCCCAGCGCTAGACTTTACATCTTCAGCGCTTGACTTTAGATCTCCAGCGCTAGACTTTAGATCTCCAGCGCTGGACTTTACATCTCCAGCACTAGACTTTACATCTCTAGCGCTAGACTTTACATCTCCAGCGCTAGACTTTACACATCTTCAGCGCAGGACTTTAAAAGACACTTTATAATCTGTGTGAGACCAACAGGGCTCCGTAAAAGCCTTAGTAACATATTTATATTGCATTTTAATTAGGAACAGAAAAATATGTGATAAGTTAGAGTGTAACTCCCATTTCTATATTTTCATGTCTAAGGGTATTGCTCCAACTTCTAAATTTTCATAATACATATGTTTTGAACCAAACAGAAAGAGATGTTATATTTTTTTAATAAATCGGGGGGTGGGGGGGGGGGGGGGGGTGGGGTTAAGATAGGATATTGAGACTGTTTATAAGTTTCATGATAGTTGAATCATTTCTAAAAGGAATTAATTTTCCAAAGAATATTTCCGAGATAAATGACCGATAAATGTATCCATCTTATATTTAAATAAAGTTAATGGCTTGCCATAATTATCCACATCAGTATCCGTGCAATACAAATCTACTACATCAGTCAACAAGCGTATAGAAATACCATGTTTACGATGCACTTCTGAAGAACAAAACCTTTTTCGTAAGAAAACAAGCTAAAAAGGATTAGACATCATTATTTTATTTTTAAGCACTTATGTCAATATCATCTCACTCGAGAATCGGCGTCTTTTGATGAGTAGAGAAGTTCTCGAGACCACAAACCGAAAAACTTAATAACTAATATCATTATTTTTCCTATTCATTCTTTCTTCTTGTCGCCGTATTGTGTTTGTTTGACATTCAATTCAAAATTCTGAAATTACAATACTGTGTATAAGGGCAGATGTTAATATTATCTAAAAAGACAATAAAAATGCCCACTTAAAAAAGCGTGAAGAAATGATATCTCCGACCGATTTTGACAAAATTTGATTTAAGGTGATTTCTTGTGGCGTGAAGCGGCAAACAATTTAATAGATAAAATCCATCAAATTTTGAGACAATCTTACCGCAATATGATTAAACGCCCTGGTCACACATTTTAAAAAGTTTTAAAAAGAGGTACATGTAAATTTAACACATTAAATCTTATGCAGATAGTTTTGATAACTTCGAAATAGATCGTAAAGATATACTCAAGAATTACATTATGACCTTATTTAATTTTAAAGAAGAAAAAAATCTAATTTAAATATATATTTGAAGTTAAACCCTGGAAGTGCCTCCCTAAGACATTAATCATCTGATTAAGATCAACCCTGCACTGTAAGTACCGCCACGAGGTCTTAAAATCTGGACAATTTAATTTTTCATTCGGACAAAAGACGTGATAATGTTCTATGCTACAGGTGATACAATAATGTAAATATGAATACAAGTGTTGACAGCAGACACGTGGCTATTTTTACACCGCTAGTCAAGCTTTAATGTCGAAAAAAGTTTTCCTCGTAGCGTGTAAAAGACACATAAATATGTTACTTTGTCAAAAGAAAAAAAAAAGAAAAAAAAGGCATAATAGAATTAATTATACCAATTTATCCGACTTCAGCAAGGAAAATTTGTACAGTTTTGACTTACATTTATTATTTCTTTTCCATAAAACCGATTCTCACCTTTTTTCAGGGAGTTGGGGGGGTAATTATTATTATATTATGGCTGTGCCACACTAGCACGACGTAATATAACAATATATCAATGTCGTACATGATGTGGATGAGGCACAGATCCCCGTCTGCATTTTTGTGAGCTAAAATGAAGCGGATTTTCATATTAATCCGTGGGTGGTTAACAATAGAACAATAAATTATCGAACATTAAAACACAATTACATACTTTGAAATTGGTAGCTATAAGATTTTCACATTTACTTTTTTTCAAAATCAAGTCTTTTTTATTAATTATTATTCGTGTAATAAAACAATCGCATATATGCAGTGGTTGATAAATCCTGATAGTAACACATTCAAAGTCAGTTATTATATATAACTTTTTCGAATTCCCACATTTTGACCCTGAAAACTAATGATGAGGCATAATTAATAGGAAAATTTTAATAAAAAATGTAGAACGTCTCTACCCTTCACTTTGTTTTACCCAACAGAAAGTTAAGGTAGGAAAAAAAAACATGAGAAATGTTAGGGAATATAACGCCAATAAAGTTAATAAAGAAAACGAGCAAATACATTGCCAGGAGCCCTTGTCGGTGGTTGTATGTATCGTTTTGTTTTTCATACATTAATACGTATTTCACTGGTATTCTTTGGTTTCTGTTTAAATTCTTCACAAAGAAGACATGATGAGAAAAAATCTAAGAGCTAATCAAGATGTGTAAATAAAAAAATAACACTTGATGGTAACAAGGGAAAGACAAGAACAAGCAGAAAACAGAAAAACAATGTAAAAAAATAAGATCTGCAAGACGAATAAAAAAAAAACACCGAGGTATCAACTCAGGTGGCCTGAAAGGTAAGCAGTTTACCCGTCGTGTTATACCCATTTGACATGTGAGGTTTAAAAAGTCATGATTTTATAGTTTCCTGAATGGGTGCACATTTTATCCCATATTTAATCAAATGTATAGACTAGGACAATAAATAAATATATACATGTATGTTATTGATTGGAAACTAAAGTACCAATATCAAATATTCAGCTGGTCCAGAGAATGGATTAATGGCAATAAAATAAAAACTCTTGCAGCACTTCTATACAAATTACAAAAATGATTGTCAGAGAAAGGTCGAAAAACATAGAAACACCAGAAAGAAAACAAAAAATATGAGTTTGATAATAAAAAATTCTATAAAACTATTAAAGTGATCTATTTTCATACTTAATGTATGTCTTAAGTATCATATGAATGTTATTCGGTGAGTTATGGCAAGTATAACCCCCCTTTTCCGACTTTTGGAGCGGATTTGATCTTGCAATAAGAGTCTGGCTTACTGGTGATAGCCCTAAAAGACTTAAACAGATGAACAAAAATGGTCTTAAATTGGTTTATATAAAGTTTCTATGGTAGTTTTACTACACTGCAGTTCCGTTTATCTCATCTTTAAAGATTGAAAGGTCCAGTAGAAGCAGCCATGTTAAGAAGCAGAGTATTGTTTCACTATTAAAAGGTCGTAAGATTTACAACCAGTCGTAACTTGTATATATTTAAAGGATCTACGGTCAGTTGTAACTCTTAGACCTTTAGTGAAACAGTACTCAGGAAGCTAAATTAATGCAAAAAAGCAGGATAAAGAAGTGGAGAGATTATACTAAAGTATAGAACAGCACTGAACTAGAAATCGGGGTAACCTAAATCCACTGAGGAGCAAATCTTGATATAAATAATGTTGCAGTATCACAGATGAGATAACAAATCACAAAATTAATATAGAAAATAAGAACATTAAGCTGTTTCTGCATCTTTAAAGTCATTCGCCGTGTTATTCTCCTTGACATGTCCGTTGTAAGAGGTCATGATCCGACATAGATGTCGTTCTGGTATATGGAGAGTGGCACAGTTTACCCCAATATTAATCCGACACAGTACATATACGTTTCTTGTATCATTATTAATATACGATATACAGAATAACTTCTTTGGTGCCAATTTTGGTTAAATTAATGGTTACGAATTCTTGACGATCTGTGTATGGTTGTCGAAGGAAAGGTTGTAAAACTGTTTAAACATATAGAAATACAAACAGAAAGACAAAAAAATTTGAATTCGATAAGTTCAAAGAAAAGACTGCATTCTATTAAAGTCCATGAAACGACAGAATACATGAATAATATTGATGTTTTACTTCATATAGTAAAATTACCAAAAAGGAGGCTTCAACAACTGTCGAACTTAATAGGAATGCATATGAAAATGCTGTTTTCTTCATATATATACATTTCAACGTTACAAAATGTGTCGACTAATTCCCAAGAAATGAGAAATATTCACATTTATATAAATGAAAATGTCAATTGTCGACTATTGTCAATGATCATTTATATGACTAGAACCAATCGAGAGGTATACCATGAACCATGCCTGATGTGCAACAAATTCAGCTTATATGGCAGTCGCCCAAGTTTGACCCCTTTGCCGGGTTCCTTTTTGTTTTGGTTTAGAATCAATATTTCGTGGCTTTTTGTGCACACAAATATACCTACCATTATGCAACAATTCCAAAATAAATTTAAATCCTTAATACAAAAATGTATTTAAAGGAATTCAAGTCATAAGAACAGTTTGGCGGGTAAGGACAATACCCCCGAACTTTATTCGAAAGTGCTGAAATTACTAAAATCCAATTAAATTTCCATTAAAGAACCATTATATATATATATTTTTTTATTAAAACTTATTGAAATAGTGTATTGGGAAATAACTTCTAGATAACATCAAATATGGATTGGTCAGTAACATAACGTCTAAATACAGCCTATTTCATAGTTGATTCTCCACTTCCTTATAACAAAACATCCCCCGGAAACTTGAACACCAATGAATATTCTTGTTTGAACAAATATCATATACCATTTATTTCACAAGGAACGATTTCTGTAATATTTCTTTCATTGAATATAAGATTCCAGAGTAATCCTTCCATCTGGAACTAATATTATTAAGGACCTTCTATGACACGTGTTATAAGTTTAGCTGTTCTGTCACTACTGAGACGTGGTTATGTTTTGTCACTATTGAGACGTGGTTATGTTCTGTCTTTGTTCATATTATCACTCGAAAAACTTTATCATCACAATAAAATTGAACGTCTCACCGACTTTTCCTCACTTGGAGAGTGACGGATGCCGTTAATGGGACAGGGCATGTTTACCCTTCCTGGGCACATGATGTCAGTTTGTAGTTTACATTTCCATTGCATAAACGTTTGTGCTGTCGTGTTACTGTTCTCTTTTATTCTTTAGGTTATGTCTGTAGGTATTGAATGAATGAATGAATGAATTCTCTGTGTTATTGTTTTTATGTACGTTTCCTTAAGTCTTACAGCTGCAGTGTTCACAGCCTCCGAATCATAAGACATGAACCTGACTGGAAAATATATTATAAAAGGAGAAATAGAATAGAGAATGGAAACGGGGAATGTGTCAAACATACAATAGTTTCCTAGTAATGTCATAGGGAGGCACCAAGGCTCGGTACATGATAGAAAAAAATAAGGGCTTTCGGATTCTCTAATGTCAAAAAAAATCGTCTCGCCTTAAAGCGCTTGGCCAAATGAACTGGAACTTTAGAGGATGTAACTATAAGTAGTATATCCGGATCATACCCTGACAAGATGGCCAATATCTAAATTTGTAATGGCTACCTCGTTGTCTCAGGTATTCACACTTTAAGATAAACATAAACATAAATTGATGCGTCTCTTAGAAAGGGTGAGCTAATTTTAAAGGTTCCTTGAATCGGATCATGATGCCTTTTCTGGATGAATTCTAGAAAGGAGCTGTGGTGTTGGTTAACTGTTTCTTTCCTTTTGTTGCTGTAGAAATTTTCTCCCCTTTCAGATATTTTTTCTTGGATTACATGTTAGTTCACGGGATCTTGTCTCATGGACAAAAATAAAACAGAAAAGGTTTATTTAAATATATTTATAGAAATATAAATTTTGGTGTTTTAGCAGTTTTGCATATTTGTTGTACTGTTGCAGAGAGTGTAAAATTACAACAAAAGCAGTCTTGGAATCAATAGTTGAGGAATTAATTATTATCAAATAATTTCTCGGAAAAACCTAGCTTCTCAGCTAAATGTTGAGATAAATAACACTTTGCTCACGATTTTCCACCCACATTTAACAACGAGTAATTAATACAGTGTAAAGAAAGCTGACGATCTCATTTGAATTAATGATCATTTTGTAATTTGCAAAATTTAAATAAACACAATGAAATATACATTGTTCTATAAGATCTTTATGTTTTGATATAAAGTTATGGAAGAATGTCTATGCCCATTAAGAAAAATTCAATACTAAAATATTTTTATTGATTATACATTAGGGTCACCAGTAATTTACGTGAGAACAATTTGATTCACCTCCTCCTAACAACATGCACATTACAATGAATCCATGAACTGGGTTTTTTGGTAAAACAGACAGTTAATATTTCTTTTTGGATTAAATGCCTTTTATCAATGAATGCCTTCCTTTTCCTTTTATTATATCTAATAAAATTGTAACTTATAAGACCAATGCATGGTTCTTCTTTGTCCCCGACTTCAAGAATTTCTGCCGAATGCTCCAAGCCATATTATAAATTGTTAAAAGCCGAAAATGATTTTTACTGATTATTATTCTACCCAAAGCAGTCAATTTTATTGTATTACTTTAGCGGATACTCAGGCTGAGACTGACAATTCTTATTTCTGTCCATTTTATGCTTTGAACTATAGCTGAAAATTACCTGCAGCTAGTGATCCTTGAATGTACTATGAAATCTTCAGTATATATTCACTGAGTATAGTATAATTAGAAGTTTTGATTCTTGATTTGTATACTTTTGATATATGAATAAAGGCCTATCAACTACTAAGATCTAGTGAACTAATACAACATATTCCCTGTGTGCCTATTCCAAGTCAGAAACCTTCTCTGAGACATCTCCTCAATCCTTCATGTTTAGTGTAATTATTTGGCTGTTTGTCAGTAGTATATGGGATAGGGCAACGAGAAATATATGGTAATATATGTCTCTTGTGCTTGTCCTGTGTTGCACGTATTGTTGATCGCCACAAGTCCTACTACACATTTTCTCTACTGGTACACATTAGTTTGTGTGATGTCTCTAATTATATTGTCATTTTATTATGTTCTCCACTATACTAAATGGAACTAGAGGTACTGTGATCAAAGCTCACAAAATTATACCCCCGCCGCTTGCAACGTCCATAGTGTTGGAAAAAGAAACCCAAAAAATGATGTTGACCAAGAAACAAAATAGGAGGTGCACAATGGCATTATATGGTTAAGAATCTGAGAAAGCTTAATTAAATTATGATAAGTGGTTAAGGAGGAGTTGCGGATACAAAATGAATACCACCCGCCCCTTTCCAAAAGTAAAAGTTCCCAAAAATAATTTTGATGATTTTGCCTTTTGGCCACAAACAAAATAGGAGGTGCGCAAAGGCATTAATATGATAAAGAATCCGAGAAAGTTTCATTAAATTATAATAAGTGGTTTAGGCGGTGTTGCGGATACAAAATAGGTATCCCCATAACCCCCATATAAAGCACTGGCAAAATTCATGTTTTGGAGGAAAAAAAATAAAAATCAATTTGACTAAAAAAAAAAGAAAGAAAAGGAGCTGCACAATGGCCTTGTATAGTTAAGAATCTGAGAAAGTTTCATTAGTCAAAACATGAGTAATTTTGATAGATTTAAACTAATTCTCAGTTCTAATGACTTTGACATAATGAAACTTTGTGTGCAATCTGTTAACAGGATGTACTTGTTGCGCAAACAGCTCAAATAGTTGCTGGTCCAGGTGACTTCTTTTCAATTTTATTAATCATGATTTTAGAATTATATTCTGGTATCATAGTATCAGTGGAAATGCTCTACATGGTAATAATAATATTCTGTGGGGCTTTTATTTCTGGCAATATCTAGCAAGAGAAATATTATTATTATGTGTTAACTTGTTAAATAAAGCTAAGTCCTCAGCCGTGATGTAACATTTACTGTAAATTTGATTTTGATTTGATTTGTAATGTATACTCATATATTTTATCATTTGTGTCATGTACATATGTTATTCTGTCTTGTTTTTTTTGCTGATCACAATCCTTTGTTGAATTTTAAATCAATAAAGAATTTGAATTTGAATTTGAATTTTAAATTATAGTATGTGTTTTAGGAGTTACGGATACAAGGCAATAACAAACTCCATCTTTTGGGAAAATAAACCCCAAAAATGATTTTTACCAAATAAAAAATAGGAGGTGAGCAACCGCATTATATGATAAAGAATCTGAGAAAGTTTCATTAAATTATAATAATAAGTTTAGGAGGAAGTGGAACATATTGTTACCAGACGGACGGACAGACAGACTCCCCCATCACTATATACCTCTTTGGCAAGCCATTTTACTATTTATTCTAACTTCAAGATATCTCATATAATATATAAGATATCTTATATAATCTAGTTTTTATAAGATACCTTATAAACTTTATAAGATATCTTATATAGTTTATAAGATATCTCATATAATTTATAAGATATCTAATATAATTTTCTTTATAAGATGTCTTATAAATTATATGAGATATCTTATAAATGATATGAGATATCTTATAAACTATATAAGATATCTTATAAAATAAATGAGATATCTTATAAGGTATATAAGACATCTCATAAAGTATAAAAGATATCAGAAACAAGTATTTTGCTATGGCTGCTATCTTGGCAGTCTTGCGAGGACAAAATAAGCATATAAGAGAGACCCACATACACTGATATACTTCATATGAAATTTTAGAAAACCTGGTCAATAATTAACTATGTGACATTTAATTTCTGACATGAAATTTTCTATTACATTTTATTTGCTTTAGTTTTTGTTTTGTTTTTCTTAAGATTTATGTTTTTTATATCAAAGGTTTGACTTCCATCACCAATGATAAAAAGTTATAAGTTTTAAAAATGCACAGAAGGTCTATCAAATTTTGTAGACTGATTACGGACTTGTATAACATAATGTAAACTTGTTTTTGTTTGTTTAGTTTGGGTTTTTTGCCGTTTTTCGGCTATTTCGGTGTGGTTTTTATTGGTACAGAAAAAGAGTACCCAGCAAGAACCACCAACCTTCAGTAGGAAAATTGCCAATCCTTGTCAGTTTAGATCGGAGTCGAACACACCCCGCCACAGGTGATATTCGAACTCACAACCTCAGTGTTGACAGGCTAGTGATCATTAGTAGTCATGACGAACTACCAAAACCACTCGGCCACTGACGCCCCCTGTAAACTTCTTTTAAATAATTGAACACTTTCCTATTTTTAAATATTTTATTCTTCTATTCTAAAGAATTGCTTATAGAAATGGAAAAATATGTTTAATATATATATCTTTATATATAATATCATTAATAAAGTAGGAATGTCTTACAATTTTGGTTTTTTTTTTCAGATATCCTGGATTTGTTGTAAAGCACACTAACAATCAGATATATACATTTAAACAAACATAATATCAATACAATCCTGATAGATTTGTGGAAATTTTGTAAAATCATATACCCTCTCACTTGTGTTTTATATATACATTAAAACTGTTATTACATGTTTTAATTAACTTGTTTTACTCTCAATTTTATATCAGATACATTGTATACTATATAATATATATTTCAAAAAATATGTCAATTAAATTTTCTTCACAATATAGAAAAAAACTAATGAAAACAGAATAAAACATAATTCAAGGAAGATCTTCATACAGTTAACCATTTGAAATTAGAAAAACCAATTGTGTATGGTAAATACTCTTTGTTTAATGAATTTTTAAGAAATGGAATCATCTCTCATAAAATATTCAAAAAGACATTCTCTTTTTCAGATTTATAATTTATGTATCCTTTTATAGAGCGCAATATTTTAATTCAAAAATGACACAGGACTTTTTTTAATTTCAAGATCATCTACCATTTACTGTAAAATATTGCACATGCATATGAGACTTAGTCAGTCAGTTAAAATACAAAATTATTGCACAATACACTGGACTATGGATAAATAGAACAAGGGACATAATATAAAATATAACTTGAAATATTAAAATACCTTGAGGTATTTACTTGATGAATATAATGATACATTAATCTTTTATGTGCCATGACCAATTACAGTCATAGTTATTCATCTGCCATAAAAAGTTTTCACTCAATTAAAATTTGTTCTTTTCTACACTTAATGTTACCAACAATCTTTTAAACACCATTCTTTTCAGTTAAATAATTATCAATAAAAAGCACAATTGTAAATAAATTTTTAACCACCCTTTTATTGACATGAACTAAACTTAACAATACAAAAAGAAAAAATGTCAAACACAAGATGTCACCTATCAGAAACAATATATCAAGTTAGGGGAAAACATTAGCCTGTCAACAATATGCTGAAAGATTCACCTGCAACAGGTGGCAGCACCTTAATATTGTTTAGGAGTTACGATTGGAGAAATGGCACCACCTCAACTTTGTTTTGAAGTGTTGTAATTGGATAAGTATTCCAACTCACAGGGAGGTCTTACAAGAAAACATGGAGCAATTTTTCTGCTAATTAATTTTAAACAGGTAGTTAATCTTTTGTAACAAATTTCCTATTAGGACTCCAGTGGAGATAAATACATGTCACACAACTTATACAGGATACATATATTACACCTTTAAACAAAAATACATTGACTTTAATTTTCACTTAATCTTTAATCATTCTTTAATAACATATTTCACTCAAGGATTTAAATCCTTGTTTACTGAATAAAAATTATACCATTTCTTTCAAATTTTAAATTGGTTTTACCACAATTTATGAGATGGGAGCTTATTTTTTTAATATTTCAATTCTAATTCATATTTATTTTCATAACATATAAATACTAGTTTATAAACAGGCATCTTATACCAATAACAATTTAAAAAGTGTGCAAAACAATGAAAAAAAATGGTAACAAAAAAAGAATGCAAAATACTGTTATTTTGGAAATGTAGATGGTTTTGGAATTCAGAAAAATACAAAATCAACAAAAAATAAAGTGTAAAAATGACTAGATTTTCACAATTGAGCATTTCTGGTAAAATGTTTGATGACAAAGACTATGATACAAATGAAAATTCCTTTGTAGTTTAAATTCCGATCAAAAAGTCAAACAAAGTATACAATAAATAAAATATATACATCATTTCTACAAGTAGGTCAAAGGGCAAACTGGTGTTCAAAGTCTTCTCTTATGGATCTACTTTTTAAAATGTAGTAAAAGTTTTTACTAGGTAACACCTTTTTTATCTGTAACCCCACATTGTTTAAATGAACTGACCTGCCACAATATAAATGATGTTCATTTTATCTTATATAAATTGTGACCTCTGACAATTTTACAAGAAATGCATGACACAATGATTTATGTTCTTCAACATAATAATTTTATTCTTATATTTTCTTGAAAGATGAAACCTTATTTGAAAAATATGTTTAAATGTATGAAATTTTAAAATGAAGGTCGAACAAATTATGCATGATCATGTTTCAAAACAATTAAATGAAAATGTGCAGGTGAAAACTTAAAAAAAAGAAAGAAAATGGGGATTGTAATCTCAACAAAGAAAAACAAATTAACAAATATTCTAATTAGTACATCTGGCAGAAAATGTAAAACAACAAAATATTAATAAATAATTGCACCTGAAAATGAACAAAAAGTCAACTAACATTTAAAATTCTGAACACAACCATCATTTCTACAAGTTTTTAACCCAGCAACACTTTGAGCATCTCAAAATGTTTTTTTTTCATTTTCCAAGCCACTATTTCCTTGAAGTCAATTTACTGTCCATCCTTCTGTCAATAAACAGGGCCTTCTTTTCTTTCAAAATTATATATTAATTACATCAAAACTGTGTAATTTATCATAAATATGCAACCTTTACTTAAAACCAGTTAAGTAAAGCATACTAAAATAAAAAAAAGTTTCTGTATCATTGCCATATGAGCTTTAATCATTACAATGCTGCATTATAGGTTTAAATATCCCCTAGCTGGTCCATCCAGTTTGGTGATTTGAAATACTCTGGAAGGGCATCATCCATTCGAGCTATCACTTTGTAAATTGCTTTTTTCCATGAAGGCTCAGTATCTTTATTTGCCATAATGGCTTTGAAAAATTCTCTGTATGTGGCTTGTACAACCATTCTAAAATTATCCGGAACCTGAAAATACAAAAAATTTAAAATTTAAACATATATTTCATTTAGCCTTTGTTTAAATGATTTATGAAAATAATATTCAAATCATGTTTATATAAACCACAGAAAATTTATAAATGTCACAAAAACCAGGTATGATGTTAAAAGTAAGTACCTGAAGGTGAACATTAATATTTTTAAAATTTCATGGTGATAATTTTCTTCATTTTCTTTAATATGTTTTTGCTAGATAAAAATCTAAAATTTATGTTTAAAGATTTAAAATGAATGTGCTTAAAAGCATACAAGATTAAGGGCATCTGCTATTTTAAATCATTGACTTTTTGTATCAGTGTCTGTATATCTTTCTTTATGGGTAAATGTTTAATTAAACTGTTCCTTGCTCTCTGACAGAGTCCAAGTGATCTATACTTTAATTTTCAACCTTAAGTCTTAAGCTTTCATGAATACAACCTCCAAACTGTCAAGATTGCCTGATAGCTAGCTGAAAAATGATGGAAATACAAAAATCCTAATTCATCATTTTCTTAGAAATTCTAAGCCTTAATTACAACTTAAGATCGCAGTTGTGATGTTAATGACATGAAAAATGACAGAGATTTTAATGAAACTTAGTAACAAAATAAAGTCAGAGTAGAACTTGTGCTGGCATTTGCATGTTGACAGAAAGACAAAGAGTGACACCTTACTTAAACCCATGACATATCTTAGGCTTTTCTTGTTCAACAAATCCCAACATTTTTAACTCTTTAAATTACTCTATGATAGTAAGCTTAAATGGGCTGGGGGTTATTTAAGGATAAATTGTAAATGTTTAAAACAAGACAAGGTGTTCTTGAATATCATATTGTCATGAAAGAATATGCTGTAACAAGTGTGTCTTTCGATTTAAATTTGCCAACTTAACATGAAATGTAAGGATACGGGGTAATGTGCATGAGACAATATCCCATATGATTGATCATGTATGTAATGTCTTTACTAAAATAATCTAAAAATGAAGTAAAAGACGGAAAGCCAGGGAAACCTGAAAGAATGAATGAATTAAAAGTCATATTGTTTATTTTGTTCTCATCTAATTTCTACTCTATATCATATGCCTCTACACATATACTAAATTACTTATTCATAACTAATCTTACAATTAATCAAAGTTTCTTGCTGAAAATGACATGGATTACAAAGAAGAAGAGGAATGTTTAAACCATGACAAGTTAATACCATAGGTTTCTTGTCAAAATGTAAGGATATAGCAAAGGATTATGGGAAATCAACTCTTACGACACAAGGAATGCAAATTTCATTTGATGAGATAGGTGATGCTCAATACAGCTTGCATAAAGATGAAGATTCTGACAACCAAGTAATGAATGGTCAAATTACTTCTTGACAGAGAAGCGAAAAACTTGACCTTCAATACAGAAAAATAATATATCTCACAAACACATTTCAAAGACCCAGTCAAAAAGAACAAGATTTTTTTAACCTTCCTAATAGGAAAAATAAGATAATAATCTTCAGACGCTTCAGAAAGCACAAATAAATTACATCAAATCCTTTTGATAGATTTAACGACTTTTCCTTGTAACATGCAGAATCAACTTCTTTCCCGTTGTTTGAAGAGAAGTACAATCGGTACGGGAGATGATAGAACCATTATGGAAATGACAAAAGAAGTCAATTCAGAATAACTTCAGCACATAAGGAAGGAAAGAAAATAACCCTTTATACAACAGGTTCTAAAAATGTTCATTTCATGTCAAATTTCATGGGCCAACAGATGATCGCTTGAAATGATTACTATTTAAATGTGGGTATGGGGAAGACAGGACCCAAATTAAATGTAATACAATCAAAAGATGTAATCTTTATAATTATATGGGATGGATTCAATATGTTTTTTACATAAAGACTTCAATAGCATTATATAACCAGACACACTCCACAGTAACTTGGTCAATTTAAAAAGGTTGTCATTAATTCAAAAGAAGTGTGGTAACTTTAAATGCACCACTGAATGTGCATAGATTAAAACATCATACATGTCAGTACCACCTTTCTAATTATAAGATTTACAATGGTATGGAAAAAATACCGGTACCGAATTTTATTTTACTGAAAAAAAAAAAATGAAAATCAGACTGTGGAAGAACAAAGAAGAAGAAGTCACCAGACATGTCAAAAAGTTTTTTAAAAACTGAAAATAAATCCTTCGTCAATCTAGGTGAAATACTTTTTTTCTCTTTTATAAATATGAAAAAGGAATATAATTGACTTTTTCTCAACACAAAATCCCTTCATGTACATTATGAAAGTTTATTCAGAAAAATAGCCCTTTTATTACTATTCTACATCTTAAAGTTAGTCAGACCTTCCACAGTGAGATATTCAAGATGACCCCCTTAAGCAACTAACTGCTTTCTATATTTCCAATTTACAAAATGAGTGTTATTTCAAATAAAAAATTAAAAAGGAAAATATACAATTTGACAACTTCCAAAGGTTTTAACGGTAATAAAACCAATATTAATTCAATTTCACAACCATAAGGTTTGATACAAATTTCATGAGAGAATACAATAACACAATAGCTCCCTTTTGTTAACTAATAAAAGAGCTACAGTTGCTTCAGTAATACTGAATTTCATTGACAATCATTTGCCAACTTATGCACAATTGAAGTTATGCTCTACTTTGTGACAGTATACACTTGTCTGATCAATTTTATATTAATAAATTACACAATTACTGTCACACAAAGAATACAAAAAAATGAATTAAAAGATCTCCATTCTAGTTAAAAAGACATGTGTTACATATAAGACTGAATCGGATATACAATAATCAATTTGAAACTAAAGACAGCAAGCCTTTAATCTTTAATATTTAGTCATGTTGCATATATTAGGAATATAATTTTATTGATGAAGTTTTTTGTCAACATGATCAAAGTTTGATAATCCATACACTGGTCATGTGCAACTTATTGACATCTTAAAAATTTGTAAAGAACTTTAGATACCATCTTGTGAGATATCAAATTATTATGTTGCACAGGTGTTCCAGGTCATTATATCTACAATTAATATTGTATTAAAGAAGAACAAATGATACACAAAAACTTAGAATTGTATTCATTCAATAGACATATCCTATAATCCATGTAACATATAGTACAATATAATTTAAATGGGACATACTCTTCATACAAGTCTAATATAAATGCTTCAAGTTTCTTTATAGTCCTAACAAATTTTAACACTTTTTTTATTTGATACAGGAGAAAATATCTACTCAACTGACAAAGATTTAAGTTTATTCACTGCAACCTTTGGAGAAGCAAATGTTTCTACTAACTTTCTTTGAACTGGCAGTATGCTGGATTCATATGTTCATGCCCCTTTTTAAATTTATTTCTTTATTTTTCTTTTTTTTTCAAGTAGACAAAATGTTTCAAAATTAGACAGAAGAAAAAGATTAAATGCTAAAGAGAAAATAAGTATAGATATTTATAAATGCTTGTAGCCTGCACGATGCCTATAAAAGCCAAAATTCTTTTACCGAAAGTAGAATATGGCAGTTTGAACTTAATAATTTAAAGCTTTGTACAACCATTCACAGTATTTGGTGCTATTATAGTTACTCCCCTCCCACAGACTTGCAACAGGGTCCTGATAAATCGGCCACTTTATATATAAATGTAATTACACATCAACTTTCTTTTGAATTAAGAGATTTATGGTTATATATCACAACACAGAAATCTTTTTGTGCCTATTGTCTGAGAAATATCACATTTTCTCATCTAGAGTAACACTGTTGTAGTCGATCATTCTAAACCCTGAGGGAACTAGAAACGAGGAAAATTAATGTATCGTCAAAGAAGATGCACCCTATACAATCATCACAAATATTCCACCGCATTTCCTCTTTCAAGTAGATTGAAAAGTTATTCCCGAAAGAACATAGATAGCGATATTAATAAACTTGAAGTAAACATACATTAGTTAATTGTATGTCTTTACTATAATTCAGATATTGAAAAGAGTCCCATGAACAATATGAAATGTCTTCATTCGACTTTACTGACTCCAAAAGTAGTTGTCAAGGGATTTCATAGTATCAATTATGAATGAGACATTTTATGCCATTTGAAAGAATAGCACTGCAAAGAGAAGCAGGAAAAATTAATAAGAATCAAGTGAAAATACAAATTAATTGAGTTAGAATACATGAAACTCATAAACAATAAATTATGGCATAGAAACCATTATGAGACTGATGACAGGAAAAGCAAATAATGCTTTACTTTATTACCTTTCTGGTGTATTGTTAAAGTTAGTACAAACAACAGATAAATATTCTTTTATGAGGAAGACATGCATTAACACAGCTTCATGCTTCGATCTGACAGCAATTTTCTAATTAATAATAAATAAGAAAATGCAGGCACTTTATTTGTTTGAAACCACAAACTAAAAAAAACTGTAAATACAGTTAAGATATTACTTAAATGCACTTTCATATTAGAATAAAGGAAAAAAACTACAGGAGAAATGCTGCTTTCATTTGTATAACGTTTCCATGATTTGTTAATATTTTGGCTACTTATTGGTTGCTTTGTGTCATAATGATGGTGATTCAAAGTCAAAGGCCACATAATGACCCCTGGAGGTCATTTATTTATTATGTCTCAATGTCAAGCACACAGATCCTAGATTTTGATTTTCAACTAGAGAACTGGCATATCAGCAAGGGCTCCTATGGGGAATATTTTAATGAGAATCAGTCCAAACTCAAGTCATTGTAAGACCAATGCAAAATTGCAGTTTTTTTTTACAATTAATTAGACAGAATGAGTGATGAATACAGGACAGCTCCCAAAAGTCAAAAGGGTCCTAAAAAGAGCATGTCTAGAAAACTTCTTTATCTTTCTCACCTCAATTTGATTGTTCCTGTTGTAGTGTAAATTTAGGATTCTGTATAACTCTGAATCTCCTGTAACAATAAGGTCATCTGTGTGTTTAACTCCCTCTGCAATGGCCTGTCTGGCATATTTCTCCATCTGTATGTAGTAGAACTCCCTGAAAAAAAAATTAAGACATGGATAATTTCTTTCTTTCATATAACCTAGACTGCCTATTTCTGTATTTCTAGATACACATTTATAAATTTTACTTACCTCCGTGAGCATATACTGGAGATTCATAAGAAAAAATTTAAACAAGAAAGGTCAAGAATGACATTCTAATTAATTAACATCATCCAACCAACAGCTCTTCAGAAGAACAACCAAACAAACAAACATTATATCAAGGAAGTTAGGACAGCTTACAGAAAATAAGCAGTGTTTGGGTTAAAATAGTTTTAAGGGAATAACTCAAACCTACACTTTATACTCACTTATTTATTATAAAACACTTTACAAAAGCCAAAACAAACTCTTAATTCAGAAATTTTTGTTATAATGCATTTACTATTATCTTCGTCAATAGGCAATGTTGCAAGATCAATTTGTGTGACTGAGGTACTTTTTGTATAAAAATTTATCTAGCCAAAAGCAAAATGCAAATTTTATAATCGTGATTGCTATCCTGTAGCATTTTTATGGTGAAACTGACCAAAAAAGAACAAGGGAAAAGCTGTCAAAATGACAGCAAAGCGGGTTTTCTCAAATATTTGTTGTTGAAACATATGCATTTGTAAGGTGCAAATCTTGTCTAACTGTTTAGGTAGTTTATTGTTCAGACTACGCGAAATTCGTCGGACCGTCGGACATTTCCGGTAAAAAATGGATCGGTCCGGTAAAATTTTGTTGAATTCCGGACCAAATGTCCGGTATTGTTTTTTTGGTTTATCGTATTTCCGGTAGTATACTACTTCCGTTTATTTTCGTAATTTAAGTTAAGAAAGAAATTTTGCCCATTAGAAATTTTGGTCTGGTAAAATTACATTCGGTCTGGTAAAGCTAGGTTGTTTACCAGACCGAATGTCCTGTAAAATAAAAAATCATTCGCGTAGTCTGTTGTTCCCTTGTTTGTTTTTTGCTTTCCAAAATTTAGTCTTCAGTGTACCCGATAAGAGCTTTTAGAGAAACATGTGTTGTACATTTCGTTTATAATATACAGTTAAAATGGTCAGTATCGAACTTGACCTCCATTTTATCATCAGGAACAACATATTCTAATTTGAAAAGCATTGCTTGATCGGTTCATCTGTTATTGCACAGAGACGACAAAAAGTGCCATTTTCCAATTAATCAAGGATAGTAACTCTGGAGCAGAAAAAAAGTGAAAATTGTCAATATCGAACTTTACCTCCATTTTATCATCGTGAAAAACATATTATAATTTGAAAAGAGTTGTTTGATCGGTTCATCTGTTATTACACGGAAACGACAAAAAGTGCAATTTTCCAATTAATCAAGGACTGTAACTCCTGAGCGAAAAAAATTGAAAATTGTTGAACTTTAGCTCCATTTTATCATTGGGATCAACATATTATAATTTGAAAAGCTTTGGTTGAATTAAGGGTTCATCAGTAATTGCACGGAAACTGTTGGCAGCTGCCCGCCCGCCGTACTTTACCAAATTAATAACCAGATTTTTCTGTTGGAAAACCTAATTGATAAAGAAAACAAGAAGTGAGCCAACTATCACATTAAACTAGATTTTCCTTTCATCACTGTTTAGAGCATCTACCCACCCTCCATACATGGCTGAACTAAAAATGTGATTTGTCTAGATTGGAAAATCTAACTTTAAAACACCTTAAATAAGAAATTGATCAAAAGTCTTCTTTAAAAACTCTGTAAATAAGCCAGTGGCTTCAGTACCAATTTGTTGATTTCTGGAACGAATAGCAAAAGCCTAAGACAATGAATCAGAAAATCTCTGATAACTTCAAAATTACAGCAAAAAGATAAGCCCACCGATCAAATCTTAACTACGAGGATTTAGTAAGGTATTTATTCTTCAATTACCAGTATTTTGTTCTATGTTGGAAAGGAACTGACAAATATATGGATCAATATATCCTCAAAGATATTACAGGTTAATTAAGATTTTTACCAGGTATAAGTCAATCTTGGAGAAGATTAAATTCTCCCTTTCTATAGTGATCTAACTAATTTTCTATGAAAAAGGACTTGAGACATAATCCTCTTCGTCATTATTAGAATACTGTTACAACTAAATGATATTGACAAAAAGAATTAATACCATATTTCTGTAAGCGTGTCAAAAGATTTCGATTTCGTTCTTTGCCAATTTAATATAAGAATTCACAAAAAAAGTCAATATTGACAAAAAGGATAAGAATTCCTTGATTTATCTGCAACAGAAATAAATCTAATTTAAACCTCAGTTTAAAAACAAAGGGAAATTACATCATCAAAAATAAAGTTTACAAAATACGTCAATAATTCAATATTGTGTCTTTAACATAAAATTGTTTCTCATTTTTTTTTTTTTAAATTTATTTTACCAAAAAAAACAAAGCTATAAAATGAAAGAAAAGTAACACTTTCTAAAATCCATCTAAATGAAAATGTTGATTTTAAAGACAAATTTAATTGATTTATAAATGATTTTTTTGTTTTTTGTTTTTGGTTTTAATTGTTAAAATATTTTAATCTTTTTAAAAAAAATCTATATAAACAAGGTTAACCAGGAATAATCCTATCAAATGTCTTGATTGATATTGTTAGCACGGTATAATTAGATGGCTCAAAGATTTCACATCCTCTTGGGCGGAGATAAGGGAAATAGAACTATCTATTATAATCAATGGAGAAAAGAAAGCATTTAAACACCTCTTTCAATCTCAGAATAATCTAATAAGGGAGGACAAATGGGGATTGCTGTTTGTGTAAAGCCGTCATAAAGTCTGACAGAAGACGGGAACACAGCGACATCAGTCCATATTATCTTTTTATACAGATTTTTAGGTGTGATTGCTGAATGTCAAGTAATATGTAATTTTCTTGTTGATCAGTGGTGTCTTGACAATGGTTAATGTTTTAAGCTATAAATACTGTGTAATCTAAGGAACTCTTATTAGCAGTTTTTTTTTAAAGATTTTGTCTGAAGCTGATGCTAAGAATGATTGAATTGACCAAAGAAAAAAGAAATAATACTGTCGATTCAAATAATGATCAGAAAATAGCATATACTGCTTTTTTTCATAAATAAAGCAAAGTTTAACTAATGTATTAAAGTTTCTAAAGTTAGTTTATTTCCTTTTAAACTCAGTATTATTTTTCCTATTTGAGAATAATGTATCCAAACTGTCCAATAATGCAGGTTATATTTCTGATCCTTTTCTTATATCTGTGTAATAAATCTTTCTCATATTTTCTTTTAATTAATTTTTACAATAAATATTAACAGAGAAATTCTATGATCCACCTGTTAATAACTAATATCATTTCTACATATAAAGAAGGAAGTATAAGATAATTAACAGATTTAAGATGGAATCAATCCTTTGCTTTGCACCTGTTGAAAATTACATACAGAAAGATCAATGACCAAATATGGAAGATACATAGTCATTATTGTTATTAAGTCTGGCTACTCATCACAGTTCACAGTTCAGTTTTTCTGTGAGAAAAATCTCTTTTCTTTTTTAGCTGATTTCCTAAATTAGAAAATTCACATTGAAAACCTCTGGCTTATAAAACAGCACTACCGTAACACACATATATAGTTTTCCATCACTTTAGTGCTCATCTTCTGTTTTTAATTTTAAACAATTGTAAGATGCCCTCAAATGACCCTTTTTTTCTTTGTTTAATCTATAGTTATTCTGAATGAATGATATGTCTCAATGATCCATACCAAATAAATCTCTGTTTTAAACCCATAATTCTTAAAATATGATACTTCTCTCTGTAAAATGGAAAGGATACATGACTTAACGATACAGATTTTCTATGGCAGATCATGGTGATTAAAGCTTATAAAAATTTGTGTTTGTCAGTTTATGAGAAATTTTATGACGACTATCTTCTTAATGACATCAATTTACAAGCGACACACATAAATTACAAAATTGTCTCTGATGATGGGTCTGATTATCAATAAATTGTGCATAAAATTTCCTTTGCAATTTTCATCCTTCAAAACCTGATAATTTCTTGTGAGAACAAGCAATTTTCTCCTTTAGTATGACTATAATGATCTAATTTTGAAGTACAGCACCCTTTGTGAGTGACAATAATAATCATATTTTTCTCAAAAGTTTGTAGTATGACATCCAAATGATGGTAGCAAAACTAAACTGTTGGTAATTGCTGATAAGATTTTAAATAGAGAAAAGTAATATCCATACAGATGGCCTTTTAAGCTTATTTTAAATGTCAGGGAAGTATTTACTCAATAAAGACAAAGAGAAAATCTTTGGTGTGGAATTCCCACATTTTACACTATAGGATCTTTTACGATGTGATATTTCCTGAGTCTGGCTGTTTGCAACAAGTTCCTGTGAGAATTCTTATAATGTTAGTGTACAGAACAATATATTATAAATCAAATCAAATCAAATATTTTTATTGGAAAGAGCACATAAGAGGCGTGATCCAAACACAATACATAAACATTACTTGTATAAACATTTAAAATATAGAATATAAGTATAATAGTATACCAAACAATGAATCGGACGGTCCCTGTTTTCAAACGCTTCCTTTATGAATAAACATAGGTTTCGTAATTTTTTTAAAGAATTTGGATTCAAGAATTCTGATAATGATTCATCTGTAATATTATCAGGGATTTCGTATTTAATTCGTAGAGAATTATAATGAGGACAATTAAACAAGAAATAGAATTCATCCTCCACTCGATCAATGCAGATTTACAAAATCCTTCAGTGGAGTTTTTGGTTTGGAGTATCTACCAGTCTCAATAGCTAATGAATGGGCACTAATTCTTATTTTAGTCAATTTATTTCTAAGTTCTATAGATTATAAATCAATTAACAATTTTCCAAAAATCTTCCAAATGAAAACATTAAGCTAGGCAGATGTAAAGAGTTTTGATAGTAAACTTTGGTAGTGTTGAAAGGTTGTTTTGTCTTTTTGGATCAAACCTGGCAGTTTTACTGCCCTTTTCAGCAACTTGTCATTGTGGACAAATTTTCTAATCATGAATTCCAAACAATGTAAACTTTATCAGTGAAAGACTTTGTTTATACATTAAACAATGAACACAAGATAAATATTCTGTCAAAGAGTACTTATACAGTACTTTGACCCTTTAATCACGTGCAGCACTGTTTAAAACAAAATATATACTCTACCTTAAGATGAAATTTGTCAATTTTCAAAAAATATCCCCACATTTTATAGCTGATGCTTTAAAATGGACAAGAATTCAAAAGACAAATAAAGGAAAACAATCGATAAGACACTTAAAATTATAGACAACATGTACACCCAATCCAATAAAAATTAGGAGTGAATGCTGTATGCTAAACAGTGCCTCTTCTGAATGCAATCCATATAACATAAAAAATTAATGCTTTTTGGAGAGGGGGGGGGGGGGGGGGGGGGGGTTAGGTTTATTTTTTTACTAAAAGTTCAAAATATGATGAAATGATTTAAAAATTGTTTAGATGGCTAGTTTTACTAATTTGTTACACATCAGTGTACTGCCTTTACATTAAGGTCTTGAAAAGATAAGTATAATATTAAAACTCAGTTTTATTTATTTTACATAAAAATTTCCTTAATCTTTTTTGTTAGGTTTTAATTCATGGCGGCAGATCTTACGTCTTATTGAAAATTTCTAAGAAGTTTGTAGAGTACTTGATAGATGTTCAAAAGATACGGAAATAATGATAAACATCACTGATTTTATAAGGACAGTAAATCCGGAAAAGAAAATCTTCCTCAAGAGTGCTTGATTCAAACACTCAAGACAGGAAGGTCTCATTTTAAGATAAGAACTTTCACTTTTCGAATATATCCATTTCAACAAAAAGTACTGTAAACTGACAATGTCCAATCCATATAAGTTAGATTATACCTTTTTAATACAATAAATGCACTTTAAAGAAAAATTTTGCTTTAAAATTAAATTTTGATATACATTTACTAAATTAAGGAACTCATTTATTCATTAGTTGCAGTGCTATAAAAAATATTCCCTTTTCTTTCTCAGTTTTATATGCTTTTCTATTGAACTTTATTTTTGAAGGATGGCCTTTCTGCATAATAATTTTTTAAAAAGAAGTTCTGTAAACTGCAAAAGTTCTTTTTTCTTCTTTAATCATAGATATATTTTTTTATTATTACTTCAGAAAATCTATCATACTAATGAAATCCCAAGACAGACATAAGACTGTCATAAAATAATTAAAATCCTTCACCGTAGCACTAAATATGAAAAATAAATTGTTAAAATTAATCATCAAATGGCTTAGAAATGGCCATTTTCTTTTCCCTTTTTTCAGTAAATTCCAGATAACTGCTAGTTCACAACAGGAAGCCAGAGAAAAAGCTATTATGAAATAAAGAATTGTATTGCCTAATGTTGCTTCTATTGTGTCTTGGACTACATAATTCAATAACAAAATTTTCAAAATTTGTTTGAAGTGAATATTTCAAAGACAACCATGTGAAAATATTGATGAGAATATAGTCTGTAACACCAGCAAACATCTATTTGTGTGAATCATTAAGAAAGACAGGTTGTTCCCTTAACACCAATGGCTATCTGTCATTTTGTTAAATAATATTCCTTTTAATGGATGAAAGTACAAAACCAAGACATCTATATGAAAGAGATACTACAAAACTTCAACAAAATACAACTAAATACATATATACAATAGTTAAAAGCATATATATTACAAGTTGCAAAGTGCTGTTCCAGTCTGACAGACTGACACTTGTAGGACCTATAGTTTCATATATTAAAACCCCAAATCTGATGGTATTTTACAACTCCTTCATAAAAATTCCAAATCCATTCATCAAAATTCTAAACACTTTTAAAAACTTTACAAAACAAAATCAGTTTCTGATCTGATCAAAATTTTAAACTACCACAGAGATTTAATATTTGAAGTTTATTTAATGTCAAAATATCAAATTCTCTCAAGGCCGAGAAAAAAACTTAATTATGCCAACTTGATACTATAAAACTTTTAGGGTTAGTAGGTTTATTTTTAAAAAAAAAATATTATAGAATAGTTACCACTGGTTTCTAGAGAGGAGAAATTCTGACTTTTAATATTCCTTTATTTAAAATTTCCCAAAAATTATTCCGGAAGGCTGGATTAGGTGAAGGATGGTACTTTTTTTTTAGCCTAAAATTGTAAGATAGAAACTAAAAATAAGCTTACCTGAAATTACTGAACCATTTCACTAGTTGAGCTGTATTATTCTTGTTAAACTTCACATCTGGGAAATACACTTTCAATATTGCAGAACTTGGGTATCGTACATAGAAAAACATCAGCTTGGCCTTGCGGAGATGCATTGGTGTCAGTGTTGAGGTGTATAAACAGTTAAGGAAGATTTGCAATATTGAAAAAAAATGTACTACTTTAGAATTTTTTTTTAACGCATCTCATTGCAGATCATAAAGGGTTCTGCACTCTTTGTTGGATAATATTTTTAAAAATTGAGCAAATATTGGTGATTTATGAGGTTAATAAAATAGACGCTTTAATTTTGTTGTTGTTTTTAAATTCTCCAGATAAGCTGACTTGCATTCATCTCATGGAAAAGAAAATGTCAGATTTATCTGTGAAAACAAAATTTTCAAATTGCAAAATTATTTATGATACCCTTTACTTTATACAAACTTTAAATTTTAAATAAGAAATGTTACAAAATTTTAATTCTATCATAACTACAACAAATTACAGATATATTGATGATAACCTAATACAGTGGCATGCCTAATGACGATAACTAAAACAAACAAACTTCTGATTTCTTGGACTCGAATCAAATTTTTCTTGATCTGAGATAAAAAAGGTTAGTAATCCTTAACATACTAATAAGTGCATTTCTAAAATCATGTTATTTCTCAAGTGGTACCAGGAATATACAACTCCTTTACAATGCCCACAAGAATACAAAACTCAGCATCCTTATTCTATTTCAAATTCACATTGTAGTTGTAAATATGGTGTAAAAGTTAAGATATGATAATAGGGTGTCAAGGTACAGTATTATACAAAAGATGTGTATTCAGTACATAAAGGATGTGTATTCAGAGAGGCCAATAGGACATGTCACTCCTTTCGTACATGTAAGATCAATGATCAGATATATAGATAACTAGGACTGATTTCACAAAATTCATGTGAAAAATTTAAAAGATTAAAGAAATTTTTTAAATGAACTTGGATAAATATATGTGAAGGAGGTTAAGGATTTTTTATTGCAATATTCTTGCAATTTATATTTCATGTGTTTTCTTGCTATATTGTCAATATTCACGGTCATTTTAAGCAAGCTGGTAAAATACAATGTGTGGGCAAGTTCTTTATTTCTTTTTTCCGGAATAAAATAACATTATTTTTTTCCTGATTTGTCAATGCTCATATCTCCTCGTTATGACTTAGACAAGTATTAAGCAACATGTGGAAGACTTAAATTATCAGAACATTGATCATAAATAATGCAGGCAATATTGAACTCTAGTCTTACACATATTTATACTCTATAATTTTGGAAATTACACTTCTTTTTACTCCATGAATCAATTTGGTGTAAAAGTTAGGATGAGAATCTAGGAATTATGTCATCATGGCCCTACTGGATGAAATGACATGGCACATAAAACCTTAATCTTATACAAATACTTGGAATTAGAGGGACTCTCCATAATACATACTCAAGTCTCTTCATAAAACATTCTTAGGAAACAAAATTCTTGTTTTCATAAATTACTTCTGCTATTAATATTCTTGTGTAATTTAACATCAATCATATAAAAGTGAAATACAAAATTGTTTCAAGACACTGCTGGTCTTTATAGTTCCTTTGAGGACAGTAAAACATGTTCTATAAGCTTTGATCTTAGAAAGGAAATCAGTCAAACATTCAAATTCTAGGAAACTTGAGGAAGTCACAGAATATTTGATAAATTGATCCTGAAACAAATCTACCTATTTCAAATTAAGTCAGTTAGTGTTAAAAAAAATATAATTTCTAGAATGTTAAAGTCATTCCAGAGTTGTACAAACAATTAAAGGTATTCATACACCTCCATATGAAAAATATCTGATCAGCTGACCATTATTAGGAAGTCCCCGAGTCTTGTTTTTATTTCAGTATGACTTTCTGATAATACACAATGATTATCTATCGGATTTAAAATCATAGGTTAAAAGAATTATCTAGATAATATGAAAGGATAACACATATTTATGTAAAAGGAACCCTAGATACCATACAAACAAAAAATAAAAGTAAAATATTTAATAATTTCAAAATGATTCTGACAAATTTTGCGGATATTTTTTTTTAAAACTTGGATTATATTCCCTACAGTATAGTATAGTATACATAACATTTACATGTATAATGTATTCCCTACAGTCAGTAAAATATACACAACATTTAAATGTATAATGTATTCCCGACAGCCTCTAAAATATACACAATATTTACATGTATAATGTATTCCCTACAGCCTGTAAAGTATACACAACATTTAAATGTATAACGTATTCCCAACAGCCTGTAAAGTATACACAACATTTACATGTATAATGTATTCCCTACAGCCTGTAAAGTATACACAACATTTACATGTATAATGTATTCCCTACAGCCTGTAAAGTAAACAAACAAAACATTTACATGAATAATGCATTCCCTAGTCTTTAAAGTATACACAACATTTAAATGTATAATGTATTCCTGACAGCCAGTAAAGTATACACAACATTTACATGTATAATGTATTCCCTACAGTCAGTAAAATATACACAACATTTACATGTATAATGTATTCCCAACAGCCTGTAAAGTATACACAACATTTAAATGTATAATGTATTCCAGACAGCCTGTAAAGTATACACAACATTTACATGTATAATGTATTCCCAACAGCCTGTAAAGTATACACAACATTTAAATGTATAATGTATTCCCGACAGCCTGTAAAGTATACACAACATTTACAAGTATAATGTATTCCCAACAGCCTGTAAAGTATACACAACATTTACATGTATAATGTATTCCCGACAGCCTGTAAAGTATACACAACATTTACATGTATAATGTATTCCCTACAGTCTGTAAAGTATATAAACAACATTTACATGTATAATGCATTCCATACAGTCTTTAAAATAACAATCCAACGATTCTATTATTAGATATAGTAAATTTATACTATGCTGTATAAGCCGCATTTCAAGCAGTTACCTCTCATCAGCAGCATTAAACACGAAACATTTGGAAGACCAAAAACCAAACTTATTTTAAACAAGTTCAAGTACTCATAACCCAAAATAACGAAATAGGAAGCCAAATTTCAGCTAAGGAGATCTACCATGTGCAATACAAGGCATGAACCCTTAGTATTTCTATTATTTTTGAATTTTGCTAAATATGTATAATGTATTCCCGATAGCCTGTAAAGTATACACAACATTTACATGTATAATGTTATCTTCCATTAACATACATTTATTATCAAAGATTATTTTTTTTCTATGCTATTTATAATTTACTGAGATACAGAAAGTTTTGTTTACCATCTTGAATTCCAAATAAGTGGCATTCAGTGTAAACAATAATTATATATCTATTTTATTCTTGGTGTAAAATACAGAAAAAACATGTCTTATTTGCTTTATGACCAATAAAAGTCAAAACCAATTGTATCAGGCCAATATCTTAAAGAACATGTCTGTCTTGTCTTTATCTCCACCTCAAAGCTAATTCCATTTGGGACTCATCCAATTCCAATATCGCTTCATCAGCTTTTAAGAGCCAATAAGTTTTCATTTGTAAGAGTACCACATAACAAGCCACATTCAATTTACATCTAGTCTTTCTTCACAAAGATATCTAATTTTCTTAATAGCATCAGTGTCCTTATGAAGTGAAGACTCTCAACAAATTGTAAGATAATAGTTTTTCAATTCACTTGTGTTTTGGTATCCTTTTGTGTTAAGAAACTCAATTAGGCGTCGGTCTACAAACACATGTATCCCTGGGGAGGCCTCTGATTTCCTCGGCCATCTTTTAATGTTGTGTTTTCCACTTTACTAATGCACATTTACTACATCTTTAATTAATATTTAATAAAAGTGGATACAACTTTATACAAATTACTGATCAATTTCATTCTAAATAAGATGAAATCAACACTAGTCATCCATATTTTGAATGAAAAGAAGTTGGTTTATTGTCAAGTGACTAAGAAAGAAAAAAGCCAATTTCATTAAGTTATTGAGTAGTATTAGGATCAGAGAAAAACAAATTTGTTTCATCCATGCTTGTTGCTTTAGAAGGAAAAATTCATTTCTAATCTTGTTAGCAGATCTGGCTAATTGATTGATTAAAGAATTTTTTTTCAAAATGCTGTATAAATTAATTTAATAAAGTAAATTAAGTGTTTTTTACTTTTAGTTTCATTATGACTTAATTACCGACAAACCAAAAAAATAGTTAAAAGTTTAACAAATGAGAGGAATGGAAAAAGATATGTGATATGGAATTAAAATCACTTTGCATTATCTTGTATACAGATTAAAGTTTCATTTATTCCAAGTCCAAAAGCATATAAAACTGATAAAATTGCAAGATGTTACAAAAGATAGATATGTATGACGACCATTTACTGCTACAAGACTTATGACAAATTACATGGTACACATAGACCAACTGTTACACTGTTTAATTTATTCTTTGTTTTGAAAGCAGGCAATACGTAAGAGACAACAGAGTGGTGTATATTTCATTTTGATTAAGTTCCTGAAATTGTGATTGCCACGAATATATTACTTGAGTAACAGGTGTAATGCCTAAGGACGGTCATTTTTATTTGATACTAATGATGAAGACATGTTTTTGTCAGATAAAAAATATTATGTATAGGGGGTATAAAATTTGGTATTAATGTAATCACATTTTTTTTATCCATTGTGACGAAAATCTATTAAAAGGCAAATATACTTATTTCATCTGTTTATTTTAAATTTGAAAAGGATATGAATTTTAATGACAAACAGATTAATGGTTAGGAGATGTGAAAAAAAAATTGTCATAAAAGAATTTTATTAAAGTTTTTCCGGATAAGTTTGGATACTTGAGACAAAATGTGTCATTCAATACAACAATAAATTTTGCCACATCTTGCAAGCTTGATTACAAATGAAGTTTCCTTGAAATTTAATACTTTTATTTTGTTACAAACTTTTAAATCTTGAAATAAAAATCGCCTTCCTATAGATAGGACACATTCTGAAGTTTTGTTTCTTTTCTTTCTTTCCTTCCTTTTTTTTTGTATGTCATTTAAAAAGCCAAAGAAAGGAAGTCAAAACTTGTAAAATAAAACATATAGTATGTAAAGGTTAAGTTGTTTTAACAGTTTACTCCAATATAAAAAGAAAGAAGTTCAAACAAAAGTCAAATCATAATGAAATTTAAAACACTTAAGGAATCTGGCTAGTACCGGTATATGTTCAGTTATAATTTGTAATTTTTATATGATTTCAAAATATTGAACTTTTTAATTTCCAGTAAACTTCAGTGCCTCAAATTTAGATGGGAGAAAATTACTAAATTTTCAATAATTTATTTTTTAAATTATTCATTAAAATATAAACAAAAAGTTGACTATGAGACATGATGGGAATTCTGTTCAGAATGATTGAGTAGGCCTTGGCACTTACATACAAAAACATGTCAGCTTCACTGATGTATAGAAATGTCAACATCTAGATTTGGAACACTGACAGTGTGAGAAAGTTTCTATATGGAATTTTCTTATTGAACTTTGGTCCTTTTCACTATTGTTTTAAGTGAAAATGTCATATTGTGCACTAAGACAGCAAGATTCCACTACTATTAATTCCTGTCAAGGTCATTTAATAGATGATTCATGTGTGATGCACACCTGCAAATACCAATATAATCCTAATGGATCAGGAATTTTTGCTCTCACAAATTTAAGCAAATAAGTAATTTATATTTTCAGTATCCTTCCAAAATGTTTCATTGCATTGTACTATCAAAGAGTTGTCTCCCTCCTTATTCTTCTCATGTCCTTACCATTGTTGAAAATATTAATGAGTTATCTCCCTTTTCACATTTTTTTTCTTTTATCAATCATGTAATTGTTCTTTTTTAGGTTTTGGCTTCCTTACCTATCAACTTTTATTTTATTTCTTTTTTTTGTTTTGTAAACAGCTAGGGGACAGTGGTTAGGTGAATATTCTTTGTTAACCTCTGCCTTGCTACCGTTTTATTTTTAAACCATGTAATAGAACAGAAGATGACGGTTAGGTTAGTTCATCCTTGATTAATTTAAATAAGATTTCCAAAGATAAAATATTTTATAGTAAAATACTAGACTACCAACATCAAAGATATGGAAATTTATCAGATTAAAGACACCTTCATCAAGGAATATTTCATATCTTAATGGCACTGCAACTTGATCTCCAAAACGCCCTCTTCTCTCTCTAAAGGAAAATTACTTTTATTAATTATTTATAAAGTGTTATCATCACCACTGGTTAAGTTGTTGGTAGTGTTTCTAAATGCTTCAATGATATTTGATTCAAAGTAATAACAATAAGAAATCTCCGGAGCTTTCTGATCATTACTGGACATATTCGCCCATTACAAACTGTTAAAAGATCACTTAACACTCCAAGACGATTATCTTACACATGGTTAGCTGACCAGAAATCAGGAAGACTTTTCAATAGGCAAAGATCAATGATCCTCCACATAAAGCCCTCGACAATTACCATCTTGAAAAAATTCTAAGAAAAGGACTTGAAAACTTTTAATAATTCATAACTTAGGCATCAAGAATTCATTGTTCATTCATACTCCATTGGAGTTAGCATCTTTTGTCACTTGATTTTAATTCTGAATTAAGATAACATTACCTCAAGAGGCTGTTTGCATACATTGTCAAATTCTTAAATGAACATTCTTCAAAGTTGCAAATTTCAATTATGCTATTCATTCAGGTGTAACCTGTTTACAGTTAAGATAATCTTGAAGCATTTATAGAATATTAAATTTGTCTCAACTTCCATAAAAACTATTAATGGTCCCTTTTGTCATCAAAAGAATGAATTTCTATCATGCTGGGATAAAAAATGGACATTTATCAAACTGAACAGTTGGAGGATAATGGGTAACTCTATTCCTACAGCTATGGAAAACAAGAGGTATACTTATGTTTCTACCTTGAAATAAATTCCTGGATTATTTACAAACGTCTTTTTCAGAAGAATTCTATTTATGTTTACATGGGAGGTTTAGCCAATCCACATCTTGTGTCATTTCATATAGTCCTACTATCTTTCTACTTTTTGTTATGTGATTTTTGAAGGATTTTTCTATTTACTGATTCTACTATGATCCCCTATAATCACTAAGTTTTACTAAAGTAAAATACTCACAAACCATATGTGCATGTGTAATTTCTGTTTGCTACTTACAATACAAATATTTTGTCAATTCTTATTACATATTAAAATAAAAACAGTTTTTTTAGATTTTACCTGACCTTTCTCTTGGCTTTGATCATTGTAAAAATTTCACAAGGATAATGAATTAGACCTACCAAAGGTAAAATCTCATACAAACCAGGGATCCAATAAATAATTTCTTAAATAGAAAATTTTAGATCATCTGTCAATGGACTGAAGAACACATTTGAGTGCCTTAATGTCATTTTCTTGTAGTTATTATGCCCAGAATGACCAAATAACGATTTGATAATATAGAAGGATTATCTGAAGGAAATTTACCTGAAAATCTTCAAGATCTTGACAATTAATTATCGCAAAAATTAGAAAGATACACCCACTGTAAAGGAAGACTAAACAAAAGAATGAAATAAGCATACTCTCTTTACCATAAGTCTAATATGCAATTATTCAGGTGACTAAAAGATGATATCAAAACATCTTTTCATTAAATTGTCAATCAATGATCACTACCTTTGGCGTGCAATAGCCAAAGATAAGTGTTATTCAAATGGCAATAAAAGGATGCCATTTCTGCAATTAAGGATGTCAGCTAAAATTGTCATTAATATTAGCTAGTGCTTCAAAAATTTGCATAAATTTACATAATTAACAAAGGAATGATAAAATCCTTTATTAACAAATAAAAATACTACTTATATAAAATTAAAATTTGAGCTATTTAATCAGAAATGCTAATCTCATGAAATTAAATGATTTTAACCTTAAAAGTTTTTTTTCAGGAAAAAGAGTAACCAAAACAATTATTTTTTTTCTGGAAAAAATGTGTATCTTTGTGTATCACAAGTTTCTTTCTCAAACATAAAAATTTGTCTAAAATTCTTCATTTCAATTAAGTTGTAGAGCAAGCTATTTTTACTCCAAGTACCTATTTCAACTGATATAAACTTTGGAAAAAATTTAAGCCATTTTTTATCCTCCTACCATTATACAAATTGAAGTTTAACTGATGTCTAGCATATTTACATAAAGTCTTACCTTAACCAAAATTCTGTAGTTTCAAGTCTTTTTTTTTAAAAAGGATATGACATGCATGTGATGACCTTCAAAGCTGTCAGAACCACATTCATACATCTTCATACTATCAGATGGTGAACTCACCGAACAACTTGGTGAAGGGTGGTCAGCATGGAGAGGTGAGTGGTTGTTTGAACGAGGATCACCAAAATGATGGTCTCGATAAAACCCCAATATGTCTGAATTCTGCAGACTAGGATTAGGAATGGCCACACTAGTAGGAAGATGATGTGGAATCATGCCTGGAAATGATGGCATATGGTGTCTTGGTTCTGTTTGGTCCATATGCATATGAGCAAATGGATCTTGACCAAGAAGAGCACGAGCAGTTTTTGGTGAAATTCTAGTGTCTGTAACTTTTGTGCGTTTCTTCTTTGGTGTATTAACAACTAATGGTAAAGCTTCTGTTTGTTCTGGTTCCGAGAGTGGAGCACATGAGTAAATAGACGGTGGATGAAGTAAATGAGATTGCGGAAAATAAGAAAATGGCAGATGAAATGGCAATGTTGAATGAAGATGTGGAGGTCGATGGAGATCTGGAGTCAAACCTCTAGGTGGCTCAAAGGCACTAGCTTTCTCAAGAATTCTGGCCATATTTCCAATATGATCATGAAATGGTTCACGTATAGGAGATCTCATGGGTGGTTGTGGCATAAAATGTTTTGGTTTTTCCTCTTTAACTTTTTCTGGGGTTTCTTTAACTGGTGTTGGACATCGCTCTGGTTCTGGTTCTGGTTCAGGTTCTTGTTTTGATTTGGGTTTTCCACTTTCAACAACTTTAGATTTGTCTTTTAATAGTTCACATACTGCAGTTTCTACTGCTGTTGTTACAGCATCAGTTATCTTTACTTTCAGTGTGTTTGTAAGATTTGAAACATCAAGCTGTTGAAGGGGTTCACTTGACATTAATCTTGGTTGTTCAATGTTTGCTCCTTCGGGATTTCCATTTTGTTTTAGACCAATGTTTGGTTTGTGCACTTGAAAATCATTTTCTAACAATTTGTTGTTTAAAATTGGTTTGTCTAAATTTAATCTGAACTGAAAAGGACTTTCATTTTCGTTTTCTTCATCACCATTGACCAGGTCATCATCACACTGTAACTCAATATATCTTTTATGGACCAACTGTAACTGATGTTGAAGCTGAAGTAATTGTTCTTTTAGTGCAACTTTTTCAATTCTTCTGTATTTTCTACCAGAATGTTCTATAAATTTTGAATCATGTTGCTGTGGTTGATACTGTTTTCTTTTTTGTCTCCTCACTTCTTGTAAATGATTGTCACCTTGATCTCCTGGACTTGGAGGTGACTGCCTTATGTGCGATAAGATGTTTTCTACTCTGGCACGTTTTGCTTCCTTGTTTTCATCACCATCTATAGAATTTCTGTCATTATTTTTCATATCAAATGTAGACTCGCTGCTTTCTAATTCATCCATTATTTGATTGTGATCGCTTCCATAGTCACTCCCGTCACATGATAAATCCTCCAAGGAATGTTCGGAATCTTGTTCATGGTTATCTCCTCTGTATGTTGTTGCCATAGCTTTCATTGTCATTTTCTCTAAATCTGATGTTTCACAATCTTTTTGAATACAGATTTCTTTAATACTATTATTGTTTCCTAGATGTTCTTTAATTTGCTTTTCTTTATTTTGAAGAATGTCTCTCAATATTTGTGCTGATTCATTAATTTCTTCTGTTTTAACCATTCTTATTAAATTTTCTTGTTTATTTGATAAATTTGAAATTGATGTATTTCTTAATGTCAGGATAACTGGTGCACTTCCATGAAATTCATTTCATCAGGATATCTTGACTCTGTAGCTTTTGTCCTAGAAAACCTGTAAGTAATCAAGTCTTGTTTTCAAAAAAAAAATCAACCCAACATAATCCTTTCTTTTCAATTTGCATCCGTTTATTAGATAAAAACAAATATGTTGTCTTTTTTTTTATATATATATATATATAACCCTTACTATTATTTCTATCATAAATTCTTACTATATTAATCAGCATGTTTTTATATTCTTTTTAGACCTATTATTATTTTGTGAAATTATTTTATTTTGGTCAAGTCCTATGAATTGTTTTGGGCAGTTTTCTTATTTCATTGGTAACATAATGTGCAGACATAAAATCTATAAAGGTAAAAAAAATTAAATAATCAATGCATGTTTTAATGAACACTATGCAAAGAAGCCAGAGGTAAATGTTGCTATTTCATTACAGAAATTTTTACTGCTAATTCCATTGTTCTGAAATGTTAAATTTTCTTAATTCACAGTTTATAAGCATTATCTTATTGACACAAAAAATCCATGAAAGTGATCTACATCTGAAAAAATCATAATTTTTTAATCTTTATGATCCTTTATAAGGTCAATTATTTTGTCACAGGTGTAATTAAAGCTGAAATGGTGGATTTATCTAACTAAATAGTTTTTTTTTCCTTTTGAATAAAAAAAAAAAGAATTTTGGAGTACTTGAACAACCACCCAACACATGTAAACAATAAGCATGACAGGACAATTTCAAAAAAATTGGAAAAATTAAACATCACTGCAAAAAGCAATAAATGGGTAAAATTTATCTCCTTTCTGCAAAGTATAAATTACGAAGTTTTTCACCAAAAATTGTATTTATAAACTTTAACTTCTGAGAAGCAGAAAAAATCAATAAATATTTCTGAAAATGTTATCCTCTATATGAGACAACTAAATTATATTAATAATTTATTGTTTTGTTATGGATTCATACTGTATTAGAAAGTGGAAAAAAGTTCAATAATTTAAAGATTATTACTAAAAATTCTTTTCCTATGTTTTTTATTTGACCACACCCACCTTCTGACAGCCCTGTTTAACTTCAGTGCTAAAACCATGAAACACTATTACTGAATAATCGATGTTATGGTTGTTTAAAAGTCCCCAGGAAAACACAATTACATTATAAAACTGATAAAAATAATAATCAGCAAACTGGTCACCTGTCGTGGACATCCTTGGTCAGTTCAATACAAAAGGTAAAAGTGACCACGCGACAACAAAATTACGTTACAGGTAATTTGACAATGGCGCGTGCGACAGGTGGAGAAAGGCCTGGCGATGATTTGTTAACAACAGCGGCGTTAAAAACGTCATCTTTCATGGTCTTTAAAATACACTATTTACAAATGCTACTGGAAATAATTAGTCCATCGGTTTACCTTGAAATTTTTAATAGCCGATAATGGCCTGAGAAGACGAATCGCACTGCTTTAATGCTTTGGGGTATTAACTCACCCCTTCACGGCACGCGACAGTCATCTTCTTACACAATGCCAATATTGAACCACATTGTCACTGTGTATTCAAATTCATATGTATAACATCGGTTAAATGTCAAATACAATTGAATATTAAATAGAACATAAAAATCTTATATGAAATAATGATAATAGTAGAAAACGAAAAAGTAGATAAATTTGATAAATAAATACTTACAATAATACAACATTTCATTTTTCGATTTTTTTCTCCTTGCACCCGAATGCGACTACCTTCGGTTTATCAGTATCCTTAGCACATGACCAAAGACGCAATTTTAATTTCAATTTACTTTAAGATAAAAAGATTGGTCAAAGTTCTGAGGCCTTTTGGTTAATCTACACTTTATTACATCAGTAGCCAAAAATTGATTGTTATCAGTACATGTATATAGGACGGTTATTGTTGTACCTTGCACTTTTTAACAGAAAATTGGGCAAGATGTGAGATCATCTTTATTATACTATTTTTAACTTGTACCTGGAGCAAAGGTAAGTAACAGTAAATGAAAATAAAAGTGATCGGAAAGATAAAATGGTAAACTTTGTCCCTTGAATTTGAGACTATCTCCATTCCCTGGACCAATAGAATTAACCAGATTTAAAAAAAACTTTTATTGATTTTTTTTAAGTTAAAAAAAACAAACAAATATTACAAATTAGATTTATAAAAGGGCAAATTTTAAAATGAAGCGTTCGTATTATTTCGATAATTTGTAAGAACACGCGATATAACTTTTTACGGTTTCTTTTTGTTTTTTCTCTTTTTATTTATTTATACATTTTTTTACATGATTAAACCCAACAAAAAAATAGTGACATTTGCATCATGAAACTGGAAAGGTATACCGTCAGAAGAAATTCTCAAAAATAATATTAATCCTGTTTAGTATGTATTGTTGCTCGAGTACGACAAAATTAAATCTCGTTCAATACTTTTTGGGGAATTTAGTTTTCTAAACTTTTTAAATGAAGCTGAATTTTTAAGAATACTTTACAAAACATTATATTGAAAACTACCCTGCTCAATTAAAAATTCTGTGGAATATATTAAAATAAAACAGCTAAATATATTAAAAAAATATATGAAATAGAGAAAATTTAATTACTCACAAAAATATATAATCTTTATCCTCTTCGAAAGTCTGTAAGGGTATATATCCAAATATTCAAGGAAACAATGAATTTTAATTTTGCAGTAATCAACGTTCAATATCAGTATTGTAACTGTCAACTGTGAGATAATCAAAATCTCATTTCTAAGTAAAGCCTTAGAAACCTCCCCTCGCACGCGACTTAACACTTAATCGATGTACACTCGCGGAAATACATCTTATTGGTTAACAAGTGTTTAAGCTCCTCCTACAAGATGTTGATAGGAAAATATCAATATTTTTACGAGGAAAATATATTATTTTTCTTTTTTCAGTATCATTGAAGAAAATATAATTGGTTATAAGTTAACTGGCAATTAATGATCATATATTTGATGTGCCTCTGATTTTTGCAATTAACCCAAAAACACTAAATATTTCTGAAAAATACACGCATTTCATGAAAGTTACTGGATTGTAAAATAAAAAAAAATTATAGTAATAAATTAACTATATACAAAAGACGGACTGTAACATTATGAAGAAAACGGAACGATTTTCATATTTGCTTTAATTTTGTTTTTAAATTTTCTTACTTCTTCCACACGACACCTAGTTGGTGGAATATACAGAACAGTTGACTCTCCTTAACTCAAAACCCTTTTATCTAAAAATTCCTAAGGTTTAAAGTAATAAACATTCCATTTATTTACTCTTGAAGTCCATGCATGGAACTTAAATTTAACGAGGTAACCGGGCGTGTAAATTCAAGATCTAGGTGGAGCTAGGAAAAATATATACTATAATTTCTTTTTAAACAATCAAATTCACTTCACGCATTTTAGAACATCAAAGATGTAAAATATTTGACACTGGTGAGTTATAGCTCGTATATTTCATCGACCGACCTCATGATGATGAATTCTTAAACGTTTCAGATCAACGTATAGACTTAGCCTGTTTAGAAAATGCAATAAACAATTCATAAATTTGTTAACAAAATAATAAAAATTAAAAAATATTAAAAGCTTTTTTATTCGGATGTTTTAACGTAAACAATGTATAGATTTCGACAAATACAAATCCTTTATTTTCAAGCACAAGTCAACGATCGTTAGGGGAGTAGAATTACAATATATAAAATTAACGTTTTGATTACTTGATTTTGGAAAGGAGGATCAGAATCTTTATCTTTAAGTTTTGTCCCATTTTCTCTATTCTTTTAAATTTTACGAATCTGAATTTTTTAGGACAGACATTGAAAAAAGAAAAATGAAACCTAAGTTTGGTAAGGTTTACTGGGCAGGTGGCATGTTTTTCTTCATCCTCCCAAGTAAGGGTTTTATATCCACGTCCTTTCCTTCCCACAGGAACGAACCCTTACTTGGGAGGATGGTTTTTCTTTATAAAAAAAGTTTTTCTTAATGAAATGTATCGCAAAATACCGAATAAATTTGATGCACTGTATGGCCATTTCGTTGACTGACAACTCATCAGCAGTGCTCAAGATCAAAATGTTGGAAATCCGGTTAAAGATATAATGATGAATTAATAAGCACAACCATCAAAACCCCAAAACAATTAAAACAAACAGGAATCCAAACTCAGCTAAGGATTACCTCTGCATCAGAAGGAAGAGCCTTAGAATATCATAAACATGATATGACATTTTTTTAGAGCAAAATCGTTTTATTTTGTTCTGTTGTTAAATTCTGTTTTTCTCCAAAATTCTTCTTTTTTAAAATTGTTGGAAATCCGGTTAAAGATATAATGATGAATTAATAAGCACAACCATCAAAACCCCAAAACAATTAAAACAAACAGGAATCCAAACTCAGCTAAGGATTACCTCTGCATCAGAAGGAAGAGCCTTAGAATATCATAAACATGATATGACATTTTTTTAGAGCAAAATCGTTTTATTTTGTTCTGTTGTTAAATTCTGTTTTTCTCCAAAATTCTTCTTTTTTAAAATTATTTAGAACATCATTCTGTGTTATCCATAGATAATTAATAAGTCTGTTGTGACAAGAAAGATAACCCCTGTTTTAAATTTGTTATTATGAAATGCTAGATCCTGATTCAAGAATTAGTTCAGTACCATAATTTAAATTTGATTTTTGAATGCGTTTTATATTTGTAGTTTTAAATATTCATGCGTTGTGCTCTTGTATTTTTTTAAAATGAATTGATATGCGGTATGCGTCTGTCAGATTATACAGGTACTGGTAATGAAATTGATAACATTCAATATAAGATAATGTTTGTTAACCAATTAACGGGTCCTCTAAGGGGCAGTAAGTAACAGAGTAATAAAAAACACTGAATAGGGAAGAAGTTACTTCATTGCCAGAAAATTATAGACAGCAGTTAGTCTGCAGTTACATGACAGAAAAAACATAACATGGACTCAAATGGACATTTGTCTTATGTTCATGAACCTTATTTTTTTTAAATTGGATATGATACCTTTCAAATCATAAAAAATATACTCTAAAGAAAATGATTTTTAGAGAGAAAAAAAAGCTGATGTATATTATAGATGCACATACTAAATTTTTGTGATATTTTTAGTATGTCAAACTGCCTTTTTAAAATGAATGTGAAATGCTGACCGGTCATAGCACATACACATGTATAAAACTAGGAAATCTCATTTATTTTACCTTGTTTATCGCGATCATTTCCGTGAGCGCGAACCACTATCCCTGAGAACGAAATATGTACTTAAAACACGAAATCTCCTTTGGACTGATCACATTGGACACTGGTAGGATCAATCCTTTTAGCACCGTCTCTTGGTGTAACTTGTGATCAGCCCACTTTTAAGATTGTGTTGAACTTCTGAACTTGCTATATGTGCAAAGGGGAATCACTCTTCCTGACCTGATATGCCATTCAGATGAATATATAGACATTGTTTTGTGGGATTGGGGTTGGGGGTTAATGTAGCTTTATTGTCTTTATGTATGATTATAAATGTGAAACCACGCATGCCCTCCTGGGGCCATGATTTGGTACAAGATTCTTATTCTTACACTCAAAAAAGGGGCATCATGCATACAGTAGAGAATGACAAACAAAAACCAAACAAAACAAAAAGTCTAATAAGCATCACCTCAATAATGTTTATTCTAAACTTAATATGTTCCTGTAATGTAATCGGTTTTATTGAATATTTCAGAGAGAATGTAAATGAATGTCTTTTTTTTTTGCTTCTTGCTGTCTGGGACTTCAGTGGTTAAAATTACTTTGTATATCATTGGGTTTTGTTGTTAAATGCTGTAGATAATGATATCTGTTGTTTGTATGTCATATGCCCTATGTGGGTCCTTGATTGGTTTAATATACATTTGTGAAGTACAACATACAAAGAAAGACAACTCCAATTGTTGTGATAGTTTGCATCTATCATATATTGTTGGTAAGCCCAAAATAATCCCAATTGAATAGAACAAAACGGGTCTGAATATTGGAGCCAACATTTAGATAAAGTCAATTAAAAGTGGAAAGTACAAAAATATGCCAAAAGATTATTTAAAATTTGTAATAAAATATCACTTTTTTATTGATTACCCGAATAGAATTTAATTCTACGAGATAGTTATTTTCTAATATTGAAAATAAAAAACCTTGTTATAACCACTGTTTAAACAAGATCAGATTATGAAATTTTGATAGCAGTTGTGGAATTTGTAAAGCAATAATTTGAATAGCGAAATGAGGTCCATGTTAGCCAAAGGTTGTACTAGACACGAGGAGGGCCATAATACTGATTTTAAGGCCATTTTTTCTTTCTTAATTCCAGTAAACAGTTTAGTTCCATTGGGATCTGTTGCTTCCTTTAATGCACGGCCAAACACTAGCATATTTTTTGTTCTTTTTTTGTTGTTCTATCACATGTTGTTTGTCAGAGCCCTTTATATATATATTGGTCATAGATAAAATAATGTTTATTAACCAATTAATAGGTCCTCTAAGGGGCAATAAGTAGCAGAGTAACAAAAAAAAAAAAAAAAAAACATTGAAGAGCAGTCATTATGAAATGCTGCCTGATCGCGAAGAAATGTCAGACAAATCCAGTCGGTCAGACAAAAATTTTGAGATTCTTTGTTGAAGATATAGGAGCAAACTGCCAAATTTGGGTTTCGGTCAGACAAACTGTAAAAAGAAAAAATTCGTAAAGACTGCAAGAGGGGTGGAGTTACTTGATTGAAAGTAAATTACAGACGTAAAAATATTTACTATACATATAACTATGAGTATTTAAAATAAAGATTCATCGCATATTATCATGTAAGAATTTGCATATTATGTTATATTGTTAAGGGGTTGAGGCATTTCAACAATTTCCAAGATAATCATCATCATAGTATCTACTGGGGTGGGTCATGACCCCCGAGGAAAATAAATTCGAGTGCAATAAATTAGTCTGGTCATAACACACACCTTTATATAAATATAAAAATCAGAATATGTGAATACTTTTACTTCCAATTGGATCTCTGATACATAGTAAGTAAGAAAGTAAGTAAATTTAATTTTAAGTTGGCATATATAATATATACAGTTAACAATAAAACATAAGCTCTGTTGAGCTCTTTAACCGACTATCATGCAGAATTTCGAGTTTGAAAGTAAATACAACGTCCAAAGGTCTTGATAATTTTTTGTCGTTTCCTCAATAGGAGTCGATCGAACTCAATTTTGTTATAGTTAGAACTTATAATATTTTATCCATTTTTAATATATATATCAGCAATCATTACTGGCGGATTTTGGACCCACACGGGTCATTTAAAGAAAACATGGATATACAGAAAACCAAAAGATAATAATTAAATTCATAAATACAATGCGATTAAACATACAATTAAAATAATATATTAGTAAACATCCTCCCAAGTCAGGCTTCTGTATCCACGTTCGTTCGAAAGAACGTAAACGAACAAGGTGTGAATGGTAAATAGATGCTTCATGGATCAGTGGTTTTCAGTAGCAAGACATTATTTATAATCATGACATGAAAATTATTACTTGTTACTTCGCTGGACAGGATCAGAACCATACAAGGTGCAATCAATCTATAATATTTATTATCTCGCCTAATATCAAGACTTTTATATACTATAAAAAATAATACAAGATGTAATATATCTGTAAATATTTATTAACTTTTCTTGTATCAAGACTTTTAATTATAATTACTTAATAACCTTACAACTGTTATATTATTAGTGTATAAAAGAGAAAAACTAGGTCCAATGGTCGCATGGGTCGACTGTCTGAGAAGATGTATTCATTCATAAAGTTGAATTATGAATGCATGCTTAGTTGTAAACAGTTTAACAAAATATGACAAATTTCAGTGTTATTGAACAGCATATCTTCCAACTTTGATTTGTTATATACGTACTTATATAATAATACAGGGAACTGTATTAAAAAAAATAATCACAAATTAAATAATATGCAATATTTCATACAGTTGTTATGCCCAGTATAAATAGTTCGAAAATTTACTTTACAAGAAACAAGAAAACTAAAACCATAAATTAAGAGTAAAGTGAAAAATGATTACGAAAACCTTATTTGGAATAAGATAATTTTTTTTGGTTTGTAAGAACCTTATTTGGAATAAGATAATTTTTGTTTGTTTGTAAGAACTATTATTTTGAGTGTCTTAGAAACGAATTGGGAATAGATAACACTGCGGGTAACCCAACTTATACACCAACCACACCCACCAAGCAGGAAGTCCTTGATAACCACAAGACCATTCTTCATTTCTTTGGCATTTCTACAAAGGATGAAGAAATGGACCTTCCTGCTCTTTATTGGATTCCTAAACTACATAAGAATCCGTTTAAACAAAGGTACATTGCTGGGTCAGCTAATTGCTCTACAAAACCTCTTTCAAAGATTTTAACATCCATATTGACATGTATTAAAGAGGGCCTTCAGAATTACTGTGAAACATCATATTCCACCAGTGGCGTCAATCAGATGTGGATTCTTAAAAACTTCCAAAATTTACTTCAATATCTAAAATCAAAATCTTTGGCTACATGCAACAGCATAAAAACTTTCGACTTCTCTACACTCTACACTACCATACCACATTCTCAATTAAAAGATCGCTTAAAGCAACTAGTTCATCAATGTTTTTTCAAGAAAAATGGGACACGCAGGTATAAATTTCTTGTTCTAGGTAGAGAAAAGTCTTATTTCGTGAAGAACCACTCTGATTCTGACAAAAAGTATTCTGAAGATGAAATTACAAACATGTTAGATTTTCTCATAGACAACATATTCGTTGAATTTGGCGGTCTAATTTTTCAACAAACAATCGGCATTCCAATGGGAACCAACTTTGATCCTCTCCTCGTCGATCTGTTTCTGTACTCATATGAAGTGGACTTCATTCAAGGGTTACTACGTGAAAACAAAAAGAAACTAGCCCAATCCTTTAATTTCACTTTTCGTTATATAGATGATGTGTTGTCGTTAAATAACGACAAATTCCAAGACTTTCTACATCTTATCTACCCTAGTGAGCTTGAAATTAAGGATACTACAGATACAAAGTCCGCTTCATAATTGGATTTGTTTCTTGAAATAGACTATGAGGGACGTTTGAAGACAAAACTTTATGACAAACTTGATGACTTCAACTTTCCTATTGTTAGTTTTCCCTTCTTAAGTAGCAATATACCAGCATCGCTGCATATGGCGTCTGCGTTTCTCAGCTTATCCGATTTTCAAGGGCATGCGTGAGTTACCCTGACTTTCGACAAAGAGGATTACTGCTGTCACAAAAGCTTCTTAACCAGGGTTTTATCAGGGATAAGTTGATGTCATCACTTAAGAAATTTTACGGTCGTCATCATGAATTGATTGACCATTACAGTGTTCCAATATCTAAGATGATGTTGGACCTGTTCCCACTGTCGTAACCTTTCATGTACCTCCACCGATTTGTGACTTCCACCGGATTGACTTTGTTGAACTTCACGACGGGTGCCGTATACGGAGCAGGAACTGCTTACCCTTCCGGAGCACCTGGGTTCACTCCTTGTTTTTATAGGAGTTCGTTTTGTTCATTGTTTTTAGTTTTCTGTGTTTATTTGTTGTGCTTGTGGTTGTTCGTTTGTCTTCCCGGGTTTGTCTGTCCAATGGATTACGTTTTTTTTATTGCTCCTTAGGTATATTTGTCATTTTTATAAATAACTTAAATGAAAATAATTTAAAAATTATATAAATCATTGAAATTAAATGAATACAATACAGAATACTATTTATCTCATCCAAATAAAGAAATAAATTTTTTTTTACTATATTTAAGGTGCCTGACCATGACTTACTAATAGAAACAAGGAGATACATTAAAATAACTAGAGATCAAAAACTTTGTAAATTTTGTAATGAACTTTATGATCGGAAAAAAATATTTCTTTGTTTCACTGTGAAATTTATTTAAATTTCAGAGAGCAATTCTTTTTATATTTTGAAGAAAATTGTGCTGATTTCAATATCTATATATTAAGCAGTCATTAGAACTAAGGAAAGGAGATCCATAACGGCTTTGTTCTTTATATGTACTATATTTGTGTTTATGTTTTATGTTGTTGGTATTGTAACAATGTAAACTACAACCCAACTTGGTTAATGTATTTCAGAATAAAGAAAGAAAGTTTTTTTGTGACCATAAAATATGGGACTACTATAACATATGTGTTACATATATAGTAGTCTCAGATAAAACATAGTTCCATTTTGTCGTATTTAGTTTTTGACTTTTGTAAATAATGCCTAACGAATTATGCTTTATTTATTTTTTTTTTCTTATTCATTTTAGTCACAAAACAAACGATTTTTTTCAATTTAACCTCAATCAAACTTTTTTCACTTTATTTATATAAAATAAAAAAATTTTTCCCCAAAAATCTGGAATCAAACATTTTTTTTCAAAAAAACCATGGATCCGTGTCTTACTGTGTGAGAGTGATTCTACCGCTTGTGGATCCATGATTTGTGAACCAACATCTTATATTCTTATGCACATAAAAAAAAACAATCAAAACAGACCTTCACGGAATGTTGTCGTATCTCTTTCGAGTTGTTTCAGGGGTATATATAATTAAGGTCATGCGCACTTCTTTAGCCAAAACATGGCTCTCATGCTCTCCCAAGGGTCGCGGTATTTACCACGACTTTGCAACAGATTTTCGATCCTAAGCTCAAAATTAACGACTAATGAGGCAAGTCATAGTTGACATTATATAAACTATAAGATTTTACACAGGAAGTATATCTGAAAACAATAATAAACAAGCATTTTTTGTCAAGGTCGTACCGGTTTAAAGTTCTTTCACTATTTATTTCTCTCCAAAACAAAAAAAAGAACACATTGTATTAAAACATTATTATATAACTTATAACACCACCTATTGTATGACATACCGTTGTAACATAATTTATTCATTAATGCATTGTAACAACTTTTAAAATTAAAAAAGCAAGCATACAACAACTTGACATTCAGAATTTTTTTTAGTGATAGTATTCATATACTTTTCTGTATTTAAAAGCCTTCCGAGACTGGGTGGATCTGAGAGGTATAGCCGATCTGGGCTGCCTAGTCTTGAAAGGTTGTTAAATACATACAATGTATGAATTTAAGCCCATGTGTGTAAGATGAGGAAATACCATGAGAAATGTTAAAATTGAAAGGACTCAACATATCTGATTTAACTGAGGTTGGGTGACTGTGTTTTCTTGTGGGCTAAAGCAGCTAGTCCAAAGAAATCTATAATAGGAGATATTTTGGGACTGAAGGGGGTAAAAAGCATTGCAGAATCCTAGGCTTTTATCATTGACACCCATTTTTAAAACTGATAATTTCTAATGCCGATTTAATTGAAACCTACCTGATATTAATAAAAAAAAAACTAAAAATGATACATTTCTTCCATATCTAAGTCATTTTAGATTTTGTCAGGAAACTGATTTTATCACTCATTTGAATAATTATATTTAACTTAATTTTAATTAGTTCCTGGAGGTTTCACCTCAACTTTGGTTGATTAAATGTAAAATCTAAAATGACTTCTGATTGGTTATTTTCATAGTTCGTGTAAATGATAGATGCTTCCAATATGCCTTCTGTACAAATCTGCAATTGATGATCTTATATTTTATATTTTATTTCCTTATATTCAATACATATATTAATGCTATCGACATCAGTGTTCTTATAATTAAGAAGCTCCGAAGTAAATCATCCAGTATATTGAAATATGAATAGATGTCTTATTAAAAAAGATACAACGTAAGGTTGTGATTTTTGATGATTTATCAAACAGTTTATTAGCACACCTGTCCTAAAAGGACTTGAGCTTTTGCCATCACTTTGTGTTCATCGTTCGTCGTAAACTTTTTCAAAGATCTTATCCTCTAAAACCACTGAACCAATTACAGCTATACTTAGTCTGAATGATCCTTAGGGTATCTAGAATAAAATTTATGTTTTATTTTCTTGTCTGTCAAGAAACATGGTTGCCATGGCTAAAAATAGAACATAGGGGGTAAACTGCAGTTTTTGGCTTATATCTCAATTGACATGGGGTACAAATGTTGATCAGGTCAAGATCTACCTGCCATGAATTTTCAGATTAATCGTTCAACCCTTTGTTGGGTTATTGCCCCTGAATTGTTAATTTTAAGGAAATTTTGCAGTTTTAGGTTAATATCTTGAATATTATTATCTATAGATAAAGACAAACTGTAAACAGCAAAAATGTTCAACAAAGAAAGATCTACAAATTAGTCAACTTGACCAAAATCGTTAATTGACCCTTTCAGTCGTTCCGAAGTTCCGTTCGACATTGGCAAAATCAATAAAATCGGCATTGGACCACTAAATTCATCCTCAAAGTCGAACCAAATGTCTGGTTGAAATAATCAGTTGACCTTACTATTTAAGAAATATTGTTGCCTGATGTTTTCTTGTCTCTGTGTGCTAATTTTGTGTCAACAGTGCCTGGTAAACACCTAATCTATTTTTAGCTTCCATGCGTCTTCACCTTCAGGCCTCGACAATTCCGCTAGTCCGATTGTCCGAGGCGAACAAATTTTGTTAGGGACTATAACTTTATTAGGTTGCGACCATCCGACGGACTACTAAAATACAATCTCAAATTTTTTGTTACGACCTTTTCAAATCATGATCGCCGTGAAGTCAGAATTTTCAACAGTATTCCTGAACTGAATTAGTTATTTTCATCAAGTCTTCGGTTCCTCCAAAAAAAATAAGTGTATTCATCCAAAACATGAAAATAAATGTTATAAATACAAAATTTAAACAAATTTAGGGTATCTAGTATGAAGTTGTGTTTTATTTTCTTGTCCAAAGAGAAACATGGCTGCCATGGCTAAAAATAGAACATAGGTAAAAAATGAACTTTTTGACTCATATCTCAAAAACTAAAGCAGAGCAAAACTGACAGAAATAAAAATGTTTTTGAGGTCAAGGTCTACCTGCTAGGAAATTTTCAGCTGAATCGGTCAACCCATTTTCGACCTGTTGACCCTGAATTGTTTATTTTAAGGAAATTGTGCAGTTTTAGCTTAAACATGGCAGCAATGGTCCTAAGTTGGTACTCTTTCAGAATTATATCTGATGACCCTGACCCTGATCCAAGATGGCTGCCAGAGCCAAACTTAGTCTAACATTGGACCTAATGGGAAAGATCTTCTTGTTGCCAGAAATATAGCCAAGTATAAAATTTGGATGCCAGATTGAATAAAAAAATCACATTTTGAGACATTGGCAAGGTGTAAATTGCCATTGAGATATATAACTTTTCAGATTTTAATGACTGTAAAAAAAGTCCTCTGTTTCCAGTAATCCAATAGACCCTCCAATATTTATTGTTCTAAGGTCGGTAAAGAAAAAAACCTGCGGAAAATAAGAAAATACTTTCATTTCAAAATGTGAGCACTCTTCAAGGTTGAGGTACTAAATGTATAAATGAAAGCAGCATCGTGGCAAGGGTGGCAAATTACATATGCAAAATATTTTTTTAAAAGGTAAATGACTAACTGGCCCAACCTATTTTTCCCGAAACAGGTTTATATTTTTAGCCTACCTGGCCAAAGGTCAGTGTAATCTATTGTCATTACTTGGTATCCATTAACTTTTCACATTTTAGTCTTCTTTTTGAGAACAAACGAACAGAATTCAACCAAACTTGGCAGAAATGTTCCCTATGAGGTCCTATCCAAGTGCTATAACTTTGGTGCTGAATTGTCAAGAAACATGGCAGTCAGAGCTTATTCTAATTTCTGATTGGCTGAACTTTGAAAAACATCTTCACAAGAATGACTTACCCAATTGAAGCCAAACTTTCCAAATATGTTTGTATAAAGGTATTTAACAAATATTGTTACTTTCTTGCAGATTGTAAATCCAAGATCGCTGCCAATTTCCAACTTATTTAACATTGAGCCCTATGAGAAATTGTATCAAAGTAATGCTGAAAAACTTTTGAATGAAAAGTTTGCATTAAAAATGATGGATTTGGGACAATACATTTATTCCAAACCAGCTGCCAACACACTTTACACGGATTTACTCATTATATTCATGAATAATAAGATCTAGTCAGTGAAATTTTAAACTTAAATAAGTGACTGCCTTTATTTTGATTTGAACAGATTGATATTGTCTTGTAATTACAAAAGATGTACCCAACCTAGAACAGTGCTCACTGATAATACCATTCTAGTGCATAATTCTTTGATGAACTAGTACTGTTACTTGAATATTATAGTTGGCAATTTTGTACATTATGAAAAAGTTACAAGCCATAAACTTTTATCATTATACAATAAAAGCAAGAAGACTAAAAAAAAATGTTCACTTTATTACATTACATTACATGTAAAACATAACACACATAAATATACAAGGTGGTTCTGCTTGGATATCATATTGGTATTAATGGAAACTATTTTTGTTTAATGTGATTTCATCCAATATTTCTGGTAGGAACAGAATGTAATGTGGGTCCTGTCAGTTAAATACAGTCAACTCTCTTTATCCCAAAGTTTTTGGGAACATAGAAAAAGTTTGACATATCCGTAGTTTGACTCAAGCGGAGGCTAATTAAACATAAGTTAATTCAGAATTAAAATGTGTGTCAATATTTCTCTAAGATAACGAGTCAAGGTAACCTCACATAAAGAAGGGACCATCATACATCAATTCGGATTATTGAAACCATTTATATCCCCAAGGTAATAATTTGATACGTGTGTATTTGAGATGACAAAAACAATTTAAATGCACTTGTTGTGTCGCCTGCGGAACGCATGGTCGACACATAGGGATCACTATCTGTCGTCTTGCGTCGTCCTGCGTCTTGCGGCGTCTTGCGTCGTCACACTTTACTTCTATCCTCAACTACTCGTAAACCGCTCAAAGGATTTTGATGAAACTTTCTCTGTGCATTAACCTTAATGCACAGGTGTGCATATATGTTTCATTTTTAGAAAATTTAAATTTTTTTGGGGTAAAAATTGACATTTTTGCAAAAAAAGGGGGGCAAAACTTCTATCCTCAACTACTCCATAACCGCTCAAAGGAATTTGATGAAACTTTCTCTGTGAATTAACCTTAATGCACAGGTGTGCATATATATTTCATTTTTAGAAAATTTTAAATTTTTCTCTGTAAAAAATGACATTTTGGAAAAAAAAGGGGGGGTCAAAACTTCTATCCTCAACTACTCCATAACCACTCAAAGGAATTAGATGAAACTTTCACTGTGAATTAATCTTAATGCACAGGTGTGCATATATATTTCATTTTTAGAAAATTTTAATTTTTTTTTGTAAAAAATGACATTTTTGCAAAAAAGGGGAGGGGGGGGGGGGGCAAAACTTCTATCCTCAACTACTCCATAACCGCTCAAAGGAATTTGATTAAACTTTCTCTTTGCACTACCCTTAATGCACAGGTGTGAATATTTATTTCATTTTTAGAAAAATTTAATTTTTTTTGTGAAAATTGACATTTTTTTAACAAAAAGGCCCCCCCCCCCTCTTTTTGTTCAAAAAATATCAATTTTCACAAAAAAAATTAAATTTTTCTAAAAATGAAATAAATATTCACACCTGTGCATTAAGGGTAGTGCACAGAGAAAGTTTAATCAAATTCCTTTGAGCGGTCAAAACTGCTCTCCTCTGCTACCTCATAACCGCTCAAACGAATTTGATGAAACTTTCTGTGCATTAACCTTAATGCACAGATTTGCATACATATTTCATTTTTAGAAAATTTTAATTTTTTTTTGTGTAAAAATTGACATTTTTGAAAAAAAAAGGGGGGGGGGGGGTCAAAACTTCTATCCTCTACTACTCCATAACCACTCAAAGCAATTTGATGAAACTTTCTCTTTGCATTAACCTTAATGCAAAGGTGTGCATATATATTTCATTTTGAGAACGTTTTAATATCTTTTGTAAAAATTGACGTCCGCAGGCGACACATGTCTTCCTTGGAAGACTCACACATTTTTAATGAAGGGACAGGAATTTTATTTTGAGACAAACGAAATTTCGAATCATTGAATTTGGGCACATCAGGAGTCAAGATATATGTAATAATATGGAATAAAGAGCACAAGAAAATTTCGACTAGGCTGAAATTTTGACATGAACAAAGTTCCAAGACGATGAGAGTTGACTGTACCATCATTATAAGCTGGATATCTAATTTTGTTAATATTGATGTGTATTATGTTGACCTGCATTTTATGAAACCATTATGTAATTGGTTTTAATGTTTTGGATTTTTATATAAAAATTGTATTACTTTGCTAGAATTGGCCCACTACTTTGAAATGAATCTTAGGTGACCAAAGCTATTCAGTGTTAAATCTATGTCATCTCTTTGCATTGTTGTTTGTTGACTTTTGACTTTAAATCTTCTTAAGTTCTTATAGTACTGACCAGTTTGAGCCAAACTTAGACCCAGGTCTTCATCTGTGAAGAAAAATTGATAACCCAACTCAACAACCAATATGGTGGCCCAAACCATACGAAGTAATTGTTGCATATAATACCCAAGATGAAAATCTGATTAAAGATCTTCTTTTCATATACCAGCCAAAAAGCAGACTAGAACCAACCAGTGACTGTGGTTTTCTCCCAGAATAGCATCTCTTGATCCAAAATGGGTTTCTCAGCAAAAATAACTTCCAGAAAGGACACTAAAGGAAAATTTGCTTCAAGTACTGAGCAAGTAGGAAACAAACTCTGCAGCAGTGGTCTTTGGATCTTCTCTTGCAGAATTTTATCCTTGACCTATTTCACCAATCAAAATGGTCACTGCAGCCAAACATAGTTCTATATGGGACCCATCATAGAATTATAAATATGCTCTTTTACTTTTGTGCTATTGAATATATCCTTGTAATGTTCCCCCAAAAGAAATACAGATTGGGATTGATTTTGGGAAATCTGGCTTCTCCAGTTTTTTTTTTTTTTTTTCTGAGGGGTTTTTGATAAATTGGTGTAACATTTTTAATGTTCATCTGATTTTTATGATTTTTGGTTTTTAATGTTCCTTGATGAAAATAAAAAAACTTATTTAACATGTTTTTCACTTTCTCTTAATGTTTTTGAGATAAAAGTGGCCGAAAATGGGACATATCAGATATTATCTTAATTTTTGAAAATTTTATTTCTTATCCGATTTTGATCATTCTTTATTAAATGGTTTGTCATAAGAAATACATTAAAAGTTACTGAGGGCATTTTTGTGTAAATTTTGTGGTTTCAGAGATAAAGGGATTAAAGTGGCCAAAATTAGCCATTTATGGAAACCATTATGTTCAGAGAAATAATTAAAGTAAACAAATCTTTAAGTATTAAATTTTGGACTGCCAATCAAAAAATAAATAAAATTCTTAGTTTCTTCATTGAAATAAAAATACTAGTTACTTATAAGATCACTCCAAATTAATTTTTAGTTCTTTTGATTTTTTTATTTCAAAAATTGTTGCAAAAGAGCGATATTTTAATTTTTACATGGTACTTATACATGTAGCATGCGAGATTTTTTTAAATCATTCGAGAAACTTCAGAGAAAGAAATTAAGCATTTGTCAAGGATAGCTTGTTCCTTTAAGTCATATCAGAGCGAAATGGATTTTAACGCTTTTTATTTGTCAGTCATGGTTACGTAATTTATTATAACCTCTGCTGATGGAATAGCAGTCAACATGGTATATCTCAAGTTCAGTTTCTAATATCCCCAAAGTTACTAAAACGTTAAATTTTGTGAAAACTAAGGAAAATTTCCTTCGCGCATGGTGCCAGTAGTCCTTTGTACAGGTTCATCTTGTTTGAAAGGCTAATAAAGCTACATATTTTGAAATCGCCATAGCTGTCCTAAGACTCTTCTGATGTTACCCTTTTGGTCTCTGAAATTTTGCCGTTCATTTTCGAATATTGCACAGATTTTGAATTATCAACATCTTTTTTGCATGTGATGTTAGTTAATCGAAACAAAGATTTTATTGGGGGTTTATTTACCGGTAGTACCATTGGCAGATCACAGGTTCTTTTTTTATTTATGTCAATGAACCCCTCTTAGGTGATGGGCTTTATGAATTTACTGATAATACAACTATATACAAATTTCATTAAAGTTTCACCTATACTGTCGGAAGAGCAACACCATGTCCTTGCTTGCCAGAGCTATAAATCATAGACAAGAATATGCAAAAATGTAACTACTTTTTTTCAGGAAAAGATCAAATTTACATGTGGCACAATTGTTTTAACTAAAATGTTGCAAAAAAATGGAAAAAATTCCTATTCTTTACCAAATTTTAAGAGCAGGCGAACAGTTATTTTTAATTTCTTACCAAACAAGAATATGGGGCAAATTTTCACCATTTTTGTAAAAATGAAGCAGCAAAAAATGTTTTTCTTAAAATGTACAAAGAGCAGTGAAATTTAATGAACTAAAAATCAGTTTGGTGTGGCCTAAAGAGTGCATTATCATGCAAATTCAAAAATTCAAATTCAAATTCAAATTCAAATACTTTATTGGTATAAATTCCAAGATAAAGGAACATCACCAGTTACAATACAAAAATGAACAACACAAATTACATGAAACTTACACAAACAACGGGAACATGAGATAAAAGTTTACATTATCAATTATAAAATTAAATTATATATCATCCAAATAACTGCAGAAGAGATTATCACACACATAAATTATCCTGACCATTATTTAAACATTTTTTAGTTCAAGGTTCAGTTTGTACATATTATATACCCCAGTTATACATATGGAACATAAATCTAAATCAGTCACTGTAAAAATGTAATTAAATCTATCAAGAGGGTTCATATATTTAAAGGAAGGGACAACTTCTATTAGTTTATTAAAAAATTCTTCTCTAGGATTTAATAAAGCTTTACATTTAATTAAGAAATGGAATTCATCTTCAGTTCCTTCTTTACATATAGGACAAATTCTTTGATCAAATTGCAACCCTTGGTAACGACCTCTTTCTACTTGGAGGTAACTATTGGAAATTCTAATTTTAGTGAAGACTGATATTTGTTCTTTGTCATTATCAGATAAAAGATATTTTTCAAAGTCATAGGATTTTTTAATTTTTCTATAAGTTCTTAATTTATTACCTACATGTACATGCTTATTGATATTTTGGGTATTCTCCTCTAGAGCTTCATTCCACCATAAAATATAGTTTTCTTCTAATTTCTTAGAAATTGCATGAACAAGTTTATTCTTTGATAAAGTACACTGATTATTCCAAACATGTCCAAAATTTAGTCTTGTTAATAAATCTTCAAATTTACTGCAAAAGCTATCTTTAATTTGGAGATTTTCCAAATAAGATATCTTTGCAAGGCAATTTTCTTTTAATTTAATCAAATGATCCCAGAAGCCAACAGTGGCTTTAATTGCAGCTATTGATAATGGAAATAGTCCAAGTTCAGATAACACTGCATTATTAGTTGCATTTCTTGAGACACCTAGAATATATTTAGCATTTTTTACTTGTAGATGGTTTGGAACAAATTGTTTGTTTCGCATTTCAAAAGACTGGTTATGTTTTATTAAGCTGTCTAAACACCAAATTTCTGAACAATATAAAAGAATAGGTTTAATGCATATGTCAAAAAGTTTTAAATGTACCAAAGCATTAATCTTGTTTGAAAAAAGAGTTTTTCTGATGCAAAATAGGGCTTTACTTGCCTTTTTTGATAATTGATTTATAGCAGTTGAAAAAATACCAGAAGGTTGAAAAATAATTCCTAGATATTTATATTCATTACACTGTTGAACAATATTTCTGTCATAATAAAATCTGTACCCTTTTAAGGTTTTTCCAGATTTGTTAAAGATCATGATATTGGATTTATCAATATTTACTTTAAGGTTCCATTTATTACAATAATTATAAAGGTTATTTAATGCATTTTGTAAACCATTTGAGGAGTTCGACAATAAAACTAAATCATCAGCATATAATAAACATGACAGTTTAACATCACCTAGAGTTACTGGGTCACAAGAAACATCAAAGACATCTACAATATCATTAATATACATTGAAAATAAAGTAGGGCTTAGTACACATCCCTGTTTAACTCCAACATTAGACATAAATGACTGTGTTATCCCATCTGGAAGTTTTACAGAAAAGTTAACTTCTTGATACATTTCTTTAATAATATTGAAAAAATTACCTTTAATATTGTAACAACATAGTTTATATAGTAAACCTTGTCTATTTATTGTATCGAAAGCCTTGCGTAAATCGATGAAACAAGTAAATAAATATTTCGATTTTCTGAAAAATTTATCAATTAAAGTTTTTAGGGTGAAAATATGATCACTAGGTCTAAATCCTTTCCTAAACCCAATTTGTTCAGACTTTATTATATTATTAGTTTCAAGATAATTGTCCAGTCTGTTATAAAGAATTCTTGAAAAAAATTTACTCAGGCAGCTGGATACAGCTATACCTCTATAGCATGATGGATCATTTGCACAACCCCCTTTGAACAATGGCTTTATATAGTTCAACCTCCAGATGGAAGGAAATACACTAGTACTTAAAATCATATTAAATAACTTGACATAAATATCATAATTTTCAAAGAATGATATCTTAATCATCTCATTAGTAATACCATCAAATCCACTAGATTTTTTATTTTTTAGTACATTAACAGCCTTAATCATCTCCTCTACAGTTATAGGTGAATTAAGAGATTCAGAACAACAATCAACATATTTACAAGCAGATTCCATGTCAAAGTTATTGTGATATCCTGGACTCATTAGGTTTTTAAAATAATCTACCCATTCACTTGGTGATATATTAGAGCAAGGGTCATTTTGCTTAGCTTCTTTTAACAAATTTACATTTTTCCAGAACTCATTAGGGTTATCATGAGAAGCTTCTACAAGTTTACTAAGAAGTTTAGCTTTAAATAATCTATGCTTTTTTCTAGTCATTTTATTATATAATTTCTTCTCATTAAATATCTTTTGTTTTAGGTGTTTGTCCCAGGGACAGTCACCTAAGTTTCTAGACAGATTTCTAATGTGTCGACGTTTGATGTTACATTCATCATCATGCCATGTTTTTTTCTTATTTTTATTTTTACATGGTTTAGGTTTAGTTTTTAAGCTATTATTATTACTATTAAGACCTCCAGCAGCATTTCTTATTGTCTCTGAGAATTCATTAATTACTGTGTTAACTTCATTGTCTTTTGAACATTTAGTACTGTACTCTGTTGATTTGAGTGATTCAATCTTTTTATTTAAGGATTCAAAATTGATAGATTTAATGTTAGTTTTGAACTTTTCTTCTATAATTTTAGACCATTTCACCTTCTTTGGTAATGGTTTTAGGTTATCATTTGAATAATTCGTTAAATAATAGTATGATTGAATTTCTACAGTAATGGGACAATGATCAGAAATAAGAGGCTGAAATTCTTCAACCTTAAAACTTTTTATATTGTTTAAGAAAGTGGCACTACTAATGCAATAGTCAACTATTGAAGACCCATTACTATTTAAAAATGTAACTTTTCCACCCGAATCACCAATGGTTCTGCCGTTTAAAATTCTTAATTGGGAATCAATACATAACTCTAAAATATTTTTCCCATAGGTATTAGTATTTTGATCTATTTGGGTGTTTCTTGACAATTGGAAACAATCTGGTACATAATTATCTGGTAACAAATCATCCAGGACATCATCAATCTCATTTGACATAAAGTCTTTCTCGCCACTGTTTATGTGGGCATTTAAATCCCCCATAATCATAATATCCCCATTAATACTATATTTGACAATATCATCATTTAGTTTATTAAATATTTTACTATCTATATCTGTCTTTGTAGTATATGTGGAGTTTTTTGGGGAGATATATGTGAAGCAAACATACAAGTCTTTTTTAAATCCAAAAAATTTAGCACTAAGCTTAAACCAAAACATGTCATTTAAAGATTTGTCAACTAAAGTGATACCATTTATCAAAGATCTTCTAATAAAAACTGCAAGTCCACCTCTTTTTCTACTTCTATCTAAAGAACGACAGTTGACATAGCATTTATACCCGTCTAAATAGAGTGCTTCATTGGAGCCTGAGTGTGTTTCGCTTAAAAAAATAATATCAGAGTTTAATCTACTCTTGAAATCCATATCATCAATTTTTGAATGTTTACTCCCATTGACATTATAAATTAATCCATTAACATTCCAACTAAAGACAGATATAGGTTTAGGTACTTTGATGCACATTCTATCAATAAAATGTACATGTATAAGAACCAAAATCATGCATGAAAATATAGACTGCCCTTTGGATAGTAGTATCAATACTACTGGCCCTTGGGTAATCTCTGTATAAAAAGGTGCAGTCTTAGTAAACAACTATTATATAAATTATTTTTCCTTCATCTTCATCAGCCTATTTAGGTCTTGAGCATTATTTATACGACAACATTGTCACATCCATAAAATTGACCCCAATATCAAAATCATTTCACCTTGCCTACATATAAAGACCCATTTGTTAGCTTGAAAATTATTAAGAATCTCGGAGTAGAATTTATATTTAATGTCCAATAACATTACAATACATAATTTGTTGTTCTACTATTGAAGACCTGGTGTTCAATTTCCATTCTTTACAATATGAATTGGAATGCTTGAATTGCTGTAGCCCTATTTTTCTCTATCACATGGGTATTTAAGTAACCTGTTGATATAGTCAGTCTTATATCATAAAGTTAGTTAAGTCTGAAATCTAGACTAATAGAAGAATTTGAACTTAAAGAATGATGTTATCGGTAGATAAATTTATGACAAATAATCCAGTTTGCTGAAGCAATAATTATTATTGTTGAATTTGGCAAACTGGGTGTTATGGCAGTTATTGTTTTACAAGTTTGTTTATTAAGTTAGCAGTATAACTGTATTCAAATTATATGACTTCGAGTGACAAATGTTCCTCTTGATATATATTCCTGTGATTAATTACATAAATAATACAGAACTCCAATTTTTCCTCCAAAATACAACTTTACATGATTATTGTAATTGAATTGTCTAATTTTATTTCACTTGGAGGAGTTGAAGTAGAGATGAACAGTACCTTTTAAGACAAAGATAGTAACAAAGTTTTTATCATATGGTGATAAATTTCTTGTTACTTTGTAATGTAATAAACTTGAGATCCAACATATTTTAGAGAAAAGCCTTTTCTTGTATTCATAGTTTTCCTTTATAGAGAAGAACTCTCAGCAGTTTCTATGACATTTATGACAAAACATTAAGAGTACTTGGAATGGATTTTCACGCCAATCTGAAGACAGTTTTGATTTTAATCACGACAAATTGTCTATAGAAAAATGGATTTTTGACGGAGAAATTACACTTATACATGATTAGCAGCTATTTGTCATCTGTTTAGCAAAATATTTCACTTTATTTCCTACAACAAATATTAAATCTTAAGAGTTGTTTGGTATTGATTATTCATTACCCAACAAGAGAGAAGGAAATCATCCCAAAGCGAACATTAAAGGTTTTTCTGATAAGGAAAAGTTAATGATTAGAGCATCCTGTTTTACTTAAGACTCTGGCTAATACTTTAATGCAAGACCAAAAAAACTATTGACAATTGAATTTTTATGTTTCTATTTACAGTTATTGTTGGTTTTTGGTGAGAAATGATGCATGTAGCAGGAGATATAAATTTTTCTATTTAATTTGTCTTTTGATGATGTTTTGTTTATATAATGCACATTAAGTGAAAGAACACAGAAGTTTTTTCTGCCTCATTAATGCCAATATTGCATGTCTTCTTTCTTCTTGCAGGCAAGCCAGAGTATAAGAGTAAAGAGCCATATCTGTTGTAAGTTGAAGAATTGATGTGATTACTACATGAAAGGTTAAAGAAATACATCTCATCTCCACAATAATTATGTACATTTCAATGGAGTTCATGCCAGAGATAAATGTTAATGACTTTCTTTTAGTTCGGTCCATTTCCGATTGACTACCAGAAAATACCTTACAAAAGCACATACAGTTTCGTGACTCATTAACTAGAAACGGTTTTTGAGTGATTAACGAGTATTTAGCTAAAAAAGACACTAAAGTTACATAAGGGTATAATTACTGTATATCCGTTCCCACACTAAAATATTTCAGCTGGAAAATGTGAATTTTGCATAAAGATAAGAATTTGGGTCCTTGAAGATGCTGTGATAAGATTTTTATTCATTTGTACATGTGAAAATTTGGAAAAAAAAGATTCCAGAATTCTTTTAGTTCCCAGCCTTAAATTTTGTATTTTCTGTTGAATGGGTTTGTGCAATCAATGGACAATTTGATATTCTGCCATAATTTTCAAAACAATATATCAAGCTGCTGGATATATAAAATTGTTAATTCTTTTATTGATTTTTTTATTAATAAGTGGAAACATAGATAAAAATTGAAATTTTGTTTTTCCAAACTTAAATTGTAAGTCTCAGTCATTATTTTGTCAAGCAATCTTTTGTCATGTATATTTTTATTTGATCATGATCCTAGTATTTTACATATTATATATAAAATCACATTCCTAATATAGCTAGCTTTTAACTATTTTAAACTAATATTTATGCTATGTAACTTATTGATTTTTAACTTTCAAATAGTTAGTCCAGGTAAAAACAATACATGTTACTTTTTCATATAGAAAACTAAATCAATTGGATAATACATGTTTATCTATCAGACTGGAAAAAAAAAAACTTCACAGAGTCTCAATTTTTGATCAGGTTGTACAAAGTGCAAATCCAGGTTATAGTATGGTGATGTCGGGCAGATGGGCAGGGAAAATAGGGTACCAATCTTGTGCCAACAACTGCTCCTTCATCCCAGATTTATCAAACTTCACAGGAAGATTGTACACATATTGAAGTTGTACACCTGCTATTATGGAATTGTTTGAATAAATTTTTCCAATTTTTTCAGACTTTTTCATCAAAATGTGAAAATACCATACTCATTTTGTATCATCAATTCCTCCTACAGTTTTCAACCCATATTTATCAACCTTCACATTACCAGTTCAACCCCACTACAATTATGTGTCTGTACCAAGTCAGGCTATCCAGACTCTGTTGTTTCATGTGTGTTTTTGTTTTTTGTGTGTTATATACTTTTAATGCATAGTGGTTTGTTGTTCATGTATTGTTGTGGGGTCTGTCATTGTTGGCATTTGTTGTTACCTTTTTTTGTATTAATTAATTAAAAACAATAAATGCTTAATACAACAACAATCTACAGTTAAAGTATCAACATTCCAAATTGAATTCATACAATACTTTTATCTTGACAGATACTATTAACTTCTCCATGGTTCATAACCCATTCTTTGTAACCCATCCATTTGTGATTTTGACCCATTTTCTTTCTATAATTTTGGCTGTCTTGGGGTACAAAGAAATAAAGATTTAAGATCTATATCTATAATATTTTAAAGTTTCTAAACACTTGGTCCATCTCAGTGTTTCTTTTCTTATTCTTCTCACATAGATGTAGTATCTAATGATGATAAGACATGTACTAAATATCTCACAATTTACAACAAACAAGACACCAAGAGTGCATTCAACAGGTCCAATATTGACATGAATCCCAAGCAATCTTGTTTCAGTCAAAATAGTGTGTTCACACACACTAATAACTAATTAATTTATAGTATTTGCCAAGCTACTGTGTCAGTCGTCCAAGAATGTTGTAAGCACATCTCCTCCTTAACTGTTAGACGTAATTTGATAAAACTAGTACCGGTATGTTACATGAAGATCAGTGTGGGCAAAATGATTCAGTAGAACTTCGATGACTCGAACACCAGGGGACCGGCGAAATCTGTTTGAATTATCGGTAGCTCGAGTTACTGAAGTTTTTTCCAGTGCCATACATACATGAGTTGATAAAGGTGATCATTACCATGAATTTTTAAAAATTAAAAATTATGCAGGTAAATCACCTGTTAACAGTTATAAAACATCTTAATTACATCGAACTGTAAACATTTACCTGGCAGACAATTCTATTTTTATTACATTTGTGATTGTTAGATGAATAGCTGTAAGTATCAGGTAACACACTTGTCCTTTTTAGCTCACCTGACCAAAAGGGTCAAGGGAGCTATTCTCATCACTTGGCGTTGGTCGTGGTCCATTAACTTTAACAAAAATCTTCCCAAATGGAACCAAACTTGGCCACAAGCATCATTAGGGTATCTAATTTAAAAAATATGTCCGATGACCCTGCCTGCCAACCAACATAGCTGGCTAAAAATAGAACATAGGGGTAAACTGCAGTTTTTGCCTTATATCTCTAAAACTAAAGCATTTAGAGCAAAACTGACAGGGTTTAAAATATTGGTCAGGTCAATATCTACCTGCATTTTCAGACAAATGACCAAAATCATTAATTGACCCCTTATAGTAGTTTTTGCCCTTTAAAGACGGTGTCCTGCTTAAACTTTCCTTCAAAGATCTTCTCTTCTGAAACTGCTGGGCCAATTGAGACCAAACTTTGATGGAATGGTCCTTGGGTGGCCCCTTTCCAAAATTATGTCCGGTATCCCTGACTTCTAACCAATATGGCTGCTGTTACTTGAAATAGAAAAAAGGGGTGATTAATTTATAAAATCTTCTTTTATGAAACTACAGGACCAGTTGGAACCAAAGTTGGCAGTAATGGTCCTTTGGAGGTTCTCTTTCAGAGGTATTGTCCTATGACCCGGACTGTTAACCAAGATGGCCACCACAGCCGAACTTAGTTTAACATAGGGCCCTATGAGAAATTCACCCAAAAATCTTCTTGTCTTAAACTACGGTGCCAGTTGGAACTAAAGGTGGCAGCATTTGTCCATAGATGGTCCTCTTTCAAAATTGTGTCCGATCACCTGGATTGTCAACCAAGAAGTCTGTCACAGAACCCTATATAGAAAAACCAGCCAAATTGACTGAAACTCTTAAAATTTTACCCCTGCTCAAGGTGAAAAGTTAATTTCAGGTGAGTGATCCAGGCACTAGAGATCCTTTAGTTTTATTAAGTTAGAATTTTCCATGGTAAACTATACAATTTGATCATTGTGGGATCAAAAGTTTTGTTTGACTTATCGAGAAATCAGTGTTTGAGAAACTGGGGCTTTTTTAATATGAAAATAAAAGGAAAATTGACGAGACTTTCAAAACGGTGGTGTTTAGCGATCCGAGTTCCAGCTGCCGAAGTACAACTATATATTCATTATGCATTTTGGATTAGCGTGAATAATTTTGTGATCTTGTTCATACCTCTTGTTTTAAACATTTTGTATACATCCTATTTTTAACAAGATTATGCAGAACAAAGCAAAGCCTAACAAGCCCTCTTTCATAATTATATCTGCTGGCTCATGGCATCCAGGATGTAATGCAAAGAATAATGCCATTTTCTTTTAAAAAGTGTTCACTATATACCTGTTGGACCATTCATTTGGAATAAACAATTCCAACAAATTTTTATCGAGCCTGCGACATTAATAACTTTCTTAAACTATCCTTAAACTATCCTGGATTTTTACCAAACTGGACAGAAGCTTGCTCACGATCAAAAGATAGTATCCAGAGGAAAATTTTATAATTATTTTTTTCCCATTCTTCCAGTTAACATCACATACAGTCTGCAGTTAAAGTTTTTAAAACATTAATTACTTTCTTAAACCATCCTAGATTTTTACCAAACTTGGACGTAAGCTACTTCATGAACATTAAATAAAATGTGGAGAAAAATTATGTACATTCCACTATTACACTGAAAACATAGACAACAGCGAAAGCAGGCGAGACACTGGGTTTAATTATCAGTAATCATTTCTGTTTGGTATAAACCACTATTCAGGTTATAAAAAGAGAACCAACTCTTATTTCAGTCTATTTAGTAAAGAGTCAAGTTTTATTCTACAATGTCTGCTTTTGCTATACCTATAAAGGGGTACATGTAAATTTTTGCCCTATATCATATATTTAAAGTAAAATACATTTTTAATATGCATTTTACATGACTTTGCAAGAGCTGTATCAAATTATACCGCCACTCTACGGAGCGGGTGGTATACTGGATTCACCTTGTCCGTCTGTCTTTCTGTTCAAACTGAAATTTTTCGTCATACTTATCTTGGCTTCTGTGCAATGGAATGTTTTGATAGCTTTATGACCAAGAGTTGTATCGTCTATCCTATTTTCAGGTCTGTCAAGGAACCACTTCCTGTTTGCCAATACTTACAAATTTTACAGTACTGTAAATTCTGAAATTTTCGCATACACTTATTATTGCGATTCTTCTACTCCTGGCAAAATTGCAAGGTTTTATTATTTGGATCACTGACCGTGTGAAAACTAAAAAGCTTTATTATTTCAATCGGAAGTTTCATTAATGAAATCGTTTTAATTAATGGTTTTGAAAATATTAGAATTCAAAATGTCATTTATATATAATAGCTGTCCAAACAATAACTATACAACTAAGTATCTACAAATTAACCTGTTTCCGGATGTCGGCAAAAGGTGACACATCTAAATTTATCGGACATGAAAATTTGCATTAAATATGCGAGTTTTTAATATTGCGATTTCCAAACCGATCACAATTTTCACAATAATAAAAACATCGCAATAATTTCCATATTTACAGTACCTTATGTTTACATGAAATTTTTGTCAAACTTTTCTCTGCTTCTTTGCAGTGGAATGTTTTGATATTTGGCCTGCAGCTTTATGACCATGAGTTATATGGTCTCTCCTATTTTCAGATCTGTCAAGGAACCATTCCTGTTTGCCGTTACTGAGAAATTTTCCAATACCTTATGTTTACATGAAATTTTTCTTTAAACTTTTCAAGTCTGTTTTCCCCATTTTCAAAATTAAAAAAGAGTAGGGGTATTCTTTGCATGATAACATGTGCAACCTCATGTTTGTCATAGAAGTTATATTGACATAAAAACATTGCTTTATATGGAGAATAATACATGGCCAAACCTATATCATATGCTATATCAACCCTCGACCAAAAACATACCTCAGGCCAAAGGCCCTTGGACTGATATTGGGTTCTCGGGTTGATATAGCATGTGATATAGGTTTTGCGCTAGACTTTGGCCATGTACAAAATGTATTAATCTCCATATAAAGCCATGGTTTTTATGTCACAATATAATTTCTATGACAAATATTAATGATATCATGGATATAGTGCTACAATGTCCAAAGATGTTTTCAGCTGAAATTTTCTTGTTTTTACAACATCTATTTGATTTTAAGTGTTACAGGGAAAAAACAAGTATACTTATATTGTCAGAAAAAAAAGATTATTTAATGCTTAGTAAACCTCACATTTCTACCCATTTCTAAGATTTGTTCAAAATAAACTATCTTTTCTGACTGTTTACATATATTGTCTAAATAGATGGCAGCAACAGTGGCAAAAATTTAAAGCAGAGAGTTCTGGGTAACTAGTCCCATCTGTTTTCTTTTGCTAAACTTTAAGTTGCATGACTGGTTAATGTTAACAAATAGACTTATTGTTACCTGGTGGCATTTGCTAATAAGTGCAGAGAATCATGCAGCCTATATCCGAACTTGTCCATTTAAAGTTGAAGTGTTAATGTTGTTTTAATTTTTCAGGTTTATCCCAGTGTAAAAATTTTACAGACTGCAAACAGTCTACTAAGTAAGTACTATTTCTTGAAATTTATCCACATGCTTTGTATACTTTTTCCCAGAATTATTTTATTATGAAATTGTGTGTTATATGGCTACATATTATTATACCCCCACAAACAAAGTTTGGGGGGTGTGGTATATAGGAATCACCCTGTCCATCTGTCTGTCTGTCCATATGTCTTGTAGGTGCAACTCCTTAAACCGTACAATGGATTTTGATGAAACTGTATATGAAGGTTGGGCATCATATGTAGATGTGCATGAAGCAAGATAATTATCGCTGGATGCTTGCAAAGGGAGATAATCCAAATTAAGGGTTTTACGTGTTTTAACTCCTTCTAAACAGTTCATTGGATTTTGATGAAACCTTATATGAAGGTTGGTCATCATATGTAGATGTGCATGAAGCAAGATAATTATCACATGTAGGTGTACATGAAGCAAGAAAATTATTGTCGGATGCTTGCAAAGGGAGCTTATCTAACTTAAGGGTTTTACATGTTTAAAGCTTGTTAGCACATCTCCTCCTAAACTGTTCAATGGATTTTGATGAAACTTTATATGAAAGTTAGGCATCATATGTAAATGTGCATGAAGCAAGATAATTATCGCTGGATGCTTGCGTAGGGAGATAATCCAACTTAAGGGTTTTCACATGTTTAAAGCTTGTAAGCGCAACTCCTAGTATTGCAAGCGAGGGTATCACTCATTGAGGTCACTCACAGTTCTAGTTTTACCACTGAAATTCTTACAGCTTAAAATGAATCAATTGATTTTCTGCATCATTGATGAAAAGTTTATTTATCAAAGTGTCCTTTGGTATTTCTGCTCTACAGTGGTCTAAATTCCTTTGGAACTAATTTTATGTGTAATTTCCAGGTTGCCTAATAAATTGAAATGCAGCTATCAGTCAGTTTTTAACAGAAATTTCCATACATCACATAGTTATTGTAAGTATTCATACACTTTAATTTTAGATTTTGAATATCGGGGTAATATTAATTGTTCTGAATAGTTTACAGGTATATAATGTGGGTGAATATTGTCCCAGCCAGAACATTGCATGATTCCCAAAAGCTCCGCAAGGAGGAGCATTCATCTATTTTCATTTATATATAAAATTTTAAAAATTCATTGGTGATGGTCTACAAGAAAAACAATGTTAATGATGGCATGTAAAAACTGATGTCAGATAAAAAAATTTACCAATAATTCACATATTGGGAGGGTATCTACATGTTGAGTTATCTGAAATCAACTTTCCGTTGTTTAATTTGGAATGCCAGACACTATTTATACCCCCTGCAAAACAAAATTGTTTTAGGAATCACCCTATCCTTCCGTCCGTCTGTCTGTCCATATGTCTTGTAAACGCAACTCCTCCTAAACCGTTCTTTGGAATTTGATGAAACTTTATATGAAGGTTTGTCATCATATTTAGATGTGCATGAAGCAAGATAATTATCGCTGGATGCTTGCAAAGGGAGATAATCCAACTTAAAGGTTTTATATGATGCTTGTAAGCACAACACAAAGTATTGCAAGAGGAGATATCACTCAGTGAGGTCACTCAAAGTTCTAGTTTCAAATAATTTAAATCAGCCACTTTTTTAACAGAAATAGTTTTAATGTAAAAAGAAAAGAAAAAAAACTGAAACAGAAAAAAGAAGAGTTTATGGTGCTGCTGAATTTAGATATATCAGGACTCACGCTGGAGGGCGATTTGGGCATAGAAGTCACCTTACCTCTTGTCAAATGTGAAGTTTGAGTCGCCCTGCACATTGGCTAGTCCCCTTAACTCGCGTTAAAAAGCAACGTTTCCGTTGCCACTGAATTTCATCAATCGTCTAACATATATTTCAATGCACGAATTCGCGAGTATGATAGCGGTATTTGATGAAAATCGCGTCTTGTGAAATGAAAATTAAACCAAGCCGTCATTTTTTTCAATCAATAACAAGGGGAAATAATTATGCTTCAATATGCATCAACTCGGCCACATACAGATTGGACCATGGCAAGTTGGACCATAAGAAGAATCCTTTAGGCTGTTGCAAGACTTACTCCAACCATAGCAATAATGAGAATGAGAACAAGAATGAGAATGTGAATGAAGTAATGAACTTCAGGAGTCTTTGTTGTACACATGTTGGAAGATAGTTTTGTTGAGAGTGACTTTGAGGGCATGCAACTTTGGTTTGCCTTTTTCCAGTTGAATTATAAATGAAGAGAGGTGACGAGTTAATCCAAATTTCTTCAAAAAACATTACAATCATAATACTAGCTATTAAAAAACTTGATCATAGTGCATTGCAATGACGTGTATTGAATTCTCCCTGGTCTCTCCACTTCTCTTTGTCAGCTTCAGAGAGAAGTCCTGGAACATTCAGTCCATATACCTCTGATTCAAGTTAAAATGGTGAATGGAGGATCCAGGAAATAACTATGTGAATTAAGTTTTTTATTGACCATTGAACTTTAATGCCATATTAAATACGGGTAATGTATAGTCAGAAATGTGACAAACTGTGAAATTGATTTAAGTCTCCATGCATTCATAACTCACCAAAATACAAATAAGTTATCTGGACTTGGAAACATAATGGTGGTAATTTTTTTTCTCATTAATGGAAGGTAATTGAATAAAAATTTTAAAGCAAGACTTGGATAGATACACCTTTCTTAAGTTGAAGCAAACTTTGTAGATTGAATGCATCATCAGTGAAACTTAACAGAAAATAAGTGGGGTATAAATTGTTTCCAAAGTTTACTGATAATTGCTAATGCCATTGCCATTACATTGCATTGAAGATCCCAAAAGTTTGGAATACTTAGTTCTTGTGGACAATCACCGCCCAGATATCTTAATGTCTTCACAGACATGCTATTGTTACATTTTTGTACATCCTATAAAAATCTTTCATACAGAGAGATGTAGGATCGGGTAATTCCACCCGAGGGGTCACATTTTTGTGTCAGATATGAGGCTTGCCAAGTGTCTGACAACAAAAAATGTGATCCAGAGGGTGGAATTCACTTATCCTACATCTTTCTATATGAATAATAAATTTTCTTTCTTTAATTTAAAGAAATAGATTGAAAGTAAGAATGGCGACCATGACGGAAAAAATCTTGTTACAAAACCAGGGATTCTAGAGAAAAACTAACATCATAATCGGAAAGATCATAGGCAATTTGGTTTTGAAATTAAATTCTGAATGAGAATCATGTATTAGATTTCTTTTTATAAGCAATTTCTTTTTGAAATTTTCCGTCCAAATCCTTGAAGGTTGATGTTTTCTTGGCGTTTTGACATTATGACGTCGACGAAATGTACTGTGACGTTACGTTTTGTGTCACGTGATGTAAGACAAGCATATTCCACATGGGTGTCTTACACTGGCAAGGGTTGTCTTCAACCGCTTATAATGAGAGAATACAATACTTTGCCTTTTATAATCTTATATAATATTTAAGTATTAGGCCTTTTGTTTTTAATTAATTGGTTTACGGATTTTTTTTTTTTAAAATAGGGTCGGTCGGTCGGGAAAAAAAAGAAAAAAAAGAGGGAAAATCGTGTACTTTTGAACAATCTTGGTTGTATTGCCATATATACAAAGGTTGCAAATGATTTGAAACCCATATATCACAACACGTATCTTGAAAGGTGATGTTCAGTAGACCATTCCCTTTTTAAGGGATTCGACTCGTCAACTACGACAAGATAAAATGAGTGGATTCGATATCTTACGGAATCTATATATTCATACAAAACGAACTTAAAAGCCGCATGGATTGTAATAGGAAATTCATTTCATAAAACTTGTTTCGGAAATTGGCATCAACTAACGGCTATAAATAGATTTTTTTTTGGATCATGTTTGCAAGTATTTTATTAATGGATAATCTATTTTTAGACGAATTGGAACATCATCTTTTATGAAATTTTGATGCAAAAGGATTTTAATTTATTTTTATTTTTGGGATGGCTGATTTCAGAGGGTCGGCGGTAATAAAAAACAAAAATTATCGATTTTGTTTTTTTTCTTCAAATGGGCAAAATCAGGTCGGCGGATCTGTAAACCAACTAAATAAAAATAAATGGCCTTACGTGTATACTTTGATCATAACATTTAAAACAATGTATAATATATTTCAGATGGTGATGTTGAAATTGTAAATTCACCTGCCTTTGCAGACTCTATTACTGAAGGAGATGTTAGGTTTGAAAAAGGTATTTTATCTTTTCTACATACAGAAAACTTTTATGAACTGTGTAAAACATTTTATACTCATTGGCATGTACTTAAGACAGGCCTAAAAAAGGCTTTATAACATGTAAGCGTGGTGAATGGTTTTGTGCATTATCCGCGTGGACAATTAACCAGGCTATATGAGTACTTTGTAAATAACCTGGGGATTCCAGCTAATGCATTTAAAAATACCCTGTATTCATGGTATCTCATATTTAATAGTATTCTGTCTTTTCATTAAATTGATTTTACTTTCCATTTAAAAGAGTGATCTAAAAATATTGTATTTAAGAAGGTCTACAATTCAACAGCATAAGGTAAATCACTTCAGAAATGATGAATTTTGGTGTCAAAGAAGTAGCAGAAAATTTTACAAAGAAGGATTCAAAGGATTCCGTCTCTAAAAAGTGATAACTCTGCAAATAGGAGGTAACTTCAATATATGCAAAGATGAAATTAAAGTAACTCTGACATTTATTGAAACTTTTAATGGATCTGACAGATTTCAATTTTGAACACTTCTGACATTAACTTGATTAAATCACTATAAAACAAAACAAAACAAACTTGCTGTCACGGACGGCAAGTGATGGCTAAGAGAATTCTATTTCACAACTTGAAATCATGACAAAAGTCAACAAATTAATATTTAATATTATAAAAAAAATACATATAAATAATTAAGTTACTATTGACGACATATTGAAAACATATTGAAATATCAGTTAACTTTAAAAAGTCCAAATTGTTTACAAAATTTTGATACTAAATTGAATGTCCGAAATGATACTTCCGGTACGAAAAAAACTGGCCCAGTGCTTCATAATCACAGCTGCCCTATGGTGGTTGAAATATGGTTTCTCAGTTCAAATTGTATGTTGCCTGTTGTTGAATACTACTACATAAACACTACAGATACTGCTACACTGTTGATACTGGGACCTACCAAATAAATATTAAATATGTTATTTTTCACATTTTACTACAATGTAGCCACAATACACAAAATACATAGCCCTGTCGTATGACTACATAATTTACTCAATAAAATGTCAATTTACAAACGTTCACCTTGCACACAGTCAATATGCAATTTATACACACATTATTCGTTGAATAATACTTGAAATACACTAATAATTGTAATTTGGTACTCAAAACGACTTCTTGTAAATGGTTTTACAACGCATACTCCATATCTCATAATTCGAACAGAAAATGCATACCCTATCGACATATTCGACCTTCAATGTTAGCAAAAGTGTAATTTAATTACATAATACTTATGGTTAAAACAGAAACATGGTTTCCGTAAAGTAATTATTTCTCGGAAGTCACAAAAGTAAATTCATTGCAAATTTTAAAATGCTTTTGAGAACTGAATATTTTAGCACATTTAAAACAATTACTAATGAGTTAAATCTTACCTTAGAAATTCAGTGAACACCACGCCACATTACAACACAAGTAAATTTAAACAAAAATGCATGCAAGTCCGTGCAGCGCAACCCCTCTCTTCAAGGTTCTATCTACAAATGACCAGAGACCGCATGGCCTGAAGATTGCACACGTCACTAATTAATCAAGGGAAGATAACTCCAAATGAATTAAATATGGCCTGATGTAAAACAAGGCCTTAATATAAAAACTGGACCCACAAAATACAATGAAAACTGCACTGAATAAACCCTCTCGTCTACTGACAAACCATAAATTCAGCACAGGAAATTATTTAAATAACATATATACGATATGTATACATGTTAAAGTCTGTATGTGACACATACATGTACTTGCAATCAGATCTTTAAAGTAAAAGAAAAACAAATCAAACATTATAAAGCATAAAAGAAAAATAATACTGTCAAGATCAGTCTTTAAATAAACAAGACCAATCGATGTCTGGACCTGCATCACATGCAGAACATTTGGACATACTTTATTTTTAGAACATCTTAAGTATAATTTGTAAGTGGATTCCCCTACACCCCTACACCCTGATAATTTTCACATTTTGTTGTCAAACCATGTTGTTTGCACATGTTCCGGTCACTAAAACACTTTACTGCATAATCATTTTTTCCTTGCATTACATTTGAAGATGCAGGCTTACAAAACAGTCGGGCACGGATACCATAAAATTCCGCCCAAAAAAATTCTTTTCACAAACGACAGAAAATATTTTTGGGTCACAATGTTTTAAACCGGTCGGGCAGCAACAGCAAACAGACAATTTTTATACGACCGCAAAATTTTTGCGGTCGTATATTGGTATGACGTTGGCGTCGTCGTCGTCGTCCGTCGGAGTCTGTAGACATTTGGTTTTCGCACTATAACTTTAGTATAAGTTAATAGAAATCTATGAAATTTAAACACAAGGTTTATGACCACAAAAGGAAGGTTGGGATTGATTTTGGGAGTTTTGGTCCCAACAGTTTAAGAATCAGGGGCCAAAAAAGGGCCCAATAAGCATTTTTCTTGGTTTTCGCACAATAACTCTAGTATAAGTAAATAGAAATCTATGAAATTTTAACACAAGGTTTATGACCACAAAAGGAAGGTTGGGATTGTTTTTGGGAGTTTTGGTCCCAACAGTTTAGGAATTAGGGGCTAAAAAAGGCCCAAATAAGCATTTGTCTTGGTTTTTGCACAATAACTTTAGTATAAGTAAATAGAAATCTATGAAATTTAAACACAAGGTTTATGACCACAAAAGGAAGGTTGGGATTGATTTTTGGAGTTTTGGTCCCAACAGTTTAGGAATTAGGGGCCAAAAGGGTCCAAAATTAAACTTTGTTTGATTTCATCGAAAATTGAACTATTGGGGTTCTTTGATATGCCGAATCTAACCGTGCATTTAGATTCTTAATTTTTGGTCCCGTTTTCAAATTGGTCTACATTAAGGTCCAAAGGGTCCAAAATTAAACTTAGTTTGATTTTAACAAAAATTTTAATTCTTGGGGTTCTTTGATATGCTGAATCTAAACATGTACTTAGTTTTTTTTATTATGGGCCCAGTTTTCAAGTTGGTCCAAATCGGGGTCCAAAATTAAACTTTGTTTGATTTCATCGAAAATTGAACTATTGGGGTTCTTTGATATGCCGAATCTAACCGTGCATTTAGATTCTTAATTTTTGGTCCCGTTTTCAAATTGGTCTACATTAAGGTCCAAAGTGTCCAAAATTAAACTTAGTTTGATTTTAACAAAAATTGAATTCTTGGGGTTCTTTGATATGCTGAATCTAAACATGTACTTAGTTTTTTTATTATGGGCCCAGTTTTCAAGTTGGTCCAAATCGGGGTCCAAAATTAAAGCTAAAAAAGGGGTAAATTATTTTTTTTGGGGGGTGGGGGCAATTCTCCACAGCATATTGTATCGCACAAGAATTCAAAAATTGAATATAAATTCAAATCATATGACCAATTCTAAGTTCTTTATTTCAGTTATTCTGTTTTAGAAACCTATTATGTGTCAAATATTTCAAGAAATTTTCAATTACACAGTATTGTGCAATAGCAAGAATCAGTATAATTTAAACCAATTTACATTATTTACATTACAATTAAAGGATAACTTCAGTAACACCCAACAATGACTTCAATCCAAACATATATATTGAATAAACTTACAAATCAGAAATTTTAAAATTATATGATACTAACATACATACTACTGCTAACAATTAAATATGACTTAGAGCAAATATGACAACATGATTATAAAAATATGTACAAAGAGGGATAACTCTTTTTTTTATCTCAAATTTTGAATATGTGCTGATGAAGCTTTTTTGTTTATCTCATCTAAACTGCTTTTAAATTATGCATATTTAAAATTTGCCATCCATGACTATGATGTCATTTTCTATTTTAATATGTTATGGTGTATTTAAATGGGCTGTTATGGTTGCAAAGTATCAAGAGAAATGGGGGAGGGGGGTGAAAACAAAATTTAGGGGGGGGGGAATGAGAAATTGGGGAGGGGGCAATTTTTTTCTCATTTCATAATTCATAAATTAAAAAGGAAATTTCAAATTTTTTTTAGCAAAAAAGGGGGGTTACAATAAATTTTATTGTTTTTTGTTGTTTTTTTTTTTTTTTGGGAGGGGGAGTCAATGTGCAACTTCATAGTGTATTGCACAAAAGCTAAAAAAGGGGTAAATTTTTTTTTTTTTTTTTGGGGGGGGGGGCAATTCTCCACAGCATATTGTATTGCACAAGAAGCAAAAAATTGAATATAAATTGAAATCATATGACCAATTCTAAGTTCTTTGGTTTCAGTTATTCTGTGTCAGAAACCTATTATGTGTCAAATATTTGAAGAAATTTTCAATTGCACAGTATTGCGCAATAGCAAGAAGTTGATATGTGTGCCCAATTTTAAATTGGTTATTTCTGATTTATATATAAAAACAAAAAATACTGATATGGTTTGAATAGGTAAATTAAAAATTTTTAAGTTCTTAGACAACATTCATTCTGTGTCAGAAACCTATGCTGTGTCAAATATTTATTCACAATCCAAATTCAGTATTGTATCAAGCTTGAATGTTGTGTTCATAATTGCCCCAACTATTCAGGGTTCGACATCTGCGGTCGTATCTAGCTGCGCCCAGCGGAGCATTTTATTTATTTTAGGCCTTATGTATGAAAATGTAGTATATGGGGAGACGTGTGAGTGAGGTAATATCCCTTAGGATTGAATACTGGATAAACGACAACATGGATAACAGGAAAGGTCAACAATGACATAACAACAAATCAACGCCACCAACAGACAGAACCAGGAGATCTCTGAAACTACTTGACTCATGGATTTGAAACTTGTTATGAATGATCATTGTAAGGTTCTACCCAAGTGTTGTTACATTGGTGCTGATTGGAATTCAAAGATTGGAGCCACCATTGGACTTTCTTAACATTGAGCCTCATGGGAAATTCTTCTGAAGTAAAAATTGGTAGACTGATGTATACTAAACTTGGTAAAAGTAATACCTATGAAAATTCAAATAATTGTTTGTACTTTAGTGCCGTTCTGCTGACAAACATGGTGGCCAGGTCCCTAAATGGGCCTTTATTGGTGTTATTACAGCTTTAATATAAAATTTGATTGTGTAGTGTAGACATATGAATATTGTTTTCTTTCAGCTGTTGGAGAGTTTGTAAAGGAAGATGATGTTGTATGTGAAATAGAAACCGATAAGGTATTATTCTACAACTTTGTCTATCTAGCTTGTTAAACTCCAATCAAATATTACAAAAATAATCATAAATGTTAGTTTCCATTTAGATAAGAATCATTTTAATTATAATGATTTTGATTTTCTGTTAGAGTTTATTGACTTCGTTCATTAAAAATGTATGGCGATCACATTGCAGAACATTTTCATTCTGTAAATGATACTGATTTCCCTGATTTTGATCACTTCTGTTTTTTCTCATCATAATTCGTCAGATGATTATTTTCATCCTAAGCGCCCTCCTTCCTCTGTGTCATCAGTTTTAAGCAAAATAGTTAAATTTAATCCTTAACAGTTCACTTTTATATACAGTATTTGTTTTTTAGTTTTTAATCCCAGTGCACGAATGTTGTAGGGGCATATAGATTTACCCTTGTCCGTCCATACGTATGCATGTTCGTCCAGCTCGGTTAATTTTTGGCCGGGTTGCACAGAGTGCAAATCCGGGTTATAGTATGGTGAATGTCGGGCGGGCGGGCGGCGGCGGGCGGGCCGGGAAAATGGGTACCTATTTTGTGAAATCAACTCCTCCTACAGTTTTTCACCCACATCCTTGAAACTTCATAGAATGTTTCTATATATATTGAAGATATGCACCTCACTTTATGGAATTATTTCAGGAATTATTTCCCATTTTCCCAAACTTTGGAACTTAGTCGTTTTTTATTGACATCTTCAATAGAGGGTACCTATTTTGCCAAATCAACTCCTCCTACAGTTTTTCACCCGCGTCATTGAAACTTCACAGAATCTTTTAATACATATTGAAGATGTGCACCTCACTTTATGGAATTATTTTAGGAATTATTTCCCATTTTTCCAAACAAGTGTTATCAACATGTAATCAAATCAAATATTGCTTACTTCACCTATTTCTAATTAAATTGATGGCTGCCTCTGTGCTCGTACACCAACATACAATGTGTCTGATTTTGTTTATATAAATATTCATGACTGCCAATGTGCAATATGATCTTGTAATGACCTTTGTCACCACTGCAGTAAACACCCAGCAACCCGGCCATTTGTGTCTTTGACCCATTTTTTGGTTTAGGTCCATTTCTCAGAAACCCATTGAGAAATATCATTGATATTATACCACTATAATCCTCTAGATCATATAACCAGGGTTGCCACGCACCTGGGAAAACGGTAAAAAGCTTGGAAAACGTGAAAAAACAAAAATAAAATACCGGAAGTTTAAAAACAAATTGAACTACCTCCATTGTGCTCATTGATTCGAGCCTTGAAAATTGGTACCCATATGTTAATGGGCACATTTAGTGGGATGATACAAATGGGGCGACTTGATAGAGGTGAATCCTGATCTCGATTACGCTTGATGCAAATGGTCTTGAAATGTTTTGCAATGTTATTTATCAAGCTCAGTTTCAACCGCAATGCCAGAACCACTTGGAAATTCAAAAAAGCATGGTGGTTTTGCACAAATTCTCATTTGTATCTATCCCTGAAAACTACTGATAATCCTGGAAAAACCCTTGAATTTCATGTCTGAAAAAGAGTGGCAACCCTTTATAACACTGAATGCAGATGAGCAACATTTGTATAACTTTAACCTACATTTAAAGCATCAGTGACTCTGATCAAGTTTTTCCTTTGATTTCATATCCTAGGAATCCATGATGTTATATCAATGCATTTGTCTAAGATTCAGATCATGACCCACATTTCATGTCTAAGTGACTCAGTTTAGTTTTTACACGACCGCAAAATTTTTTGGTGTCGTCGTCATCCGAACACATTTGGTTTTCGCACTATAACTTTAGTATAAGTTAATAGAAATCTATGAAATTTAAACACAAGGTTTATGACCAAAAAAGGAAGGTTGGGATTGATTTTGGGAGTTTTGGTCCCAACAGTTTAAGAATTAGGTTCCAAAAAAGGGCCCAATAAGCATTTTTCTTGGTTTTCGCACAATAACTCTAGTATAAGTAAATAGAAATCTATGAAATTTTAACACAAGGTTCATGACCACAAAAGGAAGGTTGGGATTGTTTTTGGGAGTTTTGGTCCCAACAGTTCAGGAATTAGGGGCTAAAAAAGGGCCCAAATGAGCATTTTTCTTGGTTTTTGCACAATGACTTTAGTATAAGTAAATAGAAATCTATGAAATTTAACCACAAAAGGAAGGTTGGGATTGATTTTTGGAGTTTTGGTCCTAACAGTTTAGGAATTGGGGGCCAAAAGGGTCCAAAATTAAACTTTGTTTGATTTCATCGAAAATTGAACTATTGGGGTTCTTTGTTATGCCAAATCTAACCGTGTATTTAGATTCTTAATTTTTGGTCCCGTTTTCAAATTGGTCTACATTAAGGTCCAAAGGGTCCAAAATTAAACTTAGTTTGATTTTAACAAAAATTGAATTCTTGGTGTTCTTTGATATGCTGAATCTAAACATGTACTTAGTTTTTTTATTATGGGCCCAGTTTTCAAGTTGGTCGAAATCAGGGTCCAAAATTAAACTTTGTTTCAACAAATATTGAATATATGGGGTTCTTCGATATGCTGAATCTAACAATGTATTTAGATTTTTGATATTTGGGGCCGGTTATCAAATTGGTCCACATTGAGGTTTAGAGGGTCCAAAATTGAACTTTGTTTGATTTCATCAAAAATTGAATTCTTTGGGTTCTTTGATATGCTGAATCTAACCATGTATTTAGATTTTGGATATTGGAATACCACAAAGGGATGGTAAGAATTGTATTTGGGAGTTATGGCTCAAACTGTTAAGGAATAAGGTGCAAAAAAGGGGGGAAAAGCGTTTCCAGGTAAATGGACAATTACTTAAGTACAAAAGATAATTTAAAAGGCAGTGTAAGGTTGGTAATTGAAACTCATTTGAATATCTCACCTAAACTGCTTTAAAATTATTTATATTGGAAATTTGCCAAAAACTTTATTAATAATAAATTCCATTGGAAATTTGCCAATAACTTTAGTTTAATGAACTTCATTTGAAATTTGCCAATATAAAATGTTGCTGATGAAGCTTTTTTGTTTATTTGACCTAAACTGCTTTTAAATTATGTATATTGGAAATTTGCCAAAAACTTTATTATTAAATTTCTGATTTATATATAAAAGCAAATAATAATGATAAGGCAAGAGATACACACCAAACAGGATGTGTAAATTATTATAATAAGTATTGTGCAATAGCAAGAAATTTTCAGTTGCACAGTATTGCACAATAGCAAGAAATGCTGTGTCAAATATTTATTCATAATCCAAATTCAGTGCTGTATCAAGCTTGAATGTTGTGTTCATACTTGCCCCAACTGTTCAGGGTTCGACCTCTGCGGTCGTATCAAGCTGTGCCCAGGGGAGCATTTTATTCAGTTTAAGTTCATTTCTCAGAAAAAAATATTGAAACTGCCTTGATGGTCTCTTGGTAGTCTGCTTGCTTTGATTGTGGAAGGTTGCAGGTTCAAACCCAAGCCGGGTCAAACCAATGACGTGAAATTGGTATTTGCTGCTTCACCAAGCATGCGGCATGTGTGAGCAAGAGAAAAGGACTTGTTGGCTCGGAGTCGATATAATGTGTACGAGTGGGGTGATATGTCTTCCTGTGCCTGTGGACTGTTACCTTGTGGGCTAGCACGTTAAAAATCCAGCTCGATATGTCAGTCTAGTACAAAGCAGGGTACATATTCATATCATATCAACATGTTTTCGTCCTGATATACATATAATAATTGCCAGTGGACATTAAACAATAATTCATCCATCCATCCATTGGAAACGTATTGAGACACATCAGTGATATTATAGCTATTCATTCATCATATCTAGTATAATAGAAAGTCAGCAACATTTGAGTCACCATGATATATAATTTATGCTTGAGTGACTGGTAAAACTTTTGCGTTTAGGTATATTTTGAAAGACATTATGGTAGTATATTGATGATATTTCACAACTTCAATCATTGTATATATTGCAACACAACTCAACAACATTTTGACTCCTCACAAACTTAATTTTAAGCTTCAATTACTTTAATTTTTTGTGTTTAGGTGTATTATTGAGAAACTTATGGTAATGTATTAATGATATTTTAAAACTGCAGTCGTCTTCTATAGTATAAAACAAATCAGCAACATCTGAGTCACTTAGAACTACATTTTATGCTTGAGTGACTTTGATTAAATTTTTGCATTTGGGTGTATTATTAAAGAACCTATGATATTTCACAGTTATACTCATCTTATATAGTACAACACAGCTCAGCTATGGTCTACATTTTAGAGTAGATTGACTTTTGATTAATTTTTTGCATTTTAGTCTATTTCTTAAAAAATTAATTGTGGTAATATATCAATGATATAATATTATGAAACTTTTAAATGTTTAAAACAATCCTCAAAACGATTAACCGTCATAAATAATAGGGAATTCTATAGGTAGGAGGGCAGGGTATTTGTGTCTTACAGACACGCAATCTCTAGTCTCTGTACTTTCGACTTTGGGACCACTAGTTGTGTTTGGAAATAGACAACCAGCTCCTAGAAGAAATATTATTTAGTCCACCAAGCATTGAGGAAGACATGCACAAAGAGACATCTTTGCTATGAAAAATGTGACAATTTATTGTGATTATTTTCAGACTTCAGTACCAGTGCCTGCACCCAAAAGTGGTATAATTACAGAATTACTGGTTGAAGATGGTGCTACAATTGGAGCAGGAACACCACTATTTAAATTAGAACTATCAGGTAAAGTTAAGAATTGAATAAAACTGTGATGTTAAAAAAATGTTTTATCATATCTGCAACTGGTTTCTGAATTTTCTATGTAATGAACATTTTTAGATATAGCTGATTCATTTGTCTTGAAATCAGTACAACACTTTCTGAACAAATTTATTATCAATACATGTTTGAACCCTTCTTTTTGACAGGGTATTTTAACTCCTTTCTTAGTTAAACTGTCCCAATTTATTTCGTGATAGCTTGCTTGCCTTGAGCATGGAAGTTTGTGAGTTGGATAGCCAAAATGGTGCTTAATGTCGTATATAACAAAATACACAAATTATTAGTCACATTTACCTTCTTGAGTCCACTATAAACTACTGAAGAATCATTTCCATAGTGCATGGCTTTTGTCAGTGCGTGGTTGTCTTTATAATGTTTTTTCTGGAAGATGATTGTCTACTTCCACAGGTAATTAGTGGTCCCAAGACAGTCATATTAGCCAAACATATCAACTATATGGGGGAAAATGTCTCAGAATGTTTTTTTTTTTAGCTCAGTGGCCCAAAAGGCCATGTGAGCTATTCCCATCACAATTGGGGTTTGGTGTTGTTGTAAACTTTCCTTTAAAGATCTTTTCTGGAACAAAACTTGGCAGCAGTGGTACTTAGGTGGTCCTCTTTCAGAATTATATCCAATGACCATACCCGTCATTCAAGATGGCCACCACAGCCACACATAGTAAGATTATTAAAGATCATCTTGTCTGAAACCACTTGGTCAATTGGAAGAGAACTTGGCAGTATTGGTCCACTTTCAGAATTATATTTGATTATCTCAACCATCATCAAAGATGGCTGCCAGAACCGATCACTTTAAGAGTGCACACAACAGTTTTTATTATTACTTTTCATGACGTCATGAATTGAAGGAACATATTCAAAAGATTGATAGCTGGACAATTGGCTGTATCATATACCCATAGACAACCATATATCAAATAAAACATATTTCTTCAAGCTTTCACTGTATATAATTTTTTTTTAGGAAATCCTTTCCAAATTCTTACCATTACAGACAGATAACTGCCAAAAACTAGGCATCCCCCCTTCAAATATTTCAAAAGCAGACCAACCTCAGAGTATCCTAGCAAGGAGTCCTACGTAATTTAGAGAACTTAGTATATGTGTTTTCCAAAGTACACATTCAACTGGTTTCAGCACATGTAGTTTCAGGGTACATTCACCGCCTTTTAAAATTGCTACATGAAGTTGTGTAAAAATATTGTGTTTTCACCTACCCTATTTGTGGATGTTTCCAGAGTAGTCTCCCATTAATAAAACTTCTTTAAAAAATTAATTTTTACATTTCATGCATTTTTGTGTCGCCTACGGAACACATGGTCGACACATAAGGATCACTATCTGTCGACTTGCGTCTTGCGTCGTCACACTTTTCTTCTATCCTCAACTACTTGTAAACCGCTCAGGGGAATTTGATGAAACTTTCTCTGTGCATTAACCGTAATGCACAGGTGTGCACATATATTTCATTTTTGAAAAAAGGGGGGGGGGGCAAAATTTCTATCCTCAACTACTTCATAATCGCTTAAACAAATTTGATTAAACTTTCTCTGTGATTTTTAGAAAATTTTAATTTTTTTTGTAAAAATTGACATTTTTGAAAAAAAGGGGGGTCAAAACTTCTATCAACTTCTCCATAACCGCTCAAAGGAATTTGATGACCAAATGAACTTCTACTTTGCAGGAATGTTCCTTAGATGGTCCTCTACCATATTTGTAATTTCAGTACTCATTGGAAATCCAAGATGGCCACTGCCATGGAACCAGAGTTGTGGTAAATCGTCGGACCTGTTGGTCCCGACCGACAAGATTCCAGTAGGTCCGACTGCACTGTCAATTCTGCCGGTCCTGGTGTCCGACAAAAAAATAGGCTTGAATCGGGCAAAACAAGCCGATCCAGTCATTTGTTTACATTTCAGTTCTCTCCCTTCCAATTGCGCAACTGGTTTCCCATATAATTTTTTGGAGCTTAATTACCAATTACGATAGAACGGATACCGGAGGTTGGAAAATAAAGTTCTCCGTTGATGCAAAGCCGGGTGTTAAATTGCAAGAAAACAGAAACATCAGCGGAGAAGGAAGTTCAACAAAAAAAGGACAGGGCCGAATACGAAAAAACAAGGAGACCGGAGAGGGCCTTTAACAACAAATGGAAAGAAAACCGGGAATGGCTACAGTTTGACAAGAATAAGAACTCAATGACTTGCACTTACTGTATTAAATATTACGATAAATGCATCGTGAAATCGAAATGTGCAACTAACCTTAAAAAAAATTGTGGGTCTGACAAGACCTTGCTGACTGTCAGACCCAATGTCTGACAAGAAAAAAAAAATTTCGATAACTCTGTAGAACATAGTTAAAATACGACCTTATGGGAAGTATATACAAATGACTTCTTCGAAACTGTTTGACAAATTGAATTAATAATATGCCTGAATGATTGTATGATGGTCCTGTACCAAACTTTGATGCCGACACATTTAACACGGGATCTATGGAAAATACATACAAATAGCTTCTTCTCAGAAAAAATTTCACACATTTAAACACACAAATCATACTAGAAATGAAACACATGATGGCCATGACCATCTGATTAGAAGTTTCACATTTTAGTGAGCTATTGTCATCACTTGGCGTCTGGTGTCGTTCATTGTCGTAAACTTTACTTTAAAGCTCTTCTCCTCTGAAACCACTGGGCCAATTGGAACAAAACTTTGCAGCAATGGTCCTTAGCTGCTCCTCTCTCACAATTATATTCAATGACCCTGTCCATCATCCAACATGGCTGCCAGAGTGGAACATAGTTCAACATAGGTCCCTATGGGAAATTCTGGTCTTAAACCACTTGGCCAATTGGAACAAAAGTTGGCAGCAAAGGTTCTTAGTTGGTCCTCTTTTAGAATTATATCTGATGACCCTGTCCACCATCCAAGATGGTTGCCAGAGTGGAACGTAGTTTAACATAGGACCTTATGGGAAAATTAACTGAATGATCTTCTTGTTTGAAACCAGTGAGCCAATTGGAACTTGACAGCAATGTTCTAGGTGAGTGATACAGGCTCCTGGGAGCCTCTAGTTCTGTTTATTGCCTATATAAATCAGGTGAGTGATACAGGCTCTTGAGAGCCTCTGATTTTATTTTTTCATTTATGAAAACTTCTTACTTCAGATTTATTAGTGCATTTTTATTGTCATATTTATATGATATTTCCCAGTTACAGGATATTTGTAAAGTACTTTGAAGCATCATAGTGATGTTATTCTATTGCCATCACTTATTGTCCGTCGTCCACCCGTCAACATTTTCACATTTTGTATTTCTTCTAGAGAACCACTAAATGATTGAAATGAAACTTGGCACACATGTTCCTTACAAGGTGCTGACAAAGTGTTGTTACTTTGGTACCGATCCATCATCCAACATGGCTGCAAAATGTTTCTTCTAGAGAAACGCAGAATGGATTGAAACCAAACATGGCATAAATGTTCCTTAGGTGCTGACCAAGTTTTGTTGCTTGGATGCCGGTCCATTATCCAAGATGGCTGCAAGCGGGGGGATTAGTTTAACATAGAACCCTATGGGAAATACATACAAAAAACTTCTTCTAGAGAACTGCTGTCTGGGGCTGAATGGATTGAAACCAAACATGCCAAGAATGTTCCTTATAAGATGCTGACCAAGTGTTGTTACTTTGTTGCCAATCCATCATCTAAGATGGCCGCCAGCATGGGAATTAGTTTAACATAGAACCCTATGGGAAATACATACCAAAATCTTCTTTTAGAGAATCACTGAATGGATTGAAACGAAACATGGCATGAATGTTTCTTTTGAGGTGCTGATCAAGTGTTGTTACTTTGATGCCGATCTGTCATCCAAGTTGGCCACCAGGGGAGACTTAGTTTTAACATAGGACCCTATTGGAAATTCAGATATATCGCTCAAGTAATCATTAATAGATTGTTACTTTTGTACACTATAAGTTTTCCTTATGGTAAGCCTTGATCAGTTTACTCTTTAGAAGTTTTATTTTGATTGAAAATTATGTGAAAAATCCTTTTTGATCTGTAGTCATATCTTTATATTCAATGCTCCTTATAAGATGCTGGCCAAGTGCTGTTACTTTGGTGCCGATCCATCATATAAGATGGCCGCCAGGAAGGGTCTTAAATTAACATAGAACCCTATGGGAAATAGGTACAAAAATCATCTAGAGAACCACTGAATGGATCAAAAACAAACATGGCATGAATATTCCTTATAAGGTTCTGACTAAGTGTTGTTTCTTTGGTGCTGATATGTTGTCCAAGATGGCTACCAGCTAGGGATTTAGGGAAATATATGTAGAAACCATATATGGCATGAATTTTCCTGATGATGTTGCGACCAAGTGTTGTTACCTCTCTGCCAACTTAGATTAACATAGGACTATGTGGGAATTACATACAAATGGCTTCTTCTTAAAAATTACTGAATGGATTGAAACTAAACATGGCATGGATGTTAATCTCAAGGTCCTTTAGCAATGAACAAATGGAAATATCAGGTGAGTGATACAGACTCCTGGGAGCCTCTGGTTTTTGGGTTTTAGTTTTTATAAATGTATAATATCTATTGGTAGTTTTGTCATATTAAATCTCCTCTTTCAGATGGACCTGGTGAAGCTGCAGCAAAACCAGCTGAAACTACAGCAGAGGCACCCAAGTCGCCACCACCATCCAAAACAGAAGCTCCAGCACCTAAAACTGAAGCTCCAAAACCATCAACTATTGGCCCTATCCCATCTGAACCTCCTCCAGTCCCTCCCATTCCTAAAGAGCCTTTAAGTAGTAAACCATTAGATTCTGTCAAACCAGCCCCAGCAGTAACCTCAAGTACAGGTTTAACAGTTGGATCTAGGACCGAAACAAGAGTATGCATAATTTTTACATGTGTCAGAAATTCTCACTGGATTATTAAGATCAAGAGATAAAAATACCTATGTTTCTGCTAACATACATTAAAACTTCAGATGGGTAGGTTGGAAAGAATTTTTTTTTATGATTTATTTTGTTATGGAACACAGAACATTTTTTGTAAATTTACAAAAACACAGCACTTATATCAATGTATACAAGTATATAATCTTCATTTATTATATCAGATGGTAATTTATAAAAAACAAAAAAATAATCATATTTCATACAGAAAAAGTAATTCTAGGTTAAAGGAGAGAAAAAAAGTTTTTGCTGACTGAGATAGGTAATGTTAATATTATTATTTTTATTTTTAGAAAATTAGTCTGAAATAATTGGAAGCCAGTGTATGCCTCTATTTTTCTATAGATAGGTTTTCTTTCAAGTAGGGTAGCCACCCTGAATATGTAGTCTTTCATTACTTAAATTTGTTCTATAGATAAAATATTTTGAAATTATAAGTATTGGGTTTCTAATGTAATTATAATCTGAGAATTGAAGGATCCCAAAGAGTACAATTTCTATATTAAGGGGTATTTCCATATTAGTTTTTTAGCTCACCTGTCCTAAAAGGACATGTGAGCTTTTGCCATCTCTTGGCGTCCGTTGTCCGTCCTTTGTAAGCTTTTTCAAAGATCTTCTTCTCTGAAAGTACTGAACCAATTACAGCCATACTTGGTCTGAATGATCCTGAGGGTATCTAGAATAAATTTGTGTTTTATTTTCTTGGCCGCCATGGCTAAAAATGGAGCATAAGGGGTAAACTACAGTTTTTGGCTTATATCTCAAAAACCAAAGCAGTTAGAGCAAAACTGCTTGGGGTAAAAATGGTCAAGATCTACCTGCTATGAAATTTTCAGACGAATCAATCAACCCTTTCTTGGTTTATTGTCCCTGAATTGTTAATTTTAATGAAACTTTGCAGCTTTAGGGTATCTTGAATATTATTATAGATAAAGACAATCTGTACACAGCAAAAATGTTCAACAAAGTAAGATCTACAAATACGTCAACATGACCAAAATCATTGATTGACCCCTTATAGGAGTTTTCCCCTTTAAAGATCTTATCTGAAACCACTGGGCCAATTGAGACAAACTTTGGTGGAATGGTCCTTGGGTGGCCCCCTTCCAAAAATGTGTCTGGCATCGCTGACTTCCAACCAACATGGCTGCTGTTATTAAAAAAAAAATGGAAAAGGGGGGGGGGGGGGGTGAATTTCAAAAATCTTCTTATATGAAACTACAAGGGAGGTTGGAACCAAAGTTGGCATTAATGGTCCTTAGGAGGTTCTCTTTAGAAATATGTCTAATGGCCCAGACTGTTAACCAAGATGGCCGCTGTCTGAAATCACTGGACCAATTGCAACCAGACTTGGCAATAATGGTCCCTAGATGATCCTCTCTCAGAAATGTGTCCGATTTCGTGGACTGCTGGTCTGAAACCACTTAGCCAATTAGAATTAGACTAGGTAGTTATTGTCCTTAGATGGTCCTCTTTCAGAATTTTGTCCGATGACCCGCAGCGTCAACCAAGATGGCTGCCACACACAAACTTAGTCCCTATGGAAAAAATTATTGAAAAATCTTGTCTGAAACCACTTGACATATTGGAGGCAGCATTGGTTCTCTTTCAGAATTGTGTCCGATCACCCAGATTGTCAACCAAGATGGCTGCCATGGCCGAACTTAGTTAAATATAGGACCCTATAGGAAAATTCATTTAAAAATCATCTGAAACCACTTAGCCAGTTGGAACAAGTCTTAGCAGAAATGGTCCTTAGATGGTTCTCTTTTAGAAATAGGTTCATTGACCTGGACTGCCACAGCTGTACTTAGTTTAACATAGAACCCTATAGAAAAACAAGCCAAATTGACTGCAACACTTAAATTTTTAGGTCTGCTCAAGGTGAAAAGTTAAATCTAGGTGAGCGATACAGGCTCTTGAAACCCTCTAGTCTTGTCCTAATATACTAGATTGAGTATGCCTAAAGTCTTTGTCTAACTAACTTAACTATGTTTGACTCATGTTTTTGTGATTTTAGGTGTACTGGTAGTTTGCATGACATACATGTTAAATTGATGGGAAAAATAATGATCTTGTGTTAAAATTTCAGCAAAATGTCAGTAGAGGAACCTTACTGTATTTATATTCAGTAAGCTTGACAGTTTTGTATCTTTGATTTTAAATTGTTTTGGATGTTTCAGATTAAAATGAACAGAATGAGACAGAGAATTGCTCAGAGATTAAAAGATTCACAAAATGAATGTGCCATGTTAACAACGTTTAATGAAGTAGATATGAGGTTTGTATGTTGGTTTATGTCTTGGCACAAAATTGCCAAAATACACAAAAAATACGTTCAGGGGTCGGGAAGGGGGGGTCAGTTTTTGATCTTTAAATAGAGCTAAAATAAGGCCTTCTACATTCATACCTTACTGCAAGTTCAAGCTAAGTTAAAATACATGAAATAAGATTAAACATCCTTTTGACAGTTAAATAAAAGACATTATTATATATATTTGTACATAAACTCATTTGTTCATTTCAGTAATATAATGGATATGAGAAAATCTCATAAAGAAGCTTTCCAAAAGAAATTTGGACTTAAATTAGGCTTTATGTCAGCTTTTGTGAAAGCATCTGCACATGCTTTGACAGAACAACCTATTGTAAATGCTGTGATAGACGAATCTGAAATATTATATAGAGACTACGTTGACATTTCCGTAGCAGTAGCAACGCCAAAGGTACTTTGGGTTAATCTCCGAAAAGTGTGGAATATGTTTTTTCATATGTGAATTAACTTAGAGGATTTATAACATCATAGGAAGATACAGCTTGTTTTAATGATATTAAACTTAATACTGTTAAAAGGTAGCAGGGTTTGTATGTTGAAAATTTATTCAAATAGGTCAGTATTAAGATTCTGTAGATTTAGATTATTTATTGATTAGGTAAAATACTGCCTTGATAAATCATCTCTATTAGATTGAAAGCTGTAAGACCAGAAACAGTCAGTCAGATCTTTGTCTAATGAACATGCTTCTATGGGCATGGGCAATATATCTACCTTGTGGCAGAAAATTATTTGACTTTAATGATTACTTGTATTACAGTATAAAGGTAGATACACCTGGTGAATAGAATGTGTTATTCTGTTTATTGGTATATAAAATTCTTTTACAGGTTGAAATAGTCCAATGATATATCAAGCTCTGACTTGTGATCACTATCACATTGACAGTAGAGAAGTCATAATTCTATATGTTTACAATCGCTGTTTTTATTGTTCCAATGATATTTTTATCAAAGACAAAGAAATCAGGACATCCTGCAAGGATTCAAAAATATTACACAATTGTGGTATAAAATTTATGTGCAAATAGATGAGGTTAAGATACAGATCATGATCATGATTAAGGGAAGAGATCAAAAGTTCAATGTCGGATAAAAAACTTAATTCAAATAGTTTGGGGGTGGGGGGTAAAAATCTCTGCAAGTTTTGTTATCCGACATCGATTTTCGGATTGAAAAATACGGATTCAAGTGATGTCCAAGTCAAAATACAGAACAAACATACATTGTTGAGGAAAAACAGGACCCATGATTCAAAAAAGTATACTCAAAGCATATGCCCATATTGGTCAATCAATTTTTCCCAAATTAAGTTAAGAGGGGGGGCGGGGGGGTCAGTGAAAAAACTATGTGAATTAAGTTTTTTATCCGACATTGAACTTTTGATCTCTTCCCTAAGTTTTATATCCTGTTTATCAGCCTTGTTAGATAATTGATTTTGTATTGTAGGGATTAGTGGTGCCTGTCATACGAAATGTAGAAAATATGAATTATGCAGATATTGAAAAATCTATAGCAGAATTAGGTGAAAAGGTGAGATATTTTTTTTTACATTAGTAGTTTTTATACGACCGCAAAATTTTTGCGGTCGTATATTGGTATGACGTTGGCGTCGTCGTCGTCGTCGTTGTCGTCGTCGTCCGTCGTCCGTCGGAGTCTGTAGACATTTGGTTTTCGCACTATAAATGTAGTATAAGTTAATAGAAATCTACGAAATTTAAACACAAGGTTTATGACCACAAAAGGAAGGTTGGGATTGTTTTTGGGAGTTTTGGTCCCAAAAGTTTAAGAATTAGGGGCCAAAAAAGGGTCCAATAAGCATTTTTCTTGGTTTTCGCACAATAAGTCTAGTATAAGTAAATAGAAATCTATGAAATTTTAACACAAGGTTTATGATCATTTTTTGGAGTTTTGATCCCAACAGTTTAGGAATTAGGGGCTAAAAAAGGGCCCAAATAAGCATTTTTCTTGGTTTTTGCACAATAACTGTAGTATAAATAAATAGAAATCTATGATATTAGCTTGGTGGGCTAAGGAAGGTAATCCAAACACATTCCAAACACATTTAAAGTAAAATATTGTGTATGATTCAATTATGTATAAAGAAATGTTGATTGTTTTTGGGGTGATTTATAGCTGTCAATTTATTTTTAGAACTTACTATGAATTAATATTAATTTTAGCCATATGTCATTTTTTATTTTAAGACTTCAATGATGTATTTAAATGTTTAATTATGTTTGCAAACTTCATGATAATTTTGAATAGGGATTATGACATTATCTTGAGGGAAAGATTTTTTTTTTTGAAAAAGGGAAAGTGGGGGGGGGGGGGGGTGTCAAAATTTATAGGGTAAATATTAAATTGGCGGGGGGTGGGGAAAATTTTTTTCTCATTTCAGATTTGTACTTAGTTTTGTTATTATGGGCCCAGTTTTCAAGTTGGTTCAAATTGGGGTCCAAAATTAAAGATAAAAAAGGGGTAATTTTTTTTTTGGGGGGGGGGGGGGGGGGTGGGGCATTTATCCACAGCATATTGTATTGCACAAGAAGAAAAAAGTTGAATATAAATTCAAATCATATGACCAATTCTAAGTTTTTTGATTTCACTTATTCTGTGTCATAAACCTATTATGTATCAAATATTTCAATAAATTTTCAATTGCACAGTATTGTGTAATAGCAAGAAATTGATATGTGTGACCTGTTATCAAAACTTTATTATTAACAAATTCCATTGGAAATTTGCCAATATCTTTAGTTTAATGAAGTTCGTTGGAAATTTGGAAATATAAAATTTGCTGATGAAGTTTTTTTGTTTATCTCATCTAAAATGCTTTTAAATTATGTATATTTAAAATTTACCATCCATGACTATGATGTCATTTTCTATTTTAATAAATTATGGTGTATTTAAATGGGCTGTTATGGTTGCAAAGTATCAAACGAAAGGGGGGGTGGGGTTTGAAAAAAAATTTAGGGGGGTGGGTAAATGAGAAATTATGGAGGGGGCAATTTTTTTATCATTTCATATTTCATAAATTAAAAAGGAAATTTCAGATAAATTAAAAAGAAAATTTCAAATTTTTTTAGCAAAAAAAGGGTGGGTTACATTAAATTTTATTGTTTTTTGTTTTTTTTTGGGAGGGGGGTGGGGGTCAATGTGCAACTTCATAGTGTATTGCACAAAAGCTAAAAAAAGGGGTAAATTATTATTTTTTTTTTGGGGGGGGGGGGGGGCAATTCTCCACAGCATATTGTATTGCACAATCTAAAAAATTGAATATAAATTCAACTCATATGACCAATTCTAAGTTCTTTGATTTCAGTTATTCTGTGTCAGAAACCTATTATGTGTCAAATATTTGAAGAAATTTTCAATTGCACAGTATTGCGCAATAGCAAGAAATTGATATGTGTGCCCAATTTTAAATTTTAAATTGGTTATTTCTGATTTATATATAAAAACAAATAATACTGATATGGTTTGAATAGGTAAATTAAAAAATTTTAAGTTCTTAGACAACATTCATTCTGTGTCAGAAACCTATGCTGTGTCAAATATTTATTCACAATCCAAATTCAGTATTGTATCAAGCTTGAATGTTGTGTTCATAATTGCCCCAACTATTCAGGGTTCGACATCTGCGGTCGTATCTAGCTGCGCCCAGCGGAGCATTTTATTAACTTATGATAAAGTTTGGTAAGAGATATCCTCGTGCAAAGTTTCAAAAATACAAATGATATATTTATTTTGGTATAATGACTATAATAGTATTTACCTGTTTATTGTACAGGCAAGAACAGGAAATTTAGCAATAGAAGACATGGATGGAGGAACTTTTACAATTAGCAATGGGGGTGTTTTTGGATCAATGTTTGGTACTCCAATAATTAACCCTCCACAGTCAGCAATTCTTGGAATGCATGCCATATTTGATAGACCAGTTGCCATAAATGGGAAGGTAAATCTATTCACAAACAGATCTTCATTGTTCCAGTGATAATTTTTAATCAGAATCAAGATTTAATAACATCTTTGAATGAGTATTGTTCAGATGACATGATATACAAATGGTCCAAAAAAATCTTGTGTTTTTTGCCATATTTTTCCATTGAAAATGTAGTAACAGTTGATTTATCATTATCTTCTTGATTTAATATTTAGAACTTTATGAATTTTTATGTTAGAATGGGATATCTTCTTATATAAAAAAACAGTTGATGAAACAGTTGACCAATGTTTACAGTGGGTGATGACATTAGAAACAAATGAAAGGGGTTGAACAGTAAACATGTAGGTTCTCTATCAATATTGTGGATAGTGACATGTAAAAAATTACCAAATAGACACCATCTAAGGTAGTTACTCTTTATGATTGTTGATATTTATACCCCCCCACAAACATAGTTTGGGGAGGGGTATATAGGAATCAGCCTGTCTGTCCGTCTCCAGAATTTTTTTGTACCCGCAGTTTCTCAAACATGCCTTATCAGAGGTTAATAAACTTTACATACTGTTAGATCCTAGTACGTAGATGTGCGCATGCAAAGAATGTCCTGGTCCAATACTTTTTCCCATTATTTTATACCCTTTTGGACTTAGAAATTCTGTCTATCCCCCAATTTTTAGCTCACCTGTCTTAAAAGGACGTGAGCTTTTGCTATCACTTGGCGACTGTTGTAAGTGTGCCCGGCATCCGTCGTAAACTTTTTCAAAGATCTTCTCCTCTGAAACCACTGAACCAATTACAGCCATACTTAATCCTTGATCCTTTGGGTATCCAGATTAAAGTTTGTGTTTTATTTTCTTGTCCGTTGAGAAACATGGCCACCATGGCTAAAAATAGAGGGTAAAATGCAGTTTTTGGCTTATATCTCAAAAATCAAAGCATTTAGAGCAAAACTGACTGGGGTAAAAATGTTCAACGGGTCAAGATCTACCAGCTGTGAAATTTTCAGATGAATCAGACGACCCTATGTTGGGTTATTGCCCCTGAATTGTTAATTTTAAGGCAATTTTGCAGTTTTAGGTTATTAGCTTGAATATTATTATAGATAAAGACAAACTGTAAACAACAGAAATGTTCAGCAAAGTAAGATCTACAAATAAGTCAACATGACCAAAATCGTCAATTGACCTCTTATAGGAGTTTTTGCCCTTTAAAGACAATTTTTCACATTTTTTTCGTCATCTTTATAAATTTTTAAAAATCTTCTCCTCTGAAACTACAGAATAAATTTCAGCCAAACTTAGGCTGATAGATCCTTAGGGTATCTAGTATAAATTTTTTGTTTTATTTTCTTGTGCATTGAGAAACATGCCTACCCTGGCTAAAAATAGAACATGGGTGAAAATGCACTTTTTGGCTCATATCTCGAAAAATAAAGCAGTTAGAGCAAAACTGATAAGTAGTAAAAATGTTTATGAGGTCAAGATCTACCTGTCAGTAAATTTTCAGACAAATCAGTCAACCCATTTTTGGGTTATTGCCCCTGAATTGTTAATTTTAAGGCAGTTTTGCAGTTTTATGTTATTAGCTTGAATATTATTATAGATAAAGACAAACTGTATACAGCAAAAATGTTCAACAAAGTAAGATCTACAAATAAGTCAACATGACCAAAATCGTCGATTGATCCCTTATAGGAGTTTTTGCCCTTGAAAGATTATTTACATGTAAACAGAAAATAATGGTCTGACATTGTCACAGATGTTTAGGGCACTACTTGAAATAAATTAAATGGTAGCTGTACAAGTAAAATGGAGTGTTAAGGGTCAAGGTCTTTAAAACATTCCATAGCAACCGATGAGCAAGTCCCTAGTAAGAGATGAAAAAGTCCCTAGCAACCATATATATTTGGGTTAAGGACCTTATAATTTACCTGTACAAGTCAAAAAGAAATTTCAGGAGTCAAGGTCATTGAAAAAGTCCATGGCAACATAAATTCAGATTCAGGACCCTATTATTTAGCCTTACAAGTCAATATGGAGGGTCAAGGGTCAAGTTCATTGAAAAAATCAGTTGCAAGCGATGGAAAAGTCCCTAGCAACCAGACATATTTGATTCAGGACCCTACAATTTTACCTGTTCAATTCAAAATGGAAGGTCAAGAGTCAATGCCATTGAGAATGTCCATAGCAACCAATGAAAAAGTCCCTAGCAACCAGATATATTTGGGTTCAGGATTCTATATTTTAGCATTCAAGTCAATATTTAGGCGAAAATGCAACAGTATACATGAAATAGCAAAAATAATCATTGATGCAAGATCTACACAAAAAGTAACAGGTGAGCGATTCAGGCTCTTGGGAGCCTCTTGTTTTTATGATCGACTGATCGACAGAGAGGTTTTTATAAAATGGAAAAAAAGATATTCTTTCGTATTGTATAATAAAATATACCAAAATTATGTCTCTTTTTAAGAATTATTCTGTTTAGTTATACCCAGTTGAACAGCGTTATAATGTACCTGTGCCCATTTAATTTTAAATTTCTTTCTATAATAAAATTTGCGGTTTCTTATACAACGGGAGCAGGGGGAATTGATTGTGAGCTTTGCTCACAGCAAGGTTGCCATTTCCTCAGGCAATCCTAACCTCACTTGTTCTATTTTAAAACAGTGGAGACCTTTCAAACATGAATATAAATTCCATAAGAGAACTTTTTAGAGACTGATTATCTAAAGATGGTGCCTTATACTGGCTATTATTACATTTAAAAGATGAATGTTTGTATTTGTTGAACACTTTTGATTTATGCTTAAAAAAAAACACCAAAAAGAAAAAGCTAAATAATAGAATAAAAAACACAGAGAACTGAAATACATGACTTAAAATAAAATTTTGAATGAAGTCGGCTGAAATGGAGATCATTACAAACAAAGCAAGTTTTTGAGTATTTGTGTTTTAATATACAGGTAAACTACCATTTTAATAGTTTACTATATTTGAAATTCTTTTACAGGTTGAAATTAAACCAATGATGTATCTAGCTCTGACTTATGATCATCGTCTTGTTGACGGTAGAGAAGCCGTCACATTCCTGAAGAAAATCAAATCAGCCGTAGAAGACCCAAGAGTGTTATTATTAGATTTATAGCATCAATATAGGTTTTTCATGAGAAATGTTATCAGGATGGTCTTTTTAGAGTAATAAATTTATTTATTGTTATTTATATTAAGTCATGTAGTGTTGTATTTTCTGAACTGAAATGTACTTTGGGAAGTTATTGTTCCATATAGAGCTTAAGCCATCACTTTGCATTACTGACCATTGAACTTACTTAGTTAAGTGTTCTCTTCTTAAAACAGGTTTGAAGTATTAACATGCTTTTAATGATGTATTAAAAATTCCTCTTTCAGATTTAGTCAAGACAACTGAAATTGTCATGTCTTTTTCATGAATATTTTCTTAAACCGTCATAAGAATGGCTGACCCAGATGATCTTAAGTTAAATAAAGTATTTAGATGTATGGGAAATTGTGTATTAATCTATTATGGACTTCTCCCAAAGGAACCATTTTCTTAAAGTGTTGTCTGCCCGAGTCGTTAGACGAGGGCCCACCAGACAACACTATCCGAAATTTGTGTTTCTGAGGGATAAGTCCATAATATATTTAGTACATAAAAAGTAAAAATCTCTTTTAATTAGAAAATAAAATTCACTTTATATGAACATTGGTTTGTTTACCTTGCCTACAAAAAGTTTCATAACAAAACATGGAACTTCAAAGGAAATGTCATAAAGTCCAAAAAACTGGCTAGGTCGGGAGACAAGCAAACAGAGTATACTTAGCGATGGGAACTATACCCACATGACAAGTTCTTCCGCGGAACTATACTTCATGGTTGTTTGATTTCCCTGTTATTAGTTAAGATTTTTGAAATTTTTATATACATCTCAAACGATTTTGTAAATTATAAAACCATTTACATGCTGCAGTTGTTCAAAGGTGAGGGTTACAAGCTCAGAATCTAATGATCTAGTTTATTTCTTTACCTCTGAAAGTATTTTTCAATCTGCTACAAGAATTAAATGTAACTGTGATTATAAGTTAGAAAGACTTAGAAAAAACCATAACTTTTAAGAAAAATTAAATTACTACTTGTTTCAAAAGAGTTTGAAGTATCTGAGGTTCAGACATTATGAATCTAATGTATTGAATTACTGTAATTTCAAAAAATTTTGTGTATATTTATTATTGTGATTGTTCAAAAACTAACAAGAATTCAAAATTTATTCATTCAATTCATGTTGATTTAAAAAAGGTTATTACTAGTAAAAATTTAATGTAAAATATGAAATGATAGTCTAAAATTATTAATTTCTGTTGCATTTTTTCATAATAAAGTCACTGCATTAATTTTGGAATTTGCTGTAGCTGAGGAACCATAGTTCTTTGGGTCCTTTGTAATTTAGTGATGTTTCTGTACAAAACAACAAAGGACCATAAGGGTTAAAGCTTCAAGCTAATTTATTTATGCTTAAGATCTGACTTTCTACATGTATAATGATAAAGCAGTCACATTGGGATATTTAGAATTTATAAGGAAAAATGTAGCAATAACAGTATGATTGTTTCAAAAATTCTCGAATTAATTCATTTTTTACATAAAATTATTCACTGAAGACTTTCTCTTATGTTTAATATTTATTTTGATTATAAATATGGAGCAATGCAATCACTGATCATACAAAAACAGAGTGAAGTATGTTTTCATGAGTTTGCAGTATTTATTCAGCCTAACTACAATATGTTTGACTTATTCAGTTGGCTATGTACTAGAATAAAGAAAAAATCATAAGGTTATAAATTTAAGGATACGCTAGATGTACCTTTATACATTATGCCAGTTTTTAGCTCACCTGGCCTAAAAGGCCATGTGAGCTTTTGCCATCATTTTGCATCCGTTGTCTGTTCACATTTCACATTTTCATCTTCTTCTCTGAAACTACCAGTCCAAATTGAACCAACCTTAGCAGGAATGTTAATGAGGAACCATAGTGAGTTATCTTTTCCTAACCAATGTAGGTAAGGGAGATAATTAAATTCTCTCCCTCTTGTCCTGAGGCTAAAAGGGAGTCAAATTTATTATCTCCCTTACCTACATTGGTAAGGAAAATATAACTCACTCTGGTTTCCCATTGGATGGTTCTGTACAAAAGTATGGTTTTTGTGCTGATTGGATATACAACATGGCTTCCAGGGGCAGATAATTTATTCTGATTGGACTTATCTTCAAAGCTCTACTTGTCAGAAACTAATAAGCCAATTGAATTGATTTGTTGCATGAACGATCCATGGATGAACCTCTACAAAAGCTATGTTTTTTGTGCTGATCGGAAATTCAAGATGGCTGCCACAGCTGGACGTAGTTTAACATTGGAGTACTCTTAGGAAAATTTGTATAAAGGTCTTGTCAGAAACTGCTGAGCCAATTGAATTGATTTGTTGCATGAATGATCCTTGAATGGACCTCTACAAATGGTATGTTTTTTGTGCTGATCGGAAATTCAAGATGGCTGCATCAGCCCTACATAGTTTAACATTTGAGCCTATGGGGAATTTTGTACAACAGTCTTATCAGAAATTATCAAGCCAATTGAAATGTTTTTGATATGTGAATGATCATTTGATAGACCACTACAAAATGTATGTTTTTTGCGTCTATTAGATATTCAACATGGCTACCAGGGGCAGATAATTCATTCTGATTGGAATAATCTTTAAAGCTCTTGACAGAAACTACTGAGCCAATTCAATTGATTTGTTGCATGAATGATCCTTGGATGAACCTCTACGAAAAGTATGTTTTTTGTGCCGACCGGAAAATTCAAGATGGTCGCCACAGCAGGACTTTGTTTAACATTGAACCGTGTGGGGAAATTTGTACAAAAGTCCTCTTGTCAGAAAGTACCTAGACAATTGAAATATTTATATATATGAACAAGCATTGGATAAACCTCTAGAAAAGTTTTTATGTTTTTTTGTGATGACTGGAAATTCAAGATGGTTGCCACAACCGGACCAAGTTTAACATTGGAATGGGGAAATTTGTACAAAGGTCTTCTTGTCAGAAACTACCAAGCCAATTGAAATGTTTTTGATGTGTGAATGATCATTTGATAGACCACTACAAAGTTTGTTTTATGTGCCTATCGGAATTTCAATGGGGCCGCCACAGCCAGACTTGGTTTAACATTGAACCCTAGCCAATTGAAATATTTTTATGAATGAACCTCTACAAAAGATATGTTTTTGTGTGCCATTCGGAAATTCAATACGACCGCCACAGCCAGACTTAGTTTATCATTGAATGCTATGGGAAATTAGTTCAAAAGTCTTGTCAGAAACTACCAAGCCAATTGAAATATTTGTATGTATGAACAAGCATTGGATGAACCTCCACAATAGTTCTGTTTTTTTATGCCGATCTGAAATTCAGGCTAGCTGCCACAGCTGGACTTACTTTAACATTTTTGACATTGGACACTGGAAGAATTCTTTACATATCTTATCTAGAAGTGCTGGACACTGTAGAACATTTCCTTACAGATCTTATCTAGAAGCGCTTTGTTAGTAGTTGTCGCCTAAAATCCAGATGAGCGATTCAGGCTCCATGGAAACTCTAAATGATTATTCAACTCGATAACTTTACTCTTTGATGTATCAAAATCAATAGGTTGAGGTAAAATAGATGAAAAAATAACTACAATTACACACATCTTGAACTAAAATGAATAAATTAGTATAATACTGTAATATCAAATATGGATTTATACGTGCCTTATTATCTTTAATATAGTGATGAATAGTAAAAATATTCGCACCTGGAATGGTATGAATATTTAACCAGTCAATATTAGTAATATGTTTACATGTGGAATCCGATACTAACAAAACCATTTTTTCTCTTCCTGAAAACATTTAAAACAAAACTGAAAATTGCCATAGCCTTTGAAATGGAAAGTTTGTCATCAAATTCAAATTCTAAATAAATTTTGTATGCATCGCTATGACAATCTCCATGAAACTGAATTAACTCTGATGGAACTTTAGAATGAAATGCCCAGCTAGCACCACCTCAGCGGAAGGAATGAGATGAGTATAACTTTGGATCTAGTTTACAAAAAGATAAAAGTTGTCTTAACCTAGATTGAAACTTAGGGTAAGAAAGCGACCTCTTCTTGGAACCAGTTGAAATCAAAAATGCTGGATCACGACCACTGGCTGGAACTAAATTACACATATTGATAAAGGCAGAATATGGACATAGCGGAGATCCCTGTATCTTAGCAAGAGGAATATTTAATTTTCTCAGACCAAACTGAATCGTTTTGACCAGAATATCTGAACTCTCAAAAAAGAATCTTCTGTAATAATATTATCTCTGCATAACTGTTTTGACGCATTACCTGAGCAAGATGTAAAAATCGTCTAGAAAATGATTCATCCAAAGCCCACCTTGAAATCCGCCAATCTGTTTTCCTCTGAACTTAAATATCTACCCCGAATTTCAAATTCAAAAGTAGCTGCAATATAACAAATTTCCCTCTGACAAGACTGCATGAAAATGTTCCTTCAAGCACCTGTAAAACTGTCAAAGAAGAAGTATTACCACAATAAATGAGAATCCTTAAACCCCTAAAAAGGGAAGCCCAAATCTTCAAACAAACCACAATACTAAGAAGTTCAAGAGCATTTATGTGTAACTTCTTTTTAGCTACGAATTTTGGGAAAATCGCACGAAAATACTGGTTTTGAACTATTCCGCCACAACCAACCAGACAAGCATCACTAGAAAGGAAACAACTGGTTCTGACCAGTCCCCCAAACACATCATGGAGACCCCATTGTATACACGAAGAAACTTATCCCACCATACTAAATCCTTTTTGACATAATTCGGGATTTTCTTCTTAGAATCTGAATCATGAAAAGTTCTTAACCAAACCAAAAACCGAGAAACAAAAATGCGACCTGGCTTGACCCAACCACTGACAAAATGCAAATCTTTCAAAGAACACCTTTGTTTTAATAACCAATCATCAACCAACTGAGAAATCTCAAATAACCTTTCTGATGTAACAGATAGGGTCATATTAACTGTGTCAAATAATACACCTAAGACGGTCCTACTAAAAGAAGCCTGCCAAGGTAAATGAAGCCTGCAGAAGCCTGCAAAAGCCTGCAGGTTAATGGCTATAGGTACGTTGAATATTTTTACATATTATGGTAGATGAAAGTATATTATTTGAAAATATCGAAAAAAAAATGATTTTGATAAGCTTTTCGACTCTTAATCGATGATTTTCTATTGTCGTGTTTGAAGCCTGCAAGAATGCGACGCCATCTTGTTTTACCTGAGATTCGAGTTGACATGTATACTTAATTAGCCAGTGTATATTGTAGAATAAACAATTTTAAGTAAATAATCACATATTAACATTTTTATATAATTATTAATAATTTTCATTTTTGAGAAAATCTTCACTTTCATTCATTTGTTCAGGCTGCTGTTTAGATAGCTTTGGAAATTTTGATTTTTTAGCAGGTTTAAAGAGGTTAAACAAGAACGGAAATTCCGTTGAAGTTGCCAAATTGGAGCTTATTCTATCCAGATTTTATTTTCAAAAACACTGTCTCCACAATCTTTAGAGGTAAATAGATCTTTGGCTATAGACACATTTGAGCAAGAATTCGACATATTGGGCAGTGGAGACGACTGGAGATGGGAAATGTCTTTTAAATGCCATCTCCATCGGAATTCAAAATTCAGAAATTCTTTCTGTAGAAATTAGATAAGATGGCAAACTGCTCTCACAGTTTTAGCTGAAAAAGATTTTTTTTTCAAAATTGTAATTTTGTATATAGTTTCTGATTATGAAAAAAAAGAAAGTAAATAAATAAATTTAAAAAAAAAATGGACCCAGAAGTAGAACCACGTCCTCGTCATTGGGTTTTGTAACATATTCATTTATGAATATGGCAGAGAGTTCTACATTTTTATTACATTCAATTAACATTAAACTCAATAAAATTGTTTATTTTACAATATACACTGGCTAATTAACTATACATGTCAACTCGAATCTCAGGTAAAACAAGATGGCGTCGCATTCTTGCAGGCTTCAAATACGACAATAGAAAATCATCGATTAAGAGTCGAAAAACTTATCAAAATCAATTTTTTTTCGATATTTTCAAATAATATACTTTCATCTACCATAATATGTAAAAATATTCCACGTACATATAGCCATTAACCTGCAGGCTTCTGCAGGCTTCATTTACCTTGGCAGGCTTCTTTTAGTAGTACCCCACCTAAGAAAACTAGTAGAATTAAGGCGGTGCTGACTTTTCTTGAGATTCCTCTAAACCACATTGTTGTAAACAAAATCTAACCTTTTATAACCTGCCCTAGCTGGCGTTCACCGTATCTTCACAACCTGCAAAATCATCTAGATAATTGATGACTTCCTGATTAAAGTGATTTGCCAAAATGAACCTAACAGCATTTGTCACCCTTTGACATATGTACGCTGCTGACCTTAGACCCATAGAAAGTACTCTGTCAAAAAATATATGCCCTTTCCATGAAAAACCCACCAAGTTCCAATCGCCTGGACAAATTGGAATTTGTCGATAAGCTCGACGCAAATCCCGTCTGAAACACAGACACCCTGGACCTTTCTTACGAATTAATTCAACCAATGATGGATAAGAAACCTTAACCGGGTTACCAAGATATAAATCCTTACTAATGTGACTATTCACCGACTCCTCACTATCCGTAAAACTCAAATCAAGTATAACTCTTCGATCCTCACTATCCTTTTTAGGTACAGAATTAAGGTATCCGGACCATAAATGACCACGTGATTATTCGAAAGTTCCCGGATGTTCCATACAACGCCATTGAAATGACCTCGGTAATTATCGGCAAACTTCGGAAATGTCAATATAACTAACTTATTTTTACAGACTGCATATAAGCAACAGAGTGTGTTTCAACTTGAGAAAAATAAATATACAAAATTCCAGCTTTAAATTTTTGGTTCAGCCATTCACGGTCAAAAAGAGATACACTTTTCGTTCATGATCTATTATGGTCCGGATACCTTAAGTGGAGAAATAACAATATTTGATCCAAAGGGATTCCTACTGAATGCCCCCAAAATACCTCCATAAGAACACTCCTTTTCTAAATATTTTTCCATTTCCTCAGGAAAATTTCTTGCACCTGCATGATTTCTTTCAATAAAAACTTCTGAAATAAAACCCTCACAGCATAAGGGAAATACAAATTCTAAATATTTTGTAACCTCAAAGTCATCGTATTGCGAAAGCATCTATTTGTAAAAGGCTACATTTAGCCTAGAATAAACAGGAATTTTGAAACCAAAAGCATTTGGCAATTTTGACAAATGAACTTCATTACGAATTTTGATTAAATCAAGTCCATTTTCCCCCAAAATATCTTGTAAATGAGAAGAACTTGTACAAATGTTGCAATAGCTTTCACAATACATTTTTAGATTCTTGTTTTCATATAGTCACAATTCATAATGTGGACAAGATGTATGATATTCTGGATGTGGTAAAAGCTTATTAACCAATTAGATTGGTTTAACATAGGACCCTATTGAAAACATTCATCTGAAAAATTTTGTCTGAAATCAGTGAGCAATTTGGCAAAATCAGTGAGCCAACTGGAACCCAACTTGACAGCAATGATACAGACTGCCATCCAAAAAACAAGTTATTCTGCTTTAAGTATGTGATTTCCATGTGAGAGGTACAGGCTCCTTGGAGCCTCTTTTCAGATATGTGTCCACTGACCACTTACCAAGATGGCGTCCACACCTGAACGTAATAAATATATGACCCATCTAAACAAAAAGGAATCGAAATTGGTATGGAAATACTTACATTTCTAATACATTTGTAAATGAAATGCAACGATTTCTGTGCCTGATTTATCCTCTTTTTTCGTGTATCAAAAATGAACCATTATATTTAAAAATCACACCTAAGTATGAAAATGAATCAACAACGTCTAGATTTGCACCATGTAATGTAAAAAACATTCTTCTTTACATTTTCTTTTACTAAATATCATGACTTGTTTTGTCTACATTTACTTCCAACTTCCATTTGTCACAGTATGACTGAAAAATATCTAATGACGTTTGCATGTTGTCTTTTGTTTCTGATAAGATAACAGTATCATCAGCATATAACATAATAAATAATTCAAAATATATATGAAGTTCCTCTTGAAATCTACTATTTATTGTCTCTAAGCATTTCTCTTCTAAATTTCTGAAAAAAATTCCTAAATCATTTAGGAATATAGTAAAAAGAAAGTGTCGTAGATTTTCTCCATGTCTAACAGCTGTTAAAAATGGAAAGAATTCAGATGCACATCCGTTATATCTTACACATGATTTTATACCTTGATACATATTATAAATAACTTGGAAACATTTTTCTTTTATAGTAAATTTTTGTAGTTTTCCCAGAGACAAGATCTTGGAACAGAATCAAACGCCTTCTTTAAATCAATAAAAGTACAAAATAGTTTTTTCCAAACGAAAAATATAATTCAGTTAGGGACGAGATCAAAAGTTCAATGTCGGATAAAAAACTTAATTCAGATAGTTTGGGGGTGGGGGGGGGGTAAAAATCACTGGAAGTTTTGTTATCCGACATCGATTTTTGTGTACGCCTATATTGGTCAATCAATTTTTCCCAAATTAAGTTAAGAGGGGGGTGGGGGGGTCAGTGAAAAAACTATGTGAATTAAGTTTTTTATCCGACATTGAACTTTTGATCTCGTCCCTTAATGCGTGTAACACAAAAATATTATCAACTGTAGAATAGCCATTTCGAAAGCCTGCTTGGTTCTCTGAAACCAAATCAATGAGAAACAAGAGTGGGGTATATTTTCCTAACCAATGTAGGTAAGGGAGATAATAAATTTGTCTCCCTTTTAGCCTCAGGACAAAACGGAGAGAATTTAATTATCTCCCTTACCTACATTGGTTAGGAAAAGATAACTCACTCTGGTTCCTCATTGCATTTGCAAGCTTACTTAGTCGTGTATTAACAATCGATGTAAATTTACCAAGACAAACTAATCAAAGTGATAGGCCTAAATTATTTGGATCAGTCTGCGAACCTTTATTTCTATAAACTGGTATGATTACTCCAGAATCAAGAATAATATTAAAGAGCTTACAATAAATGGACAAGAGCTGAGTATTGGAGTTTTTCAAAAACTCGTTAATGATATTATCTGTTCCCGCAGATTTGCCATTCTTTATAAGTTATCATGCTTTGACCCGACTAACATGATTATTTAGACAGTGTCGAAAATTGTTGAACGGTGAGGGCGAAAGCCCGAACCGTTCAACAATTTTCTACACTGTCTAAATAATCATGCTAGTTGGGTCAAAGCATGATAACATTTTTGTGCGGTTATGCTAACCGTATTGAGTATATAATTAATTAAACGTTAAACACACAAATGTCCTAGATTTCACTTCGCAAAATTCACATGTTTACTCCGCCCACTGACCGCGTGTTTGACCCTCACTCTTAAGGTGTATGCTATGCTCCGCCCACTGATTGTGTAACCTGATGATCTATTGATTTTCCATGTAGCGCATAGTTGATGTGTTTTTATGCCAACTAAAGATGGAGCCTGGTAAAAGACGATTTGTCGATACAAGTGATGAAGAAATCCAACAAAAACGTTTGAAAATGAGTGATATAGATGTCAACCAGTGGAATTTTCCATTCGCCGACCGGTTAACAGGTCAACTTGCCTTATGTAGGGCAATACACTAAGGTTACCACAAGACAGCGTGTTCCTTACTTTGTTCTTTTTATAGCACACATGATTTAAGGCCAACAGGTTGAGCACACATGATTAAAGGTCAACATATTACAACGCGACTGCTGGTTGGCTACAGGCACATGTTTTGTAAGAAGTTTTCTTTTTGGGCGCAATTTGATTGGGTTGTGTATGGCGAACATGGTTATTTAGCAGATGGCAAGGCAGCCAGTAGAATTCAAGTTTACAACTGCATAACCGTACAATAGATTTTTAATGGCATCTACAACCTCTTGCTCTGTAATGGCACTGTTTATGATTTCTTCATTCACAGTTTCATCACACAGCTCATTGATGTCTGTGTCATTTGAATTGTCATCTTCTCTCGCGTTTTAGGTTTTGAAATATTTGTAAAATGTTTCAATATCAATCGAAATATTCTCTTTTTTATAACCGGAATATTTTCGGAGGACCTTCCAAAACCTTTTTGTGTCAGTTTTTGAAAGTGTTAATAGTTCATTGGAACACTTTTCTTTATATTTCCTATAGCAGGCGTTTAAGGTGGAGCGATAATCTTTGGCCAAATTATTCATAGTACTCTTATTAGCGTTAGAATTATCTCTATTGAATACAGTCCGCGATTTGTTAAATTTCCATCATTTCTCTCTACATTCTTTATTGAACCATGGTTTGTTATTGGTGACAAACTTACCTTTATAGTTACCTCTGTTAGCTTTTCTGCTGAAGAAATTAGTAATTGTCAAAGGTCCCTAACAAGGATGTTTAATTTTTCAGACGCCAAATTATTAATATCAATATTCACCAATAACTGTTCAATATTTTGTAATGCATCGCTTCGGTTGGACTGCTCTTCAAGAAAAGTGTCCACTTTGCTAGGAATCTCGGGGGGGGGGGGGGGGGGGGGGGGGTCACTTCCAATATATGATGAGGTAGGGATGAAAAGGTATACTTTTCGGCATAAATATATGATTAGGTATACTTTTCTGCTAAAAATATGGGATAGGGTGTACATTTTTGAGATTTTTAATATATGATAAGGGTGGGGGTCCTGGTGTGCCAGCTGCTCACCCCTACCAAAAAACATATTGCGTGACACCCCCCCCCCCCCCCCCCCAACCCCCCGAGCTAGGAATCCATCTTATCTTAGTAAAACTATCACTCTGACTATTATCATATTTTTTTAAATCGATTGCAATTGTGTTCAGCTTAAAATATACGCTTCTGTGAATATCAGAAAACACTGGATTAAAGTCATCTATACCAAAATCAGAAATACTATCAAACAAATGAGGGGAATTAAAAGATAATCCACAACATTTGAATCTTTACATGTTGCGTCGACCCATAAACCCATAAAACCATCAGAAAAAAAATCGATCATTACAAATAAAAAGACCACATCTTTGGCAGAGTTCTAAAAGTAATTTACCATAAGCGTTAAGTTTGCCTTGATCACTGGGATACCTTTCCAAGGGGATTTTTCTTTGCTCTAAAATCTGATAATTATTAGGACTATCATCAAAATTATCATCATAAAGATGAAGATAGTGTAGTAAATTGTCATCTTAAAATATCTTTCTGAAGATGTTCTTGCATTAAAATCTCCAATAAGTGCAATATATTTGGAATGGTTTGAAAAACTTATCAATTCGTCCTCAATTTCAGCAAACGACTCATCAGATGAATAAATGGACATCTCTGGTGGTAGATACAACCCAATAAAACATTTTTATTGATGTCAACCTTATCATTAATAATGTTTACCCACTGAACAAATTCAGATTTTGAACTGATGCATTCTAAAATAGACGAAAGATCATTCTTATAAACAATAATTATACCACCAGATTTTCTTTTAAACCTTTTCCTGTTCTTTGCGAAATATGAATAATTACTGGGTAATTTAATTTCATCCAAATCATCCAATTTTTGTTTCCACAAAAACTAACAAATCTTGACTTTTAATAAAATCTAAAAAAATCTGGATTCAAACACACACATTTAAATATTTTACTTTCAGGTCAGACATGGTGTTCTTATCTTTAACTACATCATTTGACCTTTTTTCTGTCAATAATTATTAAACCTAGCATAGGACTGAGTGGTAAATTGCATTTCATAAAGTCTTCTTCTATGAAACTTGATCCAGTTTAAATAAATTTTGACAACAATGGTATTAACATCTGGATGATCCAATGTCAAAAATGTATCCCAAGCACCAATTTTTATCGCTTTTATGGCTCTTGATTGGCAAACTGAATCCAAGTAAGCGATATACAGGGTCCTTAGAGCCACCAGTTGTTGTTTATAATTTATCTATTTATTTATTATTTTTAATAGTCTAAGTTGTGATGTGCATAAGACAAGGTGTTATCGTCTGCGTAGTTGTAAATAGTGCCTTTGTTTGTGAAATGAAACTGAATGTCATTCATGAAGATGTTTAAAAGGACAGGTGCTAAGATGGATCCCTGTGGGACGCCTTTGTAGCTATTTTCCCATTCACTCAATGCTGTGCCAAGTTTAACTGATTGTTGTCTGTCTGAGAGGTAATTTTAGATTGATTTAAGTGTATTATTTGATAGACCATATGCTTGCAGTTTGGGTAGAAGGAGATCATGTGGTAAACAATCAAAGGTTTTACTTAGGGTCATTAATATTGATGCAATATATTTGTTTTCGTCTAACAATTTTTTCCAGTCTTCCAGAATTTTTAACACTGTTGTGTTGCACCAATATCCAGGTCTAAAAGCAGACAAATGATGGTGGAAATTTGAACTAAAATATTCCATTCTAATATGACCTGATTCAAACGGTCAATTTAAATCCATGGTAAAATGTGAACATTTTTGTTTCCAACGTCACAGACGTCAGACGGCTAGTTTGGAAACGTCATAGTAAAGTTTCCCCACGAGCTTTAACGACGTCATAATATAACGTGCGTTGTGTAATGGTGTCTTCGTGACTGAATACCTATGACTATGTTGCGGCGTTACAATGTCAAAGTATATAATCATTCACGGTGGCTTGAAAATATCTCTTCGCTCGTGGTAAAATCAGGATATTTTTTAAGACACCGTGAATTATTTATCAATTAACTACCATTTCAATTGTCAATATACACAAGATTTGTAAACATGACCAATTCCTTTTAATTAAGAAATGACAAGAATAGGATACATCCTAAATTAGCTACTCGTTTACTCGCTAAATTGAATATGAAAGTGAAAGTACTTAATTACATGAGAATGTATTGTGAATTTTGATTGGCGGACACCTTAAAATTTTCCATCCGTATGAATTCTGAGAATTCACGAATCTACAGAATTGTTTACAGCCATGTCTCAGTATATTATTCTGAAATTTTATTGCATTATAACTGACCACAAAATAAATAAATAAAATTTGTACAATGTGACAAAAATCGCAAATTTAGTCTAATTCCTAAGTGTCCAATCACAAATCCTGTACCAAACTCGTACGTGTCCGAATATTAATCTCACTAACATGACTTTGAAATGAAATATATTTAGCTTTTAATCTATAACTTGACAGATATTATAATGAATAAATAAACAAAAAGTTGAGAATTTATATTTTCTACAATTCCTTAAGTTTTAAAGAATTTACGGAAATTGCCGAAAAACAACCCAAATGGCGGTTCTCTTCCAGTTTCAACCGGTTACACAAAATTTGATGCTTTCTCATAAGAAGTCCGGTTTTGGACAGAGAAGAACATTGAGAGGTAAATTGCTCAGAATAAAAAGTTAATTATGTTTTGTCAATTTAATATCATGATTTAAACTATTTCAGTGTTTCATCAAACACGTTTGATTCTTATTTCATGGGCGCTGCCATGTTTGAAGTCAAAAACAAAGCAAATCGGAAGTAATGTATTGAGTCATGTGATTACGCAGTAGAAATTTCAAACCGATCGGCGGTAGTGTGGTGGAAAATTCCATGCCCATTAATGTTCATAATTTATTAATAAAGCTGACGTCAGTTGAAATAAGTTAAATTTAGTTTATTGGAAAGCAACCTTTCAGTATTTTTTCCTGAATGACCCTTAATGGCCTTATCTGAATTTTTTTGTTTTAAAATAAAAAAATAAAAAATAAATAAAAATACCACAATAATCCTTTCATGTAGAACAGGAACTGTATATGATATTATTATATGATCCCTGTGTAGAAGGATAAATTTTAAGTTTTATTTTTTTTTCTGTAAAAGTAACCAATGCAGTTATTTTATTGTAACAGAAGAGCACGATTTGTGTCCCAAAATTACCTACTACAACTTGGTCGGGGTTGAACCCGGAACCTTTGGTACTGTAGTCCACTGCTAGAGCTACTAACTGAGCTAACTGAGTTCTTCACCAGGTCTGGTCAAACTCGCAAACGAGAGTATGTCTGAACGTTGTAGCCCAGGCATTGAATTGATACTCGCCTTTGCAATTTTGACATCATTAATTTACTCGCAAATGCGAGTATCATCACCTGGCTGTATATTCCATCACCTGTAATGCAAACGCATAATTGGTCAGACCTGTAAATTTGTGTTTATATTCTTTGTACATATTTTTCTTACCTCATGTGAGCTTTTGCCATCACTTTGCCTCTGTCTGTCATTCAAAGATCTCCTCTGAAACCAGTGTATACTTTTCTAAAAGTTTAATAACTGCACATATAATACTTACAATTAAGATTTATGGTCCACAGATAGCTCATTGTATAAGGTTTGCCGCAGTATACTTGTCTTGTGATCCTGACCTCATTTTCATGGTTCACTGACCATCAACAAAAATGTAAAATCTGCATCCAAGTTTAGTGGTTAAATCCATTTCTCAGCAACGGTAATGCCTAGGCCAACCATATTTGGTCTATAGATGTTCTTAGTGGTTACATGCCAGTCTAACACCTGGCTTGGGACCTTGACCTCAGTTTCATGCTTGAGTGACCTACGTCATGTTTTCGTGGTTAAGTCCATTTCTCAGCAACTGTAATACCTAGACCCACCATATTTGCTCAATAGATAGTTCTTGGTTGGTACATATCAGTCTGACAGCTGCCTTTTGACCTTGACCTGAATTTCATGCTTGAGTGACCTGCGTCACATTTTCATGGTTAAGTCCATTTCTCAGAAACTCTAATACCTAACCGTATTTTGTCTATTGACAGTTCTTGGTGGGTTACTACAAGCCAGTCTGGCACTTGTCTCTGGACTTTGACCTCAATTTCATGGATGAGTGACTTTCATCCAAGTTCCTAGATTAAGTCCATTTTTCAGCAACTGTCTACCTAGACCCACCGTGTTTGTTCTATAGATAGTTCTTAGTGGGTACATGCAAGTCTGACACCTGTCTCTAGACTTTGACATCAATTTCATGCTTGAGTGACTGTCATATTTTCAAGATTAGGTCTATTTCTCAGCAACTTTAATATCAAGACCCACCATTTTTGGTCAATAGATAGTTTTTAGTGGGTACATGTCGGGTTTGACACCTGCCTTTTGACCTTGACCTCAATTTCAAGGGCAAATGACCTGTGTCACGTTTTCGTGATTAAGTCCATTTCTTAGCAACGGTAATACATAAGCCAACCATATCTGGTCAATAGATAGTTCTTAGTGGATACATGCCAGTCTGCAGGGATAATTCCACATCTTTTAAAATGGGTCCCCAAACTATCAAATTTGGAATTTTCCAGAAAATTGGGGAAAATTGTGAACCGACAACAGCAAGATGATAAACAACAACCATAGCACTATTAGATTTGAATATTTTGAAAAATGTTCCTCTTTTTGTATTCCTGTTAAAATTTATAGTTTTGTAAGGTAACTATGAACGTTTTTAAAATATTTAGGATAAAAAATTCTTTAAACTGCTAAAGGATGTCATAATTGTGAATGTCAGCTAACTATTATGAAATTAATAATCAGGACGGGAAATTCTGCAGAACACTGTCAGTGTGCATTAATGCACGATCCATTTACGCTTCTACAATACATAAAGAAGTATTTACAACACCTGGACCTTGACCTTAATTTCATACCTTAGTGACTTGTGTTTAGGCTTAATGACATGCATGAGATTTTTCAGAAAATTGCCTAACCATTACTATTTCTTTTAACGCCTTTTCCTTCAACTTGTAGTGCGGGGTATCAGATAATCATTATTCTATGTCCATGTGCATACTTAGGCGAGACATTAAGTGTGTCCACTCTTGTGTTGAAAATCAGAGTAATTCGTGCATGCCCTTGAATATCGGATAAGCTGTGAAACGTTGCTGCCAGGTATGTTGCTACTCGAGAAAGGGAAATTTAACAAAAGGAAAGTTGAAGTCATCACGTTTGTCATAAAGTTTTGTCTTCAAATGTTCTTCATTGTGTTTTTCAAGAAACAAATCCAACTATGAAACAGACTAAGATGTATCTGTAGTATCCATAATTTCAAGTTCACTGGGGTAGATGAGATGTAGAAAGTTTTGGAACTTGTCTTTATTTAATGACAACATGTCATCTATATAATGGAAAGTGAAATTAAAGGAATGGGCTAGTTTCTTTTTTTTTTCACGTAGTAGCCCTTGAATGAAACAGATTGACAAGGAGAGGAGCACAGTTGGTTCCCATTGGAATGCCCATTGTTTGTTGGAAAATTTGACCACCAAATTCAACAAATATGTTGTCTATGAGAATATTGGCCTGTGCCATTTTTCTTGAAAAAACATTCATGAACTGATTACAAAATATACGAAACTATGGTTAGATACTATTCTTGCAACAGCATTGGAGATTGCCTCAAAACATGGAATGTTGGGAAAGAAAACTCCTTAGCTCACCTGGTGTCCATCGTCCGTCTGTTAACTTTTCACATTTTAATCTTCTCCTCTGAAACCACTGGGCCAAATGGAATTAAATTTGGCAGGAAGCATCTCATAAAGTTTCCTCATTTTGTCCCAATTGGAGTACAACTATGGCCGCCATGGGCAGTTCTTGTTTCTGATTGGTTGATATAAAAATGAAATCGCTTGGCCAAATGGAACGAAACTTGACAGAAAGCATCTATGGGAGATTCTTTACAAAATTTTCTCATTTCGCCCCGATTGGGCAAAAAACATGGCCACCATAGGCAATTCTTGTTTCTCATTGGTTGATTAAAAATTTTTTTTTTTCCTGGGACTTCTAGGCCGAATTGAGCGAAACTTGACAGGAAGCATATATGTGAGGTTCTTTACAAAATTTATTTATTTCATTCCGATCAGAGTACATATATGGTCACCATTGGCAGTTCTTGTTTCTGATTAGCTAATATAAAAGAATCTTCTACTCTGAAATCGCTTGCTCAAATGGAATGAAAACCTGACAGGAAGCATATGGGAGGTCCTTTATATAGTTTCCTCATTTTGTCCCGATCGGAATAAAAATATGGCTGCCATGAGCGGTTCTTCTTTCTGATTGGCTGATATAAAAAAAATCTTCTCCTCTGAAGTTGCTTGGCCAAATGGAACGAAACTTGACAGAAAGTTTCTTTATTTCATCCTGATTAGGCAACAAACATGGCCGTCGTGGGCAGTTATTGTCTTTCATCTGTTGATAATTTTCTTCTTTGAAACTGCTTGGCCAAATGGAACGAGAATTGACTGGAGGTTTTTTTTTTACAAAGTTTCCTCATTTTGTCCAGATCAAGCGACAAACATGGCCACCATGGGCTATTGTTGTTTATTGGTTGATTTAAAAAAAATTCTTTTAAACTGGCCAAATAGAGCCAAACATGACAGAAAGTGTCTATGAAATATAACAAAAATCTGCAGAATTGCTCGAAACCAAACATGATCTGAATGTTCCTCTTAAGGTACTCACCAAGTGTTGTTACTCTGGTTCTGATCCCTAATTCTAAATGGCCTTCAGCAGAGGACTTAGGTTAACATAAGACCAGATGGGAAATACATGCAAAAATCTTCTGGAGAACTGCCAAATTTTAGAATATGCTGACCTGTAAGTTGAAGTACATTGATTTGGTTTCTACAAGGATAAATACCAAGCTTCATTATGATAGGGAGAAGTGACTTCTCTCTTTGGGGTACATCAATAAAAATGGCTTTCATGTCAGAAGAGTGATACAGGCTCAGCCCTCTTAGCCTCTAGTATTAGAGTATACTCGATTTGCAAGTTTGAACAGACCTGCTAATCTATAACAACTATCGTACACGAGATAAGCCCCGTTAACAAACTTGACTTTCCTGAATATGTGCACGTTTTATTTCCAAAAGTTTGAACCATTTTGGAACATCCTTTAAAAAAAAAAATTTTGGCATGGAACTTTTCAGAAATGACTCTGAACAAATCCATGTCCACTTCTGACATTTCTCACAATTTGACAGCAATTAAATTGAATACAGAATACAGTGTAGTAAGTTCATTCATCAGACTTTGGCAGCTATTCTGAGCTATATAAACTAATAATTTCTTCTCAATGGTTGGTCTGTTACTGTAGATGTTCACTTTGCAAATTAATAAATAGCTGTAACTGTTTATATATGTTTCATTTTCTTATAATGTTGTGAAAAGAATGGATACATGTACTGCACTAATTATTGCATAATTTCAGACAGCAAATGTGACAAATTTACAAAAAAACGTTTTTTCAAGCTTTATTTATAAAACAGTCATCCGTACATTCTAATTCTAAACTATGAATAAAGATCCCTGTTTTGCTCGGTAGAAAAAACATATATCTATCTGCTGTCAACCACCCACTCACACCAATTTTTGTCCCCCGCCGAAACACGACAGAGGGACTTAGTAATGGTCTCCGTCCATCTGTCCGTCCGTCACAATTACTTGTGGACACATCTCCTCTGAGACTGCTGATCGCATTTCGTTTAAATTTTGTAGGACTGTTAGTACTACAAAATATTATAATAGTTTATTGCAAATTATTCTTCATTTTTACAGGACAACAGAAAAACATTGTTAATGCCGCCCATAGTTATGAACTCGGCTAATCTATCAGATGAAGTGTCAAAGCTTCTTGACTTTAGTCAGAAGCTTGACATAAACTTATTGGACAATGTAGTATCTCTTATGTACACTGGAAATGGCACTCAGGTAAACTATCATACATCACAAGTTGATTATTGGATTGATAATTGTATTTTATTTTGGTTTGGTGGGGGGGGGGGGGGGGGGGGGAGGGTGTTGTATCGTGTATAGAACTAAAAATCTTCTGGAGAACCGGCAAATTTTAGAATATGCTGACCTGTAAGTAGAAGTACCTTGATGAAGAAAAATTTGGGTCCTACAAGCCTTACCACACTTCATAATGATAGGGGGAAGTGACCTCTGAGGTACATCAATAAAAATGGCTTTCATGCCATATGAGCTATACATGCTCAGCCCTCTGAGCCTCTAGTTTTTAAATGTTCATGCAACTACATGTACATGTACATGTAGAGCATTTGAACTGCATCTTAATAATAAATAATGCTTATTCTTCGTGAAATATATATGTATCAAGTTTTGGTAAATAGATCTGTAAATATATACATGTATAAAAAAAATCAATATGACTTCATAAAGTGTATTATTTATATTTAAAATTGTGATTTCTCAATTTTGTCAAGTTATATTTTTTTAAATTAATTGTTTGATACCAATTTTGATGCAAAAGCTTTCAACGATTCACAACATCAGTTGCACTTTAGGCCTAAAATTTTGAAAACCAAAACAGTAATCAAAGAAGTTCAAAAGCAATTCAAAAATACCAAAATGACCAAAAATGTATTTATCTCAGAATTTTCATTTTACTGATATAAATTTTACAAGGGGTAAACATGTTTGTTTAGTATAATTGATTACTACATTGAATGTGTATGTAGAAAAAGAGCAAAAAAACTGCAATAACTTTGTGACAGCATTCAATAAAATATAGTATTTCATGGTTTTAGATACATGTACAGGCTATATAGTTTATTGATTTTTACCAAAAATGAAACCTGATAATTTAGGTATATTTGTCTTCTTTAGCATCATTTGGAACAGAAATGTTGGCATTTATAGAAAATTCTAGAGAATTTTTTGAGATTTAAAGTTCTGTGGATTTTCCCATCATTTACATGTTAAAAAAAATCCCTGTTTTCTCGAACACCAAAGTCTTGAAAAGTCGAACTTTTTTAATATGAAAAAGTCAAACTAAATAATCAAATGGACAAGAGTGTTTCCTTACACCAATAGATATGCCTCCTACAAAAACAGGTGTAATAAAAATAGTTTGTATTTGACATGTAAATATTTAGTAAGATGTAGTGAGGATGTCATGAAGACTGAAAATTAGTGATTAACCTGGTACAGTTTTAATTAAAAAATATTTCATGGTAACAATCACCTATGCCAACTCATTTAGTGGCAATTTTAACAAATTTCAACACTCCCTTGGATTTCAAGCCGTTAAGTTTTACTGTATTTGACCTTTTTTCAGCTTTTTTAGAGATGAGCTGTAGTAAATAACCTTCCATTTAAGAATGTGAAATCAATTTTATTGATGAAATGTAAAACTATTTTGGTATCAGGAGGTAGTTTCATATTCCAGTTGCATGCAAAATTTCATGGAAATCTGTGATACATCTTATTTTAGGTACATGTATCTTCTACTTTCAATTTCATGTTGAATATTTTCCATTACCGGTACTATTAAGAAATTTAATACATATACTAAATAAGTAAAAAGAAAATTCTGAGAATTTTAGAATGCTTCTAAGTTAATAAAACTGGTAAGACTTCCATTTGAACCCCCCTCTAGATAAATCTTTACTTATTGCGTCATTACAGGGGGTTCAAAAGGAATTCTTTCCATAAAACTTGCTTTTAAGTAAAGATCAGGCAAAGAATCATACCATTTTTATTAGCATACATTCAAAACAAGGTCATGTACATGTAGGTACTTCTAGGCAAAAGTTTTCTTCTTTTTTCCAAAAGATTAACTGATTTGGAATATAGAATTTCTTTTCAAAATTATATGCTAATATTAGAGAGAAAAAATTGAAAACTCAATGGGCTGTGTTGTGTTTAATGTATTAAAGGATAACAGCAGGTTTTTGGTGATTCTTTGTCAAAAGTTTGTTTGTTTGTTTATTTGGGGTTTTACACTGTTTTCAGCACATTTGGCTATTTCGGGGTGGCCAGTTTTTGTTGGAGGAACCCGGAGGGAACCACTGACTCGGTAGGAAAATTGGCAATTAGGATCGGAGTCGAAAACACTCGTCACAGCTGAGATTCAAACTCCAACCTCAGTTTTGACAGGCTAGTGATCATTAGTAGTCATGACGAAACTACCTAGACCACTCGGCCACCAAGGCCCCTTGTTAAAAGTAATGTCGGGTAGCCTAGGGGCTCTTAGGCAATTCTGCAAACTTTCACTATAATGCAAAAATTGGGATAGAGTTCTTTATAAAATAGCTTTGCTCACAGTACTAGTTTTACAGAGATGCCAACAACCCCGATTTAGGCAGAGTTTATCCGTATTTTTTTATTCCTGGTTCTGTTTTTGGTCAATTATTGGAATTTGATCTGTATTGCCGAGATATGTAAGCATTTATTCAGATCAGAAGAAACGTCAGTGATGTGCAAATACAAGCCACATGTTTCGTTCCCCTATTCTATAGACCTTTTAATGTTTTAAAATGTTTTAGGATAAGGATAAGCTATTATGAAACTCCTTGGACTTGTCCCAATAAAAACTGGATACCTTAAATCCTCCTATCATTGTACTCACTACTGTATTAAAGATTATATAGTATAAATCCAAGAAATGTCAACAAATTAATAGTTTTCTTTTTGTGTTATTATATTTTGTTATAAGCTCCTTTTCATTTTATGATCACAGCAAAAAATGGCACAGCAGGTTCTGACAACATTAAAAGAACATCCTGATGCATGGACAAGGGTAGACACAATTTTAGAGTATTCCAGTAATCAACAGACTAAATATTACGCATTACAAATTTTAGAAAATGTAATAAAAACACGATGGAAAGTTCTACCAAGAGCACAGTGTGAAGGTTTGTAAAGCATGTTATAGACTTAGTATCAAACTGGAATAATCATGCATATACACTACGGCCCACGACCTTTTTGTCGTTTCCCTGGGCCCACCGTGGGCGTGGTCATCAAGTGGGCAATCCCGCCCACGTCTGTGCACGGGTCCACGTGCCCACCGTATGCCGTGGGATAATATTGTCCGTCCTGTCCACGCTAGTTCGAGTGGGCGGAAGTAACTTAATCACGTTCTCGTACGAGTTTTCACATCTAATCAGTGTTCCCAAGACGCATTGTATTATATTTTAGTGTAGAAGTTCATTATAGGATTGGCGAAAAGCTTTGCCAATTTAATCTCTCCCTGAATTTTCAAGCAAAGGTGTACGGAATCGGGGAATGGGAGAGTATTTCATTTAGCCCGATTCTGAAACGTATATTTTATACGTCTCTGTATAAATCAATAAAAAATAAAAGTTATATTGATTGTCTTGTTATTTTAATAAATCAGGAATGTGTCGTATTTGGCCATCCAAATTACATCGGTTATTTTTACGTTATAAATCGACCCTCGTCAAAATGTTTACCTTTACCGGTGCCTATTAAATTGCGTTGGACGGTACGGACCCGGTGTGTAGAAATACCGCAAAGGACTTCTTAGTGCACTAAGGACATGAAATAGATATGCTATATGCACAAAGGAGGCTGAATATGAATTGTCATATGAAAATATGTTATTTTGTCAATTTTGGTTTTAATTGGTTATTGATTCAATAAGTTATTAGCAGTTTTGTGGGTACGCGCCAACTGCTTTACCTAATCAGGTGATGATTAATTGTTGATTGTCAATTAACATCGGTAAGGTAAACAAACATCATTAGGTGTGAGCTATTATTATATTATAAACAAGTGTGTATGAGCCTTTGATGTTCATAACTGAAAAAACATTTAAGTTTTTACGAGCTACTATAAGAAAACAAATATGAAAACAAAATTTATTACCGAAAAAAGTTAAAAAGAAAATTTGTTTCTTGTAAAAAATGTTGAGTAAAATTTGATAATATTTAAATAAGCAGCATGCAATACTTGACATTCACATTGTTTGGATTTTTATAAATTACGTTATTCAGCATCACTTTATCTACACTCTTTATATACGAGATGTGGCGTCCATGGGGATCACCAACTTCTATGGACTACAATATGGTTTTGCAAAGATTGCACGAGGTATATTTATGAGATATTAAAATATGCTACATGTTTATGTTTATATAAACGGAACGTGAAAAACTCATGTATTCTTCGTAGTTTTTAGGTAAGATAAACATTGTATTTATTTATCAAACCAGTTAGTAAGATTTATTTGTGTATATGAAATATTATAAGCAACGTGAAAAGCTCATGTAATCTTCGTAGTATTTCGATAAAATTATCATTGTCTTTATTTATTAAACCAGTTAGTAAGATTTATTCGAACATTGATTTTGTTTTTGTCCAGAAAATATAGTCCTTAAATGAAAACAATGTTCATAATAAAGTCTGAAAACTGAGTTTGAATTTCTGCGTTTAATATTTGAACGAAGTCTGAACGTTTCGCATCGTATATTTCTCCACCCTTATCGCCGAACCATAGCATTGTCCCTCGGTCAACTACTCCATTTTTGAATTTATTATTTTAAATAAATAATAATCATAAATTGTATCAAATTGTTGCGTTGGACGGTACGGACCCGGTGTTACTGAATTTGTGGCCAAACTCGCCAAGAAACCATGTCAGAAACATCGCCAAGAACTGCTGCAGCTAGGGCTAAGCCGCGATTTTAGACACTTGTACGGACCCGTTCATCTACCTGTCGCAATGACAAAGCGAAAAAAAGAGAAATTTATAGAACCTCACAATAAGTTACGACAAACAAAACTTTTTTAATTTGACAAGAAGTTTTAAGCAATGAAATGCGATCTTATGCGTACTCAACGCACATGCTTTTTGGGCTAATTGTTTTTTTTAAATGTTTAAAATTCAAAATAAATGATATAAAATTGATCGATAAGTTTATGCAAGTTTATAAATATTTCGGCGAAAGTTATACTTTTGAGTGAAAAGTTCAGGAAAAAGTTTGACTATGAAAGATATCTGCGATATTCAGTAAAGATATAATTGTCATCTTTTTTTACTAGAATGGTTTTCCGCAACAGTTTTTAAATTTTCAAGAGCTCATATTTTTTTTGTCCGGCATATGGTCCTAAATTTGCAAATGAGATTTACATGTAGCTTAGTCAAACTACTGAATATTCCTTTCGAAAACTGCGAGACAATTTTTTCATGAAATTTCAGATCTCATTGAAAAAGATTTTAAAGAGATGTCACTTTTGTGATACAAATTCTTTATTTTCGGGTTATTTTAAATCATTTGAGGATTTAGTTACATCGAATTAAAAAAATGTTTATTTATTTTACAGAATTCCAACGTAATTAATATCATAAAAAATGATACAACCTTCCATCAGGATTTCATATATGAATCAATTTACTGGTATTCAATTATTTTATTTTTTATTTTATGAATATTAAAAATATTTGATAATTGTTATTTTTATTATGTATTTAATTATCATGAATTTGAAGGTGAGAATGCCAGAAATATGTCAGAACACACATGGTACCCAAGTCGTAAAGTCTGGAATGGTCGAGACAATGAGAAGGGGACCTTCCAATAGACAAATTGTTCATGACCGTGTTGTTCTTAACATTATGTAGGGTTCCCCATATCCTGTCATATCCCGTTATGACACCATGATAGTGTTTTATAAGCAGCAGAATTTTTTATTGAAGTCATTCTGCTACAATGGCAATGTTACCAACATCTCGAGAATTGAGTATCCGGGCGAAATCTCCATCACACTATTTAGTGAAGTACACATTATGCCGTACTTACCAAGTGAGAACAAGAGCTTTCTTCAGATGCGAGGGAAAGGTATGTACTCCTTCTTTTTCTTTTTTTGGGGGGGGAGGGGAATTCTGTTTTACAGTCACTATTTTCTTTTTTAATTACATGTACAACATGCTATGGTCACACCAAATTGATTATTAGTTCCTTAGATTTTCATAGAAAAAATAGATGCAAGCGAGCGAAATTAAAATAAATTTATTTTTCGTGAGGACTATTTTTTTCCAGACGAAGATCAAACGTACGGCACAATTTTTAAAAATATTTCTTGCCGAATTTTAGGAGCAGGCGTACATTTTCGATTTTGAGTCGTTTGAAAATCGAAGAATTTGGAAGGGAAGGGGGTTTGCAAAATAAAGCGACAACGTTTTGATCTGAGTCCGAAAATCAGAGCGACGATACCAAAGAACTAAACATCATTTTGGTCTGGTGTTAATATTTGGTCTGTGTCTATATTGGCTTGCGGCCTATGGGTGATTTTTTTTGGCGAATAAATTTCTTTTGATTTCGAAATGCCTACAACACTAGACTCCACATATTATTAACATTATTAATTTAATTATCTTTATTTCGAAATGCATAATTGTACCGCTAAGGGTTGAAAGCATATATATGTACAAACATATAAAGTACAATATAATATTCATATATACATTGTACTGATAAATTTTTGAAAAGCTTTTTTCTTCGGTCATATTATTTACAAATCGATTTAACTTTTAATGTTGTTTTAAACGTGACCAATTGGAGATTTGCATGACTTGTTAAAGGTGATAGGATTAACTTTTTGACACCTGTGTTTATCATAATTTACCTTACGTAATTTTTTCATACATATATGTGTATACCTACTGTTTGTTATCTGCTAGACATCAAGCTGTTTCTGGTGTACGTGTATTAAAAATACTAATAAATATTAGAGTTTTTAAGAGAGAAACTAACATTTGTAAATCTTTTTAAAAATGTTTTTTAATATAGATAGAAATCTTAAGAGATCAATATAAAAGCAGGCCTCTTTAGATACACATAAAATAAAAAAATACACAATTTTGGAAGACGGCGTTTAAGACCTCATTTCTACTGACTGTCAATAATTCTTACATGTTTGATGGAAGATAAATTAAATAGATACGAAAGCTACTCCAATTGATCCAAATTTTATAAATTATCTGAAATATTATTTTATTCATCAATTTAATAGCAAGTGGTTCTCGTCCTCAATAAACTTGCAAATGTTGCGTAAACTTTCTTCATGTAGTTTTTTTTTAAATCGTGCTCTCTAAATTCGTAGATCATGGTCATCGGTCTACATTTGTGTAAAAGAAATTCTTGAAAAACTGGAGATTGAACAATTAAAAGTACTCACCATTATTACCCGTCTTTTAATTTATTTATTTTTTATTATATATTAATATTAGTCTTGATTTAGAATCTGTCTGAAATATTGGACCTTTTGGGCCCTTTCACTACATATCGGAGTCCATTTCTAAATAGAATTCCTGCTCCCCCCCTTCCGTCACAACAAACTACGACTGCCGGTTAAACCTACCATGTGACAGTGTATTTCCCGCCATTTTTAGCACGAGAATGTTGTGGGTCGTAGTAAATCAATGCATAGTTTGACATCTTTCAATTTAAGTTTACAAATGTATACCACGCCTTGTTAGCGTAAATTCCACCAAGATGATATCTTGACTAAGGTTAAACTATAAAGGTATGCCCAACGGTTTAGATTATTGCTAATCAAACTAACGTTATACTGCAGATTGACCTATTTATTTAGCAGCTGTTTGTTGAACGTGAAAAAAACCGGAAATGAATCAGTGTAAAAATTATTTGAATAAATACAACGTTAATTTTTTTATGATGTGAACAAATTAAACTTTAGACTACAATTTTTTTGGTTGGAAATTTTAATAATAAATTATTTTAAGAATATTTCAAATACGTGAAATTTGTATTTATTCAGTCAACCATTTTATTATCAATGTACCACTTTAATATTAATTAAAATCATTTAAATTTGATTAGTTGAAAATATTGCTTTTAGCCAGCCCCCCGGGTATATTAAAAGCTTGTTAATCTTTCTGTATATAATTTCACACCTGTGGTCGTTTTAATCACAGTAGGTAGTCTGCTTGATGTGTCCCCCCCCCCCCCCCCGAATGAATACTGGGGTAGAACAACACCTAATTAGACAAGGGATTAAGAGGTCCCCTGAAGGGGGAATACTTATTTACCTGTACATCTATCTCATTCATTCATTATCTGTAATTATACATATTTTTTTTTAGTTAAACATTAAAATAATTCAACCTTTTTCATAAATATATGTATTAAACTACAGTGTATTTAATTTAATCATTAGTCGAATAATATATTTATTTATTATATATGATTAAGTATTAACGATTAATAAATATAGGTCATTTAGTGGTATAGGTTTATATGGATGACTTCGGCTATCCGACCTATATTGCCATGTAAAGTTATTTCCCTCTTCACTTCATTTATTTGATAATCTCATTGTCTCCGATATCCTTTTAATGACAATTCATTTCTTGTATATGTGCATGTACCTTAAAATATAATTATAATTATTTATTTGCAAAATACACCCATACGGGTCAAAGCAAAGCACACAATTTAACAAACACAATGCAATACATGTACAGATTAAACACGACAAAATGGTTCTATAGACAAAACAAAACAATTTTATGCACAGTAGATTTTAAGCACTGTTGAATTCTAATTCCTTAAAATATATCTTGCAAATAGAATGTTTGAAGAAACAGCTAAAGAACTCTTTACATATATATATAAGTAAAATTGGTAGCACATTATCTAGAGATTTCGCCATGTTGCTAAAAAACACGATGTTACAGTTCAATCCTATGGCGTAAAATATCAATTTCGTTCAAACCGAGTATTTCCCACCCGGTTCTAGTGTTATTTATTTTTTTATCCAAAAAATCACTCTTCTATAAATTTCTGAACCAAACTTTTGATTTATGGATTGTAGATTTGGTTTTATTATGTGTTATCTTATTTCAACTTTTCAGATTCAACAAATGAGTATTTATGAAGTTCAGTATGGTACAAAGAGACAGCATGCTAGTGCTGTTGTTATTGGATCAGGGACAGAGGTGGAGATGAATAGACTAAAAGCAGAGAGAGAGGCACAAACACCAACTTCATCACCGCCAAGATCACCAACACCACCACCACAACCACCAGCTGAGTCAGCAACATCGCCTAGCATGCCCGACATCAGTCGTCCTGCAAAAAGGAAAAAGAAACAAGCAACGACAGCAGCTAAGGTAATTATTAATACGACCGTGATTATTGCCTCTGGGTATTTCTGGTTTGATGTCCGTCGTCGTCTGTTCAATGGGATCGTTATTGGAATCAGATTTGTGATAGTTTTTATGGTATGGAGGGAACAAATATAAAGACATACATTTACATGCATATAGATTATAATTTTCAAGATTTTATTTCTTAATCCAAAATGGACATCTATTCCTTCAACTTGAGTTCTTCAAATGCATAAAATGACACAAAGTCACGCAATGGTATACATTATATACACACAAAAAACTGTTTAATAAAATCTTTACAAAAAAGTTGAAGTCGTAAAAATCTTATTACAATACTACATGTACAAACAAAAGTATACAAACAAATATTTTTTGTTTATAAATGATTATCATATAAAGACTGACCTGTTGTTTAATAAACCTTCAGAAATCGTTATAAAACCTTTCAAACGCAATAATAAAGAATTGTACATTTTTGTTTCAGAAGCAACCAAAACCCCCTGCTCAAGTTCTGTCAAGAGGGGCACCTCCAACCACACCTCCACCAACAGTTATTGTAACTGTATCGTTGACGCCAAAATCAGCAAATAGACCTACAACGCCTGTCAGACCTTCGACGCCTGTTCTTTCTCCACCAACCAGACCTTCAGTGTCAGATTCACCAGAAGCATCTGCATCCGCTATATCACAACAACCTCCTAGACCTACCATTTTTCCAGACGACAATAAAATATTTCATTTGTTTGATGTACTGATTAAAGGTGTAACGAAGTTGACGGAGAAGGTAACCAATATTGACGGTAGACTGAGGACTTTAGAAGCAAAGACAGATTTAGTTATTGACCACCTCCACCAGCAAAGACCTGAGACGCCATGGAGTGTACCCCGAGAACTGGACGCAGAGGACACAGCAGTAGACGAGACTATTCCTCAAGACCTGACAGTTCCTTCAGAAAGACTGAAAACATTGAAAGAAAGATCAGCATCAGCAGGGAATTTTGCAGCCCTTGTCATCAAAGAGCTATTGCCCCATCTATTTGGGCCTGATAATCTGAGGCAGAGATATAATTGGAATGGTGGGGGAATAAATGGGAAGAGGGAGTTGAGTCCACGGGTCAAACAAGTGGTGAGGAATTACACAGCCCACTACTATCCAGAATGCCACAGAGAAGACTATTTCCGCGATGTTGTAGTACAGAAAGTCAATGAACATTTGAGGAGACCAGCAGTCAAGGCCTGCCGGCGTAGACTTGTGATTCAGGACTGAAATTCATATCTGAACATCATTATATATAATAATTATTGTAAATATTTCAATGCATGTACCTAAAGTGACAGTATGTGCTAATATCTTTGAAACTGTATATGTATAATTATATTTAACTTCATTTATTTTTTTGTTTAATTATGTTTTTAATGATCATTCGTCATTAATGTGTATATATGGAATATGTGAATGTGTGTGCTGAAAGATTTATAAAGTCAAAGAAAAATGTTGTTTTTTTTTTGTTTACCTCATTCAAAATAGGATGGGAAGGATGGATTGGGTTCTCATATTGACTGTTCAATCTTTGGGTTAATGAAGTAAAATTTACTTCTTGTGACTGGTATGGGAAATGTTACAGATTTGTTTAAATTTACATACTATCCTTTCCTGTATATAAACACCTAATTTAGAATTGTTGGTCTATCCGAAATACATGTGCATGAAACCTATAGTTTAATTATTTCGCAAAGAAATGGTTTTTGTTTTATACCAGTAGCCCAATCCGATAACTTAACTACATATATGTGTACATGTATATATGAGTGAACTGAATTTACATGTACTGTAAATCTTTGAATAAATTCATCAGACTACTTGTGGGCCACGTCATGCATGTACATGCACATATAAAAAGAAGTCTTGTTTTGTAAAGATTTTATATTAACATTATTTAATATAAGAATTTTATCATGAAGAAAAAAACACTATGTTATCACAATATCTCTTCTATGAATCCCATTGTGAAATTATTTATATATATACAAATGTAATTCTAACACTATAGAATATACTTAGTGTACTATTATACATGTACTTTAGTCCTATTTCTAGTATCCCTTTATTAAAGCACGCTTAACTAAAGTCATATATACATTTAGCTTAGATCTACAAACACATTTTCCTCCGATCTTCATATGCATTCGACCACAGCAGATCGTTGAAAAATTTGGTACTCTTTCCGCGAGACGTTTCTCTTCTGAATAGCTTGTCTGGCATGCTTCCGGTAGCTTGTCCATTCATTAATAAGCATACAGGAACAACCTTAAAATTGTGGTCTATGTAGGCACAGCACTGTTCTTGCGTTATGTAGACAGCCCAGAATTCCAAAATAGAGTCAATGAGGTCCTGCTTCGTAAACATCGTCCTTTTGGACAGGAATCTTTTAAGCTGACTCCAAACCATCTCAATAGGGTTCAGATCTGGGCTTTCTGAAAAGGAGAATTTTCAATCGGTATTAGTGAATGCATGCGTTTGTGTCTCCGCAGATATATATTTTCAAACCGCATTAATAACCGAATAAACATCTTAATCTTCTACTTTTAAATAAAATGTCTAATATGCAAATTATATACACTGAAGAAATGAAATTGCAAAAATGGTAAATGTAATCGGAACGTTGTAGAGTTTTGGAAGTCGCATTGTTCATTTATTTGTACAAACATTAATTTTTCGTAAAGCGGTAAAAGAAACCATATTAGGGAATATCTTTGTTTGCAGTTGTTATAATTTATTCTTCATTATTGTGTTCGTGTGAAATACTAACAAGAGAAAAAAATTTTTTTTAAGAATTAACGTACTTTTTGCAAAAAATTATTGAATGTAAATTAATTAACTGCATAATTATAAATTGTCATAAAAACCAATATCAAATTTACATTGTCAAAAAGTTTTCTATTAATATAGGTACCTGAAGGCCATTCTTTCCACCAATTAATGTTATTCTCAGCCATAAATTCTTGCGCAATTCTGGATCTATGCTTTGGATCGTTGTCCATCTGAAATCGGTGGTGGTCTGGGAACTTTCTATTGATGAAAGGCAATAGTTCGTCTTTTAGAATGGCGTTGGTGAAGAACGCACCTGTCATTATACCGTCAAATATCAGTATCGGAGTGGCTCCTCTTTTGCTGATACCGGCCCACAGATGGACTTTAAGAGGGTGCTTAGGCTTTGGTAACGATGGTCTATATGCATCTTGTCGTCGATAGAACGTTACTTTATTGTTGTGTAGCTGGGCACTGCATTCGTCTGTGAAGATTACATCTTCAAACTTGTCATTTGCTGCCAGGAGACCTCTGCAAAATTCCACCCTCTTTTCCTTGTTGGCGTGTCTTACTAGATTTGCATATCTGGGCTTGGTGTTGGTATACCCGGCTTGCACAATAGCTCGTTTTGTTGTTGACAAGCTAACCCTGGATCCTCTAAGGTTCAGTAGGCGGTGTAGTTCTCGGCTGGTTGTACTAGGCTCTTGAGCTAAAGTTGTACCTATAAACTCTACGTCAGCTCGATTCAGGGACTTAAATTTCTTCACTTTAGTTGCTGGTGTTGAAACTTGGTCGTCAATCTTGCCTTGGCGGAACTGCTGGACCCAGTAGCTAATAACTTGTTTAGTAATTGTGGTACCTTTGGTCTTTAATGCGAGCATTATCTCTGCATTCGTGTAATTCTTCTTATGGAGATCAATAATTTCCAGCTTGGTGTTGTGGCTAATGCGTCCCATAATTCTGGTTGATTTTTTGTAACTTGAATAAAATAACGAGTTATAGAATTTACGACTTCGGCGGCTTACTAACTCTGCGCTATGAATGGAAAATTAATAGCATCATATATATATACTTGATTATTATTATGCGAAATTCGAATAGTATATTCGTCCGGCTTTCATGTCCTGAAATAATATTTATCAATTTCTTTTATTTCCACCAATAAAACTGTTTTATTGCTTGGTAATTATCTACAGGTGTTAAGGAGCTCGCGCTTTTATGACTTTGTATATTGGGTTATACATTGTACTTCAAAGGTGTAAAATTTATTATTATCTATCTGTAATATAAAGGAGTTACCGTTATCGGCATTTTGAACAATTGTCACCGTTGCGAAATTGTTATATTTCCAATTTTGTAAATTATAAATTTCCAAATCTATAGATATATTTTTAAATTTATAATTTCCAAAATGGGAAATATAACAAGAAAGTCAAACATGTAGAATGACTCCTTTAAAATAAATTGCATGTAAAAATAAATGTTTATACAGATTCGCGGTATTAAAATATATTCTACGCAAAAGAGATGAACAAAAATGATATATATTTTTTTTTATTTTTAAAACAATTCAATTATATACAGAAAATTATAAAAAAATCTGTAACGAAATAAAATAAGATATACTTTAGGGTAGCGTGGGGGAGGTGGGCTTATTTATTTAACGAGGCAAAACAAGTATAAAAAAAAACGTAATTTCAGAAACACACACTGCCAATTACGGAGCGTTTGCTTTAATCTCTCATTCTATACACTATGCATTGGCAGACGATGAATGTCCTAAATCTATAAGATGAAGTTTAACCAATGTTTGTTCACTTTATAAACAGGTAATTGCAACTGCGAAAATAGGGTCCACATTAATCAAAGATATTTTCTTTTTCCTTTAACATCTTGTTATTGTGTATTGCTTGTAATATTGTTTAACCCCATTTAACTTACATTAAAGTTATTATTATAAACTAAATTGAAATTAATGTCAAGATGGATGTGAATTTTTGATCTATTGAAAATATTAATTTGTTACGAAAATGACAAACAATATTTATTATCTTAATAATCTGTTCTGATTTACATAAATCCTCGAGCAACTCACTATTAATTATTGTCCTTTCATAATATTATTTGCATTACATTTAATTATACTTAAATACGATATCAATTTCTGTCTGAAGGTTTTTTGGTTTTTTAGTTTAAAGAAATAAACTGTTAATATTTCCGAGTTACAATCAGTTTTGAATAGATACACCTGTATATTATTAAAATCTGCTCTATATTTTAAAAAAAAATTTTCTTCGCACGTTTTGCATAATAAATACAGAATGTCACAGTAATTATTACTTAAAAGTTATAGCTATATTGAAGGGAGCTGATTTTTATCGATATCAAATCGTCTACATTTATATTTAAAAAAAAAAAGAATTTCAACCTTCAAGGTGTTGTGAATATTATTAATTCTAAAAATAGAAAGACCCAGACGAGTACCATGTGACTTTAAGTACATGTAAGTCATAAGTCATTTTAATCCGTAAGTAAAGGAGGCATTAAAGGAACAATTACTTATTATTAATTTAGACATGACCATATATGTTGAGCGTCTTTAATTAACAAAATTTTCCCTTTGTGTACGTGCTAGCAAATGACTTTAACAAATTTATGCATACGCATGCCCAGTTAGTCCCTAAACGTAAACAAATGACAAAAGTCAACGCATGCATAATGTACATGTAATTTTAAATGAAGATAATAAAGTAAACTAGTAACAACACATTTAACAATATACATTTGTACTTTAATCAGAATATTATCGGTAGTCTCTCTGGTGAAGAAAATGTCAAAATCTATAGTGGAAGCAACCCGCAAAAAACAAGTTGGTTATAGACTGAAATTGTTAAACATACACGTACATACGATTACATGTGTAAGCGAAAAAAGAACCGGATTTATTTCCGTAATTGTGCCCACTGCTTCCCACCGGATGCCGTGGGAAATGCGTGTCCACGGCTCCTACTGTCCACGTCTGCCCACCGGTAGCAGTGGACACGTTGTCCACAGTGGGCACGTAGAGTGGACATTGCGTGGACAGAGTTATTCTTCCCACGGTGGGCCCAGGGAAATGACAAAAAGGTCGCGGGCCGTAGTGTAATATATTATTGGGTAGAGAAAATCCATAATTGATAATAAAAATGAAAAGCAATACAGATATATGGAATTTGTGATATTTAATAAATTCTTTGATATCAGTTTTGATTTACTGTACAATATATGCACGTTTTTTATTTACAGCTCAGCAGTTGTGCTCAAGGTCGAAATATTGGAAGCAAAAACAATAATCCAAGAAATTGAAGAGCAAATTCAAATATGTCAAAACCATCTAAGGCTAATGATAAATTGTGCTAATAAAAATAATAGCCAAATCACATAGTTGTCCAAATTTAAGATTTATTGCCGAAATTGACAAGTCTGATGCAGTGAAAAATTAGAATAAGGCCTAAATTAAAATATTGTTTGTTTGCCATTCTCCTACCCAGAATTTTTTATGTGGGTAGGTAGGTAGGTAAATTATTTTATTTTTTTTCTGGAAAAATATTTTGAATGTTTATATAATAATATGAATGTAGGGAGCCTCATACATCTTTTATCTCTGCATATGCATGCATTTATGTGTCACTTGCTATAAAACTTGTATACCTTCGAAACATTTCAATGTACTACCGGAAATCAAAACCACATGTAACCCGGAAATCAGCACTTGATTCTAAACCGCAACCAGCAAAATTCCGGAATAAAAAAAATGTGGTTCAAAAACGGCAATAAAATTATTTGGGTCGTGGCGATTTTTTTGGGTCGGTCGGCTGACAGCAAACAAACAATATTTTAATTTAGGCCTAAGAATGATTCATGTATATTGTATGCACTTGCATCCAGTTTTCTGTAGTTTTAGTATCAGGATGCGTACATGAGGAGGGCAAAGGGCCATTTCATTTAAAAGGAAATTGGAGCTCCAATGTTAAAAAGCACATCAGTTCAGGCTGAAAACTATAAATATAGTAATAACTATTAACTATGATAAATGTATTATATCTGTCTTAATAAAAACAGTGACTCTTAAATTAAGGATTAAACACAAAATTCTTAATTTTTTAAAATTTCCTTTAATGTTAGGTTTGATGTAGTGCTTCTTATTTCCAAATATTTGACACTTCAAAATTTCCAAATTTTTACCACTTTTATTGTCATAAAGAGAAAAGATCAAATTCATAAATCTGAAATAACTATTTAAAACTATTGAAAATCTAAAGAAGCAAGATAGAAGGGAGAATTATAAATGTAGTCGTTTTGTTTTGTAGGAATAAAAAAATATATCGTTGGTCTCATAATAAAGACATCATCAGACGGTTCATCATTAGAGAAGGAAAAGGTTTATTTAGGAAAACTAAATATGATCCTGGTACAGGTAATTAGTTAAATAGAATTTTAGCATTGCATGCAATTTCATGTTTAATTTATATTTCTTAGCATGTTTATTGTTCTGATAAATATTTGGTAGATCATTGTTTGAAAGGGAGATAGCAGGTGGTTCTGAGGTCCATAAAACAGGATTTACGTGTTGGCTGGCACAAACAAAGGTGACAATGACATAGAAATTAGTGAAATATGTATCCTTTGTTACTTTATAATAATTAATACCACTTCAAACTTGATAGTTTTCGAAATCTAAGTTCGGGAGGGTCATATCAGAAATGTTAATGCTTTCAGGCATGATTCAGAATTAAAATGATCACAAAAGCAACTTATTTGAAAGAATGGATTCTTTCTTTCTTGAATAGCTCTAGACCTCTTGCACAAGTTGGGTCCCTTCCATTGAAGATTTCTCATGAATAAGAAAATTTTAAATAATTTTTCCAACAGTTTAACATAGGACCTTATTGGAATTTACTAAAAGATCTTCTTGTCTGAAACCACTTGGCCAATTGGAGCAAAATTGGTAGCAATGGTCCTGTTTTAGAATTGTATCCGATGAGCCTGTCCATCATCCAATATGGTCATCAGCGCTGAACATAGTAGGCATTTTACTTAAAGATCTTGTCTGAAACCACATAGCCAATTGGGACAAAAGTTGGCAGCAATGGGCCTTAGTTGGTCCTTTCAGAATTATATCCGATGACTCCATCTGAAATCTAAGATGGCCGCCAGAGCTGAACATAGTTTTAACAGGACCTTATTGAAAGTTCTGTGAAAGATCTTCTTGTTTGAAACCAGTGAACCAATTGGAAATTGACAGCAATGTTTCAGACTGCCAGTCAAGATGGACATAGTCTGACAATTTATTCTGCAAATGATTTCCAGGTGAGCAATAAAGGCTCCTAGGAGCCTCTAGTTTAAAAACATGACTGCTACTCAAACTATTTCAGTGATAGAAATAAGAACTTTGAATATTTTTTTTTTAGATACTAAAATATGAATGGCCAAGAAACTGGCCTTCTTTCATCAGTGACATTGTTGGTGCTAGTAAAACTAATGAATCACTGTGTCAGAATAACCTCACAATCATGAAGTTGTTAAGGTAAGTGCTGTGGTAAAATTTATGAAGATCTCTTTTTATTTAGTACTACATATTTTTGAAAGTAGTAGTGCTAACACTTCCATAGAAAGTTGTCATAATATGTAACATTTAAAAAAAACCAACTAAATGGATGTACACAACTTAAAAGTTATTTTAATGCTTTGGAACGGTTTTCGTTAAAACTAAAATTAATTGTTTGATAGTTCTGGTGTTGAAAAAGCTTTGGAATGTTTCAAAGAGGATCCTTCAATATTTACATGTAGCAATGCAGAAAGTTACCAGATAGACATGAAACTAGTATAGATTTCCCCTATTGGGCTGCTGTGTTACATTGTTATTTGTAGAGGTTTTTCAGTGAAAATTTCAAAGCACACGCACTATCTATTATCAAATTTATTTTGGTAGGATTTGAAAGATTTACTCTGTAAATGTGCATACATGTAAATAAAATTATGCTGAGTTAAACATCATTTGATTTTTTATAGTGAAGAAGTATTTGACTTCAGTAGTGGTCAGATGACGCAGGCTAAAGCTAAGCATTTGAAAGATAGTATGTGTAGTGAATTCTCTTCTGTTTTTCAACTGTGTCAATTTGTAATGGTAAGTTATACAAAATCCAATTTTCATGTATATTGGAAGGAAATATATGGAAAATGCATACTGATATACATGTACTTGCTGATTTATTGTCTGTAAAATAATTATTTAAATGTCTTTAGTAATATGCGTATAATAGACATGTATTAGAAGACAATTATATAAATTTATGCATTTGGGAAGCAGATTATTATTTCTTTTAAAGTGAAAATGAATATTTGTATATTACAAAACAAGTTTGAAAATATTAGGGCTGGGATGGACAGGTTTCATATTTAATGAATCTTTCATTGTCATTTGTTGTTTTATTACTTAACTGATCTTTTTGTTTTCAGGAAAACTCACAGAATGCCCCATTAGTGGGATCCACATTAGAAACATTGTTACGTTTTCTTAACTGGATACCATTAGGTTATATTTTTGAAACCAAACTGATAACAACTCTCATATACAAGGTAACTGAAATAATTATGTTGTTCACATCATTAGTATGAAAACAATTTAACTTTTTCTATACTGGCTTTTGTGAAAAAAAATCCAATTAACTTGATCCTCTGTATTAGTCTGAAAGCAGCTGTCTCTGTGTGTATTAAAAGTATTGCTATAGGATGATTTAAAATTAAATATTTTGTTTGAGATACCCTATTTAATCATTATTTCTGGAAAAAAATGTAATAAAACATTGATTTTTTGGCAACAAGGCTATATTATTAATAAACTAGTTAAAAGTTCATTTTGTCTAACTTTTTATCTGTTGTCATCTATCTGCTGTGTCTTTTTCAAAATCTCTGAAACCACTGCCTTAATTCTCAGCTATTTAAATGAAGATTTTTTGACTGATATTGACAAAACATGATAACACTAAATAATTTTGGTATAAAAAAAATGTGACTATAATACAGATAGTATTGCATCAAATGTATTGTATACTACTGTTAATGCAATTAGAAATTCAGGTATATTTGTTAAATGCATAATGTCAATTGTAAGATATTTGTAGTTACAAAATAGTTGTATAGGATGGTAGCAAGTTTAAATAATAAATTGTTTTTCATTGTAGTTTTTGTCTGTACCAATGTTCAGAAATGTTACTTTAAAGTGTCTTACAGAAATAGGTTAGTACAGTTTATTATTAGACCACCTCAGTGGTCTCATGGTAGCGTGCTAGCCTTGAGTGTGGAAGGTCGTGTGTTCGATCCCCATCCAGTATTTTTGGTATTTGCTGCTTCTCTGCCAAACACGCTGCACCTAGGAGAAAGACGAAAGGACTGGTCAGCTCCGAGTCGGTATGATGTGTAAGAGTAGGGTGGTATGTCTTTCTGCGGACAGTTACCTTGTGAGCTAGCACATTAAAAATCTAGTTCAGCATGTCGGTCTAGTACAAAGCAGGGATCATATTCATATCATATCAGCATGTTATCGTCTTGATATGCACCTAATAGTTGCCGCTGGACGTAAAACAATAATTCATCCATCCATCAGTTTATTACTACATGTATGTATCTAGATAAGTTAGCAAAATTTACAACAGAAAAAAATGAAGTATTAGTTTGGCCTTTTATGACAGGAGGCCGGCTTCAAGCAGATATGAAGGAAAATCCAGGTTGCTATCAGCCAGACATTCTTTTTATGGCAAACTATGTTCGATACATGTATTTTATGTTGTTTGAAACCTGGAAAAGTAAAGTCTTTACACAACTCCAATACTATTAAAGAATGGTTTTATGAAAAAAGAGAATGAGTTAGTAGAACTTTATACATAATGATAGAGAATATAGACATACATGGAGGTCAAGTATTGTAGTCAAAAACTTTAAATTTGGCACAAAGATATTCCAGTTTAGTTTATCAATTTTGAGATGACAGATGTTCACTGTAATTACATGTATGTGCATTAATCCCCAGTGAATCACATTGATAAAACTGTAATTTCTTTTTCAGCTGCAGTACAAGTATCCCAATACGATGAACAGTTTATTCAATTATTTACACTTGCTATGGCACAGCTTAAGCAGGTTTATTTCTAACTTCCTTATCTATAGTTATCTCTTCACCAATAGGTCTTATTAGTTGTAATATAATTAAGAGTATTTTATTCTATTACAAAAGGAAATATGAGTATGATTTGTTGGTTTAAGTTTAGGACAAAAGTAGGAATGAGTTGACTTCAAAGTATTCATTTGATTTCCTTTCGAGAGAAATATTTGAACTAATTGTAGGCATGATAATTTAATGTTTTGATAGAAATGATAAGCAGTTTTCATTTCTTAATTCAAATACATTTCTGTTGAAAAATTAAAAAGATTTGAAAAATTAGATATCAGACATATTTCAGCCAACTTTAGCTGTGTAACTTACTTTTATACATGTATACACATATCTGGGGAAAAACAATAATAATTTATATTTGCAGGTATTACCATTACAAACTAACCTTAAAGATGCCTATCAGAAAGGAACAGATGACGAACAAAAATTTATTCAAAATCTGAGTCTGTTCTTGTGTACATTTTTAAAAGAACATGGCATGTTAATTGAAAGGAAACCTGAGTTACATGAAGTATTATTAGAGGTTGGTTTGTTTACATAATCATTTTTTGTCCCTGTCCGTCCGTCAGTTATTTGTGGGCACAGCTCCTCTGAGACCGCTGATCGGAGTTCGTTCAAATTTTGTAGGATTGTTGGTCACCACATCTACTTGATCTCATCACATGGCAATTTTGATTTGACAAATTTAACGGGAGTGATGGAACTAACAGTACAAGAACACTTTGTGGACACAAATTTTATTTGTATTGTGCTGCAATTTTTTTTATTCGACAAATTTTACCAGAGTTTTGATGTGCTGCACAAGGATGACCTTTTGAATGCCAATGTTTTCATTTTTTTTTACCATGTTTGATAGAAGTGTTGAAATCCATACTGTGCTGCCATTTCAATAATACAAATTTTGTATATCTTGTGGGGCTTTGACTTTTCTTTGCGGCGGTGGACACATGGCTCATGTAGCAATCTTGTAACTATTTAGATCTTTGGTGAAAGTAAAGCAATTTGTCATTAATTGCTTTCAAGGACTATTTTGGCATAGATTGGAAGTCAGACTTTTTATTGTCCGCCGCAACGCGACAGAGGGACATAGTAATGGTCTGTGTCCGTATGTCCGTCTGTCTGTCACAATTATTTGTCAGCGCAACTCCTCTGAGACTGCTGATCGGATTTCATTCAATTTTGTAGGATTGTTAGTCGCCTTTTGTACTTTATCCTATTGCACCACAATTTTGATTCGACAAATTTAACGGGAGTGATGGGACTTTAATGTTTTGTGCATGTTACACTACAGGAACACTTTGTGGACGCCAATTTTTCTTTGTATTGTATTGCAATTTTTAAAATTATTTGTTGACATGCATACTGTGCCGCCATTTCAATAATACACATTTTGTATATCTTGTGGGGCTTCAACTTTTCTCTGCGGTGGGGGACATATGGCTACGTGTAGCAATCTTGTATTGGTATTTGTTTCTCTCCCATTCTAAGCACTCCCCAATCTAGATTAAGAGCACAAATGGTTGGCTCAGAGTTGGAATATGGCCAGTACAGGTGGCATGTCTTCCTGAAAACTTTATGAGCTAGCACATTAAAATCTAGCAGAGCAGGATGGCATAGTACAAAGCAGGATCTCATTAACATTTTCTCATCCTAAATCTGTGTCTGATAATTGCATATGGACATAAAGATTAACAATCAGCAGGGCCTAATCTAGGATTTTGAAGAGGGAGAAGTGACTTCTCCTTCCAGGATGGATTAGGGAGAAGTGGTCATTTTTCTGGAGAAGTGGATTTTAATTCACCGTATCGGTTGCCCTTTTTTTTCTGTGTCTGTTTTCAATGACATATATATATATATCAAGCACTACATGCATCATTTTACAGTGCCAAAGACCTTTTGGGTCTTCTTTATACCAATCAAAGCAATCTTGGCTCATAACTTTACAAAACTTCTTTGACTTAACATTTTGATCAGTTTCATCTGTATTTTTTCTTTTTAAGTTTGATTTTGGTGATTGAGACTGATTTTGTATTGGGGATTGAACCCCTAACCAGTTAGCCAAAGACATAATATTGCCAAAAGCAGTTCAATTTAATTATGTAATCAGTGTTAACAGAATTTTGAATTTGATAAACTATAAAGGACAGTTATATACAGTTTGATTTTCTTTTGATCTATTAATTTTGAGTACTTGAGTAATTTAATTTACACAGCTTACCAATATATTTTATTATCAAAGGATAAGTTGTCAAAACATTGTGTCATTGTAACTCGAGATTCTCATACTCAATGTCACCCAAGTAAACTTTCAATCACATAACTAACCTATTAACGGCTAATTATCTTTCATCATAGGTGTTTCCTTTGTAATCCTAACTGTAGAACAAAACAACAATCAGCTGATCATATAAAAATATAAAATTAGTTGACTTTGTGATTACGCAACATCGTCCTGACACCATGCATCTTCAATGTCATAACAAACGAACGAAACGATATTTCGATTTCCCTTAAATAGTTTTGAATATAAAATTCAAATAGGTTTAAAGTCGCCGTTGTATTTATTTCAATCAAACATTGAAAATATAAGTCGAGGGCCACTTCAAAATTTCGATTCTTGATTGTCGCCATTTTGTTTCAAAAATTTACCTGTGCTAAAAATTTCACGAGTTATCTCCCATTTACTGATATTGCGATAGCGACTTCACTTTGCCAACAAATGAATAGGACGGCGAGATTTAGCGATTTTGAAAATTTTTGGTGACTTAAATCGTCATTTCACCGGCAAGATTAGGCCCTGAATCAGTGACTTTCACTTCCTAGTATTATGTTTTTGATAAAAAGAAATCTCTACAATGGACTTGAAAAAATTGGTTTTGTTTGATAACAGTAATGCCTGCTTAGATGACATATATGTTTACCATTAATCAATATTTTTTTATAAAAACTGAATTTGCAATTATCATCTGTCGAGAAAGATATTTTTGTCCCCCGCTGCAAATATGTTAATGGTCTGCGTCCGTTTGTCACAATTACTTGTGGACGCATCTCCTCTCAGACCGCTTATCAGATTTCGTTCAAATTTTGAGGATTGTTAGTCGCCTTTTGTACTTGATCCTGTCACACCATGATTTTGATTCGGCAAATTTTATTGGAGGTTTGGGACTTTAACTTTTTTCTGCATTTAACACTATAGGAACACTTTGTGGATGCAACTCCTCTGAGACCGCTGATTCGATTTTGTTAAAATTTTGTAGGATTGTTAGGCACCACATGTAGTTGATCCTATCTCACCACAACTTTGATTTAGCAAATTTTACGGGAGTTATGGGACTTTAATGTTCTTGTGCATGTGACTCTATAGGAACATTTTGTGGATGTAACTCCTCTGAGACTGCTGATTTTGTTTAAATTTTGTAGGATTGTTAGTCACTTCTCATCACATGGCGTTCGTCGTCCGTTAACTTTTACAAAAATATTCTCCTCTGAAACTACTGGGCCAAATGGAACCAAACTTGGCCACAAGCATCATTAGGGTATCTAGTTTTAAAAAATGTGTCCGATGACCCCACCTGCCAACCAACATGGCTAAAAATAGAACATAGGGGTAAACCGCAGTTTTTGTCTTATATTTCAAAAACTAAAGCATTTAGAGCAAAACTGACGGGGTAAAAATGTTTATCAGGTCAAGATCTACCTGCCTTGAAATTTTCACACCAATTGGTCAACCCTTTGTTGGGTTATTGCCCCTGAATTGTTAATTTTAAGGAAATTTTGCAGTTTTAGGTTATTATCTTGAATATTATTAAAGATACAGACAAACTATAAACAGCAAAAATGTTCATCAAAGTAAGATCTACAAATAAGACAAAATGACCAAAACCATCGATTGATTCCTTATAGGAGTTTTTGCCCTTTAAAGATTATTTAAATGCAAACAGAAAATAATGGTCTGAGATATTGTCACAGATGTTTAGAGCATACCTTGAAATAAATTAAATGGTAGCTGTACAAGTAAAATGGAGGGTCAAGGTCACTGAAAAAGTTCATAGCAACCGATGAAAAAATCTAGCAACCATATATATTTAGGTTCAGGGCCATACAATATACTGTTCAAGTCAAAATGGAAGGTCAAGAGTCAATGCCATTGAAAAAGTCACTAGCAACCATAGACCTGCAATGAACTTTGACCTGAGGGATACAAAAGAAGTCCATTAAAAAAATTATAATTGCACCATGATATATGGACCTACTGTAACAAAACCAACCATGATAACTGAATAACTAGTATTGTTTTAAAGGCGTATTTACCTGAGACATTTGACATAGAAATATTGAAAGGATTAAATGAATAAAACCAAGAAAATTTTTATTCTACATGGAGAGCATGAAAGAGGTACATTTTACTTTGCGGAAGGAGACTTTTTTACCATGGCTCGTGATTTCTGAAATTACGGAAAAAGTAGACTGACTTCACACCCCGAGATTTTAACTGGATATGTGCCATTGTATGGCGATCGTTTTGAGCCGTCTCCCATGTTTCAACGAAACGTACAGACTTAATGGCAGCCTATTATTTCATGACTTCTGTAACAGGAAAACAATTGCGCGGCTTGACCCAACTTGACGTCATGATCTCAAACGTGTGTAAAGGAATATTTTGTGATGCTGATCCATCCTGTAAACAACTGATGGAGAAACTAGGGTCAGTATAATTCCTTAAGTATGTATTTAACACAAAAAATATATAATGTTTGCATACGGTCCAAAACTTTAATGTAATGCTTGAAAAAAGAATGCAAAAGAGGTGAAAATGGGATTTTCTAAATTTGAACTGTCCATATGTAATGTAAATCTTGTGCAATAATTTTTTTTACATATATTATAAAAGTAAAATGAAAAAATTATTGTTCTTTTTACTAAAATCTTTAAAAAAATTGTCATTCCTTAAAATTCTAAATACCCAAATACCCCCCCCCCCCCCCCCCCCCCCCAACCGGAAGTTGTAATATGTATGATGTAAACATTGAAACACATGTGTTTGTGTGAATAAATACACAGGGATTTTGCATTGCTATTAATAATATATTACAGGTCAGTTATTGTATGATGAAAAATTCTCACTATAAGTAGGAAACACATGCTTTTTATTTAGATGTATCAATTTTGGCGAGACTACATACATGTCATGTAACAAGGACAATTGTAAACACGAACAGGTGGTTGCATTGAAAACCACAGCTAAATAATTGTAACATTAGATGAATGTATTTAATGGAAATAGATGCAAAGAGACCTATATCATCCACAAATCCCTTTGAACAAGAATTTTAAACCAACATTTACCAATAACAGGTTGAATAAATATTTGTGATTTAGAATTTGCAGTTTGTCAATTGTAAAGGGGAGTAACTCATTATGACAGCATGTAACTTAAATGTACATGTATTACTGAATTTATTTGATTTTTAAACTTTTAATATCAGGCAGCAAAATGGACTGTTCTATTGTTCCTGTAAATTTATAAGCTTATACACTTATACACATACTGATGAATTATTTAAAAGTGCACATGTGATTGTGTAATGGAAAAAATTCATTCTCCTTGGTTGCTATGCATTTTTTCCTCAATGCAAATCCTTGGTTACTACTTGTAGATTAATATTTTTTTCTTTAATCATTTATCGTTGAAATGTTAAGGATAAGACTAATTGTGTTTTACAATACTTGGTGACGTCATAAAGTTATGACATCATAATTCATATAACATCATAATTTGTTCGCCTTCAAGATGTTTACATTTCTCAGACATAGAAACTGCAAATTTTTAAATAGCTGTAAAATTGTTAATACTGGGCAGATTTTGACAGTTGACCCCATTTTAGATTCGTCTTTACATAATCTAGCTATTAGTTAAAAAATATTGAACTTTTTTGTGAGCATGTGAAAATTTCAAGCTGAAACTTTTAAAATGACGGATAATAATTTTCAAAATTTGCAATATTTCAGCCTAAAAAAATATAAAAAGTTACCTTTATTTGTCTGTTATATGATTTTTTTAAAAGTATAAATATTAATGATAATTTTAGAAGGCATAAGTGAGTTCCAAAGAGTAAACTGAGGCTCTAAATATATCAGTAATGAATCTTGGTTTTTTCACTGATTTTTGGTTTTTATTCATGAAATAAACATGTTTGCATTATGCCCAAATTTATGCTGAATCTTTCTTATTTTCTTTCAGATCTGAAAAATATTGCACAGTTATGTTCAGGAAAAGCTTCCGCACCAACCAAATACCATAATGTAGAGAAAATTTATATGTCATATTTCAATATGGCTCAAGACCTGCAATGAACTTTGACCTGAGGGATACAAAAGAAGTCCATTAAAAAAATTATAATTGCACCATGATATATGGACCTACTGTAACAAAACCAACTATGATAACTGAATAACTAGTATTGTTTTAAAGGCGTATTTACCTGAGACATTTGACATAGAAATATTGAAAGGATTAAATGAATAAAACCAAGAAAATTTTTATTCTACATGGAGAGCATGAAAGAGGTACATTTTACTTTGCGGAAGGAGACTTTTTTACCATGGCTCGTGATTTCTGAAATTACGGAAAAAGTAGACTGACTTCACACCCCGAGATTTTAACTGGATATGTGCCATTGTATGGCGATCGTTTTGAGCCGTCTCCCATGTTTCAACGAAACGTACAGACTTAATGGCAGCCTATTATTTCATGACTTCTGTAACAGGAAAACAATTGCGCGGCTTGACCCATCTATTTGGGTTCAGGATATCTATATTTTAGATGTACAGGTCAATATTAAGGAGAATATTGCGACGGTATACATTAAATATCTAAAATTATCATTGATGCAAGATCTACACAAATTATAACAGGCAAGCGATTCAGGCTCTTGGGAGTCTCTTTTTTTTTTATATTTTTCATCCAATACTTATGGGGATTTTTCTTTTAATTGAGTGCTTTCATATATGCAAATATGTTAACAAATGTTTTCTATCTTTTAATTTTTCAAAGGTTCAAAGTTGCAGTCGTATCATGCTGCACTTAACAAAGCCATTAAGCTAGCATTGATTTTTTGCAGGCATTACATTACCTCATTCTGATATCAGAAGTAAAGGATGTTGAAATTTTTAAAATAGTATTGGAATATTGGAACACACTGGCTTCAGATTTATATAGAGAAAGTCCATTTACTACATCTACGTCACCCTTACTGATAGGAAAGTCTCATCATAATGAAATGCCTGTCAGAAGACAGTTGTATAATCAAGTATTGTCAAGGGTATGTATGCCACGGTCAGATTTTCAGAAGTATTTTAATTTTTAGAGATTTGTTTTTAACAACATAACTTGAAAATTTTTAAAGACACAACCAATAAAACTATAGAATGTTGATGGCTTTGTTGGGATTTTATGAATTAAAAGTTTGTTATATATTGGTGAAAACAGTTCTTTAGATTTGTCAAATGTGTGTATGAATTTACAATATTTTACAAAATACTCTTTTAACATTGGCAGTGGGGCCTCGGTGGCCGAGTGGTCTAGATAGTTCGTCATGACTACTAATGATCACTAGCCTGTCAACACTGGGGTTGTGAGTTCGAATCTCACCTGTGGCGGGGTGTGTTCGACTCCGATCTTAATTGACAAGGATTGCCAATTTTCCTACCAAAGGTCGGTGGTTCTCTCCGGGTACTCCGGCTTCCTCCACCAATAAAAACTGGCCGCCGCAAAATAGCCAAATGTGCTGAAAACGGTGTTAAACCCCAACTAAACAAACAAAACATTGGCAGTATTCAGTTTCAGAAACAGGAGATCTTTTCTGGAGAGATAGGACGTATTTTGTTATAAAATTTCATTAATTTAACAGGGGTTGAAAATTAACTAGCCCGATGCCCAGGACTTGCCTTTTTTACGACGGTTTACCCAATTTTAACCCTTTCACCGATGGAGTCCCCATAGGAAGTAACCATTGTACGATGGCTTCCCTGACAAGATGGCAAGTAGCTACTTCTTTGTTAATGCTTTAGAGCAATAATTTTGGGTCATTTATTCTTTATTTGAATAAAAATGTTAATGAAATATGTTATCTTCACGATATTTTTAGTTTTTGAATGAAAATGCAAAGATTCGGTAGCAAACTTGGGTTTCTGCGGCTAAATATGTTGAAATTCTTCAAATCTCGTTAAAATTGCTCTAAATATGCAATTTTGTCATTAAAAATTGTAAAAATTATTTCAAGAAGTAAACTTCCAATCATCGATGTCCATTCCAATCAATTTTGGACAAATTTGGCACATTTGATATGCAATAGATACTTTCCTAACATCCAATCTTGCTAAAAAATTTCTAAAATTCATTTTCCCAACTTTAAAATTCCATAAAATATTCAAATTTGGTCTTTTTTCACAGGTTTTTTTGTAAAAGATCCGCCATTGTTTTTTCTTTATCCGGGTTTCAATTATAAGAATGATAACTCTTGATGTTCGCTCCAAGAGCTGGAAATATAAAACCTATGTGACAATCCCAGTAAAACGGGACTCATCGGCGAAAGGGTTAAGACTTGAAAAGCCTGACGGGCTAGGAAAATGAAATGTGTACTTGTGATATTTTCTGCCTATTTTCCCCACAATGAAAATGGATCACTGCAGCGAATCACTAACAACCAATCTTATCGATTTGCATTTGGGATATTCGTATTGATCAATATTGATACCCCGTCTGGATTCCCGCTTGCCCTCAACCGCCTCGGTGGTCTTGTGGTACCGTGCTCGCCCCGAGTGCGGAAGGTCGCGGGTTCGATCCCCGGCCGTGTCAAACCAAAGACATTAAAATTGGTATTTGCTGCTTCTCCGCCAAGCACGCGGCATCTAAGAGTAAGAGCAAAGACTGGTCGGCACGGAGTCAGTATAATGTGTCCGAGTGAGGTGATATGTCTTCCTGCGGACAATTACCTCGTGAGCTAGCACATTAAAAATCCGATTGAGCGTGTCGGTCTAGTACAAAGCAGGGATCATATTCATTATCATATCAACATGTTCTCGTCCCGATATGCACCTGGTTGCCACTGGACGTTAAACAATAATCATCCATCCATCCGCTTGCCCTCATCAGAAACCAGAAAATCATTTCCTTTGTAATAATAACAATATGGAGTAAAGCTTATTGAACTTCAATTTTACCGAAAACGGTGGACAGAAACGTAAATATCGGCAAAAGAATACTGAAGCGACAAGACAATGGGAAAAGTCCATAAATTTGAAATTCAAGGAAGACAAATCATAAAAGAACTTTTCAAACTCAGTTTGTTTTCCGTGGGTGAAATTTTTAAGACATGAATTTTATTATTTCATGTAGTTGGGACTAGTACATCAGTTGCACTTAGGGATACTAGTTTGCTACCAAGGATTAGTAGATTTGACCTGCATTCTAGCCACGGGCTGTGGTTAAGTGTGTAAATAAAAATTTAACCCCTTATTTAAGAGAAAATCAGCAGTTAGAGATATATGTAAGCTAATCAGTTCAGTTTGGGAAGGGCAATTTACTAGTTATCTAGACTTCTTTGACAGTGCATTGCATTTGATTGATTGTTTGATGGCTATGACAATGTATATTATAAACATATCACAAGCCAATACCTTTATTATATTGTTTTCTTATAAGTGTTTGGTCACTGCTATTTTAAATAAGTTTGTTTTTACGTTGTAAACATGTAGGTCAGAAGGGTTATGATATCTCGAATGGCCAAGCCAGAAGAAGTATTGGTTGTAGAAACAGATCAAGGAGAAGTAGTCAGAGAATTCTTAAAAGATACAGATTCAATTAACCTGTACAAAAATATGAGAGAAACATTAGGTATATTATTTTTTATCCACTTTGATTCAAATTTAGGTATATACTAATATTATTGTTAAAATGAAATGAAGCAGTTAAGAAATATTACACGCATTCTGGTATTTTGTAGTGATCTTTTGAAAAAGACATTTATAAAAGATGATTTAAAATTTATAGAAGGAAATGATTACCTAATAATAAATAATAATTAATAGACGTTTATAGAAGTGAGATATAGGTTTCATGTTATTGAGACAACAACCCAGAATACACTCTTTAATACAGAGTCTTTCTATATTCTTTCATTTTCTACATTTTTAGCTCACTAATTTTTCTGATCACTTGACGTCTGTCGTCCGTTAACTTTTACAATAATCTTCTCCTCTGAAACTACTGGGCTAAATGGAACCAAACTTGGCCACAAGCATCATTAGGGCAAGTTTTAAAAATATGTGTGATGACCCCACCTGCCAACCAACATGACTGACATGGCTAGAAATAGAACATAGGGGTAAACTTCAGTTTTTGTCTTGTATCTAAGGGCTATTCCGGAAAAAAATGTATGGGGGGTTGGAAGGCACTTTATATAAAATTGTATGGGTGGTCGGGGGTCTGGAAAAAAATTCTAAAGGAAGCATAAGGAAATTTTATTTTAAATTGTATGGGTAGTGGGTGCTGAAAAAAAATGCCTTCCAACCCCCCCATACCATTTTTTCTGGAATAGCCCTAAAAAAAAAAAAGCATTTAGAGCAAAATTGATGGGGTAAAAATGTTCATCAGGTCAAGATCTACCTGCCATGAAATTTTCAGACAAATCGGTCTACCCTTTGTTTGGTTATTCCCCTGAATTGTTAATTTTAAGAAAATTTTGCAGTTTTAGGTTATTATCTTGAATATTATTATAGATAAAGACAAACTGTAAACAGGAGAAATGTTCAACAAAGTAAGGTCTTCAAGTAAGTCAACATTACCAAAATCCATAGATTGACCCCTGATAGGAGTTTTTGCCCTCTAAAGACGGCATCCAGTGTAAACTTTCATTTAAAGATCTTCTTCTATGAAACCACTGGGCCAATTGAGACCTAACTTTGGTGGAATGGTCCTTGGGTGGCCCGCTTTCAAATCTAAGTCCGGCATCCCCGACTTCCAACCAACATGGCTGCTGTTACTAAAAATAGAAAAGGGGGGGGGGGATGAATTAGAACTAGACTTGGTAGCAATGGTCCTTAGATGGTCCTCTTTCAGAAATGTGTCCGATCAACCAGATTGCCAACCAAGATGGCCACCACGGCCGAACTTAGTTAAATATAGGACCCTTTATGAAAATTTATTTAAAAATCTTCTTGTCTGAAAAACACTTAGCCAGTTGGAACAAGACTTAGCAGAAATGGTCCTTAGATGGTTCTCTTTTAGAAATGTGTCCATTGACCTTGACTGTCAATCAACTTAGTTTAACCGCAACACTTAAATTTTTAGTCCTGCTCAAGGTGAAAAGTTAAATCCAGCTGAGCCATACAGGCTCTTGAGAGCCTCTAGATACTGTATAATACTCACTGTGAAACTTATTTTTCAGGTTGTTTTGATTAAATTGTAAGTTAATTTTACAAAGAGTTCCTTTGTATACAGTAAATCATCTTCTTAATTACATGTTGCATATTTGTTACAGTGTACCTAACTCATCTTGACTATGCAGACACAGAATCAATAATGACAGAAAAATTACACAATCAAGTTAATGGGACAGAATGGTCATGGCAGAACCTAAATACTGTAAGCTAAAGATATTATACCCCCACTGTACGGAGTGGGTGGTATACTGGATTCACCTTGTCCGTCAGTCTGTTCAAACTGAAATTTTTCATCACACTTATCACGGCTTCTGTGAACGTAATGTTTTGATATTTGGTCTGTATCTTTATGACCATATCGTCTCCTATTTTCAGGTCTGTCAAGGAACCACTTCCTGTTTGCCGATACTTGCAAATTTTACAATACCTTATGTTTACATGAAATTTTTCGTCAAACTTTTCAAGTCTGTTTTCCCAATTTTCCAAATATAAAGAGTGGGGGTATACTTTGCACAATAACACGTTCAGCCTCATGTTCTAATCTTTTAAGGAATAAATTATACAATACACTACCTCTGAATGACCAATTTAGAATTAACATCAATTTATTTACATGCAATACTGCCTTGGTGGTCTCATGGTAGCGGGCTCGCCTCGAGTGTTGAAGCTTGCTGGTTTGATCCCAGGCCGGGTCAAACCAAAAACATTAAAATTGATATTTGCTGCTTCTCCGCCAAGCAAATGGCATCTAGGAGTAAGAGCAAAGGACTGGTTGGCTCTAAGTCAGTATAATGTGTCCAAGTGGGGGTGATATGTCTTCCTGCAGACAGTTACCTCATGAGCTAGCACAATAAAAACCTTCTCAGCGTGTCAGTCTAGTACAAAGCAGGGATCAAGCCTTTAATATTTGCCGTTAAGACAGCTATGCAAGATTGGATATATAACATGGCTTTGTTATTTAGGCCACCTAAAATAAATTCCCTGGTTCTCAGACAATTGATTTTACAAAAATTGCAATGTAAGTAGTGAATTTATTATTGTTTAGTTTATTTTTCTGTCAAAAGAGGCAAGGGATTTTCAGTTTAGGTGTTTATTTTGGCAACATACAAATCTAGTTTGAATCCATTCACTTCTATGATGTTTTAATTATACAAATTGGTTGTCTCAATGTCTCGAATTTCTTCCATTTCTCTTGCAAACAATTCTGCAGAGCTATTCCATGGTAATTGTACACTGAACAGGCAGTCTTATCCAGTTAAACTGTTTGGAGCAAATATTCAAGTCAAACTCACGTTTATCAGATGTTTATTTACTTTCGTTTTGACTTGATCAGTGTCACAAAATTCTTGAAATTTGAGTCTGGGTCGGCAGATGCTTGAAAATTACTTTTTGTGACAAATTTAAAATTTTATTTCTATTGAAAAATACCAGAACAGCAGCGAAATTTTCCGGAACTCAAATTTTGTTCCATCCACAACTTTTTAAGTGGAGTCTCAGTTTGTCAGAACCAGATAGTTAAGTTTAGATGGCCTTATAAGTATTAACATATGTACTTTTGTTGTATTTCAGTTATGTTGGGCAATAGGATCAATTAGTGGTGCTATGCATGAAGATGATGAAAAACGATTTCTGGTAACAGTAATAAAGGTAATACTCTTACTGGGGTTCCTCACACAATGAATTTCCAAGAGGGAGTGGGGGGACTTACTGGCTCGGATAGTTCATCCTAACTACTAAAGATCACTTGTGGCTGTTCAAACCCTGCTCATGTATATTAAAGATAAGAATGGTATCTCTCCAGTTTTGACATTTTTTCACTTGTTTTAGTAAATGTCATTTTTAGATTGTGCTTTCTCCAAAAATTTATTTTATTAAGAAATAATTTATGGGAGCCCATTGTTTATTGGAGATTTTAGTACAGTCAACTCCACTTAATTGCAAACCTGTTAATTGCAAAATTTGGTTATTTGCAAAAAAATTACCAGCACATAACCATTTCCAATTCAACAAATGTTAAATATGTCTGTTAATTGCAAAGCAGTTTATAGCAAAATTTGCTTAATAGCAAAGAAAATTCTGGCAAAAATGAGAAAAGTTGTTGGTTATTTGCAAAATTTCCAATGAGATTTTTCGTATTTTTTTGTAAAATGTGATGATCATTTGCAATTAATTGATGTAAATTCATAAAACTGTCTTTTGAAACAAATTTGCAATTAATTTTGTCAATTTGTAGATCGGTGGAAGTTTTAAAATGATCGAAGTTGGTAACTTAGCTTCTGACAAACCAAGACATCTTTATTATTCATGTTATTTAAATAAAAAATGTTTGACATTGAGTTATCTTTGTGTTTTCCTTTGCTGAAACTGAATTAAGAATGTCCTGTGTCCTTCATTCTAACAGCAATTGACAAACAAAAATAAGTGGCCGCATTTTGTTTCCAATGTAAATAACCACGTGCACAGGTGAAAGCAAAATTTTTTTTAATTCAAAGTAATTCACAATTGATTTCAAATGTATATACAATTATCACATCAGATTGAAATAAAAATAAATTATGTAACACTTTTGATGAAAAAAATAGAAACAGATCAGATTTAACTCACATGTAAACAAACCGTTTCTTGATCACGAATATGTTTTACTTATTAAAAGTAAAATTTTTAAAATCATATCTGCAGCATTTAAAATGTTTTAATAGAATATAACACTGATAGAATAAATGATTGTTGGATTATACGTAGTTGTATTGAAATATGTACAAGGTAAAGTTTCTATATTTAAAATGTAGGTCATCTCGGTTATCAAAATACATGTAATAAGTTATCCATTACAACAAAGAAGTTTATGACATCTAGAAGAAAAAAAATAACAAAGACTTCATTTCATTTTTATTTATTTATTAAAAGGCTATAACTTTCATTTAAAAAAATTCTTAAATATAACTCTGTTAAACTTTGGCTAACATCTAACGATCCGTATACTGCTGTCAGCTTATTCCAAAACTTCCGGTCTGATACAATTTTCGCTTTATCGCAAAGGCTGCTTAATTGCTTAATTCTCTGACAAATAGGCTTTGCAAATAAGTAGAATACACTGTATTATAAAATCCAAAATAAGTCCGTATTCCATAAAGTACATGTATTTCATTGTGTCACATGCATTGCGCAGAAGCGACATATAGGGATCACTATCTGGCGTGGTTATCTGCGTCTGTCTCGCAAAATAATTTCTGTCACATTTTTCTCTGGAACAACACTAGCCAGCTTCCTGATATTTGGCATAGAGTGTCAGCATGGAGAAATGTTTCAAATCTGCCAAATGTCCACTTCCTTTTTGACCGAACTTAGAATATTTTTGAGAAAGAAAAATTTCTGTTACATTTTTCTCAGGGACCATACAGGTTAGCTTCATGATATTTGGCACAAAGCATCAGTATGGAATTCTGTATTGTGTAAGTTTGAAATCTGTCTTCGTCCTGTTTGATGGAACTTGGAAAAATATCACAAAATTTGGAATTATATACTTTTTCATCATGATGATGCTTTTAATTATGAAGTAATTTTTCAAAAGAAAATAAGTATGCAGGCGACACATGTCTTCCTTGGAAGACTTACCACTAATTTTCTGATATGCAATAATGCACAAAAATTCACACTGCACTGGACAATTGCCATTTTCAGAATTATTTGTACACCTAACATTTTATAAAATTGTCAATTTAGGCTAATCAAAGTCTTTAAGATATTTTATTATGGGTCTTTTTCAGTAATATCCTCTACAACATCCCATGTTAGAAGACAAATGTTGTAATTTTATTAACCTTTCATGGAAAACTCCTAAAAATCTGGTTTTTATTTCCAATTTGTTGCAGGAAAATGGCTTTTTAACAGGCTGGTGATGGAATGGTTTATTTCAGCTTGTATATATAGTAAATAAAGTTATAAGTAATCAACTTTAAAAAATTAGATTATTTTAAATATATTGCAATTAATTCTTACTTTACTGTTTTATAAATTATTGATTCATTGAACTGTTGCTTCGTTGTCGCCAACAAATTGAAATAAAATATAAAACTGAAAAATTTGTGGGAAACTTCAATATCTGGAAAACAGTGGTCATCTGGCTGAACTACTTTCACAGAAATTTTCTTCAGAAGTTGGACTTCTTGTTTGTTTGAGCTAGTAGATTTCTGTTATGTAGACTGCTTTATCTACATTGTTTATAAGTAAAGATTATGAATTTGTATTGTAGGATTTGTTGGGACTATGTGAACAGAAAAGAGGAAAAGATAATAAAGCAATTATTGCCAGTAATATTATGTATGTAGTGGGACAGTATCCAAGATTTCTTCGTGCCCATTGGAAGTTCCTTAAGACAGTTGTTAATAAATTATTTGAATTCATGCATGGTAAGATAGACAAACTACAAATTTATTTGAAATGGAATCATAGTTAAAAATTAGCAGTCATATAATGTTTGTAATTTATACAAAGGATTAAAATGTATACTTTTCTTATCATTTTGTAATGTAAGGGACTGGAATAGTGATAATACTAAATAGCTTTGTAGGCTGATTAGAAAGAAGAGTAAAGACACAGAAAACTTTGATAAGATTTTATTATAATATTTATAATGAAATTCAGAAAATGTTTGGAAATATGATCGAAATTGAATCAGTATAAAAGTTTGTTTGGAAAGAAAGGATTTTAAGTGAAAGAAATGTGATTATTAAAATAATATTTTATGTATCTGTATTTTAAATACATGCAAGTTAAGGTTATTTATTGAAAAAATAAATTTTCAGAAACTCATGATGGTGTACAGGATATGGCATGTGATACATTTATTAAAATAGCACAGAAATGTCGACGACATTTTGTTCAAGTGCAAGTTGGAGAAGTTATGCCCTTCATAGAAGAAATATTAAATGGTATTAATACAATAATATGTGATCTTCAGCCACAACAGGTAAGCTGCTCATTCTTGTGTTCTAAGTAACAGATTTTTAGATATCCATGTAATTTTCCCAAACTGAGTTATTTACATGTAGGTAATGTTAGGAATCTGTGGTTAAATTTTATTTTTGACATAGTAAAGATGTATTCAAAGAGTACACAAATATTTGTTTTTGAAAATGATTATAAGCTGTGTTATGTATTGATATTTTCTTGTTATTGTAAAAAAAATTGTACTAAAGTGATTTTATTGGTAATTTTCAGGTTCATACATTTTATGAAGCAGTTGGTATGATGATAAGTGCTCAGACTGACCAGGTGGCCCAAGAACATTTAATAGAGAGATATATGTTGTTACCTAATCAAGTCTGGGATGGAATCATTAACCAAGCAACACATAATGTTGAAGTTCTCAAAGACCCAGATGCCGTAAAACAGTTGGGAAATATTTTAAAAACTAATGTCAGAGCTTGTAAAGCTCTGGGTCATCCATATGTTGTACAGGTACACTATCAATATTTAAATTTGAATGCAAATAACACTACTTGCGATAAAGTATTTTGGGGAAATTTCTTGGTATGTAAATTCTGCCGATTCCCTCACTTGCTGAATAAGGTATAAACCGGCACTTTTTTCTTCAGTTTTAATTAAGACGTGCTCATAAAAAATTGCTGGATTTGATATATCTGGCAAAAAATTTCATACATATTCATCCTTTTCCTACAGTAACTAAAATCGTGATAGTCGGAAAGATGTCATTAAGAAGAAAGGTTGTTGTGTTGGAATTTTTCGATCATTTAGCCTTGTAAATAAGCCCAATGATGTGAATCTTTAGTCAGAGACTATCAGTGAATTTATTATAACAGATCTCTTGGATTCTTTCTCTGTTTCTGACTTTTACTGAAATTCTAAGTACAATCTGTCTTCTACATTCTTTTTCATTATTTCACAACTTTCACTGCTACTTGTCTTGTTCTGTTGTAGTATAATTTCACTGTTTAATAGTCAGTGATCAGTGATTATGAGAGCTGAGGGCTTTTAATTACTCAGAGTATGGAATTGAGGAGTGTTTTGATTGCTTAACATGTATTTATTTGAGTGTCTATTACAGGATTTAAATTTACATGTATAAAAAGATTCTTTTTCAAAAACAGATATATATAGAATTTTTCATTTACTTATTTTACCTCTTTCTTTTTTTTTTGTAGCTTGGTAGAATTTATCTGGACATGTTAAATGTATATAAAGTAATGAGTGAAAACATCAGTAGTGCAATAGCCAGCAATGGAGAGAGTGTTACGAAGCAACCACTTATCAGAAGTATGAGAACAGTAAAGAAAGAGGCATTAAAGTTGATTTCTGGGTGGGTCAGCAGATCTAATGATCCTCAGATGGTAAGTCCTTAGGCTACAAGTAGTTTAGACTTAATTTATTATGCAGAAAGGGTATTCAGTGCAGCACTAGCAGATCCAAGGGAGTTTTGAAAACTAGCTTTCCGTTCCTCAACTGCCAAAAACTTGCTAATTTTTTTTTGTATCTTCAGAAAATATCCATGCATCTACTAACCCAAACTCAATTTTCATGTGTAATGTGTCATTAATCAAGTCAAAACAAAAGTAAATTAACAGCTGATAAATGATCATGGCAGTGAGTTTGACTTGAATATTCACTTTAAACAAATCACTCCTTGGACAATACTGCCTGTTTAGTCTCTAATGCCGTGGAACAACTCTGCTGAAGAGTGTTTGCAGGAGAAATGGAGGAAATTCGAGGCATCGAAAATGGATGCAGAGCCCCAGATAATTTTTTGAAATCAGGGGGTAAATACCTTTGTTTTTAAGAGAGATGAGTATTTAACCTCTGAACAGCAGGATCAAAGGGGTAATTTAATGTATCTTATGGTTTACCAAATTGAATCATTAGCACTTTTTTTTTTTGGATACCATATAAGGGCAGAGTCAAGCACTTTTTTATGAAGAGAAATACTCTCAATCCTTATGTCAGTAATTATTGTAGCTTACAGGTAAATAATTATGAGCAATAACGCTTTGATTTCCGAAACCTGTGCATAGTTATTTTAGACGGAGAGTAACTTTGACGGCCAGAAAATATTTCTCAAGTGTATCTGCCATTTTTTAATATGTAAATGACGCTGTTACGCATGTTACCTGGGGCTCTGCAGATATCCCATTTGTATAATTATAACATCATAGAAGTGAAATGGATTCAAACTAGATTTGTATGTTGCAAATTCAACACCTAAACTGAAAATCCCTTGCCTCTTTTGACAGGACATAAAATACAAAAATAAATTCCCTACCTACCTTGACAGTTTTGTCAAATCAATTGTCTGAGAACCACAGAGAATTTATTTTAGGTGGCCTAACTTTAGTCTTTAAAATCTGTTTTGGTTATTGTATAAATTCATTACACGTGTATGTACATTTTAGTGGCTATATAGTTTTACCCTTGTCCGTCATTCTGCAACGAACAGTTATACAGACTTTTTTCACCAGTGGATGCCTCTTGAAGAATAACAAATATTATCTTTTGTTTAAAAATTTCTAAGCCTTATGTTAAAAAAAAGTGAAAATACTGGATAGGGGATTAGCTGTCTTTTATGACTGCCCCAGCTACTAGTTTGTTAACAATATTGTATTTTGATAGCTTTGGTAAGTACACATGTATTCCTGTTTTTCCAGTTTAATACCATTATTTTTTTATTGTTCATGGAAGGTCGAGTGTAAATAATTGTATTACTAGTCATCATAACCATACTTGTGGTATGGGGTGAATATTGAATGTAATTCTTTGATTACATGTTGACCAATTTTTTCTTCTTTTTTTCGGTCTTTAATATTTGTAACCTGCTGGTAGCCCAATGATGTACACACAAAATGGAGACGATATCAGTATGTCATTATTACAACAGATCTCTCTTAAATTCTTCTCCAGTTTCTGTCTTTTCTAAACATCTCATGAAGCTTTAATCTTTTCTTATTTCCTGTTTTCTGATCTTTTTGAACTACTGCTTTATTTGTTCTGTTGTAGTAAGACAACTGGAAGTCAATGATCAGTGATTATGAGAGCTGAGGGCTTACTAAATCAAACTGATACAATAAAAATTTAAATTGTTATGATATAAATGGTTTTATTATACACTTAGCAAAAATATGATAGAATTTTGATATGTGTAATAAAATGAGATAAAATACCAGGGCTGATGAGAGACTTAGTCCGTTTCAATAGCTGATGTGTTATGTCACCTAGATGTAGGTGTGTTAGGGCTACATACTTTGGAAGTTTATGATAGTCAAGCATGTATTGATTAGGGCCAATTACCTGTTATCACACGTGCACCATTTGAACAAATGATTATATACTGTAATAATAGAATAATGTTTAAGGTTTATATAGATTATCCAGTATATGGTATTACATTTATAACTAGATAAAAACTTTTTTCAGGTTGCAGTAAATTTTATCCCACCGTTACTAGATGCTGTGTTGTTAGATTACCAGAGGAATGTACCAGCTGCCAGAGAACCAGAGGTCCTCAGTACAATGGCTTCTATAGTTAACAGATTAGAGGTTAGTAATTCTGTGTAATAAATGACTAGATGCTGTGTTGTTAGATTACCAGAGGAATGTTCCAGCTGCCAGAGAACAATGGCTTCTATAGTTAACTGTGTAATAAATGAAAGTGAATCCAGGAAAAACATGTAGAAGAATAAATAATTGTCTAAGAAGGAAGGAAACTAGAAACTATAAAGCAACTTTCAAGTCCCTGTCATTTTTGTCTCGAAAGTCAGAGTCGGGGAACACACTGGGATTCGCCAGTGTTGTCAAATGTGATTTTTTATTCAGTCTGGAGACAGAATTTCATAGTTGGCGATATTTCTGGCAACAGAAGTTTTCGTTCTTTTTTCAAAAAAAATCTGGCACTTATGTGAAAATATTTTAAAATGGGTAACTAAGAAACATCATTTGTCAGCGTATATTTATCTCTGATAATTGAACAGTTTAAATCAGACTACTAAACACAGCAGGTGTTTCAACAGTAAACAAACACATAATCAATAACTTGCACATGCTAAGATGTTTACACTTGAGTGCTCAATTGATTGACCACCCTCTTATACACTAAGGTAATATTTTTATTAAAATTTTTATTAGGTAATTGTATTAGTCATGAAAATAAATATGCATGCTTTTTAACACCTTTAACAGGTGTTTAAAATCATAATATCATAAAATTTCCATTCAGCAAAGTTTGTGTTGTCACTTCCCCTTTACATCAACAAACACATGTGGAAAAGGGAACAAAAGATATTTTATTAGGCTTGCCATCAAAATAAAGGTCATTTCAGATGAAAGCTAACTGTCATTAAAACTTTAATCACAAATACTTTCCAGGTTGTTTTTTTTTCAAATAGTAATGAATAAAAAACAATCATGTATGTTTCAAAAAGGGGGAGGGTGACTTGGCAAATTTTGAAACTGGCGACAAAAATGATGCTTTGGCAATTTTTTTGGCAACAACTTTTTGAATCCCAGCGCAACCCCTTCAGAGTGAGACATAGCTATTACTATCCGTCGGGAGCAACTATTTGTATGAAGATTTATATTTCAGAAGGTAGAAGACCTAAATGCTTCATACCTTGTATGCAGATACCTTATGTTATGAACTTTCCATCTGTCATATGTCCATTGTCCTTGACGTCATTTCATGGTTCACCGACTCCTTGAAAAAAATGTATAGTTTTCTTGTCATGTGAATTTCTCACTTATTATGAGTAATAGGATAACTATATTTGGTATATATGTTCCTTGCAACGTTTAAATGTCCGTCAGACAGGGTTCACCTGACCTTGACCTCATTACATGGAACATTGATCAGGGTTAAAGTTACGAGATTAGGTCCGTTTCTCAGATACTATAAGCAGTAGGTCAACTATATGTGGTGTATGGAATGATTGTAAGGGGTACATGTCAATCTAGAAGGTTTCATCTGACCTTGACCTCATTTTCATGGTTCATTGGTCAATTTTAAGTTTTTGTGTTTTGGTCTGTTTTTCAAATACCATAAGCAATAGGTCATCTATATTTGGTGTATGGAATGATTGTAATGTCTGTCTGGTTGGTATCATTTGTCCTTGACCTCATTTTCATTGGTCAATTTTAAGTTTGTTGTTTGGTCCTCTTCTCAGATTATATAAATTATAGGTCAGCTATATTTGGTGTATGGAATGATTGTAAGGTGTGCATGTCTGTCTGTCAGGTTTCCTCGGACCTTGACCTCATTTTCATGGTTCATTGGTCAATGTTAAGTTTCTGTTGTTTGGTCTTCTCAGATGCTATAAGTAATAGGTCAACTGTATTTGCTGTATAGAATGTATTTTATTATTTAACTGCTGATTAATTACATTGAAATAGTCTCATTATTTTATAAAAATCTTTAAATATCATTAATAATGATAATAAATAATAAAAACTTTGAAGGGATCATTACTAAACAGTGATTAACAAAAACATTGGAAGGTGTGAAAATGTTAAAACAAGGTCACCCATGCGTGAATGTTTAACATAAATTCAATTATGAACACTTAAACAGACGAGACATTTCAGTGTGTCCAGTCTTGTGGTATACTGTGTGGTCCATTTTAACTGTCTATTTGTACTTTCTATTTATTTAAATAATTGCTATTTATACATTTAGTACTTTTCATTCATGTTGACTAGATTGTGATACATACATTTACATGATGTTTGGTTGGTTTTTGAAAGACTTGCAGATCTGATGCATTTTCCCATACCAGGGTACTTTCAAAGGATTTCATTATCCTCTCAGGATGGGAATATATAGGGTTTGGGGAAAAACTATATAAATCTGGAAATACGTTTATGCCTGAAACATCTAATTTTTAATACACATCTTTTCTGGAGCAACATATTTCATAGATGCTATCAGGTAAAATAAATCATGATTAGCTTAACTGGGATAAGAAAATTCAGCATGGTGACTATATACATGGAAATAAGATGTATGTTTAAGCTTTCTGATTTTTGGCTGTTCCACGAATGATTGCACAGGCAATGTGAAAGCAATTAATTCAAAATATGATGGCACTGCCGCACTGATTGTTTTCCTCTTTTCAAAAATAGGAGAATAACAACAAGTAATATATGTTGAGGTGAAGTTATCTACAGACATTGTTATAGATTTATTTTCTGGAACTAATACATGAGATTTATCGTGTAAAATTATGTATTTAATATTTTGCTTCATTTGTATTTTAGGGCAATATAACAAATGATATCCCCCAGATTTTTGATGCTGTGTTTGAGTGTACTTTAGAAATGATCAACAAAGATTTTGAAGAATTCCCCGAACACAGAACAAATTTCTTTTTATTATTACAAGCTGTTAACACGCATTGCTTCCAAGGTATGGAGTTTAACAATATTTGTTTTATCTTTTACCCAATTCTAATTGAACATTATTGAAGTGTTGAATGTTCCTTATGAGGTGCTGACCATGTGTTCTTACTTTGATGCCGACCCGTCATCCAAGTTGGCCGCCAGCAGGGGATTTAGTTTAACATAGGACCCTATGGGAAATACATACAAAAATCTTGTTATAGAGAACCCCTGAATGGATTGAAACCAAATGGCATGAATGTTCCTTATGACGTTCTGACCATGTGTTGTGACTTTGGTGCCTATCTGTCATCAATGATGGCCTTCAGCAGAATTGGAATTACAAACGGCTTCTTCTTGAAAATTACTGGATTGAAACCAAACGTGGCATAGATGTTAATCTCAAGGTCCTTTAGCGATGAACAAATGGAAATATCAGGTGAGCGATACAGGCTCCTGGGAGCCTCTGGTATATTATTCGTGTTTTGTTGATACAATTAAGCCAAATAAAAATATGTGTGTTTCCGGTTACCTGACCGACCCTATTTTTTTTTTGTGGATGTTTGCGTACCCTAACCAATTTTTTTTCACGATTTTGGAAATTTTTCAACTTCCATTAAAAAAAGATAAGGTCATTTCCGGCGACATCTGGGGTTTTATATTTATCGAAACAATCATGGCGGCCCACCTGCTAGCGGTCAGCAGTTTACTGGCAATTCGCTATGGCCAATGCCAACATATGCATGCCAAAAATATGACCACTGCACATCCTGTGAATTAAATATCTTCTCTGAAACCATAGTTGTATGTCAAATTGACATATTAATGGCATGATGCCACAATATCGAATATATCTGAATACATAGGTTTACAAATATTACAGATGCACATAAAAATCAGATAACAAGCAAAGATAAATATAACACACTCAATCACACCAAGATCTATTTATTTTGAAAGTTAAATCAATACCACAAAATATAGGATTGCAGATTAAAGTGCCAAAGTAAAAATGAATTTATTAGTAGTAGTTTCCAGAATATCAGATTTCATTGTATTGAAATGTTTAAGTACATGTAATAATGTGATATGAAACATACATTTTGTTAAATTCTTAAATTCACAGTCTATCACTTCCATGAATACCATGAAAATCATAAAAAAAATAGCATCAATGAAATAGATTTAATTGATAGTATTGAAGCTATGTGAGTGATCAGAGCTCTGTTGATTTGGGTTCTGGAATTGATAGATTAATTATTGTACAAAATTCTCAAAAATTGGTACATCACACATAGAAAGTGTTTTATAGGGTCTTTAAAAAGAAAATTGTATATAATAATGAAAAAAATATCTGGTATACTGCTCATCAAAAATTACTCATATTCACAAAATCAAATGTTTGTAAAATGTAGAATAATTATCTTCCAAAAATTAACAAACATTAGATCATGTACATTGTGAAAAAAGGTGCCTTGTAATTCCTTTGTATAATTGATTATTTCAATGAACATCAGCTGTAATTAGTAATGAATTGTAATTCAAATTAATCAGAGATGAACTGTAAGACTGATAACTTATATTTTTCATTGCAGCATATAAATGATTGTGTTTAACATAACATTTCTTATCTAGTTGATTCATTTTTTACATTACAGCTTTTCTGAATATTCCTCCTGCACAGTTCAAATTAGTGTTAGACTCTATAATCTGGGCTTTCAAACATACAATGAGAAATGTGGCGGATACAGGACTTGACATTCTTTATCAGCTGTTACAAAATGTTGGCCAAAAAGAGGAGGCAGCACAGAGTTTTTATCAAACATATTTTAAAGACATACTACAGCATGTATTCTCCGTTGTGACAGATAGTTCACATACAGCAGGTAGGTTTTTGTTCCATAGTTTTCATTTGGCAGTGGCTTATTTTAGATATAGCAAGTTGGTCTTTCTTTTTACCAAATGTTCTTTTTGTTTTGATTTGAAGGGGGAAAAAATTGTGAATACTGTAGTATGTGATAATTTCCCATTATTAAAGATAGCATGCAATTTCTCTTCATCTTTATTAAAAATGTCACAAAATTTTATTACACAAGTGAATGAAAGTCTTATCATATAATAAACATGTAAAATTTATTTTTATTACAAAATCCACAATATTGTTTAATTTTAACAACCGAATAAACATTTAAGTGGAAACAAAATTGTTATCAAAACATAATTCGAATAAAATGACATTTCCGTCATCGATTGACAGATTGACAGGTGTGAATATTTGGTTCATCAGTATAGATAATGAATTCGACATAAGTTTATTTTCCACTATTTATATTTCCTGGGTACGTTATATCATTTTGACTAATCAAATTGTACTGTCATCTGCTCTGGACCAGAAAAAAAAATCCAAATACTGACATTTCGACTCGAGCGATTTCTAGACAATGAGAAACAACTGTTTTTGGTGTATGTGTCACATATGAAGAAATAAATTCTTGAAATTCAGATTGGGTTGATGTGTCCTCTTTCAGATTTCATTTTCCACAAAAATGCAGTATGCCACATAAAAATATTGTTATTATAGGATACCTTTTCCATCATGTTTGATTTTATTGTGGTCTCAGATAAAAATTAATACACAAACTCTATCTCAAAACCATAGAGTAGTAGAAGTACTTTTACTGTAGCTTGACTAGAAGGTATTTCATGTATGAAAATTTGTTTTCCAGGCTTAACGACGCAGGCAACAATATTGGCATACATGTTCTGTTTGGTAGAAAATGGCAAAATCACAGTATCATTATCGGGTAGTGGTGATTCTTCACAGAACATTCAGCATATCATGCAGTATTTGTTAGAATTATTAAAAGCTGCCTTTCCCCATCTTAATGAGTAAGTAAAAGAAATGTTTGTTTATACAGAGATTTTAGATTTTTATAACCCATCATGGATACAACAGTACTTGAAACTGTCATAGAAGAGTTTAATTTTATTGTAGCTTGCACTTTTGTCATTTGTATAAATGCATGTCGTTTGAAATATTTGGCTCAAATAGTTCAATATTTGATGAGCGGAGAAATATCACACTTAGTCTTTGTGAAATTTTTTTTATACTACTGTGTAGCAGTTCCCTTTTTCTTGAAGTTATTAAACAATTCAAAGCATGCAGAGTTAACAAGAATACTACTAATCAATTCCGCTTTAAAATTAAGATTGGGTCAGGACCTTGGACCTATGACCTCCCTTACCGAAAAATAGAAAAAATTAACATCTCCCAAGAAAGTACTTTGTTATTTTGGATTTTATTATACCCCACGCAACGAAGTTGCGGAGGGTATAATGTTTTTGACCCGTCCGTCCGTCTGTCCGTCAGTCCGTCCGTCCGTCAGTCCGTCCGTCAGTCCGTCCGTCAGTCCTGTTCTTGTCACTGCAACTCCTCTGTAACCGCTTGACGGATTGCTTTCATATTTATTAGATAATAAGGACATACTATGTAGTTGTGCATATCGACAGGAAATTGCGTTTCAATTTTTTTTCTAGGAGTTACACCCCTTTGAACTTATATACTTTAATGTACTACTACAACAGTTTGTCATCGCAACTCCTCTCAAACCACACAACAGAATTTCATGAAACCTTTTCAGATAATAAGGGCATACTACGTAGATGTGCATATCGACAGGAAATTGCGATTCAATTTTTTTTCTAGGAGTTACACCCCTTTGAACTTATATACTTTAATGTACTACTGCAACAGTTTGTCATCGCAACTCCTCTCAAACCACACAACAGAATTTCATGAAACCTTTTTAGATAATAAGGACATACTACGTAGATGTGCATATCGACAGGAAATTTCGATTCAATTTTTTTTCTAGGAGTTACGCCCCTTTGAACTTATTTACTTTAATGTACTACTGCAACAGTTTGTCATCGCAACTCCTCTCAAACCACACAACAGAAATTCATGAAACCTTTTCAGATAATAAGGACATACTACGTAGATGTGCATATCGACAGGAAATTACGATTCAATTTTTTTTCTAGGAGTTACGCCCCTTTGAACTAATTTACTTTAATGTACTACTGCAACAGTTTGTCATCGCAACTCCTCTCAAACCACACAACAGAATTTCATGAAACCTTTTCAGATAATAAGGACATACTACGTAGATGTGCATATCGACAGGAAATTACGATTCAATTTTTTTTCTAGGAGTTACGCCGCTTTGAACTTATTTACTTTAATGTACTACTGCAACAGTTTGTCATCGCAACTCCTCTCAAACCACACAACAGAATTTCATGAAACCTTTTCAGATAATAAGGACATACTACGTAGATGTGCATATCGACAGGAAATTACGATTCAATTTTTTTTCTAGGAGTTACGCCCCTTTGAACTAATTTACTTTAATGTACTACTGCAACAGTTTGTCATCGCAACTCCTCTCAAACCACACAACAGAATTTTATGAAACCTTTTCAGATAATAAGGACATACTACGTAGATGTGCATGTCGACAGGAAATTACGATTCAATTTTTTTTCTAGGAGTTACACCCCTTTGAACTTATTTGCCTCACTATACTATTACTGGTGACTACTCTCGCTTGGAATTTAAATTTCCCAATATGCTGCCATTCAAATTAGGATAAATATGTGAAGGTAAGCATTTGATTGTGTTCATTTTACTTGTGAAGTGAGATTTTGTTTCTCCAGTGACAATATGAAGACGTGGGGTATGTGAGCGTGCTCACAAAGGTTCTTTAATTTTTGATGGAAGAGTTCTTTGATGATTACCTTTCAAATTTATCTCTGAAGGTCCATGGACCAGTTTGGCTACTATAACTAAAAATAGTAAAATTACCAAGAAAAATATTAACAAAAATCTATCAAGACTATGAGACAGTTTTGGACCTAGCTGATGGACTGTTTCTCTGGTAGTCCACTTGAAGAATTTTGTGAGAGAGACCAAATCTTGTGCTAACATGGTTGCAGGTATTGAAAAAAAAATTTTTTTTAGCTCATCTTCCCCAAAGGGCCATGTGAGCGATTGCATCACTCGTAAACTTTCTTTTAAAGATCTTCTCTGAAACCATTGCGCCAGTTGAAACAAAGGGTTGCAGCAATGGTCCTCAGGTGGTCCTCTTTCAGAATTATCCGTTGACCCCGCCTGCCATCTAAGATGGCCACCAGAGCCGAAGATAGTACATAGGTCACTATGGAAAAATTAACTTAAAAATCTTCTAATCTGAAATCAATAATCCATTTGGAATCACACTTGGCAGCAATGGTCCTTAGATGGACCTTCATCAGAATTTTATCCAATGACCCAGATGGCCATCTAAAAGATCTTCTTGTCTGAAACCAGTTAGCCAATTGGAACGAAACTTGGCAGCAGTGGTACTTAGATGGTCCATTATCAGAATTGTATACAAGGACCTGGAACACCATCAAAGATGCCACACCTGTTGTCCAAGATGGCCATCATAGGCAAACATAGCTTAACATAGGACCCTATGGTAGAATACACTTATAATTCGTCTTTCCTGAAACTAATTAGTCAAGTGGAACCCAATTTGGGTCTCGTTATACACGTCCAGGTCAGGTGGCCAATGAGCACAATAGTTCTTTAAAAAGTTGAAATTTGAAGTAAATTTGTTTGAGTAAATTAATACAATACCATTATGATAAAAAGGAACATTTAAGGGCTAAAATGAAAGCTGAGAATATTTTAAAGAAATAACTGCCACTTTCCACCCATGGGTAGGAATTTATGGTACAGGAGGTAATAACATGACTAATGTCCATCCCTTTTCTCAGTTTGTCTCCAAAATTAAGGTAGTGATCAGAGAAACTGCCTTAAGGTCTGTTTGTGAAAAAAGTATACAATCATTGTACCATATTTACAGCAGTTTTAAAATCGGCTATTCTTGTGCTTTGCAATGAGGTATGTCTCATTCAGAAAATTACACCTATAGGTTAGGCTGACAGTTTGAAATTTGGTCAAAACTTACAAATATGTCAATGACGTCATAGGGTATACGAGACATTGGCAGAAATGGTCCTTAGATGGTCCTTTATCAGAATTGTATTCAAAATGGTTGCCTTAGGTATAAAACTTACCTTAACATAGCACCCTATGGGAAAATTCTTTTAAAAGATCTTCTTTTTTGGAAACCAGTGAGCAATTTGGCATAACCAGTGTGCCAATTAGAACTTGGCAGCAATATTCCTCCAGACTGCCAACCAAGATAGACATAGTCAAACAATTTATTCTGCTTTGTTTGAAGTATAGAAGTTAAGTCCATCTTAATGGCATTTGAATGGCAAATTAAACCAAGTGAGCAATACAGGCTTGAGCGGGTTTTAAATTTGATTTAGTACATGCTTAGAAAACTTGAGAAAGAACTTATTTTAATGTTGATTCCTGGTTTCGAGGAATTTAATAAGAACTTTATACTTGCAGGCCACAAATTAAAGTATTTATCGAAGGACTGTATAGTTTTGACCAAGATATACCAGCTTTTAAGGAACACTTACGAGATTTCTTGGTGCAGATTAGGGTAAGTTTGAGATCTTAAATTGATTATTATTAGCATGGTACAAGGATAAGGATACATAGTTTTGACTGATCAGTCTACAATTCCCTTTGATTTCTAGATGATTAATCAGGGATGTGTGGAAATAATATTACCCGTGTTGGCAACCAAGGTCAAGGACAAAGTTTCTGAAGTTGGACAGAAATTTATGGCATGTATTGGTTTCAAGAGAGCTGGTTTAATTGGTGTTCGATTTTAATTAATCTTGACTGGTTCAAAATATTTGTTCTGATGAAATTAAATACAGAAATACAAGTGTTGTTGCATCTTACCAATGCAGTTAGAAAAATTACCCAAAGGAACTTTATATACATTTTGATTATTAATCAGTCCGTACTAGTAACTTCATCTAATAGTTTCGTATAGTGGTTAAGTGGAAGGCATAAAATACATCTATGTATGTTCAACGTTGTATTCAAAACTAAGGAAGTCGCGTCATGTCGCCATGACGCTACATAAATCGCGCTACAATGAACGTCTTTTACGTGCGGTATTTACGACATACTGGGGCCACGCGAAAGTAAAATTTACAAAATACAATACTGAATTATCGCTACTGAAAATGAATTAACACTTTACAGTCTCTAAATAAATTAAAAGGTTAATGTCCTCAGTAAACGAAATTGCTATAAAACATAAATCACATTTACTGTCACTAAATAAAGTAATAAAGAAATCACTCTTTCGAATTTGTCCATTTTCTTATGTTTTCAATAGCATCACTTTTTGCTTTGCGATACAAATTAGCGGTACAGTCCATCTCACGTGAGTCTTTACAAGCTTTCACTTCCAGTGGATACAGTTTTGTAATTGGACGTGATGTCACTCCGTTCTTAGTCCTAATAATAGCGGATCTGGTTATCCCGTCACCTCCTGTGTTGAGCTTATCTACAACGGCTAAAGTCCATTTGATTCTAGGTGTTTCGTCGTACACTTGCACTACGTCACCAATATTAATAGTTTGTTCATTTTTCCCGGTGTTTCGTTGGTATTCTCGTAGAGAAGTAAGGTATTCATGTCTCCATTTATTCCAAAATTGTTGTATTATCTGTGATTTAAATTGTGATAACTTGTTCACAGAGTCATGAGTCACTGTATTCGTTGAACGTTCGTAATTTCCGGTGTCCGGGTACGGCACTGATGTGATCCTACGTCCATAAAGAAGATGAGCAGGGGTAAGCGGGTCTTCGTCCACTGGATCTGATGTAACATATGTTAGCGGTCGATCGTTGATCATAGATTCAACTTCTGTCACAATTGTTCTTAATAGTTCTATACTGATGAGAGAGCGTCCTAAAGTTTTCTTAATACAGTCCTTCGTAATTCCTATCAATCTCTCCCACCAGCCGCCATACCAGGGAGCTCTCTTTGGTATGAACTTCCATGTAGTACCATAATTGTTAAGTTGTTCTATCAATGACGGCGATTTTGTAAGTTCTTCAATCTGTTTTGAAGCTGCAATATAAGTGGTAGCATTGTCTGAAATCATAGTTTTCGGCAATGACTTTCTACTCGCGAATCTCCGGAATGCTAGAATGAATGTTTCTACGGATAAATCTTCTACCACTTCCAAGTGTACGGCCCTAGTACTGGCGCATGTAAATAAGCATATATAAGATTTCCTTGTCTGTCCATCGCTGGCTTTCACTGTTAACGCGCCAGTGAAATCAACACCGGTAACTGTAAATGGTGGCGCTTCTCTTAGTCTGTCCCTCGGTAAGGGAGGTTGTTCTGGAGCCGAATACGGTCGGCTTGTAACTTTTTTACAATTCACACATTTCCGAATTATGCTTCTTACAACCTGTCTGATGGTAGGTATCCAGTAGGACTGTCGCAAGAATGTCACTGTACCCGAAAGTCCTGAATGTAAGTGAGTTATATGCGCATCCATCACAATGAGTTGTGTCAGTCTGTCTTTAGCAGGTATCAATAAAGGAAATTTCGTTGTTTCATCCAAGTGCGCGTTATGTATTCGTCCCTCACAACGGACCAAATTCTCTTCATCAATATATAGCTTAAGTTGTTTGATAAGGTTGTGTTTCTTTGAACTTGTACGCAGTTCACGGATAACAGTTGTATAATGTCTCTCTTGTACATCCTGTATCAACATTTTGCACGCCTTTTGTAATTCGTCTGTTTGTAAAGGACCTTTATTTCCGTCCTTTGATCGGCAGTTTGACACAAATCTTCTGATATATGCGATGACTCGTAGTAGTTTTCTGAATGAGCTAAAGCGTTTAAAGTCAACTATGTTACTTATTCCATTTGTTTGAGTAGAATCATTAGTAACTTCTGTGGTAAGTATACAAGTATTAGGTACGTTTTCCTGTTCGGCAATGGTTGACAAAATCTGGGTTTCATCTCTGTTCCATTTCGGCCAATCAACTTGATTTGTGAGCCAGTCTGGCCCATTCATCCATAATTTGCTTTGTTTGAATTTTTCCACTGATACTCCTCTTGATAACAAATCTGCCGGATTATCGTTAGACGGACAATATTTCCATGCGAATTCATCTGTAAGTTCCCTTATCTCTCGAATACGATTCGATACGAAAGGTTTTAAAGTCTTATTTGAATTCAACCAGTTCAGAACAATCTGGCTATCGCTCCATAATATTGCATGTGAAATTCCAGTATGCTTTGTAATGTGGTATAGTAACCTACTTCCAATCACTGCTGCCATCAATTCTAATCTCGGAATACTTAGTTGTTTAAGTGGTGCGATCCTGTTTCTAGCCATTATTAACGTACTTTTGTCCTTCGAAACTAGATAAGCGACGGCTCCGTATGCCTTCATACTGGCGTCAGTGAATACATGTATGGCTGTGCTTGTATCTGTATCCGAAACATGATCAAAATAATGACGCGGTATTGTGATTTGTGTGGCATCTTGAATGTCTGCTGCGGTTCCCATCCATTCTGTGACAATATCTTGCGGTAATGGTTCGTCCCACGTTAAGTGTTTCTGCCATAGTGTTTGCATTAACATCTTGCTTCTCACGGTAACCGGACTTATCACTCCAAGTGGATCGTAAATCCTAGATGACTGTCTAAGTATTTCACGCTTTGTAATAAGTGTTTTTGGTATATCACACAATTCAGTAGTAGCAAATCCAAGCGTGTCGTTAACAGTATCCCATCGTAGTCCTAAAATCTTAATAATCCGATCCTTGTCCAATACGTTCTCTGATTCGGCTAGTTTTCGTAGCATTGTGTTGTTCGACGCCCACGAACGCAAATTAAATCCTCCATCGGTAAATAATTTGCGGGTAAATCTAAAATATTCTAATAATGTTTCTTCCGATTTGAAGCTTGATACAATGTTGTCTACGTACAAATCTTTGCTTAACTTTTCCGTGATTTCGCAACGGTTGTCATTTAAATGTTTAAGCAGTACAGCATTTAGTATAAACGGTGAGCAAGTGGCACCAAATAATACTGACTTGAACCGGTATGTTGTAAATTCACTGTTTGGGTCTGTTGGATTACTTAGCCAGAAAAATCGGGTAACATCCCTGTCTTCCTCCTCTAGTCCAATATTTAGAAATGCCTTTTCGATATCTGTACTGATGGCAAAATTATTCATGCGGAATCTCATCAAAATTGCGGTAACATCATTCAATTTCGGCGGTATGTTTAGCAAACAATCATTCAAACTAGTACTGTCTTGTGTAGGTTTACAACTACAATCATATACGATCCTAATAGGTGTGGTGGCCGAGTCTTTCTTTACTGGATGGTGCGGTATATAGTGTAGTTTGGTTTGAGGTTTGACTTCCGGATTAACTTTTTCAATAAATCCTCGTTTTTCCTGTTCGTTGATAATCTCACCGTACTTGTGTAGTAGTTGTGGTTCCTTGCTAAGTCGTCTGATCACGTTCTCTGTTCTTCTTAAAGCGACTGATTTGTTTACTGGTAGCGGTGCGTGCTCTGTTTTGAAGGGTAGCTTAGCAAAATATCTATTGTCGTGATAAGAAATTGACGATTTCTTATAGTTCTCCTGAAATTTCTCCAGTTCTGTATTTTCAGTTTTTTCTCCAACTCCAAGCGATTCAATTTCCCAAAACTTTTCAAGATTATATTCATCCGTCCTGTGAGTTACCATTACATTTAGCATTGAGTTCCAACTATTTGTACTTGTATTCGACAATGTGGGTCCTGATAACAGATATCCTAATTTGGATTCAACAGCGGTCGGCCCATCCCCTCTTACGATTCTGTCACCAACAATACTCCAATAATAGTCCGCTCCTATGAGTAAATTCACTTCAAACATGTCGTCTTCAGATACTGGGTGGGCTAGTTTTAATCCACGTAAATGTTTCATTTGAGTTACTGAACTAATGTGATTCTTAATTGGAAGTGCAATTTCTGGTACGATTAAAACATCGATCGGTATATTAGTTCTGCTTCCGTCGTCTGTTTCTACATGTACAGTTGCTGATCTCAAGTGTCTTACCTGTCGCGTCTGTTCACCAAATCCCGATAAATGGACTTCTTCAGTTCTAGTTGGTGATATGTTCAGCTTACTTGCAAGTGCATCCGTGATAAATGATCTTTGAGCCCCTTCGTCTAATAAAATGTTTGCTTCGGTAGTCTGATTTCCTGATTTCACGTTAGCTATAGCGGTTTTCAAAATCACATTCGATGCTCTCTGTGTGAGTGAAGAGTGTAATACTCTATCACCGACGTCTGCGCTCTCTGATGTACTCGATTCATTTCCGTTGCGTTTTTCACTACTCGTATTTCCACATAGGCTTGTGTGATGGCGTTTGTTACATTTACGGCAATTACTAGTTGATTTACAGTCTGCTAATTTATGATTTCCGAGACAATTAAAACATCGTCGATCTCGCTTTACTATTTTCATACGTGCTTCGTGACTTCCTACTTTGGTACAATTTACGGCAATATGACCGGACTCATTACAAAATATACAATTCTTTGTTTTGCGGTTAAACTCGGGTACTGACTTATGGTTTTGATCAGAAACTGACTTGTTTTGATTCTTATAAGACGGTTTTGCTTTTACCTTAGCGTTCGTCAAAAAAGCAGCGGTAGCATGTGGAGTCTCAAGCTTTTCTGGTAATTTACCGGCTTCCATAATAATTAATTCATCAAGAATAGATTTGCGTAGATCGCTCAATGACCAGTCGGTAGATCGGTGCTCTCTTGCTAAATTCTGACGTATTTCTGCAGGCAATTTATTCAATATCACGGGAACTAATAACGATCCATATGTTTCATCTGTCTGCCCGAGAGATTCAAGGCCACGTACATACGTTTCTGTCTTATCATAATAGGTGCGCAGACTCGCTAATGAGTAAATAGGTGCAGGTATGTCTAGTAAGGCTTGCATGTAGGTTTGTTTAATTTTATGAACTTGACCATACCTTTCCTGTATTAGCGCGATCGCTTTAGCATAATTTGTGTTAGTCATGGAGAATCCTGCAATGGTCTGTAAGGCCTCATTCCGTAATAAGGATTTCAAATAATTAAATTTCTGTGAATCACTGAGCGTAGGGTTTGTGTGTATTGCTATTTCATAAGAATCCCAAAAGGATTGCCAATCTAAAATTTCTCCTTCAAAACTGGGCAAACTGAGTTTCGGAAGTTTGTGGTAGTCACTCTGTGAGCTTGTTGTAGATGAAGAACGAATATTCGGTACGTTCGTAGGCGGGTTTGACTGATAGTTAAAGCTGGGTTCAACTGGTGTTTGTACATGCATATGAGGCGGAATAAAACTATCGGCATGTGGATTTAATGAGATAGATTCACTAGCGGGCGGGTTTGCGGTAAGCGAAGTTGCGGGTAATCTATGACTGCTAGTAATTTGACATGACTGTGCTAAGTTTGTGATTTGCCGAAGCTTGTAATCCAAATCAAACATATACTCATCTGAATCCTGTAATTCCTCAGCTACGTCTTCTTCCGATGTGTGCTCCAAGATTTTTCCGTTAAGATCTACGAGAATTTCTTTCTTCAATTTGACTGTCTCTAATAATGTTAAAATTTCATATTTGTCCAGCTCAGATTTCTGTTGAATGTCTTCAAATTTCCTCATTAGCTTCGTAATAACTCCTTTGTGCGCCGCTCGTACGGCTTTTAACTTTGTATCCATGACTTAAAATCCTGGTCACGGCACCAAATTTCGTATAGTGGTTAAGTGGAAGGCATAAAATACATCTATGTATGTTCAACGTTGTATTCAAAACTAAGGAAGTCGCGTCATGTCGCCATGACGCTACATAAATCGCGCTACAATGAACGTCTTTTACGTGCGGTATTTACGACAAATAGGAACAAAACATTATAGGTTAAGGTGTATTTATAATTTTAGTTGTATATATTTCTAGGAATTTGCTGGTGAAGATAATGCTGACTTGTTTTTAGAGGAAAGAGAATCTGCCATCAAATCTGCACAGGAAGAAAAACGTAAACAACAACTGTCTGTTCCTGGTATTATTGGACCACATGAAATTCCAGAGGAAATGCAGGACTGACATTTTATTCATTATTTCTCTCCATAAATGACTTTAAATTTACTTTACACCAGTGATGCAGATTGAACAGGCCTTTTTTTAATGAAATCATGGAATTGTTTGTTAAAAACAGGAACAGTTTATGACCTTAGATATTATATCATTTGTTCTCTCATTGTTTTCCACATTGACAGTTTTCAAGAAATTGGAAATATTCAGATCACATAATATGTGTCTAAAAAACCACAAACTATTAATTCATTCTTCATATTGAAAAATCCATTATCATTAAAACGAGGGAGAAATATTACCCCTTGTTTTACACAACAATGCAGTATGAAACAGACGTTTTATTTTTAGTTTAACAGTGCTTTCATTGAAGTAACCAATGGCGTATAGATTTATGTAAATCTGTAAATATAAGAAATCCTGTATATATGTATAATTTATGTGTGATATCTATTGATCATTGTGAAATTATCACTTCATAAATAATCATGTCTTGTTATCAATGCAGTATGAAATATTGTAATATTATATGCTGAATATCAAAATAAAGCTTAGACTATCAATACATTTTATAAATTATAAAATTTACTGTAATATGCTTTGTTTTGAAATAGATTATGTACATTATTTTATATGTTTGCAGACTTCCAGACGTGATAGATGAATGCAGTCATCGATACATGTACAATTGTTTCTTTAAAAGCTGACAGTCATGTTTTCGTTTAATAAATATGAATATCATAGCACATTTTAAATATTGCTGGCAAGAAGCATTATTTAATTCAAATCATATTTATGTGAGAATTGTTTGAAACATGTAAATATTTAGAAGAGTATTCCTGAGTTTTAACTTTAAAATAAGACCATGCCATCATTTGCCCTGATAAAGCATTGATTAATCCACTGTATATATGCATTGGTCTAGCTAATCATTTAGACAAATTGTTCCTTACATTATCATTTAGAAAATGATAACACTCACTCATTAAGAGGGGCCGAGAGGTCTAGGTAGTTCCTCCTGACTATTAATGATGACTAGCCTGTCAACACTGAGGTTGTGAGTTCGAATCAAACCTGTGGTGGGGTGTGTTCGACTCCAATCTAAATTGACAAGGATTGCCAAATTTCTTACCGAAGGTCAGTGGTTCTCTCCAGGTTCTACGGCTTCCTCCACCAATAAAAACTGGCAACCGCAAAATAGCCAAATGTGTTGAAAACGGTGTAAAACCCCAACTAAACAAAAAACACTCATTGAGATTTAATTTTAGAATCTATCATCAACATAAAAAAGAACACAGAGCACAATATACAATTGCTGTAAAACACCACATACTAGTACATGGAAAGATGAGGAACACACTTCCAAATGAAATTTACCGAGTAGAAAGAATTGTATATCCAGGGTAAAAGATATATCTATTTTGATTAACCAATGGCAGTGGTAAAATATATTTCTGGAAAAAAATGTTAAAAAAAGACCAGGATAAAAGAACAATTTATGACATGGCTATAAACTGCTGATTACTTCTGGCACACTTTGGTAAAAATGTAATTATACTATTGCAGTATATACATTCACATGCTTTGTAATTTTTTGTGGTGATAACCTTTTTTTTCGCTGGCATATTAATTTTCAATATGAGTAAATTTGGACCTTCATAAATATAGGATATCTTTTGTCTATAACAATTTTAGAAAGATCTGATCTGTTGAAAGGTTGTACAAGTTGCAGGGAAATTTTTATATAATATATTTCAATATTGTATTGAACAGTTATGATGTTAATTTAATACTGAGATAAAGCATTGTAATTATTACTTCATGATGCATCATGTTTAGTAGAAACTTGCATATATCTGTCTCACCACTTATTACAAGTTAAATAGTTCCATGTTGTATTCCTCATTCAAAATATGTCATCTTTTTAATTCTGTATTATTACAGACAATAAAACAGTAAAATCCGCATACGTCTTGGTTATTTTAAACTACAAACACTTTGTCATTACTTAGAATTCATTATCCTCAATTACAATATCCTGTCTATTTCTCTGTAACCCTATCTCAAATGGATTTTATAGTAGGAGTTAAATTGGAGGGGCTCTTTAAAAATGTTTTTGAAAATATCTACTTTGATATCAGTTTACTGAAAAACTTAAATTGAATTTTCTGTAGAAACATTTGTTTGAATGAGAAATATTTAACAAAGCAGATATTTCAGACTAGATTTATTATGCGTTTCTTTGACCTGACCTAAAGGGCCGTGTGAGCTAGTGTCATCACTTTGTGTCCATTTATAGACATCATCATCCATCTGAACCGCTCAGCCAATTTCAACCAAATTACAGGAATCTTGTATATCATGGAAGAGTGTCTGACTATAAAAGTTTATCGTTTTATTCGGATAGGATTAAAAATATGGCCATCAGAGGCAATTCTTTATTTTGATTGGTGAAATTTTCAAAATTTATTCTCTATTAAATTTTATTGGAATGATGATGGGAGAATTTTTCAAAGTCCTCATTTGGTGTTAATGGGAGTCCTACTTAAATACGCCTGCATGTTTAATATCTTATTTTAAGTAAAAGTAGTGTTATATTTTTAAAGTAAATATACAATACATAATCATTGTCGGAAATCATAAAATTTATTTGGGCGAGCTTTAGTAAATTTTATATTTTCCGACAATGACTATTGTTTTTATCCTGCAATCCCCTTTAGATGCGTAAAATCCCTTAAAATTATGTTTGAAGTTTAAATTCACCTGCAATGGAAACGCCACGACGTCACCTGGTACATTCGCTACGCTCCTCGCGTTCTTCATGTAAACAAGTACCAGTAGACTATTAGGTCATTGACCTAATACGACTAAAGTTTATTCTACCCCCTTTATTAGACCGGAAATGGTTTGATTGCAGGATAAATATTATTTTAAGTGTATATTTCATGTTTTTATGAAGTTTATCGGGTTATTTTGAAAGTTAAATGACAATAAAAATTATCGTTTGCAGCATGCGCATATAATATGATAGAACTAATATCTTTTTTTATTGTGCTAATATTATCGGTAATTAGATCTTTATTAGATGATATAATACTTACGAGCTGATATCAGACAGGTGACACTTTAATTACTAGTAACAGTCGTTTATTGTATCATTGCAGACATAATTCCTGATCTCTAAAAACATCTAAAACTATTAAAATTGTGATTTAGCTACTCATTTTATATAAATATTCATCCATATTTATCATTTTTATCCTCTTTTATTACATTTAAAAAAAAAATATATACATAGTATTTTTATACGACCGCAAAAATTGGTATGACGTTGGCGTTGGCGTCGTCGTCGTCTGCGTCGTCAGCGTCGTCGTCCGAAGACATTTGGTTTTCGCACTATAACTTTAGTATAAGTTATTAGAAATCTATGAAATTTAAACACAAGGTTTATGACCACAAAGGGAAGGTTGGGATTGATTTTGGGAGTTTTGGTCCCAACAGTTTAAGAATCAGGGGCCAAAAAAGGGCCCAATAAGCATTTTTCTTGGTTTTCGCACAATAACTCTAGTATAAGTAAATAGAAATCTATGAAATTTTAACACAAGGTTTATGACCACAAAAGGAAGGTTGGGATTGTTTTTGGGAGTTTTGGTCCCAACAGTTTAGGAATTAGGGGCTAAAAAAAGGCCAAAATAAGCATTTTTCTTGGTTTTTGCACAATAACTTTAGTATAAGTAAATAGAAATCTATGAAATTTAAACACAAGGTTTATGACCACAAAAGGAAGGTTGGGATTGATTTTTGGAGTTTTGGTCCCAACAGTTTAGGAATTAGGGGCCAAAAGGGTCCAAAATTAAACTTTGTTTGATTTCATTGAAAATTTAACTATTGGGGTTCTTTGATATGCCGAATCTAACCGTGCATTTAGATTCTTAATTTTTGGTCCCGTTTTCAAATTGGTCTACATTAAGGTCCAAAGGGTCCAAAATTAAACTTAGTTTGATTTTAACAAAAATTGAATTCTTTGGGTTCTTTGATATGCTGAATCTAAACATGTACTTAGTTTTTTTATTATGGGCCCAGTTTTCAAGTTGGTCCAAATCGGGGTCCAAAATTAAACTGTGTTTGATTTCATCGAAAATTGAACTATTGGGGTTCTTTGATATGCCGAATCTAACCGTGCATTTAGATTCTTAATTTTTGGTCCCGTTTTCAAATTGGTCTACAGTAAGGTCCAAAGGGTCCAAAATTAAACTTAGTTTGATTTTAACAAAAATTGAATTCTTGGGGTTCTTTGATATGCTGAATCTAAACATGTACTTAGTTTTTTTTATTATGGGCCCAGTTTTCAAGTTGGTCCAAATCGGGGTCCAAAATTAAAGCTAAAAAGGGTGTAAATTTTTTTTTTTTTTTTTGGGGGGGGGGGGGGGGGGGCAATTCTCCACAGCATATTGTATTACACAGAAGCAAAAAATTGAATATAAATTCAAATCATATGACCAATTCTAAGTTCTTTATTTCAGTTATTCTGTGTCAGAAACCTATTATGTGTCAAATATTTGAAGAAATTTTCAATTGCACAGTATTGTGCAATAGCAAGAAATTGATATGTGTGCCCTGTTATCAAAACTTTATTATTAACCAATTCCATTGGAAATTTGCCAATATAAAATATGCTGATGAAGCTTTTTTGTTTATCTTATCTAAACTGCTTTTAAATTATGTATATTTAAAATTTGCCATCCATGACTATGATGTCATTTTCTATTTTAATATGTTATTGTGTATTTAAATGGGCTGTTATGGTTGCAAAGTATAAAGAAATGGGGGGGGGGGGGGGGGTAAATGAGAAATTGGGGAGGGGGTAATTTTTTCTCATTTCATATTTCATAAATTAAAAAGAAAATTTCAAATTTTTTTTAGCAAAAAAAGGGGGGGGGGGGGTTACAATAAATTTTATTGTTTTTTGGTTTTTTTTTTTGGGAGGGGGGGTCAATGTGCAACTTCATAGTGTATTGCACAAAAGCTAAAAAAAGGGGTAAATTTTTTTTTTTGGGGGGGGGGGGCAATTCTCCACAGCATATTGTATTGCACAAGAAGCAAAAAATTGAATATAAATTCAAATCATATGACCAATTTTAAGTTCTTTGATTTTAGTTATTCTGTGTCAGAAACCTATTATGTGTCAAATATTTGAAGAAATTTTCAATTACACAGTATTGCGCAATAGCAAGAAATTGATATGTGTGCCCAATTTTAAATTTTAAATTGGTTATTTCTGATTAATATATAAAAACAAATAATACTGATATGGTTTGAATAGGTAAATTAAAAATTTTTAAGTTCTTAGACAACATTCATTCTGTGTCAGAAACCTATGCTGTGTCAAATATTTATTCACAATCCAAATTCAGTATTGTATCAAGCTTGAATGTTGTGTTCATAATTGCCCCAACTATTCAGGGTTCGACATCTGCGGTCGTATCTAGCTGCGCCCAGCGGAGCATTTTATTTCTTCTGTGGCAGTACGATCGGTATACTGAAAAAAAAACGGAGGAAAATTCTGACTCCATAACCTCCATAACCACATACAAATTATTTTAACTTCTATACATTTTCATTGATTTTAGTGTTAAATTCAACCATTTAAACATGCAGGCGTATTTAAGTAGGACCGGTTAACTCAGGTTTACATTGAATCCTTTGGGAAATGACAATTTCATCGTCTCTTCTGAGACTGCAAGGCCAGTTTGAATCAAGCTTTGCACGAATAATGTATGGTGGAAGACTCTATAAAAGCTCATTTGATTCATATCGGATGAAAAAACGTGGCCACCAGAGGCAATTCTTGATTCTGATAGGTCTAATTTTCTACCCCAGTGAGCTTGAAATTAAGGATACTACAGATACATCAAAGTCCGCTTCATATTTGGATTTGTTTCTTGAAATAGACAATGAGGTACATTTAAAGACAAAACTTTATAACAAACGTGATGACTTTAACTTTCCTATTGTTAACTTTCCCTTCTTGAGTAGCAATATACCAGCGTCGCCTGCATATGGCGTCTACGTTTCTCAGCTTATCCGATTTTCAAGGGCATGCGTGAGTTACCCTGACTTTCGACAAAGAGGATTACTGCTGTCACAAAAGCTTAACCAGGGATTTATCAGGGATAACTTGGTGTCATCGCTTAGGAAATTTTACGGTCGTCATCACGAATTGATTGACCGTTACAGTGTTCCAATATCTTAGATGATGTTGGACCTGTTCCCACTGTCGTAACATTTCGTGTGCCTCCACCGATTTGTGACTTCCATCGGATTGACTTTGTTGAACTTCACAAAGGGTGCCGTATACGGAGCAGGAACTGCTTACCCTTCCGGAGCACCTGGGTTCACTCCTTGTTTTTTTTAGCAGTTCGTGTTGTTCATTGTTTTTTAGTTTTCTGTGTTTATTTGTTGTGCTTGTGGTTGTTCATTTGTCTTCTCGGAATTGTCTGTCTAATGGATTACGTTTTCTTGATTGCTCCTTATGTATATTAGTCCTTTTCAAATCTCTAAAACTACAGTACCCAATCTTTTCAAACTTTATAGGAATGACGATTGGGAGACGTTCTACAAAGATTCCTCATTTGGTGATCATCAAGTGGCATACATAGCGGGTAAGGTGGCACATAGGTTTCCATTGAATCCTACGGGAAATCACTATCTCATCTTCTCTGGAACTGCAAAGCTAATTTGAAATAAACTTTTCAGGAATAATATATGGAAAGGCTTCTATAATATTTCCCCATTTTATTCCTATCGGAGGGCCTCGGTGGTCTAGGTAGTTCGCCATGACTACTGAAGATCACTAGCCTGTCAACATTGAAGTTGTGAGTTCGAATCTCATCTATGGTGGGTTGTGTTCGACTCTGATCTTAATTGACAAAGATTGCCAATTTTCCTACCGACGGCTTCCTCCACCAATAAAAACTGGCCGCCGTGAAATAGCCAGATGTGCTGAAAACGGCGTAAAACCCCAACTCAACAAATATTCCTATCGGATGAAAAACATGGCCACCAGAGTTAATTCTTGATTTTGATCGGTCAAATTTTTAGATGCATTCACTTGAACTACAATACCAAATCTTTTCAAACTATATATAGGAGTGATGATTGGGAGACGCTCTACTGTTGTTGATCATGTAGCATACATGGAGGTTACTGTGGCATATAGCTTTGCATTGAATCTTAAAGAAATCGCAATTTAATCATCTCTAAAACCACAAGATCAGCACCAACCAAAATTTGCAGGAATAATGTATGAAAGAGTCCTTTATTGGAATTCCTCCTTGAATCGGATGAAAAACCAGACAGCCACAGGCTATTCTTGATAATGATAGCAAATTTTAAAATTCTTCTCGGATCTCAAAAAAGTACAGTCCCAAAACTATTAAAACTTTATAAGAATAATGATTGGGAGACCATCTACAAAACTTCTTTATTTGGTATTGATCACATGGCGGCTATGTTGGAACATAAATCTAAATTGACGCCTACAGGAAATCAGTTTCGTGATCTCTGAAACTACAAAGCTAATATTAACCAAAGTTGTTACGAACAGTGTATGGAAGGTACATGAAAACTCTTATTTTGTTCTGATTTCCTAAAGTACAAACAAAATTTAATATGCTGTATGTTATCTGCTTCATATCAAGTTCCACGTGAGCGAATCAGGCTCACTTGAGACTGTAGTTGGTAATTTTTGCGGTTGTTATGGTATGAGCCTGTCGTCGGTAGACAGGTTTCCGCCTGTATTTGTAAATATTTACCATTATTTTGTTAGACAATTGTTTTTGTCGATGGCACGAATGGGCATTTGCCTTTCAAATGTCATGATAACACGATAATTATTTGGACCATTTGAGTAAATTATCTTTACTTTTCGTTAAAAGGTTACATGACTTGTCGAGATAGAAAATCGTTTAAGACGACAAAATGCCAATTTTATGTCGATTTTCCATGATAAATTATCTCGATGACAGAAATAGGCCACCATACATTTGGGTGACTGATTACATTTAACGTACGAGTGACGCCTTTTATTTTCATATCCTAATAATCCATTGTGTTACTTGATCACTATAGTCCTCTTACGTATTATAATTGATTTTTCCAACTATTTGGTCATTATGACCTACATTTCAAGCTTGAATGACTTTATAAAGTTATGGCGTATATAAGATCCGTTTCTCAGAAAATTACTGATATATTCGTTCATCTTATTTATTACAACAAACACCACCTTAATGATTATGTCACCATGATCATTAAGATGTATGATGAAAGAATTTGTGACAATATATTAATGACAATTCACAATTACAATCATCTTACAAAGAACATAATAATTTAGCAACATTTGAGTCACCATAACCTACATTTTACTGGTTAAATTTTTGTATTTTTGTCCATTTTTCAAAAATCTATGTCGATATTTCAGTTGTATTTTAGTTCAACACAGATCAAACATATGATCCAACAAGACCTACATTTCATGCTTGAGTTACTCCATTGATTTTAAGTCTAAGTAAATGTGCATTCGTTATTTTTCATGGGATACTAATTAACATAAGCATGATATAATTAGAAACTTTATATATCAAAAATATTTCTCAAAATGACTTGCGGTCGTAAATAATAGATTCTATGTTCAAGAGAATGTTTCACCTCATTCTTATGGGTATTTTTAACTCACTTGGCCAACGGCCAGTGTGGGCTATTGTTATTACATGGTGGTCCGTCGTAAAATTTTTGCATTTTGATCTTAGACGGACAGGACATAATTTAACCAAACTTGGCAGAGATGTTCCTTATAAGGTCCTTTCCTTTCCTGCATGTGCATGCGTATGTGTGATATTAAACAAAATGGTCCGTGGAGTACGAGGATTATTTTCAAGTTACATGTACTATTTATTTACCAATTATGGCACAATGCAAATGAAAGGCTGATACAGACAAACTTTAATCATGCTAGATGTACATGTATATCAAATTTCTACGTAATATTTACAACATGATTGATGTAAACTTATATAAAAAGGGTTGGTACAAATTTTACCAAAATGCAAAGCTCGGTTATAATTGATACTATATAGCGAAGCGGTATTAGTCGAATGGCACATTGATAGTAAACATGTGTATTATGTGTAAATATATGGTATCTTAGTATTTTTTTTGTGATACAAATAAATGGTAAAATTAGAAAAAGATATTTATGATAATTAGGGGGGCTATGAGGGTCCCAAGACAGGGTCCTGTCCCCAAGCACCTGTGACTACATTTAATCAAAGATATCAATAATTTACGCTATTTCACCATTACAATACCCTTCTATACACTGCAAAATTGGTCACCATAAAGCTCCCCCATTTCACAATGAAGGAACTGATCTAGTTTATGAAGTAGTATGCAAGCCAACGTGCGCATCTTTAATCTTCATCCCGTGACGAATGATATCTGTATAAAAACTTCTTGAAATATGTCATTACACAGATAATTATGAATAAATGTAAAAAAAAAGTTATTTTGCCCAAAATGGTTCTAGTGCATGAAGAAGCGATCCAACGAAAAAGGCAAGTGTAAAAACAAGAGCAACTGACAATATCGCCAGTTTTTTCAAATTAATTCTTCGGCCATGAGCAACATTCTGATCTGATATCCTATTACTTGTGATGTTCCAAATGCTTGGTGCCTCTGTTATATATTCTGACAAACTAGCAGCACTTCGAGCAATATTATTGTTCCCGTTCGCGCTATATATACTACTCCGTTCCATAGTCGATATATATTTGTCGCCTTCAGTTTGAAAAATATCGTAAAATGATCGTTGTTGCAACATGGCATCTTGTTTTTCAGATTTAATTTCGACATTTACTTTATCATCGGCAGATGCTTTAGATTTTTGTGTTGTCTTGCCATACTTTAGGACCTTATCATCTAATACTTTCATACTACTTCCCAAATTGGTATCGTTAACTTTTCTGTTCACACACGTGCCAGTTGAAAGAGCCCGAACACTTTGGCCATTCAACTTCAAATATTCTGCAGCATTTGTAGTTTGAATTGTGTTAATGTCGCTAATAGTACAATGCCCATCCGGAGTTGTCCTGTCACTGACATGGATATTGTCAGCGACACTTCGAGTAACGTCAACATTTTCACCATTCTTAATTGTACTGACGGCAGTGGCATGTTCTCTTACAATATTGCTGTCGTCAGTATTATTATATTTTGCGAGATTGTCATTATTGAAATCATTTCTATTGTAACTGGCCAAAATTATGTTCGAACGTGTTTGATCAATGTCCTCCGCTTGAGAGTCTTTAATATAATTCAAACTATCACTGGTTGCAGTTTTATTTGTATTTCTTGCAACATGGTTAACATCTGTACTAATCTGATTCTCTTTGTAGATAGTGTCAATATTTGTGTCACAATGTCGATAATTATCTTTGGCCATTACTAAATCTGTTTGTCTAGGAGTCTTTCCACTGATATTTACCTGTCTGGCCATTTGTTTCTTTCGTTTTTCACTTTTCTCTCTCTGTTGATCAGTTCTATAGCATTATATAGAAACAGATCTTTGCCATTGCTCAGTAAAATTCCATAATGCGTTGCCTGTAATTTGTTGCCTTTATCGTTTATTCTTTGTCACTGAAGAATTAAAACGGTTGCCTGGTAATACATGCATGAATTATACCATGTATACAGCCGCAAACAAATTCCAACAATCCATTTCTGTTGCTACAGATATCTCATCATTTATGTTTTTATTGCATACCAAAACCTGATATAGAATACTGCTTGTAAAGACTTTGCTGGTAAATAAAAACATTTGCTATTGATTTTTGAAGCCAAGTTCGGTCGAATTTCACATTTGAATTATAAGATTTATAAATATTTATTTGATCTTATAAAATTCGTATACAAGACATCTGAATAATAAATGTAAAAATCTTAACAACAGGATTGGTTTTATCATATATTGCTGACACGTTATACCGTTCTCTATTCTAGTATGGTTTGTTCAAAGGTTTCAGAAGAGTGCAAGAGTGTAGAAATTTATTAATTTTTATATATAGTATAATATTAATATTTACCATTAACATAAGCACTCATCCCTGTATAACAGAAAATCTAAAATTGACTTTCAGTGATAGTTTATTTAGGACTCATCTGTAAAACTTGACCACTGGAGCGTGAAAACTAGTCCATATGACAAATTTCAGACAGATATTCCTTACAACGAATCCATACAGATACCGCTGGTCTGTCATGTTAGTAAGTAACACGAAAATCTCTGCTTAAAACATGAAAATGGGGTCAAGGCGTAAGACATTATACATTCCTAGCTTAGGATGCATGTCAGGCATATCAAATATATTGATCATTGATAAGCAAACTCAGCATTGACGATGTAACACGAAAATGAGTTCAAGGATTCACAGCATAGTATATTCCCCATACCAAAAATAGCTGACCTGACATGTACAATTACTTAGTAAGAGCGCCCATTGCTACACGGACATTTAATCCTCCTTACAACGAATCATGTTAAACATTGTTGACTGGTCTTGTATATACACCAAGAACATGTAAACCTTAACAAGACCATTGTTTCGTGATATGAGGTAAAAACTTGTGAAGATATACTGCTTTAAAAAATACACATACCTTGGACAGATTGGATCCAGAAAATGTAACTTTGTGAATGGAGGATGAAAGTGACGTCGAGTGTGAGACGGCCTTGTACTCTTTTTAGTTCAACAAGAAATGGCAAAGAAGCATGAAAGAATGTGCAACCAATCAAGTTGGCAAATTACGGACATCCTCATTATTTAAAGATGAATTTGTAAAGAAAAATATTTATCTGTTCTTGATAATTTTGAAGTACTGTTAGTAGACAGGCATCAAACGGTTTAAAAGTGTTATAGCTCCATAGTCTGGAAATTGAAAGGGGTTGTTATAAAAATATACTACCAGACAATAGAAAATGTAATATTTGCAAAACAGGAGAAATTGAGAATGAACTTCATTTTATATTTGATTGTTTGGCATATAAAAATGAAAGAAATACATTTTGAAATATATTCAAAATAACTGTAACAAGAGGCTCACCAGAGCCTGTATCACTCACCTGGAGTCTGGTTTTCATTGGACAATTAATCAACTATTTGACCAAGTTTGTTGCAATTGGTTCAATTGTTCAGGGAAAATTTGTTGAAGATTTATTTTTCATAAGGTTTAATGTTAAAATATGTTCCCTGATGGTGGTAGTCCTGGCAGGAAGTTGATAAAATTGACCAGGAATAAGGGTGAACCTTAAATAAATGTAACAGAACCCGACCTCAAATTACACAAACCAATAACTCCTAAATAGAATTTGGAATTCCCTTCAAAATTTCAGGGTAGGTAGATCTCAACATGGCAAACATTTTTCAATTTACACTTCACTTCTATCTCTAATAGTTTTGGAGATAATGGCAAAAATGTTAAAATTTTGAAAATTTGACAAAAAAAGGGCAATAACTCCTAAATGGGTTTTGGGATTTCCTTTAAAATTTCAGGGTATGTAGATCTCAACATAGCAAACATTTTTCAAATTTACATTTCACTTCTATCTCTAATAGTTTTGGAGATAAATGACGAAAAATGTTAAATTTTGAAAATTTGACGAAAAAAGGACAATAACTCCTAAATGGGTTTTGGTATTTCCTTTAAAATTTCAGGGTATGTAGATCTCAACATGGCAAACATTTTTCAAATTTACATTTCACTTCTATCTCAAATAGTTTTGGAGATAAATGACAAAAAATGTTAAATTTAGAAAATTTGACGAAAAAAGGGCAATAACTTCTAAATGGGTTTTAGAATTTCCTTCAAAATTTCAGGTTAGGTAGATCTTGTCATGCTGATCAATTTTACCACGTCAGATTTTTGATATCTGTAACGTTATTTAAGTTATAAGCCAAAAACAACACATGCACCCCTATATTCTATTTTTAGCTACGGCAGCCATGTTTTATGTCAGATCAAAATAAATTGAGGACCGTTTGTAGAGGAAACGTCATAGATCATTCCTATTAAGTTTCAAACCAATCGGCCCAGCGGTTTCAGAGGAGAATATTTTTGAATGAAAAAATTTTGAAAATTTGACAAAAAAAGGGCAACAACTCCTAAATGGGTTTTGGGATTTCCTTTAAAATTTCAGGGTATGTAGATCTCAACATGGCAAACATTTTTCAAATTTACATTTCACTTCTATCTCAAATAGTTTTGGAGATAAATGACGAAAAATGTTAAAATTTTGAAAATTTGATGAAAAAAGGGAAATAATTCCTAAATGGGTTTTGGAATTTCCTTCAAAAGGTTAGATCTTGTCATGTTGATCAATTTTACCCCATGTCAGATTTTCGATATCTGTAACAGTTTTTGAGTTATTAGCAAAAAACACCAATTTACCCCTATATTCTATTTTTAGCAACAGTGGCCATGTTTTTCATCGGATCAATATAAAATGAGGATCGTTTGTGGAGAACATGTCATATATCATTCCTATGAAGCCTCGATCCAATCTGCCCAGCCGTTTCAGAGGAGAAGATTTTTGAAAAAGTTAACGACGGACGACAAGTGATGGCAAAAGCTCACATGGCCTTTTAGGCCAGGTGAGCTAAAAATGCTAAATCTTTATCAAATATCGATAAATTAGTCTGGTTAATGAATGGTTAATGAATAATGAGGTTGAAAATATTACAACAAAATTTGCAACTGGTATTTTTAAATGTTTCCAACATAGAACTACTTTAATTAAGAATTGATACACACATTAGCTATTTATATGACAATTCTTGTACCTTTTGATTTCTTACTTATAATTTACTATTATTATTTATTTTTATTTTTTTAGAAATGTTAAAATATTTAAATGCTTATTTTTTATCTGATTGTATATATATCATGTATATGTATGCCAGAGATGGCCCATGATTGGTTTAATAAAATACACAATTCTGTTCTATTCACATGCTAGGACACAGAACCCATGACATAGAAAGATGGAAATCCGACTAGGCAAATTTTGAAATTGGCAGAACAGCGATAAGATGAATTTTCCTATTGGGTCCTATGTTAAACTAAGTTTGGATGTGGTGGCCATCTTAATTTTCATTCCAGATAATCTGACAAAACTTAACCAGAGTCACTCCAAGCATAAAATTATAAAATTTAGGTCATAACGACCCATGAATTATGTTTGACTGCTCAGTACTACCCTAGGCATATCCACTGACGAAGTTTCATTAGATACACTATGCTTAGTTCCAAAGAAATGAACCTAAACACAAAACTTAACCAGAGTCACTCAAGCATAAAATGTAGGTCATAATGACCCAATTATTGTATGACTGCTCATTATTACCCAAGGCACATCCACTGATAAAGTTTCATTGATACACTATGCTTAGTTCCAAAGAAATGAACTAAAACGCAAAACTTAACCACATAGTTCGGACATATATACATATGGACAGACAAGGGTAACTCTATATGTCCCATCCACATTCATGGACTGGGCATAAAAATGTATTGCACGTCACTCAAGCATGAAATTGATTGAGACTGCTGGAGACTGGCATGTATTGTATAAGAATTAACTATCTATAGACTAAATATTGTTGGACTAGGTATAAGTTTCTGTGAACTAGACTTAATCAAGAAACTTTAACACAGATTTTACAAATGTTTATGAAGTCAATGAACCATGAAATGATGTCAAGGTCACAAGACCAGTATACTGCTGCATTGTTTATATCATAATGTATCTGTGGACCAAAGATCTTAAGTCTAGGTATTATGTGTGCAAAGTTATTAAAGTTTTTAAAAAGTTTACACCACCACCACCGACAGAAAGTAATACTTATATGTCGTCTCTTACATTCATCACAGGGGAGACAAAAAACCAAGAAACAATTCACTCAATTCCAGTCTAAAAGCCACTGAACATTTCACAGGTGAAGATTTTTTGTGACAGTGCATTATGACCAATATTGATCCAAGGCTGGAACTACTTATCACAATTTTGAAAGGATACTATACAAGAAATATTTGGTCCCAGGGTCAAATCAAAGTTGTGATGCAATTCAGAATGACAGTGATAATGTACTTTAGAAGAAGGTATTGTTAATTATTTTTGAGATGGTTTATGTGCTACAAAAATTTGTGCTTCTATGGCTTATTGTGATATAAATATGTCCACAAAACAAGCTGCAGTCATATTAAAATTAAAATTAGGGTTATTAAATCATCTGTTCACTGACCATACCATATATACTGACCATCATAAGAAACGCACCACCGGAAAATTTATTTTTTCAAAAAGTGGAAAATTTTATTATATGTAGTTGTTAAACAGGCGTCCCGTAACAAATTACAGGTAAGTTAAAATCCAATTCACTCATTCGTAACATTTATCGACCAAATTCTATAAGTGCATTTTAAAATTATCTGAACACATCATTTGACAGAGCTATCTCATCTTTAACAAAGGCAAATCAGAAAATTTTCATTCCTGCAAAGGTAAAATCACACATGACGTTCAAAAATGCCCCGTCTTTCCTCTGATGAACGCAACCAAGCAATCGGCATGTTAACTGCTGGAATGACAGTCAGAGAAGTTTCAACACAGTTTGCATGTCACCATAGCACCATTGTGCGTCTACGACAGAGGTTTCTGACAACCAATGGTGTCGCGGATCATCCAAGGACAGGGCGCCCCGAGTAACTACAGGGCAACAAGATCGCCATATCAGACTGCAGCATCTGCGTAACCGATTCAAGACAGCTGAATCAACAGCGAGGAAATGGTGTGGTGTTCATAATCCGCGCATCAGTTCATCCACAGTTCGCCGTCGGTTACGTGAAAATGGCTTGAAAGCGAGACGCCCGTTTAAAGGGCCTGTCTTAACAGATAGACATTGACACCAATATTTGCAATGGACAAGAGGTCATCGGCCATGGACAAAACATAGGTGGCAAGAAGTTTTATTCTCGGATGAATCCCGTTTTTGCATTTCATGTTTGGAGGCATGTTGACGAAAGGCTTGCTAATTGCTGTATTCAAGAAGTTGATCAATGAGGTGGACCTCGTGTTATGGTCTTGGGAGCTGTATCTTTTCGATACAGATCCGCACTTCACTTCTGTGATCAGTCACTTAATGCACAACGTTACGCAAATGACATTTTAGCTCAGCATGTTGTTCTGTTCTTTCAAAATCACCCAATCTTGCTTGTTTTTCAACAGGACAATGCGTGTCCGCACACCGTTAGCCTGACCACAAACTTTTTACAGAATAACAACATTAACTGCTTGCAATGGCCGTCTCTTTCACCAGATTTAGCCCCCATTGAACATGTATGGGATGCCCTATCACGGCGCATCTCAAACCGTCCGGTAAAACCTACCACGGTAGTAACATTACGTCAGGCATTACGTGAGGAATGGGACAATATGCCTCAGACAGTAATACAGGACATTATTCTGTCTATGCGTCGCCGTTGTGATGCTTGTATCAATTCTAGGGGTGGACATACCGGCTACTGACGGTCAGTTTCACGGGAGTGAATTTAAAAAGATGCTCTTTTGAAACAGGAAGTACACACTATTCTAACCTTGAGCACATTTGACACTTCAATGTTAGTTATTAATATATACTTATTTTGGTATTTGTTATATTTGTAATTAAAATTATATTTTTGTAAAAAGTTTGGTGCGTTTCTTAGGATATTTAGTATATTTACAAATACACATTTATTTATGGAACAATGACTTATACTGAATTATTAAATTGAGTATGGTGAAATACTGGGATTTCCGAATGAAAACAAATCCGATAATTCACCCAGTGAAATCGAAAGGAAGTGATATAGTAGTTGTCGCCAATAATGTTGCCATACAATGGTCGATGCGTAATCACATAAAAACATAATTCCTTATATTTTCTCGATAAATCTCTGAAAACATGGAATATTTCAATGCGATAAACAGAATAACTAATCTCAAAATCTCGAATACCAAAAATCTACAACTTGTGACCAAAAAACACTAATAATTTACTCATGCACTATGTGCATTCGTGCTACGTGCATTCGTGAATTAATGTGTTGTTCAGTAACTCGTAGATTTTTAGGTATTCACATTTTAGATTAGTTTTACTATAAATATTGACATATCCTTTCATTTTTATACTGTCAATAAATATTTCTTGTAGTAATTGCAGGTACCAGTATGTAAATTAATTTAACAATTTCTTTATCCCCTCTGTGATTTTCTTTTCCCCTACTGAAGTTTTTGTCTTTACTGGCTTTTCTGAACTTAATGTTTGAAAGATTCAGATTATAATTTAATGTAGTGTTTTTATAAATGTGAAAAATGTGGGAGAATGAATACTGCAATAGTTTTAATATTGGCTACTATCATGCTTTTAATAAAATATATCAGAATTGCAGTTATTAAACTTGTTTGTTGGCTACAAAAGATTTGCAATAAAAGCTGCATTCATTAATTCTGAAAATTGCAGTAAAGTTTTATATTGGAATGTTTTATTTATGTTCAACAAAATGCAATAATTTACAAATGTATAATGTACTTAACATCAAGTAAAGATCTTCACTGCTAAACCACAGATCTAACATCAGTATGTTACAGTAAGTAATTATAAAGCTGCAATATTTTTTCCATAGACAACTACCTGTCAGTTTTAAGAAAGGCAATGTCATTGTTCTTTACAGATATACATATAAGATACTTATAAAGAAACCTGAGAGATCAACACAAAATAAATCTTATTACCATATTTTCTATCTTGGACAATTGTCTTTTAGTTAAACTAATCAAACATTTGTTTTACATTCAAATCTTAAGGTCAAGGCGAAGTAATTGAAAGTATCCTACAGTTTTCTATTTTTTTGTCAGTATGTAAAGCTAATTGAAATACTTGGAATATGAAATAAAAAAGGGGGTACCCATGCTTATTTGTTTGCTATAACCCTTTGAAAACGTGTTCTGAAATTAACTTTTAACATAGGATATTCCGATATATAAGGAAAACATCAAATTTTCGAAAATTTTGCTCAAAAAGTCTATAAAAACCATCTATGTTAATCCTAGTTTCGTGAAAAACTAACATTATATTGCCTCATCCACGAGCTTTATGATGATATAAAAATATTTGGGGGTCCCCATGCTCAATTTTGTGGTTTATGCTGCTGAAGATAACATCAAGGTACTAATTTTGGTGATTTTTTCAGGTAACGTCATGACGTCCGATGTTCAATAACGTTTATGTATTGCAGATAATAATTACAGAACGAACAGCAAATCTTTTCCTTTCATCTGATATACATTTTTTTATTTTAATGTTCTTATTATTTTTATTTATTTAGTTACCATTTTATTTATTTATTTATATTTTGTTTAACTTTCTTTAAGGAGTTGCAGATTTTATCTATTATTTGTTGAATGACGGTGTTTGATTTTCAAGTTGTCGATGAATGATTTGTATTGCCACTGTATCCTTATAGTCCCATAAAATATTAATCAAAAGTTATCACAAAATTAACACGTTCAATTACTTCGCCTTGACCTTAATAAAATTTTGTCATTCAACAATCTTTATACATTGGTATTAATAGCATGATCTCATTTATCAGAGGACAAAATGATAAAACATTTTTCTAGGTTTCTTAATAAATTCCCTTTTTATAAGGCACAATGAAGGAATTTCAAGATGACACAAATATTTCATGTAAAACAAACTGATTTTATAAGTCTGTTAATCTTCCCCTTCCTCCTCTTCTCTAATGACAGGTACACCTAAAACAAAAAATGTATCAATATCTCATTAATATATCTCCTATTCCTACCTTTGTTTATTGTGTAATTGCAAACAGTTCCAGTTATTTCCCTTTTTTTAAATACTGTGATATGAAAGCAGGGATATGGTGGATCAATTCTTGAAACACATTCATTTTTGTAGGTAATATTTCATGGTTTAGTTACTTTCTGGATATTAAACATGCTGATTATAAAATATGTATTTTGTGGGATACTTTGTAATTGATATTTTCACTTCAATCCCCATAAACCAGATTAGTTCTCAACATGATATTGGCTGAAATATCGCCAGCTCTGCTTAAAACAATATTCAATCAACCTCCATAAAAAACAACAAAAATTGGTATTCAATGAAATATTGTGAATCCACAGTATATTATAATAAATAAAATGCTCCGCTGGGCGCAGCTAGATACGACCGCAGATGTCGAACCCTGAATAGTTGGGGCAATTATGAACACAACATTCAAGCTTGATACAATACTGAATTTGGATTGTGAATAAATATTTGACACAGCATAGGTTTCTGACACAGAATGAATGTTGTCTAAGAACTTAAAAATTTTTAATTTACCTATTCAAACCATATCAGTATTATTTGTTTTTATATATAAATCAGAAATAACCAATTTAAAATTTAAAATTGGGCACACATATCAATTTCTTGCTATTGCGCAATACTGTGTAATTGAAAATTTCTTCAAATATTTGACACATAATAGGTTTCTGACACAGAATAACTGAAATCAAAGAACTTAAAATTGGTCATATGATTAGAATTTATATTCAATTTTTTGCTTCTTGTGCAATACAATATGCTGTGGAGAATTGCCCCCCCCCAAAAAAAATAATAATTTACCCCTTTTTTTAGCTTTTGTGCAATACACTATGAAGTTGCACATTGACCCCCCCCTCCCCAAAAAAAACCCAAAAAACAATAAAATTTATTGTAACCCCCCCCCCCCTTTTTTTGCTAAAAAAAAATTTGAAATTTTCTTTTTAATTTATGAAATATGAAATGAGAAAAAATTACCCCCTCCCCAATTTCTCATTTACCCCCCCCCCCAAATTTTGTTTTCAACCCCCCCCCCCCCCCATTTCTTTATACTTTGCAACCATAACAGCCCATTTAAATACACCATAACATACTAAAATAGAAAATGACATCATAGTCATGGATGGCAAATTTTAAATATACATATAAATTTAAAAGCAGTTTAGATAAGATAAACAAAAAAGCTTCATCAGCACATTTTATATTGGCAAATTTCCAATGGAATTTGTTAATAATAAAGTTTTGATAACAGGGCACACATATCAATTTCTTGCTATTGCGCAATACTGTGCAATTGAAAATTTCTTCAAATATTTGACACATAATAGGTTTCTGACACAGAATAACTGAAATAAAGAACTTAGAATTGGTCATATGATTTGAATTTATATTCAATTTTTTGCTTTTGTGTAATACAATATGCTGTGGAGAATTGCCCCCCCCCCCCCCCCCAAAAAAAAAAAAAATTTACCCCCTTTTTAGCTTTAATTTTGGACCCCGATTTGGACCAACTTGAAAACTCGGCCCATAATAAAAAAACTAAGTACATGTTTAGATTCAGCATATCAAAGAACCCCAAGAATTCAATTTTTGTTAAAATCAAACTTAGTTTAATTTTGGACCCTTTGGACCTTAATGTAGACCAATTTGAAAACAGGACCAAAAATTAAGAATCTAAATGCACGGTTAGATTTGACATATCAAAGAACCCCAATAGTTCAATTTTCGATGAAATCAAACAAAGTTTAATTTTGGACCCCGATTTGGACCAACTTGAAAACTGGGCCCATAATAAAAAAACTAAGTACATGTTTAGATTCAGCATATCAAAGAACCCAAAGAATTCAATTTTTGTTAAAATCAAACTAAGTTTAATTTTGGACCCTTTGGACCTTAATGTAGACCAATTTGAAAACGGGACCAAAAATTAAGATCCTAAATGCACGGTTAGATTCGGCATATCAAAGAACCCCAATAGTTAAATTTTCAATGAAATCAAACAAAGTTTAATTTTGGACCCTTTTGGCCCCTAATTCCTAAACTGTTGGGACCAAAACTCCAAAAATCAATCCCAACCTTCCTTTTGTGGTCATAAACCTTGTGTTTAAATTTCATAGATTTCTATTTACTTATACAAAAGTTATTGTGCAAAAACCAAGAAAAATGCTTATTTTGGCCCTTTTTTAGCCCCTAATTCCTAAACTGTTGGGACCAAAACTCCCAAAAACAATCCCAACCTTCCTTTTGTGGTCATAAACCTTGTGTTAAAATTTCATAGATTTCTATCTACTTATACTAGAGTTATTGTGCGAAAACCTACAAAAATGCTTATTGGGCCCTTTTTTGGCCCCTGATTCTTAAACTGTTGGGACCAAAACTCCCAAAATCAATCCCAACCTTCCTTTTGTGGTCATAAACCTTGTGTTTAAATTTCATAGATTTCTATTAACTTATACTAAAGTTATAGTGCGAAAACCAAATGTCTTCGGACGACGACGCCAACGTCATACCAATATACGACCGCAAAAATTTTGCGGTCGTATAAAAATAGGAGCAATGCTTAATATTCTTGTGTCACTGATTTAAATCATAATTTAAGCTATGATATAATTCCAAATTCCTGCTCCATATACTTTTCAGTGTTTTATTTATACACTGGCTAGCCTGATATACATTTTATTTATGAAAATGCCAGCACAAATAACTTTTTGTGTACATTTTTCAGTTACCTGAACACCACCATGTAATTCATGAAAAATTATAAATAGGCCAAATTATAAAGAAAGAACCTCAACTAAGTATTTATTAACTTGTTTAAGGGACATAACTACAGCAATATTTCAATTGTCGAAGTAAGTTATAAAATAGAGTTAATGCTGCTATCTATTTAATATTATTCTGGATTTTTTCATCCATCCAACACTTATAAAGAAAATATCAAGATACCAAGATGCATGAGACAATGTAATATTTCTGAAAGCTAAAAATAAAAAGAGTTATATTCTGTTTTGGAGTCTAGCTGCCATTAACTTTCATTCCATAAATATCTCATTTTGTAATTGTTTTTAGCTCACCTGTCCTAAAAGGACATGTGAGCTTTTAGCATCACTTGGCGTCCGTCTGTAATCTTTTACATTTTCATCTTCTCTTCTGAAACCCCTGGACCTACTGAACTGAAACTTGGCCTGAAACTTCTATGGAAGGTTCTTTACAAAGTTTGCATAAATAATCCTGGTCCGTGAAACAAAATGGCCGCCATGAGCATTTACATTTTCTGATTGGTCAAAATGTAAAACTTCTTCTCCTCTGAAACCATAATGCCAAATGAACTGATTTTTGATATGGAACATCTATGGAAGGTCCTTTACAAAATTTGCATAAATCATCCCGGTCAGTGAAACAAAATGGCTGCCATGAGCATTTACATGTTCTGATGGTCGAAATTTAAAACTTCTTCTCTGAAATCGTAAAGCCAAATGAACTGATTTTTGGTATGGAGCATCTATGGAAGGTCATTTACAAAGTTTGCATAAATCTTCTCGGTCCATGAAACAAAATTGCCAGGTGAGCGATACAGGCTCAGCCCACTGAGCCTCTTGTTTCATAGAAACTGGGTGTAGAAAGTCACACTTGTTGAATGATGCATCTTTTTTTCTTCTGACTCATGACATAACACTAGCCTAAAACAACATCAACTCACCATCTAACTTTTTCAATTTTGGAAGTTTTGCAGCAACATCATTTCTATATGTGCCATCAAATGTCAGTTTGTCTTCTAATGGATTGCCTTATAAAAATAAAAATTCAGACATTTGTAACTAGGCACTATATAAAAAAAGCATGTCTGTTGTTATCAAGTTTAATTATTCAATAATTCTGCAATAAAGTTTTAAGTCTAATACGTATATAAATACTTTGAAATTATCAACATAAAAAAAATTAGATTTCAATCGTCTTGGTACAGTTATCCTTTAAATATCATTCTGCAGCAGTATATATATTGAGTAATGTAAACAGCTATACCTGTCACTTTCCTAAAATAACATTTAACAAGCTTTTAAGTGAATTGTTTTTCACTTAGAATAAAATGAAAACAAACAAAAAACACACCAAAACTTACCTGTAAAAACGAGCTCTTCCAGACAGGGTAGATCAGCCTGTAATAAAAGTATTTATCTCATCTGACAATTCTGTTTATTTCTAAGAGAACTAGTCTATATATCTCTAATTTACTTTCAATCACAAAAATCCTTCCCTCTTCCATGTTATTTGTTACTCTGTTACTTCTTGCCACTTATATGGCCCATTAATTGGTTAATAAACATTATCTTATCTTATGTGACCATGAAGGAAAACAAGATCATAAGGTTAAGCTTTTTCATGTTTACTGAAAACTAGAGGCTCAGCAGAGCCAGTATCGCTCACCTGGAGTCTGGTTTTCATTGGACAATTAATCAACTATTTGACCAATTTTGTTGCAATTGGTTCAATTGTTCAGGGAAAATTTATTTGACAAAAAAGGGCAATAACTCCGAAATGGGTTTTGGGATGTCCTTTAAAATTTCAGGGTAGGAAGACCTCAACATGGCAAATATTTTTCAGATTTACATTTCACTTCTATCTCAAATAGTTTTGGAGATAAATGACGAAAACTGTTAAATTTTGAAAATTTGACGAAAAAAGGGCAATAACTCCTAAATGGGTTTTGGGATTTCCTTCAAAATTTCAGGGTAGGTAGATCTTGTCATGCTGATCAATTTTACCCCATGTCAGATTTTTGATATCTGTAACGGTTTTTAAGTTATAAGCCAAAAACAACAAACGCACCCCTATATTCTATTTTTAGCTATGACAGCCATGTTTTATGTCAGATCAAAATAAATTGAGGAACGTTTGTACAGGACATGTCATAGATCATTCCTATTAAGTTTCAAACCAATCGGCCCAGCGGTTTCAGAGGAGAAGATTTTTGAATGAAAAAATTTTGAAAATTTGACAAAAAAGGGCAACAACTCCTAAATGGGTTTTGGGATTTCCTTTAAAATTTCAGGGTATGTAGACCTCAACATGGCAAACATTTTTCAAATTTACATTTCACTTCTATCTCAAATAGTTTTGGAGATAAATGACGAAAAATGTTAAATTTTGAAAATTTGACGAAAAAAGGGCAATAACTCCTAAATGGGTTTTGGGATTTCCTTCAAAATTTCAGGGTAGGTAGATCTTGTCATGCTGATCAATTTTACCCCATGTCAGATTTTTGATATCTGTAACGGTTTTTAAGTTATAAGCCAAAAACAACAAACGCACCCCTATATTCTATTTTTAGCTACGACGGCCATGTTTTATGTCAGATCAAAATAAATTGAGGAACGTTTGTACAGGACATGTCATAGATCATTCCTATGAAGTTTCAAACCAATCGGCCCAGCGGTTTCAGAGGAGAAGATTTTTGAAAATCAGCCAATCAGAAACAACAATTGCCCATGGTGGCCATGTTTGTTGTCCGATTGGGACGAAATGAGCAAACTTTATAAAGGACCTTACATAGATGCTTCCTGCCAAATTTAATTCCATTTGGCCCAGTGGTTTCAGAGGAGAAGATTGAAATGTGAAAAGTTAACGGACGGACGGACGGACGGACGACGGACGCAAAGTGATGGCAAAAGCTCACCCTGGCTTTTAGCCAGGTGAGCTAAAAAAGTGAAAATATATTTTTGATTTAAATGTGGATGACAAAATTGTAATAATTTTTATTTCAAATTTTTGAACAATATTTTTATTACAATATCTCATTTTCCAGTTAAATGCCCAAATATCTTAATACAATGACCACAAAAGGTTTACTCACCAGCTTTTGAAATTCTCCCATGTCTTTTACAGAATTATTTGACATATAAAGTACCTAAAATTGAACAAAGACTTTAGCTTGTACTAATTTTACGTATTATAAAATATGATGAAAACTTCATATATTATTCTTAATTATAACATGTCATATAAACTTGTATTAACCTTAAAATTAGTAACCCTTAAAATGATGATTCCTTAAAGGATGTAAGTACTATAGTGATTCATGAATACTATAATCTTTTCCATTCCTTGGCTCTGCACTGGCAAAAACTACTGTCTGGAAACTTCAGTTCATCAAATGAATTTTGGCATTATTAAGACTAAATAGCAAAATAATAAGACAATTTTTTGTCGGTTAATCAATTATTTTACCATTGTTTATAAAGGTTGTATATACCTCGGATAGAAAGGAGAATTTCTAATAGACAAATAAAACTGAAAACTGAACTTATTCAGACCTGTCTTATAGAAGTAAAACAATTATTTTAAATATTCTTCATGTCGTCTATACATGTATTTGCAACCATCGATGTAATAACTAATTCTAGAAAATCTCCTGTCTACATGTACATTGAAAAATTCCATATGCTATTCCAAATATTTTTGTTTCTCTGGAAAAGCTTTCGGAAAAAATTTGTACAATTTGTACAATTACAAACTGTATTTTTACGGTAGTTATGACAGCCAAGAGAAAAGGCAATTCAACTTGATTCAGTACAGCTCTCATTATCTCAAACACATTAAAAGTGAAATTTTGGACTTAGGACTGTCAACAGTAATATATAAACAAATTTACTACTGATGTCTCTGTACAATAAAAAGAAAGGTAAGGGATTATCTAGACCATATAACATGAGACATCTTACCTTTAACTTTTTAAGTACATTGATGCCTTTCAGTTTTTCAATATTATTGTATGATATCCATAATTGTTCTAAAGTATCTCCAACAGCTTCCTGTATAGGAGAAAAGAATAATAATGATTTACTTTTATATATAATCATCAATCATCCTGCTTATTTTGAACATTATAAATTTTACTGGTTTATTTTACATTTTGTTTAAAAGATACCCAATAAGTGATTCTGTAAAATTATATTAAAGATGTCTCTAGCAAACCCTAAAATATTATCCAACAGATTACAATGAATTCACATTAAATTATTAATATGTTAGAATTGATAGATCATTCCTGCCGACTGCTCAAAAATGGTACATTCTTAAGTTTTTTTCATTTTCAGTAAATTACAATTTCCGAGGTTTTTTTTGGCCATAAAATTCAAATTTGTTTTCTTTTTCTTTTTTAACTTCAGGTTCTATCTAAATTAAAAAATTATTCAAATATAAGACAAAATTCCCCCCACATGCACATTCTTCTACTCAGGATAGATGAAAATCTATATTTTATGTTTTTAAAATTGGTCACATCAATGTATATATAAACATTATTGTTAAAACATAAATGAGTAAAAATTAAAATATACTTGTGAGAGAACTACCATGTAAGACAGTTGTTTAGAGAAGACCTTTCCTGACTTGATCATAGTGTCTTATCCTACCAGATACTATTTTATTATACGAAAATGTACACTGGCCTTGAAGAAATTTTCAAACACTTATATAAGTTTCCTGAATCAAATAAACTTACCAATCCTGTTAGTGATTTTATATTATTCCTTCCTAATGATAAAATCTTTAAATTTTCTGCAAAAGAAAAATTAATTAAAGGAAATATTTTGGATTTTGTGTCAAGAATTTATCTACCATATATGAGGATGGTTTTTTTTCCAATGACAATGTGAATTCTTGGAAATGTACATATTACATGTAGTCATTCTATATGTAAACTGAAACTCAAAATTACAAGAGTAGTAGTCATATATCTAATACATGAATTTGACCTTAATGATCTGTAATTTGCAAAACTTATAATGCCAAGGTATTAAATATTTTTCCATTAGAAAATCACTACGATTAGTTGGTAATGCTAACCATGTGAGAAGTTCCATTGGGATGAAATGAAGATAAAATTTTTCAAGGATGTTTTATGTTTTCTGTCTTTTTTTTTTACAATTTGACTCATAAGAAAAATTTGTTGTTTGCACTATATCTGTGTGTGACAGAATAAGGAACTTGGTGTGTTCTTAATGACCTGATACACCTTGTTAGACTGAATAGTATATCATAAACAATATCGTGTATACATCCAACTCTACAAAACTTTAGGCGTATTAAAAAACCACATATGATGACATTAGCTGTAATTAGCATTGATGGACTAAATACACTTACTTAAACCATTCAAATTTGCAATTTTTTCTATTACATTTGTGGAGAGTGAGAGTTTCCTGAAAATACACATATATACACACATGATTAATTGTATTATCAAAATGAATTTGGATAAATACATTGTATATATTTACTTTTTATTTTATTTTTTGGGGTATAATTGTATTTTTTCCCAATAACTGTTTTCTTGGAAGAAGACAAGAGATCATCACACCATACTCCAAAATAATATATACTTTTGTGATTTTTTATTACATTTATTAGGGTCCCTACTCCTAGAGAAGAGTGTACTCAAAAATGTGAAAATTAATGTACCACTTTCTAAGGTGATATGACTAACATAACACTTACACAAAAAAATGTACATGACTCTGTTACAAGTTCAAAAGGATCACTTTTTTATAATGCTTATATGCAGTGAAAATAATGATAACATTATGAGTAACAAAAGGCATTCATGTACTTACTCGCATGCAGCCAGTGTGGATAAAGAGGCATCCATTTTTTCTATTGGTGGAATCTGACCACATAATTTCACTTCTTTGGCTTCTTCTGGTTTACATTCTGCCTTCTCAGACTAGAATACAATTTTGTTGTAATTCACTCAAATAAAGTTTTACTTAAACATTTAACAGAAAAGAGGGTTCTGCAATTTCTCAGGTACATTTAAATGGAATAATGTTTGAGTATGTAGTATTAACAGTTAAATTTTTTAGCAAGTTGACATTGGTTTGTTGACATTGGTTGGTTACCAATGTCTCTTTGACTGAATGGTTACTTTTTTTCAAACAGAAAATGGTGTATCACAACAGTCTCATTTTTGTACTTCGATCCTCATCAATAGTTTAACAAGGTAAAAGTCATTTTCTCTAAAGCTACATTCCTGTTTTTCTGAACAATCCTTACTTGGTGATAATTTAAAAACATTAGCAGTGGTGTTTAACACCTATATGACAGTAAGAAAATTCTCAATCTGAAACTATAATTCTTACTACAGAAAAACCAGATGAATACTGAAAATTGTGCAGAATATAATTCAACCTTGAAGTATATGACTCTGAATGTGAAAAGGAGTCTATCTTATTTAAAAAAAAATATATTGTGATTTTTAAACAAATAAATAATATGCAGTTGACGTGGCCAATGATGCGAGCACAGCAATAGCCCTTTCCAGAAACTCATTTCCGGTATCACGATTCTGGCTCTAAAATTATAATTTGAAGCAAGTTATTTCCCTTACTTTACTTACTTCCGTTTCCAGCAAAAGAAACTTTTTCTAGCCTTTGTATATACTAGCAAAATATGGCAATATTCGCTTTAACAAATAAATTCACTTCAGATTGAATAATGTCTGCCACATTAAACAAAGACTTTTCTAATTGACCAATATGCTCCCACTAGCGCTTGCTATAAAAAACATTCAAACAAAAAAAATAAATAAAAAATGTAAAAGTATACAAAATATACTCACCCATTTGGCAAGAGCCTCTTTAATTGTGGTACCTTTTGACTGAAAGAAATAATATACATTTTTGTTGTGAACATGTATAACCATGAGGTCGATATTGACTTTTTATCAAGATTCAGTTATTGTGAACAAAGATAATTGTATAAAGTATTGTCTGCAGCTACATTAAGGTAGCTCCACCTGAAAATACCAGTTAGGCCATCATTAAACAAATTGTTTGCATTTACCACACCTGCAACAAAAGGTAGGTAGGTAAAAATGCTTTATTTTACAGATCTGGCACTCACTGGTTTGTCAACTCAAAATGCCACAAAATTCCTACTGGCAGGTATAAGTTATTTGCAGTCAAAAACAATTAAATTATTTCATGTTGGAGGCAACATTGGTTAATGAAAGTCCAAGTTGCCTCCCTTCAACCACTGACTGTACAGCAAAGAGAAAAAGCAAAATATGAAAACCTGATCATATGGTGTCTATTCTTATTCTTTTATTTACTTCACTTGTCGAATTGAATTTCATTTTGTATCTTGATAAAATATAGATCATTAATTTAGAAGGAACTTGAGAAAAGATATAAAGGAAGTACTGTAATTTCTCTTAATTTTTCGTTACCTTTTGCTTTTCATTTGAATTAGTTTTATTTTTGCAAATTACAGGGCCCATAAAGAGCATAACACAAACAGTACAATAACAAAACATTACAATGCAATTAAAAGAACATAAATATAGCTTATAAATTGAATGTCAACTGTATGAGGATGAAAAACGTATTTTTGAAAATCTCTAAATTTTTTTCACTTACAAAACTGTCAAATAGCGATCATCGTGAATTCATAATTTTTAGCATTATGCCAGAACTAAAAATTTTATTTCTAGTCTTCCTCACAACAAATAAATTTTATTCAATTTCACCTAAAACTTTCAGTCTTTGTGAAATTAATTTTTACAGGACATTTTGGTCCAGTGTCATGACTATTTTTACTGGACCAAACAAAGTTTTACTGCTCGAAATTTTCTGAAGTATAATCAGCACAGCAAAACTGGGTAAATCTAAAAGTCCCATACCAGCAGTGTCAAGGGATTTTTTGTGTCAAGAAATTGATTTAGATACACCTTACAGAGTTTAACACTAACATTTTTGGACAAATATCAATCATGTAGAAAAAAGCATGACCCTTGCTAACGTATAGGATTGTTTGAGACATGCCCATCACCTCCTTCCAAAAGAAAACTGATTTTGGCCATTCTGAGCAGTACTTGGCTATGTGAATTAAAGAACTTTTTCTAAAGAGAAATATGACAGAACTGAATGTCACAAATATATGTAATTAATTTCCCATCCTGAGGCAGACTTAAAAATATTATGAAATACATGTTTTCCAGAATTTTCCTGCCAAAAAGCAGACGTTTTTAAACAATGGGAAATGTAATGTACACATTTTCCCTGTGTATTCTCAAAGATATTCTTTAATTAGCTTAAATGTGAAAATACTGCAATAAAAGGTACAGTTTATAATTTACAACCTTAAATCAACAGCTTTTAATTTAAAATAAAGTAAGCTTCTATTTGAACACTTGCTATTGTGAAATGTAGGTAATTTCAATTATGTAGTAATCTGAAATATTTACTGAAACTTCACTTGAACTTATTATCCACATGGCATTAAAAGTACTAAATAATAACAAGATTACATCTTGTAGTTTTTGTAATTGTCAAGAAACTATTTATTTATTTGTCAAAAAAATGAATCAAAGAGAAGAGAAAGGAAATTACATTTTTTAGCACAGTCGAACACAGTGAGAACTTAATTTTCAGGACTATAACTGAGTATAAGTGCTGGAATCATTTTTAAGGACATTTGGACCAAATATTTTTAAAACGTTATCGGATCGATGGCCATGTTATCAGAAATGACAAGACGGTCCAATGAATTTCACATATACTGTAAAACATGAAAATAAATGTAAAACGTACATGTATTAACAAAATTTTCAATAAACCTAATCAATTTTTTGTACCCGGAAGTTTGGTTCAGAAAGTTTCAACCAAATCAAGTTCTGTACAATTATGCTACTGATTTTACAAATGTATGTTGTTTTTGGGGAATAAATTTAAATAAATATTACAAAATTTAATAATTTTTTCTTTGTAAGTCCTTTTCTGAAATGTATAAATGCAACGTTAAGTTACATCAATCTTAAATATAGCACAGAGAAACAAATCCAATATATATTATACCAAGAAGGTGCCAGATTTTGAATCTGGATTATGACCATATTGCATTTATGTCAAAAAATTAGAGTCTTGTTTGAAGTTTGTCATCATTGTTGGTTTTGGAATTAAAGTAAAGGTTTCATGAATAATAATGATCAGATTGAACTTACCATGCAATGCACAGGTCTATCTTTTGGAAGTCAATCAACAAATGAGCAATGGTCCCACAACAACAAAAACATAACATTTCATCAGTTTCTCAAATTTACCAAAAATAGCAAAAAATTGATGTTTTTGACAATGAAAAATTAGAAAAAAAAATACAGTATTTCTAATTAATTTTTAATCATCATATGCAGGAGGTAATCCAAGACTGTGGCTAAGATCCTTTGAAGAATTTTCAGTATAAGGATGTGGATAGTATATACACAGCTACTTATCTCTTGCATGATAACAATTGACAAAACAAAATTAAAATTTCTTTGTTACTATGCTTTATTTCCAAAATCCAAGAATGTGATTAACTTTAAGTTTGATATTATATTCATATTAATTAAATATGGCAGGGTGTTCTGCAAAATCAGGCCCATGAATAACAATTGATAATGTTAAATTAAGTTATTATACTTTATTTCCAAAATCCATGTGATTCACTTTAAGTTTAGTATTATTTTCTTTCTGTGATAGTTTAATTAATATTAATTAAATATGGGTATAGCTGCAAAATCAGTTTCATGAGTAACAATAAAAATTTTACAATAACCAATTGTTATGAATTAGCAAGATAAAGGGGTGTGATATTATGGTATCAGGACAACTCGGACCAAAGACAGCTCGGACCAAGATAACTCGGACCAGTTTTAAGACAACTCGGACCAGTTCTAAGACAACTCGGACCAGTTCTGAAGACAACTCGGACAAGTTTGAAAAAGTGATAATGACCTGTATTCTGACCAAATAGAAAGTGACTTTGAGACAACTCGGACCAGTTTGTTGGTTTATCATAGATTAGAAAGCAGTAACGAAGAAATTTTTTTTATATTATTTAATATTCATATGCATATATATATATATATCGCACCATATAACATAGACAAAATAATAAAGTCAGCACAAGAAACAAGAAAAGCGTATATCACAATGTCAAAGTCTAAACAAAGCACTATAAATCACAATATTGTTGTTTACTGGTCGGGTCCATAGTAGCTGCCGCATGACCTTGAATGTGCCATCGATGTACCAGGCTTTAGCTTTCTGTAGTAGCTGAAGTTGTTTGTCAGTAGCAAAGATGAGGTGGCGGTTCTGTCCGACGTAGACGTCTTTACGGAAAAAGATGATGGTGGATTGGTCAGCTCAAACGTTGACTGGTCTGTAGCATCAGTATGTATAGGAGCTGGACTGGTGACATCGAAAGTGGAGTTCTGTGCTTGTTGAAGCCGGGTACTCTCTGCATCGGGGGCTCGAATTGGGCTGTCTGTCAGGGGTATGGTCTGTTCAACAGCTGGTATTGTAGCATCTGGATCACCTTCAGGTCTAGTTGTAGTTTCTTTGAAGTGAAACCCTTTGATGTCCTTTAATTGGCTTGCATCCATTTGTCATCAATAGCAATTAAAACTAATCAAGGTTAACAAGCTTGTATAGTTGTTGATTGATATAATGCAATTAAATTTTCGATCAGTAAATCAATTAAACCTTTGATAGGAAAATATTTGAAATTAAAAATAATTATAATTTTACGCATTTTATTTGATTTGATTTATTTTTCGTCTTTCTTTAATAAATACTTAAAAGATACAGTACACTATATACATTTCTTAATTTTTTTTTTCAAAAATGGTCCGAGTTGTCTTTTGAATCAGTTGATCCGAATAAATTTATTAATTTTTCACACTGGTCCGAGTTATCTTTTGACTGGTCCGAGTTATCTTAAAAACTGGTCCGAGTTATCTTGATCCGAGTTGTCTTTGGTCCGACTTGTCTCGCATTCGATATTATATGAAAAACATATTTTTAAGACAGTGACAGAGTATATTGTATTACAGAGAAAATATTTTCAACCAAAGCGAAGCCTGAATTTTATGAGTGGGTGACAGTATAAAATACCACCCGCTGTTTCTTTCCAGTAGGTGATAGAGTAAAATACCACATTCTTGTAAACCAATGAAAATGCATTAAAAGTAGAGAAATTTACATAAAGTATAATAAATCATATTGATAATAAATGCATGAATAATTGTGTTTATGGGAAATATTTACATGTATAAAAAGTATGTGCAATATTATTTATAAAAGTATGTGCAATATTGTGCAACTACAGTACTGTCAGTAGAGAAAAATTCAATATCCAGAAATCAGGCAGCTGCATGCATTGTATTACATACATTATGTCCGAAAACAAGCAAATTGATAAACAGCTTTTGGTACAAAGTGAACATTCTTATGTCTTACATACAATCTTTTTTATGGTTTCTATTCTTATAGTAACACCACAGGCGCTTGTCTCAGAAAAAAATTACTATATATGCCAAGTCTCTTGGAATATATAGTATTTTTTTTTCTGAGACGAGCGCCTGTGAGTACCACAGGGCAGGCCATGGGAATGCGAGATATTGCATTTGGCAGGTTGAGAGAACGAGTCGCTTGCCATTATTTATACTTATAGTGACAGTAGCAGGTTTTTCGAGATCTACACAACAGAACAGGGGCGTCTCTGAACTTATTCGTATCTTTGTCCCCCCTTAAGAACCATCAATAAACATAATAATGATGATGAAAGTAAAAACACCAGATTTACCCACCATTTTGAAACTGTGTTGTCGTCAAGATAACTGTTCCCGTTGTTGACACTCTGTGAAACGTGAAGGTAATCACGCATTCATGACAGGGAACCAGATCAGTTGTCAAGGGGTATCAGGACAACTCGGACCAGTTTTAAGACAACTCGGACCAGTTTGAAAAAGTGATAATGACCTGTATTCTGACCAAATAGAAAGTGACTTTGAGACAACTCGGACCAGTTGTAATACATGTAGTGGGACACAATTTCCTAATTGCTATTTAAAGAGACGTCACTCTGTCGGTTATTTATCTATGTATTTTTGCATATTTTGTATACCTGTCGTATTAACTATCGATGTGGTACAGGGTTTTTCGTTTTCTTTCTTTTTTTTTGTTTTGTTTTGTTTTTGTTTGTTTTTATTTTTATTTATTTTTTTTTGTATTTGTAATTTTTTCTGTTCGGTTCTCCGGGGTATAGCATAGATTAGAAACCAGTAAAGAAGAAATCTTTTTTTTTAATTATTTATTATTCATATGCATATATATTATCACACCACATAACATAGACAAAACTGGGACTATTTTACTAAGTAATATTAGTATAATAGTCCCAGGACAAAATAATAAAGTCAGCACAAGAAACAAGAAAAGCGTATATCACAATGTCAGTATAACACTGAGATAGCCGTGACGCATTTTATTTGATTTATTTTTCGTCTTTGTTTAATAAATACTTAAAAGATACAATACACTATATACATTTCTTTATTATTTTTTTTTCCAAAATGGTCCGAGTTGTCTTTTGAATCAGTTGATCCGAATAAATTTATTAATTTTTCACACTGATCCGAGTTATCTTTTAAATTGGTCCGAGTTATCTTTCGACTGGTCCGAGTTATCTTTTGACTGGTCCGAGTTGTCTTTGGTCCGAGTTGTCTCACATTCTGTCAAGGATCTATTCTATTCAGTAAAAGTTTCCGTCCTCCTCGGGCAACCTCCAATCGGAGAAGATGGATGAGTGGTTTTATGAAGTATGATGTATCAAACCAACTTTTATGTGTAGTCGCCAATCATTTTTCAAGTTAATTTCATAGTATAATTGATATTCACATGCATAGCAAACATAGCTGTCTGACAAGTTTTAGCTTTCTAAAAAGCTGTGGACTGCTTCGCTGTATCTTAATTTATGGTAATATGTGAGCATGTGGTTGTTGATTTAGTATTAGAATTGTGGTATTCTTAGATATTGATTGATATGAAATGTGTCTTGGACTTGCAATATCAAGTTCTGTATATCTGCAAACCCAGTATATAAAAAGTGTTCTGTTGACCAGTAAAATTTTCCGCGCGAAAACAAACAACAGACACGACTCTGGAGGTGTGCCTAGATTGGCAGAAGTTATAACGTAGAGATCATGCACATAAACCGTGTGTATTGCAGATTAACAAAGCAAATATACTCGTATTAATAATCGATTTCAATAATGAATTTCAGAATATATGAATATTACAAAAACATGTAATGACAGTTGATCGGAACTGATATACACGGCTTTTGATGACTTATCCTGAACGAGTAAAGTCAGTAATTCAATATCTCATTTAAACCAATGGCTGTTGCTGTATCTCAGCCGCATCATAAAGTAACCAATCAGCGATCAGTAATTATTTCAAGATGGCGTGTATATCTAGAGAAACTAATAGCTCCGCACCGTGATGCGAAGCACTAGACAGGTGTTTTATCCATCTGAGCTTCATTTGTTAAAAAAAAAAAAAAAAACAAAAAAAAAAAAAAAAAAAAACGGACAACATATACAGCCCCTGGTATTAGACGTCTTGAAAGTAATAAGCAACCACATGTGAAAGCAATCAGGTGTGAAACAGCAATTGCTTGGAACGACAGTGAATTTGACTTTGTTGAACTTCACGACGGGTGCCGTATACGGAGCAGGAACTGCTTACCCTTCCGGAGCACCTGGGTTCACTCCTGGTTTTTATAGGAGTTCGTGTTGTTCATTGTTTTCAGTTTTCTGTGTTTATTTGTTGTGCTTGTGGTTGTTCGTTTGTCTTCCCGGGTTTGTCTGTCCAATGGATTACGTTTATTTGATTGCTCCTTAGGTATATTTGTCCTTTTTACCCCATCTTTGGTAAATATCCTAGAAGACTCCGACTTTTATTTATTTGGTAAAAGTACAAGTAAATAACTGTGAAATTTCAATTAATTTCTCAACAGATTTTAAGGAAATTTATGTCAAAGATTTAAATCAGCATATTGTATTGCACCAGTTTAGTACAGTAATTTTGCAACTTTCTGTCTTGTTTTTCATGTTATTGTCCTACAGTAAAACCCTTTTAGCTTAAAGTCCCGTCACACTTATTAAGAATCAGCAGGAATTAGGCAGAACCAACCGGAAAGAAAAAAAATCGTGCCACATTCGGGAGGGAAAGTCAAATTGGCCGCCTAAATTTTTGCCCATTCCGGGTGTCTTAGCTCTTGAATACAGCTCGAATATAGTTGGAACATAGTAGGAATATTTAGAATGCTGTTAGAATCAAGTCAAAATATTTAGAATGCACTTCAACTACCGTACGAATACGGTTGGATTGTTCCTCGAATACTGCCTAAAGTCTGGTCGGAATTCAGGTACCTCGAAAGCTATACGAAGTCACTTCAAATGTTTGCAGAGGATTACCGTTTGAGTTCTCCTTCGAATGCGGTCAAAATGTTTCGAATGATGTGAGAATGCCGTAAGACTATTTATAATGTACCCAGAATGCAGTTAGAATACACTTCGAATGCTGTTCCATAATTCTCCACTACGAATGCACCTCGAAAATTTTCGGCATGAGCAAAAAATTAGGACTGGCCACAGGAATCGAACAGATTATTTGGAATGCACTCAGAATGCAGGCAGAATTTTTAGAATACACTTCCAATATTCAGGAATATACCACGAATTGTCATTCCGAAGACATTCCGGCTCATTCTGTCTCTAGTGTGACTAGGGCTTTAATTTTAAAGAAATATTCAATATATTCACGAAAAACCACCTACAATAAAAAAGGACATACAAATATACTCTTTAGTATCTAAGTAAACATTTTTAAGGTAATTTAGCAATTTTATGTCTTCTTATTCATCTTTTACTATTATCGACAGGGAACATTGGCTGCTCTATAGCAATCATGTTAATATTCAGATATAAATTTACATATTTATTTCAAATAGGAGAACATGAAATTCTTATATTTATAGATGTAAGTTATGAAACAGTTAATATTGGAGTTTTTTTTAAAATCATTACAATTTTTCTTGAAGAAAAATGACCATTTTAACAATCACCATCTGAGGAATTATTCAATAATTCATACACACAGCAGTACACAATTTGCAGTTTTGAGGTTGTGTGTATAGGAGGTTTGGGTAATTTTATATCACTTTTTTAATATTGCCAAGAAGGAAATTCAGAACCCAAACTTCTATTGTCATATTAAAGGAGATACATAAATTCGTTTTTAGTTCTGAGTGTCCTTCACTTTGAAAAATAGTCTTAAATACGTTAATTTGCAAATTTGTGTTCAAACTGTCTCCCAAAGCGACATTCAGGTATCTAGAAAACATTTAAGTAACTTATCTTAATTCAATATTAGCAAATCTTTAGAGACCACATACCAGGCTGTGCGTCCAGAGATTCTGAAAGATTTCAGGCGACTTTTTCAAAGTGGCTCTTGAAGTGGAATAAATGCAGGGAAATGGCACTACCTCTGTTGACCGATCACTTAGAAGCAAACATGTAATTGTCACCATGAAAATCAGCTGACATTTAGACTATAGGCTGCTCGTCTGCAGCTGGCTTTTGTGATGTTTTGATTGCTATGTTTTGTTAATTTGATTGTGTTTCCTGTACTGCAAGATGAACGTCAGAATACCAATACGCAATAGGCAGAGGATCACCGTCAATAGCACCCCAAAGGGCCAAGTGAGCTTTTATCACCACTTGGCGTCCGTCGTCCGTCCATCTGTAAACTTTTACATTTTGATCTTCGATCTCCTCTGAAACCCATAGGCCAAATGAACTGAAACTTGGTGTGAAGCATGTATGGAAGGACCTTTATAAAGTTTGCATATTTCGTTCTGGTCGGACAACTAATATGGCTGCCATGATGAATTCTTATTTCTGATTGGTCAAAATTTCAAAAATCTTCTCGGAAACCGCAAAGCCAACTGAACTGTAACTTGGTATGAAGCATCTATGGAAGGACGTTTATAAAGTTTAAATATTTCGTCCCGGTCGGACAGCTAATATGGTAGCTATGATGAATTCTTATTTTTGATTGGTCAAAATTTAAAAAAATTTCCTCCTCTGAAACCTTATAACCAAATTAACTGATACTTGGTATGGAAGGTCGACCATTACAATTTTCGCCTAAAAAATATTTTAATTGTGGGACTGTCAGGTGAGCTATACAGGCTCAATTGTCTTGAGCTTCTTGTTTTACTTGATGGCATGACCGCTATTTTGCACTTGTAATCTGAATGGTGATTATAACTTTACTGGAAGGGAATATGTTCACTTATGGTTGTAATTCTTGTTGATCGTTACTTAACCATGTAATCGCGAAAAGGACATGTGGTAAGTAGAATAGAGAATGGAAACGGGGAATGTGTCAAAGTGACAGCAACCCGACCAAAGAGTAGAAAACAGCTCAAGGCTACCTAAGGGTCTTCAACACAGCGAGAAACTCGCGCATCCGGAAGCGGGCTTCAGCTGGCCCCTAAACAATAATAGAAGAAGAAGAAGGTTTAATTAACCAATTAATGGGCCTATGGAAGGCATAGTTCAATACAAAACAAATATGATTTAGTTACATATATAAAACAAACATGTATGACAAATGTATGGTATATAAAATAACCATGTAAATGTTGGTTAAGTTAAAACTACAAATAAGTGAATTGTATTTGTATAATAACAATACCAGTTTGGAACAGTGTCTCAGGCACACATCATTAAGAATTAAAGAAAATAACAACAGGGGTAGCAAAAGCTGTATGGAAATCAGACCCCACTTGCTGTTATTAAAACATAAACTGAGACCAGTATACTAAAATTTTCATTATTAAGTAACCATATAAATTTTTCATTGATCCTCAGATATTTAAAATTAGTACATGAGGTATTAATTAATTCAATCATTGGTTTTCTTAAATGATTGTTGTTATTACACATAAACGAAAAGTGTTTGTCGTCAACTATTTCCCTGCATGATGTGCACCTGACACATGTTCTGTTGTGTCGAAGAATACCCTGATATCTCCCACGTTTAATTTGTAACCTATGTGCAGATATTGTGAGTTTGGTTATATTTCTCCGATGCTTAAAGTTTTTCAGGATAAGCAAATATTTTCAATTCCAAAATTATTTTTAAGTTGGCAATAGTTCTCAAGTTTCACATTGGTGTGTTTTGTTTTTTGAGCTTGCTACATGTCTAGGTAGTGCTGAAATATCAATTTCTTACTCATTTCTTTAAACTTTGTAAATTTGTTTTCTTTCAATGAGTCATTCATTCCCTTTATATTATTAAGTATATATCTTACTGAACTAAACCATGAAGGGATTTTTTATATCAAATAATGATTTACTCTCAATAAATGCATGATTTAATAATGAGAACGAAGAGTTAACATTTTCGAGTCTATGCCAATATTTGACCATAGCTTTGATAATATCAGAATAAATCGGAAATCATCCAAGTTCAGTAGAACACCATAGTTAGTTGACTTTTTATGCACCCCAAGAATAAATTTACAAAATTTAATATGAATTTTATCACAAGGTAAGTTTGTATAAAAACATTTGTTGTATCTAAATTGCAAGTTTCAGATCTGAATTTTGCTGCGAATGGATTGAATAAACCCCATACTTCAGCGCAATAAAGAAGGGTTGGCTTTATAGTATGATCAAAAACATGCATAGATATTGTAACACTAGGGTCCAGTGATAGAAAATTGCTTCTTAGTTTATAGAACGCTTTGAGTGCCTTTTTGGAAAGATTGCAAATCGTTCATATGACACCGTCCTCTAAAACCGAAAATCAGACCTCTTCGATTCCACCGGACATTAGTACATAAAATGTAGTTCCAGTGATGACAGTATTTTTTAAATTACGAGTACTTTATTCTTGTTGATCATGTTGATAATATCTGAACTAATATTTTTAACTTCCATAAAACTTAATCGTTTACCTAAATTACCAAGGAGTTAAAATGAAGTCAACGCAGACGGCGGATGAATTTATCTATCATAACGAATCTACGAGACACACCTTCCCGTATTTACTTTTTAAATTAATCCATTGTCAAAACTAATTGCGCATTTACAAATATGACGATTTTTACCCATTATTTGAGAAAAAATACTTTAAGATTATCTATTAATATAACTCGGACATTCGCTTTCGGAATCTAAATGTTTTACGCAGGGATCGGAAATCATAGTTTTAACAGCCTCTGTCGGACATTTTTTGATAGACATGAATCGTCAGTTTTAACTCTTTTTAGCAATTTCAACACACGATCTTATTTCATACAAATATTGTTATGCACGATTAATGTTTTAGGTAAGACCTGAAATAAATGTCATGTCTATCAACTCTTTAACATTTTGTGCGGCGTTGTTTGTGTATTGAATAGAATAGAATTATAATTTCGATGTTATAGGTGTCTTTGGTACGTCTATATGGCGACATTATGGTGATGGTAAGTAAGGACCAGTGGAACACGTTTGTTGTTAGATTTCCGACCGGCGTTGGGTCTGGTCACATTGGAAACAGATTCAAATGTCCTGTCAATCGCCGTTTGGGGATAACCTCTCCTTCGGAAGAAGGTGGCCGTCTTGTCACACTGCTATCTGTTCTTCCAAAGGAGAGGTCAAAGACATTATTTTACTTATTTTTACTGTACAGTTTTACTATCTACCTTGCCATTTATGTATTGTGAAGTACGTTTACTTATCGACACCCACGTCAAATATTTTTTTTTGTTTTTGTTTACATTTTATGTACGGACTCAGTCTCTCTCTGGGTTTCAAAGAGTCAACACCTTTTTATTTTTATTTTTTACAGGCTCGTGATCATATTGGTCGAAACGTTGAGTATTTTTAACTTTTTAGTTTGTTGTTCTTTTTTTACGATTTTATATTTGGTTTTGTTCGACTTGTGTATTTTCATACATTTTAGTCGTTTTACGCCGCTTTTGACAGCTCACCATTTCCATTTAGTTTTCTTTTCATTTACTAAACTACACTATTATACTAATAGTCCCAGTATCTAATCTTCTCAAGTTTGTTAGATCGTCCGATACATACACATGTACCTTGTAATGGATTTTTTTTTAATTTGAAAGCAGAAAGGTGTGCAAAATGCCTGATTGATCATCACTGATGAATGACCTCGATATTTAACTTTGGAAATTGTTGACAGGTCATACGGTGTACAGTAATAATATTTAAGCGTAATAAAAGCACAGACACCTTTAATGTAAATTACTTTTATGTTATGCGAAGTAAAATTATGATTTAATAGCAGAAAGTGTTGGTGACAAGAAAGTTCGAATGGATTGTTTGTTTGTTTAGTTGGGGTTTAACGCCGTTTTCAGCACATTTTGGCCATTTTCGCGGCGGTCAGTTTTTATTGGTGGAGGAAGCCGGAGTACCCGGAGAGAACCACCGACCTTCGGTAGGAAAATTGGCAATCCTTGTCAATTAAGATCGGAGTCGAACGAACACATCTCGCCACAGGTGGGATTCGACCTCACAACCCCAGCGATGACAGGCTAGTGATCAGTAGTAGTCAAGACGAACTACCTAGACCACTCTGCCAACGAAGCCCCAGTTCGAATGGTTGTCATATCCTTGTGGTGAATTTAATTTCTGTTGCGAATTTAGTGTGGATGACATTTGTTTATTCGTACGTTCATTTGTACTGTAGGATTTGCTAGTTTGACTTTATTTTGTTTGTTGACATTCTGTACAATGTTCAAGACACACTAGCAGGAATCAATAATTACTCTCAATTATATTTTTTTTCGAAATAAAAAAATGTTTGTTGAATACAATTTTTGTCATGCCTGCGACCAAAAGTCGTGAAAGCGAGATGTAGGTATTACTTTCGGGTGGCGACGGCGGTGTAAAATTTTTTAAAAGTTTAATAACTTTGCACACATAATGCCTACAATTAAGATTTTTCGTTGATGCAGATAGATACCTTATCGTATAAAGTTTGCCGCAATATACTTCTCTGGTGACCATGACCTTGTATTCATGGTTCACTGACTTTATAAACATAAATGTAAAATCTGCATCTAAGTTTCGTGGTTAAATCCATTTCTCAGCAACTGTAATATCTAGGCCTACCATATTTGGTCTATAGATCTTTCTTAATAGGTACATGCTTGCCAGTCTGACACCTGGCTTGGAACTTTGATGTCAATTTCATGCTTTAGTGACATTGTCACACTTTCATGGTCTAAGAAACTATAATACCTAGACCCACCATATTGGTCAATAGATAGTTTTTGGTGGGTAAATGTCAGTCTGACACCTACCTTTTAACCTTGACCTCAATTTCATGGTTGAGTGACCTCTGTCACATTTTCATGGTAAGTCCAGTTCTTGGCTACTGTAATACCTTAGCCCACCATATCTGGTGGATAGATAGTTCTAAGTGGGCACATGCCACAATAGATAGTTCTTGGTAGGTACATGTCAGTCTGACACCTGCCTTTGACATTGACCTCAATTACATGGTTGAATGACTTTTGTCATTTTCGTGATTAAGTCAATTTCTTAGCAACTATAGTACCTAAGGCCACCATGCCTGGTCAATAGATAATTCTTAGTAGGCACATTGCAGTCTGACTTGTTTCATGTTTTGGGGTAATGCCCATTTCTCAGCAATTGTAATACATAGGCCAACTGTATTCTTAGTAGGCACATTGCAGTCTGACTTGTTTCATGTTTTGGGGTAATGCCCATTTCTCAGCAATTGTAATACATAGGCCAACTGTATTTGGTCTATAGATAGTCCTCAGTGGGTACATGGCTGTCTGAGACCTTCACCTACATTTCACACTTCAGTCACATTCGAACACCTCCACTTAGATTTGCGAATATTGACACTAAAACTTAACTGTTGCTAAAAGCTAAGCCTTAATACACATTGAACTTTTACAGAAAATGATGTCCTGGTATATAAGATAGCTTATAAAGTATATAAGATAGCTTATAAAGTATATAAGATATTTTATAAAGTATATAAGATATTTCATATAATATATAAGATATCTTATATACTTTATAAGATATCTCATATAATTTTCTTTATAAGATATCTTATAAATTATATAAGATATCTTATAAACTATATGAGATATCTTCTAAACTATACAAGATATCTTATAAACTATATGAGATATCCTATAAAGTTTATCAGATATCTTGAAGTCAGAATAAATAGTATAAACGGCTTGTCGTAATTTTCCTCCAAGTCGCATGCAATGGAGAGACTTTTAAACCTCTGGATCCTAGATTGTTTTTGGTGCCATTGTTTTCTAAAACGTGTCCACGACCGAAGTAATGCTGTAATATATTGAAGGTTTTATCGATTGATCTACAAAAGTTTGAAGCAAGCACTTTAAAACCATCAGATTAAAGGTGATAGCCATCTTCATTGATACATTTTCGGCAATGGCAAGGTGACTATATATTTTCATTTATCATCCTTCCCTGTGATTATTGTTTATTGCTAGCAACATTATTGATCCGTTAGAAGTTGCACTCAAAGGATTTAGTGTTATAGCATCAGGTTGAGAAGAGGTTTTGTCAGTAACTTTCATTGCTTGATATACAGGGGATGTTGTTACTTTTTTAGTGTTGCATTTAGAGCTTAGTTTTTCGGGCTCTATACCATTTTATTAGAAGTGCCATTGAAAAGAACAGATGGCCTTTTCTCTAAAACCGTTCACAATTGTTCACTCATCCTCACTCTCAGAGTTAGAATTGCCGAAGGGCTGTAACATCCTTTTCAAGGTTAGCATCAATATCATAGATTATTGATAATGTCATCGCTTGCAAAAATGTAATATACCTGTTACAACTGTAAATTTCTTGTTTTAGGTTTTGCAGTTTTTATTACAGTTACCTGGTGTAAGTTTTAGTTTTTCCTGAATTTTTTACACCTTTTGAACTACCCTAATATTATTCTCTGCTAAAATGTTTGTGACAGGGGTGATACTATTTTGGATGCCAGTATAATACAGTAACATTATTTTATTGTTTCTCTAGTTTACAAGCCATGATATTCTTGACGACGTCTTTGTTGATATCTGCAATGGATGAGTAGGGATTTGAAATGAAGCAGACTGTACGGGTAAGTTTCGAATCAGAAACAATTCTCGCACACAAAGGGGTAGGGTCATTTCCCCTGCATTAACTAGTATTTCAATTCTAGGGCCATTTTCAAAAAGTCACCAAAAACTTCTCAAAATCTCTGGAGGCATAGCTTGGTATGTGGTCTCCAAAGATTTGCTAATAATAATTTACAAGTCATTTACTAAAATGTTTTTTTTCACATACCGGAATATCGCTTTGGGAGACAGATTTTACACAAATTCTTTAAGAAATTTTTCACAGTGAAGGACACTCAGAACCAATGCGAATTTTTGGCTGTAAGTGAGATTATATATCTCCTTCCATATGACAGTAGAATGGTTTTGCTTCTTAATTTCCTTCTTGGCAAAATTCCAAAAAGTGATGCAAATTAACTCAAATCAGCTACATACACGACCTCTGCCGGTAGAAAACTTGACCTTATTAAAATGAAATGCATTGCATAAAATCATTTACTATAAAAAGTAGGTAAATAATTAAGATTGACAACTTAATGGTTATAAGTGAAACAAATATAGGTGAAAGTGGCCCTACTTCTTTTCTGGATTTTATTTCAATATAATGAAACAGTTCATAAGGTGGTAGTTTAGTGCAACTGAAATGTAACAAGCTTTTACATAATTACACGCTGCTTTGTTCGTAGCAAATGGGACTGAGTGGATTAGTGTCCGTATGTTGTTTACTTAAAGTGTGATCTGACGCTGGTAGTTAAGTCGCTCAATCCGAAGATGAACTTGTCCGACCATTTTCTACGAGAGGGGTGGAATAACCACTATGCCTAGATGAGCAATCAACCTTTGGAATTCCTGCAAGTCTGGTTACTATGAAAACACAGCAAAAAAACAAAAACAAAAAACGTTGCAATTGAAATTGCTCCAAACTTTATGAAATTCATATGATGGGTAGGTGTGGTGCCCGAATATGCACTTTTGTCTCAGAAGTTTAGAGTTTGATAATGTTGGCATGGAATCGAGGAAAAAATTTTAAAAAAAGAAAAAATACAATCTTTACGAAACTTCATTAAGAGTTGGACACCAAACCTCGACATGCATTTTGGTATCTGAATTTTCAAATTCATGGTTACCATGGAAACGGAACAATTTTTTTTATAAAATTATTTATCAAATCTTCACGAAACTTTGTGTGAGGGTTAGGGACCAAACCTAGAAATGTAGTTTGATATTAGAATTTTCAAATGTCCCTCGTTACCATGTTAACGGAACAAAAATCCAAAAACTGAAATTTATCCAATCCTCATAAATTATGTTGACTCAAGGAACAGATAAACTGTTATTTAAATCGATGATAATTTCACGCTAATTAATAGTTGTTTTAGTGACGCATATGTTATGTTTATATTATTTGCTACATGTAATTTTGATATTTTCATTTCATGTAAATTTATCTATACAGTTACTATTGTATCTTTGTAGGACTTATACTTATTATGACTAATTTTAAATGATGTCAACACAAGGAGTTGTTTTACTGCCACGAATGAGCCCACTTTCACAATAAAAAAGGTTAGAAGGTTAGATGTCATGCCTGTATTCTCTTTGGTCTTGGAATTTTCAAAATTTTCGTTGGAATAATAAAGAAACTGAAATTTGTCCTATGTCCATGAAACTTCATGTTAAGACTAAAAGTCGTGCCAGTAAGTGCCCTTTGGTCTTAATTGGAATATTCAAAATAGCTTCTGTTGCCATTGAAACATAATGAATAGATGAAAAATCGAATTAATTTAATCATCATTTAATTTCAGTTGAAGGATAGGCACAATGCCTTGAGATGTAATGTGGTCAAATAAGCAGGATTTTATGGTCCAGCATGGGGTTTGGGCGACTTCTTTGGTAGCGTCCTAACACAGTATTGCCTGTTTTTTTATGAATTGTTTCGTAGTTGGCAGATAGTCACCACTTTTGGAATTTTATGAAAAATAAAGAATTTGAGATCCCCAGTCACATCCTCAGGGTTGAACAGAAATGCTTTACTGTGTATGTGTGCAATTGTGTGTGTGTTACTATAATTTTTATTGTTGTTATTGCCAGTTGTGACATACCCCTATGTCATGACATGTTTTATTAATACCAAAAGATACCCCGAGACGGGATTATTTCTTAGGTAATGTCAATCTAAGCCTACTTGCAATGTGATCAGAAATTCCATGCTGCTTATTATTTAAAGGGTAACATAAATATTTTATTATTTATGTTTATTTTACCCCAGGGCTAGACTTACATACATATATGACAGTGGTTTTTATATAGATTTCTATAGCTTGAATCACCTTGAAATAGATCGCTTATGCGTATAGAGATCCTCTTATGCCATTTAAAAAAAATCGACAAATCTAGTTAAAAAAGTACAAGGTAGAAATTTCATAAGATAATCTACCTTAATAATCATAAAATGTTTACATTAAGTGGTAAGTGTAAACCAGTCATTAAATTATAGATTCAGTTTTCGTTTTAGATGTCGCATCGGAATGGACAGGTACATTTATGGACTCATAACCAGACAAGATAAATGTTATTGCTTTCTATGCTTGTATGGTTTTGGTTTTCCCCGACCTTTTGTGTCTAGAGCGTTCATGCCGAACCATTTTACGAGATAAACTTTGTACTATTTAGCAAAGTTAGTACTAATTGAGTAATATTAAATCCTACCTTTTTCTTCACCACATTTAGTCGTCTTTTTTTTTTGAAATTAGCTTGTTTTAAAGTTTCTACCTAGCCCCCTCCAAATTTTAATGAATCAAATGGTTGTACCCTTAGGTAATCAAGTTAGGTTGGCTGTGTGTGGGCATCATTTTTCTTTCCTTTTTTGTGCAGATTGATTTAACCGTATGCAACCTAACGCCATAAAGCGGCATTCATATTAGTGAAATTAAACCCCTAAGAGGTCATTGGACAAAGGGCAATAAGAAAATGTACTGTTAGTCCCACAACAAAGAACAATCTTCAAGTTTACTTTCCGCATTTTGGACAAAAGACACATTGAGAGTACGACGTCAGCCCCCCCTTGACTCCAAGATTTAGCTCCAATTGACTTATACACTTGACAAAAAGGGCTCGAGAAGACGATTGTCCCAACCGTAAACACCAAACAAGCCGTGTTCCTCAAAATCCAAATGTTCCAAATAGCTTCGGTTTTTTTTTATTTTCCTTTTCAAAAACACAATAACTAGACTCGGGACAACCCCAGAAAACGCTGTCCTGATTATGGACAAACGTGTTTTAAGTACAACTATTTACACAAAAGACAGACAAAAAAACGTAAATATGAATAAGTCCAAGTAAGTAGAATTTAATTTCGGTAAGTCCACCAATTTTTGTTTTTCTTTTTGTTCGGTGAAAGTTACTTTGAGCATTATATTTGCGTTCCTTTTAAAAATAAATAGCCTGTTCTAATATACAATGAGACTTATTTGTATTATTTCTCCAGTGTATGTATGTATGCATGTAAAAAAATTTCCTGATCACTAAGATTGTCATAAAAGGCTTATCAATTTCTGCTTAACGGATGGAGTTTATTTCAGAGTCATTTTTATCCTATAATGAAACGAGCTGATTTAGGTCAGCTATATATATTTCACAATTGCTATTGGTAATAATGTGACAAACCGTTTGTGATGAATAAAAAATGGAACGGTCATTTCCATTGGGCGATTCAACCATTCGACCTCAAATAATGGCCTGATAAAGCCACAGGGGCCCGACTTCTGGATATTTATTTCTTTTTTATTTTATTTTTTGTTGTTGTCTTATTTCATAAGTACTTTTACTAAGCATTTACTATAACAACGAATATTCTGCGTTTAGTATCAATGTGCTTTACACTATCCACGCCCTAGTATTTTTTAGTGGAAGGACTGGATAGTGTATAGCACTATTGCGATAACAAACTTGTAAATATTGCTGTGGTATTCCGTTTTAACATAGTGATGTATTTTATGATTTAGAAACTGTTGTCCAGTTTATCTTAAATTATTTTATTCTTAGTGCTACTATTTTATGATTTAGTGAATAAAAGAACTTTTATCAAGTGTGTACAAGTGTGTACATAGATTAAAACTATACATCCTGCTCGAAACCCTACTTCCACCTGCCCGTGGCGAGTAAATAAAAATAAAATAAATAAGTTTTATTTTAAAACAACATGTACAAACATAAGCTCTGTAGAGCTTTTGACCGACATACAGACACAAAATAAATAACAGATAACAAGCATGCAAAATTCAACCAAAACAAGACTAATACAGAAAGTTAAGTTAATTATGGAAATAAGTATATTAAAAGCTAATGTTATGAGCTAAGCATACGTAAAAGATGATGAAGCAAGCTAGGAACAAATAAAATCTAATATTATGAGCAAAGCATATGTAAGCAAAAAATAATAAAAATAAGATAAAATTGGATATGACCTAGATGGTAAAAATTTGACAAAATTAAAAATCAGCGCAGACTGAACATTTACATTCATTTCCATTCCAAGATTTTAAAATATATTTAAATTGGTTAAAAGTAGATTTTTTTCTGCATGAAATCATCAGTTAGGTCATTCCATAAAACTGCTGCTGTGTATTTAAAACTGTTCTTACTGTAGGCTTGTAACCTGGGTATATCTATAATATTGGAATATCTAAAGTTGTATTTATAATCGTTAAAAACAATTAAATCATGTAAACAAGGTGGTGAAATTTTGTTTAAAATCTTAATACATTCAATGGCCATGGCATGCATTCTTCTAACTTTCAGAGATGGTACTTTAGCTTTCTCTAACAACACATCATATGTGCTCTCAAAGTCCTCGTATATAAATAGTAAAACCCCCCTCCTGATTTTTTTCTAATTTAGACGTATTACTTTTATTTCAAAAGTGCCAAGCCAAACTGGGACAAGAATTAAAATTTGAAAAAATTAAAGTATGAAAGTATGAAAAATAGTAAATTTATTTAATTTTGAAAGAAAACAGCGAATGCGCTTTAAAGCATTCAATTGTTGCGAAGCTTTACGACATATATTTTTAATATGATAGTTAAAGTTTAGTTGGTAATCAAATGGAGCGGGGGTAACAGGTTAAAACCTGGAGAACGGAAGAGGTACTTAATTATTTATATTTACCTGTAAAAAGGCACAAAAGTAACATTTAATTTCTGGTGCAAAAGTATTATCGTTAGGGGCGCAAAAGTACTATCAATCGACGCAAATGCAAAATGCCGAACTGAATTGTGGAATACGCTGACAATGTTATATAAATATGTCGTTGTTTGTCAGTACTCATCGGAACAGTTAGAATTCATTTCAAGTGTAGGGCATTAAAAATGATTGAAAGTGGTTATTAAGTAACGACCCTTTTAACAGAGAAATTATGCAATATGGATTATCATTAGTTGCTTATATTTATTATAGCTGAATATGTTTAACTACCTGGACAAGTAATTCTTTTGAAAACGAGTATACCGCTTTTATTTATAAATTCGCCGATTCATAACTGTAGTCCTATTGTGGGCGGAATCAACTTTCAGAACCTGTAGTATTTAAATTTTGTTCAGTCTGAAGACAGGTAGGAAGGAATCTGGACGGTAAGCAAATAAAACCTTTTTCTTTTTATTTATTTTGCTTTCTTTTAACAATGATGTTTTTGAAAAACTTCATAGGAGTATTGCATCCTTTCAATGAATAATACAAATTTCCTCACGCAACTATTTTACAGTAGAAAATCAAATAGCAATAATAATAGCATTTTGCTATCTTTGCCCTTTTTTTAAATAATTTATGACCATTACATTTATTTAAAAAATTCTCCACATCAAATTTTAATATCTATTTATGATTAAAAAATAATACGAATTTGTTCTTTTTGTTGTCAATGCCGAATAGAAACAAACCAATTTCGCATCCTTACTTGACTGAAGTACAAAATATGTATTGGCTTGTATAACATTTAATTCGAGCTTATTTGTCACAACTGATTCTAAATTTACATGTCTTTGTTGGTTTACTATGCTTTTGGCTTCAAAATCGACATTATAGTTTTCCTTTCGTTTGATGTAAAACTATAATATTTCAATATGAAAAAGTTCTAAAGCAAATTTTAAAACCTTCAATTTAAAATTCGACGTTGAGATAAAGGGCTTTATACAGTTAATATGATAAGCTGGGCTGCATGTGTTAGAGCTTTACCGGTAATTTAAACTTAACCTTTTGTGTGGAAATCGTTTTTTATAGCCACAAGATTTAGAAAATTTAAGTGGGACTATTTTGGAAGCATAGTATTTCTATTGACTTTGTTGATATAGAACTGGTCTTTCGCTGGATATACCCCGGGGATACGCCCCTTGTATTGCAAATTAAAGTACCAATATTAAATCTATAAAGAACAGAATTTTTGTTGATCGGGTATATTTGTTTATCCATTTAAAAACCGGTTTTCTATGTTTTATTGATTCGTTATATCCAAAATAGTGAACAAATATGTAGAATCTGGTGTTGTGAGGATTAAAATGAAAACCGTTCTGTTTATCGCACATACACTACGGAATTTATTTAAGCAGTAATACCTATCACAGAAGAACCATCCAGAATGCTTCGGGAAATTGAGTTCTTTCTGGCTGAAATCCCTTCCCTTCCCGAATCTAATAATGTGCAAAAACTAACGACAACTGAATTAAGGTGCGATTATACGTTACGATTCTTTATGCCATTCCATCCAATTCGACGATCATTATAAGAATATGATGTACTATAACGTTTGTGATGTCTTTCATAAATTTGAAATCGAACTTTAAAACTCGCTCTGACTTGTAAATGCTGTTTTAAAAAATAATCCACCCGTTTCTGGTTATTTTATTTACTGAAGAAATGTGTACCTTTTATACCTTTCTGGAGTCTTTTTAAAGGTATTTGTATCTTTCTGTTTTGAAGAATTTTAAAGAAAACAAAGTATTTTTTTTCAAATAGATTTTTTAAAAGTATCGACCTTTAGGATTCAACATCATGCATGTTCCTTAATCGACCGAATGATTTTTTGGGTATGTAGACACATGTAGTCATATTGGAGTTAACGACAGTAACTATATATAACATTCCTGTAAATTGTATGATCATAGATTTTTAAATATTAGACCATGCAGCGGCTTTTGGGTGTAATTTACCAAAAGTTGAGTGAATTGCCCGCTAGGGAACACTGTAGAAGTACTGTTTCGTGCTTGTGCATCCGATTGGTATCAAAAAATTTATTTCTTCTAATTAATCTTGTAGTATCCGATCTTTAAGAGCCACTTAATATTATGAATTAAGAATTTCGGGTAGTACTGTAGTCTTCGCCACAAAACAAGCAAAAATACCACGTTTTAGATACAATCCAAGCCTCTCCTCTCTCGTGCCTTTCTCTCTTTTCTTCTCAAATTTCGATAACACAGAAATTTCTTTCGAATTTTGCCCTAAGTACCTTTAAAAATGACATCATGCATAAATGAAGAGAAGAGAGTAATTATACTTAGTGCCGTTTGTTATGTTTTCGTGTACTACCGACAGTTGTCGACTCGCTGCATTATTTTCTGGACTGGGCGTGATGTGTCAGCATTTATATTATGTGCTAACTTGTCAGATTAACTGACAATTGTTGTACATACCGCTTTGTTTGAATAACGAATTATGACGTACAGACGGTTTTTAAATAGATTACGTTTAAAATCGTCGAAACCGGTTTTATACCAATAACTGGTTCTATAATTAAACAATATGTTTTAAGGTTTCCGTGCGGAGACGCGGTATGAATTTTTTTTTAAATGTTTTATTTTTTTTCTGTATCCATAAACAAGAGATGGTTGATTTTCTAAGTTTTAATAGCGAGTTTGATGTTCTCGTCAAATTGTTGTAGAGCAAAGAAAGTCGTGCATGCTACTGGGCTGGAATGATTTGGCTCATATCACTCAAGAGCTGGGATTTAAACGTTAACTCTTAGGCCACACCAAATTGATTTTTAGTTCTTTGGATTTTTAAATGGCAAAAATGGGTGCGAGCGAGCGAAATTTTAATGTTATTTTTTTTCTTGAGAACTAGATTTTTTCCAGGCGAAGATCAAATTTATGTGCGGCACAAATTTGAACACTAAAATATTGCAAAAAATCGAACAAAAACCTATTTTGTACCAAATTTTTGGAGCGAGTGAACACTTTTTATTTTTAATTTCTTGGAAAATGAAGAATTTGGGCGAATTTTCAGCATTTTTGCAAAATGAAGCGACAAAATAGTTTTTTCTTAAAATTTACAAAGTCCGAAAATCGGAGCGGCGAAATCCAAAGAACTGAAAACCAATTTTGTTTGGCCTTATCTAAAATTACAAATCTGTTTCACAAGAATTACGGCTTGCAATTTCTTACATAAGTTTAAGTTGTCCAATCACAATATTTTCCCTATTATAATAAATTAGTTTTCAAGTGTAATTTCACTTTACAAATACAGAATTACTTAAATCACACAGACGCATGCCTCATACATATTTGTATTTTTCCTTCACTGATATCGTATTCATGTTTTTTTTTCTAGATAAAAACGCAGCAAAGACGGTCAGAAGGTGTCCATTGAGCCTGACCCTTCTGCAAGCAGAAGACAAATTATGACTGGTAGAATGATTCTATCATTGCTAGTGACGATAGGAATACTGCTCAGGCCTTCATCTGCACAGAGTAAGTTTAAGTCGGGATTAGATAAGGTTTTGTTTAACAAATGGATAACGACTCTTGCAAGAGCTTGTGCGTATTCTTGTTCAAGGACTTTATTATAAGGTGCATAAAGCTGCCTTCTTTTCTAATAATTTAAAGAAATGGTATTGGAAAATATTAGTTTTAAATATAGTTTATGGCGACCAACGTTTGCACTTAAAATTTCCAAACAGCCGAACTTTTAACCCTGTGGGAACTGGCCGCTATATGTATGAGGGGGTGGAAAGGGGGGTACCTTTCTCCTTTCTCCCGCCCCCTCTCTCCTTTGTCCCGCCCCTCTGCTTCCATCTCCCACCTTAACAACCGTCTTTTTTCAGATCAATCGATTTTAATACAAATTTGAATTAATATATGACCATATATAGGTGGCATAGGTCTTTATTAAAGCATATACTGATTTTACGAACAAGGCCTGCCTCCGACTCGTACGCAAATTAATACACAATGTTGGAATGTTGTCAATGGTGCATTGTGCATGCCCCAATGTCAAGAAACTCATTTTTAGCTCACCTGGCCAAAGGCCATGTGAGCTATTGCCATCACTTTGCGTCCGTCGTCGTCGTCGTCCGTCGTCGTGATCGTTAACAATTATATAAAACTCTTCTCCTCTGAAACCACTTGACTCATTAGAACCAAACTTGGTATGAATGTTCCTTGGTGTACCCTGCGTAGAACTGATGTGGGGATTTTTGATTCGTCGAAAAACATGGCCGCTGTTACTAAAAATAGAACATAGGGGTCAAACAACATTTTTTCGCAAATATCTCAAAAATCATTAAGTTACGCCAAATTCTGGCAGGTTGAAAGTGTTCAGCATGATGAGAGCTACCTGTGTGCTGATTTTCGTGAAAATCTGTCAACTGATGTTAGAGTTATTGCCCTTTTTTGACATTTTTGGCTTTTTTTATGTTATTATTTCAAAAATCTTCTTCTCTGAAACTACTATTCAAAATCAAATTAAACTCGGTAAGATTGTTCCTTAGGGTATCCTGCAAAAAATTAATGCTTGGTTTTTTGATTGGTCGAAAAACATGTCCGCCCTTACTAAAAATAGAACCTAGGGGTCAAAATGCTGTTTTTTGCTATTTTTTCCTGAATTATAGAAAGAAAATGAAGATGAAAGCTACTTTCAAGGTAAACATGGTATCCCGAGTTGAATGGTGATGATGAAAGTTTGTTTCGGACGGCCATTTTTAAAATGTCTGCCATTTTTAGCTCACCTGGCCAAAGGCCATGTGAGCTATTGCCATCACTTGGCGTCCGTCGTCGTCGTTAACAATTATACAAAACTCTTCTCCTCTGAAACTACTTGACTAATTAGAACCAAACTTGGTATGAATGTTTCTTGGGGTACCCTGCATAGAACTGATGTGGGGATTTTTGATTCGTCGAAAAACATGGCCGCTGTTACTAAAAATAGAACATAGGGGGTAAATTGCTGTTTTTTGCTAATAACTCAAAAACCGTTACAGATATCGAAAATCTGACTGGGGTAAAATTGATCAGCATGACAAGATCTACCTACCCTGAAATTTTGAAGGAAACTCCAAAACCCATTTAGGAGTTATTGCCCTTTTTTCGTCAAATTTTCAAAATTTTAATATTTTTCGTCATTTATCTCCAAAACTGTTTGAGATAGAAGTGAAATGTAAATTTGAAAAATGTTTTCCATGTTGAGATCTACCTACCCTGAAATTTTAAAGGAAATCCCAAAACCCATTTAGGAGTTGTTGCCTTTTTTTTGTCAAATTTTCAAAAAATTTTTATTAAAAAATCTTCTCCTCTGAACCACTAGGCCGATTGGTTTGAAACTTAATAGGAATGATCTATGACATGTCCTCTACAAACGATCCTCAATTTATTTTAATCTGACATAAAACATGGCTGTCGTAGCTAAAAATAGAATATAGGGGTGCATGTGTTGTTTTTGGCTTATAACTTAAAAACCGTTACAGATATCAAAAATCTGACATGGGAAAAATTGATCAGCATGACAAGATCTACCTAACCTGAAATTTTGAAGGAAATCCTAAAACCCATTTAGGAGTTATTGCCCTTTTTTCGTCAAATTTTCATAATTTAACATTTTTCGTGATTTATCTCCAAAACTATTTGAGATAGCAGTGAAATCTAAATTTGAAAAATGTTTGCCATGTTGAGATCTACATACCCTGAAATTTTGAAGGAAATCCCAAAACCCATTTAGGAGTTATTGCCCTTTTTTCGTCAATTTTCAAAATTTAACATTTTTCGTCATTTATCTCCAAAACTATTTGAGATGGAAGTGAAATGTAAATTTGAAAAATGTTTGCCATGTTGAGATCTACATACCCTGAAATTTTGAAGGAAATCCCAAAACCCATTTAGGAGTTATTGCCCTTTTTTCGTCAATTTTCAAAATTTAACATTTTTCGTCATTTATCTCCAAAACTATTTGAGATGGAAGTGAAATGTAAATTTGAAAAATGTTTGCCATGTTGAGATCTACATACCCTGAAATTTTAAAGGAAATCCCAAAACCCATTTAGGAGTTATTGCCCTTTTTTGTCAAATTTTCAAAATTTTAACATTTTTGCATTCATCTCCAAAACTATTTGAGATAGAAGTGAAATATAAATTGAAAAATGTTTGCCATGTTGAGATCTACCTACCCTGAAATTTTGAAGGGAATCCCAAATTCTATTTAAGAGTTATTGGTTTGTGTAATTTGAGGTCGGGTTCTGTTACATTTATTTAAGGTTCACCCTTATTCCTGGTCAATTTTGTCAACTTCCTGCCAGGACTACCACCATCAGGGAACATATTTTAACATTAAACCTTATGAAAAATAAATCTTCAACAAATTTTCCATGAACAATTCAAACAATTGAAACAAACTTGGTCAAATAGATGATTAATTGTCCAATGAAAACCAGACTCCAGGTGAGCGATACAGGCTCTGGTGAGCCTCTTGTTGATATGTATGGTCATGTATGAGGATCATGAAATTAGACATAGTTTTTTTTGTGTCATCTCTATTTTTCTCTGTCCTCGAGAACACCTTACTTTGTATGGTCAAGTGGATAACGTAAATATTTTAAGGTGACCTGAAAAATTGTTGAAATATGCATGGACTATCCTGACTCTGTGATGTGTTCTGTGCTCTTTTATGTTATTTTTGTTTGGGGTTCTGTCTGTTTGGGTGATGTTGATTGGTTGGAATATATGTCATTGTTGACCTGTCCTATTATCCATTTGTTGTTCATTTATAAATGTGCAGTAGGTCGAAATTGGCCTATACAGAGTCTACACACATTACCTACTTAAATGCCAAAGTTATATTTTTATCTTTACAAGTATTAAGCCCTCAGAACTATGGTTTCTGGGACGAAGATGTACTATTCCTATGCCTAAGTATCCCACATCAAACCCACGCGTAAACGTGGAGAATTTAGATTTTTCATGCGTAAAGACTTAAGCATGTTAACAATGGTTTGAAATGTCGATAAAATAATTTGTCTATAGTATCATGTTAGTTTAAGTCAGATTGAACATCAAATTCTTTAATGAAATGATCGGAAATGGCAAAAATGGTTTGGGAAATATAAATGTTGCCTTTTTTCGAAGATTTGTCCATTTATTAGAACATTTAGTATCCAGTTTTTTCGTTTTTTTTTTACCTCTTTATTTTTTTTCAACATTAAAGTTCATCTTCCTTTGATAGTTCTCCCTCCTTTCTCCCGCCCTTTCTCTCCTTTCTCCCGCCCCCTCTCTCCTTTCTCCCGCCCCCTTTCTCCTTTCTCCCGCCCCCTTTCTCCCCGTCTCCCAATACCCTTTCCACCCCCTCATGTATTAGGCAATGCACTATCAGGTGAGCGATACAGGCTCTTGGGAGCCTCTGGTTCATTAGGTTTATTGATTTAATTTCTTTATAGAATGACTGCATACTATTTTTGGATGGGAATAAGGTTTTATATTTTTGACAATAGGTAAGTGGCCCAACTACTTACGGGGGTCATTGTCGATTACTTTTTATTGTTTTCATTTTTCATCATGTCACAGACAGTTACATTTTAATGACAAAAAGTATTTTATAATATACCTGTCTAGACCAAAGACGAGTTGTTTTATCGTCCGAAAATAAAACATCTTCTTTCCGTTACTGTTTTACATGTTACAAAAAGAATTTCCGGTTTTGCGACTTGTAATTCTTTTCAATGTACCCAACAAAATTGTGTGCACAAAAGGCATGAAAAATTTAAAATAATGGCTTTACAAATTTTAGGACAGGTCTAAGTTAGTCATATTTCTTTACAAGTGCATTTATTTGTTAATTGGGAATTTCCCATTCAGAATCATGTTTAAAACTTTTTATACAAACAACAATAAAAAATTTATGCATTGTTTTGAAGACTCAACAAGGTTATCAACCAACAAAAATGTCTATCATTCTATCACATACATGCAATTTTCAAGATGCCAAAAATCATTCAATGAATACCATGATCCTAGCCCACACCCCCCCCCCCCCCCCCCCTTAAAAATCAAATGGTTGCTCCCATAGTATATTTTTTTCTGTGATGGTCAAGAATGTTTTCTTTATTATTAGATCAGTAAAAGTTTCAGTTGAGCTATACACAATGCTGGGCTCTTGAGACCCGTATTATGTCAACAGGCAGAACAAACATAATCGTGTCAATTGTAAGTGATCAGACTTTGATTCAACCTTTTTTTCTGTTACTGATTGAATTAATTAAACAACTGGGACAAGACGTGCAATTGTTTTCCTGTTACAGAAGTCATGAAATAATAGGCTGCCATTAAGTCTATATGTTTTGTTGAAACATGGGAGATGGCTCAAAACGATCGCCATACACTGGCACATATCCAGTTAAAATTTCGGGGTGTGAAGTCAGTCTACTTTTTCCGTAATTTGAGAAATCACAAGCCATGGTAAAAAAGTCTCCTTCTGCAAAGTAAAATGTACCTCTTTCATGCTCTCCATGTAGAATAAAAATTTTGTTGGTTTTATTTATTTAATCCTTTCAATATTTCTATGTCAAATGCCTCAGGTAAATACACTTTTAAAATAACACTAGTTATTCAGTTATCATGGTTGGTTTTGTTACAGTAGGTCCATATATCATGTTGAAATTATAATTTTTTTTATGGACTTTCGTATCCCTCAGGTCAAAGTTCATTGCAGGTATTGAGACAAACACCTTATTTGGACATGTCTTTAGCATTCAAAAACACGTAGAATTCCAAGATATGTGGTCATGAATGATCATGAACTTAATTTTTGTGATGTTGAATACTTTCAAAAGTGATTTTTGAAACAACAAAAAATGTCTTCTAGGTAACAATCGTATGAATGCCGTGAAACCTGAAATAGGTGCTGTCTAATGATTTTTTATATTTACCAGTATTAATTAAAAAAAATTTATTTCTTTCCTTTTACAGCTCCAACAGTGCAGATTGCACAACCATCATATTCTGTGAACAATGGAGGTCAAGTTACTCTATCCTGTACTGTTACATCGTCTTCAACATTGACTTCAGTTTTCTGGCAGAGGAATGTCAATGGGTTTGTCACTACAATAACACCATCAACAGATACCAACAAGTACACAGGAAGTACAACGACAGTACCATCACTTACCATAGCGAATGCAGACAGCAGTGACACAGGCATTTATACATGCTTTGCATCTAATGCATTTGGAACAGCATCAAGTCCTACAACCACTACATTGAATGTTATAAGTAAGCTTAAATTTTTTTCTGGATAGAAGACATCATTTTGTGCATATGTGTGTTAGTCAAGATTTGAGGGGAGAGATTCACCCTGCTTCAACTAAAAAAGTCATAAATGTTAAGATAATGATGAATTTCAACTTGAATAATAATCAAAATCATTAACATTCTTTGTTAATTTCTAAAACCTCACCCATAATTAAGACAAATCTCTCCCTTTTCCATTTGAGATTGATCACATATATGCGAGTCCTAAATACTTCAGAAACAAAAAGCCTTCTGAAGAAGGTCATACCTATACATGTATTAAAGTATAGGCTTCTTATGTTATAATGATCTGTTATAAAAGTCAGTGCAACATGTATGATTCAAAATTTTTGAAAAATAAACCTGCAGTTGTCCATTAATGTCACCTCAAAGTGTTAAAGATGGCTTCTTCACACAGAAACAATGACTTGCATGCCAAAAATGGAAAATCTGCATTTTGAAAAAACTAATCTTCAAATTGTAGGCAGGCTAGGCAATACATGTAAGTAACATGTAACAACCATTTTTTTTTGCCTCAATAAAGTTGAGGGGGACTAATGGAGTCACCCTAGTGTCCACCTCTGCATGCGCTTCCACAGCCAGTTCTCTGTTACTAGTTGACATAGGGTCATTTATTTTTGTGTGCAGGTGCACGTTGAAGAGACTGACCATATGACATAAGATGGAGGTCAGATGACCCATATTACACGGTTGACTGGCTTTTAAGTTTTATGTCAAAAATCAGTTTTAACATACAAAGTGACCTACAATCATATTACTTGGTGTGAGAGTGCATCTAGTGGGAGTAATACAGTCTCCCACCAAATTTAGGTCACTCTACTTAATGCGCTTCATTGACCTAGGTTAAGTTTTATGTCCAAGTTCAGTTCTCTGGTACCAAGAGACCTATAATCATATTACTTGGTGTCAGGGTACATCTCGGGGAGTAACACAGCCTCCCACCAAAATTAGGTCACTCTGACCTTCTTATTGCACTTCATTGACTAAGGTTAAGTTTTACGTTCCGAGTTCAGTTCTCCAATACCAATCAACCTACAATCATATTACTTGCTGTAAGGGTGCATCTCTGGGCATTACACAACCACACACTAAAATTAGTAAGGGAATGAGGCGAACTTTGTAATCATAGATTTCTGGTATGTTTATTGGATGAGGCAGGGCACTACCTTGGTAGGAAGATCCTTAATAGGTTTCCTGTCACAAGATGTATTCAAAGGCTAGACATCTGACCAGTATATTTACGTTTACTAAAAATAGAAAATTGGCAAATTATTTGTATTGAAACATCTTATCTGAATTACTTCTCTAGTGGAGATCATTTTTAACTATTTAATGGTCCACCAGGGAACAGTTTCAATCATAGAAATGTTAAACAAGTTTCTTAAATTCTTTCTTTAGGTCATTAATGTTATCGTGTTATTCAAGTCAAGCATAAAGGTTCTAAGTAGAAATACATGCTCCCGGGAGCTTTATACTATGTATCCCATGTACTCCAGAAAATATTTCCTTGATAAAAAATTGTAGCTTTGCTTATACTTCATGCATTTTAGATAACAGTAAAATATTGATTCTGCTGTTGCAGAGTATTTGATATTTGTACTATTGAGTGCAACAAAGTGTACAGTTGCCAGTTTTTAGCTTATTTGGCCAAATCCAGTACGAGCTACTGCAATTACTTGACATCTATTGTCTGTGATGTGCAAACTATTCATATTTGATCTTCCTGAAAACCACTGTATAGAATTTTACAAAACTTGGCAGAGATGTTCCTGACAAATTCATTTATGAGTAGTTTTTTGTGCCAACTGGTCATGTAAAAAATAGCCTCCATGCCTGTTCTAATTTCTGATTGAAACTTTGAAAAACTTTTTCTCATTGACAACTGATTCCATTGAAACCGAACTTGAGATATGTGAGATATGTGTTGAGTTCCTATAAAAGTCCTCAGTAATTGGTGTCAATAAGAAGGTGGTTTTGAGTGTAGGATTACATTAATAATATTAAGTTAACATTGGACTCCATGGGAAATGTATTTTAAGTTTCTTTGCTGAAGTGTTGGATAGATAGACACCAGACTTATGAACCAGTTAGCTTTTATTAATTTAGGATACAATAAAGTTGTATAAATCCAAGTGTGGTATCATTGTATAAAATAGAGATGTAGGTCAAATATCAATGACATAAAAGTTTGAAATAAAAATCTGAAAAGTACAGAAAAGGGTCACTTCACAATGAATTTAAATCTCATTATTTGTCTAACTTTCATAAAAACTGTTGAAAGATTACCTGATTAAAGCTTTAATATTAATTAAAATCTATGTACATTGTATTTAGAGGTATTGAGTAAATTTAGACACAAACATTGTTACTTTATAACTAAAAGATTGTTGGTGACTTATAAAAGTTCACACTTCCTTTTATCTTGGAAACTGCTTTGCCTTAAAGACATATCCTAGCTACTATTCAGATTTACAAATAATAAATTGTTGATATGTAGTACATATATTCTTAATAAAGAAATCTTTCAATTAAGCTAATAAAAATATGGGGTCATTGACCAGTTTATAGAGTTATGACGTCATCTTTATTACCTTGTTTTGAATCTACCGCTTATATACATGTATTATTTGGCATATTTTTTTTCAAGATTGTTTTTGGGGGGAAAACATGGATTGTTTTTAAGGCGGCATGACTTATGTAACAAAATTATTTCCCGAAGAAACAAATAAATGCATAAATTGGGGACAAAGTGGTATTAATATCTTCCCGCCGCTTTTGTTGGGGACTCAAACTTCGCAAAATCGCTAATCGCAAAAATTTTACCAACAATAATATAATTAAATTTTTACAGACGAGGGTGACTTACCTATTCTTTAGATTAAGAACATAAAAAAATATGGTCACCGTGTCAGGGGAAAAGATATTTACCGAAAATTGGTAAAAAAAAATAAAAATGACGGGGAAAAAAATTTTGGTTTTTTTGTTTTATATTTTATACCAATAGCTTCTACTGGGTTGTTAGAAACTTTTCATTTTAAATATGTTTGAAAAAAAAACAACCAACAAGCAGGTTATTATTCTTCTTAAAACTGGTTTTGAGGAAAATTATGCCATATAAACTTTTGACATGTGCATTTAACTTCAGGCTTTTAACAGTTTTTTTCTATTGTGGCGAAGTGTATAATGATTTTTTTTTTCTCGCATTGTATTAATTTCCATCACACTTATCTTTTATGAAAAACTCTAAATAATTCAATGGTTGGGAGTCTGGCCATATTTAACAAGATGTTCAGCTCAGAGCACTGTCACTAGTGGCGGATAGGGGTAACCCTTGCATGATGGATACTGGAAATGGAAATTTAGCGGAATATCGTACAATGTCATAGGCAAATTGTGAAACAATAATGTTCAAAAACAATATAGGCAGAAAAAATAGTAGGATTTGTCTTTAAGATTGAATTGGAAATAATTTGACTCTAAAGTTCAAATCATGAATGAATTAGACATAAGAAAATATGTATTAATTTCAATTAATTTTTAGAGAGCATTCGTTTAATTGCCCGGTATTACAGGGTCCCTGGAAAAGAAAGTTATCCTGGTTCCTGGAAATTCATATAAAAGCCATTTTTAGCTCACCTGACCCAAAGGGTCATGTGAGCTATTGCCATCACTTGGCGTCCGTTGGCGTCCGTCCGTCGTCTGTCGTCCGTCGTAAACTTTTTAAAAAATCCTCTCCTCTGAAACTGCTGGGCCAATATGAACCAAGCTTGGTCTGAATCATCACCAGGGTACCTAGTTTCAAAATTGTATCCAATGAGTCCAAGGACCAAACAACATGGCCGCTGTTACTATATATAGAACATAAGGGTAAATTGCTGTTTTTGGTTAATAACTCAAAAACCAGTACAGATATCGAAAATCTGACATGGGGTAAAAATGATCAACACGGCAAGATCTACCTACCCTGCAATTTTGAAGTAACATTGTAATTGGAATACCCATCTTGGAGTTATTGCCCTTTTTTTGTGAAATTTTCAAATTTTTTATACATTTTGTCTTATATTTTGAAAAGTATTAGAGATAGAGGTTAAGTTTTATTGCAAAAATGTTCAGCATGTCAAGATCAACATACCCTCTAATTTTGTTATAAATCAGAATACCCATCTTGGAGTTATTGCCCTTTCTTTGTCAAATTTTCAACATTTTAATATATTTTGCCTTATATTTCCTTAACTATAAGAGATAGAAGTTAAGTTTAAATTGCAAAAGTGTTCGGTTTATCGACTGCATGCTTCATGACACAAAACCTAAAGGATTTCAAATGTCGTAATAAGAGTTATGTCCCCTTAATGAAAAGCAGTTTTCACTAAAATTTTTTACTCGAAAACTATGACATGTACAGGCATGGGACTTTCACTATTGGTCATAGGACCAAATAAGCTATTGAAAGGGGTCAAGGTCAAATCTCAATTTTGACCTTGACCTTTGACCGCAGACCTTGTTATTGAAATAACTCAGAAACCTTAAGAGATAGCTGATGAAATGTATTGGGAAAAATGTTTATCTTGTCAAGATCTAAATTTGTCTCATTAGAACTGAAGTTCTATGATGACTCTATATAGGAGTTACTGCCCTTGACGCATGTTTGTTTTATACTATATCTCGAAAACCATTATAGATATGAAGAAAATGTTAATACAAAAAAAGATCAGTTTCAAAAGATCTACATTTTAGTACACGAAATGCGTACATGGTCAAAACTCATAAACTGTTAGTCGTAGGGACTTTCACCAATAGTCATCAGATGTCTTATTCTTCAAAACGACCCCAAGGTCAAAGGTCAAGGTTGCATTATAGATATGAAGAAAACGTCAATACAAAAAAAGATCAGTTTCAAAAGATCTACATTTTAGTACCAAGGTCAAAAGTCAGGGATCAAGCATCATTGAAAAAACCCTTAGCAACCGATGGAAAAGTACCTAGCAACCATATATATTTATGCACAGGACCATATTATAGAGCAGTAGAGATCAAAATGAAAGTTCAAGGGTCAAGGTCATCAAAAAAGTTCTTAGCAACTGATGGAAAAGTACCTAGCAACCATATATATTTATGCTCAGGACACTATTATAGAGCCGTAGAGGTCAAAATGGAAGGTCAAGGGTCAAGGTCATTGAAAAGGTCCTTAGCAACTGATAGAAAAGTACCTAGCAACTATATTTATGTTAAGGAATCTTTTTTAGAGCTTTAGAGATAAAAAGGAAGGTCATTGGTCAAGGTTATTGAAAAAGTCCTTAGTAACCGATGGAAAAGTACCTAGCAACCATATATATTTATGCTCAGGACACTATTATAGAGCCATAGAGGTCAAAATGGAAGTTCAAGGGTGAAGGTCATTGAAAAAGTCCTTAGTAACCGATGGAAAAGTACCTAGCAATCATATATATTTATGCTCAGGACCCTATTATAGAGCCATAGAGGTTAAAATGGAAGGTCAAGGGTCAAGGTCATCGAAAAAGCCCTTAGCAACCGATGTAAAAGTACCTAGCAACCATATATATTTATGTTCAGGGACCTATTTTAGAGCTGTAGAGGTCAAAATAGAAGGTCAATGGTGAAGGTCATTGTGACAGTCCTATATTTTGACTATACAAGTCAAAATAGAAAGTCAACAGTCATGCTTAATAGCCTTAATTGCAATTTGACATTGGAAAGACCTTGCAATTGTTATCTCAACAATTGTCTTTTGGTCCCATTTAAAAATGGTATCGGACATGTCCACACCTGGTCCAAGATGGCCACCAGTGGGGAACATAGTTTAACATTGGACACTCACCTGATCCAAGATGGATACTAGCAGGGAACATAGTTTAACATTGGACCCAATGGGGAAATGTATTCAAATATCTTCTCCTCTGAAACTGCTGGGCTAATTTGAACCACACTTGGTCACAATAGTCTGGATGGTCCAATATAAAAATTGAATCTGACATGTTCAGACCTGATCCAAGACAGCCACCAGCAGGGAACATAGTTTAACATTGGACCCCATGGGGAAATGTATTCAAAGATCAATTAAGTTCTCTTCTGAATCTACTGTACCAATTGGAACCACACTTGGTTACAATGATCCTTGGGTGGTCCCCTTTAAAAAATTGTATCCAACATGTATGCTCCAACTGAAAGAACACTGCCAGCAGGGAACATGATTTAACATTTGAACTTATGAAACTACTATACCAATTGGAACCAAACTAATTTACAATTGTTCTTGGATAGTCGCCATTAAAAACTATCTGACAGGTCCACATTACATCCTATGCCAGCAAAGTGGTATATCCAGGTGAGCTATACAGGCTCCTGGGAGCCTCTAGTTTTTCATTGTTGAAAATGTTTGAGCTTTACCCTTGTTTACCAAATTTTTGAACCTTGACTTATAAACTCTACACCTTCCTTTCCCCTTAAAAATCATATTTCCTTTAGTACAGATAACACTTCTAAGAAGAATATTTTATAGCATATGAAAATGATCAAAAGAATAACACTGACTTAATATATATAAATAAGAGATAATAGAAATTAAATGCATAAAGTGAAAAAATGAAAGTGGACTTTAGTTCACAAGATTAAATTCCCAATTTTTGAAAATCGACCCCTGTGGGCCCCAATTTTTGAAAATCAAAATTCTAAAACCTTATTGTGCATCTACATATAGTATGTCACAATACTGTACAGTAATTAAATGCATGGGGTTTAAAATGAATGAGGAGCTTAAAATTACAATTATCAAAATTCAACCTCTGTGGGCCCCAATTTTTTAAAATCAAAGTTTTAAAATTTTATTGCCAATCTACATACAGTGTGTGACAATATTGCATAGAAATTAAAATTGAAAAATGAGAGGAGTTTAGGTCACTTATGGACAGACAGACAGGGGCGATAACAATATCCCCGAACTTCTTTGAAGTCTAAGTTGGGGGATAATGAAAAATGAAAAAAAGCTTAGATCACAAGCTTAAACTCACAATTAAATATTTTGTAGGAGTTTGCCTATTATGTATGTAAACTGATGTTGATCCAGATTTTTAAATAACCTTTTTTCTATTTCAAACAAGAAGACATTCAACTTGATATAATGCAAGGTCATTTAAAATCCTGTTCAATACCTTTACATCAAAGGTCAGGGAGTTGAATGTTTATATAAGAAATAAACTGGGTGCTTTTACATACTGTTAAAAAAAGTTAGGCCATTTTTGTTTACGGGTAGTTGTTTTAAGACTTTAAATTGCAATATTTGTATTGGAAAAGATTCTATAGATCTGGTTGAAAATTATATTATATAAACAAATTTGGAGTGTTTGTATTACATAATATATTTGATATTATATTGATTCTTTATTTTGAACCTATTTCATTTTAAAACATTGAGAAAACAAAAAATCTATTAGGGTTATGTCTGTTTGATGGGGCATGTACTGAAAGGTGGAGTGGAATTTGATGTGCACCTACTGCCAGTTTACAATTCAAAGTTGTGAAATTTTGTGATTATTTCATGGCATAATTTGATATTCAGTTTAATGTAATTTGAAAATTTCTCTGTCAATAGAAAGTACATGTATAACAAAATAAAACAAGTAACACAAGACATATAAAACTATCTGAATTATTACCTGGCCTCCAACAAGTTATCTTTATTATTCTTATTTATCCTGAAAGGTGGAGCTAAATTGATTTTTATTATTAAAGCAATCAGATTCATCTTACAAAGAGAATAAAGGTTTAAAATTCTGATATTTTTGTAAACAGTTTCAGAACATATTGTAAAACCACTAAACAGGGATTAATTGAGAGAGCATTCTATCTGGCCTCATAAAAGGGAGCAGCATTTTGCCCATCTTTTATTTGCCCATCTTTTCCCTCAGAATTAAGGATGGCATAAAAATACTAAATTTAATACAAGTAAGCAACACTAAGTGAATTGAAAATGGATTAAAAGGTTGAAAGAAACTATTTAAAGGACATTAAAAAATATACATGTAATTGAATAATTGATATTTATTAAGAGTCCATGTAGTCAACATCTTTTTTGTCCTTCTCAGACCTAAACCATGTTTAAACACAATGTACAATAAAAGTCAACATGATCCAAGATTTTGGAAACATAACATTGGACTACTTTTGCAACTTATTTATTATCTGAAAATCTATGATTAACACAATAATAATGAAAAATCTGTCTTTTTAGCTCACCTGGCCTAAAAGGCCATGTGAGCTTCTGCCATCACTTGGCGTCCGTCATTGTCCGTCGTTAACTTTTTCATAAATCTTCTCCTCTGAAATGGCTGGGCAGATTGGATCGAGGCTTCATAGGAATGATATATGACATGTCCTTCACAAACGATCCTCATTTTATATTGATCCGATGAAAAACATGGCCACTGTTGCTAAAAATAGAACATAGGGGTAAATTGCTGTTTTTTGCTAATAACTCAAAAACCGTTACAGATATCGAAAATCTGACATGGTATAAAAGTGATCAGCATGACAACATCTATCCCTGAAATTTTGAAGGAAATTCCAAAACCCATTAAGGAGTTATTGCCCTTTTTTCATCAAATTTTCAAAACTTTGACATTTTTCGTCATTTATCTCCAGAACTATTTGAGATAGAAGTGAAAGTAAATTTGAAAAATGTTTGCCTCCTCTGAAACTACTTGACTAATTAGAACCAAACTTGGTATGAATGTTCCTTGGGGTACCCTGCATAGAACTGATGTGGAGATTTTTGATTCGTCGAAAAACATGGCCGCTGTTACTAAAAATAGAACATAGGGGTCAAACCACATTTTTTCGCAAATATCTCAAAAATCATTAGGTTACGGCAAATTCTGGCAGGTTGAAAGTGTTCAGCATGATGAGAGCTACCTCTGTGCAGATTTTCGTGAAAATCTGTCAACTGATGTTAGAGTTATTGCCCTTTTTTGACATTTTTGGCCTTTTTTTAGGTTATTATTTCAAAAATCTTCTCCTCTGAAACTACTTAAAGGATTTGGATAAAACTTAGCATGATTGTTCCTTAGGGTATCCTGCACAAACTATATGCTTCGATTTTTGATCCGTCAAAAAACATGGCCACTGTTACTAAAAATAGAGCATAGGGGTCAAACAACAGTTTTTCACAAAAATCTCATAAATCATTAGGTTACGGCAAATTCTGGCAGGTTGAAAGTGTTCAGCATGATGAGAGCTACCTGTGTGCTGATTTTCGTGAAAATCTGTCAACTGATGTTAGAGTTATTGCCCTTTTTTGACATTTTTGGCTTTTTTTTTGTTATTATTTCAAAAATCTTCTTCTCTGAAACTACTATTCAAAATCAAATGGTGAGCCTCTTGTTTATCTTTGAAATCCTTTTTTAACTCACCTGGCCAAAGGCCATGTGACCTAATGTCATCAATTGGTGTCCGTCATCCTTATGTCCATCGTCTGTCCGTTAACTTTTCACATTTTAATCTTCTCCTCTAAAACCACTGGTCAAAATGGAATGAACTTTGGCAGGAAGCATCTATGTAAGGTCCTTCATAAAGTGTGCTAATTTCGTCTTGATCAGACAACAAACGTGGCTGCCATGGGCAGTTGTTGTTTCTGATTGGCTGAGTTTCAAAAATCTTCTCCTCTGAAACTCTGGGCCAAATGGAACAAAACTTGACAGGAAGCATATACGGGAGGTCCTTTATAAAGTTACCTAATTTCGTTCGGATTGGATTACAAATATGGCCGCCATGGGCAGTTCTTGTTTCTGATTGGCTCATATAAAAAATATCTTCTCCTCTGAAATTGCTTTGCCAAATGGAACGAAAGTTGACAGGAAGCATATTGGGAGGTTTTTTATAAATTTTCCTGATTTCGTCCTGATCAGACTACAAATATGGCCGCCATGGGCAGTTCTCGTCTCTGATTGGCTTATATAAAATAATATTCTCCTCTGAAGTTGCTTGGGCAAATGGAACAAAACTTGACAGGAAGCATCTATTGGAGGTTCTTTACAAAGTTTCCTCATTTTGTCCAAATGGGGCAACAAACGTGGCTTCATGGGCAATTCTTGTTTGTCATTGGTTGATTAAAAAAAATTATTTTTCTCTGGAATTGCTTGGCCAAAACTGTCAGCCAAACTTGACAGGTAGCATATATGCAAAGTCTTTAATGAAATTTATTTTACTCATCCTGATTGGATGACAAGCATGGCTGCCATGGGCAATTCTTGTTTCTGATTTGCTGCTATAGAGAAATCTTCTTCTCTGAAACTGCTTGGCCAAATGGAACGAAACTTGTCAGGAAGCATCTGTGGGAGGTTTTTTACAAAGTTTCCTCATTTTGTCCAGATCATGCAACAAACATGGCCACCATGGGCAATTCTTGTTCCTGATTGGCTGATTTTTAAAAAAAAAATTCTCTGAAACTGCTGGGCCAAATAGAGCCAAACTTGACAGAAAGTGTCTATGGCTTATAAGAAAAATCTACAAAACTCCAGAATTGCTTGAAAACAAACTATGCCAGAATGTTCCTCATAAGGTGCTAATTAAGTGTTGTTACTTTGGTGCCAATCCCTCATTGAAGATGGCCACCAGCAGAGGACTTAGGTTAACATAAGACCCTATAGGAAATACGTGCAAAAATCTTCTGGAGAACTGCTTAATTTAAGAATATGCTGACCTGTAAGTAGAAGGACCTTGATGCAGAAAAATTTGGTCCCTACAAGGCTTACCACATTTCATAATGATACATGTAGAGAGAAACGACTTCTCTGAGGTACATCAATAAAAAAATGGCTTTCATGACAGGTGAGCGATACAGGCTCAGCCCTCTGAGCCTCTAGTTGATATATTCATAAATGAAGATTCCAGTTCATTTGGAAAACACAGTATGAAATGATTTCTATTTCAGATACTGCTCTTCCAACAGTTACTATTGGCTCCTCTTCTTATTCTGTAAATGTTGGAGGAAATGTCATTTTACAGTGCACGGTTTCATCGACAACAACTGTTACAGCCGTTTATTGGCAGAGAACCGTTGGAAATGTAGTTACAACCATAAATTCCAACACCAATGTAAACAAATATAGTGGAAGCACAGTTACGACGCCATCTCTTACTATATCTAATGCCGCTACAGGAGATGCTGGACAGTATACTTGTTATGCTACAAACTCAGCAGGAACAGGACAAAGTTCAGCTACTACACTCTCCGTTCTGACAAATAGTAAGTATGATGGAATTATCAATTTTACTACTAACTTATGGGACAAAGTTCAGTTGATACACTCTCTGACTCTTCTAAAAAGTAGTATGATGAAATGCCTGTTAGACTACTTACATACTGGGGCAGGACAAAGTTCAGTTGATACGCTCTCTGACTCTGTTCTAATAAGTAGTATGATGTTAGTTGCACTCTCTGTCCTAAAAATGTTCTAATAAGTAGTATGATGTTAGTTGCACTCTCTGTCCTAAAAATTTAGTTACTGTGATGAAGAATTTGTAATATTTCTAACACACTTATGTTGATTTACTACAGTTATGTACTAGCATGTTTGATTATCTATAAGAGATGTACTGCTCATACGACAATAAAATACAGGGAAAATAAATGGAAAAGGTGATCTGTTAAAAGGAGCATTGATCAACTTAAACACAAAACCAAATATAAAATCATTAAGTTAAATTACCCAATGTTTCAGCCAATATGGCCTTCATCATGAGAAGGAAAAAATAAAAGATGTTGACTCTAAGAAACCCAGAACAATTTCTATTTATTTTCCTTGTTTTATTAGAACTGAGTAAAAATAAGATAAGTAGAGTTTCAGTTGCTGAACCATCTACAAGATCAAGAAAACCACTTTGAAGAAGCAAAGTTTTACAGAACAAAAAAATTGGCAAAGGACTTGAATAAAAATTAACAGTAAATTACATTTTGTCTGACAATTTGACTTTTTGACTTTCAGCCATTTACATTTTGAATCTTTGACTTACATTCAATTACATTTTGACTCTTTTTAGCTGTTCCTACTGTGACTGTGCAACAAAGTACCTATAGTGTTGCAACAGGAAGTTCTGTTACCCTTGTGTGTAATGTACAGTCTAGTTCTACTGTGACTAGTGTATACTGGCAGAGAAATGTTGGTGGTACTGTAACAACCATTAACTCAAACACCAACACCAACAAATACAGTGGTAGTACAACTACAACACCATCTCTGACCATCTTTAGTGCTGCACAGAGTGATGTAGGAACTTACACATGTTTTGCTACCAACAGTGTAGGAACAGGACAAAGTACAACCACTACACTCAGTGTAACAGGAAGTAAGTAGTTGTTTGATCTAAGACCAATGTTTCTTGCTGTTTAGGGATTGGCTTTTTATTGTGATCACTTGAGGCCATCGTCTGTCATCGTTAACTTTCCTGTAAAGATCTTCTTCTCTGAAACCACTTGGTTTTAATTGAAACAAAACTTGGCAGAAATATTTCTAGATGGTCCTTTATCAGACTTGTAAACAATGACCCTGTCTACCATCCAAGATGGCCACCAGAGCTGACCATAGTTGAACAAAATTGGCAGCAATGATGCTTAGGCTTTCCTCTTTCAGGAGTATATTTGATGACCCCATCCACCATCCAAGATGGATGCTACAGGCAAACATGGTTTAACATAGGACCCTATGGGAAAATTAACTTAAAAATCTTCTTGTCTGAAACCAATGAGCGAATTGGAACCCAATTTGGCAAAAATGGTCATTAGATGGTTTTTTATCAGAATTATATCTAATTATATGACCAGGACTGCCATTCAAGATGGCCCCACAGGCAAACTTAGTTTAACATAGGAACCTATTGCAAATTTATTTGAAGAATTTATCTGAAACCATTAAGCCAATTTGAACCACACCTAGCAAAATTTATATCTGATGACCCTGCCCTCCATCCATGATTTAACTAACATAAGACCCTTTGGGAAAATTCACTTAAAAATATTCTTGTCTGAAACCAATGAGCCAATTGGAACCTAACTTGGCAGCAATGATCCTTAGGCGGTCCTCTTTCTGAATAACATCTGATTGCACTTCTGCCTCCAAGATGGCCACCATAGTCAAAGTTTAACAAAGGACCCAATGGGAAATACACTCAGACATATTCTTAATCTGAAGTCACTAAGTCAATTGGAACCAAACCTGGCAGCTACAGTCTTTAGACTGTCCTCTTTCAGAATTTTATCTGATGACCCTGCCCTCCATCCATGATGGCCACCAGAGTTTAAAAAGGACCATATCAAAAATATTCACCTAAAAATCTTTTTGTCTGAAATAATATAGCAATTTGGCAAAACCAGTGAGCCAATTGGAACTTGACAGCAATATTCCAGACTCATCGTCGTCTGTCTATTGTCCGTCGTCCATCCACATTTCTGTTTTTCATCTTTTTCTCTGAATCCACCAATCTAAATGGAACCAAACTTGGCAGGAATGTTATTTGGATGTTTCTGTACGGATAGTTCGCTCTGATTCATTTGTAGCATGAATGATCCATGGATGAACCTCTACAAAAGATATGTTTTTTGTGCCTATCGGAAATTCAAGATGGTCCCCACAGCCAGACTTATTTTAACATTGGACCCTGTGGGGAAATTTATACAAAGGTCTTCTTGTCAGAAACTACTAAGCCAATTGAAATGTTTTTTATGTATGAACAAGCATTGGATGAACCTCTACAAAAGATATGTTTTTTGTGGTGAATGGAAATTTGGACCTAGTTTAACTTGGACCCTATGGGGAATTTTGTACAAAGGTCTACTTGTCAGAAACTACCAAGCCAATTGAAATGTTTTAATGTGTGTGATCATTTGATAGACCACTAAAAAATTTTGATTGATGTGCCGATCGGAAATTCAATATGGCCGCCACAGCCTGCATGCTTAGTTTAACATTGGACCCTATGGGAAATTTGTACAAAGGTCTTCTTGTCAGAAACTGCTATGCCATGTTTTTGTGCATGAACAAGCATGGATGAATCTCTACAAAAGTTATGTTTATTGGCCACCACAGCCAGACTTAGTTTAACATTGGACCCAATGTGAAATTTTGTACAAAGATTGTCTTTTCAGAAACTACCAAGTCAATTAAAATGTTTTTGATGTGTGAATGATCATTTGATAGACAACTACAAAGGACCCAATGGGAAGATATGTTTTATGTGCTGATTGGAAATTCAAGATTGTTGCCACAGCCGGACTTAGTTTAACATTGGACTCTATGGGGAAATTTGTACAAAGGTCTTCTTGTCAGAAAATACTAAGCCAATTGAAATGTTTTTGTTTCATGAAGATCCTTGGTTAAATGCTACAACAGTTATGTTTTTGTGCCGATTGGAATCCATGCTAGCTGCTACAGCTGGACTTAGTTTAACATTTTTAATTAAATGGACTAATGGAGTACCCCTGGGGTCCACGTCCTCGTCCATTTCCTCTTCCACAGACAGTTCTCAGTAACTAGTTGACCTAGGGTCATATAATGTTGTGTGTAGGTGCATGTTGAAGAGACTGACCATATGAAACAAGATGAAGGTCACATGACCCATATAACATGTTTGACTAGCTTTTAAGTTTTATGTCAGAAATCAGTTTTAAAATACAGTCACCTACAATCATATTACTTGGTGTGAAGATGCATCTCGGAGAGTAACACAGCCTCCCTCCAAAAGAAGGTCACACTGACCTACTTAGTGCACTTCATTGACTTAGGTTAAGTTTTATGTCCGAGTTCAGTTCTCTGATACCAAGGGACCTACAATCATATTACATGGTGTCAGGGTGCATCTCTGGGTATAACACAGCATCCCACCAAAATTAGGTCACTCTGACCTACTTATTCTGCTTCATTGACTTAGGTTAAGTTTTACATCTGAGTTCAATTCTCCCATACCAAGGGACCTACAATCATATTACTTGGTTTCAGGATGCAATCCTGGAAGCAACACAGCCTCCAACCAAAATTAGGTCACTCTGACTTACTTATTGTGCTTCATTGACTTATGTTAAGTTTCACGCCTGAGTTCAGTTCTCTGATACAAAGTGTCCTACAATCATATTACTTGGTGTGAGGATGCATCTCGGAGAGTAACACAGCCTCCCACCCAAAGTAGGTCAGAGAGTAGGTCACTCTGACCTACTTGTCCTGCTTCATTGACTTAGGTTTACGTTTTACGTCCGAGTTCAGTACTCTGGTACCAAGGGACATACATTCATACTACTTTGTTTCAGGGTGCTTTCCAGGAAGTTACACAACTTCCCAACAAAATTAGGTCACTCTGACTTACTTCTTGTGCTTCATTGACTTAGGTTAAATTTTATGTCCGAGTTCAGTCCTATGATACCAAGGGTCCTACAATCATACTACTTGGTGTCAGGGTGCATCTCAGGAGGTAACACAGCCTCCCACCAAAATTAGGTCACTCTGACCAACTTATTGCATTTCATTGACTTATGTTAAGATTTACGTCCAAGTTAAGTTCTCCGATACCAAGCGACCTAAAATCATATTACCTGTTGTCAGGGTGCATCTTGGGAGTAACACAGTCTTCCACCAAAATTAGATCACTCTGACCTACTTATCTTGCTTTATTTACATAGGTTAAGTTAAGTCCGAGTTTAGTTCTCTGATACCAAGCAGCCTACAGTCATATTACTTGCTGTAAGGGTGCATCTCGGGGAGCTACACTGCCACACCAAAATTAGTTGGGGAATGGGGCGAACTTTGTAATCGTAGATTTCTGGCTAATATTGGACACTGGAAGAATTCCTTAAAGATATTATCTAAAAGTGCTTTGTCAGTTGTGTTCACCTAAAATACAGGTGAGCGATTCAGGCTCCGTGGAGCCTCTGGTTTTTCACACGTCACCCTTTTTATGCCTTCAAGAGTTGAAAGCATACTATCTTACTCCTGATATCTTTTCAGTTTGAAGGTAGAACATTCATATTTTACAGATTATTTAAAGATATAGCAGAGTTGTGCTTATTATCAGGATTTTTTCATAACATTATGCATTGATTAATTCGGTAAATGTTTGTGAAATTTCCCATGTTGGGGTAATTGTTTATTCACTCAACTCTTTGTTCTTCTCCCATGTGAAATATTCCAGATTATACACAGATAAGGCATATTCTTTTGTATGTTACTTTCACAGCCATTTACTGATAATCCTTACAAGGCAGGGATCCTAATTATTTTTAGCTCACCTGACCTGAAAGGTCAAGTGAGCTTTTCTCATCACTTGGCGTCCGTTGTCCGTCGTCGTCGTCTGTTAACTTTTACAAAAATCTTCTCCTCTGAAACTACTGGGCCAAATTGAACCAAACTTGGCCACAAGCATCATTAGGGTATCTAGTTTAAAAAATGTGTCCGATGACCCCGCCTGCCAACCAACATTGCTGACATGGCTAAAAATAGAACATAGGGGTAATCTGCAGTTTTTGTCTTATATCTCAAAAACTAAAGCAATTAGAGCAAAACTGTCAGGGGTAAAAATGTTCATCAGGTCAAGATCTACCTGACAAGAAATTTTCAGACGAATCGGTCAACCCTTTATTGGGTTATTGCCCCTGAATTGTTAATTTTAAGGAAATTTTGCACTTTTAGGTTATTATCTTGAATATTATTATAGATAAAGACAAATTGTAAACCAAAAAAATTTCATACAAAGTAAGATCTACAAATAAGTCAACATGACCAAAATCATTGATTGATCCCTTATAGGAGTTTTTGCCCTTTAAAGACGGTATCCAGCGTAAACTTTCCTTTAAAGATCTTTTCCTGTCAAACCACTGGGCCAATTGAGACCAAACTTTGGTGGAATGGTCCTTTGGTGGCCCCCTTCCAAAATTATGTCTGGCATCCCCAACTTCCAACCGACATGGCTGCTGTTACTAAAAATAGAAAAAAAGGGGGTGAATTTAAAAAATCTTATATGAAACTACAAGGCCAGTTGGAACAAGAGTTGGCAGTAATGGTTCTTCTTGTTTAACATAAAATCCATTGAGAAATCTTGTCTGAAACCACTAGACATATTGGATCCAGACTTGGCAGCATTGGTCCTTAGGAGGTCCTCTTTCAGAAATGTGTCCGATCACCCGGATTGTCAACCAAGATGGCTGCCACACCGAACTTTGTTAAGTATTGGACCCTATAGGAAAATTCATTTAAAAATCTTCTTGTCTGAAACCGCTGAGCCAGTTGGAACAAGACTTAGCAGAAATGGTCCTTAGATGGTTCTCTTTTAGAAATGTATCCATTGACCTGGACTGTCAAACAAGATGACTGCCACAGCTGAAATTAGTTTAACATAGAATCCTATAGAAAAACCAGCCAAATTGACTGCAACACTTAAACTTTTAGGTCTGCTGAAGGTGAAAAGTTAAATCCAGGTGAGCGATACAGGCTCTTGAGAGCCTCTAGTTACTATAAATTACATTTTCACTGACAGCAATTTGCATCTTGACTTCATACTTGCAGCCATTTACCTTTTGACTTTTTGACTTACAGCCATTTACATTTTGACTTACAGCCATGTACATTTTGACTCTTTTTAGTTGTTCCTTCTGTTACTCTACAACAAAGTACCTATAGTGTTGCAACAGGAAGTTCTGTTACCCTTGTGTGTAATGTACAGTCTAGTTCTACTGTGACTAGTGTATACTGGCAGAGAAATGTTGGTGGTACCATAACAACCATCACCTCCAACACCAACACCAACAAATACAGTGGTAGTACAACTACAACACCATCTCTGACCATATTTAGTGCTGCACAGAGTGATGTAGGAACTTACACTTGTTTTGCTACCAACAGTGTAGGAACGGGACAGAGTACAACCACTACACTCAGTGTAACAGGGAGTAAGTGGTTGTTTGATTCATGACCAATGTTTTTTGCTGTTCAGGAATTGGGAGCTATTGCCATCACTTGGAGTCTGTTGTTGTAAACTCACCTTTAAAGATTTTCTCCTAGGAAAGCACTTGGGCAATTGGAACAAAATTTTGCAGAAATGGTCCTTAGGTGGCCCTCATTCAGAATTGTGTCCAATAGCTAAGTTCACCATCGAAGATGGCCACCAGGCCTGAACATAGTTAACATAGGACCCAATGGGAAAATTCACTTAAAAATCTTCTTGTCTGAAACCAGTGAGCTAATAGGAACCCAGTTCGGAGGAAATAGTCCTTAGATGGTCCTTTGAATTATATCCAATGACCCCACCAACCATCCATGATGCTCGCCAGAGCTGACCTTGTTATGTTTCCCCCCACTAAGTTGGAGAGACATATTGTTTTTGTACTGTCTGTCTGTCGGTCTGTCCATCCATCACAAAATTTGTCATCGCTCTATCTCATGCATCATACTTTTGATTTGGATGAAAGTTGGCAGGAATACTTGTTAGGATATGTTTATATGTTCTTGATTTTTTGATAAATCAATTTTTGACGGTTTACCAGGGTAGAATATGGACTTTTTGCCTTAAGACCAGATGGAAGAAATTTTGTCATCACTCTATCTCATGCATCATACTTCCGATTTGAATGAAGCTTGGCAGGATTTCTTATTAGGGTAATTAGTTGTTCATATGTTCTTGACTTTGTAAATCAATTTTTAACAGCTAACCAGGGTAAATTATGGACTTAGCCATTTTGCCTTAGGACTAAAAGGAAGAAATTTTGTCATCACTATCTTATGTATCATACTTTGGAAGTGGATGAAACTTGGCAGGAATACTGGTTAGGGTATGCAGATGTGCATGTGTTCTTGATAAATCAATTTTTAGGGTTGACTGGACTGAGCCATTTTGCTTTAGGACTAGATTGAAGACATTTTGGATCCAGACTTGGCAGCATTGGTCCTTAGGAGGTCCTCTTTCAGAAATGTGTCCGATCACCCGGATTGTCAACCAAGATGGCTGCCACACCGAACTTTGTTAAGTATTGGACCCTATAGGAAAATTCATTTAAAAATCTTCTTGTCTGAAACCGCTGAGCCAGTTGGAACAAGACTTAGCAGAAATGGTCCTTAGATGGTTCTCTTTTAGAAATGTATCCATTGACCTGGACTGTCAAACAAGATGACTGCCACAGCTGAAATTAGTTTAACATAGAATCCTATAGAAAAACCAGCCAAATTGACTGCAACACTTAAACTTTTAGGTCTGCTGAAGGTGAAAAGTTAAATCCAGGTGAGCGATACAGGCTCTTGAGAGCCTCTAGTTACTATAAATTACATTTTCACTGACAGCAATTTGCATCTTGACTTCATACTTGCAGCCATTTACCTTTTGACTTTTTGACTTACAGCCATTTACATTTTGACTTACAGCCATGTACATTTTGACTCTTTTTAGTTGTTCCTTCTGTTACTCTACAACAAAGTACCTATAGTGTTGCAACAGGAAGTTCTGTTACCCTTGTGTGTAATGTACAGTCTAGTTCTACTGTGACTAGTGTATACTGGCAGAGAAATGTTGGTGGTACCATAACAACCATCACCTCCAACACCAACACCAACAAATACAGTGGTAGTACAACTACAACACCATCTCTGACCATATTTAGTGCTGCACAGAGTGATGTAGGAACTTACACTTGTTTTGCTACCAACAGTGTAGGAACGGGACAGAGTACAACCACTACACTCAGTGTAACAGGGAGTAAGTGGTTGTTTGATTCATGACCAATGTTTTTTGCTGTTCAGGAATTGGGAGCTATTGCCATCACTTGGAGTCTGTTGTTGTAAACTCACCTTTAAAGATTTTCTCCTAGGAAAGCACTTGGGCAATTGGAACAAAATTTTGCAGAAATGGTCCTTAGGTGGCCCTCATTCAGAATTGTGTCCAATAGCTAAGTTCACCATCGAAGATGGCCACCAGGCCTGAACATAGTTAACATAGGACCCAATGGGAAAATTCACTTAAAAATCTTCTTGTCTGAAACCAGTGAGCTAATAGGAACCCAGTTCGGAGGAAATAGTCCTTAGATGGTCCTTTGAATTATATCCAATGACCCCACCAACCATCCATGATGCTCGCCAGAGCTGACCTTGTTATGTTTCCCCCCACTAAGTTGGAGAGACATATTGTTTTTGTACTGTCTGTCTGTCGGTCTGTCCATCCATCACAAAATTTGTCATCGCTCTATCTCATGCATCATACTTTTGATTTGGATGAAAGTTGGCAGGAATACTTGTTAGGATATGTTTATATGTTCTTGATTTTTTGATAAATCAATTTTTGACGGTTTACCAGGGTAGAATATGGACTTTTTGCCTTAAGACCAGATGGAAGAAATTTTGTCATCACTCTATCTCATGCATCATACTTCCGATTTGAATGAAGCTTGGCAGGATTTCTTATTAGGGTAATTAGTTGTTCATATGTTCTTGACTTTGTAAATCAATTTTTAACAGCTAACCAGGGTAAATTATGGACTTAGCCATTTTGCCTTAGGACTAAAAGGAAGAAATTTTGTCATCACTATCTTATGTATCATACTTTGGAAGTGGATGAAACTTGGCAGGAATACTGGTTAGGGTATGCAGATGTGCATGTGTTCTTGATAAATCAATTTTTAGGGTTGACTGGACTGAGCCATTTTGCTTTAGGACTAGATTGAAGACATTTTGTCATCACTCTAATTCATGCATCCTTCTTCAGATTTGGATGAAGATTGGCCGGAGTAATTGTTAGGGTATGCAGATATGCATGTATTCTGGTCTTTGTGAAAAATAAATTTCTGAGGGTTGACCATTGTAAAATATGGACATAGCCATTTTGCCTTAGGACAGAATGGAAGAAATTAATAGAGGAATATTGACACCTCTTTATTTCTCACTCATTATGAAATCCAATTAATTGCATATTTGATATCAGGTTTGTAATACAACTATTTAATGTTCCCTCCTGATAACATGTGGGTGGTGGGGGAGGCATACCTTTTTTACGTGCAAAAACAAACTTTAATTTAACAAAGGGCCTTATGGGATATATCTTTTTGTCTGAAACCACAAAGCCAGTTGGAACAAAACTTGGTAGTAATTGTGTCCGATGACCCTGCCCTCCATCCTGGAAAACCATTAGAGCTAAACATTGTTAAACAGAGAAGCCAGTGGGAAAATTAACCTAAAAATCTTCTTGTATGAAACTGCTGAGTCAGTTGGCAGTAATAGTCCTTAGGTGATGCAATTTAGCTCATAAGTACCACAGGTCCATGTGATCTATTACCAGCATTTTCATCATAGTCCAAATTGTGGCTTTGATGGATAGGTCCACAGAACGTCCTCTTTCAAATTTGTGTCCAAGGGCTGAACCTGGACAATATATCTACCGTTACTAAAAATGAAATAAGGCAGAAAAAAGTTGGTATTTTCTCATCTGATTGTACGTAGACAGTTGAGATGAAACTTTGGAATAATGTCTCTTATTACGATTGAACTAGCAGTTAAAAAAAATTTGGCAATGGTATTGAATTATTTTCTTCTCTAAAACATGTTGTCCAATAATGAACAAAGTTTAATAAAACATTACTTGGATGATCCCCTCTCAAAATAGTCCATGCTAAATGAATTTGCGGGAAATGCCACAACTAGAACCATATTACCAACAATGTATGTACAAAAAGTCATTAGCTCACCTGGCCTAAAAGCCATGTGAGCTATTCTCATCACTTTGCGTCTGCCGTCTTCTGTCGTCGTTAACAATTTTTAAAAAATCTTCTCCTCTGAAACTACTGAATGGATTTGGATAAAACTTAGCATGATTGTTCCTTAGGGTATCCTGCACAAAGTTTATGCTTCGATTTTTGATCCGTCGAAAAACATGGCCACTGTTACTAAAAATAGAACATAGGGGTCAAACAACAGTTTTTCGCAAATATCTCAAAAATCATTAGGTTACGGCAAAATCTGGCAGGTTGAAAGTGTTCAGCATGATGAGAGCTACCTGTGTGCTGATTTTCGTGAAAATCTGTCAACTGATGTTAGAGTTATTGCCCTTTTTTGACATTTTTGGCTTTTTTTATGTTATTATTTCAAAAATCTTCTCTGAAACTACTATTCAAAATCAAATGAAACTTGGTAAGATTGTTCCTTAGGGTTTCCTGCAAAAAGTTAATGCTTGGATTTTTGATTGGTCGAAAAACATGTCTGCCCTTACTAAAAATAGAACAAAGGGGTCAAAATGCTGGTTTTTGCTATTTTTTCCTGAATTATGGAAAGAAAATGAAGATGAAAGCTACTTTCAAGGTAAACATGGTATCCCGAGTTGAATGGTGATGATAAAAGTTTGTTTTGGATGGCCACTTTTAAAATGGCTGCCATTTTCCCGCCATTTTTTACACTTGCTCAGATTTCAACAATATTTGGTTTTTAAAGTAAACATGGTATCCTTAGTGAATGGTGATGATGAGAATGTTGTATAACAATGATTAAACTTTGTAATATGTGAGCTTTTAATTGCCATGACTTGGTGTCCGTCATCATCGTTGTTAACAAATTATCAAACATCTTCTCCTCTGAAACTACTAGGGGGATTTGGATGAAACTTAGCATGATTGTTCCTGCAATATTTCCTTTTCAAGTACATGTAATTGACACTGTGATACTTCAGAAAAAGAGAGTTCACTTTTTAGATGCCAAAGATGTAAGGTCACAGTCTGTTCAAAGGGTACCTGCCACCAGTTAATTTCATCTAAGCAGTATCAACTCTCATTTAAAATGGCAAATGTTCAACTTCAAACACAACAGTTGTAGAAATATTGCTGTTTAACAGTCATTGTTTATATGTCCTTCACAACATATCGAAAATTTAAAGTATTCCATTGCATTATATTTATATTTTATCAGGATAACAAATTCATCACATCAGGGGAGATCATTTCAACCACCTCCATTACATAGGAATTCAGTAAAACTTATAAGAGAACCTTACTCTAGCAATGCTAGAGGTTGTCTGGCAAGCTATTTACTGACTTGGGGGTATGGAGGAACGGAATTCCAACATGTTACACAGTAGGAGTAAGGAGAACCTCACGCATTACAACAAACATTAATATATTAATTTAGTTTATAGTGCATTGTTTGCCAGGTGAGCGATTCAGGCTCTTGAGAGCCTCTTGTTTTTAGCTCACCTGGCCAAAGACCTTGTGATCTTTTGTCATCATTTGGCATGTGTCGTCTGTCCTTTAACTTTTCACATTTTAATCTTCTCCTCTGAATCCGCTGGGACAAATGGAACCAAACTTGACAGGAAGCATCTTTGTATGGTCCTTTATAAAGTGTCCTCATTTCGTCCATGGGCAATCCTTGTTTCTGATCGGATGATTTAAAAAAATATTTTCCTCTTATACCGCTGGATCAGATGAAACCAAACTTGACAGAAAGCTTCTTTGGGGGGTCCTCTTTAAAATTTGCTCATTTTGTTCTGATCGGACAACAAACATGGCTGGCAAGGACAATTCTTGTTTCTGATTGGCTGATATTAAAAAACCTTCTCCTCTGAAAATGCTTGGCCAAATGGAATAAAATTTGACAGGAAGCATCTATGGACTGTCCCTTATGAAAGTTTCTCATTTTGTCCCGATTAGATAGCAAACATGGCTGCCATGGGCAAGTTTTGTTTCGGATTGGCTCATTTTAAAATCTTCTCCTCTAAAACTTCATTGCAAAATGTAACCAAACTTTACAGAAACATATATGGAAGGTCAGCTAACATAAGTTAAAGAGCTTTCTTTCCAGGTGAGCGATACAGGCTCAGCCTTCTGAGCCTCTAGTTTGTCAATAGAAACACTCAATCAGTTCTAGGTATATTAAAACGACTCAAGCAACATTTTTCACTCTGGCCTCATGCTTGTGCTTGTATCTTATCTTGCAAAAACCAGAAGGCAGCTAATAAGTGGGTGTTGTGTGCTATATGGCATGACACAAACATTGGTAATATACCTAGGGTAAAGTCATAATCGGGATCGAAGCAGACAATTTCCTTACCTTTATTCAGAGAAACTGGCATCCGTGTCTTATAGACACAATTTCATTACTATAACTTGAATTTTGACAGACATTTTGACTTTTTGGAATACAGCCAATTACATTTTTGTATTCTTTTTAGCTGTTCCTTCTGTTACTCTACAACAAAGTACCTATAGTGTTGCAACAGGAAGTTCTGTTACCCTTGTGTGTAATGTACAGTCTAGTTCTACTGTAACTAGTGTATACTGGCAGAGAAATGTTGGTGGTACTGTAACAACCATTAACTCCAACACCAACAACAACAAATACAGTGGTAGTACAACTACAACACCATCTCTGACCATCTTTAGTGCTGCACAGAGTGATGTAGGAACTTACACATGTTTTGCTACCAACAATGTAGGAACAGGACAAAGTACAACCACTACACTCAGTGTAACAGGAAGTAAGTAGTTGTTTGATTCTTGATTTACTGTTGAAGACCAGACTCATTTATTGTTATTCTAAATAAACAGAAATATATAGTTCTGAAGAGGGAGAATTTTCAGATTGACTTTCCTTGTTAGGGTTCAAGAATACGTATAGCTCATTATCATGCATATTTATATATAACAGAGATTTTTTATGTCACAAAACAAAAATGGTTTTGAAATTACTGCTTTATGGATTAAATTATTTTCTACCAATAATTTTAAATTTGATTGTTTGAATAAATATTGAAATTGATTAAAAGTGGCACACTTTTTCATGTAGAATACAATATTTTGCTTTGTAAGCAGTAAGGGGGATATTTTGTTAAGAGATGTTAAAATTTATCTATTTTAAAAAATTTCAAAAGTCGGAAATTTGGGAAAATAATGTTGGCACACATTTTATGCACACAGTTAAAATATGAAAATTTCTTAGCCTACTTTTTTGGGCATTTTACTAATAAAGAAAATGCACTTTTTTATTTTTAACTATATGCATTTTACTCTAATTAGATTAATTTAAACTTATTTATTTATAGTGGATTGGGAAACAAGTTATTCCACCTTATACTAATCCCTCTCCAGTTGGCGGGTTCGAGAGCGGCCCCTGAAGTGGCATTTTAGCCTACTCTTATTCGACATCTATAGAGGAGTCTTTAATGTTCTGAGGGTGTTGCTCTCCCTTAACACGGGACAGCCATTTTTCGTCCCCATCCAATGGACTAGCATCTTTTACCAAGACCATCTTATAAGATTGGACAAAAAGCTGCATTTTTGCACCTTTTCAAAAATGATGAGTTATTTTACTTACTTCCACTGGAAAATCCCATCAAATAAAATAATATTACGATAAAATTATGAAAAAAGTCCTTGATTGAAGTTTATATAACAAATAGAATAAGCCTTCTATAGGTACACCATATTGTGGGATATGTTTTCGGTGACATCAACTTTCTCTTTGACGACTTCATTTATTTTTTGACCTTATTGAAAAGTTGGGGTATCACTAGAACAGAACATCTTGTTGGTTTTGTTTTTCAGCTTTCTAATTTCTTTTGATTTCTATCCAGGAATTATAGAAATAATGACATATATTTCAGAATTAGATTTTTTAAAATTATCCCCCTTTTTAAGTTGAGAAAAGAAAGGATCACTAGGTTTCTAAGAAAATGTATTTAACAAGTTTCTAATACATTAATTTTATGCATTTCTGAAATCAGAAATTTTTGCTTTTGTTTTATGACATTCTAATTTAAAAAAAAAAATTAAATCATTGTAACTAGAAGAGAAAACTTCAGGTTGTGTACTCATAAACATGTTTAACTATACCAAATCTTTTTGTGAGTGTCCCGAGCCAGGACTTAGTATATAGTCAGTGGTGTACAAGGAAAATAAATGGAAATGGTGAGCTGTTAAAAGGACATAGAATGACTAAAATGTACAAAAGACACAGGTCAACCAAACCAAATGCAAAATAATATCAAAACAAAAAAAGTTAAAATTTCCCAACGTTTCGGCCAATATGACGTTGATCACAACGTTGAAAAAAATAAAATATGTTGACTCTTAGAAACCCAGAGCTTGTTCCTTGTCCCTTTTAACAGCTCACTATTTCCATTTATTTTCCTTGTATTCTATTGTCATATGAGATGTTTCAAAATATACATACTTTATATGTTCAGTGGATGTCTAATTCTCAATTTTGTTTCCATAAATTTCTGTGTTTATTTGGGATTTATAATCACTTTTGTAGGAGTTGTTGACATCATTGTTTGATGGCCTTCTGACTAAATCAATATCTTAGGTTATGTATTTAGTTTAAGTTTGTTCTCACTGTGATGGATTGAATAAATTTTTCTATTAAAAGTACAAAAAGACTGGTGAAAAATATTAAAAAACATAATTACATGTAATCTGATTCTTTATTCAAGGAATGAATAAACTAAGTAGGTCAGAAAATTCATTCTAGACGGAGATTGATCAGGTGAAATTGTATCTGTGGTTGAATGTGTATATCTATTCTTTACTTCTGTTGTCAGCAATTCTGTATGCAATTATGGGTTGCTTACAATTTGTGCTGCCTGCATACCACTGAACCAGTTGGACAGAAACATGGCAGACTATTTTAATGTATGACCCTGTGGGAAAATTCAGTTAAAAGATCTTCCCATTTGCAACCACCGAACCAAACATGACATCAGTTGTCCTTTGTTGATCCTCTTTCAGAATTTTATGCCAATTAAAATTAATTTATAACCTATATGTCATGGTCAAGTTTGAATAAAATCTACATATCAAATTTGATGGACCTTTTCAGAAAGTGAAATTCAACCAATACTTAGAAATTATATCATATAAAAGATCTGGGATGCTAACTGCTTTTACCTGGAAACCATTAACATTAAATGCCATGGGATTATATTTTCTCAAAATTATCAATCGGGAAGATTATAAAAAAAATGTCTGCATTGGAAAAAAGGTGTCAGTGGAGTAAAGGAAGTCTTTAATTAAATTATATATCTATATTACATAAATAGTGTCTTCATTTTACAGATATACCAACAGTTACAGTATCACAAGATTCATACAATGTGTTTGAAGGGGGCACTGTAACTATTGTTTGCACAGTAACATCAAACATTGGCATAAACTCTGTATCTTGGACAAAAAATGTACAGGGTGCCATATCTACTATCACCTCCACTACTAATGTTAACAAATACTCGGGTAGCACTCCGTCTACACCTTCACTAACAATATCAAATGCTGGAATTGGTGATGCTGGTGATTATACCTGTATTGCTACTGATACTGCAGGACAGCAAGGTCAAAGTAACCCATCAACACTAACAGTTCTTGCTGAAAGTAAATATTATTTAACATGTTACAACAGTATATTTTATTTAGAAATATATTGTGAACAGTATCTTATACTGTCAGTTCAAAGGTGACTCTGATTAAACTTTTCTTATTGTTTAAACAGATATACGAATTTCAGTCTGATACATCTAAAATAAGAAACAAAAATAAAATGACCTGCAGAATGAGACAATATTTTGCCAGAATATCTCCTGGTAGGCTCTAGTCCTTAGTGTCCTTAGGTGGTTTTTGGGTTCAGATTTAAAAAATTGTATCTTAATTTCTTTCTAGACATAATGATTTCATGATTTTTTTAATTGTGACAGGTTATTGAGATTTGCGAGCAGTACAGGCTCCTGGGGCCTCTAGATTATTTTATTATTAGTAGTCAGTTATTTACCCTTTTCTTTTAAGTCTCGTTTATTTAATTTATTGGTCATAAAAAAGTATATATTAAGAGCTCCAGTTTTGGTTCCAATCTAATTGAATTTCTTTGTAATTTAACTTAAAAATGCCTATATTTGAATCTAAACATTTTTCCAATCAGTAACATTTTTTATACCATGTAGTAGATTTTTAAATTTGGTTATTAAACTGTTTGCAATAAAAGAGAGATCAATTTCAAGTATTTTAAAAATTTGTCTTTTCCAGAAATATGGATCCAGATCCTAAGACTTAAAAGAAATTTTGGGGCTAAATTGTTTGTAAATAATAATAAAAATAATACTCATACATTTTGGTTGTTAGCAGTGAAACATAGAGTTAGTTTTCAAGATGGCACATTATCATGTAATATCCAAGTCCTTATTGCACCACAGTAATTTTTATGATTTCCTTTCCAGCAAACATACATTGCACTGCATGTCTTTGCATTTATTTACTTTTATTATCATATTATATATAAATGCACATCAGAAATGTTATATGATGTAACTTACTCTGAAATGTTCCTAATAAGCCTTGTGTGCATTGGGTATTTTATGGATCAGTTTCTTGGTGTAGCAAGTATCTTGTTTTTGATACGTTTTTTTTTCAAAATGAGATACATATACTCCCTTAGTGTTTATGAATACTCAAAACTAGATTCAGTGCTAGCATCATATATCATTTTTATGAAATTTTTTATGCATAGGCCTTAGACATTACAAAACAGGTAAAATATATAACTAGTATATGCTCATCTTTACCTTAGGTACAGGTGAGTTGTCATCCTTTGGCATCAGGCATCTGATGTCTTTCCATGAACTGTATTATAATCTTTTTTGAAACAATTTGCCAATTTTGACAAAACTTGGCAGCAATGTTCCTCATTTAGTGCCAATTTTATCCAATGATCCAGGCTGCTAATCAAGATGGCCACCACAGCCAAATTTTAAGATGAAACTAAATTTAATGCAGTAGCTCCTGGGAATTAATTGTGGGTACAGTCCAGTTTGTACTAAAATTTGGAGTGGGAAATTTGAATATTTTCACTGCTTATCTGGGTATGGTATTTATGACAATGTAATTTGTTTTCACAGCCAACTACACAATTCAAAAAAAGTTACAGACCTTTGAATATTAATGTTAAAAAAAAATGATCTTTTTGCAGCTTTTCCACAGTTGTAGGAGAAATGTTATGATTATAATGTCTATTTTTTTACCAGGTGTCCCAACTGTCACTGTACAACAGCCATCCTACTCTACAACCACTGGAAGTCCTATTACCTTGGTTTGTACTGTGACCTCTAACCTTGCTGTAACCAGTGTATACTGGCAGAGAAATGTCGGTGGTACGGTAACAACTATAACCTCCAACACCAATAGCAACAAATACAGTGGTAGTACAACCACAACACCATCTCTGACTATCTTTAGTGCTGCACAGAGTGATGTAGGAACTTACACATGTTTTGCTACGAACAGTGTAGGAACAGGACAAAGTACAACCACTACACTCAGTGTAACAGGAAGTATGTTTAATTTAACATAAAGATGTAAAAGCTTGTAGAAACACCCCAGTCTAGTTATTTTGTATATTAGGTTCAGACAAATTGAAAAGATCTAAGATGAATATCGCCGTGATATTGGCTGTAATATCGCCAACTCGGCGTTAAACAATATTTAATCAATCTAAGATGAATAAATATTTGATATTCTTATGAGACTATCTGTGGATGTTTGTACAGTAGTAAATTTGGCTATACCTATTTTTACTTACAGCATTCATGAGGGAAATGCTTTTATCCACAAGGGAATTCTCAGATTTTATTTCACTTGGAAATAACAGAATTTTGCTACAGTCATTGTAATAATGAAACAAAATTTTCATGTCTTCCCTTTGATCTACTATTGTGTGGTGTGTGCCTTTTATTAGAAATGATAATTTAATTGGGTGTTATTTATATTGGTATTTCAATATATCATGTATAGATTACTTCATTTAGTGGAATTAGATCTATCCAAAGTTTTAAAATCATTTTGTTTTGCTGCTAGAAATAATATGATTAATACAGTAAAACCTGCTTGAAAGTCACGTCTGTATAACAAATCACTGTCTATAAAGGGCACTGAAAAATTCCATATCATATACAAAGCTTGTAAAATCAACCTCTATATAAAGGGCACCTGCTCATAAAGGGCACTTTTCTCTGGTCCCTTAGATGCCCTTTGTACACAGGTTTGACTGTCATTGGTACAAACCTTAGCTTCTATTTTAGCAGTACCTACTGTGACTGTACAACAGCCATCCTACTCTACAACCACTGGAAGTTCTATAACATTGGTTTGTACTGTGACCTCTAACCTCGCTGTAACTAATGTTTACTGGCAAAGGAATGTTGGTGGTACCATAACAACCATCACTTCAAACACCAACAGCAACAAATACAGTGGTAGTACAACCACAACACCATCTCTGACCATCTTTAGTGCTGCACAGAGTGATGTAGGAACTTACACATGTTTTGCTACCAACAGTGTAGGAACAGGACAAAGTGCAACCACTACACTTAGTGTAACAGGAAGTAAGTATTATTTACCAAAAAAGGTGTCGTAATATCTTGTAGAAAAAATATTTAAAAAAAGGATACCTCACAGCTTTTTTAGCTCACCTGGCCTAAAAGGCCATGTGAGCTTTTGCCATCACTTGGAGTCTGTTGTCTGTCGTCCATCCACATTTCACATTTTTATCTTCTTCTCTGAAACCACCAGTCCAAATTGAACCAAAGTTTGCAGGAATGTTAATTGGATGATTCTGTAAAAAATTGTGTTTTTTGTGCCAATTGGATATTCAACATGGCTACCAGGGACAGATAATTCATTCTGATGGACTTATCTTTAAAACTCTTCTTGTCAGAAACTACTGAGCCAATTGATTTGCTTGTCGCATGAATGATCCTTGGATGAACCTCTACAAAAGTAATGTTTTTTGTGCTGGTCGGAAAATTTAAGCCAGACTTTTAACATTGGACCCTATGGGGAAATTTGTATAAAGGTCTTCTTGTCATAAACTACCAAGCCCCTTGAAATGTTTTTGATGTGTGACTGTTCATTTGATAGACCATTACAAAAGTTATGTTTTTGTGCCGATGGGAAATTCAAGATGGCCGCCACAGCCGGACTTAGTTTAACATTGGAGCCTATGAGGAATTTTGTACAAAGGTCTTCTTGTCAGAAACTACCAAGCCCATTGAAATGTTTTTGATGTGTGAATGATCATTTGATAGACCACTACAAAATTAAGTTTTATGTAAATTTAATATGGCAGCCACAGCCAGACTTGGTTTAACATTAAACCCTATGTGAAATTTGTACAAAATGTCCTCTTGTCAGAAACTATCAAGCCAATTGAAATATTTTTATGTATGAACAAGCATTGGATGAACCTCTATAAAAATTATGTTTTTTTATGCTTATCTGAAATTCAAGATGGTCGCCACATCCCGATTAGTTCTACATTGGACCCTATGGGGAAATTTATACAAAGGTCTTCTTGTCAGAAAATACTAAGCCAATTGAAATGTTTTTGTTGCATGTAGATCCTTGGATAAATGTCTGCTACAAAAGTAATGTTTTCTTGCTGATTGAAATCCAAGCTAGCTGCAGCCACAGCTGGACTTAGTTTAAATTTTTTAACATTGGCCACTGGAAGAATTCTTTACATATCTTATCTAGAGGTGCTGGACACTGTAGAACAATTCCTTACAGATCTTATCTAGAAGCGCTTTGTCAGTTGTGGTCACCTAAAATCCAGTGAGTGATTCATGCTCCAAGGGAGCCTCTGGTTGACCAGGTTGTACAGAGTGCAAATCCGGGTTATAGTATGGTGAATGTCGGGCGGCGGCGGCGGCGGCCAGGCAGGCGGGGAAAATGGGTACCTATTTTGCGAAATCAACTCCTCCTACAGTTTTTCACCCACATCCTTGAAACTTCATAGAATGTTTCTATATACATTGAAGATGTGCACCTCACTTTATGGAATTATTTTGGGAATTATTTCCCATTTTTCCAAACTTTGGAACTTAGTCGTTTTTTATTGACATCTTCAATAGAGGGTACCTATTTTGCGAAATCAACTCCTCCTACAGTTTTTGGCCGGGTTGCACAGAGTGTAAATCCGGGTTATTGTATGGTGAATGTTGGGCGGGCAGCGCGGGCGGCGGCAGGCGGGGAAAATGGGTACCTATTTTGTGAAATCAACTCCTCCTACAGTTTTTCACCCACATCCTTGAAACTTCATAGAATGTTTCTATATATATTGAAGATGTGCACCTCACTTTATGGAATTATTTCAAGAATTATTTCCCATTTTCCAAACTTTGGAACTTAGTCGTTTTTTATTGGCATCTTCAATAGAGGGTACCTATTTTGTGAAATCAACTCCTCCTCCAGTTTTTCACCCGCATCATTGAAACTTCGCAGAATGCAGAGTTGGTGAAAATCGTCGGACCTGTCGGTCCCGACCAACAAGAATCAAGTAGGTCCGACTCAATTGTCAATTCTGCCGGTCCTGGTGTCCGACAAAAAGAAATGGGGCTTGGATCCGGCAGAACAAGCCGATCCCTTGCATGGTTCTCGCTAAGGCGCGTACATGCGTCCTGGACGCGTCATCCTTCAAACTCATGCATCCATGGGACGCATGTAGACCTAATCAGCTGCGTCTGAAGACCGTTATTTTCATTAAAAATATCCGGCCGCCATTTTTTATTTTTTTGGAGATCAAAGGGGATGGGGAAAGAAATGACAAAAAGTAAGCTAGAAAATGGCGGCAATCGGAATTCTCGTGATTTTTCTTATGACCACAGTGTTTTTTACCGACCGGTAACAATATGTAGACCTCATTTAAAAATAAATTTAGCGGATTTTGACTTATCTATGCACAAATGGAAATTTTGTCAATATTGATTATTAAGGTGTTCAAACAAGGTCAATGGGAGGATTTTAAGAGTATGTTTGAGAAAAAATAATAGTAAAGATTATAGATAAGTAAATATTAAAAAATTAAATGGGAATAATAAATAAGTTGTCAAAAGGTGCAAATATTTTTGCTCATATCTGTAACAGAAATTTTCTTCTAAGTTCGGAGCACCACTGAATAAGTTCAATTTTTTTTTTTTTTAAATTTTAAATTATATTCGTCAGAATTTTAAGGCAGCACATGATTTCAATTAAACTTTAACAATAGTACAATAGGGCTACCATGGTCAAAATCATGCAGGAATGTACATGTACGTTAAAAAAGTGGCGATGAGCCCTGAGACTCATCAAAATCAGCTGGGACTCACCATTCTAAAAAATGTCCCAGGACTCATCATGAAAAATTCTTAGTGAGAACCCTGCCCTTATTTGTTTACATTTCAGTTGTCTTCCCTTCCAGTTGCGCATATGGTTCCCCATATAATGTTTTGGAGCTTAATTACCAGTTACGATAGAATGGATACCGGAAATTCTCCGCTGATGCAAAGCCGGGTGTTAAACGCAAGAAAACAGAAACATCAGCGGAGAAGGAAGTTTCCTTTGGACAATTATTTTGTAGTATTCCTGGACTTCAATAAGCATATCTTCTTGCTGAAAAACATACTTTTATACTGAATATCATTCTTTACTTCAAAAATATTTTGTACCGAATTGGACTTCTAGTATAATTTCTTGCTGAAAATTACATGTTTGTTAAACATGCTTTATATTCCAAGCATTTCATAGCATGAATAGTACAAGTTAACACAACTAGAAAAAAATTATAAAAAAAATTGTGGGTCTGACAAGAAATTCATGGGTCTGACAAGACCTTGCTGACTGTCAGACCCAATGTCTGACAAGAAAAAAAAATTTCGATAACTCTGAGAATATTTTAATACATATTGAAGATGTGCACCTCACTTTATGGAATTATTTCAGGAATTATTTCCCATTTTTCCAAACTTTGGAACTTAGTCATTTTTTTATTGACATCTTCAATAGAGGGTACCTATTTTGTGAAATCAACTCCTCCTATAGTTTTTCACCCATATCCTTGAAACTTCATAGAATGTTTCTATATATATTGAAGATGTGCACCTCACTTTATGGAATTATTTCAGGAATTATTTCCCATTTTTCCAAACTTTGGAACTTAGTCGTTTTTTATTAACATCTTCAATAGAGGGTACCTATTTTGCAAAATCAACTTTTCCTACAGTTTTTCACCCGCATCCTTGAAACTTCGCAGAATGTTTTAATATATATTGAGGATGTGCACCTCACTTTATGGAATTATTTCAGGAAACTAATTAAATTGATGACTGCCTCTGTCCTTGTACACCAACATACAATGTGTCTGATTTTGTCTATATAAATATTCATGACTGCCAATGTGCAATATCATCTTGTAATCACCTTTGTCACCACTACAGTAAACACCCTGTAAAGCAACCCGGCCATTTGTGTCTTTGACCCATTTTTCACCCATATCCTTGAAACTTCATAGAATGTTTCTATATATATTGAAGATGTGCACCTCACTTTATGGAATTATTTCAGGAATTATTTCCCATTTTTCCAAACTTTAGAACTTAGTCATTTTTTTTATTGACATCTTCAATAGAGGGTACCTATTTTGCGAAATCAACTCCTGCTACAGTTTTTCACCCATATCCTTGAAACTTCATTGAATGTTGCTATATATATTGAAGATGTGCACCTCACTTTATGGAATTATTTCAGGAATTATTTCCCATTTTTCCAAACTTTGGAACTTAGTCGTTTTTTATTGACATCTTCAATAGAGGGTACCTATTTTGCGAAATCAACTCCTCCTACAGTTTTTCACCCGCATCATTGAAACGTCGCAGAATCTTTTAATACATATTGAAGATGTGCACATTACTTTATGGAATTATTTCAGGAATTATTTCTCATTTTTCCAAACTTTGGAACTTAGTCATTTTTTTTATTGACATCTTCAATAGAGGGTACCTATTTTGCGAAATCAACTCCTGCTACAGTTTTTCACCCATATCCTTGAAACTTCATTGAATGTTGCTATATATATTGAAGATGTGCACCTCACTTTATTGAATTATTTCAGGAATTATTTCCCATTTTTCCAAACTTTGGAACTTAGTCGTTTTTTTTTATTCAAATATTGCTTACTTCACCTATTTCTAATTAAATTGATGACTGCCTCTGTGCTTGTACACCAACATACAATGTGTCTGATTTTGTCTGTATAAATATTCATGACTGCCAATGTGCAATATGATCTTGTAATCATCTTTGTCACCACTACAGTAAACACCCAGTAAAGCAACCTGGCAATTTGTGTCTTTGATTCAGATTCTTTATTATAGCTCACTTCTTACATTACACATTTTATGCATTCGTAAAAGGTTTTATGAATTCAAATATACACAGTATGCCAGAAATTTCCCATGTCAGTATAACTGATTTCTTTAGTTTACTGAAAAATATAGAAATGTAGACATCATCACTTCTTATAATTATCTAAAATTTGTTTATGAAATAATTCATTGCTTGTATTAAATTTCAGACAACTGTTTTTAATACTTTTTTTTGTAAATGATTTGTAACCATATTTTTCAATGGAAAAAAAGGACTAAATTTGATATAAGAAAATCCAATTAGTGGCCTATCAGACAGATTCTTGGTCATAATTAAAGTATCATATCTATTTGTGTTGTCTTATCAGATGGCTTCCAGATGCAATTAGCCAGGTCAAAACTAAAACAATTGAACTGAAATGATTTCCTTCACTTATGTCATATGGCAATTTAAAAGGGAGATAACTCTTGTTTTTATACGACCGCAAAATTTTTGCGGTCGTATATTGGTATGACGTTGGTGCCGTCGTCGTCGTCGTCGTCCGTCGTCAGCGTCGTCGTCCGAAGACATTTGGTTTTCGCACTATAACTTTAGTATAAGTTAATAGAAATCTATGAAATTTAAACACAAGGTTTATGACCACAGAAGGAAGGTTGGGATTGATTTTGGGAGTTTTGGTCCCGACAGTTTAAGAATCAGGGGCCAAAAAAGGGCCCAATAAGCATTTTTCTTGGTTTTCGCACAATAACTCTAGTATAAGTAAATAGAAATCTATGAAATTTAAACACAAGGTTTATGACCACAAAAGGAAGGTTGGGATTGTTTTTGGGAGTTTTGGTCGCAACAGTTTAGGAATTAGGGGCTAAAAAAGGGCCCAAATAAGCATTTTTCTTGGTTTTTGCACAATAACTTTAGTATAAGTAAATAGAAATCTATGAAATTTAAACACAAGGTTTATGACCACAAAAGGAAGGTTGGGATTGATTTTTGGAGTTTTGGTCCCAACAGTTTAGGAATTAGGGGCCAAAAGGGTCCAAAATGAAACTTTGTTTGATTTCATTGAAAATTTAACTATTGGGGTTCTTTGATATGCCGAATCTAACCGTGCATTTAGATTCTTAATTTTTGGTCCCGTTTTCAAATTGGTCTACATTAAGGTCCAAAGGGTCCAAAATTAAACTTAGTTTGATTTTAACAAAAATTGAATTCTTTGGGTTCTTTGATATGCTGAATCTAAACATGTACTTAGTTTTTTTATTTTGGGCCCAGTTTTCAAGTTGGTCCAAATCGGGGTCCAAAATTAAACTTTGTTTGATTTCATCGAAAATTGAACAATTGGGGTTCTTTGATATGCCGAATCTAACCGTGCATTTAGATTCTTAATTTTTGGTCCCATTTTCAAATTGGTCTACATTAAGGTCCAAAGGGTCCAAAATTAAACTTAGTTTGATTTTCACAAAAATTGAATTCTTGGGGTTCTTTGATATGCTGAATCTAAACATGTACTTAGTTTTTTTTTTATGGTCCAAATCGGGGTCCAAAATTAAAGCTAAAAAGGGGGTAAATTTTTTTTTTTTTTTTTGGGGGGGGGGGGGGGGGCAATTCTCTACAGCATATTGTATTGCACAAGAAGCAAAAAATTGAATATAAATTCAAATCATATGACCAATTCTAAGTTCTTTATTTCAGTTATTCTGTGTCAGAAACCTATTATGTGTCAAATATTTGAAGAAATTTTCAATTACACAGTATTGCGCAATAGCAAGAAATTGATATGTGTGCCCTGTTATCAAAACTTTATTATTAACAAATTCCATTGGAAATTTGCCAATAACTCTAATGAACTTCATTGTAAATTTGCCAATATAAAATGTGCTGATGAAGCTTATCTAAACTGCTTTTAAATTATGTATATTTAAAATTTGCCATCCATGACTATGATGTCATTTTCTATTTTAATATGTTATGGTGTATTTAAATGGGCTGTTATGGTTGCAAAGTATAAAGAAATGGGGGGGGGGGGGGTTGAAAACAAAATTAAGGGGGGGGGGGGGGGGTAGATGAGAAATTGGGGAGGGGTAATTTTTTTCTCATTTCATATTTCATAAATTAAAAAGAAAATTTCAAAATTTTTTTAGCAAAAAAAAGGGGGGGGGGGGCTACAATAAATTTTATTGTTTTTTGGTTTTTTTTGGGAGGGGGGTCAATGTGCAACTTCACAGTGTATTGCACAAAAGCTAAAAAAAGGGGTAAATTATTATTTTTTTTTGGGGGGGGTGGGCAATTCTCCACAGCATATTGTATTGCACAAGAAGCAAAAAATTGAATATAAATTCAAATCATATGACCAATTCTAAGTTCTTTGATTTCAGTTATTCTGTGTCAGAAACCTATTATGTGTCAAATATTTGAAGAAATTTTCAATTGCACAGTATTGCACAATAGCAAGAAATCTTCAATTGCACAGTATTGCGCAATAGCAAGAAATTGATATGTGTGCCCAATTTTAAATTTTAAATTGGTTATTTCTGATTTATATATAAAAACAAATAATACTGATATGGTTTGAATAGGTAAATTAAAAATTTTTAAGTTCTTAGACAACATTCATTCTGTGTCAGAAACCTATGCTGTGTCAAATATTTATTCACAATCCAAATTCAGTATTGTATCAAGCTTGAATGTTGTGTTCATAATTGCCCCAACTATTCAGGGTTCGACATCTGCGGTCGTATCTAGCTGCGCCCAGCGGAGCATTTTATTAGAGATGCTTTACATAAGTATTCCTGTTTTGCACCAAATAAACACCAAGTCAATTAAAAATGTTTGAAATAATGGTTTTAATTTTTTTTGGGGTAGTCCTGAGTTAGTCTTTACATTTTTAATATTTAAAATTTTTCAAATGCATTGGAAATTCCCAATTCAGAATTGTATCTAATTATGAAAATATGTACCCTTTGCAAACAATTGTAAACATTTTATTTTTTCTTGAATAATAAAGTTAATTAACTACAAAAATTTTTTATTATTCTAGAATTAAGACTTTTCAATGAAAAAATGTATTCCATAAATTGAGTTTTCCATACTGGAACAAAGGTTTTACAGCTAACTCCTTTTACAAGGATGGCTATCCGTAGAATAGCTATCACCACGAATCGTAACCAGCAAGCTGACCAACTTCCGCTAGAAACTAGGTTGGCTCACTTCGATGGGAGAAAAACCAGTCTATTCAGATCATGCTTTGGGTTGTTTTGAACTCACAATTACTCATTTTTTATTGTGTGAATACGCTGACATTATCTAGTGCAACTTGTTTTTATATATCAACATGTTTTGTACCGAGAATAATATATATTGTTAAACACGGATGGATTCCTGAATTGTCGATGCATATCAGCTTCAGCAGTCAAAGATTATAATTAGACGAAGAGGAAATGAGAGGTGATCAGCAACTATTTTAACACAAGAAAGGTAAATATATTATACTTGATAGAATTTAATCATTTTAGCATTAATCATAGTTTAATATAATATATATTAATGAGATATTGTCGAAGGAGAGCAGTAATTATTGAATCGGGTACTAATGCCATCTTGGATATCAGCTGATATGTATGTCATTTGGGTTAAAGTTAACAACCGTGTCCTGCCTTTGAGATTTCGAAACCATGTTAATTGTAAATGATTGTAGTGAATATAATGCAGTTTTAATCAGAAAAGAGCTGTAACATTATCACACTGTTATTTGAGATTAATACATATATAATTGTGATGTACCCTACATGGCCATTTACTCATTTCTTAAAATATCTTCAGTTATGTAATCGGCCCATATTGCACAAATAATGTTTGTGTGTGCAGATGCAGCATATATATGGTAACATTGGTTATAATCAGTGATCAGTTTCCTACATATGTAACATTCCAGAAATATTTTTATATACATGCAAGTTAAATTTATCGTACTTAAATATTGATATTCTGGAATACATGTAAATATATATATTTTTGGAGAGAACCTGAATTCAGCATAGGTGTAGTTGATCAGTGGTATATTATTCTTTTATAATGAAGGGCAATAATGATGTATTACTTGAGCATGTCAAGCCTAACTAAATTGAACACATATGTTTGAGAAGATGATCAGTGATATATTTTGAACCAACATGAGCCTTATATTAGAGCAATAATGTGATATAATATGAGCATGCCTAACTATATTGAGACAAACCTGACTTGGTCTTATGTCTAAGATGATCAGTGCTATATAATGTTAGAGTAATATTGAGCCTTGATAATTTCACTGAGAATTTTAACCTTGATATATTGTATTGATTCTACACTACATGTATATATCAATGAGAAGTGTTATATATTAGAGCAAAGTTGAGTATTGACAATTTGAAAGCAATAATTAGGTTACCCGGGTACATGTACATGTGTAGAACCTGAGCATGTTAATCATGGCTATATAATTGGGCGAACATAAATTGACCATATTTTTATCTTAAATTCACCAGGAATACTTCTAGTTGAGAAACTATACATATATCTTTACTTATAGATTGAGACATCCTTCCAGAGAAAACAGACATCTGCCAATTAATTGGTTATGAACAAGAAGAAGACAAATTCATACTGAATTGCTTGTTAGAGGAATGTGTAATAGATATCAAGACAAGCAGGATCCAAATGTGGAACAATTGGGATGCTACACCCGAGATGATCCTTGACAATAAGGATGCATCCCCTGAGAAGATACTTGACAGAACTCTGTCCGTTGCAGCTATTATTACAGAAGTATCGGATGTTGCTATACATGTACATATATCCCATGTCTAAAACTATTAAGAAAAACATACATGTATCAATACATATGCCAAATATTTATTTTCACTGAAATGACTATATTTTTAAGGTTTTAAACATACAGTGTATGAGAATTGTGATAGAGAATACTGCAGTATATTTTTTTATTAAAAATATTTGGAATCAAAATGGTTTTCAAATTATCCCTGTTTGCATGGAAATATATGAAATAAATGGGAGAATACTGTGCACATCGATCTATACCTATCATGCCTATGTTAAAACTTGTGCTCTTGCTATATTTTATCTAAATAGTTAATATATTTATGCACAACATATCACCCTTTTACTATATTAAGGACATAAACAGTACACACAACAGGATGTGTTTTAGTTGCAGTCTAAAGTGCTATATCATTACAGTTTTTGCCTTGCCTCACAAAAGTCATAAAGATGTGCTGTTTTGTACGACATCATCAATTTGTTAATAGTTGGTGATTAGGTCAGTTAATGGGGAACAACATATAGACAGTAAATGAATTTTGTACGCAGTTGTATTAGCATTGGCATGGCAATTATTTGACTTGGCCAACAGTTTGTACCATATATACAGTTTGGTTTAAATCACTATCATTAATTCATCAGCCATCATATCATGAGGCCATCCGAGTAAACAGTACTTCAGTACTTTGATTTTGTTTTGTAAGCTTGAACTTATACAAGCATTAATTGTAGAAATCTGTTTTAGCAGCCAATTTAAATAGAGGTGATTTGTACAAACCTTACCTTATAATTTTAGCTGTACCAATTGTTCAAATACAACAATCCTCATACTCTGTAACAACTGGCAGCTCTGTAACATTGGTGTGCACTGTAACCTCTGCCCTCCCTGTAACCAATGTTTACTGGCAGAGAAATTTTGGTGGCACCATAACAACCATTAGCTTCAGCACCAACACCAACAAATACAGTGGTAGTACAACCACAACACCATCTCTGACCATCTTTAGTGCTGCACAGAGTGATGTAGGAACTTACACATGTTTTGCTACCAACAGTGTAGGAACAGGACAAAGTACAACCACTATACTCGGTGTAACTGGATGTAGGTTATTGTTATATCTCGCTTTGTTGAGTTTGGCTAACCTTTTCTTCTGTTGTTCAAATTATCTTCTGTGGAAAACATTCAGTGTATAATAATGAGCTTCTGATTAATGAATGATCTGAAATTTAGTATTTTGCTTGATAATTTTGAGGTGTTCTATTTACATGATTTATAAATTTGTTAACTGGCCATTTCATATTTTCCTACATATTTTATTTCAAAATGTTCAGCTTCACTTGTACAGGGGACTATATTAATCTTAACTGAATGGAAGAATTTACATGAAGTTTGCAGACAAAAACATGATCTAGACCTGTGTAAAATTATTCTCCTGAAAAACAGATATCCCATATGAACTTGATTATAAAACATTTAATATTTTTGTGACTAAAAGGTTTCTCCCCTCGATCAGGATTGCACAACTTTCCTGATAGCCTATCACATCATCCTTGATTTATTGGTACAAAAATATTTTCATAATCTTTAATTTAACTTGTTAATGAGAAATTATTTATTTTTGTTTACAAGTTTTGTAGATTTGAAAAGACATGTGGGTTCTTAATTTCATTAGTTTTAAAAAACAAAAACAAAAATGTGGCAATTTGTTTTTCTGCGTATATTTCATTGATAGTCTCTTTCAGCGGTTTACTTTTAAGTGCACATAATGTATAGCTATGGATTCTTAGCTCTGATTGTTCTTTCGTTGTCTTTTGATATGTTCAAACCATAGACCACACATATAAAAATTAACAAGTGACCATAAGAGCTAACATGATGCAGTGAGAACATTTTTAGTGCACTTCCCAATCAAAGTTAATAAAATACTGAATGTTTTGTTATTTCCAATACGTAAGATAAAAAACCTTAATTATTTTGTTGGGTTCTTAAATTCATGTACTTATTATCTTATGTTGTGAAGTCCACAAGAAGTGAAGCACTATTAATTATTGTGATAACTGTTTCACAGCATTTTCAATCCTCTTTAAATTTTCATAATTTTTGTTATAATTTCAATCTTACTAAATTATTTGAAAGTGGAAACAGTATTATAGCCATCAGACTAGAGTTCGTTTAAAATAAAATGTTTTGGATCAGTCTATTCTACTATGTGGATATCAAGCCTATTCTACAAGTAATTTCAGGTACCTGGTATTACAAACTTATCAGTATTACTGTTAGGTATTTATTTTTGTAGTGCATCAAAAATGTACACATTTTTTTCTGATTGTAACTTGTAATGGTATATGTCCAGTTTCTTTGATAAAAAAAAGTATAATTATAGCCCCACCTTCCAACTTTTCTTTTTCCTTGGTATCTACTTCTTGTTTAATGATGTCACCTTACATTTTCACAAAAATGTTTGGTTGCTTAATTCTCTGATAAGCCATGACTAATTAATAGTTGGTGTGAATCATTGACATGATAAGACGTAAGGTTAAAAGTGATTTTGAACATGTGAGATAGCTACTTCCTATTTAACAATGTCATTTTAAATATAAGATCTGCCTACAATGCCTTTGAGCATGGGTAATTGTAAGCCTTATCAACAATTTTGATGAGGTGATATCACTGAAATTAATTTTGTGTCCGGTGATCAGTCCTATGCTTCCCTTAAACCATAATAACAATAACTATAGGAATGAGGATAATATTTTTTATTGGCTTTCCAAAGTTTTGATCATAAGCATACCCAAAATTGTGCATTGTATGCAAGAAACTTGATATTTGAGTTTATCTTAACTTGCCTGAAAATCCAACTTTATCCACAGTGGTTGAAAAGAACTATAACAGTACTTTTAAGTTGGTTTGTTAAATGAGTTATACTTGTAATCATAGATTAATCCAATGAGCTTTTGCCATGGTTTATTTAATTTATCTTAAAAACATGCTTAATGGATTTATTTCAGCTATACCCACTGTTACTGTACAACAGCCATCCTACTCTACAACCACTGGAAGTTCTATAACCTTAGGGTGTACCGTGACCTCTAACCTCGCTGTAACTAATGTTTACTGGCAGAGAAATGTTGGTGGTACTGTAACAACCATCAATTCCAACACCAACACCAACAAATACAGTGGTAGTACAACCACAACACCATCTCTGACCATCTTTAGTGCTGCACAGAGTGATGTAGGAACTTACACATGTTTTGCTACCAACAGTGTAGGAACAGGACAGAGTACAACCACTACACTCAGTGTAACAGGTAGTAGGTTTATTTTATTAGATGTTATTGTAATATCGTGTAGAAATATTTCCTTCCTTTTTCTATGGCATGTGGTTTATTTTATTAGATGTTATTGTAATATCGTGTAGAAATATTTCCTTCCTTTTTAGCTCACCTGACCCGAAGGGTCAAGTAAGCTTTTCTCATCACTTGGCGTCCGTCGTCGTCCGTCGTCCGTTAACTTTTACAAAAATCTTCTCCTCTGAAACTACTGGGCCAAATTGAACCAAACTTAGCCACAAGCATCATTAGGGTATCTAGTTTAAAAAATGTGTCCGATGACCCCGCCTGCCAACCAACATGGCCGACATGGCTAAAAATAGAACATAGGGGTAAACTGCAGTTTTTGTCTTATATCTCAAAAACTAAAGCAATTAGGGCAAAACTGACAGGGGTAAAAATGTTCATCAGGTCAAGATCTACCTGTCATGAAATTTGCAGACGAATCGGTCAACCCTTTCTTGGGTTATTGCCCCTGAATTGTTAATTTTTAGGAAATTTTGCCGTTTTAGGTTATTATCTTGAATATTATTATAGATAAAGACAAATTGTAAACAGCAAAAATGTTCAACAAAGTAAGATCTACAAATAAGTCAACATGACCAAAATCATTGATTGACCCCTTATAGGAGTTTTTGCCCTTTAAAGATGGCATCCAGCATAAACTTTCCTTTAAAGATCTTTTCCTCTCAAACCACTGGGCCAATTGAGACCAAACTTTGGTGGAATGGTCCTTGGGTGGCCCCCTTCCAAACTTATGTCTGGCATACCCGACTTCCAACCAAGATGGCTGCTGTTACTAAAAATAGAAAAAAAGGGGGGTGACTTTCAAAAATCTTCTTATATGAAACTACAAGTCCAGTTGGAACCAAAGTTGGCAGTAATAGTTCTTAGGAGGTTCTCTTTCAGAAATATGTCCAATGACCCGGACTGTTAACCAAGATGGCCGCCACAGCCGAACTTAGTTTAACATAGGGCCCTATGGGAAAATTCATTGAAAATCTTCTTGTCTTGAACCACTTGACCTATCGGAACCAGACTTAGCAGCAATGGTGTGTCTGATGACCCGGACTGTCAACCAAGATGGCCGCCACACCCGAACTTAGTTTAACATAGGGCCCAATAGGAAAATTCATTGAAAAATCTTCTTGTCTGAAACCACTTGACATATTGGAGCCAGACTTGGCGGCATTGGTCCTTAGGAGGTCCTTTTTCAGAAATGTGTCCGATTTCGTGGACTGTGAACCAAGATGGCCGCCACAGCAGAACTTAGTTTAACATAGGACCCTATAGGAAATTCACTCAAAAATCTTCTTGTCTGAAACCACTAAGCCAATAAGAATTAGACTTGGAAGCAATGGTCCTTAGATGGTCCTCTTTCAGAATTTTGTGCGATGACCCAGACTGTCAACCAAGATGGCCGACACACCCGAACTTAGTTTAACATAGGGCCCTATGGAAAAATTCATTGAAAAATCTTCTTGTCTGAAACCACTTGACATATTGGAGCCAGAGTTGGCAGCATTGGTCCTTAGGAGGTCCTCTTTCAGAAATATGTCCGATTTCGTGGACTGTGAACCAAGATGGCTGCCACAGCAGAACTTAGTTTAACATAGGACCCTATGAGAAATTTACTCAAAAATCTTCTCGTCTGAAACCACTAAGCCAATTAGAATTAGACTTGGCAGCAATGGTCCTTAGATGGTCCTCTTTCATAATTTTGTGCGATGACCCGGACTGTCAACCAAGATGGCTGCCACAACCGAACTTAGTTTAACACAGGGCCGTATAGGAAAATTCATTGAAAAATCTTCTTGTCTGAAACAACTTGACATATTGGAGCAGGACTTGGTGGCATTGGTCCTTAGGATGTCCTTTTTCAGAAATATGTTTGATTTCGTGGACTGTGAACCAAGATGGCTGCCATAGCAGAACTTAGTTTAACATAGGACCCAATGGGAAATTCACTCAAAAAACTTCTCGTCTGAAACCACTAAGCCAGTTAGAATTAGACTTGGCAGCAATGGTCCTTAGATGGTCCTCTTTCAGAATTTTGTGCGATGACCCAGACTGTCAACCAAGATGGCCGACACACCCAAACTTAGTTTAACATAGGGCCCTATGGAAAAATTCATTGAAAAATCTTCTTGTCTGAAACCACTTGACATATTGGAGCCAGACTTGGCAGCATTGGTCCTAAGGAGGTCCTCTTTCAGAAATATGTCCTATCACCCGGATTGTCAACCAAGATGGCTGCCACACCGAACTTTGTTAAATATTGGACCCTATAGGAAAATTCATTTAAAAATCTTCTTGCCTGAAACCGCTTAGCCAGTTGGAACAAGACTTAGCAGAAATGGTCCTTAGATGGTTCTCTTTTAGAAATGTATCCGTTGACCTGGACTAAACCAAGATGACTGCCACAGCTGAAATTAGTTTAACATAGAATCCTATAGAAAAACAAGCCAAATTGACTGCAGCACTTAAATTTTTAGGTCTGCTCAAGGTGAAAAGTTAAATCCAGGTGAGCGATACAGGCTCTTGAGAGCCTCTAGTTCTATATGAAAAAATTATTCATAAAAGTAAAGATGATTTTTAAATGTTACCAAAATAAGTAGAAATGCAAACCTCTGTAAGAATTTCTTAATGCTTTAAGAGCTAAAACTAAGCTTAATATGTTTTTCTTTTTTAGATAATTAAATGCTTATATTAATTTTCAGAAATCTATGATTTTTATGTCCCTCTTTTTTCATTTTGTCATTTTGAATTAATACAAGCTGTACTTTATGTAACTGATAAATGCAAAATTAATATTTTAATATCAGCCAGTTTAAAGTAAAAGGGGATCTATACAAACCTTACTTTTTAATTTTAGCTGTACCCACCGTCACTATACAACAGCCATCTTACTCTACAACCACTGGAAGTTCTATAACCTTAGGGTGTACTGTGACCTCTAACCTCGCTGTAACTAATGTTTACTGGCAGAGAAATGTTGGTGGTACCATAACAACCATCACCTCCAACACCAACACCAACAAATACAGTGGTAGTACAACCACAACACCATCTCTGACCATCTTTAGTGCTGCACAAAGTGATGTAGGAACTTACACATGTTTTGCTACCAACAGTGTAGGAACAGGACAGAGTACAACCACTACACTCAGTGTAACAGGAAGTAGGTTTATTTCATTAGATGTTATCGTAATATTGTCTAGAAATATTTCCTTACTTTTTTCTATGGTGTGTGGTGTTCATGGTATTTTAAACTGGCTGCATTTAAGATTTATTTGGATTGAATTAAGATTAGTGCCCTCTATTGTTGTGGATTCACCATATCTGGTTATTCAGTGAAAATTGGTTATTATAAGAATAATATATTTCATGGTTTTATAACTCAATCTTGTAATAACACATATACTAGTATCTGATTTTATTTTGTTGAAACTTGTGTATCCCTTGTGCGTACAAACACCATGTAGCTTCGAGTCCAACAAAATATGATGAATCCACAGTACTGCAGAAATTTTCCATATGAAAAAATTATTCATAAGAGTAAAGATGATTTTTAAATGTTACCAAAATAAGTAGAAATGCAAACCTCTATAAGAATTTCTTAATAGTTTAAGAGCTAAAAGTAAGCTTAATATGTTCTTTTTTAGATAATTAAATGCTTGTATTAATTTTCAGAAATCTACGTTTTTTATGTCCCTCTTTTTTTCATTTTGTCACTTTGCATTAATACAAGCAGTACTTTATGTAACTGATAAATGCAGAATTAATATTTTAATAGCAGCAGTTTAAAGTAAAAGTTGATCTATACACACCTTACCTTTTAATTTTAGCTGTACCCACCGTCACTATACAACAGCCATCTTACTCTACAACCACTGGAAGTTCTATAACCTTAGGGTGTACCGTGACCTCTAACCTCGCTGTAACCAGTGTATACTGGCAGAGAAATGTTGGTGGTACCATAACAACCATCAACTCCAACACCAACACCAACAAATACAGTGGTAGTACAACCACAACACCATCTCTGACCATCTTTAATGCTGCACAGAGTGATGTAGGAACTTACACATGTTTTGCCACCAACAGTGTAGGAACAGGACAGAGTACAACCACTACACTGAGTGTAACAGGAAGTATGTTTATTTTATTAGATGTTATCGTAATATCGAGTAGAAATATTTCCTTCCTTTTTTCTATGGCATGTGGTGTTCATGGTATTTTGAAGAGGTTGCATTTAAGATTTATTTGGATTGAATTAAGATTAGTGCCCTCTATTGTTGTGGATTCACCATATCTGGTTATTCAGTGAAAATTGGTTATTATAAGAATAATATATTTCATGGTTTTATAACTCAATCTTGTAATAACACATATACTAGTATCTGATTTTATTTTGTTGAAACTTGTGTATCCCTTGTGCGTACAAACACCATGTAGCTTCGAGTCCAACAAAATATGATGAATCCACAGTACTGCAGAAATTTTCCATATGAAAAAATTATTCATAAGAGTAAAGATGATTTTTAAATTTACCAAAATAAGTAGAAATGCAAACCTCTATAAGAATTTCTTAATAGTTTAAGAGCTAAAAGTAAGCTTAATATGTTCTTTTTTAGATAATTAAATGCTTGTATTAATTTTCAGAAATCTACGTTTTTTATGTTCCTCTTTTTTTCATTTTGTCACTTTGCATTAATACAAGCAGTACTTTATGTAACTGATAAATGCAGAATTAATATTTTAATAGCAGCAGTTTAAAGTAAAAGTTGATCTATACACACCTTATCTTTTAATTTTAGCTGTACCCACCGTCACTATACAACAGCCATCTTACTCTACAACCACTGGAAGTTCTATAACCTTAGGGTGTACCGTGACCTCTAACCTCGCTGTAACCAGTGTATACTGGCAGAGAAATGTTGGTGGTACCATAACAACCATCAACTCCAACACCAACACCAACAAATACAGTGGTAGTACAACCACAACACCATCTCTGACCATCTTTAATGCTGCACAGAGTGATGTAGGAACTTACACATGTTTTGCCACCAACAGTGTAGGAACAGGACAGAGTACAACCACTACACTGAGTGTAACAGGAAGTATGTTTATTTTATTAGATGTTATGGTAATATCGAGTAGAAATATTTCCTTACTTTTTTCTATGGTGTGTGGTGTTCATGGTATTTTAAACTGGCTGCATTTAAGATTTATTTGGATTGAATTAAGATTAGTGCCCTCTATTGTTGTGGATTCACCATATCTGGTTATTCAGTGAAAATAGGTTATTATAAGGATAATATATTTCATGGTTTTATAACTCAATCTTGTAATAACACATATACTAGTATCTGATTTTTATTTTGTTGAAACTTGTGGATCCCTTGTGCGTACAAACACCATGTAGCTTCGAGTCCAACAAAATTTGATGAATCCACAGTACTGCAGAAATTTTCCATATGAAAAAATTATTCATACGAGTAAAGATGATTTTTAAATTTACCAAAATAAGTAGAAATGCAAACCTCTATAATAATTTCTTAATAGTTTAAGAGCTAAAAGTAAGCTTAGTATGTTCTTCTTTTTTAGATAATTAAATGCTTGTATTAATTTTCAGAAATCTGTGTTTTTTATGTCCCTGTTTTTCATTTTGTCATTTTGAATAAATGCAAGCAGTACTTTATGTAACGATAAATGCAGAATTAATATTTTAATACAGTGTATCAGCCAGTTTAAAGTAAAAGTTGATCTATACAAACCTTACCTTTTAATTTTAGGTGTACCCACTGTCACTATACAACAGCCATCTTACTCTACAACCACTGGAAGTTCTATAACCTTAGGGTGTACTGTGACCTCTAACCTCGCTGTAACCAGTGTATACTGGCAGAGAAATGTCGGTGGTACCATAACAACCATCAACTCCAACACCAACACCAACAAATACAGTGGTAGTACAACCACAACACCATCTCTGACCATCTTTAATGCTGCACAAAGTGATGGAGGAAGTTACACATGTTTTGCTACCAACAGTGTAGGAACAGGACAGAGTACAACCACTACACTCAGTGTAACAGGAAGTAGGTGAATTTAACATAAGAGTATTGTTATTCTGGAAAAGTATTTTTTGCCTTTCTTTTACTGTTGGGTATGGTATTAAATGCATTTAAATAGATTGTCATTTGTCAGTATTTCAATATAAATTTTATTATACCTCTGGCAAACTGAGATTGAGGGATATATAGGAATCAGTCTGTCTATGCCATAGTCTCTATCCCTGACCATCTGTCTATGTGTATGTCTGTTTCTCAAGACTAACTTTGCCAAGTCCTCATGAAACTTGACAGAGAAAGTGAGCATGATGTGCTTACTTGATAGAAATAAGGATGTTCTTGTCTGTTGAGATTTTCCTGAGTTATGGGCCTTTTGACGTGTATGGTACACACCATCGCAAGTCCTCTGACATGGTTTGTTATATATACACATATTAAATTTGGTGCATTGTTAGATCCTTTTGTGCAGATGTGCATGTGGGTAGGATTTTCCAGTCCATAGAGTATATCCTGAGTTATGGCTCTATGGGCTTTGAAATGTTTGACATTATACAGTTTACAATTTGTCATTGCAATTCCTCTGGAACCGCTGGACTAACTGGGACCAAAGTTTCATGAAATGATCCTTGGGTGGCCCTCTTGAAAATTTTTTCCAGTGTCCTAAACTTCCAACCAATATGGCATACTAAAAACATAAAAAAGGGGAATGAATTTTAAAATTTCTATGAAACAACATGGCAAGACCGAACAAAACTTTGCTGAGATGTTCAGTGTTAGTTCAAATTTCAAAATTTTGTCAGATAACCTGGATAGCCAACCAAGATTTATCAGCTATACTGTGCGAAATAAAGTAGAATATGAATACACACTTAGGAAATAATTTACTATCAAATCTCATTCCTGGATTTTTAGCTCACCTGGCCTATAGGCCATATGAGCTTATGTCATCACTTTGAGTCCGCTGTCCATCATCTGTAAACTTGTCATGTTTTGATCATCTCCTCTGAAAATACTAGGTGGATTGTAACCAAATTTTTGTAGGAATGATGTATGGAAGGACCTCTACAAATGGTCCACCATTGGTTCGAGTTGGATGAGCAACGTGGCCACCATCTTTGATTTTTATTGGCCAATTTTCTAAAATCTTCTCCTCTGAAACCACATTATGAAATGTTTTGAAACTTTGCAGGATTGATGACAACAATACCTTCTACAAATGGTCCACTTTTGGTTGAGATTCATTTGCTCAACCAATGGCTGCGGCTGTTCAAAGTTTACATTGAAACCATATGGGAAAGGACTATTATGTCATTTGCTCTAGAACTAATGGGCAGATTGTAACCAATGTTGACAGGAATGATGTATGGAAGGACCTCTACCAACTTTTGGCCTTTGGTTCTGGTTGAATGAACAACATGGCCACCACAGGCCATATGATTTTGATTGGTCAATTTTCAAAAATCTTCTCTGAAACTATATTATGAAATGTTTTGAAACTTACCAGGATTGGTGACAACTATACCCTATACAAGTATTCCACTTTTTATTGAGATTCATTTGCTCAACATACAGCTGGGGCAATTCAAAGTTTCCATTGAATCCATATTGGACTAATGGGCAGATTGTAATCAAAGTTGGCAGAAATGATTCATGGAAGGACCTCTACCAACTCTCTACATTTGGTTATGGTTGGATGAACAACATGGCTGTCAGAACCCATGTTTGATTTTGATGGCCAATTTTCAAAAATCTTCTCCTCTGAAAATAGATTATGAAATGTTTTGGAACTTTGCTGGTTTGATGACAGCAATACTCTCTACAAACTACCCACTTTTGGTTGAGATTCAATCGCTCAACCAACGGCGGTGGCTATTCAAAGTTTGCATTGAATCCGTATGGGAAAAGATTTTTTTGGCATTTGCTCAGGAACTAATGAGCAGACTGTAACCAAAGTTGGCAGGAATCTCATATGTAAAGACAGATGCAAATGATCCACCTTTTTTAGGTCAAAGGTCATAAATCAAGGTTACTTGGACATTTTGTGTTTCTTAAAAGTCTTGTTGATACAAAAGAGCTTACATTTGATAGTGGCCTAATAAAACCCAGGTGAGCGATGCAGACTCAATTGAGCCTGTAGTTTAAATAAAGCAGAATAATGTGAATATTTATCCATTGTTATGCATGAGAGAGATAAGCAGGCATGCCTCATCCTCCTCTTTAACCATTGATTGATTATAAGGAGCAGGTGACACAAGTGTCCCTTTGAACGTCAAATTTTAGGAGGAATAGATAATTGCAGTATGAATCTATTTCTAGCAGCAAATTTTAAACACAGATGATTTGTACAAATCTTTCATTCTGTTTTTAGCTGTACCTACCGTCACTGTACAACAGCCATCTTACTCTACAACCACTGGAAGTTCTATAACCTTAGGGTGTACTGTGACCTCTAACCTTGCTGTTACCAGTGTTTACTGGCAGAGAAATGTTGGTGGTACCATAACAACTATCAATTCCAACACCAACACCAACAAATACAGTGGTAGTACAACTACAACACCATCTCTGACCATCTTTAGTGCTGCACAGAGTGATGTAGGAACTTACACATGTTTTGCTACCAACATTGTAGGAACAGGACAGAGTACAACCACTACACTCAGTGTAACAGGAGGTAGGTTTATTTTATTAGAGGCTATCATAATATCGTGTTAGAAATATTTCCTTCCTTTTTCTATGGCATGTGGTGTTCATGGTATTTTGAAGAGGTTGCATTTAAGATTTATTTGGATTGAATTAAGATTAGTGCCCTCTATTGTTGTGGATTCACCATATCTGGTTATTCAGTGAAAATTGGTTATTATAAGAATAATATATTTCATGGTTTTATAACTCAATCTTGTAATAACACATATACTAGTATCTGATTTTATTTTGTTGAAACTTGTGTATCCCTTGTGCCTACAAACACCATGTAGCTTCAAGTCCAACAAAATATGATGAATCCACATTACTGCAGAAATTTTCCATATGAAAAAATTTTTCATAAGAGTAAAGATGGTTTTTAAATGTTACCAAAATAAGTAGAAATGCAAACCTCTTTAAGAATTTCTTAATAGTTTTAGAGCTAAAAGTAAGCTTAATATGTTCTTCTTTTTTAGATAATTAAATGCTTGTATTAATTTTCAGAAATCTACATTATTTATGTCCCTCTTTTTCATTTTGTCATTTTGAATTAATACAAGCAGTACTTTATGTAACTGATAAATGCAGAATTAATATTTTAATAGCAGCCAGTTTAAAGTAAAAGTTGATCTATACAAACCTTACTTTTTAATTTTAGCTGTACCCACTGTCACTATACAACAGCCATCTTACTCTACAACCACTGGAAGTTCTATAACCTTAGGGTGTACTGTGACCTCTAACCTCGCTGTAACCAGTGTATACTGGCAGAGAAATGTTGGTGGTACCATAACAACCATCAACTCCAACACCAACACGAACAAATACAGTGGTAGTACAACCACAACACCATCTCTGACCATCTTTAATGCTGCACAAAGTGATGGAGGAAGTTACACATGTTTTGCTACCAACAGTGTAGGAACAGGACAGAGTACAACCACTACACTCAGTGTAACAGGAAGTAGGTGAATTTAACATAAGAGTATTGTTATTCTGAAAAAGTATTTGTTGCCTTTCTTTTACTGTTGGGTATGGTATTAAATGCATTTAAATAGATTGTCATTTGTCAGTATTTCAATATAAATTTTATTATACCTCTGGCAAACTGAGATTGAGGGATATAGAGGAATCAGTCTGCCTAACCCTGACCATCTGTCTATGTGTATGTCTGTTTCTCAAGACTAACTTTGCCAATTCCTCATGAAACTTGACAGAGAAATTGAGCATGATGTGCTTACTTGATAGAAATAAGGATGTTCTTGTCTATTGAGATTTTCCTGAGTTATGGGCCTTTTGACATGTATGGTACACACCATCGCAAGTCCTCTGACATGGTTTGTTATATATACACATATTAAATTTGGTGCATTGTTAGATCCTTTTGTGCAGATGTGCATGTGGGTAGGATTTTCCAGTCCATAGAGTATATCCTGAGTTATGGCCCTATCGGCTTTGAAATGTTTGACATTATACAGTTTACAATTTGTCATTGCAATTCCTCTGGAACCGCTGGACTAACTGGGACCAAAGTTTCATGAAATGATCCTTGGGTGGCCCTCTTGAAAATTTTTTCCAGTGTCCTAAACTTCCAACCAATATGGCATACTAAAAACATAAAAAAGGGGAATGAATTTTAAAATTTCTATGAAACAACATGGCAAGACCGAACAAAACTTTGCTGAGATGTTCAGTGTTAGTTCAAATTTCAAAATTTTGTCAGATAACCTGGATAGCCAACCAAGATTTATCAGCTATACTGTGCGAAATAAAGTAGAATTGAATACACACTTAGGAAATAATTTACTATCAAATCTCATTCTTGGATTTTTAGCTGACCTGGCATATAGGCCATGTGAGCTTATGTCATCACTCTGCGTCTGCTGTCCATCGTCTGTAAACTTGTCACATTTTGATCATCTCCTCTGAAACTACTTGGTGGATTGTAACCAAACTTGGTTGGAATGATATATGGAAGGACCTCTACAAATGATCCACCATTGCTTCTAGTTGGATGAGCAACATGGCCGCCATCTTTGATTTTTATTGGCCAATTTTCAAAAATCTTCTCCTCGGAAACTACATTATGAAATGTTTTGAAACTTTGCAGGATTGATGACAACAATACCTTCTACAAATGATCCACTTTTGGTTGAGATTCATTTGCTCAACCAATGGCTGCGGCTGTTCAAAGTTTACATTGAAACCATATGGGAAAGGACTATTATGTCATTTGCTCTAGAACTAATGGGCAGATTGTAACAAATGTTGACAGGAATGCTGTATGGAAGGACCTCTTCCAACTTTCGACCTTTGGTTCTGGTTGAATGAACAACATGGCCACCACAGGCCATATGATTTTGATTGGCCAATTTTCAAAAATCTTCTCTGAAACTATATTATGAAATGTTTTGAAACTTACCAGGATTGGTGACAACTATACCCTTTACAAGTATTCCACTTTTTATTGAGATTCATTTGCTCAACATACAGCTGGGGCAGTTCAAAGTTTCCATTGAATCCATATTGGACTAATGGGCAGATTGTAATCAAAGTTGGCAGGAATGATTTATGGAAGGACCTCTACCAACTCTCTACATTTGGTTATGGTTGGATGAACAACATGGCTGTCAGAATCCATTTTTGATTTTGATGGCCAATTTCAAAAATCTTCTCCTCTGAAAATAGATTATGAAATGTTTTTAAACTTTGCTGGATTGATGACAGCAATACTCTCTACAAACTCTCCTTTTTTTGGTGAGATTCAATCGCTCAACCAATGGCTGTGGCTGTTCAAAGTTTCCATTGAATCCGTATGGGAAAAGATTTTTTTTGGCATTTGCTCAGGAACTAATGAGCAGACTGTAACCAAAGTTGGCAGGAATCTCATATGTAAGGACAGATGCAAATGATCCACCTTTTTTAAGTTAAAGGTCATAAATCAAGGTTACTTGGACATTTTGTGTTTCTTAAAAGTCTTGTGGATACAAAAGAGCTTACATTTGATAGTGGCCTAATAAAATCCAGATGAGCGATGCAAACTTAATTGAGCCTGTAGTTTAAATAAAGCAGAATAATGTGAATATTTATCCATTGTTATGCATGAGAGAGATAAGCAGGCATGCCTCATCCTCCTCTTTAACCATTGATTGATTATAAGGAGCAGGTGACACAAGTGTCCCTTTGAACATCAAATTTTAGGAGGAATAGATAATTGCAGTATAAATCTATTTCTAGCAGCAAATTTTAAACAGAGATGATTTGTACAATTCTTTCATTCTGTTTTTAGCTGTACCCACCGTCACTGTACAACAGCCATCTTACTCTACAACCACTGGAAGTTCTATAACCTTAGGGTGTACTGTGACCTCTAACCTCGCTGTAACCAGTGTTTACTGGCAGAGAAATGTTGGTGGTACTGTAACAACCATCAATTCCAACACCAACACGAACAAATACAGTGGTAGTACAACCACAACACCATCTCTGACCATCTTTAGTGCTGCACAGAGTGATGTAGGAACTTACACATGTTTTGCTACCAACAGTGTAGGAACAGGACAGAGTACAACCACTACACTCAGTGTAACAGGAAGTAGGTTTATTTTATTAGATGCTATCATAATATCGGAATAGAAATATTTCCTTCCTTTTTCTATGGCGTTAGGTGTTCATTGTATTTTGAACTGGCTGCATTTATTTGGATTGAATTAAGATTAGTGCCCTCTAATATTGTGGATTCACCAATTCTTGTTGTTCAGTGAACATGGTTATTTTAAGGATACTATATTTCATGGTTTTATAACTCAATCTTGTATTTCAAATATTTCTTTACGATGAAATTAAAGAGTATTACTCTACCTTTTGTTTCCAGTAGTCCTAATGAATTTCTGTCTTTTCCACTGCTGAAATTCCTTAAGTATTTTATGGGAGCAGATTTTCATTCTTTTTTTTTACTTTTTACATAAAATATAACGTCATCACAAACAAATGTGACATTGCTGAATATATGACATACCTAATTTATATTTGAAATATACAGCAATATTCGAATATTGGATGTAACGTGTCATTTGATTAGTCAAATTTTTTAGTCTATCTTATCATAGACTAAATTTTTTTTTCTACTATGACGTCATTAAGGGAATTCTGATGTTTTAGACGTCAAAACAACCGTTGTAATTAAAATATAAGGATTGACAGTAATTATGTTTTCAGTCTATTCAAAAAAACCTCAATGCAAATGGTGCAAACTTTCAAATAACCGGTCTACTGTTTTACCCTTGTGGTTCCATCTGTCCGTCTGTCCATCTGTCCGTACCAAAATTTTCGTCACACTTTTGTCTGCAACTACACTTATCACAGCCACTTGATATTTTGTCACAAGCCTTCTATAGGTACGCTGTATTGTGGGATATGCTTTCAGACCAAGGCGACATCAACTTCCTGTTTGAAGACTTCGTTTATTTTTTACCTTATCATGACGGGGGTATCACTAGTGAGCAATGGCTAACAGTATATCTTGTTTAGTGTGCACCATGTGATTGAGGTTATTTCTTTATAGATTAAAAAAAAATTAGTCAATCCTTAATTGTATAATATTCAGGAAACCATTTCCGAAATATGTGGAACACACAGTAGTACAAATAACCGTGATAAATAATTTTACTATAATCTGCTTTTAGCAGCCAGCTTAAAATAGAGGTGATTTGTACAAACCTTACCTTATAATTTTAGCTGTACCAATTGTTCAAATACAACAATCCTCATACTCTGTAACAACTGGCAGCTCTGTAACATTGGTGTGCACTGTAACCTCTGCCCTTTCTGTAACCAATGTTTACTGGCAGAGAAATGTTGGTGGCTCCTTAACAACCATCACCTCAAATACCAACACCAACAAATACAGTGGTAGTACAACCACAACACCATCTCTGACCATCTTTAATGCTGCACAGATTGATGTAGGAACTTACACATGTTTTGCTACCAACAGTGTAGGAACAGGACAAAGTACAATCACTACACTCAGTGTAACAGGAAGTAGGTTTATTTTATTAGATGTTATCGTAATATCCCTTTCTTCCTTTTTCTATGGTCTGTGGTGTTCATTGTACACTCAGTGTAACAGGAAGTGTGTATTAGTTTAATCATTTACTATTTGGCATTATTTTTACATTACAAGAGGAACTAAATTAGCTGGACACCCAAAACTTTGCCTCTTATTCACTCAGCCAAAAGATCTGAGTGAACCATTGATTCATTGATTCATTGATTAATCAAAAATTTGTTCACAATTGCAAAAAAAAAAAAAAAAGAATTTTTTTCTGAGTCCAAGATGAAAACTTATTTGTTGTCCCTCGCTCAATCATCCAACTGAAAATGCCCCGGATCAAAAGTTTTTATTGCTTCATCAAAAGTCTTTTTCCTAAGAGAAATTTTTAGACTTTTAGGTACTCCATAATGGGATTCAGAAAAGTGTTGGCAAAAAATTCAGAAGGAATTTATCAATTCTTTAACAAAACTGAGATCAATTTTCAAGAGGTATTGTGAGCTATTGCCATCACTTGCATCCGTCGTCGTCTTCCAAGGTAAACTTTCCTCTAAATATCTTCTCCTCTAAAACCACTGGTCAAATTGTGACCAAACTTTGGTAGGATGGTCCTTTGGTGGCCCCCTTCCAAATGGTGTCCGGCATCCTTGACTTGGCTGCTTTTACTAAAAATAGAAAAAAATGGGAATGAACTTAAAAAAATCTTCTATGAAACTACATGGGCAATTAGAACCAAACTTTCAGCAATGGTCCTTAGGAGGTCCCCTTTCAGAAATGTGTCTGATGACCCAGACTGTGAATCAGGATGGCTGCCAAAGCCAAACTTAGTTTAACATAAGACCTTATGGGAAAATTCATTTAATAAACTTCTTGTCTGAAACCACTTGACAAATTGGAACCAAACTTGGCAGCAATGGTCCCCTTTCCGAATTGTGTCCGATGACCCAGATGGCTGCCATTGCTGAACTAAGTTTAACATAGGACCATGTGGGAAAATTCTTTTAAAACTTTTTTCATCTGAAACCACTGGGGCAATTGGAACTACACATAGAAGCAATAGTCCTTAGATGGTCTTTTTTCAGAATTGTGTCCGATGACTGTGAACCGAGATGGCTGACATAGCCAAACTGAGTTTAACGTAGGATCCTATGAGAAAATCAATTTAAAAATCTTCTTGTCTAAAACCAATGGACCAATAGGAACCAGACATGCCAGCAATGGTTCTTAGATGGTCCTCTTTCAGAATTGTGTCTGATGACCCAGACTGCCAACCAAGACAGCCGCCACAGCTGAGCTTAGTTTAACATAGGACCCTATGAGAAAATTCACATTTTCTTGTCTGAAATCTCTAGAGCAATTGGAACCATACTTGGCAGCAGTGGTCCATATATTATCCTCCTTGAGAATGGTTTCCGATGACCCAGACTGTCAAGCAAGGTGGCTGCCACAGTCGAACTTAGTTTAACATAAGACCCTATGGGAAAATTCTTTTAGAAATCTCATCTGAAACCACTTGTTATAGTGGGTCCTATATTTCTGTGTATTATATATTATACTGGGTAATATCCAACAATTAATTGAATTTAATAGTGCATGCACACTTACTTGTTCTCATGTAAGCAAAATTCTTTATTGACTAATTTAATTATTTTTTTAATTTTAAAGCTTGTAAGGCTTAATATAGAATGACTACATTCATAATGGATTTATTTCAGCTGTACCCACTGTCACTGTACAACAGCCCTCATATTCCATCACCACAGGAAGTTCTATAACCTTAGTTTGTACTGTGACCTCTAACCTCCCTGTAACCACTGTTTACTGGCAGAGAAATGTCGGTGGTACCATAACAACCATCAACTCCAATACCAACAACAACAAATACAGTGGTAGTACAACCACAACACCATCTCTGACCATCTTTAATGCTGCACAAAGTGATGTAGGAACTTACACATGTTTTGCTACCAACAATGTAGGAACAGGACAAAGTACAACCACTACACTCAGTGTAACAGGAAGTGAGTAGACAATTTATTTTAGTCAATTTATTTAAGTCAATTTTATTTAAGTGTTTGCTGCAGAATGATTGTTACATTTTGTTACTGTAAATGCAGAAATTATTGTGTGCATTTATTATTGCGATTTTGTCATTTTAGACCAAAATGCAATTTTAATTTTTGCAATATTGAGAAAAATCCCGCTTCATTCATACAAAAAATTCCAAAATGCGAGTTTAAATTATTGCGATTACAACCCTGTCACATTTTTTGCAATAATAAAAACATGGCAATAATTTCTGAATTTACAGTATAGATTTATAAGGTGATATGTGGTTTTATATTTTAACATCAATGGTTGATTAGTTATGTATAGTTCAATCATGTTAAGTTAAACTGATTAATTCGGTAAAATACAAAAACTGCTATCTCACATTAATGATACATTTTAAAGTTTTCTTTAATGAAACACTCTTATGCAGAAATTTTGTTAAGAGAGGGGCTTACTACATAATTTTTTTTACACTTCTTTTTCTTTGACTACTATGTAAGAAATTTCCTCTAAGTTGTTAGTAATATTTTGATTTCAGCTCCACCAACTGTTGTTATACCACAAGCTTCTTACTCTGTTGTAACGGGAGATACTGTAACTCTGGAATGTACTGTTACCTCTGATCTCCCTGTTACATCTGTACAGTGGGAACAAACTGTAGGTGGTACAAGTACATCCATAACTAGTACTACTGATACAAATAAATACAGTGGTATTACTCCCACCACCCCATCTCTCACTATTGTCAATGCTGCACAGAGTGATGTAGGAACTTACACATGTTTTGCAACCAACAGTGTGGGGACAGGACAAAGTACAACCACTACACTGAGTGTAACAGGAAGTATGTTCTGATTGTAGTATTCCTGGGACTGTCCAGAAGTAATCTTAGTTGGCTACTGTATTTCTTCACTACCCTTTCCATGAATGCAGAAAACACTTGTATATAGGAATATTGCTTATCACATACCTGTGGATAGATGTACCTCAAAGTACATTGCTATACATTTTTAAAGTAGCTTGATTATCATGGATGTACATTTTTTTTTAGCTCACCTGGTCCAAAGGGCCATATGAGCTACTGCCATCACTTGGTGTCTGTCTTCATCGTCCATCATCATAAGCTTTTCTTTAAAGATTTTCTCCTCTGAAACCAGTGGGCCAATTGGAACAAAACTTGGCAGCAACAGTCCTAATGGGAACATAGTTTATCATTGGACCCTAAGGGAAATTTACTTAAAGATCTTTTTGTCTAAAAGCACTAGGGCAATTGGAGAAAAAGTTGGCAGCAATGGTCCTTAGGTGGTCCTCTTTCAGAATTATATCCTATGACCCCGCCAGTCATCAAAGATGGCCACCAGACCAGAACATAGTTTAACATAGGAAAATTCGCTTGAAGATATTCTTGTCTGAAATCACTTGTCCAATTGGAACAAATCTTGGCAGCAGTGGTCCTTAGATGGTCCTCTTTCAGAATTACATCTGATGACCCTACCCGTCATCAAAGATAACTGCCAGGGCTGAACATAGTTTAACATAGGACCCTATTGGAAATTTACTTAAAGGTCTTCTTGTCTGAAACCACTAGTTCAATTGGAACAAAACTTGGCAGCAATGATCCTCCTAGGTGGCCATTTTCAGAATTTGTCTGATGACTCTGCCAGTCATCAAAGATTGCCACCAGAGCCGAACATAGTTTAACATAGGACCAATGGGAAATTTGCTTGAAGATCTTGTAGTCTGAAACCACTGTTCCAATTTGAACAAAACATGGCAGCAATGGTCCTTAGATGGTCCTCTTTCAGAATTATATCAGATGACTCCGCTCCTAAACAAAGATGGCCACCAGAGGCAAACATAGTTTAACATAGGACCCTCTGGGAAATTTACTTAAATATCTTCTTGTCTGAAACCACTTTGGCAATTGGAAAAAAACATGGCAACAATGATCCTTATGTGGTACTCTTTAAGAATGTATCCAATGACCCTGCCTGCCAGAGCAAAACATAGTTTAACTTAGGATCCTATGGGATATTTACATGAATATCTTCTCGCTGAAACTTCTGGGTAAACTGGAACAAAGTTGGCAGCAATGGTCCTTAGGTGGTCCTCTTTCAGAATTATATCTGATGACTCCGCCCGCCATCCAAGATGGTCACCAAAACCAAATAGATTGTAGCATATGACCTTTCAGGAAAATTCATTGAAAGATGTTCTTTTTTGAAACCAGCAAACAATTTGGCAAAACCAGTGAGCCAATTAGACAGCAATGTTCCAGACTGCCAGTCAGGATCGATTTAGTCAAATAACTTATTCTGCAAATGATTTCCAGATGAGCCTCTTGTTTCTTTTCTTTTGTTTATGACTGCATAAAAATATTTTTTTCTGTCATTTTTATTTTTAGTTCATCTGACCCAAAGGATCAAGTGAGCTATCTCATCACTTGGCATTCGTCGTCCGTTAACTTTTACAAAAATCTTCTCCTTTGAAACTACTTGGCCAAATGGAACACAACTTTGCCAAAAGCATCATTACGGTATCGATTTTAAAAAACCATCTGATGACCCCACCTGCCAACCAACATGGCTGCCATGTCTGTAAATAGAACATAGGGATAAACTGCAGTTTTTGTCTTATATATCAAAAACTAAAGCAATTAGAGCAAAACTGACAGCGGTAAAAATGCTAATCAGGTCAAGATCTACCTGTCATGAAATTTTCAGAAGAATCGGTCAACCCTTTGTTGGGTTATTGCCCCTGAATTGTTAATTTCGCAGTTTTAGGTTATTATCTTGAATATTATTATAGATAAAGACAAATTGTAAACAGCAAAAATGTTCTACAAAGTAAGATCTACAAATAAGTCAACATGACCAAAACATTGATTGACCCATTATAGGAGTTTTTGCCCTTTAAAAACAGCATCCAGAGTAAACTTTCTTTTAAAGATCTTTTCCTCTCAAACCACTGGGCCAATTGAGACCAAACTTCCAACCGACATGGCTGCTGTTACTAAAAGTAGAAAAAAGGGGGGGGGGGGGGGGGGTGGGGGGGGGTGAATTTAAAAAATCTTCTTATATGAAACTACAAGGCCAGTTGGAACCACCAAAGTTGGCAGTAATGGTTGTTAGGAGGTTCTCTTTCAGAAATATGTCCAATGACCCAGACTGTTAACCAAGAGGGCCCAAGGGAAAATTCATTGAAAAATCTTCTTGTCTTAAACCTCTTGACCAATTGGAACCAGACTTGGCAGCAATGGTCCTTAGATGTGACTGTCAACCAAGATGGCCGCCACAACCAAACTTAGTTTAACATAGGGCCCTATAGGAAAATTCGTTTGAAAATCTTCTTGTCTGAAACCACTTGAGATATTGGAGCAGGACTTGGCAGCATTGATCCTTAGGAGGTCCTTTTTCAGAAATGTGTCTGATTTTGTGGACTGTGAACCAAGATGGCCGGCACAGCAGAACTTAGTTTAACATAGGACCCTATTGGAAATTCACTCAAAAATCTTCTCGTCTGAAACCACTAAGCCAATTAGAATTAGACTTGGTAGTAATGGTCCTTAGATGGTTCTCTTTCAGAATTTTGTGTGATGACCCAGACTGTCAACCAAGATGGCCGCCACACCCAAACTTAGTTTAACATAGGGCCATATGGAAAAATTCATTGAAAAATCTTCTTGTCTGAAACCACTTGACATATTGGAGCCAGACTTGGCAGCATTGGTCCTTAGGAGGTTCTCTTTCAGAAATATGTCTGATCACCCGGATTGTCAACCAAGATGGCTACCACACCGAACTTTGTTAAATATTGGACCCTAAAGGTAAATTCATTTAAAAATCTTCTTGTGTGAAACCACTTAGCCAGTTGGAATAAGACTTAGCAGAAATGGTCCTTAGATGGTTCTCTTTTAGAAATGTATCCGTTGACCTGGACTGTCAAAGTCAACCAAGATGACTGCCACAGCTGAAATTAGTTTAACATAGAATCCTATAGAAAAACCAGCCAAATTGAATGCAACACTTTTTAGGTCTGCTTAATATAAAAAGTTAAATCCAGGTGAGCGATACAGGCTCTTGAGAGCCTCTAGTTTCTTCATAAATTACTTTCTTACAGTCATATAAACCCAAAAATCAGGTCAAGAAAAAAAGATTAATTCTAGAAATTTTTGGCTCATCAGAGGTGTACATCCTTAAAGAGGCATAGGACAACACATATTTCTGTAGTCTTTGGCCTGCATTAGGGTCTACTTGTTTATCATATGCCAGTTACTTTGGCTTAGAACTAAATGATGGAACTCTTACTTATGTTAGCTTATCATTGTGGAAGATTACTGGTCATTCTTAAAATAATTGGAGTAATTCTGTGGTTTATAAGAGTGCTATTTTTTATTGACTCGAACAATAAACTTTAATGGAAAAGTTGAAACATAAATTTTTATATGAAATATTCAATTCCAAGTTTGTTTGTATTTATTTTGAGGCTCCATACTGAGATAATCCTCAAAATTTATCCATAAATGTTTAAAAATTCTAGTTTGAAACTGAGGCAAAACTTCAGTAGAATGACTGATGGATATCCTATTTCAGCTAAATATTTTGGAAAATTTGATAACAGATATAATGGACAGAAATAAAAAGTCTACAAAATCTCTATTCAATAGATGAAAGGGTATAAGATTTACATCTTTGAAAGTACATTCCACTGAACAAAGTGTTACCATTAATTCTAATACAGCATGATTAAGTTTAAACAGTGATGTAAGTTTGTTGTCAATTTTTCAGCTCAGTTGTTACTGTATTTCAAAATTTACATCATGTTTTGCAGGTATACCAGAAGTGGAGATTTTACAGCCAAGTTACAGTGTCATCTTAGGAAATTCAGTCACTTTGCAGTGTACTGTATCTGCAACACCTTTCCAGACAATTGTGGTCTGGCAGAGGATTCAGAATGGTGTAACCACTAATGTAAACACAGGATTAATTAACAAATATTCTGGTTCTACAGTCAACACTCCATCTCTTACTATCTTTAATGCTGATAACTCAGATGCAGGGAACTACATCTGTACTGCTACCAATACTGTTGGAACAGGAACCAGTTCTCAAACTACATTGTCTGTAACTGGAAGTATGTTATACTTTGCATCAATGTAAATTTTAAAATTAATGTTGTGTCTTTGTTATGACAAAAAAATGTGATAGGGTTGAAATCACAAATAAATAAAACTTTTTTCTTAGTTTATATATTCTTATATTACAAAAAAAAAATCCATTGGTCCCCTTAATTAATCTTGGGAGGATCTTTGGAGGGAGAATGGTCCAGAGAGTATAAACATGACATGCAGTATATGATCCAAACTATGGCTAGGACATTTTTAAAAACAAAATTAGTTTAGGATATCAACAGTAAAAATTGAAAGTGCATTAGACATTTCACTTTTAACATATATAGAAGAAGTATACTGATATTTTGACAAATATGTATCTCTTTCTTTAGATATACCTGTTGTTCAAATACTACAGCAATCATACACAGTGATATTTGGAGGAACAGTAACTTTAGAATGTACTGTTTCTGCAAATCCTACTCATACAAGTGTCCAATGGCAGAGAATTCAAAATGGAGTCACTACCTCTATCAGTATAGCCTCTAGCAAGTATAGTGGGGCAACAGTAAACTCCCCGTCACTAAGTATAAATAATGCTGACTTGAATGACATCGCAAACTATATCTGTACAGCAACCAACAGTATAGGAACTGGAAGTAGTTCTCAAACAGCACTGAATGTTGTTGGAGGTATGTTTATATCCAGTTTTCTGTATTTTCACTGTATAGAAACAAGGTGAATTTATGGATGTATAATATATTTGCCATAATAGTATTGAGCAATAGAAATACAGTACCGGTATATATACCATTAGGGTATCTACTGGCAGCAAAAACTTCACAGATCAGTTCTAATTGGATACAAATTTATGAGTAACTGTGGTCTGTGTTTTGAAGAATATATGCATTTAAATTTTTCCTGAGATGATATAATGAATAACAGCACAGGATGAAGTATAACTTCAATCCTGCAAATATAGGAGAAGTCCCGACATAAAAAGGACATATATAAGATTTGTCTTCTTAACTGGAAGGAAATTTACCAGCAAAAATTATTGACGTAAATGGTTTAAAACATGAAATTACATTTAGGTATATCCAAATATCAATAGAATAGGGTTTCAAAATTTATATGATCTGTGCTAATTTTCAAGGGTCATGCAGGGGGATATGGACACAGACAAACAAGAAATAAAAATTTCATTCACAATTAATGAAAAATAAGAATTTGGCATGCATGTTGCAATTTTTTCAGTTTACATGAAACACAAGGAATAACAACCTTTCAGCATGCCCAAAATGTTTTACAAAAATAAACACACTCAATTTATTCTGTTACAGATCCTCCTACAGCAACTGTACAACAGTCATCATATTCTGTACTGTTAGGTAACACTATAACATTAGTGTGTACAATCAGTTCTAATCCAGCTGCTACCTCGGTCTCATGGCAACGTACTCAGAATGGGGTCACCACAACAATTACAGTTTCTAATAGCAACAAATACAGTGGATCTAGTGTAAATGTCCCATCCCTGACTATATTCAATGCTGCAGAGGCCGATGAAGGAAATTACGTGTGTTCAGCAGTGAACCAGTTTGGAACAGGATCCAGCACAGCAACAACTCTCACTGTAACTGGAAGTAAGTGTCAAGTATACAACTTTATATATAATTTTTAGTTTTACTGTTCAAGATTATTTGCAGTCCCTTCTATTTATTTCACTCCATTTAGGCATTATGAGTGTAACAATTCAATTCAATATTTTATTGGAAAGAGCACATTATATAGGCGTGATCCAACATACATAAATGTATACAAGTACATAAAAAAATCAAATATAGGTTTTTTAAAACATACAAGGATACATGTAACAGTGTTGTGACATGTAGCAGATTTGTAAGTGGTATAAACTGAGTAATGCAAATTGAAGTTTTTTTGAAACAGAGGAAAAATAAGCTTAGGAATTCATATCCTGGTATATATTCAATCTTGTAGATTAGTTCATAATTTTCTTTAGGTATTAACTATAACAAATATGATATAAGGTTTAATGAAGGGCTGAAAAATACAATACAGTTAATAAAAATGTATTTTTTTACAGGCATTCCAACAGTACAGATCCTCCAACAGACATACAGTGTAAACTTTGGCAGTACAATAATTTTACAGTGTGTGGTACAATCTAATCCTGCCCACACAACAGTGCAATGGCAGAAACTTATCAACAACCAGTTCCAATCTATTACGTTTGCCAACAACAAATATGGTGGTTCTACTGTCTCCAGCCCATCTTTAACAATTAATACTGCTGATCTGAATGATGAGGGATATTATATCTGTACGGCTACAAATAGTCTTGGAACAGGACAGAGCGCACAGACATTCTTGGATGTTATTGGAAGTAAGATGTATAACACAATAAAAGTTTATTTTTTACGGGGTAAACATGTTAATGATCAGGTGCAGATATGTTGTTTTTTTCAGAATTATTTCGACTTAGCAATTTTTTCTTGGATTTCCAGTGGAAAAAATCTGTTTATTTGTCTTGTGATGTAAGGCAAGCAAGCAGGCAATTGCTTGGGTAGCTCCAAAAAGGGATGGAGAAAAATTGTGTTTACTGTCAGTCAGCTTTTTGGTTAAAAGTTTATTTGATTTACTAAATAGTTTGCCATATCAAAACTGTAAAATGAAAAAGCTTATTATCCCCTGAAATTATTGTCAAAAAATTATTGGAAAATGTTGATATGTACATGTGGTATATACATCTATTTTGTTTACATCTGCTTAAGAAATTTGAATATTGTAAATTCAGAAATTGTTGCATCAATTTATTGTTGCTAGTATTTGACTGCTAACACAATTATGATATTAAGTATTACAATTCATTTGCAGTGTAACATTACAAACCATACTTTAAGCTGAAATTCTTATCAGTGTGATGTTGATCCTACCACATTTGAGCACAGTTATTAAAATCTTGCATTAGTTTCTTAATTTTTTTGTTACTGTAGTAATTTGACTTTGGCATTACATATTAATTTTTTTTTTAACTTTCAGATATTCTCACTGTCATTGTACAACAGTCACAGTACAGTGTTGTACAAGGAGGAAGTGTTACATTGGTTTGTACAGTAACAGGATCTCCAGCAGCTACTAATGTATACTGGCAGAAAATACAAAGTGGAGTAACCACGACGATTAACAGCAACACCAATACAAATAAATACAGTGGTGTTACTGTTAACAACCCATCTCTGACTATCTCAAATGCAGACCAAAACGATGAGGCTAACTATGTATGTTTTGGTGTTAACAGTGTTGGAACTGCCCAGAGTACACAGACATTCCTTGATGTAACAGGCAGTAAGTATATTGTTACCTTTGATGATTGTCATAAGTCTGATTAGTCTGATGTAATCTCAAGATTTTTCCCAGTTACAGATGAGATTTTGGAAAAAAAGAATGTTTTAAAAATTGAGAAATTTTTTCTGTGAGATTTCATAATTTTACCAAAAATTTTACCTTTTTTTATGGAGAAAAATGGTAAATCTCACCATTACAGTGTGAGATATTTCATATATGGTTTGTTCTTTAGATATTTGTAAGTTTCCTGTTTTGATGAATATTAAATACAAAATTTTTATTTAGCTATCCAAGTCAAAGGTCATTTTTGTAAGCATATTTTTATTTTCTACACTTTAAAGTTTCTCAAATATTATGTTTTGGGGTGTTCACAAGTTATTAGGGAATAAGGATTGAAACTTATATTTTGAAAATTTTATGTGACTGTGTAAAGCTCACATTTAACAGCCCCTGTAAGACAAAACAAAGGCAACCTAAGACAAAACAAACACAAGACGATCAGCCAAGGACAGACACATTTGCTGCAGTTCGCAGGTTGGCAAAACCAAGCTATGAGACCCTACCCCTTGACCCACTGACCCAATGACTGCAATCATGCAACTAGATACAAATATGCCTCAATTTTTTTTTTTTACCAATAACTACTGTTAGTTCCTCACCCTTCCGTTCTTGGCCCAGTGTTTCTAAAACTTTTTACCAATGAATGTTTTTATTTTCACTGTCAAATAAATAAGATAAATTTTATTTCAGGTATACCAGTTGTTCAAATTTTACAGGCACAATACAGTGTGAACTTTGCAGGCAGTGTCACTTTAGAATGTACTGTAACTGCAAATCCAGCCCATACAACTGTGTCATGGCTGCGTGTCATCAATGGTCAGACCAGTTCAATTAACCTTAGTTTGAATAAGTATACTGGATCAAATGTTAATACTCCATCGCTGACTATTAACTCTGCTGAAACAAGTGATGAAGGAAATTATATCTGTACAGCCACTAACAGTATTGGTACAGGACAAAGTTCACAGACCTTCCTTGATGTTGTTGGTAGTATGTATCACAAATCTTTGTTCGAAAATTAACATGAATCAGAAATATTTACTTATTTAATTAACGTAGAACCTAGGTTATTCAGTCTCAAACAGTATTAAATATCATAGTATTTCTAACTAATTTGTAAGTCTTTATATTATTTCATTGAGAGTGGTGAAATTTTGGGATTTTTGACTGAAAGAAAATCTGATATTTCACAAGTGAAATAATTTCTATTCTTTCAATCAAGGAGTGATATAGCTATAGATTTTTCCAACATTGTTGTTCTACAAATGTCAATTATATAATTACAAAAAAATCTCTCATATTTTTCTGTTCATTTTGGCAATGTAATAAACAGAATAACTTATTTTGGAATTTGAAAACCTAAAATCTACTACTTGTGACCAAAGAACACTAATAATTCACTCATGCACAATATGCATTTGTGAATTAATGTGTTTCTCAGTCACTCTTTGTAAATTTTTATTTAAATTTAAAGATTATTTATACAATAATTCTTTAGAACTTGAATTACTCAAACTGTCATATTAGTTTAAATGTTTTGTTGGTCCTTTTTCTACAGAAGTCTTAATGTAAATAATTCTTGATACATGTATACTTGACTTACAACCTGTTCTGCAATGAACTTTAACATTATGCTGTTTGTAGACCAAATTAAACTGGAAAAGTATCAAATATATGTAAACCTTGAAATCATTTGTAATTGTTAATTTCTTTGTGTTAATGCTTTGAATAAAAAATAATTTTCTGCAGTTTATTTGTATGTTTTTTTAAAAAGTCATTATTTGACAAAATTGTTAAAGTGTGCTATTAGTATGCACTCAAGCCTTTTATTCTATTTATAGATATATTAACAGTACAAATTGTCCAGACTTCGTATTCTGTGTTGATTGGACAGTCAAGAACATTGGAATGTCTAGTATCAGGATCACCATCAGCTACTTCAGTTTATTGGCAGAAGATTCAGAATGGCGTAACTACCACCATAAACAGTAACACAAATACAAACAAGTATACTGGATCAACTGTTACTACACCATCCCTCACTGTATTAAATGCAGATCAGAATGACGAGGCTAACTATGTCTGTTTTGCCACTAATGCTGTTGGTACAGGCCAGAGTCAACAGACTTTCTTAGATGTCACAGGAAGTATGTAACATATAAGTAAAAAGCTTTTTATGATCATTATTTAAAATTTTTTTCGTAAAAATTGACATTTTTGAAAAATGGGGGGGGGGGGGGGGGGTCAAAGCTTCTATCCCCAACTACCCCATAACCACTCGAAGCAATTTGGTGAAGCTTTCTCTGTGCATTAACCTCAATGCAAAGGTGTGCATATATATTTCATTTTTAGAAAATTTTAATATTGAAAAATTGACGTCCGCAGGTGACACATGTCTTCCTTGGAAGACTCACCCATTTTTATAAGTTAAATAGCAGTCATAATAGACCTTTTTTTTAAAATATATTCCATTGCCATTGCATTAATTGGATTATTAATTTCTTAACATGTAATGAATACTTTGATCTTTGGATAGTATTGTTTAAGTTTTCTTTTGTTCACTGTCCTTATAATATACAAACTTGAAACAAAAAAAATGTTAAGACCTTGATATTGTGGTATTCTTCGTTGAGCAAGTTATTTCAATAGAGTCTGTATATGTTAGTCAATAGTGTTAACAAATGTACTACCCCCACCCACCCCCCCTCTGTTTATCAGTGGATTAAATTGTAAATTTTTGGAAAGCTATTTATAATATGTAATGTGAAAGAGGCGTTAATGTCCCTTTATATGCATATCAGAAATGGAAATAATTGTCATAGTTATAAATTAAATATAATTAAGTAAGAGTAAATAATTTTAGATATACCAAGTGTAGTGATACAACAGCCACAGTACTCAGTTTTGATTGGTAGCAGTGTGACTTTAGTGTGTACTGTGTCATCTAATCCTACACATACACAAGTATACTGGAGAAGAACTTCCAATGGTGTAACCACGGATATCACGGTTACCAGTAGCAACAACAAGTACACTGGTTCTACAGTCAATACTCCATCACTGACAATTAACAATGCTGATAATTCTGATGAGGGAAATTATGTTTGTTATGCTGTTAATTCTATCGGAACTGGTCAGAGTTCTCAAACATTCCTCGATGTCTTTGGAAGTAAGTGTTAAAAAGATATTTATATTAAGTTAGTTGTATGTAGCCTTAGATATCAACCCACTCTTACCTTTTATTTTTTTCATTACGTATAATGAACAATTTCTGAAAGGAAAGGTTTTATACATTCATGCTTCTATATTGCTGATATATTTCAGATGTTCAGAAATTGGGCATTTTGATTTATGTTGAAGAATTTTTATTCAGTTTGGACCAGGGATCCTGAAATTTCATCAGCCTCTGCGGGACATTTTTTTTGGTGGACATGAATTGTCAGTTTACAATCTTTTTAGCAATCTCAACACAAGACCTTATTTCATACAAATGTTGTTATGCACGATTTATAAATGTTTTGGGTAAGACCTGCAATATCAACTCTTTAACATTCTGTGTGGCGTTGTTTTTGTATTGATAATTTCAATGTTATAGGTGTTTGGTACCTATAATAGATCAATATGGAAATGGACTATACAACGGAGTAGAAATGAACGAAATGAATGAATAAAATAAATTCAAGTTAAAAAAACTTTGAAATCAGTATATGAAAGTCTTCCCGAAAGATGAGATTTTTATTACTTTTTCATATTTTATTACAATGATTCGTGCATGCTCAATGATTATTTACTAAATTACACCTGCAGAAAATGACAACAATATGGAAATCTCTAAGTTTTGCCGAGTTAAAACTACCAAGGCATTTTATCTTCTCAAGTTTGTGATTGTTAGATCGTCCAAAACATACCTTGTAATGGATTTTTTTAATTTTGAAGTAGAAAGGGGGAAAAACGCCTGATTGATCATCACTGATTAATGACCTTGATTGAACTTTTGGAAATTGTTGACAGGTTACATTAATTATAATTAAGCGTCATAAAAGCACAGACTCCTTTGTAAATTACCCTATTGACAATAGTAATTGCTGTAAAAACAGTTTGAAAAGATCAGTCAACTATCGAAAGGAAATGACTTGAATGAGGTCACTGTTCTACCGAACTTTGAAATATTGGCGTCGCAAGATTTTAGTGTAAGCGTAATTTCATTCCGCCGTGTATTTATTCCGGGTAACTGTTTTTCACTAGGGAATATTGGATGTAAATAGTGGGAAAACGTCGATATTGATTTCGTTGTTTTGTTTACATTAGACCGGTTTGTTGTTTACTTTCTTTTCATACTTCATTGACCTCGCAATATATATTTTAATGAATTTAATATTTTGGTACTTTTTGTACATAGGATAAAACTCTCTAGTGTATATTTGACTGAGTAAGGACTCTCTTTTGTTAGTTACAAACAATACTTTTAGCTGATTTGAATAGTCTCCCTTTATTCGGTCTTGATAAAATTTTTTCTGAATAAGATGTTTAAAATAAGTTGAAACCTTTAATACAAAAAAAAAATATAAATGAGCATTAGTTATCTAACTGTAAACCTTTTTTATTTTAAAATGAGTTCAGTATGTTATTAAAATTTGTAATTTATTTTATTTTTTAATATCTTTTCTTTAAATTCACATGGGAAACATATTAGAATTTAAATTGCACTCACTACTGAATAGTAAATTTATTGTTTTAATACATAGATACTTTATTGTAAATAGGATGAAATTACCTAGTATATTTCTGCGGCATTTTGAACTATGGGTGGTTATTTACATGTCGCTGTGTATTTTATAAATATGATTTGTGTGGATTAGCATTATCTCCCTTTAATAGGTTCGGATTCATTTTTCTTAATAAGATGTTATTTATAAGTTTGATTTGGCTTAAAACAAACTAAAATATTAAGAAGCTTTGATTATCTAAGTGTTAAAATATTTAAATTTTGATATGCATTCACTATTTATGAATATTCCATTGTTCAATATAAATTATTTGAAATACCTTATTTTTGATTTCACCTGATAAAGTTATAACAATTAAATCAGGAGATGTTGCGATGGAGAGAATACCAGTCTTTCTTATGTTCCCTATACGTTCAATGTAGAATTTTTTTAATTTTAAATTGTCAAATGTGAGACAGATTATTTTTTTCAATACAAATGCAGACCAGAAATATTTTTTTTTACCAAAATCAGGGTCAGGATATTTTTTCTAAAAAAACTCACCCCCTCACTTATTTAAAATGAGTACTTAAACACTTCATCATTGTCTGGATCTAAAGCACTAGTGTAATCATTCCTGGTTCCAAATCACTAGTGTAATCATTCCGGGTACAAAAGCACTAGTGTAATCATTCCTGGATAAAAAACACTAGTTTATTTTGTCCATTTATCACATAAATCATTTATGCAAGTTTCAGTATATTCAAATACCCCCAAAAAATACCAAGCCCCATTTTTTATATAGTTCCAAAAAAACCCTCTTTAGAATGTTGGGATGTGTGATGGATATTTTACACTGGATCCAGAGAAAAAAACCTAGGGATATTTTGTTGGTGGATAAAAAACACTAGGGGTTTTCATCCGCCGGATAAAGTACACCGGCGGAATCAAACCACTGTTACATTAGTACATCTTTTTATAAAAAAGAGAAATTTTGGATGTCCGTTTGACCCTTTTTATGACCGAACAAATAAAAATTTCTCCGGTCATGTCTGGAAAATAGAAGGCTTTCCGGATCCTTGGTTTGGACTCCCCTTCATAATTTTTAAATTTTTTGTAAGGTTCTAAATTCAAAAATTTTGGTTGGATTTTTAAAGTATTAATCAAAGATATTTTATGATAAATGTAGTAGAGGATACCTATACACTGCTTTTGATTTTTGTTTATAGGTGTTCCAGTTGTAACTGTAACAAATCCATCATATACTGTGAATCTTGGTAGTACTGTAACCCTTGGTTGTACTGTAACTGCCAATCCAACCGAGAACAATGTCTATTGGCAAAAAATACAAAATGGAGTTACAACAACTATAAACTCTGGCACAAATACCAATAAATATGGTGGATCTAGCATACAGTCTCCTTCCCTGGTTATATTTAATGTTGATCAGTCTGATGAAGCATCGTATGTATGCCTGGCTACAAACAGTATCGGGACAGGCCAGAGTCAACAAACTACATTGAATGTCCTAGGAAGTATGTTTCTATAGAAAATTTTTATTATACTGTTGATGTGCAGGTGTCAATGAAGATGCCATAGGTATCAGATTTAGTATAGGTATCTACTGTCTAAATTTTGTAGTTTAATTACCAACATACAGAAGGTAAGGGATTAATATGGATAGAAATGTTAACCATTATAAAGTGTATGGCTTTATCATCAGATTTGATACATCTTAACCTGCCAAGCATGAATTAATCTAGATCTTTAGCTGGAACAAAACATATTTTTTTTCTAAACTTTACAAAGAGTGATAAGCTGTTTTTCCCGATTTAAAAAATGAACACCATTATGGCAGGAAATTATCTCAATTATTAGCTTGACTAGTGCCAAGTTCCAAGTGTTAACTGTTAAAAAAGAGATTAAAGATTTTTTTTAATTTTTAGCCATTTTAATTTTTAAAGTCCAGCTGATTTAAATATTTGTGCATGTATAGCAATGTATAGAAAATAATATTGTAGATATACCACTATATCAGTGACATCATGTTGTTTTAATTGGTATTATTACAATTGTTAGCTCTTTGTAATTTTACCAAAATATTTTTTTCTAGGTATACCAACTGTTGTTATAATACAAAGTCAATACAGTGTGAACTATGGTAACACTGTAACATTAGAATGTCAAGTAACAGCCACACCACAACATACCTCAGTCCAATGGAGACGAACTGTAAATGGTGTACAGACAACTATCTCAACTACAAACACTAATAAATATAGTGGTTCCACTGTCAGTACTCCATCTCTAACAATTACGTCCACAGATAATAATGACGAGGGATTCTATACTTGTTATGCCACTAACAGTGTAGGAACAGGGAATAGCCAGCAGACATATCTAGATGTTGTTGGAGGTATGTTACATAGCTTTGACATGACTGATATAGAGATAGGAGACCCATATAAATATGAATAGGAAGGCAGACCAATATATATATGGAAAGGAAAGAATATATACACATATGTGGCGATGAGATACACTTGAACTAGACTAAACATGGCAACAGTCAGATACAGATTACATGACCCTCAACATTGAACAATGTTCCACAGAACAAGCACTAAATGGTCCCATAAAAATACTATTGCCAAAAAATTTCATGCTGTTCTAAGTTAACATATTGAAATTGAATTATATGTGAATATAGAAATGTTGTAGATCGGGGATAACTCTTGTCAAATTTTTCTTGAATATAGTATGAAACCCTTTCATAGCACCAATCTTGTATAAAGTGAATTATAAGTTTTCAAAATAATGGTTTAAAATTCTAAAATTGGTTTAAGTTAGTTATTTCACATTTTTTTATCTTTTAATTTTTTTTTTCAAGTTAATTTACATGTAATTCCCCACAATCATATTATTGGGATTGTAAAATATAACCTTTATACATGTTATAAAGAATACTAAAAATTTTAATGATTCGCTGACTCAACACAGTTGAACAAAAAAATTATTTAAAAAAAACAAAATTCATTACATTTGTAAACAAATGAATGTTATGAGATGTATCATTTGATAGTAAAGTTCTTCATCTGTAGGAGAAAGAAAACAAAAATGATTATCTTTTACTAATGAACAAATACTGTAAATTTTCAGCTATACCAACAGTACAAGTACTCTCTAACCAGTATTCGGTAACGTTAGGGAACTCGATAACATTGGAATGTGTGGTAACTGCCACACCAGCAGCCACCATCGTTCAGTGGCAGAGAGTGGTAAATGGACAAACCACTAGTGTTGATCTTGGAACAGCTAACAACAAATACAGTGGATCTACAGTAAATACACCATCACTGACAATAACCAGTACTACCAATGCAGATGAAGGATATTATACATGTACGGCAACTAATGTCGCAGGAACAGGAACTAGTCAACAGACATACTTAGATGTTGTAGGAAGTAAGTTCTTATCATCAAATTTGTATTTTAAAATAGACTGGAATTTTGATTCAGATATATATACGCATAATAATTGAATCCAAGTCCTGCACTTTATGAGAGACACTCACCCTTTTATTTCAAAATTACTTTAGAATTTTCTTTGTACCCTCGTTGTCGTTTGAAGGAAAATACCATTTCTGAAAATACCTATTTGCCACTACTTGGTGTCCGGTTCTGTCGAGGTAAACTTTCCTTTAAAGATAAAGATTCCTCTGGAACCACTGGGCCATTTAGAACAAAACTTGGCAGCAATGGTCCTTAGATGGTCCTCTTTCTGAATTTTATCCGATGACCCTGCCAATAATCCAAGATGGCAGGCAGAGCCCAACAATGCTTAACATAGGATTTTATTGGAATATTTCTTGATCTTGTCTGAAACCAGTGATCAATTTGGCAAAACCTTGAGCCAATTGGAACTTGACAGTAATGTTCCAGACTGCATGTTAAAGTGGACATAGTCAAACAATTTATTTTGCAAATGATTTCCAGGTGAGTGACACCGGCTCCCAAGAGCCTTGAGTTATTGTTTTTAATTATTCTATTGGGATGTCTTTTTTTAGATATATTTCAATGAATTCTATGATAATAAAATGCAATTTTTTACACTTTTTTTAGGCATACCAGTTGTGGTGGTAACATTAACAAATTATAATGTTAACATTGGATCAACAGTTACGCTGGGATGTGTGGTTACATCAAATCCCACTCACACTAATGTTTACTGGCAGAGAATTGACAATACGGGTGCTGGCACTAATATAAACTTAAACTTAGGAAAGTATAGTGGATCAACAGTGAACTCGCCATCACTGACCATTTCTAACTCTGAACTTGCTGATGAAGGAAACTATAGGTGTTATGCTACAAACAGTATTGGTACGGGACAGAGTCAAAACACCTATCTGGATGTCATAGGCAGTATGTATTGATGTTTAATCATTTTTTAAAATATTTTTATATAAAGCATAAATATCATACAAATGACAAAAGATAGAGAATACAATATGAGTTGGTAATCTTATTTAAATGCACCCTAAAATCTTCATAGACTAAAAAGTGGTAGTCTGAATCAAAGGAGTTAAAGAAATGGGACAGATTGGAATATTTTTGTTGGTGCTTCTTTTCAGTTTTAGAGCATGTGTATTAAAGATTTCAAGTATAATATAGTATATTTGTCAGTAGCAGTAAATTGTTACATGTAGTTACTTTTTCCATGTAATGACCTCTTTACTGAAGTTACTGAAAATGATAAAACAATAGTATTTATGATAACAGTGTGACATTAAATGTACCTTGGTTTAGATCATTAATTTCAGAAATTTTTGTATTACATATAAATGTTATTATAAAACTTCATTCTGTGACTTAAACACTATTTTTCATTTTCTTGTGTACAAAACTGCCAAAAAGTTGAATTTAAAATTGTTATTCTGTATGATTTGTAGACATCCCAGTTGTGACTATAGCCAGTAACCAGTATACAGTTAATATTGGAAGCAGTGTCACATTGGAATGTACAGTAGTTGCCTCCCCTTCACATACAGACGTATACTGGGAAAGAAATGTAAATGGTGTATTAACTAGGCTTACTATAGGAACGGGAAAATACAGTGGATCTACTGTTAGTAACCCATCCATTACCATCAACAATGCTGACAACAGTGACGAAGGCTTCTACATATGTTTTGCTACAAACAGTGTTGGAACTGGACAGAGTTCTAATACCTATCTAGATGTTCTGGGAAGTAGGTGTTTTGTAGAAAGTTCATGTAGAAATCATTTTGTGTAATTTAATATGGTCAAAAATTATATTACATTATTTTTAATGGTACATAAACCATCTCATTCAAAGACATGACAATTATCAAAAATGGTGTATTGCACTCACAATCGTGAATTAAGTCCTGATTGCAGAGACCAATAAAATTTCACTTCACATTAGAATAACAAAGCAAGTCTTTTGCTGTTAGTGTGTGACAGCTTTATTAAGTCTGTGAACAAAGAACAAATGCTTCATTAAGTTTTAAATGCAAGGACTGGCAGCATGTTTTCTCAACATAACTTTTTTTAGAAATTTATTTTGAAGTGAAGCAGTATACAGAGATGTAGAAATGAGAAGAGCTTCTAAAGTTTTTTTGTAAGGAATTCATTTCAAGGAGAATTTTATATTTTTTTCAATAGGTTTTCTTTACTACTTAGTAACTATTTCTTGGCCATAAGTCTTGCATTAAATTTCATTAAATGGTAAATATATTCAGAATAATTTTGTTTTTGTATTTTAGGTATCCCTGTTGTAAACATTCCACAATCTCAGTACTCTGTTAATTTCGGTGGAACAGTCACCTTGACTTGTACAGTAACGGCCAATCCTACTCATACCAATGTGTACTGGCAAAAAATTGTCAATGGTGTAACAACAACAGTCACTTTGGGTAACAGATACACCGGGTCAACAGTCAATACACCTTCACTAACAATCACTAATGCTGCTCAGTCAGATGAGGGATTCTACATATGTTATGCCACTAATAGCATTGGAACAGGAAACAGTCAACAGACATTCTTAGATGTCCAAGGAAGTATGTTACAATGTTTTCTCTCAACCCCTTTTGGCATATGTCAGAAATGTTTATAGTTTTCTTTTTTCATAAAGCAGTCAACAGAAATTTTTAATTAAAACAATTTGGGTTTTGTAGGTTTATTTGTTGAAAATTATCAACGTATACATACTTGTCATTATACAAATTTCTATGAACAGAACATGAATTCTAGAGTACTTATGTTCTTCTTAATTTGTGGGGTTCGCATTAATTTTTGTGATATGCCATGTTGTATTTTTTTTTGTACATGTGTGATTTGTTTTATGTTATGATTTGTTTTCAAAGTTCATCACTTGGTGTCTGTCGTAAACTTTTCCTTTAAAGATCTTCTCCTCTGAAACCACTTGGCCAATTGGAACAAAACTTGGCAGCAATGGTCCTTAGATGGTCCTCTTTCAGAGTTATATCTGATGACCCCTCCCGTCATCCAAGATGACCGCCATAGCCGAACTTAGTTTAACATAGGACCCTATGGGAAATTTACTAAAAGATCTTCTTGTCTTAAACCACTTGGCCAATTGGAACAAAACTTGGTAGCAATGGTCCTTAGGTGGTCCTCTTTCAGAATTATATCCGATGACTGCACCCATCATCCAAGATGGCCGCCAGAGCCAAACTTAGTTTAACATAGGACCCTATGGGAAATTTACTCAAAGATCTTCTTGTCTGAAAGCACTTGGCAAATTGGAACAAAACTTGGCAGCAATGGTCCTTAGGTGGTCCTCTTTCAGATTTTTATCCGATGACCCCGTTCATCATCCAAGATGGCCACCAGAGCCGAACATAGTTTTACATACCGGTAGAATCCTATGGGAAATTTACTTAAAGGTCTTCTTGTTCGAAACCACTTGGCCAGTTGGAACAAAATTTGACAGCCTTATGTGGTTCTCTTTCAGATTTATATCCGATGACTCGACCCATCCACATATCCGCCAGAGTCGAACATAGTTTAACATAAGACCCTATGGGAAATTTACCTAAAGATCTTCTTGTCTGAAACCACTTGGCTAATTGGAACAAACGTTGGCAGAAATGGTCCTTAGTTAGTCCTCTTTCAGAATTATATCCAATGACCCTGTCCACCATCCAAGATAGCTGCCAGAGTGGAAATTAGTTTAACATAGGACCACATGGGAAAGTTCACTGAATGATCTTCTTGTTTGAAACCAGTGAGCCAATTGGAACTTGACAGCAATGTTCCAGGCTGCCAGTCAAGATGGACATAGTCCAGGTGAGCGATACAGGCTCCTGGGAGTTTCCTTTCCTTGCCTATGTTGTTTTAGCAATCTGTTTTGTTATTCTGTTACCAATATTTGATGTTTTATCTTTAGATATACCTGTTGTCCAAGTATTATCTAACACTTACTCAGTGAACATTGGTAACAGTGTTACTTTAGAATGTACTGTCACTGCAAATCCCACACATACATCAGTTCAGTGGTTGAGATTACTAAACGGACAAACATCTAGTATAAACTTAGGAGGAAGTGTACAGAAATATACTGGATCTACAGTCAACACACCATCTCTGACTGTAAATAATGCTGTTCAGTCTGATGAAGGATATTACATCTGTCAAGCCTCTAACTCTGTTGGAACAGGTCAAAGTGCACAAACATATTTGGATGTTGTAGGAAGTAAGTATTTAAAGTGTATCACTAGTCATCTGATGTAAATTCATCCATTTCCAATTGAATATTTTTAATAACCTTATTTCTAAATATGGCTATCATACTTTATGAACGTGTTACATTAAGCCCAGGTGTCTGTTTCACAAATATTTGTATAACAAGCATTGGGACTGGTTCCATGAAGTCAAGAGAACAATGACATTGAACAGGATATCAGATGAAAGATGTAATTAATTCTGTGGTACAAATATTTGTGAAATTGGCCCAAGGCCATGTTGTTTATAACTATAATAACCAACTGTATGGTGTATGCATAGCTATAGAAATAAATGATTTAATTTGAATTGCAACAGACAGTTTGATTGGCCATGGTTGTTATTGGTTAAGCAATTGAGAATTATAATATTGTATAATTTACTTTGGGTAACATATTACTCCATGATTTAAATATTCTCGAGCTAAACATGTTATTCAAATTATTCTATTTTGGATAACAAGGTGTAAAGTGTGTCAAAGTAGGTTATGAAAGTAGTCCTTAAATAAAGGAATGAAAAAATGTTAAATTGGAAAGGGGTGAATTGGTGAAGATTTGTGTGGTCAAATTTTATTGATCCTACATTTAATTTTTATGGTTATTAATCATTTTTACCTATGTTGCGGAATGCAGAAGCAGGTCTAAGAGTCAGGTCACTCCTCTGTCAGTCTGTAGGTCCATCGAATAATAGGGTACCTACTTTGTGTAATCCGAAACTCCAACACCATAAACCTGGCACCTCAGAAATTTTCTACACGTATTATGAATACATTGATGGGGGCGGTTAGAGAAAAAAAAATGTCAAATTTATCATTTGTTGAACTTCATCATTTATAGGCAAATCATGTTTGAAAGTTACCTTGTTTGTGTAATCTGAAACTCCCAACACCTTTCCACTGGCATTTCTGAAATTTTGCACAGTTAATCTAATTTTATTCTAGATGTGCACTTCCTCTTTTGGGGTTATTTGAGAAAAAAAAGATGTCAAATTTATCATTTGTTGAACTTAGTCATTTTTAGGCACATCAGTTATGAAGGGTACCTAGTTTGTGTAATCTAAAACTCCAACACCTTTCACCTGGCATTTCTGATTTTTTGCACAGTTATTCTGACTTTTAATATGAAAACCGAGAACAGTGGATGCTGAAAATTCTCTTATTTGCGTGTGACATCAGTTGAAAATGACCTTATACTGTACCATATTCAAACACCATAATGTGGATTGGGTCTGACAGAAAGCTATATTTCATATTTTTTATCTAAAAGAATTTTTTTTTGATATTTCATAAATTATTCATTGAATTTTTACAGGTATTTTATCAGTCATAATCGCCCAGTCTCAGTACAGTGTAAACTATGGAAATTCTGTTACACTTGTATGTACTGTAACTGGTACTCCATCTGCTACATCAGTCTACTGGCAGAAACTGAAAAATGGACAAACTACAACAATTAACAGTAACACAAACACAAATAAATATACAGGAAGTACTGTACAGAACCCATCTCTCACTATATATAATTCTGATGACAATGATGCTGCTACATACACATGTTTTGCTGTTAATTCTATTGGTACTGGACAAAGTCAGCAGACTGTTTTATCTGTTGTTGGTAGTAAGTACCTGTTTTATCAATTATTTGTTTGTTTGTTTAGTTGGGGTTTTACGCCGTTTTCAGCACATTTGGCTATTTTGCGGTGGCCGTGGAGGAAGCCTGAGGAAACCATGACCTTCGGTAGGAAAATTGGCCATCCTTGTCATTAGATCGGAGCCAAACACACCCTGCCACAGGTGAGATTCGAACTCGCAACCTCAGTGTTGACAGGCTAGTGATCATTAGCAGTCATGGCAAACTACCTAGACTACTCGGCCACCGAGGCCCTTTTATCAATTATGAACTGTACTTTGTGACATCTTGCATCAAATCAGTATGCCTTAAATATGGTTGTTTTGACTTTATCTTGTAAACTAACCAGAACCTCTATACTGAATTTTTTATTTTAAAAAATCTCATTTTCTTGAAGAACACTGCTCATCGATCTAAGTTCCTTGTTAAATTTGTATGAAGTGGTCTGTATGAAATTATAATATTTTCAAAATCCGACAACTAACATGGATATTGCAGCCAAATCTTATTGCATACTTGAATTTAGAAAAACTTCTTTTAAACCTTGCGGTCAAATGAACTGAAAATTTATTTGGAGCATCTCTGATGGTTCCTTGTTATATGGCAATCAGACAACAAATATGGCTTCAGTGAATGATTCTTGTCCAAATATAAAAATTGTTCCCAAGGATATGTACAAATGTAGAAACAAAAGAAGTTCAGCTTTTGGTGACTTACATGTTCAGTTCTCAATTGTTTTATTTATTAACAGATTTACCAACAGCTACTATTCCTTCGACCACATACTCGGTGATTGTTGGTGGATCAGTAACCCTGCAATGTACAGTGACAGGTAACCCAGCTGTCACCTCTGTACAGTGGACAAGGAATATAAATGGACAAACAACTAATATAGTTATTGGTAGTAACACTCGTTACAGTGGGGGAACCGTTAACTCTCCGTCCCTTGTTATCTCTAATGCAGGAAATAGTGATGAGGGATATTACACATGTTCTGCTACTAATATTGTTGGGACAGGAACCTCACAACAAACTTTCTTGGATATTATAGGAAGTAAGTATTTCATTAGAATGTTGTTAACATTATTTTCATAAAGTGTATTGCAAAAGTTTCATTCTCCAATTTTCCATGCTACCATTATATTAGTACATCAGAAAGTGCCTTTCTTATGAAGTTTTTTCTCCAGTAATTATTTTGTTAATTTTTTTTAACCAATTCCTATGTTACACACACTGTTTGATAAAGATATGGTTATAGAGTATACTTGATTGTCCTAATATTATTCTACTTTTATACATGTATCTCTGTGCATTTTTAGGCATTCCTATTGTTAATATTCCACAAAGTCAGTATAGTGTTACCATTGGAAACAGTGTAACCTTGACATGTAGTGTGACCTCTAACCCAACTCATACAAGTGTGAAATGGGTCAGAGTATTGAATAATGTCAACACAGACATTGATGTTACAAACAGTAATAAATACAGTGGAGCTACAGTAAACGGACCTTCATTAACTATCAATAATGCCGGCAGTTCTGACGGTGGATACTACACATGTTATGCTACAAACAGTATCGGTACTGGACAGAGTCAAAGTACCTTCCTTAATGTTGTAGGAAGTAAGTTTTCATTCTGAATGTTATTTTGATTAAATTGCTGATGCAATTAAAAATACTTTCAAAATGATCTGAATTTATGAAGACTTGTTTTTCAGAAAACAACAGAAGTGATAAGATTGTTCTTCATATTATGTCGATATAAAATTCTGCAAAGGTAAAAAGAAAAGACAAAATAAATTGTCTACAAAAGATAAATTGAGCTTAATGTTATATTGAGTTGCTTATTATTGATGCCAGTGAATTCAGTTTGGTACTTTTTGAGATTGTTTTTTATATCATGGTAACACATTTGTACATTGACAGATGCTCCACAAGTCAACATCTTATCACCTACATACAGTGTCAATGTTGGAAGTTCTGTTACCCTACAGTGTACTATTTCGGCAAACCCAGTTCATACTTCTGTGTACTGGAAAAAGATCGTCAATGGTGTATCAACTGATATTACCATCAACAACAATAAATATGGAGGGTCAACTGTCAATTCACCGTCTCTGATAATTAATGATGCTGAAACATCAGATGAAGGATTCTATGTGTGTTATGCTGAGAATTCTGTGGGCACTGGTCAGAGTTCTCAGACATTCTTAGATGTTGTAGGAAGTAAGTTAGTACAGTAGTTTATATTTGATAGTTGTCTCCTGGACTAATATTAATCTTTCCATTTTTGTTGCCCTAAAAGGTGCTGATTATTGTACATTATGGATACTACTTAATATTTTGTATAAAGAGTATGCATTTAATTTAAGACATAATTGAGTATAAAATTAGTTTCCATCAATTGTTATACAAGTCACACAAACAAAAGAATACTATTAAGTACTTAGATATTCTATTTTATGTGCACAGTACAGTGACTTTCTAATTTTTCAGTAATACGTCAGTACACATATTTATTTTCTTTTTTTAGATATTCTATTTTATGTGCACATTACAGTGACTTTCTAATTTTTCAGTAATACGTCAGTACCCATATTTATTTTCTTTTTATGAGACCAATTCAATATTTGGAAAATTTAGAATTCTTTTTATTTATTTGTCAAAATAAACTAATTTTTCCAAACAAAGGAAATATCTAATGTTATTTTAAAACTTTCAATAAAAAATAAACCTATTCTTTTGTTTTTATTTTTAGATGTTCCCATTGTCAACATAGCTCAGTTATCCTACAGTGCCAACATTGGACAGGACATCACATTAGTATGCAGTATAACATCCAACCCAACACATACTGTAGTCTACTGGCAGAAAATTGCAAATGGTCAGACTACACAAATCACAACTGCAAACACTAACAAATACAGTGGATCCACTCTGAATACACCATCACTAACTATTACTAATGTTCAGCTTAGTGATGCTGGTAGTTACAGATGTTTGGCTGACAATAGTATTGGTACAGGACAAAGTCAGGCAACTGTGCTTAATGTTGCTGGAAGTAAGTAATGCATGTTATAATCCAGAGTTATGTACCTTAGTTTTTAAGTAATTTCTAAATCAAAGGGGAAATTTTCACAATATTTGTCACATATATATAAATCTGCTTAATTTTAGAGGACAAACATTTCTGTGGCTGTTAAAACTGGGAATTATTTTTAAAAAAATTCAGTTTTTCTCCAGAAGTTGCAGCGATCATCAAAATATGGGTTTAGATTGATTCATTTATATTCTTACATTAGCATAATGTCATAGTTTACTTTGAACAATAAAAAACTGTAGATGCCAACTTCACTGTCAAAGTGAAGTATTATATGTATTTTTATCCAAATTCTTAAGAACTTCATTTAGGTTCAGGGATCTATGGCTCAGGTAGATTTAGTAATACATAAAAAATAAATTGATATGAAGAACCAAATATTCTACTATGAGTATTTTATCTTTATAGATGTACCAACAGTAGTCCTTGACCAGACAAATTACAATGTCAACTATGGAGAGACGCTTACAATAGGATGCACTGTGACAGCCAACCCCACCCATACTAATGTCTACTGGCAGAGAATCAGTAATGGTGTTACACAAACCATTACAGTACTAAACAACAATAAATACACAGGATCAACTGTACAGACACCTTCTCTTACCATTTATAATACTGACATTAATGACGAAGGAGAATATATATGTTTCGCTACAAACTCTGTTGGAACAGGTCAGAGTTCAAGAGGCACTGTAGATGTTGGAGGAGGTAAGAAAATTGAGCAATAACATTATACTGCATTGTAACATTGCTATATTTTATATTATATTTGGACTTAAGATATTTTGTTGAAAAGATTTCAGTTGTGTTTGGTGAGGTGATTCGTTATATGGATACCAATTTTTGTAGGTAAAAAAAAATAAGATATGTAAGCATTTGACACGATACATATATTGTCTTCTATCTATAAATTAGAAAACAAATATATTTATTATCCTAGAAACAACAAATTGTTGTTAAACCACAAATTTTCCCCCACAGTAATAAATAAATGATGGTTATGAATTAGTCTGTAAATAATAATTAATCTTCCATTATTTGTAGCTGTCCCTACTGTGACAGTTTTGAAATCAACCTACACTGTACAGAGAGGTAATCCTATCACCCTGGAATGTGAAGTTACTTCGACCCCTCCACATACAAGTGTATACTGGTCCAGGATAGTCAACAGTCAAACTGTTACTCTGACGATGACGGGAGCTAAATATGGTGGTTCTACTGTCAGTTCACCATCACTGATAATATTCAATGCTGAGGATAGTGATGAAGGAGCTTACATCTGCCATGCTACTAACGGTCTTGGTACAGGACAAGGTTCACAAACATATCTAAGTGTTGAGGGTTGTAAGTATGCTTTTTTCCAGAATAATTTACTTTCATTAGGAAGATTCACAGTTTCATACATATATTAAAGAAAAAAATTCTTAAGTTTATATAAGCATTTTTCAGTGAAAATCAGCGACTTGTATATTATTACCCTTATTCTTCAAATAGGGTATCAAATCTGCACATTTTTTCATTGATGGTGTTGAAAGCTTAAATCTTTTTTAAAGTTTTTGGGAAAAAAATAAAGTTGATGTGAAGTAGTTAAAGTACTTTACACAATAAATATTTCATGATTTGTTTTACAGATGTTCCTACTGTAGTGGCCAGTATTACCCCATCAGTGACTGTTGGTGACTCTGTCATCATAAACTGTGTAGTAACAGCTGATCCCAAAGAAACAGCAATAACTTGGCAGAAAGTTATCAACAATGTTCCTACAACACTGGCTATTTCTGCTAATAATAAATACTCAGGAGGAACTGTGAGCACTCCTTCACTGACGATTGCCAATGTGGAAGACTCAGATGAAGGGCAGTATATATGTCAGGCTACAAACAGTGTAGGAACTGGATCAAGTAATCAGGTTTATCTAGATGTAGTAGGAGGTAAGTTGATCATGATATTCTTGGCTTTGGTGGTCCTAGTTAAGCTCTATTTGCTGGCCAGTGTCTTATAATTCTTGCACCTCAATCAAATTCAGACAGTCTTAGACCTATAACAGACCCAGTCCAGAACTCGTTGTGTTTTAGTTATTTTTATTGATTAACTACAGAACTAACATGAACAATGTGAATTTCAATCTGTATTGTTCAAGTACATGTTTCTGTACTATTGCTCAATGTCTCCGTGGTTAATTGATAATACATGTATATTGGTAATTTGAATCTTTTGTAACTGTGATGGAATTTTTCTATAGATAACTGCTATTACAAGGAACTGATTTGTAGTTATCTGTTTTTAAAATTTTGTGATAATAAAATCTATTCTCCAAAAAAAGCTATGGGAGAATACATAATGGATACATTTTATATATTTAATATGAAATTTATTTAACTTTATAATCAGTTTTGAAAACAATTATTTTCCAGAGGCACCTCGTTTGACATATATTACACCAAGTAAAATAACCGTAACAGAAGGAGAGTTGATCTATGCTACCTGTATTAGTACAGGCAACCCTTCACCTACTTTTACTTGGTATAAAGATAATAGTCAACAAGTATTTGCTACTGGTGAGGTATTGGAAATCAAAAACAGTGTCAGGACTAATATGGGAACATATACCTGTCGTGCAGTTAATAATTATGGTGTTGATGAAGTCAGACTCACAGTTGATGTTCAGTGTACGTTGCTGTCTGGATTTCAATAAATAAATTTTTATTATGCAAGCAGAGTTAATAAATACGGGAAATAGATGAGTTGCTTTATCATCTGTATAACATTCTACTTTAAAGTTCTTGTTATGAATGTCTCTTTTTTGTATAAATTCTATTTCAGTTTTAACATTTTTATAACATTTTATGAGTATTATTTGTGCCATGAAATAAAATTTTAGACAAAATATTAATTTAAAAATATAAAATTACAGATAAACCCGATGTGACAATATCTACAACGACCTCTACCTTTAGTGGAGTGGGAGGTGGTTCTGTTAATATTCCCTGTACATATGTTGCTAACCCAGCAGTGACCTTTGTATCCTGGAGAAAGATAAGTGGTGGTACAACTGAAACCTTGACAATTACTGGAAATAAATATGGCGGAGGAGGATTGTATCAATCTGGTCTGACCATATATAGTCTAGATGCTAGTGATATTGCTACATATCAGTGCACAGCAACCAATACCATTGGCACAGGAGATAGTGAGATCGTATCATTACAAGTGAATACTCAAGGTATAAGATATGAATACAAATCATTGTCTTTATAGTAAAGCCAAGTTTGAAGAAAAGAAGAAAATGTATTATCAGTTGTAAAATTAATAAGACAACCTTTGTGTTTAACCTTATAAGGAACATCAAATAAAAACATTTTTGTTTAACATAGCATGATGAAGATCATTATATAATCATATACAGTTTTATTATAAATTAATTACTTATTTCAATATTTTTCTAGCTGCACCATTTGACATTGCTATTGATCCAGTGTATGTTGATGTTGTTGCTGGGAGTTCATTTGAAGCTACTTGTACAGCTAAAGGTGATCCAGCCCCATCCTTCTCTTGGTACTATGCTGATACAATGATTCAGACTGGACCAACACTCAGTGTAACTAGCACAGTTAGTGGGGATGATGGCCTGTATACATGTGTGGCAACTAACTCCCTAGGCATGGCACAGGCCACAATGGATGCTAATGTCAGATGTAGGTAGAATTCAGTATTTATATTGCCTCTTAAACACATCAGCCTAAGAGTCATCTCTTATAATCAAGTTATTAAGAAGTCATACATACAGGAAAAATAAGTTCTTTAGTCAGATATAAGTTTAATTGTATTCAGATATGGTCTAGGACGTGTCACAATTAATGACAAATAATTACATTTATATCTGGATGTAATACTTTTAACATAAAATTAATTATGATAATGCTCATGTCATATGTAGACAGAATCTTATCCTTGAATGTCGCCTAACAAATTAGGTCTAGCACAGGTAAAATTGGAAGCTAATGTCAGAGTCTATATGTACTTCTAGTATTTTTTTAACTGTTTAATTCTCAGAGTAAATAAAAAATAGATACAGAAAATGCAATATGATGTCCAATGATAGTATGAAGTAATACATATACTACTGTTTTTCATATCTCTTGGGTGTAATAAAATGTTTTCTTTATTATTGGAGTGTTGTTTATATTATTACTTTTTAAATTTTAGTTGCTCCAATAAGTACAGTTACAAAGACAGAATTTGAACAAGTGATTGGTGACCCAGTTACTCTGGTATGTTCTACAAGAGCCAATCCATCAGCAACAGAATGGATCTGGTCAAAGGATGGAACCCCCCTGCTTAACCATTACTCTGATACATATCTTGTAGATATGGATAGTCTACAAGATCTAGGAACTTATACTTGTATTGCTAAAAATACTGTTGGACAGTCTTCAATTATTGATTTCAGTGTGAAGCAAGGAACACCTGGTAAGTTATATTTTCGTTGGATAGAACATTTGAAATACAAAAGTTAAATTCTTGTAATTTAATTGTAATATGCATATTTTTTAACCAGATTTTCAAATGGAAAAAATTTGTTTATATTGGGATGAATGGTGGGCAATCAGGCAATCAGGCAGGCAAAATGTTGGCTCAAAACAAAGATGAAGGTAATCTAGTTTGTTGTCAGTTTGACTGCTCATTTCTTTTTTTTTTTGGGTGGGATGGGGGGGGGGGGTTTGTTTAATCTTAAAAAACTCTTGTATGCAAAAAAAAAGTCGAAAGATTTAAAAATATCTTGAATCATAATGCAAAGGATAATTAATCTAAAAGAAATGTTTAATAGTGTTGCCTATTGAATGTGAATTGTCACTGTTTTGTTAAAGCAGACTCTTATTTTCAGTTGATGTGTATGAAGTTGTTGAAACATCCAAACTGACAGCAGGAGAAATAGCTGCCATTGCTGTCAGTATACTGTTTGCCATAGCAATCACCGCAATCATTGTCATCTGTTGTTATACTAATGGTAAGTATAGCAATTGTTGTCAGTATTCTGTTTACCATAGCAGTCACTGCAGTCATTGTCATCTGTTGTTATACAAATGGTAAGTATAGCTAGTTGTCATATACTGTTTGTCATAGCAGTCACTGTAGTTATTGTCATCTGTTGTTATACTAATGGTAAGTATAACTAGTTGTCATATACTGTTTGTCATAACAGTCACTGCAGTCATTGTCAGATGGTAAGTATTGTTATTGTTGTCAGTGTACTGTTTGTCATAGCAGTCACTGCAGTTATTGTCATCTGTTGTTATACTAATGGTAAGTATAGCTAGTTGTCATATACTGTTTGTCATAGCAGTCACTGCAGTTATTGTCATCTGTTGTTATACTAATGGTAAGTATAACTAGTTGTCATATACTGTTTGTCATAACAGTCACTGCAGTTATTGTCATCTGTTGTTACTAATGGTAAGTATAGCTATTGTTGTCAGTATGCTGTTTGCCATAAGAATCAGTGCAGTCATTGTCAAATGGTAAGTATAGCTATTGTTGTAATATACTGTTTGTCATAGCAGTCACTGCAGTTATTGTCAACTGTTGTTATACTAATGGTAAGTATAGCTAGTTGTCATATACTGTTTGCCATGTAAGAAGTGTTTAATAGTATAATTTTGATTTTATAACAAAGGGGTATGTAAGAAGTTTAATACTGTAATTTTGACCTGATTTTTATATTTTTAATGTGTTTAAAAATATAATTTTGACGTTTTTCTAGAGGTTTGTAAGAAATTTAGTGTGTATAATATTATATTTTTGAATTGTTTTTCTAGGGGTATGTAAAAAGTTAATTTGGTGTGCATAATATTATAATTTTGACTTGTTTTTCTAGGATTACGTATTTGAAAGTATAATTTTAACATGTTTTTTTAGGGGTATGTAAGAAGAAGAAAGAAAGATATGTAGAAGAAGTAGTACAGAAACCAGTAACAACTGTCAAGTTAGTATATTATATCTGACATTATAAACATACTGCCTTTATTTGAGGGTGTTATGGTAGATTACCACATGAAGAAAAAATATCACACTCAGAAAAAATATCACCCTTGAATCCGTCTCAGGTGATATTTTTTATTCATGTGATATTTTGTCTTTGTGTGGTAATCAACCATAACACCCTCAACTAAAGGCAGTATGTTTATAATGTCAGATATAATATTTACATGCATAGGTTAAGAGTTGTAGATTTTTGGTATTTGAACTCCAAGATTGTTATTCTGGTTATTATATTTATAGATTTGATGAGAAATAATATATTTGCAATGGATATTGTTTTTGATATTATATTATACCCCACACAACAAAGTTGTGTGGGGTATAATGTTTTTTGAACCGTCCGTCCGTTCGTCAGTCCTGTTCTTGTGAGCACAACTTCATTGAAACCACACCACAGATTTTCATAAAACTTTTTAATTAATAAGGACATACTATGTAGACGTGCATATTGACAGATTTTGATTCAGTTTTTTTTTCTAGCAGTTATGCCCCTTTGAACTTAGATTTTTGCCCAAAATATACCAGTGAAACAGTTTGTGAGTGCAATTTCTCTGAAACCACACAACATAATTTCGTGAAACTTTGTAGTTAATAATTAAGGACATACTATGTAGATGTGCATAAAAATAAAAGCATTGGCTACAAAACATTTCTGTCAAGTCATATCTCTGGCTCCTGTATTGACCTTAAACATATGCTAAAAGACAAAGTATATGATGCTAGAGTAATCCCTGATCCATCTTCCCAACATCCTGCAATTCAAATGAGGATTAAGATGTGAAGGTAAGCATTTTGATAGTGTACATTTTACTTGTTAAGTGAGATTTTGTTTGCCCAGTGACAATATGGCAGCATGACACGCTCACAAAGGTTCTTTCATCTGCTATAGTGAAATAGAACTTTTCTATTCACTAGTGAATTATGAGATCCTCATTGACTTGAAAAAGGCAGTATTTCACTAATACCACTGTAATAAATAGAGTTATCTAAATAAGTCTATAGTAAATACATTTACTTATTCCAGTATTTTTAGCAGAAAGTTTTAAGAACAAGAGATCAGTTTGGTTTGACAAAATAATAAACAGCCAAGACAGTTCAAACCTATGTTTTCATAAATGCATGTTTTATGAACTGTCCGAAAATATAAAAGAAAATACGTTTTTCATTTGACAGAGATCCAATTTACCTAAAGGATCTAAGCTTACAGATGGCTCCTACCTACAAGTAAGTGACAGATTGTACATGTTATCTTTATCTCTTTATAAGCATTGCTTTTAATACAGGACTTTGATAATCTAAGATGTTTCTACCGTCAAATATCGTTTTGTAGTATTGGCTTGGGCATACTCAAAAAAAAAAAAAAAAAACTGGGAAATTTGCTGTCCAGAATCATGCAGCACTTATCTGTGTTCTTCAATAATATGTTATATATTTATATTTTCTATCAAGAAATCCTTTTATATTTCACTTCTATAACCAGTTTTATTCAGATATCTTTTTAAATAGCATAAAGTTAAACAGAAACATAAGAAATATTCTTCAACAAATAGAAAATATTTCAGTATAAAGTCATTTACAATTAGATCTATTGTTTACATTATAGATCTGTAGAGTATATTCAGCATGAACCTCAATATATGTAAGTACTCAATTAGTATTGTTTACCAAACTTTATAATATGATAGTGCCAGGGGCTCTCTCTCTTGCAGCAGGTTGTGAAATTTCTCTTGCGTTGAAGGCCTCACTGTTACTATAGTGAGAAACAGCAATGAAAGTTCAGGTACTTGGACTTTTATCATGTATAACAATATAAGAATATGGTATAAGTATAAGTCAGACAACATCTCATAGGTTTGAACATATCAAAATTGTTAAGAATGAATCCACCATATATCTTCAAACCAACAACTAATATTTTATCACATATTTAGTACTCTGAGATAAGTCAGTTTATACCAAAGTATCCTTTTAATTCTTTATTTTATTGCCAAACTCATTGCATCAAGAACTTATTGAACTGATTGTGTCGCCTGCGGAACGCATGGATGACACATAGGGATCACTATCTGTCGTCTTGCGTCTTGTGTCGTCACACTTTTCTTCTATCCTCAACTACTCGTAAACCGCTGAAAGGAATTTGATGAAACTTTCTCTTTGCATTAACCTTAATCCATAGATGTGCATATATATTTCATTTTTAGAAAATTTAAAAAAAATTTTTTGTAAAAATTGACATTTTTGCAAAAAAAAGGGGGGGGGGGGCAAAACTTCTATCCTCAACTACTCCATAACTGCTCAAAGGAATTTGATGAAACTTTCTCTGTGCATTAACCTTAATGCACAGGTGTGCATATATATTTCATTTTTAGAAAATTAAAAAAAAATTTTTTGTAAAAATTTACATTTTTAAAAAAAAAGGGGGAGGGGGGAGGGTCAAAACTTCTATCCTCAACTACTCCATAACCGCTCAAAGCTATTTGATGAAACTTTCTCTGTGCATTTACCTTAATGCAAAGGTGTGCATATATATTTCACTTTTTAGAAAATTTTAATATCTTTTGTAAAAATTGAGGTCCGCAGGCAACACGTCTTCCTTGGAAGACTCATTTTTTTAATTTTGTGTCAGCATTTCTTTTGTAACCATTTAATGGGAGATATATGATCCTGTACACTGGTTTAATTTCAGTAATTTTGAAGGTCATTTAGAACTTGACTTTGTCAATTCTGTGAAGGCCACTCCTGTCCAACACAGGAATGATTTTTAACGGGATAATCTGGTTATTAATTTGACAATATGTTGGGAGAAAGGGTGAGCTCTAAACAAGTTTCTGTTTGATAAAAATGAGTATCATTGTACAAATCTTTTTCTTTCAAATTGGGATATGTTGTTTATAATAAAATGAAGGTGTAAGTAGACTTGGGACGATTATCAGTCTCCTTGTTCAAGAGTTATATACCTTGATTGAGAGCAAACATCAGATTTTTAGTGGTTTTTGTGCAATAAATTTAGAAAATTTAGCATGTTTTTTCAAATTTTAATAAGTTGTTAAATTCACTTTCGAAATAATGGTCAAGCATGATTTTGACGATTATTATTTTTTCATGAATACTCAGGAATTTTTGTCAGATTTTTTTTTTTTTACATTTGAACATATATTGTTTCTAATGATAAAATAAAGGTAAAAATTTATTTTGAGGATTATCCCTATTGTCATTCAAAAGTTACCCAACTTGATTGAGAGAAAAATAGGACCTTTTATTTAAGCTTGAAAACTGTTCAATGGATCTTTTTCAAATTTGAATATGTTGTTCTTGATGACAAGTTTGTGTGCTGTCAATTTTACAGCTTATCTCTTATTGTGTATTTGAATTAACAAATAAGATGTTGTCATAGTAAAGTATACAACATATCCTATAATTTTCATATCTGAAGACAAAAAAAATTATATATATATATATATATAAACCAAAGTATATGCCATGATTTAAAACATTAACTCAAGAAATATCGTTTCCCAATGGTACCACGAACCTCACATGATCAAATATCAAACTGTATTGTCATTGCAGCTATTGTAAAATTTAGATTAATGTGTTTATATATTGTTGTGAAGATCAGTGTGATTTCCCTACATTTTATAATAAGAATTAAAGTGTAAGTTCTAATCATAGTGAAATCACATTTTTTTCATTAATGAAAACATTCATTCATTAATTTCTGGATTTACAATACTGATACAGGTTATATAAAATACAAAATTAATTGTATATTTATTTTAGTTACATAAAATTTTGAATGTAATCTGTAGAATCCAATTAACTGTATTAGTATATTTTCTTCTCTGCATGTGTAGAATACATTAATGAAGGAGTTAGAAATGATAGAAATAATATTTTCTAGGCGTTATGAATCTCCAAGATTCGGTCAAACTCAGTTCCTGCCTGCTGTTGAATACTTGACTGACTATGACGAAGGACGTAGAAAGAAGAGAAAGAAGACAAGAAAACCAGAACAAGTTGTTATTGAGGAGAGAGTCGTAGGAGGAGGTGATTTTTACCAAACCAGCAACAATGGAAGCCTTTATCGTACTGTTGAAAGACCCTCCAGTCAAGATGTCGGAGAAGTGTACATAGACACTACACACTAGTTATGTTATAAATAGTAAATAACTTGGAACTAAATATAAAATTATAGTACAAAGGTAATTTTAGAGTCAAACATGCATTATTGTATTTCGTAGGTCTTCCATCTCATTTGGTTTGTTTCGATGATATACTCTAAATGATGCCTTGCATAGACTTATATATAACAAATATATTTAACATATCATTGAAGTGAAAACATATCATATTATATATTAATATAACTTTTTTGTATAGTAATAAATTGTTATATTGGATATTACAACTGTTTGTTATTTATCTTTACAAGTTGACATTTTTCTATCTATTTACATTTTTTTTCCCAAATTAATTTTGTTATTGTTAGACTTTTTACAACAAATTTTTAAGAGTTTTAGTGATTATTATATATATGATACTTTATTTATATTTTTACAAAACATGGATATTAAACACTTGTTGTTATTCATACACAGGGTATTTTGCATTTTTATTGTAAGGAGTAAAAAAATAATAGAGTGTAAAGATATCAAATTAAAAAAAAAAAAATTTGATTCTTCTTATCTTTATTTTAATTAAATTTCATATTTGTATATATATTTGAACTGAATTTGATGCAATTTTCATTTCTTATGCTTTGAAGCAAGATTTTTCTTTTAAGAATACTTATTTTTAATTGTGAGTACATTTTAAAGACCCAGTTTTAGTCGCTAAGAATGAATATTTAGGATTATAAATGGTCACAATTTGGGTACTGTGAATTGACTAGCCTGTGATTTTAAGTTAATGGTTGCATTTAAATAATGCCACAAAAATACTTTTATGTATGCATGTTTCTTTATTAGATATTGAGAGAAAATCAAATTTGTGTTCAAATCAAATGTTTAACCCTTATAATCATATAACCTCATGTACAAACAATCTATTACTACATGTTACATAATTGATATTACTTTTTAAATGTTGATATTTCTTTATAAATATACACCTACTTTAATCTGTGTTTGGTTATAAATACATATCGGATTTCTAATTGCAATTACTATCTGTAAACCCTGGTACCTGTAGTGGAATTATGCCCAGTGCATTGTGTTTGCGTACATTACCACTTCATTTGCATACGATTGTGTGCAAGATTTACTTACAATTGGACGCATTGGACCCTACGATTGTTTGCAGGATTTACTTACAATTGGATGCATCAATTTTCCAAGTAAACTCTGGTAAATTAAAAGAAAAATAGCTATGTCCCCATTTTTCAGTGTTCTATGAACACGAAATGCCTACCCTTCATGTACCTACTAAGGATTTCTTTCCTCAATTAGTCTCCACCAGACGAAATTCATTCTTTCTACTTCTTAAAAGCTTTCAAATATGACTAAACTAACCGAGTACTATTCAACATTTTTTTTTGTTCTGTTGAGAAGAATATTGTTCACCTTAAAGCCTATGGCTCATATGAGATTGTAGGGAAACTTAATTTTATTAATCAACCAATTAAAGTACAGTCAGTGGACATAATTATTAGTCACCTTTGATTTTTCCCAAAGGTTTCTATACAAATTCACAATTTTTCATGTTAAACATCTAATTTACCTGTGTTTTACCTGTAAATTCCACTTGTGCAATTGTAATTAAATCCTGTGTGCAATCATAAAAAAAAAATTTAATTCCCTAATGCATGCCAACAAAATGCACCCATTTTTCCATTTTGAAAGTTAGGCTCTTAGTAGTAAGTCAGTTTTCTTTTGGATAATATTAACCTTGTGGACAAACAATAAAAAGGTAGTTTAGGGTGAAGTTGTAGTCACATCAACTTGAAACTTAGTACACATGTTCCTTATAATGTGGTCTTTCAGTGAACATAGAAATATGATAGTGTGAAAACAGTTCATCCTCAGGTTAAAGTTTAGTGAAAGTATTTTAGGATAAAGTTGTAGTCACATCAACTTTTTACATATGTTCATTATTATGTGATGTGTCTCAATTGCATGTCAATTTGGGGTTTTGATCCCGATTTCATGGTTCATTGAACATAGAGAATGATACTGCAGCAGGGCATTGTGTCCTGTGGACACATATTCTTGTTTTAGTATAACTTTAAAAAATAGTTAGCTTTTGTTAAGACCAGGAAGATGTCATGGAAACAACATCCCATCTCCAAAATGAAATGAACAAAAAAGGACATTTAAGGGTCACCATACGATCTTCAAAATTGTGAAGAAACTCCACCCAATATGGCTAACCCCAAAGTTGCTGTGACAGAATAAAAAAAGAAGTCTATAAATCAGCAGACACAATCATATCCATTCATAAAATATGGTTGAGAAATTAAAGAGACAATAAGTGCCAATGACCAAGATATTCTTGACAATAACGGGCAGTGTGAATATCACAGTACATTCTCTACGTTGGAGGATTCCTAGTTTTTATAATCTCATTTACCTGCTACATTATTCAAACTTTGCACATTGATTTAATACAATTTGAAGATGTACATCTCCAATTTTTTACAAAATTGTCAGTTTATGTTGGTGGTGTTTGATGTTGAATTTTTTTCATTGCATTTTGTATAGGGTACCTAGTTTGTGATCTCTGAAATTCCAACAGAGTTCAATCTACATTATTCAAAATTTACACATCAATTAGATACATATGAGAAAAGTGTAATTGCGTATTTTTGGCAAATTTGAAAGAAAATGTTCATTGATCGTTTTTATGCCCGCCAAAAATGTGGCTGGGGTATGTAGATTACCCTTGTCCGTCCGTCCGTACATCCCAATTCGTTTAAGTTTTGCGTTTAGCTCCATTTCTCAGAAACCTATAGTAATATATCAATGATATTTCACCACTACAGTCCTCTTGTATAGTACAACACAGTTCAGCAACACTTGGGTCGTTATGACCTACATATCATGCTTCAGTGACTTTGGTTAATTTTTGCGTTTAGGTTCATTTCTAAGAAACCTATGGTAATATATCAATGATATTTCACCACTACAGTCCTCTTGTATAGTACAACACAGTTCAGCAACACCTATATTGTTTTTAGGGTGGGGCATCCGTGTCTTATAGACACATTTTCTAGTTTTTTCTTAGCTTGGCATTACATACTTTGGACTTTTTACTTGTACCTGGTTTTTTAGCTCACCTGGCCAAAGGCCATATGAGCTTTTGACATCACTTGGCATCCATCGTTCGTCATAAACTCTTCACATTTGTAGTTCGCCTCAACGAAGTTGAGGGGGCTATTGGAGTCACCCTGGCATCCACGTGTGCATCCATGTCCATGTCCACGTCCACAGCCAGTTCTCAGTTACTAGTTGACGGGTCATATATTTTAATGTGCAGGTGCATGATGAGGAGACTGACCATGTGACATAAGTTGAAGCTCACATGACCCATATTACACGGTTGACTGGCTTTTAAGTTTAATGTCAAAAATCAGTTTTGATATACGAAGTGACCTACAATCATATTAATTGGTGTTAGCGTGCATCTCTGGGAGTAACACAGCCTCCTACCAAAATATGGTCACTCTGACCTTCTTATCGCGCTTTATTGACTTATGTTAAGTTTTACGTCCGAGTTCAGTTCTCCAATACCAAGGGATCTACTTTTGTATTACTTGGTGTGAGGATGCATCTCGGGGGAGTAACACAGCCTTCCACCAAAATTAGATCACTCTGACCTACTTATCGCACTTCACTGACATAGGCATTGTTTTACGTCCAAGTTCAGTTCTCCAATACCAAGGGACCTACAACCATATTATTTGGTATTTTGGTGCATCTCGGGGAGTAACACAGCCTCTCACCAAAATTTTGGTCACTCTGACCTACTTATCTTGCTTCATTTATTTTATGTCTCAGTTTTTCATACCAAGCAACCTACAATCATATTACTTGGTGTCAGAATAACACAACCTCCGACCAACATAAGGTCACTCTGACCTACCTACGATGTTTCCATTGAGTTTTGTTGTTTTACATCTGAGTTCAGTTCTCCGATACCAAGCGACCTACAATCATTACTTGCTGTAAGGGTGCATCTCGGAGAGCTACACAGCCACACACCAAAATTTGTGGGGGAACGAGGCGAACTTTGTAATCGTAGATTTCTGGTCATCTTCTCCTGTGAAACCACTGGGCCAAATACAATTAAACATGGCAGGAAGCATCTATGTAAGGTCCTTTATAAAGATTACTCATTTCATCCCGATGGGACAACAAACATTGCTGCGATGGGCAATTGTTGTTTCTGTAGGCTGAATTTTCAAAAATCTTCTCCTCTGAAACTGCTAGGCCAAATGGAACAAAACTTGACAGGAAGCATATATGGGGTCCTTTATAATGTTTTCTCATTTCGTTCTGATCGGACTACAAGTATGGCCATTATGGGCAGTTCTTGTTTCTGATTGGCTGATATAAAAAAATATTCTCCTGTGAAATCGTGTGGCCAAATGGAACGAAACTTGACAGGAAGCATCTATGGGAGGTTGTTTACAAAGTTTTCTCATTTTGTCCTGATCGGACTACAAATATGGCCTACATGTACAGTTCTTGTTTCTGATTGGCTGATATAAAAAACTAAACATAGGACCCTATGTGGAATTCATTTAAAAATCTTCTTGTCTGAAACAACTGGGCCAATTGGAACAAGACTTGGCAGCAATGGTCCTTAGATGGTCCTCTTTCAGAACTGTGTCCAATGACCTGTACTGTCAACCAAGATGGCTGCTTCAACCATACATAGTTTAACATAGGATCCTATGGGAAAATTCATTAAAAAATCTTCTTGTCTGAAACTACTTAGCCAATTGGAACCAGAATTGGTACCAATGGTCCTTAGATGGTCCTCTGTCAGAAGTATGTCTGATGACCCAGAATGTCAACCAAGATGGCCGCCACAGCCAAACTTAGTTTAACATAGGACACTATTGGAAAATTCATTAAATAAACTTCTCGTCTGAAACCACTCAGCCAATTGGAACAAGACTTGGCAGCAATGGTCCTTAGAATGTCCTCTTTCAGAAATATGTCTGATGACCTCGACTGTCAACCAAGATGGGCGTCACAGTCGAACATAGTTTAACATTGGACCCTATGTGCAATTCATTAAAAAATCTTTTTTAAACTACTGAGCCAATTAGAACCAAAGTTAGCAGGAATGATCTTTAGATGGTCCTCTTTCAGAATTGTAGCTGCTGACCTGGCCTGTCAATCAACATGGCCACCAGAGCTTAACTTAAAGCTATACTTAGTTTAATATAGGACCTATGGGAAAATTTAATTTCCAGACATCATACCTTAAACTTGGCAATTTGGAACCAGACTACTGGCAGCAATGGTCCTCTTTTAGAAATGTGTTTGATAACCTTGAATGTCAACTAAGATGGCCACCACAGCATAACTTTGTTTAACATTGTACCTGATGGGAAAACCAGCCAAGCTAACTGCTACACTTCTATTTTCAGTCCTGCTGAAGGTAAAAAAGTTAAATCCATGTGAGGGATACAGGTTCTTGAGAGCCTCTAGTTTAGAAATTTTTACAGATATTACATTTGTATATCTTGAACTTCTTATTTTTTAATTTTGGATGAAATACAAGGTACATAATTTGTTGTAACCAGATACCAATTTTTTTCCTTCTGTATTATTGAAACTTTGTACAATGAAGGCTTGCCCCTGGTATTTTGGATCTGGTTAACAATGTTTAGGAGCAACACTGGTCCAGTATGGCACGTCAATTGTTTCAATATTAAAGAAAAATACTGATTAAAAAAAATAATTTATGTTCAAAACTTACAATTGCATATGCAGTATTTTTCTATATATATATTCAAAAAATAAAAATTTATGTTCAAAACTTACAAATATATATGCAATATTTTTCTTTATATATTCAAAAAATGAAAAAACTTGTGTTCAAAACTTACAAATGTATATGTCATATTTTTTTAATATATATTCAATAATTGCATTCTGGGTAATATTTGTGCATGCTGGACAATTCGCCCCCAAGACAACATGCACCCTAAAGTAGTAGGACAAGTTGCACCCTGTATAAGACAAGTCATCCCCTCTCTTATAAGGACAAGTCACCTCTTCTTTTTGCGCTTGTATGAGTGCATGTTCAATACAATCAAGCTTCAATTGTAACGGAGATGCTTTTGAATTATCGTTCTTGAATCTTTTTAAAATAGAATTTGATTGCTAGTTGATTTTTCTGTTCATATATAAAAATCTTTGGAAGTTATCATTGATCATTACTTTTTGTATCAGACACATGTTAAATGAGATGAATATAACTAGAGGTTCTCTAGTGCCTGTATCACTCACCTGGATTTAACTTTTCACCTTGAGCAGGACTAAACATTTAAGTGTTTTAGTCAATTTGGCTGGTTTTTTTATGGGGTTCTATGTTAAACAAAGTTCGGTTGTGGCAGCCATCTTGGTTGACAGTCCAGGTCAATGGACACATTTCTAAAAGAGAACCATCTAAGGACTGTTATTGCTAAGTCTTGTTCCAACTTGCTAAGTGGTTTCAGACAAGAAGATTTTTAAATGAATTTTAATATAGGGTCCTATATTAAACTAAGTTCGGCTGTGGTGGCCTCTTGGTTGACAATCCAGATGATCGGACACATTCTGAAAGAGGACCATCTAAGGACCCACGCTGCCAACTTTAGTTCCAATTGGCGGAGTAGTTTCAGACGAGAAGATTTTTGAGTGAATTTCCCATAGGGTCCTATGTTAAAGTTCGGTTGTGGCGGCCATCTCGGTTCAAAGTCCATGAAATTGGTCACATTTCTGAAAGAGGACCTCCCAAGGACCATTGCTACAAAGTCTGATTCCAATTGGTCAAGTGGTTTCAGACAAGATTTTTGAGTGAATTTCCCATAGGGTCCTATGTAAATCTAAGTTCAGCTGTGGCGGCCATATTTGTTGACAGTCCCGGTCATCAGACATATTTCTCAAAGAGGAACATCTCGGGACCATTGCTGCCAAGTCTGGTTCCAATTGGTCAAGTGGTTTCAGACAAGAAGATTTTTCAATGAATTTTCCCATAGGGTCCTATGTTAAACTAAGTTTGGCTGTGGCAGCCATCTTGGTTAACAGTTTTGGTCATCAGACATATTTATGAAAGAGAACCTCCTAAGGACCATTACTGCCAAGTTTGGTTTCAATTGGCATTGTAATTTCATGAAAGAAGATTTTTAAAATTCATCCCCCCTTTTTTACTATTTTTAGTAACAGCAGCCATGTTCTTGGAAGTCAGGGATGCCGGATATAAATTTGGAAAGGGGCCACCCAAGGACCATTCCACCAAAGTTTGGTCCCAATTGGCCCAGTGGTTTCAAAGGAGAAGATCTTTAAAGGAAAGTTTACGCCGGACGCCGTCTTTAAAGGGCAAAAACTCCTATATGGGATCAATCAATAATTTTGGTCATGTTGACTTATTTGTAGATCTTACTTTGATGAACATTTTTGCTGTTTACAGTTTGTCTTGATCTATAATAATATTGAAGATAATAACCTGAAACTGCAAAATTTTGTTAAAATTAACAATTCAGGGGCAATAACCCAACAAAGGGTTGACCGATTCATCTGAAAATTTCATGGCAGGTAGATCTTGACTTGATAAACATTTTTACCCCATCAGTTTTGCTCTAAATGCTTTAGTTTTTGAAATATAAGACAAAAACTGTGGTTTACCCCTATGTTCTATTTTTAGCCATGGCGGCCATGTTGATTGGCAGGCTGGGTGGTCAGACACATTTTTTAAACTAGATACCCCAATGATGATTGTGGCCAAGTTTGGTTACATTTGGCCCAGTAGTTTCAGAGGAGAAGATTTTTTGTAAAATTTAACAGACGACGACGGACACCAAGTGATGAGAAAAGTTCACTTGACCTTTCAGGTCAGGTGAGCTAAAAATGGTATTAATTGAACATAAATATAGTTTTGGATTTTATCTAAAATATCTTTTACTTGGCATCTAATTACTGTATTTAAACGATTTGTTTGGTTACTTCCCTTGGTAAACTGGTTTTTAATAAGAAAATAAACCAAGCTGAACAATTATTCATTTTTGTTTGTTTGTTCGTTAAGTTTGGGTGTTATGCCATTTTCAGCACATTTGGCTATTTCAACGCGGCCAGTTTTTATTGATGGAGGAAGCTGGAGTACCCGGAGAGAACCACGACCTTCGGTTATAAAATTGGCAATCCTTGTCAATTTAGATCAGAGTCGAACACACCCCGCCACAGGGTTCGAACAACCTCGGTGTTGTCAGGCTAGTGATCATTAGTAGTCATTACGAACTACCTAGACCACTCGTCCACCGAGGCCCCCTTCATTGTTGTAAAGTTGTTGATTGATGAAATGCCACATTGCTCTTTGAACCATTATCTAATTAGGAAGTTTTTATATCTACCTTTATCCTAATTAAGGGTATTATGAGTCTATATGGGAGTTATTAAATTTTAAACTTGGGAACTGTTAATTTTTGACCATCCGTTGTTAAGATTAATTACAATATCTAATTTTGAAACTTGTTTCCGGATAAAATTTTAAATATCGTTTAGATAAGTAAAGTCAAGAAATACCTAAGGGTTATGGGTTATTCGAAGGAAGAAAAGGGGGGGGAGTGGTAGACTCAGGTACTCCAGAAGAGTAAGCAGTCTCTGCTTCCTGCAGGGCACCTGCCATATTCTGTCCTACTACTTAAGGGTGCAAGTTTTCTTGGGGGCAACTTGTCCAACATTCACAAATATTACCCAGAATGCAATATCATTGAATATATATATATATTTTACCACATCTATTTATAAAATATTATTTTTTGAATATAAATAGAATAAAATGCTCCGCTGGGCGCAGCTAGATACGACCGCAGATGTCGAACCCTGAATAGTTGGGGCAATTATGAACACAACATTCAAGCTTGATACAATACTGAATTTGGATTGTGAATAAATATTTGACACAGCATAGGTTTCTGACACAGAATGAATGTTGTCTAAGAACTTAAAAATTTTTAATTTACCTATTCAAACCATATCAGTATTATTTGTTTTTATATATAAATCAGAAATAACCAATTTAAAATTTAAAATTGGGCACACATATCAATTTCTTGCTATTGCGCAATACTGTGTAATTGAAAATTTCTTCAAATATTTGACACATAATAGGTTTCTGACACAGAACTGAAATCAAAGAACTTAAAATTGGTCATATGATTTGAATTTATATTCAATTTTTTGCTTTTGTGTAATACAATATGCTGTGGAGAATTGCCCCCCCCCAAAAAAAAAATAATAATTTACCCCTTTTTTTAGCTTTTGTGCAATACACTATGAAGTTGCACATTGACCCCCCTCCCAATAAAAAAACAAAAAACAATAAAATTTATTGTAACCCCCCCCCCCCCCCCCTTTTTTTTGCTAAAAAAAATTTGAAATTTTCTTTTTAATTTATGAAATATGAAATGAGAAAAAATTACCCCCTCCCCAATTTCTCATTTACCCCCCCCCCCCCATTTCTTTATACTTTGCAACCATAACAGCCCATTTAAATACACCATAACATATTAAAATAGAAAATGACATCATAGTCATGAATGGCAAATTTTAAATATACATATTAAAAGCAGTTTAGATAAGATAAACAAAAAAGCTTCATCAGCACATTTTATATTGGCAAATTTCCAATGGAATTTGTTAATAATAAAGTTTTGATAACAGGGCACACATATCAATTTCTTGCTATTGCGCAATACTGTGCAATTGAAAATTTCTTCAAATATTTGACACATAATAGGTTTCTGACACAGAATAACTGAAATAAAGAACTTAGAATTGGTCATATGATTTGAATTTATATTCAATTTTTTGCTTTTGTGTAATACAATATGCTGTGGAGAATTGCCCCCCCCCCCCAAAAAAAATAATTTACCCCCTTTTTAGCTTTAATTTTGGACCCCGATTTGGACCAACTTGAAAACTGGGCCCATAATAAAAAAACTAAGTACATGTTTAGATTCAGCATATCAAAGAACCCAAAGAATTCAATTTTTGTTAAAATCAAACTAAGTTTAATTTTGGACCCTTTGGACCTTAATGTAGACCAATTTGAAAACGGGACCAAAAATTAAGAATCTAAATGCACGGTTAGATTCGGCATATCAAAGAACCCCAATAGTTCAATTTTCGATGAAATCAAACAAAGTTTAATTTTGGACCCCGATTTGGACCAACTTGAAAACTTGGCCCATAATAAAAAAACTAAGTACATGTTTAGATTCAGCATATCAAAGAACCCAAAGAATTCAATTTTTGTTAAAATCAAACTAAGTTTAAATTTGGACCCTTTGGACCATAATGTAGACCAATTTGAAAACGGGATCAAAAATTAAGATCCTAAATGCACGGTTAGATTCGGCATATCAAAGAACCCCAATAGTTAAATTTTCAATGAAATCAAACAAAGTTTAATTTTGGACCCTTTTGGCCCCTAATTCCTAAACTGTTGGGACCAAAACTCCAAAAATCAATCCCAACCTTCCTTTTGTGGTCATAAACCTTGTGTTTAAATTTCATAGATTTCTATTTACTTATACTAAAGTTATTGTGCAAAAACCAAGAAAAATGCTTATTTTAGCCCCTAATTCCTAAACTGTTGGGACCAAAACTCCCAAAAACAATCCCAACCTTCCTTTTGTGGTCATAAACCTTGTGTTAAAATTTCATAGATTTCTATTTACTTATACTAGAGTTATTGAGCGAAAACCTAGAAAAATGCTTATTGGGCCCTTTTTTGGCCCCTGATTCTTAAACTGTTGGGACCAAAACTCCCAAAATCAATCCCAACCTTCCTTTTGTGGTCATAAACCTTGTGTTTAAATTTCATAGATTTCTATTAACTTATACTAAAGTTATAGTGCGAAAACCAAATGTCTTCGGACGACGCTGCAGACGACGACGACGCCAACGTCATACCAATATACGACCGCAAAAATTTTGCGGTCGTATAAAAATATTGCATATATATTTGTAAGTTTTGAACATAAATTATTTTTGGGAATATATATATATAAATATTGCATATATATTTGTAAGTTTTGAACATAAATTTTTATTTTTTTTAATATAAATAGAAAAATATTGCATATCTATTTGTAAGTTTTGAACATATTTTTTTTTATATTGAAAGGTTTGACATGCCATAGTCCAGACCTGGAAATGAATTTTTTTTATGTGGTAAAAATCAGTTGTAAAGAATGTGAAAAATCCTTGTTTAAAAACAATTATCAATGGGTCATAGATATTTGAAAGATCTGAATACTTGAACAAATGTATCAATTGCTACAGCTTACTCTGCTCAAAGATTTAAACTTGAAAATGTTCAAGACTTACAGAAAATTAGATGAAATTTTGTTGAAAAAATTAGTAATTCATTAAAATTTTGTTATTATTGCTGGACTTTACTTATAGTCAAGCAGTAATATGTGAAAAAACCATAATTGAAAGTAATATCATACAAATATTTCTTTCAGTTTTTTTCATTTTTAAATAGTTTATACTGTGACAATAGCAGTCTGAAAAAAGTTTGAAAACCCAGTCTAATCATCAAAACATGAAAATCACAAAAAAGAGACATCGAAAATGAAGCCATCTGATTTTGATAAACCATTTACACATACGTATAAGTTGAAAATATGCTAACAAGGAAATAAACCAAATTTTGTGTCAAGAATTTATCCACCATACCTCTTCTTGTATAATAATTGTGATTTATGTTTAAAAAAAAAATAATTCATTCCACATGTGTGTCCCATAATGATTAACAATTGCTTGATCCCTAGTAATGTGATAATAATAAATATTTTACTGAAATAATCTTTTATTTCATTTTATTGAAACAACAGATAAAATACAAAAATTAAAAAATAAAACAGAAAATAAAAATATAACACAACATGAGATTCATAAAAAAAAATTGATATAAATCAGTGGTGAAAACTTGTATTTCTTTAGTATAAATAATGTTTTGTGTGCCTTAATTGTTGTTTCAAATGATAAGAATCCTGAAATATCATGCCACTTTTTCAGTTGAACAGATCTAAGACTTATTGTTCAAAATTTTTTTTTAAATTCTCCAATGACCCAAAATTGTTAAAAAATATATATTCCAGCCTCCATAGATTTACCCCAGATAATATTTCCACTGGACAAGGATTTATTTATTACTAAAAACCCATTTTACAACCACATATATTATGAGGTACAAGGGGTATAACTTTGTATGAAACAGCAGGGTAAAAAATAGACATTTTTTCTTTATGATTGACATTTTTGTTAACTACCTGTTCTATCTTCCCTATATATATATATATATATCTTATTTATTATTTAAATAAAAAACCTTAACACTTCTTTTTAGTGATAAAGTATGTTCAGATCAACATGGTAGCTGTGACTAGCTCTGTCCAGTCAGTGTCCATCTTACAATTAATTTATGTGTGAAACAACCTAAATCTGTGCTCCTAAAACTAAAACATTAGGTGCATCCAAAATCACTCCTTTCTGAAACTATTATATTATTGATGAACTTATTTGTCAGTATTGACTTAAGTCTTTGTGACTTGTCACATCCATTAGATGGCCCTGCACAGCAATTAAAAAATATATGACTCATTCCGCAAAGGCTTAAGAGATAATTGTATTGTAAATCATAACTTGCAGCTATCATAAGCCATATAAACTGAGACTAGATAAAAGTTTGTACTGGAATATGTATGGTTCAGTTTATGGGATTAAATACTGTAAGCAACAAAAATTACCAATAATAAAAACAATAATAATAGATCAAATTAAACAGAAAAGAACAAATATGTATTGCACATGTTAGACTATGGTATTATTAAATGGGTGTTTTGATATTGATTCTGTATTATGTTGAAGGCCAATACAGCTGTATGAGACCCAATACGACTATCAGAGGACATAATACAGGATCAATATCAAAACACCCATTTTATGATACTTTTATTAACCAATGAGTTAAAATACATTATAAATTGTCTATTTAATACAATTCCATGTGTCTGAGAATGGGTCATTAATACAGGTTTTATACAGGAAAACTGGAAATGGTCATTATTACAGGTCTTATACAGGTAATCCGGTATTAGACCTGTATTAATGACCAGTTCCGGTTTGTATCAACTAGACAGTTTTTACTTTATTTCAACTCATTGGTTAATAATAAAAATATCTTTAAATATATCATTAACAAGAAGATAACAAAAAATATTTCTACATTTTAAAGAATGCTTTTGAATAACTTCTAAAAATATAAAATATAGTCCCTTTTTATAATGCTATATTTACTCCAAAAATACAACAAAGTAATATCCACTTGATATTTTACATACTTTTCAGCATTCCAGCTTTCGTTGAATAAATCTCCTACATTTATTCATGGAGGCAACAAATTTTCTGAATTTTTATGATGGAATGTTGGCAAGTATGCTTCTAGAATTATTTGGCATATATGACATGATTAAAGAGTATACAAAGATAATCATAATTAAATATCTATATTATAAAAACAGTGTTGCATCATTGATTCTATTATGAGTCTTTAAAAAATATTTCCCATAATGCAATACAAATTCAAATGTACATGTATGTGCATGTTTAATATGATATTACATAGAAATATTTTGTATCTTTGAATAATTAGGATGCTCATCCTTTTTTGGCATTGTATTCATTTCTGAATTTACAGTAATCTAAAGTGTCTATCAATGAAGAAGTTTGTAATGGTTGGGTACAACTACACGTCTTTCCCCCCTTCACTCACAGTTAATATTCAACAAAATTTAACAGTCACTGAAAGTAAAGGGGTAAATGATAAAAAAATAATAAAATTAATCATATTCATATAGGTGTTAAACGCATTATCACAGATAATTACATTTTTTTTAAAGTCACATAAAACTAGAGGCTCTCAAGAGCCTGTATCGCTCACCTGGATTTAATTTTTCACCTTGAGCAGACCTAAAAATTTAAGTGTTGCAGTCAATTTGGCTGGTTTTTCTATAGGATTCAATGTTAAACTAATTTCAGCTGTGGCAGTCATCTTGGTTGACAGTCCAGGTCAAAGGATATATTTCTAAAAGAGAACCATCTAAGGACCATTTCTGCTAAGTTTTTTTCCAACTGGCTAAGTGGTTTCAGAGAAGAAGATTTTTCAATGAATTTTCCTATAGGGTCCAATATTTAACTAGGTTCGGTGTGGCAGCCATCTTGGTTGACAATCCGGGTGATCGGACACATTTCTGAAAGAGGACCTCTTAAGGACCAATGCTGCCAATCTGGCTCCAATATGACAAGTGGTTTCAGACGAGAAGATTTTTCAATGAATTATTCCGTAGGGCCCTATGTTAAACTAAGTTCAGGTTTGGCGGCCATCTTGGTTGACAGTCTGGGTCATCGCACAAAATCTGAAAGAGAACCATCTAAGGACCATTGCTACCAAGTCTAATTCTAATTGGCTTAGTGGTTTCAGCAAGAAGATTTTTGAGTGAATTTCCCATAGGGTCCTATGTTAAACTAAGGTCTGCTGTGGCGGCCATCTTGGTTCACAGTCCACAAAATCAGACAAATTTCTGAAAAAGGACCTCCTAAGGACCAATTCTGCCAAGTCTGTTCCAATTGGTCAATTGGTTTAAGACAAGAAGATTTGTCAATGAATTTTCCCATGGGGCCCTATGTTAAACTAAGTTCGGCTGTGGCAGCCATCTTGGTTAACAGTCCGGGTCATTGGACATATGTCTGAAAGAGAACCTCCTAAGAACCATTACCAACCTTGGTTCCAACTGGACTTGTAGTTTCATACAAGAAGATTTTTGAAAGTCACCCCCCCCCCCCCCCCTTTTTTTTCTATTTTTAGTAACAGCAGCCATGTCGGTAGGAAGTCAGGGATGCCGGACATAATTTTGGAAGGGGGCTACCCAGGGACCATTCCACCAAAGTTTGGTCTCAAATGGCCCAGTGGTTTGAGAGAAAAAAGGTCTTTAAAGGAAAGTTTACGCTGGATGCCGTCTTTAAAGGGCAGAAACTCCTATAAGGGGTCAATCAATGATTTTGGTCATGTTGACTTATTTGTAGATCTTACTTTGTTTAACATTTTTGCTGGTTACAATTTGTCTTTATCTATAATAATATCTATAATAATATTCCAGATAATAACCTAAAACTGCAAAATTTCCTTAAAATTAACAATTCAGGGGCAATAACCCAACAAAGGGTTGACTCTGAAAATTTCACGGCAGGTAGATCTTGACCTGATGAACATTTTTACTCCATGTCAGTTTTGCTCTAATTGCTTTAGTTTTTGAGATATAAGACAAAAACTGCAGTTTACCCCTATTTCTATTTTAAGCCATGTTGGCCATGTTGGTTGGCAGGTGGGGTCATCGGACACATTTTTTTAAACTACATACCCTAATGATGCTTGTGGCCAAGTTTGGTTCAGTTTGGCCCAGTAGTTTCAGAGGAGAAGATTTTTGTAAAAGTTAAAGGACGACGGAAGATGACGGACGACGACTGACGATGACGGACGCTAAGTGATGAGAATAGCTCACTTGACCCTTTGGGTCAGGTGAGCTAAAAACAGAGGAGTTACAATTATATCCAACAAGACACTTTGATGAAGGCTGTAATATATCTCCCTGACCATAATGGACATGTTTAATTCAGGGATCACCACAGGCTGTTTAAGGGTGGGGCTCCTCCACCCTATGGGCAGCCATTCGGGCAAAAATTAACAAAAAATTAAAAACAGACGATAAACTAAAAACAGACGCAAAATCACAAAAAACAGACACAAATTTGAAAAACAGACAAAAAATACAAAAACAGACATAAATTTTACTAACAGACAGACAATTCAGTAAAACAGACAAAATATGAAAACAGACACAAATTTTACAAACAGACGTAAACTTAAAAAACAGACATCAAATTCAAAAACAGACGTTTTTAAGTGTTATATATATTTAATACTTCTATATATAAAAGTTAATTATTAAATTTTTTTTTCACCTTTTTGCTAATATAATATGAACCAATTAAGCTGTTAGAATTTTAACAAACATCTATACAAATAAATACAATCTGGTTTAATAAATCAAACATTTTCATAGTAATTAACTTGGACACACAATAATTTTGATTCTGGTTCATTTGACAGGGGAGATAATAAAAAAAACTTTTTAATTTAATATTCAAGACAGGTTTTTATCCTAAAACTTGGAACACAACAAGTCCTTGTGAACAAACGACCATTGTTTATTTAGAGGAGGGGAGAAGGTCCCTGTGATCAAACTTCGTAATCAATTTCTTATTTCTTTGTTTGACCGTGTTAGATAATTACTTTTGTATTTTTATAAAAGAAAGGTGAGATTGCTCAATGCTCTACTATTTGTATTATCATATTTATTTTTAAAAAGATTCTTAATCTCTAGTTTCAGGGATTTGACATTATTTCATAGTTTTACAGGGGGAAATGTTTTCCTCTGGGACATGATCGTGTGATGAAACATCCTTTATAGACTGCATACCGATATTAAGAGCATGTTTCAACATGCATTTATAAAGGATGTTTCATCACACGATCATGTCCCAGAGGAAAACATTTCCCCCTGTAAAACTATGAAATAATGTCAAATCCCTGAAACTAGAGATTAAGAATCTTTTTAAAAATAAATATGATAATATAAATAGTAGAGCATTGAGCAATCTCACCTTTCTTTTATAAAAATACAAAAGTAATTATCTAACACGGTCAAACAAAGAAATAAGAAATTGATTACGAAGTTTGATCACAGGGACCTTCTCCCCTCCTCTAAATAAACAATGGTCGTTTGTTCCACAGGGGCCCGACTTCTGGATATTTATTTCTTTTTTGTTTTATTTTTTTGTTGTTGTCTTATTTCATGAGTACTTTTTAATAAACATTTACTATAACAACGCGAATTATGCGTTTATTATCAATGTGCTATACACTATCCACGTCCTTATACTAAAAAATCCTAGGTTTTTTTAGTATAAGGACGTGGATAGTGTATAGCATATTGATAATAAACGCAGAATATTCGTTGTTACAGTGAATATTTATTAAAAGTACTCATGAAATAAGACAACAACAACAAAAAAAAAAATAATAAATAAATAAATTTCCAGAAGTCGGGCCCCTGTGGTTTGTTCACAAGGACTTGTTGTGTTCCAAGTTTTAGGATAAAAACCTGTCTTGAGTATTAAATTAAAAAGTTTTTTTTTATTATCTCCCCTGTCAAATGAACCAGAATCAAAATTATTGTGTGTCCAAGTTAATTACTATGAAAATGTTTGATTTATTAAACCAGATTGTATTTATTTGTATTGATGTTTGTTAAAATTCTAACAGCTTAATTGGTTCATATTATATTAGCAAAAAAGTAGAAAAAAAAAATTTAATAATTAACTTTTATATATAGAAGTATTAAATATATATAACACTTAAAAACGTCTGTTTTTGAATTTGGTGTCTGTTTTTTAAGTTTACGTCTGTTTGTAAAATTTGTGTCTGTTTTCATATTTTGTCTGTTTTACTGAATCGTCTGTCTGTTAGTAAAATTTATGTCTGTTTTTGTATTTTTTGTCTGTTTTTCAAATTTGTGTCTGTTTTTTGTGATTTTGCGTCTGTTTTTAGTTTATCGTCTGTTTTTAATTTTTTGTTAATTTTTGCCCGATCGTCTGTCTGTTAGTAAAATGTATGTCTGTTTTTGTATTTTTTGTCTGTTTTTCAAATTTGTGTCTGTTTTTTGTGATTTTGCGTCTGTTTTTAGTTTATCGTCTGTTTTTAATTTTTTGTTAATTTTTGCCCGAATGGCTGCCCATACCACCCTTAAATTTTCAGCACCACCCTTAGATATTTAGCACCACTCTTAAAATTTTACAATTATATGATGAAATGTAGAATATTTGATAAATTATACTGCACACAAGTATAACTTTGTGCCTTAATTATCTTAGTTTTGCAGTTGCCTTCAATTTTGAAGGTTTTTTTAACAGTTTCTAACATGCCTTACAAATTTAACAAAAATCTTATAAAAATTCTAATTTCAATTTGAAAATTTTATGTCATGTGCACCGCCCTTAGAATATATTCTGTGGTGATCCCTGTAATTGGTAGTGACATATAAAACTTGGACACTACTATATCAACTGATTCAGGACTATGCCTCCAGGGATGGATTCAGTGGGATTTAACATAGTCTGCAACCCCTAAATACAGATGAAAAAAGGAAGATTTTTCAAAATAATGCATATTTCAAAACTTTAGACTGGCACCCAGCCAAATTCAAATTCTGGATAAGTGCCTGTCTCTGGTCTCACTAATCTCAAAATCTGAATCAATCCAGTTTCCTTTCTGCTGCCATTGTTTCATCCAAGGAATGATGAGATTCTTCCATGGCCTCCTCATAGGTGGGCGGGGCTTCACTTTCGTCTTGAGTGACTATAGGTAGAATGGAAGGAGGTTCTAAATAACTGGTATCTGTTGCTTCTGTATATGATGGTGGGGAGATAGTATCACTTACTATATCTGGGTCCCTACATAGACAAAAATATTTTACTGGTAACAATTCATGTCAAAAATTGTAAAATTTGAAATTAACAGAACTTTGGTCGCTTGAATACCTAAAAGAGTGACAAATACATTGCAAGTTATTGAAGTTCTGAAAAACTGAAATTTTTGTAAATGGGCCAAAAAAGTTGTTTAAGATACCCACAGTATGGGAGTAAGAAAAGCTGGAGTAATTAAATTTCAAATGTAATAAATGTATTAAGACTGAATTTTTTAAAAAATTTTTTAATACATTTTATAGACATTTTTTTATTAACCACTACATGATACCAGTATTGATAAACTTTTAAATTTTCAATACTAGAATTATTCCTTGGTCCAAATCGTTTTTGTTGATATCTTGAGTGGTGAAACAACCAAAGTTCTACTGTTTTCAGAATTTTTTTAAAAGTTTTACCAAATTTTTGACACCAGTATTATCAGAAACCAGATGTGGGATACTGATGATTATTGGATACCAATGGAAAGTTCTCTCACTAAATCCAAAGACTTATCAATTCATTGTCATTTTGTATGATTTTTAATGGTTTGAAACATGTTATACTGTATTTATAAGAATAAGATACAGTTCTGCATATTTAATAAGTGAACAGGTGTCCAAAACATCCAGGGCAGATACCCATTATCTTGTACTGTGTGTGTGATACCATTACATCAGAAATCAACAATATGGGTCTCTGTTTCAAACTTCTATGGAACACCTGATAGGGAATGAATTAGTATTGTTAATTATAGATTGATAAAAAAATAATCACATGCTTATTCCCATATCTGCCCTCGACTGGTGCCTCTGGCTGATTGAAAGTACAGATGATCAGGGCTGATATGGAAAAAGGCATGTGATAATCTGTACATTTTGTCCTATTCTATGGATTCATACCTCCATGCATTCCTAAAATGAATACCATCAACTATAACTGTTATAGCACCTCCTTCATCATTATTTTCTTCTAAAACAACTCCTACTGTCTGGGAGTTCAAGCTCTACAATTAAAAATACAGTTATTATATGTATCCTTATTTCATCTTACATTCACATATCTAATTAATAGCCAACTATTGAATTTACTTAATCATATTTTTCCTTTTCTTTTCTGCTTGGAAGATAGTTCAATGTTTGGGGAATAAAATCAGTGTTTCAACAATGTTCCATAAATGTATAATATTACCTGGTCCCCATTCCTATTTTGTGCTAGAATTTTCTTTGCTCTAACAAAGCGTTGAATGGCCAGAAGAAAAGCAATGAATCCTAAACCAAGCATCGCTGGTCCTGTTACTCTACTTCCAAAGACATTTTTGAATGCTTTAATAAATAAATATGAAATATAGCATATTACTGTTCATAATTTTTTTTTAAGATATATGTACTAGAATGCAGTTAAAGGGAAATTCTGCTAACACTGCTATAAATCCAATACAGTTATCCTCAATTTCATTTGTAGAAAACATCATTCTAACATCTACAAGAATATAACTTAACATTGTTTAAATGTTATTTCTAATGAATTACTTTAGTTTTTGATATTTTGTTGAAAAAAATATATGTCTACATAATCTATATGGAAGCTAAAAGAATTTAATCATAGAATAGTGCCATCCATAAGCCAGAATTTTTATAAAAATTTCTGAGGTAAGGGGCTTATTTTCCCCACATGTTTTCACCACATACTAGTATATGAGCCTTATTTTTTTTATACCAAACTCAGAGCCTATCTGATTTTTTAATTGCATTTTTTTATCCCATACACTTCTATAATAAAATGCTCCGCTGGGCGCAGCTAGATACGACCGCAGATGTCGAACCCTGAATAGTTGGGGCAATTATGAACACAACATTCAAGCTTGATACAATACTGAATTTGGATTGTGAATAAATATTTGACACAGCATAGGTTTCTGACACAGAATGAATGTTGTCTAAGAACTTAAAAATTTTTAATTTACCTATTCAAACCATATCAGTATTATTTGTTTTTATATATAAATCAGAAATAACCAATTTAAAATTTAAAATTGGGCACACATATCAATTTCTTGCTATTGCGCAATACTGTGTAATTGAAAATTTCTTCAAATATTTGACACATAATAGGTTTCTGACACAGAACTGAAATCAAAGAACTTAAAATTGGTCATATGATTTGAATTTATATTCAATTTTTTGCTTTTGTGTAATACAATATGCTGTGGAGAATTGCCCCCCCCCCCAAAAAAAAAAAAAATAATAATTTACCCCTTTTTTTAGCTTTTGTGCAATACACTATGAAGTTGCACATTGACCCCCCTCCCAAAAAAAAAACAAAAAACAATAAAATTTATTGTAACCCCCCCCCCTTTTTTTTGCTAAAAAAAATTTGAAATTTTCTTTTTAATTTATGAAATATGAAATGAGAAAAAATTACCCCCTCCCCAATTTCTCATTTACCCCCCCCCCCCCCAAATTTTGTTTTCAACCCCCCCCCCATTTCTTTATACTTTGCAACCATAACAGCCCATTTAAATACACCATAACATATTAAAATAGAAAATGACATCATAGTCATGGATGGCAAATTTTAAATATACATATTAAAAGCAGTTTAGATAAGATAAAAAAAAAAGCTTCATCAGCACATTTTATATTGGCAAATTTCCAATGGAATTTGTTAATAATAAAGTTTTGATAACAGGGCACACATATCAATTTCTTGCTATCGCACAATACTGTGCAATTGAAAATTTCTTCAAATATTTGACACATAATAGGTTTCTGACACAGAATAACTGAAATAAAGAACTTAGAATTGGTCATATGATTTGAATTTATATTCAATTTTTTGCTTTTGTGTAATACAATATGCTGTGGAGAATTGCCCCCCCCCCCCCAAAAAAAAAATAATTTACCCCCTTTTTAGCTTTAATTTTGGACCCCGATTTGGACCAACTTGAAAACTCGGCCCATAATAAAAAAACTAAGTACATGTTTAGATTCAGCATATCAAAGAACCCCAAGAATTCAATTTTTGTTAAAATCGAACTAAGTTTAATTTTGGACCCTTTGGACCTTAATGTAGACCAATTTGAAAACGGGACCAAAAATTAAGAATCTAAATACACGGTTAGATTCGGCATATCAAAGAACCCCAATAGTTCAATTTTCGATGAAATCAAACAAAGTTTAATTTTGGACCCCGATTTGGACCAACTTGAAAACTGGGCCCATAATAAAAAAACTAAGTACATGTTTAGATTCAGCATATCAAAGAACCCAAAGAATTCAATTTTTGTTAAAATCAAACTAAGTTTAATTTTGGACCCTATGGACCTTAACGTAGACCAATTTGAAAACGGGACCAAAAATTAAGAATCTAAATGCACGGTTAGATTCGGCATATCAAAGAACCCCAATAGTTCAATTTTCGATGAAATCAAACAAAGTTTAATTTTGGACCCCGATTTGGACCAACTTGAAAACTGGGCCCATAATAAAAAAACTAAGTACATGTTTAGATTCAGCATATCAAAGAACCCAAAGAATTCAATTTTTGTTAAAATCAAACTAAGTTTAATTTTGGACCCTTTGGACCTTAATGTAGACCAATTTGAAAACGGGACCAAAAATTAAGATCCTAAATGCACGGTTAGATTTGGCATATCAAAGAACCCCAATAGTTAAATTTTCAATGAAATCAAACAAAGTTTAATTTTGGACCCTTTTGGCCCCTAATTCCTAAACTGTTGGGACCAAAACTCCAAAAATCAATCCCAACCTTCCTTTTGTGGTCATAAACCTTGTGTTTAAATTTCATAGATTTCTATTTACTTATACTAAAGTTATTGTGCAAAAACCAAGAAAAATGCTTATTTTGGCCCTTTTTTAGCCCCTAATTCCTAAACTGTTGGGACCAAAACTCCCAAAAACAATCCCAACCTTCCTTTTGTGGTCATAAACCTTGTGTTAAAATTTCATAGATTTCTATTTACTTATACTAGAGTTATTGTGCGAAAACCTAGAAAAATGCTTATTGGGCCCTTTTTTGGCCCCTGATTCTTAAACTGTTGGGACCAAAACTCCCAAAATCAATCCCAACCTTCCTTTTGTGGTCATAAACCTTGTGTTTAAATTTCATAGATTTCTATTAACTTATACTAAAGTTATAGTGCGAAAACCAAATGTCTTCGGACGACGCCGCAGACGACGGACGACGACGCAGACGACGACGACGACGACGACGCCGCCGCCAACGTCATACCAATATACGACCGCAAAAATTTTGCGGTCGTATAAAAATGATATAATCAGATAAAACTTCCAAGAATAATTTGCCTTCATTCTTAGAACATTAAAAACTTCCTACCAAGATAAGTCAAGATACAGCCAAGAATTAAAAATACAGCTGACACAACACTGAAAATGATGGCTCGGCGATATGTTTCTTTTTTGCCTTGAACTGTACCAAAGAATGTGTGAAGTCCCCTACTACTTCTTGCTACTGATGTATTAGCTGAGAACATAATGATAATATTCCTTGTCTGCATTTAAGCTGGAATCCTGAAAATATACAAAGGAGTTTGATGAAAATATTAGGCAATGTTAACACTGATAATGTGAAACATTTTGAGTACACATGCTTTATTGTTAACATGTTTGTAATGAAGTCTATTCAACTATTGATAATGCTTTCTATTCTTTATTCAAAAATATTATTATTAACTATATCTTTTCCAAATAAATCACTCGTCTGGATTTAATATGCCTTTCAAATATCATAAAGATTAATTGAACAATATCATTGAAAGCAAAATCTCAGTGCTGTTTTTCGCTGATGTGTTTTTCAATACATGGTGGCAGGAGTACCTAGACAAAATTTTGAAAGGGGACCACATCTTAGTGTCTGGACACCTCAGTTCATAAAATGGATTTTTCGCATTTTGAAAGTCAAAACTTTTATAATTATTAGACAATCTTTTGTTGGTTAATTAACCTTATTGAGTTATTGAGAAAACATAAAAACTGTAAAGTTGTTTATAAAGTTATTTTTGTATACCTCACAAAGGATTTTGAATGGGAAATTTTCAATACCAAAATTAATGCACTTGAAAATTTAAAAAAATTAATAATTTTAATTAATTAACTTAGACTTATCCTAAAATTTGTAAAACTGTTATTTTAAATATTTTTTATGTGCTTTGTGCATATTTCATGCAACACAGGGTTGTAATACTTGATTTTATAAAATCTCATAGGAAGAGTAGCCTTCCTTTTACACTGAAAATTCCATAGGTGGTATTTTCTTGTTTCTCTGGAAGACATGATTGAACAAAATTAGGTAAGTTCAATTGTTTCAGTTACGACTCAGCTCATTTCATCTTTCATCCAAATGAGTAGACAATTCACATTGATTTAGGTATTCAAATTTTGAAAAATCTATTTCACCAAAAATTAATTTTTGTGGATTTTATATTTATACTTCAGTGGAATGGTCTGTGGTATGTCTCCTTTTAAATTGTGTCACTCATTGCTGTAACTCAATGGGTTTTGGAAAAATAGACTTAATATCAAAATCTTAACCAAATGAAACATCCAATTGTAAGGATGGATGGATAAGAGTAAATCTTTATGCCCTTTATTGGAAAGGGCAAGAAAAATTATAAAAGCTTTAAATAAAATTATTTATATTTTTCAAATGAAACAAACCATTTCAAAATCAAATGAAAATTTTTTTCATGCCATGAACAGTCAGGAAAACTTTTATCATTTCCAATCTGTGTTCACTGCTCAGTTTCAAAATTACAAGCTTTTCATAACACTGGTAAATATTGATAGTGGATTAATAAAAAAACTAAAAGAGCGAAGAAAAAAATTTAGGTCCATGTGCTTATTTCCGAGATATAAGCCATTGAAAATTTGCAGGAAAATTATACTCTCTTAATTTTACATAGCTTTATCATTGACAAGTTTTATTTCTCAAAAACCATTAAATAATAACAAGGATTTTATAACATTTTTACAAATGGCTTATTATTCTGCATGCAGAAGAATTATGAAAAGAAAAATGGGTGTTAGCTGGAAAAATAATTTATGGCATTCAAATGGATAAAACCAGAAGATTCTGAACAACTGACAAAAATTCAAAAACATGACCAGCAAACATCCTTAAGATATGAAAAGTATAATTTCATTCCAAAATGAAAGTTTTTGTCCTGCAATGAAAGTATCACACTACTCCTCACCCCAGAGAGAACTTACTTATTTTTCATTCTCCCAGCCTTCTATAGTCTTTATTTGTTATGATGTACAATCTTGGTGTTCTGAAAGTAAATTGAACAATATATTTAAAATCCCATCAATGTCTTCTAGAATTTCATTTTCTCTCTTTAAAGTTTATAACTTACAATGTTTATAAAATATCAGTAGAAATTTTGCTCATTTTGTATATTTTTTTTCAGAATAAAAAGAACAAGAGGCTCACCAGAGCCTGTATCGCTCACCTGGAGTCTGGTTTTCATTGGACAATTAATCAACTATTTGACCATGTTTGTTGCAATTGGTTCAATTGTTCAGGGAAAATTTGTTGAAGATTTATTTTTCATAAGGTTTAATGTTAAGGTCAAGGCGAAGTAATTGAAAGTATCCTACAGTTTTCTAATTTTTTGTCAGTATGTAAAGCTAATTGAAATACATTGGAATATGGAATAAAAAAAGGGGGTACCCATGCTTATTTTTTTGCTATAACCCTTGGAAAATGCGTTTTGAAATTAACTTTTAACATAGGATATATAGGGAAAATGTCTATTTTTCGACAATTTTGCTCGAGAAGTCTATTAAAACCATTGATGTTAACCCTACAGTTTCTTGAAAAACTAATATTATATTGCCTCATCCACGAGCTTTCTGGTGATATAAAAATATTTGGGGGTACCCATGCTTGATTTCATCGTATCTGCTGCTGAAGATAATATCAAGGTACTAATTTTGGTGATTTTTTTAGGCAACGTCATGACGTCCAGCGTTCGATAACGTTTATGTATTGCAGATTATAATTACAGGACAAACAACAAATCTTTTTCTTTCATCTGATGTATATTTTTCAATTTTAATGTTTTTTTATTAATTTTTTATTAATTTTTATGTATTATTTTTTGACCATTTTATTTATTTATTTATTTATTTTTTATTTATTTACTTTTTGCTTTCTGTAAGGAGTTGCATATTTGTTATTATTATTTGTTGAATGAGAATGTTTGATTTTCATGTTGGCGATGAATTATTTGTATTGCAATTGTATCCTTATAGTCCCGTAAAAATATTTTTAAAAAATCAGTGTGTGTCAAATTGACCAACTCCATGTAATTTGAAAACAACATTTTTTATTGCAAAGTGCATTAAATTTAGAGGGAATTGTCATTATTAAAAAATTAAAACTTCTAATAAAAAAAAATCTTGCATGCGAGAGATAAGCAGGAGTGTAAAGATCCGTAAGGATAATTGACAACGGAAACATTTTTCACACAGTGGGATCGGATAATGCCTTATTTTGGCTGAAATATTCGCCGTTAAATCTCTTACAAATTAGGTCAAACCAAATTGATTTTTAGGTCGTTGGATTTTGCAGCCGCAATTTTTTTGCCACTTTATTTAAAATTAAGAGCTCAAAATTCGCCCCTTATCCAAATTAAAGATAAAAAGTTGTGTCACACTTAAGTTTGATCTTCAATGGCGCCTGAAAAAAAACGTTCCATTAGAAAAAAAAATGTTGCTTACTCGCACCTATATTTAGCCTTAAAAAATCCTAAGAATTTAAAATAAATTTTGTGTGGCCTTATTAACCAAAATAAAAAACAATTAATGTACATTCTCAATGCATCATGTCATGAGATCATAAAATTAAGCTAATATCGGTCACAATTTCAATCGATTCAGTTTAATTCGCAGTATTCAAATGCCGAAGCGGTACGAATTAATTCCAATAGCAGGCGAATTGTACAAAACGGTGAAATTGCAAAGACGTTTAATCAAAAATGTAAGTAACAATAATTTTTTAAAAGAATAACGAGGACCATCTTCACTTGCTTGATATTTTTTTATATCTCCATCAAAATGAAAATAATGTTATATGCACAACTTCACGTTATTTACTCAGTTCACAGAAATTGAGATGTTTAGTAAATTTATAACAATGTACCCGTGATCTAAGTGTCAAAAAGTTGACTTACGTTGTGTTAATACTATGCAGGTATTACACTGTACATAAACACCTAACATTTAAGCTAAGCAGCTTACTTGCATAATATGTACTGTACAAATAACAACACGTACACATGTATCTATGATTCTGACACGAATTAGTCTAAATATGCGTTTACACGACAAAATAGTTCTTTCGAATGCGTTTTGATAATGAAGGGACAATGCGTTTTAAAACGTTCCGAAAAAGTTTTGCATTGCGTAATAACTGTACGTCTGAACACACAATTATTTCTACCTTACGACGACTCCACTGCTCCTCTGGAGTCTACGTCATAATGGCTACGACGTCAGACAATCAGTCGGGGACGTAATACAATGACAAGGGGCTGTTACCCTTGAAACGGTAAACAAATGAACACTAGATGGCGTTCAATTACTTCGCCTTGACCTTAAAATATGTTCCCTGATGGTGGTAGTCCTGGCAGTCAAATAGTTTTGGAGATAAATGCAATAAATTGCTTCGCTGAGCGCAGCTGGATACGACCGCAGTGCTCCAACCCTGAACAATTGGGGCAAAAATGGACACAATATTCCCACTTGATACAGGTCTGAATTTGGATTGTAATTAAATATTTGACACATAATAGGTTTCTGACACAGAATAACTGAAATCAAAGAACTTAGAATTGGTCATATGATTTGAATTTATATTCAATTTTTTGCTTCTTGTGCAATACACTATGAAGTTGCACATTGACCCCCTCCTCCCAAAAAAAAAAAAAAACAAAAAAAACAATAAAATTTATTGTAACCCTCCTCCCACCCTTTTTTTGCTAATAAAAAATTGAAATTTTCTTTTTAATTTATGAAATATGAAATGAGAAAAAAATTGCCCCCCTCCCCAATTTCTCATTTACCCCCCCCCCCTAAATTTTGTTTTCAAATCCCCCCCCCCCCCCCATTTCTTTATACTTTGCAACCATAACAGCCCATTTAAATACACCATAAACGTATTAAAATAGAAAATGACATCATAGTCATGGATCAAACAAAGTTTAATTTTGGACCCTGATTTGGACCAACTTGAAAACTGGGCCCATAATAAAAAAACTAAGTACATGTTTAGATACAGCATATCAAAGAACCCCACTAGTTCAATTTTCGATGAAATCAAACAAAGTTTAATTTTGGACCCTTTTGGCCCCTAATTCTTAAACTGTTGGGACCAAAACTCCCAAAATCAATCCCAACCTTCCTTTTGTGGTCATAAACCTTGTGTTAAAATTTCATAGATTTCTATTTACTTATACTAGAGTTATTGCGCGAAAACCAAGAAAAATGCTTATTGGGCCCTTTTTTGGCCCCTAATTCTTAAACTGTAGAGACCAAAACTCCCAAAATCAATCCCAACCTTCCTTTTGTGGTCATAAACCTTGTGTTTAAATTTCATAGATTTCTATTAACTAAAGTTATAGTGCGAAAACCAAATGTCTTCGGATGACGACGCCGGACGACGACGATGACGCCAACGTCATACCAATATATGACAGCAAAAATTTTGCAGTTGTATAAAAATGTTAAAATTTTGAAAATTTGACAAAACAAGAGGCTCTCAAGAGCCTGAATCGCTCACCTGGCAAACAATGTCTATAAACTAAATTAATATATTAATGTTTTTTTGTAAATTAAACTGAGTATTTAAGGTCACATAAAATGCTGAAAATACCTTTAAAAGCCTTTCAAGAACCTCTGGAAAGAAATGGGCATGAGTTCTCCCTATGCTTGATTAAGATACAGTCATGGTCAATCTGATGATTCACAATACAAAATACAAGCTTTAATTCATCTTCAAATACAAGTATAAATCTTTTGGTCTATATGTTGTCTTCGTTTTTAAAATGTTTCAAAGAAGTTATGTAAAAATTGTGGGTTAAGGCTTTTTATTGTACTTGAAAAGGAAATATTGCAGGAACAATCATGCTGTTTCATCCAATTCCCCCTAGTAGTTTCAGAGGAGAAGATGTTTGAAAATTTGTTAACAACGATGATGACAGACACCAAGTGATGGCAATTAAAAGCTCACATATTATGAAGTTTAATCATTGTTATACAACATTCTCATCATCACCATTCACTAAGGATACCATGTTTACTTTAAAAACCAAATATTGTTGAAATCCGAGCAAGTGTAAATAAAATGCTCCGCTGGGCGCAGCTTGATACGACCGCAGAGGTCGAACCCTGAACAGTTGGGGCAAGTATGGACACAACATTCAAGCTTGATACAGCACTGAATTTGGTTGATTGATTGATTGTTGCTTAACGTCCAGTGGCAAATATTTCATGCATCTTCATGACGAGAACCAGTTCAATTTATCAAACAATTCAATTAGGGGTGGGATGGGACACAAAGGGGAACCAATTTTGACTGCCACTGTAAAAGGAGGATGGTTGGGTAGGGTCGGATAATTTAGCCTCCTGTAGCGGCCATCAGCCTACTCTTTTTCGAAAACTACAGAAGGGGTCTTTAGCGTGCAGGGAGTGTGGCATTCTCCAAACACGTTACCCACTATGGTCCGCGGTCAGGCTTTCCGTATTATGACCTGACAACCCCCCCAACGAGACTGAATTTGGATTGTGAATAAATATTTGACACAGCATAGGTTTCTGACACAGAATTAATGTGGTCTAAGAACTTAAAATTTTTTAATTTACCTATTCAAACAATATCAGTATTATTTGTTTTTATATATAAATCAGAAATAACCAATTTAAAATTTAAAATTGGGCACACATATCAATTTCTTGCTATTGCGCAATACTGTGCAATTGAAGATTTCTTGCTATTGTGCAATACTGTGCAATTGAAAATTCCCCCCCACCCAAAAAAAATAAATAATTTACCCCTTTTTTAGCTTTTGTGCAATACACTATGAAGTTGCACATTGACCCCCCCCCTCCCAAAAAAAAAAACCAAAAAACAATAAAATTTATTGTAACCCCCCTTTTTTTGCTAAAAGAAATTTGAAATTTCCTTTTTAATTTATGAAATATGAAATGAGAAAAAAATTAAATGTGTTTGGATTACCTCCCTTAGCCCACCAAGATAATATCATACATTTCTATTTACTTATACTAAAGTTATTGTGCAAAAACCAAGAAAAATGCTTATTTGGGCCCTTTTTTAGCCCCTAATTCCTAAACTGTTGGGATCAAAACTCCAAAAAATGGTCATAAACCTTGTGTTAAAATTTCATAGATTTCTATTTACTTATACTAGAGTTATTGTGCGAAAACCAAGAAAAATGCTTATTGGGCCCTTTTTTGGCCCCTAATTCTTAAACTGTTGGGACCAAAACTCCCAAAATCAATCCCAACCTTCCTTTTGTGGTCATAAACCTTGTGTTTAAATTTCATAGATTTCTATTAACTTATACTAAAGTTATAGTGCGAAAACCAAATGTCTACAGACTCCGACGGACGACGACGACGACGCCAACGTCATACCAATATACGACCGCAAAAATTTTGCGGTCGTATAAAAATGGCGGGAAAATGGCAGCCATTTTAAAAATGGCCGTCCAAAACAAACTTTCATCATCACCATTCAACTCGGGATACCATGTTTGCCATCAAAGTAGCTTTCATCTTCATTTTATTTCTATAATTCAGGAAAAAATAGCAAAAAACAACTGTTCAAAATCAAATGAAACTTGGTAAGATTGTTCCTTAGGGTATCCTGCAAAAAGTTAATGCTTGGATTTAGTAAATTTATAACAATGTACCCGTGATCTAAGTGTCAAAAAGTTGACTTACGTTGTGTTAATACTATGCAGGTATTACACTGTACATAAACACCTAACATTTAAGCTAAGCAGCTTACTTGCATAATATGTACTGTACAAATAACAACACGTACACATGTATCTATGATTCTGACACGAATTAGTCTAAATATGCGTTTACACGACAAAATAGTTCTTTCGAATGCGTTTTGATAATGAAGGGACAATGCGTTTTAAAACGTTCCGAAAAAGTTTTGCATTGCGTAATAACTGTACGTCTGAACACACAATTATTTCTACCTTACGACGACTCCACTGCTCCTCTGGAGTCTACGTCATAATGGCTACGACGTCAGACAATCAGTCGGGGACGTAATACAATGACAAGGGGCTGTTACCCTTGAAACGGTAAACAAATGAACACTAGATGGCGTTCAATTACTTCGCCTTGACCTTAAAATATGTTCCCTGATGGTGGTAGTCCTGGCAGTCAAATAGTTTTGGAGATAAATGCAATAAATTGCTTCGCTGAGCGCAGCTGGATACGACCGCAGTGCTCCAACCCTGAACAATTGGGGCAAAAATGGACACAATATTCCCACTTGATACAGGTCTGAATTTGGATTGTAATTAAATATTTGACACATAATAGGTTTCTGACACAGAATAACTGAAATCAAAGAACTTAGAATTGGTCATATGATTTGAATTTATATTCAATTTTTTGCTTCTTGTGCAATACACTATGAAGTTGCACATTGACCCCCTCCTCCCAAAAAAAAAAAAAAACAAAAACAACAATAAAATTTATTGTAACCCTCCTCCCACCCTTTTTTTGCTAATAAAAAATTGAAATTTTCTTTTTAATTTATGAAATATGAAATGAGAAAAAAATTGCCCCCCTCCCCAATTTCTCATTTACCCCCCCCCCCCCTAAATTTTGTTTTCAAATCCCCCCCCCCCCCCATTTCTTTATACTTTGCAACCATAACAGCCCATTTAAATACACCATAAACGTATTAAAATAGAAAATGACATCATAGTCATGGATCAAACAAAGTTTAATTTTGGACCCTGATTTGGACCAACTTGAAAACTGGGCCCATAATAAAAAAACTAAGTACATGTTTAGATACAGCATATCAAAGAACCCCACTAGTTCAATTTTCGATGAAATCAAACAAAGTTTAATTTTGGACCCTTTTGGCCCCTAATTCTTAAACTGTTGGGACCAAAACTCCCAAAATCAATCCCAACCTTCCTTTTGTGGTCATAAACCTTGTGTTAAAATTTCATAGATTTCTATTTACTTATACTAGAGTTATTGCGCGAAAACCAAGAAAAATGCTTATTGGGCCCTTTTTTGGCCCCTAATTCTTAAACTGTAGAGACCAAAACTCCCAAAATCAATCCCAACCTTCCTTTTGTGGTCATAAACCTTGTGTTTAAATTTCATAGATTTCTATTAACTAAAGTTATAGTGCGAAAACCAAATGTCTTCGGATGACGACGCCGGACGACGACGATGACGCCAACGTCATACCAATATATGACAGCAAAAATTTTGCAGTTGTATAAAAATGTTAAAATTTTGAAAATTTGACAAAACAAGAGGCTCTCAAGAGCCTGAATCGCTCACCTGGCAAACAATGTCTATAAACTAAATTAATATATTAATGTTTTTTTGTAAATTAAACTGAGTATTTAAGGTCACATAAAATGCTGAAAATACCTTTAAAAGCCTTTCAAGAACCTCTGGAAAGAAATGGGCATGAGTTCTCCCTATGCTTGATTAAGATACAGTCATGGTCAATCTGATGATTCACAATACAAAATACAAGCTTTAATTCATCTTCAAATACAAGTATAAATCTTTTGGTCTATATGTTGTCTTCGTTTTTAAAATGTTTCAAAGAAGTTATGTAAAAATTGTGGGTTAAGGCTTTTTATTGTACTTGAAAAGGAAATATTGCAGGAACAATCATGCTGTTTCATCCAATTCCCCCTAGTAGTTTCAGAGGAGAAGATGTTTGAAAATTTGTTAACAACGATGATGACAGACACCAAGTGATGGCAATTAAAAGCTCACATATTATGAAGTTTAATCATTGTTATACAACATTCTCATCATCACCATTCACTAAGGATACCATGTTTACTTTAAAAACCAAATATTGTTGAAATCCGAGCAAGTGTAAATAAAATGCTCCGCTGGGCGCAGCTTGATACGACCGCAGAGGTCGAACCCTGAACAGTTGGGGCAAGTATGGACACAACATTCAAGCTTGATACAGCACTGAATTTGGTTGATTGATTGATTGTTGCTTAACGTCCAGTGGCAAATATTTCATGCATCTTCATGACGAGAACCAGTTCAATTTATCAAACAATTCAATTAGGGGTGGGATGGGACACAAAGGGGAACCAATTTTGACTGCCACTGTAAAAGGAGGATGGTTGGGTAGGGTCGGATAATTTAGCCTCCTGTAGCGGCCATCAGCCTACTCTTTTTCGAAAACTACAGAAGGGGTCTTTAGCGTGCAGGGAGTGTGGCATTCTCCAAACACGTTACCCACTATGGTCCGCGGTCAGGCTTTCCGTATTATGACCTGACAACCCCCCCAACGAGACTGAATTTGGATTGTGAATAAATATTTGACACAGCATAGGTTTCTGACACAGAATTAATGTGGTCTAAGAACTTAAAATTTTTTAATTTACCTATTCAAACAATATCAGTATTATTTGTTTTTATATATAAATCAGAAATAACCAATTTAAAATTTAAAATTGGGCACACATATCAATTTCTTGCTATTGCGCAATACTGTGCAATTGAAGATTTCTTGCTATTGTGCAATACTGTGCAATTGAAAATTCCCCCCCACCCAAAAAAAATAAATAATTTACCCCTTTTTTAGCTTTTGTGCAATACACTATGAAGTTGCACATTGACCCCCCCCCTCCCAAAAAAAAAAAACCAAAAAACAATAAAATTTATTGTAACCCCCCTTTTTTTGCTAAAAGAAATTTGAAATTTCCTTTTTAATTTATGAAATATGAAATGAGAAAAAAATTAAATGTGTTTGGATTACCTCCCTTAGCCCACCAAGATAATATCATACATTTCTATTTACTTATACTAAAGTTATTGTGCAAAAACCAAGAAAAATGCTTATTTGGGCCCTTTTTTAGCCCCTAATTCCTAAACTGTTGGGATCAAAACTCCAAAAAATGGTCATAAACCTTGTGTTAAAATTTCATAGATTTCTATTTACTTATACTAGAGTTATTGTGCGAAAACCAAGAAAAATGCTTATTGGGCCCTTTTTTGGCCCCTAATTCTTAAACTGTTGGGACCAAAACTCCCAAAATCAATCCCAACCTTCCTTTTGTGGTCATAAACCTTGTGTTTAAATTTCATAGATTTCTATTAACTTATACTAAAGTTATAGTGCGAAAACCAAATGTCTACAGACTCCGACGGACGACGACGACGACGCCAACGTCATACCAATATACGACCGCAAAAATTTTGCGGTCGTATAAAAATGGCGGGAAAATGGCAGCCATTTTAAAAATGGCCGTCCAAAACAAACTTTCATCATCACCATTCAACTCGGGATACCATGTTTGCCATCAAAGTAGCTTTCATCTTCATTTTATTTCTATAATTCAGGAAAAAATAGCAAAAAACAACTGTTCAAAATCAAATGAAACTTGGTAAGATTGTTCCTTAGGGTATCCTGCAAAAAGTTAATGCTTGGATTTTGGATTGGTCGAAAAACATGTCTGCCCTTACTAAAAATAGAACATAGGAGTCAAAAAGCACCTCCTATGTTCTATTTTTAGTAAGGGCAGACATGTTTTTCGACCAATCCAAAATCCAAGCATTAACTTTTTGCAGGATACCCTAAGGAACAATCTTACCAAGTTTCATTTGATTTTGAATAGTAGTTTCAGAGAAGAAGATTTTTGAAATAATAACATAAAAAAAAGCCAAAAATGTCAAAAAGGGCAATAACTCTAACATCAGTTGACAGATTTTCACGAAAAGCAGCACACAGGTAGCTCTCATCATGCTGAACACTTTTAACCTGCAGAATTTGCCGTAACCTGATGATTTTTGAGATATTTGCGAAAAACTGTTGTTTGACCCCTATGTTCTATTTTTAGTAACAGTGGCCATGTTTTTCGACGGATCAAAAATCGAAGCATAAACTTTGTGCAGGATACCCTAAGGAACAATCATGCTAAGTTTTGTCCAAATCCATTCAGTAGTTTCAGAGGAGAAGATTTTTGAAATAATAACATAAAAACAAATTTACACGCAATCAAAAGCTTTTTTCATTTTCAGTTTGCCATCTATAAGGCATCAACAGTTATTTTGACATTTAAGGGACAAAACTTTAACTCCTAAATGGCTCATTTAAACATTTTGCAAACTAAGGGAAATGCTGTGAAAATGGTCAATTTTGATGTTCTAAGGGGAATAACTCCTAAAAAGAATGATCATACAACTTAATAAGTACAAATTTCAAAAAAAAATCAAGAAAAAGGGCAATAACTCCTACATGGGTGGTTATATCTTCTTCAAAATTTCAAAGCAGGTAGATCTTGAGGTGTTGAACACTTTAGCTTCCCATCAGAATTTTGATATCTGTCACCATTTTTGAGTTATTTGCAAAAAACTGCAATTTACCCCTATGTTCTATTTTTAGCCATGGCAGCCATGTTTTTTTACAAATCAAAAATCCAAACGATAGTTTAGTAGCACTCATGCCAAGGAACAACTACACTAAGTTTGGTTGCAATTAAACTTATGGTGTAAGAGGAGTTAACGATTTTTTTACAATGAATAAAGACTGCAAAAATGGTCAATTTTGACGATCTAAGGGGAATAACTCCTAAAAGGAACGAACCTACAACTTCGATCCTATTACAAATTTTGTAGATCTTTGTGTGCCTAACAATATGAAATTTAAATTTTTCAAATTTCCTTTATAGTATCCAAGATATTGAGCTTAATAAGTGCAAAATTTGGAAAAAATGCAGAAAAAGGGCAATAACTCCTACATGGGTCGTTGGATCTTCTTCAAAATTTCAAGGCAGGTAGATCTTGAGGTGCTGAACACTTTTACCCTATGCCAGAATTTTGATATCTGTTATGGTTTTTGAGTTATTTGCAAATAAAATGCTCCGCTGGGCGCAGCTAGATACGACCGCAGATGTCGAACCCTGAATAGTTGGGGCAATTATGAACACAACATTCAAGCTTGATACAATACTGAATTTGGATTGTGAATAAATATTTGACACAGCATAGGTTTCTGACACAGAATGAATGTTGTCTAAGAACTTAAAAATTTTTAATTTACCTATTCAAACCATATCAGTATTATTTGTTTTTATATATAAATCAGAAATAACCAATTTAAAATTTAAAATTGGGCACACATATCAATTTCTTGCTATTGCGCAATACTGTGTAATTGAAAATTTCTTCAAATATTTGACACATAATAGGTTTCTGACACAGAATAACTGAAATCAAAGAACTTAAAATTGGTCATATGATTTGAATTTATATTCAATTTTTTGCTTTTGTGTAATACAATATGCTGTGGAGAATTGCCCCCCCCCCCCCAAAAAAAATAATAATTTACCCCTTTTTTAGCTTTTGTGCAATACACTATGAAGTTGCACATTGACCCCCCTCCCAAAAAAAAAAACAAAAAACAATAAAATTTATTGTAACCCCCCCCCCTTTTTTTTGCTAAAAAAAATTTGAAATTTTCTTTTTAATTTATGAAATATGAAATGAGAAAAAATTACCCCCTCCCCAATTTCTCATTTACCCCCCCCCCCCCCAAATTTTGTTTTCAACCCCCCCCCCCCCCCCCCCCCCATTTCTTTATACTTTGCAACCATAACAGCCCATTTAAATACACCATAACATATTAAAATAGAAAATGACATCATAGTCATGGATGGCAAATTTTAAATATACATATTAAAAGCAGTTTAGATAAGATAAACAAAAAAGCTTCATCAGCACATTTTATATTGGCAAATTTCCAATGGAATTTGTTAATAATAAAGTTTTGATAACAGGGCACACATATCAATTTCTTGCTATTGCGCAATACTGTGCAATTGAAAATTTCTTCAAATATTTGACACATAATAGGTTTCTGACACAGAATAACTGAAATAAAGAACTTAGAATTGGTCATATGATTTGAATTTATATTCAATTTTTTGCTTTTGTGTAATACAATATGCTGTGGAGAATTGCCCCCCCCCCCCCAAAAAAAAAAAAATTTACCCCCTTTTTAGCTTTAATTTTGGACCCCGATTTGGACCAACTTGAAAACTCGGCCCATAATAAAAAAACTAAGTACATGTTTAGATTCAGCATATCAAAGAACCCCAAGAATTCAATTTTTGTTAAAATCGAACTAAGTTTAATTTTGGACCCTTTGGACCTTAATGTAGACCAATTTGAAAACGGGACCAAAAATTAAGAATCTAAATGCACGGTTAGATTCGGCATATCAAAGAACCCCAATAGTTCAATTTTCGATGAAATCAAACAAAGTTTAATTTTGGACCCCGATTTGGACCAACTTGAAAACTGGGCCCATAATAAAAAAACTAAGTACATGTTTAGATTCAGCATATCAAAGAACCCAAAGAATTCAATTTTTGTTAAAATCAAACTAAGTTTAATTTTGGACCCTTTGGACCTTAATGTAGACCAATTTGAAAACGGGACCAAAAATTAAGAATCTAAATGCACGGTTAGATTCGGCATATCAAAGAACCCCAATAGTTCAATGTTCGATGAAATCAAACAAAGTTTAATTTTGGACCCCGATTTGGACCAACTTGAAAACTGGGCCCATAATAAAAAAACTAAGTACATGTTTAGATTCAGCATATCAAAGAACCCAAAGAATTCAATTTTTGTTAAAATCAAACTAAGTTTAATTTTGGACCCTTTGGACCTTAATGTAGACCAATTTGAAAACGGGACCAAAAATTAAGATCCTAAATGCACGGTTAGATTCGGCATATCAAAGAACCCCAATAGTTAAATTTTCAATGAAATCAAACAAAGTTTAATTTTGGACCCTTTTGGCCCCTAATTCCTAAACTGTTGGGACCAAAACTCCAAAAATCAATCCCAACCTTCCTTTTGTGGTCATAAACCTTGAGTTTAAATTTCATAGATTTCTATTTACTTATACTAAAGTTATTGTGCAAAAACCAAGAAAAATGCTTATTTTGGCCCTTTTTTAGCCCTAATTCCTAAACTGTTGGGACCAAAACTCCCAAAAACAATCCCAACCTTCCTTTTGTGGTCATAAACCTTGTGTTAAAATTTCATAGATTTCTATTTACTTATACTAGAGTTATTGTGCGAAAACCTAGAAAAATGCTTATTGGGCCCTTTTTTGGCCCATGATTCTTAAACTGTTGGGACCAAAACTCCCAAAATCAATCCCAACCTTCCTTTTGTGGTCATAAACCTTGTGTTTAAATTTCATAGATTTCTATTAACTTATACTAAAGTTATAGTGCGAAAACCAAATGTCTTCGGACGACGCCGCAGACGACGGACGACGACGCAGACGACGACGACGACGACGACGCCAACGTCATACCAATATACGACCGCAAAAATTTTGCGGTCGTATAAAAACTGCAATTTACCCCTATGTTCTATTTTTAGCCATGACGGCCATGTTTTTTTACGAATCAAAAATCCAAACGATAGATTTGTACCACCCATACCAATTAATAACTGTACCAAGTTTGGTTGCAGTTGGACTTATGGTGTTGGAGGAGTTAACGTTTGAAAAAGTTAACGGACGACGGACGGACGGAAGACGGACGGACGGACGGACGACGGACGCCAAGTGATGGCAATAGCTCACATGACCCTTCGGGTCAGGTGAGCTAAAAAGGGCAACAACTCCTAAACAAGTTTTGGGATTTCCTTTAAAATTTCAGGGTAGGTAGATCTCAACATGGCAAACATTTTTCAAATTTACATTTCACTTCTATCTCAAATAGTTTTGGAGATAAATGACGAAAAATGTTAAAATTTTGAAAATTTGAAGAAAAAAGGGCAATAACTCCTAAATGGGTTTTGGAATTTCCTTCAAAATTTCATGGTAGGTAGATCTTGTCATGCTGATCAATTTAACCCCATGTCAGATTTTTGATATCTGTAACGGTTTTTAAGTTATAAGCCAATAAAATGCTCCGCTGGGCGCAGCTAGATACGACCGCAGATGTCGAACCCTGAATAGTTGGGGCAATTATGAACACAACATTCAAGCTTGATACAATACTGAATTTGGATTGTGAATAAATATTTGACACAGCATAGGTTTGACACAGAATGAATGTTGTCTAAGAACTTAAAAATTTTTAATTTACCTATTCAAACCATATCAGTATTATTTGTTTTTATATATAAATCAGAAATAACCAATTTAAATTTGGGCACACATATCAATTTCTTGCTATTGCGCAATACTGTGCAATTGAAGATTTCTTGCTATTGCGCAATACTGTACAATTGAAAATTTCTTGAAATATTTGACACATAATAGGTTTCTGACACAGAATAACTGAAATCAAAGAACTTAGAATTGGTCATATGATTTCAATTTATATTCAATTTTTTGCTTTTTGTGCAATACAATATGCTTTGGAGAATTGACCCACCCCCCCCCCCCCCCCCCCAAAAAAATAATAATTTACCCCTTTTTTTAACTTTTGTGCAATACACTATGAAGTTGCACATTGGCCCCCTCCTCCCAAAAAAAAAAAAAAAACAATACAATTTATTGTAACCCCCCCCCCCCCTTTTTTTGCTAAAAAAAATTTGAAATTTTCTTTTTAATTTATGAATTATGAAATGAGAAAAAAATTGCCCCCTCCCCAATTTCTCATTTACCCCCCCCCCCCCCCCCATTTCTTTATACTTTGCAACCATAACAGCCGATTTAAATACACCATAACATATTAAAATAGAAAATGACATCATAGTCATGGATGGCAAATTTTAAATATACATAATTTAAAAGCAGTTTAGATAAGATAAACAAAAAAGCTTCATCAGCACATTTTATATTGGAAAATTTCCAATGGAATTTGTTAATAATAAAGTTTTGATAACAGGGCACACATATCAATTTCTTGCTATTGCACAATACGGTGCAATTGAAAATTTCTTCAAATATTTGACACATAATAGGTTTCTGACACAGAATAACTGAAATCAAAGAACTTAGAATTGGTCATATGATTTCAATTTATATTCAATTTTTTGCTTCTTGTGCAATACAATATGCTGTGGAGAATTGCCCCCCCCCCCCCCAAAAAAAAATTTACCCCTTTTTTAGCTTTAATTTTGGACCCCGATTTGGACCAACTTGAAAACTGGGCCCATAATAAACAAGAGGCTCTCAAGAGCCTGAATCGCTCACCTGGCAAACAATGCGCTATAAACTAAATCTCATCATCACCATTCACTAAGGATACCATGTTTACTTTAAAAACCAAATATTGTTGAAATCCGAGCAAGTGTAAAAAATGGGGGGAAAATGGCAGCCATTTTAAAAATGACCCTCCAAAACAAACTTTCATCATCACCATTCAACTCGGGATACCATGTTTACCTTGAAAGTAGCTTTCATCTTCATTTTCTTTCTATAATTCAGGAAAAAATAGCAAAAAACAGCATTTTGACCCCTATGTTCTATTTTTAGTAAGGGCGGACATGTTTTTCGACCAATCAAAAATCGAAGCATTAACTTTTTGCAGGATACCCTAAGGAACAATCTTACCAAGTTTCATTTGATTTTGAATAGTAGTTTCAGAGAAGAAGATTTTTGAAACAATAACATAAAAAAAAGCCAAAAATCTCAAAAAAGGGCAATAACTCTAACATCAGTTGACAGATTTTCACGAAAATCAGCACACAGGTAGCTCTCATTATGCTGAACACTTTCAACCTGCCAGAATTTGCCGTAACATAATGATTTTTGAGATATTTGCGCAAAACTGTTGTTTGACCCCTATGTTCTATTTTTAGTAACAGTGGCCATGTTTTTCGACGGATCAAAAATTGAAGCATAAACTTTGTGCAGGATACCCTAAGGAACAATCTTACCAAATTTCATTTGATTTTGAATAGTAGTTTCAGAGAAGAAGATTTTTAAAATAATAACATAAAAAAAGCCAAAAATGTCAAAAAAGGGCAATAACTCTAACATCAGTTGACAGATTTTCACGAAAATCAGCACACAGGTAACTCTCATCATGCTGAACACTTTCAACTTGCCAGAATTTGCCGTAACCTAATGATTTTTGAGATATTTGCGAAAAACTGTTGTTTGACCCCTATGTTCTATTTTTAGTAACAGTGGCCATGTTTTTCGACGGATCAAAAATCGAAGCATAAACTTTGTGCAGGATACCCTAAGGAACAATCTTACCAAGTTTCATTGGATTTTGAATAGTAGTTTCAGAGAAGAAGATTTTTGAAATAATAACATAAAAAAAAGCCAAAAATGTCAAATAACTCCTAAAAGGAACGAACCTACAACTTCGATCCTGTTACAAATTTTGTAGATCTTTGTGTGCCTAACAATATGAAATTTAAATTTTTCAAATTTCCTTAATAGTATCCAAGATATTGAGCTTAATAAGTGCAAAATTTGGAAAAAATGCAGAAAAAGGGCAATAACTCCTACATGGGTTGTTGGATCTTCTTCAAAATTTCAGGGCAGGTAGATCTTGAGGTGCTGATCACTTTTACCCTATGCCAGAATTTTGATATCTGTGACCGTTTCTGACTTATTTGCAAAAAACTGCGATTTACCCCTATGTTCTATTTTTAGCCATGATGGCCATGTTTTTATACGAATCAAAAATCCAAACAATAGATTTGTAGCACCCATACCAATTAATAACTGTACCAAGTTTGGTTGCAGTTGGACTTATGGTGTTGGAGGAGTTAATGTTTGAAAAAGTTAACGGATGACGGACGGACGACGGACGGACGGACGACGGACGGACGGACGACGGACGCCAAGTGATAGCAATAGCTCACATGACCCTTCGGGTCAGGTGAGCTAAAAAACTAAGTACATGTTTAGATTCAGCATATCAAAGAACCCCAAGAATTCAATTTTTGTTAAAATCAAACAAAGTTTAATTTTGGACCCTTTGGACCTTAATGTAGACCAATTTGAAAACGGGACCAAAAATTCAGAATCTAAATGCATGGTTAGATTTGGCATATCAAAGAACCCCAATAGTTCAATTTTCAATGAAATCAAACAAAGTTTAATTTTGGACCCCGATTTGGACCAACTTGAAAACTGGGCCCATAATAAAAAAACTAAGTACATGTTTAGATTCAGCATATAAAAGAACCCAAAGAATTCAATTTTTGTTAAAATCAAACTAAGTTTAATTTTGGACCCTTTGGACCTTAATGTAGACCAATTTGAAAACAGGACAAAAAATTAAGAATTTAAATTAGATTAGATTAGATTCGCCATATCAAAGAACCCCAATAGGTCAATTTTCGATGAAATCAAACAAAGTTTAATTTTGGACCCTTTTGGCCCCTAATTCCTAAACTGTTGGGACCAAAACTCCAAAAATCAATCCCAACCTTCCTTTTGTGGTCATAAACCTTGTGTTTAAATTTCATAGATTTCTATTTACTTATACTAAAGTTATTGTGCGAAAACCAAGAAAAATGCTTATTGGGCCCTTTTTTGGCCCCCAATTCTTAAACTGTTGGGACCAAAACTCCCAAAATCAATCCCAACCTTCCTTTTGTGGTCATAAACCTTGTGTTTAAATTTCATAGATTTCTATTAACTTCTACTAAAGTTATGGTGCGAAAACCAAATGTCTTCGGACGACGACGCTGACGACGACGACGCCAACGTCATACCAATATACGACCGCAAAAATTTTGCGGTCGTATAAAAACAACACATCCACCCCTATATTCTATTTTTAGCTACAACCATGTTTTATGTCAGATCAAAATAAATTGAGGATCGTTTGTAGAGGACATGTCATAGATCATTCCTATTAAGTTTCAAACCAATCGGCCCAGCGGTTTCAGAGGAGAAGATTTTTTAATGAAAAGTTTACGACGGACGGACGGCGGACGAAAATTGATGGCAAAAGCTCACCCTGGCAGAGCCAGGTGAGCTAAAAAATAGTCTTCAAAGCCAAGGAAAATATATTAGTTATGTATGCAATGAAATATTGTGTGCCTTAGTGTTCGGTTTAGCCAAAGTTTCATAACAGGCAACCTAAAATTTCAGAACAAAATAAAATAAAGAGTTTTGCTAAGCACAGCATGATATAACTACAATCTTTCTGATCCTTTTGACCCCTTATATCTCAAAAACTGTAAAAATAGAAGAAATCTTTTGACATATTGCTGGAAGCACTCATTAAGACGAATTAAAAGAAAAAAATCCCATTAAAATCGGATGAAACATAAAAATTTTAGGTGCCCCGCAAAATAGCTAGATTTTCACCCCTTACTCCCTTTTATCTCTGCAACAACAACTTACACAAATATGCCTAGAGTAACTTTTATTGTATTTCTTTTGAAAAACCATATGAAAAAATTTCAAAATCGGATAAGAAATAAAATAGTTTCAAAAATTGTATCCTTTTTTTGGCCTATTACATCTCTAAAACGGTATACGTGTAAGAGATAGTGAAATTTGGATAGTAAGAAATTTTCCATTTTCAAAAAGGAACATTAAAAACCAAAAACAATAAAAGAAATTGGAAAATTTTTTAAAAGTTACAACAAAATGATGAAAAAAACCATTAATGACATCCAGAAAAACCAGAGGCTCCAAGGAGCCTGTATCTCTCACCTGATATTTCCATTTGTTCATTGATAAAGGACCTTATAATTAACATCCATGCTATGTTTGATTTCAATCCATTCAGTACTGTTCAAGAAGAATGTTAAACTAAGTCTTTCGCTGACGGCCATCATGGATGACATATTGGCACCAAAGTCACATCACTTGGTCAGAACGTCATGTTTGGTTTCAATCCATTCATCGGTTCTCTATAAGAAGATTTTTGAATGTATTTCCCACAGGGTCCTAAATTATTGTTCAACTAAGTCCCCTGCTGGCAGCCATCTTGGATGACAGATTGGCATTAAATTAGCAAGTCTTCATCAGCACCTCATAAGGAACATTCATGCTATGTTTGGTTTCAATTCATTCAGTGGTTCTTAAATAATAGAATTAATATATTTGTATGTATTTCCCATAGATTAAACTAAGTCCCCCACTGGTGGCCATCTTGGATGATGGATCGGCATGAAATAATCAACACTTGGTCAGCACCTAATAAGGAACATTCATGCCATGTTTCGTTTCAATCCATTCAGCAGTTCTCTAGAAGAAGTTCAAAATGTGAAATGTGGAAGGACGGATGGACAATGGACGCAAAGTGATGGTAATAGCTCACCTTCGGGTCAAGTGAGCTAAAAAACCAGGAGGGCCAGGTTTCCAAAAATCAATCCCAACCTGTATTCCTTGTGGGGAACCATTGTGGTAAAATATTATAAGGATATGTTTAATAAAACAAAGTAAATGAGTGGAAACCTAAGTGACTATGGATGCCAAGGAAAATATGACAGGCTAGCTCATACCACAAATATTTGTGGTCAAATAATACAGATACTGTATGTTTTTGATCTCTAAATGTGAAAGCGTCTGGTCTCATTGATGAACACAGAATCTCTTTTAACTGATCTTCATATCACTAAAAAGATTTGAAATATTTCAACTTCTACAATCTTAGCTGTTATATAAAGCAATGGTTGTCACAATAAGATGATACCACATAATTTAACTTGAAAGCTACTGTGGATGGATGGATGAACTATTGTTTAAAGTCCAGTTGCAACCATTAGGTGCATATCAGGACAAGAAAATGTTGATATGATACGAGTCTGATCCCTGCTTTGTACTAGACCGATACGCTGAGCTGGATTTTTAACATTCTAGCTCACGAGGTAAATGTGCTCAGGAAGATATATCACCCCACTCAGACACATTATACTGATTCAGAGCTGACCAGTCCTTTGCTCTTACTCCTATATGCCACATGCTTGGTGGAGAAGCAGCAAATGCCAATTTTAATGTCTTTGGTTTGACCTAGCCAAGGATCAAATCTGTGACCTTCCGCACTCGAAGCAAGCACACTACCACAAGATCGCCAAGGCGGTTAAGCTACTGACTGGAAATCAAGAGTAATCCCTACACTGCAGAAAATTTGCTGAGTTATAAATCAACCAAGTATGCATATATATATCTTGTGCAATACAATTTCATTCATAGAATATATTATTTGTATTTTAATTGGGTCTAGAAACCTAGTTATACATGTATACTAATTATAAAGAAATGGTTCAGAACTATTCAAAACGGTTGGACTCATATCGATCAAATGATTTAAAAATAAGTTAGTACTGACTGTTACCCTAAATATATCTATATAATTTTAATTTTATTTGTAACAAACAATTTGATTGGTTGCTAAATGGTTGGGAAACTTACATTGCGTGGACAGATCCGTATAGACAATAACCAGAGGACTATTCTATACACTTTATCACAAACTTAACGTCATAGTAAATTAAGTGTGAGAGTTGATGTTTAGGGAAAAATTAGATGTTTAGCATTGCGATATATATAGATTTCCATTGGATTTGAACAGTGGAATTTATTTTACCATATATATTAGAGATGGACAGTGTTTGAACTGTAAACTTGTATCCAATGTTAAAGAAGTCAATTGATTTTAGATTTTAAGGTAAACGATATGCCTATAATATATATTATTATCGCTGGAATGAATAACGTGAATAAAATATTTTAGATTTTATGATAGGTGGATAGTGTTTGAACTGTAAACAGTTATCCATTGGCAGGAGTTATCTATTAGAATGTATAATCTTACAAAATGATTAATATATAGATTCTGTGAAAGGCTTGACTAGTGGAATTCGTAAATGTTCTATAATTTTAAACTTTTAACGAATAACGTGTATAATTGTATCTACATTTGTATATGTGGTGATGGAATATACTGTACATAAATTATTGCATGAGTGATGAACTGTTTATTTAATTTAATTAAATCTTTGTGTGTGTGTGTGTGTGTGTGTATATATATATATATATATATATATATATATATATATCTAGCCTCATAGTGCTCCGTGTGTTAGGGAGATAAGGCTGCAAATTATGCTTTGAAAGCGAAGCTCCTGCTAGAGGAGGGAGATACAGGTAACAGGTGTACATGTGAAAAATTAGAGCCTGCTAGGAACTATTCATTGAGAACGTATTGGTTAAATATAACAGTTTATCTTTGTGCGGCAAACAAGATCTTTTTATATGGCTTTTCAGCAGAGAGGATTTTGATATATTGAACAATATATTAGTACAATGTATATGCATATCTTTAATGTCAGAAAGAAAAAACATATTGAACAATTCGTAAGTTAACTTTATATTATTGTTATAAATTGTAGTATTGTGTTGTTGTTTACACCAGAAGAGGTTTGGTGTCAGGTACCTCCACTTTCCAACGATTACATTGTGTACTAGATTTTTAACAACAAATTTAGTAGTCTCCCTTGTGACAGCATTCTGGAACCAAATTTGTCTGTGTTAAACTGATGTGAAAATATTTGACATTGTCTGTATTTGTATTATTCGTAGATATGCCCATAAGGGCACCTTTTTTGGGGGCAATAAAAGTATATGATATTGTATTGTTCTATATTAATTTTATAATCAACTTTGGGTACTGTGACGTCCAACGTATTAATTCGGAGTGGGTGATTTAAATATTCCTGGGTTAAATACATTATTCAAATGTTTCTTTCTGCAATTTTGGATCAGATTTTCTTTTGAAAATGGAATTATAAGGATTGTAATAATTGGAACCGGTTATACTTGTATAACCTACTTTTGATCAGTTTATGCTTAAAGATAAACCACTTCTAGGTTTATAAAGCGTAAATGTCTCAAATTAGGTTATATTGTATAACCTTTACAAATTTTGAAAACAATCCTTAAATGTACACAAAAGGGGGGGGTCATCTAACAGTCTTTACACCGGAAGTTTACCTGTGTATTAAATAAATAATCAGTTCAGTCCATCTGTACGTTTGCGATCCCATTTTCATACCAAAACATATTTGTTTTAATATAAACAGGACTAAAAATAAAATCTAAGGAGCAAGGGTGTTTTCGTCTACGTCCGCATCTTCTTTCCGAAGAGTACAAACAATCCCAAGGTTCAACATTTCAAAATGTCAGCCTTCAGACCTCACACATGCATTTTACGCAACCTGATGCGATTTAAGCCTCACAAAAGTTATTCACGCACATTTCGTTCTAAATTCAGCCAACAGAAATGCTTCATACCATCTGTAACAAATGTTCCTTGTATATGTCATTTTTCAAAACAAACAGGCTCTCTGACTGAAGAAATTCTGAAATCACGGGTCAGCAGTGCAGAAGGTCCAGAGCCAGAGGCAAAGCAAGAAGAAGAACAAGGTGAAAAGAAGACAGAGAAAGAAGGCAAATGGACAGGAAAAAATGCATGGAAGCTTGGATTGTTGTCTTTGGGAGGGACATTTATGATTTCTGCTGGCACTATCATCTACTTTTGGGGTATGAAAAAAATCAATTTATAACAAATGTAGGCATAAACTAATTTTTCTGTTACATTTCTTCGGCACACATTCATTGTATGTATTCAAAGGATTCCTAGATATTATTTTTTTTCATTTATATCACATTAATTTACACTGCTAGAAATACATGTATGCATTCAGAGTAAACAGGAGAACATTTGGGGACTTATAAGGGAAGTACACAGCCCATTGCTCTCTATGAAGTAGTGTCTTAGATTATATGATAGCAAGTGAAGATGTTCAGCACAAAATTCTTAGCATGAAGGTTCATGACTTCAAGAAATCTATATCAAATCACTGTACAAATACAAATACAAATATTTTATTAGCACAAACTCATCAACAATAAATGGTTAAGGCTCATGGCATATTAATTATATAATAGATTATACATAATAAGTGTTGTAAACAATGACTATATTAATATGTAATATTGACTATGAATTAAAGACAAATTGACAGTTCTATAGAGTTTGCTCAGCTTTATGCAGGTTCAAACTGTCTGAAATGAAAGAGGAAGTCAATCTTAGAATTGTATATGAATTGTTATTTAATAAAAAGTTTATATTATTTTCATTTTTTTCAAATTTTGTAGGATCATCTATTATATTTGAAACTTTTTGGTAAAATATGGCCCTTTTAGTTGAGTATTTTTCACAATGTAAAAGAAAATTTTTTTCATTTTCAATTTGACCAGAATTACATACAGAGCAGTATCTCTCATTTCTGGGAATATTTAGATGTCTCCCTCTTTCAATCATCAGTGTATGAGCACTTATACGGATGTTGTATGTTGTGTTGTATATTATCAGTGAATTTTATTGAAGTATGTGTCCAGGAGACAACACCTCTCTCTCCTCATCCCACAAAATACATTTTGGGCAAGGACTCTGTTGATAAATTTCTGCAATCCCTGAGAAGTCCCTCCGTTACATCTAAACATAATGATTTTATACATAATGATTATAGTTTAGATAGCTGTATTGTAGCAAATGCTGTATTAGATTTTAGTAAATGCATTTTTGATGCTGCCAGACTGTGCACGCCAGCAAGGGTACAAAGGGAATAATATGAAATGGAAAAATAAACCCTGGTTTAATACAGCTTTACATGACATGAAAATGTCTTTAGATTACCATAGTAAACTCCTAGCTTTTAGACCCTTTGATAAGAACTTCGACACAAATATTTTACTTTGAGTAAGAAATATTACAAAACCAGAAAGGAAAAGCGTCTTAAATCCCTAGTGGACAAATTGAAAAATATACCGCAGGATAATCCAAAGGAATTTTGGGATTTGATTGATACCCTGAAGCATAATGAATCAGAAAGTTATGATCCCCCTGTGGATGATACATTGTAAGTCCTGGTTTGCTCATTTTAAACAGCCAAACCAGGTTGGGAATGAGAAATCATCTCAGGACCTATATTTCATAAATATTTTAAAAGTAACTCCGACTCCGGGTAGTATAGATATTTTAGATGAGCCAATATCTATTAAAGAAATATCTGAAAAATAACAAAACTAGTGGTCCAGATGTACAAAAAAATGTATCTTAAATGAAATGTTAAAATATGGGCAGTTTGCTTTATTACCCAATTTGAAGAAGGTATTTAATTTATTCTTAGAATCAGGAATCAGTGGTCTGAGAGTTTTATTGTACCCATCTTTAAGAATGGAGACCGGAGTAACCCTGCTAATTATCGATGCATTACTATGACTAGCTGTCTGGATAAATTGTTCCATTCTATATTATGCACTAGACTTGAGATAAACAACCTAATAGCTGATGAGCAAATGAGGAACCAGAGTGAGTTATCTTTTCCTAACCAATGTAGGTAAGGGAGATAATTAAATTCTCTCCCTTTTGTCCTGAGGCTAAAAGGGAGACAAATTTATTATCTCCCTTACCTACATTGGTTAGGAAAATATAACTCGCTCTGGTTTCTCATTGGATTTAGAGCCGGATGTAGAACTTCTGATCATATACACATATTTAAATTTAAAACTATAATTGATAAGTATTTGTTTGTTTGTTTGTTTAGTTGGGGTTTAATGCTGTTTTCAGCACATTTGGCTATTTTGTGGTGGCCAGTTTTTATTGTTGGAGGAAGCCGGAGTACATGGAGAGAACCACCTACCTTCAGAGGAAAATTGGCAATCCTTGTCAATTAAGGTGGGAGTTGAACACACCCCGCCACAGGTGAGATTTGAACTCACAACTTGATACGTTCAGACCTTACAGTAATTCAAAGTAGCACAAAATGTTGAAAGAAAATGCTGAATTGAATGTCATATCTTTTTAAGAAAAGGTTGGGCATGCTTGTGCATGAAAGAAAATTTAAGCTCAAGGATACTGGAAGAAAAAATGTCCAGGGCCTTAATTCAAGTTCACTTCATTGTCCAGCAGTAAAAATATTGTTCTTCTTTAACCAATATTGACAAATATGTGTGGAAAGGCCAAAAAAATAATAATAAAGTTCTGAGGAGAGAAAGTCTTAAATTTTGCCCTGTTAAAAATATTTATAAGAATTTATTTATATTTTAATAGGTGCACCTGTCCTTGATCCTGATGGTAATGAGGTAAGAAATTCATACAAGAGAAATTTGGATGCTCCATGACTCAAGGGATAAACAAAAATAGTTTGAGTTACATACTAGTTTAAGTATGAAGTTCATAAAAAAAAATTTTTTTACGATTTTCCGTCCGTTTCTGAAAATTTTTCATGTCCGATTTCAACATTGGTTTCATATTTAGTAACATTCTTTTCTGGACATTCTGTGAGTAATTGTTAGGTTCACCTGTCAACATGTTTCAGTCATATAAAGCTGCATTTAGCAAAGCCCTTTATTTGATATGTAAGATAACAATACCCATGAAGGAAGTATGAGTTTTTGGAACTTTAAAGTGACAGTAATTTTAATGAGTAATGTGTGCTTACATTATTTAAAATGAATGTATCATTTGCTTATATAATCTATAATACTAAATTTACGAATTAGCCGAATAGGCGGCAAAACGCGTGGTTCAAAATAAACGATGTATGGTTCAGATTATAAAGGTTATTATCGGATTTGACAATCTGCATTTATAAATTTCAACTGCAGTTTTGTTTATGTGCAAATGGAATTTGTATGCACTTTTCGTATATGAATTCTCCCAACATATCCCTTAGAAGGTTCTCGAATGCATCATTTTAACACATTGATTTAAATAAACAAGTATGCACATATTTTAAATGTATTTCTGTTTGAAATTACGGAAGAAGAATAAAACTAATTAAAAACATTCTCCTTCGAATGGGATGTTTCCGCTTCATGTATTCAGGATTGTTTTTCTACAATAACGCAATTTCTCCTAACTGTAAAGGCTATGAACTTTCAAGATTATATGAAGAAGTAAGGTAAAGTTTAGAGGAATTCCTAACTTAGTTGTTTTTTTTGGATTGCTCGGATGTTTACATTGCACAAAGTGATTAAACCAACAATTATCTATTTTTACATTATTTGTCATGTGACCTGTCTAAATATATCTCTACCATACAATTCCCTGTAAGCCCTAGATAAGGCCAACTAAAATTAATTAGTAGATTTTCATCCAACTTTTTGAAAAAAATGGGGCGGGTGGGAGGATTTTATTTTTTATTTTTTATTTCATATGAAACTATTTTGTAAGGTGTTATTAATATGTAAACGTTATAAAATGGCTTATACCGCTTACTACTCTAAGAATCACGAAAACCATACTGAATTGTTACAGGAAGTTAACAAAAAACGAAATTATTGACACGGATACCGGTAATAGAGATGAACAAAATCCGGAAATCGTAAAGTTTAGAAAATTAAAAAAATCGGGGCGGCATGATTTTCAAGGGGCGGGCGGGGATGAAAATCTATCAATAAATTTTAATTGGCCTAAAACCATTTTTAACAAATGGTCATCTTTATCATTAATGACAAAATTTATCTCGGACATCTTTGATAAATATAAACGTGGACAGCACACGCATCCACACACTAAAAATGCTTTTATCGTCTGATTATTGGATATATTTGTGAAATTAAGCATCGCATGCCCTGCCCATGATGACAATGGAACAATTGAAACAATGATTTTCCAAACATATGCTCTACCTAACTCATGGCATCTTTTGAAAAATTCATCCGTCACTAAGGAAATGGTTACATCTACAATTTCATTTTCATATTTATTCTGAAGGAAAAATGTAATGCATTATGAAATGTGTATTTAATGAAAGCTTTTCATCAAGTTCCAGTTCAGAATTAATTGTAACAATAAAAATATTGACAATTTATGTGGTTGTGTTTTCGTCATAGATTTTGACTTTGATGGAACCTTAAGGTCCATTTTGGTAATTCTACGTGACATACAGTCTACTTCATCAGTGGATACATCTTCGGTAGTAACGAACAGCCATATGACAATTGGGTCACGTTGACCTACATTTCATGCTTCATTGACTTTGGTTAAAGTTTGCATTAACATCCATTTCTGGAATACTACAGCATATATAGACATGAAACTATCAGTTGATACCACCTACTTGACAGGAAAGTTTATGGAAAGCCTGCTACAACATCCATATTGAGTCACTGTTCCATGAATGACATGGCCGCAACAACTTTTTATAGTCAACATGGCCACCACAAAAAAAAATGCTTATTTTCCCGCGCTCGCGTGGGTTCAATGTCTTGTATAAACAAAGTTTTCTTGTACAATGTATACATATAATAAATTGATCAAGCAAAGGTCTTTGGAATAATTTTTATGTGAAGTCTGTTTTTACTTTCTGTTATTTCCATGTTAAAAAGCCAAAATAAACCATGACAAGCAAATATTGATGACAACACAATATGTTTCAGGCACATAAATGGCATCTGCATTCAAATAATTTTAGTGTATTTTCCTATTTGAATCAAATAATATTTGGTATCCTGTGATTTATCTCAGATTTTACCATGGGTTTTTACCTTATATTGTCATAAAAATTACCGTTGCTTTCCTGAAATTCACTCATGGTAAAATTTCTAGTAAATCATTGGCTGAAATAAATAAATTATTTCTTAAACAAAGAATTGTTGGTACAAAGAACTGGTGTACCTTTTCACTTTAACATTTCAGTATATTAGTAGTGTTTATAAAATAAAGGAAGTTTTCGTATATACATTTGCAGGTAAAAGATGAGTTTTCTACATGTAAGTTTATTATAAAATTGAGTTTGTACTGATTTATCTACCAGATATGAGCACTTGAATATCACATATTCCAAAAAAAAATGATTAAAAAAGGAATGAAAAGCACTTTTCTTGTGATAGAAATGACAAAATGAAAGAACCATAATTGTAGACATCCTCCCAAGTCAGAGTTTTGTATCCACATTCGTTCCTACAAACCCCTGACATTACACATTCATATTTTACCGGTGGGAAGTGAATGATTTTCATTGGTTACTTCTCAAGGTCAAAAGAGAATCCATTTTTGTCGTAGGTAGAATTTTCTATGTCACACACCAGATGGCGATATGTTCGACCCGCAAAATATGAATGTGTGATGTCAGGGGTTTGTAGGAACGAACATGGATACAAATCCCTGACTTGTGTGGATGAATTTTAGATAGAAAAGTGAGAAACCAAAGCCAAATTTTTTGTAGACTGTAAAGGCTAAAGCAGAAGACTCATTTAAAAAAAAAAATTATTAGAATAAAAAAAAATAAGGCAGGGGGGTTATCACACATGAGAAATTACAACATGCAACAATGGAACAGAATTAAAAAAATCAAGTACCATGTATACAGTACCTATAGATATATTGTTGAGTTTAATTCTTGTTCTGTGAAAGCTGTCCATTACGTGTGCATTGAATGCTTACAAAAATTTATACATATGATGTACATGTAGTGCTACTTAACACATAACCCATATCCAATATTTTCATATCAATTTATATGCTATAAAATAAAAATACATTGTAGTACCGGCTTATCAAGCATATATAAGAAGAGCATGGTCGGAAGTAGGAAAACAACGACAGGTAAGTTTTAGGTTTAATCAATGATATTTTCTTTAACAATAAACCTGTTTAAAAGTATATTGTCTTCCATTTGGGGCAAAGAGAGCACATGGGCCTTTTTCAACATTTGAGGACCAACTCTACTTCCTTACCTTACCTTAATTCTAATACTTCACAAACAATGTAAAAAAAGGTTTGTATTTTGCGATGAAAACATTAAAGAAGATGTGCAATAAGGGTAGAAAATTGCATAGCATTTAAATATGAGCTTTTATAATTTATTAGTGTACATCATCCATTATTCTGTTTGTTTCCAATCAGAACTGAAAATTGAAATCTCCATATTTATGGGAGGGCCATATAAAATTTGCACATTATATACAAACATTGTGGCCTTGATTGGTGAAATTTCAAAAACTTTCGTGAAACTGAAACTTGTCAGATGTGAGACATCTATGTGACGGTCAATTCATAGTTAGCAGTTTCATTTGACTGTACAGAATTTTGTGGTAGGATTTCAATTTGTTGAGTCCCAGATCATTATTTCAAAATATCGTTGAGCCCAACAATTGAATAAATTATGAATCAGAATTTTTGTGAGTCTCAACCAAAACTCGTGAGTCCGGGACTCACCTGGATGAGTTACCAAGAACCTTTTGACAACTTGTTTCAGTATGTTGAAATTTAAAACATATTTCTGCAACTGTCTTATTATTCTAGTAAGCATAGAAATGTATTTTGTAAAATTTAAACTATCATCATTGTTTACCAGCAGTAACTTATATCGAAGAATTATATTTCAGGCAATAATTGAACCATCAAGAGAGAAACTGTTGCCTGACCCTGTACAATATCCATATTATCAGCCTCCTTATACATTGGTTATTGAGATGAATGATGTATTGGTCCATCCAGATTGGACGGTATGTTTACACTTTTAAAGATTAGGTACATGTATGGACCCATTCGAATATCAACAATAGTTTATTGCTTAAAAAAATGATATATATATATAAAGATGGGTCCTTATTGTATATTAGGTTATTTACAATGATCTTAATTTTTGCAGAATGGTTCTTGATAGGTCGCTTTGCATTATATTTTATAGTAATTCCATTTCTACGTTTTTCAAAGGAGTTTAGGTATCAAGAAGCATGTGTTTATCCTCAACATTAGTCATAGACAATAATAGCTCAGAGACAATTACATGAGAATTTCCAGCAGAAAAGAGTATATTATACATTTGGTATTGAAAATTCAAAAATTTAAATTCATCCTTTGGGGCCAAATAATGACTGAAACAAATCTTGAGATATCAAAAAATCACTGTGGTTTATCTTTCAGTAACAGATGCCTGAAATTATCTCAAAGGAACAATAAAACGAATTTTTCGTTCAAAAAGATCTCCGCTTTATAATTTAATTACAGTAAAATCTGCATTTATTTCAGTATGGCACTGGCTGGAGGTTTAAAAAGAGACCACATTTAGAATATTTCTTACAGAGTATAGCAGCACCCTTGTATGAAGTTGTAGTTTATACACAAGATTCAGGAATGGTAAGAACTCCATCAATATATAAGTGTATACATTGTTGAAGCTACAAGTTAAGATGAGGAGTTAATTACAACAGCCACCAAGGGGAAAACAAAGGCCAATAACTCAAAACTACAGGAATTTGTGATATGAAAAATTCTATTTTATTTAATGAGAGCATTTTATGCTTATTTAACTAATGAGATGAAGTAAAATTTGGACAGTTAAAAATACTCAAATAATGAAATAACATTTCTTTAGTTACCTCCCTTTTCACAGATTAAATAATTTGCAGAATTTGATTTTTACTAATAGTGAGGGTAGTGAAAGTTTAACATAACATAACTGATTAAGATAGAAATGAATTATGCATGTTATAAATAGTTTTCAAAAATTATTAAATTTTAGTTGTCATGGTTTATATAATGATTATGATCAGGCAAAACTTTCAGAATTTGGTTTGCAATACCAAAAGTTTCTGTTCAGTAAAAACAAGCTTTATAGGCAGGGATCATGCTGGGCTTCACCATTGTCATCAAATGCAATTTTTATTACATCTGGTGACAGAATTTTATAAAGCAATCTATTTTGAAAAAAAAATTGCCACACAAGTAAAATATATTTTGCATTGATGACTAAAGAACATCATTTTTATATGACCGCAAATATTTGCCTGTTGTCATTGTCGGTATTTGCATCCATAGACATTAAAGTTTCCACTCATATACTTTTGTTCTTTTGAACATATCCTTATCATATTTTACCATAATGGTCCCCTACAGGAAATACAGGTTGGGATTGATTTTGGGAAGTCCAGTGCCTCCCTTTTTTTTCTAAGGGTCATTAACTATTTTGGTGTATCTTTTTAAATTTTTATCTAATTTTTATGATTTTTTGTTTTTAATGTTCCTAGCAGTGCAGAAAATGGAAAAAAAATCCATTATTGTCTGTTTTTCACTATCTCTTACCATTTCAGAGATATAGGAAAGGGACATACCTAAATTTTCAAAACTTTTTTTTATATCTCATCCGATATTAATGATTTTTTTCAATGGTTTGTCATAAAAGATACAATAAAAGTTACTCCAGGCATTTGTCATTGCAGAGATAAAAGGGATTAAAGGGGCCAAAATTAGCCATTTAGCAGGAGAACTAATATTTTTATTTTTCATCCAATTTCAATGGGCGTTTCTTTTAATGCATCTGTAGTATGTCAAAAGTTTTATTCTATCTTTTACAGTATTATAAGGGGTTAAAGGGACCAAAAAACCAATGTGGCTTGATATGACAATTTTTATATTAGCTCACCTGGCCCAGAGGCCTTGTGAGGCCAGGTGAGCTTTTATCATCACTTGGCATCTGTATTCTGTCTGTAAACTTTTAAATTTTGATCTTGTCATCTGAAACAACTAAAACTTGGTATGAAGCATCTATGGAAGGACCTTTATAAAGTTTGCATATTTCATCCCCGTTGGACAGCTAATATGGCTGCCATGATGAATTCTTTATATTTCTGATTGGTCAAATTTTCAAAAATTTTCTTTTCTGAAACCGCAAAGCCAAATGAACTGTAACTTGGTATGAAGCATCTGTGGAAGGACCTTTATAAAGTTTGCATATTTCATCCTGGTGGGACAGCAAATATGCCAGCAATGATGAATTCGTATTTCTGATTGGTCAAACTGTCGAAATTTTCTCCTCTGAAATTACGTAACCAAATGAACTGTAACTTGGTATGAAGCACCTATGGAAGGTCCATTACAATTTTCACTTGATATGATATTGATGGGTGCTTTCATGAGTATGCAACAAATTTTTTCTATCTTTTATCGTTTCAGAAATACAAAGGGTCATGGGGGTAAAAATCATCAATTTGGAGGAAGCATAAAAATTTAATTTGTCATCCAATTTCAATAGAGAATTCATTTGGATGAGTGCTTTCAGGGTATTTCAACAGATTTTTCAATTTTTACGGTTTTCGAGATAGAAGGGGTTAAAGGGGCCAAAAAAGCTATATACCTTGACATGTAAATTATTATATTTTTTTTCATTTGTTTTTTGTGGTAGGTCCAATATGTAATATATATTGATGTATCCAACTCTTTATTGGGTCAAGCATTATTGAATACTTACCACTAAGTTTAAAATAATTCTGTCATAAATAACAGATGGGAATTCAGTGTGCAGGAAGGGGCATCTATGTCTTACAGACACACAATCCTTATCAAAAGTAAAATTCCAGGTAGGAAAAAATCAGTAAAAAATTTACTTAAAATTGTTCTTATTCCAATCATTTGTAATAAAACAGATGGTTTAAATGGTTTATTAAAAAAAAAAAATAAACACTTGATAAGGACTGAAAGTGATTAATTTATAAAATTCCGACTGTCACCAGCTGGTAACAATGATTATAACTTTAACAATTTTTCCCAAAATAAGGTTTATCGGGAAAATTTCCTTGAATTTTCAAAGTGTCGAAAAAGTAGAATCATTATGGTTGTGATGTCTACCTCAAAAGTGAGCCGAAATTGTATATTGAATAAAATTTGTTATCAGTTATTTCAGCAGTTATTGTTTCCTTTATGACTTTAATTGTGTAAATCTACATATTTCAGAATGCAGATCCTATCATACATCATTTTGACCAGAAAGGTTACATTAACTACAGATTGTATCGTGATGCTACAAGATATATGAATGGACATCATGTTAAGGTATGATTTATAACAGAACAAAATATCATTGCACTGAAAACTGTTCACATTTGGGCACATAGTAAGTAACCATGTTTTCAGTGTAAAAGATTTGCTTATATACCTGAAAACAATGAAAAATATAATATTTAACTGTCATGTCAAAATTGTGATGATTATTATTGCACGTGTTATGCAAAATTATTTGTTAATTGTACTTGCATTTTTCAGATACTAAATGTTGTATTCGTGTACATCATGTTCAGTGAAAACTGCTTACCTTGGGATTTATACTGAATCTCAGTATTGTTGTCTGATTATTTATACATTTTTTTTTCAAGACTTTACCAGTATGTGACTCTTTTTGCAGGATCTTGGATGTTTGAACAGAGATTTGTCTAAAGTGATATTCATTGACTGGAATGAGAAGTCTTACTCTTTACAACCTAGAAATGCCCTTAAATTAAACAGATGGACTGGAAATGATGAAGACAGAACACTTATAGATTTAGCAAACTTTTTACAAGGTATGTAGGATAAAGTAAAAACATGTACTTGCTGACTGATACTGACATGAAAGGTAACGTGCTAATTGCTTTAATTTTCAATGGTTGAAATTTTTTGACATTTTTGAAAATCCACAGAAAATTTGATTTTTGGTTTGGATTCCTGATTTTTTTACACTTTAAAAAGTATTTGAGGTACAGTTGTCATGAAATGTTGTAATTTTAACTCTTTCCCATAACTAAATTACTTAGAGTCTTCATATAGTTTGTATATCCTTATGAAGCGAGACATAGCAATCCTACATTCAGTCAGCAGCGATGGCGTCAACATTTACATTTACTCTGGTTAAACTTTTTAGATCACCTGGCCAAAGGCCATGTGAGCTTTTGTCGTCACTTGGCGTCGGTCGTCCGTTAACTTTTCACATTTCAATCTTCTCTGAAACCACTGGGCCAAATGAAATTAAATTTGCTCATTTCGTCCAGGACAACAAACATGGCCGGCATGGCCAATGGTTGATTTTGATTGGCTGAGTCCTCTGAAACTGCTAGGCCAAATGAAACAAAAGTTGACAGGAAGCATATATTGGAGGTCCTTTATAAAGTTTCCTCATTTCGCCCCAATCGGACTACAAATATGGTTTAAACTATCCTGGATTTTCACCAAACTTGGACAGAAGTTTGTTCTTGATCTAAAAATAGAACACATGTATCCAGAGGAAAATTTTATAAAAAATATTTTCCCATTTTTCTGTATTTTACTGATAAATGTACATTTTTTCTCCCAGTTAACATTACATATAGTCTGCAGTTAAAGTTTTTAAAACATTTAAAATTACTTTTCTTAAACCATCCTCAATTTCTACCAAACTTGGACAGAAGCTACTTCTTGATCAGAGATACCATGTGGAGAAAAATTATTTACATTCCACTATTACACTGTAAACATAGACAACAGCAAAATCAGGAGAGACACAACGAAGTTTTAAGTAAATTTATTTGATATTTTCGTACATTGAAAGTATATTCAAACTTCGGCTGGAACTCAAAGAGGCCATCAAAATCTGTTCCAGTTATCGGTAGTTCTATTGAAGTTTGTTCCAGTACAGAAAATTTCAAGTTCAGTACTGTGAGTTGGCATAGCTGATCATGACCATGAAATATTTTTTAATAAAAATTTTTTGTTACATTAAACTGTAAAAATTGACCTTTCAGACATCTATTTTTATCACACATGTGATAAGAAGCACACCTGTTAGTATCAGACAACATACTTGTCAATTTAATAATGGAGTTTAAGTTTCCAATGGTACATTACAATTCCATCATTGTCGGGACTAAAGTTATTGTTCGACTTCAGTAAATCGTAGTTTGAGAAATAAGGGCTTTTTTAACATGCAATTTAAGGGAAAATTGATTAGACTTCATAATGGTTTGATCTACCAAAGTTTAAATGTATTTCACCTTGTCTATAAGGAATGAATTTGAAATATTTAAATGAGATGAATAATTTTTCTTTTAAATCTTATTAAACATTTGAAAGCTATTGCCACTGATCTTTGAACCAATGAACTAAAATCCAAGGTGTTGTTGTATGATCATTTGGATTCTTGTGTGTTACATGATACATGTACTTTTAAATCCAAGGTATCTTCAAATGATTAGTGGAATGCAAATTCAAAATATTTTCATTAGATAATTAAGCTTGTTATTTGCATACATTGTCTTCGAAGATGATTCAGAAAACTGTTGAAAAAAGTAGGGCAAATGCTAATTATTTCAAACATCATGAGTGAGAAGCTTTATCGTATTGTTAACACATTTTGTTGAACATTATTTTTCTTCTCTGTTTAGTTTTTTACTGGGTTTTCTGAGCAAACATATCGGTAAATCAGACTGAATTTAGATTATCCAGTATGTAAGATTCTGCTACTGGTGTGCCATTTAAACATCATTTTTAGGTTAACTTGCCAAAAGCACCATATTAACCCTTGTCTTCAGTTTGAATGTGTCATCCATTGTCTCTCATTGCTCTTTTGTCCACATAAGGGGTAAACTGCTGTTTTTGTCTTATATCTCATAAACTAAGGCATTTAGAGCAAAACTGAAGTAAAAATGTTCCTCAGGTCAAGATCTACCTGCCATGAAATTTTCAGGCGAATCGGTCAACCTTTTTTTGTCGAGCCTTCGACTTTTGTCGAAAAAGCGAGACATAGCGATCCTACATTCCGTCGTCGTCGTCGGCGGCGGCGTCCACAAATATTCACCCTGTGGTTAAAGTTTTTGAAATTTTAATAACTTTCTTAAACTATCCTGGATTTCTACCAAACATGGACAGAGGCTTGTTTATGATAATAAGATAGTATCCAGAAGGAAATTTTGTAAAAAAAAAATTCCAGTTTTTCCGTATTTTACTTATAAATGGACTTAGTTTTTCTGCCAGGAAACATTACATTCACTCTGTGGTTAAAGTTTTTAAAATTTTAATAACTTTCTTAAAATATCCTGGATTTGTACCAAACTTGGACAGAAGCTTGTTTATGATCATAAGATAGTATCCAGAAGTAAATTTTGTAAAATAAAAATTCCAGTTTTTCTGTATATTACTTATAAATGGACTTAGTTTTTCTGCCAGGAAACATTACATTCATTCTGTGGTTAAAGTTTTCAAAATTTTAATAACTTTCTTAAACTATCCTGGATTTGTACCAAACTTGGACAGAAGCTTGTTTATGGTCATAATATAGTATCCAGAAGTAAATTTAGTAAAAAAAAAAAAAATTTTTCCGTATTTTACTTATAAATGGACTTAGTTTTTCTGCCAGGAAACATTACATTCACTCTGTGGTTAAAGTTTTTAAAATTTTAATAACTTTCTTAAACTATCCAGGAATTTTACTATTATGTGCATTCACCTATCACACTGAAAATATAGACAACATCAAAAGTAGGCGAGACACTGGGTTCCGCGGAACCCTTACGAATTTTTTGGGGTTATTACCCGTGACTGAATTGTTAATTTTAAGGAGATTTTGCAGTTTTTGGTTATTATCTTGAATATCTATAATACTAAATTTACGAATTAGCCGAATAGGCGGCAAAACGCGTGGTTCAAAATAAACGATGTAGGGTTCAGATTATAAAGGTTATTATCGGATTTGACAATCTGCATTTATAAATTTAAACTGCAGTTTTGTTTATGTGCAAATGGAATTTGCATGGACTTTTCCGGTATGAATTCTCCCAACATATCCCTTAGAAGGTTCTCGAATGCATCATTTTAACACATTGGTTTAAATAAACAATTATGCACATATTTTAAATGTATTTTTGTTTGAAATTACGGAAGAAGAGTAAATCAAATTAAAAACATTCTCCTTCGAGTGGGATGTTTCCGCTTCATGTATTCAGGATTGTTTTTTTCTACAATAATGCAATTTCTCCTAACTATACCCAACTTTGAAGATTATGAAGAAGTAAGGCAAAGTTCAGAGGAATTCCTAACTTAGTTGTTTTTTGGATTGCTCGGATGTTTACTTTGCACAAAGTGATAAAACCAACCATTATCCATTTTTACATTATTTGTCATATGACTTGTCTAAATATTTCTCTACCATACAATTCCCTGTAAGCCCTAGATAAAAATATTTTTAACAAATGGTCATCTTTATCATTAATAACGAAATTTATCTCGGACATCTTTATAAACGTGGACAGCATACACAGCCACACACTAAAAATGCTTTTATCGTTTGTTGGATTTATTTGTGAAATTAAGCCTCGCTTGCCCTGCCCATGATGACAATGAACAATTGGAACAATTATTTTCCGAAAATATGCTCTATTTAACTCACGGCATCTTTTGAAAAATTCATCCGTCACTAATGAAATGTTTATTCATATTCTTTTTCATATTTATTCTGAATGAAAAAGGTACATGTAATGCATTATGAAATGTGTATTTAATGAAAGCTTTTCATCACGTTCCAGTTCAGAATTAATTGTAACATAAACATATTGACAATGTATGTGGTTGTATTTTCGTCATAGATTTTGACTATGATGGAACCTTAAGGTCCATTTTGGTAATTCTACGTGGAATACAGTCTACTTCATCAGTGGATACATCTTCGGTAGTAACGAACAACCATATGACAATTAGGTCACGTTGACCTACATTTCACGCTTCATTGACTTTGGTTAAAGTTTGCATTAACATCCATTTCTGGAATACTACAGCATATATAGACATGAAACTATCAGTTGATACCACCTACTTGACAGGAAAGTTTATGGGAAGCCTGCCACAACATCCACATTGAGTTCCTGTTCCACGAATGCCATGGCCGCAAAAACTTTTTAAAGTCAATATGGCCACCACAGAAAAAAAAATGCTTATTTTCCCGCGCTCGCGCGGGTTCAATGTCTAGTTGTTATAGATAAAGACAAACTGTAAACAGCAAAAATGTTCAGCATAACTTGAAATAAATTAAATGGTAGCTGTACAAGTAAAATGGAGGTGAAGGTCATTGAAAAAGTCCATAGCAACTGATGAAAATGTCCCTAGCAACCTATATATTTGTGTTAAGGACCCTATAATATACCTGTACAAGTCAAAAAGAAAGGTCATGAGTCAAGGTCATTTGAAAAAAAGTAACCATATATATTTAGATTCAGGACCCTATAATATAGCTGTAAAAGTCGAAATAGAAGGTCAAGAGTCAATGCAATTTAAAGAGTCCACAGCAACCCATTAGAAAAGTCCCTAGCAACCATAAATATTTGGGATTAGGATTCTAAATTTTAGCTGTAAAAGTCAATATTAAGGCAAAAATGTGACGGTATACAGCAAATAGCAAAAATAATCATTGATGCAAGATCTTCAAAAAAAATAACAACTGAGTGCCTCAGTCTCTTGGGAGCCTCTTGTTACTTTTCTGTGGAACCACTTGGGCAATTGGGACCAAACTTGGTAGTCATTTGGGTGATCCTGTTTCAAAAATATGGGGCTCAAAACAGTATGGTCACATATAACAACAAATAGAAAATTTTGCCAAAAAATATTTTAAAATCTTCATTTCTGAAACCACTGGGCCAATTGATATCAAACTGTTAAGGAATGGCCCCAGAGTGGTGATCTTTCAAAAATTTATCCAATCAGGAAGACTGTTAACTAAGCCAACTGCTATAACTTAACTTAGTTTAGGACCTTTACAGGAAATTTCACATAAATATCTTCATGTCTGAATACATGTAGCCAAGTGGAACCAGACTTTGCAGAAATGGTTCTTGGGTTGATGTCAAAGCTGGTCACACCTCTTAGTTTAACATAGGCCTTAGATGTCAGAAAATTCAGTTCAAGATCTTATCTGAAACTATATACTGAATCAAACTTAATGAATCGAATTGGCTGAAGGTAGACATAAAAATTGTGTTCGGGGGTCTGGATCTCCAAATAGTATGGCAGCTGTTACTAAAAATAGAAAAATTGTATCCAATACCGTGGACCACCAACCAATATAGCTATTAATGTTTCTATGGGAACATTTGTTGAAAGATATGCTTGTATGAAACAACTAAACCAGTTGGAACCAAGCAGGCCTCATGATCCTATTTCAGAATTGTACTTGAGTTGTCCAGTACTGTCAAATTTTTATACGACCGCAAAATTTTTGCGGTCATATATTGGTATGACATTGGCGTCGTCGTTGTTGTCGTCCGAAGACATTTGGTTTTCGCACTATAACCTTAGTATAAGTTAACAGAAATCTATGAAATTTAAACACAAGGTTTATGATGACAAAAGGAAGGTTGGGATTGATTTTGGGAGTTTTGGTCCCAACAGTTTAAGAATAAGGGCCAAAAAAGGGCCCAATAAGCATTTTTGGTTATTATCTTGGTGTAAGGGAGGTAATCCAAACACATTTAAAGTAAAATGTTGTGTATGATTCGATTACCTCCCTTACAAGTCGTAAATTATGTATAAAGAAATGGGGGGGGGGGTGAAAACATTTCAGATTTCAGAAATTAAAAAGAAAATTTCAAATTTTTTTTGCAAAAAAGGGGGGTTACAATAATTTTTATTGTTTTTTGTTTTTTTTGGGGGGAGTTACAATAATTTTTATTATTTTTTGGGTTTTTTTGGGGGGGGGGAGGGGGGTCAATGTGCAACTTCATATTGTATTGCACAAAAAAGCAAAATATTGAATATAAATTCAAATCATATGACCAATTCTAAGTTCTTTGATTACAGTTATTCTGTGTCAGAAACCTATTATGTGTCAAATATTTAATTACAATCCAAATTCAGACCTGTATCAAGTGCGAATATTGTATCCATTTTTGCCTCAATTGTTCAGGGTTGGAGCTCTGCGGTCGTATCCAGCTGCGCTCAGCAAAGCCATTTATTTAACATAGGACCATTTGGAAAATTCATTTTTGTCTGAATCAAATTTGCCAGTTGGAATCAAAATTGAAAGCCATGGCCATTATGGATTGTAGGAAGAAATGTCACAGGAAAAAAGGTCATGGATAAATAGTCACAGGAAAAAAAGTCACAAGAAAAAAAGTAGTTTGACATAGGACCCTGCAGGAAATTCATTTAAAGATCGTCTTGTATGAAAGCACTTAACCTGTTGGAAACAATGTTTTTTATGTTGTCCTCTTTCAAAATAATATCCAGTAACCAGGACTGCCAACCATGTTAGCTACCAAAGACAATGTTATTATTGGAGCCAAATTTGGATAGCATTGATCCTTGGATCCAAAATTGTATCGGATGTTATTTTAACATAGGACCCTATTGGAAAATTCACTTAAAGATCTTCTTGTCTGAAACCATACAGCCAGTTGGAACACTACTTGGTTAGTCCTCAATCAAAATTATATCCATAACCAACAACCCCAACAAAGATAGCCATCATAGCTAGATTTAGCTTTACAGAGGACCACATGAGAAAATTCACTTAAAGCACTTCCTGTCTGAAGCCAATGAGCCAAGTGGACCCAACATACTTTCCTTAACTTTATTGCCAACTAGACAACCTACATTACTTTACTGCTAAGGGAAGTCTTTTCCTGTTTGTCAAAACCAATTTGTTAAAATCTGTATAAGCCAATACAGCAGGAAAAAAGTGCTACGGAAAGGTCAATTTTACAGTCATAAAAAATTCTTTGAACGGCTAGATTGGATTTCACGTGGCTTTTGAACAATTAGAATGATATTGATATATAATAGTGTTTGATATCAGCAGGTACTTTTAGCTGTCACTAAATTTAATTTGTGTGCAGTGTCTTTCCTACAGTTTCCTTGTCAGTATTGATGATGTAAATTACGTATTTACCTTTACAATTTACAATTATGTTATTTATAGTATTTCATTGCATTAATTTTCTGTCCATGGGAGATGAATAAGAAAAGAATTATTTATTACATGGTACTTGGAGATAAGAGTGAAACTATTGTTACAGCAGTGCTTTAGATTACATAATATTTTGCAGTAATTGATATTTATCTATACTTTGTTTTGATCTAATATTTAACATTTCCTGGAAATTACCATGCCATTGAACATTGTTATTTTATGTTCTATTCTGATGAAGGAATATAGATTTTGTCTACAGACGTAACTTTTATGACGCAGTAACTAAACTTTTATGGAGTAATTAATGATTGCAGTTGCAACAACAACATTTTTACCTATAAAAAGTGCAGTGCAGTAAATAGTTTAATACTAGCCTGGCCTAGAATTATATTCTTGATATTCTCTTAAATTTATGTTCATATCTAGAATTATTATGTAATGCCAGCAATAGTCCTATAATTATGGAACTTAAAAGGTAAATTTATCCCCCCCAAAAAAATTCAGTAGTTAAAAATTTTTTGTAGAATGGTTAGCCATATGGACAGACATTTCAGAGAAATATTCCTTGAAATTCGAATTTTTCAAACCTTTTTATGTGGGAATTAGATTTCTTTTGACCATTTCACTAATATCTGTTGCCATGGCTCTGAACTTATAAGGCCACTTTTACTGGAAAAACAGCAAAATGCATGAATGTCTGATTGTCAGGTTTTGTTCTTAGCGATGTTGTTTCATTCCTATTTATGAATTTTGAATGGCAAATTAAATTCAGGCGATTGATGTAGTCTCCTGGGAGCATCTAGTTTAAGGAGTGGACTTTAAAAAAACAGAAAATTTGAAATGGGTAACCTTTATTTGGTGTAAACTTCTAGTGTATTAATTCTTGTCGTCTGGATAGTGCTTTCAGTTTTTGTCTGTTGATCTTTAATAAAAATTGTTACAAGATAACTTTGGTTCAAGTGTAATAATGCTTAAATCATTCAGATTAACAATAAAGACTGCCATCTTACTGATTAAAAATGATGTGTATTTATCATTTTACATGTACTTGTAATTTCAGAAAGTTTTCAAGGTAAACAATGCCAGGGTTCGCACGGGTGCTTGAAAACCTGGAAAGTACTTGAAATTGAAAATTGGAAATTAAGGCCTTGAAAGGACTTGAAATTCAAAGGAGGTCCTTGAAACTCCTTGAAAAACTGTGTTTTTGAAGAATCAAAAAAATTGGGTAACTTTTCTGTCATAAAAGTGTTTTTAATTCGTTTTAAGATCACTCGGTTTCGCGTTTATCGGTATTTTTGTCAAAACTTTATATAATTTTCGCGTTTTTTCCCTTTTCTAAAAATAGCTACTTTTCTAGTGAAACCGGTGCGTAGTAATTTCTGTGATGCGGTCAAGAAATAAATCTGACTTTGCATAAGGATTTTAGTAATTAAACGATCCAGATTGATTTTTTGGTAACTTAAGTTAACTTTAACTAATAAAACATCTTTCATTTACTTGATTAAATGTATTTTGCCGATGAATTTTAGTTACAATGAGCAAACGAAAATTGAAAGTAGTTCGAAAGAAAGTTGATGACATGCCTGGGAAATGTAAATTCTCGGATGTATTACATACAGGTCATAACCATATGGATTTAAATTGTCCATATCAGTTGATTTCTGGTCCTTGAAAATTTGGAAATTGGTCCTTTAAAGTCCTTGAAATGTCCTTGAATTTTGTGGTAAAAAATGCGTATGAACCCAGCAATGCTATATTTGGATTCCTATAGATTCTTTAAATATTGGTATAAGTACTTGAAATTCAACCATTGAATTAAGTACTCAGCTTACTATCATTATTTCAGAAACTGAAAATATGCTCATTTTGATAATAATCTTTTTACCATGTCACATCTAGTGGGATGTACTCTTATTGGTGAATACCCCATACATGTGTATCTTCTAAAATTTTCACATTCCTGGAATGTTTGAAATAAAAACCAGGCTTCTCATAAACATTCAAAATGCTTTGTGTCATGCATATGTCCCTGAACATACGATTTCACTATAATTTTTTCTTTCCTTTGAAATTTATAGCTTTTCAAATCAAAATATTTTGGCAAAAATGAGATTTAAGGAATGTAGGTTTGAAGTGATAAATAAGTATATATTGTTTGTTTTCAGCAATTGCAGCCAGCAAAGTAGAAGATGTAAGAGAAGTCTTAGATTACTACAAAAGTTTTGATGACCCTCTTGAAGCCTTTAAGGATAATCAAAGAAAACTTCAGGTAAATTAATAATGACATATTGGGAGACATATTATTTTTGTTCCTTCCATCACAAATGTTTGTGATATGAAAAAAGTTCAACTTGGAATGAAACGAAACTTTACAATGTACTTACATTTGCCTCATCACACCTTGGTGTATTCCATTGTATGCATCACACTTTGGTGTATTCCATTGTATAAATCACACTTTGGTGTATTCCATTGTATGCATCACACTTTGGTGTATTCCATTGTATACATCACACTTTGGTGTATTCTATTGTATGCATCACACTTGGTGTATTCCATTGGATAGATCACACTTTGGTGTATTCCATTGTATGCATCACACTTTGGTGTATTCCATTGTATACATCACACTTTGGTGTATTCTATTGTATGCATCACACTTGGTGTATTCCATTGGATAGATCACACTTTGGTGTATTCCATTGTATAAATCACACTTTGGTGTATTCCATTGTATGCATCACACTTTGGTGTATTCCATTGTATGCATCACACTTGGTGTATTCCATTGTATAGATCACACGTTGGTGTATTCCATTGTATAGATCACACGTTGGTGTATTCCATTGTATGCATCACATTTTGGTGTATTCCATTATATGCATCACACTTTGGTGTATTCAATTGTATGCATCACTTTGGTGTATTCCATTGTATAGATCACACGTTGGTGTATTCCATTGTATGCATCACACTTTGGTGTATTCCATTGTATAGATCACACTTTGGTGTATTCCATTGTATAGATCACACTTTGGTGTATTCCATTGTATAGATCACACTTTGGTGTATTCCATTGTATGCATCACACTTTGGTGTATTTCATTGTATGCATCACACTTTGGTGTGTTCCATTGTATGCATCACACTTCTATTAAAGGAAGAATGACAAAAGAAGGAGACAACGTTTAATTGTTGATTTAATTTTGTAGAAAGCTGTGGACAATTGAAATTTGTAAAAGCATTGAAAGCACTGTTTTTGAAGTTGTCAGTTTAATTTTTTAGGATATGAAAAATCTGCAAGCAAATTGTTTATCTTGTAAAATGCATTTCAACACTGGGAATGTGAAATATAGGTACATGTTTGTTTTCCTTAGTGAAAAAAATTAGATAATTCACAAGTGAACTGTAAAATAAGAAAATGGCATAACAATAGCTGGCACACAGGTCATTCCTGTTCAAGCTTAAACATAAGACCAAATTTTCATTATAGAAAACAAATAACTAATCATGAAAATACCAAAAATCTGCTTTCTGAATTTAGGGTTTAGAATTCAGGAACAGTTACATGTATTTCATAACTAATGATTAGTATGTTAAAACATATTCTTATTTGATAACAGATAATCTGCCATTTTCTAGATCTCAGTAGAGATCTGATTGAAAATACCCAGAGTGTTTGAATTTCATTGAACATTTTACATTTTAAAAACTAAGATCAGTTGTTACTGACAAATAACACTGAATTGTTTGGACAATTTCTTGTTTTTAAATTTATTGTTGTCTCAATTTTATTTTCTATGAGCAATCAGTTGAAATCTACTATCATCCCACAATTTTTCTCTACTGTCTAAATTTTTGGATACTAGATTAACATTTGTTATTTATTCAGCCTACTCATTTGAGATTTAAAAAAAAAAATTGTCATTGATTTTTGAAAAGTCTTCATTGGAAGCCATTTATTAAACATTTATGTTTTCTCACAAATGTATGGTTTTAATTTAGTAAAGTGCACAGTAATGCTTCATGAAAATTATATTTGACAGGAAGAACAAGACAGACAAGCTAAACTTGTACAGGAAAGAGAAAAAATGAAACCCGCAGGATTCGGATTTAAAAATATACTTGGGAGATGATGTTGACAGTTGTAGTTTTTATAGAATTTTAAAATACTGAAACTAGATGAAAGGTCTTTTTTAGACATTGCTATGGGCCCAATGTCAATATGAGGGTTTGAGTTTGCCATATATTAAATAGTTGCTGTCCTTATTTGCAAAGATGTTGTTAATATAAGTACCAATATTTTGTTGCTGTTGACACAGGTGACCTGCAAGTTATCACACGAACTGCTTAATGGAATTATTAAGTTTAGAAAAAAATAAACCAATTGTCACATAAAAGAATAATAGGTTCTTAAATGAATTCAAAGTGAAGACTGCTAAATCTTCAATGAGTTTTTAAAATTCACGTCTTTCCCGAGTGGAGCTCAGCGGAATGAGGGAAAAGACACCGAATTTTAAAAACTCGTTGAAGATTTTCCATTTCTTCACTTTTGAATGAGTATAAGTAGCTATTTCTTCCGTAAATACTTGATTTTTAAGTTTCCTGTACCTAGGTAAATGAGCACAGTCGACAAAGTTAAATAACGTTTTGCCTGATTGGTCTAAAAGCAGTGGAAGGTGAGGCTTCGTGCAGTGGGAGATGAGGTCGTGTGAACCAATCTTCCAACGGGTCATCTCGCACTGCAAATGGTCATTTACAGAAGAAATGTTCATTCCAATACTACAAAATATTAAGTTGTCACTTACATTAATATATGGTAGTACATATAGCAACTACGTGTAGAGAGATATTGAACAATATTTATTGAGTCAAGTTATGCCGTCATTATGACAGATATTCATTCTGGATTTCATCAGGAGGCTGAAGACTTTTGACCGTCTTAATGGGTGACTTGATTGGATTTCAGTTATCTGAAATCAATGAATTTCACAGAAGAATATTCATATGATCTTATTTTTTGTAAAGGATGAGTGTTCTACATAGGTAGTTTGGTTTAACTATTATCGATCATTAGTCTGGTGACACTGATGTTGTGATTTCAAATCCAGCTGAGGTGTGTTTTACCCTGATCTTAATAGACAAATGGTTCTCTCTGGTTACTGAGTCTTCCTCTGCTAATGTAAACTGGATGCCACAATATAAACCAATCCTTTGAAATGGCATAAAACCCAAAGGGTGAATAGACATGACATAAAAATAGCCTATTCAAACTTCATACAAAAATTTTTTTCAGCGCACTGCCCATCTGAATCCACTTCCAGGGATTTTCATTGGATTTTTAGCAGTCCCCAGATTCCTAAACAAATTTACTTTGGAATTCTCCTGAATACTTTAATTTTATTGTATTTTAATTGATGCCATTATGTCATAACTAAATTTATTGAGTACAAACTATATGTGATGGTTTGTCAATTTCCAAGTATTGCTGTGGCTATCTCTTCAAAAATTTGATCCAGCATACAACTGAATTGCAAGTTTAGTGAAACAATTATTTTTTTAGATTAAAAAATGGCATTAATACAACATATACACATTTTGAATTTGTACTAATTGTTTCATATCAGTAAATGAATCACTTTTTGAAATTTCTTGAAGAAAAAAGAAAATAATTAAAAAAGACGTTGTTCAGCTATATTATATATGAACTTATTTGGAGCTAATTTTTGGGTGTGTTGACACTATGGGAAATATCTCAGAAAATTTTGAAATTCCTGCAAGGTTCAGATTAAAGAGTGAAATTCCTGTAAACCACAAAGATAGAATAAACAAACATCTTGGTATCATAATGTTATGGCAAAATATTTTTGTAGAAGTAAGGTTATGTGTAAATTTACAGACAAATATGTTATATGAGAAATTCTTTTGCCTCATGACAACCAGTTGGTATCTGAATAATGTCCCCTGTCCATCCAGACTGACATTTTAAAAATTTCTTGAAAACAGACTTTTTCCTAAATTTGCTAAATAGGACCATGTAAGTTATAACAATAACTAAGTATCTGTCGTCATAATTTCCACGGTGGTCTTTAGGTATCATGCTTGCATTCTGTGTGGAAGGTTGCAGGTTTAATTAGTGGTATGATCAAACCAGACATTAAAATTGTATGCTAAGCATGGAGCATTTGGGAGTAAGAGAAAAGATGGCCACCAAAATTCACTGAGAAAACTTGGATCAAATATTAGCACTAGCAGCAAAAATCCTAAGGCAATCTTCTTTTAAGTTTTATATGATCTGGCTTGCCATACAATATGGTGGAGAGAGTGGATCTGAATTCACTCAGAACCCTATGGAAAAATTCACTTGAGCCTCTTGTCTATAACCAACATGAAAAAACCTTTCAGTAATGTATCCAGTGACCCAATGCAAACTGCCAACCAGAATGGCTTGCAATCCTGACTTATTTTAACCTATTACATTTCATTTAACACTATCCACCAACCATTATTTCTGCAACAATTTGCTTTTAAGTGGGCAAACAAGATCCAGGTTAGTGATACAGGCTATCTAGTTTGTGTTTTAGTTATCCTTGAACTTGGTAGAAAAATATGGCCTTTATTTTTTACTCTACCCCATTTCTAGAAGATGTTTTTTTTTATATCTGGCAGACACAAGAGATAGATTGTATGATTAATATGGCACTTTTTGGACATGCATCATGTTTAGCCCTATGGACTTGAAATTTTGAAATTGTAGCAACACATCTTTTTAGTGTGAACTTATTGTTTAAATAATATTGTCTGATGTATTACATTTGACAAGAAAAAAAATATACATATGTATACAATAAATAATGATTTTATTTATCCAGTGGCACCATGTTGTAGTTTATTTTATATACCAGTATATATGCAACTTTAAATTTAAATAAATTAGTTGGATTTTTTCAAGCATATTAGATTTTTGTCAAGAATTTTTTCAGCATATCCTTTCTCACCCATTAAAGTGGAGTCTGTAACTTCATATGATGGAATGAATGAATTGTTGTTTAACGTCCAGTAGCAGCCAGTATTGTTTAACGTCCAGTGGCAGCCAGGTGCATATCAGGACGAGACCATGTTGATACGATAATGAATATGATCCCTGCTTTGTACTGAGCCGGATTTTTAATGTGCTAGCTCACGAGGTAACGGTCCGCAGGAAGACATATCACCCTACTCGGACGCATTATACTATCTCCGAGGAGACCAGTAGATATTTACTAGATGCCGCGTGCTTGGCAGAGAAGCAGCAAATACCAATTTTAATGTCTTTGGTTTTACCCGGTCGCGGATCGGACCCCCAACCTTCCGCACTCGAGGCGAGCACGAGACCACCGAGGCGGTTGTAACTTCATATGAAACATCATGGTTGGTTCTCTATCAGTCTATTTAGAATCATATTATCAGTACAAATCTAAACAAGACCATGTGTCAGGATGACACTAATGTCCCACCATCGAAGTCATAACCATGAAAAGGTAGAAATTTTAGAACGTTCATATACATGTGTACCAAGTTTCATAATGATGTGACCGAATCTCCATTGAGAAAAAAAGGTTCGAAGAAAATTTTAAAACAGCAGTAATTTTTTTAAAGTTCATATCATGTGTACCAAGTTTCATGATGATAGAAAAAAGCTTCAATGCAAACCTTAACATTATGATTCACATCTAATTTCCCATGTTCACTGAACCGTGAAATCTAGGTCAAAAAATTAAAATGGCACACATTTTAGAAAGTTCATATGATGTAAAAGTGTACGAAGTTTCATAATGATGTGAACCGTCTCGGTGGTCTCGTGGTAGCGTGCTCGCCTCGAGTGCGGAAGGTCGCGGGTTCGATCTGTGACCGGGTCAAACCATAGACATTACAATTGGTATTCTCTGCCAAGCATGAGGCATCTAGGAGTAAGAGCAAAGGACTGGTTGGCTCTCAGTCAGTATAATTTTAACCAAGTGGGGTGATATGTCTTCCTTCGAACTGTTACACTGTAAACTAGCACGATAAAAATCTGGCTCAGCGTGTCGGTCTAGTACAAATCCGGGTCCATATTCATATATCAACATGTTCTCGTCCTGAATTGCCACTGGACGTTAAACAATAATCATCAATCCATCCATCATAATGATGTGACCCAATCTTCATAGAAAAAGCTTCAACGCAAACCTTAACCTGGGGATTCACCATCATATTTTCCATGTTAACTGAATCGTGAAATCTAGGCCAAAACCTTAAAATGGCATCATGATGTAAATGTGTACCAAGTTTCATAATGACACGATCCCATCTTCATAGAAAAATAGCTTCAACGCAAAACTTAACCTGAGGCGGGACAGACGAACGTACAGATGGACGGATGCACATACCATATCTTTATGTCCCATAACTTTGGTTTGGACATAAAAAAAAGTTGAACCTTTTGTGTCCTTGTATGGAATAATGCTAGTACTGGAAAAGTCATTTACCCTAATATGTTATCTCACTAACAAAATAAAAGATTTAGCATTTGTACTTGAGCGATGATGTTTTTAGCTCACCTGGACTTCGCAGGAATGGTTCATAGGAGGTCCTCTTTCAGATTCGTGACCCATGACCCGGACAGTGAACCAAGATGGCCACCACAGCCGAATTTGTAACAGTAAATTTAGTCCCGTTGTAAAATGCGTCCCGCTGACTTTGTAAAGTAAGTCCATGTTTTGAATTTACATAAAATTTATTCCCAGGATTAATTTTCCTAGGAAAACGAGTCAATAATTAGTAATATATGTCCGGTATCAGATTTCCTAGGAAAATTGTTTCTGGGACTTGGAACGTCACAACACTTGTTTTATTTGTAGGGGACTCGAATGAAAACATTTCACAATTGTCCTAATTTAAACTAGTGAGTTCTCTGATATCAATAATCTCATAGGCAGAGTGGGTTGTTATTCACAAGGAAATCGTTAAAAAATTAAAACAATAAAATTTCAAATAAAAAAAGTATAAACAGGAATGTCTGTTGAAATTACACAATATTCAAAATTAATTATTGATGGAGATTAAAGTGTTTTTGGTTATAAAGTCTGACACCAATTTTGCTAGGAAAATAAGTCTGCTGTAAAATTCTTTGAATTATTTAAGACTGATATAACAATATTCTATGAAAGTTTTTATTTTTATTTCATAAATCATAAGATTCCTACTTCACTAGTATATCATTGAACTTTGTCTCATAGTAAAATATGTCCCGGGACTTTGTTTCCAAGTAAATTAAGTCCATGTTATTAAATACTGATTAAGTTTACAATGATATCGTGCACATTTCTATGTATTATATCAGATTGATAAAAAAAAATATGTGAAGAAAATTTTTATTTTTATTTCATGAATCATAATATTCATACTTTATTATAACCAAAACCGTATGTCTCAATACATGTCTCTGATAACTAATTTATTATTAATTTCATATTTGTGGAAAATAATCAAAAATAAATAATCATATAACAAACGTAATCTAAACAAATGAACAAAAAGATTTCATTGTTGTACAGTTAAGTAATACTTTAAAAAAATATTATTTTCCTAGTTAAATTGGTGACATTAAAATCTATCAATAATACATGGGAGATAACTCTATTTTTAGTTCAAATGACCCAAAGGTCACCGTCATCCGTTAATTTAAAAAATGTGTCCGATGACCCCACCTGTCAACCAACATGGCTATAGATCTCCTCTGAAACTACAGGATCAATTTCAGCCAAACTTAGGCAAAGGTCCTTAGGGTATCTAGTGTAAAGTGTGTTTCATTTTCTTGTCCATTAAGAAATATGGCTACCATGGCTAAAAGTAGAACATGGTTGAAAAATGCACTTTTTGCCTCATATCTCAAAAACTATAGTAAGATCTACAAAACACTCCTATAAGGGGTAAATTGACGATTATGTTTCATTTGGGTGTTATCTTATTTGTAGATCTTACTTTATTGAACATTTTTGCTGTTTATACTTTATATTTATCTATAATAAAATTATTATAGATAAAGAAAAACTGTAAACAGCAAAAATGTTCAGCAAAGCAAGATCTACAAAAAAAAAACTCCTATAAGGGGTCAGTTGACGGTTTTGTCCATTTTTGTCTCGCCTGCGACGAAAAGTCGCGAAGGCGAGATGTAGGTATTACTTTCAGGCGGCGTAAATTTTTTTAAAACCTTGACAACTTTGCACACATAATACCTAATATTAAGATTGTTGGACCACAGATACCTTATGGTATAAAGCTTGCCCGGTATTACTTGTCTGGTAACCCTGACCTCGTTTTCATGGTTCACGGACTTCATAAACATAGATTTAAAATCTACGTCCATGTTTCGTGGTTAAATCCATTTCTCAGTAACTGTAATACCTAGGCCAACCATGTTTGGTATATAAATAATTCTTTTTAGGTAATGCGAATGACACCAGGCTTGGGACCTTGACCTCAATTTCATGCTTGAGTGACTTAGTCCATTTCTCAGCAACTATAATACTTAGACCCACCATATTTTGTCAATAGATAGTTCTTGGTGGGCACATGTCTGTCTAATGCCTGCCTTTTGACCTTGACCTCACTTTCATGCTTGAGTGACCTGTCTCAAATTTTCGTGATTAAGTCCATTTCTAAGCAACGGTAATACCTGAGCTCACCATATCTGATCAATAGATAGGTCTTATTGGACACGTCAGTCTGACACTTGTCTCTGGACATTGACCTCAATTTCATAGTTGAGTGACCTGCGTCACATTTTTATGATGAAGTCAATTTTATAGCAACTCTAATACCTCAGCCCACCATATCTGGTCAATAGATAGTTCTTAGTGTGTACACGCCAGTATGACACCGGTCTCTGGAAGTTGACCTCAATTACATGCTTGGGTGACTTGTATTAAATTTTCAAGATTAATTCCATTTCTCAGGAACTTTAATACCTAGCCCCTCATATTTGGTATGTAGATAGTTCTTTGTGGATACATTCCGGTCTAACACCTGTCAGCTGAACTTGACCTGAATTTCATGCTTGAGTGACTTAATATACATTTTCATGATTTCGTCTATTTCTCAGCAATTGTTGATTGTCTCAGGTTGATAGAAGTTCTTAGTGGTTATATACCAATTTAACATCTGACACCTTACCTTTAACCCTTTTCATGATTGAGTGACTTGTTTCACGTTTTGGGATGTCAATTTCTCAGCAACTGAAATACATTGACCAACCATATTTGGTCTATAGATAGTCCTTTGTAGGTACATGGCTGTCTGAGACCTTCACATCAATTTCACACTTGAGTCACATTTTCATGAGTAAGTCCATTTCTTTGTAGCTGTGATACCTACATCCACTGTGTATGGTCTGTAGATACCCCTTGGCAAGTAGGTGTCAGTCTGATAGATATATTTGGTGGATACATACCAGTCTGAGACCTGTCAACAGACCTTGGACCCTGTGTTAGGCTTCAATGAAAACATTGCATGAGATTTTTCAGACAAATGTTGCCTGACCATTTCTATTTCTTTTAACGCATTTTCCTTTTACATGCAAATTGTCGGGTGTCAGAAAATCTTTATTCTGTGTCCATGTGCATACTCAGGCGAGACATTTACTAGTAGTTTGTCCATTCTTGTTTACCAAATTCGTCAATTGACCCCTTATAGATGTTTTTGCCCTTGAAAGATTAGTTACATGTAAACCGTAATTATCAGTAAAAATAATGGTGATATTTTATCACAGACATGTTTAGAGCATAACTTTAAATAAATTAAAATGGTATTAAATGGTTTATCAATTGTTTTCATTTTTTTCCTAATTTCTAATGCATGATCACATCCCTTCCAAAATAAAACTATTTAAAGTGGAACTAAAACGCTTATAGAAAGTTATTTTCATTTTATAGTACTAAAAAAAAGTATAAAAACGCAAAAAACCCGATGAAATTCGGTAACTTAGTTTTCGAGATATTAGCAAAATACTGGCCGATCGTCATTTTCACACCTGAACGATTTGTTAAAAAAAACTCGAATATTACTAGTCGCCGGAAGTGACGTACTGTGCGGTTCAGATCTTGTACATAAATAGGTACAGGTCATTTGCAGAGTGAAAGCAGATTCAGTTGATTGTTTATACGTTATTGGTGACAACTATCGATTGACCGTGCTTCTTATATATTCACCGACACTTGTTTGATGAAACATTGTACTTAATTTAAATCTACAATTCAACAATGGGAAGGAATTGTGCAGTTGCGGGATGCAGCAACTCTGCAAAAACGGGACATACTCAACACGCTTTTCCAAAAGATGACCGACAACGTAACTTGTGGGTTCGTTTTGTAAAACTAACCCGTGTGGATTTTACTGTGCCAACTAAACACTCAGCCATATGTTCATAACACTTCTCAGAAGAATGCTATGAGGTTGACAGGTTGAGATTCAAGGAGTTATTTGGTTTATCTCCTCATAACGGCAAGAGACTATTGCCAGGTTCAGTGCCAATCATTTATCCCAACCAGCATGACCAGTATACATGGTATAGTGACGGTCTGCACCAAAATACTTTTGAAAAAATAATTCTAACATGTCTGATCTTATTTGTTTTTATATACCATGCATATGTCTTTATATATACATCAAATTTATGTGTATATATATGCACATGTTTGAAAATGAATGCGTTATCATAATGTCATTGTGAGAATAAGCCTACATTAAGCCTATGCAGCCTCTCCTGTTGAATCAAAATTTTTTATGTATAACTATATTGTACCTTTACATCATACATAGGGTATATTTAAGGGTATTTTTAGAGTTATTGTGTTTGATTTACACCCCTTCTTTTCAAACCACCACAGTTACCAACATCCTGAACATAGGGCTATTTAAAAATATTATTAATGGAGTAAGTAGAAGGTACATGTAAGGCCGCTTATATCAAATGCAGAGCCTTGACAGGCATGACTTTGAAAAGATGTAGCCAACAAGCTAACATAAGTTGTAGTACAATAAGAGGCTATTATAGCGAAATGTGTAGCTCCATAAAAAGTTATTCTGGTCCCATGTCCCTCTGAATTTTTTTCTTTTTCTATGAGCATAAAAGTTATACATTTGTAACCATAATAATTTCAAATATTAAGAGTCTGCTGACTATGGTAAAATAATACAATATAGAACAATACATGTACTTCCATGATATAACTACCTCTCTATTTATATAACATGTTCATGATCATAATCCTGATAATGCAGAAAATAATTTGGGTAAAAATGTAGCTTTTTTTAAAGACATTCTATTTCATTAGCAATGTAAAGCTAAAGCAAAGTTTGAATGTCTAATTATTTATTAAAAGAATATGTATTTATTTATTCATTATTTATAAAAAAAAAAATATATATGACACTTCCAATCGTGCAAGAAATTTTAATTTCCCCCTAAATAGTATTAAACACCTGTGGAAATTAAAACTAGTTCATGATATAAAACAAATTAGTAAACATGTGGATGGATATTTATCACCTTTAATCCTGGTAATTAAAACAGTTAAACTTATTTATTTATTGAAATTTATTGGCTATACTATTATAAATCACTAGCATTGCTGTCTTCATCCATAATATATTCCTTCTGGTCAATGTAAACAAGTTCAAGAGTAGCCCGCACTGTACGTCATTTCCGGTCAATCCGGGTCACTCAGCGAGGAAACCCTGTTTCCGGAAATAGCGCTGATTGGATTTCCCACAGGTAAAAATAATCCAACTTCACTCGCTATTTTCTCCGTTATTACTTGACCAAATTTCATCGGGGTTTTTGCGTTTTTATACGTTTATTTAGTACTATAAAATGAAAATAACTTGCTATAAGCGTTTTAGTTCCACTTTAAAAGGGACAGGTCCTAGAAGAAAAGTTAATGAGCAAAGGAAATCAGAAAGTCAATTCTGCTGACAGGCTTTATTCTCCAAAATGTCAGACCATTAATAAAATGTGACGGTATACATTAAATGGCAAAAATAATCATTGGGGCAAGATCTACACAAAAAATTACATGTGAGCGATTTAGGCTCTTGGGAATCTCTTATTTTAAAATATTCTGTTCCAGTATAGCTTTGAAATAATTTCCACATAATATAGTTCCAGACAATTATTTCTGTATAAAAATAATGAAACTTTAATGGATAATTTATTGACAAGAGTTTAATCAAAATGATGTAACGAAAATACTTATAAAAACAGGAAAAGGCAATACAGTTGACTTCCTTTTTTACATGGTCTTACAAAAAAAATTAAAATACTTTCATTATGTTTGTCACTTTATGCAAAGCTTAAATTTATACTGATTATCAGTTAATGCATATCCTGCTGAGAAAATAGAGAATCCACGACAGACTAAACAGTTTTTATCAAAATCCTCCATTTGATGACATTTTTTGTACATTTCACCAAACTATTTGACATAAAATCCATTAATTACCCCAAAGCTATGAAAGCATGTCTGTCGCACAGCAATATGTCACAATATTACGTAACAGTTAAATAGAAACATATTGATTCTGATAAAATGCATGTTTTTTGAAGTCGTCTTGTATTTGTTTCATAGCAACTTTATGATCATATTACTATATACGTATGATAAGCAAATTTGTCTATTATGCAACAGATTTATAATAGTCTCGATTATATAGTTGCTAGGTTGTTTCAGTACAGATGTTTTAAAATCGGCCAATCAAAAAACGAGCTTCTCTAGCACGTTACAGCGCACTCCATAAATGTAGCAACTATGGCAAGCTGTTTTACTATTTATTCTATAGTTTATTAGATATCTTATATAGTTTATAAGATATCTCATATAATTTTCTTTATAAGATATCTTATAAATTATATGAGATATCTTATACAGTAAGATATCCGATATAAAAAAATATTTTATTATAATGCTATAAAATATATATCTTATATATTATATGAGATATCTTAAAGTTAGAATAAATAGTAAACGGCTTGCCGTAAGCAACGAAGGATGAGCGCAAATGCTGTCTTAGTTCTTTGGTCATGCAAGCTTCCAATGCATATGCAATTTGTTATCTTTGTTGCATGCCTACTTGCAGATATAAATAATAGGTTTGTAATCAACAAAATACAAAATTCATATCAGTTCAAACAAAATGTTTTTGTATTGAGGAAGTCTTGAACTTTGAAAGAATTTTTAAGAACTCTTAAACTCTATTGAGGTATCAATTGTTTTCGATTATGTTTTCAAAATTAATTTCGGGTGACTCCACAGCTAAAGGTCGGCAGTTGGGTTGCTGGGCATCAACATTTGGTGTCTCGGCATACATTAGGGGATCTACAATCCGACTAGTAGAAACCTCCTTTGATATATATACAGTAGACATTGGTCAGGTGTAAAATTGTACTGATTATCAATGTAATATGTGGTCGTAAATAGACTGACAATCTGTTCTAAAGGTGGTTTTCATACATTAAGTGAAACATCTCGCGTCTGATAAAAACTAAATTAGGATATATGGTAGACATAAGTAGCGCTATAATTTTGGGGTGATGATGTCAAAGGCTAAGGTCACAGTGGCTACAGTTAACTGGATTTTACTTACAATAATGGTCCCTCGGGTCCCTATTGAACAATAAATCTGATCTGGTGTAGACCTTAGTAAGGTTGAGAACTTCTTACTATCTTGGTCAAAGGTTACACCAGGTAAAAACAGGTAATCTCAGTAGTATAAGGAGGGAATATGCCTGCTATTGGACTTCGCTGTGGTGGCCACCAAGCCGAAATAAAATTACAAAACCCGTTGGGACAGATTTTCTCAACGGTTGTTTAAAGCAAGCATGAATTTGAAACTTTCATATGTTCCATTTTTTTTTATCATTTCCCAAAAACTTTTGCAGTAGGTGAATATTACAACCACTGCCGAAATCTGATGACGATGCATTTATATTTCTATATAATAAATTCTAATTGTTGATTTTCAAGGACAGTTCTAATATACAGTCCCAGTAGCAATCAAAGTAATCATATTTTGTGCCCATTATGAATTTCGATGCCCTTACTTTTTTACCACGAAGAATTGGCACGCTTATTAAACTACAGTAAGTCTTCCGCTGACGGCCATGATGGATGACAAATCGGTACCAAAGTAACAACACTTGGTAAGGACGACATAAGAAACATTCATGCCATGGTTGGTTTCAATCCATTCAGCGGTTCTCTAGAAGATTTCGGTATGTATTTCATGTATTTCCTATCGGGTCCGATCTTATACTAAGTCCCCCGTTGGCAAAGCATCTGGGACATTTCAGCACCTGAGTAACAACACTTGGTACCGGGTAATCACCTCATAAGGAACATTCATGCCATGTTTGGTTTCAATCCATTCAGTGATTCTCTAGAAGATTTTTGTATGCATTTCCCATAGGGTCCTATGTTAAACTCCTGCTGTCAACCAAGTTGGATGAAGGTTCGGCACCAAAGTAACAACACTTGGTCAGCACCTCACAAGGAACATTTTTGCCATCTTTCGTTTCAATCCATTCAGCAGTTCTCTAGAAGAAGTTCAAAATGTGAAATGTGAACGCATGGACGTACGGACGCAAAGTGATTGCAATAGCTCACCTGACACGGTGAATTACCGAGAATAAAGTAAAATATAACACGGAGTTTATAGTATTATATTTAAGAAAATCCATTTTCTTTCAGTCATTAAAATTGGAAAATAACATAAGTTACTAAACATGGATATAGATAATTACTAAAATGAAGTTTAGTCAGACACAACATCATCAATATTTCCAAGGAAGTCTGTACGATTGGCTATTTTATATGATCTGATACTACCATAATCTGATGCTGTCTCAGAGGTAGGTACTGATTTTATTTTCGAAAAATTCTTACAATTTGATATTATATTCATGTTTACAAAAGAACAAATCTTCATCAAAGAATTCCCGTTTTAAGACAAAGAGGGAAGGGAATGAAATTAAGATTTATTTTCATTAAATTTTCCTTGGCTGCTTGTATAGCCATTTTGACTTGCTATTAACACCGTATTTAAGATTTATTGGTTTATTACCGGTGTAGTTTTCACATACATAGATTTCTTAATTCCCTCACGGATTGAACTCCATGTGGCGTATTTGCCAAAATGGACATGCCTTTTTGGCCTGTATAAGCTGATTCACTGCCTTATCAGTGTGAATTCGGATGTTTCATACTAAATTCCTGAATTTGTGCACTCTGGATTTTTTGAAAATTATTTCAATAGCTCCCGACTTATTTTTCCAAACAGTTTTTTTCTAACTCCTTTCTTGCCTACACTCATCCGCGTGTTATGATACACCTACCCGTGTTACTGACGTTCTATTCAATTTCTAACCAAAGTACTCAACTTCTTTGCACTTCTAATCAGGTGGCCTTTTTATATACACCTTAATTAAAATTTCTGCTACTGGTAAAATTGAAATTTTGGACAGTACCGGTATTTCTTTAAATCCGTGCTGGTTCAATATATATTATGTTTGGTTTTCCGAGACAATATGACAAGTTCAACTGGTAAAAGATATATAAAAGAAAATATTGTTATTATCTGACGGGCTTTTAAGATAATTCCTCATTAGGTTCGGCGCAGAAGTTATCACAAAAAAGTCCGGCTGGTTCAATTACCGTTCGAGATGAAAATTTCAGGGATCAAATTTTCGATGCCCTTTCGACACAATTTGCGATGGTCTCGGTAAACGATGCTAGTCCGTCGGATGGGGAAAGAAAGAGTAGGTTAAAATGTCACTACAGGGGCTGCTCTCGCACGTACCTGTCAAATGGAGAGGGATTAGTATAAGTTGTTTCCCAATCCACTATAAATATGTTTTATTATGTCCAGTAGCGACACATAATAGATTGTCTCCCTTTTCACATTTATTTTATTTGCAGTATTAAATTTGTGTTCTGTTTGCAGATGACCTTGTCATTTTGTCCGAAAGCAAAGAAGGACTGTAAAACAGTCTAAATAATCTTGAAAATTATTGTAAAAAATGGCAGCCCATGTTAAATATTAAAAAAAATTAAAACTATGATATTTAAACAAAGAGCCACTAAAAATGAATGTTCTTTTGTAAAATAACAGAATGAATGCATCGAAAATGATCAGAATATAAATTCCTAGGAATACTAGTAAAATGTAACGACAATCTTAGTTATAGTAGTTATAGTACAAAACTGGGGTCTAGCGAAAAAAGCTTGGAAAATATTATTTTCTATCAAATCGTATATGGGATCCCTAAATAACATCCTGATTCAAGTAGCATGCAATCTGTTTAATATGGTATAACCAGTTTTGATTTACAATGCGGAGATAACATTTATGGACACTTATCTCTCATTTTATAGCGCAAAAATAGAGCACAAAAATCTAGGAAAGAAATAGATTCTATACAAATCATAGATAAAAATCCAATAGAGAAATTACATTTAAAAAGTTTTGCAAATTTATTCTAGGAACAAAAAGAAATTCTTAAAATCTAGCAGTTACAGCCAGGGACATATAAAACATGTTTTATATGTCTCTGTTAGAGCTGAACTAGATAGAGAACCATTAGAGCTGAACTAGATAGAGAACCATTAGAACTTTCAATAAAATGTCAAACTTTAAAACATTTAGCGAGTTTACAATCCCCAAAAATTAATGCTCTTTTACCAGAAAATTCAATTTGAATAAAGAACTGGGCAAGTTTCAAATAAAAATCTAAAATCAATTGAAAAATTAATAAAATCAAAACTGACTCATATGTATAAAAAAAATATAAAATTTGAAAATATAAATCAAAGTCGTAAGCTTTACCTTTATAAAAATATTAAAAATGAAAATAAAAATAAAAATGTTTTTAATTTCTTATACTGTAAAAGCTTTAAAAAGACAACAAATTACTAAATTAAGAATAAGTGACCATAGATTACTTATTGAAAAAGGTAGACACCTAAAGAACCAGCTAAGAATTTAAAGGGAAAATAGGCTATATGTCCAACTTGTAACTTACTAGAAGTTGAGATACATTTCTTCTTGTATTGGGAAAAGAACAAAAATATAATGCAAAATTTTATAAATGTTATCGCTTTTACATGTAACGAAAAACACATCAATTTTGATAATCTTACAGATATAGAAAAGTTGAAATTTATCCTAACGCCAGTGACACTCAAACAAGTAGAAAAACAGTCATCAGAACTGAGGACAGGGGACTAAAATTGTATATACTCGTTTTACTTGATTGTATTTACAATAACGTTTTCTTTCTTGTTGTATTTCATTATTATGTTTGTCACAAGTCGTATTTCATGATTTAAATGACAAACAAGAGGCTCCCAAGAGCCTGAATCGCTCACCTGTCATCTTTTGTGTACCAGTAGATCTTGTATCAATGATTATTTTTGCTACTTAATGTATACCGTCGCAATTTTCTCCTTAATATTGACATTTACAGCTAACATATAGAATCCTGAACCCAAATAGATATATCTAAGATATGGTTGCTAGGGACTTTTTCAATGGCATTGTCTCTTGACCTTCCATTTTGACTTGAACAGGTAAATTGTAGGGTCCTGAACCCAAATATATATGGTTGCTAGGGACTTTTTCATCGGTTGCTATGGAATTTTTCAATGACCTTGACCCCTGACGCTCCATTTTACTTGTACAGCTACCATTTAATTTATTTCAAGTAATGCCAAAAAAATTTGAGACAATGTCAGACCATTATTTTCCGTTTACATATAAATTATCTTTCAAAGGCAAAAACTCCTACAAGTCGTCAATTGACGATTTTGGTCATGCCGACTTATTTGTAGATCTTACTTTGCTGAACATTTTTGCTGTATACAGTTTGTCTTTATCTATAATAATATTCAAGCTAATAACCTAAAACTGCAAAATTTCTTTAAAATTATAATTCAGGGGCAATAACCCAAAAATGGGTTGACCGATTAGTCTGAAAATACTATGTCAGGTAGATCTTGACCTCATAAACATTTTTACTACTTGTCAGTTTTGCCCTAACTACTTTAGTTTTCGAGATATGAGCCAAATAGTGCATTCTCACCTATGTTCTATTTTTAGCCAGGTCAGTCACGTTTTTCGATGTAAAAGAAAATAAAACATAAAATTTATACTAGACACCCTAAGGATCTTTCAGCCTAAGTTTGGCTGAAATTGATTCTGTAGTTTCAGAGGAGATTTTTAAAAGTTTACAAAGATGACGAAAAAAATGTGAAAAATTGTCTTTAAAGGGCGAAAACTCCTATAAGGGGTCAATCACTGATTTTGGTCACGTTGACTTATTTGTAGATCTTACTTTGTTGAACATTTTTGCTGAGTACAATTTGTCTTTATCTATAATAATATTCAAGATAATAACCTAAAACTGCTAAATTCCTTAAAATAAAATTAACAATTCAGGGGCAATAACCCAACAAAGGGTTGACCGATTCGTCTGAAAAATTTAATAGCAGGTAGATCTTGACCTGATGAACATTTTTACTCCATGACAGTTTTGCTCTAATTGCTTTAGGTTTTGAGATATAAGACAAAAACTGCAGTTTACCCCTATGTTCTATTTTTAGCCATGTCAGCCATGTTGGTTGGGCAAGCGGGGTCATCGGACATATTTTTTAAACTAGATACCCTGTTGATGCTTGTGGCCAAGTTTGGTTCAATTTGGCCCAGTAGTTTCAGAGAAGATTTTTGTAAAAGTTAACGGACGACGACGGACGACGGACGCCAAGTGATGAGAATAGCTTTTGGGTCAGGTGAGCTAAAAAAATGAGGTCGCGATTTGACAGAACAATCTTTTTCCAAGATGTAGGTCCAACCGCGTTATTATATTTCCGTGATGTAGGTTCAACCCAGTTTTTTTATGAATAACAAATCACAATAGCGTAATAATGCCTACACTATGTAGATCGCCCTGTCGTATCTCATCCACAATAACATTTATTTCCAAGCAGAAAAGAGAAAACTAGGTTCATTATTAGAGTGCCTCTCCCTATGAATTGGTACCCACAACGTCAGTTAAACACAACATGCGAAAATTCACTTTCAAGTTCATCATTCAATTGAAACAAATTTGAAGCTATTGTAACAAAAACCCCTCGGTCAGAAAGTTCTGTTCTTTTTATTTCAAACGAATATAAACAGAGTTGATATGTTTTGTTCTATTGTCACATTGTAACACGATTACACCTCGTATATGTTCATGGATTCATGCATCCGTTGGCAACCCTTTTTCAGTTTATTTCACTATTGGGAGGAGGCAACTGTGGAAATTTATTTGGTAATTTCTAGACATTTTTCTAGATTTCAACGTTATAAAAAACCTGAAATGACCCAAGTAAAATTTAAATAACACTATTTTCCCCAAGTTCCTTTGGGGGAGGGGGGTAATAGTGACAAAAGTACTAAAATCTGGATTAAACTATGAAATCTCAAAACTGGTTTTATCTAAATCGAATAAACTTATTTATCGTAGTATACTTGACAATCAGTCACCCAAATAGAACAAAACTAACAATGGATTATTGCCCTTTGATCATGTGTAGAGTAATACAATTTCTAAAAGGAAATATTTTAATTGGATTTATTTTGTTTTCTAGTTTTTTGTTTGTTTTTTTTTAATATAATAACTGCCTCTTATTTCTGAGCATATGAATCTAAACAATCTGTTGAATTAAAATTAGACTGTTTGTTAATTGAGGCTGTTTCCTTTTCATGTGTGTATGTAACTCTTTACATACAATTTTGAATTCGATAAACTAAAAAAATTAATCAAAATTCTATTCTATTAAGTATGAAGTGTAGTAATTGCAGCATTTGAAATCTTTAAATCTAATTTTAACTTGCATATGATGACTTAAAAATAAATATTGCATTTGTTTTGACTGGAACTATTGTTCAGCAACAGTCAGAGATTGCTGCTGATTTTTTTAATTCTTCATGGGGAAAAAAAAACACATTTATGGCTCATCATTTTTAAAATGTTCCAGTGTTAAACTTTTGTTTGCTCAAAGCCATCTAGAATTTTTAAATCAGCAAAAAACATTTAATTTGTAAAAAGTTACTTGGAAAAACATTCTTGATTCATCTGCTGTCCTGACCAGGTAAGCTATACATAAAACAAAGATGTGTCTGCATGAAAAGACAACAAACTAGCTTCATTCTCTAAAAACAATAATCCATGGCTATTTATTATCTACAAATGGTGTTGGCTTGTAAAACTGTTACAACTCATTCATTGGAATTGTTAATTTCTTTTCATGCATCTCCATAGATGATATATAATCTGTATACATTTTAAAAGACCTATAACCTTTCCTCATGTTCTTGACTCCCAACTTGAACTGCAAAAGGTAGGAAAAAAAACAATCATTTTAATGTGATCTATTATCTGAAAATTGAGACAATATTATTAATAATTCATTCAATAAATTAAAGATCATGTTGAAAAAAACACTTGAGGTCACAAACACTACGTCAAAATAAAAATTCAATAACATCCCTTTAAATAAAAAATATCTATATTAATAAAATAACTTTTCATATTACGAGAAAGCTAAAAGGGAGAAAATTAATACAACAATGATTATTTTAAATATATTTCCTAATAATAACTTGGAAAAGTACAAAAAATCAGAAAAATATGTGAATACACTCGAAAACAATTGGTTAAGGCCACATCAAATTGATTTTTAGTTCTTTGGATTTTTTATGTCAAAAATAGGTTGAGAGAGCACAATTTTTATTTTTTACAATTTGAGGACTAGTTTTTTTCAAGCGAAGATCAAATTTATGTGCGGCACAAATTTTTTGAACTAACATATTCCAAAAATCGGGAAAAAAATTCTATATTTTATAAAATTTTACAAGCGGGCAAACACTTTTTATTTTTAATTTCTTGAAAAATGAAGAATTTCGGGCTAATTTTCAGCATTTTTGCATATCAAAGTGGAAAAAAAATTTTCTAATAATTTAGTCCGAAAATCAAAGCATCGAAATCCAAAGAACTAAAAATTAATTTGATGTGGCCTAAGCTGTAAATATAGAAGAATTTCTGGTGAATTTCAGTGTTCAGTATTGTTCAAACATTACAACTTCACAATTTGACAAAGAATTATTTCCTCAAGATAAGTAAAAATGTGAACAAATTGTTTTACCAGTTGAAATCTGTCATGCAATGGTGTAGAGTATATCCAAGCGCAGGAATCAAGTGTGTAAAATGACAACTTATGCCATGAAAAAAGTGCCATGTTTCCACTATAAAAAAACTATAAAATGGATAATTTTAACTGATTTATAGAGGAGACATTCAGACTTGAATTGTGCTTACTGAAAAATGTCAAGAAAATATGGTCGGTTTACTTTTCTTGGCCTTTCTATTGATTTCTGAGTACTGGAAATTTGAATTTCTTTAGCGCTAAATTTTAATTTATAACACATCTTTGGATCAAAGAAAAAAAATTCTTTTAAAAATACAGAAGTCATTAAGAATTCTTTCAACCTTTTCCACAAATTCATACTGTTAATGTGGCAGGATCTTTTTTTGCAGTGTAAGCAAATTTTGCTATAAAAGGGTATATATTATTTTTTGGTTTTCAAAAGAATACAAACTGGTAGTATACACTAAAACAAACCATATATCACAGATATAAAGGAATTAAATATCAAGATATTAATCAAATAATACTGATAAGATTTTGAAATTTTAATTATTCCAAATAGAGACAGACTCGAAGCCATTAATTTGGAAGAAAAATCTTAATATGATTATCTAGATATAGAAGATTGATTACAGTGATGTACCTAAAATGATCCTGATCAAATTTCATATCATGATAAAAAATATTAGTCAAGCCAATTTACCCAATCAGATGTGATCACAGTAAATCATACAATAGCTGTGTCAATACAGCCTCTGATAATGTTTATTTAATTGATCTCAATTTGATTCTGCATTTCATAATTAAAATTTTTAGTTCCATAGTGACCAGATGAAATATTGTCTTGTCGTATTGATGAGAAACAAAATGTTATTATAAACTACTAAACAAGAATATGTAGATTTCTGTGAACTCAAGTAAAAATTGGTCAAAATCCTGTATAATAAAACTACCAAATTAAATTACAATCTGCCAATTGTAGTCTTTGGTTAAGGTTATGATACCAGAATGTATGAAGACTTACAGAAATATAAATATGTTACAAAAGTAAACTTTAATCAGTCAGAGGAACTTGAAATTTAAGTCACAGTACCTACATTATTGATCAATGCTTGCATTCAAAGATTGTATTATTCTGTCTCTATCTGAGATATTTACTTTTTTGCTTTAACAAAAGTCATTGGAGCATAACATCTTGGTCACAATGACCTATTTTTTTTATCCTTGCCTCCTTGCTTTATATATCTGTGTACAAGACTACGGTGTATAATTTCTCTTATAGGACCTGAGATATGATCTAGGAAGTGACATGTAGAATTATGAAGTTTTTTTTTAATTCAAACATCACTGTGGTATATATATTAAATATTTTATAAAAAAAAAAAATAAATTGCCTGTATTTAGACAGTCAGAAGGTAACAGGCATACAGACATGATATGTCCATTGGCAAATCATTGGGAAATTTCCTACCAGGAGCAAATCTCTAATTGTACCCATATGTAATTATGTAATAATTGCCTCTAACATAATGACAATTCTTTCAACAGGGGAAATTAATCACCATACCTGTTGTATATATTTTTATATCTGAAAGCAAGACAACTATCATTAAATGTATCTATTTCATTATTGCATAAATATTTATAGTCAAATTTAATAAAATCAATTATTTGTTAATTTCATTACATTTGTGCATATTCTGAAAACTGTTTGAATACATAATTTAAAAAAAAAATTACCCTTTAGGCTTTGTTCCCTTTTTTTGACATAATTCTCAATTGTAGTGTATTTCTCATTTAATTCTTGGTTTTGCTGTATATCACTATTTATTATAATAATCAGCTTTAAAATTCAAGTTTTCAAAATCCTTCACCTGAAATTATTGGTAAGATAAAAATAAGTGCACCCAGTAGTCTTTCCAGTGTTTTAAACAAAATTTCACTTTCTGACTTTCTTTAGATTTCTCGAAATTATTAAAAATAAAGCCATCTGCCGAAGTGACAGTGACTTATCCATTAATAAATCATGAATAAGAGTCTGAAGTGTATATATCTGACACAATAAAATATCGTGCTGGTTAAATCCTTGTGTCCAGACAACTTTAATCCTTTTGTGATGACAATGGACCAAATATTTATACAAGGGAGGTTTCCTATCCCCTTCCTGTTTATATTTGTCCATCATTCTCTGCCCACCTGAGTTTTACCTGTCCTATCATTATCAGTGTCATCACTAACACCTTCCTTAGCTATTATCACGTACTTAAACTATGTCCACTTCACACAAAAACCTGCAAAAATATTTATTTTCCAATTGCTTTGACACTTTGGTAAGGATGCCTTAGATCTCGGTCTGCTGCCCTGGTGATTTTATCATGAATCATACCTCCTGAAAGCATTAATAAAAGCATTTGAAAATATTTCAAAATGTTGTTTGTGTGATTGCCTCTGATAAATATGAAATTGCAGGGATATCTTGTAAGTATCAAGGAGACAACCAAGGAAACAACAACCTATAATCAAATCTAGGGGTGCAAAAATATCTTATCTTTTGATCTACAAGTACAGGTTATCTCCCCTTTTACAAGATTTTTGTAATTTTGTTGAAGAAGATTTTGTAAGCTGCCAATGGCATCAATACAAATACAATTTGACATGCCATAATGTAAACTTCTTATACTCTTCCCTCATGCTTCTTACCAAATTTGAAGTCATTTGACTAAGCAGTTTGACATTTTTTCTTTAATTTCTAAAAGATGCATATGGCAGTTATGCATGTTGTCAAATCAGACATAAAGTACAAATTGTAGTTCAGTTGGTTTGGTGGTAACAGAGATTATTGGAAAATCTTACTTCCTGGCATATACATGTGTCATAAATATATATATATATATATATATACATATTGATGAACTGATGTCACGAACAAATAATTATATTGTCAGACATTACATTAATAAAAGAATTACAAAAAATTCTTAATTAGATAATATGATATGGTTAAATTGTTTGAAAAAATAACTTTGTTCAGAGGTTGTATGTTTCTTTTGTTGTTGAGTATATATTTCATACATTCTGACATGAGTACATGTATTATATAAACTTTTTTAAACATCTTTCATAAAAAGTACTCTTTGATCCAACACCTTATATTCAATAAGATAACTCCAGTCATTCCTATGTTATTAACTGAAAATGAAAAATTGAGTTTCAAGGGCTGTAACCAATAACCCTAAACTGAAGCCAAGTCAGGATTTTTTTCAGTTTTATGCTTTTTATAGTAATTGTTCATTCCACAGAATGGGAGGGGGCTTGCCTAATCATATATAAACCACTCTTTTCGTAACTCTTTCGTATATTTTATCACCTTGTATTTCACAATAGTTCAATCAGAACTAAAGGTTGGAAAAAAATAGAGCATGAAATTCTATTAATATGGAAATATGACCTAATCATATATATATATTTTTTTTAATTATACCTTTTCCCATATTTTAAATGAGAAAAAATAGATCCTTTTGGGCCACACATATGTAGTTACCGAAGATTTGAGAAAAAAAAAACATCCTGACCCTTAAAGTGAATTTATCTCAGTTTATGTCTAACAATACCATGACCACAAAGTGCATTTCTACATTGAACATTAGAGAAAGATTTTTATTTATTCAATTTTTTTTTCTTCCCCACAGTGGTCTGATAAAGCTCTTGTTGTACAATGTATCTAATTATATTACTATAAATCTACTCACTTGCAATTACTTCATATATATTGGTATATGTTAAATGTGTATGAATTATCTATTTACTTCATTGTTGTATGTTCATCCTGTTTAATCATGATCATATTTTGTCCCCAGCAGAGCCCTTGATTGGAAATAAATTATTCTTATTCTTAAAAATACTCTTTAATTATTCCTAGTTTGATGAAAACCAGTAGGGTACACACAGCTTGTTCTTAGATAAGCCACCATGCAGTTTCATATGCATTTGTGTTAAAAAAAATTCCATCTTTTTATAATACCGGGTAAGCAATCCCCTTGTGTGTAAGAACTTTGTTGTTTTGAATAATGTATATGTTTACAATTTGATAAATTATCACAGATATAAACTTAATGTATAGTAAGGAATAAATAACTTACTTTTGAACTCATACATATGTGCAGGGTACACTCTTTTATAATGTTAAAGGGTTAGTGCAACTAATAGATGCTCCCTGTAAGAAATAACATAAAATTGACAATTCTGTTCTCTATTTTCCATTGTAAGATAAAAAGAAAATGAGTGGAATTTGGTGGTACATGTAGGTAGCTACATTTTACACTGAAGACCTTTATAAAATACAATGGAGTATCTGGAAACTATAAAGTTTACATTTTTTAAAAAAGGATATGTGTTTCTGGAAACAAATATGGGATCTAAGAAGTTTACAGAAATACTTAGGTCGAAGTACAGTACAGTAATATTTCAGAAATTATAATGACAGACCGAGGGGTTAACAATTAGTTCACTTAAAAATTATTTTTTCAGGACAATAAATAACTATATTGATGACCAAGCACTCAAACTGCTATATAGATAAAGATTACATGCATATTCATCTGGCATCAAATAACTATTTGTCAACTTTAGGTTTCATGTAGCCTCTAATCATAACCTTATGGAAGGACAATAACATAAATAAATGTTTTCATTAATGTGCAAAGCCAAGAATATAGAAAGGCAAAAACATCCCAAAATATACAGGGCAAAAATCACAATACATACAGAAAGCCAAAAAACACTCCAAAAATATAAAGTAGGAAAAATCTACTACAGAAAATCAAAAATCCTCACAAAATATTATTGAGTGGCACTAATGGTAGATGGACAGAGAATGTATTGCTAAAATCATCTATGAACACGAACACAGCTAACAATGTAAACAGTCAATTATAATTCAGTCTTTAAAAAAAAAAAGAAGAAAGATAACATTATATGGAGGTTTAGCAGTTTTTCCAATTGATTAACCCCATGTGTCTCAACCCAATCTGATAAAGGTAATCTGTTAACCCTTTAACTATTTGATCACATGTCCATCCATATTTAAACAACCTAAAGTAACAATCTGTCAAGGTGTTGGTGTGGTCAGCTGGTACTTTGACTTTAGGTCAATTATATCTGCAAAAAATGTCAAAAAAGTTAATTTAGATACCACTTTACTGCTTTGTCATAACCTAATTCTTTATTCACCAACAGGTGTCATCACTGATTTTATTTTCTGATAAAAGATTTTGAATAAATATTAGTTTCATAGAATTTTTTACTTTCCTGCTGTAGTTTCTAGCTTGAAAACTGTAAGAAGAGCTATCTAGACAAACTATATACAGGTACCAGAATCAAAACGAGTTAAACATCTTATAATTTTGTAAGAAAACTTACAAAAATTTAAACCCTGACAATATGCACACCTTTACTATGAATACAATCATCCTACAAAATGAAATATTTCTATTTTGAAAATTGTAAGATGAACTGTAAGGACAGACCCTAACTTTACACCATAATATAGTGAAAAATTCATGAAAATATACATACCTTCAATGTGTATAATCACCTTTCAAACAAATTTTTAGCTTGAAAACTTTAGTAGAAGTTATCTGGACAAACCATGTACTGCCAATGCTACTTTCATCCAGAAAATAACCAAGTTTAATAACTCATAAATTCGTAAAAAAATTTGATGAAAATGATAAAACTAAATTTTTTCATACTTTCAATACATATACAAGTGTTGTGCAAAATAAAAGTTTTCTGGTCCCACAGATGGACTCAAGATGAGTAGACAGCTTTTTATTGCAGAGGCATTAAGTTACCCATTGAAAGAATCCCTAAAAATTTTAACAAGAGGCTCGCCAGAGCCTGTATCGCTCACCTGGAGTCTGGTTTTCATTGGACAATTAATCAACTATTTGACCAAGTTTGTTGCAATTGGTTCAACTGTTCAGGGAAAATTTATTTGACAAAAAAAGGGCAATAACTCCTAAATGGGTTTTGGGATTTCCTTTAAAATTTCAGGGTATGTAGATCTCAACATGGCAAACATTTTTCAAATTTACATTTCACTTCTATCTCAAATAGTTTTGGAGATAAAATGTTAAATTTTGAAAATTTGATGAAAAAAGGGCAATAACTCCTAAATGGGTTTTGGAATTTCCTTCAAAATTTCAGGGTAGGTAGATCTTGTCATGCTGATCAATTTTACCCACGTCAGATTTTCGATATCTGTAACGGTTTTTGAGTTATTAGCAAAAAACAGCAATTTACCCCGATGTTCTATTTTTAGCAACAGTGGCCATGTTTTTCATAAATATAAAATGAGGATCATTTGTGGAGGACATGTCATATATCATTCCTACGAAGCCTCGATCCAATCTGCCTAGCCATTTCAGAGGAGAAGATTTTTGAAAATCAGCCAATCAGAAACAAGAATTGCCTCTGGTGGCCATGTTTCTTGACCAATCAGAACTAAATGAGGAAACTTCGTTGAGGACCTTCCATACACCACTCATGCAAAGTTTGGTTGGAATTGGCCAAATGGTTTCTGAGAAGAAGATGTTTAAATGAAAAGCTAACGACGGACGGACGGGCGACGGACGACGGACGGACGGACGACGGACGCCAAGTGATGGCAAAAGCTCACCCTGGCAATAGCCAGGTGAGCTAAAAAGCTGAAATAATATTCAGAAAATGTATTTACAAAGGAGACTAAATTAGAATTATAAGCAATTTATGTTTTTGCATAAACTTAAGATACACTTGGACATGGAATATATCAGAAATGAGAAAATATGGACTAATCATGTCAAATTGGACTCATTCTGATCCATTACTACTGAAGAAATATCTGATAAGGTACCAAGGGATGTCAATAGTTGCTGTGAGTAGACACCTGCCAGATAAAACTCATGCTAGGTTCATGCCACCACTTAATAAAAGTTAGTCATCAATATTCCACAAATGTTTAAAGTAATATTATTTTAAAGAATTTATAATATTTATTATAGAAAGGTCCAACAGAGACTATCAGGGAGAATTGATTATTGATAAAATATTTTGAATAAATCCTGTGGTATGTCCCAATTTAAACTTTTTTCTGCATTATTGACCCAATACATCAATATTTTAACTGTTTATATTGTTTATCCAAACAATAAGGTTGAATATTATTTCAGGTATTAAATTCAAAATCGAATAATTTAAACAAGATTTACCCATGACAAAAAATTTTTGTGAGGAAAGCTTCCTTGTTAAGTTTTTTTTCGATTAATTAATTTTTTAAAGATGATAAGGATACTTTATTAGAAGACTGACCATTAATATCTAGTAGACGACTGAACAAATGACAATACAGATGCCATACGGTTGTTTACCACCTGAGAAAACCTCATTAAAACCAAATAATGGATGACACGACTCCATATTAAGGTAAATATCATTATGATTACATCTTTCCATGATTTTATATGAAGATAAATTTTTTTATTTGCGTATTTTCCATTCTTAATTTACCCTGGTGAACCAGTCATGGCTTTTATATTGTAATTAGCATGGCAAAAATCAGACGGTTATCAATCATCTTCTATTGTTTATCAATATTCAATTTAATTTGGAATGTCAATTTATTCAGCAAACAACATGGCCTGCTAATTTGAATAAATAGTTATTTTTTGCAAATTGCTTATTTAAAATGAAGTACAGAATATACATTATGTTTGTTCATCTATAAAAGGTATTTCTCTCCCCAAAAAGTTATCAGTTTTCACAAGACTTCTTTAATAGATTTGCCATACTGGTATATGTTAACAGGTTAAATACAACAATTAAATACTGGCAGTTATCGGATCATCAGGGACTGCCCTGCCCCTTAAGTCCTGAACCTTGAAGTAAAATTTCATAATTGGGCTGCAACTTCCCTTTGAAATGTTTTTCCTCACTTGATTTAACATTTGAAAAGTGAACATTTCCAACAATCAATAGTTTCTTTGTAAACCTTTTGTAAACTGACAAACAAACATACAAAGTACATTGTATCAAACTTCCAGCTGTGCAAAAGCTATCAAACAATTTCTGAATTTATGAAATGCAATGTTGAACTATGAATGTGATCTTGCCATTAAAGGTAAATATTCCTATCTTAATGATCTAATTAATACATCTTCTAGTAGTGCTGAACTATCATGCAGAGAACTTTTATTCAAACAGTATAAGTTACAGACCAGAAACAATTTTTTCAGTATGAATGTAGGTTATGGAATCTTATGCCTAGTTTCTGACCTTGAACTTCAGGGACGAGATTCCAACCTGAACTTCAAAAATATCCTGATGGTGTTAAATAATAATATATAGTACTAACATTAAACTCAAAGTGATTCCCAACTAACTAGCAGAAACAAAGTCTGAGAGCTGAAGGGACAATTTATGCTCACTGTTGAACATTTCCGTTCATTTTTGTTGAGAAGAATGTGAAATAATACTTTGTACAGTTGGTTGGGACCTTATATTTTCCAGTTCTATAGGTTTAAACAGACACTGTTCATGTCCGGTGATATTAAACATATCTATTCATAAGACAAAATACATAACTAACAATAGGATTCGGAAACAAGCTAAAAACTTATATAGAATTCCGTTTCCTTATTAATATTCCTGCATTATCAAAAGGTTATATTGCACACATGGCATTTTGTTTTTCTGTTTTTCTTTAGCATAAAACAAAATTTCTTTATTGTATCAAATTTCAGCTATTAACAATTTTACCATTTTTTAAGGGAGAATAGGAAATGTACATATTGCGATAAAAATGAAATTGGAGATGAATTTCACTTCATTTTGGTTTGTCCAAGGTTTGCAGAAGAGAGAAAACAGTTTTTATCATCTTACTATTTCTGTAGGCCTATTACTCTTAAATTTTATCAACTACTTAACTGTCATAGAATTTCGGAAATACTAAAAAAACTTTGTAGGTTTATCAGTATTATCAATAGTACTATTTGTTCTGTGGGTTAGGAAAATATTCCTGGAATTAAGTTTATATATCTATGTGGAACTGTAAACCTTTATCTTTTGTAACCATTTGTATATTATCTTTGCCTTTGTATTTATTGGTTATTGAGAAATAAAGTATCTATCTAAGAATTTTATCATGGTCACATGGAATTTGTGAAGTAAAAATATTTATGATCAAGAAAAAAAATCGGAAAAGCATCATGGTGACCCATTTTTTACAAATTTTTGTCTATAAATGTTGCGTTCACCTTAACTTCAACTTAGTGACCCCAAAACAATTCTATTCCTAACTTATATCTTCCTTATACCTAAATTTAATTCTAAATCAAAGAAGTTCAAAAATTAGAATGAAGTTACATGTTTTTGTACACTGTATATCTGATTACTTTAATTTTTCATATTTACATTAAAGCTATATTTCACACCCGACTTCTACTATTCTTGTTTTATTTTTAATGTTTGACTTCTACTATTCTTGTTTTATTTTTAATGTTTGACTTCTACTATTCTTGTTTTATTTTTAATGTTTGACTTCTACTATTTTTGTTTTATTTTTAATGTTTGATTTCTACTATTCTTGTTTATTTTTAATGTTTGACTTCTACTATTTTTGTTTTATTTTTAATGTTTGACTTCTACTATTCTTGTTTTATTTTTAATGTTTGACTTCTACTATTCTTGTTTTATTTTTAATGTTTGACTTCTACTATTTTTGTTTTATTTTTAATGTTTGATTTCTACTATTCTTGTTTATTTTTAATGTTTGACTTCTACTATTTTTGTTTTATTTTTAATGTTTGACTTCTACTATTCTTGTTTTATTTTTAATGTTTGACTTCTACTATTCTTGTTTTATTTTTAATGTTTGACTTCTACTATTCTTGTTTTATTTTTAATGTTTGACTTCTACTATTCTTGTTTTATTTTTAATGTATGACTTCTACTATTCTTGTTTTATTTTTAATGTTTGACTTCTACTATTCTTGTTTTATTTTTAATGTTTGACCTCTACTATTCTTGTTTTATTTTTAATGTTTGACCTCTACTATTCTTGTTTTATTTCTAATGTTTGACCTCTACTATTCTTGTTTTATTTTTAATGTTTGACTTCTACTATTCTTGTTTTATTTTTAATGTTTGACTTCTACTATTCTTGTTTTATTTCTAATGTTTGACTTCTACTATTCTTGTTTTATTTTTAATGTTTGACTTCTACTATTCTTGTTTTATTTTTAATGTTTGACTTCTACTATTCTTGTTTTATTTTTAATGTTTGACTTCTACTATTCTTGTTTTATTTTTATGTTTGACTTCTACTATTCTTGTTTTATTTTTAATATTTGTTTCATAAAATCTCATTTAAACAAGTTTACACCAGATAGGAGATTATAATTCTTTTGGCCTAATTATACTTTTTTTATATGATTTCTTTATCCAATATACCTGTTTACAAAAGTGTTTGCTTATGTTTAAAAAAAATAATATTCCATCCAATACCAGTATAAATATTTTCCATATCATTACAGATCCTATATTAAGTGTATGCAGGTGAATTAAAAAAATTGTTTTACATTATTTCCATAAATTTGATAAAGATACTGTTTTGTACATTAATACCTTGAAGCCAAACAAAATTTTGCATATCTTTCTCCATAAAATAACAATAAATGCCCAAAATATCTAGGATTTATCGAAATAAAAATCATGCATAAAATTCTGTATAAATATAAGCTTAAAGAGTTTTATGATTTTTCTGTTGGTTTTATGAACAGAAAAGGACATTAATTACAATATCATATAATAGTATGCAACTAACGGTAGAAACCTAACCATATGGTAGTGGATGCAGCCTGGTTTAAATGTCTCCATAAGTGAATCTGCAAATGAATTATAGCTTAATAAGCAGTAAATTTAACCAACGAAATAGTTATACAATGACATTCACTAATTTGTTATAAATATCCTATACCCTAGTTCCACATGGACCGATGGCCAACTTTATATATTTTCTCAGTTTAATATGAAAAGTATATAAAAAATAATATAAGGGTCATCTTAATGAATTAATAAAATATAATCCACAGCTAGTACTCAAATGATTTATATATGAATTATATACATTACTATACAGATCAGTTTAGTTTTATATATATATGAATTATATACATTACTATACAGATCAGTTTAGTTTTAGTTAACTATATCTATTATGGCAGAAATATCTCCATACTTTGAATGGCTACTAACTCAATTTTTAGTTGAAGCTTAAGTGTGAGTACAAATGCAACAAGATTTTGAAATTATGGCTGAATTGCTATTTGACCTTGTTTCTCAAACTCCCTGTTCAATTCATCTTCCAGCCAAAATATTGGTTTTTATAGTAGTTGGCACCCAAGAGGTTGATATATTATATCATCCCCCCTGAAAAAGTAAGATTTCTCTATATCAAGCTAAACAGCAATTTTGCATGAAGTGTTCTTCATACTGTGTTAAGATGTGAATATAAAAAAATCGAACAGCGTTCCGAAGTCCCCCGCCGCTAGAGCATCAGAAACCCTTGGACAAGTGAAACATAACAAAATTTTCTCAAAGAGAGAGAATAGAAGGACAAACAATTTGTGGTTATTGCTAAAGTTTTTTACAAGTTAATGAGTGGTATGAAGACATTTATACAATATGGGTATAGTGTTGAAATCTTATTTTACCATGTGTATTGAGAATTTATACAAATGTACATTTACTCCTTTTCAATAAACAGAAATGCTTTGATCAAAAGTATTCCGCCTAACAAACTCTTAAAGACAGTATTTTTCAATTTTATAAGTTTCGATAGGAGTTTATGTATAAAACCTCCCTTTAGGTCCAAGCGTATAAATATTATTCCAATGCAAGGAGAATATAAATTTTCTAGAACACTTAGATGAACATTTTGTCAATTTTCAAAGTTATTAAGGGGCATAACTCCTACAAAAATATTTCGACATGACTCATCTTCGAACTCCCTTGAGGTATCATTGAGTTAAAGCTACTGTATAAATATTATCCAAATCGGTCAAGAAATAAATTTGCTAGAGCGCTTACATGAAAATTTTGTCAATTTTCTAAGTTATTAAGGGGAATAACTCCTACAAAAATATTTCGACATGACTCATCTTCGAACTCCCTTGAGGTATCATTGAGTTAAAGCTACTGTATAAATATTATCCAAATCGGTCAAGAAATAAATTTGCTAGAGCGCTTACATGAAAATTTTGTCAATTTTCTAAGTTATTAAGGGGCATAACTCCTACAAAAATATTTCGACATGACTCATCTTCGAACTCCCTTGAGGTATCATTGAGTTAAAGCTACTGTATAAATATTATCCAAATCGGTCAAGAAATAAATTTGCTAGAGCGCTTACATGAAAATTTTGTCAATTTTCTAAGTTATTAAGGGGAATAACTCCTACAAAAATATTTCGACATGACTCATCTTCGAACTCCCTTGAGGTATCATTGAGTTAAAGCTACTGTATAAATATTATCCAAATCGGTCAAGAAATAAATTTGCTAGAGCGCTTACATGAAAATTTTGTCAATTTTCTAAGTTATTAAGGGGCATAACTCCTACAAAAATATTTCGACATGACTCATCTTCGAACTCCCTTGAGGTATCATTGAGTTAAAGCTACTGTATAAATATTATCCAAATCGGTCAAGAAATAAATTTGCTAGAGCGCTTACATGAAAATTTTGTCAATTTTCTAAGTTATTAAGGGGCATAACTCCTACAAAAATATTTCCACATGACTCATCTTCGAACTCCCTTGAGGTATCATTGAGTTAAAGCTACTGTATAAATATTATCCAAATCGGTCAAGAAATAAATTTGCTAGAGCGCTTACAAGGTGGACGGACGGACGGACGGAAGCACGGACGGACGGACGCCTGGCATTACCATATCCCCCGCATCGCGTTGCGGCGGGGGACAAAAAATAAATTTGAAAATCTGTATCATATATTTGGGCCAGAAATGGTTTCATTGCCAGAAGTCCTCATTCTTTGTTTTTCTTTTTGTTTGTTTTTTTGTTTTGTTTCATAAAATTTACTTATACATCATGTACATAGTACCATTTCTTACAAATTTGTACATATACAGTCTTGTTGGTAACTTGATTAAACTGGCAAAAGAGGTTAAAGATTTGGTCCAAAAACTGTTAAATAGCAAAGTTATCCATGTCTCCATAACCAATTTCTGCTCTAGCAAGTTTATTTAAATATACATGTATTCCTGTCCCTTTCTCTCTTATCTCTCTCATCCATAACAATTGATAATGTTTTCAAATTATTTTGCTTTTTTCAAAATTACAGGAATGTTATTTCCTACAATTTTTTTTAGTTGTTTAATTCAAGTTAATAACATAGAGTACAAATAGCTGCAAAATCACTTTTTGACTTAATTTTCAATCTCATTCATAGCCAGTATCTGTGTATATCTAAATGGGGTTATACACACACTTCACACTTGAACTCTTTAATCAAATCATATTCCACAAAATTTGAAATTACTTGGCATATAAAAATTGAACCATAACCTATTGTTTATGAATTAGAGAGACAAGGAGGCATGTTTCTATGAGTAAATAATCAATAGGGTTTTAGGGTTTTAAATATCAAATTCCATTCAAGTAGTTAAAAATTTTAATGTCTAAAAAATGCCACTGTTTCTATGAACAATTTTTCAGTTTGTATGAAATATTGTTTCTTAGTATAAGTAATTTGTATAAATGATGTTGAAAATTTTTGGCAATTTATTAAAAAGGTCAAATTTTAGAGTAAAAATCTTGTTTTAAAGTCATCTTTAATGCTAAACTTTATAACTGTACAATACAACACAGAAATATATATCTATTTTCAAAAATAACTAAATATATTTAGTGATTCATTCTTGTCTATGAAATCATATAAAATTTTCAGAGTAATCCCAGGTGAGAGAATGATTTTAACTTTTCTCACTAAATTAAATACAATGATTGTTCAATTTTTGTACTTTAAAAAAAGCTTGATGTAATCCATAGAATTTTACTCAACTATTGCCAAGTCTTGTTTTTCAAAAGAATTTAATAATTTTTATATATATATAAAGACATTATGATTTCTGAATATATTAATTATTTTGTTACGTAAAGCAGTATAAAATTCAAATACCAAATTGACATGTTACAAAAAGATAACAAGAAAATTAACTAAAATCAATTATTTCATATGCAGCCCATAGACTTTTGTTGACAGAATAATGAATAAAAGCATGTTTGGTGTATGTTATACTTTTGTTTTCATAAACAAAATAGCATTTACAAAGAATTTAAACTATTTAATTAACAATAAATATAATTCCTTTTGTTATAAATTTAATAAGAAAAAATATTTCCATCAAAGGAATATAAATAATTTAAAGTTATTATAAGGAATAATTGTCCGTGAGCTTTGAAATGTCAGCCGGTTTACGTGACTGGAGTCTAAAAAAAAATGTCTCCACCTAACATATTTAACATTGTCAGACCACTCGTGCTCCTCTGTAATAATCATAAAGAAAAGCATGACAAATATATAAGATTAAAGTTTAATGATCCAATACAAAGGTTATAACAGGTTTTGTGTTAAACTTTGCCTGAGGTATAAAGTCTATATAAAATGACCAGAAGAAATGGTCATATTTTGACAAGTCAATAATATAACAATTTACTTCTACATATATCATAAAATGATTTATTACAGATCCATATATATATATGTTTCCTTATATTATTATATGACAAAGGCATTCATAAAATAATTGTGGACAAACTTCTTTGATAAATAGTGTACCTGTTACTACTGCTACTTAATCTAGATTTATGCAATATTTAGTTATAATACATTATCTGAATGAAAATCTTAAACCTTCTAAAAATAAATATCTGAATTTTTAAACATTTTACCTAAACCTACAACATTACCATATCAAATGCAGTTCATTAAGAATTTGAAACCTATACTTTTCTATAGTAAATCATATATATTTGCAATGCAAAATATGTATTTTACCAGTCATCTCTACCTATATACTGTACAATGGGATGTCTTTTCATGTTTTGTTTAGTTCCAAATGGTGATAAGCTGATATTCTAAGATGTATTATCATTGACTATTCATTTGACATGAATATTTCTATGACTATTTCAGAAGAAATAATTCTACAATGACCATTCTCAACCACACAGTAAATCTTCACCATCGAGATGTGTTCCTTTCTTCTGACAAGGTTCTGAATACATAAAACTAAAGAAAAAATGTCCACTGCTATTTATCCATTTGAACTAAAATCACAAACTTTTGTAAATTACAATGACCTGATTACAAGATACATTCCAGATGACATTTTATGTATTTTCTTCACCAAATTTTGGAGCCTAGATGTCTTTTCCAACTGCTCTTGAAATAAAATGATTTTTCCCTTAATTTGACTTTTGGAGGTATTTTAGATCAAGACTTTCAAGTACTTTTCTAGATGTTCAAACGGCTTGTTAAACTAACACACATTAATGATAAGTTATAGAGAAGTGTTATAATTGACACATACAATACAAAATCATGTCTGTGTTATTATCAGCTATATTGTAATATTTATTTCAAAATTTTATTTTTATTTCGTCTCAAAAACAAAGATATTCAGAGCAAATAGTAAATAAATTGATCCCGACTTTATATGTACATATCCGTCTGCACTATATCGATAACTTTGATCAATTAGTATTAGGTTTATAACAGGTGTACATTAACAAACACATCCTTTTACAACTCAGATTTCCCCTCCTCCCTAACCATGAAACTTCCATAAATCAGCTGTGTTGTTTGAATACCAAACCTTCATATTTGTAAGTGAGCAGAGAAATTGCTGACAAATTTTACATTCAATAAATTAGAATATTCTTCCAAACAATGACTTTCAATTTCTTTGATTTATATAATAAAAGGTTACCAAACATACCACCAAACAAAAGAATGGAGTCAATTCAAAATTGTATAAACAAAATATATACTTTCTTAATCATTTTTTAATTGTGTAGGTAAATGAAATAAATACTACAGCTAAAATTACTATACATCCTGTATTTCTGGCAATATTATCTAAATAAGACAGGTAGAGAGACATACCTTCTTTCATTTTTTTAAAACTTTTTATCTATTTCACAAGGGAACTCTTCATGACTTTAACATTGCTTGTTCCAAGATTTTCAAGTACGGTAGGCACTGAAAATGATAGACAGGTTTCCAGAAACACATGATATTTTTTATTTGACAAAAATTGTTTATACTTTATTTTCTGATTAATGGGAACAATATCCTAAAGCAGTAAAACACTAAAGACACATGGAAATATCAAAAAAAAAAAAAAAAAAAAAACACAAATATAACTGAGATATGGGGTAAATGTTTATGAAAAAAAACATGTTTACTGCTAAATCTCTTTGTATACATAATTTTCATTCCTACAAAAAATTTTATATAAACATTTTGCAAAGTGTTTACCCATTACCATAGTATGTTGACCACAAAGTGGCATTCGAACTTATTCCATAAAATTATATCTGAAATCTGAATCTTCAAATGCAATTCAGCTTTAGGAAAGCTGTCGATAGCTCTAAATCTTTCTGTCTGCAAACTCATAAAAACAAAAAGATCTAAGGTTCTTTAGCTAAAATTCAAAATTATAATAAAACACTATGGTCCTTTTTGAAAACTATCTAAATTACATTATGAAATTAAACCATTAGCTTCTTTGATAATGCAGCAAGAATTCTCGACCAAAGTTTCAATAATTTGTAATTAACATGCCAATGTTCAATGTAATTAAAACTGTAATTTACAATAAAGGAAGAAAATATTTGTAATTGTTAGAAAATTATACTGTATTGCACAAATTGAATGATGTAAAAGTCCTTGATTAAAATATGTTTAGATATTAAATCTGATAACTTATAACAAGCCGACAATTCTTTCGGGTGAGATCACATACAAAATCTTTACACACCTGAAAACAAAGGTGTAACATAAACACATTGGCCACCTGTAAAACTGGGAGGTACCAGTCTGGTATATTTGACTTTATAATCAGCTGATTATCGGATAAAAAGATGTATATTGGGATGACGACTTTATATGTTTTTTCTCTAGGAGGCACTTTTGAAGATTATTCAGTCAATCATCGATAATGTGGTCAGATCATAGCCAGAAGCATCTCGCACTTTGCCTTGTCAAGTCTATTGTCTCTTTCATCACATCAATCATTAAATCATAAAGGTGCAATCGATCGTGATCATTCCATCATAAACAAAAATATTTTTTCTGATATTTTTTTGGTGGAACTATGCCATATTTTATAATTGGATAATTGTCAAATGATACATTATAGTCATTATAAACAATTTTCTGGAAGACTGGGATAATTACCTGCAGTTCTATAACAGGTAGGAATTTTTGGTATCTTATTTAACCCCATTATTACAACAGGTGTGTTTAACTTCTTAGCATTACAATAAGTAAATCAAACAAAGAATTAATAAATTAATTGTATTATAAACATTAGCAAACATCAGTTATAGGCAAATATAAAATCATAAACTGATGGTTTCAAAAATCAAAATACCTGATGACTAGTGCTGCCACTTTAATGAAACCATAAAGATAAATAGGCTCATCAATAGTGAAAACTATGGAGCTACAGAGTCTGCCCATGATTGGGTCTCTTCCCTACCATTCATTATGATTGTTTGTATGTTTGTTATGTTCTGGACTTGAATGGTGAAATTTTTGTTGGCAAATTATGAAAATATTTGTAAGATTTCTTAGCTTGTTATTGTGTGTTAATTGTTACATGGCCTTGTGACTTGAGCAAAATTTAGCAAAGAACTTAATTCAAACTGATCCTTGGAACCATGTCAAACTTACAGTTGGAAATTTTTATTCAAACTGATCCTAGAGACCAAGTCAAATTTATAGTTGGAATTTACTTAATTCAAATTGATCCTAGAGACCAAGTCAAACTTACAGTTGGAAACTTAATTCAAACTGATCCTAGAGACCAAGTCAAACTTACAGTTGGAAACTTAATTCAAACTGATCATAGGGATGTCAAACTTACAGTTGGAAACTTAATTCAAATTGATCCTAGAGACCATGTCAAACTTACAGTTGGAAACTTAATTCAAACTGATCATAGGGATGTCAAACTTACAGTTGGAAACTTAATTCAAATTGATCCTAGAGACCATGTCAAACTTACAGTTGGAAACTTAATTCAAACTGATCATAGGGACCATGTCAAACTTACAGTTGGAAACTTAATTCAAACTGATCCTAGAGACCATGTCAAACTTACAGTTGGAAACTTAATTCAAACTGATCCTAGAGACCATGTCAAACTTACATTTGGAAACAAGATTATTCTCCTTGTGGAAAACCTCAGTGACATACGGATATAGAACAACAATAAAATCCCTGTTTCTTTGCTTCGACTTTTGTCACAAACATGTAGGGATTTGTTGTTAACAATCCACCTAATCTCCTCTTTCTCTGTATAGAAAAAACAAGTCTGTGATATACATTAATAATACATTTGTACTTAGAATTTTTCTTTCAGCCTTGACTTTAGAACAGTATTATGTATCAATCCTTTAGATTTGTACAATGTTTATTTTCTTTAATTGATCAATTGATCAATGTAGCATTACTGAAGAACCATTAATTATTCTGATTGTTGCACACAATTTAATTTAAAAATATCAAGGATTTGGTTTCATACATTCAAAGACCTTTGGCTGAGAACAAATAAGATATGCATTAGCTGCTTGCTCAATATAAAAATACTTAATCAGCTACTTACTAGTAACACCATATATTTCTCAAGGGTCTCCATTTTTTTTCTTCTATTACTAGTACCAATTCTATAAAATATATAAAAAAAAAACATTAAAAAGTTAAAGTTTTATAAACACTATTTCAGTGCCTGTGCTAATAATGTGGTAAGGTTTCATAAGTTTCTAGTGATATCTCTTTACTATATTTACCAAAATAAGAGAATATCAATCAGAGAGGATATATATTATTTTTTTTATTTCATGTCTCCCAACACAAATGCCAACTTGAACAATTGTTAGTCATACTGAGGTTTTTGAAACATTAATTCAAAATGATTTACTCCAACCTAGGTCATTGAGACGCCTCTATTAGTTATATTCTATCATTCAAAATAATTATACAGTCCATAACTAAAACCATTTAGTAGGTGATAGAGTTTTACCTCCATGCATCACCTACCTGACATGCAGTAACCATACAATACACAATGTGACCATGCTTAAATCTGGCAGATAATGAAAATGTGACACTGATTGTATCAATTAAATGAACAATGTAAATTTAGAAGGCCAGATGAGCTATGTTTGTCCAACTACCATTCAAAGTGTTTATAAACTTCTGATAGTCCATATATTCAATATAAGCCCTTAAAACTAACCTTTGGTAACCCTAAGTATCTTAAACTACTTTTGAAAGTCCAATTAACATTCTAACTTGAGGTAGATGTTGCCTCTAAAACATAGTACAGTTAATTCTATATGTTTTGTTGTAGCCTGGTATTTCTGTACATTGGTTCTATCTGTACAAGAAATGATTGTTAACTTCAGAATCCTTTTTTCATAAAGGTTATGTTATTGCAGGTTATTTACTCGCATAAAATATTGTCTAAAATCTCAGTTTGTGGAATATTTGGAGTTTTGAAAGTCTAAATTCTAGAATTGCAAGCAAATTTTAGAAAACAAAAAAAATTACCACTGTTTATACAGATATATTTTTAACCAAAAATATTGTTTTGAATATAGAAAAATAAATGCACTCAGAAAATTGAAAAATTTTTTAAATTTGAAATAACCAACTCAGACCTATTTTAAAATTTGTAATAACCATTGTTTTAATATTTCTCTTGCACTTTTATACAAATTTGGTACAACCAAGGGATGTAATAGTTAATTCTCTAATTCTTATCTAACAGGAATTACATTGAAAATTCCATAGTCAAAATATGTTTGTTTCTTTGGAAGTCCTTATTGAACAAAATATGTAAATTCAATTCTTTTAGTTATGACTTGGCTAGTTGCATCTGTCAGCCACGTAGTAAGACAATTCAAATTGATTAAGGTACTAAAATTAAGAAAAATCATTCCATGGACAGGTTCCCTGACATGATCTTTTTTGTAAAATTTATAACTAAAATCACTTTATTTTCGTTTTTATTGAAGTACTATACTTTTCACATTATATTGCAATAGAAATGATGACTGAATCTTTTTTCTACAATATCATACATATATATAAAGAACATAGACTCCCTTATTCAAAGTGGCTGCAGTCCAAGAAACTGACAAATTCTGCACAGTTTCATTTAATTTGCCAATATTTGTATCTCGAAAGGTCTTAGCTCAGTAATAGTCTGAAAATAGCATTGTAATTTAAGGTTTATTTCTAGGAAAATAATTCATTTAAATTTAAATAAAATTTAAATGTAAAGAATAATTTTCAAAATTAAAACTTTTTTCTCTTTGTTGTTCAGTACAACAAATTAGAAATTCTAAACAATGCTTATTATTTAATTTTTACCCAGTTTAGAAAAAGAGCATGTATCATACAATAGCTGTGTAAATATTTTATCAATTTAAATTCCCAAAAGCTTTCAGTTTTCAACAAATGAGCAAAAGTTAGGAGCAAATGACCTTCTGTTGCACCAAGCTTCCAATATTTGACAAAATTTTTATAAAGAGGGCAAAGTATTGAATGAATCGGTGCATTACATTTGTGCGCAGTTTTTTTATCACAATTGGGTGCATTGCATTCCATGTAAATACATGTAAAATTAACAGATAGAGTTAAAAACAAGTAAAATAATGCTTTTATTTTTAACTTTAATTCACAATGCAAATGCAATGTACCTCTTCCGTTAGTCTAAGTCCCCTGCTCACCAACAGGGGTCAGATGGAAGTAGGATTTTGAGCAGGATAAGTTCGATTATGAGCACTATACACTGTACAGTTAAAACTGATAAAACGAGCACTATATACAGGTTGAGTTCTTGCAGACACACAGGTTCAAATCAATTACAAAAATCTGTTCTTGCTGAGAATTTAAATCTCACTGCCTTCAGGAACTGCATGCGATCCCGCTGACTGTCCTGGAATTTTCTAATTTATAATCATTTATCTATCTATCTATCTATCAATATCTATCTATCTGTGTATATATTAAAAAATTTTTTTAAATCTTATTTTCATTAATTTGATTATAAACTATACAAAAATTCACCAGTACATCACCTGTATTTCTAAAAAATAAAATATGTGTAAATGTAACAAAATCTTGCATGCAATTGTAACATTTTTTAATCCTCAATGCGTACAAATGTAATATGCACAAATGAATTTATCATAATTTATCTGATTATTGTATATCTTCAAAACGTTTCTTTATATGTAATATGAGAACTTGGATATAGGTCAGTTTATTAAGTTTGGGGAAAGCTGTATACTGAAGCCAAATTAACCATAAAATTCAGGTCAAGTTGCATTGTCACTATTGTGGCCGGTAGCATTCAGGAGTTACAACCCTGGAATATAGTAAAATCATCTCCAGAAAGTGTTTTAATGGATATGTTTTGTGTGTTTGCATTTGCACTGGATTCAAAAACCATGTGTTTGTTTAGTTGGGGTTTTACGCAGTTTTCAGCACATTTGGCTATTTCGCAGCAGCCAGTTTTTATTGGTGGAGGAAGCAAGTACCCAGAGAGAACTACGATGCCTTCGATAGGAAAATTGTCAATCCTTGTCAATTAAGATCGGAGTCAAACACACCCCGCCACAGGTGAGATTCGAACTCACAACCTCAGTGTGATAAATTGTAGTCATGACGAACTACCTAAACCACTCGGCCATCGAGGCCCCCCAAAAACCATGTGAATTGGACAGACAGAAAAAGCAGCAACTATGTACTCTTCGAAATCTTTCGAGAAGCATAAAAAGAAAAGAGAAAGTGCTAAATGAAAATAAAATGCATTGAATTTTTTTTTAATTCTCCTCGGTGATTCTTTGAATGGTATAATAATTTAATGGATTGGAGAAAATCTTTAGTTTCAATATTATTCAAATTTCTTAATTCAATTCATTCTCAAATACTTTTTTTAATATGTTTTTAAAATCAATTTCTCTCAATTTTCTCCCTGGATTTCCCCCTATCTTACCAATTGGATTATTCCCTAAAAAAAAAAGGACTACAGCTGCTCAAAAGAAATTTTAATCCTTCATAAAAGATATTTTCATGATGTTTACATTAACTTGTCAATTTCTAAATATCAATCAGATTATGTAATCCTAGGTGTTCAAGATTGTCACCTTCAAAATGTTTTATGCAGCTTTGTTTCAAGCAAACATTTGACAAATTAATCAGAAGAAATCTGGGCCTTAATTTTGTTATCAAATTCCAGTTTCGTTACCAACAGAATATGTCAGAAGTATTTTGCCCCAATGAAAAAATGACTTAAAGTGTCTCATTTTATTCTAAAATACACAAAATTAAAAAATAAAGATCTGACAAAATACAATCTATTTACACTTAATGACCATCCTACTTCTTTGTAGTAATGATTTTCTGTCGATTGAGATTATACTTCATCAAATTCTGCTCTGAACTAAGCCAAAAATTATGGATGAACAACAAATTTCAGCCTTGTATGTCATTTTGTCAGTATTACACTGACAATTATACCGAATATATTTCTGATTCGATGATTGGTCATTATCTACTTAACAATGTAATCCATCAATATCAATGACTTAATGTCTTCTACTCACCAGTGTTTTACCTGAATACCTATTCCCTTTGAAGTTAGATATTTTGTGGGAAACAGTTTGAACATAAAAATAGTTTGATTTTGATCTTTGATGTGAAATAAAATATCTGAAATATAATTACTTTATAATGGGAAAAGACAATATTTGTTAGAAAAATATAGCAACATCCTATTATAATAGTTAGTATTACAGGAAGTACTGACCATTGAACTGCATACTTGAAAATCTTTTATTTTTTTTTATTAAATACTCCAATACAAGTTTTTTTTCAATGGATTTGCAAATTACTTTTATTTAATTAACTGAGTAAACTTCAATATTCACTTCATTTCCTCAGTAATGCATGTTCATTTATTTATCACAAAAAATAGAAAAGAAGTATCCCCCCAAATAATATTTTAAAATGATCAAAATCCTGTGGACATGCACACCTCCATTATGTGTACAAGCATACTACAAAATATTAAAGATGTAGCTCCAAAACTGTAGGAAGAGTTAGCCGACAAACCATATTCCCTTTATGCAGCTAGTACAATAGTCCAACTGTCATTTTGAGAATATTTGGAAAAAAAAATCAAAATGCTGACATGCACACCTCCATTAGGTATATAAATATCCTACAAAATATGAAAGCTTTAGCTCCAAAACTGAAGGAGGAGATAGCCAGACAAACCATGTATCTATATCCGGACTCTTCGTTGCGGGGGCATAATAAGTATAAGAAAATTATCAAATTTTTACTTTTTATTTGCTATATGTCTTATTGTCAAAAATCCTGTGAACTGGTTTCTTGTCTATTGGTTATTTTTTATTCATAAATCTGGTGCTTATTTGGGATATTTCATTTCATTTGCTGAATTTCTAACAATTTTTTTTTAAATATTTTTATGGGTTTTTTTTTTAACACCATTGAGTGCTTATGTTATGCAGTTTATTGCCCAAGATCAAACCATGGTTACTTGGAGGTTTATATTAATGTTATCTCATGACATTGATCTCATACATACTTATATCTCTTCATTTTCATATCCAAAAATAGCAAAGAAATTGTTATCATCTAAATTCCCATATAAACATTATGAAAGCTACACCAAATAACAGTAATTTCTCTGCTAGTCTTCATCATAAAGATGCAGTTTTATATTTAATTCTGTGACCCCTTGGTCATGGTGAAATACAAACTAGAGGCACCCAGGAGCCTGTATCGCTCATATGGACACTGGTATGTCCATCTTGACTGACAGCCTGGAACACTGCTGTCAAAGTTCCAATTGGCTCACTGGTTTCAAACAAGATTTTTCAGTGACCTTTCCCATTAGGTCCTATATTAAACTAAGTTCCGCTCTGGCAGCCATCTTCTGCCAAGTTTTGTTCCAATTGGCCAAGTGGTTTCAGACAAGAAGATCTTTAAGTAAATTCCCCATCTAAGGACCAGTGCTGCCAACCTTTGTTATAATTGGCCCATTTTCAGAGAAGATCTTTAAAGGAAAGGTTATGATGAATACGGAAGACGACGACAGACGCCAAGTGATGACAACTTCTCACAATAGCTCACATGGCCATTTGGGCCAGGTGAGCTAAAAATGTCAAAAACAACAACAACAAAAAACAGAATTTGCTCCTAAAAATGTCAAAAAAAAAAGAAAGAAATGATGAAAAACATGAATAAAAGCTGACAATATGAAAAATCTTCTATCTCAATTCTCAGTTCATAAGATTTTTTAAACTTCAATCTTTTGACAAATATATCATTAACTACTTCTCTGAAAAACTGCTTTATAAGGAACTTTAAAGTCAATTTATTATCAACTATGTAAAATTAAATATATTCTAAAAAAGATAAATTATCAATAGGATTATAAACATGTAATATTTAATTTCCTTCAAAGACCTGCCAAAAAAACTGCCATGACAGTATTTGTAAAACAAATCCTATCATTAATACATCTTGACTTCTATAGAATGACTGAAAAATTGGCAATAAATTTGTAGAGAATCAATGAAAACCTGTAAACAGAACTATTATATAAATAAGTTTCAAGTGACAAATTTACATCATTTGTATGCAAGTTATACAATATAACATTGTACCTGTTTGATGATTTAGTAATTATTTCCCTTTGATTGGAAACCATTCAATGCATATTTTTTATCCTCTTTTTATCAATATGGATAAGGATCTAAGCATGTTCTAATCATGTTCATAATGGAAAACTGGGACCAGATTTTTCTGCAAACAAGTTAACTATTAACTCTCCAATTGATTTTTACTGCACTTTGATGCAGACATTGCATTAAAAATGCATATTGCTAGCTCTTCAAATTTTCAATCTAAATAATCAATACAATAGGGATGGTTTTAATGTCCAAACTGTAAAACTTTATGACGGAGATTACAGCACCTGACAAAATGGCGCAACAAACAATCATATACCTGAGAGTGCAGCTGGTGTTTTTCATGTAGTCTTTTAATTCAGCAATTGTTTGTGTTTTCAATAATTACATCATCATTCTGTAATTAAATAAAAACATCACAAGATTACATCCTGTTCCTTTGTAGAAATGTTCACACAACAAATGACAGCAATATTATATTAATTTTACTCCACTTTACTTGGACAAAAAGTTGTAAATCTTGATGACTCAAGGTAAACAAGATCAGATGTCTGGTTGATTTAGTAATGTGACTTCCAAACATTAAGGAAAACTACAGATCTATAACTATTCCTGAGACCAACCTTTTTTTCATAAAATAAAATATTCTAATTTTCTATTTTACTTGGATCTGAAAATTATGTTGAATTACAGGTTATTTTATAAACAAAAATTTAACAGCAAGCATTCTAAGAACTGTTCTTTAATTCCTGTCTGTTTTTTCATTTTGAAACCTTCTTTCTTCTGTTCTATTATTTAACTGTGAGAAATTAGATACTTAGTTGGATTGATTTTTATTGTATGTTAGCTTTTGTTTGAACACCGACAAAGTTTCTGGGTTAGGTACTCATATAAGTGGTTTAGTCTTGTCACATTCTAGATTTGGCTGTCAAAGCCAGAACCATGTATTTTCTGTAGATAACTCTCGTCTATATGGAATGCTGTATTCATTTAGGATTTTTCTGAACTTTAGTTGAATTTTTGACACCAGTTTTTCTTGGGGGTTACTTTTGTTCATGTGTGATGTTGTATCATTCATACACACCTTATATTTCTTCACCTTCATGAAAGAAGAGATTTATACTAAAAACAGCAAATAAAGTTTAATCATCAGTTTTATTTATTTATTTCCAAAATCTGAGTACCATCATTTTAACAAATCCATGCATAACGTTTTATGCAACATGTGATACTCGTTCTGTGGGAAAAACTGCTAAATGAATGTGCATATTTATGCATCTAACAAGCTTAACATGCAGGTGTTAAGGCAGGTCAACTTGATTATTTCTGTTTTCTCAAAGCTAATGATTGAGAAGTAAAAATATTTTAAATATGCTAGCCATTTTTACTGTTTTAATTTCACCTCCGTAGATTGTCTAAAGATAAATTGATATCTAATTTACTTCAGTATCAACTTTTTATGTTTGAAATGTCTATGCTTTTATCTCTTGTGCTTGTAGGGTGTCTTAACATGGTCAAACTTCACCCTGGGACTCAGTTATTTAATTCCATGCTTTATCTACAATCATATCATATGAATGTGAAGTTTTTCATATTTTTTATCCAAAACATATTGCATAACAACCAACACTCTGGTCTTGATAAAAAATTTTCACACCAAAGTTTTAATAATTTTTATGATATTATCCCATTAAGAAAGCTGTTAACATACAAAAGACTGAAATTTGTTACTCAATAAATTAGATATTATGTCTTAATCAAAAATTTTATAAAATTTCAAGCTGCACTAAGTTAACATAAACAAGAAATAGAGTACCGCGGGTACAACAATTTTTGTCAATGATACCCTGTATTATTAGTAGTCAAATAGTATAAAATACTGTTTTTATTATTTTTTGTTTAATCTGAATTTTTTACACCAGTATTAGTACTTTATCCAATGGTATGAGCTATTGTTTATCACAATAAACACTGTAGTATTATTACATAATGTTTTTCATATTGGCATTGTTATAGGTCTGAGGTAAGCCATATTGGCCTGAGGCTTCTGTCAGGCCGATGTGGTGGCTTACCTCGGACCTATTACTATGGTACCATTATTAATTAACAGAACTCATGTTTTCATAGAGGGATAGGATAAATCAAGACAGTTCTGAGATACACTCATATTGGCATTGGTAGTACCCAGTCCAATATAGCCTAAATCTCATATTGGCATAGTTTGTGATTTCATTGTATTGGCATTTTTTTAGTTATTGAGTTCAATATATCTTAGTTAATTAATAATAGCTGTTATTAACACATTATAATGATGTTTAGTCCAGTGGTCAAAGTGAAAATGAATCACTCAGTTTAAGCCTGAATAGTTATTACTCAATACAAGTCTGAAAATGTATCACTCAATATAAGCCTGAAACTGTATCACGCAGTATCAGCCTAAATATGTATCGCTCAATATGTCTGGAAATATATCACTCATTATAAGTCTGACACTGTACCACTCAATTTAGGACTTGAAATGTATCACTCAATATAATTCTGGAAATGTATCCCTCCTTATTAACCAATTATGTAAAATATGTTTAAAATTGCCCATTCAATACTAGATATCCAGAGCTAATAAAGATCAATAACTGGACCAATACGGAAAAACAGGCTCAATATTGAACCAGAAATCTACCATTACAAAGTTTGCTTCATTCTCCAACTAATTTTGGTGTGTGGCTGTGTAGCTCTCCAAGATGCACCCTCACCGCAAGTAATATGATTGTAAGTCGCTTGATATCGGAGAACTGAACTCGGACGTAAAACTTAAACTAAGTCTTAGTGTGATAAGTAGATCAAATTGACCTAATTTTGGTGGGAGGCTGTATTACTCCCCGAGATGCATCCTCACACCAAGTAAAACAACTGTAAGTCCCTTGGTATTGGAGAACTGAACTCGGACGTAAAACTTAACCTAAGTCAATAAAGCACGATAAGAAGGTCAGAGTGACCTAATTTTGGTGGGAGGCTGTGTTACTCCCTGAGATGCAGCTTCACACCAAGTAATATGATTGTAAGTCACTTTGTATGTTAAAACTGATTTTTGACATAAAACCATGTAATGTGGGTAAATAAAGGTGTAATAGAATGGGTTTCTTTTCATATTGGTCCTGTATTATGTCCTCGGACAAGTCGTATTGGCCCTCGGATAGCTGTATTCGGCCTCAGTGTTTTTGAATGATGTGACGGTTACCGGCAAGTCTGTCAATCATATGTTTTATTAAATTTTCTTGTGTAAATGATTAATTATTCAATTTTACAGTGAAAATGGTTATCTTAGGAAAATAATTTTAATCAAAATATAGTCAAATTTCGGTAGCTCGAACTCGGATCCCTCGAAAACCACCGGTGGCTCGAATGCTTCTGAAAGTCCCGTCAATTTTTCCTTTATTTTCATGTTAACAATCTTGTTGCCTGGTACTTACAGGTATGCATCTAAATATCAAAAGTTTAATAAAATAGATGAAGCTGACAGGTAAATATTTACTGTTCAATTTAATAATGATGTCATGATAACTGTTAACTAGAGATTAACCTGTTAAATTTTAAATAAAAAATATTTCATGGTTATGATTAGCTATACCAACTCGCATACTGATGGTTCTGGCAATTTTTCGTACTTTGACAAATTTCGGTAACTCGAACTACCGTTAACTCGAACAGATTTCGACAGTCCCTTGAAGTTCGAGCCATCAAAGTTCTACTGTATGCTCAAAAGGACAGATTGCAGCATATTAATCCCAAGAGAAATGGAACAACCAAACCAATGTTGATTACATTAATAGGAGAATAGAAGTATTCATGGGATATAGAGTTATGCTCATTTACACATGGGCTAAACCTTCATATTCATATTTTATACCTTGCTATTGCACTGAATATCAACATTCCTACTGTATTAAATGAATTATGAATTATTTCCACTAAAGGATATGGTTTGATTTGGCCTGATATTTGACCCCTTGAATTCCAAAATCAAAAAGTAATGAAAAACTTACTCTCAGCTATCATTAAGTACTCTTAAAATGTGGCATTTTAAGGAACATGTTTTGTTTTCAACAAAACATTTCGGTAATAGCAGCCATATGTGGTCAAAGATTGCTAATTGTGATTGCTAATTGTGAAGAAATCAATGAAAAACACTAAATTTCACTAATTTTTTTACCTTTGAATTAAAATTTTGATATGAGCAACAGCCTTGCTCAAAAAGACATTTCACTGAAATGTGTCTTTATGTAAAGACAAACATTATATTAAAAAATCTTTTTGGCAAGGTTGTTGCTCATAGTTGTTTTGACCTAAATCTACTGTGAAAAGAGTCAAAGTTTCTTCAAATACCTAATTTAGCAGACATTCATGACATCGCTGTTGCATCATGGGAAGGGATTTTGTACAATGATAGATAGATTGTGAAAATTCGATCATACGATAAAAATAATACAAATTTGAACATGAAATCTTAATTCAAATTTTTCATGTAAAATTTTGGCCAAATAATACCATCTTCTTTATTTGGACAATGCTTAGATACACGTAGAAACTTTTAAATATACAGTCAATAAATTTTGGCTGCTCATATAGTCACGTTGCAGGATAAAAAAGAATATAGTAAATATTCCAAGAAATTGCTATTTCAGAATCGATTACGTACATATATATTTGCTTCGTACTTTTCTCAAAACTTAAAGGACTGAGACTCTCCCAAGATATTTACCAAAACCGTAACTGGAATCAAATTGGTCCATTTAGCATTACAACAGACAGATAAGTACTGAATCAACCAAACAAAAGGCTTTCTGAGATCTAGCCTTGTACATTAAATTCTCAAAACTTCTGATTTTTCAGAAGAAGAAAAAAAGTTCTTGTAAAACAATGTCACAGATTGATTCTAAAATGAATCAGAGTCTCATATTGTTTAACAACATATTAAAATCTAATTTAATAAAACTCAGCTGAAGCAAACTAAATATGTTGTAATTGACTGATACCAAATTGAATAGGCTTTAGAGTCCCACATTGTAAAACATTATACAGTATAGTAAAAATCAGCAGAGGCAAAGTAAAGATATTAGGAATTCTCAAAATCTATGATTTCTGAGTAAAAAAGTTTTTTCCCACAAGTATGTTTATGAATGACACCAAAAATCAATGGGGTTCGGAGTTTCATATAGTGCAACAGCATATCAAAATTTCATATCAATGGGTTGAGACAAACTTAAGTTATTATCTGGGAACAAATTGTGCCAGCCTGCCTGACCTTCATCAAATAGCTGAGTGCAGTACAATAAACAGTTTCTGAGATAATGGACCTAAATGCTAAAACTTACCATAGTCACTGAAGCATTAAATGTAGGCCATTGTTACTAAAATGATGGTGGTTTGTGTTGGACTATATAAGATGATTGTAGCTGTGAAATATATTATTAATATATTATCTAATGTTTTTGAAAAACCAATCTAATTAAAAACTGATCTCTCATCGCTCCCGTTTTCTGATATGTCGCGTGGGAGATCTAACGAAACCCGCTTTGAGGTCACATGTGAGTGACCTCGTAGGTGTGTCCTGTTCCACCAATGAAATTGCGGCTTAGGCAATCTTGTAAGTTGATCGTGTGGTAAAGGGATGTAACTCATTTTATTAACGAAGAAATCGTCAGTCCCCAGAATTCATTCGGATCTTCTTTAACGATTAGATCTAAAGGAAAACTTTTTTTGATTGGCTTATTGATAGGAAGTAAACTCATTTGCATATCATTATAAATTCATAAGTTCCATTTCACTCACATGTGACCTGAAAGCGGGTTTCGTTAGATCTCCCACGCAACATATCAGAAAACGGGAGCGATGAGAGATTGGTTTTTAATTAGATTGTTGAAAAACAGACCTAACTGCAACAAATTGAACAAAGTCACTCAAACATAACAAGTCAGTAATGGTGACTTCTATGTTGCCTTCCAGTGCTCTCCTATATAAGATGTAGCTGTGAAACAACATAGATTAAAATAGACCTAAATGCACTAATTTAACCAAAGTCACTCAATCATAAAATGTAAATCCTGGTGACTCAAATGTTGTTGATATGGGATAAGTGAAGTGGTGAATAGCATTGATATATCTCAATAGGTTTCTAAAAATGGACCTAAATGCAAATACTCAATCGAGTTACTCAAGTATAAATTGTAGGTCATAGTGACCCAATTAGTTGAGAATTGCATTATATTATGTCAGAGGATTATAGTAATGAAGTATCATTGATCCAAGACATGAAATTAAATTAAAAACTTTATCAGAATCACTAATGCATTAAATATAGGTCAAAGTGGTCCAAATGTTATTGAACTGTGTTCTGTATAAAAGAGGATCTTAGAAATTTTTATAAAATTATTGATATGTCTCAATGGGTTTTGAGAAATACACCTAAATGCAAAAACAACCAAACCAGATGGATGGAGTAAATATAAATTTGCCCCTTCCACATTCATGGATGGGTATAAAAATATATAAAAGACTTTATCAACATATCATACTGGAGAAAATTATAAAGTGTACACCCAATTTTAATTATTCTGTAAGAAATTTTAACTCAGGTGAAATGCATTTGAGAAATTTTCCCACATAAAGCTAAAGATAAAGCAAACCACAAAATTACAAAGGCATTAAAAAAATTCACAGTTTGCTTGCTCTGTTAGCTCACCTTTGATATCTTAAACTATAGTTAAACTATCAAATTTTATAAAACCACACACTGGGATGTCTATCACTATAGATAGTTCAAGTCATCAGCATTGAATTCTGGGATTGTATTAGGGTAAAATTACAAAATCCAACATTTAGAAAAAATCATATTTGCTCAATTTATCACTGTCAAAAAACTAATCTTCATTTCTTTGTAATTATTGATTTCACCATCAGGCTCCTGTCAACATAACTGTGTTTGTTAAAATTATTTATCAAATTTTGTCATGGTCCAAAATTCTCCTGATAAAATTTTCATATTTTTCTACTAATCAATATTATCTTAAATCAAATTCAAATTTAACAGACATGTTCTATCTGAAAGAATAAAAATTTGACATGAAAACTAGAGGCTTACACATTCAAACTGTGAATAGTGTTATGCAATCAAGTTAATACAAAAGAGAATGACAAAAGCAAAACGCTAACATAATGAAAAAGACAGCAGAATCAAAGGCAAAGGTTATAAAATAAAATAAAACACGTTTCTTTAAATTGCACTATGTACACCAGCCATCACAATACAAACTCCTGTGAAAAACTGTGTATTCCTTGAATACATGTTTGTGATTAATTAAAGTAGGTTAACAGTGAGTTTTTTTTCTCTTTTCCCAATTAGGGTGGTGATTTTGAAAGTAACCAAGGATATATAATTTTCATGAATATCAATACATTTTTAGGATAAAAACGATGACTCAACACTTTTCATATTATTTGTCACTCACTTTCTTTTTTAACTGGGTAACATGTCTTTTGTCAGAGTGTTTCAAAATTTGGTACTGTTTTAATTTAAAACCAGTACCAGGATTGGCATTCCATACAAGCATGGGACTTTGGTCAAATATTTGCTTAACTGTCAGCAAAATAGCAAAACCCGCACTTTACTGCATATTCATGACATTTGCTTGTATGTGTATTACCCAATCAAATGGGAGTTTCCAATTTTATTTGTGTATTTACCAGATAAATGCAAATATAATAGAATTAGCAAAAACAATACAAAAAACAAATGTATACCCTCAACACTATTTGGAATACATTTTAAAATAAAAACATATGGGTCTTCTTTTTGAAAAAGAAAACTTAATATTTTCATTTTATTGTTGTTGAATGCTGTCTGGATTTTGTCAGGAATCTCTGATTTGAAGAATAACTAAAAATCAGTTAATGAGGAAAGCTATCTAAAGAAATAGATCTATTTTTTAAGTTCTTTTTTAATGCAGATACTGTGATGGAAAAATTAGTTCTCAAGATATAACAGATTTTTTGTCAAAGATGAGTATAACTGAAAATTCTAATTAAATGATTTTATAATTTGACTAAGAGATTTGTTTTTCCTTCAACCAGTATGTAATTGAATAACTTGCACTTATTTAAATATTTCAATGATAAATATGTAATTATTATTTAAAATAAATGCATCAAGCAGTTGGAATCAAAGAAATAATCATGATAAGATGAAGATAATAATACGACAGCTGCATCATAGTATAGTCTACCTACTTGATCTATTTATCATTTTATTAAATCTCAAGTTAAAAAAAATTAAGTTGTCCAGGATTTTCTTGTAATGCAATTGAAAATATAGTTTGTGTTGGTTTGGTTTGTTGGAGTTCGCATCACTTTCTGGGCATGCCTGTAATGCTGTATTTTTGCAGCAATTTTTTTTTTATTTATTTTTTTTTTTTTTTATTTTTGGTGGAAAATTTACCCAATATTTGTCATTGAAGAGTCAAACCCATCTTGCAACAAATTGCATTTTAACACATAACTTTAGTTTTTATACCATTTGTTCACCAAGGTCTCAACTTATATAGAAATGAAAGGATATGGGGTATGGACATCATATTCTTTAGAATTACAGCACATCAACTATCTGCTGAAATCAAAGTGTTTATGCCAAGTTGTACAAAGGATTTCAGAAAAATTTCAATAACAAACTGAAAATGCTATAGATGCCAGATATGTTCTAATGAAAGTACTGTACATAGCCCATCCAGACTGGTTGGTTCAGTAACAAAACTGTATTAAGGTAAACTTTATTAAGAGAAATAATTCAAGCCTAAGAGATAAATAGCAGTAATCCTGGTTAGAATCTTATTTTTTTTCAAACCAACTTGTATATATACATGTGCACACAATGTTATAACATGTTGTGCCATTCCATCCAGTGGCACATGATAGAAATGGATTTTCTTTTTATGTGTGTTTTTGCATTTCTTTTGTATATTAATTAACAGATCTAGTGAATTTTTCGTAGTTGTGACCTGCCGTTCTGAGATATTTTTTGAATAGAATGCACTATGAAGAAGGGAGATAACTAGTTTTAGACCAATAATTTGTGTATAATCTTTGAAAACTATTTTCATTGGTGCTAGAATGCTTTTGAAATTCACGGTTGTTTTATTATGAATTTTTACTTAGTCTGAGTTGTAATATTAAATGCAATTCAGTTCAGGCTAAACACTTGTCCCCCCTTTTTGGGATAATTTTTACAAAGAAAGCACTGTAGAACATTGGTGCTAAGGGAGATAATTTATTGGAATTTACATAGAAAGCACTACAAATTAAACAGCTTGTAAAAATCTTACTGATTATATATGGAACCAATGTTTGATGTTTTTTGTTATCCGAATGTATGGACATTATAACAATCAAATTAAATTGCAATTAAAAAACTATGATGTGCCACCCATTTATATGTAATTGTTTGAATTTTATATGGAACTGTACTTAAAAAACCCTTTCAGGCATGTATGTTGCTATGCTATTGGCAAATTGGCATGCATTTTATGATGCAACAAAGCATATATGTAAATTTTGCACAAGAAAAAAATCTTTTGAAACAACAAGAGCGAACAGAAAATTGCATGTCTTGCAAAAGACAATCCAAGATTCTATAGTTAAGAATATTTATGAGATATCTGATTAAGAATTAGAAAAAATTACCTAATGACTCAGCTTTAGATATAAACAGAATGAAATATCTCCCAGAATTACACATCCTGACATGTCTACTATAAAGTGAAATTATAAAGGACAAGATAAGTATTTACTAGACAGAATCTACAGACATAACAAATATCTAATCAAATTAATATTCAGTACCTTTAAAGAAAGAAATGTGTTGTACATTAAACACCCAGGTGTAAATTCAACCCCCCCCCCCTTTCCCCCAAATAAAAAATACCACAAGCTTCATTCCAATAATTTTTTGTGAGTTCAAAAATTTTATCTGAGATTTTATTTTATGGACGTGATATCAATATACATGTGCATTTATCCCCACGCCTCCATTTCATAAATGTTCAAATATCTTGACAATGGTTGAGATCCCCACCCATAAACCATATTTATCACATGTTTTGTACTAATATGTACGTTTTTGCATGTCCAATAATAGCCGGAAGTCGGAGTCGGTTATTTGTCCTCGGGCCAATATCGATATTGGCCTTCGAAAATCCATATTTTTGTTTGTTTCGGTTTTTTTTCCATTTTTTAAAAATCTAAAATTCTTTTTAATTTTTTTAAATATGTGATAAATAAATCATTACATGGCATTTTCCATATCGGCCCTGGTATCATCCCTTGACCCACATCGGACTTCGGGCTAAAGCCCTCAGTCCAATATGGGAGTATAGGGATGATACCAGGGCCGATATGGAAAATGCCATGTAATAATCTATAAATATTCTTCTTTCTCATAATAAGATAATCAAATTATATATTTTATTTGTCCCTATGGTGCCTGCATTTTAAAAATATTCATTTATCATAAAAGCAGTTGAGATCTCCATCCCTAAACAACATAATTTATATTCTTCTTTGTCATCATAAAACAAATTCCTGGAGTTATATTCTGAGTTTCTGGAGGTAATCAATGCCCCATCTATTTCATAATTGTTTAAATATCTTTAAAATGGTTGAGATCTCCATCCCTATATCATACATGTTCTTGTTTGTCATAATGGCATGAACTAAACTAATTCATTAATAGTCTCTAAGGGGGGAATATACCCTACCCTTCTATTTCATAAAATTAATGTTAAAATATCTTGAAAAGGGTTGAAATCCCAATTCCTTAAACACATATAATGGTATTCTTCTTGCTTATAATAAAATTAATTAAATAATATGTTTTATCTGTCACAGGGATTAATCCCCATTCCTTGCATTTTAAAAATGTTCCTTCATTTTGAATGCAGTTGGTTAAGATGCCCACCCATAAATATATACAAATGTACATAAATTATCCACAATACTTTATTTGTCCCTCCTTGCATACTGTTTTGCACACTAGAAATACAAGGTAGACTATACATTCTATTCATTTTTGTTATGTGCATTCTGGGTAGCAACTTTTTAAATTGTTGCTGCAGGCTTGGAAGTCATCACACATAATTTTTGTTCAAATTTGATTCAAATTTGAATAGAAGACCACAATGTTAACTTGCAAGTTGACATGCACAAGACAAAACCAGGCATGAGCATGGATCATTCAACTGATATTCCTAACAATCTATCTGTTTTGTTTCATAGTAAATTTCAGTTCATTGACCAAATTGTGGCAAAAAGGAAAACTTTGGAAATTACAATTGATTGGCAGCAATGAGATCTACGAGTCTGATGAAAACTTCAAACAATAGAGAATATCAATTAGATGCCTATAAAATAGTTTCAGATCATTTATGCAAGTAGTTTCAACCAATATACTGAAACTGAAGTACTAAACAGCCATGCTGGTTATGTTACTGGAATACAATATTTGGTTTTGTTATTGGAATGCAACATACAAACTTTATTGAAAATATCCTATAGATGTTTGATACGTGTACAAAGTTCCTGTTCATTTGACCCAAGGGTTCTAGAGAAGAAAAATGAAATGTGAAAGTTTACAAACGGTCCAAAAGCATTTCAAATTAGGTGAATCCAGAAGTCTAACAAAATGCATTTGTAATTTTCTAATCTTTTCCCATTAAATATGAACTACTGAATCACATAATCTTAGCAAGAACTTTTCTTATAATTAGAACAAAAATTTTCAGTTATGGTTTCCTGAAGTATTAACAATTTTACATTAACTGGCAGTTAGTTATCTCCCTTCAAAGAAAAAAGTCAAGGAAGGAAAAAAAGTTCATAAATTATGCAATATAATTACATATTAATTATGTTAATTAGGCAATTAGCACATTATAGTTCAGATGTTTCTTCTATCACAAAATACAGATGAGAATTGGCAAGAAAATGAGTATAATCCTGTTCATCACGATAAATTATGAGGTCAATATTATCCAGCCCAGGATATCTCCCAAAGTTTTACTTTTTGCTGATAGATCGGTTCATTATTGATGAGTAAATAAAATCTTGATATAACAATGAATGTCATAATATATATGTTCTATGTAGGGGTTATTATTACCACACCCATAAAATAGGGGTTATTTATTTGTGTACATCTGTTACTATGGAAACCAAATACAAATTGTAGAAAAAATATCTTTGTAAAGAGTCCATTTGCAGTAAGTGTCTGTACCTGACTTCTGGCAAGTTTCTTGACATTTAAATGATTTTAGCAATTTATTATTGAAAAATGGTAGTTTTTGAAATATTCCAAAACACCTTTTTTTATTTTACAGTGAACATGCATAACTTTTATTTTTTTCCATCATTTCAAATGTTACAATACTATAAGTATATGCACTTTGCCTTGCAGTCTTGTTAATAATATTTCATTTTCTGAAGAGAACAATAATTAATCTGGATAACGATCAAAAACTACAAAAATCAAATATTTATCGAGAAGATCTTGGAATAGCTTCAACAATCCCTCTGTATCATAACAAAAAATACATATAACAAGATATAGATGATTTGTCATGAACAACATAAACAAGTGCAAATTATAATCTGTAAAAACATAATGAAATTCTTGTAAGTGGATTAAATTATATATCAGATGAATGAAACATAAAAAACAAGAAGATCTGTACGGATGTTAAACAAGCGAAACTACCTGTAGCCAGCCATCTGGTACTGAAGTTAGTACTGGCATTCTCTGGAGAGATGCCCAGAGTTACTACTCTCTAATAAATTCTCTATTTCATACGACAGTGTGGATAGGATATTAACTAATGGTGTTACAGGTGAGTCTGAGATTAATTATTGTACACTATTTACCAATAATCTTATTTGTTTACATAGATAAGGATATGTAAAGAATCTGAAACATTTATCAAACTGGACAGACTATAATAGTTAATAGTTTACAATATAATAGTAATAGAACAACCTTGACTTACCCACTGTGTCTGTCATACTCTATAATGTGTTGGAAAAAAATGTTACTGTGAAGACTTCTTCAGGTACTTTTGTGGATCACTCAAATCATTTTCCAGCAGACTGAGTTCCATCTAAAAATAAATATTTGGTTTGATAAATCATGTACAGATGATGATTTTAATTTTCTTAAATGAAAGTGATAAAATATTTTCCTTTCTTTTGGGAAGTATTCCACTCAAATCATGTAGAAAGAAACTTACATTTAAAGGTTCATAGTTTAAAAAAAATTAAGGCAACCCTTAGTTATTTGTTGAACACTTTGTCATATGATCTCTATAAAAGACCTAAATCTTTGATTCATTGAGCTGCTAGAAATCTACTTCAAAATTTTCAAGAACTGTATAAAAGCCAGTTCATCTAAGATCTTAATCTGACTCAACCATGTCAAAAGGCAATTGTAAAATAAACACTTTTTTTGAAAGAAGCTGCAGCAAAGGTATCTAGGCAACATAATGAAATTTGAATCAAACCAATCAGATTTATAACCTTTGTCATTGATGTACATTAAGTGGTCAAAAGTTGAAGTTTAAAGTCAACCTAATTCCTAGATCTATACCCTTTCTTTGATTTTATTAGAACAGAGAAATCAGGAACAGATGGACATCTAACACAGTGAACAAATTGAATGTAATAGTATACCCAATAAACTGTGTGGTATATTGGTTTAATGAGTTTAATGTTTTCGACCTTATAATTAAGAAACCTAGTGCAAAACTTTGTATTTGAAGATGATATAAGAAGTGTATCAAAAACAAACATATAGGCTTGATTTTTGGCATTAGATATGACTTTATCAGAAACAAAATAATATTAGTAGCATTTTCATAAGATAAGACTTTCATGTTTAGTTTTCCAGAGTACATTTTCATACTAGTAAACTGATGGTGCATTTCAATATCATTCTTATTTTCTATTTTGTTTTAAGTTTTGTTAAAGAGAAATTTTGCTGTTTTATAAGAATAATACCTAACTACAATGTATGTGCATCAAACATTGAACGTTGACATATAAGTAGTGTCTCAAAATTCATCTTTAAAATTTTTTACCAATCGTAACAGTCCTGTAACTGCTTTTACAAATATTACTAACTAGAGGCTCCCGTGAGCCTGTATCACTCACCTGGAAATCATTTGCAGAATAAATTGTCTGATTATATCCATCTTGACTGGCAGTCTGGAACATTACTTTCAAGTTCCAATAGACTCACTGGTTTTGCTAAGTGGTTTCATACAAGATCTTAAAGTAAATTTCCATTAGGATCCTATGTTAAACTATGTTTGGCTCTGGTGGCCATCTTGGATGGTGGGTGGAGTCATCGGATAAAAATGACAAGGTTCTGAAACAGCCAATTTGTACTGTTTCAATTAACTTAGTTTATAGGCGTTGTCAAAATCTGTCGAACACTTGCAATCTTTTAATAGCCCTAAGTTGTAGAACTATACAAGCTTAGATTTTTCCCATTTTTTACATACTGTAACAGTTTGTGTTTTGACTCAGAAAGAAGTCTCAATTGATAAATATCACCACTTGGTTATGCTTTTATTTGAATTCCCCCACTCCAGATATCATGGTAATTGTTTATTAGCTCTATGAATTCTTTTGTCCACCTCCAATAAAAATTCTCTATATAAACAGTTTTGAACAATCAGCATATGAATAGTGCCAAACTACCATTTTGCACGATTTTTGCGTTTCCAAATATTTGTTAGTAAACAAGTGTATTGTTGCCATGAAAAACAAGGAGAAGCTACTTATGCATGCATGATGATGAATAGGTTAACGTCCTTATTTTATCTGTGCCACGCTTGTATGACATGCATTCCTGTCATAGTACCAAGATAACATTCTGTTATATCAATAAGTTACATAATAACCATTGCACTAAAATTTCTCCCTCAATGTGTTTTACGCACTACGAATCATGCTAGTGATATCGGAAATCTTTATGATTTTCTGACATGTAAACTTAAAGTACGATTTCCAGAAAATGCATTGGGGAAACTTGCTTGTTTTCTTGGCTGAAATCAATATTTCTATCTTTCAACGTTTAATTTCAATAGTACTATTCTATAATCTGAACATCTGTATAGGAATGATGTCTGTATCAGATTGACACTGGTCAGTAATAGCATATTGATAGGTTTTTATCAGATAACAACAGTTCCAACAGATAGTAATTAAATTTTATCTCTTCCCATGAGTTTTCTCTGTGTTAAAGAATGCTGATGCTATTTAAGAGATGCTGAAAATAAACAAAAATTGTTTTTACTTCTGTAAATTACATGATTTTTTAAATTTGATAAAGATATATTTTTCATCAGTCTTTGGGGGAGTGAAGTGTTGACATTGCACTGACAGCCCTTTTCACAACATAAAACAGGTGTATTAAATATTTGCAAACATAAAATGAAACTGATGAAAAATATTTACTGTAAATGGCATTCACTGAAAATTAGCTATATAATATTCCTGACACAAAATTATAAAATCTGTTTTATTGTTCTTTTTAACATACCACACTGTTAATCTGGCACTAATGACAAAAATTTGAAACACAAGGGGGGGGGGGGGGGGGGGGGGGGGGGGGGGGGGGGAGAGAATATGAGGATGTTTACACACAATTATGCTTATTCTATATGCATGTCTGTAATACTCTATAAAAATCATATGAAGACTACAAATGTACTATCAATCAATCTTATCATGGATTTGTAGTAATTCTTAAATTGAATTTACAGACTGCACTATTAAACAACATTAAATTCATCAATTTTACACGATAAGACATATCTTATATTTCCATCTAAAAAATAATACTAAAGCATGAATCTAATTTTTCTGATAAAGTAAAATTTGGCAACATCAATATAAATTTTACTAAGTACACTATTCAACAAAGATGTGCAGTTGAAAGTAAAATTGATAATGCAATAAAGATAACCTGGATCTTGTTTCTAAAGAATTCTGAAATAATAAAAACCATCCTATGGAAGGATTGATAACACTGTTTGAGGGTAAAACAATCAATCAATAAAAAAATGGTAAGGGTATGTATTATGAAAATGATAGAACCCATTGCTATGTCAGTGTACCCAAATTGGCAAGAGCTGACATTATCTAAAGTATTCTACCAGACCTCTCTGTCAGTGAAGCAATATTCTGTCATCAGCTGATAGCTGGGATGGTATCTCATCTTCCAAAAGATTTCACTTCTATTTTTTGTCCAATAAATTTGGCAGTTTTAAAATTATCACTTTTTAATGATGGACACAAAAATTTCTCTGATAAGCCAGTACACGTGTGTTATTTAACTATTCAAGACTCTTTAAAGGCTAGGATACTATGTTGGAAATACCATAGTGATACCAAGTAAATAAGGGATGAGATTAATCCTTCCTTGCATTAGATTTTGAGCTAGATTTTTTTTCCTAGTACCGTACTAGATCAAAATGTTTTTGACATCCAAGCATTTAAGTAACATCCTGCTGGAGATATTCTGACTAGACAGTCCATTAGTGCTGCAGACCACTGTCTAGAATATCAATTTCTATATTATTAACACATACCCCTTTTCCTCCCATTTTCATATCTCAGAAAGTAACAAGTAACTTTTTCATAGTCCTTTTTTTTATCATTCTGGACACTGAACCACAATAAAACATACTCCTTCAGATCCCCCTCCTCCCTCCCCCATATAAAACTTTCAGAAACTAATTGAATTTTGAAAAGACATCAAGCAATAAAAGTGAATACAGAAATAAATGCCCTATATATATGATAGATACATTTTGTTTTACTGGGGTTTTTCATGCAATAACATTTTGGCATCATAGATATGAATATATATAAACTATAAATGGCCTCTGACCTACTGTAATTATATCCAGATCTTCACAGGTGGTCAAATTTTTTTACTTAAATATTATTTTTCACTTTCTATATTTATATAAGATATAATATCTGTTAACACAAACTTTGTCATGAAGCACCTGTATTACCCTTTAATAATCAAACACACCTTTGTTCTTAAATTAATCCACACGCACCTTTGTCTTAGCATTAATCATTATGCAAGGTCATTCTCTATGATTTTAAACCTGAATCTGTTTTTAACGCCACATTCCACATCATAATGAGCCATGCTCTGTAAACAAACATCTATTCATTAATTATTCTCAATATTGTATTTGTTTAAGCTTTTAAATTAAAAGACTTACACAGAATAGTTAAAAATTGATCAGTTTGTCCTATTAACCCCAGTTTGTTTATCATTGTTTTGTTGTTGAAGGATTCCTCTGGAGGATTGTACAACATTACCAGGTAGAGCAGTACATTTCATTGTGTAACAAATGTAAGTCTAAGTAGTTTATTTGATTAGGTATAAAATGCTTATTCAATTCTGAACTATATGAAACAGCATTACTAGGATTCTAACCTAAAAAGATCAATGATATCAGTCTAAATATGAAAAAATTGATTGCTGTTTCAAATTGAGTCAAGGCCAACTATCTACATTGACGTTTGGCCAGTGAACATACATCTATATCAGCCTTTACTCAGAACAATTTACAAAATTTCAGAGGAAGACCTTATTGCTGTCATTCATATCAAATCATAAATTGCTCAATCACTATAACCATACAGAAATCTACATGCATGTCTGAATATTACAAAAGTGTCTTTATATGCTTAATCATAAATTAAAATAAAACCTCTCCCCCTCCCTCCACCCCTAAGGGATATTTATATACACTGTCTTCGAAATGCAGATAATATTTGTATGTGCTTTAGAAACAGCAAGATATGCAAACTGTTGGAAAGCTAATCTTTCTGGTTTCAGAACAAAAAAAGGATTTTCATCAGTTTTTTGTTTCTGTTGGTTGTCTTCTTTACAGTCTGTTTTCTACCATTCAGTAATGTATTGCCTTTCTCTTTACATAGTTTCAGGATACAATAAACCCTATATGTCTTGCGGACATCTATAACATATTCTGACTGGCTATCTCGCCAGGTACCCGATCCAATCTTTTTATTCATTGTCTGAAATCAACACATATTTAACCTTATAGTAATCTTTATTTACATTTTACACCCATATGGGTCAAGCAATAAACAAACAAACAACATAGTGACAACAAAAAATAAAATATAGTGATTTACAGAATCCTGATGAATGTCAGGTCTTCTTTATGACAATTCCAGCTTTGATCATAATCAATGTGTCTCCTACAAGATCTTTTAATTCAAATGTTTTAAAGTCCAAGTCTGAAATTAAGGCCATGAAAACTAATTCCTAGATTCTCATAATTACTTTTATAAAAACTGAGGACGAAGTTTTACTTTAATTTTTACTGATTTTGATGAGATAATGCAATGAACAATTTAATAACTTACATAAAAAAAAATGAAATAAAATAAAGAAACAACTGTTTTTACCTCTTGCACATTTCTTTTAAACATATATTTAAGTTGACAAAAAAAATCTTTTTTTACTTCTTGTTGCTTTAATAGGTATTAACAGACTTAACAATATTCACCCATGTGTAAAATGTAGGTTAATTCACCGATATTTCTCATTATGTTAATTGTTCCCTCTGACAAAATATCATCCCCATATTACTTTTAATTTCTTAGAGCAGAGTCATTCATGCATTAATTGCACCTGTAGGTTAAGGTGCATCAACCTTCATTATTATCATGGATGTTCCCACTGACAAAATTCCATACTCTGCCACTAATACCATTCTTTTTATCTGGACCTTAGGCAAACAAAACTGGAACAAACAAACAAAATTATGAATAGAGCCGATACAAACCAAGAGCTGGATATATATGCAGGGGTGAGAGTGGAAGAGAATCAAAGAATTTTATTTATACCTTTCAAACATTTGACATTGTTTATAATAAAACATAAAAGTATGAATGTTATCACAGATTCAGAGTAGCAATATCTAATTGCAGTATAAAACTACAAGAGGTTGCTGTCAGCACTGATAATGAATTTGATAAGTTGAACACATTATTTTTTACCCCAATTTTCAACATATAATCTTATCTAATCAATGTTTGTCAAAAAAAAGCAATGATTAAAACTAAGACAAATACAGGCAGGTAAATTCTATGTAAGCTACTGACATAGCCCAAATATTTTAGAATTTAATGTTCTCATAGAAGATACATGTTTTTGCAGTTCCTAACCAAATTTTCCAAACTATTCATATTTTTGAACTTATCAAACCAAAATCATTTGTGTATTGTTTGTAGAAACACCTGGTATGGGTTCAGTGCCAGATATACAAATCTTGTGGATTTACATGTTTTAGTGAGAAATTCTACTTCCAAATATTGAACAATTGGGCATACTTGACCCTTTCCAAGTCTTGATTAACAAATGAACCAATAACATTAAATGATATTTTTATATTTTTATCTGTCAAGAACAACTCAACAGACAATAGCACTATATCAACACGTCTGAATGTAAAAACTATGGCCCTTCATATAGGTTTAAAATACTTGTCTAATTCATTCACAGTCTTTTTGAGTTTTGTGATTATATTAGAGTTAACCCATTATATTTATCATTTAATCACCAGGCATGGGAAATCTGAACACAATACAGATATTACAGTCCTCTTTTTATCCTATATACTACTTTTTCAAACTGTGACTGAATCGTGATTTACGTTTGTAACTATGGTCTAATTAAAATAATCCCCTAAGCAATGATAAAAACAAAACATTCAAACAGATATGTATTTAAATGTACTCTTACTATAAAACAACAACTTTATTAGGCAATGTTTGCTCCGTTGAAACCTTCAAAGAAATATAAAGATTAATATTCATGTAGAAACTTAAAGAATGTATCTGTAAGATACAGATTTCCCATCCTCATTAACAATATTGAAGTCTGATCTGATGAACTAATGCACATTTCTGAACTGTTAAAACGTATTGCATGATGATCTATGTTGTTCAAGCAAGTAAGAGGATTATTATTGATTTCTGCAAAATAGGCATATCAAAGTCAACCAAGTTTGAAAGCAGGGCATGTTGATTCAAACACTAGTATTGTTGGACTGTATTGCACGTTATTAAATGATATGGAATTTTGCTTTTCTCTGATTGGTCTAAACAGCACTTTCTTAGTTGTACCTCAGAGTGAGTTCTCCTCACGTGAGCCTTATACGGTCTATTCGGGGTTTAAGCATTGTCCAACCAGAGACAAGATTTCATTTCCAGTCGGCCATATTGTATCTGCTGGTTAAGTAAACAAACATGACAGATGGACGGTTTGCCACAGTCGGCAAAGAAGAATTGAACAATATTCTTCTAGAAAAGGACGCAATAAATACCACGAGAAACTCTGCTTTCACTGTTAAGCTATTTAAAAGTTACTTAAGGACCTGGTCAATGATTGATTAACCGAGGCCAACGGCCGGCCTCGGACAAAGTCAATAATTGCATAATATCAGAAGACTGTAGTAGTGAAATATCACTGAAATAACTAAAGCATAATATGTAGGTTAAGGTATTTCCAAACATACTCAACATCAATGAAATGTGAAATGTAGGTCTCAGCTACCAAAAAGCTGCTTGTCTCTAATTTTAAAACTATATAAGGCCACAGGTTTCTGAAAAATTTATCTGACTACAAAAACTTATCCAAATCACTCAAGCATGAAATATAGGTCATAAAGGTCAATTTCTTGTGAAATGCAGTTAGATTTGTATGTTATTGTCAAATACTTTTCTTGTATTTCTATTCCCAAGTGTACACAAGTTAAAAAAAATTCTTGGGTTCATACATATCATGTACAAAGATGATAAAAGAAATTAACAACTGAATACTTGAAAACAGGAAATTTTCAATTTTTTTTTAAAATTACATATGCAAGGTGGACATAATCTGATCTAATATAAATCTAACCATAAATCCATTCCTTTCAATCCATTTTACTTACATCCCCACCTTTTCCTCTTTTGTTGAAAAATTTTAAAACAATATAGAATCACTTTTTAAGCCTGTCTGGATGGAAGAATACAACATGTCCAAATCTTAATATCTGTATCACTTTCGTGTTATTTTCAACAATTATAACCAGAGGGGAGATATTATGGTGTTGAGTGCATCTGCAGTTTTCACTATTTGGGTTATACTGACCCCTCAAGTGTCGATTGTTACCTATCATAGAATGAAAGTGATAATAAACCATGAAAACTCATTAAATGATATTTTATACAGATAGTAGTATTACCTTAAGCAACGACAGGTATATTTTACAGGTAAGAGTTTATCAACAGGCTGATTGGTGAATCACTTAATTTTTATATCAATATTTAAGTCTTAAACTTTTTCCCACGGTCTCTCAAGTGACTTCATGAGTTATGTGCAAGGTCAAAGTTGACAATTCATAGCCTGAAATTCATGCAATTCAATAAGCCAAGTATATGTTATTTTTCTGCCAGGTAAATTAATTATGTTACCTTTAAAACAAATGAGGAATTGTATAACTATGATATACTAATGTCTAAAGTGGAACTATACTGTACTTCACAAATATAACACTGGATTTACATTGGAGCATCAAAAAGAATATCAGGTAAAAAAAAATTTTCTCACAAAATCATCAGTGTATAATTCATTTTTATTCTTTCATTTTTCATTACCTATTGAAATGAGGTATATATTTCTAAATACAAAAAGTACATTATATCCTTTTTACGTAGGTGGGTTAGTTACTTTTTCATTACAAGTAATTCATTATTTAAATAAAAATTTTATCAGGGATATATAAGAATCTATATATAATGCTGAGCAATAACGTTTAACAGTTAAGACCAAATATTTTCCCTAAAACTTGTAGGTATATTAACGGCAAAGTTCTTATAGTTTTGTATCCCTTATATCAACTGTCATATATGGTGTCATTATGGCAGCTTTTAGAAGATGAAATTCTGAACTGCTATTGTTATACACATTACTTTAGAGATACTATATCATCAATCACCCTATATCATTTTTATTTTCATATTTAAAATTCTCAATAACTGTATATATATATATTTATTATATTTGTAAATATCTTATCTATGAACTGCACGTAGAAGCAAAAATTTCATTAAAATCACTCTGAAATGGCAATATAGCAATATTTTTGAAATGGCTAAATAAATTCAAATAACATACATGTACAAAATTTCCCATAGTCTGTATTCTCCCTCCTAATATTTAACCTTTGCAATTAAATCTCCATCAATCATTGGTACATTGTGATATAAGTCAGATATAATTTTATTTTCTTTTTAAAAATCAAACCTACCCCTCACAAACCTTCAACTCTTCTTATCCATCTGATGACCATACCTTTGACCATTAAAGCCAGCAAATACTTTTCTTTTTTTAAATTTTTCAATTAATTGTTTAAACAGTTAAAATTTTAATATTTCTTTGGTATATAAAAGCACTGGCTGTAGTCTTTAGCATAGTTTGTACATTCGATGAACCCTTTTACAATCTTACAAAACTAATAAAAGATAATTATCAGAACTGCATTTTGCAGTAAAAAAAAAACAGAAAAAAAGCTAATTCACCTTTATTTATTTAAATAACTACTGTAAAATCGATAATGTTGTATGATGCCATTTGTGGATGTACAAATGGTTATAATATTGGTTTCATATTGGATATTGAAAGATTCAACGGACAACTCTTTGCATCAAAATTTTAAAGTCATAAAACTGAATTTTACAAAGCTAAGTATTCAATGATGTGATTTTTCACAACTGATCCTAGGTCAAATGAGGAATTAATTTATAAATTGAAAAAGCGAATCTGCCTATTGCAGAATCACATGATTTCCACATACTGGATTGGTGAGATTCAATGAAACATACACTTTATGTACAGTTTAGTTAAGTAATTTTGAGATAGACATGAGATTCTCATTCTGATCGACTATATTCATGACCAGCATTTACTGTCACCTCAATTTCTTTATTTCAATCTTTTTAGTTGTATAAGCCAAAAAATCTTTTGACACTATCGTAAAATTAAAAAAAATCTCCCCATACATCTCAAATTTCACAAAAAGTTGGATGACAATCTAAGAATTAATATTTCATGTCCTTCTTATAATGTAACCTGGATCACCCTCTTCTTTCATTTACCTTTTTAAACTTTATATGGCATTACATTAATTTTGGGGAAAAAACCAGGATCAATGATCAATTCGTTGCCCAAGTATTCAAAATTACTTAGTACCTTTGATCTGTGTGTATCCCACTCAAACTATGGATAACTTTAAATTTTAACAACCATACATGTTTTGGAAAACAGTAAATAACAAAATGGTGTTTGTCAATGACAGAACCTAATATTTATATTACTATTACTTAGTTGTCTTTTTAAGCAAATTTTCAAAGTAGCAGAAACATTGGGATACTAAAATCTTTTTTATTAAGCTGTCAGAGTATTGTTTATTATTCAGGGTTTAATACAATGTCTAATATTACAAAGTAAAAATATTTGCAAAAGTATGAATATTCAGAATATTTCAATAGACTGTTGCAAATTTCCTTCATTATACAAAAAGCAAAACATTCAAAAATGAATAAATCCTTCCTGGAGTTCTGTATGACTAACAATTTCACAAAAACTCTTATATGATATATGATGTAATTCTGATCCTTTTAAAAAACATAATTTTAAACAAAATCCAAGATCTCATTCTTAATCTTCAAAATCTAAAATATAGAAAGGTAAAAAAAAATAAGACAATTTGTAATAAATAAAAGAATCTCAATTAACCCATTTAACTGGGTTTATCCAATTCTATTTATAATGGAAAATCAATTGTAACATTAATATAATAGCCAATGAGCCACCTAATATTTGGTTGTTTTTTTTCATCATCAGATCATATAGCAATCACCTGGTAACTCTTGACTACCTGGTTACCTGTTTCCAAATTGATTTCTCCTTGGCCTTTTTTCTATCATGTGGTCTAAATGGTTAATAGCAATTCAACAGAACTTGTTCAAAAATCAATTGATAAGAATGGACAAACAGTTAAAATCAAACAGATAATGGTCAAAAACTCTTCTGTTGAAATATTAAGTTCCAAAATAAACACATCAAAATCAATCAATAAACAATAAAGATCAAAGCATAAATTAATACAATTTGGCAATGAATAAATAATATAAACCAACAAAAGTAAGATCAGATCAATTTATAAACATTTAAATGATGCATAAAATTAGGAACAAATCCATAGGCTTTAAAAAATGTTGTGCAGTGAAATCAACTAGAAATATCTAACAACACCTGACAAGGTATGTCAGTGATCATACCTTAATGGTACCAGGTGAAGAAAAAAAAACAATGTGATTTTGCATTATGCTTCAGGATCATTGATCACACAATACAAATATACAATTGCAATGAGTAATTGATGTTGTATACAACATTTGCACCGAGAAGTCAACTCAGGAAGTCAACAAACTGATGCAGAATTTTCTTCAGGCTAGAATCTGTTTGTCTCAATAGCAGGACATTTAACTATAATTAGATTATCAAGGTTCAATATCTAATTTACAATGCCAATATGAATTAGCTTTACTATTCAGCAGGCATCTATAATAAAGATATATTTAGATTTTGGAAGATGCTAACACTATTAGTTCTTAAACACTTCAATATTCAAATTCATCAATAACCATGCAGTTCATTATCAATTTTTGGATTACAAAACAAGATAGATTTTTAAATGATATATTTAAAAACAAAATTTTCTTTCAATGCTGAGAGCCAATTATGCTGAACCATATGAAGGATATAAATACCAGTAGAAAAAGTGAAGGTTATAAATTAATAAAGCTTATAATGGCTTCAGTATATATAGCACAACCACATATCAGCCATGTAATAAAGTGCCAAGAAAAATCTGTAGACTACTTGGTTGTTGTAGAAGTACACAGTTATTCTGTCTTTTGAGGCCATAAGAGCTGTTTTATAAGAACCCACTAGACATACATTTGTCTCTTTACTACATTTATCTTTGACAAGTTAACTTGGTGCAGTGTACTTTAGTTGTCTGGTTAGAAACACATCAAAAGTTCTCACCATCTTACTTATTAATCTGATTTTTTCTGTCATTTTGTTAAGACATTATCAATAAATCATAAGACCTCTGTTGATCTGAAATAACAAGTTATAATGTGTTCAATCAGAATTAGGATGCTTACAAGCAAATATTGTCAACGTAAGTTAAGTATAATGAATTACTGCAATACAATTCAAAACTGAAACACAAGTTCTGATACTGTAACAATATATTTAAGTTAAAAAAACATGAAAATGGGTAAAAAAATATACAGTATATCTAAGCTGAGATACTCATGTAAATATGAATTCATGACACATATATTCTGATCTAATTGTTCTATGTACAAGTCTCATTGAAGAACACACCATATCCTTTTTTCATACTATTTCTGAGGAGAAAAATAACTTGTGACTCTTACTATGGCAAAGATTGGAGATTCTACTTCTGAGAAAAAATAAATGTTAATCATTTCACCAACGGTAAAATATTTCTACCTTAATACATAGTGACATTGATAATAGCAGTCATTTGTTTTTGTCTTAAGTATATAAAATGTTGTCCTACAAGTACACAAATTAAACTTCATCTAATGTGTTTTTAGGATATCATCTATTACAAATATGTTTCCAGTATAAATACTTAATAAAACTATTAGGCATTTTTGTAGCTTCCTACAGAGCAGGAAACCTTTTCCCTTCCGGAATAATTTCCTGAAATTTAGCCACAACAGATAATTTCTTCCTTTAATTTGCTCTACACTGACAGGATGACATTCATGTTCACCAAAAATCTTAAAACAAACAAACTTGAGGGTCTAGAAAACTAAAATGATTGACCACATCGATTAAACACTGCTGCGATGAAAATTCCTAAAATATCAGGTCATTCATTTTATAAACAAAGGCTCTGATCAACAGACACAGGACAAACAATGCCATTTACCTACTTGGTCTCTCACATATCTTGTGAAGAGGGAAGTTTAACTTTTAATTCCATTTAATGGAGATTTATTTTATCTAAAATTATACAAAGTAATGGGTGGGAAACTGAAGCAAACAGAACACCTTTCATAATTTATAGGCATTTAAATTTCAATTTGTGCATCTGTATTCATATAAAAATACACCCTGGGAAATCTACCTGGTAAAAATAATTAGAGACATAAATTTTATAATATTACTGAAGAAGTTACCTGTTTTAAAAGATAAAATCTTTTATTAGAAGAGGAATGGCTCTTTTCTAATAAAAACAGATAGTACATCACATTCCAGCTTTACCTTTTACTAAAAAACCATAACCTTGAAATTGTAAGGTCAAGGGATAAGAAGGTTTTATTATTCAAATCCATAAGTAACTAAATGTTAAGTGATGTAGTACTGTAGATTACAGTGATTTTCCCAGGGTAACTCAGACCATTACATAACTGATTACACTTCACAGTTTCCAGAACACAAACTTTGCATTTTTTAGGAATTATGAATTTTCCTGTTATTTCACAGAATTATAATCAATTTTCAAGACATAAGAGGTAGTGAAGAATTAAGATAAATTAAGAATGAAAATCCAGCAGAAAAGGGTGAGGTCACCTAAAGAATCTCTAATTTTTTAAAAAAGCATTTTTTTAAATGATCCCCCCTCGAAAAAATGGCAAACCAGTAACCAATACAAATCTATGTTCACTCAGCATCAATGACTTGTCAATAATTTGAACTAGTAGAATTTTGAAACAATAGGAATCATGTACAATCTGTAAAATATAAGATGCATGCTTACATCTTTTCCAGGGATAGACGTTCATCTGTCTATCACCTTATATTTATAAACCCAGTCTGACTTGGACTAAAACAAAAATCTTGAAGAGAACCTGCCACTATGCATAGTTATGATATAGAATTTTAATGATTCGGACTTACATTTTCCTGAGATTTAGATGTCAAAAATACTCTTTTTAAGATACAGTAGGAATTTTAACTGGGATATATCCAATCCTGCAATATTTTTGGATAGAAAACTACCACCTATTTTACAGCTAAGGGGTACTTTGATCAAAAAAACAATTCCTGGATCCAAATAATTTTGGTTCAAATTTTTACCTGAGCTTATTCACCTTGTGTTCCATTTTTCAATGGTATTTAACAATACAAAAATCCCACTATTTTGGATGTTTTCAGTAATACCACAATCCCTTCTAGAAATCTTTATCGTAATTAACTTTCTATACCTTCTTATAAAATAAGTTCAAGAAGATACTTTGTTTATACTATGGTATGTTGGTATCCTAATGATACAGAATGGGCTAAGTTCATCTTTAATACCCCTGATTGGTCTCTTGCTGATAATTTATATGTATACTCATTTTCTTCTTACCAATTTATTTACAGAGGATTTTTTTCTTTTTCAGATAAAGAAAATGTGTATCACATCAAAAAGTAAGTCATATTTTCTATGTCATTGGATAATATTAGTCAGTACTTAGTATATACTGGAGTACAAACCTTTCATTCATCTCCTACATAATCCATATTTATCCATTGGTCAATTGGCCCTTTCAAACTTATAAAATGTCATGATATACAATAAACTGTTTTCTGTTAAACCTGTTTAAAGTAGAATAAACATTCGTATTTAATATTACACTGATCTACCCTTTAAAAGACAGAGCAAAATATAAATTATTACTTATATACCGGTAATATTACATTTTTGATTCAGTTTAACTTCTCTATGCTCACAAACTGTGATGCTGTTTTTCCCCTTAATATTTATTAATACACAGATAACATTATTCCTAGATTCTCTTCCTAATTTTTTAAATTGCATGATAAAAGAAACTTGAGAAAAAGGTTTAATAACACCCAAAAAACAAAAATTTAAATAATCTTCCCAAATGTCTCAATTTTTATTTAAAAATTTTTTTTTCCCTAAAGTACCTAATAAATTTAATGTTATGATAAAGCAACTGGGTACAAATAAAATAAAATTTATCACCTCAGATTACTATGTAAACTATCAATAAAATCGCTGCTATTGTTATAGTAAGGACAACTATCCTGCGATGAATAATTAGTTAAAAAATCGACAACATTAATGGTTATAATAGGAGTACATTAGCTGACAATTACATGTAATGGGACTGAAACTGAAAAATCAAACATTCTTTAAAACAAATGAGACAGAAAATGACTTTGTTCTATGGTCATTGTGAAATGAAGTCTTTTAATTGCTAATCAATACAAAAGACTAGAATATAACTTTTACAAATGTAGGAACAAATCATGGCATAATTATTTGCCCAGAAATAGTGGTTCTCTATAATTTATTGACATCATAATCTGGAGATGGAAACATACTTATAACATGACACCATTAAATATAACAAAATAATACATATAATATGTTTTATCTTCCTTCTCATTGGTCTTTCTAAATTGACTGGTTTTTTTTCATATAAAGTACTTTCCTTGAGTACATAGTAATAAAACAATTAAGGACTTTTAACACATTCAATACAATCTATATGGACTCAGTAGGGGGAAATCAACCTTGGACTTCTTCCTTGGTCAATATAACTCTACCAGGTCCATATGTAATGTACTGGCCTAGTCTATCACTGATAAACATCCTGCATTTAGGGTCTTCTTTTACTAAAAGGTCTAACTACTTTAGGTTGAAGTTTATGGTGGACCTATGATTTGGGTAGGAATAAAGGTTAGGGTTGTGGTTTGGATTAGTAACAAGAGTAGCCTATCATAGAATATGATCAAAATCCTTAAATACCCCTCAAAATTTATGATTAAATACTCATTTGCACTGATTATAGTATCATTTTGTAAATCAATGTACCCAAAATATGGCTAACACCCTCAAGGATATATTTAATACTTGTATGTTGATTTTTTATTACAATATTTTGTTTTTTAACTTTTGTCACAATACCCTCATTTGTTGTGTTTGTTCTCCATCAGTAGATGTTTATATTATGTCAAAATGAAAAAAATAAATGATGAACGAAGTAATACAGATGCACACACATAACAAAGGGTTATAATTCTTGCTAATTTCAACTTACTGAGAAATAAGTATAATATTGCATGCGTCCTGGACTGCCTAGTCTTATATATTGTACTGCACAAAATATATTCATCTGAAATGACAAAAAAGACATATAATTAAAAATATTACGGCTCACATATATTCCACTGAAGTGTGCTTGTGGTAGAGATAAAAAATTGTTGTTAAAAATTGACACATGAGCAGAGGAAGGACCTACAAGGATACTTGTGATGCAGGAGAAAAACATGACTAAGGAATTTTACACTGTAAATTCATTACATATTTAAGAATCTATGAAAAGGAAAAGACTAGGCTTTCTGAGTGAATACAATTCTTTCCCCATAGAATATTCACAAGGTATATAGAAACCAAATGCCGTTCTATGTAAAGATAAGCAAGTTTTATGAAAAATTGACTTTCAAGTCAGACTGCTTGTGCAAAAGAATTACATAAGGGCAATAACCTAACATCCTGTCTTCAATGTAAAATCAAATTATCACTTATAACAAAGACAGACTGTCGTTCAAAAATCAATACTGCTACAAAACCTGGCTCCCCAGTTTTTACATACCAAGTCTTTCCGAGAATTTAAAGGCATGCATAAATACATTTAAATAACTAGGATTGCACTACCTCCATTGTTTTACAAAACTCCAGGGACAATAAAAAAAAGTTGTAATGTACTCATCCAGTTATTGAATTTTCTATGTGGAAACCTGCAATTGATTATCATACCTGGTAAAACATTTCAGTCAGGTGTACTAATTAAAGGAGGTGTTAACCACATCAATATATCATAGAAAGGATAAAATGGATCCTGTTAACAAGTAAAAGGTTAGTGGATTTCATTATTTTATCTGTAAAGGGTTCATCTGCAATCTTTATTTGATCACATGACTGTCTTTTACCTCCAGCTTGTGATAGCATCAACATGAAGATTCTGTATTTTTTCAGAAAATATTATGTGGCATGCCCCTGCAGGGTTCTTAACAAATCAATATCATCATGATCATAGTACAACATATGTCTATTCAAGATAATTTTGTATTTTATAGAAAATAATAAGTTCAGTATATTAAGTATCCAACCATAAATTTGAATCAATTTTTCATCAAAATACTTCTAGTGGGTAGCTTGTTTCCACAGTTATATATGAATTATAATTGCAATTACTGAAACATATAAGAAGATTAAGTTTGTTTAGAAGGGGGAACAACTAATATCTTTATTAGCATTTTAAATGAAAATGGACACAGTGGTTATTTTCCAACCTTTTAATTCTTTAACCAGTTTATAAATTCTGTATTGAATGAATATAAGGTCAGTTTGATAATTTCCCAGTCTAAAAAAAACTTATCCCACTGGTGGGTTATATTTAACTATCAATATACAATATGAACAGATGACTGATACAAACCTTCTACAGAAAAATTCAATTTTAAAGTATTTAGACTATACTAGATAACTATTTTTTTAAATTTCTAAACTGGTTGTACAGATACATCTTTTCCAACATAATTTGTATGCAGTGTCTAAGGAAATAGGTGAGGTTCATAGTATTTCCGAAGTTTGCCGATAGTTACCAACCTCACTGCCATTACTTTGCAACATTCATGATATTTGGAATAATAACACATTATATAAGAATCGTAAGCTTGTGATTGGTTAATTTCTGGTGTCTTTTTCAGTTATCATCTCTGTATTTTTACCTGTGCTGTGGTATTAATGCAAATTTGATATACCTTCTTTATCAGCTCTTGGTTTTAGTAAATAATATTTTGTGTAAACAGATATAGAACTCAGGATACTTGAGGCTAAATATCCCTCAAACCTCATCTAGTTTTTTCACAAACATCCCTACTGATTATGATATATCTGTTTATAGTCACATGATCAATTTTCAAAATACCTTAATGTTTGTGAAGTGCCTAGATCACAATATATTGAAATTTTTAAACATATAAAATGATTATTCAATTCGAACCTACCATATTCCATAACACCATTAAATAATTCTATTTACTTTGAAAAACCATACTGCATAAACTGATTGGTGATTATACAGCTTTAGTGCATGTATACACCACTTGATAATGAATATCAATAGAAACAATTAGCTGTAGTGCCTGTAAGGATTAATTCTAGTTTTATTACCTGACATGTATTATTCACACCATTATCTTTCTACTTGGTCAGTTTTTTACAGATTCATTCTGAGCAATAAACAGAAGATCTAACTGATTCCATTCCAAAATCTCATTAATGGTGCGTTAGTTGTATCCTCTCTCCTGGAACATATCAATAATTTATTTTAAATTGAAAAGGAATAGAGTAACTTCAATACAGTTAAAACTGGATTAATCAAACTTGTTAGTGATGAGAACTTTATTAAATCAATAAATGCTACTTTTTTCCCAAATTTATTGAATCATTTTAGAAAATTCCTCTAACATAGATATATGAATGAATTATTGTTTAACGTCCAGTAGCAATTATCAAATGCATATCAGGACGAGGACATGTTGAATATGAACCCTCATTTGTACTAGACCACCAAGCTGAGCAGGATTTTAAACTTGCTAGTTCACAAGGTAACAGTCAACATGAAGACATATCAACCTATCAAGACATATTATACTGACTCAGAGCTGACCAGTCCTTTGCTCTGACTCCTAGATGCCTCGTGCTTGGCAGCAAAGCAGCAAATATCAATTTTATTGTCTTTGGTTTGACTCGACCAGGCATCAAACCTGCAACCTTCCACACTCAAAGCATTCATATAAATATGTAAAATTAAAAGGATTTTTGTCTTATTTTAAAATAATTTGATGACTATTCTGGATCTGCCATTTCATGTCTTTATTTTACAAATGTATGCCAATTTCAGCAAGTTGTGATTTCTATATACCGGTACCCTATGAAATAGGACAGCATTAATTTGAAAAATAATTCAAGAAATATTAAGAGTTTCTCTCTGCCAAGATTGTACATTTCTGATGTAAAGACCAGGTCATGTTTGTTATATGCAAGATATATACATGACTATATAGTAAATGTACAAGGATACAAAGTGAAAAAGAACCATTGAGACTACGTTTCAATTGTTATCATTTGACCAGGTGGTGTAGTAATTATTTATTTACTTTGGTTTGACACTTAACTCTACATGGTATGGTTGGTATAACAATCCTATAAAAATTAAAGCACATATTTTGTGGTTCTGTATGAAGTAAAATTGTAAATTCAGTTATTCAACAAACTGCAAATTTAAAAGAAAATTACAAAATCAGAAATTACAGAAACAAGAAATATTCATCAAACCAACAAAAAAAATTGACACCCATGAATGCACAGTATGTTGTTCTTTGGGTACTAATGGTCAAATAGTATAGTACACAGGATACTGTGGCCTAATTGGTGTTGTCTAGACATGGGTCTATTTGAAATGGATGGGAGATGGGTATCATGTACAGGGATCTATTTGGTAAGGATGGTACAAACAGATGGGACACTATAGTACACTTAGGTATATTTAGAATGGATGATGATGGGTATAATTTACATGGAACTATTTTGTATGAATGGTACAAATGAAAGGGGGATTGGTATAGTACACTGGTCTACTTGGAATAGACAGAAGATGGTTATAGTGTACTATGTTGTCGGGTAATTCAGCGCAGCGTTCAATTCGGCGCATTCAAATCATTTTCATATTCATGCGCCGAATAGGACGATGTGCAGAATTACCTGAAATGACTGTATTTGGATCTATTTGTTATGGATGGTACATTGGTATAGTACACTGGGGGCTTTTCAGTATATATGGTACATTGATATATTACATTTGGGGCTATTCGGTAAGGATGGTTAAAACGGATGGAACATTGATAGTACACTTGGGACTATTTGGCATGAATGGTACAATTGATGGGCAGTTGGTATAGTACACTTTGGTCTATTCGGTATGGATGAGAGATGGATATGGTGTATCTATTTGGTATGGATAGTACATTGGTATAATACACTTGGGGCTATTTGGTGTCTATGGTATACTGATATAGTACATGGGGGGGGGGGGGGGGGGGGGGGAAGAGACATTTGTATTGTACACTTGGGACAACTTGGTATGGATGGGTGGATGGATGGATTGTTGTTAACGTCAAGTGGCAGCCAGATGCATATCAGGACGACATGTTGATATGATAATGAATATGACCCCTGCTTTGTACTAGACCGACACACTGAGCCGGATTTTTAATGTGCTAGCTCACGAGGTAACTGTCCACGTGAAGACATATCACCCCACTCAGACACATTATACTGACTCCGAGCCGACCAGTTGATCTTTGCTCTTACTCCTAGATGCAGTGTGGTTGGCAGAGAAGCAGCAAATACCAATTTTAATGTCTTTGGTTTGACCCGGCTGAGGATCCAACCCGCAACCTTCCGCACTCGAGGTGAGCACGCTACCACGAGACCACCAAGGCGGTCGGAATGGATTGAACATATGGATTGGACATTAGTATAGTACAGTCACTGTAACAGAATGTATTTTCATACGGTTTTACTGTAATTCTCTCTCACAATCAAGGTTACAAGTGATTGAACATTACAAGTTCTTGAGTTAATTGTTATAGCTGTCTATACTGAACTTAGATCATTATTTAATACCTATTATTCCATGTTTTCTGATAAAACCAGCATATATTATACTGTCATTAAGTGTATGATTCTATTGTATTAATCACTTATGCTGGTTAGGTTATAGCTGTGAACCATACTTTTATAAAAATCAAGGACTTTCATATTTTTAAGTAATTTATTTCATGAGAGAAAAGCACTGATATTGGTTACACATCTTTTTCTTCAAGAAAAAAGGATTCCTGAAAATAATAAGTCATATGTAAAATATAACAAATGTAAGCTTGAATAAGCTGTCAACAAAGCTATGTGTCATAGTTTGTTTACTGTACTATAATGTAACATTTGGCCATAAATATTGAAATGACAAGTAATGATATATTTTATGATTGATACCATATTATTGAGATCAATTTTTTCATAGGGTCAGTGGCAGGTTGTATTAAGGTGTGTAAAAATACTAGATGTCAGTAGGGTTACGAAAGATCTGCTTGGTATCACAAAAATTTGTCTTTTTTTCCAAACATATGTCTAACTTGGCAAATTGGTTAGAATAAAAATCATCATCTATCATATATATTGCTGGATATTTCATCTATCTTGAAAAGTCCAAATGTCAGCTTCAAACACCTGATACATGCAACACAATTTATCTTAAAAGTGACTGATAAAAGAATAGTACAATTAGGTTAAATTCAGTCACAGATGGTTTTCTCTCCTTTTATCTTCACTTTTCAAATTATTTATTTTTACAATACATCTACTTGAACCCTTATGTGACAACTACAATTGGACTAGCTAACTAAGCTGTCTTAAATAATGATTTTCTTCAACTCAGTTTGCTCAAATATGCACATAATGAAACAACATTTAATGGAGTTTAAGCAATCAAGGTAATCCTTTAAAAAAATCTTGAAAAATTCTGATAGTCATGACAATTAGAAACACCAGACAGTTATCTCCCTTCCAATGAAACACAGGGGAAATAATTGTAAACATTTCCTTTGGTACTGAGGGCCTGAAGGAGGCTATATATTACTTCCCTTAGGTAACAATACTTGAGGGAGATAACTATTTAATGTTTCCCATTCAAATTGCAGTGATCAAAGATTCTTTACCAGGGATTAAGTCATAGTGGTCAAACTTTGACATCAAAGTTCATATTTAATTAAATTCTTTAAATTTTTTGGATAACAAACTTAATTATGGCAAAAAAGTACATAAAAATTAACTTGACATATAATTTTACCAAGAAGAAATTACACTAGTTTTTACTGGAAAGTTATTGAATTTACAAGATACCATCAGGTTGCATGTATCTTGACAAATTAATTTTTTTAATCAATTTATCTTTTCAATTTTCAATAATGATGAGAAAGTTAGGTAAAAGTTGTAATTTCTTCAAAGGTGACAAATATAAAAAATGCAGATTTGACAATTTATTGTCTGAGAAAATATCATTGCTCCCTATGGTTAATGTGATAAAAATGAAAAAGCTTAAGGGGTACATCTTCTGACTATCACGAAAGTCAATAAAATTTACTTCAAATAGCACTACCCATTTTATTTCTGAGCGTGGGAAACGAAATAATATGTGCAAAATATGGAAATATTACATATGCTATTCCATTATATGACTATAAAGAGAATGAAATTTTTGTTATCAAATCTACAAAATAAAAATACTATCTGTTAGATGTATATGGTAAATAGGTGATTTCACGGTGCTTAATAAAAGGAAATAACTAAGTCTGTAGTGTTCAAACCTGTAGGACAAATTGATGATACAAAGTCACTCGACCCTTCATTATAAGTTTTTTGTATGACTTTATAAAGTTTTCTTTTCAAATCGTATTTCACAAAATCAACTCTCCATGAAATTTCTGTTAAAGGTTAATTCTTATTTCAGTAAAATTGAGCAATCTATTAAATAACTTTCACTTCAACATAAATTTGAATATGAAAATTTTCCCAGGGTACCTGTAGTTACAGAGTTCACATTACAGATTGCATTCTGGCCTTTAAATTTCCTTTTAAAAAAACTATCTTTTTAACTTCATAATTTGAGAAAGTTATATGTTAATCCACTCATAAAGCGAACAAAATGAATAATTGTTAATTTCACACTCAAGCCCAGTAAATTTATTTGAAAGGATATCATTGAGTGAAATACATCTTGACGTTTTTTCTATAATGTAAATTTGAAGGACTATAAAATTAACTGAAAAATTGAAAACTAATATATAACAAGATTAAATATATTTAAAGGTACTACTGTGACATATATCTTGTGTGAACATGTGAGCTGAAACTTTTATACTCACTTCACCTTAGTTAATTATGTCCAGTCCTTGGGATCTAAAGTTGATAAATTGGCACATAAAACCATTTAACATATGGGAACAAAAAATATAACTCTGATCCCAAAATAAAAATTGGATTAAGAATACAATTTCTGATAATGTTTTATTAAAATCCATATTTTGGTTTATGAACAGTTGGGAATATGGGGTGTCTAACTTCTAAGATCTGGCAAAGTCAAAAATTTTTGTATGAAAAACAAAAATATTATCATTTGGAAACTAAATTTTTACTGAAAGCTTCTATTTCTAGTTTAAGTGAACTTAACTTTTGATATCATTTTGATATATTAACCTCAAAATCAATAAGTTCCTTTTACTCCCTCATATCTCTATAGGGTACTCAAGTTATCATCTGGAAAACAAAATTTCTGCCTAAAAATTCTATTTTATTAACAGTGACCTTGACCCTTGACCCAATGATCTAAAAATGAATAGAGTTCTTTCCCTCTTCAAGGGGCATAATTCACCTGTCTAACAAATATTACTCAAGTTACCATCTAAGTTTCAAATAGACATATTCAGACAAAGCAACAATTATATTCTCCAAAAAAAAAATTCAGGGAGCATAATAAAAAGGCATATGATGTATGTATCAATAAATAATCTACTTAACAAGAATTTAAGAAAAGGAAATGGTAACTCTTTCTGCTCTTTAACTGGATTCTCATTCTAACATGTTTTATGTTTGGAATATGGGAGGTGCGAATATAAATTATAACAATTAAAGCTTAAAAAATTAGGTGTTTTACTAATGGCTGATGAAGTGAGAGAGAAAGAGTTTGTGTGTAACATGAGACATGCATATATTTATAAATAAGACATCACAAAAAGTACAAATATCCAAATTCAACCTCAATATATATAAACTTTTTTTCATCAAGGTGGAATTTGTTTACATTGGCATCAAAATTACAATTATTTATCGAAAGTATACTTCACTTAAAAACGCTTAAGTACAATTGTAGAACCTGACCGGCTATTGCCTTGCTAAACCTTATATTTCTGTAGCATAGTTGAGCAGTAACATGAATTGTTGTTCCTTAATTTTTGTATTATGTACCTGTTCTTATCTAACATATATATGTATACACAGATTTTAAATACATACAAATTTGTGATAATTAACCAGTTAAATGGCTGATCACCTAGCCATGTGCCTTCAATTAATTAATACTAAAGGTAAACAGATATACATATGAATCAAATCTCATTAATTTCAGCTAAGTTATATGATAACCACATCTAAAAATAATTTATTTGTATAAGAAATCCTTTTAAAATACAATTAACAAACTGGCTATTGATGGTTAGAATCAATGAGAAGATTGAAATCAGTAACTGAGGTTATCAGACTCCATTGTTTCACAACCAGTCAGAGCTACGAAATCTGACACAACCATTTTAATGCATCACTACTGCTTAAATTTAAACTCCTGCTATTGTTAGTAAGTTAACATATAACTGATACATTCTGATCATTAGACAATGACACAAGGACTGGTCTTTTCAAGTATTAATTATTGATAACATTTCCTTAATGATCCTAAACCAAACTTAAGATATTAAAGATACACCTGACAATTATTTTCTACATATTTGCTACATTTCTCATGGACTAAATTCCACCATTCAGGACTCTGGTTCTTTTGGATTTTTACCACACATAGAAGTGGTGAGTACCATGTAATGTAGTTAACTGATCAATATTTTACATTTCTTTTTTAAAATCTTGTATTTAATGAATTAAGTGTCTGAATTTGTCCTCTCTTAAAATCATTTTTAAAGTACAGGTACTCAAAGTTCTTAATGTAACCAGGAATTGAATTTAACACCAGTTTTCAGTTTCAAAAAGAATTTCCTCTTAACATTCATTATTATAAAAATGTTTTACATTGGACAATTTTACTGGTTAGTATTTGAGTTAGGAATATTCACAACACTGTAGAATGAAGACTAACATTTCACATACCTACGGTACTTTAATATAATAGAAATAAAATTCAAGTTTAAGCAACAAATTGTTACTCAGATAAGATCTAATACATTACATTGAGTGACCTAACACAAAATGTATTCTTGTCTCCCTTATTGTATACCAGTACCTCTGTACATTTGCTGCATTATAATGTTATATATAAGTAACCTACTAAAAACTTGTGAAGAATGGAATGTCTGAATTGACACTTTTGTAAGCATAAATAATAAAATGTTTCAATCTATGATAGAAATATTGAATATTTCTCAAAACAACAATGATACTTTATAGGAAAATTGTTCTATGAGGTTTAAAGTACTGTTTATTTAATGCAGATAGTGTTAAATCCCCTTCCTTCTTCATATTATTAAAGAAATGAATAGATTACATTTTTATCAAAATGTTTTTACAGGAAAATTTTACATAAAATATTGATATTACAAATATCCTACTCAAAATGTTTGAATTTTTACTTCCTAGAAAGTTATGTTTTTGTTCCTCACCCTCACAACAGAAGTTGTCTTAATAAGATTAGTAACTGCCATTATATCTGGTAACTGCCATTATATCTGAACGATAGATCAATAGGTTCAGCCAGGATCAGTAATATCATCAATAACCCAGTTTAAAACTGGGGCCCTTTTGAAATAAAAACACAAGAATAGGCTTATAATGAGTATTAGAACTGGGGATTTTATATCATTCAGTCTGGCTAAAATAATAAAAATTACCAATATCTGATTATTTATATAAAAGAAAGTAATTAAACTGTCAGTATAAATACAGGAATTATGTACTGTAAATAAGTATCTATATCAGACTTACACCAATGTTTATCATGTCACACATTTCTCAATAGAATTAGTTTATTTTAAAAGAATTCAATTTTTAAAATGCAACCAATATCTGTGAATATATTTCAAAAATGTTTCTTATATCTGTGAGAATACATTTCAAAAATGTTAAAAATAACTTCTGCCTATATCTCAGAATAGCTCCACGGTGGTATATCTAATTTATATCATGATACTAAGCAAAGTGTAAATGATTTTTTTTTTATAATTTACAAGGCAGATTCACATCATGTAATGAACTATAATAAATGCACAATATCTGCTATATTTCATGGCAACCTGGTATTAGTGAGAATATATATATATAACCTACGTCTACAAGTACATTTCAAGATATCAAATACTTTTCCAATCTCGTTAAAATTAGATCTACTAATTGATCCTTTCAGTCACTGCATGTAGATCTAATAACATTCCAGTTTACTTTCTGTTCTGATGACCTATTGAGAATCCTAGGCTAATGTCTTCAAAATCATGAAGGCTGAAATCTGATTGGCTGACTGGAAAGGTCATCAAAACAGAAAGTAAAATGGAGTGTTGTTAGATTAAAAGGAGCTATTAGTAGATCTAATTTTAATAAGGTTGATACTTTTCAAAACTGCTACCAATATATGAGAATACAATTCAAAAATGATACTATATATCTGACAATTCACAAATGCTGCAGCTAAAGAACAAAATTTAGAAATACTACCAACATCTGTTTATTGTATATAGAAATGCTACCAATGTTTGGAAATACAAAATTGCTGCCAATATCTGAGTACTGTATAGAATAACTGAGATCTGACTGGAGGAAACATGTTGCTTATACAGTACAAAATATTCCTATTTTTATCCACTTACTGATATCTGATGTGGACACAACACTTCAGGTGTTATCTCAAAATTCTTAACACAAGTATATCTTGGACAATTTATTATTTAATAGCACTTTTCAATTTCTTCTGAAAAGACTTCAACATCTTTCAAAAAAGGATAACCTGATAAAATGTTTTGAACATTTTTACACCACAAAAAGTTGCCATGGTTGAGCATATAAAAATAAAACAATAGGCAATCTTTGGGATAGTTACTATACTTGGTTGTTGAACTATGATTTTCTGTCCCCTAGGCCCTATGGAGCAAGCTCCCTCTTCTAATTAACAGTTAATGTAACAGCTAATTAATGTACAATGCTCTAAGGGATACAGGGCTTTTTATATTCTTTTTTCCTCATTTTTTCCTTGTTTACCACCGTATCTTCAATCGTTTTTTATATAATAAATTAACTGAAGTTTTCAATGAATATACATTTCGATTTCTTAAATGGTCTTCCTATCAAACTTTATTACATCACAACTATTAATTATAAGAATAGTAAATATGCCTTATTTTTGTTGAACAGACCTCAATATGACGTTCGAGTCTATATCCATGATTAAGATAAAAAATATGCAATGAATGGGTGGTATTTGAACTGATATCAATATATGATCAAACTACAGTGATCGCTATCATTGTACAATACTGTCATTGTAAGGGTTTCTATAAAGTCATCAGAAATCATGCTATCCAATCATTGATCTACTTCTATGGTCAAAACAGATTTAATACATCAATGCTTCCCATTTTCTAGTTTGTTATATTTATACTTTATATGTTTGTTAATAAAAAACAATATATAAATATGTGTATTATACAAGGTTATGTCAGAAACATCTAACAAAATTTCATAATTTTAAAATACATGTATGTCAAATGATAATTCAGCTAAAATCTAAAGAGCTTACTACTGTAACTAAAATTTTAAATAATGTGTTCAAGACAGAGGTGAAACTTTTCTGTAAAAACTATTCCATACTGCAGTTCAAAAGTTGAATTTTCCAAGAGAATAAAATCCACAAGTATTAATTACAGTACCATTTCAATATCAACTAACTATTAATAAGTAAAAATGATAAAATGTTCCCTAACATAAGAAAAACATTATTACATATATCTAATAAAATATAGCTAATATCATAATTATGGCCACTTATTAACTGACAACAATTCATCGTAATAACGAAGACAATATGACAGGTGACCTCTGAAATGATGACAGGTGGTTTTCCGTTACCTTTCCCAGATTAATATACCGATACTGACTGCATTTACAATATCTCTTTACCAAAACTTCTCTAATCAATTATTTATATCAATACATTCAATACTCCCAGATCATTTTTATACTTAAAAATTGAGTTACATCTTAAATTGCTCCTCCGATAAAAATCTTGGCAGCCCACCTGTACTACCTATAACTGTCATACAACGGAATTTTACGATGCGACATTGTAGCTTTCTATGTCTCCAACATGTCTTCTATACAAAGTTAATCATCCAATACGGTGGCTACTTGGTGGAACTTGTTTTAAACTTCAATTGATACCTAATAATACTTGATGATATTAAGAGATAGCTATGATCATTTAAATTCAGAAGGTATTGCATTACTTATTTTGACAATGATATGTCATACAATTCTATAGAAACAAAGTACATGTTTGTTCAACCTTGTCAAAGAGTTCATGAGACAATAATTTCAATAAAATGTACAACATTCTGATCTACATTTCTAAAGACATTCAAATCAGATTGTTCTTATAATGAAAAAAAAAAATTCTGTGCTGATTAACTTCTGATTTTTTTAAACAGTCTTTTCTTCTTATAATTTTGATATCAGAAAATCAACATCTCGGAGGTCAATAAGTCAAGCTGTACCTGAATGGAAGAAAGGATGCACAGACTAGCTAAAGATATTTTTATAATATGTTTCAATTGAAATGACTTAAGTTTAATTATGATTAGATGAAACCATATGTCAAACCATACCAGTGGTGGGCCAGGCCCTCCACCATAAGTTGCAATTCTGTTTAAAAAGTGAATTTTTAAATATTTATGTCAGATTAGACAATATCAGAAGTTTATAATTCATCCTGTCTTTATCTAAGATTTATCTAGTTTATTACATAACATGTTCAAAGGGACTTCATCTTCATTATGAATATTGCCATCTGAACAAGAAGTAACAGAGTACACAATTTAATTCCATACATACAGTACTGACATCTTATATGGAACTACTACATAGGATTTATCTCCTGCATTGTGTTATCAGGTACTTTTTTGTACCTGTACTTTGCTACAAATCCTGACAACAGTCCATTATAACAACAAAACATGGAACATTCTTAGGTATTTTTTCACATTTTGTCCCCCCCCTCCCCAGTAATTTTTTCTATTAGCCTGGCATTCTATAAATGTTCATCAAAAATTAACTGGTTTGAATGTATGTTTTTTTACTTTGGACAGATTCCACAATCCTTTTACTTGTAAACTTAGAACATAAATGTCAAATATTTTGGTTCCCACACAACAAATTTTTTTATACAAAGTAAAATGCTTGTCACTATATTGATGCTTCAGAGATTTTCTCAACAATCAATATATAACTATTAGATATTGTGAATATTAAATAACTGGTTGGTATCATTCATATAACTAGACTCCTGCGTGGATTAATATTAAAACAAACCTAAATTAAAATGCATGTAAAATTCCCAAAAGGCAATATTATGCAATACACAATCACTTTTTTTTAACTCAAGAGTGATGAAGCAAGATAATTTACCACACCCTTGGCTACAAAATATAACTTGAAAACGTAAGTGGGCGAATCCCATTTGAATTTTAAGGAAGAGTGTAGGATTCTTTAAAAGTTGCAATTGTTTTCCTTGGGTTCTGAACCACATTCATTGTCTGATTATATTTACGTAATAAAAATGATTAGCTAAGTTCAATTATAATTAAGAAACTTTTCTTTCATCCTAGGCACAAATCTAAGCATGCTAACCTGCAAATAGGAGTTAATTAATCCACCAATAGCTTGACATTTACTACACATTTAAGGGCGGGTGAACTATACAGTGAAGATCAAACATTGTAGCACCTAGATGGACTATAACAATAAGACATTTTAATGAATAAGAAATTACTTTGGCTTATCAGTTTCCACACTTGATTTAAAACCAGACATTTCTCAATTTCTACTCACATCATTTTCATATAAATTATGCTGCATCTCATTGATCAGACAATCCTTAAGTTTCTACACAGGGAAATTTGATTATCTGAAATTTAAAAAACACTTATCTATAATGCAGGACTTGTGCATATTATGGTTTCCTAAGCCATATCACCTTTTGTATTGATTAGTTCTTTAGTTCTCTTGGAGATGTACTTAAGTCGATTCAAAAAATCTTTCTGTGGAAATATGTAGCCTTGTAAAACACAGTTGCCATAAGCAGTATACATTGTAAATTTGTACCCCCAAAGAGAATTCAAAGAAAAAGTCAGATAATAATAAAAAAAAAAAAAAAAATTATCACATTATGGTATATACAGTGAATAACTCTTATCTTTTGTAGTTAAAGCAGTTTAAATATAGATTCCCCTTCAGGTACGAGTGAGTTATGGAATTTCTCCACCCGAGATAGTTAAATTTTCGATTTTCAACACGCCAGCCTTTAGCAATTGTGTAAAAATCTAAAATTTAACTACTGAGGGTGGAAAAATTACATAACTCACGAGTAAATTGAAGGAGAATCTGTTTCTCCTATGATTTTCGATAAAAACCTCAAGAAAATGTCGTTGCTATGTTGTTTGTTTACATAGACGTCATTTCAGGACTTCTCTAGTTTATCATTCCAATAACTGTAGAAAAAATGGTGGTAATTCCCACGTAGAAATTTAATCACCGGGAATTGGTTAAAGATATTATGTATTTTTATCCCATCGATTAAACATGTCAAGAATAGGAGAAACATGGTTATTTATGTAACAAAAAAGGATAATTCACTTTATAAATACACTGTAATGAAAATTTTCCAAGTTCCAATGTTATTAATTCTTCTTTCATCCTGCATTTCAGTGTATTAATTTCTTAAATTTAAAGACATCTTCCTCAGAAATATGTGAAAAAGAGGTGATACAGTGTTGGTATGTCACACGGCCATCCATACAAATGAAAACCTCAGCTGAACTGAATGTCACATATATTTTTACCTGATAAAATCTAAATGGTAACATCAAATACCCAAGTTAATGTAACATGGAATGCCACCTTTAAATCATTTGAGAAAGTAAGACAGAAAACAAACTTTCGGATTGTGGTATCTTAGGGACGAGATCAAAAGTTCAATGTTGGATAAAAAACTTAATTCACATAGTTTTTTTCACTGACCCCCCCACCCCCCTCTTAACTTAATTTGGGAAAAATTGATTGACCAATATGGGCATATGCTTTGTGTATACTTTTTTGTATCATGGTTCCTGTTTTTCCTCAACAATGTATGTTTGTTCTGTATTTTGACTTGGAAATCACTTGAATCCGTATTTTTCAATCCGAAAATCGATGTCGGATAAAAAAAACTTGCAGAGATTTTTACCCCCCAACCCCCAAACTATTTGAATTAAGTTTTTTATCCGACATTGAAATTTTGATCTCTTCCCTTAGTAGCATGAAATAATGTTAGAAAAGCTTGTTTGCATGATAAGTATATATTAGAAAGTCTATATAACACATATTAGTTATATGTCAGTATGTCTGACCTACCTACTTTTGAAGAGGCCTTGCAATGCCCTCGCGCAAAAAAATCCAAGGCCCGTAATTTTGGCAAAAATCAGCAGAGTGGAACGAAACATAAACTCGATCTGTAACTCATCATGGTAGACTCGCATTCCAAAAATCAGCTCAATATCTTAAGGCGTTTAGAAAAAAATCTGGAAAGGTATTCGTTGCGGAATGACAAGGGTAAATCTATATGGCCCTAACCACTTAGTGGCGGAGCATTAGTGGTCTGGGCCATAAATATAATGGCAGTCATGCCATTTAACTAACACCAGAATAAAATTAAAATACAATCTAGTGTCCAACAACTTCAGATCTATTATTGTCGAAGCTTACTCTGTACTATAAATCTGCTTTTCCAAATTTTGTATCTCATTTGCGCCTTTCAAAACTGTTAATTTCAAACTGTAGTCTCATAGTGATACTTGGAAACCTCAGACTCTCCTAATTAATGGGTATAAAATACCATTTAGAGTGATAGATTTCTAATTCAACAAAGACATACAAACCTACCTAATTGAATAAAAATCAATACTTCATGGTGTTTTATGTTCCATTTCAAACTCTCAAATCTGGTAATCTAGAAATTTAATATTCTTCAAAATTTTCCTGAAAATTAGAAAAAAAAATGTACAGCAGGAACTAAAATTGATTATTATTTTCATTACATGCAGGTGTTAGTAAAGTTATTGTATGGTTATTACAGCAATAATTGTAATATATATTACTGATATTGATAGAAAACGTATTGATCATTGTTATCAAAACCATTTCTGTGAACTGTTCCTCTCCTGGCATACAAGTACTGCTAATCCAGCTAATTGGGGAGGTATATATTATTGAAACATGTAAAATCCCCTAGACAATTTCTGATTAAAAGATAGTTCCAAACATTTGTTTATGTCAATACACAGGGTAGATACATTTCAAAGATATTTCTTTTTCTGTTGCAACATGGATTTTAATTTCTTGATGAACAAGGTTTGATTGTGTATTGTCCTTTAATATATATTAATATTTATATTCATAATATGAGGTTCTATTTTGGGGTATTTAAAAAAAAAAACAATCATATACTAATATCATGCAAAACAAAAAAATCTATACAGATGTATGTATAGAAAAATACTTAAAGGCACTAATGACTTTCTAAATAGAGTATCCAAAATTTGTAAGTATACATCTTTTGAAAACTTTTCCACGGTACTATTGTTACATATTTGCATCATTTTTATTTATAGTAACATGAAGTTCCATGTGTTGGTGATAAATATAAACAAAAAATATTAAATAAGTATTACCTCACAGATACCACCACAGCATGATTCTAAGGCCAAGTAGATGTATAAAATTGTTTCACACACTTCAAATGTTACCCCATTACATGGTTCATTAGGTCTGTCATTTAACACTACAGTGAGAAAAACCGATAAGATTAGTATATTACCTCTTATCAAATAAATGGTCACTTTAAGACATTAATTTGGTCATTTTTTAAATACACACAAACATTATAAATCAAACTTTGTAAAAAAAAAAAATGTATGAAAATGGTATTAACTTATTCATTGAATTTCTACTGAGAATATTAATCAGTCCATGTATATCTATAAATGCCTTATCATTTTACTAATCATGGTATCAATAAATTACTGGTTTATAACAGATTTTCTGATCTCTTACAATTTATTATCTTATTATTAGATTAGGAAGTATCCTATTTATTGCAATGCTTTTGTGAAAGTAACAGCTATATTAATACTCAATTGATTTATCTAAAAACAAGATTACTTTATTGAACATCAGTGTATTCTGATCTTTTGTCTCTACTATACAAAGCTAGCAACAAATTTATAATTGCCTTGGTCTGGGTTCAAATGTCACTGATAAATCTAAAGGGTAAGATTAATGCATTGGTGTATATTCAAATATAACCGACTGTGGGAAAATGTTGAAGGAATGTGAAAGATGACATAAATAGTAAAAATAGTCATTGAATTTTTAACAAACTTCAAACCATTTTCTTAATATACACAGTCTCATATGTTGGTATGTATTTTGCATGTGTGATCAATTTCTATTTCATATAAAACAATTCTATTGTAATATAAAATTTCCCTTTTACTTTTTATATTACTGATTTTTTTTTTTAAATCTATAGATTTGAAAATTTTTATTTTAATTCATTCTGTATTTGTCAGTTGATAGCAATCTTTTAAAGTGACATGAAACATGTTTAAAATGATTTGCAATTTGGTAATGTTTATAATATAGCCACAAGTTCTGCTTCATGATATGTAATATTTAACCATATGAAATCGAACTTGGTGTCTGATCAGTTTACTCTATATAAGAAGTAAATATTCTCAGACTGTTTAATTTTTAATATGTAGCATATTTTTTTCCTTCATTTCATTCTTATGCAAGTTTAAAGGTGTATGATAATAGGCATGAGACCACATAATGCAAATAATTCATAGTGCATTTTAAAATTATATTAAGATAAAATTGAATTAAAAAAATCCCAACAGCTCAAACTTGAAACTCTTTCTCATGTGCAAAGTATACTAACTTCCTGTCATAATATCAAAATTAAAAAAAAAAATCATCAGTGCTAACTCAAAATATTGGCAAAAATGTCTCCAAGGGTAGCAGAATTCTTGCTGACACCTAGCACTTGACGATAACCTAAATACTGACACTTTTCCACTTCCACAAATAACCACTTTAACTTATGAAAGCTCATTCAAACTTTTTAAAACATCAACTTTAAACATTCTACTATAAATTCAGAACAAAAACCATTTAAAAATGCTTTATAAAGTGCATGTACTTTTTTCATCTACAGTTTTTTCTCATTCTTTTTTTTTAATCTGATTAAAAATCATTTTCTGACTTCTGACTTCTTAATTAACTCAAAAAGGTGCAAAGACTGAAAGTGTTCCTGCTCTGTTGTGAGTAGTGGTACAATCAAATTAACGGCTGATTAAGGGCTGACCAAAATGTTTATGAAAAATCTAATACCAAAATCAAATCCGGTTTTGCGCTAAACCTTTATCTGCAAAGCGGTTCTATGATATGTGGATATTTTTTTTATAGTATGGTGCGCTTCTGGTAACTGTCGATTTTTCTTTTCTTTTTTTTTTTATATATAAAAACTGAGGTATTAAAGTTATCTTTTAATTTTTCGTAACTAAACAACACATAAAGTAGGGAAGAAATGTTAACTTTAAGATGAAATTGGAGAAAGGCAAGTGTAAATTTGTTGATTTGCTACAGTTTAGAATATCCCTTCGTTTAAAGTGCAGAATCTACTCTTTTTTTTTATCTATTTCAGTTATACTGAGAAAGATCATTTAATGTCTGAGATAAATTTATCGGGTAAGTTATTTAGAGTTATCTCCCATACATTTGGAAATTTTGAGCGCTTTGTACTTTTTCTGCATTTAAAAGCTAGATTTCTAGATAGTAAATGATTATTTCAAGGCTAGATATGGTCTGTTAACCTCAGTGATATTTTCATAAAACATATACCAAATGCTCCTGTGGCTGAGATTGAAGCAAAACTTTAGAAACGCATTGATGAATTGTAATTCTAATGACTTGATGATCATTTGTCGAATGTGAATAAAAATATACAAGTTTAAATAAAACAATTTATCTATTAAGAACGAACAGAATTAATTTAACCATATAATACTAGAATCGCTAAAACTGAGGAATGTTTTATTACGTTGACGGTATTATTTCACCTTCATGTATTTTTGAAATCCTTAGTATTTTATTTATTTATTTTTCAAAGCATCAAGAGCTGAGTTTTAATCCTCCAAGTCCGATACCACGTGTCTAGCGTCAACTTCAATTACTCTACAATTCTGCATGCTTGCAACTTATTACAATTTCAAAGTTGTATAAATTTTCTGTACTTTGTCTTCATTGATAACAGATGAAGAAAGATAAAAACGCGTCGCGTACGCGAGCAGCCGCTATCAAATTTCTACATAAAACTTTTTCCCACGTGCCGCGGACAGACTCAAGATATTATTCACCATATGGTTAAAAGTTTACCCAAACTATTACGACTGACGCTGTAAGTTGGTAATGTTTATAAACAAAAAAAGTTCCATTCACAGTGATACTGGTATAAAGGGCGTAAAGATTTACGGCCAATTTGAAATTCTAATATAACACAATTATATAAACTCAATCTTCTTTAAAAAAAATATAACTTCCGTTTCATCTTAATATTCCTTTGTAGTATCAGAAAATAAGGGATTATCGTTATAGTTGTTAATTTTTTATTAGCTGAATATAATTTTCACTTATTTTTTCTAATGCACGGTTATTTATTACTTGATCTCGGTTTGTTTCTTTTGGAAGTGGACTCAGTAGTCATTATGACCAAAATATTCAAAATGTGCTCCATATGCGTAACTTTTACTTTGTAATAAACCAACATTAACATTGATTAAATTAGTAGGGTCAATGATGTAAGTAATGGTACAGTGACTATTCATATACCACCGGCCATGGCACTAATAGACAGTTACTGACGTTTTCATTGTTAAATATTGGCTTATTAATTAATAAGAATCATATATACAGTGCAAATAACATGGTGTTATACAAATCGGCCACAAGATGTAATGAATATACAAAATTGAAGTCAGATTTCAAGAGTGTGTGTGTGAGGAGTTTTAAACGCAAGGTTACAGACACGTGGAGCATACCGTTTCACAAAGCATTTCAATATTTATCTAAATAAACTGGTAAGGTCATCGTTTATTTGTAAAGATCGCTAAGACAAATCTAAAATGCACGTGCCTATGCGGAAGTCATCTGTCAATAATTTTTCAAACGGATTCGTTATTAATCTAAAGTCCCTCCAAATGTCCTGCAAAATGTATAATACTATTGAAGTGTGATCTGTTTCAGCTATTAATTATCCAAATACCCCGGCACGCTTTAAAGTTTGATTCATCAAAAGTACTAAACGATTATCAACAGAGTATCTGCTACGAAGAGTGCAGTATTAATGAAATACCTGGCGATTGGATATAATATGAAGTCATGAAATTTTATATAATAGAAAGCTGGTAACTCCGGTTATACCCCCCCCCCCCCTCCTCGAACAACATTTGAGGATAACCGGACCTAATTTTTCGATGAATTAACAAATGCTATTTAATCTAGTAGAAATGAACATTAAATGCAGGTGATATTTTACCTGTTGTATGTATTGGTATTTGTAGAGTACCGTTACCTGACAGATGGTTGATACACCTGCCGTTCAAAACAAACATCATGTTCACTACACATCACAAAGGCGAGCGCGCGAAAGAACTGCTATCCTAATCTGCTAATATAATTTGATGTTTCCTGAAAAAAAAATCAGGGTACCCATCAAATATGACTACATAAACAAAAGTTGTCACTGTTTTGTAAATCCCATTCTGTATATTTGAAAATTTTTAAAATGTGCTACATTATCAGATCACACATACAAACATACTGAAATTGTTAAATTTACAATAAGGAAATACAACAACTGTATGTTTTAGAAAAAATAGTTCAAATAATACGCTGGTTTTGTTTTGAAACTGCTCAAAATAATATGAATTATTATTATTATTACTATACTGATCCAAGCGTGGGAAAAAACTGGGAAACATGGGTATTAGTACTCAATTTTAGAGTACCTAAAAATCAATCTCTACAAATATTTTATTACATTCAATTGCTATTTTTTACAGCAAATTAATTATGAATACTTCATAATTTATTTGTTTTCACAACACTTTGTTTGTCTCGGTGGTAGGCGCCGACACCATTTCGACTTAAATTGTCACATGAATTTGTCAGAAAACCCCCGTAAAGACCGCTCATTAGAAGTTAGTTTTTAATTAAGTAAACCTCTCAATCTGGAAAGCAATTAATACTAACGAGAAAACAAAGGATTAAGTTAGTGACAGACGGGGGCTATGTATGTCCCTTGATTTTACCGACGCCAGAGCCCTAAAATAATCAAATTAGGCCAATTAAGTGATCAATAAGTCTAATTACTGGTGTTAGACTGCATTTTTTTTCATTTACATGCCCTAATCTGTCAATCCACGAGCCCACTCAAGCAACTGTCAAGCGAAAGATGCAAAGTGGAATGATAAAAATTTCTGACACGATTTTCTCATAATTTTTCATATATATATATATATATATATATAATCAACAAAACATATTTTTATCTAACGTAGGACAGTGTTTCCATCAGAGTAAGTTTTATTTGATCATGTGTTGTTTATACATTGCATCTAGTACATTACAGTTGAAATGCCGACACTTTGTTATTCGAATCAAAATTTCACGGATACAGGTGTATCCCAGCTGAAATTCTATCTATAATTTAATCATTGTCGCATGCACCAATTTCCTTCATTCTGCAAATATGAAGGTTAAATAAAATAAAACATCTGTAACACCTTTATGCAAATCGTGAATGGTTTTATATTTGGCGGGACTTTAATTCATTGCTACTTCAAGGGTGACGGCACGCGTCGCCTTGTGCCATGTATAGCGTGTCTTGCTCCTCCCTTTACTTGAGGCGCTCGAGTGAATGGCATGTTATAATGCAAATTTGAAAGTTCAACAAGTTTTATCTGTAAATATCAACAGATTGCGAAAAGCAATAGCAAAAAAAATGAAATAATGTCATATCTTCTTATAACTGATGTTATCGTATCATTCATTAAAACAAATCTTTGGTACAAAGATTAGTGCAAGCGGCAGTTAAGTTATTAAACATAATGCAAAATTACATTCATATTATATAAAATGTAAATATGCATAAGTAGCATTAGTAAACAATGTAAGAAATTAAAACAATGTTTGATTTTAAAAAGTAATTTTTTAGTCAAGAAGCATTTCATTAAAATCTGTATTTGTGTATATTTGAATTGTTTATACCCCTACCTGGTTCGCGTGCCGTGTATTCCATATTAGGAAGTAATTTGCATGTCTATGGTGTAGTTTCTGAGACAGGTGTTTTGTCTCGAGCGACAGCTGATGGCACAATGAACCCTTTTAATTCACTGTCCATATCTGTACACTGTTCAACACGTGTTATGTGTTTTTCTCCGGGAGGGAATGTATTTCATTTTAGTAAATATCAATATATTTACTCTACATTTTGGATTTTTTAATAGATAAAAAGGTAAGAATTTTTGAAGAATGATTAACATTTGTAAAATTTACAATAATTCGCTTTGAATAATCTGTTGTAGAGAGGTTCATTATTTTTACCTTATTTGAAAATAAACAACGGAGCGCTTTTATATCAAGGTTTATTACCATCAATAAAATATCGTTATCTCCTACAGACAATTTTTTAAAGTTTTCCATTATTTAATTATAATCTAAATTAATCATCTCTAGCACAGTACACATTTGTGTAAATGTGTGAAGTATACCTGTTCCAAAATCTAATTAAATCAAATTATTGAAATTGATTGTTGTAGACTGTCAATCATTTGTGGGCGGAGACTGAATGTAAAACGAGGCTTGCGTAAAGGTGAAATATTCAATAAAGTGTAGAAGCAGACTGAAAGAATAAACAAGAAAAGATGTGGCGGTGGAAAACACCTCGATTTGTAGTACTATGGATATTAATCAAGTATTCTATAGTAACAAAGGTATGAAACTTTAATGTTTTCTTATTACTTTAATATTTTGTACATCTCGTTACCTTGAAGTATTTGCGTAACCTATTAATATTTTGCCGGTTGTTTCCAATACTCTGTGCTATAGTATTTGCAATTGATTAGTTTAACTTTTTATTGATGAAGATCATGGAAATTTGCAAAACTTATCCTTCTTCTGTCCGTTGTTTTAATAAAATTTGACTTGTATTTTCAGGTACATTGTACTGGAGTATTTGAATTGGAATTATCTATGTTTAAAAACTCTTATGGTTTTAATATTCACGGAGAATGTTGTAATGGAACTATGAACAGAAATAATCAGTGTGTTTCTTCTTGCCGGACGTTTTTTACAATCTGCTTTACAAATTATCAAGCTGAAATATCTAACAACCCTACTTGTAATTATGGAACATATGAAACTGCAGTGCTTGGTGACAATACAATCAATTTCAAAGAGGAATTACCAGTGAAATTTGAAAATCCAATCGCTTTTCCATTCCAGTTTTCATGGCCAGTGAGTATTTTTGTATTTCTGTAGATTTAATATTAATCGGATAGAATTTACCTTGGTGCGGTCATACCGACGGTTTTATCGTATGTGCATCAAATGCACCTATATATATATATATATTTACTTACAAACTTAATAATCAATTTCAGCATAATTTATATATATAACATTTTTTTACAAAAGAAGTTTTCCCGGATGGTTAACAGCATTTTTTTACATGCTTTAATGTGGATTACCTACCTAGCTTGTATTGATTTGTACTCGGTATCCCATAATGACGCTTGAAACAGCTTGCCTTTGTTGCCACTAGCTTATTTATAATTTTGTGTACAAAAACGAAATGTTCCATTTCCCTGTTTTAATTAATGTTAATAAAGTAAATATAAGCTTGGCATGAGAAAGTGAAACGCGGGTGTACTCGACAAGGTCCTTTAAATGTTATAGGTTTGTTTGATTGCTGTCTATGTAATATAGATGACAACACATGAGAAATTTATAATTTCAGGGTACATTTTCATTAATTTTGGCGGCATGGCATGATAAAACAACACAAGGTCCTACTCAGGGTAAGTAAAAGGTTGTTTGTCTTTGTTTTATAGCTAACCAACGTCCTCAAGTGCATTAATTGGTTGAAATTGTTGTGTATGTTAAACTGTTTTACCGAAATATGATAAATTCATACATATTTGCTTTGAAGATATGGACACATACAACAAACTTATGGATTAATACCAATATACACGTGTTATTTGTGAACTTCGTTGTGATTTTACATAAGGATTTATTTACATGGTGCGTGTATCATTCTAACGGACTTGGATACTGAACTGTGCTAAAAGAATCAATATTATGATGGAATTTTACATTTTCAAGTGCATTCGATCCTAAAGATATCGTACTGTAGTGGATTTACAATATTCGTAGGAATTGTGTTGCCAGAATGGAATAGATTTTCACTGTCCCGGATTTCAGTGTGAATCAGCAGATGGCAAAACATTATAATACGACCTGTTAAATCACAATAAGGCCGTTTGTTTTTGTACCTGTATTTATGTTAAACGTTCTTTATGAATATTTAATAACACTTTAGTGTCAAAGGTGAGAACGGCACACCTGTATGCACATTTTGTTAAAAAAAAAAATAAACTGTAAAATGCATTATTTTGTAAGTCATAAATATATTTCACTAATATGCTACGATTCTCACAAAAATTCTCATTAACAAATCCCACCTTTCAGATTGTTTCCTGGCCTCAGTTTAAATTTTTTTTACATTGACTTGTGTCAGCTCGATATAATGAAACTACTTTATACAGAGTGTAAATAGGCATGAGAAAATTATAATACAAATCAACAGTTGGCTTTGGATTGAGACGGTCATCAAGACTGGCATACAACAATAAAAGGCTGCTTTGTCAGAACTATAGAACGATTGAGAGTTGACACGCTTATTAAATCTCACCTGTATTATTACACCGGCTACCACCATTACGAGCGTGCGAGCTGATAGCTTTCTCACGGTCCATTTTAATTTTGCATTGCAGGCAGCCCCCGGGATCAGATCATGAGACTTGCAGTTCAGAAATCAATTGCAGCTGGTTCATCATGGCAGCATTTAAGTCACGCCACACAATATACAACTTTAGAGTATTCATATCGTGTGGTTTGTGATGAACATTATTATGGAACAGGATGTTCGAACTTCTGTAGACCCAGAGACGATCAGTTCGGTCACTACACCTGCGACAATAATGGAACTAAAATCTGCTTAGACGGATGGAAAGGTCCTTATTGTGACCAAGGTGAGGAAATGCTAACTAGAGTAAAATGATCCCAGACAAGTGCCTTTTCACATATTCTAGGTATTACATACCTTATATACCTTTCAGTGATGAAATTGAAGGGTATTTCTAAGTGTCCAAAAGCATCCCTTTCAATAATACCATTTTACTTCCCTTTGATTAAATTGAATGAATACATGTATAATTGATTGTTCATGTGAAGGAAAATTTGGTTGTTTTAAGTTCGATTGTTTTTAACCTTCAAATATGGATAAAGAATAAATTATCAAATATACGTAAGGTCCTAATCGTACTTTTATTTGCTGATAAACGATTTGTTGAGTCTGTACAAAGGAATTTGACTGAACCATCTGTCACAATTCCCCTGGTAAAGATAGGCTTTATTATCCTGGGGTCATTATTTCGTCATACTCCATCTCTTTGTCATTGAAAAATAAAGAACAGACCGTTGTAGTTGGTTACAAAATTTATTCAGTGGACACTGCTTCAACATTCTTTATATAATATTTGCTAAAACAGTTTTACCTGTCATAGTACATAGACATTATGAATCATTAAACACAAGTCATGAAATAGTTTATTTGTTAACAAGAAAAAATCAATAATACCAACAACATCAACATATATCTAAAGTACAGAGGCGATAGCGTGTTTGCTTACATTTTCCATTGTCTTTTCGCTTGAATTATATTCTATAAATTCCTATTTCTAGTAAAGTTTATATTATTTGTACGATTTATTTTTGAAATGATATTTGGATATGGGCATCCACACGTAAACTTAATTTTTGAAGCAGCTGACTATCTTGTAAGTGAACTAGATATTCCGCCAGTTACTTTTTTAATCTTTATTAACTGTCTAGATCTCACCCAGGTATGCTTTTCTATATGTAGCATCCATTTATGGCATCATTTTAGTAATTTTTGTTAAATAATTACACGTTTTGTTTTTCAAGTTTCTGTTTTATTTCACATAGAGTAGTTCCGGTCAATCATGTTTTTTACACTCCCGCAGACAATGGTCTCAAGTACATATGTTACAGGGGTAATACATTAACAGAGGAAGTTATCATTAAGTTCCCAGGAAATTTGAAATTAACTGTCGAAAGATAATTGAACAGTGCTTGCAAATTAGTTGTGTGGCATTTTAAAAGCAGACAGAACCTGCTGAAAATGTTATTCCAACCTGAACCCCCTTTCTAAATACAATTTTTACAAGTTTTTTCTTTATATTTTAGCCGTCTGTCTGTCAGGTTGTCATCAGGATCATGGAGTTTGTGATGCACCAAATGAATGCAAGTAAGTATTTGTCAGTTTTACATCAGATAAAAGTTCCTCACATTTTTGTAATAGAGCTTTAATAAAAGATAAAAAAAATCTCAAAATTTTTTTCACACAAATCAACCTTTGACTTTATATATTTTTATAATAGCACGGTACTTTTCATTCCATGTGTGATCAAAACAAAAGTAAATTAAAAAAAGTTATGGTTTGCAAAACATTACAAGACAAATTATGTTTTGGGTATGTGTATGATGTTTGAGCAGATGTAATAAATAATGACTTTCACATGTTTACTACAATTAATCAGTCTTCTTAAACTGGAAAAAACTACAAAGTAAAAAGGAAACTAAGTCAAGTTTAACAATTCCAACATAAAGTAATTGAGTCAATATTTGGGAAGAAATAATAATGTAGTTGGTATTTAATAAAAGAAGGCTACAATATCGACTTGGGTATTAATGAAAAGACCTTCCTACAAATATTTCTTTGACAAGAGATCCTGTCAATTCTTAAATACTTAGTATTACTAATTAAATAAATATTATAAACAGGTGAAATTACAATTTTTTTCAAAGAATTAATAATTTGAATACATATTCTTTTGTCCAGAATAATTGAATTATAACTGTATAACATGAGGAGTCTGTTTCTTTTCTTAAACATTTTGTGAAATATTAATGTCAACAATTCAAAAAATGGGTTTAGCAAGTATACATTTATTTATTTTCAGGTGCAGACTTGGTTGGGATGGAGAATTTTGTGATCAATGTCTGCCCTATCCAGGGTGTCTCCATGGATCATGTATGGAACCATGGCAGTGTAACTGTGAAGAAGGCTGGGGAGGCCTTTTTTGCAACCAAGGTACAGAATTACAGACAATTGTAAATTAAACTATCTTCCTAGGAGTTATATTTTTCTTATAATTTGCATAATACTGAATCCAAATATGAAAGGTGATAACTATACTGTTGTATTAAACTTTTGTTGCATTGTAACATAATCTCTACAGTGGAACTATAAAGATCTATTTTTTCCAGATTTGAATTATTGCACCCACCACAAACCATGTAGAAATAATGGAATTTGCAAAAATTCAGGACAAGGAAGTTATACCTGTGATTGTCCACCAGGGTTTAGTGGCACTGTTTGTGAGGTGGAAGTTGATGATTGTCAAAATTTTCCTTGTGCTCATGGAGGTGAATGCCAGGTAGGTTCTTCTTTAATAAAACCAAATCTAAACTTTTTTATCCTTTATTTCATGAAATACATTTACAAGTTATTGCATCTTTTCTATAAATTTTCAGTTTTATTTGTTTTAAGGATTTATTTTTTTTTAAATTTAAAATCCAAAAGCAGACACCTATATTATACACTGCTATAATTTGTATAATTTATTTTCTGTCTAGGATGTTGGATCTGGTTTCCAGTGTAAATGTCCAGATGGGTATACTGGAAAGCGTTGTGAGACAGAAGCTGTATCATGTTCCACATCCCCTTGTAAGAATGGAGCAACATGTATTGAAGATCAGGGTACCTATAGATGCGAGTGTGTCCCAGGATACACAGGGTACAACTGTGACTGGGAGATCAATGAGTGTGTTTCAAACCTTTGCCAGAATGGTAAGTACATTGATATTAGTAAATAAAATTCCTTCAGTGAAGAAGGAAATGGTAAAGATGCCAAATTATGTTCAATTTATAATATTTCCAATATTATTGTATGGATTGAACATTGCTGGATATGTCCTACAACATTAGAAACATTTAAAATCAGAGCAAATTATACAAAAGTTAGTAATGAAACTTATTTAATCACCATTAATGGTTCAATAATGCAGTAATCTATAGAACTTGGTATAAATTATAATAGTATTGTAGGTTAAGTGATAAGTAATATATTGATCAAAATTCTATACTGTATTGGTAACACATGGCATTTGTTCAATTGGTCGCCGACCATAAATTTCTGCAACATATTTATACATAAAAAAAATTAAGGTTATCACCCTGCCCTTGGGTAAACATAGAATATGTATCACCCTGCCCTTCGGTAAACATAGAATATGTATCACCCTGCCCTTGGGTAAACATGGAATACATATCACCCCGCCCTTGGGTAAACATAGAATACGTATCACCCTGCCATTGGGTAAACATAGAATATGTATCACCCTGCCCTTAGGTAAACATAGAATACGTATCACCCTGCCCTTTGGTAAACATAGAATACCTGTTAGAAAATAATAATATTAAATAACCATTAGTAGACTTCTATGGTAACATTATTTTTTCAGGTGGAAGATGTGTTGATGAAGTCAATGACTTTAGATGTGTATGTCCTTCTGGTTACAATGGAACCCTCTGTCAAAATAACATCGACGACTGTGCAGCTGCAGGAGGAAACCCCTGCCAAAATAGCGGTAGTTGTGTTGACAGGGTGAACCAGTATGAATGCAGGTGTATTCCAGGATTTGTTGGACCACTCTGTCAAATCAATGTAGATGATTGTGAATTAAGACCATGTTCTAATGGTGGTACGTGCACGGATCGAATAAATGACTTTTCTTGTGCTTGTGCTCCAGGATTTAGTGGAAAAGATTGTTCAGTGAATGATAATGATTGCAGTAGCTTTCCTTGCAAAAATGGAGCTACTTGTAAAGATTTAGTGAATGATTTTGTTTGTGAATGTGCTCAAGGATTTTCTGGAAAGGATTGCTCATATCGTGATGGAGTCACACTGCCTGAACAAAGTACCCCAGTTAATACGGTGAATGTTGTACAACCAATAAACAACATTACAAATACAGATAAATCAGTGAGATATGAAGAATTCACTACGACTAAACTTTTACTGGTTGTATGTCTTGGTGCAGGCATTCCATTACTATTAATTATTATTGTGGTTATTTTCTTTCTGCTTCGGAGGAGGACTGACCCTCCTCCAATTGACACCACCAAAGAAACAGAGGAGAACATTGTGAATAATATCAATAATAAATTAACAGAATCTAATATTTTTACAACAAATCAGACTTCTTCTAGTATTAACAAAATTTCAAATGAAGAACAAAAAGACATAAATGTAGACTTTAACACATTTAGACCTGGAAAGGTCAAGGAAAAATATACAAACACTAAACAGTTCTTGCATAGAAAAGACTTGAATACACAAGGACAATTTTCAAAATCGCCACCTCCAAAAGACATTGATAAATACAGAAGTCATTCATCAGAAGTTAGTTCATCATCAAAAAATGATTTTAGGTAAGTTCATCTACCTTTAGTACATTGGCAAATACTTTTTAATGATTTTACTTACTTTTTTCGCAATTTAGGAAATCATTTTTGTTCCGTTGGCCTATCTTTATAAGTTGAAGTATTTTTTTAAGTGGTACTTGAGAAAAAGTATGATGATAGATAATTCAGAATTATTTCATTGTAATTTTCTACTTCAAAGTTCTTGTAGTAAGGTGTAAAATATTCTTAAAATGCAAGTAAAGTATATAATGTAAAGAGAACATTTGAAACAATTTGTAATAATATGTCATTTTTTTGTTTTCAGTTGTTACAATACAGACATTCATTTCATAGACTATTCCAAAGAATATTCAAAAGATACAAATAGAAAATCAACATTATATTTAGAGCCAGTACATCGGCATTCTTGTTATAGTGAGGACGTATTGGCAACAGAAGTATGACAGACAATTCCAAAAAACTGCAATAAATTATTTATATATTTACTGTATGTGATTTAAAGTGCCTTTTGTGAAGTAAAGTATGCAGTGAACTGAGGATAATTCTGTCTCTTTGTTGTAAGTGAATTCAGCAGGATCTGAAGGTTTTATTTTGTTGGATTATTGAAAGTATTTGGGATATATTTTGACTTGAAGACTTGAAAGACTATTTATAAAGACTTCAATGTTCAGTTTGCCAAAATATATGCAAAAAAATACAGCAAGAAAGAGTTTTGTGATAAATATATGATCCATCCACTACCGGGTGCCAATACTGGCAACTGTCTATTGTAGCAGCTATTTATGTGTGTGTTTTGTTATGTGTTGTATGAATGTTGATGACTAAGTGAATAGTAGAGTTATGTTTTGCAGAAGTAATATATTTGTTAAAGAGTGTGTGAGAATGAGTATGCAAGTTTTTGACATGAACATATAGTATACTTATTGTTAAGAATAAAATGTTTATTATTAGTATATGAATTTTTCATATTAATTTGAACGTCAATTTAGATACAGTTTGCAGCACAAAACCTGGTTGTTAAAAGTGCACAATTCCAATAAATGTTGAAAATTTAGACATTATTGCAGTTACTTTGGTAAACAAAATACGTTTGGATATATTTTGTACAGCTGCATGTATTGTTTTTAACATATTGCTTTGAAATAATTAATTGGTGCTTATGCTTGCAGTCTGCAAAACTGTTATCTAAATGATGAGATACATGTAATTGTTAATACAGATGATTTGTTGTTTATATATACATGTCCTTTTAAAGCTGTGCAACAAGTTGCTTTCAGTATTGGATCAAATCACTGTTGTTATACTGACAATAGGGCAGAATACTACACGGTTGATGTTTTTGTTACTTGCAGTCAGTGCATCGAAATTTTGTTGCTTTTTGGCAGTTAAAGTAGCATTTAGCAATTGGATCAAAATTTTTGTGATTTTTTTAAAATATTTATTTTCATTGTAAACTGAGGTATATATACTTCTAAAGAAGTATTTCTCCAAATTTGTATTGAACAAATGAGACAGAAGATATGTTGGAGGTGTCTCTTGTCCAGAATTTGCCATCATTCCATAACCAAGGACCAGGCAAAGCCAAGGTTCAACACGAAACATTACATCTCATATGGATCTCATATTGGCTCACACTTCATTCTTTCTGACACTGGCTCAGATCTCATTCTACCATCTGCCAGATCTCATCCAGTGTTTGTCATCCTTCAGTCATGTCTTTGTTTTTTTTTCTGTGATGCCTGTACATATTATGTATATTTATAATGTTTTTTTCTGGATGTATATAACTGTTATTGCGATTATTATATTATTACTATTGGTATTTCACATGAAAAATCATGAAATAAAGAGAGAGGTCACAAGTGACTATTTTCCTAAAATAAAAAAAACGTTAGTTTTTTTAATTTAAAATCAGTGAACATATATTCGTTACCCGTTGTAACTTGGACCTCTGAGTCCTTAAGTTACATTTGTTTGCATTTGGACCCTCCCAAATTGAATATATTGTGGGTACTCAAGGCTATTTTTATTGGACTCCGCTTTAAATTTTCAGAAGGAACCCTACCTCAGTCCAGGGATTCAGTGTTATTTCAAGCTTTATGAGCTATACAGAGGTGCTTATTGGTGGCAGTAGAGATGACGTTTCTTGTTTACAAATGTACATCCTCGATGTGATTATTCCCTACTTGCGGAGCTCGGGATGCATACGTATTTTATCAGTTTTTGACAGAGCATGTGTGATGTCGAGGTCGCTCATGGCATTTTGCCAGAACTGAATGAAAAAGATTCAAGAGTTTGAACGAAAAACGGAATTCCCTACAAACAATATTAAATGTGCAATCGAGAACTTAGGGCTTTTCCATTTTTTCACTGGTAAGACATTGAAAAGTTTCATATGTATCCCAACTACATAAAATTGACAGCATATCCTATATAACGAGGAATTCCCTTCACCCTTCGGGGTTTTCTGTTTTATCATTCGAATTGAAAGATAAATCGGCGTGTTCCTAGTGAGACACCTGCTGTAAAGAACGAAACTTTTGGCGGGATAGTCAACCGCAAGTCAGGAATTGGTGGCAGTAGGGTTGGCGTTTCGTGTTACAAATGTACATCCACATTGTGCTTATTGGTGGCAGTAGGGATGAGGTTTCGTGTTTACGAGTGTACATCCTCTGGACTATCCAGGGTGAGCTTATTGGTGGTAGTAGAGACAAAGCTTCGTCATTGAGGTTTAATCTGCTTATCCAGACTCGGAGAGGATGAAATACCACCGCCTGATATACAAATAGTATTGATTCATTATATCAGCGATGCTTTTTCCATCGTATTCACAGCAGATATACCCAACAGCAAAATACAAAATAGGTAATGACAGAGACCAATATTGTCAAAGAATTTCTTACAGGATAAAAACGCCAGAAATTATTTATGAAAATCTTCTTCGTTGATTAAGTAAGCTTAAAATACAAAGGAGTGAAAGAAAATAAACACCATTGCAAGATAAATAACAACCATTGAATGTTAAAAAAAAACCTAGAAAAACAGTCCCCTTGTACTCCTCTAAAGATTGGTGGTTGAAAAGCTGAATAAAAGAACAAAAGAGTTGGATAATTTTAACTTGAATTGCACATCCTTAAATTGCATAAATTTATGACATTTTGCACAAGAATTAAAAACGGCGAGGAAAGAAATGGGGAGAAAAACCGAACGTCAGATTCTATACAGAGAGTGATACGAAAAGCTTCCTTAGTTTGACATAATATTTTAATGGAGATTCATACATGGATGCGTCAGGTAACCCTTTTCAATGGTGACAAATCAAATTTTCTACACATGGGGAATGTCGCCAAATGTCAATATGCCATTCTGTATGGCAATTATAACATGTCCGTGATTACAGTGGAACACAGAGAGACAAGGTCTACCAGAGATAAGAACATTATCTCAGGTTTAACATAGGTGGACTTTCCAAATCTTTACTGGGTGATCAAGAGCTTACATGACGATAGTGATTACAAAATATCCTACTGACACGTCCAAAATTACTATTTCGTAGTATTTGACATGTATAATAGAAATTGGACTTTGTAAGGAACAAAATGGTTTACAGATTTGCAGATATACACAGAAAATGATATTCCTAACATTTTAGAGATTTTTAAGACCTCACTTTGACACGAGGCAACTTGAGTGAAAAGCATTTCACAAGTTATCATCAGCATAAGTAAAAGGAAATTTCAAATTTCAGATAAAAAATGTTAAGCCAATATGAGATATTTCCTTTTTTAATTCACACAATCAATATAGCCTACAGAATTCGGTACAAAATATTTAAAGAAACCTGAATTGATTTTTCTTGGTAAAATTGTTCCTAATACGCAATATATATAATAAATTAACTAAGTGAAGTGACCATTGAAAATTAACTGATTAATTATTGACAAGTGGTATGGTTGATTTCAGTTATATCATCATTTATCAAGATTTTTTTATAATTAAAGTGTTTTTATTTCCAATATATTTGTTGGACAAATAGAACTTAACTGCTGAGGCAAGAAATAATTATCAATAAACATTGGCAACACCCCAAACGTCAATATTGTTAGGAACTTGATAGAATCAAATATATAGCATATAACTGCAAAATAATTCTGTTAAAAACGTAGGTCATATGTTAAACTAAGTTCAGCTCCGGCATGCATCTTGGATGGTGGACAGGGTCATCAGATAAGGACCATTGCTACTAAGTTTTTTCCAATTGGCCAAGTTTTTAGACGAGAAGATATTTATGTAAAGTTCCCATAGGGTCCTATGTTAAACTGTTCGGCTCTGGTGGCCATCCTGGATGATATCTGATATATTTCCGAAAGAGAACGATCTAAGGACCATTCCTGCCAAGTTTTGTTCCAATTGGCCAAATGGTTTCAGACAAGAAGATCTTTAAGTACATTCCCCATACTGTTCTATGTTAAACTATTTTCGGCTCTTGCCGCCAACTTGGATGATGGGTGGGGTCATCGGATATAATTATGAAAGAGGACTACCTAAGGACCATTGCTGCCAAGTATTGTTCCAATTGGCCAAATGGTTTCAGACAAGAAGATCTTTACGAAATCTGCGATTACAAAGTTCGCCTCCTTCCCCCAATATGTGGTAGATTGCTTGGTATTGAAGAACTGAACTGGATGTAAAAGTTAACCTAAGTCAATGAATCACAATAAATAGGTCAGAATGACCTAATAATGGTGGGATGCTGTGTTACTCCCCGAGATGCACCCTCACACCAAGTAATATGATTGTAGGTACCTTGGTATCGGAGAACTGAACTCCGACGTAAAACTTAACCTAAGTCAATGAAGCGCGATACGTAGGTCAGAGTGACCTAATTTTGGTGGAAGGCTGTATTATTCCCCGAGATGCATCCTGACACCCAGTAATGATTGTAGGTGCCTTGGTATCGGAGAACTGAACACGTGCGTAAAACTTAACCTAAGTCAATGAAGCACGATAAGTGGATCAGAGTGACCTTATACTGGTGGGAGGCTGTGTTACTCCCAAAGATGCACCCTGACACCACGTAATATGATTGTAGGTCCCTTGGTATCGGAGAACTGAATTCCGACGTAAATCTTAACCTAAGACAATGAAGCGCGATAACTAGGTCTGAGTGACCTAATTTTGATGGGAAACTGTTATTCCTGGAGATACGACCTGACACCAAGTAATATGATTGAAGATCCCTTGGTATCGGAGAACTGAACTCGGACGTAAAACTTAACCTAAGTCAATGAAGCTCGATAAGTGGGTCAGAGTGACCTAATTTTGATGGGAGGCTGTGTAACTTTCCGAGATGCACCCTGACACCAAGTAATATGATTGTAGATCCCTTGGTATCGGAGAACTGAACTCAGTCGTAACACTTAACCTTAGGCAATGAAGCGCAATAAGTAGGCCATGACATAATTTTGGTGGGAGGCTGTGTTACTCCCCGAGATGCATCCCACAAAAGCAACATGACTGTAGGCCATTTTGTATGTTAAAACTGATTTTTGACATAAACCAACATTGTGATATGGGTCATGTGACCCTCATCTTATGTCACATGATCAGTCTCGTCAATGTGCATCTGCACACAAAAATATATGACCCTATGTCAACTAGTAACTGGGAACGGACGCGGACGTGGAGGCCGGGGGTATTCCATTAGTCCCCCTAAACTTCGTCGAGTCGAACTAAAAAAGGTATTTTGGTCCAATACCGGAGCATTAAATAAGTGAATTAAGAAGGAAAAACTTTAATCATTATCCCCTATTGTATTTAGTGATAACGAAGGTCAAGAAAAAGACAATTCGTGTGATATAAACAGACTGCTGATAGTGTTGAAAGGTTAAAAAGAAAAAACTAGAGGCCCCAAGAGCCTTTATCCCTCACCTGGAATTAATTTGTCCACCTTCAGCAGGACTGAATATTTAAGTGTAGCAGTTATTTTGGCTCGTTTAATTGGTTAGGGTGTGGTGGCCATCTTAGTTGACATTCCAGGTTATCAAATCGCCAAGTTTAATGTATGATGATCTGCAAATTAAACTTTCCCATAAGGTCCTATGTTCAGCTTTGTGTGGCCATCTTGATTGACAGGACAGGTCAGCGGACACAATTCTGAAAGGGGACCATCTAATGATCATTGCTGCCAAGTCTGGCCGTGTAGTAACATAGAAGATTTTTCAAATTCATCCCCTATTTTTTCTATTTTTAGTTACAGCAGCCATTTCGGTTCGAAGTCGGGGATGCCGGGCATAATTTTGAAAGGGCCATCCAAGGACAATTCCACCAAAGCTTGGTACCAATTGGCCCAGTGTTTTTAGAGGAGAAGGTCTTTAAAGGAAAAGTTTACGCCAAGTAATGGCAATAGCTCACATGACCTTTTAGGCCAGGTGAGCTAAAAATGAAGCACGCACCTGCTATCAAACCGATGTTATCTGCTATGAAATCTTAATCTGAATTTGGAACATGGAATTCAAAATTTTCTACAGGTAAATCTGCATTGTCCTCAGAAGACAATCGATTTCACCCGGGAAAAGATATCTGCACATAAATAAATGGAGACAGAAAAATGAAAAAGGAGTTTATACTATTAAATGCTTTGGAAATTCCAAATCAATTCAAATGACAATATTTACAGTATCACGAGTATGATCAAGATGTTAGCCTTATAGCATTCCTGCATAATACTATGCATTTAATGGACAAGTCCATGGATTCATTTTTCCAATACATGTATTTTCAATAATGTTTGTTACCAGATAAACCACAATACAAAACTAAGAGCTGCAATACGATTGGGTAAAACGAAAAAGATTGGTTTTGGGTCAAATTATCACGCGCTTTGTAATCAGTTAAACATATTAGAAGCAAAGATTACTGCAAGTTAATTAAAAAGGATACACAGCTAACCGAATTCTCCATCACTGTTTGTGACAACATATTACTATAGAAATAATTCTCCGTGCGTAAACTGTTCTGCATGTCGAGCAGTATTATTGAAAGTTATGCGACTTTGGCACTGACGTATCAAGAGCTCATCCAAAACATTATTATTTGCAAAATATTTCCATACAAGAAGTATGTTCTACGTTTTACATAAGATGAGTTAAAAACAATTTCAGCATAGTTCTACAAAGTAAGCACACCCACTGTGGCAAATAACAAATTCACGAGGCTAAAATGTACAAGTGTTTATTAAGAAACATTTTCAAATTTTTACTTAATAATAATAATGACACGCAAAATTTATTCGAGACCACAGTTAACTGAATTTACTTTTGTATGATGTGATTATTATGTTTTGTATATAATTGGTATCATCTATCAATCATTGGTCTTTTCTTTTCAGGTGTACTGTTCTTTTGCTTCTTGTGGGCTCCTGATTTTGCGTTAAAAGATTTGTAATGTTATGTGTACTGCGCAGCTTGTTTTCGAAATTGTTTTTAATGCATACGATACGTAACACACTACGGAAGAATTTGATTTACTATTATGGTTCATCGACCTTCATTCTGCGTGTCCCAGTTTTTTTTTTATAAGCATGCAATATAATCCGAATTTCGATGTCATTGTAAGAAATGGCAGCCGCAGAGGTTGGTACAGTTTTGCTTACAAGATTAGCGGGTATTAAAATGTAAATCAAACGTAGAAAACTGGAAATAAGTTGATGAAGAAAGCATACTGTGAATGATAAGGTGCAATCTGTTACCTTGAAAACGTGTTATAAATTAGAACCTATCATATACGGATCAATATACTACAGTCCAATTCTACAAACTTTTATTTTGCGTAAACTTAATGAAATATAATTCTAGTCAGAATCAATATCTATCTTGTTTGTTTTTTTCTCCGGTGTCTAACATGTAAATCTGGCCTAAATATGCCGTACATATGTTGTCAGAATAATGACGAAAATAGAATGAAAATAGATAAAACTGCCTGAAAATATTACGTGAAATCATTTATTTCATCTGGGCTGTGATCATGCGCAGCGAGATAATAATAAGTAATGAGTTGGCAAAGCGACGGAAAAAAGGTTGTCCTGGTGCAATGTAGTACTATACGTTTAATACTACAGCACGCGTAATGAGGCTTTGCCAAGTGAAATATTTGTGTTGCATAGATATTATTTCTAAGCCCTTAGCAACTTTAAAAGGCGAATACAGCGTATTCTTTTCTCAGGCTGGCTAGTTTTCTAAAAAGTATGAACAATTGTGTTGAAATTATGTCTAGAAACATCCAAAGAATTATGATAAAATCTAATAGTTCAGACTGTATGATAACCAAAACAGAGAAGACCCATTAAGTACTGCACCTGTTTTAAAATCAAGTTTTAATTTTACTCTTTCTCAACATAATTTCATCTATGATGTAATCATCATAATTTTTTTACATGGAATGAGGAAAAATAGATCATTGATTTAGATACATTCCAAACAAATTGCTTTTTTTATTGCCTGGTGCATAATAATGGTTTGACAAAGCTAAAACGGAATAACAGTAGTATAAGAGACATAATAATGATGACAGAATACAAAAAACAACAAACTTCAAAAGCTAATGGGCTTTTAAGAAGAGAGAATTTCTCTTTGTCTCTATCACTGAGTGCCATTTGACACAACGCAGATGTTTAGAAGACAAACATATTTCAACCCTGGGAAACAAACTTTTTACGCATCTCTATCTGTTTGCGGTAGCTATGTACTGCCTAAGATAGATAATAACTTCATGATGCAAAACAGTTTGAGAAATTGATATTGGTATAATGCAACAAAGAAAATCTGCAGCTCGTGTAATTAACACGCAACAATAAAAGGATCGAATTTAACATATGCGGTGCCGGCACAGAATTCTAAGTAGTCGACAGGGGAACTGTTAGGGAAAACAGAGAGAAAATGAAATGTATAATTCTTTTTAAGACGTACGCTGATAAATATACACATACATACAAAAGCGAGTTTCTACAGCAGAACAGGCTGACGATAGAGTTTAAAGATCTGGTATATATACTGTAAAATCTTCATTGTTGAACAGTCGTTATTTTATTAAAAGGAAAAACAACCATAAGCAATGTTTAATGAATACAAAATTACCAGGTACCAATGAAATTTATTCGCACTTCCCTTTTTAGTCATTATCGAAATCGACCAAACACTTGGATTCCAAAACGATGCTGCTATTGATTGTGAAGAGCAATGAAGCCAATAATAAAAGGGGTGTTAAAACAAAGAATTCCAAGAGAAGGATGAGTATAAAAGTTGTAAATTAAAAGAAAACAAAGTTCACTCGTGCCCAATTCAAAAACACTGGTTGTATATTAACATCATATTAGGTATATAATTACTTACAACGATAAAAATGAACTAAAACAGAAAATACTTATTTTGAATAGTAACATTTAATAACTTATAAATGAAAATGTCAGGGTAATCGGTAAGTGTCAACAAAACAACATCGTATAGGATTAAACAAGGGAAAAGAATCCTGACTTGGGACATGTAATATAGAACGAGAGGGGTTCAATATGTTTGTGAATATTCAATCCTCTCCTAAATCCACGGCTAAATAAACAAACAATAAAAACCAGTCCTAATAAGTACTTTATTTTAAGTGTTTGGTACCAGAAGAATGACCTTTTATGAAATTGACAGACAGAATGGAAAGGTACCGAACTTAGAATAATTATAACAAGCTAAAAGTACAAACTTGGTGATAAAAGACCGCGCTTTTCTAGATACTAGAATATCAGCACTTCCCTTTGTACTAGAATATCAGCTATGGTACATCAAATTACTCCAAAAATAATGATCTAAGACGGGAATGATATAGAAAACAAAACCAATATAAGTTTATCTAGTCCTATAAACACAATTTTGCCGCCTTTTCAAATAAATTTATGACCTAAAAATTCACAAGGAATGTATTAAATTATCACGCCTCATAGACAATATTTATAACCGTCAAAATTAGGTTGAGATATTCCTTTTTTGTAAAATCTATACAAACTTCAAGGAACATAAACACATTCTGAAAAGCGTACCTCTAAAATACTATAATACAAATAGAAAAAGATGAAAACAATCTATTACAACAAGTTTTTTTGTTTTTACCCATCAAAGAGTTACTATTAAAAGGTGAATCTACTTGGCGACTCGTAGAAAATGCTGAGCTTAATAACCAATATGTCGGACAGAATGCTACTGCATTAACTAGAGTGTTTTGTATACAAACAACTGAATAAATGGTGCAACTTAATTGGTATAAAGTTCTTAGATTTTTACAATGAATCTGTATGTTCTGACATGTTTGTTTTGTTTTGCCAACCGTACAACCTCTGTAAACAATGACCAAACATTCGGAAACAAACGGAGAAGTTTTGATGAACAAAACAGCAGCAATGTGTCAAAGAAATTCAACCTGACATATTACAAAAACATTGGAAGGATACATCTGTTTTTAAGTTTGTTTAAGATCAAAACATAAAGGTCAAACGAGAAAGGAGTGCAGATAAATATTGATATAATCATTCATTAACTTGACCATTTATTTTCGACCATAACGATGATGAGAATAATATTGATTAAAACCAACTTTCTTATTTTGTTAGCATATCTCAGTTTTACTGATAATATTGATGCTAATGCCGTATTTTTTTAAACTAACGGGCACATACTCAGCACATATATGATCATATATCAGTCATATAAATGAACTTAGACAACAGTAACGGTCCAAGTTCTCGAATCTTTTTCCCGTTTGTGATTTTGATCAGGTATTTTGTTGGGAGTTCTGGACCTTTTTCGACCACGACCACGATCACCTCCGTTTCTTCCGAAGAGGATATTTCTTTGAACTTTGTGACCTTATGTCACTTGCTAAAGTATGAACAGTTGGTTCCTTCTCATTCTATCCCCAATAGTGGTTACACCCAACCTAGTCAGCTGCTGCTCTGTCAGACTCAAAAAATTATCAATATCGATTCTCTCTGCCTCAAACTATTTTTCTCGTGCTCGTAGATCCCGCCATTTTTATTACGGATACATCGCCGAAAACAAAGCCGGGTGGTCCAATTCCGGTATATTGATAAATTCCCCCCCCCCCCAAAAAAAAAAATAAAGATTTAATTGATTTTCTTGAATATTCAAAGATTTTATCATATTTTTTTAACAATTGGCCCGTCCCTGTTTTAATATACGAGGTCACGCCACGATTTATTATTTGATCACCATCATATAATTAATAAGCACCACCATATAATAAAAAAGCAACATTACATAATAAAAAAGCACCATCATATAATACAAAAGCACCATCACACATTTAAAAAACACCATCATATAATGAAATATCCACAGCATATAATAGCATTTGCCACGTAAGACAGCTATGGCGTTCCATACAGCGTTGTTCAAGATATTAGATATACACGTTTTATGCAATAACACAATACATGTTGACCACAGGGCATGCATGATATGGCATTTTCTATGGCAGGATATGAAGTACATAGTTTGTTTACTATAAACAATTCTACGTTTTACACAATTCAAGTGACAATTAAATTGTAATAGGAGTAAATGGTCCGTACTTCTGACTTTCATTATGGAGCAATTTAAAATAATGATACCTTAGCCAGTTTCTTTTATTGATTTTACAATTAAACGTGTCAAAATGTGATACAACGTTTCTAATTTCAAATGCATGTCGTCCCTCCTGTCACCATTTTAAAGTTTTCATGGGTCATTAACATAAAACTTCAAGGTTCCGTCTTTTTTCAGAGATTATCGATCGTTAATTAATAAGAATGCATGGCGAGAGCATCTTGTTTAAGTGGTCTTTGTAAAGTAATGAACAATTTGAGGAATACCTACACATGTTTTGTTCATTTACTTTTATTTTATTGACGAACCGTAAATTAAGCGTCACTTAGTCGCTTTAACTGTCAAACTTATGTCATCAGCACATTCCCAAAGACAATTATCTAGAAACGAGAAACGCTTACTTATTTAAATAAGATTTTTTTTCCTTTTCACCAAGTCTGGTCTTTAATTGTTTTAATTGCTTATGGTCTATGATAATTTAAAAGACTAGAAAAAAGGCAATGTCTGTCCTTGCAAATGACAGTTTGTTGCATAAAGAAATTATCACATTAATTAAAAGAAAATGAAAGATGCTCCCCTTTCCATTAATATTTGTTACGTCTGTTTCGTTGATTATCTGTTGCTTGTTGATACCCAGGTAATTTCTCATTGAATGCGAATCTATACAAATGTCATAAACTGCTTTCTCCAAACACTCCACTGCATCACACTATTGTGATCACTTACTTGTCCAGATGGTCTTTTAAAATGTCAACAAAAGAATTCCGACGATCATTGGCTTGGTAGATGTGTATTAGATTCTGAATATTGTTTCGTCCCATTATAAAAAAAAATAATAGATATTCATGTACACATAAATAACTTGTTTCGTATTTGTATGTATACCACATATTTGAAAAATGAAGTAATTCCTCGTAGTTCTCTTTTATTCCCGATAATAATACGCATGGTCACTCTTAGAATTCGTCATGCACCATAAATATGTCACCATCAAATGACCATCTGTATAATTCAGGTTGTTTCATTGATTGAAGGTGAAAGGGTGTGCAAACTATGTTGTTCTTCTCTTAATTAACAATCGCGAACAGTTAGTAAAGTAATTTCTCCACATTCTGATAGTAATAGAAATGAGTGTCAATGTTAGTTTTTGTTCTGGCCTTTTTTTTTACAACACTCGTCCCATTTTTTAAAAGGGTAAAACTTGTAAGCTTGTACCCGGGTTTTTACCCTTTGTTATTTTTTTTTAATTTCAAGTATCAAGCAAAGGTTTGTATTTCTACATTTCTTGAAAATGTTAATAATAAATGGTTAGTATTTAAAATATTCCATCATTTGTTCTTGGATACATTTAATTTCTATGCCCCGCTTCCCCTTTAAAACAAAAAACCGAGTTTGAAATTAACAGACAACCATTGATACCAACACACGATGTTGATTGATCTTAGCAATCACTTATTATTCACAAGCAAACTTTTTTTCTTAAGATACAAAAAATATGAATCTTTCTCTATAATGAATTAATACAAAGCGCATGTTTATAACATCCATTAATTGGTGCAAAAATGGCTGCGGCGCCAGTACAAAAGTTCTATATCGTCCATTGATTAGTTTGAAACTCTCACTGTGTTTTTTCCTTCCCCAGAAGTAAAACAATTAACTTTAGTACCTAATAATTGCACGAGAAGAGAAATCGCGAGATAAGTTTTACAGAACTATGAAATTTCTTTCGCATAATGACCCACATGCATACGTTATATAAAACAGTTTGTTTCTTAAATCGTGAAAGCGTTATCACCCAAAAATCTATTGCAATATATTAGTCCTCCATCAAATTAAACAAAAAATGTCAAGAAGGTCCAGTATTTAATAATGCCTTCCTCCGATATTGGAATCAGTGTGCATTGTTCTTAATAAAGTACTAAGTAAGTGGTCTTTCACAATGTAAAAAATTGTATAGTCAACACCAGTTGAAAGTTTCAAAAATTTATTGTGACTGAAGAAAGCGCTTATTTGTCTGTTGTATGAACGGTGACTTGTATTTAATCTGGTGAAAAGTTTTAGTGATTGTTAGGGAATAACCATTTAACTTCGGAGGGGATGGGGGTATGTTTTTTGTGAAAAAAAAATATTCTGATTCCAAAGGGAAGGGAAAAAAATAATCTGTTCCAGCTCTGGCGGTCATCTTGTATGACGGGCTGGATCATCGGATACAATTCTGAAAGAGGACCACATAAGGGGCCCAGTGGTTTAAGAGAAGACTTTTATAGGAAAGTATACGACGACGACGGACGCCGGACGCCGGACGCCAAGTGATGGCAATATCCCACATGGCTTTTTAGGCCAAGTGAGCTAAAAGCTTTAGACCATTATTTAATACAAACCTGACTTGATTTATTTTGAACATAATAAAAAATTTCCCTTAGTTTTTCAGTCATACTTGACCTTTCAGTGATTTAAAAACAAAGTCATAGTATATACCAGTTTTATTTACTGCTATAGTGATTTCAAGAATAAATACACCTTTTACTTTCTGGGCTTTGCTAAAAAAAATTCTGATTCAACTTGGGAAGAAAAAAATAATTTGGTGTGATTGTAGTCAAAAAAAAAAAAAAAAATAGAATTGTGTCCATACCTTGAAAAAAAAATTTCAAAAGAATATAAAAAACCATACCCCCCCTCACCGAAGTTAAATGGTTGTTCCATTATGAAAGAAACTCGAGTAAACTCCTCTAAGGGATTCTTTTGACTATAGTATACGAGGGTGATTTATTGATTCTAGATGAATTGAGCAATCAGAAAGACATGAACCCATGTGAAACACAGACCCCTCTAAAATCAGATAGCACCAGACGCATGTCTGCGCTGATACGACAATCAACGTGATGTCCAACAAAGTAAATCAAGTATAGTAGTAGTAAATACATGACCAACTTCATTTTTGATATTGTAAGTCAATCAACTCGTGATGACGGTCGTAAAATTTCTGAAGTGATGATATTAAAATAACCGCGAGAAGCTTATTGACAGAAACAATGCGCTTTTAAAAAATCATGATCACTTACACATGTATTCGAATATCGGATGAGTCCTGAAATTTAGACGCCCTCAAGCACAGTCGATTCTGGTATATTGCCTTTTAAAAAGGGACAATTAAGTACAAAAAATGGAATCATCATATTTGTCGTGTACAGTCTGTATTTAAATTGTTCACATTGTCCACTGCTGGTAAATACATCTAAATGAGAAGCTGACTCTGATGTATGTGTATAATATCATTAATTTCAATTTACTGTAAAAATGTGTCGTTATACAACAGTGATAAGTGAAACTGGCGAATTGGGCTTATGACCCTTTTTTCTTGAATGATATGTTTGAAATAAGAATGTGATATCATATGAAGTCACCAGATCCAAAGATTTTAGATTCTGTAATAATTTTCAAACATTCTTGCCTCTTTGATAATATACATCTGATTATTGCCGCTTTCAAAATATGATTCTTCAATTCATGTATTGCAAAGTTAAAATTTTAAGGAGGTTTTGTAGAGCATTTCGCCAAGAAGAACAGGAAGATCTGACAATTCTTTTTTTTAATTCTATACCGTTTTCGTCGCCAATATTGTCATAAAAATAATATATGAATACATGTACAGTACTCGGGAAGATGGCATACTTGTTTGTCAAATCAGCATGATTTCCTTTTTTCCTTGCAGTTACTTTTTAATCATCATACTTTCCTGGATTTTTTTTTTGTTCGGTTTATTGCTTCCATGTTCTGTACCTATGACTCTTATACAACAAAGCCCAGTCGTTCTACTTGGCATTCATATAGTATAGGGTCAAAATACCGATATTTCCTTTGCTATTCAAAACTCATTTCTGGTCAATAAACATAAACTGGCTACATGTCCAATTATTCAATTTCTAATATCTCCCAACATATGAAAATGATTGCTTGGTTTATTTTTGCTAAGAACTTTACTTCTTTTTTTTTATCTTCTAAGAAATCAAAGTACAATTGACTTCTAACATCTCTACTTGGAAGAAATATCGTCATGTCGAATCCTTCGACGGTCATACCATCTGATAAACATACTAGCGTACAATTTTCTTTACAACAAATATTAGTTATTGCTAACAACTATCCTGCTAATATTAGTAACAATACAGAGATATCGGTCTATTCTCACCAATCATCCATATCATAATTAAAATCTGTTGGTAGCCAATTATCCTTAGATCGATATTTACCTTTGATGAAGTGTTGTACTCGCACTTCTAGGTGGTTCATCACATATAAATGGGGTGTGAAAAGCGGGAATACATCTCTTGTGACCAAAGAGTAACAAATATCCGACGTTTTCTATTAATAATAGTGAATTTATCTTTTCTTTTCCCGCTATGTGTTTGTATTGAAGAATTCTGTAAATATGTTAGAAGTAAAGTATCAACCCAGTAAGTAAAGATTGAGCGGTCATTCAATTTGGGCTCGTTTCATTTTTTGGTAATTTTTGTTGTTGACAAAAGTGCGATAATTTTCAGTTTTCTAATCGTATGGTTATAAACTCGGTGGCGATTAATTCAAAAGTGCCGATTCTACGAAATTTATTCTGTAACCGACTTTTAGTCTCCAAGTTTATGGGTATACGATAGTCTTCAAATTGCTAAAAAGAAGGAAGACTTACCTGTTCCCTGCTATCCCATTCAACAATATATCTACATATATATCTATTTATACAGCTGATGTAAAGCTCAGATCTACTGTCACATGAGAAGTTCACCAGATGATGCGCTAAAAATATATTGATTTGTATCATGTAGATAAATGTTAAAAAAATCTAATAGTTTAAAGACACGGGTAGCTTTTAGAATTTAGTTGTGTATATAAATTGATGCGGAACAATGAAAGGATTTGAAAAAAATCCAAAATGCCCCAGATTTGTTTAGAAAGGTCCGGCTCAAAAGATATATATGTATATATTATCAGGTTTTCTGCAAACGTATATCGTAAAATATCAGCCGCGAGACACAATGTGAAGCTTTTTCGGCGAGTGAGCGTAGCGAACGAGCTAAAAAGCTTCATATTGTGTCGAGCGGCTTATATTTTACAATATTTGTTTGAAGAAAACTTGATGATAAATTTATCGTATTGTTAACTACCAATCTTAATGGAATTTCTTACTTTTTAATGGCCATCTGCCTATAACCGGATGTTTCAACGTTGGGTCAAAAATTATGACGTCGCTGATATATTCGGGTCAGCTCATATTAGGGTCGGGTCAACTCTTTACGACGTCACAGTGCCGAAATACGTTCCGTTAAGTGGGTCTTTTATTAGTCACTAGAGTCTTGTTTTGTGGAATTTCGCGTTCAATAAATGCAGTGGAGTCATATAGGTTTCATATGTTTTTTTTTCTTATTAGGAATGTTGTATTGTACTCTATATGTTTGAACATATATATGCTTTCAACCCCTAGGGGTACAATTATACATTTCTAAATAAAGTTATTATTATAAACATTATTACAAAGTGTGAGCATGTATCAATTTGTTGATCTGCTACAATCTGATCTGAGACTGATTATGATACCAATGTCCAATGTGTCGCGATGGTGAATTATCCTGATAACGCTTTTATAGATAATTGAATCGTGTTAGGCATATATAAATGACACTTTTTGCACCTTTTAAATTCAAATCAACTCTTTTATTAATGGTGTTTTTAGTTTCGATTAGTTTTTTAATCATACGCATAACAAGATGACATTTATTTCTGAATGTTAGAATTCGTAAAGATATAACAATACATAGCCGGAATCCGTTGACCATATAATTTCAAATCTGTGTTTAAATCATAAAAGCAACCTTAAAAAGGACGTTGTATATTGATTTTGATGTTTTTCCCAAGTTGAACTGAGTGAACTCTAAACCGCAAGTTCCAATAATAAAAGACCAGACTGGAATCGACAAAATTTCATATAATTCTCCGTTCATCCCTTCGTGTTTGAATATGTCACTTTTATTACCACACTTTATTATCAGTAATAAATTTGAATGAGAATTAAGTACACTCTCCAAAGGTTGCATAAAATTTCCTAGATTTTAAAATGGATATTGCTTGATTTACGTGTTAATCACTACCTTAGCTTAATTGAATTTGTGCAATATATTTAACGATTATCTAAATAAACAATGATATTGACATGAGAATACCTGATGCGATAATTAAAAAACATGTTTTGTATCTGCAGTTTTCCTAGAATACCGAGTACAAATGGATCACCTGTAATATCGGGTGAATACCCTGGTATTGGTTTAAGCTGTAAGTATGGAACATACCAGACAGTGGAATAAGCCTGTTTGAAATTGTTAAAACATTAAAAGCCTTGCATAACTTATAAGACATCCTTATACAGTAAAACATCGCCTCAAAATGTCATTTTTAACTTTACCAAAAAAATATACAAAATATAGATATTTGTATATTATAATATGTTATATATTTTTTAATATATTATTATATATATTACATTATTATAGAGAATAAAGCTATCTGGAAACTGACGGAAGTCCACAAATATCTAGCAGGTCAGGCAAAAATATTACGATGTTCTATATTTTGCACTTACGTTCTGCTTTGAAAAGCCTAAATAAAAAAGCAGAGATATAAAAGCCTTATCAATAATGACATTTTAAGATTTTATTTTCGATTATTAACCATTTATTTGTTCAGATGATTTGGCTCTCTTTAAATTCTACACAAAAAACACGCCAAAACCACAAATTTCATAGATTAATCTGTGAACAAGTTCATAAAGGGTTATATTATGAAATAAAAATAAAAACAGTTTAGCAAAGAACGACCTTGAGCAGTCTATCCTGTGGCTTTTGGTAAATTTACTCCATGACAATTCAAGATCAGGAAAAAACCGCGACAAAGAATGAGGGATTGAACATAACCAAGAAACAAGTATTTGTGGTATTTGTGGATTACAGGCCCAAAAATCTTGACGTAGAAACAGTTCGATAGCGATAGGTTCAATTAGAAGGTCTTGTCTGGATGCAGCACTCGCTTTAACTGCGGAGGTCTTGTCTGGATGTAGAACTCGCTGGGGCGGGGAGGGGCGGTAACTTCGGGGGTCTTGCCTGGATGCACCACTCGCTTGGGCGGAGAGGGGCGGACAAGGGGGTGGGCAACTGCGGAGGTCTTGTATGGATGTAGCACTTGCTTGGGCGGGTCTTGTCTGGATGCAGCACTCGCTTAGGCGGGCAGGGGCGGGCTGGGGGGGGGGGGGGGTAACTGCGGGGTCTTGCCTGGATGCACCACTCGTTTGGGCGGGAGAGGCGGCCCGGGAGGGATAACGCGGTATTCGTGGATGTAGCACTCGATTGGGCGGGAGGGGGTAACTGCGAGGGTCTTGTCTAGATGCAGCAGTCGCTTGGGCGGGGAGGGGCGGGCCTGGGGGTAACTGCGGGGGGTCTTGTCTGGATGCAGCACTTGCTTGGGCGGGGATGGGCGGGCTCGGGGGGGGGGGGTAACTGCGGGTGTCTTTCGATTTTGGAAAAATTTAAGGACTGAACTGCTATATTAATAGAATAGGAATAAAACAGAAAAGAAAGGCTTTGGCTTTAGGTGTGTTTCATGTTTAAAGAAAAAAACGAAAACTACAATGAAATTAAATTAAATTAAAACAAATAATTTATTTTCGTATATAGCGCACCAATATTTCATGTTCATTAACATGTTGTTATAATAATTATATAGATTTCTCAAATATACACTATGTGGGAAATTTCCGTCAAATCAAGAATTTCTATTCTATATTACACACAAACATATAGTTACTTGTAATTTCATGTAACAATCAATTTGTTTATGTACTTGTCTATTGTAAAACATGCCCCTTGTTGGCCCTTATTTTGGTGAATAAATCGATCTATATACCTATCTACACATATACTCAAGGTTTTGTACTATGTACTATAGATTTAAATAAGGGAGAGAATTTACTAAACACTGTTATAACGATAATAATTAAGGAATTCACACTTAGCTCTTATAACAATGACTCTGCATTTAGATGAACATTTACCTGATGACTTCACAGGTGCAGGTCAGGCCCTTTTATATGGATATAATCAAACACTGCAAGTTCAACAACTCGGTTTTTTCTGTAAAAAAAAAATACTGTGAAGTCATCAGGTAATTGCTTACTCGTCTTATTCGTGTTTGAGCCTTTTTGGTGGTTTTCTAAATCAAATTTGTGATTTGACTGAATTTGTATTTTTGGGGGGTAGGCAGAATGGTTATAAACGTGCTGAATATTTCCAATAAAGAAAAATGACAAGTTTTTATGTGTTTATTTTAAATTTAGGTTATTTGTTGGTAAAGTTATGATAATCTGTATTTTATATTAATTTTTTCGTCACAGATGTTATATATTTTATGAATGAGTAAGTAAAAGATAATAAGCATACAGCCATTTTTATTCGACGTCCAAGAGAGAGGTCAAAGATTGTTCTGTGCACAATTAAAACATTGCTAAAGTTTTTTTTGGTTATATTTCTAAAACCCCGTAAACATTTATAAACATAAGAATTTAATGTTTCAAGTTAGCTTGAAGAATAATTTAGGATATGTTTATTTTAGAAATGTAGATCAATTTGACTTCGGGAGTGAATGATGAATTTTAGAAGCAAACGCAGAGCTATTTCAACGTACTGCTTTATGTGTTAACTTTCTTCTTACGCCACTTTCCGATCGTTATTGCATGTAATCATTTTCATTAATGGCAGAATCCGGAGAACCCGGAAAAACTACTGACATTCATGCGACAGGGAAACTGACAATAATTGTTAATAATGATTATAGGTGAACATGTAACAAAAAATTTGTTCCAGTATGAATTTGGGTCCAAATAGGAACAATTTTTCATGTGAAATAAATTCCTGGAACAAAGATCATAGTAAAATATGTTCCGGCGTTGTGAAAATTATTCTGGAAAAAAATTCACATACAATATGTATGAAAGAAATTCCTGAAACATTTTTATATAGATAGATCTGCTGAAGAACTGAAGAAAGTTCAAGAACAATTTTCACGTAGAAATCATATTTTGCTCCTTTTTGTTTTTGTTTTGTTTTGTTTTAGTGTTTCAACAACATCTATATTTCTTATTTCAAAACTTTGTATGCCCATATGTTGAAGTAAACATTCATTTTTTTGTAAATAATCTTTGTAAATTACATTCATGTAAAGGAAGGAAGAAAATAAGGGTCTTGAAACATTTTATAGACCATGCATATTTGTCAGAACCTGTTTTACAAGAAGAATTTATTTCAAAGTAATGGAACTTGTTTCACAACATAGGAACTTATTTCACCAGGTAAGGACATATGTAATAACACTGGAATTTATTTCGCCAGATATATACACCAATGGAACTTTTTAAATAGTTATTTTGCACGAAATAGGTTAAACAGGACTTATTTTCCATGAAATTAATGATAGGGAACATTTTTCACAGGAAAAAATTTTGGTTCACAAACAAAACCAACTAGGAGCGGGATTATAACAAACAAACAAACAAACAAATACGATATTAAAGTCTCACCTCTTGCAGTGTAATAAAATATTAATTCACATAAAATAATAATCAGTGGGCGGCCAAGTCAGGAAAATAGCTCCGGACATGCACACAACCCCAAAAGGGATTTATAAAATAGCACAACAAATATACATTTAAGATCCACTCTTATAAGAGTTATGAGAGACTATTGTTAAAAATATTAATATTACAAATATAAAACATTTCTCCTTCTAATTAAAACATTAATAACAGGCAAGGATTAATTAGTACCTATACCAGTTGGCCTCCAAAAACCATATAAACTTGATACATCCTTTGAAATAAGAACGTGAAAATCTGTTGGATTGTCAAGTCAAGTCATTTTTCTGAAAAGAGAAATGAAATATATAATTTCCACTTAAACCGGAGACAAATAGAGAAAATAAGAAATAAGCGCAAAATACTGCTAGGTTATGTCTCTAAACTTACATATGATCACTGTACTACTCAACTGTAAGTTTCTTTTTACGAATTTAGGCTTTTTTATGTTTAATAACACAAAAAGGCTGCTAGTTTCCTGCCTCTTATGAGTTATCGGATAGTACGTATAATCAAAAGCCCCATTAACTAGCCCAGAAATCAGCGTTTTTTCAGTATTATTTTTTGTTTGGCGATTCTAAGGTAACATCTTTTATGTGTATGTGTAGATTTATCTTAGTTATTTTTTATTTCAGTTCTGTTCAAAGTTCACTGATAATAGTACGTGAATTTCGAGCACATCTCAAGGGAATTCAGATTCTTAGAGTCATATATGGTGCACCATTTTTAAAATTTCTTGCAACATATACTTAGGTGATACGATATAAATCTTACATAGGGTGCATTTAAATTCTTTTCGTATCTAAATAGTGTGCAATTCATTCAAACAAAATATATTTGTGGAATAACAAACTGACGCTACTAATTAACAGACATGAACAGAGAAAATGAAAATTACGTAACAAGATTTTTTTCACCATGCATGTGTGCTCATCTATTACACATGGAAAGAAGAACTCGTGGGAATCTTCAGTAAAATATTTCTTTGTTTTTAGATAGGATCTTGACTATGCGTGATGAAAAATTCCCACAGATAGAATACGTTTAGTGATCTCGAAGAAAAATAAAGACTGCAAACTGTCTTTTGCAATCTTTAGGATTGCATGTAATGAACATAAAACACATTTCTCGAATCAATACTTGTGATAACGAAATTTAAAAACAAACTGCTCGTCTTTTTTGCGTGTTCATATACATAATGTATTTTTATCACCATGAATGTATATATTTTTGAACCGATGGTTTATTTCTGTATATGTATGAACAATTACATCTGGGTCTTATGGGGTATAATTCTTATGCCTGGCTAATATATTTTGGATATGTGCGTTTGTAAAACAGAGGTGTAATGTGTACAGTGATTCGAAATGCAAAAAGCTCTCAATTTCGACTTTGTGTATATGATATCCAATCAAAAAGTCCATTTCCTCTTAATATATATATAGCATGTGACTTGAAGTCCTGTATTTTGCTTTGTTTTGACTTGTCATTATAAGTGAGCACTCTCTGTACGATAAAAAAAATATTTCTTTAATATATATATGGTCGGGGCAAACTCGTTACTTCGAACTTAAGAAAAAAGTTCGTATAGTTGTGGCTTTGGACCTACAATTGCGATAAAGTAGATCCTGTATCATGAAAATAATGTTTTATCATACAGAGAAGGGGAAAACAAAATCTGTGGGCTTGTTTGGTAGCATTGGAAATGTTGATTTAATTGTTAAGTATTTGCCATCATAGTCAAAGATGCATAACCCTTACAGGATGGATTTGAAGGAAAAGTGAGAAAAACGGTCCGAATTTGAGCGGAAATACTGCGATAGTTGTCGATTAAACAACTGTAATTTAAATTCATTCACAAGTTTTGTACTGTTTTATTACACTATCTTATCATGGCATTTGAAATAAAAAGAATGACCGCATCCTTACCAACTTATTTTTGCTTTATTTTGCGGTAATATTCTGATTCACCACACAGTAAGTCCCACTATCTGCAAGGAAAGACTATGTTATGTACAATTGTAGAGACTTGTGGAAATCAGATCTATTCTTCCATAAACTAGGCCATAAGTAAACGCTATGTGTCTTTATATTAAAAAAATATTGTACGAATTGAAATGAGTAAATCCAGTGGCATTTTATGTTATAACATTAACGTTTTTGTCAGTTATCTACAAGTTTCCTCAATTAAATAATTTTCTATCTCCTAATTCTTTTCATTTGTCAAACTGACCAGTAATCAACGTATCAATTCTGTTCCGCGTTAACCAGAACCGGTAGTAGAACAAGATTGAACGCCATATGGCTTCTGTGAAAATGAGTTTCGGTATATCAAATCATGATGGTGACAATTATAGCATTCCCCATTTCCTTACTATTCAGCAATTGTAAAACACTTAGCATGTATGCAATTCAAGAAGTGCATTCCCAGACATGCGTTAATTTAACAAGTGACATATTTTACACGTGTAATATATGTCGCTTTACAGAAATATAGATTCGGATTTTGTGTAAAATGCATTTTACTAACGATTTTATATATATTACTTGCTTTTTTATTTTGGCATATTTTATTTTCAATTTACATGATTTAGTCTAAAGTTCGGAATTGCCGATAGAACGTTCAATTTATCTTTCATAAAACAATATATTATAACTCTTCCGCTTCAGCAGGACACGGTTAAATATAGAAACCCTCTCGGATTGGGTTTTTTTGGAACCCGTGAATAATGTAACGTTCGAGGGATCTAACTGGTCAGTATTTGAGCATCTAAAATTTGAGACGTTTTAGGACAATTCATCATTGCAGACCCAGATTAAAATGCCATGAAATGGATCAGTTATGACATAACAAAGCAGTGAAACGATTTTTAGATAGAAACACGTTTTAATTTTCAGTTTGATAATTTTGAAATTATGCTAAAAGTATGGTTTGGCAATATCCCCAGGTAAACTTTACCTGGGATTTTTGCTTCTCTATTTAGGCCCGTTTAATATACTGTTTCTAACAATATTTCAGTTTTTATATATTTTTGGCTTTCCAAAATTGTGGTTACGAGCGTACGTGAGAAAGATGAATTCAGAAGTACGCATTGTACACAAGACAACTGGTATCTGAGATTATCTTCATAAAGACATTGAAGTTGTAGGAGTAAGACAAGACAAAGACACCTCCCTCATTTACATTTTTTTGGGAAATATCTTTACAAAATTTCTCAATACGCTCAAAGTTTCGTATGTTTAGCACAAAGACAACAACAAACACAGACATGATTATTGTCAAATATCTTAAATATATTAGAATATTTGCAATTTTATATGAAAACATTAATGACTTAATTCATGTTTACTATATTCGCCTTTTCTGATTATTTCAGACAATGAGGTGGATGGAATTTGGATTGCAGCTCGGATACAATGGTTTTCGTGTCTATGCTAAACGAAATGTGCTTTCATCTTATGATGCCATTTTTAATCTAGAAAGTCAGACAATTTTCTGTACTGCTTAAACAATCATTTGTTTGGGGCCATTATGGACCTTTTGAAGTTAAAGGTAGTGATCTACCTTCAAAGGACTGAAATGTTTTATGGTCAGTTTAATACATGTGTATGCAATGAAAGATATATAAACCGACAGGTAGCATGCTGACAAGTCGCACGACTATCCAACTGAGAAAAAATATTGCATGTCTGCCATCTGTTTGTCCTTCCATGGGAAATTCAACTTTTGGTCAAATGCTTTGGTATTTTATGGCTTAAGATCACTTAAAACAATGTGAATTACTCTGAAAAAAATATTTCTCTACTCCACTGAATAGCAAAGACAACAAAAGAAAACCATAAATTTCACTACTTTGCTCTGATAGCCACGGAGCCATACAACAACAAAAAATGCAACACCACAAGTTTCAAACTTTCTAGAGGTATCATCCTGCTAACTTGCACTTGATTTATTAAGTCGAAAACAGTTTCCAAAGACTGCATATTTATCCAAAATATCCAAGGAGCTTTTACATTTAAAACAAATTCCTTGTGCTATGATAACGAAATTCAAGTTGAGTTCTTTAATACATGTGAGACTACGTATCTGTAAGTCTCGTGGCCGTAAAAGAACTCAATGCAGAAATAAAATTTAATTAAAAATTAGGAAGCCACTAAAAATTCACCAGAATGTGAACCTCCAAAGGCATAGAACCAAGCTATGTACATTCTCCACCTTTGTTGATGCGGACCAGTGAAAGTGCACTGATGACAGTCTTTATGGTGTACAATACAACCAACGTAGAGGGTCTTTGACAGGCCAGTACAGAATACAACAGAATAACTTATATGTGTGATTTTTTAAATTTTGTACATGTATAACAATTTGGACAACAGCATGATGATAGTAACATTAACAGCTAATCACAATACATGTTATTTACTGTTAGTTAAAAGGTACTTTTGAGTTTTGACTGAGTGCATGTTGGTGGCATAAAATTTTCATTTATATCTCTAAGAATGGACTTCATCATTGTCCTTAAGCAGAAATAGACTCCAAGGAACCATACCTTTAGGTATACCAAGAGAACAAATTAAAATGACAAAATATCCGTGGAAACTTCCATTCAAATAAACAATTTACAAAAACTAAGGAGTATCTTCCTGGTGCATATATAGATCTGTCCTTAGATGGTTTTGACATAATCCCTTTTGGTTATTTTACTAATTTTTAATTGCTCTTATTGTTTTGGATTTCAACATTTTATTAGGCATTGAGCACAACTGATGAGTCGTAAATCGACGAAATGTGCAGATCTTTTGCATCAAAATTGGTATCAAAGAATTGTATTTCTTCAATTTTAACGGAAGGCCAATTTGTCACACTTCGTAACCTTGATTTGACCCAAGATTTGTTTTAAAGTTGATCAAGAACAATGTAAATGAATGTCTTCTGTTTCAATGACAAATGTGTCAATATGATTTTTATATTACAAGAGTACCCCCTGCATCACTGAATATTGGTTCAATCACGATGCCATCTTACAATCAAACTTATTGTGGTCATTTAATGATACGATCTTTAATAAATAAAATATAAAGCAGCTGCGATGATTCTTAAAAAATCTGTTATCGCTGGGATAGGAGTGGAGAAGTAAATTGCTTTTCCAGAAGTAGTATCGTTTAATGGACTGGTCATTTCATTATAGATAATACAATGTCCACGTTAAACAGATCAAACTATTTACTAACATGCAGTCAAACAGGAATGGGTGGTAATGGTCCGTAAATTAAATATTATTTCTGTCGCAGATAAATTTTTTTATAGGTATTGGCTGATGGACACTTAGACTCGTAACACCAAAGGGAGGGCATAACAAAATATTATCTAGTTTTATATTTCTTGTACTGCATTTTATAATTTTACTTTGATAAAAATATGTAATACTTAACTAAGGGGTATCTCACTGGCTTTTTTACTGTCACAAAGTTATAAAATCTTTGGAAACAATATAACGATTATATCTTCCTCGTGAATGGCTTTGTACTTTGTACTGTTATTAAACTTTATTAACCAGTATGGTAAAATACGTTAAAAATGCCTTATCTTTATGAGCAAAATGAATGCTTTACAGCAGGGCCATTACAGCATTTTGTTCATAATAACCGGGCCATTACAGAATTTTGATCATAATAACCGGTTATTACAGCTTTTCAAAATGGCTGCTTTTTTCAATACTCCACTTGGAAATTTCAGGAAGAGCAAACTAGAACATTTTAAAACATTTTTGAAAAAAAACTATCCGAAATTAATCTTTAAAACTGTTCTCACAAGTTTTGCTTACTTATCATTATATTTGTGCTATTCGGATTAATGCAAATGCTATATACAAACTGGTTAATAAAAGTATTAAGAAATGGGTGTTTTCATAATGGCCCTGTTATATGTCCTCGGTCTTTAATAATGGCCTGAGGATGCTGTAATGCCCCTCGGCGTTGCCTTGGGCAATTACAGCAATCCTCAGGCCATTATTAGTTGCCGAGGGCCATTACAGCATCCTCAGGCCATTATTACAGACCTTGGACATATAACAGGGCCATTATGAAAACACCCATTTATTAATACTATATTATAATAAAATCTAAGTATACTATATAGGAAGTATCTCCCTCGTGAAAAGTCTCTGTCCTTTATACTGTTATAAAACTATAAAGCGAGTACATCCCTCGTGAAAGACTGGCTTTTGTACTCTTAAAAAATTATATGGAATCTTCGGAAACTGTAGGGGTATCTACCTTGTAAAAGACTTTGGCCCTTGTACTGTCATAAAACAATAACATTTTTGGAAACTAAGTAGTATCTCCCTCGTGAAAGGCTTTGTATTTTGTAGTGTTATAAAACAAATTTAAAATATTAAGATACTATAGGGAGTATTTCCCTCTTGAATGAAATCTTTGGAAACTACCTCCTGAAAAACTTGGGCCTTGTACTGTAACAAAACGATAGAATAGAATAGAATAGAATAAATATAGATTCTCCTTCAGGTACGAGTGAGTTATGGAATTTCTCCACCCGAGATAGTTAAATTTTCGATTTTCAACACGCAAGCCTTTAGCGAGCGTGTTAAAATCTAAAATTTAACTATATTGAGGGTGGAGAAATTCCATAACTCACGAGTAAATTGAAGGAGAATCTGTTTCTCCCATGATTTTCGACAAAAACCTCAAGAAAATGTCGTTGCTATGTAGTTTGTTTACATAGACGTCATTTCGGGTCTTCTCTAGTTTATCGTTTCAATAACAATAGAAAAAAGGGCGGTAATTCCCACGTAGAAATTTAATCACCGGGAAGTGGTTAAAGATATTATGTATTTTTATTCCACCGATTAAACACGTCAAGAATAGGAGAAAACACTTTATTAAATCAATCATTGGCCAATTTAAATCTTGGAAACTATATGGAGTATATCTCCCTCTTGAAAGGCTCTGAATATAACTATGAAATCTCTGGAAACTATGGAGTATCTCCCTCGTTAAAGACTCTGTCATTTATACTGTTATAAAACCATATGGAATCATTGGAAACTACAAGAAGCAGAAGTACAAAAGTAGAGACAAGTGTTCATGCAGTTCTTTCGGTACTCAGTGTGCCTACTATAATGAACTCCGACAGGACGTAAATATATATATTTCAATGACAATGTATCCATTATGATAATACACAAGCCACACATGTTAAAAATAGTCCAAATAATGTAAATAAAATTTTAAAATCACAAGTAAAAAAACAATTCCCGACCCAAAGTGTCTTTATACAATCCCTGGACTTTCATTTATTAAAAACATTGGGTGTTTTATTATTGTTAAATAACTAACTTTATATGGATTTTCAGTTTGTTTTCTTTTTTTAGTTAAAATGATCCGAAAACACGTGCCTGTGCATTAATACGCCACTAGAGAAAACTGTCCTTTGTACTGTTATAAAACTAAAAAGTCTTTGGAAACTGTAAGGAGTATCTCCCTCTTAAAAGGCTCTGTCATTTGTTCTATTTTAAAACTATAAAATCTTTGGAAACTAAGTATTTTCTCCCTGCTTTTGTACTGTTATAAAACGGTATCTCCCTCCTGAAAGGCTCTGTCCTTTGTACTGCTATAAAACTATAAAACCTTTCGAAACTGTAAGTAGTATCTCCCTCGTCAAAGGCTCTGTCCTTTGTACTGCTATAAACAATAAAACCTTTGTAAACTGCAAGGAGTATCTCCCTCGTGAAAGGCTCTGCCCTTTGTACTGCTATAAACTATAAAACCTTTGGAAACTGTAAGGAGTGTCTCCCTCGTGAAAGGCTCTGCCCTTTGTACTGATATAAAACTATAACATCTCTGGAAACTAAGGAGTATCTCCTTCGTGAAAGGCTCTGTCCTTTGTACTGTTGTAAAACTATAAAATCTGTGGAAACTATATGGAGTATCTCCCTCGTGAAAGGTTGTGTCCTTTGTACTGTTACAAAACTATAAAATCTCTTCAAACTAATGAGTATCACCCTCGTGAAAGGCTCTGTCCATTGTACTGATATAAAACTATATTTTTTTTAAAAAAGCTGTAAGGAGTATCTCCCTCTCGAAAGAATATGTCCTTTGTACTGCTATAATACTATAAAATAGTGAAAGGCTCTGTCCTTTGTACTGATATAAAACTACGAAAACGTGAATGGCCGTGTTTTGGTTGCCATTTTCTGTGATTGTAACATTCGACCTCTGTTTCTATCTCGCGTATGAGACTAGATCTATATCTTTAGTTAGATTTCACGTCCTTCTGGAATTGACACCTCACTGGACTTGACACCTCACAAGACTTGACATCTCACTAGACTTGATACTTACCTGGCAATGTGACAGGTGATGTTAACGGAGCAGGACGTGCTTACGCTTCCGGAGCACCTAATGTCACTCCCGGTTTTTAATGGGATTTCACATTGCTAGTGCTTTAGTTTCTGTGCTGTCTTGTTCTAGTTTTATTTTATTATACGTTTTTTATTCATTTAGTTATACATGTATCCTTGTGGTTTTTGTTTGTTCTGTTCCATTCTCCTGACTGTCTTTGTACTTCGAATTTGTGCACTTTTCCCACTGTTTTCTGATTAAGCATTTATTTAAACATAGATTTTAATCAAATCAACTTTCATTTTGTTCTGTACCCAATATTCCTCCTGTATAACTCCGATATAACTGTATGCTCAATCCAAATTCAAAAAACATTATTGTGCATCTATAAACTACATTTGACAACACTGTTTTAAAATGAAAAATGAAAGAACAGTTCACGTCACAAGCTGAAAGTCAAGCTGTGGGCCTCGTGTTTTGAAAATTAAAATTCCAAAAACCGCATTGCGCATCTACATGTACATACATTCACTCACTATAATGGACATTCAACTAAACAGTGTTGTTCATTCTCAGTTGTTCCAAATTTACAGTGTGTGTACACAATATCCATGTAACTTTCGGTGCACATGATCTTTGTCATGCCTTGTAGCTTCTATTTTTAAAGAATAAGCATTTATTATGAGCACAAAGTATCTGGCTACTTTTGAAGTCGTTTGATTTTGAATATTCTTCTTCAGAAAACAGGAATCCACAGAGAAATATAAAAGTAATAAGTTCGTTTCATCAGATTGAGGGATCTCTGAAATGATTATGCAGAGAAAATTCTTTAAGAGCTTATCATTCTGAATAAAAAAATCAGCCGGCTTTTAAATTTATGCAATTGGTTGTGGGTAATTGTATTTTGTTTCTCTTTTCTCACGGTCTCCTGATGCAACCACTCAAAGGAGTGGGGCCAATTTTCCCTGCATTCCGGCGATTTTATTATTAGTTATTTTTAAAAATATTTTTCAATATTCTACATCGTGAACCATATACTTACAAGATATTAACAAACATTAATATAATGTTTACTCAGTACGATTGTTCCGTAACAGTCGGGATATATATATATATATATATATATATATATATATATATATATATATATGAGTTCGGTGTAGTTTTATTTCTATCGCCTGTAAACTTCAACGAATAACATACCGACAATTATTTATTTACTCGTTGGTCGTTTAATTGAAGTAAGACCTTTATCAACTGCATCAACAGGTGCAAATATTATAATTAATAAATCACTTGAATTTTATATAATTTTGTCTTTGATGTCCACTTGAATAGTACTCGAATTACTGTAACACATAGCTTGCTTTATCTTTTTACGTACGCTCCTCTGTGTTTGGAATCCAGTGTATATATCATGGCTCTCAAAAATTTTTTCAAGACACTCGATAATATCACCCGAAAAAATCTTTTTTAATATATAGCCTAAAATATATAATGATTGTTGGATTAAAAAAAAATAGGCATGTAGAGAAGCAGTCACAAATATAAATGCAATAAAAATGTGATTTCCCCGTTCTTCAAGTATATGCATAACAAATTTGGAAGACGGAAAAATTGTCCATGAACATTTTCCTATTTAAGTAATTTAGTTTTCCTAATAATTAAGCATTTATTTACATTCTGTTGACAACACTCTTAAAACTAGATCGGAAATACCGTTTACTGGAATTAGTTACTAAATGCTTACAAAAATATGATGGACCGTATGAACATCTGGGCTATAGTCAACAGATTGGCTCTTTGACCTCATGTCTTTTTGTCATGATGAACTTTTTTGTGCAGATGGTAATAAAAAACTTTATACGGGAACGCTCTCACCTGACTCATTATTTACTAGCGCCCGTTTAATTTTCCGTAATTATCTTGATATTTTTTCTTTGTCTTCAATTTCAACAGTTGATTTACACAGCTTTCTGTGAAAGTATCTGGTTTAACGGCAGGACACACCGATGACCGGAGATCCACTTGGACTTCAGGCAGTCAGCTATACACAATAACACTGTTCTAATATTATTCCATTCTGTTCAATAATTCGGATACCCAATAATTATACATAGAATTTCGCTTCGAACAGAAATTTAATTTCATATATGCTATTCAGATGTCTAGTGAAATATTTCATTGACCTGTATTTAAACTTTTATAATCTTTAATATATTCGCCCAAATTAATAGAAAATTAAAAAGAATTTCGCGGGCTTGTTATAAGTTTTTATTGTGCAGCTGTTTGGTCTTTGATAAAAAAAATAATCCTCAGACATCCAAAACCTAAAGGGATTCATACTTATAGGCAAAATTAAAGAGAGTTCATGACTTTCTTTGAAAGTTATACCAAAACCAACCCTCTTTTCCCTTTAGATGTTTCACTAGAAGCAACAAGTTTCTACTTTAAACCAAAAAAAAAAAAACAACAAAAAAAAAAAAAAAAAAAAAAAAAAACACACGGTTACATTAAATTCACCAATTCGAAGGATCAGATTGTTCTCGGTTTTACATGTCTACAAACGACTCGAAATAATATAAATTCGAAGGATCAGATTGTTCTCGGTTTTACATGTCTACAAACGACTCGAAATAATATAGTACAGGTGAAAGGAAAAGTGAATCAGAAAACTCAATAAGACGTAAAAACAAATAAAACATGAGGCAGCTTGATTTTTAGGCAAATGTTGCATTTTTTTCAGGAAATCACATAAAAATTTTCGTAGTCTTAATAAAAAATAATTTGATGCAATGTTACCTTTATTTTAATTTTGGAATTTTAAACTGTTGTTTAACGTATAGGTTATTGTTTTGGCGTTTTAACACTTTTCGCCTTGAGCATATAAACCGAAGAGTCGGGCGTAAATCGACGAAATGTGCACAAATTGGTATCAAAGAATCGTGCCATCTGCGGTTGTTCTCCCTGGTGTAAAACCGATTGTGACCTCGCTGCTGGACTAAGTGTAATCCTGAAATCCTGGATCCACTCATAAAATTTAATTCTAATCTTATTTCTAGTGTTAAGATATCTTGTAAAATTCTTCTATTATGTTCGAAATTGTAGTAAGATTGTTTGGTGATGTTGTAATATTCAACAGAAATTTTATGTCCGGTAATAATTAAGGGGTGGATAATTTAACTTTTACACAAAAGGTCAAATTATATGAAGAATCAATTATACCGCCATTATTTTGATAGTTTGTTCAGTACAACCGCCACACGACCTATGCGTGTCTCGCTCTTTTTCTTTGATTTTATCTTTTTATGATCTTTTAAAGTATCCTAAGGGTCATTCGCGTGGTCAGTAATACTATCACAATAGATCGATGACAGGTAGAAAAAGAACCACGTGGTCATTGTCAGCAACAGGCAGACTAAGGCAGGTGGCATTTTCTCAGGTGTAACAACGGTTTCTTTGGTATGAATTGAGGATCAATATCGTACACCCTGTTGCTTCCATTGCTAGTTGACAGGGTACTTGTAGCTTCAATTAAACAGACGACCATTAATTACCCTCTGCCATCTGACCACCAAATAATAATGGATACCTGATATTCTAATTACATTCAGATGAATTTTCGAACATCAGATTTTTTCTTATACGATTGAGATTTTAGGGTGAATATATGTATTTGATTTGAATGGATCATGATTTATTAAGGAATTGATTTAATCTATGCACTTCTTCTTTTATCTTCCTTTTATAGCCATTACCGGTATCGGTATTTTTTTAAAACTGCAGTTAATTATGATCAGTGTATTTATTGTCTTCCCAAGCCTAGGGACTGGTCTTTGAAACTGAGACAAAAACAATTAGGAATTTCTGTAAGAAATCTTTGCAAAATTTATCCATGTTCTGAAATAACGACTCGTATACACATTATTTATATGGAGTTAACCTTTGCTGTAGGTTATACGACCAGTCCTTGTTGATATAAGTTTATCATGATATTTGTCAGGATTTCTCATTTACGTACACCCCATATCCTTTCATTTTCATTTGGATAAACGAAAGACAGAGAGGATATTGGAAACTTAAAATCTCAAAAAAGAAGAAAAAATGACTGGCGACATTTATAAAATAGCTTGTTTTGTCTTGATTCGATTGATACTACAAATAGGAGCAGACTGAAATGGTATGTGCGAGTTACGAAATGCAACCGACAACCCGGAATCAGACATGTATCGTGGAATTTTAAACTGCTGATATCCGTAAGGAATGGTTTGCACAGCCACTACAGAGTAATTTTTTTCACTTACGTTTCTAATTTAGAAAAGTAGTAAATTTTTACTAACTGTGAATATGTAAAATATGTGTTCGAAATCGGAAATGTTCAAGTTCATGTTTAAACAGGCCTTTTTTCTTTTGGGGAGTAATACAATTATTTTTGCATTTTAATTCTGTCTTATATTACATTTGTTTTTTATGATCGGTGTTTTACATTTTTTTTTTTTTTTTTGGGGGGGGGGGGGGGGGGTTTAGACCGAAGTGTTGTGATTATAATTTAAAATTTATACCGTCACTGGTAAGTACTTGGAAAAAGTTTCTGGACATCATTGAAGCTTATTTCATGTTTCCAACTATAGTATTAATTTCCCTGAGAAAGGTGCATTTATTTCAACGCATCAGAACAATATCTCTTTCTGTATATGGAATAAGTAACCCCGTTCTGATCATTATATTGTTTCCAAATTTATGGCTTGTCTCCTGGTTTGATAGTTAGGAATATATTCATGCATCTGTTTCAAAATTGAATATTCGTTCCTTAAAGAATGTATGATGGTGATCATTCGTAAAATTAGTGACAATTTCATGTACCTAGCGGTGTAACATTTTAGAAATCTAGCTGTGCATAATTTTATCCTAAACAAATTTTCATGGTCACTTTAAGACAAAAGAAGGTTTCTGTTGTACATGTAAAAATACATGACCAGATGTTGATTTTATCAGCAAATCATCTCGATATGTATTATCAAAACTGTTCAGCAGAAAATTGTGATTTCACCATTAACCTTTGTGCTACGGATACCATTGTTTAGGACAACAGTTCTTTGATTAGGAACGTGGAGATGAATACCCCACACTTGTAACGATGACTGCCTGCTCCTTCACATGGCGTAAGTTGCGTGGCATTGATTCGTCAAGATGACCACTCCACAATTGATTTATATGGAAATTTGGTCATTGAAAGGATTCAAGCCGTCCAAAATTAATCACTACTGATAGAGTTGTACGTATTCAATCAGTCATTGTCAACCATAGAAATTATTCTTATTCCATACAATAAGATTCTGTTTTGAAGGTGTTATAATTAAGAGTACAGGTGTCATTCCTATTCGCATCTGTTAATATGTAGCGTGTACAGTAAACTTGCTTAGCATTGAAAGTGTTCACATTTGTGTCCCCTCTTTTCGTGCAATCCATCAACATTGTTAATAAATCGAAGTATAAGTCTAGCACTTTGTCGTTCTATACTGTATCGGTTGATAAGTCTATAAGACAATGAACATAGAACTATGCTATTTTGACCAAAAAGGCCATATACAGCCTGCAAAATTATTTGACTAACAGTTTAAAATATGAAAATTTGAAGATGGCTTGTCTTCAGTTTCTAGTATAGCCTTTTCTTGGGTAGCATATCAGTTCAGTATATCCCTCAAACAGCGATTTCAAATAATTCGTCAGATTATGCATTTAGAAAAGGCATAAACTCAAGTCATCGGTTTTGGAAAACAAACAGAATAAAAAGGAAAATTGTTTTGCAGCCGCATTATTACAACGAAAAACGCCTTCAAAATAAAATATATTTTCATTTAATTCAAAGGTAAATTTTAGCCTTATTTAGAAAAAAAAACCGAATTTTCTAATTGCTATTCAGTGTAACAGATTGAGTAAAAAGGTAAACAGATTGTATTTTAACACTTAAACGTTTAAAAAAATGAAGTATTTTAATACAACAGTTATATATCACGCTACATTTAGGGCACAACAGCTGTGTTTACAACTTGACCAAGGTGCTCCTTAACCTTTAACCCGTGAGATATCACTACTAACTTTACAAATGGTGACGAATAAAAAATAACGACAGGTGTTACGGGAAATTACAGTATTGTTCTAAAATTACATTGAAGGGTACAGTCTGTCGCTATCCCGGGGGTTTACAACTGGTTTAATGTTACAGTACTTAAGTTATATTTCCAAATTATGTAAATAAGAAATTTAAAATGTATTTATTTCAACAACTGGAAATAGAATACTGGTATATTGCCGTCAACATAAACTGGTATCGAGTTTGTCTTACAGTTATAATGGAGAAGTTTGAAAGTTATTTACTCATGAAGATCTATAGATCTGTCAGATATTGATTTTGAAGCAGTGAATATGCACATAGTGTCTTCTGTTCTAAAGGCGACAATATGGAAAATTTAGACAAAAGTCGTTTAGTTTAATGTTTTAGTTCAAAAAATGTGTGCCGCACGCAGGTTTGATCTTCGCCGAAAAAAGCCTTGTCCTGAAGAAAAAAAAAATTAAAATCAAAATTTAGCTCGCTCGCACCTATACTTGCGGTCCAAAAATCCAAAGAACTAAAAATTTATTGGGTCTGGCATAAACTATGAAAAACAATGAAATGTACAATTTAATCTTTTAACAACGAATTGGTTCGTTTACAGCGAAACACATACTATTATCAAACACTAACAACTAAATAATTTAAGAGTGAAATAGGTATAAAATTCGATGTACAAAATAGGGAATCCAGCTTCGAAAAGAATTACAGATTTTATGTGAACTGAAATAGCCATTACTCTATACAAGCAGTCTTTAAAAGCCATATCTTTTCTTTCCATTACATAAATACCAGATGTTTCAACATTAATTTTAAATTGAATTAGATAAAAGAACAATAAATAGTTAAATGTTCTAATTTACTTAATATTATTGTTTACATCTCAGATACAATATTGCCTTCTTAACCTCCAACACTATTATAATGCATGATACCTCGTCATCGTTTTCTGCTTCCAAACAAGCACTACTGGGGACTCTAGAAATGATTGAAAAGTCGAACAAAGGTTATATAATATCTTCAATAAACATAGGAATAAATGTATATATTTTTATTTCATTCTGTCGTTAGCAAAAGTTACTTTAACGTTTTCATTTACTTGAGCAACTCATTGCAAAGTACGTTAAGAAAAACTTTATCAGAGCTCATCGTTGTCAGACAGGGTTTTAAAAACTACCAATTGGGTAACTGTTGAACGAACTTGCATATATGGAAGAAGGAAATAAGTTTACCATACTTGATTACTATTTAAATCTCGAAGCGTCAGAAAAGTTTTTTAAAAGATAAATTCGGCTGCCAACAGGAGTTTTTTATAAAAAAAAAAAAAAAAAAAAAAAAAACAAACTAAGTATGTTGCGAAACAGCTCATACGACAATAGATAACAAGAAAAATAAATGGAAATGGTGAGCTGTCAAAAGTGGGATAAAACGACTTAAATGTATAAAATACACAAGTCGAACAAAACCAAATATAAAATTTAAAAAAAAAACAACAATCAAACTAAAAAGTTAAAAATTCTGGAACGTTTCGGCTAATATGGTCTTGATCACGAGCATGTAAAAAATAAAAATAAAAAGGTGTTGACTCTTTGAAACCCAGAGCAAGACTGAGTCCGTACATAAAATGTAAACAAAAATAAAATTTATTTGACGTGGCGTCGATCAGTAAACGTACTTCATAGAAAATGCATAATCGGCAAGATAGATAGTAAAACTAGATGGTAAGCATAAGTATAACTAGAGTACTGTCGGAGACGACAGTTATACCCGCATCCCCACATTTGTTTCGTCCGTCGTGCCGTCCGTCCGTCCGTCACGATTTCTTGTGACATCAACTCCTCCTTTACTTTTGGGTTTAGGAATTTAATTTCTATATGGAATGGTTGCAAACCACGTGTAGATGCGCAATAAGGTTTTAGAATTTTGATTTTCTTAACAAAGGGCCCACAGAGGTTGAAATTTGGAATTCAAGCTTGTGACCTAAACTCGTCTTTTATTTTTCACTTTATGTATTTTATTTCTATACATTTTTGTCAGGCACCATATGCAGATGCGCAATAAGGTTTTAGAATTTTGATTTTCTAAAATTGGGGCCCACAGGGGTCGAATTTTGGAAAACTGTCAATTTAAGCTTGTGACCTAAACTCTTTCATTTTGCAATTTTTGCTTTTTATTTCTGTACAGTATTGTCAGGCACCATGTGCAGATGCGCAATAAGGTTTTAGAATTTGGATTTTCTAAAATTGGGGGCCCACAGGGGTCGAATTTCAAAAAAATTCTATTGAAGATGAGGATGTAAACTCTTTATTTATTTTTGAATTTGACAAGCTGTGACCAGGCAATCGAAAGTGATTGCCAACTGGACAATCAGTTCCATTCTTTATTGAACGCAAGTGTTCCGAAAAGCGGTCACCAAGGCGACGACATGTCTCTCCGATATATACCTTATCACAATTCGTACAGACGAATGCGTAAACCAAATTTATATCCGTACAGATAAACCCATTTTGAATGATGTATTTGTTGTCAGGGCCCAAGATCTCTTTAGTCTACATGGTGTAGGGGCATGTAACACATCTGGATCTTTTACATGGCCTGGTTGCCCGGTAGTCATTTTTCTCTGAGGAATCATGCTACTTACTAAGTGTTTTTTTTTTTTAGATTTTTCCCCTTACGGTAAGCAGTGATGGGAACAGCACCTCAGCTGATCTTTCATCACTATGTTATTAAAATTGTTCATAAGGATGTTTCGGATGGCGACATTATGGGGATAGTAAGTAAGGACCAGTGGAACACGTTTGTTGTTACTTTAAGGCAATGGGTCTGGTCACATTGGAAACAGATTCAAATACCCTTTCAATGACCGTTTGGGGATAACCTCTCCTTCGGAAGAAGGTGGACATCTTGTCACACTGCTGTCTGAAATCCTCTTCATTGCTACAGATGCGTCTAAGTCTAAGAAACTGAGATTTAGGGATGGCATCTTTGCAAGACTTAGGATGACAAGAGGAATAGGTCAGGTAGCAGTGTAAGTCGGTAGGTTTATAAAAGACCGAAGTTTCGATGCTGCTGTCAACCAATTTACATGTCAAGTCAAGAACGACAATTCCGACTCATTAACAGAGAATCTATATTTAATTGATGGGTGGAGAGACGATATGAAATCGATGAAAGACTGGAGTTACTCGTCGGAGTCATCAGACACTCCGAAGACATCATCTATATACCTTTAAATAGTCGAGGAATGGGTCCATCAATTCCGTAAACATCTTTTGCCCATTGCCACCCACGTCTGTGAGAAGTAATCTCCATTGAATTGGAAGGTGTTGAGTTTGAGTACCAATTCAGTCACCCTGAGAATTATATCAGTATTTACATATGGATTGGGTCTCTTGTCCAAAAAGTGTTTAACTGCAATAATGACATCGTCATTAGGGATGCTGGTGTATAAAGCTGTTATAACCATGGTGAACATTTGTAGGTAGATTCTCCACAATGGGCATAAATACTTCGTGCAGAAAGCTAGAAATATTTTCTGTAGGAAAGCTACGTGCAGAAACCATTGGTCTTCCTGGGTTCTCTGCTTTATGAATTTTAGGTAACATATAAAATCTTGAAGAGTGTGGTTCAGAGGTGATGAGATTTTTGGCCAAAGAAGGTAAGAGTCCTTCATCGATAGACGAGAATATAATGCCCTTTACATGATTTTGATTATCCTTTGTTGTCAGAAGAGAGTTTTTGATAGAAAGTATCATTAGAAAGCCGAAAGTCCTCTCTCTAATATAAGTGTTGGTGTCCCACTTAAGCTGTTTGAGGGCTGTTTGTACTTCTGGGTTGAGGTTATGTTTTTTGAGAGGACGAGTTTTGAGATTTTTTATCTGGCCCAAAGAAGTAGTGATGTAATGGTCTAGAGTAGGAAAACGGGAAGACTTAGGTGAAAAACTTGAATTACTCTTGTGAAATGTAGCAACTTCATCAGGAGATAATGATAGATCATGTTGGCTATCCTTACCAAAGAAAAGGGCTTTCAGAAGAAGTCGACGGAAAAATGCCTCTACGTCAATGTGGTTCTGAAAACGGTCCCCAGAAGAGGTTGTAGGTACGAACTTTGGACAAGAGACTCTTTTCGGCAGAGGAAAGATTGACTGAAGATGGCACACACCGGACAGTTTCTTCAGTAAGTGAACTGGATTCGGATGTATTTTGAATAGCTGGCAGGTTACACACAGGCGATGCTGTTTTATGCGAAACCCAGGGACTGGCTTTTTTTACTTGTATTTTAAAATGTGAAAAGTTCTGAATTTATAGAGCGGATGTAGGATATAATGTCATTAGCGATGTAGTGAATGCAAGAGGAAAACAATTTCTTCTTGTAAAATAACTTGTTCTGTTGAATATATTTAACTTGGTTTTTAAAGCCTGAACAGTAAGCCAGTACCAGTGGGGAATATATTTCTCTGGATTTCAAAGAGTCAACACCTTTTTATTTTTATTTTTTACATGCTCGTGATCAAGACCATATTGGTCGAAACGTTTGGCTATTTTTAACTTTTTAGTTTGATTGTGTTTTTTTCACGATTTTATATTTGGTTTTGTTCGACTTGTGTATTTTATACATTAAGTCGTTTTATGCCCCTTTTGACAGCTCACCATTTCCATTTATTTTCTTGTTTTTATAAAAAGAGCGATAACTCTAGTCCATCACTGATAGAATTTCTAATGAGGAACCTGAGTGAGTTATCTTTTCCTAACCAATGTAGGTAAGGGAGATAATAAATTTGTCTCCCTTTTAGCCTCGGGACAAAAGGGAGAGCATTTAATTATCTCCCTTACCTACATTGGTTAGGAAAAGATAACTCACTCAGGTTCCTCATTGTTGCAAGCCATAATATCAAGCAACTTTTGACCGATATAAACTGTATTATTGAAATTAAACACAGCTTAGGAAAAAAGGGAAAAAACTACTGGGTCATGACAATCGAAATGAAACATATATAGTAGGCTGTTCGTTTAAAAGTATAATAATGAACAAATAACATCAACGCTGAGCTCCTGAGAAACACTGTGTGTATGTCGTCAAAAACGTCTCATCATGCAATGACTAAGGACTCCTGCAAGTCTATATATATGCTTAAAACACTTGCGAAAATTTTGTTCTCGAGAGGTGTGTTTTCTTTCAGTAGGATCGACCAGATTTGTCCGTATCCAAGACAAATTTTTAAAATTGGACCATCTAAGGTTAGACTCCAAATTCAGATGTGAAAGTTTTCGTTTTAAGTGGCTTCACTTGATCATGGGGCAGTTTCAGAGTTAATAATATTCATATACATACATATATACACATATGTAGAAGTGGAAAAATACAGAGCGCTTCAAACACAAAAAATAGATGGAAATTGACCATAGAAACAGTTACCAACATCTCAATTTTTTGTGAAAAATGGTAATAAAATATGCAATTTACCAATGTTAGACTGAAAATTAAATTCTTTGAGATGAGCCTCAATATAATTCGGGGAGGGGAGGGGCGGGGGGAGGGTGGGCGGCATTTATCCGAAACTCAAATAAATAGTACAGTTGCACCTAAGGATGAGAGTAGCCGATTTGTCTATTTTTAGAAACAAAAGCCATCATTGGTCGTAGGTGCGGACCCCCGGACACAGTTCACCTCAATAATTGTCCAAGTAGTTTAATGGAAGAAGATTTAAATTTTTTTGCTGATTTTCTATAATGGGGAATATATTGGTTAGAGGTCTGGACCCCAAAAAACTTGAAAGAAGATCACCTAAGGAACATTCCGTCAACCTTTGGTCTCAACTGCCCAAGTTGCTTTCAGAGGAGACGATTTTTTGGTATTTTTTTGCTGATTTTTTATTTTTTTAATAACGGCGACTATATTTATTCAAGGTATGGACCCTAGAAACAATTTTAAAATGGGACCATCTCAAGGACTATTCCACCACAGTTTATTTCAAATTAACTCAATTGTTTTACAGGAGAAGGTAAAAATGTAAACGACGATAAACATTAAGTGATGGCAAAAGCTCACATTAGCCTTTGGTACAGGTGAGCTAACCAAGGTAAAATACGTGGCGAAACGAATGGTCAGAGGGAGGGTACTAGCGGGTCCGGAACGGAGCCTCATTGTGGCCAAGGGGTAACAACCTCCAGGAGCTCTTACTCGAAATGAAAATAAAGGGATGAAATAGGTGTTGAAATGGTCGTCCCAAAGATTTGCCAGATCCGTAGCGATCCTTTTTCAGAAATGTGTCAAATATAAGATGGCCACTACAGTCGAACTTAGTTTGAAATAGGACACTTAGGGAAAATTCATTTAACAATCTTCTTGTCTGAAAGACTTGTTCAGTTGGAATCAAACTTGGCAGCGATGGTCTATAGATGGTCTTCTTTCAAAAACTTGTCAAGCAAGATGGCCGCCACAGCGAAACATAGGTTAAATCATGAACCTTTTGAAAAATTCACTTAATAATCTTCTCAGACTTGGCAGCAATGGTTCTTAGATGGTCCTGTTTCATAGTTGTGTCCGATGACCCGGATTGTCAATCAAGATGAATGCCACAGCGGAACTTAGTTTAACTTAGGACCATATGTGAAAATTCATTTAAAAATGTTCTTGTCTGAAACCAAACTTGGCAGCAAAGGTCCTTAGATGGTCCCCTTTTAGAATTGTGTTCGATGACCCGGACTGTCAACTAAAATGACGGCCACGGTCGAACTTAGTTTTACATAGGACCCTATGGGAAAATTCATTTAAAAATCTTCTTGTCTGAAACTACTTGTCCAGTTGAAATCAGACTTGGCAACAATGGTCCATAGATTGGCCGCAATGACATTTGTCCTATGACCAAGACTGTCAACTAAGATGTTCACCGACGCCTGGCGTAGGACCGGAAAATTCATTTCATAAAGTTTCATAGACGGGTTTTTTCCAGCCCCTCCCCCGTTTCTATTTTAGTTACAGCAACTTTGTCGGTTGGAAGTCGGACACACGATTTGAAGGGGTCATTCCACGAAAGATTAGTCCCAATTGACAACGACCCAGTGTTTTCAGATGAGAAGATCTTTAAAGGAAAGTTTACGCCGGACACCAATTAATGGCAACAGCTCATATCGGGCCCGACGGGTCAGGTGAGCATAAAAGAATGCCTTTCGGATTCACATATTTTCAGTGAAGAACTCGTAGATTAAATGGAAGTAAGACCTTTCATTTTAAACAAATCTGAACAAAATGTTGGAACTATAAACGGTAGTATGTTACTTGGGTCTGTGTTCACACGTTATAAATATAAACCCCGTTTCCGATTGACCTTTGTCTTTTTCTTACTGAAAACCCAAAAATAAACAATTAAGGAAATTAAATCTTAGTGGTTCGTGTCAAGCATATAGAAACAAACAGTTTCAAGCATATAGAAACAAACAGTTACATACATAAGCCCGTTAACCACAAACAATATCTGACGTCAAATAATGCGTAGATCTATACATACGGTCAGGGTGAACCGACGAATGATGCAACTTATATCTACATATAAACGGAATGACCTTGGTCTTTTAACGTTATGTTGTCCTAACTTCGTATAATAACTTAATTATAGTCAGTTAATTTCACCATGGCGCATGTTCTGGGCACGAACAGCAGTATTTGGGTGTTTGGGTACGGATCTTTAACATGGAAACCCAACTTCCAATTTGAATCAAAGGAAATTGGATATATTGAAGGATATGAAAGACGATTCTGGCAAGGGAATGTAACTCACAGAGGAACAATAAAACAGGTAATGATGATACGTTATTATAATTTTAATTTAAGAAAAAATGGTTGATTTAAACTATCGTTATAATTTATAATCTCTGTATGACATTTGGATGTTATTTATTGTAAGAAGACTAGTGTACTTTTACTACTATGTAAACATATTCGTTTATTGATATTTTTTCTATTAGTTGGTAAACAACTGCGCAGAATATCGATTGGGCAAAACACTGTAACTGTACTACTTCAAAATACTTCAAAGGTAACGCATAACAAAATAGAAAACACGTAGTTTATTCTTATCATTTTTCCTTTTCAGCCGGGTCGTGTAGCAACTTTGGTCACGTCAAAGAAGGTATGTAAATATTGCATCATTTCACATGTGCTTTGCTATATATAGAACAATAACACATCTGACATACGAAGATCCTTGACCCTAAATACGGTTTGATGGTTAGTCATTATTTCAAAATAATATTTTAAAGCCATTTCTCCATCCAAAGGGAAGGAATAAAAAATATACTGTTTTACAAATCTATTGAATAAAATTTTTTGCTTTAGATATTTTTTTTTTCAAATAAAAAAATTGAATCCGAGAGTTGATATAAAAAATCACAAGCATTTCAAGAAAAGCTTTAGACCATTATTTAATACAAATCTGACTTGATTTATTTTGAACATAATAAAATATTTTCCTTAGTTTTTCAGTCATACTTGACTTTTCAGTAATTAACCATCAAGATGAAGAGCAACAATAAAGCATTGTTCCTTTTTAGTTCACCTGGCCAAAGGCCATATGAGCTTTTGTCATCACTTGTCGTCCGTCGTCCATCCGTCGTTGGTTAACTTTTCACATTTTAATCTTCTCCTCTGAAACCACTGAGTCAAATGGAATTAAATTCGGCAGGAATCGTCTATATTGTAAGGTCCTTTGTAAAGATTGCTCATTTCGTCCCGATCGGACAACAAACATGGCCGTTGGGCAATTGTATATGGGGGGGGGGGGTCCTTTATAAAGTTTCCTCATTTCGTCCCGATCGGACTACAAATATGGCCGCCATGGGCACTTCTTGATTGGTTGATATAAAAAAAATCTTCTCCTCTGAAATCGCTGGGCCAAATGGAACGAAACTAGACAGAAAGCATCTATGGGGGGTTCTTTACAAAGTTTCCTCATTTTGTCCTGATCAGGCAAAAACATGGCCGCCATAGGCAATTCTTGTTTCTCATTGGTTGATTAAATTTTTTTTTTCTCTGGACTGCTTGGCCAAATGGAATTTCACCCCGATTGGAGTACATATATGGTCACCATTGGCAGTTCTTGTTTCTGATTGGCTAATATAAAAGAATCTTCTCTGAAATCGCTTGCCCAAATGGAACGGAACCTGACAGGAAGCATATATGGGAGGTCCTTTATAAAGTTTCCTCATTTTGATCCGATCGGAATACAAATATGGCCGCCATGAGCAGTTCTTGTTTCTGATTGGCTGATATAAAAAAAATCTCCTCTGAAGTCGCTTGGCCAAATGGAACGAAACTTGACAGAAAGCATCTATAATTGGGAGGTTCTATACAAAGTTTCCTCATTTCGTCCTGACCATGACCGTCATGGGCAACTCTTGTCTTTCATCGATTGATAATCTTCTTCTTTGAAACCGCTTGGTCAAAGGGAACGAAACTTGACAGGAATCATCTGTTAGAGGTTTTTTTTACAAAGTTTCCTCATTTTGTCCAGATGAGGCGACAAACATGGCCGACATGGGCAAATCTTGTTTCTGATTGGTTGTTTTTTTTTCTCTTAAACTGTTTGGCCAAATAGAGCCAAACTTGACAAAAGTGTCTATGACATATAACAAAAATTTACAGAACTGCAGAATTGCTTGAAACCAAACATAGTCTGAATGTTCCTCCTAATGTGCTCACCAAGTGTTGTTACTCTGGTGCTGCCGATCCCTAACTCAAAACGGCCTTCAGCAGAGGACTTAGGTTAACATAAGACCCTATGAGAAAAACATGCAAAAATCTTCTGGAGAACCGCCAAATTTTAGAATATGCTGACCTGCAAGTAGGAGGACCTTGATGAAGAAAAATTCGGTTCCTACAAGGCTCACCACACATCATAATGATAGGGTGAAGTGACTTCTCTGAGGTACATCAATAAAAATGGCTTTCATGCCAGGTGAGCGATACAAGCTCAGCCCTCTGAGCCTCCAGTTTAGTTTAATACTGATCAGCAACATATGGGATAACACGATCTATATTGAATTTAAGCTTCAGTAACTGTGCTTTCATTATTTTTCAGTGGATAACAATTAATATCAACAGGATATAATGTTTCATTTACTGGTATCTAAAATATTTATCAGAATTATTCCTATAGTATTAATAAACGGGTGTTTTCATAATGGCCCTGTTCTATGTCCAAGGTCTGTAATAATGGCCTGAGGATTGCTGTAATGGTCCGAGGCAATGCCGAGGGCCATTACAGCATCCGAATGCCATTGTTATAGACTGAGGACATATAACAGGGCCATTATGAAAACACCCATTTCTTAATACTTTTATTAACCAGTTTGTATATAGCATTTGCATTAATATCCGAATAGCACAAATATAATGGTAGTAAGCAAAACTTGTGAGAAAAGTTTTAAAGATTAATTTCGGACAGTTTTTTCAAAAATATGTTTTAAAATGTTCTAGTTTGCTCTTCCTGAAATTTCCAAGTGGAGTATTGAAAAAAAAAAGCAGCCATTTTGAAAAAGCCGTAATAACCGGTTATTATGAACAAAATTCTGTAATGGCCCGGTTATTATGAACACAATCCTGTAATGGCCCTGCTGTAATGCATTCATTTTGCTCATAATGATAAGGCATTTTTAACGTATTTAAGCCTACTGGTTAATAATCGTCATTAATAATCAGAATTTTATATTCAGGAGGACGGAGCATCAGTGTTTTACAGACACACAATGTCTAGTTACAATTATTTTTCCTTACTTTTTAACAGGGTGCTGTTTGGGGAATTGCATATGAAGTTTCAGGCAGAAATCATATACTTGAAACACTTGGTTATCTAAATAACAGAGAAAAGGAACTAGGTGGATATAAAGCTGTAGTTGAAAACTTCATTTCTCGAGATGGAAAAGTGAGACAAGTATTGATTTACACAGCAACACCAGATAATAATTTGTATCTAGGACCATGCAATATGGCTACAATGGCCATGGAAATATTATCAGCAAATGGAATTGCTGGCAGCAATACAGAATATGTAGTACGTTTAGCAGACTTCTTCAGAAAACACATACCAGAAGAGAATGATTTGCATTTGTTTACACTGGAAAAATTTATCTTATACTTACAACATAAGAATAAACTGACTGAGAGTGATACAACTGTAATACCATTACCATATGACAGATTAATAGATCCAGTCAGAACTTATGGCTAAAACATGTTATGCAGCATTGGTTGTATTTGACACCTAAAAGGGCATTTATTGGTGTTTTCTAGTCCCAAAATTTGATTTATTACATGTAGTACATTGATATATATTTTAGTACTGATACTTGATTTTTTCAAAGTGACTTAAAAGGGTATATATATATATATTTTTTTTTTAACCTTACAACAGTGAGAAATATTGCATCTTCTAACTTTTTAAGGGGGGGGGGGGGGGGGGGCAGGCTGTGTCACACCCGAGGTTGAGAAATAGAAATATTTTAGGCAAAGATATGAGATAGCCAAGGCTGTCTAAAATATTTCTCACCTTTTCTACATTTTTAACTGTTGATATGGTCAGAGGATGAGAATTGTGTTGTTTACATTAAGATACAAATGGGTTTTTTTTGTTTTGTTTTTTTTTAAATATATTCATCTTTTATCATCATGATTACTATTTAATATGTATACCTAATATTTTAAATAACATCTATTCTTTTATTGAATAAACTCAGATATCCAAATTTCTATTGTAGCATTTCTGGATTAACTGTCAGGTTCAGTTATGACCTAAATAAAGAAAGCCAAACCATGAGCAATAAGATCAAACAGGCGTAAAACAAAGTAGCCAAAAACTACTATGCGTCTTTTTTCAAATTGCAAGTGGTTTTTTTTATGTCCAAACTGTTCCTTTAAATTTTAAGTAAAAAGTATCGGTATTACATTACCTTTTGTCTCCAATAGTCCTAATAGATTATGGTCGTTTTCACTACTGAAATCCTCTATGTATTTTACAAGAGCTGATTTACCAAGTTTTGTGTGCATTTCATTGATTTCTGCATCATATATGACGTCACCACAAACAAATGTGATGTTGCAGAATATGTACAAGTTCTGTTTCTGAAAGTTTGATCCATGGTGATTTTTAGGACATTCATAATTGTTATTTTAAACGTTCAGAAATAGTATTGAATGAAGTCTGAGTTTTTAATAAAAATATCAGGTGCCAAAGTATGTGAGACACACAAAAAGGTAAGGTCAACTTTCACTTGTTTTTACTAGAACATGTATACAGAATTTTTCTCCTTTTTGTAAAGACTCTTTGTATAAATGACTTAATATGGCTGAGATGTAAATATTACACATCTATTACAGCATGCCATTCTGGAATCTGAAAGAAAAGCACTCAAGAATAAAATGGTGTATTTTCAACATTTCTAAGTAGGACGTTTTCTGTTGCGAAACCATTATATTTAACCTACTGATACCATTACATAGTTTATTTTCAAATATACTAAGAGGAAATATTTTTTCTACAATCAGATGACCCTTTATTCACCAAACTGATTTCTCTAGTTAAAATAGTTTTTTTTTCGACTTTCACTGGGAAATAGTATATGAATAAAGAAAAACATAAAATTGCAGAATTTTTTCAAAGGAACAAAGGTTTCCTGTTCAGTAATACATCATATTTTCTGCATTATCATGTGGAACTATTCTGGAATGACAAATGTGCTATTTTTCAAATCAGAATTACTTGTGTTTTAAAATATATGGGCATTTTTCACATTAAAAAGAAATTTGAAAAGCAACAGTTATTTGGTTTAAGTATACCTGTATTATTGAACAGAAACTTTAAATTATGCCAGTTTCTGTATTATCAGGTAGGATCTCAGAAACAACAAACTAGAGTCTCCCATGAGCCTATATGGTTTGTCTGGATTTGATATTCCAATAAAAGGCCATAAAGCAGGAAAAAAATGTTTGGCTATGGCAGCCACCTTTATCAAAAATAGCATGTGGGGTCAAGGGATTCAGTTTTGAAAAAGGACCTTGTAAGGGTCTGTGCTCTTAAATAAATTCACATATGAATTTAATTCAGATTTGGTTTGGAGTTATGGTCACCAAGTGATGGAAATAGCTCACATCAATCTTTTGTTAGAGTGGACTGAAAATGCCAAATACATCAGTCACCAGTGTTTAGTTGTTTCTAAAGTTTAAACGATTTTATTAAAGCTACATTACCCTAAGATGACGGAGTAACCTCATGTAGCTAAGTTTGGTTTTCCCTAACAATCTTTCCAATTTCAAATGACAACTGTATTGTACTTAGTTTAAAGCATGTGAACAAATTTTTCTGTTTCCTAATGACAAGGCATGGGAACAAAAATGTAGATCTGATGAGATATTTCTCTGTTATTCACTTTTTTTAAATTCTCTCATTTATAATCATGATTTTGCATGTATTGAAATTAACACAAAAATTGAAATTATTTTTATGTTCAAAAACAAATTCTGCTCAAAAGCACATACTCACTGGATTTATTCATATTTCTGTTATTATGCAAGCTTCTTATCAATATACTAGTAAATTGTATAGAACATATCACGATTTGTACAGTATAATAAAGAGTGTTCAATCAATAACAATGTACAAATGATACCAAATTTAATTCATTCTTTCTTAAAAAGTAATGTCAAAAGGTGATATACTGTTTAGGACATATTTCTTTTGATATGTTATCTTTCACTGTGTTAGATATATTAGTTTTAACATATAAAAAATAAAACATAAATGAGACATTTAGTGTAAACTAAGAAATAAATCTATTATTGCTCTTTGTAAATTTGTGTTGACAATTATGGATGACCCCTAATGTGATTCCTGTATAATATGTTGCAATGTGAAAGTAGAAATTAAAATATTGCTATTTTCACTCAGTCAAATTTTTGCATTAAGATATCTCATTAATTTATGAATTTATAGTAATCATTTGAATGGGCAGTTTAAAATTATTCAGTTCTCAGATACTGATGTGTTGGGGGAAATCCCGGTTTGCTTGTTCTATTAATGATAAGAAATAAATAGAAATTTTACAAATCTGTTTGAATTTCCAGCCACTTTTGAATTTCAATAATTGGAGATAGCTCTAAATCAAAATTCTGAATGACTAAATCACAGTGGGTTGGAAAATGGCTTTTCCTTACAAATTTCATGAATGTTTAATTTACATGATACAAACACATGACCATCATGGAAGTACAACCCTATACTTTATGAACTGACAATTGAAAGAAAACAGTAGTATGCTTTATGTTGATCTTGGCTAGAAAATTGTTGTCAAGTAACAGGAGTCTTCAAGTCACAGATTATATACTTCATTTTCCTCTTTTATATGGTACAGTTTTGAACTGATAAAAAAATAGTACATAATAACAATGCATTAAATGCAACAATTAAAAGGTTAACAGTTCATGATATTGTATTTATCACTGCTTCTTGGAATCTTGTGGAGAACTTGCAGCTCTAGGTGAATCTCCAATTACAAAGGAACTAGTACTACTTTTACCACTTGGGGAACTGGCAGTACCTGTAAATATACCAAATCTATAGTACTACAATTATTCTCTAGAATATAATGGTGATGAATGTACATGTTTTATAGTTACTGATGTCAATTAACACCTTTTTTTACAGATGTTAACTTACACTGGTGATATCTTTAAGCTGAAAAAATTCCCATAGCAAAATATAGACATTAGAGTGCATGATGGATTAAAATCAGCTGAGCCCCTGAGAATTTTTGGAAAATATCACTGTAAAACTTAAGACTTAATGTGGAACATTTCAAATTATTTTCTAACAGATCTGAAATGTAAGAAATTTAACCTTGTTTGAATGAACAAAATATCTGAAATCTCATTGGTAGGTTACTGATTCATCTTATACAACCAGAGCAGAAACTTATAATAGTCACCAAACCTTCTATTGAATGCTAGAAGCCAAAGACGCATAGAATAACACAAAAATCTAAGGAGATGCATAACTGCTTCTTTAGAAACAAAAATAACTTATTTCCAGAGCTGATCATGAGAGTATATTGTTGAGATATAATACCTGTAAAATTATAACCATATGCAGCATAAGCAGCTGTTAAGCCAGCCTGAGCACCAGCTATTTCTGCAGCACTCAGAGCTTTCTTTAGTCCTCTACCTCTTGGTCGTCTAGTACCAGTAGAACCTTTAGGTCGACCTCTTTTTCCAGATCCTCTTTTCAGTGGTGTTGTTAGTCCTGTGTGATAACAGAAGCATTATTTCATTAACAAATATACTTAATAATACATTGTCTTCACCAAAATATGACAAATTTGTTTGAAAGAGAAAGTCCTTTTAGTAGGAATACTTTTGACATACATATTTGAAATTTTATATGATTTAAATTTTTTTTAAAATCCTAAAAAAATAAAAACAAAAATTAAGACAGAAAAATCATTATGATACATACATCCGTTAATCATGTATGTCAGATACATTTCTATTCAAAAAGGATGACATTAGGATGGACGTTTCTTCATATCACACATGAACATGCATATAACAGGATATAAGTGACCCAAAAACAGATTTACCATTTACAGGTAACATACCTTGAGTTGATCCCCCTAATAAAGGATCATCAACAATAACCAGAGCATCATTACTACTGTCATCTACACCTAATCCTGACTGCTGTGTCATCTCGCTACCATAAGAAATCTGTAGTAATAAGTATACTTATGTTGATATAGTGCAATGTATTATAATAAACAAAAACTCAACATAAATTAATCCATTGAGCATAATTACTCTCAAAAGTAGAAAGATAGAACATTGGCAAATAAGTCTTTCTTAAGATTAGATAGTAGTGTTCAGATGATCGGAATAAGTCGGAAATCAGTTGGTTCGGCTCAGCGATGTCGATAATCAATTTGGATTGTCCTTAACGTTTCCGGAATTTTAGTATATCTACTTCCATTCTGTTTCCAGTTTGCATTTTACATGTGCAGTCGTATGAAATTCGAAAATGGCAATGAAAATATGAAAAGTAAACAAAAGATCAAACATGAACAAATAAAGCTCTGCAATGATATGGGATATATATACATAAGACATGTACAATGTGGCTGAATTCTTGATTTCATATAAAAAAGTACAAGTTATAATAATGCGATTATAACCAATAGTCGATTGGTAATTTCAACCGATTATCCAACACTAAGATTTGAAAGGGAGTGCTAGCTGGTAGCCAATGTACCCTGTCTGGTTAGATAATTGGATGGTAAAAATTATAGTTTTTTCCTTTCCATCATTCTTTGACTCGATAAGATCGACCTGGTCAATGTACTTTAAGAATAGGAAATCGAAATAACCTGTCATACTTGTGGTATTGTTATTTCATTTTGATTTCATGAAATTATCTTTTTTGTACCTTAAAATAGTTGTTTTAATGTTGAAGATGAAAACATTAGCAAACTTCAAACGACCCTCCATGTTGTTGCATATATGCAACACATAATCTGGATTCAGAGCATCTCACAAATGATTTTTACAACAAATGTTCATCTTTTGTTGTCTCATTGTCTTGTTGGAATACTGTAGATTCATTATCATTTCTTGTATATCAATTTTCGTGGTTTTCGTGGGTCCCAGTAAACCACAAATTTAAATATCCAGCGAAAAATAATATTTTTACTTTAGCTTAAATGGACTGAAGTTTGAGACCACGGCATTTTTACAGCATGTACTTGGATACTGACATATGATGAGTCACCTACAATGTATATCCACAGGGGATACAGTGTTTCATGTAATTTTGTCTTTGGTAACATATAAATGCTCAAAATATTTGGAGTGTGTAAATTGTCATGGAATTCACTTCCTTTTGTTTTTATTTATTCAAACATTCAAGAAAAATATTAATCCTAATTAGGCCAAAACAATACAGACTTTCTCATAAATTAAAGTAAAAAGATCTTGTCAAAAGATAATAAAGCAGAAATTATCATGGATTAAAACTATGTACGTATATGCCCCGAGGTAATTGGTGACAAGTGACTGCAATTTATTATTAGTCACATGGATATTAGAAAAAGAATGACTGTAATGTACTAGTCTTTACCACACATGGATACACACAACAAAAGACTGACGTGTAAACTTACCACACTTTGTGGACTGGCAGGTACTGATGCTGAGTCAAAGCTAGCTTGAGATTCTGTATCTGCTGCTATGGTTATATTCTCATCTTGTTTCGCTTTCTTAGAATCTTTCTTCTGAAATGGCAATTGGGATATTTTTTTTTAAATATAATAGTGTGACTCGATAATGCTACATGAATTATACAATTGCATTACATTGACATCACATGACAAATATGATATTACAATATTACAGATGTCACATTCGTGAGCTGATTATTGAGCATTTTATTTACTTTCTCAGCTGAATTAAGTGAACTTAAAAAATCACAAACTACAATCTACTAAACTATCGATTCTGAATATTTTCTTATATCAAAAGTACAGGAGACTTTTTATGTTTTAATTAGATTGTAATGTCCTTGTAAAAGGGAAAATTATTCTGTTCCTAAATGGAATAGAGAATGGAAAAGGGGAATGTGTTAAAGAGACACAAACCCAACCAAAGAGCAGAAAACAGCTCAAGGCTACCAATGGGACTTCAACATTGAAAGAAAATCCCGCACCCAGAGGTGGGCTTCTAGTCTTAATAGTGCAGTAAATAAGGAAAAAATTCTTCAGAAATTTCTTTTTTTGCATAAAAGATTTACCTTAACATATTCTCTCTTTCTCTTCTTGTCCTTATCCTTTCCAGCTTCATCTTTTGATGTACCTTTTTCTTCTGCCTTTTGTACCACTAATTACATAAAATAACGTTATATATAATATATCAATCAAGTAATCTCATTCTTTTCTTATTATTATCATTAAAACAAAAACTATTTTCATATATTTTACATATGAAATCAGATTGAAAAATTCTTTCTATTTATAAATGAACCTTCACCGTGTATGTATTTAATTATTCTTTCATTTATCATGGTTACTAACATTTTCTTTCCATTTCTTCATCATCAATAAGTAATGAGACAACTTCTTTAGGTTTTAGTACATCAGGACGATATGTTCCACCACTTATAACCATTCTCTGAATCTAAAATCATAATGGTAAATGTTACAAATCAATAGTTATCTAGGTTGCAAAGTACAGAAGTTGACAAGAAAGGGAAATCTGAAATAAAAATCTGTTGTGTTCAAGAATATAAAAATGCATAATCCCAAAATACAATGGAACTCCCCATAACAGGCCCCTCTGAAAACCGGATTCCTCCGCAAACCGAACGCTTTCTTCAAGTCTTCACCTTTGTTTTCAAGTAAATAAATCCTCCAAAAACTGGCCCCTCTGAATTCCGAATACCAGAGATAATTTCCGATCCAAAACATATATTCCTGTGAAATACACCTCTAAAATCTGGCTGAACTATAATTCTCTTCATTTAGTAGCATATTTTAAATAAAGCCTCATTGATGTTTACAGGAAAAACTTTGTTCCAATAAAGGATTTTAACATGCCTTTCTACCAAAATCTAACAACGAAGCTTAGACTAAGATTAAAGAAGAAACAATTCAAATATAGTAAATATGTAATTTTCATGCCTTTCGATATTTCAATTAATTTACTTCCGGTCGGATTTCAGTACACTCTGGAACCTCTAAAAACCTTCACCTCTGAAAACCGGCCAATTTCTACAGTCCCATAGCTGTTCGGTTTACAGAGGTTCCACTGTACTACCAAAAACCATTTCTATCACTCATGTGGTTGGTGGGCAAAATTCTATCAGATTACTTTTCTTATGTGATTATAACTTGCAATACTGAGAGAAAAATAATTTCTACAAGGTTCTAGTGACCAATTTAGTTACAGAGGTTAATTTTCATTTGAATTCATCCTGATGGTATAATGGTATATGAATATGCAGTAAGTACATTTTTATGAAAATACTCCCTGATTTGAAGGCTTTACTTTCTGAAGTTTTCGATTTCAACTTTCTGACTTCTGTTTCTCATATGTCCCATTCATTTCTATTACCTCACTCTTTTCTTTAGCTCTCTGAAGAATCCTTTCCTCTATTGTCCCCTTACAAATCAGTCTATAAACTGTTACTTGTTTAGTTTGCCCCAGTCTGTGTGCCCTGTCCATAGCCTGTTGATCCACTGTTGGATTCCAATCGCTATCATAAAATATCACCTGCAAAGAACACCATATAATTGATAATATAACCTGTAATTTTTCTTATCTTCATAGCACTATCAATACTCTCACAATAATTATCTGATCACCGTGAAACTCAAACTTGATCTGTAACTCATTATTGTAAGCTCACATACCAAAAATAAGATCAGTTGGTTTAACAGTTTCGGAAAAAAGTCTGGAAAACTGTAGTGTGACTGACGGACGGACTGACGAAGTGCAAACCTAATAAAGATATCTTTTTAACAAACTTTTTCTGCTTCAATTCTTATTTAATTGGGACACTACTTTATACATGAAAGAAATGCACACTCTTTTTAATCATCTATGTAAAATCCTTACAAATCTTGTTTACCGCATAATATATGCATGTTAAAACATCTTTCTCGATATAAAACTACAATATCTTACAGTATCAGCAGCAGTAAGATTAATACCAAGTCCTCCAGCCCTTGTACTCAGTAAAAATACAAAGATATCTGTTCTAGCTTGGAAATCTGCTACCATATCACGTCTATCTGAGATCTTTGATGAACCATCCAACCTAATATAGGTATGTTTTCTGTGCCACATATACTCCTTTAATGGAATCAAATTATACACAGAAAAGTCTTACTGAAATTAGTCCATGTAGAATTGTTTTTATATGTTTTCAATTTGTTTTTGTGCAATGTATCTGATAGTGTTACATTTATTTAAAATTTGAGACTCTTGTGAAAATATAAAATGATATGGAGGAGGTATTTTTTTACAAAATGATCCTTCTAAGTTTTACAGCTAATTATTATCTTAATCTTTAAAACTTTATGAAAGCAAGTACATTTCCTCTATAAAGTTTGAACATCAACGATCTGTAAAATGGCATAAATATACCTCTAACAAATCAATCATTCTTGTCATCTGTGAGTATATGAGAACACGATGTCCTTCTGACTTCAGTCTCTGTAACAATGTATCCAGTACAAACAGCTTTCCAGCATCAGTTACTAAACTTTCTTTGTCTACAATGAATTAATGGGTATTTTATTTCCATACTTTTATTCCTTTTTTATTTCACAGTTCTATTTAAGATTTAGTATCAATAATATTTATTTCTCTAATTCTTGTGCATTTTTCAATTATCAAAAAGATTCTTACTGTCATATATGGTACTGTTCTAAAAAAAATGACTGATTAAAAATTCATTAACATATTGCTTTTTTGGTGAAACTCCAAAATCTTAAATTTTAATGGTACTAAAAACAGTGACCATGCAAGATACTTTTGAAGAATTTTTATAAAAGCAAAATATTAGAGAAACAAAGTTTTTATATTTTTACAAGTTGAACATAATATTTCTTCCAACAATTTAATATCTCAATTGGAGAAATCCAATAATCAACAAGTTACAATATCAGAATATATATATATTCAATGATCCATGTTGAAAAATCTGTAAAATGACTACTTTTCTCTCAATTTTCCAGTTCTCTGATGAGTGGTCACATAATATAGAGAACTAACCTGGAGAATAAATATGTGACATGCCATGTTTAGGTCTAACACCAAACAATCCTCCTGGCTCTACTTTAGAGAAGTACCAAGGGTTCCACCATCGAACACCTGTATAAATTTCAGGTGTACCATACAATAAACTCTGTCTAGCCTCAAGTGTACCACAAAGGTTTTCCTTCATAATCTGCCAAGCTGCTGATCTGTCATGACATTCCCAAGTGGGACTGATTGTCCGAACCTACATTTAGAACCAGTTGATTTGTACTGGTAATCACAGAATTACAATGGGATTATACAATACAACATTAAATCTTCTGATATCTCAAAATATCTTACCTCCTGCTAAATTGCAAGGATATGACTGGTTAAACGAGTACACTTGAAAACCCCGTACATTTAATATGGGACAGTTGACATCTTGTTTTTTTAATACATGGTTTCCGCTACAGTTCTCTCTTTAAATTGTTTATTAATACAAAGATGGCGGATGACAGCAGCTGGGCTGAAATACTATTTGTATTATTTGAATACTGTGCATAGTAAAGTACATTTTGTCAAAGAGTAAGCACAATAAAGCAATGGTAATCATGATAATGAGCAACAAAAAGAATATGGAGTAAGGTGCGCTTGAGGAGTAAGCATACATATAAATCTTGAATCATGTATTATTTCTCATTGTACAATGGTCATGCAGATACATTAAAGAGAATTTAGGGAGCAACCATTTGATTTTTATTGGGGGGGGGGGGGGGGGATGATAGGATCAAATTTGAAATAAAAAAAGGCAGGACCAGCATTTTGTCAAAATAAAAAGACAGGTTCACTTTAGATGTGAAAAGAAATTGCAGGACCTGTGTCAATCAGGAAATTTTTGGGTTTAAACGAAAATAAAAATTTAGGCCGTAATAGCAGCCGAAAAAAAAACCAGGACCAAAATTTCGATGAAAAACACAGGCATGATCAGAAATTTGATCCTAGCTCCCCCCTTCCCCCCTTAAAATCAAATGGTTGCCCCCTTATATAGTTCTTTTGAAGAGGGCTTAGCAAAGGGTTATTATTGTTTAAAGAAAGCCAGTCGGTAAGATATATTCGTTACAGAGTGGGTAGTTGACCTAATACGACATATTCGGGGTAACTAAATTTTCTACAGGGTTTGAGCTGCGCTCTCAACCCGTACGAAATTTACTAGTATTAATTAAATATTAACTCTATTGTTTCATTAAAACAAAGGTCATCTGAGAAACAAATTAATATGCAAAACTAGAAATGAGGTGTGAAATTGACAGCAAACTTGATTTTTCTTCGTCAATGTATGAAGCTGCCATCTGTCTAACTACTGTTCATAAACAAATAATAACCATACTTTTCAGTTGGAAAAGCCAGTTAATAAAATATGATAAAACTGCATACATGTATACTCATTAATAATTCCAAAATTTTATACCCTTGGTATTGTGTAATACAGATATGATGGTAATTCTGTTGCTCGACACTTCAATACTCTTGGAGGTCTGTATTTGTGATGATGTGGAATGTCATGTAATGGATGATGGCTGGGACTCTGAAATAAAGCAATATAATACATTTCAAATATCTCTTTTTTTTTATTCTTGTGTAATTTAGTTTTTTCTAGATATTTGATAAATATATTTCTACTGCCTACACGTAAGTATATATTCTGTTAAACATTGGATAGAAATTAATGAAGCACAAGGAATTGTCTTAATAGATTATTTTGAAAGAGATTCTTTCTACATACATTTATACCAAAATCACGCCGCAAAAATTAAATTTGATATAATTTTTTGGGGGGGAGGGGGAAACAAAAATTAATTTTTACTTGGCATCACCTTTTTATTACAAAAACGAAAATACTACATTTTCCTACCTTTGTTGGTGAGTGTGGTGGACTGAATGGATTCTTCTTTTTATGGGTTCTGTGTCGTAATTTACATTGTTCCTGAGTTTCCTTCATACAATGTAGTGTATGATCCTCAAATCCAAAGAAATTTGAGGTATAACTTGTAAATAAAAGTTCACTTAACACCGAGCTACTATGTACATTTGGGAAAGACAAGGGACTATCTGTGTAAAGTAAAAAACTTCTTCTATCCAGAAACTGGCTGAAATAGTAGGAATACGAAAGCATTACCCAATCATCCAATAATTACATCATTTCTTTTCTATAATCATAATTGTTCAAAACCTAGATCTTCAAAATGGCATTTGATCTTTTCAAAGAATGATCTGTGAGTTATAGTGAATTCATGAAGATTAAATTGTGACCTTTAATTACATATCTACCATTTAAAAGTCATTTTCACTTCAGAATGGTAAAGTGTAATTAAAATTTATGATTCCTTTTAATATCTATAATTTAACACTTGAATTAAAGCATTTAAACATCCATAATTTGAATTTAACAAATATTAAAAAAAATCTGAGACAAAAGATAAAAAATGATGTTTATTAAACAATGGGGCCTACACTGAGACCCTCCTTTTCCTCAAGCATCTTGGTGAAATGTTTATTTAAATGTACATAAATAACTTTCAAAAACACTTAGCTTGTCCAGCTGAACACATTTTATTGTGTCAAAATGTTTTTTCCTGAATTCTTTTTATTCAAGGTCAAATCAAGACAGATTCCACTGTAGTAACTATTCATATATTTTAATACTGTATTATTTTTATAGATTACAGAGTACTAACCTTGAGTGTTCTTTGTGCCACATTCTATGATGGTGTATCCTGTAGGCCATTTTCATCATTAGATATATTCCTAACCATCTGTAATAACATGAGAATTAAACCTTATATAACAATTTTGATTAGTTGTTTTGTCAAAATGGATTTGCCTTTTTTCTCCCTCACCAGATCTTCCAGTAAAATTTTATTTGATGCTCTTCAAAGTTTTTATCACTGTTAATAAACACAATATGAATCAACAGTTTTAAGTGAAAGGAGATGTTCATAATTTAAAAAAAAATACTAAATACTTCAAATTAAAGAAGTTGGAAATGACAATGAGACAATAAAACTTGGTGTAATCAAACAGACATACATGTATTATTTTTTAGAATATAACAAAAATACCAGTCTTGATACAAAATTTCCTTTGTCTGTTGGCTCAATAGAGTTATGTAAAAACTATATTTTATCACTATATACATTAATTAACATTTATAATATGAGAAAGAATAGATATGGAGTTAAATGTCAAGAAAACAAAAGTAAAGAAGAGCTTACTTATTATGTTTACACCAACACTGTAGTATGATCCTACCTGATAAGAAGGCCTCCAAACATATAATTATGAAGTTCTTTTGGTGATATGTCAGTGAATTTGGTAAATGAAAACAAACTATTTACAACAGCACCTGCAATGAATGAGATAAGCATGTCATATTGTTGCTTGCTAACTGCAGATGCGCAAAAGGTTTTGGAATTCCAAATTTCTAAAAGGGGGCTCTGGGAGGGACCAAAAAGAGCCAAAATAGAAAAGGAGCCTTGTGGCGCGAACTCCTATTTCATTTTTGAATTTAAATCATTTTTATTGTTGCCATATTGTTGCTTACCAACTGTAGATGCACAATAAGGTTTTGGAATTCCAAATTTTTTTAAAGGGGGTTGAGAGGGACCAAAATGGGCCGAAACACAAAAAGACCATAATTAATAAAATTTTATCTAAAGAAAAAAAAATTGAAGAAATTTGTGAATTTCAGTTTAAGGGGCTATAGGTCCCTAAAAGGGTCCAAATAGTTAAATTAAAGTAAAAGTGGGTTGTGATATATTTGTTAAAAGGTTATTTGTTACAGATGCAAACTGTAATGATAAGCATGTTTTTATTTTGCATTTTGAGAATTTAAAGAGCCAAAAAGGGAAAAGAGGCCAAAAAGTTAGATTACAGTAAAAGTGGGTTGTGATATATCTCTGCAAAGGTTATTTGTTACAGATGCAAACTGTAATGCAATTGAAACTGAAAATGTTAAGAATGTTTGTTTACAAATAAATTTGGGGTGTGGGTTTAGCTGTTGTTCCGACAGCCCCTACATCTAGTTTTCCTAGCGGGAGTTGTATTTCACAACAGCTGTCACAATGGCGGACGGAAAGGAACAAGCAGAAGAACACGACATGTTCAGTTTTGACCCTTAATGACTCCTGTATGTCCCATGACAAGTCAAATTTTTTGTCCGATTTTAAAACCTCGTTTAAGGACATCTTTTATTACAAAGCAGACGACGGGATCGTGTTTGTTTATATGTGACTAAGGAAATTTTTTGAAGACCAATCATATTCCAAGAACCAAAAGGTCACTAGTGAGATAATCAATTTTCCCAACAGGGATCGAGAGACTGCTAAATTGGCTAAAAAATAGAGAATAAGTATTTTACAGTACTAATAGAAAAGAATGTGTACAAGTGTATGAAGACTTACTTGAACATTGTGAACACAAAGACTGGTGGATATTATCAGTAGAAAATACATATAACATATTGTACAAAATCTTCTGTTTACTTGAAACATGTAAATCCTGAACACCTGTAAAACACAATTCATAATTTGATAAAACAAAAATATTGATGAACATCATAGCATAAGAAACATAACATAGAATTATTATATACTAATACTAGAAAAAGATTCCTTCTTCTTCCTACAGTCAGTCAAGTTGAATCTTGTTATCTTGAAATTTGTTGATTCAAAAATAACAAAATACACTACATCAACTCCTGGTATTTCAAAATTCAAGCTATCTCAAATGATTTCAGATGGTCCATTCACTTTTGAGATAAGTCAAGTCAATAGTAATTCTGGAACAGCATTAATAAAATCATCAAAAAATATAAAAAAAACTGCTGATTAGGCCACACTTAAAAACATTTTTGTTTGCACTAACTCTACCAATGAATAGTAGCAGTGGGTAGGTAGGCTTTTTTTTTTTTATGTCAAAAGAAAATATATCGTTCTTTTTTTCAACAATGCTAACTTCCTGAAACTTATCATTGGTCAAGTGTTTATCTTGTATTGTCATGGTTTAACATGTATACGATGTATGATTTATTTTAAGAATGAAGAACTAAAATTCTTATTCGGTGTTTTTCTTTCAAAACATTAAAATAAGAACAAGCGTGAGAACGTCACAACAGTGTGCTTTGAAATGTTAACAATGTTCACAGAACAGTGTATTCATAAAATGGCTGTCCTGTGTTAAGAAAGAGCAAGACCCTTAGCACGCTAAGACTCCCCTCTAGATGTTGAAAAAGAGTTGGCTGAAATGCTGCTAAAGGGGCCGCTCTTGTACCCGCCAAGTGGTGAGGGATTAGCATAAGCTTGTAAAACTATTTTTCCAATTCACTATACCTGTACAAGCAAGTATGTATCAAGATTCATAAAGATGTGACCTCCATCTTCATAGACAAAAACCAAACGTGTGATGGTTGGATGAACAGACAAATGGATGTACAAATGTAAACACAGACTAAAAACTATTTGCTACTCAACCTAATTGGCAGGGTATATTATTTTTCAATGTTTGAGAAATATGAAAATCTCCACTTTGTATGTATAGCCTAGGGGTATACCAGGATATAGATTTTACAAATTTTTAATATTGATCACCAATTTCAAAATTTTCTCTCAATTTTTATAAAAATAGAAATTTATATATATATTAAATGGACATACTATACATGTACATCCTATACGGACATCGAGGTTTAGAGCTGACAGTTTAAAGTATGTGCTAGTTTAAAGACTATGGTATACATAAACTGTATTTCCATTCAATGGTTTGAAACTTGGGTATAAATTTTATCCCTGTGGCTTTTGATATACAATTGCCTATTGGTAGACTCTACCTAGAATGGGAAAATTTGAAAGAAATCAAACAGATGATGATTGGCATACATTGAGAATTATATACATCATAAAAATTGGGTTCAAATACTGCAGCAGATTTATCAAGTTTGTTCGACACTGTCAAAAGCTATTAGTTTTCTCATATCAATTTTGACAGGATCAGTGATCTTGTCAAACACATAGTTCCAGGTGGAATTAACTGAGAAGCTATACAGCCGAAGAACAATTCTGCACAAGTGATTTTATTATTCATGTTGTATGAAGACCAGGTGCAACAACACCATGAATTCGTCTATCCATATTTTTCCAAAAGTTTGACTTTATCGTTCAATAAATGTAAAATCCTGGAACGTATAGAAAATACCGCAAAATTAATACAAGAAACAATGACGGCTTCATTTTCCGGCAATGACATTGATATAAAAAAAATATTTTTGAAAAGAGCAATAAAAAGATTTTGAGTCGGCAGCTTTTTAATGGGTCGGTCCCGTTAGTGCAAACATACATGCTTCTTATTTTGGCCTTATCAAAATCCAAAGGGTGTTTACTGTTATTGATCCTAAGATTATGTGAAAACTAATCTTCTTAAAATACTATATGAGCTGATTTAGGACCTAACTTTAGAACAACAAAAATATCTTGCATATTCATTTCACTACCACAAACAAAACAATCAAATTAAAAAAAAAAATAGATACTAAATTATGAATAAATATTAAAACCTACACTCTCTGTAAACAAGTTTAGGTATTACATATGGTTCTCTCTTAAAAAATAAGGGTGACTTGACTTCTCGTCTCTCAAACAACTCAGAATGGTTGCAAACCTGAAACGAAATGTCAATTCCATACTATAGCAGTTCATTTCAATTATTCACAATTCTTTTTTACAGCTCTCAACAAGTTTTTTTCTTCTTTAGTAATCAACATTTCTCAGACTGTGCTCATACATAGGTATTCAATGTATCCTATCACTTGTTGGAGTTTGTACAAAGATGTGATGTTGTTCACTGGTTGGACTTTCATTTTTGTGTAGCTTCATTTTAATAAGTTGCTGTTTAACTTAATCACTTAATTAAATTCAATAATGGAACTGTTAGCACAACTTAGAATTGCCTAAATGAAAGGAGAGTCACAAACCCTTAAGTGAACAACATCTGTTTTTTTTTATATATGCATGTACATAGCAGCAAATACAAGCATCTTTGAGTCAAGCCAAAAACTACAATTTTCTTCCATAAAACCGAGACTAAAATTCCAGAATTTAAGCACTATAAATTATTTTAAGGAATCAAGTCTCAATAAAAGCCAATTTTTAGACGAAAGCTAGAACAGTGAGTTACCTCACTGGGTGATACCACCCGCTTGCAATACTACAAGTTGCGCTTACAAAAGCTTTAAACCCTTAAGTTGGATCATCTCCCTTTGCAAGCATCCGGCGATAATCATCTTGCTTCATGCACATCTACATATGATGCCCAACCTTCATTGGACGGACAGGTGGACGGACATGGTGATTCCTATATACCCCTCTAAAACTTTGTTTGCTGGGAGTATAATAAAACAAATCCATACCTTTCTAAATTGCATGACCAGATTCATCAGACTACTGGCAGTATTCTGAGCTGAAGAGTTGGAAGATGAGCTACTTAACAGATCTTCTATTGAAATTTTGTTTTTGATTCCCTGGTATAACATTTTCTGTCTTGTTGTCAGAGGACAATATACCAAAATCTCAATCTGAAAATAAACCAAGATAAATATCAGTTTGATCTTTGCATGCAGTCATCAGTACAAAACAAGACAGACTAAGCATACAAAAATGTAAATCTGAAAACAAAATGAGGTAAAATCAGTCTGATCTTTTGTGCAGACCTTAATAAACATGTAAATTTATTTGGCTGTCAAAATCAGTATCTGTATCGAAAGATAAAAACCAATGTGGGGTTAACGAATGATAATTACTTTGTACAATATGGATAAATATTCTTATCTTCAAATAAGAGTGCATTTGTCACTTGTCAAAAATCGAACAGCGTTCCGAAGTCCCCCGCCGCTAGAGCATCAGAAACTCTTGGACAAGTGAAACATAACAAAATTTTTGAATTAGAAGGACAAACAATTTGCGGTTATTGCTAAAGTTTTTTACAAGTTAATGAGTGGTATGAAGACATTTATACGATATGGGTATAGTGTTGAAATCTTATTTTACCATGTGTATTGAGAATTTATACAAATGTACATTTACTCCTTTTCAATAAACAGAAATGCTTTGATCAAAAGTATTCCGCCTGACAAACTCTTAAAGACAGTATTTTTCAATTTTATAAGTTTCGATAGGAGTTTATGTATAAAACCTCCCTTTAGGTCCAAGTGTATAAATATTATTCCAATGCAAGGCGAATATAAATTTTCTAGAACACTTAGATGAACATTTTGTCAATTTTCAAAGTTATTAAGGGGCATAACTCCTACAAAAATATTTCGACATGACTCATCTTCGAACTCCCTTGAGGTATCATTGAGTTAAAGCTACTGTATAAATATTATCCAAATCGGTCAAGAAATAAATTTGCTAGAGCGCTTACATGAAAATTTTGTCAATTTTCTAAGTTATTAAGGGGCATAACTCCTACAAAAATATTTCGACATGACTCATCTTCGAACTCCCTTGAGGTATCATTGCATTAAAGCTACAGTATAAATATTATCCAAATCGGTCAAGAAATAAATTTGCTAGAGCGCTTACATGAAAATTTTGTCAATTTTCTAAGTTATTAAGGGGCATAACTCCTACAAAAATATTTCGACATGACTCATCTTCGAACTCCCTTGAGGTATCATTGAGTTAAAGCTACTGTATAAATATTATCCAAATCGGTCAAGAAATAAATTTTCTAGAGCGCTTACAAGGTGGACGGACAGACGGAAGCACGGCACGACGGACGGACGGACGGACGCCCGGCATTACCATATCCCCCGCATCGCGTTGCGGCGGGGGACAATTATCATACACCTGTATACCTTATCTGATAATTCATTCTCAACATCTTTTTTAACTCTTCGTAACATAAATGGCTGTAGGATCATTCTTAATCTTGTCAACTGATCTAAAATGCAAATATATGAATTTTAGAAGATATTACGATACAAAAACTATATAATAGAAGACACTTTATGTCATCTAATATCTAATATCACCTGAAAGGTAACATCTTATTCCATTTTAATAATCTATCCTTGGTTTCCTAGAGAAAAATTCTGAATTTAAGACTTTTCTTAGTTTTCTCCTACCTTCAAATACTGACCAAACAGAATGCATGACATGCAGTGTATAACATGTTAAGAAATAAATCTGAATGCATGACATGCAGTGTATAACATGTTAAGAAATAAATCTGAATAACTAAGGTTTATACCTTGTTACAGGTATATATTTATCCCTTCAATATAGTCAGTTTGATCACTTTTTTTGTTGAACGTACGTGATTTTATAATGTTACTTTATGTTTTCACATCTATTACTACAAATGTCACATAATATCTTACTTTCATCAATTCCAGATTGTTTTTCTGCATGGCTTTCTATATCTTTAGAGAACCATTCAGTAAACTCTTCATGAGAATCAAACATGGTTGGCATGATAAAATGTAATAAAGCCCATAACTACAATGAGATAGAAAACATTTATTACAAAAGAAAAATGTATAGGTAAAAAGACTAGTACTCTATGTGGAGTATGATAGTTAAAAATGTACCATGACAAGTATACTTCACTTTTTCATGTTTTACATGTGTGTAAGTGTAATTCACTAATTGTGTTAAAGTTGACAAAATATTTACAAAAATTAAAATTCATATGAAAACAGATAAAAGACAGGGAGATTTGTCATCCATGAGACATACTTGTATTTATCTAAACTTGTTTAGGAATCACCTGATTGATATGTTCACATGTATCTCACAAAAAGACCACTTTCATATGTCTAGATCATGTATCTAATGTTTGTCAAGGACAGATTAATTCACTTTATTTATGTTTTAAATTTCTTCTGGAAAATTTTTATCAACAGACTTTAGCAGGAAAACTGGTGACCTTTTCAACTACCATTTCAGTCAAATACATCTCTAAGAAGCAAAATTCACCCAGTAAGAACCACAACAAGCTTAAAAACTGACAATGAAGGAACCAAACGTTATTGTACCTCAGCCATACTGTTTTGGATTGGAGTTCCTGTTAACAATAACCTGTTTCTACAGTTAAAACCCAGAAGTATCTTCCATCGTACACTGTAAATTTTAAAAAAATGTTAGTAAACATCTAAAATTAAGGTTAAAATTAATTTTCTATAGATTGGATCATTTTCTTGTCTGTAATTATTTCATATACAAACCTGGAATAAAGGGTTTTGCTAAGCGCAGCATGATACGACTGCAACATGCTTTTTTGGCCCTTTTAACCCCTAATATCTCAAAAACCGCAAATGAAAGAAGAAATCTGTGGGCATACTTATGTAAACCCTCAACAAAATAAATTAAAAGAAAAAATCCCCATTAAAACAGGATGAAAAATAAAAATTTTAGGAGTCCTGTTAAATACCTAATTTTGGCAAATTTAATCCCTTATTTCTCTGCATCAACAAAAGTAACACAAAAATGCCTTAAGTGGTTTATTCTATTTCTTATGAAGAACCATTTTAAAAAAAATCATCAAAATCGGATAAGAAATAAAAAAGTTTAAGGTGTTCCCCCTTTTTAGGCCTTTATATTTCTAAAACAGTAAGGCCATTTATTTTTAATTAGTTGGTTTATGGATCCGCCGACCCGATTTTGCCGATTTGAAGAAAAAAAATAAAATTGAATATTTCGGTTTTTTATTACCGCCGACCCTCTGGAATCAGCCATCCCAAAAATAAAAATAAATTAAAATCCTTTTTTGCATCAAAATTTCATAAAAGATTATATTCCAATTCGTCTAAAAATAGATTATCCATCAATAAAATACTTGTAAACATGATCCCCCAAAAAAATCTATTTACAGACCTTAGTTGATGCCAATTTCCGAAACACGTTTTATGAAACGAATTTCTTAATAGAATCCATGCGACTTTTAAGTTCGTTTTGTATGAATATCTTGATTCCGTAAGATATCGAATCCACTCATTTAATGTTGTAGTTGACGAGTCGGTCCCTTAAAAAGGGAACGGTCTACTGAACAACACCTTTCAAGATAGATGTTCTGATATTTGGGTTTCAAAAGAGGGAATTAACTGATCATTTGCAACCTTTGTACATTTGGCAATATAACCAAGATTGTTTAAAAGTACATGATTTTCCCTCTTTTTTTTTCTTTTTTTTTTCCCGACCGACCGACCCTATTTTAAATAAAAAAAAATCCGTAAACCAATTAAATAAAAATAAAAGGCCTAAGAGATATTGAAAAACGGATCATATACTGGTTTTTTTCATTTTTAAGAAGCAACATTATAAGCCAAAATCATAGAAATTGGATAAAAATTTAAAAAGTTACACCAAAATGATAAACCAGAGGCTCCCAAGAGCCTGAATCGCTCACCTGTTATCTTTTGTGTACAAGTAGATCTTGCATCAATGATTATTTTTGCTATTTAAAGTATACCGTCGCAATTTTCTCCTCAATATTGACCTGTGCAGCTAAAATATAGAATCTTGAACCCAAATAGATATGGTTGCTAGGGGCTTTTTCATCGGTTGCTATGGACTTTTTCAATGGCATTGACTCTTGACCTTCAATTTTGACTTGAACACGGAAATTATAAGGTCCTTAACCCAAATATATGGTTGCTAGGGACTTTTTTTTCGGTTGCTATGGACTTTTTCAATGACCTTGACCTTTCTTTTTGACTTGTACAGGTGAATAATAAGGTCCTTAACCCAATTATATATGGTTGCTAGGATCTTTTTCATCAGTTGCTATAAACTTTTTCAATGGCATTGACTCTTGACATTCCATTTTGACTTGAACAGGTAAATTGAAGGGGCCTGAACCCAAATATATATGGTTGCTAGGGACTTTTTTCATCAGTTGCTAGGGACTTTTTCATCAGTTGCTATGGAATTTTTCAATGACCTTGACCCTTGACGCTCCATTTTACTTGTACTGATACAATTTAATTTATTTCAAGTAACGCCCTAAACATCTGTGACAATGTCAGACAATTATTTTCTGTTTACATGTAAATAATCTTCCAAGGGCAAAACTCCTATAAGGGGTCAATTGACGATTTTGGTCATGTTGACTTATTTGTAGATCTTACTTTGCTGAACATATTTGCTGCATACAGTTTGTCTTTATCTATAATAATATTCAAGCTAATAACCTATAACTGCAAAATTGCCTTAAAATTAACAATTCAAGGGCAATAACCCAAAAATGAGTTGACTGATTCGTCTGAAAATTTTATGACAGGTAGATCTTGACCTCATAACCATTTATACTACTTGTCAGTTTTGCCCTAACTGCTTTAGTTTTCGAGATATGAGCCAAAAAGTGCATTTTCACCTATGTTCTATTTTTAGCCAGGGCAGCCATGTTTCTCGATGTACAAGAAAAAAAAAACATAAAATTTATACTAAATACCCTAAGGATCTATCAGCCCAAGTTTGGCTGAAATTGATTCCGTAGTTTCAGAGGAGAAGATTTTTAAAAGTTTACAAAGATGACGAAAAAAAATGTGAAAAATTGTCTTTAAAGGGCAAAAACTAGGTGTCAATTGACGATTTTGGTCATGTTGACTTATTTGTAGATCTATTTTTGTTGTTTACAGTTTGTCTTTATCTATAATAATATTCAAGATAACAACCTAAAACTGCAAAATTTCCTTAAAATTAACAATTCAGGGGCAATAACCCAACAAAGGGTTGTCTGATTCATCTGAAAGTTTCATGGCTGGGAGATCTTGACCTGCTGAACATTTTTACCCCTTCAGTTTTGCTCTAAATGCTTTGGTTTTTGAGATATAAACCAAAAACTGCATTTTACCACTATGTTCTATTTTTAGCCATGGCAGTCATGTTTCTTGATGGACAAGAAAATAAATACAAAGTTTAATCTGGATATTCAAAGGATCATTCAGACTAAGTATGGCTGTAATTGATTCAGTTGTTTCGGGGGAGAAGATCTTTGAAAAAGTTTATGACGGAGGAACGACGGATGGACGATGGATGCCAAGTGATGGCAAAAGCTCACATGTCCTTTTAGGACAGGTGAGCTCAAAAACCCTTAATAAACCCCCAGAAAAAAAATGGGAGGGCCCAGATTTCAAAAAATCAATCTCAACCTGTATTTCTTATGGGGGACCACTGTGTTAAAATATCATAAGGATACATTCAGAAGAACAAAACCTAACTGTCTACGGACGACAGGCTTATACCATAATATGACCACAGATATTTGGGATTGTATAAAAAAGCACATAAATTATATAAAATTTGAAACATTAGCATTAGGGAAACAGTTGTAATTATTAGCAAAATGCCTGTTATTACTCAAAGTTCTATCCGGTCCTCTTAGTACACCTTTGATAGGAATATAGTTCAACAAAATTTGTTTTTAAACTATAAAGTTTGACCTGTATGAATATTTATAAATGTTATAATAAAGACTTTATGGACGAAATTAATAAATTGTTAACTTGATGGACTTGCTCATAAAATGGAAAAAAAAAGTTTTCAGAAGTAACTGAAAATTTGACATAAACAATCAATAAAGGAACAATATTGTGTAATCTGTCATGTAAGTGTTCACTTTTTATATCCTTGAAAAATAAGATTATATAGCATTATTGAATGACAAACACAATCAGACTGACCTACTACTACTTTTGATTGCCTGAGCTTCATCAAGTATCATGTACTGCCATTTAATTCTTTGGAAGTATTTCACATCCTGGATCACCAGCTGATAACTCGTAATTACAACATGGAACGAGGCTTCCTCCTGATGTAAATTCTGTGAATCCCAAAACTTACGTAGAATGCGTCTATCTTGGGAATTTCCCCAATAAGGAACAACCTGCACAATAAAAAGCTGGATTTACTGTAAAATGCAAATAATAGTTATTTCCAATTGTTTCATATAATTGTAGATTCAACATTTTTTAAAGAATTTCCTTTGAACCCTTAAACGGACAATACCACAATATCATGACTAAAAAGAAGAAGTCTGAGATAAATAAATACATCCATACTGATTATTGTATATTATTCCTGAAAAGACATGGATGCCCTGTCCTCCTGCACATAGAATTTGTTACCAAAAAAATAACGACAAAGCTAAAAGACCAAGATTTAGTTACAGTAAAAAAAACAAAGCAAATGTAGTATATACATAATTTCATGCCTTTCAATATTTCAATTAAATTACTTCCAATCAGATTTCAGTACAGATACGATTTAGTACGGAACCTCTAAAAGCCGGAACCTCTGGAAACCGGCCAATTTCTACTGTCTCATAGCTGTTCGGTTTACAGAGGTTCCACTATATAACATATATATCAAAGATAAAGTAATATACAAACCTTAAATCTTGGACAGAATCTGGTGCATTCTTGTTGCCAATTGTGCAATGTGGAAGCTGGTGCAATAATCAGGAATGGTCCCCATATTCCCTGTCCCTAAAATATATAATCATATGAGCAATACATATAGGAATCAGCTACAGATTCCGTGTACAATGTATCTAAAACATATAATCAAAGAATAATCTGGTGAAATTTTCAAGAATGGCTATCAAAAAAATTGTCTGCCTCTATGACACATATAAAACTCACAAATGGTCATCAGATTTCTTGTCCCAAAAATATATGTATAACAACCATTAATCATATGGTGAAATAATCAGCAGTCTACATATTCCCATCTCAAAAACATACTCAGGATTAATGAGGATGGTTGAGTACTCATATACATGTACATATACCAGATTCTATATACATCCTAAGTGCCCTCTAATTAAAAATTCACATTTGGAGCAAGTGATAAAAAAAAAAAACAGAAATTAAATTAAAAACAATTAAATCAAACTTTTATGATTATTTTTATATACACAAATTAAACTTTTAAATTTAAATATATTTTGGCAAACCATATTTAATCTCTTACCTCAGCAAGATGTCCAAGTAATGCTATACTTTGTACTGTCTTTCCAAGTCCCATTTCATCAGCCAAGATTCCATTTATACCCTGATCGTACAGATTTGCTAACCAATTCATTCCCTAAAACATAATTTTAAATATACACTTTGATAAAATTCAAAAAAGTATCTAAAAAAGTTGCATTTTTAAATGTCCTTGCCACCATAATTTTAGCAATATTGTAATTTTTTATAATTTTGAAAACAAAAATAATGTGATAATATTTGTTATAAACAGATCATTATGTACAACGATTTTCCCTGAGAAAATTTTTAATTAAAAAATTACCTTTAACTGATATGGTTTCAGGGTGCCTTCAAATATACTGGGTTGTGGCCTGTCTGCATCTGTACTGATTGATGGATTTGCAAAAGATGATTCCACTGTAACAGAAGTCGTTTTGAGTTTATATTTAAAACAAAGAATTTCACAATATAAGAATAAGTGAGTTATCCACTCACCTGTTTGTTAGAAAGTGTGAATTAATGCTATATTTTCTCCTTTTCTGATAGTAAAACACTATTTCAGGGCTTAAAATGCCATCTAATTTGAAATGGTCAGGCCATAATTTGTCTGAAAAATCTCATGCATGTCATTCAAACCTAAAACTGTGTCAAAGGAGAGCTGACAGGTCTCAGACTGGTATGTACCGACCCAAAACTATCTATAGACCAAAAATGGTAGGTCTATATAATACATTTATAGCATTTGTTGAGAAATGGACTTATTTGTAAAAATGGGACAAGAGTCACTAAATCATGAAATTGTGACTTAAATTCAAGCCAAGGTGTCGGGAGCCATGTACCAACCACGCAGTATCTATAGACCAAATGTGGTTGGTCTTTGTATTGCAGTTGCTGAGCAATGGATATTATCCCAAAAGGTGAAACATGAGTCAGTCAAGCATGAAATAGAGGTCAAAAGTAAGGTGTCAGATGTTAAAGTGGTATATACTAAGAACTATCAACCAAATCCTGTGGGTCTAGTTACACATATAGTACATTTGCTGAGAAATAAGACTAAATCATGAAAATGTATATTAAGTCACTCAAGCATGAAATTCAGGTCAAGTTCAGCTGACAGGTGTTAGACTGGCATGTATCCATTAAGAACTATATACAGACCAAATATGATGCCTAGGTAATACAGTTGCTGAGAAGCTTGATATTGAGGTCAAGGTCCAGAGACAGGTGTCAGACTGGCTTGTGACCTATAATAACTATCTATTGACCAAATATGGTGGACTTAGGTATTACAGTTGCTAAGAAATAGACTTAATCGTGAAAATGTGTCACAGGTCACTCACCTGTGAAATTGAAGTCAAGGTCAAAAGGCAGGTGTCATTCCGAAATGTACCCATTAAGAACTATCTATTGACCAAATATGGTGGGACTAAGTATTCTAGTTGTTGAGAAATGGACTAAACCACGAAACTTGGACACCAATTTTATATTTATGTTTATGAAGTCAGTGAATCATGAAAATGAGGTCAGGGTCACAAGACAAGTATACTGTGGCAAACCTTGTACAATAAGTTATCTGTGGACCATAAATCTTAAATGTAGGTATTATATGTGCAAAGTTATTAAAGTTTTTTTAAAAGTTTATGCCACTTTCCCCGCGGGAAAGAAATACCTATATCTCGCCTTCGTGACTTTTCGTCACAGGTAAGATAATAAGAACCACAAGATAGGAAAAAAGTAATGACGTGCTGTGTTAATCATACAGAGAAGTCATAACCTCTGTTCTGCTTGACAATTTGACTTATGCTCAGTTGAACAATGAGTTTTCATAATAGAGTAGAAGCAAAACCAGTCAAAATTTTAATCAGATATAACCTTATACATTGATAAAATCTGTTTCTTTCATAATGTGAAGGTGATACCAGAAATCTATGATTACAAAGTCGCCTCGTTCCGCCACTAATTTTGCTGTGTGGCTGTGTAGCTCCCTGAGATACACCCTTACAGCATGTAACATGATTGTAGGCCGCTTGGTATCAGAAAACTGACCTTGGATGAAAAACTTAACCCAAGTCAATGAAGCAGGATATGTAGGTCAGACTGACCCAGTTTTGGTGGAAGGCTGTTTTGCATCCTGAGATGCACCCTCACACCAAGTAATATGATTGTAGGTCCATTAGCATCAGAGAACTGAACTCGGACGTAAAACTTAACCTAAGTCAATGAAGCACAATAAGTAGGTCAGAGTGACCTAACTTTGGTGGGAGGCTGTGTTACTTCCTGAGATGCACCCTGACACCAAATAGTATGATTGTAGGTCCCTTGGTATTAGAGGACTGAACTCGGATGTAAAACTTAACCTAAGTCAATGAAGCATAATAAGTAGGTCAGAGTGACCTAATTTTGGTGGAAGGCTGTGTTACCTCCTGAGATGCACCCTGACACCAAGTAGTATGATTGTAAGTACCTTGGTATCAGAAGACTGAACTCGGACATAAAACATAACCTAAGTCAATGAAGCAGGATAAGTAGGTCAGACTAACCTAATTTTGGTGGGAGGCTGTGTTATTATCAGAGATACACCATGACACCAAGTAATATCATTGTAGGTCCCTTGGTACCAGAGAACTGAACTCGGACGTAAAACTTAAAATGGTCAGTCTGTTCAACATGCACCTGCACAAAAAAATATATGACCCTATGTCAACTAGTAACTGAGAACTGGGTGTGGATGTAGACGCTGGGGGTTCTCCATTAGTCCCCCTCAACTTCGTTGAGGCGAACTAAAAATAGAATAATTGTTACATTTGTCTCAAATAATTTTTATCAACCCTGAAATGGGGAAAACTAGGACCGAGTTGACTGCCCACAAAGATGATTGGGAAAAGTCATAATTCTTATCCAAATAATTGTTTTAATGCTGAAAGTTTTTAAAACATAAAAAAATGTTATGCATGTATAAAAAAAATACACTATAATGAAAACGGTTGACTGCTACTACTTACTGTTGCCAGCTGTATTTTCTGTTTTAAATGATGAATGCTGCCAAAAAAAAAAAAATAAATAAAAGAATGTGTCCATGGGACATGGATGCCCCCTTATAAATATACAAGAGTTAATGTACTAATTCAAACCTATTGCCGTTCTGTTTTCTTTGAAACTTAATGAGTAAAAGTCAGAGTGCGCAAAACAGCAAATTTGGCAATTTTCAATTTATAAAGGGCATAACACAAGAACAATGAAAGTGACGCCATTCAAATTCGAACTTGATCAGTGTTCGGTGGTCATAAGCATGGTGAGGCAAAGTAAAGTTAGAGTGTGGAAATGGCAAATTTGGAAATTTTACCATTTATAAAGGGACACAACTTGAGAAGGGTAAAAGTGACGCCACCAAAATTCGAACTTTGATCTGTGTTTGGTTGAAATAAGCATTGTGTATAAGTTTCATAGCATTTCGTTGAGGCAAAGTAAAGTAAGAGCGAGGAAATTGCAAATTCAGCAATTTTTCCATTTATAAAGGGTCATAACTCCATAACAGTTAATGTGATGCTACCCAAATTTTGCTATGTATTGTTCCTCTGTTTATAAACTTTACCTTTGCTTGATGTTTCATGTAAGCATCCTCAGCATTCCTTAAAGCAACATCTTTCATACGATCACTGTCTGAAAAAAAAAGCCAATTATAAAATATCTTCATGCTGAATAACACAGAATGAACATTCCTTCCAAGTCAGGTTCTCCAAAAAAAAAAAAAAACAAATTTGATTTATATTGTACAGTAAATGGTAAATGTTTTGAATGCTGTTAACTATTTCAATTAAAGGCTTTATATGTTTCAGAATCATGGCAAATTTCATATACCCAATATTGTTTAGCCAGTTTTCAATCAAAAAAGAGAAAGATGAGACACCCAAGAAAACAAAAAAATAATATACGACAATACTGTATGTGTACTAATTATATCATAAATTCCATAATCTTTGTAACTGTGCCAAATTACTTTTCAAATTCTAAATGATTTCAGATGACTTATTCATAATTAAAAACAATAAAATCATCATTTACTACCCAAATAAAAAAACAGACTTGAACAATGAACAACAAAGTTCCATGTCACAGAAACATATCAATTATATATGATTGGTTAATAAAAATCTTGTAGAAAATCATCCTAAAAACTATACCATAATCATCACAAGCAGAATCTGTTAAAACACCACCACTAACAGTAACCTGGCCCTGTGGTTTAGCTTCATCCAACTGATGAAGAATTTCATCTTGTCTCTCTATAGATTCACCAGTCATTTTCTTAGCCATAAAGTGAGCATAAAGTTCTGTCTGAGTGATTAAGAAATTAAGCTTCCTTTGCTGTCTTCTTGCCTGTGAAATTTCATAATTAAGTTAATTCTTTTCATATAAAACAATTTATTATGCATCTTCTAAATATTTTGAATCTTTTTTACAACACTCCCTCCCTCGAAAAAGATCATTTCCATATTTGAATCTATCGGATTTTGATAAGTGGTGGAAAAGTACAAAAATATTTAAAAGATTCACGTACCTCTATCAAAAATAGCAGATTCAAAATGTGAAGGAGCTATCCAAGTGACAATGAATTGATGACATACCAAACAGAAGGACGAACAGATTGATGGATAAAAAAATGGAAAATTGGTGGGCCAAAAACACTATACCTCCAGCAACTTTGTTTTATGGTGTATAAATCTTTTACTGACTTATTTAAAATTTACAAAATTTGAGATTTGAAAGTGAGTCTGTCTGACAGAAGACATTAGGGAAATCAAAAGATCAGAATAAGAAACTCATGTTTCATGTTTTATTTTCTAGAAGTATATAAAGCTAATTCACAAAATTTATTTCTAATCTTTATCTGGAAATATACAAACTTTTCAGCCTTTAAGACTGAATCAAAAAGACTTGTTCGCCTATATAGTATTTTGGCAAGTAATAGGAAGTTGCTAGTTATCATATCGGGGTTTTTCATCATCTTCTGAATTATAACTGAAATATAATTTCCTCTTATGGTAATGGACAAATCCGGACTTCCAAAAGCGGAAGAAAATCAGGTCTGTATTCTTAACAAATATTCTTTCAGAAAATTTTTTACAAAATAAATAGAAACCTCTCTAAGTTCCAAATCCATTTTTCTTTGTTCTAAAGCTTCTTTCTCTGCTCTTTTTCTATGTTCCTTTTCTACTTTCTCAAATCTTTTCCAATATGTGACCATTTCTCTTGTCATTCTTCTAGCTCTAGCAGTAGTTTCTTTCATTGTTTTCTGTGACTGGATAGCTGCCTTTCTCACCTCTCTCATACACTGTTGGGATACCTATCAAACAAATCAAGCACATATATCCATTTCAGATATCGTTTCCTGTACATTTATTCAATATACAATAGACTGCTTGAAAAAAAAATCTTTCAGGGATTATTTTGGTATTTATCACTTCTACGATATATAAAAAAATGAAGGTCAGGTAACACCAGCTAATTCATTTAAGTCTAAAGTCATAATATTATGGTTACTGAATATGATGTCAAACAGTTTGCATTTGGAAAGAAATGTGAAAATGACATAAGTTAAATAAGATGATCATTACTTAATCCTGCACCCAAAATTCAATGTATTGTTTTCTTACAAACACTTGAATAAGTATTAAAACAGTTAATGCAGCTAGATTACAGGTAATCAAAAAGAAACATGTGTTATCTTGCTACAGCTTATGCAAAATGTAAGAGAGAAAAAAGAACAATAAACTAAATCATAATTATTAAACTGTCTCCAGCTAAATTTGGCAGCAGAATGTCTACTTTCTATTTTGCTATTACTAATTTCACAATGTAAAATTATTTGTGACATAAATTTCAATACTGACATCAAATGAAAAATATAACAAGAGACTCCCAACAGCCTGAATCGCTCAACTGTTACTTTTTGTGCAGATCTTGCATCAATGATTATTTTTGCTATTTAATGGATACTGTTGCATTTTTTGCCTAAGTATTGATTTGAACAGCTAATATATAGAATCCTGAACCCAAATATATATGATTGCTGGGGAATTTTTCATCGGTTGCTATGGATTTTGTCAATGGCATTGACTCTTGGCCTTCCATTTTGACTTGAACAGGTAAATTGTAGGGTCCTGAACCAAATATATCTGGTTGCTAGGGAATTTTCCATTGTTTGCTATGGACTTTTTCATTGACCTTCCTTTTGACTAGTACAGGTAAATTATAGGGTCCTTAACCCAAATATATAGGGACTTTTTCATTGGTGACTATGGTTTTTTTCATTGGTTGATATAGACTTTTTCAATGACCTTGACCTTTGACCCTCCATTTTAGTTGTACAGCTACCATTTAATTTATTTCAAGTTATGCTCTTAACATCTGTGACAATATGTCTGCACATTATTTTTACTGATAATTGCTGTTTACATGTAAATAATCTTTCAAGGGCAAAATGGGTCAATTGACGATTTTGGTCATGTTGACTTGTCGATCTTAATTTGCTGAACATTTTTGCTGTTTACAGTTTGTCTTCATCTATAATCATATTCAAGTTAATAGCCTAAAACTGCAAAATTCCCTTCAAATTAACAATTCAGGGGCAATAACCCGAAAATGGCTTGACCGATTCGTCTGAAAATTTCATGGCACGTAGATCTTGGCCTCATAAACATTTTTACTTCTTTTCAGTTTTGCTCTTACTGCTTTTCTTGAGATATGAACAAAAAAGTGCATTTTTCACCTATGTTCTATTTTTAGCCATGGCAGCCATGTTTCTCATTAGACAAAAAAACAAAAGCCTAAGTTTGGCTGAAATTTATTCAGTAGTTTCAGAGGAGAAGATTTTTGGAAGTTTACAAAGATGAAGAAAAAAAATCTGAAAAATTGTCTTTAAAGGGCAAAAACTCGTATAAGGGGTCAATTGATATTTTTGGTCATGTTGACTTATTTGTAGATCTTGCTTTGCTGAACATTTTTGTTGTGTACAGTTTGTCTTTATCTATAATAATATTCAAGATAATAACCTAAAACTGCAAAATGTCCTTAAAATTAACAATTCAGGGCAATTTCCCAACAAAGGGTTGACCGATTTGTCTGAAAATTTCATGGCAGGTAGATCTTGACCTGGTGAACATTTTTACCCCGTCAGTTTTATTCTAAATGCTTTAGTTTTTGAGATATAAGCCAAAAACTGCAGTTTACCCCTATCTATGTGGCCATGGTAGCCATATTTCTCGATGGACAATAAAACACAAACTTTATTCTAGATACTCTAAGGATCATTCAGTCTAATTAAGGCTGTAATTGGTTCAGTGGTTTCAGAGGAGAAGATCTTTGAAAAAGTTTACAACGGACGGATGATGGACCCCAAAGATAGCAAAAGCTCACATGTCCTTTTAGCTAAAAAGAAAGAATTTTTTTAAAATAATAAAAAATAATACCTTCTTCAATGTCTGTAGGATTTCCTTTCTAGCAGCTGCTTTTTGTTTCTGTGCCTATGAAAAAAAATATGTGGTTAACTAATTTTATTCCAGTTTAACATTCATTACCTCCCCTTTTTTCTAACTTGCTGAGGAATGCCTCTGTTGTTGTATAATGAGATATGAAATAAATATGTAGTTTTACATGCATGCATGTGCAAACTTATATTATATGTGATATATTACAAGTACATCATTCCTGAGCAATTAGTACCCTCATGCTGGGGAACAGCTACTAAAAATCCTTTGATCTTATGTAAGTAATAAAATAATGATCCAGAGGCTCCCAGGAGCCATTTATCACTCACCTGGATTCAATTTGCCAATCAACAGCCATAAAAGCACCTAAGAAACAAATGTCTGTATTATTGGACATAATCTGAAAGAGAACAATCTAATAACCATGACTGCCAAGTCTGGTTCCAATCGGCTGAGTGCTTTTAAACAAGAAGATTTTTTAAATGAATTTTCCCCAAGGGGTCCTATGTTAAACTAAGTTCGTCTGACGTGGCCATCTTGGTTGACTTCAGTGTCATCAGACATACTTCTGAAAGACAACCATTTAAGGACCATTTCTGCCAAGTCTGGTTCCAACTGGCTCTGTAGTTTCAGACAAGAAGATTTTCCAAAAGGGTCCTATTTTAAACTATTTTCGGCTGTGGTGTGGCTGTGGTGTGGCTGTGGTGGCCATCTTGGTTGATCGACTAGGTCATTGGACACAATTCTGAAAGAGGACAATCTAAGGACCATTGCTGCAAAGTCTTGTTCTAATTGGCTCAGTTGTTTCAGACAAGATTATTTAATGAATTTTTTCATAGGGTCATATGTAAAACTAAGTTTGGCTGTGGCAGGAACCTTGGTTGACATTCTAGGTCATGGGACAAATTTCTGACAGAGGACCATCTACAGACCATAGCTGTCAAGTCTTGTTCCAATTGGCTCAGTACTTTCAGACAAGATTTTTAAATGAATTTCCCATAGGGTCCACTGTTAAACTAAGTTGGGCTGTGATGGCCATCTTGGTTGATCTTCTGGGTCATGGGACACAATTCTGAAAAAGGACCATTGCTGCTAAGTTTGGTTCCAATTGGCTCAGTAGTTTCAGACAAGGACATTTTTAAATGAATTTCCCATAGGGTCATCTGTCAAACTAAGTTGGGCTGTGGTGGCCATCTTGGTTGATCTTCCAGGTTATGGGACGTATTTCTGAAAGAGGACCATCTTAGGAACATTTCTGCCAAGTCTGGTTCCAATTGGCCATGCAGTTGTATAGGAAAAGATTTTAAAAATTCATCCCCCCTTTTTTCTATTTTTAGTAACAGCAGCCATGTCTCGGTTGAAAGTCGGGGATGGAGGACACATTTTTGGAACGGGATCACCCAAGGATCATTCCACCAAAGTTTGGTCCAAATTGATTTACCTGTTTCAGAGGAGAGGATTTTTTTGTAATTTTGGACGGACGTCGGACGCAGGCAGTGATGGCAAAAGCTCACATGGCCTTTTAGGAAAGGCGAGCTAAAAAACTAACTTTAAAAGAAGGTGTTTCTAGTATTGTTACTGTTACATATACGCAAGGTCTCTCCTCTTCACCCTTGGCAGATTACGCCCGAATTTCAGGTCTGTGCCGTACTTTTTTCTATTTGATGCAGCTGAGACTAGCTGCAGCCAATCAGAATGCAGCAATCACATGTTGACAATGTAAACAAATAATATGGTGAAATGCATTGAAAATTGCAGACAAAACTTTGCCCCAAAATACAGAAAAATAATATTTAATGACACTTTTACTGTTTTCGGCTTTTGTGCCTTGTTCAGACAAGGGAATACCAAAGTACAATTGTGGGTTTTGTTTTACAAAGTCGAAATAGTACAGTATTCATTGGTCAATAATAATATAATGACTACTGTAAGCCACAAGATGTCACAAATTCTGGCTTAATCTGCCAAGGATGAAGAGAGAAGTGAATCATAACCCTTGGCTAGCGAAGATGATATAACTAATAATATTAATAATTTCACAAAATGTTATCAGATAATCTTGTAACTACCTTAGGAATTTCCTTTTTAGAAATTGTAATCCATAATTTCTTTCTTTTTATATCAGCTTGCTCAGGTGTCAATTTTTTCTCCCCTCTAGCTTCATTTCTACGATGAGCTAAAATAGCTTCTAAAATGGATGAATCTATTTCCTGAAATAAAGATTACAGAAATTGAGTTACGTAGTTACCTGTTGCTGCTATTTAGTAAACTTGATTTTACCAATGATATTATAACAGGAACCTATATCTGTTTAATCCATAATAGGAAAATCTGAAAGTGACAATTTTACATCTTTTCAAACAAATGTACAAAACATGAGGAGGTATCGTTAGGATGCTTTATTTCTTCTGACATATACCAGGGTTCATACACATTTTTTACCACAAAATTCAAGGACATTTCAAGGACTTTAAAGGACCAATTTCCAAATTTTCAAGGACCAGAAATAAACTGATATGGACAATTTAAATCCATATGGTTATGACCTATATGTAATTGTAAGAGAGCAAACATTCTTTAGTTCAATTAATTGATGATATATCGAAGTCTTTTTTTGCATATTTCACACTTCGCTTTGTTCCCAGATATAACACTTCTCTTCAGCCATGCCTTATACTGGCTTTTCTAGCCATACATCCGAGAATTTACATTATCAACGTTCTTTCGAACTACTTTCAGTTTCGGTTTGCTCACTGTGACTAAAATTCATCGGCAAAATATATTTAATCAAGTAAATGAAAGATGTTTTATTAGTTAAAGTTAATTTAATTTACCAAAAAATCAATCTGGATCGTTTAATTACTAAAATTTTTACGCAAAGTCAGATTTATTTCTTGACCGGATCACAGAAATTACTACGCACCGGTTTCACAGAAAAGTAGCTTTTTTTAGAAAAGGGAAAATACGCGAAACTTATATAAAGTCTTGACAAAAATACGATAAACGCGAGACCGAGTGATCTGAAAACGAATTAAAAACACTTTTATGAAAGAAAATTTAACCAATTTTTTTGATTTTCAAAAACACAGTTTTTCAAGGAGTTTCAAGGACCTCCTTTGAATTTCAAGTACTTTCAAGGCCTTAATTTCCAATTTTCAATTTCAAGTACTTTCCAGGTTTTCAAGCACCCGTGCGAACCCTGATATACTTATTTCTTGCATCTGATTTCTCTAGAAATAACTATTTGCCTGAACATTCACCAAAAAACAAAGTTAAAATATCATTTAATAATACAACTTATAGAGGAATATTATCCTGACAAGTTCTTTGACAAATATTTTAATTTAAACCATATGCATTTCAAGCATATTTAGTCCCCTACCGGCAACACCAAAGGGGACTATGGGTTTGCACTCTATATATCTGTCAGTCACACTACAGTTTCCAGACTTTTTTCAAAAACCGTTTAAACAACTGATCATATTTTTGGTATGCCAGCTTATCTTTTAATATAAAATGTAAATTTTTAATTGAATTTCAGCATGGAAGAATTTTTCCTGTATTAACTTACATCTTCTTGACTTGAATCTGGTGAGAATCTTTCCTTTTTCAACTTCTTTAATTTCCCTATAAATAAATTGCACAAGTGGAAATGATTCAATATACAACAATAACCTGTCGGAATGACAGAAAAAGCAGATTTTCCTTCATCACGGTTAGCCAGCCCACCATGAGCCCAATGGCCATACATAGCCAAACTAATATCTGGATTCTCTCCATTATAAAATCTTCTTAAAAATATCTTACTTTTTGATAGGTAAAAACTTGAGGTAAATATTTTATGTCAATACACCCTGTATGAAAAATAAAAATTAAAACTATTTGATAAATCACTTGAGATAAAGAGAGCTAAAACAGATTTTTGGTTTTAAACATTAATTAGCTGACAAATAATCTCTAAGGCTTTTTTTTCAAAATAAAAAAAAAATGAATTTCAATTTAATGAACAGTTATGATAATTTTTTTACCTTTGAGCTTTTTTTCTTGTTTTCTCTGTTCTTTTGCCATTTTCTTCTTTGGGCCAAGAAAATGTTTTTGATGTTCATGGTATTTATCATAATTAGACAGAAGACCAGTACTGTAATATTGGTGTTGATGATGCTAACAAGAAATAATCAAAACCAATCACTTAGATTCTTTATGAGTAACAGGAAATTTAATCAAAGAATACCTCTCTAACCAAAACCGAGGTAAATCTTGAAAATCAATGAATAAACTTTTACTCATTATATGAGCCTTACATTGAGATGAAGAGCTGTTGTTTCTTTTAATAGATTGTGTCAAATCCATCTTTATATTTATGAATAAAAACATTTTTATTCTACATTTAGAAAAGTTTTTCCTAACCAAAATAAAAATACATAGTCAAGCTATTTTTTAAATTTACAAATAGATATGAAAAGTAGTCATTTCTGTTTTATGACAAAAATTTTTTGCAAAAATTACAGAAATTATCATATTATTTTTCAGTTCATTTTGCTACGCAGGAAAGGGTTTTAAATTCAACTGATTGAAAACAAGAAATGCAAATGATTACTGTGATGATTATCCAACAAAGATGGCATATGAAATCTTTATACAGACTCTCTTAAAGAAGTCTCAAATCAAATTTTCAATTAATTTTGCCTGTAGATGCACTAAGAAAGCTTTAATTCATTTAAACAATGGGTTTGCAGTTGATGACTAAAATTTCTCTTATTCTTTGGCTTGCTTAGGGTATCTGATCAGTTGGAAATTTGATAATCCAAATGTGAATTGTTGTTCTAGATTGCTGATTTGTCAATCAAATTCCCCTACAGTTTTCTTGATTGTTGTCCAAGATTACGTAGCAATGTAAAAAAACCACTGCTAACGTCTACAGTTTTCTGTGTAAAATAAATATATCTGTTAATGAGAACTTACAGCAGGGATTCAAATTCATGCCTCCTGAGGGATAATCAAGCGGTCCACCATTAATTTTGTTTCAATGTTCAATGTATTGATACGCTGCATCATACAAAAAGTGAAAGGGTTAATACAGGGTTCACAGCGAATTTTTAATATTACTGCAGCTAATTTTTAACTTGACAGAATTAGAGAAACAGAATTTTACTTCCCGAGCAGTCAATTCTCCTATTTCTACAGTCTTAATAGTTAGACCTTCAAATTTCAAGCCCTTGAGGTCTAACTATCTCAACTATAGAAATACAATATTCAACTGCACGTGGCGTAAAATTCTATATAAACAAGTTAATGCACATTCCAATCAAGATTATCAACATGTATTGCACATTTGCTTGTGTTGACCGCATATTTCCTAGAATATTTCTTCTAGTTATTGATGATGAAAGTCTACAAGCATTACCTCGTTATCCTGATAAAACAACATCTGGTGTTTACGCTGGTATTTGTGGATTTTAAGCATCGTTTGTAGATCTTCATTTGTAATTGGTTTATCTTCATCTTCATCTGAGGAGCTATCACTTAGGAGAATGTTCTACAACAATTGTCCAAAACAATCATAACCAAGTGAAACAATTAACAAGTAAGTCTTTTCATCATATTCATTTTCACAATTTTAAATTTAAAAGAGATTTTTTTTAATCAACTGACAATGATGTACATTAGAATTTTGATTTCTCGAACTTGAATTGGGTCTGTTAAATTAGTTAGAGCCATCAAATCTGAAAAATTCCAGTTCAGAACCAGCATTGACTTATTATATTACAGGGGCCGTGGTGGGCTTTCTCGAGATGCAATTTTTTATTCAATCTGGCGACCGAGTTGGCGATATTTCTGGCGGCAGAATATTTCAATCTTTTTTTGAAAAAAAATCTGGCACTCATGTAAAAATATTTTAAAATTATGACTAAGAAACATCATTTGTAAGTTTTATATAATTATCTATGATAAGTGAACACTTTAAATCCGGCTAATAAACACAACAGGTGTTTCAACAGTAAAAAAACACATAATCAATTACTCAAAGGTGGAAATGAGATCTTTTACACTTGAATGCTCAGTTGACTAACCACCCTCTAAGGACAATTCAATTTATACACTAAGGTAATATTTATATTATCCAAATTTTATAAGGTAATTAGTCATGAAAATAAATATGCATGCTTTTCAACACCTTTAACAGGTGTTTAGTAGTATTATATCATAAAATTTCCAATCTGCAAAGATTGTGATGTCACTTCTGGTTTTTAACATCAACATACATGTGGAAACAATCGATGTTTTATTAGGCTTGTCATCAAAATGAAGTTCATTTCAGATGAAAGTTAACTGTCATTAAAACTTTATGTCATCAAAGATACTGTTCAGGACATATTATTCAAATAGTAATGAATAAAAGAACAATCATGTATGTTTAAATAAATAATGTGTGAGTCTTCCAAGGAAGACATGTGTCGCCTGCGGACGTCAATTTTTACAAAAGATATTAAAATTTTCTAAAAATTAAATATATATGCACACCTTTGCATTAAAGTTAATGCACAGAGAAAGTTTCATGAAATTGCTGTGAGCCGTTACGGAGTAGTTGAGGATAGAAGTTTTGAACCCCCCTTTTTTTTTTTCCAAAAATGTCAATTTTTACAAAAAAAAATTTAAAATTTTTAAAAATAAAATATATATTAAGGTTAATGCACAGAGAAAGTTTCATCAAATTGCTGTGAGTCGTTATGGGGTAGTTGAGGATAGAAGTTTTGAATCCCCCCCTTTTTTTTCAAAAATGACAATTTTTACCAAAAAAAATTTTTTATTTTTAAAAATAAAATATATATGCACACCTGTACATTAAGGTTAATGCACAGAGAAAGATTCATCAAATTCCTTTGAGCAGTTATGGAGTAGTTGAGGATAGAAGTTTTGACCCCCCCCTTTTTTTTTAAAAATGTTTATTTTTAGGAAAAAAAATAAAAATTTTCTAAAAATGAAATATATATGCACACCTGTGCATTAAGGTTGATGCACAGAGAAAGTTTCATCAAATTCCTTTGAGCGGTTTAGGAGGAGTTGAGGATAGAAGAAAAGTGTGACGACACAAGACGACGCAAGACGCAAGACGACAGATAGTGATCCCTATGTGTCGACCATGCGTTCCGCAGGTGACACAAAAAGGTGGAGTGTGACTTGGTGAACAAATTTTGAAACTAGCGACAAGAATGATGCTTTGGATATTTTTTTGGCGACAAGTTTTTGAATGCCAGCGTGACCCCTTGTATTACTCTGAAATTCAATCTCCTTTCCATAAGCCGTCATTACTTGTTTTATTTTTAATTTGTATGTGGAATATACCATTTGTTCATGTCTGTATATTGATTTCATGTTTATTTTTGCCTGTTTATTATTAAATAAATATAAAAAATCACTTTCTTGTTAATCATTGTTCTGATCTTTGGTTTTTCTTACTTAATGATATTTATCTTGTAGGCCAATTGAAAATGGTGTTCAAGTTGTTTAGAGTAAATATTATTATATTATTGTTGTATGGACCAGAATAGTAGTTCGAGAATTGGGAGAAATCAGTGTTAAAAAACCAAAAGCTGATTTATGTACATATAATGGAAAAAATGACCAGACTTTGAAAAGGTTCGAGAAATCCATGGTGTTTTCGAGCGATCTGAGTTCAAGCCACCAAGATTCTACTGTATATACAGTCGCCTCTCGTTATCTCAAACTCGCTTGAGTCGAATTTTTTATGTGGTCCTAAATGTTTTACAGTGCAAATATATGTATTTGACATGTTTAGTCAAATTTGCACGAGTCAAATTTTCTTCTATCTCGAACTAATTTTTAGAGTCCAAAATTATAAACCAGCTAAAATCTTATTCGTCATGTCAAATATTTTGCATATATCAAAACATCACCTTGCGAATTAAGTCTAAACAGGTAAAATTTATTTCCAGTTATTGATAATCTGCGTCCATTGATTTTTTGTGCTATTGATTTATTGAGAATTCACATTGATTTGTAAAAACAATTCACTTTGAGCAGATTAATTAGTGTCAATTTATCTACAAAGAATTTTAATCAACAAGTTAATCAATTTAATGATTTATATTTGTCCTCTTGCTCTTGATGCGTATACAGCACGTAAATCATTTTTGTTCTATTTTAATCAAATTTTCTTCAACTAATCATTATTTTTATAAATATAAAATGTTACACATTAATTATATAAATAACTGAACACGGATAAATAAATTAAGGTCTCGATAGTATGTGTAAATTATTGTTTTAATCTGGCACTTTATAATACAGAGATTTTAGATTTATTGGATTTAGTAAATTACCTCCCTTTGTAATCAGGAAAATTTGTCAGCTGCCTTTTGGTCGAATTTCGTCTATCTCGAATTTTTTTGTGGTTTTACGGACTTCGAGATAAAGAGAGTCAACTCTAAATTTATCATCCTGTTACAGTCACTTATATGATAGAGTTAGATTAAGTCTTGGATGACATCACTTCTAAAATTTCACATTCATGGTTATAAAAATTTGACTGAACAATGCTAGTTTTCTATTTCACAAATGAAACCATATATCCTCAGTTACATTTCACACCTTAATGCAACTGATATATTTCTGGATTTTACCCAGATTCAAAGTAACCAATCTGGAGCAACTTTCACTCCTGTTTTGAGGGAGATCACATTTCTAGTGCTTTAGTTATTGTTTTCATTCAGTTTGGTTTGCTTTGTGTTTTTTATTCTTTCTTATACCTTAGTATTTTTTGTTACATGTGTTACTGTTTTCTTGAACTCCCCTAGTGTAAACTATCTTATTCTTTTGGTGATATTTATTAACCTTTCTTCATAAAAAATAATTCTTCTGATGAAACTTTACTCTAATTAAAAATCCTGTGTTAAAAATACCATTATATACTCCACAAAAAAAGTTAAGGACCACTTTCATTTGAATTAATGTTATTATATTTTTACCAAAGTCTACCGGCAAAACAAATTCAACTAGAAACCGGAAACTTTGCAGGATACTTTATCCATATCTTGCCCACATTTTTCAAGCACTATTTCATTTTTAAAATAATTAGTTTTCAGGTTTTCAAAAATCATTATTTTCCCAAAAAATCTTCATTTTGGCAATTTCAATGAGTTCTAAAACCATTTGACAACCATTTCTTGGCTTTTCAGCAGATTCAATAAAAAAGATCCTTTTGGTAAGGGCCAATTTTTGTCAGTGGAAAATCTGCATTTTTCAAGCTGATTTTTAAAGATGAGACAGAAATAGAACCTGCCATCATTGAAAGAATTTTTGGGCAAGGTCTCATTTTTGGGGCAAAAATTAAATTTCAGAAATCGTTATTTTTCTAAAAATTGAAAACAGTTGGATCAATGACATCATAAACGATTTTAAAGAGTTAATGTCAAATGTCCAAAATCAAACAAAACGATACTTATCACTGTAAATTTAAGGCTTTGACTTCTAAAAAAGATATTTAGACAGCAACTGTAATAGTATTGTAATATTAATTAGTGGTCCTTAACTTTTTTTCTTGATTATATATTAGAACTGCCCTCAAGACTTTGACAAAATTATAAAAATAACTTATCTCTTCGTAGAAAAACAAGAGTTTAAGATTGGCAAAAGGAGAGATAATAGTAATTAGAAAAGCCAAATAATTTTCTGTATAAACTGGACACAATAGATTTACATGAACTCTTACCCTCAACCATCTTCTGGATTTCTTTACTCGACTGAAGTTATACAGCCTGGTCTTGTCTGCTTTTCTCTCTGGAAATGCATCAAAAAATTATATTAGCTCAACTGCAAACAGAAACGAATCTCGAAAAAATAAATTCTGTATTAGATCTACATTAATCAAGACAAAAAAAAAAGAATATTGCAACCAATACGTCATTAAAATATTCACCGGTAAGAATCGACTTCCTTATTTTAAGTACAGGTTAGCATAAATGCAATTATCACCTGTTTTTCGATACATTAGACCACATTTAAAAATCTGCTCGTTTCCCCTCTCCGACACGACATTTCAGAGGAGGTATGTATGTAGGTCAACTTTTTTTTTTTGTTCACCAGATTTTATATTATTGGTAATCGTAAACTTTCTTGATTTTAGATCGAATCCAGGTCCGATACACAATTAATTCATAGTGCATTTTCATATCAAAATAAAACTGAATTAAAACAAGAGTGGAAACACTAAATGTCTTGCCTGAGTATGCACATGGACACAAAATAAAGACTATCTGATAGCCGACATTGCAAGTCAAAGGAACTTGCGTAAAAAGAATTCTCTAATGATTGACTAGTACTATCTAACTCTCGGATGGTTAGGGATATTTGATATAAAAAATTTGCCCATTTGATTGGTCAAGGCGTGATTGTGTAGGAAAATTAGTATATTTTGATTGGTCAACAATTTTGCTACACAATGGCGCCATATTTGAAAGCCATCATTCCATAGCAACATTTGACATCACAGAAAAATGAACATTAAAATTTCCTGTGGGTTGGATGCCAAATCACAAACAAACAAATATTCCTGAAGAATCTTAAGAAAAATAGGTTTAACAATTTGTAGAAATTAGATATCGCTATATATCAACTCTCGTCATTTACTTTGGACTTAATAATAAACTCACCAAAGACTTGCTTATTATTATCTCCATATTAAACAACTCGAGCTGATATCAAGCGATATGTAATTCTCACTCATTGTGATACCTATAAATAGTAATGGTCAGACAACATTTGTCTGAAAAATCTCATTCATGTCATTCAAGCCACACAGTGTTAAGGTCAGCTGACAGGTCTCAGACTGATATGTACCCCCCAAAAACCACCAAAAATGGTGGGTCTACATATATTTGTAACATTTGTTGAGAAGTGGACTTATTTGTAACAAGAGGCTCTCAAGAGCCTGAATCGCTCACCTGGCAAACAATGCACTATAAACTAAATTAATATATTAATGTTTGTTGTAAATTAAACTGAGTATTAAAGGTCACATAAAATGCTGAAAATACCTTTAAAAGCCTTTCAAGAACCTCTGGAAAGAAATGGGCATGAGTTCTCCCTACGGTTGATTAAGATACAGTCATGGTCAATCTGATGATTCACAATACAAAATACAAGCTTTAATTCATCTTCAAATACAAGTATAAATCTTTTGGTCTATATGTTGTCTTCGTTTTTAAAATGTTTGAAAGAAGTTATGTAAAAATTGTGGGTTAAGGCTTTTTATTGTACTTGAAAAGGAAATATTGCAGGAACAATCATGCTAAGTTTCATCCAAATCCCCCTAGTAGTTTCAGAGGAGAAGATGTTTGAAAATTTGTTAACAACGATGATGACAGACACCAAGTGATGGTAATTAAAAGCTCACATATTATGCAGTTTAATCATTGTTATACAACATTCTCATCATCACCATTCACTAAGGATACCATGTTTACTTTAAAAACCAAATATTGTTTAAATCCGAGCAAGTGTAAAAAATGGCGGGAAAATGGCAGCCATTTTAAAAATGGCCGTCCAAAACAAACTTTCATCATCACCATTCAACTCGGGATACCATGCTTGCCTTGAAAGTAGCTTTCATCTTGATTTTATTTCTATAATTCAGGGAAAAATAGCAAAAAACATCATTTTGACCCCTATGTTCTATTTTTAGTAAGGGCAGACATGTTTTTCGACCAATCAAAAATCCAAGCCTTTACTTTTTGCAGGATACCCTAAGGAACAATCTTACCAAGTTTCATTTGATTTTGAATAGTAGTTTCAGAGAAGAAGATTTTTGAAATAATAACATAAAAAAAAGCCAAAAATGTCAAAAAAGGGCAATAACTCTAACATCAGTTGACAGATTTTCACGAAAATCAGCACACAGGTAGCTCTCATCATGCTGAACACTTTCAACCTGCCAGAATTTGCCGTAACCTTATGATTTTTGAGATATTTGCGAAAAACTGTTGTTTGACCCCTATGTTCTATTTTTAGTAACAGTGGCCATGTTTTTCGATGGATCAAAAATCAAAGCATAAAATTTGTGCAGGATACCCTAAGGAACAATCATGCTATGTTTTATCCAAATCCATTCAGTAGTTTCAGAGGAGAAGATTTTTGAAATAATAACATAAAAAAAGCCAAAAATGTCAAAAAAGAGCAATAACTCTAACACCAGTTGACAGATTTTCACGAAAATCAGCACACAGGTAGCTCTCATCATGCTGAACACTTTCAACCTGCCAAAATTTGCTGTAACCTAATGATTTTTGAGATACTTGTGAAAAACTGTTGTTTGACCCCTATGTTCTATTTTTAGTAACAGTGGCCATGTTTTTCGACGGATCAAAAATCGAAGCATAAACTTTGTGCAGGATACCCTAAGGAACAATCATTTTAAGTTTTATCCAAATCCATTCTGTTGTTTCAGAGGAGAAGATGTTTGAAAAATTGTTAACGACGACGGACGCCAAGTGATGAGAAAAGCTCACATGGCCTTTTAGGCCAGGTGAGCTGAAAATGGGATGCAAGTTCTTCAAGCCTAAAATTGGGGTCAAGGTTAGGTGTCAGAAGTATCTACAGGCCATATACAGTGGATACAGGTATTACAGTACAGAGAAATGGACTAAATCATGAAAATGTGACTCAAGTTTGAAATTCAGGTCAAGGTCTCAGCCAGCCATTGTACCCACCAAGGACTATCTATAGACCAAATATGGTTTGTCTATGTATTGCAGTTGCTGAGAAATGTACATTATCCCAAAAACATGAAACAAGTCACTCAAGCATGAAACAGAGGTCAAAGGTAAGGTGTCAAATGTTAAAGTGGTATATACCTACTAAGAACTTCTATCAACCAAATACTGTGTGTCTAATTAGTGCTGAGAAATAGACTAAATCATGAAAATGTATATTAAATTACTAAAGCATGAAATTCAAGTTAAGTTCAGCTGACAAGTGTTAGACTGGCATGTATTCACTAAGAACTATCTACAGACCAAGTATAATCAGTCTAGGTATTACAGTTGCTGAGAAATGGACTCGAAAATGTAACACAAGTCACTCAAGCATGAAATTGAGGTCAAGGTCCAGAGACAGGTATCAGACTGGCATGTTCCCACTAAGAGCTATCAATTGACCAGATATGTTGGGCTTAGGTATAACAGATGCTAAGAAATGGACTTCATTTCGAAAATATGACACACGTCACTCAATCATGAAATTGAGGTCAAGGTCACAAGTCAAGTGTCATACCGACATGTACCCACTAAGAACTATCCATTGACCAATATGATGGGTCTAGGTATTACAGTTGCTTAATCTTGGAAAATTAACAAATTCACTCAAGCATGAAATTGAGTTCAAGGTCCGGAGACAGATATGAGATTGCATGTACCCACTGAAAAACTATCTGTAGACCAAATACGTCGGGTCTTGGTATTACAGTTGGACCTTATCATGAAATTGTAACACAAATCACTCTGACCAGCATGAAATTGAGGTCAAGTTCCAGAAACAGGTGTCAGACTGGCATGTGCCTACTAAGAACTATCTGTTGACCAGATATTGTTGGCTAAGTTATTACAATTGATAAGAAAGGGACATAATCAGTAAAATGTAATGCAGGTCACTCAACCATGAAATTGAGGTCAAGGTCAAAAGGCAAGTGTTAGAGAGACATGTACCCACCAAGAACTATCTATTGACCAAATATGGTGGATCTAGGTATTTTAGTTGCTGAAAAATGGACTTAACCATGAAAATGTGACAAATTCACTCAAGCATGAAATTGAGATCAAGGTCCTGAGACTGGTGTCAGATTGGCATGTGCCCATTAAGAACTATCTATTGACCAGATGTGGTGGGCTTAGGTATTATGGTTCCTAGGAAATGGACTTAATAACGAAATTGTAAACTAGTCATTCAACCATGAAATTGAGGTCAAGGTCAAATGTCAGGTGTCAGACTGACAAGTACCAAACAAGAACTATCTATTACCCAAATATGGTGGGTCTAGGTGTTAGTTGCTGAGAAATGGACTTTACCCCGAAAATGTGACAAAGTCACTCAAGCATGAAATTGAGGTCAAGGTCCCAAGCCAGGTGTCATAATAATATAATAATAATAATAATAAAATATTCTTTATTTAAAGAGGGTAAACACAGTAAGTTACAATAACTTATCTTCCCTGAGGTTTAAGAACTATCAAATTACCTGCAATTAAAGAATAAGGATTATTAACTGATATAATTTGAAACTTTTGAACTAGGTACTCTGGTGCTTCTTTCCATATACATTTATACAGCAGTAAATATCAGACTGGCATGTACCCACTAAGAACTATCTATAGACCAAATATGGTTGGCATAGGTATTAGTTGCTGAGAAATGGATTTAACCAGGAAACTTGGACGCAGATTTTACATTAATGTTCATGAATTCAGTGAACCTTGAAAACAAAGTCAGGGTCACAAGTCAAGTATCCTGCTGCAATTTTATACCATAAGGTATTTGTGGACCAAAAATCTTAAATGTATGTATTATGCGTGCAATGTTAAAAGTTTACGATGCTGCTGCAGGAAAGTACTACCTATCTCTTGCCTTAGGTGAGACAAAAATCGCACTCGGAATTAATACTTAGGCAGTATATGATAAACAGATATAATACATGACCTAATCCATATCGGACCTCCGGCATGATACCCTGTCCGATATGGATTAGGTCATGTATCAATCTATAATTACAGGATTATATTTGTGGTTTTGGGCCTCCGATGAAAAATTTAAAAAACATTTCGGTCACAATAAAGCACAAATCAGGTCTAGGATTCACTCTGAAATTGATTTGGAAATTTAAAAAAAGTTACCAAAAAAATGGAATAAAAACTTTTTCAGTCAGCAGGGTTTTTACTGAGTCAGTCGGGCAAGGGGAAACAAAAATATTTTTATTTTGGCCTTAGGGTGAAAAATAAGTTTGTCTTATACTTGACCTGTATTGAAAGATATATATAATCTTTGTCACTGTGGTATAGCAATGTCTGATTACCTGCTTTAGTAATTGTAACTCCATTTAGAATTTTACTCCCTTCATCATCTTTGAGCATTGGCTGTAATGCATCATATTCACTGTCAGTACTCTCATATTCACTAAAAAAATAATAAAAATATCAACAACAATAAAAGAATGGAAAACAGTACCACATTACTATCTGTAAACCTCAGTATGTGTAATGAAATTTTCAAAATTTGACCACCTTAATCAATGTGTATTGTCTAATAACTTGGCTGACAGATGAAATCAGCTAAGTCATAATTAAAATAAATGAATCTGTCTGATTTTGTACAATCATGTCTTCCAGAGAAACAAAAAAAATTCGCCTATTGATTTTTCAATATAGAAGGGAGATAACTCTTCCTCTGAGATATTGTTAAATTAAGTATTGCATCCACATGTTGCATTAAATATGCACAAAATGCATGAAAAATATTTGAAATTATGGTTTTACAAATTTTAGTATAGTAGGTCTAAGTTAGTCAATTCAAATTTTTATTTTTTTCAAATTTTCAAGTACATTAAAATTCTCAAGTCTTTTTCTTTATTTAAGTAGTTTTATCTGTAGTTTTCAGATACTGAAGCCCATTTCAGGTATGTTTCATTTCATTTGGCAAAAGAGTCTATGAAGTTGGTTTTGTGGGTTTTGTGGGTTTTTTTTAATCAATTAAACCACTTTCAGTTGAGTATAAGAAGTTGTTACTTTGAACCAACTGACTTTGACTGTTTGGAAGAAATGAAATCTTCAAGATCCTTTATAGCTGCTATATTCTCCATTTCTTTGGTTAAACAATTCATATTGTAAAACTAATAGTAAAACATCCAACTATTATGTAGTGTTATCTATAGAAACCACTAAAATTATTATCAACAAAAATCACTAAAATTGTTATTTACACCAATCATTTATAAATCTAACATACACAGTAACTGTAATTGTTTTGTGTGAAAATCACAAAAATTGTATAAAATAAATAAGATTGTTACATGTATGCACAGAAATCCCTATTAAATGTAATCTAATAAAAATCACTACAATTGTAATGTAAACATTATAATTGTAATGTACAGAAGCTCAAATGATTGTATCAAGCATAACTAGACCCCAAAAATTACCTATTATCTCTTGGCTTATTAATCACTTCTTCCACATAACTAAGAAATGGTTCTAACTTCAGTGCTTGCTCCACCTGTTGTATATGCAAAGGTTTTGCTAGCTGGCCATAGTTATGTTCCAATGAACTGTGGTGTAACATTATCTAAAACACTGCAAATAATTAATGTAAAAATAAAACAAACTAAATACTGTAAATTCAGAAATTATTGCGTGCATTTCTTATTGCGATTTTGTCATTTTAGTTTTTGCGATATTGAGAAAAATTCCTCTTTATTCATATACAAAATTCCAAAATGCAAATTTAAATTATTGTGATTACAACCCTGTCTTATTTTTCGCAATAATAAAAACATCGCAATAATTTTCGAATTTATAGTACATGTATAACCAGTAGAAACACTATCCTAGAAAAATAATTTTGTTGACTTTAAACTTCAATTTACACTTATGACAAAACAGGATGAATACAAAACCAGAGGCTCCATGGAGCCTGAATTGCTCACCTGGATTTTAGGTGACAACTGACAAAGCACTTCTAGATAAGATCTGTAAGGAATTGTTCTACAGTATCCGGCACTTCTAGATAAGATATGTTCCAGTGTCCAATGTTAACAAGAGGCTCCCTAGAGCCTGCATCGCTCATCTGTTATATTTTGTGTACCTGTAGATCTTGCATCAATGATTATTTTTGCTATTTAATGTATACCGTCACAATTTTCTCCTTAATATTGACCTTTACAGCTAAAATATAGAATCCTGAACCCAAATAGATATGGTTGCTATAGACTTTTTCATTGGTTGCTATGGACTTTTTCAATGGTATTGACTCTTTACCTTCAATTTTGACTTGAACATGTAAATTGTAGGGTCTTGAACCGAAATATATATGGTTGCTAGGGACTTTTTCAATGGCATTGACTCTTGACCTTTCTTTTTGACTTGTACAGGTAAATTATAAAGTCCTTAACCTAAATATATATGGTTGCTAGGGACTTTTTCATTGGTTGCTATGGACTTTTTCAATGGCACTGACTCTTGACATTCCATTTTGACTTGAACAGGTAAATTGTAGGGTCCTGAACCCAAATATATATGGTTGCTAGGGACTTTTTCATCAGCTGCTATTGATTTTTTCAATGGCACTGACTCTTGACATTCCATTTTGACTTGTACAGGTAAATTATAAGGTCCTTAATCATATATATATCGTTGCTAGGGACTTTTTCATCTGTTGCTAGGAACTTTTTCATTGGTTGCTACAGAATTTTTCAATGACCTTGACACTTGACGGTCCATTTTACTTGTACTGATACAATTTAATTTATTTCAAGTAACGCCCTAAACATCCATGACAATATCAGACAATCATTTTCTGTTTACATGTAAATAATCTTTCAAGGGCAAAAACTCCTATAAGGGGTCAATTGACGATTTTGGTCATGTTGACTTATTTGTAGGTCTTACTTTGCTGAACATTTTTGTTGTTTCCAGTTTTTCTTTATGTATTATTATATTCAAGATAACAACCTTAAACTGCAAAATTTCCTTAAAATTAACAATTCAGGGGCAATAGCCCAACAAAGGGTTGTCCGATTCATCTGAAAATTTCATGGCTGGTAGATCTTGACCTCATGAACATTTTTACCTCATGTCAGTTTTGCTCTAAATGCTTTGGTTTTTGAGATATAAGCCAAAAACTGCATTTGACTCCTGTGTTCTAATTTTAGCAATAGCGGCCATGTTTGTTGATAGATCAAAACTTCAGATATAATTTATAAACTAGATACCCTAAGGAACATTCAGTTAAAGTTTGAAGGAATTTTGCCCAGTAGTTTCAGAGGAGAAGATTCTTGAAATAGTTTACGATGCCATTTGAGCTAAAAATGTTAAACTAAGTCCAGCTGTGGCAGCTAGCTTGGATTCCGATTTGGCATGAAAACATAACTTTTGTAGCAGAGGATCTTCATGCAACAAAAACATTTCAATTGGCTTAGTACTTTCTGACAAGAAGACCTTAAATTGTTCCAATTTCCCCATAGGGTCCAATGTAAAACTCATCAGGCTGTGGCAACCATCTTGAATTTCAGATCGGCATAAAAAAAAAAAAAAAAAAAAAAAAACAGAACTATTGTGGAGGTTCCTCCAATAATACATAATAATATCTCAATTGGCTTGATAGTTTCTGACAAGAAGACTTTTGTACAAATTTCCGATTGGCACAAAAAAAATATTTTGTAGAGGTTCATCCAATGCTTGTTCATACATAAAAAAAATCTCAATTGGCTTGGTAGTTTCTGACAAGACCTTTATACAAGTTTCACCATAGGGTCCAATTTTAAACTTAGTCTATACATTTTGAAGATTTTATCTATTTATAAAATTTACCAATCACTGAATAACTTGTGACAACAGCAAAGTTTATGTTTTCACCATAATGATGGCTTAAAAAATCCAGTGTTTCCCACAACTTAGCCAAAAAAAAAAGTTCAATAGGTTAGTTTTTTCTATATTTTTTTCAATAAAACTGGCTGCAACAGACATGCTGCTGCTTTTGATAGTACATTTTGTACCTCAATTATGGAGAGAACTTGCATTTTCTTAATGCCAGCAGGTTTCTGAAGACAAAAATCACTGCAATTTGGATCTCGCATAGATATTTTCAAACCGAAAAAGTAGAGTCATAAATGAAAAAATAGGATGGGTCAAGTTATGAGAAACTGGAACACAAGATTTTTACATGTTTCTGAAGCATAGACGATCATTTTGGCAAAAATTAGTTTGAACAATAAAGGTTTGTTTGTTTGTTAAGTTGGAGTTTTACGCCGTTTTCAGCACATTTGGCTATTTTGCGGCAGCCAGTTTTTATTGGTGGAGGAAGCCGGTGTACCCGCAGAGAACCATCGACCTTCGTTAGAAAAATTGGCAATCCTTGTCAATTAAGATCGGAGTTGAAAACACCCCGCCACAGGTGAAGGTCAAACTCACAACCTCAGCATTGACAGACTAGTGACCATTAGTACCGGGTAGTCATGACGAACTACCTAGACCACTCGGCAACCTAGGCCCAACAATAAAGGTAACTGTGTTACTATATTCAATGATGCATGAGTCATATGAGAGTGGTGCCCTAATGAAATTAAGGATTGGCTTCCTTAACAACTTGAGTGTTATAGGAATAGTTTAGTTCCAAGCTATCTGATTTATAAACTAGAGGCTCTTAAGAGCCTGTATCGCTCACCTGGATTTAACTTTTCACCTTGAGCAGACCTAAAAATTTAAAAATTTAAGTGTTGCAGTCAATTTGGCTGGTTTTTCTATGGGATTCTATGTTAAACTATTTTCAGCTGTGGCGGTCATCTTGGTTTAGTCCAGGTTAACAGATACATTTCTAAAAGAGAACCATCTAAGGACCATTTCTACAAAATCTTGTTCCAACAGGCTAAGCGGTTTCAGACAAGAAGATTTTTAAATGAATTTTCCTATAGGGTCCAATATTTAACTAAGTTGGGTGTGGCAGCCATCTTGGTTGACAATCCGGGTGATCAGACACATTTCTGAAAGAGGACCTCTTAAAGACCAATGCTGCCAAGTCTGGCTCCAATATGTCAAGTGGTTTCAGACAAGAGGATTTTTCAATGAATTTTCCCATAGGGCCCTATGTTAAACTAAGTTCGGGTGTGGCGGCCATCTTGGTTGACAGACCGCGTCATCGGACACATCTCTGTAAGAGGACCATCTAAGGAGCATTGCTGCCAAGTCTGGTTCCAATTGGTCAAGTGGTTTAAGACAAGAAGATTTTTCAATGAATTTTCCCATAGGGCCCTATGTTAAACTAAGTTCGGGTGTGGCGGCCATCTTGGTTGACAGTGTGGGTCATCGCACAAAATTCTGAAAGAGGACCATCTAAGGACCCATTGCTACCAAGTCTAATTCTAATTGACTTAGTGGTTTCAGATGAGAAGATTTAAGTGCATTTCCCATAGGGTCCTATGTTAAACTAAGTTCTGCTGTGGCGGCCATCTTGATTCACAGTACACAAAATCAGACACATTTCTGAAAAAGGACCTCCTAAGGATCAATGCCGCCAAGTCCTGCTCCAATATGTCAAGTGGTTTCAGACAAGAAGATTATTCAATGAATTTTCCTATAGAGACCTATGTTAAACTAAGTTCGGCTGTGGCGGCCATCTTGTTTGACAGTCCGGGTCATCGGACACACCTCTGTAAGAGGACCATCTAAGTAGCATTGCTGTCAAGTCTGGTTCCAATTGGTCAAGTGGTTTAAGACAAGAAGATTTTTCAATGAATTTTCCAATAGGGCCCTATGTTAAACTAAGTTCGGCTGTGGCGGCCATCTTGGTGAACAGTCCAGGTCATTCGACATATTTCTGAAAGAGAACCTCCTAAGACCTATTACTGCCAACTTTGGTTCCAACTGGACTTGTAGTTTCATATAAGAAGATTTTTGAAAGTCACCCCCCTTTTTTTCTATTTTTAGTAACAGCAGCCATCTCGGTTGGAAGTCGGTGATGCCAGACATAATTTTGGAAGGGGGCCACCCAAGGACCATTCCACCAAAGTTTGGTCTCAATTGGCCCAGTGGTTTGAGAGGAAAAGATCTTTAAAGGAAAGTTTACGCTGGATGCCGTCTTTAAAGGGCAAAAACTCCTATAAGGGGTCAATCAATGATTTTGGTCATGTTGACTTATTTGTAGATCTTACTTTGTTCAACATTTTTGCTGTTTACAATTTGTCTTTATCTATAATAATATTCAAGATAATAACCTAAAACTGCAAAATTTCCTTAAAATTAACAATTCAGGGGCAATAACCCAACAAAGGGTTGACCGATTCGTCTGAAAATTTCATGACAGGTAGATCTTGACCTGATGAACATTTTTACCCCATGTCAGTTTTGCTCTAATTGCTTTAGTTTTTGAGATATAAGACAAAAACTGCAGTTTACCCCTATGTTCTATTTTTAGCCATGTCGGCCATGTTGGTTGGCAGGCGGGGTCATCGGACACATTTTTTAAACTAGATACCCTAATGATGCTTGTGGCCAAGTTTGGTTCAATTTGGCCCAGTAGTTTCAGAGGAGAAGATTTTTGTAAAAGTTAACGGACGACGACGGACGACGGACGCCAAGTGATGAGAAAAGCTCACTTGACCCTTCGGGTCAGGTGAGCTAAAAATAACAAAAACTATTGGAGTGACAGAAAATACAATTTTCTTTCATCACTGTTTAAGAGCTGACAGCCCACTCAGCCACTTGTTCCACATGGCCAAATTATTAAATGGAATTTTTTTTATTTAAAATCTGTTGTCTTTTATTTTGCGATAATCATGAACACAAAGGAAAGATATTTTTAACAGTCATTTTAAACTGTTAAGTTTTTTTGCTGATAATCCAAGGCTAGTTAGCAAAAACATTGAGCAATAATTCTTTCCTTTTATTGTTGTTTTTAATTTTTAAACATTAATAGCAAAACAAATATGGACATATTAGTTAGTACCAGGCAAAATAAAAGAATGTGTGTAGTTCAGTTTACCCTACTTACCCTAAAGATTTTTTAGACATTTTTCAATAAGAACAAATCAGAATGTCTTTCACACAGACTCAATGTAAAAAAAAATTAAAATAAAAACAAAAAATCCCTACCTTTCTATCCTATTTTTTACCTTGATGTAACCAGAACCACAATTATGTTCTTATTTGGCCTGATCTGTCATCAATCATTTTCATGAAACAACTGAACACTTTTTTCTTTACAATGGGTATTGCAACTAAAAGATAGATTTATAATCCATGTTCTAAATGTGGGAAAATGTCCTAAAGACAACTTTTTCGTTTTCATACCGTTTTCATACATGATAAATTAACCTTTTTTTCTGAATATTAACCAAAATCAATACTGAACTATTTCAGATATTTATTGGTAAATTTTGAATCCTTGTTTTTTGTGGTACTCAGTTATTTATCATGCCAAAATAACTGAATCTTTCAATAGACAATGTGACCCTTGTGATCATTACAGTCAGAATATCAAGCCACAATGTTTTAATTGGATGCAAAAAATACATTTGTTGAAGCATTTTGGGGAAATTAATCATCCATATATATACTCTTTTTGTGTTTTTCCCAATTTGTTTCATGTCCTAAAATTTCTATAAATCATTTCTGTATATTTTGACAATACATTCATGTCTAAATAAGAAAAAATAACCTTTTAGTAATTTTGTTGTTAAAATGGTTTCAGCTTTTTGTTCAGTTGTTAAAATAAATTGTTTGGCAAGAGGTAAAGTGAACAAAATTTTTTAAAGATTTTAAGAGGTTGAGAACAAATCCTCAGATGACAGGTAACCCTTGATTGAGGAATGATCCCTTTTATGAGGGTAAAAATTTCAAGTGCTATAAAAATATTTTGAAATATAAACTTTCAAATAAAAAGGGCAAATTTTCATTTAATTTGATGTAACTTTTTACTAAAAACATTGTATATATCTTCATTGCATATGTCGAATAGACTTCTAGGAAATCTGATACTTTCATGGAAATGTTGTGTCATTATAAGTCAAGGTACAAATATTGTTCTTTCAAAAAACTTTTACGTGAATTTTTCTCCTTTGAATGAAAAATTTAAAATTTTTAAAATTAATCTAAATTCTTTTCTATATTAAAATCTACATGGATTTTGAACTACAAACCTATCTGAAAATTAGCATTCAAAAGAACTAAAACATAAACTTACAAAGAATAAGTGCACATTCCCTTATAATTGAGACTGGAAGGTATTCTAAGCCAAAAATACCACCAGATAAAAGATTCTGCAAATATTGTGTCAATCAAGTCGAGAAACATCATTTTATATTTCAACGCCCACAGTAAAGACTACTAAGACAAAAATATGAAATAACTAATATAACTTCCAGTACACCTAATGACTTACTTGCTAAGATGATAAACCCAGAAACTTTTATTTAAAAGACTTGATATCTCTGTGTAGTTTCATAAAATAAGCCTTTGAGGAGAGAGGTCACCCCACTGGTTCATAATAAGTAATGATTATTTGTAATTTAATATTTAATTACATGTTTACTTTATTGTATGTTCATATGTATAATTTCACTGTTTGGATCATGCCTCTCATGTGCTCTTTCCAATAAAATATTGAATTAAATAAATCACTTAAAAGTTACCCCTCAAAACATGGGATAATCCCTCATTTAATGTTTTAACCCTCATCTGAAGGTTTGTTCCCAACATGTTTAAGGTACTCTTCTAAGCATGATATTAAAATCTATCATAATCACATCGATCACAAGGCAAAATGAATATAATTCAACAATAATTTTTCTCTGGTGTTTAGATTAGTGGGTAAAATACCTTTAATCAGTCTTGAACAGAAAAATTTCGTCACAAGTGTTAAGTAAATAGTGAAATTGCCCTAAATTTGACACCAAAAAAACTCAAACAGAATTTTCAATGACCAACTCCAACTTGATCTCAGGACAAATGGGTAATTCATGTCAACATACATAAATGCATTAGGTGAAAATAGAAATATCTGGATAAATCCGACAAGATTAATATTTATATAAAAGTTGAATTGGAAAGAGGTTCATTAAAGCTTGAAAGTCTGGGTATCTTTTCTCGTCAGTACCCAATTACTCCATCCAAACTCTGTAAACTTGAAACTGCTGGTTGATTGAAGTCAACACATAGGCCTATTTGACTTCACAAGTACAAAGAACTTTCCCGTCTTTATAAATTTGTGAAGAAATGTCAAGTGGCGAGATTGGGCACCAAAGGCAAGAAAAGTTGTCAGTAAGTCATAACAATAGGCAGCTAATATTATCAACACCTTCCTATGTGGGTCAGGTAAACAAATTATCCCCCCTCTATAACAAGTTAGGGTTCAACTCGCTACTGTAGTGAAGTTTTTATCATTGAAATAGATACTGTACATTTAGATAACAACCCAAGTTCATACTTGTAAAATTTGTTTTCAGTACAAAATCTATGAACCAAGAAATATCATTAAACTATTTTGTTTTTGCTCTTTATTTTGTACTTCAACTTGTCCGTCAACTTCATGAGTTTATATGACATCATGTTCCACCTGACGTTTCGGTTTCCTGATATTGAAATACCTACTGTGACACTACCTTTCAGTTTTTTGCATGTAAACCCTTTGAATAATGCAAGACAGTTTGAATTCAAAATGGCGGAGATTATTGTACAGTCCCGATCGCCGGCTGGTAAACATTGCCGAGTTCACGACTTTCCTCTCGCTTTGCTGGGGGTCTTCCGCCATTATGTTGAATGCCCCCTAAAAGAAATTTAAGCTATGTAGTTTCTCAAGACAGATATTAGCAAATATTTATTTAACTTTTTATTACAGTATTATCTATATATGATCTAAATATTCTATACATTCTAAATCATCTGAGATTAGAATGTTAGATACAACGAACACTGTTAATGATTTGATTCATGGATAAGAATAGATGGATTCCGAATGGAAACAAGGGTTGACACACAAACACATCTCCCCTTTTCTGATATTTACTGATCTTGCATTCATATCATTTTGAAATTGACCTTATTTTCGAATTAAAATGATAAGTTTTTTGTCGTTATGCTGGATATCTGTATTGGATTGTGCAACTATCAACTAAATCATACTTTGTTAAAAACCACTCTAAATCTAACAAAAAATATACAGAGGACGAAATTGTCCTGATGATTGAATTTTTGATCGACAACATATTTGTTCAATTTGGTGGACGTGTTTTCAAACAGACAATTGACATTCCTATGGGTACCAATTGTGCGCCACTACTGGCCGACTTGTTCCTTTACTCATATGAGACAGACTTCCTTGACGGCGGGCTTCTTAAGGAAAAACAGAAGAAATTAGCCCGTACCTTTAATTTCAGCTTCCGCTGCATAAATGATGTCTTATCACTCAACAATTCACGTTTAGGGAATTTCTTACATCTTATCTATCACAATGAGCTCGAAATTAAGGATACCACAGACACTGCCAAGTCCGAGTCTGCATCTTATCTTGACCTTCACCTCGAAATTGACACAAGAGGAAGGTTGAATACAAAACTTTACGACAAACGGGATGATTTTGACTTTCCAATCGTCAACTTCCCATTTTTGAGCAGCAATATTCCAGAAGCGCCGGCGTATGGAGTATACATTTCACAACTCATACGTTATTCCAGAGCTTGTGACATATACATTGACTTCCTGGACAGAGCCCGGCTTCTGACAGAAAAGTTGCTCAGACAGGGGTACCATATGGCAAAATTGCGGGTACTTTGGTAATTTGCATAGCAGCCATTTTGGATTTCTCTGACGACATTCATTACAAAGCATTAAACTTGCCCCCCCCCCCCCCCCAAAAAATAAAAATGCAAATATTCAAATTCTTATAACTCATAAGCAATTTGTCCGCATATAGGTACATTCTACACAATATTAGCTTTCCTTTCGTGTGCAAATAAACATTGTCAGCATTGAAGACTTTCGGCCAATTCAGTTTAAAAAACTGAAGCGTAACCGTAGTATAACTGCTATATGAATTAACAAAAATTAGTTAAAAATGCAAATTCAAACTACAGATACAGATTCAAGGCGAGATCATACATAAATTGTCTGCATATAGAGAACAACTTTGGAGGATGAATTTAATGAGGAAATAAGTTTTATCTCACCTGCTTTCATAACTTTTCGGCCAAAATGTTTTTAAAACATGATAATTTCAAGTCTCCCATAGCGTAATCCTTCAAATATGAAGCCTTTCCCCTCAGAATTAAACAAACAATTTGTAAATATCCGCCAAAGGAAGTTTTCATAGACACATTAGTTTAAGAGCCGAGACGGAAAAAGACTCGATTATCCGTAATTCAAACAATTTTATCATTTTCGATCTACAACTAAGGGAGGTAATTTGCTTAAAAGGGCTGAAGTCACGTGATGCAAATGCCATGAATAATGTACCCAGCATTTTGCCATATGCGTTGCTTCTAAGCTGAAGTCATCCTTATTAAAGTTTTATGGGCGTCATCATGACCTGTTTGACAGGTATGAAAAAAACCGTTTCCCAAATGAAAATGGACCTGTTCCATTGATATTATCCCTTCCTCATATTGGATTTGACATGAACAGCACGACGGGTGTCCTGCAGGAGTGCAGAGACTGCTTACTCTTCCGGAGCACCTGAGTCTACCCCCGTTTTTTTGGTGGGGTCCATGTTGTTCATATGTTTTTAGTTTTTAATTGTAGTGCATGTATTGTTTTGTTCTTGTCTTCGTTATTCTCCGGAGTTTGTCAGTTGTTACGATTTTTCTCTCCTTCGAACATCCCTTTGATATTTCTTGACTTTACTATATAGTTGCATTAAAGCTCGCATATTTTTACTCCTTTTTTCAATAAATATTTTTGTATTTTGAATTTATGAATGATCAGAAAAGCTTTCAGTAGTATTTAAAAATTTTTTTTTAAATAAATGTTCCTAAGGATATTGCTAAAAACTCTACCTCTATAAACAAAAGTTTTGTTCAAATTAACAAATACAAATATAAATATTTTATTGGCACAAACATACTTACAATAATTGGCAAAGGCCCATAATTCAGAATATCATTACAATGGATACAGTATAATGAAATAATCTGTTGTAGTTAAGAAGATAAAATCTCATTTATATAATTATCCAATCCAATTGTTTTCTTAATCTTAAAACAAGCTTCTTAAAACAAGCTTTTCGAGCTTTTCCCAGAAGTAAGGATACAGCTAAATTAAAGTTGCAATTACATTTTAACATTACTCCGAAGTAACAATATTTTGACACGGTTTGTGTGACATTATCATTATAAACAAACTCAATTAAATGTGATTTACCATTAGAATTAAATACTAATACCTTTCATTTTTGTACTTTAACTTGTAGTTTCCAATTCAAGACAACTGAGTCTGGTTTATAAAAGAACGAAACGAAACAAATTCTATTTGGTCTAAAATCCATAAAATTAGGATTGCTACCAATACAAAACAAGCCAAAGAACACAACATGTACACCATAAACTACTGTCAAAAATGGAATAACATGATTAGAGAGGTAAATTGTACTTTACGATTTTATAGGGAAACAATTAATAAAGCTTAGGGACGAGATCAAAAGTTCAATGTAAAAAAACTTAATTCACATAGTTTTTTTCACTGACCCCCCCCCCCCCCCTTCTTAACTTAATTTGGGAAAAATTGATTGACCAATATGGGCATATGCTTTGAGAGTATACTTTTTGTATCATGGGTCCTGTTTTTCTTCAACAATGTATGCATGATGGCTTTTATTTGCTTTAAAGTCCAAACATATGTTAGGGCCGAACTTGAATCCGTATTTTGCAATCCGAAAATCGATGTCGGATAACAAAACTTACAGCGATTTTTACTCCCCCCCACCCCCAAACTATTTGAATTAAGTTTTTTATCCTACATTGAACTTTTGATCTCGTCCCTTAATGTGAAGAAACGGTGACTGGTCTTAATGAAATATCACCAAAATATTTTTTTTTAAATCTTCTTTAGCTGATAAATCTTTTGAAATGTCTTATTTTCAATCTTTTCGTTTCACAGCCAATATTTTTTCAGTCATAATTTATGTGTCTGAATGGGATAATACACACAAATCAAAGGGGAATGAAAATGGACCTGTTCCATTGATGTTATCCAATCCTCATACCGGATTTGACACTGGCAGCATGGTGTCCTGAGTATACCCCGATTTTTTGGTGGCACCACGCGACATATCAGAAAACGGGAGCGATGAGAGATCGAATTAGATTGTTTTGGTGGGTCCATATTGTTCATTTGCTTTTATTTTTTAATTGTAGTGCATGTATTGCTTTGGCCTTGTCTTCGTTGTTACCCGAATTTTTTCAGTTGTTTCGATTTTTCCCTTCTTCGAATATCCCTTTGGTATTTCTTGACTTTACTTTCTATACAAATTCACACATTTTCTAAAAATTATGAAGTCATTTGGCAACAAATTTTTCATGAAACTTTCACTGTCAGAAAGAGAACTGTTTGAAATTTCATTGTGTTTTTTGTGTATGTATTTCCGATTTATGCCTTATGAGTTACAATGATTTAGAGTTACAAAGAAAATTGTGACGTCATATTTTCCCTATCTATTCGACCAATTTTTTGACGTCATAAATATTTTTGTGCTCAAAAGTCTGTAATCACAAAAGTATATATAAATATTAAATAAACAAAATTGAAACTATATATAGTTTCTTTCCGACGGCAAAAATTTCATGTAAATTGGTTGTGAAATGACTTCATAATACTTTTTTTTTAATTTGCGAATTTGTATAGAAATCTAGCTATGGGAAAAATCGGAGGTGACGAACCAAAATAAGACCTGTATGCACAAGTGAAGAAAATGGGTAAATAGTTAAGTTAAACACTCCACTGGTGAAAAAGATGAACTTACATGAAACTGAGAATGTTTAATTAATTAAAACTAGAAATGTAAGTAAAATAAAAGTATGTGTAACTGTACACCAGTGCATAGAAAAGTAAGTAATACTTATCTCCCGCTTGATACAGGAAACTGAGGTTATTCTAATTTCTTCATGCACATCTTTGGATTGTTTGCTGCTGCAATTGTGTAAAGTTTTATCAAAATCCATCGTAGGCTGCTTTGCCTCATGAAGGAACATATAATCAGATTTACAGACAGAGAGTCACAGCTAGGATGATATATACCCCAAATTTTGTTTGCAATAGGAGGGGGTATAATCCATTCAGGTGACACTGTGTGTGTGTGTGTGTCTGTCTGTTTAAAGCTTCATAAAGGACAAGACAAGGTCACATATAGTAGTTATTTATTATGTTTAAAAAAAACAACAACAAAACTAAGACTAGGCGATCCCATACTATACCCACGTGTCTAGCTCAAATACTGCAGCATTTTCGAATTCGTACGAAAAATTCAACATTTTAGGCATTGAGCACAACTTATGAGTCGTAAATCGACGAAAAGTGCACATCTTCTGCATCAAAATTTGTATTATGACAAAATACAAGAATTTCATTGGTCGGAACTGAGACTACTATAACAGTAGTTATAGTAGTCTCAGGTCGGAAGGGAAAAATCATAAAAGTTTATACATCGATAAACCCGTATTTGGCAAGTATATTCATGCGCTTTCTTGATTATTTAAAGTTTCAAATGAGATAGTAAATGTGAAGAATGCTGTAAAAGAATAAATTTTAAGGATGATACTGACAATAATAGTTAAAATTTAATGAGAAAAGGTTTAAAACTTGATGAAAATTGCGTTTTCACAAATTCCGCGAAAATTTGCTGCACGATTTAAATCCAACAAAGGATTGTGATCAGCAAAAAAAAACAAAACAAAACAAAACAAAACAGAATAACAAATGTACATGACACAAATGATAAAATATATCAGTATACACTGAGACTATTATACCAAGGACGTATAACTAACTCTAATACATAAGAAACTTTGTCCATTGATATGACATATGCCATTCCTGCATGAAGTACAAGTATGACCTGGTCATTATAGCATTGACTCTTGGTGCTTCGTGCAGTTTTGTCACTGTTATGCCATTGGCAATATATATATATATATATATATATATATATATATATATTTATATATGTATAGAATTATATGTGTTCTGTAATATGCCCTCCTGGGGCCCTAATTTGGAAATAAAGTATCTATCTATCTATCTATACGTCCTTGATTATACTAATATAATAGTATAATAGTCCCAGGTATACATTACAAATCAAATCAAAATTATACGCAGGATAAATAAAAGTACAAATGTATTTGTAACCATATTTTTTCATAATAATTGGGTTGTAGCCTGGTTCCCGCCCCACATCTGATGTATTTTTATGTGTTTGCGCATACTGAATGATTAAGAACCAACCTGATTGGGTTGTGTACGTTCGGCGAAAATTAAATCGGAAGTATTCGACCATTCTCGCTTAGTTTCCTTGACTTGGAAAATGTAGACCCCATTATTTTGGTCTGGAAAACGCTTGATGCTTCGGATATCAAAGTTCGCATATAAGCATATTATTGACAAAAAATCAAGGGAATGTGCGTGTGTGCGATAAGTTTAAGAATAAGATTGCTATAGTATGTGATAAATTTGAAGAATTGCAAACTGAGTAACTAGGTAAACTATTATATAAAGGTTGGGAAGAAAGGTCGCAGTAATTTTTTTCTCTGGATTTCAGGAAGTTTAATGGTAGGAATGCATGTCCCGGTTCATATCGCCATATCCTAACGAATATTCTGACTGGATGTGCTAAAGCTAAATTGAGAGAAGAGAACATTTACAGAAAAAAGATTTGCTTGTTTGGATGTTCAGTGAGACCCCGAAATGTGAAATGAATGATATTGGACATGTCTTTTCCTTGACATTTATGCATTCATAATGTTAAAATCAGTATGAAATAGGATTATTGTCTAAGGCTAAGCATATTTTATTAGTACCAAAAAAAACTGATGTGGAACGAAGATAAATGTCTCAAGAATCCTCCCATATCTGGATACATGAATGTATATGCCTTTTACTACCTTTTAGCTCACCTGGTTCAGAGTTTGCGAAAATCCTCGGTCCTGACGGCCAAAATTTCATAAGATCCGGTATTTGAGTGTCTTGTGGCAGCTCGATTGTCTGACTGCTCGTTTTTTTTGTAAGGTGTTATTAATATGTAAACGTTATAAAATTAGGGGATAACTGTATTGTATTTTATCAGTTGCCGACGTAAACCGCTGGTTTTACCATCGCAAATTGAGTTTACCTGGCGACGCGTAGCGGAGCCAGGTAAACGGATATTTGCGATGGTAAAACCACCGGTTTATGTCGGCAACTGATAAAATACAATAGTTATCCCCATTCTAATGCAACTTCCGTTAAACGTTAAAAAATTGAATAAAAAGTAAACAGGAAACGTCAAATGCGTTTGCGCAAAGTGGTCGTCAATGGTTCTGACGGTAAACCGTGGATTTTACGCTTGACGTTATCCAATCAAAAAGGACGTTATATGTTATGTTGCATTAGAATGGCTTATATATGTTTTTATTCCAGAAACATGCACAATAGAAATTTCAACTCCAATCTCTGCAGACTTGAGCTGACCAAAAGACATCTAAAGGTCACAAAAATAGTCGAATCACGAAAACCATGTTGAATTGTTACAGGAAGTTAACAAAAAACGAAATTATTGACACGGATACCGGTAACGGAGATGAAAAAAATCCGGAAATCGTAAATTTTAGAAAATAAAAAAAATCGGGGCGGCACGATTTTCGAGGGGCGGGCGGGGATGAAAATCTATCAAATAATTTTAATTGGCCTAAATACAAAATTTTTAACAAATACAATCAATTTTTTGCACCCGGAAGTTAGGTTAAAATAGTAACAACAAAATAAAGTTCGGTATAACTACGCTTCCAATTTCGTGTTAGACACGAGTATGAAATTTAAATTAATATTCCAAAATTAAACATATTCTACTTTATTGAATTAGCATTCCTTTTCTTTAACCTATAAATTGAACTGACATTGATCTTATACGAAGATGAAAGAAATAAACAAATAAATATTCACATTAGGTTCCCTTCCGAATCTGGATTATGACCACATGTCAAAACATAGCGGGTTGTTTGAAGTTTATCACCGTTGTTGTTTATGGATTTAAAATGGCAATTTTCATTAATATTGATAATGAATTCACGAAAAACTAATGAAGTAACAACTCTGAAAGTATGGGCTTTAATTTCGTCTTGTTTTACGTACCATTCATTACGCAAGTCAATCTTCTGGAAGTCAACAACGATCCCATAACTACAAAAACCCTGGTTTTCCATCAGTTTTTCTAATTTCCTAAAACATAGCTGTTTTTTAGTATCACCAAATTTGCAGCAGAAGAATAAATTTTTAATATTGCCTAATCATCTTTTGTTGTTAAAAGTTTCGCAACTTGTGGGACCGGTAGAATTTTGCATTTTGTCAGTCCTATGACTGACAGAAAATTTGAGGTATTTGCGAACTCTGCACTAGTTAAAAGTCAGGGTGAGCTTTTGCCATTAACTTTTCACATTTCAATCTTCTAAAAAAAAAACCACAGAACCAAACTTGGCAGCAATGTGTCTGGGAAGTTCCTTTACAATTACAGAATTTGTAATTTTGGTTCTGATTGTATATTCAACATAGCTGCCAGGCCTGATTGGCTGAAATTTTTTAAATAATCTTGTCAGAAACTACAAGACCAAATGAATTTCTACTTTGCAGGAATGTACCTTAGATGGTCCTTTACTAAATTTGTAATTTATGTGCCGATTGAATAGCCCTTTCGAGAAACTAATTTCTGGAATCATGATTCGGACTCTAAAATTATAATTTGAAGCACGTTATTTTCCTTACTTTCGTTTCCAGCGAACGAAAATTTTTCTAGCCTTAGTATGTAGCACAATATGGCTGCCCCCATTAAACAAAGACTTTTCTAAATAATCCATATGTAGAAAATGCATATGGTCCTATAGCACTCGCTATGATTGTATGATGGTCCTGTACCAAATTTGTAATTTTGATGGCGATCTGAAATCCAAGATGGCTAGCAATGCAGGAGGTATCATATATAGTTAACACAGATTCCATGATGAATCGGCCCATAACAAAATTGGACTGTCGGTGAACTATAAGCTAATACATGATTGGTAATTAATTTTTCACAACAAAATTGTTACAAATAGTTATTTGATGATGCATATTATAGACTATACGTATGAACACTTAAGATCTGAGCATATCCAGAATCCAACCTTAAAGATAGTATGTTTTACGGTTCCAGTTTCAAGCTCATAAGTATTTATTTTCTAGAATAATAATTTTTTATATATTTTTTACACACTTCAATCAGACTGCAGTCTTGTCAAAGTTCAAGATTACCCAATCAGTTCTGTTTTTCATAAAATAATGAGATGAAATGAGTGATTTTCAAAATAACAATCCAAAGATACTAATATTAGATATGGTTAATTTATACTATGCTGTATACGACGCATTTCAAGGAGTTACCTCTCATCAGCAGCATTAAAACCGAAACATTTGGAAGACCAAAAACCAAACTTATATTAAACAAGAAGTACTCAACCAAAAATACCGAAATAGGAAGCCAAATTTCAGCTAAGGAGATCTACCATGTGCAATACAAGGAATGAACCCTTAGTATTTCTATTATTTTTGAATTTTGCTAAATACTGGTAATTTCTGGAACAAATCAATGAATAATCATGTCAGACAAGTCTGACGACTGGGTTGGTGAATACCCTCGGGGACCTAGGGTCCACCAGCAGAGGCATCATCCCAGGAGTTTCAAAATAACAATCCAAAGATACTAATATTAGATATGGTTAATTTATACTATGCTGTATACGACGCATTTCAAGGAGTTACCTCTCATCAGCAGCATTAAAACCGAAACATTTGGAAGACCAAAAACCAAACTTATATTAAACAAGAAGTACTCAACCAAAAATACCGAAATAGGAAGCCAAATTTCAGCTAAGGAGATCTACCATGTGCAATACAAGGAATGAACCCTTAGTATTTCTATTATTTTTGAATTTTGCTAAATACTGGTAATTTCTGGAACAAATCAATGAATAATCATGTCAGACAAGTCTGACGACTGGGTTGGTGAATACCCTCGGGGACCTAGGGTCCACCAGCAGAGGCATCATCCCAGGAGTTTCAAAATAACAATCCAAAGATACTAATATTAGATATGGTTAATTTATACTATGCTGTATACGACGCATTTCAAGGAGTTACCTCTCATCAGCAGCATTAAAACCGAAACATTTGGAAGACCAAAAACCAAACTTATATTAAACAAGAAGTACTCAACCAAAAATACCGAAATAGGAAGCCAAATTTCAGCTAAGGAGATCTACCATGTGCAATACAAGGAATGAACCCTTAGTATTTCTATTATTTTTGAATTTTGCTAAATACTGGTAATTTCTGGAACAAATCAATGAATAATCATGTCAGACAAGTCTGACGACTGGGTTGGTGAATACCCTCGGGGACCTAGGGTCCACCAGCAGAGGCATCATCCCAGGAGTTTCAAAATAACAATCCAAAGATACTAATATTAGATATGGTTAATTTATACTATGCTGTATACGACGCATTTCAAGGAGTTACCTCTCATCAGCAGCATTAAAACCGAAACATTTGGAAGACCAAAAACCAAACTTATATTAAACAAGAAGTACTCAACCAAAAATACCGAAATAGGAAGCCAAATTTCAGCTAAGGAGATCTACCATGTGCAATACAAGGAATGAACCCTTAGTATTTCTATTATTTTTGAATTTTGCTAAATACTGGTAATTTCTGGAACAAATCAATGAATAATCATGTCAGACAAGTCTGACGACTGGGTTGGTGAATACCCTCGGGGACCTAGGGTCCACCAGCAGAGGCATCATCCCAGGAGTTTCAAAATAACAATCCAAAGATACTAATATTAGATATGGTTAATTTATACTATGCTGTATACGACGCATTTCAAGGAGTTACCTCTCATCAGCAGCATTAAAACCGAAACATTTGGAAGACCAAAAACCAAACTTATATTAAACAAGAAGTACTCAAATGGTGGATTATTATTTATATTTGGCTGGATTTCAATGATATTGCAGCAACGCTGTCTTTAACAGGTCATATTTTGGACAATTGAAGAAATTAAATGAAAAAACATGAAAGAACACAGGAAACTTACTCTCCAAAAATACAAAGTAAGCCCAGAAAGTGCCAAAAAAATGCTGCAAAGCCCTGCCTTACATGTAGTGATGTATTGAGATGTGGGTGGTCATTACCATAAAAGGCTTATTTTTTCATGAGATTTTCTGTGTGTTGTAGAGATCAATAACAATTACCATCAAGACTTGTATAGCCATAGCATTGTACACACTTTCACAAAAATTTGATTACTCACCTGTAAAGTTACTTCGAGAAGAAAATTATAAACAGCACGTGCTAATTATGTTAAGACAAACAAAATTTTTTATAGTTGAAAATACAATGTAAGTTGTGCTCAATCGCTTTTTGTGCAAAATATATTTAGAAATGTTTGAAATTTAAATATGATAAAAAAATGATATAAAGAATAATGTTTACGCATATAAAACTGTTTCAGCTAGGATTTAAGGGCAGAGGGGCATTTATTGAGGATAAGGAACACTTTAATGCATTTCCAGATATGAAAAGGGCAAACAGAATATTTTTCGATTCTTATATAAATTTCATGGTTTCTTATATAGTTCCATATTTCCTTATATTTGTGCAAACTATTAAAAAAAAGTTGTTTCAAAGAAGAAAAAATGTTCGTTTGACATGTTTTAAGAGGACAATTTACTAAGGGATTAATACATGTAAGTACTACAACTTTAAAATTTCACTTTTTCAATGTGAAACAAATCTACTTATTCTAATCCTTATTTATTTATGTATACAAAATCTCAAAAGTATTGAAATGGATGAAAAATAAATCAATCCAAGATAATGTTTTGTTAATTAAGATAGAAAAAAATTATTCCAACTACATTTTTATACGACCGCAAAATTTTTTCGGTCGTATATTGGTAGGACGTTGCCCTCGTTGTCCAAAGACATTTGGTTTTCGCACTATAACTTTAGAATAAGTTTATAGAAATCTATGAAATTTAAACACAAGGTTTATGACCACAAAAGGAAGGTTGGGATTGATTTTGGGAGTTTTGGTCCCAACAGTTTAAGAATTAGGGGCCAAAAAAGGGCCCAATAAGCATTTTTGGTTATTATCTTGGTGTAAGGGAGGTAATCCAAACACATTTAAAGTAAAATGTTGTGTATGATTAGATTACCTCCCTTACAAGTCGTAAATTATGTATAAAGAAATTGGGCGGGGGAGGTGAAAACAAAATTTAGTGGGGGTAAATGAGGTGGGGGGGGGGCAATTTTTTTCTCATTTCAGAAATTAAAAAGAAAATTTCAAATTTTTTTTGGCAAAAAAAGGGGGGGGTTACAATTGTTTTTTGTTTTTGTTGGGAGGGGAGGGGTCAATGTGCAACTTCATAGTGTATTGCACAAAAGCAAAAAACAGGGTAAATTATTTTTTGGGGGGGGGGAGGGTGGGCATTTCACCACAGCATATTGTATTGCACAAAAAGCAAAAAATTGGATATAAATTTAAATCATATGACCAATTTTAAGTTCTTTGATTACAGTTATTCTGTGTCAGAAACCTATTATGTATCAAATATTTAATTACAATCCAAATTAATACCTGTATCAAGTGCGAATATTGTGTCCATTTTTTCCCCAATTGTTCAGGGTTGGAGCTCTGCGGTCATATCCAGCTGCGCTCAGCGAAACAATTTATTGTAAATGTTAAGTTATTATGTCGCCCCGAACGTAGTCACGGGACGACATATTGTTATTCTTCCGTTTCTTTGTTATTATTATTATTATTATTCTTTCTTTCCAATGATTTTTGTCCGGCTTAGTTCTCGGAGATGCCTGGATAGAATTGAATGAAACTTGGCAGAAAGTAAGATCACTATGTGAAGGTGTGCAATCAATACTTTTTTTTTCGAAATGGCCGCCATTTTCAAGATGGCTGCCAGGGGCGACATCTGCTATTGCTCGCAATTGCAATTCTAGTTTGATATATGCTTTTTACTTCTATTTAAAACTCTTTAAAAGATGTACATAAATTTAAATATTATTTCAAATTAAAACATTCCGTAAGTGAGGATCTTATCAGAAAGTTGAAATTTTGTTGGTCCACATATACATACATAAAAAAAACCAACGTAACAATATGAATGAATACAGAAATCCAGTAAAAAGATGGATGGGCCGTATTTGTCAACTTTATTTCTATTCATGAAAAATGATGGTCTGATTCCGGTATGGTCCGAATTTATTATAGTTTGAGTTTGTAATAGTCCAAGTCTGTTATGGGCCAATTTATCCAGTAACCATCACACAGTCCTCTAACAAATTTGTAATTTTGGGACATATTTAACATAGGACCTTATGGGAAATTCATACAAACAACTTCTTCAAAACCGTTTGACAGATTGAATTGATAATATGCTTGAATGATTATATGATGGCCCTGTCGATCGAAAATCCAAGATGGCTACCACTGCAGGACATAGTAAACACAGGACCCAATGTTTCAAAAATCTTGTTTGAACAACAGACCTTACATTTTCCAATGGGCTAATAGTGAGCGATACAGGCTCAGGTGAACCTCTAGTTTAATTACAAATTAATCTATTTACATATTAACTCATTAATTGAAATATTCAGGAGTTACATACAGTGTAGAAATAAGTATAATTTTACAACTATCATCTAGCTTGTCAGACATCTGGATCAAGATATCCATGTTTCAAGATCAAAGGGTGACTGAAATTTATATTACCACAACAATCAACATCATTATAGTTTTGAACAATTTTTTTTATACAGTCCATATCAAAATGAGTACCAGAGTATACATTGGAAAACTGTCTTATCATGCAAGGGAAAAAGACGTTGAAAGGTTTTTTAAAGGATATGGTAAAATAAGAGATGTTATGTTGAAAAATGGATATGGATTTGTCGTGAGTATCAACAAAACTTCTCATTTTAATTAAGAATTATCCATTGTATTGTAAGGTTAATCTTAACCAATTCAAAAATATGTATAATTGTCTCCTCTGAAACTACTGAGCCATATGGAACCAAACTTGGCCAAAATCATCATTAGGGTATCTAGTTTAAATAATATGGTCGACATGGCTAAAAATAGAACATAGAGGTTAACTAGTTTTTGGCTTATATCTAAAAAACTAAAGCATTTCGAGCAAAATTGACGGGGTAAAAATGTTCATCAGGTCAAGATCTACTTGCCATGAAATTTTCAGACGAATCTGTCAACCCTTAGTGGGGCTATTGCCCCTGTTAATTTTAAGGAAATTTTTGATTGACTGCTTTTAAGAAGTTTTTGCCCTTTAATGACAGCATCTGGCATAAATTTCCTTTAAAGATCATTTCCTCTGAAACCACTGGACCAACTGGGACCAAACTTTAGTGGAATGGTCCTTGGGTGGTCCCCTTCCAAAAGTATGTCCGTTATTCCCAACTTCCAACCGACTTGGCTGCTGTTACTAAAAATAGAAAAAGGGGGATGAATTTCAGAAATCTATGACACTACATGGCCAGTTGGAACCAAACTTGGCAGTAATGGTCCTTAGGAGGTTCTCTTTCAGAAATATTTCCGCTGACCCGGACTGTTAATCAAGATGGCTGCCACAACCAAACTTAGTTTAACATAGGGACCTATGGGAAAATTCATTGATAAATCTTCTTGTGTGAAACCACTTGACCAATTGTAACAAGACATGGCATCAATGGTCCTTAGATGATCCTCTTTCAGAATTGTGTCTGATGACCCGGACTTTCAACCAATATGGCTGCCACAACCGAACTTAGTTTGAAATTCATTGAAAAGTCTTTTTGTCTGAAACAACTGAGCCCATTGGAACTAAACTTGGCAGCATTGGTCCTTAGATGGTCCTCTTTCAGAATGATGGCAGATCATCTGGATATTCAACCAAGATGGCTGCCACAGCCGAACTTAGTTAAATATAGGATCCTATGGGAAAATTCATTTAAAATCTTCTTGTCTGAAACCACTTAGCCAGTTGGAACAAGATTAAGCTGTAATGGTCCTTAGATGGTTCTCGTTTAAAAATGTTTCCATTGACCTGGACTGTCAACCAAGATTGGGAGTAAATTTTGAGTAATACAGTAAATAACCTATGTATCATGATATATTGGTATGGCTAGTAAATATCGCGAGTTTTCTGACAATAATCAGGCCTACTACCTACTTTGTTTTTTGACAAATCAATTTATTTTAGACGGCCTTAGGTTCTGAAAAAAAAAACTGACTAATTTATACATGTATATCATTTTTCTCATAGGAATTATAGTAAATATCGCGAGTTTTCTCACAATTATCAGGCCTACTACCTACTTTGTTTTTTAACAAATCAATTGTCTGAGAACCAGAGAATTTATTTTAGACGGCCTTAAGGTCTGAAAAAAAAAACTAATTTATACATGTATATCATTTTTCTCATAGGAATTTGATGACTACAGAGATGCAGATGATGCAGTATATGAATTGAATGGAAAAGAATTGTGTGGAGAGAGGTATAACATGCACGTGTAGAATGGTCCTGTAATGTGAATATTTATAATGATTATTAAAAAGTCGAAGTAGCAGGCTATTTTCTGAAGTTATTATTGTATACATAGAATTAATGCTGAAATGTAATTTGGTAGAGGAAATTGAATAATGAAAATTACTTAGAAAAGTAACTTGTCATAAAAATTTTCAGCTTGCATATTATTCAAGTAAATAATTATGAAATATATGTTTATTTGATTTTTACAGAATAAGTTTAGAACATGCTCGTGGTACCTCGCGAAATAGGAGTAACAGCCACTATTCACGTGAAAGGGATTATGGGTATAGTGGGAGCTCAAGGCGACCCTCATGGCTAGACAAGTAAGGGCAACATGTATTATCAAATTTATATTGTTTCAGATGTATTGTTGAGCATGCTCGTGGAGCTCCCCGAGGTGATGATAGACGTGATGGTAGAGATAAGGGGTTTAGGGACTATCCTCCACCGCGTAGTCGACGAGGAGGAAGAGATAAGTAAGAGACACTTAAAATGCATGACAACTGGAAATCTGTTGTATTTTAAAATTGGTTACCACAAACTTCAACTAATGCTTTGTTATGAAAAATAAATTGCTCTGATTGAATTTATTAAGACAATTTTTTGTTAAAACACGAGATAACATGTATGACAGTGAATGATTGGTTTACTGTATATTTGTGGGGAAAAAAACTATAGTTTGGTTTTAACAGTTGTGTAAATTTGCTTAGACCTCCTACAATATCCATGAACAATATACAATAAATAGAGGTTAAATGAAAACTTTTCTAAATGATTTAAAGCAATACATGGTTAGGGCTATTCCAGAAAAAATGGTATGGGGGGGTTGGAAGGCATTTTTTTTCAGGACCCACTACCCATACAATTTAAAATAAAATTTCCTTATCTTCCTTTAGAATTTTTTTCCAGACCCCCAACCACCCATACAATTTTATATAAAGTGCCTTCCAACCCCCCCATACATTTTTTTCCGGAATAGCCCTTAAGTTAATAGACTGATTCGTAGAATGTCCCATCTCACTCCTCACTTTGATTTTACCAAAATTCTACAAACTATTTTAATGAAAACCCAGGGTAGTTCATAATTAGGGTTGGTAAGGTAAATTGTAAGGGTTTTTTTTTCATAAGCTAATGAGGATTGACATTGGTTTTTGAACTAATCCAAAAATAATGCTAAAAAATCTACCAGAAACTGTTTAAAATGGTCAGTTTTAGAAATGGAAACAAAAATTCAAATGCCAGTAATGATCTTTTATATCTTAATCCTAGAAAAGATACATACAAAGCATATTGTTGAAGGAAGAAAAGTTGAAATTACATAAATACTATAGATTTCTTGATAATTGTCCTATTTAAACTGCATTGATTTCTTTATAAATTTGGAACAAAGCTTATATTTGAATGGCATTAAAAAAGGAAAGAATAAAATCTAATAACTGAGCATCATACTTACTTTTGAAACTTTATATTATTTGAAAATTTGTACATAATTATTAAAATGATTTTTTGGGGGAGGGAATAATTTTAAGTAAAATTGATTTGTTACCATTACTTTACACTTAATTTCTTTTGAATTATAGTAATAGAATGGGATTTGGAAAGAACAACAGTGCTGACAGGTACAGTATAATTAGTTATTGTCTGTCAAATTGAAAATCAAAGGAAAATCAAAGTTCTTTATGCCTAGAAATATTGAAATCTGTATATTTTCTTGAATTGACAGAAAATACTGTTCATTTTGTCACCAGGTTGGGACCTTTCAGCACTGATTGATATTTTTAAAATATTTTTTTCAGCAAATAGATTTTTAATCTAAAAATAAATTACGAAAATTTTCTACTGCTCTTTAAAATAACACAAAAATGGCAGCTGTTACTGAAGTTTGATAGTTAATAGTTCTGATTCAAGAATTAAACTCAAATTGCATGTGTGACAGTTTTCTGGGAAATGTAAGGTTTTGCTAATTTATGAATCTATAAATAAATATTGTTTTGACCACTTCATTACTTTTATCTTAGAAGTAAATACATTAAATCAAGTACAATATGTAGAGTGAAAACAATCATCAGAAGCAAAAAACATGATCGCATCATGATGTAAAATGATGTTCTTTAGCATTTTTAAACAAAAAATATATCTGATTTTTACAGTGAAAACTAATCGTAACCTTGTAAGCATCAATGTTGGTAGCAATAACATCATTATAATTAAAAAAGATACTTTAAGTGATAGCTTGGAGAAATAGCAACTTTAAGTGATAGCATTGATTTCTTTTTTGGTTTCACATGCTCACTATTAAAAATCTCCCTTTCAAAAACATTGTGGCACCCAACTCTACAGAGAGATAACTCATAAAAATCACCAGAGTGTTTTAATCAAATTTAATAAGTAAAGAGAAATTAAGCTTCTCTATGATCAAAATTGATTGCCAAACTGCTATATATTCAATGAAATTATTACAGTGAAGTGTGAAATTTACTGAAAAAAAAAATCAACATTTATGTCAACAGGTCAAAGTTAATAATATCCTAAAAATTTTATGAAAATTAAATTGAGCCAAATTTAATTTGTCAAGGTGTTTGGTACCACCTTAAATCAGCTTCATTAGGAAATACAATGTTATTTTTGCTAGAAGATCTTTTTATGTGAACTAATGGGCAGATTGGAACAAGCAAAGGTCTTTTATGGTCCTGTTTCAGAATTATATCCATTGATGGTTACTACTGTCAAACTTTGGCATAGGCCGTTGGAAAAGTCGAAGGAGGGGGGGATATTGAGATGGTTACTTAAATTCTGATTGTCAGGGATGATGCAACACATTTTAAAATAGGTCCTCTTCACACTAGATCATGTAGATTGAGAATTTTTCCTACAAATTGCCACACCATAACAACTTGGAATAGGGCGTCTTACTTTGCCATGGGTCCAGTTTGATCAATCGACAAATCGTTATTTTGCCTCTGGGAACATTAATATCCTTCAAGATTTTTGTAGCAGCATAGAATTATACCTGGTCTTGTCAGAAAGCAGTTAGCAGTTACAGTCAAACTCTAAAGCAGTGGTCAATAGGTGTTCCTCTTTCAAAAATATATCCATAATCCCTTGAACCCTACTTAAAGTTTATTTCATGTAATTAGAAATAATTTTCAATTCTTGGCTGTGACTTGCAAAATTTGTTCCTTTTTGTGTCACCTGCAGAACGCATGGTCGAAACATAGGGATCACTATCTGTCGTCTTGTGTCGTCACACTTTTCTTCTATCCTCAACTACTCGTAAACCGCTCAAAGGAATTTGATGAAACTTTCTCTGTGCATTAACAATGCACAGGTGTGCATATATATTTCATTTTTAGAAACTTTTCAATTTTTTTTGTAAAAATTTACATTTTTGCCAAAAAAAAAAGGGGGGGGGGGTTCAAAACTTTTATCCTCAACTACTCCATAACCGCTCAAAGGAATTTCATGAAATTTTGTGCATTAACCTTAATGCACAGATGTGCATATATCTTTCATTTTTAGAAACTTTTCAATTTTTTTGGGGTAAAAATTTGACATTTTTTGGGGGGGAAAGGGGGGGGGGTCAAAACTTCTATCCTCAACTACTCCATAACCGCTCAAAGCAATTTGATGAAACTTTCTCCATGCATTAACCTTAATGCAAAGGTGTGCATACATATTTCATTTTTAGAAAATTTTAATATCTTTTGTAAAAATTGACGTCCGCAGGCGACACGTCTTCCTTTGTCCCTGGGAGTCTCTTGATTTGATCGGTTCTTGTCTTTTACTTGTTATTTAATAGAAGTCTGAAAAATTCAGATTTTCAGCTCAGAAATAATAGTTTAGATTTTGATTTATTGTTATTTTAAATAGTATATTTAAAGATTGCTTCAAATTTTGGAACAGGTTATACATACATATTACTTTAAGACAGTTTGTGTTTAAATGTAAACTGATTAAATTAGGTTGTATAAGTACATGTGTGTATTTTATACAACTGCAAATATTTGCATATTATGGTATGAGCCGGTCGCCTCGGCATCAGTAGACATGTAGGTTTCCACTCATTTACTTTTGTTCTATTGAACATATCCTTATAATATTTTCCATAATGGTCCCCAATAAGAAATACAGGTTGGGATTGATTTTGGGAAATCTGGCCCCTCTGGTTTCTTTCTGGGGATCATTAAGAAATGTTCTATCAAGATGCAGTCCAAGTGTTGTAACTTACATTGGTGCCGATCTGTCATCCAACATGGCTGCCATTGGGGGACTTGCCATAGATTCTCACCCTTATGGCTATGTGTCCTTTCTTGGGATATTTGGGCAGTATTTTTGCCTTGACCCTCGTATAAGACGATTGCAAATCATATCAATGATCTGGCAAAGGCTAGAAATTGTTATAAATTTTTAACAAAAATTTAATCGTTTTTTTTGCACCAGGAAGTTAGGTTAAGATAGTAACAAACAAAAGTGAAGTTTGGTATAACAGATTTCTCGTTAGATAACGAGGATGAAATTTAAATTAATACAAAATTAAACACATTCTACTTCATTGATTGATTGATTGTTGCTTAACGTCCAGTGGCAAATATTTCATGCTTCTTCAGGACGAGAACCAGTTCAATTTATCAAACAATTCAATTAGGGGTGGGATGGGACACAATGGGGAACCAATTTTGACTGCCACTGTAAAAGGATGGTTGGGTAGGGTCGGATAATTTAGCCTTCTGTAGCGGCCATCAGCCTACTCTTTTTCGAAAACTACAGAAGGGGTCTTTAGCGTGCAGGGAGTGTGGCATTCTTCAAACACCTTACCTACTATGGTCCTTGGTCAGGCTTTCTGTATTATGACCTGACAACCCCCCAACGAGAGGGTCTCCCCTATCCGCCACCTGGAGCATTCTACTTCATAATTCCTTTTATTTAACCTATAAAATGAATTGACATTGATATTATATGAAGACCAAAGAAACAAATCAAATAATTATGAATTCATGAAAAAAAAAAGTGGAAGTTATAACTCGCGAAGTACGGGCTTTAATATTGTCTTGTTATATTTACCATTCATTAAACAAATCAATCTACTGGAACTCAACAACAATCCCATAAGCAACAAAAAACCTATTTTTTCTTCTAGAGAACCACTGTAATGCGAGATGGCCGCCAGCGGGGAAGTTAGTTTAACATAGGACCCTATGGGATATACATACATAAATGTTTCTTTCTGAGGTGCTTATCAAGTGTTGTTACTCTGGTGCCAATCTATCATCCACGATGGCAACCAACAGGGAACTTAGTTTTACATAGTACCCTTTGGAAATACATTCAAAAATCTTCTAGAAAACTGCTGAATGAATTGAAACCAAAATGGCATGAATGTTCCTTATGATGTTCTGACCAAGTGTTTTTACTTTGATGCCGATCTGTCATCCTTGTTCGCTGTCACAGGAAGACAGAGGTTACCATAGGACTCTGTGGGAATTACATATAAATGGCTTTTTGAAAATTAATGGAATTAAAGCAAATTTATCTCAAACTCCTTTAGCTATGAACAAACGGAAATATCAGATGAACGATACATGTTCCTGGGAGCCTCTGGTTAAGGTTTTTCATCTGGTTTTTGTGAAAGGTCCAATACTTCTGTGTAAGGCCAAAATTAAAATTAAGTTTGTTTCCCCACGCCCCGACCGACTGAGAAAATAGCCGCCGACTCAAAAAATTTTTTTGAGTTCTGAGTTCAAATTTTTTTTTAACCCTAGTACTGCAGGACGTCGATATAGTGATTGCCAAAACAACTTTATTGTACTGCCGGTCGTCGATATATTGAGCACTTCCGGTAGTTCCGTTCAATGCAGGTCGTCACTATATCGACTTTCTATATTAGGTAGACTTTTCCAGTTCTAGCCAATGAAATCAGGCAGATATATTTATATTTAGTTGATATTACGTCAGAAAAAGGATTTACCTATAGAAAACAGTTTTTATTGGTCAATTCCAACATCCTATTCTAAAATTATTTTGATGACAAATGTTGACCTCGTAGTTTGTTTACATCGAGTTTAAAACAATTGAAGTAGACGAAGGTTGCGGACGGCGACACGTTTTTAGAAAAGTTTTACCCTGAAAAATCGAGATTTTGTAAAAGAAATGTTTCTTGAGGATGATTCTGAAAAAGAATATTTAGATTTTGATGAAGATGATTCGGAAAATGATGAACAAATCGCGCCGTTTCAGGATACATGGATATGTGGAAACCTTCATACACGTGTTCTTGCTTTCGACGCTGAGAAGAAATTATTTTATTAAAATTTTGATTTGGGAGAAAATCTGGAGATTATTGATTTTTTTCGTTAATTATTGGTGAAATTTCATTTAATTAATTGAAGAAACAAATTTCTACGCTGAAACCTTTCCAGTCTGAGCAAGGACAACAAAAATCAATGCCACACTCGTAGGAATTATGCATGTTTACTTTGTATACCTGCATGACATGCATGGATTCATAAAGTAAAATTATAAAAAGAATAATGGATAAAAACTTTTCAGTTTTCTTACTGCTAATTACTGAGAAAAAGAATAATACAAAAACAACAATGTTTTCAGATATTTCAATAAAATATTTGGACGGAAGGGTGAAAAACGTTGTCTTGAACAGACTTTTACAGCTTCAAATCAAGCAGCTTGTTACCTCCCTCCTGACCACCGCTTCCCCAAATCAAGCAGCTTGTTACCTCCCTCCTGACCACCGCTTCCCATTGAACCCTTTAAATTTTGCAGCTCCTTTTTTATAGACGTGATGGTCGCCAGATCCCCATTTTATGGGCCGACCACGTATGTGAAAAATTTAAAAACTGCAAAGAATTTGACTAGTCCCCCTTATCCTAAAGGAACATATACTTTGCAGAGAAAACACACGTCGGACATTTGTTTCATTTCTATTAATTTGTTTCCAATCTAGTCATTTGTTTTATTCAAAATTTATTAAAGCATTAAAATCTGTCCAATGTATTGATAAATAAGTGTCAAGGCTATTCCAGCAAAGAATCTACCCCTCATTACTCGGGACTAAAAAATCACTTGGTATCTATTAAGACTAATGCGTATTTAGTTTAGTTTGCTATCTTTTAGCTCAAATAAAAGTTCATTCTAATAATTTTATTAATATTGGTGATTTCCTCAATGTCAGAAGCAAAATACAGAGTCCTGTGCTGTCAGAGGGTAAATTATTTGATGGAATATTCTTCAGGTTAAACAACTACAGTACATGCATATATATTTAAAACAGTTTGCTACTAGTATGCACTGAGAGGGAAAACATCACAGTCATGAACAATTCTGAGATACAAACTCAAATAAAACAGATGAAATTAATGTCAAGTTGACACCTGACACTGAGAGCTACGAACATTTAGACATTCTAACACTTACATTAAAGTTGCTACAAATAGTTATATGTGCCAGACATACACATGATCGATTTGTTTTGCTCTGCTGGGTATTAAAAAATTTTTTCAAGATATTAAAAAAAAAAAAAAAAAAACACCTACCTACCTACCCACTTACAACAATGTGGGTAGGGGTGTGGGGAAACATACATTTTTTTAATAGTGGCCTAATAGAATAGAGAATGGAAACAGGGATTGTGTCAAAGACAACAACCCATCCAAAGGGCTTCAGCTGGCTCTTTAACAATAATGCATACTACTTCCAGTGAAATGGACGGCACACTATACTCCAAAACATACAAATGAACCAAAATTAAAAAAACACAAGACTTAACAAAGGCTAGAGGTTCCTGACTTGGGACAGGCTAAAAGATGTTTCAGGGTTAAAGATGTTTTGTAAGATCTCAACCCTCCCCCTATACCTCTAGCCAGTGTGAATAAACAAACACAGCGATACATACAGTAAAACTTGGTTCAAAAGATGCCAGGGTCCGATATAAAAAAGGTAACAGAAGAAACCAAGCAAAATGACAATGATCAGTATATGTATACTATGTTATCCAACACTTTATTGGGTAAAGCTCAATAATATGTCCACATTTACTTTCATTCTTTGTTGACATAGCAATCGATTTAATTTTCAATAATTTTGTGACACCAAACTGCAGGTAGATTCATTTAATAAACTTATTATTAGTCAACACCAAATTAATTTTTCGTTCTTTGGATTTTTGGATGGCAAAAATTGGTGCGAGCGGGCGAAATTTTAATTTAAATTTTGTTTCTTTTCTTCGGGACTTTTTTTTTTTTTAGCGCAGATAAAATTTACATGGGGCATATATTTTTAAAAATAAAAATTTGGGGCGAATTTTGAGCATTTTTGCAAAATGAAGCGGCAAAAAAAATTCTTAAAATTTACATCGTCCAAAAATCAGAGCGCCAAAATCCAAAGAACTAAAGATCAATTTGGTATGGCCTTATCATGTTATTCTAACTTGCTCCACCAATCAAATCGCTCACCCAAATTCAAATTAAATTACTTAAACTGACATTTTATTGAATTTTTACTTGCATTTTTGTCCACCTGCCAATTGAAAATCAAGATGACCGCCATCATCAAACTCCCTTTGGAAAAATGTTTAAATTTTCTTGTTCTGAGAACAAACAATTCCTGTAACTTTGGTACTGTTCCACCAACAAACCGAGCTGGTAGGCCACAAATGGGGATTTTGCCTATTTGTTAAAATTTGAATATATGCTCCTCTGAACTGCTTGAAATTTTAAAATTTAATATGAACGATATGTTTTTACTTTGGTGCCTATCAGAAATCAAATATGGCTGCCATGGTCAAATGACCCAATGGGAAGTGTATTTAAAATTCTGATGATGATCAATGACAATGAAATAGATTGGTAACAATCTTGGTGGAAGTGATACTTAGGAGGAGCTGAATTATTCTTGTTACTTTTGTACCATTTTGCTATCAAACATAGCCCTAAGTCCTCAAAAGAGGCTTTTATAACATGTAAAATTTCCAAGTGTTGTTACTTTGGTGTCAATTGGAAACACAAGATGGGTTCAAGTGGGAAATGTATTTAAATTATTCACTGCAACTCAGCTAAAAAATATTGAGATAATAACCACTAAAGGGAATAGCAGTGCACTATTTGGCAGTATCTTTGACCAGTTGGCTACATAAGCTTCAGATCAGTGCAGTCTCAAAAACAAATTTTGATAAGAAAAAAAAACAAAGTAAAACAACAGTATATAAAAAGAAGACCCAAGAAAATTAAGTAATGAGAAAGAAAGCTTTGACAGACAACTATAAGATTTCAATAAAAAAAAATTCTTATTGTTAGATGCAAGTTATTAATATGATGTTCAGCCTTGATTTCTACTATGTAATAAAATATAGATTTTGCTCTGAGTGCCAGTTTTGAACATCAGATCTAAGATTTTTTATTTTGACTTGAAACCATAATGTCACCACCAAAATTAAATTCCTTCAGCAACCACTGCTTTATTGAAAGTGGGACAATACAGTATTTAAGCTTTCGAAAATAATGATACTACATAAAAATATTCTTCTTCCTATTACAATAAGTATATATGCAAATAGATGAGCATCCAAATGTATTTTTAGCTCACCTGGCCTAAAAGGTTTTTGCCATCACTTTGGGTACGTTGTCTGTTGTCCATCTGTCCACAATTACAAAAAAATCTTGTCTGAAACCACTCAACCAGTTTGGCGTCAAGCTTTTGTGGAATGGACATTGGTTGGCCCCTTCCAAAACTAACTGGCATCCCCGACTTCCAACCGACATGGCTGCTGTGACTAAAAATAAGAAAAAAGTGGGATGAATTTTAAAAATCTATGTAATTACACGGCCAATTGAAACCAGACTTGCAGCAATGGTCCTCTTTCAGAAGTGTGTCCAATGATCCAGATGATCAACCAAGATTTTCAAAAACCTTTTTCTGAAAAGACTGAGCCAATTGTATCAAGACTTGGCAGCAGTGGTGCTTAGATGGTTCTCGTTCAGAATTGTGTCCGATGACACGGACTGTAAACCAAGATGGCCGCCACAGCCAAACATTTGTTTAACATAGGACCCTGTGGGAAAATTCATCAAGAAATATTCGTCTTAAACCACCAAGCGTATTGTAACCAAACTTGGCAGAAGTGGTCCTTAGGATGTTCTCTTTCAGAATTACGTTAGATGACCCGGAAAGTCAACTAAGGCCGTCATAGCCAGTCTTAGTTTAACATAGGACCCTTATGGAAAATTAATAAAAAATCCAGTTGTCTGAAACCATGGAGCTAATTGGAACCAAACTGGGCAGAAATGGTCCTTTGATGGTCCTCTTTCAGACATTTGTCAGATGAACCTGAATGTCAACCAAGAAGGCTGCCACCGGCATAGGAACCGATGGGAAATTTCATTTAAAACTTCTTCATGTCTGAAAGCACTCGGCCAATTGGAACCAGACTTGGTAGCCATGGTTATTAGATTGTCTTCTTTCAGAATTATGTCCAATAATACAGACAGTTGATTCTTAGATGCTTTTATGGCTGTTGATTGGCAAATAGAATCGAGGTGAGCGGTACTGGCTCCTTGGAGGCTCTAGCTAGAGATGCAGTCAGTGTGGAATTAGCTAGGAAAACAGGCAGCAATGGAAATACATTTTGTGATGATTTTGTAAATTTTTTCTCTTAAGATTAATCACACATTTGAAATTCTTAAATATCCTAGTTTTAAAATTCAGTTATTAGAAAGTTTCAACGTTCTCTGTTTTAGGTAATAGTTTACTATATACTCTTGCTTTTTATTAGGTATGGCCCACCAACCAGAACTGAGAACAGGCTGATAGTGGAAAATTTGTCGTCTAGAGTAAGCTGGCAGGTAAATGTTATATAGCAGGATTTTTTTTATCCGTTTAAATTTTATGTTAGCTTAAGTTATCGATTTTATTTTGTTTTCATTACAAATTAGGACTAGACCTCTGCAAATGAAGAATACTTAATACAAAATTCTCTTGCCTTTGTAAATATTTTGAAAACATGAAACAGCAGCAATATTCAGAAGATTCACATACTGCATATTCCTTTGAAATCAATTATGTTACAATTATTTTAGTAGAGCTTTCCATAGAAATGAATTAGATTGTTTCATTCTATTAAATACAACTATTTCAAAAAGAAATAGAGATATGACACAGGTATTTTGTGGGAAACAGTTCATTATCTTTTTGTGTTGTTTATCCTAGATATTTGAATTACTAGTAAATTAAAAACCTTAAAATGATACATGTAAATATCATGAAATAACTGTTTCACAAATTTTTGTGGATTTTGTATTGAAAAGTTGAAAAGTTCAGACTTGCCAACAATTGAAATAGTTTTCCTATTTGTATTTTTTCATTGCCATTATGAATTCATGATCTTGATGAGTAGCAAATGCTTTTTTTCTCCCAAATCCACAAAAATTGGTCAAATCAAAAGAAAATGCAGTCACATTAGTTCATTAGTATGTTTGATAATAAAAATATTTGACAAATGTAAACAATACTTTGAAATTAATTATGGAAGTCTGTCCACCATTAGAACTTCAGCAAATAACTATTCAGGATCTTGTAGGAATGTGCAGAATGTGATATCATTCATCTTTACATGTATCAAACATAAATCGTATTGTCTTCTCTCATAAGTGCCCTCAAAGGTGAGGTAGCAGACGCATGATGGACGAAGGGTCTGGGCAGAGCTTAATCCCTAGAAGTGCCACAGGGAATGGCAACTTCATTGTGTTTTACATATGTCCTTGCTTGAATAATGACGTTGGCTGTGAGACGAGGGGGTCTAGCTTGATGTTCATCCTTCGGAAGACATAGAGGGTTCTACACTGATGCGATTGTCTTGCTTAAAAGATAGATGACTAACATGGTCACTCTTTGGAAAACATAAATTGAGATGAATTCCAGTTAGCTAGGGCAATCTGAAGGTGTCCAGCTTGGATAGGTATAGCTTACCTCAAAGGTTTAAGAGGGCAGTAAACTGCAAAGTAATGATGATATAAACAGATGTACACTAGATGTCCTGCTACTGACGCTCTCTCTGAAAGGGTTCAATCTCAGTCTCATGGGCCAAGTCTAGTTTGTATTCAGTAGAGGTAATTCTGTTAAACTTTTAAATATAGGATGAAAAACATTCATATATTACATTAAACTTCAAATTATATTAAAACCACACTCATGGGTAGACATGCTATTTCTCCTAATATCAAAAAGCATTTGAATGTAAGAATGTGCAATGTATCCTCCTAATAAAAAATTATTCTGTAACAATGTAGTAAATACATGTACTTTGAATTGTTTTGAAATGGCAGTCAGCAGAAGTATCTTAATATTCTTTGTTTCATATCAAAGTTACCCAATCTTTTAGAAATCAGTGTAAGAATACCAAAGTTATCTAATATATGAAGAAATGCAAGACTCTAAAAGTCTAAATTACAATATTTGACAATATATTGGCATAGAATGAAAATGGGTGAAAAGGTAGGTATATTCTGGTACAAATACATTGAATGATCTAATCCTTGATAAACTATCTACTTACACAGGATTTAAAAGACTACATGAGACAGGCTGGAGAGGTAACATATGCTGATGCTCATAAACAGCACAGGAATGAAGGGTAAGAGAACAGTCAAAAAATTGTATTTGAATCGGTAATTTTTTTTTAACTCGCCTGGTATTTAGGATCCATTACCTGAAACTTCTATATCTTTGGATTTTCTTCTTGAAAACCACTGAAAAGGGCTTATTTTATTTTCTGATTAGGTAATATTTTGAAACCAAATTTAAAATGTATGTTTCAATCAGGGTCCTGAATGAGTACTGAAAGCCACCTGTGTTGGATTTGGTTGACATGGGGACTAGCTGTTATATATATGTGTTTTTTGGGGTTTTTTTTGTTGGGTTTATATTTTGAAATAGTTAAAGCCTGACAGGCCACTGAATTTTCATTTCATGTCTACCACTTTCGATTTCAGAATCGAAAAGAGATAGCTACATTTGGACAGCTAATATCTCAGCAATAGGACATATGCAATTGATCGATAGTATTATTCCTAATATGATAGCGCCAACTGAAAAAAAAGTCCTTCTGGGCTATTCTTGCCAATGCTATTAGTTCACATCTTGAATGAAACCCCCTCAAGTGTTTGTTCAGCAGTCTTTGAGATGGTTGTTTAATTCTTCACATTCTTCATTCAAATGACAATATATGAATGCCAACAAGTATAGTTTTTACAATGACTTTGAATAAAGAATTAGCCTAAATTACAAATACCGTACAATGTGGAGTAAAAATTGCAACTTTTTTCCTCTGGAAATCTTCCTGTGGCTTATAAGGTGCAGATAATATTTGTATTTATTTCCATTTTTTTTAAAAAGAACTCGATTTGAGGTCACAGAAATAATCTAATGTATTTCTCTGAGTTGCCAAATTGTAAAGTTTCTTTTCTGTTTATTCAATAAAATAAGTTTTACACCTGTCATCTTTTATTTTGGTAATTATTGAAGAACTTTGTTCCTACAGTTTGACGACACTGATCGGTGCAATGATCAGATGATACAGGGGAGACAAACGTTATGTTTGCCTGTTTGCAAAAATTAGTATTGTATATATCTTTAAAAACATCCTGATACATGTTACCAATTCATTTAGGCCATCCGAAAAAAGATGCTTAGGTTCTAGGGCCACTTTTGACAAAAATGGATGAGGGAGGGAGGTTTTTTTTCTTTTTTGGAGATAGACGTTTTTGTTGGAGCAAAACATTAAAAAAAAAAATCAAATATGTGATTTATGTCATTCTTGGTTGTCATAGATTGCCAAGTAAAACAATTTCAGTTTGCCTTAGCAAACAATGCGAAGATTTCTTGATGAATGTGGCTGGGTAATATAGATTTACCCTTGTCCGTCCAGGTTCAGTTAAGTTTTGCGTTTAGCTCCATTTCTCAGAAACCTATAGTAATATATCAATGATAATTCACCACTACAGTCCTCTTGTGTAGTACAACACAGTTTAGCAACACTTAGGTCGCTATGACCTACATTTCATGCTTCAGTGACTTTGGTTAAGTTTTACGTTTAGGTACTTTTTAGCTCACCTGACCCGAAGGGTCATGTGAGCTATTGCTATCACTTGGCGTCCGTCGTCCGTCCGTCATGGCTAAAAATAGAACATAGGGGTAAATCGCAGTTTTTTAGCTCACCTGACCCGAAGGGTCATGTGAGCTATTGCCATCACTTGGCGTCCGTCGTCCGTCCGTCTGTCCGTCGTCCGTAAACTTTTTCAAACGTTAACTCCTCTGACACCATAAGACCAATTGCAACCAAACTTCGTACAGTTGTTTATTGGTATATGTGCTACAAAACTATCGTTTGGATTTTTGATTCGTATAAAAACATGGCCGCCATGGCTAAAAATAGAACATAGGGGTAAATTGCAGTTTTTTGCAAATAACTCAAAAACCATAACAGATATCAAAATTCTGGCATAGGGTAAAAGTGTTCAGCACCTCAAGATCTACCTGCCCTGAAATTTTGAAGAAGATCCAACCACCCATGTAGGAGTTATTGCCCTTTTTCTGCATTTTTTCCAAATTTTGCACTTATTAAGCTCAATATCTTGGATACTATAAAGGAAATTTGTAAAATTTAAATTTCATATTGTTAGGCACACAAAGATCTACAAAATTTGTAACAGGATCGAAGTTGTAGGTTCGTTCCTTTTAGGAGTTATTTGACATTTTTGGCTTTTTTTTATGTTATTATTTCAAAAATCTTCTTCTCTGAAACTACTATTCAAAATCAAATGAAACTTGGTAAGATTGTTCCTTAGGGTATCCTGCACAAAGTTTATGCTTCGATTTTTGATCCGTCGAAAAACATGGCCACTGTTGCTAAAAATAGAACATAGGGGTCAAACAACAGTTTTTATACGACCGCAAAATTTTTGCGGTCGTATATTGGTATGACGTTGGCGTCGTCGTCGTCCGTCGGAGTCTGTAGACATTTGGTTTTCGCACTATAAATGTAGTATAAGTTAATAGAAATCTACGAAATTTAAACACAAGGTTTATGACCACAAAAGGAAGGTTGGGATTGTTTTTGGGAGTTTTGGTCCCAAAAGTTTAAGAATTAGGGGCCAAAAAAGGGTCCAATAAGCATTTTTCTTGGTTTTCGCACAATAAGTCTAGTATAAGTAAATAGAAATCTATGAAATTTTAACACAAGGTTTATGATCATTTTTTGGAGTTTTGATCCCAACAGTTTAGGAATTAGGGGCTAAAAAAGGGCCCAAATAAGCATTTTTCTTGGTTTTTGCACAATAACTGTAGTATAAATAAATAGAAATCTATGATATTAGCTTGGTGGGCTAAGGAAGGTAATCCAAACACATTCCAAACACATTTAAAGTAAAATATTGTGTATGATTCAATTATGTATAAAGAAATGTTGATTGTTTTTGGGGTGATTTATAGCTGTCAATTTATTTTTAGAACTTACTATGAATTAATATTAATTTTAGCCATATGTCATTTTTTATTTTAAGACTTCAATGATGTATTTAAATGTTCAAGTTGGTCCAAATCGGGGTCCAAAATTAAAGCTAAAAAGGGGGTAAATTATTTATTTTTTTTTTGGGGGGGGGACAATTCTCCACAGCATATTGTATTACACAAAAGCAAAAAATTGAATATAAATTCAAATCATATGACCAATTCTAAGTTCTTTATTTCAGTTATTCTGTGTCAGAAACCTATTATGTGTCAAATATTTGAAGAAATTTTCAATTGCACAGTATTGCGCAATAGCAAGAAATTGATATGTGTGCCCTGTTATCAAAACTTTATTATTAACAAATTCCATTGGAAATTTGCCAATATAAAATGTGCTGATGAAGCTTTTTTGTTTATCTTATCTAAACTGCTTTTAATATGTATATTTAAAATTTGCCATCCAGGACTATGATGTCATTTTCTATTTTAATATGTTATGGTGTATTTAAATGGGCTGTTATGGTTGCAAAGTATAAAGAAATGGGGGGGGGGGGGGGGGGGGGTTGAAAACAAAATTTGGGGGGGGGGGGGGGGAAATGAGAAATTGGGGAGGGGGTAATTTTTTCTCATTTCATATTTCATAAATTAAAAAGAAAATTTCAAATTTTTTTTAGCAAAAAAAAAAGGGGGGGGGGGGGTTACAATAAATTTTATTGTTTTTTGTTTTTTTTTTTGGGAGGGGGGTCAATGTGCAACTTCATAGTGTATTGCACAAAAGCTAAAAAAAGGGGTAAATTATTTTTTTTTTTTTGGGGGGGGGGGGGGGGGGCAATTCTCCACAGCATATTGTATTACACAAAAGCAAAAAATTGAATATAAATTCAAATCATATGACCAATTTTAAGTTCTTTGATTTCAGTTATTCTGTGTCAGAAACCTATTATGTGTCAAATATTTGAAGAAATTTTCAATTACACAGTATTGCGCAATAGCAAGAAATTGATATGTGTGCCCAATTTTAAATTTTAAATTGGTTATTTCTGATTTATATATAAAAACAAATAATACTGATATGGTTTGAATAGGTAAATTAAAAATTTTTAAGTTCTTAGACAACATTCATTCTGTGTCAGAAACCTATGCTGTGTCAAATATTTATTCACAATCCAAATTCAGTATTGTATCAAGCTTGAATGTTGTGTTCATAATTTCCCCAACTATTCAGGGTTCGACATCTGCGGTCGTATCTAGCTGCGCCCAGCGGAGCATTTTATTCGCAAATATCTCAAAAATCATTAGGTTACGGCAAATTCTGGCAAGTTGAAAGTGTTCAGCATGATGAGAGTTACCTGTGTGCTGATTTTCGTGAAAATCTGTCAACTGATGTTAGAGTTATTGCCCTTTTTTGACATTTTTGGCTTTTTTTTATGTTATTATTTCAAAAATCTTCTTCTCTGAAACTACTATTCAAAATCAAATGAAACTTGGTAAGATTGTTCCTTAGGGTATCCTGCACAAAGTTTATGCTTCGATTTTTGATCCGTCGAAAAACATGGCCACTGTTACTAAAAATAGAACATAGGGGTCAAACAACAGTTTTGCGCAAATATCTCAAAAATCATTAGGTTACGGCAAATTCTGGCAGGTTGAAAGTGTTCAGCATGATGAGAGCTACCTCTGTGCTGATTTTCGTGAAAATCTCAACTGATGTTAGAGTTATTGCCCTTTTTTGAGATTTTTGGCTTTTTTTTATGTTATTGTTTCCAAAATCTTCTTCTCTGAAACTGCTATTCAAAATCAAATGAAACTTGGTAAGATTGTTCCTTAGGATATCCTGCACAAAGTTTATGCTTCGATTTTTGATCCGTCGAAAAACATGGCCACTGTTACTAAAAATAGAACATAGGGGTCAAACAACAGTTTTGCGCAAATATCTCAAAAATCATTAGGTTACGGCAAATTCTGGCAGGTTGAAAGTGTTCAGCATGATGAGAGCTACCTGTGTGCTGATTTTCGTGAGAAAATCTGTCAACTGATGTTAGAGTTATTGCCCTTTTTGACATTTTTGGCTTTTTTTTTATGTTATTGTTTCAAAAATCTTCTTCTCTGAAACTACTATTCAAAATCAAATGAAACTTGGTAAGATTGTTCCTTAGGGTATCCTGCAAAAAGTTAATGCTTCGATTTTTGATTGGTCGAAAAACATGTCCGCCCTTACTAAAAATAGAACATAGGGGTCAAAATGCTGTTTTTTGCTATTTTTTCCTGAATTATAGAAAGAAAATGAAGATGAAAGCTACTTTCAAGGTAAACATGGTATCCCGAGTTGAATGGTGATGATGAAAGTTTGTTTTGGAGGGTCATTTTTAAAATGGCTGCCATTTTCCCGCCATTTTTTACACTTGCTCGGATTTCAACAATATTTGGTTTTTAAAGTAAACATGGTATCCTTAGTGAATGGTGATGATGAGATTTAGTTTATAGCGCATTGTTTGCCAGGTGAGCGATTCAGGCTCTTGAGAGCCTCTTGTTGCAAATAAGTCAGAAACGGTCACAGATATCAAAATTCTGGCATAGGGTAAAAGTGATCAGCACCTCAAGGTCTACCTGCCCTGAAATTTTGAAGAAGATCCAACGACCCATTTAGGAGTTATTGCCCTTTTTCTGCATTTTTTCCAAATTTTGCACTTAAGCTCAATATCTTGGATACTATAAAGGAAATTTGAAAAATTTAAATTTCATATTGTTAGGCACACAAAGATCTACAAAATTTGTAACAGGATCGAAGTTGTAGGTTCGTTCCTTTTAGGAGTTATTCCCCTTAGATCGTCAAAATTGACCATTTTTGCAGTCTTTATTCATTGTAATAAAATCGTTAACTCCTCTTACACCATAAGTTTAATTGCAACCAAACTTAGTGTAGTTGTTCCTTGGCATGAGTGCTACTAAACTATCGTTTGGATTTTTGATTTGTAAAAAAACATGGCTGCCATGGCTAAAAATAGAACATAGGGGTAAATTGCAATTTTTGGCAAATATCTCAAAAATGGTGACAGATATCAAAATTCTGATGGGAAGCTAAAGTGTTCAACACCTCAAGATCTACCTGCTTTGAAATTTTGAAGATGTAACCACCCATGTAGGAGTTATTGCCCTTTTTCTTGATTTTTTTTTGAAATTTGTACTTAAGTTGTATGATCATTCCTTTTAGGAGTTATTCCCCTTAGAACATCAAAATTGACCATTTTCACAGCATTTCCCTTAGTTTGCAAAATGTTTAAATGAGCCCTTTAGGAGTTAAAGTTTTGTCCCTTAAATGTCAAAATAACTGTTGATGCCTTATAGATGGCAAACTGTAGAAAATGAAAAAAAGCTTTTGATTGCGTGTAAATTTGTTTTTGTTATTATTTCAAAAATCTTCTCCTCTGAAACTACTGAATGGATTTGGACAAAACTTAGCATGATTGTTCCTTAGGGTATCCTGCACAAAGTTTATGCTTCGATTTTTGATCCGTCGAAAAACATGGCCACTGTTACTAAAAATAGAACATAGGGGTCAAACAACAGTTTTTGCAAATATCTCAAAAATCATCAGGTTACGGCAAATTCTGGCAGGTTGAAAGTGTTCAGCATGATGAGAGCTACCTGTGTGCTGATTTTCGTGAAAATCTGTCAACTGATGTTAGAGTTATTGCCCTTTTTTTTACATTTTTGGCTGTTTTTATGTTATTATTTCAGAAATCTTCTTCTCTGAAACTACTATTCAAAATCAAATGAAATTTGGTAAGATTGTTCCTTAGGGTATCCTGCAAAAAGTTAATGCTTGGATTTTGGATTGGTCGAAAAACATGTCTGCCCTTACTAAAAATAGAACATAGGAGTCAAAATGCTGTTTTTTGCTATTTTTTCCTGAATTATAGAAATAAAATGAAGATGAAAGCTACTTTGATGGCAAACATGGTATCCCGAGTTGAATGGTGATGATGAAAGTTTGTTTTGGACGGCCATTTTTAAAATGGCTGCCATTTTCCCGCCATTTTTTACACTTACTCGGATTTCAACAATATCTGGTTTTTAAAGTAAACATGGTATCCTTAGTGAATGGTGATGATGAGAATGTTGTATAACAATGATTAAACTTCATAATATGTGAGCTTTTAATTGCCATCACTTGGTGTCTGTCATCATTGTTGTTAACAAATTTTCAAACATCTTCTCCTCTGAAACTACTAGGGGGATTTGGATGAAACTTAGCATGATTGTTCCTGCAATATTTCCTTTTCAAGTACAATAAAAAGCCTTAACCCACAATTTTTACATAACTTCTTTCAAACATTTTAAAAACGAAGACAACATATAGACCAAAAGATTTATACTTGTATTTGAAGATGAATTAAAGCTTGTATTTTGTATTGTGAATCATCAGATTGACCATGACTGTATCTTAATCAAGCATAGGGAGAACTCATGCCCATTTCTTTCCAGAGGTTCTTGAAAGGCTTTTAAAGGTATTTTCAGCATTTTATGTGACCTTAAATACTCAGTTTAATTTACAAAAAAACATTAATATATTAATTTAGTTTATAGTCATTGTTTGCCAGGTGAGCGATTCAGGCTCTTGAGAGCCTCTTGTCTCAGAAACCTATAGTAATATATGAATATTTCACCACTACTGTCTTCTTGTATAGTACAACACAGTTCAGCAACATCTATATTGTTTTTAGGGCAGGGCTTCTGTATCTTATAGACACATTTCTAGTTTTTCAACTATTAAACACTTTTGATGACTGAGAAGTTACACTCGGTTTACTGGTTGCATGGATATAACCAAAGTCATAAAAGAATTACAAAGGTTTTACATAAAATTATATGTACAAAAAAGTTTGGGAAACAAATTTTTTCTAAAGAATACAGTTCTTCCTCAAAATTCATTTTTAGTTCGCCTCAACGAAGAGAGGGACTATTGGAGTCACCCCAGTGTCCATGTGCACGTCCTGTCCTCAGCCAGTTCTCAGTTACTAGTTGACATAGGGTGATATATTTTTGTGTGCAGGTGCATGATGAGACTGATCATGTGACATAAGATGGTCACATGACCCATATTACACGGTTGACTGGCTTTTAAGTTTTATGTAAAAAATCAGTTTTAACATACAAAGTGACATACAATCATTATTTGGTGTGAGGGTGCATCTCCGGGAGTAACACAACAACCCATCAAAATTAGGTCACACTGACCTTTTCGGGCTTCATTGACTTAGGTTAAGTTTTATGTCCGAGTTTAGTTCTCCGATACCAAGCGACCTACAATCATATTACTTGATGTGAGGATGCATCTGGGGTAGTAACACATCCTCCCACCAAAATTATGTCACTCTGACCTACTTATTGCACTTCATTTACTTAGGTTAGGTTTAACGTTGGAGTTCAGTTCTTTGATACCAAGCGGCCTACAATAATATTACTTGCTGTAAGGGTGCATCTCGGGGAGCTACACAGCCAAACACCAAAATTAGTAGGGGAACGAGGCGAACTTTGTAATCGTAAATTCTGGTTTTTTATTTATTATTCAACAATTAAATATAAATTTTATGTTTTCCTTGTCAAAAAAATTTTAATTGAAAAGAAAATTGATTATCAAAGGGGAGCAACAGATTTTTTTGTAACAGCAAAAGATACTTAAGCTTTGAACTTAATTAGGTCAATTAATGACAATAAAGACATGTTCTAAAAGAAAGGGCACATTTATATGACTCTTCAGGGCATCAGGGGCGACCAACCTTTCCATTTGTACAATCTTACGTATGAAATAATAAGTATATTCCGGATTTTACTGAAAATAAAAACTGCTGATGTGGGAGGTTTTTTAGGATGCAGCAGTGCCTGAGAACCTAGCACCTTTGTTTTGGCCTTACGAAGAAGTAAAAATTAAATTTTTTTAACGAACAGATGACAAATACACACAACCGCTACTTGCTTCCCCCTTTTGAGGCCTCCATATATGGGACGTTTATTCAAATTTTGAAATAAGGATCTGACAAATTGGCATTACTGATTTTTTATGATCCAGGGATGATTTTAGTCAGTTATTTGGTATTGCAAAATTTATTTGAAAAGTTGTCAAACAGAAAATGATATATTTGCATACCTAACCCCCCTATTTCAGTTATTTTTAGCAATTTTCAGTTATTATACCCCACTTTTGTATCCACAACTCCTCCTAAACTACTGAATTTCAGAGAATCTTCATCCCATGATGGCATTGTGCACCTCCTATTTTAGAATTTGATCGGACCAATTTTTGGGGTTATCCATAGGAAAACATGGACTTTGACTGTCAATGTCATAGGGGGTACCATGATGCCATCCGCATCTCCTCCTAAACCACTGTATGGAATTTGATGAAACTTTCAGAGGATCTTTATTACATGATGCCATAGTGCACCTCCTATTTTAGATTTTGTTCTGATGAATATTTGGGGTTACCCATACCAAAACATGGGCTTTGACATTCATTGTGATAGGGTACCAAGATGCCATCCACAACTCCTCCTAAACCACTGAATGGAATTTGATGAAACTTTCAGAGAATCTTAATCACATGATGCCATAGTGCACCTCCTATTTTAGATTTTGATCTGACCAACTTTTTGGGTTTTCCATAGCAAAACATTGAATTTGCCATTTCCTTTCATGTTTCTTATGTAAGGCGGGGGTATCAAGTAGTTAGCTTTGCTCACAGTATTTCTAGTTTCCTCTGGTCATCAAAGTCATCCCTGAATTATCTAGATACTGTCTTATAATTTTAATTAATTATTACATCTTTATTTGCAAAATTTGAAACAAACAAGACATTGAAAGTTGATATGCATGATCAGGGCCATAGGTGATAATCTGCCATTTTGTTTGAGAGACCGACTTCAAACACAGTTAATTAAGACAATCAAGACAATAATTAAAGCCTGAGTGATAATTTATGGATTCAATTATGATTGTGATAAAACCAGATGAAGGATTTATAAACAGTTTACGAACAGTTATCAAAACAAGTGATTCAAGCCCAGGAAGTTGTCAGGGAAGCTATCGAGGACAAACATTTCAAAAGGAAAGATGACATATTTCAATAAACAAATTATTAAAATGATTTTATTAAATATTTATATTTTTTAAATTATTCTATTATTAAAAATTCTCTCATACCTACAATAAATAAGAACATCCATTATTAAATACATGTAGCTATTGACCATGACTGGTGATCTAACCGTTCATTTCTTAAGCCACAGCTTTATTTCCGGTGCTGCTTTTCTATGTACAAAATCAAATTTTCTCCCCAAAAAATGGCTGTGCGGCTCAAAGTACAGGGCAGATTTATCTCCGAATTTTACGGTATACTAATTTGATGATAAACAAGATTTAAATTCATTTGAAGTAAAATTCCCAAATTAACTCAAAATAAGAATACAATTAAAGTACCTGGTGTCAATATTTTTCTTTGCAGAATTGTGGAATTTTCTACATATTCGGATATGAAAGCGGCATTGGATAAATTAGATAACACAGAAATCAATGGAAGAAAGATAAAACTAGTAGAAGACAGACCAAAAAGTAGTAGCAGGGGTGGTGGAAGGAGGAGGTTTGTTAAATAAAAAGTTTTTGGGTGGTGTTTTTTATAAATTATATCTATACGATCAGAATATTTAATTGGATACATATAGGCATAAAATAAACAAAGTATACATTTGATTACATGAATAATCCCAAGATGTCTTTTACAGCAAGCAGGGATGAAGGTTTTCCGCAGATCTGCGGATTTCTGCTTTTTTGCCATTGTTTGGGTCATTTTTTAGTTCAGTGTAAATCCTTTGAGAACTTTTTAGGGGGTGAGGTATGAAATTTCTTTAAGATGTGTCAGATTTGAATGTTTTAAAGTGTTGAATGTCGTCTAATAAAAATTGTTTCCGGAGATTGTTTCCACAGAAAATAAATTTGGTTGAAACGTACATTTTATATTTACAATCGTAAACACTGAAATGGTTCCGTATGGATTGAACAAACACAGCTATTGTAGTATTTTCAGAGTTTCTTCAAATACCACCGTCATCTCTGAGCAAGAAATGATATCAAGCATCTTTAAATAGATTAAGAAATTTTCTTAATAAAATGTCATTGTGGTAATATTTTTGAACTGGACATGAAATAATTCTATTTGTTTAGAGGATAGACCTTTTGTTTTTATTTTGTCTTTTTATGAATACATTTGTACATGATCTCTTAAAAATGATCAAATGTAGCACATAAATCTTTCAGTTTCCTCAAGAAATAGATTTTTTAGTTTGAAACTGCTTTAATTTGCAGGTCTAGATCTCACAGCAGAAGCAGGTCAAGATCTAGAGGAAGAAGGTCAAGAAGTAGATCCAGAAGCAGGAGTAGAAGCCGAAGTAGGAGTAAGAGTTCTAGAAGCAGAAGTCGTAGTGCAAGTAGAAGTAAATCCAGAAGTGCAAGCAAAGAACGCAAAGAAGCATCAAAGTCTAGGTCAAAATCTCCAGAGGAAAATGGAGAAAAAGAATAGATATAAAAGAGAGAAACTGTCAGTATATTGAGTAATGAATTCAATTTTTGGAATTTGGAGAGTATTGTGCTTTATTTTAGTAGGGACAAGTATTTTTTAAGGGTACACTGGATGCCACTGCATACTCAAATGTTGACAAAAGATGGAGAAATGTACTTTCATTTTCTTTTTAAAATACTTTTTTTTATCTACACATGTATTATTATATTGTAAATATCTTGTAAACTTTTCATACATCATGTGTAAATAAATGTCATTAATAATGAGTTGATGTTTCCATTATAAATATTAAATCTGTTATAAATCTAAGAACTTTCTTGTAAGAAATTGTCTACAGTAATTACAACATGTCTGTACCAGTGGAAGGATTGAAATCTTGGATTATTCAAATATACAAATTTGGTTTCTTCTTAATAGATAAATTGGCTGCCCTATAACAAGTTATCTGTTCCTCAAAAATGGTTTCTGCTATGTTACTTATCATTACAAGGGTGAACTTGAATCAGTCGAAAAGGTCAATATCATATTTTTACTTAGCAATCCCTAGGTCTGTGTTGGCCATTTCCACTTGATTAGTGCTTGGAGTCTATTGAAATTTGTTATGATTGTTTATTACTAGAAAATTGGTCCCATTTACTGGCAACGACATAAAAAGTCACTATTACAAACAAGATGCTACATTCCATATCTGCTCTGAATTAATATTACTAATTACAAATGTCATTTAAGGTCACACACCAAATCCACATTCATGAACTGTATCCACTGTCACAACTGCTTGTATTGGTAGAAATTGCACGATTTTACTTTGTAGGTGTACCAGGTAATTAAATTTTTAGTATAAAGCTGTTTCGTGGTAGCAAAGATCGCCGATTTGATCCCTGGTCGGGTCAAACTAAAGACATTAAAATTGGTATTTGCTGCCTCTCCGCCAAGCATGCAGCATCTAGGAGTTGGAGCAAAGATTGACTGGTCAGCTTCGGGTTCGTATAGTGTCCGAGTGGGGTGATATGTCTTCCTGCAGACAGTTACCTCATGAGCTAGCACATAAAAAATCCAGCTCAGTGTGTCAGTCTAGTACAAAGCAGGGATCATTCATTATCATGTTCTTGTCCTGATATGCACCTGGCGGCCACTGGACGTTCCACAATAATTTATCCATCCATCCGTTTGTTGGAAACCTGCATTTTCCAAAGATAATGAATGAATTTATTGCAAACTTCACTAAAGACAACAAAATAATTGTGGTCAACTTGTTCTTTATAAGATAGAGGGCTTCCTGATAATCAAGTCACTCCTTTTTTTTTAGCTCACCTGTCCTAGAAGGACATGTGAGCTGTTGTCATCACATGGAGTCCGTCAGTCAAAAACTTTTTCAAAAATCTTCTCTGAACCAATTACTGCCATACTTAGTATGAATGATCCATAGGCTATCTAGAATAAAGTTTGTAGTTTTATTTTCTTGTCTGTTGAGAAACATGACCACCATGGCTAAAAATAGAACATCAGATTTTGGCTTGCATCTCAAAACAAGCATTTAGAGCAAAAGTGACATGGGGTAAAAATGTTCATCAGGTCAAGATTTACCTGCTATGGAATTTTCAGACAAATTGGTCAACCCTTTGTTGGGTTATTGCCACTGAATTGTTAATTTTAAGGAAATTTTGCAGTTTTAGGTTATATTGAATATTATAGATAAGACAAACTGTAAACAGCAAAAAAGTTCAACAAACTAAGATCTACAAATAAGTCAACATGACCAAAATCGTGAATTGACCCCTTAAGAGTTTGCCATTGAAAGATTATTTACATGTAAAAATAATGGTTACAGATGTTTAGAGCATGACTTGAAATAAAGTAAATGGTAGCTGTACATGTAAAATGGGGGGTCAAGGTCATAGCAACAGATGAAACCGTCATTGGCAATCACATATATTTGGGTTAAGGACCATATAATTTACCTGTACAACGCAAGTGAGAAAGGTCAAGGTCATTAGCAACCAACGAAAAAGTCCCTAGCAACCAGATTCAGGACCCTATAATATAGCTGTAAATGTCAATATGGAGGGTCAAGGTCACTGAAACAAGTCCATAGCAACTGATTGAAAAGAAATTTTTTTACAATCTGTCAAGTAGTTTCAGAGATCAAAATGTGAAAAGTTTACAGACGACGGACACAAAGTGATGACATAGCTCACATGGCCTATAGGCCAGGTGAGCTAAAAATTAACCAACCCTAAAATTGGTAAAACGTGCACTAATCTGATCATGTCCAACGAAGATAAATATGAACACCATCTGCCTAAATGATAAATGACTACTGCACACACAAGATATGCAGAAAGAAAACAGAAATAAATCCTGAAAAAAACAAGTGACCATGAAATTGATATAGTATGACCATATTTAGATCATGTTAAATTACCATATGAAATATGGGCAAAATTTGCTTTAATATGAATTGCTAGATATTCAGACAACTCTAAATTTGACCAACCATGTAATTATAATAACTGCTTGTTCAGATGATGCCCAACCATTACATGTGGTGTTTTTAGCTCTGACACCAGGCCTAAAGGCCATGTGAGCTTATGTCATCACTTTGCATCCATCGTCCGTGATCTTCTCAGAAACACGAGAAAGTACATGGCGGATTGTAACCAAATTTTTTAGGAATGACGGAATATGGAAGGAACTCTACAAACGATTTACTTATAGTTCCGTTTGGATGAACAACATGGCCACCAGAGGTCATCTTTGATTTTTATTGGTAAATTTTCCCAAATCTTCGCCTGAAACTGCATTATGAAATGTTTTGAAACTGTGCAGGACGACAATTAGTTGCCTTCTTTGATTTTGATTGGTCAATTTAAAAAAAATCTCTGAAACTACTGTAGGAAATGTTTTGAAACTTTGTGAATACTCTCTACAAACGACTTTTTAGCTCACCTGACCCAAAGGGTCAAGTGGGCTATTCTCATCACCTGGCGTCCGTCGTGCACCCGTTAACTTTTACAAAAATCTTCTCCTGAAACTGCTTGGCCAAATGGAACCAAACTTGGCAACAAGCATCATTAGGTATCTTGTTTAAAAAATGTGTGATAATCCCGCTTGCCAACCAACATGGCTAAAAATAGAACATAGGGGTAAACTGCAGTTTTTATACGACCGCAAAATTTTTGCGGTCGTATATTGGTATGACGTTGGCGTTGGCGTCGTCGTCGTCGTCGTCGTCGTCGTCCGTCGGAGTCTGTAGACATTTGGTTTTCGCACTATAACTTTAGTATAAGTTAATAGAAATCTATGAAATTTAAACACAAGGTTTATGACCACAAAAGGAAGGTTGGGATTGATTTTGGGAGTTTTGGTCCCAACAGTTTAAGAATTAGGGGCCAAAAAAGGGCCCAATAAGCATTTTTCTTGGTTTTCGCACAATAACTCTAGTATAAGTAAATAGAAATCTATGAAATTTTAACACAAGGTTTATGACCATTTTTTGGAGTTTTGATCCCAACAGTTTAGGAATTAGGGGCTAAAAAAGGGCCCAAATAAGCATTTTTCTGGGTTTTTGCACAATAACTTTAGTATAAGTAAATAGAAATGTATGATATTATCTTGGTGGGCTAAGGGAGGTAATCCAAACACATTTAATTTTTTTCTCATTTCATATTTCATAAATTAAAAAGGAAATTTCAAATTTCTTTTAGCAAAAAAAGGGGGGTTACAATAAATTTTATTGTTTTTTGGGGTTTTTTTTGGGAGGGGGGGGTCAATGTGCAACTTCATAGTGTATTGCACAAAAGCTAAAAAAGGGGTAAATTATTTATTTTTTTTTTTTGGGGGGGGGGGGGAATTTTCAATTGCACAGTATTGCACAATAGCAAGAAATCTTCAATTGCACAGTATTGCGCAATAGCAAGAAATTGATATGTGTGCCCAATTTTAAATTTTAAATTGGTTATTTCTGATTTATATATAAAAACAAATAATACTGATATTGTTTGAATAGGTAAATTAAAAAATTTTAAGTTCTTAGACCACATTAATTCTGTGTCAGAAACCTATGCTGTGTCAAATATTTATTCACAATCCAAATTCAGTCTCGTTGGGGGGGTTGTCAGGTCATAATACGGAAAGCCTGACCGCGGACCATAGTGGGTAACGTGTTTGGAGAATGCCACACTCCCTGCACGCTAAAGACCCCTTCTGTAGTTTTCGAAAAAGAGTAGGCTGATGGCCGCTACAGGAGGCTAAATTATCCGACCCTACCCAACCATCCTCCTTTTACAGTGGCAGTCAAAATTGGTTCCCCTTTGTGTCCCATCCCACCCCTAATTGAATTGTTTGATAAATTGAACTGGTTCTCGTCATGAAGATGCATGAAATATTTGCCACTGGACGTTAAGCAACAATCAATCAATCAACCAAATTCAGTGCTGTATCAAGCTTGAATGTTGTGTCCATACTTGCCCCAACTGTTCAGGGTTCGACCTCTGCGGTCGTATCAAGCTGTGCCCAGCGGAGCATTTTATTTCTTATATCTCAATAGCTAAAGCATAAGGGCAAAACTGCTATGGGGTAAAAATGTTCATATCGAGATCTACCTGCCATGCAATTTTCAGACGAATCGGTCAACCCTTTGTAGGGTTATTGCCCCTGTATTGTTAATTTTAAGGAAATTTTGCAGGTTTAGGTGATTATCTTGAATATTATTATAGATAAAGACAAACTGTAAACAGCAAAAATGTTCAGCAAAGTAAGATCTACAAATAAGTCAACATTACCAAAATCATTGATTGACCCCCTATAGGAGTTTTGCCCTTTAAAGACGGCATCTGGTGGAAACTTTCCTTTAAAGATCTTCTCTGAAACCACTAGGGCATTTGGGACCAAACTTAGGCAGAATGGTCCTTGGGTGGCCCCTTTCCAAAAGTATGTCTGGCATCCCCTACTTCCAACCGACATGGCTGCTGTTACGAAATATAGAAAAAGAGGTGGTATGAATTTAAATAAAATGCTCCGCTGGGCGCAGCTTGATACGACCGCAGAGGTCGACCCTGAACAGTTGTATCAAAGAACCCCCATAATTCAATTTTTAATGAAATCAAACAAAGTTTCATTTTGGACGTTAAGGACCTCAATGTGGATAAATTTAAACACAAGGCCCAAAATCCAAAAATCTAAATACACAGATTCAGGATATCAAAGAACCCCATATATTCAATTTTTGTTAAAATCAAACAGTGATTTTGGACCCTTATTTGTACCAACTTAATACTGGGCCCATAATCAAAAATCTAAATACATGTTTAGATTCAGCATATCAAAGAACCCCAAGTTTGGACCCTGATTTGGACCAACTTGAAAACTGGGCCCATAATCAAAAAACTAAGTACATGTTTAGATTCAGCATATCGAAGAACCCCATATATTCAATTTTTGTTGAAATCAAACAAAGTTTAATTTTGGACCAACTTGAAATCTGGGTCCATAATAAAAAAAACTAAGTACATGTTTAGATTCAGCATATCAAAGAACCCCAAGAATTCAATTTTTGTTAAAATCAAACTAAGTTTAATTTTGGACCCTTTAAACCTCAGTGTGGACCAATTTGATAACTGGGCCCAAAATTCAAAAATCTAAATACATGGTTAGATTCAGCATATCGAAGAACCCCATATATTCAATTTTTGTTGAAATCAAAGTTCAATTTTGGACCCCGATTTGGACCAACTTGAAAACTGGGCCCATAATAAAAAAAATAAGTACATGTTTAGATTCAGCATATCAAAGAACCCCAAGAATTCAATTTTTGTTAAAATCAAACTAAGTTTAATTTTGGACCCTTTGGACCTTAATGTAGACCAATTAGAAAACGGGACCAAAAATTAAGAATCTAAATACACGGTTAGATTCGGCATATCAAAGAACCCAAATAGTTCAATTTTCGATGAAATCAAACAAAGTTTAATTTTGGACCCTTTTGGCCCCTAATTCCTAAACTGTTGGGACCAAAACTCCCAAATCAATCCCAACCTTCCTTTTGTGGTCATAAACCTTGTTTAAATTTCATAGATTTCTATTTACTTATACTAAAGTTATTGTGCAAAAACCAAGAAAAATGCTTATTTGGGCCCTTTTTTAGCCCCTAATTCCTAAACTGTTGGGACCAAAACTCCCAAAAACAATCCCAACCTTCCTTTTGTGGTCATAAACCTTGTGTTAAAATTTCATAGATTTCTGTTTACTTATACTAGAGTTATTGTGCGAAAACCAAGAAAAATGCTTATTGGGCCCTTTTTTGGCCCCTAATTCTTAAACTGTTGGGACCAAAACTCCCAAAATCAATCCCAACCTTCCTTTTGTGGTCATAAACCTTGTGTTTAAATTTCATAGATTTCTATTAACTTATACTAAAGTTATAGTGCGAAAACCAAATGTCTTCGGGCGACGACGCCGACGACGCCAACGTCATACCAATATACGACCGCAAAAATTTTGCGGTCGTATAAAAAGGGCCAAATAAGGATTTTTCTTGGTTTTCGCACAATAACTCCTTGAAAAATCCTTATTGGGCCCTTTTTATACGACCGCAAAATTTTTGCGGTCGTATATTGGTATGACGTTGGCGTCATCGTCGTCGTCTGCGTCGTCGTCCGTCGTCGGCGTCGTCGCCCGAAGACATTTGGTTTTCGCACTAAGAACTTTAGTATAAGTTAATAGAAATCTATGAAATTTAAACACAAGGTTTATGACCACAAAAGGAAGGTTGGGATTGATTTTGGGAGTTTTGGTCCCAACAGTTTAAGAATTAGGGGCCAAAAAAGGGCCCAATAAGCATTTTTTTTGGTTTTCGCACAATAACTCTAGTATAAGTAAACAGAAATCTATGAAATTTTAACACAAGGTTTATGACCACAAAAGGAAGGTTGGGATTGTTTTTGGGAGTTTTGGTCCCAACAGTTTAGGAATTAGGGGCTAAAAAAGGGCCCAAATAAGCATTTTTCTTGGCTTTTGCACAATAACTCTAGTATAAGTAAATAGAAATTTATGAAATTTAAACACAAGTTTATGACCACAAAAGGAAGGTTAGGATTAATTTTGGCAGTTTTGGTCCCAACAGTTTAGGAATTAGGGGCCAAAAGGGTCCAAAATTAAACTTTGTTTGATTTCATCGAAAATTGAACTATAGGGGTTCTTTGATATGCCGAATCTAACCGTGCATTTAGATTCTTAATTTTTGGTCCCGTTTTCAAATTGGTCTACATTAAGGTCCAAAGGGTCCAAAATTAAACTTAGTTTGATTTTAACAAAAATTGAATTCTTTGGGTTCTTTGATATGCTGAATCTAAACATGTACTTAGTTTTTTGTCGAGCCTGCGACTTTAGTCGCAGAAAGCTCGACATAGGGATGGTGATCCGGCGGCGGCGGCGGCGGCGGCGGCGACGGCGGCGTTAACTCAGTTCTTAAAAGCTTTATATTTTAGAAGGTAGAAGACCTGGATGCTTTATACTTTGTATATAGATGCCTTATGTTACGAACTTTCCGTCTGTCATATGTACATTGTCCTTGACCTCATTTTCATGGTTCAGTGACTAATTGAAAACAAATTTAAGATTTTTTGTAATGTTAATTTCTCCCTTATTATGAGTAATAGGATAACTATATTTGGTATGTGCGTACCTTACAAGGTCCTCATCCCCGTCAGACAGTTTTCAATTGACCTCGACCCAATTTCAAGGATCAGTGAACAAGGTTAAGTTTTGGTGGTCAAGTCCATATCTCAGATACTATAAGCAATAGGTCTAGTATATTTGGTGTATGGAAGGATTGTAAGGTGTACATGTCCAACTGGCAGGTGTCATCTGACCTTGACCTCATTTTCATGGTTCAGTGGTTGTAGTTAAGTTTTTGTGTTTTGGCCTGTTTTTCGAATACTGTATGCAATAGGTCTACTATATTTGGTGTATGGAAGGATTATAAGGTGTACATATTCAACTGGCAGGTGTCATCTGACCTTGACCTCATTTTCATGGTTCAGTGGTTATAGTTCAGTTTTTGTGTTTTGGCCTGTTTTTTCGAATACTATATGCAATAGGTCTACTATATTTGGTGTATGGAAGGATTGTAGGGTGTACATGTCCAACTGGCAGGTGTCATCTGACCTTGACCTCATTTTCATGGTTCAGTGGTGTGTTTTGGCCTGTTTTTCCAATACTGTATGCAATAGGTCTACTATATTTGGTGTATGGAAGGATTGTAAGGTGTACATGTCCAACTGGCAGGTGTCATCTGACCTCGACCTCGTTTTCATGGTTCAGTGGTTATAGTTAAGTTTTTGTGATTTGGCCTGTTTTTCGAATACTATATGCAATAGGTCTACTATATTTGGTGTATGGAAGGATTGTAAGGTGTACATGTCCAATTGGCCGGTGTCATCTGACCTTGACCTCATTTTCATGGTTCAGTGGTGTGTTTTGGCCTGTTTTTTGAACACTGTATGCAATAGGTCTACTATATTTGGAGTACGGAAGGATTGTAAGGTGTACATGTCCAACTGGCAGGTGTCATCTGACCTTGACCTCATTTTCATGGTTCAGTGGTGTGTTTTGGCCTGTTTTTCCAATACTGTATGCAATAGGTCTACTATATTTGGTGTATCGAAGGATTGTAAGGTGTACATGTCCAACTGGCAGGTGTCATCTGACCTCGACCTCGTTTTCATGGTTCAGTGGTTATAGTTAAGTTTTTGTGATTTGGCCTGTTTTTCGAATACTATATGCAATAGGTCTACTATATTTGGTGTATGGAAGGATTGTAAGGTGTACATGTCCAATTGGCCGGTGTCATCTGACCTTGACCTCATTTTCATGGTTCAGTGGTGTGTTTTGGCCTGTTTTTTGAACACTGTATGCAATAGGTCTACTATATTTGGAGTACGGAAGGATTGTAAGGTGTACATGTCCAACTGGCAGGTGTCATCTGACCTTGACCTCATTTTCATGGTTCAGTGGTTATAGTTAAGTTTTTGTGTTTTGGCCTGTTTTTCGAATACTGTATGCAATAGGTCTACTATATGTTGTGTATGGAAGGATTGTAAGGTGTACATGTCCAACTGGCAGGTGTCATCTGACCTTGACCTTATTTTCATGGTTCAGTGGTTATAGTTCAGTTTTTTGTGTTTTGGCCTGTTTTTTCGAATACTGTATGCAATATGTCTGACAGCATTTACTTTCATTAGAAATACACGACAGGCGAGACATTTTTGTGTGTCAACTCTTGTTTATTATGGGTCCAGTTTTCAAGTTGGTCCAAATCTTGGTCCAAAATTAAACTTTGTTTGATTTCATCGAAAATTGAACTTTTGGGGTTCTTTGATATGCCGAATCTAACCGTGCATTTAGATTCTTAATTTTTGGTCCCGTTTTCATATTGGTCTACATTAAGGTCCAAAGGGTCCAAAATTAAACTTAGTTTGATTTTAACAAAAATTGAATTCTTGGGGTTCTTTGATATGCTGAATCTAAACATGTACTTAGTTTTTTTATTATGGGTCCAGTTTTCAAGTTGGTCCAAATCTTGGTCCAAAATTAAACTTTGTTTGATTTCATCGAAAATTGAACTTTTGGGGTTCTTTGATATGCCGAATCTAACCGTGCATTTAGATTCTTAATTTTTGGTCCCGTTTTCAAATTGGTCTACATTAAGGTCCAAAGTGTCCAAAATTAAACTTAGTTTGATTTTAACAAAAATTGAATTCTTGGGGTTCTTTGATATGCTGAATCTAAACATGTACTTATTTTTTTTATTATGGGCCCAGTTTTCAAGTTGGTCCAAATCGGGGTCCAAAATTAAAGCTAAAATAGGGGTAAATTTTTTTTTTTTTTGGGGGGGGGGGGGGGGGCAATTCTCCACAGCATATTGTATTGCACAAGAAGCAAAAAACTGAATATAAATTCAAATCATATGACCAATTCTAAGTTCTTTGATTTCAGTTATTCTGTGTCAGAAACCTATTATGTGTCAAATATTTCAAGAAATTTTCAATTGCATAGTATTGCGCAATAGCAAGAAATCTTCAATTGCACAGTATTGCACAATAGCAAGAAATTGATATGTGTGCCCTGTTATCAAAACTTTATTATTAACAAATTCCATTGGAAATTTGCCAATAACTTTAGTTTAATGAACTTCATTGGAAATTTGCCAATATAAAATGTGCTGATGAAGCTTTTTTGTTTATCTCATCTAAACTGCTTTTAAATTATGTATATTTAAAATTTGCCATCCATGACTATGATGTCATTTTCTATTTTAATATGTTATGGTGTATTTAAATGGGCTGTTATGGTTGCAAAATATAATATTTAAGTTCTTAGACAACATTCATTCTGTGTCAGAAACCTATGCTGTGTCAAATATTTATTCACAATCCAAATTCAGTATTGTATCAAGCTTGAATGTTGTGTTCATAATTGCCCCAACTATTCAGGGTTCGACATCTGCGGTCGTATCTAGCTGCGCCCAGCGGAGCATTTTATTTGGAACCTAATTCTTAAACTGTTGGGACCAAAACTCCCAAAATCAATCCCAACCTTCCTTTTGTGGTCATAAACCTTGTGTTTAAATTTCATAGATTTCTATTAACTTATACTAAAGTTATAGTGCGAAAACCAAATGTCTTCAGACGACGACGATGCCAACGTCATACCAATATACGACCGCAAAAATTTTGCAGTCGTATAAAAATCTTCTAGAAAACTACAAATCCAATTGGAACCAAACTTGGCAGTGATGGTCCTTAGAAGGTTCTCTTTTAGAAGTATGTCCGATAACCCAGACTGTTAATGAAGCTGGCCTCCACAGCCGACTTAGTTTAACATATGGCCCTATGGGAAAAATCATTGAAAAATCTTGTCTGAAACCGCTTGACCAATTGGAACCAGACTTGGCAGCAATGGTCCTTAGATGGTCCTATTTCAGAAATTTGTCAGATTTCGCAGACTGTGAACCAATATGGCAGCGACAGCCGAACTCTATGGGAAATTCACTCATCTTGTCTGAAACCACTAAGCCAATTAAAACTAGACTTGGTAGCAATGGTCCTCTTTCAGAATTATGTCCTATGACCCAGAATGTTAACCAAGATGGCCACCACAGCCGAACTTAGTTTAACATAGGTCCTTATTGGAAAATCACTCAAAAATATTTTCCTCTGAAACTACTGATACCTCACCTGATATGAAATTTTTTCAGGCACTCCATATATTCCCGTATCCTCCTTGTGACTGACTGTATAACTAGTAGTATCTTTGACCCTTTTATTGGGAAACGGTGAAAGGGGCCATTATAAGTTCATTGATGCTTACCCCATATCCTTGCATTTTTATATGTATATTGAATTTTGCCTCGCCCTTACGCAAATGAATGAAAATGAAAGAGAAAAATCCTGTTATTGACTCCAGTCGGTAAAAGGTCGACAAGGACACTTACTACAATAAGAAATTTGTTTCAGGATGATATCACAGGTACTTGTGGACAGGATACCCCTGTATGGTACCCCAATAGCAGGTACCCCCTATGGGCGAAAATTTCAAGAAAAGTTTTTTTTTTCTTTTTTTTAATCATTTTCCATCAGAATATGTGCAGAATTATAGACAAACACCATTTGGAATATTTACTAGTCAAGTGATACTTCTCTATATAATGTATCACTCAACCTGCAAATATTCCAAATGTTGTTTGTCTATAATAATTAAAAAAAAGCAACAAAAAAAATTGTATCAAAAGTTAGCACTGATTTCATTCTGCAATTTCGCAGGTGTGTTATAGCTTGATTTTTAAACTGTAAACCCGTCCATCTCAAATTTTAATGTAAATACATATTTTTGTTAACCTGTTAAATGTATTTTGCAGGGTATTGCTCGGGGACAAGAATGCTATAAATTGAGTTCAAAACCTAACGTCTTCAAAGTCAAACTTGACATCCTTTATTGCAAGAAATTACATACTGGCACTTTTAAAGGTTCCAAGTTTGTATGTGATTACCGCATAAAATGCAATTTTTCCATTGGTAAAGGGCCACAATTCATAAATGACTGAGTAAAATTTTCAAAATAAAACGATACTACCATTTAATAACCAGCTGGGAAACCCAATTAAAAACAATCTATACAAAATAGACATCAATATAATTGCTTTTAATCATCAATAAGTACAAGAAGTTGCAGCCTGTAGTAAATACATAATGTACATCAACATCGATATATACATACACACAGACAAGCATAATATGAAATTTCAACATTAAAGTCAATGTAGTCATTTACTTGCACGTTGCCCATATATACATATATAAAGCTAGACAACCTATGGATCCAGCTTACTGGCATCATGATAAAAACACACAAAATCTTTAAAAATCTTTAGATTATTCTCACTATACAAAACAACTATGATCACATATAAAGCTAAAAATTTCTATAAATCTTCACTAATAATCATTTGCCAACTATTGAATTAATATGATTAAACCAGATACACAGTCTCCTATTAAATTTACAATCCATCATTAATGATGGTATGGTACCTGTGATGTATTTCAAGCTATAAATAAAATAATTTGTGAAGTTTAAACAAGTATTCACATATCCTTGTGCACTCATGTTCCTGGTAATAAGCATTGTATACAAGTTTCACATTTGGTAGAGGCAAACTAAAGAGAGAGAACGGAAACCAATTTCAGGACGTACATATGCAAGGACAGACGGACAAGGGTAAAACTTACTGCTCCCTTCTTAATACGGGTAGCTGAACGGACCTACATTTGTATTTTGAAAAATCAATTTTTTGTGGGGTTAATTAGTTTATTATTGAAAATTATCACTTTCTGCTTATTTTGTACATTCACAATATATTACTGTGATTTACATATCACTGTACATTTATTTACTTTGACATGCAGCTTCTATTACAAAAATGTATGTATAAATTTTGTTATCAAACTGGAAGAATTGGGACTATAAAAATTCATACTGAGTATTTCGTGAAATTTTGATTCATGTAAATATAAGGTGGGATAAAAACAAAATAAAAAGCAAAAAAAATTCAAAACTTTAAAATGCATAAACAATAAATAAACATTATGTTTTTATTATATGAATTTGCAGTTATTGCAACAATGTCAGATAGGTAAAAATATGTAAAATATAACTTTTTTTAAATTTTTTATTGTATATTTTTCAAAGTTAGCCTGTTAACAAATATCTCGGTAAGCCAGGCTATTACCGAGATATTCCTTTTAACATATTTGCATCTTTCAAATGTATCAAAATCACAAAACAGGTTGTTTAATGGTGTGAGCATGTCTGCTTAAAAGGTTTTGAAATCTGTTGTCAACCAATTCAAAACATGTTAGCATTCAAAACAATATTGGAACATTGAGTTGGCTTTTAACACTATATTAAAGATTTATGATTTGACAAGCATGGATAATAAACCTATCATCTTGTCCAATAACACATTTCTTAGTCATTATCTGAAAAATTGATAATATTTTGGATATTTTTTTTCAAAAATTTTATAAGGTTTTTTGTTTTGTTTTGAATTATATCACAGCTAAAACAAATAGAGATAAAATGTAAATATCATCTTATACAGAAAAAACATAAAATTTTGATTTAATATCAATAAAAAATTCAAAACATTCACCTTTTCTTTAAACAAAAATAACATTTCAACCACAACAATTAGTGTATCTTTATTTACAATAAAACATCATTCCAATTTACTGACTTAAGGATGATCGCTGGTTTAATAGGAAATAAATAGGATTTGAAATAGGTGTTTTAGTTTGAGAGAACATATGAATAGTAAACAAATAAGCAAGAAAAAAATATAGGTTCATGTGCTCATTTTAGAGCTATAAGGTCTTAAAAATTTGCAGGAAATGGGTTTTCTCTGGAATTTTTATTGTATTTGCATTGACAACTTCAGTCTCTCAAAAATATATGAAAAAATAAAAAGGATTTCATAAAATTTTGTCAAATACCATTTTAAGGTATATATGATTGAATTATAAAAGAAAAAGTGGGGGTTCATGGGCAAAACATTCCAAAATTCAGACAAAAAGACCAAAACATGACCAACGAGCATCCTTAAGGTATTCGGACCATAAATAAACATTTATTTTTCCAAATGTCCCGGATGTTCCATACAATGTAATGACAATAACCTCAGTCCTGAGGCTAAAAGGGAGACAAATTTATTATCTCCCTTACCTACATTGGTTAGGAAAAGATAACTCACTCTGGTTTCTCATTATTGGCAAACTGTGGAATTGTAACATACCTAACTTATTTTCATACAAACCTGTATTCCAACTTGAGAAAGTTACATCTACATAATCCCTGCTTTAAAATTTTGGTTAAAGGGATTTTTTTAAATGTATAATTTACAGTGGTAATCTATCATGGTCCGGATACCTTAAAAGAATGAAATAACAATACTTATTTCACTTCTTCATTTCATAAACATCAATTTGAATAGTTATAATATAATAATTATTATTTTTCTGTTTTCAAATACTGTTTATTGTATATTTTCTTTATAATAACGGGGCCTCGGTGGCCGAAGGTTGGTGGTTCTCTCCGGCTTCCTCCAATAAAAACTGGCCGACACGAAATAGCCAAATGTGCTGAAAATGGCGTAAAACCCTAACTAAACAAACAAACTTTATAATAACATCCCAACTTGTTCATATGCAATCGAAATTTGTATAATACTGGATTATATACCCTTAAATTGTCTCGGTTTATTCATGTAGCCTTTATATCACAGATGATAATGGCATCTATCTTAAGCCATATGCCCATGAGCTAGTTGTAATATTTATCTACTCAATAGGTGAATTCAAAATACCTTATAATGGTGCTATGATCTTGTGTCAAAATCCCATTAATAATCCCCACTTTCGAAGAAAGATCGGGAATATTGCCATCAGTCACACTTTCCTGTCACATAACTGTGGGAATCACTGTAGATTCCAGGAGTAGTTTTCTAGTTTGATTGCTTATTTACTCCGTTATATTTCTTACAACAGATGGTTTGTACAAAAACCCTGCAACTACTGTGATTTGACAAAACTAATATAGCAGATTAACTGTAACATTTCCCTATCACACACTAACAGTTCACAAAGGGGGAAAAAATATTTAACAGAAAAATGTTGTTCTGTAGAATTCAGACCCTTATTACTCGTGTGTGAATAATTTATCTCTTTCTTGACTGAAAGCGATATAACCAATACTATAATTTACGCTTTAGATAAAATTTGTACTCCCAAAGAAGTTATGAACAACTCAACAATGATAAATGTTTTTTCAAAGCGCTGCCTAAGACATAAACAAATAATAAATTGCACAGAAATATTAAAAATGAAATATATTCTCCTCATGAAGTGAATCTGTATAAATGCTCTTTCCATCCATTACTTCATGTTGGACATAAAACTGAAATTAAAATATCAGGTGAAATGACAATTGACAATTTTTGATCTTTCTTTAGTTTAAGTTCAAACTTATTTATTTACAGTGGAGAAACAAGTTGTATGCATATCTTGTGCATCAAAATTTGCATAATAAGATATTTATTTACTTCTTTCAAAAATGACATAGGCTTATCAACTTGACTTCTTTACAAATGTGTGTGTTTTGATTTGACATTTCATGTTTAGGACAGTATATAATGATACATTGTATCCATTTAACTTTAATATAATACATATTGGTTAGGGGGGTTAGGTTTAGCTTTTGATGGGTAAATTTCTTTTTGGTATCATTTCTTCAGTCTTCTTTAATGTAGGGAACAATCTGTTTAAACAAATTTTGAAGGTCTAGTGAAACTGCCAATGTGCCTTTGTTCTGTAAAATCCATTGCTCATTGTCAGACATGCAGTTTGATAAAATGCCTCTATGGGTGTTTCTTTCAGTTTCAAAGTGCCTGCCTTGGGTAGTATGTACATGTATGTTTTCAATGAAGCGGCTCTAGAAATATCTCTTAGTATTCATGAAAATGAATTGTCATTGTCAGAATGTAAATATAGATACTTCTTTTTTACCAGACAAGAAAACAATTTTTTCCCCACAGTCAGGTTAAACAACTGTGTTAAATAATTTGTTTCTACATTTATACCTTTTAGTATGTAGTCTGTCAGTAGAGTAGGTACTGTAGGACTGTCTTGGTTTATAGCTTTAAGAACTGAAAAATAATACATCATTTGTAGATTTTTGATGAATGAAACTTTCCACTTACTGATAAAAAGCAGCGTTAAAAATTGGGAACGTGGAAACAATATGCCTAGTATGTGAACAAAATAACACAATGAAAACTAAAATACCTTTGTTAAATCAAATTACTGAAGATTTCAATCTGATAAATGCACATGTACCTTTTTTTCTAGGCAATACACTACACTTTGCTGCAAAATATAGTAATGATACAAATTCTTCAAAAGATAGGTTTCTAGAGAAAAACATCATAATTGGAATGATCAAGCATAATTCAACTTTTTAAATATATTTCTAAAAAAGAAACTGTTTGGTATTTTTTTTTATTTATAATAATATTCATTTGCAAATTTTTTTTGCAAAACGGACAGGGAAAGTCCATATTTTCTTATGCTTAACATTAAGACACTGGCAAAATGTACTGTTACATCAGTTTTTTGTGTCATTACGTGATGTATGAAAAGAATTTTATATCTGTGTGTATTTTACATCTAGTAAAAAGTTGGCATTTTTCTATAAAGCATTACATATTTAGCTATGCACTTACTTTTAATGTAAATCTGTAATTGTTCTGAGGTTGGTGGTCCTCCAAATGAGTGGTATGGTATTACAGTTGTTAAAAACTTAAAAAATAATAATATTACATGTATTTCTGTTTTATTGTAGAAATTTTGCATCATTTTGTCATTAATTCATGAAATTGCTGGTCTCATATGAAATATTAGTTTTTTTCTTGCTGTGTAGACTTGGTTTAGATGTATAACTCAAAATGTAAAGCTTGAATACTAAGGTATTAGTATACACAGAACTTGGGATTTTTTAGAACCCTTATATTAATAAGTAACAAATTAGTATACTTAGAGAAACATGAATTTAACACCAATGATTTAATGAAATTACACTACCAGTATATTATAGTCACTGCATTTGCAAAAGCTGAGAGATAGCAAACCACATATTCATCACTGTCTAAAGCTAACCAACATACAATCCCAAACTAATAACAAGAACTTTTCCATTGTAAAATCCAGTTAATAACTGAAGTCCAGTTCAAAAATAGAAAAAAAAACAGCCCGACTTTTCTTTAATTCATGCTTTATATGCTCAAATACAAATATTTCAAACATTTTTCAGGGCAGGATATTTTAACAAATAAATTAATAGGGTTCTAAAGCACGAGTAATTAGATTTGAAGAACCCCCCATTGAAAAGGGAAGTATTTTCAGGCTCAATTTTGACAACCATGTAAAAAGAGCAGATATGATACTTTAGCAGCCATTTTACTATGCATAATAAAGGAACCGTAATTGATAAATCCGGACTTCCGCTAAGAAAATCAGGTCTGTATGTTCGGTAGAATTAGAATCTCAGTCTTGTATCATGCCAACAACTGACCCTACCAAAAAGTTTTTGTAGTGGTTCTCATATGTTGAGAGACTTTAGTGGTTTGATATTCCTATTCTGGCCTAAACCTAGACTTTTGATTAAGTACTATGCCGCTTCATCACAGATCCTCCTCCCAGACAGAAAAGGTCCATGTTACCCACCAATTTTGAAGTAGTTGTATTTCGTTTTAAGAGGATTGCAGCAGGGAACAACATTTTTTAAAAAGGAACTTTCTGTGTATTAAAGTTTTACTGTCGCTAATGTTGTCTTAATTTTTTCATCATTTGACAATTTTCTGTTCAGTAGTTGAGATAAATTATTTAAATCAGTGCAAATTTATTTGATAGATTATGTTATAGTTGATACTGGTAAAACATTTTCAATGATTTTGTACTAAATTTTAACAGTAATGAAAAATAAAAAATACACAAGAAATGTAATTTACATTGAGACCTTTTACACTTACAGAACTAACAGTATTTTCAGACCCACTATTATTGGTTACATTTGCATTTTTTGTTTTCTTCTTCTTTTTATCTACATTACTATCTCTCCTTTTCTTTTGGATTGTCAGCAGTAAGGATATGAATTGATTCTTTAGTTCTTTATCATATTCCAGTTCATCCCTCAGGGCCAGTTCTCGTATCAGGATTTCAGAAAGTTCTTTGATCACAATTTCATACTCCGTTAACACCTCATTTAAAGCTGAACATGACATTTCTTTAAGATCTGAAAAGAATAAGTTATATGGACAATCTTGAACTGACTGTTTGCAATCCTTTACAAAAGGTGAATTAATGTCTATCCTACCAAGTCCATAAAATGGTTTATCAGTTATATCTTCATAATGTCTGTAAATTATCAATAAAAATAGTGACTGACATTTTTATTGCCAAATCATTGCCTTTTCTACTGATTAGATGCCTCAACTTTTTTGTGTGTGATTCAATGATTTTACATAATATACGATGTCACCACATAAAAATATGACATTGTTTAAGAAGTACAAATTTTTTTTCCAAGTAGTTAATTATAGATTCTCCTTCAGGTACGAGCGAGTTATAGAATTTCTCCACCCGAGATAGTTAAATTTTTCGATTTTCAACACGCAAGCTCTTGACGGTGGAGAAAGTCCAGAACTCACGATTAAATTGAAGGAGAATCTGTTTCTCCTATGATTTTCGACAAAAACCTCAAGAAAATGTTGTTGCTATGTAGTTTGTTTACATAGACATCATTTCGGGACTTCTCTTAATTTATCGTTCCAATGACTAGAGAAAAACGCCAGTAATTCCCAAGTAGAAAATTAATTCACATATTAAACACGTCAAGAATAGGAGAAACTTTGTTAACTTTAAAGAGATAGCTGATAACTGTTCAGCCAGAACTTGTCAATAAATCAGTTTCTGAAGTATGAGGGACACAGTATTCTCTTATTACAAGGCATAGAGTACAATGTTTACCAGTGTAAGACACCCATGTGGAATATCCTTGTGCTGTATCATGTGACACAAAATTTCAAGTCAGAGTATATTTTGCCAACCTCACAATGTTGAAAGGTCGACATTATATATTTTATTGTCAGACACTTACAGGCCTAGTGTCTGACAGAAAATGTGACCCATTGGGTGGAATTACCCTATCCTACATCTCTCTGTAGGAATGACACATTATCTCAAAAAGTGACAATTATAACCATCATGAGCTGTATACTAATGATTTGACTTTTCATCGAATTCAATACTTGACATTTTTTAAGACAAAAACAATCTAAATTTTATGATAGCATATTTCATTTAAATTATTATGATGCCAGATTTTGTTCGCATTCAAAAGTTGAAATGGAAAGTTTTCACTAAAATACAAATACTTTTAAAAAAGACTGAAATATCATTTTAAGTGTCACAATACATGAATATGAGGCTATTGAAGAAAAGAAAGTCTAATTTCACATACCATGGTGGATTATCCAATGAAAACTGCTTCAATTATTATAACATAGCTCAAGATACAGAGCTCTTATTCTGCTATACAAAAAGTCTCCTTAACTAACCTGCCTGTGTATAAGAAGGAAGAACAGGAACTGGATCACTGTCAGGTTGTACTGGAACCACATCTAATGTGGCAGGATCTACAGTCTCGTCCCCATTCTCTGGCCCATCCTGTGTATTATAAATATATACCTTTAAAGCCAAACCCACTAACAGTTTTACATGACTATTTTATTTTCAACTCATAGTTTAGTTCCAAAGAAATGAACCTAAACACAAAACTTAACAACATAGTTTGGACACTCTATATGTCCCATCCATATTCGTGGGCTGGGCATAAAAATAGGGTAGGTAGGTAGCGATTTTTTTTTATTTTACAATTTTTTTAACATACATGTAGAGTCTATGGTAGAGACATTCTGACTTTAACAGTACTTATTTAAAAATGTCCAAAAAAATCTTTAGGGTAGGTACGGTAACTGGAACCACACATATTTTTTTATTTGGGCTTACCCCAGACATGGCATTAAACAATATTTAGTCAAACTGTTTATTCCCTCCTTTATATCAAAATAGAAAAAAAAATCTTATAATTGTACAACTATGTAAAAATCTTTTTCTACCATAAATTATTTCTTATAAAACAATGTCCATATTTGAACATTTTCTCCTATTGTTTCCTTTAAAAAATGCTTTCTTTTTGGCAACCAATCACATTGGATGTTTGTCACAACTGTCAATTCTGAATTTTTACCAAAAATTATGTGTCATTATTGAGAACGACAGATTCACAGGTTGTAGAAAAAAACTTTCTGACATGAACCAAAAATGGTAATGCTTCATAATTTCAAGAAAATCTAAAAGGAATCTGACCTGCATCATAGATTCAATTTCACTGATGACTTCTTCTGCGGTTGCAACATAATCATCTGTTTCTGGACGCTGTAGACTAGATACAATTAAACTATGCATGTCAAGTGCTTGGGTTATTTCTTCATCATCTGACAAATCTAAATTCATTGGTTCACTAACCTATAAAATTCCAGTACAGATAACTAAAACTTAATTCACCGACAATGAAATTGCTTACACACTAACAAAATGGTTCAATGAACAATCACTTGTTAAATTAGGCAAAATCATTGTGATAATATTAAGAACTTGCAGTGCACATGTAGCCACATTCCAATGTAAGAAGGCCCTGCAGCAACTTCTTTTGTAGTTTTTGTATTGTTTCAGAGATGAAGTCTCATTGACATTTACCCCAAATATACTTTTATTTATCTAAATGTTCGAACATAGTAACAGTAACTTTAACGGGCAAAATTTATTACTTTGCTCATTTGCCAATTAAAGTTCTGTAAGTTCAATCTTAAATGCAATACTATAATACCTTAATTATTAAGTTGATAAACATATGGGATTACAAACATAACATCAATGGATAATTCTTTAAATTCTCTAAATTAACACAAAAAAAAAATACAAACACAATTGAATTAAATCAATTAAGTCACAAGAAACCCAAGTGACAATGTTTTTATTCTCAATTTTATTTAATACTTTTCTTGTGGTGTTGGTTGTTGCTCACTTCTGAGGGTTCTGAATGGTTCCTAGATGTCATCTAGATTGTTTGACTGATAATTCCATGTCTTTTCTTTTTCATAATCCCAAAACATAGAGACTAAAATTTATAGTTAGGCTGAAATTAAAATTAGGTTTGTTTGCTGTAGCCTACACGCCACTCAAAAACTGGCCAGACCCCAAATTTTTTTTTTATCCTGCGAGTGATTTTTTTTTATATTTCCAATTTCAGTAGTCACATAAATTTTTTTTTTTTCAAATGAGTTCATGAATTTAATCATCATTGGGAATTGAAAAAAAAAAATGCCTACCTACATATCCTAGCCTCCTAAGTATGGGTCGGGCTACAGCAAACAAAGAATATCCTACAAATGTAATTGATGTAACTCACTTTGCCTTCTTCTAAATGTAAAACCTTTTCTTTCATTTGTTTGACATAAGATTTAGACCAGTCTATTGGTAATATATTCCCATAATTCCCTGTAAGTGTCCACCACATTCTGAAAAACAATAAACTGACAATGTAAATCAATGTTATTGTTAGAATCTATGATGAAAGTTTAATATTAAGGAAGAAATTTGCTCATCTTTTCTTAATGCATAACTGCAATTATTGTCTTGCAGTGCTCCTGCCCGCCAAAAATGGAAGGGTGGGCTGCCCTTGATGTCCTTACCCTTCCCCTTCTGCCCTTGCATTTCCAAAAATGCAACCCTCTGGTATAAGAACAAAGAAAGGTTAATGATTTTACATTAAAACAACTAAGGGAACAGTCATTATTTACCAGCTGGGGGGGTTGGGAAATTTTAGGGGGGGTTCAAATTTTTTTTTGACTTATACGGGGGGGGGGGGCTTAAATTTTTTTTAGGGCACACGGGGTGGGTCGAAAAATTGAATCAGAATTATCAATCATTAACAATTTATATGGGGATTTAAAAGCTGATGAAAGCGACATGCTTGCTTCCTTAATCTGAACAGAAGGAAAAAGTGAAGGAATTTTTGCATCAATGTGAGATTGCTACATAAATACAAGCAACTTTTCGGAGCTAAGGGTTGAGTTGGCAGGACTGAAGTTGGAATGAGAGACAAAAGAAGAGCCTTAACCATAGAAAGGCTGTAAAAAGGAAACTGAAAATTCTTGCTTCAAAGTTCAACAATTTGAACAAACAGCTGTGTCCTTCAATTGAAAATCAAGAACCTTTGTTTTCTCCTCATATAAATGGATTGTATGATCTTTGCAAAGAAAAGTATTTCTTTGGTACAAACAATATTGATGTTGAATTGGGTAACATTTCCAAAAGCTCTGTTTATTTTATTTGAGAATAATTTTTTTAATCATACTGCAAAATGTTTGATTTTGGAAAACTTGGATGATCGTGTGGAAGAAAGATATTGGGAATTGTATGAAAGACAGCATGAAAGTTGGTTAAGTACTGCCATTCAGGGAGGCAGTATGGAGGAAATGAGTGGTCATGAAAGTGAGGAGCAAATGGAGAGTGAAAGCAGTCATGGAGAGAATGATGGAGTAGTTGAGAGTGGTGAGGACTGATTAAAGGTTAGTTTGTTTTATAGAAATTACCAGTATTTAGCAAAATTCAAAAATAATAGAATTACTAAGGGTTCTTTCCTTGTATTGCACATGGTAGATCTCCTTAGTTGAAATGTGGCTTCTTATTTCGGTATTTTTGGTTATGAGTACTTCTTGTTTTAAAATAAGTTTGGTTTTTGGTCTTCCAAATGTTTCGGTTTTAATGCTGCTGATGAGATGTAACTCCTTGAAATACGTCGTATACAGCATAGTATAAATTTACTATATCTAATATTAGTATCTTTGGATTGTTATTTTGAAAAAGGTTTTGAAATTGTCCATGTTGTCTAACAATGCATGTTTTGTTTTAATATTGGATTACATGTACAAATGTTGTTAGTGTACAATAAATGTAATTTTTATTGTTTTCCTCTGATACTGATAAGGAATGGGGGGGTCAAAATTTTCAAATCGATTCTTCTGGGGGGGTTGATTTCTTGGATTTTTCCCATCTGGGGGGTCAATTTTATCATCCTGGTTTTGGTGAAAAATTCCCCAACCCCCCCAGCTGGTAAATAATGACTGTTCCCTAAAACTCTGGAAGTTGTCAACTGAGGTGAAATGAAATTTCAAGGGGTAACAAATGCTTTATCACCCTCTTACATATTTATTTTATTTTATTATATATACTTCATATAATTTATTGTCTTTTTTTTTAGTTAAGAAGAGGGTAAATTTCTGCTTTAACAAATGGCTCAGTAGGTAATAATTTATCGTATGTCACCCTCATGGGTAGAGCATAGTAAAGAAACCACGGTATGACAGTAATCTCTGCCTAAAAGGATGACTACAAAAATTTTCATCTGCTAAGCCATGTGTTAGAGCAATAACAAATAAAGCAATCAGTATAATAAAGTAACAAAGTCACATATGTGAGAGGATGACTAGTCTTTGTTAGCCTTTGTAAAGTTTGGAGCATGTCATTTTTTTATTAATTTTCAGAATCCTTCCTAACTGTTCACATTTTATTCTCTGATACAATACATATCGATCAAATAAACAGAAACTTGCTATGAAATATTATTCACTAAATACTGAAAAGTACACTTTGCTTGCTTTCCAGGTCGCACCTGTGTTACATTTGCACATTAATGCTTACTCTTTTAACTTTTTTATCCCCATTTCAAATTTCTTTCTGTGTGCTATCTACCAGTAAAACCAATCATTTTATTATTACAATTGTATTAACTACTAAAATTCTACGATACTAATATTTGTAAAAATAATAAATTATATGTACTTCTATATATGTATAATTTGTACAAATATTCATGCATCTAAACATGCTTAAGGTAGGAGGTACCTAACTGAGCTATATTTCAGATTAAAAAAAAAATTTGCATGCAACTAGAGTATGTTGAGCTGTATCTAAATATAAAAAAATTCTCTTTTTATTGATAAAAAATTTATTAGGGGTCACCAGATTCCTTTTTTAACTATATTAGATTTATTACTATATGGAGAGTGGAAATAAGTGTTAACTAGAGGCTCAGAGGGCTAAGCCTGTATCGCCCACCTGGAATGAAAGCCGTTTTTATTGATGTACATCAGAGAGGTCACTTCTCACTATCATTAAGAAGTGTGGTACGCCTTGTAGGGACCAAATTTTTCTGCATCAAGGTCCTTATACAGGTCAGCATATTCTAAAATTCAGTGGTTCTCCAGAAGATTTTTGCATGCATTTCCCATAGGGTCTTATGTTGACCTAAATCCTCTGCTTGTGTCCATCTTGAATGAGAGATTGGCACCTTATGAGGAACTTTCAGGACATTTTTGGTTTCAAGCAATTCTGCAGTTCTGTAGATTTTTGTTATAAGCCAGACACTTTCTGTCAAGTTTGGCTCTATTTGGCCTAGCAGTTTCAAAGAAAATTTTTCTTTTAAATCAACCAATCAGAAACAAAAATTAGCCATGGCGGCCATGTTTGTCATCTGATCTGGACAAAATGAGGAAACTTTGTAAAAAACCTCCAACAGATGCTTCCTATCAAGTTTCGTTCCATTTGGCCAAACAGTGTCAGAGAAGAAGTTTTCTTTATATCAGCCTATCTGAGGAACAAGAATTCCCCATGGCAGCCATGCTTTTCGTCTGATCTGGATGAAAACATGTTCATAACAGATGTTCCATAAATGCTTCCTGTCAAGTTTGGCTGACAGTTTTGGCCAAGCAGTCCCAGAGGAAAAAAAATTTTTAATCAACCAAAGAGAAACAAGAATTGCCCATGATTGCCGTGTTTGTTGCCTGATTGGGACATGAGGAAATTTTGTAAAGAACCTCCCATAGAAGCTTCCTGTCATGTTTCATTCCATTTGGCCAAGCAGTTCCAGAGAAAAATATTTTTTTTAATTAACCAATGAGAAACAAAAATTGCCCATGATGGCCATGTTGGTTGCCAAATTGGGATGAAATGAGAAAACTTGTAAAGAACTTCCCATGGATGCTTCCTGTCAAGTTTCATTCAATTTGAACAAGCGATTTCAGCGGAGAAGATTTTTTTCATATCAGCAAATCAGAAACAACAATTGCCCATAGTGGCCATCTTTGTTGTCCGATCAGGATGAGATGAACAAATTTTATAAAGGACCTCATCTAGATTCTTCCTGCCAAATTTAATTCCATTTGGCCCAGTGGTTTCAGAGAAGATTAAAATGAGAAAAGTTAACGGACGACGGTCCACGGACGCCAAGTGATGACAAAAGCTCAGATGGCCTTTGGCCGTGTGATCTAGAAAGATGATATTAGCATAACGTTGTCACGATGTCGCGATAAAAAATGTAGATCTTTAGTATTTTTACAGACAGGAGGTATAGTTAAATGATTTCCACAACGAAAACAAAGCTGTGACCCTATGTTTATTTAGTATCATTGAAACGAAAAAGCTGACACCAATAACATATCGTTTTTCTAGAAAATTCTATGAATAATTTTTTGAGAATTGACGATTTAAAGTGAAATTATAATTTTCGGCACTTTCTTTATGAAATCTACAGTAAAAGACCTTTATTTTAAGGATTTTAAATCTACCTTATTGAAGACATTAAAAGCTAAATATAATTTCATAAAGTCCTCTGATGCTTGTTTAGATATTAAGATGCAGTTTCGAATATTCTAGCTGCACGTAAAAATTCATGAAAATCTGTAATCTAGCAGATTTAGGTACCTCCCAACTTAAGCAAAATATGGCTTGATGTTGTGTTAGAATTGTAACATTTTTTAATATTTTTATCTTTCTATTTATACTATTACTTTTTTAATGTTCAGAATAAACTTTTTATTCCTCCAATATACATGTAAACACAATGCAAAACTCTTTCTGTTTCATTAAATAAATGAAATTCGGAACAGTCCACATACGAAATTGCATTAATACATTTGTACATATTACAAGAACTGAAATAGATTTCCCATAAAAGATTTGGAAATTTATTTGTGCCATTTTATGACAAAATATACTTAGTGCTTCCAACAAGTGCTACAAAGAATTAGTACTTAATCAATTGCACTAGAACAACATCAAATACAGTCAATAAATTTACTGGAATCAATGAATACATGACTCACAGTTATTGATCACTGCAAGCTCAATCTACTGTAAACATGCCATTATATAAATAATTAGATACGGTTGATATTAACTGTATACTATACTGTCCACAATATTTATAAAATTCATTTTGTATTGAAGAGGCCATGTATTGTTTTGTTTTTTTATTATTTGTTCTGTGAAAAAAAATTATATAATAGTTCATTATTTAGCATATTATATTTGATTTTTATACACAAAAAGGGAGTGAGAAAGTGATCTTGGGTCCTGGAATTTTTTTGTGTCAATCATTATCAGCACCCAAGTGTGCCCACTTTTTATTTCAAAATATTGTATTATTTAATTCCTTGTTTAATTCAAACCTGCATTTTTTAAAATTCCTTCTTTGCCCAAACCTCCCCTCTAAAAAATCAAATGGTTGTTCCCTTAATCCATTTGCTGCAATGAATAATTTCATAAAGTCCTCTGATGCTTGTTTAGGATTTGACTACTGACCTTAATTTTTTGTGCCTATCATAAATTTCTTATTGAAAATTTGTAAAAAATATACCCCAAATCAATACTTATACTTTTGACATTTGGACAGTTTCTGAAAATAAAATGGATTTCTGTAATCTATGATCAGATTTCTACATTTCTAAGCAAAACTTCATGTCTGATTGTGGCATAGATCTCCATTGCTTGATGGTGTTAAAAACGGAACACCTAAATGTGTGTCTTTTTTCAAACTTTAAGTGGATTTTCAGGATTATCTCGAATGTTTCGCATAAATGAAAGTAAAAAGTATTCTACTACCTTTTGGTTAAAAATAGTCGTAATGAATTATTGTCTTTTCCGCTGCTGAAATGTCCCAAATATTTATGAGAGCTGATTTTCCCATTTTTGTTAGCATTTCATCAATTTTTGTGTCATACATGTATATATGAAATCACCATAAATAAAATATGATGTTGTAGAATACGAATAAAGTTCTGTTTCCGTAAAGTTTGATCCATGTTGACTTTTAAGACATACTGAACATATTGTTAATTTAATCGTAGAAATCAGTTGCCAAAGTATGTCAGACACACAGTATGATCCAATTGCTGTAAATTTTTATCCCAACTAGCTCAATTTTTTCAGACAAATAAGTGAATTTTCCCATAGATTCCTATGTTAAAGTAGGATCATCGTTCGCAGATATCTTGACATTTTGGTTACTGAATACATGTACAATCATTATAGAGGATCAATTAAGCCATATTTCTATGAAGTTTGGCTGTTATACCTTCTTTAACTTAATTATAACTTTTCATGAATTTTTATACATTATAAACAGTGCAAGGAAGGCAGATGTTTTTGCTTATACATGTAAGTGTGACCTGCAGAGGTAAAACATCTTTACTTCCAGTGTCAGCATCATTCAAAAGATTATTTTTTTATGACCCCATTTTTTAAAAAATATTTGTTACATATCCAAAATGAGCCAAATGAAACATTATTGTGAACAAATCTGATTTAATTACACCAGTGTATTTTTTCTGGTGGAATAAACATCCTATAGAAAATTGTCAACTGTCAAAAGATACACTAGGTTAATAGTGTAAAATATCTGGTACAAACCTTGTGATTGTGAACCAGAGGCTACATGGAGCCTGAATTGCTCACTTTGATTTTAGGTGACCACAATTGACAATCAATAATAATTATCAAGCTGATTGTCAGATTAAATATAACACATATCAAGTACACAACTTTTTATTTTCTGGCATAAAAAGTGCCTTGCCTTCTTTACTGTATAAATATTCCAAACCATCGTGTTCTTGTGATAACAAAATAGTCCTCATACTCCTCTTTTCCAAAAATTCAAAACAGGCAGGTGAATACATGTTAATCATGTAAAATCCTCATTTTCAATTTAACATTACTGTAATTCATTCCAACAATTAAACTGGGTTCCTTATTGTAGGAAAACATGTTTTACATAGCACATACGAAATCACAGGAACTTGTGATGTAAATAAAACATTACACAGAACAAAGATTCAAGTACACTGTTTAAGGATATAATACTCTAGTAATAATTAGTATTCCAGACACCGGAATGAAAGTTTGAAAGTATGCTTACATATGAACATAAGAAACTTTAAAACTTACTTCCGGACTTCCTTAAAGGCTTCCAAAATAAATGTTTGCATTTTACACCAAAATAGTTGCATTTTCAATTCATAAGTTTTGATATGAAACAGTTTACTAATGATGGTGATGATTTACAAACAATCTAATCAAATGCATACTATCTATCTCCATATTTAAAAAAAAAAAATAATAATATAATACCTATTACAGGAATAAATAACAACAGATATTGTTGCAGTTTATATTTTGTTTTTTGCAATTAGTATTTAATTAATTCTTACCTATTATTTATGCAAGTTTTACAGGGTTCCTCATTGGATTTTTTTCGTCGTGAGTCCTGGACTCATCACTTATGAAATTTTTTGAGTCCCACAAAATTTTCATAAGTATCAAATTATTTCTGCAAGTCCAGAATATGATGTCACCTCGTACAACGTGATGTTATTTTTGTGCACCAGTTTTGCTTCCAAAAGTTTGAATCATCTTGTCTTTCAGGTTATGCCTGATCCTTCTTAATAATGTATTATATTAATCAAAGCCATTTATGACCTTTTCACCTTATGATTTTTTTCAAATTTTAGAACTTTTCAAAAAATTTTAATCACCCGAGTCCAAAATAAATGAAATGAATAACTTGGTTTAAGAAAATTAAAAAATAATTCATGACATACTGTGGTTTGTTGGGAGATTTTACCAAAACTTTTAACAAAAGTTCAATGTAGGATAAAAAACTTTATTCACATAGTTTTTTCACTGCCCCCCCCCCCCCTCCCCCTCTTAACTAAAGTTGGGAAAAATTGATCGACCAATATGGACATATGCTTTAAGAGAAAGAGTATACTTTTTGTATCATGGGTCATGTTTTTCCTCAACAATGTATGTTTGTTCTGTATTGACTTGGACATCACTTTTAAAATAATATTGGAAAAAGGTGATGTGTATTTTTAGTATGCATCAAAAAAGGCACTGTTAAATTATAATTTTATACATACATGTATCATTCAAAATTCACGATCGATAAAGAGTTTGAACGACGTAGATACTATGATTGATTTCGCCCAAATACTCTCGGCCAAAGATTTGCTTTCCCGTACGATTTCATGGCTTTTATTTGCTTTAAAAATCCAAACATATGTTAGGGCCGAACTTAAATCCGAATTTTTCAATCTATAAATCGATGTCGGATAACAAAACTTGCGATTTTTACCTCTAACCCCCACACCCAAACTATTTGAATTACGTTTTTTATATTACATTGAACTTATGATGTCGTCCCTAATGGTTATTGATTGTTGAATCCTATTTAAATTTATTTATTTTGTTATTTGTTATAAATTAAACAATACAGTGGTAATTCTGCACAACGTCCTATTCGGCGCATTAACAATGCGCCTAATTAAATGCTGCCGAATTACCTGACAACATAGTATATAAAATATGATCCTTAACTTTTTTGTCCAGTATACGAGATCCATACCCGGATCCATATCATTTTAAGTTTAAGACTAACAGTTCCAGTCTAATACTGTAAGCCATAATATCATCCGGGTTTAATTTCATCCGACGGCGAATATTTGATATGTTAAAGTTTCCGCCGGCAAAAATCAAATTATCATATTATTTCCGGGCTTATTAAAATTATTCCTTAGAGTGGAAGATTTTTAATGGACGTATCATTAGATTAATTCCGAGTACTTGTCAGTTATTGATCATGAGTGATGCATTCGGCAAAGGACGTTTTTTAATGGGCGTGTCGTGAAATTCATTCCGAGGGCATGTTAGTATCGATCATGACTGGTGCATTCCGAATAAATGCATTCGGAACCCGGAAAGTATTAAATGAATGGACATTATAACTATATTAAAAATCCGGATAAAATTAAATGGACAGGTAAGTTGTTTTTTACAGGTGAGTAATTTCATATACTATTTAAAAAATGGTTCTAACTATTATAATAATAATCAGTTAAAATTATTGGACAATGGAGGTAGACGAATACAATCGGATTATTACATATATAACGGATCATATATATCCTGATAATTTTCCCGAAAGTGATAAGCGAAAATTGAGAAATAGAGTTAAAGACTTTGATCTAAAAGACAATCATCTATATTACATTTCAAAAGACGAATCTAGGAGGCTTGTTGTTACTAAGGACAAGAAAACCAGCATTTTGAAACTTTGCCATGAGGAACAAGGCGGGCATTTGGGATGATGTTCCCGATGATGTGTTGGCAACTCCGAGGCCAAAACGTTGCAGAAAAATGCGCCAAGCCAGTATTTATGAATACTATTAATAAATTATTTAATGCTTATTTTATGTTTACTTTAATGCTACGACTTCACACCATATTAACTATAAACCCTTTGCATTCTGATTATTATTTACTCACTTTAGCTATTTAACTATATAGAGTAAAATGTACATGACATAGACATAAAAAAAACTCCAGGTAGATTAAATAATTTCTACAACAAAATATTTGAACGGTGTTTTATTAGTTTTTCCTTATTTACCAGTCACTACAGGGTTTTAACAATGAGCAGATTATTTCTGTTATATTATTATTGTTGTACATAATGGTTGCTAGGTTTTTATAAATGTGTACTTGCTTGAAGTCGGTTTCAAACTTATTTTTGGAAAGTTTAAAAGGCATTGTTTATCGTATGGGAACGACACCGGATATTGATACTGAGACTTGTAGCACAAAGGGAGAAAAATATTGAATTGTTATATTAAACTTGTACCAATTTAGTGTACGACACTTTTTTAACAGTAACAGTTTAATTGTTTTCTCCCTTTGTGGTATAGGGCCTAGTACCAATATCCGCAGTCGCTTATGTTGCGTTCATTTCCATAATTAAGCTGGATATTATTTTATGGTGTATTTTTCCTTACCTTCAAAAGCACAATTTTGCCACCCGGAAAGTATTTCATACATGAGGACAATATTCGATAGACAATAGTATCCTGTGGATAATATTACATATTAAATTTTTTCCGCCGGATAATATTCCACACAGGACAAAATTTAATTTTACAATACCAATTTCCGAATTTCTAAATACTTACTGACAATCGCTCATAATTTCCTCTTGGGAACGGACTTGAACTGGTGCTATATTTTCAGCCTTTTCCTCGAAGTTGCAAAAACACTTGGTTATTTTTTCGTCGAAAGTGTTAACCAAGTCTTCTAATGATTCAGAGACAGTTTCCGCGAAGTTTTCAGGATTTTCATTCCGTTCAGGTGCCGAACTCATGTCTTTGGTTAAAAGGCTGCTTGTTTCATTAACACCTTGAAAATCACTATAGTCTGCAAGTTCTTCATTCTCAAATTTTGCCAGGGGAGCCTCAAAATGCAGCTCCGCCATTTTCATATCCCGCATTCTGACATTACAAACCTTCACCTTCAGTAGATTCTACCTACAGTGAAGTGTTGATTGTAGGTTCGTTAGTTCGATGGAAAAATAATAATCTGAGCTTAAAAATACCCTTAACAGTCAACGTTCTGGGAACTTATTCCTGTACTGTAGCAAATTTGTCATTATTGCCTTGCCACTGGGCCTTGCCATCCTTGTTAATAAAGTTCAGTTGAATTTCAATGTTCAATTGAATTTTGATATACAAAAATGTGCAAGAATGATGTAATGAAAATGATATGATGATAAATGTAACAAAATCCAAATCAATGCTTGTATCATCCAGTAAAAGGATTAGAAACAATACTGTCAATGTGTTCTTTGATAATACATTGCTAGATAATGTTAAATGTGAAAAATTATTAGGTGTTACTATGGACAACGGTTTATCTTGGGCTGAACCTGAGACTACTATAACACATGTGCGTTATAGTAGTCTCAGGCTGAACATATTAACAAACTAGTTTCAAAACTTTCTTCTCGAATTGGGCTGATGTGCAGATTAAAATCTTATCTTCCATCAGCAGGGGCGGGTCCAGGTGAGGGCGTAATGGGCGTACGCCCCCCCCCCCCCCTTTTCCAAAAATAAAAAAATTAATGGAGAGAATTCGGCATAAAAAAATATCAAACCCTGACACTTTAACTATAAAATATACACGCTCCAAGTCAGGAACAGTTACATTAATGCATTTCACAATTATTCTGTTTTTAGCAAAAAATGGTCCAAAAATATTTTCGCCTCGCTCCGCTCGCCGAAAGTTTTATTATACGCCCCCCCCTTTCGAATATCCTGGAAACGCCCCTGATCAGAAGGTTTAATTTTGTACTATAATGCTTATATCTTACCATTGTTTGATTATTGTTGTACAATATGCGGCCAAGCCAATTTAGCAAATTTAGAGAAGTTGTATAAGTTACAAAAAAAGGCTGCAAGAATTATACTTAATGCAAAAAGAGACATACCTACCAATATACTATTAAAAAAACTTGGATGGCTAACTATTTTTAAAAGAATTGATTATCACAAAGGTGTTTTAAGGTTTAAATGCGTCAATAATCTTGCTCCAGAATATTTATGTGATGTCTTTAACACTGCTGATAATGCTTCAACGTATTCTTTACGATCAACAAAAAGAAGAAACTTGTTTGTACCTCGTCCAAATACAAATTTTGCGAAGAAAAGTTTTTACTATTCTGGAATCATTTTATGGAATGCTTTACCAACAGACCTAAAATTGAATACAAATATAGAAACATTCGAAAGAAAGTATACAGATTACTTAAAGCTCCGTGAAGCTTTCTAAATTTGTTAAATTATAGTCACAGTATTGGAAGGCGAGATGTTCTATTCTTTCAATGGGTCCTCGTGGTGTGGATCTTTGTTTGTAGAATTTGGATCAATGTTAGATTAATTTATTGTGTGTGTTTTACAATCTAATTAAAAACCGATCTCTCATCTCTCCCGTTTTCTGATATGCCACGCGACATATCAGAAAACGGGAGCGATGAGAGATCGGTTTTTAATTAGATTGTATGTTTTATTAATTTATATTTTAATTGAGGGCCTCAGGGAAGATTATTATTTTAATACTAACTGTGTTACCCTCTTTAAATAAAGACATTACTTACTTACTTACTTAGTTATATATGAGTGGCCGTTCATGTCAAAATAGCGATGGTTCCATCTAGATGCATTTTCCATCTATAGATACTTCGCATAACCATCTAGATGCTTTGTACAAGTATCTAGATAGTTCGTGTTAGTATCTAGATGCTTCGCACAAGTATCTAGATAGTTCGTGTTAGTATCTAGATGCTTCGTTGAAGTATCTAGATGCTTCGTTAAAGTATCTAGATGGCCGAAAAGTCTTAAATTCCTTAGTATTCTGTCGTATTTTAACCAATGGAATTTGCGTTTTCTTACTCTACAAATTTGTGTGGGTTTTTCATGGTTTTTGGTATTAATTCGGGGTATATATATTTTGAAAAAACTAATATTTATTCGGGTTGTATTTACACAAAATTTGAGTGCTGTTTATTCCTCAGATATGTGTTTATAATTCCAATGTTGTTTTCAAAACATCAAATGCAGTAATTTCATTGGCTAACAGCAACTTGATAAATTCCTTTCATGACGTCGTGCGTATGAATACATACGCATGCAATATAGTGCATGAGCAAAATGTTAATTTGAAATGGAAAACGTCATTTATGCATTACTTTGGAATTATAAGTAATAAAGGTTATTTTTACGGAATTTATCCATGTTTGAACTCGGGCTTATCACTCACAAAATTTGCATAAAGTCCTAGTCCTTTGGACTTTATGCAAATTTTGTGAGTGATAAGGCCGACTTTACAAATTGATAAATTCCGTAAAAATTACCTTTAATACTATAATAAACATCAGTATTATTTAATTCGGGTGTGTTTTCTCGATATAGCTGTTTTTCGGGTAGGTATTTTCATCAAAATTATTTTTTCTGATATATTATTGACAGGTATTCTAGTATTTGCTCGGGTACCTTTTCTTAAGCCATTTCCGCACACCCCGTCAAAAATCCAGAGTTATCCCCCCCCCCCCGGGATGGCGCGGGAATAGTGTCAGAATGGAGTTTTAATGCATTAAAATTTAAAGATATTTTTGCGATTGCATAAGTAGGATTATAAAATGACATAGATAATAATGCAATTCCATAATTATTTATGCCACTGCATAATTGTATTTATGCAATGGCGCAACTTATTAATGCAATTGGGTTTATTATTTATGAAATTGCATAACTATATTTATGCGACGCACTTTTAATAATGTAACCCCAAAAATGTTTATTCCGCAATTGCAGAATTACATTAATTCTGTGGTAAAAGAGATTCATTGTCCAATCAAAATCCGGCTTTCTTGCATGTCTTATTTAAATTCAGGTGAAACAATACTATCGAAACAACTTTCTACACGCTTTTAATGCAATATGTCTTCATTTCCTGTCTCTTTTGGGGTTTTTATGGTTTTTTTTTAGTAAAAGCAAATATAACCCCTTATATGAATTTACAGCATTTCTTCCATTTTTATTTTCAGCTTCTAATTAAAGCAATTTTAAATGGTTTTTGTTCTAAATTTATAGTAGTGTTCAAGCTTGATGTTTTAAAAAAATTGAATGAGCTGTCATAAGTAAAAGTGGTGATTTGGTCAGATTGAAAAGGGTCAATATTAAGGGTTTCGTAAATAATTCTTCTACCCTAGGAGATATTTTTGCCAATATTTTGAGTTAGGCTTAGAAAGGGGTAGAAATGAGAGGTTTCCCCGTTTCGCGGCGATATAACATGGACACTTCTGGCTGTATTATACAGACAAAATTGGCTGTATCAACACTTTTGTCCGTATAATACAGCCTGAAGTGTCCATGTTATATCACCGCGAAACCTCACATTTCTACCCGTTTCTAAGGCTCGTACAAATAAACCAAATATATTTTCTGACAATGTACATATATTGATATACATCTCTTATACTCTCGATATTGTCTCAGTAGCCCAGATTTTTCAAGATATCAGATGTGAGGCAGCCATATTGGTTTTCCGACTGGAACAATGCAAAGTATGGTCTACTGACAAACCTATACTGTAAAGATTTCGAATCAATTCGACTAATTGTTTTCTGGTTGGAATGAGTTTTGCTATCATTGGTCTATTTGTCACCTCGAAGCTTGTGTTAACATTTCTGATCAATTTGACGAGTGGTTATTACAGACGAGTTGTCGAAAGATTTTAAAAATAGCAAAAGTGGACGCCTTACGGGTTTTCAATTCAGAACGATCTATTTATGATGTACTACCAACCCCGAAGCTACTGTACACATTTCAGGTCAATTCAACTAACGGTTTGGGAGATGTCGAAAGCAGATTTAAAAAAAAAAAAAAAATGGCGATTCTAGCAGGCATGTTGGATTTGGGTTGAAACTGAGTCATCTTGATGACCCTTGCCAAGTTTCAAGTCAATCGGACCATTGTTTCAGGAGAAGTTGACGATGTAAAGGTTTATGCCGATAACAGACGACCGATGCAAACCTTTGGCAAAAAATATCTGCATAAGACTTCTAAAAACATTATTTACTTAAAATTTTTCGAATTCATTGCTCATTTCAACCTTTGACAAAACTTTCTGAAAAATCTGTTGAGAAATGCTTAAAAGAATTTGTTTCAAGGGGAATAACTACAAGAAACCCATCGTTCATTCTGTGACATCAATATAAATCGGAGAGGAGTACAAAGTCAATCTCCAAGTTCTCACTGCTCTTATGGTAATATTGCCCAAGACAACTCTGATTCTTTTTCTTAAGAAATTCATCGGTAGATACCAAGACCTTGTACACAAATGTTGTTTGTTTCACAAATCATACAGGATGACCTGGAGTTATAGATTCTGGTAACTTTATGTTTGGATTTTCCCCGACCTGTCAGTTATTTATTGCTCCCCTCGTTTTTTGTCAATACGGAATTATGGATGACTGTCATAAGTGGGAGGTTCGGCTAACCGTAAAACCTGGTTTAAAAGGTCAAGGCGAAGTAATTGAAAGTATCCTACAGTTTTCTAATTTTTTGTCAGTATGTAAAGCTAATCGAAATACATTGGAATATGAAATAAAAAAGGGGGGTACCCATGCTTATTTTTTTGCTATAACCCTTGGAAAATGCGTTCTGAAATTAACTTTTAACATAGGATATATAGGGAAAACGTCAATTTTTCGACAATTTTGCTCGAAAAGTCTAGTAAAACCATTGATGTTAACCCTACAGTTTCTTGAAAAACTAATATTATATTTTTTATTAATTTTATTTATTTATTTATTTACTTTTTGCTTTCTGTAAGGAGTTGCGGATTTTATTTATTATTTGTTGAATGACAATGTTTGATTTTCATGTTGCCGATCGATGAATGATTTGTATTGCAAAAATATAAATTCCTTGGTAATATAGTAAAATTTAATGGAAGTCTTGCTCCGAAATTTATGTTGTGCCATGAACTGTATCCTTATTGTCCCGTGAAAATATTAAAAAAAATCAAAGTGCGTCAAGTTGAACAACATTTTTGATTTCAAAATGCGTTAAATTTGGATGGTATTGCCGTTATCACAAAATTAAAACTTCTAACAAAAAAATTCTTGCATGCGAGAGACAAGCAGAAGTGTGAAGATCCATAAGGATAATTGACGACGGAACACATTTTTCACACAGTGAGAGCTGATAATGCTTTATTTTGGCTGAAATATTCGCTGGCGGCCATCTTGGATGATGGATCGGCTACAAAGTAACAACACTTGGTCAGCACCTCATAAGGAACATTCATGCCAGATTTAGTTTCATTCCATTCAGTGGTTTTCTAAAAGAAGTCATTTGTATGCATTTCCCATAGGGTCCTATGTTAAACTAAGTTCCCCGCTGGCGGCCATCTTGGATGATGGATCAGCTACAAAGTAACAATACTTGGTCAGCACTTAATAAGGAATATTCATGCCATGTTTGGTTTCATTCCATTAAGTGGGTCACTAAAAGAAGTCATTTGTATGCATTTCCCATAGGGTTCTATGTTAAACTAAGTCCCCCGCTGGCTACAAAGTAACAACACTTGGTCAGCACCTCATAAGGAACATTCATGCCATGTTTGGTTTCATTCCATTCAACGGTTCTCCAAAAGAAGTCATTTGTATGCATTTCCCATAGGGTCCTATGTTAAACTAAGTCCCCCTCTGGCGGCCATCTTGGATGATGGATCGGCTACAAAGTAACAACACTTGGTCAGCACCTCATAAGGAACATTCATGCCAGATTTAGTTTCATTCCATTCAGTGGTTCTCTAAAAGAAGTCATTTGTATGCATTTCCCATAGGGTCCTATGTTAAACTAAGTTCCCCGCTGGCGGCCATCTTGGATGATGGATCGGCTACAAAGTAACAACACTTGGTCAGCACCTCATAAGGAACATTCATGCCATGTTTCGTTTCATTCCATTCAGTGGTTCTCTAGAAGAAGTTCAAAATGTAAAATGTTAACGACGACGCCGGATGACGACGGACAACGGACGCCAAGTGATGAGAAAAGCTCACTTGACCCTTTGGGTCAGGTGAGCTAAAAAGTTGTGTCACACTTAAGTTTGATATTCAATGGCGCCTGAAAAAAACATTCCGTTAGAAAAAAAATTTGCTCGCTCGCACCTATATTTACCATTAAAAAATCAAAAGAACTTAAAATCAATTTTGTGTGGCCTTATTAACCAAAAAAAAAAAAAAAAATAATGTACATTCTCAATGGATCATTTGATGAGATCATAAAATTAAGCTAACATCATGAATATCGGTCACATTTTCAATCGATTCAGTTTAATTCGCATTATTTAAATGCCGAAGCGGTACGAATTAATTCCAATACCAGGCGAATTCTAGAGAACAATGAAATTGCAAAGACGTTTAATCAAAAATATAAGTGACAATATTTTTAAAAAGGATAACGAGGACCGTCTTCACTTGATCGATATTTTTTATTTCTCCATCAAAGTAAAAATGATATTATATGCGTATCTTTACACATATACATTCGCATTATTTACTTACATGTAGTTCACAGACATTGAAATGTTTAGTAAATTTATAACAATGTACCCGTGATCTAAGTGTCAAAAAGTTGACTCACGTCGTGTTAATACTCTGGAAGTAATACACTGTACATAAATACCTAAAATTTAAGCTAAGCAAATTACTTGCATAATATGTACTGTATAAATAACAACACGTACACATGTATCTATGATTCTGAAACGAATTAGTCTAAATATGCCGCGTTTACATGACAAAATGATGCTTTCGAATGCGTTTTGATAATCTACCTTACGACGACTCCACTACTCCTCCGGAGTCAACGTAATAATGGCTACGACGTCAAACAATCAGTTGGGGACGTAATACAATGACAAGGGGCTGTTACCCTTGAAACGGTAAACAAATGAACACTAGATTACTTCGCCTTGACCTTAACCCGTCACTTTCTGCGAAAAACGCCTGTACCAAAGTCATGAATATGACAGTTGTTTTGCTGGTTGATACGGATGAGCTTTTCGGTTTTTTTGGGGTTTGTAGACTTTCCCCTATTGTATATACTTTGGAGTACAGTACCTTTGTTATGACCTTTAATTAAATCTTATGACAAAAATCAAAATATAAGATATTTAGTCATGAAAGAGCTATCTATTCATTTTGTTATGAAATTTTTTTTCACAGACATCCTTACTCAGCATTGTAGCCAGATAGTAATCCAAGTAATTAAATTATTTGAAGGGTAACCTGTTTTTGATGTTCATGTAATGTTAAGTAAATAAGCCTGACATTTTGAAATTCTGCAACTGCAAGACAATCCCTGACAAAAGATTTTCCAAGAACATTCAACATGTATTTTTGCACCTGTCCCAAGTCAGGAACCTCTACCCTTTGTTAGTCTTGTGTTTTTTTAATTTTGGTTCATTCATATGTTTCAGAGTTTAGTTGTCCATTTTGCTGAAAAAGTAGGCATTATTGTTTAGGGGCCTGCTGAAGCTGGTCTCTGGGTGCTGTTTCTACTCTTTGGTCAGGTTGTTGTCTCTTTGACACATTCCCTGTTTCTATCTCTATTCTTTCAAGTACACTTCCTCTCCCCCCCCCCAAAAAAAAAAACAAACAAACAAACAAAAAAAAATAAATATAGGTATAAAATATTTATTAACATATATAATTTATCAGTTGCAAAAATATTTCTATATTACAGTTTTGACACAAAATTTGTATGAAATGTCAGAGACAGACATTGCATGGAACATGTTTCAGTAATAATAATTACTCTTAACAACTATTGTTTTCTATTTTGAATAACTTATTGCTCCAAGGGAATGATGAAACCCAACAAATAAAAGTTTGAAATTCACTAATCCTGAATTAATATGCAATTTTTTTTTGTCCTGTTTACTTAGCTACATTTTTTAATATCTAAGGTCTTTTTAAAAGTATTTTTGGAAATCCAACTAAATGTTATACCCCTAAGGTTAAGGTATCCAGACCATAATATTATCATGATCGAAAAATGTCTCTTTTTGACAGTGAATGGCTCAACCAAACAATTTAAAGCTGGAATTTTGTATATATATTTTTTCAAGCTGAAACACACTTTGTTGCTTATATGCAGAGTCTATAAAAATAAGTTAGTTATATTGGCACTTCTGAAGTTTGCCGATAATTACCGAGGTCATTTCAATAGCGTTGTATAAAAATCCGGGAACTTTTGAATAATCACGTGGTCATTTATGGTCCGGATACCTTAAGTAGCATTTCTTAATCTAAGGTAAATGAAATTTTCAGTACACTTAATGCCAGCAAATACAATTACAGCAAAATTTGCAACATAATTTTTGAAGGATCTGGAATTTAAAATCACTGACAATCATATTCCTCTATCATTGATGTTTTTACTCAGTTACACAATTGGAGCAAGGGGTATGAAGTTCCAACCTTAACCAAAGTATAAAAAATGAGACTTCTACACATGTCTTTTCGACAAAATGGTAATAATATAACCGGTATGTTTTTAACAGCTGTCAAAACTAAAATTGACTAGTATAGACTATTCAGAAATCATATATACAATGCAGATCGTTTAAAATAATTGTATTTGGAATATGTACAATTAACAAACAAGAATATCTTTAAATTATTCATTATATATTATATATATACAACAATATTGCTGCAGATTATCACACCATTTATCACACTTTCCTCAACTCAACAAGCTGCCCATAACTTTCTTTTGCAATGGTTTTGATTCCAATGCCAACATAGCTTAAGTTTCAAACAAAAAGATGTTTATGGACTTTTTCAGCAAATTCTTTCACTTTTAGAATATTTCAAGATTCACAAAATCTTTTACACTGTATCATCTTAAGATCTAATTTTAATCTCTTTGTACTTTCACTACTTTACCATGGTGTAAGTAAAAGTTACATTGTAGACATCCAAATAACTATAACATAAGTTTTAACCACTAAATGGGATAGATTTTTTTTTTGCTATTTCCACTAAAATATTCTTTGATTCCAAATACTGAAATCATTACTGTACAGAATTACTGTGAAACTACAAAGTTTGACAACTGAGTATATTTGTACAGGATCTTGACATGTTACCTCCTCATATCTGCAGACACAAAATTTGAGGAAACTATATTACTATAATCTTGAGATCACATAAACTACCTTCATACTTTGTAAGTTTTTAAATGACAAACATGGATCTTTGATTTTTGACAAATGCCTTCTGTACAAAATAAATAAAGTCTTTATCATACAAATGTTTATGAATCAATAAATAATTGCATATATCAAAAGAATAAAATATTCTTGATTTGGCTCAAACATGATAAAATACATGGCAATATGACTAAATAAATAGTGACTTTATATAAATGGCTGATGAAATATATATACTTATCTACAACAAAACAGTTTCAAGTAAAATTTACCAATGGGATAAAACACTATAAAAACACCCTGAAATTAAAACCTACATTGCATCAACTTTGGTCACACCTAATATGACCAACATGAGCCATCTCCTTTAAAATTACATTTGTTGTAATTTGTACCAATTAAAGAGTACAGAAATATCTAATTACAATTAACATATTTGAATTCAACAAAAAATCAGTAATGCTTTTAAGTAATTTGCCCTTTTAAGCAACTGTGACAAAGTGCCCAAAAGCATTTAAACGCTTACAATGATGCAAAATATCATTTACATAACATTTTCATTTTAAATTAATCCCAGTCCTTTACTAAGTACATGTATAATGAAATCATCCCACTGACTAGTGTCTGTATCAATAATCAAGGTTTTCATTGTGGTTTAATATAATACTTCAAAATTACTTCCCCTTAATTGGATTTTTTTTTTATAGTACTTAACAGAACAGAACAGAACAATTACAGTAATGTGTTAAGGTTTTTTTAATACAGAGGAAAATGATTTCAAAGATTACTGACAACCAACTAATGAAATCCTCCTTACCATACTTGTTGCATTTATTACTATTAACAGTGTCTATGGATACACAATAATAAAAAAATGAGAGATTATGCTTGTTCTTTCTTTGGTTCATATACAAGTTTAAAAAAGGTAACCGCTTTGCACATGTGATGGAAGTCATAGAAAAATGCAATAACAAAACACAGGTGAATTGTAACAAAGTGACCATTGAATAATTTCAATTATACTGAGAGTCTAGGTATTTGTAAAGACATGTCAAGAACAAAGATGTTCAAATTCCTGAGGCAACAGCTCTAGCACAATGTTCAGAACTGAATTTTATTCCCAACATTTTCAGTTTTTGCTTTGAAAACTAAGAAACAATGAAAGAAAAAGAAAAAAGGGTAAACTGCATGTATACAGTACTAGTGTATAAAGTGTCAAAAGAAAGAATTCATGATTCATACTTTCAGTAATCAGATACATGCTTTTATTTAATCAGAAAAATAACACCTTTTATAGAAATTTATTTCATATATTTGAATAATGAATGGATATAAATCATTTTCCTTTTTACATTGCCAGATCAAGTTCTGGTCCATTACCAATGTTTGTGTTTTGTCCTGTGCAAATTGAAAATAAAAGAAAATGTCAGTAAATTTCTTTTGGACATAAAGACTGTTAAATGAATAATTTGTCGGAAAAGTTTGAATGTCTCTAAAGTCAAGCTTCAGAGATGTTACATGACAAAAACCAACAATCACTTCTTATTAATACTCTCTGATAAATTTTATTGGATCCCCTAAACAAATGCAGGCACTTCCAAAACTTCTTTCAAATTGACAACCATTGTCTTACATGTATATATTAAATGGAAAATAAACATATTTACAGGCAATCGTACGTGTTTTCACAATAATTTAACATAAATTTCATACACATGAGAAGGCTATTACTTCTAAAAGAAATTTTCAATGGGCACTTTTCAAATTTTCTTCTTGATTTGCAAATAAAACTTGAACTTTAACAGAACCAGATATCAAGTTTCATGATACCACTTGGATTTATCAGTGGAAAAACGGAATGGTGGGCGTTAGACTTTATTTTAACTGCAACCATACAATGTAAATAATGGTTCAAAACTGATAAAATGGTAAGATGTATGTACTTACAATGTACATTGTAGAAAAATATCTTCACTAAATATCCTTTGCAAATAAATACCAACCGTTCTTCATTGACAATGAGCAAATCTGACATTGACAGAAAACACCAATGCTGCAATTCCCATTGCCATAAGTTCCAAATGGAAGGTAGAATATTAATAGTTACATTAAATTATCACCCTACTTTTTACCCATCACAAATTCTGACAATTTTTCTTTACTAAAAGTAATGTCATTTTTATGTCATCATTTCCATTTTTAGGTATACAAAAAATCTGAGAGCACTAACAATTTACAAAAGTATATTAAATTCCAAAATTTTGATTAAATATTTAAAAGATAAAACAACTCATTTCTCCTACATCTGTTGCTTTTCCATATACATTTGTAACATGTAAGAAGGCTTGCTGAGTAATATTTTAATAGCTTCAATTGTTGCAAATCTATATTGGTGAAAATATGACAATTGTTTCCGGTATTAACCAGTTTACCGAGCATAAAAGGGAAGCATATGGCTATCACAAGCACAATTTGCATTCGTTCATACATTTTGTTGGTTCTAAAGTACAGTTTAAACAATTCAAGAAGTTTAATGCATCCATTTAAGTGAGCTGAAAGTGTTTATTACTTACAACAGATTAAATGATTATGACATTTTACTTTAAATTATCTAGTAGAATGCCTAAACAGACCAAATATTGATCTTCAAAAAATCACTGGAATAAACAGTTGAAAATTGATTTCAGAATAACTCAAGTTTTAACAGAGTTTTTCAGGTTAATATACATCTACAATTATAATTCAACTCTCAGATGGAATAAACCATAGGAGTGATATAGCTGAGAAAACTTTATTTCTTAAGAGCAAAAAGACTAAGTCAAAGTTGTTCCCATTAAACAATAGAGATTTCTTTGTGATTATTTTTCAAAACAAACCCAGGAGGAAGTTCATCTACAACTGCAAAGCAATAAGCACTAATGTTTTATCTACAATACAAACACATCTAATACCACACTTCATACTAAAATTTGAAACAGTACAATGGTACATGTATTTGTATAAATAGTTCTTAGTATAAAATTTCACAAACATTAACAGGATTGGAATGTCAAATACAGGCACAATTCATGGCAGTAACTCTGTGTCCTTCCAATACAATATATCAAAATAGTATAAAATCTCAATATGAATAGTCTACAATACATGATACACATTATATGCAACTTGTCAAAATGATTTTTATAAAGATAAAAATAAAATTGCACATTATGGCATGGATGCAACTCACAACCAGTACCGGCACCACTTTCCCAACTTAATTTCTAACATGGCATCTTCTGTCATGTTCCAACAAGAATTTGCATGATACTTTCGATTTCTTCTGGAAGAACTTCACCCTTACAGGTATTGTTCACCGAGGCATTAAACAATGATGCATAACTTTCAGTGATGACATTTGAATGAGCAGGAAATGAATGGATAACTTCTTCAGCACTAAGAGGTGTTAATTTCATACTTGACGTTAGCGATGAGAAAATGTCAAAGTCTGTCTGTGTAAAATCAAAATCTGACAGCATATCTTCAACTTTTGTTGGTGATGCAGGAAGAAATGATTGAGATGAGAAAATGTCACTTTTATCACATTTTGCCTTTTCATCCAGTGAATGCTTAAATGCTGAGGGCACTGTACCACATACATTTGACAATTCAACAAAAGTTTCTATAGGTGGTAAGGGACTAGATGTTGTTTTTGGAAGGGTTACATTCAATTCTCCTTCATTCTGAATTAATTCATGGTTACTATTTGAATGCAGATCTGGAAGAATGTCCATGGAAATATCAGAATTGTCATCAAAGGCAAAAGTACTACTATTAGCAATATTTGATTGAACACCATCTTTTTGAAGTTCAACCTCTATGTGTTTCAAAGTATTGAGTATGAGAACGGATCTAAGAAGCGAAGGTTCCACACGCTTGACTGGACTTGACTGCAGCTTAAACATTGATATGTCCAAAATGGATTGTCGCTGAAAAACAGTTGCTGTCTCTTCAGGCTCTTCCAGTTTTCTTTTCAATCCCATTTTTTTTCAACAAATCTGAAATTAAAAATAGTACTCATGAACATGTAACATTGGAAAAAATACCATTCCATCCAATTGTCACATAACTAATCCCAAAGCATACAAACTTGCAACATTTTAGAAGATCCCTTAGCCTTTTAATTTAACAAAACTGATTCAAATCCCCAATGTAGCAGAGCCCCAGATAATTTTTTTGAATCAGGGGGTAAATACCTCTAGGTTTTTAAGACAGGTGAGTATTTAACCCCCAAACAGCAGGATCAAAGGGGTAAACAAGAGTAAAATGCATCTTACATATTACCAAATTGAATCATTAGCATTTAGTCACAATGACTGCTGTTTTCACCCACTATTAAATTCCTTATCAGGGGTTGACACCTATTAAAATTATATGGTTGTCTGAGGATCAGTAAGGTTTGATATTTTAGTATTCTCATATGAAATTAGTAGTCCATTAAAAAAGATATATTGAGAACTCGAACGAACAAAATCGGAGAGGAAGAAAAAAAAATGTTCGATAAAAATCGCAAATCAAAATCTTAAAGTCTCCCACTTCATTTAGGAGACTTAATTAAAAGGTATCTTCCTATTTCTTTTTTACAAAGTAACTGTGAACCAACAGGTATGTATTCATAATCGACAAAAGATTCAAGTAGTGGACAAGGAGGCCATGGAATGTGGATAAATCTTGTGGAAATATTTGCTTAAAACAATTTATGTGTTCATATATTTGTGTACTGTAGGTCGAAAACTTTTAATTTATATGTTGAGTGTCAAAGAAATATATATGCAATTGTTCATTCAACCACTGTTGTAGTCGCTTAAGTTATTATTTTCATCACTGACAGAGTACCGTAATTTTTCGTCACCCAAAAAAACAAATATTTTTTTTAGATTTGACAAACTGATGGAAAATTCAGGTTTTTGTTGTTGACTCCCAATAGATTCGATTTCTTTAATGAATGGTAAGTATATATAAAACAAGACAAAATTAAAGCCCGTACTTTCCGAGTTGTTCCTTCATATCTTTTTCTTGAATTCATCATCAATATTATTCAAGAAAATTGCCATTTTAAATCCAAAAACAACAACAGTGACAAGGCCAAAAAAAAAAAATGTCTGTTTACGGTCACCCGACCGACCCTAGTTTTATCGTCCCGACCCTAGCCTTTTTTATCGGCAAATTTCTGAAATTCCGGAAATTCCCGCCTTTTCCGTCACCGTCACCGGTATTTATCGTTTTAAACAACAATGGCGGCCTTTAGTACCAACACCGCGCCGCCAGCATTTTGTCGCTAACTTTAAAACAGTGTCCCCCATTTAAAAGCAGACAAAAATGTCATAGCTCCGTTTAACAATTCAAAAACTTTCATTGATATACATGTATTCAATAAATATCACGATAGTGACGATTGTCATTTGAAAACAATAAATCATGTAAAGTAATGTCTCCAAATAGTTTTGAGGTTACTCCTACATTGTCAGTCGGGGAAGTAGTGCCATTTTCCAGTGTTAGACAGTTTACTTCCACCTGTTTGAATGAGCTCTAAAAAAAAAAAAAAAAAAAATATAAAAAAATAAAAAAAAAAAAAACCGACCTACCGACCCTATTTTTTTCAGCATGTGACAGTAAACTCACATATTTTTTTTTTTGGCCCAAGCTTCAAACAACCCCCAATGTTTTGACATGTGGTCGCAAACCGAATTCGGAATGGAACCTAATGAATATTTATTTCATTTGTTTCTTTCGTCTTCATACATGTATATTAAAGATCAATGTCAATTCAATTTATAGAAATTACAAATGCATGAAGTAAAATATGTTTAATTTTGTAATATTACTTTAAATTTTATCCTTGTTTCCCAAAACGGAATCGGAAGCATAGTTACACCGATTTTGATTTTCTTCTTACTACATAAACCAAACTTCCAGGTGCAAAAAATTGATTAAATACATTTAAAATTTTGTATTTATAACATTTATTTTCATATTTTGGATGAATAAACTTAATTGTTTGGTGGATTGAAGACTTGATGATGACAAGAATTATTTCAGTTCATGAATAATGTTGAAAATGCCAACTTCATGAAAATCTGATTTGATTTATGCAGTCCGTCGAAAATTGCAACCGAATAAAACTTTAGTCCCTAACAAAATTTGTTCGCCTCAGCGGTCAGACAAGCATAAATGTCGAGGCATGCTTATGATTTGTACCATGTCCTTCATATGCCAACTTCTGAATGACATTTTTTTTAATTAATATTGATTCACTCATAGGGTCTTTGCATCGGAAATAAACACATTTATTCTAAATCCAGTTGTTGGCATGATACATCTTATGTTCTCGTATTATTTATGATGCCATGATACTAAACCCCTAATGCGAGGGATTTTGGCTGATTTCTATATGATCGATTAGTTTAATTGAGGTCTGGAGCTAGCATGTCAGTAACTGTTAATAGTCCATTGATAAGGCCATACCAAATTATTTTTCGTTCTTTGGATTTTTGGATGCCAAAAATAGGTGCAAATGGGTGAACATTTATGCATTATTGTTTAGGGGCCAGCTGAAGCCTACCTCCAGATTTTCTCGCTGTGTTGAAGACCCATTGGTAGCCTTCTTGTTTTCTGCTCTTTGGACGGGTTGTCGTCTGACACATTCCCCTTTTTCATTCTCTATTCTATGTATTTTGGATACCCTTTAAGGGCAAAGGAAGTACTTTTTTATAAAGATAAAAAAGTTTATGCCTTATGTCACATTTTAAGTCAGTAATTTAGCTTACAGGTAAGCAAATATGAGAGAAATAATGATTTGGATTTCTGTAAGTTGTGTGCAACTTTGAAGGCCAAAAAATATTTTTCAGTTTTATTACTAAGATCACAGTTATATACCATGCATTTACATTTAAATTGCTTAATATCACTATAATTGATATCCTTCCTACAAACTGGTTAATATGATGAATTTCTAGTAGGGCAAGTGGAAAGTATTGAGGACAAGTGATTTTCAAACCATGAGAGAAATTATAAAATGCATTCATTTTTAGTAACTTTAATGCCCCTCTTTTTGTCGTAGTTGCAGTGGTTTATTTCAACTCCAATTTTAGTACTTAAATGTGTTTGGACTTCCTAAATTATGATTACTCATTTTAATCTAGATCACACAAATTATGATTTGAATTGATTCTGCTATTTAGCTAACATAAATCCAACCACCAATGATGAAAAACATGTAGTGTTGTCGCAACAGGACGCTTCGGCCATACTTCCACGTCGTCCATAGTCGTATCGGCCATAGGACAACATCGGCCATACTTTGAAAAGACGTATCGGCCATGGTTTTATGTCATAGTTAAAACAATAAGTTTAGTTTTGAAATATAACTAAGGAATTAGATAATGATTAATTTTCAAATTTAAGAAGATTGTTAATTGCTTATTATCATTTCTTTGATGAACATAAGTATTAATTACGCTTATGATTAATTTTCAAATGTAAGAAGATTGTTAATTACTTATTATTATTTCTTTGATGAACATAAGAATATATTCTCATTATATCTCTTTCAAACCGACCAACTTGTACATAATAAATACTACAAAATCATATTTATGATACAACTATGAAATGATACTTGTTGTATTATTATATTTTATGTTATTACCACAACGGAATAAATTTTTAAAGTAGGGCCGATACGTCTTTTCGGGGTATGGCCGATATGTCCTAGGGACGATGTGGTAGTATGGCCGATATGTCCTATGGACGACGCGGAAGTATGGCCGTCGCGTCTCGAAAGCAGTGTTGTCTGTACTAAAAGTCCTAGTTTTTCTTTCCTTTCCATTTGAATATAAAAATCAAATACTGTGTGTCTCAAATACCTTGGTGACCAATTCCTTGATGAAAAACTTACAGAAATCGTGACTATTCTGTAAATTCGAATAATAACTAGGTTTGTCTTAAGTCAACATGGATCAAACTTTTAGAAAAAGAACTTGCACATAATCTGCAACGACACATTTGTTTTGGTGCAAAAATCATCTCTAGTAAAATATTTCTGGCATTTCAGCAGAGGAAAAGATAATTATTCATTACAACTACAAGAACAAAGATAGTTATACTTTTTACTTTTTTTAAAAAAAATATCCGAGATATTCCCCAAAAACCACTAGCAATTTGTATTTGTAAAGACACACGATGAGTATTTAACCATTTTCAATTGAATAGTTTCGTTATTGCTTCCAAGAACACCCAATCTCTTAATGGGATTTTCCATCACTGTTATAATTTCCTGAAATTTTCAAAATCTATTTTTAGTACTTCCTGTTGCCTAGTGCTTATGTAAATATAATAATAAATTGTAATAAGTAAAAATGTACTTTATTAAGGGGTTGTTCGTATTTCTACGCATATCTCCATTTAAGTCAACTACTGTAGAAATCTGCGCAAATAAAAGTTTCCCTTTTCCTCCAGTTCTCCATTTTGTAAAAGGCCTTGTAACTCGCAGCCTCGATTTGAATTACACTTCCAATGTCAATATTTCGTTACTCTCAACTCATGTTTTGGGGCAATTTCTTAATGAAATGACCTAATATAAACCAGACTGACAATATCCAAATTCTTTTTTTACAGTTAATACTCCATTTGGTTAGAATTCCATGCCGTTCTAACATGTTGTTTAACATAGTCAAACCCAAGCCATTAAAGAAATTGGTAACAAATTTTAGTTAAAAAAAAATAGTCGGAAAAACAACTTACCGAAGTACAATTATGCTGTGGATTCTCTCACCATTAAAGCGGAGTTAACGACTTTAAATTCTCGTCTTATTAACTTTAATCTTACTTTGTAAAACATAATTGAAATCTCTCGACGAGATCCCTGTCGTTCTTCCTTCCCCCGCTGTACCTACGTTACCTGCGTACTTGGTTTTGATTGGTCAAAATTCTGACTAATCAAGTATGCGCATTTAATTACAATGCCCGATAATGTAAAGTTTGCGTATATATAAACGCTACTACGATCTTACATTTAACATCTTATTAAAGCTTGAATACGAAATATCAGGATATGTAAACGGAGAGGGTGGTGAATAGTCGTTTTTTTTTTATGTTTCAGGGTAATGCACACATGTTCAAGGTGTGCATACCCTTTCTTTTAAGGATGTCCATTTTCGTAATTTTTTAAACAAAATTATTACCTGGTTTTGTCAGGCATAAGTTGATGTCATCACTTGGGACATTTTACGGTCGTCATCAACAGTGTTCCAATATCTAAGATGATGTTGGACCTGTTCACACTGTCGTAATCTTTCATATGCCTCCACCGATTTGTGACTTCAACCGTTTTTACTATTCTGGAATCATTTTATGGAATGCTTTACCAACAGACCTAAAATTGAATAAAAATATAGAAACCTTCAAAAGAAAGTATACAGATTACTTAAAGCTCCGTGAAGCTTTCTAAATTTGTTAAATTATAGTCACAGTATTGGAAGGCGAGATATTCTATTCTTTCAATGTTTATGTTAAATGTAACAATTTTATTGATTATATATATGTATTTATTTATATAGATGGTCCCCATGGTGTGGATCTTTGTAGAATTTTGATCAATGTTAGATTAATTTATTGTGTGTGTTTTATTAATTTATATTTTAATTGAGGGCCTCAGGGAAGATTAGTATTTTAATACTAACTGTGTTACCCTCTTTAAATAAAGACATTACTTACTTTGTTGAACTTCAAGACGGGTGCCGTATACGGAGCAGGAACTGCTTACCCTTCCTGGTTTTTATAGGAGTTCGTGTTGTTCATTTTTTTTTAGTTTTCTGTTTATTTGTTGTGCTTGTGGTTGTTTATTTGTCTTCCCGGGTTTGTCTGTCCAATGGATTACGTTTTTCTGATTGCTCCTTAGGTATATTTGTCCCTTTTATAGGTTGTTGAACTTTGGCAATTTTTGTAGTGAAATTAGCATTACAGGTACATTGTTTGGTATCGGGTCCGTTCGTCCTCTTTTAACAAACAGAAAAGATAAGGATATAAAAATTTAGGTTGTAAATACCTAAGTGACAAAACAGTGGGAAAAGTCCGTAAATTCGAAATTTAATGAAAATACAACAAACAAACGAACTCTAAAACTTGGATTATATTGTATATCATTGTTTATGTGTCATGACCATTTATTGTAAATGTGTTTGAACAAATAAATATTTCTATTTCTATTTCTGCATAACTAAAAGAAAAAAAACATATAATGAACTAAACAAAACAAAAATGAACAAATCAGCACAAAAACTAAAGCACTCGTAATGTGAAGTCTCATTAAAAACCGAGAGTGATATCAGGTGTTTCGGAAGGGTATGCATCGCCCGGATCTGTTTACGACACCCGTCAAAATGAGTAAAATCACGTGAAGTGTTCGGTCCGGTGAAGTGAAGATATCTAGTCTCATACGCGAGATAGAAACTTCATACCGGCCAATCAATGTCCAACTTGATCTGAAAAAAAGAATAAATTAAGCCTACATATTGAACAAAAAATATGCTCCATGGCACATTTACACTTCATAACAATTAATCCTACCATGCCAAATATGAAAGCAATCCGCCAACCGCGTTTCAGAGGAGATGCGCCCCAGCACAGGGTGTTGCAGTCGGACGGACTGACAGACGGTGCGGCGGGGGACAAAAACATATAATCAAAACAAAAAAAAAGAAAGGAATTTATCCCTTAAAGTATCTATGAAATAAATTTATTCCAAAACTATTTTAAGGCAAAACAATTGCATACTTCGATAATTTGACGTCCTTGAGTATACCCAGAACCCTTCCCCACAGCTCTTTTCCCAGATTTTAAATATAAATAAAAATCTGGTTTTGATGACAGATGTTCGAGCAATGCAAGGAAACCATTTGTTATTTCCAACCCTTTAACAAATGAACAATCTTTCCAATACTGTTTCTACATGAGAAAAAACTATCTCCCACATTCTAAAGTAGAACACCTTGGTTGGTGGATCGATAACACTGATACATTTCTGAAAATGGACCGCCTACTTTTAAGGACCAATGCTGTACACAAAGATTGGTTCCAGTTGGCTTAGTGATGTCAGAAGAGAAGATATTTAAGTAATTTTTGATTGGGCAGTCTTCTAAGTTTTCTGTTGGAGCCATCTTGATTCGTAAATTTGGGTAAAACAAAAGGTAACTTTCCCGTGGGTGAGTATAAAGCGGTATATATGGACGTGCGGCTCGAATGGGTCTACTATTTGAGCCATCAAGTATATGACGGGGTAGGATATAAAGCCTTTGATGTATATAAATGGGTGGTAAATTAACAATAAATAGTATATCAATGGGTTATAATTTGTTGATGAGAAGATAACCTCTTCCTGGATGCTGTATCAATTGGGCTTCTGCTGTAGTATCAATAATACGTCCGTTTATCTTTAGATTTTAAAGTATCTAGTATATGAATAGGTCTGGTTTTGCGGCATTTAGTATATCAATGGGACTGGTTTTGAAGCATCTATTATATAAATGGGTATGGTTTTTGAAAAATGGGTAGGGTCATAAAAGTTCTGGCCGCACATCTGTACCCAAACTTAGGCCAATGCCGAGGTTTCGATCACCGGCCTGGTAAAACCAAAGACTTTAAAATTGGCATTTGCTGCTTTTACGTCAAGTACGTACGAGCAAAAGAGCAGACTGGTTGGCCCTGAGACCAAATAATGTGTCCTGTTGGGGTGACATATCTTCCTGCGGACTGTTACCTGGGTTCATATCGTATCAACATGTTCTCGTCCTGATATACGTTATGGAACTGGACGTTAAACAATAATCCATCCATCTATCTAGAAAAAATGTCGAACTAATCATCGCTTGATTTTCGTTGAGAAGTCGTACAGTGGCTCTTTCTCTGTCTATTATTATCAATAAATCGGTTTTGATTTTGGATGGAGACCACCGATGGCCATTGCTGTCAGGTAAGAAAACATATCTTGGTTTCAAACAAGAAGGCATTTTCTCCAGTGTCCTATGTTTAACTAATTTTGGTTTGGGTGGTCATGTTGTTTTGACGGCAAGGTCAATTTAGGAAGGGTCAAACAAACAGCTTGGTTACAACTGTTTCAGATCTTTAAGCAAACTTTCTATAGGGTCCTATGATATTCACTGTATTTTCTTGTTAATTGGCAGACTTTCCGCTGTAGAAGCCATCTTGATTACAGGTTTAAAGGTGGGACAATCTAATAGCTTTTGAACCACTTTACTAACATTATTTTTAATTTACAAGATCTTAAAGTTAATTTTAAAAAAGGTACATATATTGGAATGGAACGCTTAGTTGAATGATAGGTAATTAAAGATAATTCTGAAAGAGGACACTAAAAGGACAGTATATGTTAGATAATTGCAAAGACGTTTGTTCAAATAAAATGAATAGTTTCTTGTCAGACCTTTCAGAGAATTTTCACATAGAAACTCAAGTTAAACTTGGGTTTGGTTGGGCCGTGAAGGAGAGCAGAGTCATCTGATAAAATTCTGATTAGACATCGGTCAAACTGAATTAACCAAATGGTTTTGGACAAGACGTTCTCGAAGTGAATTTTTCAGTAGGCGTATGCTGTGCCTGGCCAATTTGGTTTGAAGTCTAGTAATTTGTATTATGGACACGGACATTTTTCATAATGTTCTTCATAAAAAGTATATCTGCACTTCAACAGACACGAAAATTATAGTGAAACCTATTTTGGATGACACCATGACTATGTAAAAGGAAAAGTGCACATATCTCATGTTAGAAAGAGGATAGAATAACGAAGAAATGGCAAAGTCCACGTTTGTCAGTGGAAAACTCCAAAAAATCCTTCTGATCAAAAATAATATAGAAAGTGTAAAATGGCAATGCATACTAAAGATTTCTGAAAGTTTCACAGAAATCAAATCACTGGTTTAGGGGGTGTTGGCTAACAGAAGAAAAGATGTACTCTTCTGATTCAGTGATTTCTTGGACTACATTATCGTTTTCGGACATTGCTTCAATTACCTGATCGTTCAGTTTCTTTAGAACTTCTTGCTTCTGTAGAATTCCATTCTCGATTGCCGTCACATCTTCCGGGTCGACAATGTCACTATTTCCGTTCTCTTTCAACTCCTCAAACTTCGTGAAAAGCTTCGTAACATACGCTTTGTTGCCTGCACGCACGGCTCTTAGTTTCGTCTCCATGATCGTATCTTCTTTGCCGTCGGTCACGGCACCAAAAAATGTTGGCTAACAGAAGAAAAAATGCGTTGTGTTTTCGTTCAGTTTTATGTCAAGATCAATACTGCTCATACAATCGAACGTCACAGTTTACAATATGTAATAATGCATTACGGTAATGATAACGTTACGGTAACGCGCTAATTTTCCGACAGGGGGAGTTGAGGACAGGGCATGCCTACCAACCTTACATTACATAAAGAAATGGCAAAGTCCATGTTTGTTGTGGAAACCACCAAAAATCATTTTGATCAAAGATAATATAGGTAGTGCATAATGGCAACATATACTGAAGATTCCCTGAAAGTTTCACAGAAATCCATTCGCTGGTTTAGGAGGAGTTGCGGACGGGGCATGCCTACCGGGAACGACTAAATAGAGTCTGGTGGCAAAATATTAGAATATATACATATTTGCATACATTTTCTTGCCGTATTAGTATCATTATAACATTATTTCATCAATTTAATAAAAATTTGTCATAATTTATGGTTACATGAAGAAATGGCAAAGTCCATGTTTGTCTGTGGAAAATCACAAAAACATTCTGATAAAAAATAATATAGATAGTGCACAATGGAAATGCACTGAAAGTTTCACACAAATCCATTCACTGGTTTAGGAGGAGTGGCGGACGGGGTATGCCTATCCCCTTCCATTACCATGTTATGAAAAAATGGCAAAGTCCATGTTTGTCTGTGGGAAACCCCAAAAATCACCCTGATCAAAAATAAAATAGGTGATACTGAAAACCACTTAGTACTGAAGATTTTGTATATATTCTTATAGCTTTGCTAGTTGGGGATATAAATAGAGGCTCCCACTAGCCTGTATTGCTCAGCTGGAAATCATTTGCAGAATAAATGTTTGACTTTGTCCATCTTCACTTGCAGTCTGAAACATTGCTATCAAGTTCCAATTGGCTCACTGGTTTTGCCCAATTGTTCATTGGTTTCAAATGAGAAGACCTTTCAATGAATCTTAAAATATGTTTGGTTCTGGTGGCCATCTTGGATACAACTCTGAAAGAGGACTTGCTATAAGAACCATTGATGCAAAGTTTTGTTGCGATTGTCCCATTGTTTTCAGACAAGAAGATCTTTAAGGAAATTTCCCATGGGGTTCCATGTTAAACTATGTTTGGCTCTGATGGCCATCTTGGATGGCCAGTGGTGTATTTGGATATAGTTCTTTAAGAGGACCAACTATGGACCATTGGCGCCATCTTTTGTTGCATCTGACCCAGTGGTTTCAGAGGAGATCTTTAAAGAAAAGTTAACTAGTGCGACAGGGGCCAAGTGAGGGAAACAAGAGGCTCCTAAGAGCCTGAATCGCTCACCTTTTATTTTTTTGTGTAGATCTTGCATCAGTGATTATTTTTGCTATTTAATGTATACCGTCGCATTTTTTGCCTTAATATTGACTTGCACAGCTAAATTATATAATCCTGAACCCAAATATATCTGGTTGCTAGGGACTTTTCCATAGGTTGCTATGGATTTTTTAGATGACCTTGACCCTTGAGACTCCATATTGACTTGAACAGCTATATTATAGGGTCCTGAATCTAATTATATATGGTTGCTATGGATTTTTTCAATGACCTCGACTCCTGGCCTTACTATTTGGCTTGTACAGGTGAATTATAGGGTCCTGAACACAAATATATATGGTAGTTATGCTGAACAGTTTTGCTGTTTATAGTTTGTCTTTATCTATAAAAATATTTAAGTTAATAACCTAAAACAGCAAAATGTCCTTAAAATTAACAATTCAGGGGCAATAACCCAAAAATGAGTTGACCGATTCGTCTGAAAATTTCATAGCAGGTAGATCTTGATCTCATAAACGTTTAGTTTTGTCAGTTTGCTGAAACTGCTTTTGTTTTTGAGAACACCTATGTTCTAATGTTAATCAACCAATCAGAAACAAAAACTGCCCATGGCGGCCATGTTTGTCGCCTAATCTGGACAAAATGAAGAAATTTTGTAATAAACAGCTGTGCCACAAGCGCATGATACGCCCGTCGTCTTGTGAAAAAAACATAATAAATGTTTTTGGAATCCTTCTTTATTTAGTGGAGCTGCTGGAAACCCGGCAAAACATAAGCGTGTAAACTTTTAAGCAATAGAGATACGGCGCGAAATGTGACAAAAAAAGACTACCTTTTTTACCAAAAAGCTCAATAAAAATTCAATAACTCAAATATAGAATAAAGAATCATCATGAAAAAGTAAAAAGATCTTCAGATTATTATAACTAAGAAGTGTGTAAAGTTTTATGCAATTATCATAAATCGTTTTTGAGATATGGCGTGACATGTGAAAACCCCACCTTTTTTTTTTTTTTTACAAAAAACTCAATAACTCTAAAATAAAATTTTGAATCATCATCAAAAAGTATACAGATCTTTAGATTAATATAACTAAGAAGTGTGTAAAGTTTTAAGCATTAATCATAAATCGTTTTTGAGATACGGTGCGACATGTGAAACCCCCCCCCCCCCCCCTTTTTTTTTCTTTTACAAAAAACTCAGAAACTCTAAAATAAAATTTTGAATCATCACCAAAAGGTATACAGATCTTTAGATTAATATAACTAAGAAGTGTGTACAGTTTTAAGCAATAAACATAAATCGTTTTTGAGATACGGCGCAACATGTGAAAAAAAACACACGTTAGAAAGTCCCGTAACTCAAAAAAGGTTTAATCTTATTTTCACCAAAAAGTATACAGATCGTTTGACCATCATAAGAAACAACTATGTTAAGTTTTGTGAAATTTGGATGAGTCGTTCTCAAGTTACGGCGCAACATGTTTACGACAGACAGACGGCACGATGGACAGATGGACAGACAGACAGACGGATGCCCGACATTTGTATACATTAATACGTCCCGTCAATATTTTGATGGGCGTATAAAAAATCTCCAACAGATGCTTCCTGTCAAGTTACATTCCATTTGGTAAAGCACTTTCAGAGAAAAATATTTCTTTATATTGGCCAATCAGAAACAATGACAGCAATGCTTGTTGTCCAATCAGGATGAAAAAAATTCATTTCATAAAAGACTTTCCATAGATGCTTTCTGTCAAGTTTGACTGACAGTTTTGGCTAAGCAGTTCCAGATAAAAAAAATTTTTTTAATCAACTAATGAGAAACAAGAATAGCCTATGATGGCCATGTTCGTTGCCCAATCGGGACGAAATGAGGAAACTTTGTAAACAACCCATAGATGCTTCCTGTCAAGTTTTGTTCCACTTGACCAAGCGACTTCAGAGAAGAAGATTTATTTTATATCAGCCAATCAGAAACAAGAACTGATGGCCGCCACATTTGTAGTTCGATTTGGATAAAATGAGGATAGTTCGTAAAGAACCTCCCATAGATGCTTCCCGTCAAGTTTCCTTCTATTTTTCCCAGCACTTTCAGAGAAAATTTTTTTTAATCAAACAATGAGAAACAAGAATTGCCCATGACGGCCATGTTTGTTGCCCGATTGGGACAAAATGAAGAAACCTGGTAAAGAACCTCCCATGGATGCTTCCTGTCAAGTTTCGTTCCATTTGGCCACACGATTTCAGAGAAGATTTTTTTATATCAACTAATCAGAACAAAGAAATGCCCGTAGTGGCCATATTTGTAGTCTTATCTGGACGAAATGAGGAAACTTTATAAAGGACCCCCCATATATGCTTCTTGTCAAGTTTTATTCCATTTGACTAAGCATTTTCAGAGGAGAAGTCTTTTGAAAACTCAGCCAATCAGAAACAACAATTGCCCATGTTTGCGGGCATGTTTTTTGGCCGATCAAGGTGAGATGAGGATTATTTTTTGAGGACCTCACAAACATCATTCCTGCAAAGTTTAGTTCCAATTGACCCATTGGTTTCAGAGGAGAAGGTCCTTAAAGGAAAAGTTTACGCTGGACGACGGACAATGACGGATGCCAAGTGATGGCAATAGCTCACATCGCCTTTTAGGCCAGGTGAGATAAAAAAGATATTTTTAACTCTTCTCTGAAGCTATTGGGACAATCAAAAACAAACTGGTTAAATTGTACTAAAATGGTCTGCTTCAAAATCCAGTTATCTGAGCTGTGGACCAACATTGCCACTATTACTTGAAAAAAAATATGCAAATAGCATCAATGAGGTTTTATTTTTAATGATGATGTATAATTGCATTTTATGGACTTTAAAAGACAAATTAATTCCTGGATGCCTCTAGCTTATTAATAAATTGCAACAAGCAACAGTTACCTCCCATATACCAGATGTCCAACCTTCATAGCAATAATTGTGTCTAGGCAATTTGCCAGATTTTATTATCAAACATTGAAAGTGGAGCCTTTCAAACATATCTTTTTAAAATAAAAATGACTCAATAGAAATTCAAAAATAATATCTGAATAAGCTAAATGCAATAAAATACTATCTGATAATGATTTATTCATGTTAATCGTGTCCATTTTTCACTTGTCATCCATAATCTCTTGGCTAGCTCTTCATCATTGGAATCTCCTAAAAATTCTTTCTCTTTATAATCACTGGAAAAGAATCAGAATTTACATACATGTGACAAATTTAAGAATAGGTATGGGTGAGATTGGGTAATTTTGGGTGAGATTTTATTGACAACATAGAAGCTTTCACAATAAAATTTTCTCAAATATGATATGGTAAATAATCGATTTAATCATTTCCACTATTGTTTATAGTCCAAATATGATTGTGAATGAAGAAATAATGTATTGTTACTTTTCCTTTCTATGATAAATCATTGTATTGTTACAAATGTTTTTCAAATCTTTTATTTTTATTTCTAAGTAGGACAATTGTCTTTAAAACAAACAAACAATAGTGAAATATATTAAATTTATTCAATTTTTTTAACAATGTGCAGAGCAAAAAATATTTTTATTAACAACTTTGTGAAATTAGTCTAAATATGGGAGATAACTCAACATTGTTTACTTAGGTCTCGTATAACCTATGACGTCATTAACATATTCCTGCAGGTTTTGGCCAAATTTCAAACTGTCAGCCTGAATGTATAGGTGTTAAGTACTGAATGAGACATATCTCACTGCAAAGCAAAAGAATAGCAGATTTTTAAACTCTACAAATATGGTACAATCATCGTTTACTTTTTTTGTAAAATGAGTCTGAAGGCAAAGTTTCTCTAATCACCATGTGTTTAATTTTGGAGAAAAACTGAGAAAAGGGATGGACATTAGTCATGTTATTACTTCCTGTACCATAAATTTCTACTTGGGTGGAAAGTGGCAGTTATTTCTTTAAAGCAAATATTCTCAGCTTTCATTTAAGCCCTTAAATGTTACTTTTACCATAATGGTATTGTATTAATTTACTCAAACAAATTTACTTCAAAATTCAACTTTTAAAAGAACTATGGTGCTCAGTGGCCACTTGACCTGGAAGTGTATAACAACGAGACCTTACATAATGACAAGTTTACCGACGGCGATCGCTATTCAAGGACACAAGTTAGCTTTCAAATGCTAATTATAATATGAAATAAGAATGAATTAACAAACATTTCTGTAATTTTCATGTCAAGGACGATGTTTAAAAGAAAAATATCCATTTACCATTTAAAGTTGTGTGGCTTTTCTAAACATTTTATTTTTCCACGGAAGTTAAGGTATGCGTGAGAAATTGTCGCCTGCGCTTGAGGGCGTGAGATTGGTCCAAAATGCACAATGCGTGGGATATCACATGTATGAATTTATGTTACAATGTTTTAATAAAAAATTTAATTGTACACTGAGTAAAATAAAAAAAGTTTACCAATATTCAAAGTTAATATTGAGAACATATTTTAACTGATCTATATTTTATGAGGGATTTTATGTAATGCAAATATCATTTTACTGAACTAATCTTTATGTAAACTTTGTATTCAGTAAAGAAAACTGAAAAACAAGGGTCTGTCTGTCCATCCTTTACAATTTTCTTGTGACCTAAACTCCTCTTTCATTTTTAACTTTATGCATTTTATTTCTATACCGTATTGTCATACACTACATGTAGATGCCCAATAAGGCTTTGGAAATTTGATTTTCCAAACTTGTAGCTCCAAGCTTATGTTTTCTGTAAAAAGCATTAATTCTGTAAACAAATAAATTTTCCATCAAAGAAAAATCTTTTAAAACAAAATGCATTTATAAAGATTTACCTACCAAAAAAATTTTCCATTAGTCTTTTCTAATTCCTTTGCAATGGCACAGTATACTGGTGTATATGCTCCCTGTTGTGGTGTCTTCATAATAAGAAAGTGAAGTGGTTTTAATATTTTTCCAGAAAAAGATGAGGTATGTACACCCATGTGACGTCCAATTTCTGTCTTTACCACACCAGGATATACAGCATTAACTGTTACACCACTGCCTTTGAATGAAAAAGATTATACAAAAACTACTGAGCATAAAATATATCTGGATTGAAGTAGTTATAGATAATAATTAATGTATTCAAATCAATTTTATGGACTAGATTAATCATAGTGTGACTTTAAATGAAGTCAGAAGCACTTGCTAAATTTTCTATTTTCAGTAATAGTAGTCTAAATAGACAAATATCTGGCTAGAGATTTGAAAAGGGATAACCTGTGGATCATTTCACCAAACGTTTGTCTAGACTAACTCAATGGTTGCAGAAAATATTAAAGTTAATGGTGACATACTGAAATTGACTGTAATAGCTTTGATCCTCTTGGTATAAAAATATAATGTCTAAAGTATTTTCAGATAAATGATAAAAGTGTGGTACCGTAAATCAGAGTACATTAGCATAGGGATTTGGCAGTTTTTGCTATATACATAAATGTCAAATTTTGGTGTGTTAAAATTTTGAACTTCATGTTAGTACTGTGTTTAATTTTAGCACTTTCAGATAAAAATAAATTACAATGTTGCCTACCGGCTCGAGCTATTAGAAAACATGCAAAATCTCAAGTATGTGAATCAGACAAAGACGTATGGATAGAGTGACTTCTAAAAATCCTGAAACTATGTTTACAAGGGGTAAACAATAATTATCCGATCAGCTTGCTCTGTAGCTCATCATTATAAGCTCACATACCAATAACATCACTTGGTAAAGGGGTTTGCAAAAAAATTCCAGAAAACTAATATTTTGACAATAATTCCTTTTTCCAAGGGCCATAATTCTCACAATAATTATCCATTTAGCGTGAAACTCAAACTCAATCTGTATTTTATCATTATAACCTCAAATACCAAAAATAAAATAACTTGGTAAATGGGTTTTCCAAAAAAGTCTGGAAAAACTATTATTTTGACAATAATTTCTATTTCCAAGGGCTGTTCGGATTATTATCTCACAATAATAATCCGAACAGTGTAATTTTTATTCAATGCCAAAGCTGAGGTTCAAATTGCAAAAAAATCATCCAAACAGTATAAAATTTGAACTTGATCTGTAACTTTTCATGGTTAAACTATATACCAAATATCAAATCAATATCTTCAAGCATAACGATTATTGTGGATAACTGATTATTTGCATGAATTTTCTAAGTCCAAGGACCATTACTCTACGAAAAATCATCAGACCGGAACAAAATTCAAAATTCTGTCATTGGTCATGATAAAACTATATACCAAATATCAAGTTAATATCTTCAAACACAACTGAATAAATGTGGAAAACTGATTTGCTGGACTGACGGATGGACGGACAGACGAACGGAATGCAAACCTAAAATCTCCTTCGGCTTTGCCGGTAGGGGACTAATAAAACTTGCTGTTTTGAGAGTATTATTTACTCATCTGTTTGTTCAGTATCATCCTGTGTAATGGTAATAATATTTCACTTCAAGCTTTCAAGGCAAATATAATTAAAGCAGTTTACTAAATTCATATCAATCAAAGAATCGTAATCAATGCTGACCTTTCAAGATTAAAAAGAATTTGAAATTTTTTTCTTTTGGATCTGTTTTATATTGGTGTGTTTAATTTTGGTAACAGTGCCAAACAAACCAAAATATAACCACAACCAAAATATCTCAATTTAACGGTAATAAATTAATTTTTATATGACCACAAATATTTGTGGATGTATTATGGTATGAGCATATCAGCAGCTGTGGCATCTGTAAACTGTTAGGTTTCTACTCATGTACTTTTGTTCTATTGAATGTACCCTTATAAAATTTTACCACAATTGTCCCCCATAAGAAATACAGGTTGGAATTGATTTTGGGAAATCTTGCTCCTCCAGCTTTTTTTCTGGGAGACATTAAGGGCTTTTTGATAATTTTGGTGTCATTTTTTTAATTTTTATATGATTTTTATGATTTTTGGTTAATGTTCCTTGATGAAAATTGAAAAAAACTGTTTTTTACTATCTCTTACCGTTTTAGAGATACAAGGGGCCGAAAAAGGGACACACTTAATTTTTGAAACTTTTTTATTTCCTATCCAATTTTGATGATTTTTTTAAATAGTTTGTCGTAAGAAATACAATAAAGACTATGCAAGCATTTTTGTGTAACTTTTGTTGTTGCAAAGACAAAAGGGATTAAAGGGGCCAAAATTATTAATTTTCCAGGACACCTAAAAAAAATTATTTTCCTCCGATTAAAATGTGGAAGGTTTCTTTTAAATCATCTTGATGAGTGCTTCCACTAGTATGCAACAAATTTCATCTTTTATGGTTTTGAGATATAAAGGGTTTAAAGGGCCAAGAAAGCAATGTGTATGGCAAGCCGTTTTACTATTTATTCTAACTTCAAGATATCTAATAAACTTTATAAGATATATCATATAGTTTATAAGATATCTTATATAGTTTATCTTATAAACTATATGACTATGTGAGATATCTTATAAAGTATATAAGATATCTGATATTAAAATATTTATAAGATATCTTATAAACTTTATAAGATATCTTATAAAAACTAGATTAAATAAGATATCTTACATATTATATGAGATATCTTGAAGTTAGAATAAATAGTAAAACGGCTTGCCATAAATGTGACTTAATATGTACATTTTATATTTTTCATTCCATTCTTATGGAGATTTTTTCTTTTAATTCACCTTGATGAGTGCTTTCATTAGCATGCCAATAAATTTTTCCAAGATACATGGGGTCAGAGTAAGCAATTTTGGAGGGAACATAAAATTTTTATTTTTCAGTCGATTTCATGGATATTTTTTCTTTTCATTCATTTTGATGAGTGCTTTCAGTAATATGTCAACAGACATTTTCTTATCTTTTACAGTTTTCGAGATATAGAGGGTTAAAGGGGTCAAAAAAGTAATGTGCTTTTCATCTAGTTTTTGTGGTAGGTTCAATATTTCTGTGTAATGTAAATTATATATCCAACACTTTAATGGATCAAGCATAATAGTGTGTCCTCCCACACTGCCAACATGTTGGGGTCATATCATGCTGCTTTTAGCAAAGCCCTTTATTACTGGCCCAAGGAGCCATGTGAGCTTTTGTCATTACTTGGCATCCATTGTGCGCCTGTCTATCTAAACTAAACTCTTTAACTCGACAAGCGAAGTCATATTTCGGGAAAAAAGCAACGTTGCTGTATATTAGTCAATGAGAATCAGAATTGCTTCCCTTTGACAAGTAATAGTGCAGTTACAAGGAACCTTGCTTTAGGCGCAAAATATGCGAACATTTGACTTTGCTTGTCGAGTTAAAGAGTTTAGTTCCGCATCTTGGTAAAATGATTAATTGAATTTGAAGATCATTCATTTTGGAGGAGATTGGGGGCAAATATGAAATAAATTGTCACATGAATGTATTTTTAATTGATTTTTAATATAAGGTTTGAGCTGTAATCGAAATTTTTGACTTTGAAATTTCTTCACATTAGTAAATTGCAGTTGCCACATCCCGAACTCCTGAATACACACGTATAATGGTGTAGCAAGTTATCATCCGTCGTTGGGAACTTTACTTTTAAATTAATTTATTGTCAAAACTAATTGTGCATTTACTAATTTGACGATATTTCTTTAAACCCTTTCGCTAAGGAGTCCCAGTTTACTGGGATTCCAGAGTCAACTCGCTGATGATGAGTTCTGTTTACTGGATTGTGGGACTGTCAGGTAAGCTGTGCAGGCTCAATTCTCTTGAGCCACTTGTTTTTATTTCAGAATTTTTATTAAAATTAATAAAAATGATTAATTGTTGATGAAATAAATGCCTTTAATCTGGTGTGGTAAAAGATTTTAGAATATTTAAGTTTCTTATTGAATATTGTCTTCTTTTGTTTAACACATATAACTGACAAGTGTTTTCTAATTGGATTCTGTTTTAAGTTAAAATACTTTTAATTGGTTGACAAATTTACCATTTAAGTCAGTGTACTTTACCTGTGGGCATTCATTCCAAATTTCATCACTATACAGGTAGACTTTCTTATCACAATTAATTTATCACTAATTTCTTGTAAATTTTATTTATGAATTGTTGATATTTTTGAGTTGTTGCACTGATCAATTCCTTTATTGAACAATGCGTCGTTTGATCAATTGAATTTTCAACCGTCCCACCCAATCCCCTGCTGATTATTAAAGTTATTGGGTTAGTGACAAGATGGCAGGTTCAGTACATTTTATGTAGATATTATTAACTTGTAAGTATTTATAGATAAAAATTAATTTAAATTTCACAATATTTTATACAATCGAAGTTTTTTTATACATATATACAATGTATTATATATAGTGTGAGTAATATATATTAATAAATTATGTACAAATATTACATGTTTGTTTGTACTACAATATGTGATGGTAAAAGTCTACCTATTTGGCTAAATAAAAGGTATTTTTAAAGTTACTTCTCTTTTTTGGTATTTCCCCGCCAAGGAGTAATTGTAATATGGTAAAACTCTCACATTAGTTGTAAATTTTTAAGATAAATAAATGCATGTTATACTTATGGATTCTTACATCGTTATCAATGGATTATTGGATTTACCTCAAATAGCTAAACTATCAAATTTTAATGTCGGAGCCTTGACAAGGAATTTAAAATTCAATAATTAACTATTGATGCATTAATCTGTTTCTCTAATGATTAACAAATAAATTTTTGTATTTGATGAACCAAACTGCCCTTCCAGTGCCTCCAAATTCCTGATTTTTATGTCATACATTTATGAAATTCATGCACAATATGATTATATGTTCCTATGGTATTATTAACCACTTCCTAAAAATCCAAACATAAAGTGAGTTACAATAGCTGATGACCTTTTGAATTAACCAATCATCAACTCAGATCACAGGCAATTTTTGATAAACAAGCAGTTCAGAAAGCGTTATATTGACAAAGAATGAGAGAACAGTACAATGAACTGAAGTGAAACTAAGCGATATGATCTTCATGCAAAAAAATTAACGAAAACGGTAACAATGTTCAATGCATCACTTAATTTCATTATTCGATAGAACAAAAACAAGAACATCTGTTTTGATTTTAATCAATAAATGAAACCATGTGATTACAATGGAAACTTAATGACAGATCATAAATACTGATGGGAGGAGTCATTAGTTGATTTGTAACTTTCAGCCTTTAATAAGAACTACTCGTCCATTTAAAGTTTTATTGTTCTTGTTTCTTTGACGAAATCTTGTGAAAAATGCTTTTGCTAAACTTGGCTGAAGTTGAATCACAGTACTTGTGTATAAACTTTCTAGATATGAACTTTAACATGTTCTTTGACATACATATAGATGCATTAATACAAACCTAACAAAATATCTACCTTCTAATCTTTTTGCTAATTCCTTCGTAAATAAAGCATTTGCTAGCTGACTTTGATTGTAAGCATCTCGAGGATCATACTTCTGTTCACTACTAAGATCATTAAAGTTTATTTTTCCACTTTTGTGCGATAGTGATAAGATATTTATTATCCTACTAGGTGAACTCTTTTTTAATTTATCTAATAATAGGTGTGTCAGCAGAAAATGTCCTGAAACAAAAAACTAGTTTTAAAAAGTAGTAAAACAAATAATTCATGTTATAAAACTTGAGTTTATGAAAGAAAAGTACATGATTATATCTTTTATACCAAGGGTCTGGAAGACTTTGTTTATGTAAGATATGTCCAAATAAAATTTTACTTGTCCATTTAAAAAAAGGTTAAAAGGACAACTAAAATTATATTTTTATGAAATAAGTGTGTTGAAAATTTTTGAAGTTCTGCAGACCAGCAACCTAATTTTGGAAATTTCCACTAGATTTATACCAAATATACTAATAAGCGCAAACAAAAAATGTCTTGCCTACCTCCTATTTAGTTGACATAAGTAAGACAGATATACAGCAAGCAATGACGTCTCACACAAAATATTTTTGACCTAACATGTATGAGAAAGTGAGCTAAATATAAATACTTGACCTAAGCCTTTGAAGCATGAATTTATGTTAAAGTCAGGTGACATATGTCAGACAGACATGACACCCAACAATGATTCTTTACACTAAATATCACTGATCTACTATGTATAGTTACTGAGAAACTGAGCAAATCACAAAAACTTCACTTAATTAAGTGAAGCATGAAAATGAGGTAAAAGACAGGTGACATTTCAAACACCTATGTATACCTTTTATAAATGTACACCTGGAACATACAGTCCAAATAAACATTGCATTTTCACTTACAGTTAATGAAAATAGACCTGATAAAAAATCATGGACACGAAAATGAAGTCAAGGACAGGAGAAATTTGTCGAACAGTCATACTCCTCTAAGGGCCAACTGTCTCTTCTCTGCTAGGCATCTGTGATGGCTCAAGGGAGCTCAAACCACAGTGCTGCCTAGCACGTCCCCAGGAGGCAGACAGGGGAGACCCTTTCATGGGGAGGTTGATCTGTGTCCCGCCCCATCCCTATATGAACTGTTTGATAAATTGTTGAACTGATTCTCGTCCTGAAGAAGCATGAAAAATTTGCTACTGAACTTTAAGCAAACAACAAATCAATCAATCTCTTCTCTGTCATTGGTCTCTTTGCAGATGCCATGTTTAATCTAACACCTATTCAAACCTTACGTTTATGTATTTCTATGGTACAAAAATAGCAACAGTGGAAGTTAAGTCATCATACTTATTTTAACATTTATAACTCAATTTAACAGGATTATAGTTTGGTAAAATATGATATATTTTCTTTAAAATATGTACAAATATAAAAATAAAAAGTAATAGTACTGTTAAATATCTTAAATTGTACTTTGTCAGTTAATTTTTATTTTCTTTGACGTTTAGGAAAATACAGCAGTGATTCCATCCGCAAGGTCACACAGACGAGGATTACACATCTGGATCCCAGATTAGGTGATATAGTTGCTAAGACATCCCTTAGAGATGAAAAAGACTGTGTCAATTATGCTGTACATAATAAAAATGACCAATAAAGAAGTAGGTTCAAAAGTAATTAAATCCATGTCTTACATTTCTTTTGACAAATATTTACCACTTTTGCAATTATCTGATAATGATGGAAATTAATGATATTGTGAAACCAAACAATTAGTATAAGAATTCTACACTGAAAAACATATATTACCAAAGTGATTTACTCCAAGCTGCATTTCAAATCCATCCTTAGTTATTGATTTAGGGCATTGCATTACTCCTGCATTATTGACTAGAATATCTAAACGTGATTCATCTGGAATAAAAATATTTGCTCAGTTATTCTTTTAAGTAGTAGCTTAGGAATAAAATATACTTGTGTGAATTTTATGTCAAGAATTTATCTTACAAATAAAGCATTATGAAATAACATTTTATCAAATACTTAAATTGTGGTTCCATTGGACTCATAATTACCACAAAAATTGGTATTTAATGAAAAAGCAAATATCCAGTAATCCACAAGTTAAAATATTATACTTTTACATTTATTCTACTCAATATGTCTATGTAATCCTAATATGGATGTGCTGAGAATTTATAAGTGCCAGCCTCACTCCAATCTTGATCTAATCTAAATTTAAAGACATCAAGAAAGAAACAGAGTTTAAGAAAGTATCATATATTATAATATGGTGTGCTGCTTTCCATTTGCAAATTAAGATGTATTAAAATTTTTCATTAATTACAGTTAGCACAGGCCTGACATCATAGTCAAAATCACAACACCATTCTTTTGAATCTCACCAGAGCAACTGTCAGAACAGGGAAATACTATAGTTATTTGGATTTTTTATGCTTAAAAATACAATAAAATCAAATGAAAAGTATGTTTTATTGTTATCAAATTCATCTTGATTACTTTTTGATCATTTATTATTTCTTTTTCAGGAGCTCCAAAAATATCAGTCAGATAAAAGGCCCTGCAGTACTACTTCATTTACCTAAATTTTGTTTTTGCCATATTAGAATCGAACTGATTCATGGCAGCTATCAGTTGTATTAGATTTTAACAAAGGTAACATTATTTGCTTAAATTTTACCCCTCGCTAACACTCGGGATGAAATTTTGCTCAAATAATGTTACCTATATTAAAATCTCCAACAAATATCTTGCTGTTATGAATTATTTCTTAACAAAAAGTTCATGACACTGTAAGTCAAATGGGAGTATATGGACCTTAGCTGCACTTCTGTCCATGATCATTTGGATGGGTAACCAACTTGTCCATATACTGTCACATGACCAGTGTAATGAAAAATTTGTTTGTTATTAATAATACTGTATCAAAGCAATGACTACTTACTTTTGTTAATATCATCAGCAAACTCTCGTATAGAAGCCATTGAAGCTAAATCAAGCTTCTTACAATACACTTTTTTATTTCTGGTGTCATCTATGATTTCCTTCTTTGCATCTTCACATTTCTTCAGATCTCTACAAGCAAGGTAAATTTTACCACCTAAAATAAAAAGAAAAATAATAAAAAAAATATCAATTTTATTTATTTTGAGAGTCAAGATAGCTGTCAGATAAATGATGATTCTTTTACATATAACTCTACACATTTCTATCCTGATCAAAGGGATTCTTTCCTATATTGGGATTCTGTATCAGTGTAATTGTAACAGTTTATTTTTTCCTGTGTGAAATATTTTCCAGTGGAAAATATTTAATGGTAATTTTTTTCCACCAGAAGTATTTTTCTAGCATATTTTTTCCAAGGCTATGAAAAACAAAAATTTCAAAAATTTGTAAATATATATTAAAACAATTCAGCAGTTAATATATTCTATAATTTAATAAAATGCTCCGCTGGGCGCAGCTAGATACGACCGCAGATGTCGAACCCTGAATAGTTGGGGCAATTATGAACACAACATTCAAGCTTGATACAATACTGAATTTGGATTGTGAATAAATATTTGACACAGCATAGGTTTCCGACACAGAATGAATGTTGTCTAAGAACTTAAAATTTTTTAATTTACCTATTCAAACCATATCAGTATTATTTGTTTTTATATATAAATCAGAAATAACCAATTTAAAATTTAAAATTGGGCACACATATCAATTTCTTGCTATTGCGCAATACTGTGCAATTGAAAATTTCTTCAAATATTTGACACATAATAGGTTTCTGACACAGAATAACTGAAATCAAAGAACTTAGAATTGGTCATATGATTTGAATTTATATTCAATTTTTTGCTTCTTGTGCAATACAATATGCTGTGGAGAATTGCCCCCCCCCCCCCCAAAAAAAAAAATAATAATTTACCCCTTTTTTTAGCTTTTGTGCAATACACTATGAAGTTGCACACTGACCCCCCCCTCCCAAAAAAAAAAAACCAAAAAACAATAAAATTTATTGTAACCCCCCCTTTTTTTGCTAAAAAAATTTGAAATTTTCTTTTTAATTTATGAAATATGAAATGAGAAAAAAATTACCCCCTCCCCAATTTCTCATTTACCCCCCCCCCTCTAAATTTTGTTTTCACTCCCCCCCCCCCCCCATTTCTTTATACTTTGCAACCATAACAGCCCATTTAAATACACCATAACATATTAAAATAGAAAATGACATCATAGTCATGGAATTTGTTAATAATAAGGTTTTGATAACAGGGCACACATATCAATTTCTTGCTATTGCACAATACTGTGCAATTGAAAATTTCTTCAAATATTTGACACATAATAGGTTTCTGACACAGAATAACTGAAATAAAGAACTTAGAATTGGTCATATGATTTGAATTTATATTCAATTTTTTAGCTTTTGTGCAATACACTATGAAGTTGCACACTGACCCCCCCCCCCCCAAAAAAAAAAAAACAAAAAACAATAAAATTTATTGTAACCCCCCCTTTTTTTGCTAAAAAAATTTGAAATTTTCTTTTTAATTTATAAAATATGAAATGAGAAAAAAATTACCCCCTCCCCAATTTCTCATTTACCCCCCCCCCCTTCTAAATTTTGTTTTCACCCCCCCCCCCCCCATTTCTTTATACTTTGCAACCATAACAGCCCATTTAAATACACCATAACATATTAAAATAGAAAATGACATCATAGTCATGGAATTTGTTAATAATAAGGTTTTGATAACAGGGCACACATATCAATTTCTTGCTATTGCACAATACTGTGCAATTGAAAATTTCTTCAAATATTTGACACATAATAGGTTTCTGACACAGAATAACTGAAATAAAGAACTTAGAATTGGTCATATGATTTGAATTTATATTCAATTTTTTGCTTCTTGTGCAATACAATATGCTGTGGAGAATTGCCCCCCCCCCCCCAAAAAAAAAAAATAATTTACCCCTTTTTTAGCTTTAATTTTGGACCCCGATTCGGACCAACTTGAAAAGTGGGCCCATAATAAAAAAAAATAAGTACATGTTTAGATTCAGCATATCAAAGAACCCAAAGAATTCAATTTTTGTTAAAATCAAACTAAGTTTAATTTTGGACCCTTTGGACCTTAATGTAGACCAATTTGAAAACGGGACCAAAAATTAAGAATCTAAATGCACGGTTAGATTCGGCATATCAAAGAACCCCAATAGTTCAATTTTCGATGAAATCAAACAAAGATTAATTTTGGACCCCAATTTGGACCAACTTGAAAACTGGGCACATAATAAAAAAACTAAGTACATGTTTAGATTCAGCATATCAAAGAACCCCAAGAATTCAATTTTTGTTAAAATCAAACTAAGTTTAATTTTGGACCCTTTGGACCTTAATGTAGACCAATTTGAAAACGGGACCAAAAATTAAGAATCTAAATGCACAGTTAGATTCGGCATATCAAAGAACCCCAATAGTTCAATTTTCGATGAAATCAAACAAAGTTTAATTTTGGACCCCGATTTGGACCAACTTGAAAACTGGGCCCATAATAAAAAAACTAAGTACATGTTTAGTTTCAGCATATCAAAGAACCCAAAGAATTCAATTTTTGTTAAAATCAAACTAAGTTTAATTTTGGACCCTTTGGACCTTAATGTAGACCAATTTGAAAACGGGACCAAAAATTAAGAATCTAAAAGCACGGTTAGATTCAGCATATCAAAGAATCCCAATAGTTCAATTTTCGATGAAATCAAACAAAGCTTAATTTTGGACCCTTTTGGCCCCTAATTCCTAAACTGTTGGGACCAAAACTCCAAAAATCAATCCCAACCTTCCTTTTGTGGTCATAAACCGTGTGTTTAAATTTCATAGATTTCTATTTACTTATACTAAAGTTATTGTGCAAAAACCAAAAAAAATGCTTATTTGGGCCCTTTTTTAGCCCCTAATTCCTAAACTGTCATACCAATATACGACCGCAAAAATTTTGCGGTCGTATAAAAATGACTAGAAGTAAATACAAATGTCTTCTAATGATATAAGGTTTATATAGATAACCATGAAACTATCAATTATGCCTAAAGGGCGATCAATTAAAACAGTCCATCGACAAATTGTAGGACCACCTGCAAGTTACATATTTGACTCTTCCCCGTAAAATCATAAGTACAATTAGGGGCTTATAAATAATTGTAAGTAAGTAAGTAAGTAAGTAAATTCTTTATTTATCGAGGGTTACTCAATTAGACTTAATCTAATTTTCATTGAGGCCCTCCAAACATCCATTAACAAAATCATACACATTCATACAATACACATTCACATAATAATAATCAACAAATTATAAACAGTATATAATAAACGTATATAATTAAGATATAGTACATTTTCCTTAAACTCCATTAAGGAAATATTTAAAACAATGTTCCTTAAATATGTTAATATTTCGAGAATTTTTTATGCAATATGGCAAATCATTCCAAATTTTAACTGCTGAATACTGAAAGGATTTTTTATAAAAATTTGTATTTGGTCTTTGTAAGAACAAATCATCATTTACTGAAGATCGCAGATTATAATTGTGAACTTCACTAACAGTTTGTAAAAATAGATACTCTGGAACAAGACCATTTACTACTTTATACATTAGCACAGATTTTTGATATTTAACTCTTTCTACAAAAGGTAACCAGTTCAGAGAAGAGAACATAAAATTTGAAGGAACTGTATTATCACATTCTAATATAATTCTTGCAGCTCTTTTTTGAAGCTTAGTAATTCTGTCTGAATCTTTTTTAAGTACATCACCCCAAACAGAACTGCAGTAGTCCATATATGGTAATATATATGAGTTATAGAACAGCTGTCTAACATAAATTGGTAAAAAATGTTTTAATTTATTTAAAAGTGCAATTTTGGATGATATAATTTTACATACTCTGTTTACCTGATCTTCCCATTCTAAGTTTTCATCAATATCAATGCCAAGAAGTTTATGACATTTGACGTTTTCAATTTCGGTTTCATCAATTTTGATGGAAAGCTCAGGTAATTTAATAAGTTTTCTTTTGGAGCCAATGGTCATACATTTAGTTTTGTTAGCATTTATTACCATGCTGTTATTATCACACCAAGACGCGATAGTATTCACATCATTTTGCAGCTCGGTATTTATACTTTGAAAATTTTTGTCATGATGATGCAGAGTCGAATCATCAGCATATAAATCAATACCAGATTTTTTTATATGAAAAGACAAATCATTTATGTATATTATAAAAAGAAGGGGTCCTATAATAGACCCTTGAGGAACACCATATTTAACAGTATGTTTATCAGATTTTATATTTCCATGGTGAACTTCCTGTTTCCTATCAGATAAATAAGATTGAATCCAATTTTTTGTCATGTCTCCAACCTGATAATATTGCAATTTTTGCAAAAGAATAGAATGATTTACCAGGTCAAAGGCTTTACTAAAATCAATAAAAACTGCACCTACAACTTCACCGTGATCTAAATATTTTAGCCACTCATCAACTAATTTTGTAAGAGCGGTTTGACTCGAATGGCATTGTCTAAAACCTGATTGTGAAGTATGTAACAAATTATTCTCATTTAAATATTCATACAATTGAGAGCAAACATGTCTCTCAAATAGTTTTGATATAGTACAGAGAACTGATATTGGTCTATAATTTGACGGGATATCTTCCGGTCCTCCCTTGTGTATAGGAGTTACCCTTGCATGCTTTAACTTTTCTGGAAACTGACCACTGGTCAAACTTTTGTTAATTAAAAATGTTAAAGACGGTGCTATAATTTCTGCACCAAGTTTTAATATTCTGGGCCCAATTTTATCAAGACCTGAAGATTTACTAGGATTTAACTTTTTTAATTGTGAATAAACATCCGCTACCGTAATAAGATTTAGTTGAAAATCGGAATTTTTCGGTAGTTTTTTAGAAATAAAATTTTTAAGCAATGTAAAATTCATATCTGATGTTTTATGCCCGATAAGTTTATCGGCGATCGTAGAAAAATGATCGTTTAAGGAGTTAACAATATCCTGTGGATCGAAAAAAGTATTGTTTTCATAATCTAGCTTACATGGAAAAGTATTATCTAATTTGGGGTTAACTTCCCTAATATGTGTCCATAACTCTTTAGAATTTTTACTATTTGATATAGCGTTTTGGTAGTACTTCTCTTTTGCTATTTTTACTAAAGAAGTTACCTTGTTACGCCATATCCTATAATTTTCCCAATCTTTATGGGAATGAAACATATCTCTCTTATGAATCGCATCATTTATTTCTTCATTAAACCAATCGGCTTGCTTGTATGATTTGACTCTTTTGATTTTAATAGGTGCATGTTTATCAAGAACTTGTAAAAATAATGTATACCATAAATCCAGTGCAATATTTACATCATCTTGCATTTCAATTTCATGAAATGGCAATGTGAGCAAATCGGCCTGAAATTCAACATCATTAAACTTTTTAAAACACCTGTATTCAATTACAGTGTGCTTATCTTTTTTAAATTTGTTGTTGACTTTACGGTTAAGACATATGGGATAATGATCACTTATAGCATACTTTGACACATGACCATGTACAATTTCAGGGTTTGTTGTATAAATATGATCTATAAGTTTTTCTGAGTGTTCACAAATTCGTGTTGGACTTGTAATTAGTTGCGTTAAATTAAACAATTCCATAAGAGTTAGCCATTTTTTGTTCTGGCTTTTTAGTAAATCAATGTTAAAATCCCCCATCAGTAAAATTTCCTTGTTTTCGGAAGTAGCCATTTCCAGTTCTTCCTCAAAAATATCAATCCAAGATTGCAGAGAATCTGGTGGACGATAAATAAATGACATAATAAAAGATTTGCTATTTGGTAAAGAAATTTCTAACCACAGAGATTCTATAGAATTCATTGATAAATCACGTCTTTCTTTTGCTGAAATAGTTTCCTTCACATATACTAATATCCCACCCCCTTCCCTATTTTGACGATCTCATCGAAAGATTTTGTATCCAGGTACTTTACATTCATTACTTTCAATATTCGTCTTTAAAAAAGTTTCAACATGACCGAAAATATCAATAAATTTGTTGTTTGTAACAATGAGATTTTTTATTTCGTCATATTTTGGTAATAAATGTCTAATGTTCAGACAAATTGCATTTAACCCCTTTTTGCAAATAACATGTGAAAAATAGACACATGAAGTGCTGTATACAATAAATACTACTAATATATCTTTAAAATAATATATATTTAAAAGATTTATTAAAAAATCAAATGAAATTAATAAAAACACAAAGGGCGCCTCTGAAGAGGGTTTCCCTAGGACAAATTTCCTGAAAAAACCCCGAAACGTTGAATACGGTAGCACGTTATCAATGTAAGGCCAGAGATATGATTCATACCAGAAATAGGTGGATAATGGATCAATATCTTTAATATTTGCACATAAGGGGTCCGTCATTATTTTTTTCTTATTTTCTGATATGAAAAAAAAATATTTCTTGATATCACAAAATCATTTTTTGATATCAGAAAATCAATTTCTTGATACGAAAAAAAAAAAAATATTTTCTGATATCAAAAAATAGAATTCCTGATATCAAAAATTCAAATTCTTGATATCAAAAAATCCTTTTTTTGATATCAGAAAATCGAATTTTTGATATCAGAAAATAGTCTCCATATTTTTAAATAAAAAAATAGAATTTTTGATATAAAAAAATAAGGAATAAATAGTAAAATGGCGCCTCAGAAGGGAGGCGTCATCAGGACAATTTACATACAGAAATTAATTACTGAAGTACAACCCTAAGGTACATTGAATTTGATGTCACAATGTGTGTTGCTAAGGTGAGAGAAATAATGAAAAGTGAAAGTAGAGAATTATAAATAGATCAGATAAGGCCACACCAAATTAATTTTTCATTCTTTGGATTCTTGGATGGCAAAAATAGGTGCGAACGAGCAAAATTTTAATATTAATTTTTTTTCTTGAGGACTTTTTTTTATCAAATTTACGTGCGGCACATAAAAAATTTGGGGTGAATTTTCAGCATTTTTGCAAAATGAAGCTGCCCAATTTTTCTTTTCTTAAAATTTACATAGTCCAAAAATCGGAGAGGCGAAATCCAAAGAACTAAAGATCAATTTGGTGTAGCCTTAATATGAAAAAAATAAAGTTCGTTTAAAAGTCAACTTGAGTTCATTTTTCGTTTATAGATCTTTATATGATGCATGACATTGTTCTAAAGGCTTAGTACCTAATGGACGAACTTCCCATGATCCCTACCACTTCGCAGGCTTCTCTTCTAGCCCGGCCAGTGTTAGAGGTTACTGCTTCTGGGTGCATTGGTAACAATCGGAAGATTTTGATTGCCGCTAATAGGAAATAGAATTGTCAGAAATTGTTTAATTGTAAAATTAATAAACTTGGTATAATCGTTTTATAAATTTGTTGATCTTCTGTCATTATAAGTATAGCTGGGCCTATAGTAGGTGAAAATTTGCAACCAAAACGATTTGTAACAGGACGAACAGAGGTAAACCAGTATACTCCCCCACTCCTTCATAGTGGGGCTATAATAAAGTATAACACTAACACTTTGTACAAAAAATGGGACAAAGACACAAATGGCCGGGTTGCTTTACTGGGTGTTTACTGTAGTGGTGACAAAGGTGATTACAAGATCATATTGCACATTGGCAGTCATGAATATTTATATAGACAAAATCAGACACATTGTATGTTGGTGTACGAGCACAGAGGCAGTCATCAATTTAATTAGTTTCCTGAAATAATTCCATAAAGTGAGGTGCACATCTTCAATATATATTAAAACATTCTGCAAAGTTTCAAGGGTGCAGATGAAAAACTGTAGGAGGAGCTGATTTCGCAAAATAGGTACCATCTATTGACGATGTCAATAAAAAAAGGACTAAGTTCCAAAGTTTGGAAAAATGGGAAATAATTCCTGAAATAATTCCATAAAGTGAGGTGCACATCTTCAATATTTATTAAAACATTCTGCGAAGTTTCAATGATGCGGGTGAAAAACTGTAGGAGGAGTTGATTTCGCAAAATAGGTACCCTCTATTGAAGATGTCAATAACAAGAGGCTCTCAAGAGCCTGAATCGCTCACCTGGCAAACAATGCACTATAATCTAAATTAATATATTAATGTTTGTTGTAAATTAAACTGAGTATTAAAGGTCACGTAAAATGCTGAAAATACCTTTAAAAGCCTTTCAAGAACCTCTGGAAAGAAATGGGCATGAGTTCTCCCTACGCTTGATTAAGATACAATCATGGTCAATCTGATGATTCACAATACAAAATACAAGCTTTAATTCATCTTCAAATACAAGTATAAATCTTTTGGTCTATATGTTGTCTTCGTTTTTAAAATGTTTGAAAGAAGTTATGTAAAAATTGTGGGTTAAGGCTTTTTATTGTACTTGAAAAGGAAATATTGCAGGAACAATCATGCTAAGTTTCATCCAAATCCCTCCAGTAGTTTCAGAGGAGAAGATGTTTGAAAATTTGTTAACAACGATGATGACAGACACCAAGTGATGGCATATTAAAAGCTCACATATTATGAAGTTTAATCATTGTTATACAACATTCTCATCATCACCATTCACTAAGGATACCATGTTTACTTTAAAAACCAAATATTGTTGAAATCCGAGCAAGTGTAAAAAATGGCGGGAAAATGGCCGTCCAAATTTTGGACTCCAAAACAAACTTTCATCATCACCATTCAACTCGGGATACCATGTTTGCCTTGAAAGTAGCTTTCATCTTCATTTTATTTCTATAATTCAGGAAAAAATAGCAAAAAACAGCATTTTGACCCCTATGTTTTATTTTTATTAATGGTGGACATGTTTTTCGACCAATCAAAAATCCAAGCATTCACTTTTTGCAGGATACCCTAAGGAACAATCTTACCAAGTTTCATTTGATTTCGAATAGTAGTTTCAGAGAAGAAGATTTTTGAAATAATAACATAAAAAAAAGCCAAAAATGTCAAAAAAGGGCAATAACTCTAACATCAGTTGACAGATTTTCACGAAAATAAGCACACAGGTAGCTCTCATCATGCTGAACACTTTCAACCTGCCAGAATTTGCCATAACTTAATGATTTTTGAGATATATTCGAAAAACTGTTGTTTGACCCCTATGTTCTATTTTTAGTAACAGTGGCCATGTTTTTCGACGGATCAAAATCGAAGCATAAACTTTGTGCAGGATACCCTAAGGAACAATCATGCTAAGTTTTATCTAAATCGGTTCAGTAGTTTCAAAGGAGAAGATTTTTGAAATAATAACATAAAACAAGAGGCTCCCAGGAGCCTGAATCGCTCACGTGGTTCTTAAGTTAAGGGTCTTTTCTCACTTCTCTAATGGATCATTTGACAACTTCCACCCAATTCAGACTTTTGAAGAGCTCAATTATGTGAAGGTTTAAACAAGCAACAGCTTTTTCTATCTGCAATTTTATAGGGCAAAAACATGAAAAAATGTTATTTTTTACCTGTATGAAGGGTTATAACCGCTATAAGGGATCATCTGACATCTTCGACCTAATGAAAACTTTTGTAGAGCTTAAGGTTTAAGCAAGCAACAGCTTTTCTCTATCTGCAATAGTTGCACAAATTTGGAAAATGACATCTTATACCAAGTGGACAAAGTTTGAAATCAAATTTTTGGTGGTGTCAGAGGATTTTTGGACGAAAAGTTGGACTGCTAGTGATGATAATAGATCACATGATCCTTCAGGTAAGCTGTAAATGCTACAAATTACTTCAAAGGGTTATAACCTGTACAAAGCGTCATCTGACACCTATATTCAAAAGGAAACTTACATGCAAGTAAAGCTCTATGAGCTCAATGTTTGTGCAACAGTTTTTATTCTGGAGCCATAGTTGAATTCACACAAGGAAGTTTGCACTAGATTATCTATTGTCATATTTTTTAAATTTAGACACTAAAGATGTGGTTTAACCTGTGTCTGTTTTAGCAACTGTGACAATGTTGTTTGGTCAGCATTTACTATTTGCATTTTTTGGGAAGAGATTCTATAAACTAGAATGGCAGTCTTCCATGGAAGACATATGTCGCCTGCGTCTTAAAATATTTGGTAAACAGGAAGTAGATGAGTTACGGACATAAAATCGCTTTCCACCATAAAGTTCTATATGAGGAAGCTACATACCAAATATCAAGAGGCTGTGACATGTAGTTGCCCGGAAAACTGCGCCGGAAATTTTAGTGACGCTGCAGGATGCAGGACGACGGATAATATCAAAGTGACTCCTATATGTCGCTTTGCAACACGTTGCAGGCGACATAATAAATGGAGTGTACAAAGTTTTAAAGAATTTTTTTCAGAGATGTTTAAGAAATGATGACAACAGTCATGTTCATAAAGCAATTGCAACAAGGGGTTGCACTTAGTTGTGCTAAGGATACCCCCACTTTATCATTTGGAAAATAGGAAGTAGATGTCTGAGTGACCTGGAAAGGGGAGGCACGTTACAACTCATCATAATACAGCTGTGTATTAAATTTGAAATCAATCTTTTCAGCAGAAGCCAAGAATAGTGTTACGAAAAATTGTCTATTTATGATCCTTAAACAGTCAAGTTGATTCAGGAAACAGGAAGTAGATGCACGACTGACCTGGAAAGGGGAGGCATGCTACAAGTTACATAAAAAAGCTGTGTACTGAATTTCAATCCCTTCAGTAGAAGCAGAAAATCTGTTATGAAAACTGTCCATTAATGACCCACAATAAACAGGAAGTAAATGCACGACTGACCTGGAAAGGGGAGGCATGGTTTCTAGTGGTGACTGTACAAAATGTCAGAACTGTACTACAGTTCCAAGAGTTTACAAGTTCCAATCCTGAAAATCTGTCATTTTCTATAAAAGTTCCAAGTTTTTTTCCAAAAAATATTTCACCGTATTGCACAAATGTTATGGGCATAATGACATGCTGCAAAGTAACTGTGAAAAATTTCAGTAGTGTACTGTCAATAGTTTTCTAGTTTTAGTGTTCAGACAGACAAAGTGTAACTATAGAGTGTATGCATCTTCAATGTGCCTAATAAGTTCCAATTAAGGACAAAGTTGCAGTATCACATGTAAATGAGTTATAAATCTGTCTTGGTGAATTGCATTTTTTATTATATTTCCTCTATATGGTCAATTAAAACTACTTTTTTTTTAAAATGTCTAATACATGTATTCACATTGGTCCAACATACATTGTATTTTATATTGACTAATCATGAAATATGTAAATATAAGAACAATTAATTGACATTCCTGTAAAATTAAGGGATTTTTTGGGCGAGTGGGTTTTCAGTATACAAAATTTTAAAAGTCTGTTCAAGTGAAAACTTGCTGGAAGAGATAAGTTGACTTTCTCTTTTTTAAATATTCTAATTCACAGTTTTTGGATTAATAGGACCCGATGCTGCATACCAAATATTAAGACACTGTCATTAGTAGTGGCTGACATTGTTATGACATCATTTCCCTCAATGCTCATCATCTTATAACCAATATTCACTTCCTAAAATTTGGACAATAATGTGCAGATGTATTTATTTTAAGTTATAATTTCATTGCTTAATATCAAAACATTGCAGCATGAAGCTGCATGCCTGGAAAACTGTGACGTGACATCTCTCTACAAGAAATTGCGGAGACCTTATGAAAACTTTGATTGCTACTGAAACAAGAAGTTTTGCAGACTTGTACAACTTAATAATCTCCAAGACAGTCTTACTATATTTTATATTGATTACAAATCATACTACAACAAAATTATGTAACATGTTTTTTTTAAATCACTAAAACATTGATATACTTTTTATGTGGTAATTTTTGTATGCTTATATTCTGATGCATATGTGTATTAAGTTACAATCTTTACTGAAAAGTACAACACTCCCTTTTTCTTTGATCTTTTAACAATGAAGAAACTGCAAGTTGATGGGACAGGTAAATTTGTACAATTTTTTTATAATTTATTTGTTTACATTCTTATGCATGCGTGTAAAAAGTTTCATGATGATAGCATATTCCTCCACGGAAAAGCAACTAAAACCAGAAGGAAAACCTGATTTGGGACAGATGAACAGCTGTTAAACAGATAAATGAATTGATGTGAACACTATAAATGCCCTAGGTGTCTGCATTAGGGCATACAAATAATACATGCATATTAACTACATGTACTGTCTGCTTTTACGAGACAGTTTGTAACACAACCAGATAATGATTACAAAATAAAACCAAATCACCAACACCAGAGCTTTTTTGCATGCAAAATGTACTTGTATTCATCTAGTTTCACAATTTTAACATTTCATGAGGGTTAGGATTCCGCCCCATTGGCCTATTTGGAGCAAAGCAGTTTTCTTAGTTTAAAACTTGTACAATTGAGTTTTTTTAATGATGAAACTAAGTATTTGTTGATAATTTTGATCATATCACAAGGTCACAAATTTCAAAGTATATCACAATTTTTTTTTATGAAGTTCAAGATCAAAATTTTAATTTCGTTAATTGATTCTTCAATCTAACATCAAAGTTATTTGAAAATTAATGAATCTGTAAAATAGAACATACTAAGCAAAGAGTATACAACCCCCGACGTATATCATCTACAGTTACATATGCGTACTGGAGCTCAACAAATATGAGGAGCTGTGCTCAATACGCCACTTTCGAGTTCGTTGCAATTCCGTCAAAAACTCTGGTTTTAGTGAACTTCTTTAGTGCGTTTAGGGGCATCGTCACTTCCGTCTCCGTGTTGAGCAAATGGTTGAAAAAAAAATGATGCTATGTTGCATGAAATATTTGGCAAATTAAATTCTTATAAGTGATAATCAGTACTGCAGTCATGAAGGAATTGTGATAAAGTACCTACGGAGCAAAATATATTTCTAGATCATCCTGCATAATGACGATCACGAAGACGCTTGATGAACTTTAATAGTGTAGGGATGTGTCCCACAATCTGGTAAATGACGTCATAAAGGCGCGCATAATTGACGAACTTTTCCGGTGATGGATATAACACGAAACTTCTTTATTGAATTTAATATACGGGAATAATCCTCAGGAGAAAATCAGATTGAGGGTCAGGGGCAGAACCCCAGTAAAAGGACCAGTGGTCATGCATTACAATAAACTAAACAGCTTTGAAAATTTACATTTTATCCCAGGGATTGAAATTTACAAGAAATATTAGCTAAATTCAAGTCAATTTTAAATTTAGCAAGTCAATAAAAATTCTACTCGAAAAATTTTGTGAGTTGGAAAAAATTGTGTTGTAAGATTTTTAAAATTACATGTAAATTATTTTAATCCCCAGTTTCCAGAAAATAAATATTTTGATTTTAAAAGAGATCAAAACAGTTTCCATTCCTGCAGATTTCACATTTGGTTATGAATGATTATCTGAAAAAAAAACAACCTTAGAAATAGAAAATATAGAGTGAAAACATTATTTGTACATGAATTAGTATGTAAGAAAACAAACAAGTTTTAAGAAATTTTAGCAATTAAAAAAAATAACTTGCTTTTTTAGCTAGTGAATAAAATATTAAAATTCAATCCCTGTATTCCTAAAAAATTCTTTTCATGTAATCATCCCAAAACCTTAGCGGGACTGACAACAATCAGCGGAAAATAAATATTCTTGTTTTATTCTTTTATTAGAATTTAGATTCAACTGGTGATTTAAGGTTAGGATATGGTGAGTTTCCCCATGTGCATACATTTTTTAGTTCTTGGGATATGTTGAGTTTCACCATGTGCATACATTTTTTAGTTCTTGAACATTCTCTTGTGTAATTCATTCCATTCTACTTAGAAATAGAATAATTACTCGCACCTAATAATAGCCTACATTTAGGTTAGGTGGGAATTTCTTTTAACATTTATAATAAAAATGGATTGTGGTGTTGATTGGTACTTCATTTTCATATCAATGTTCAAACAAGTAACCAGTGTTGATTTCTCATATCTAAATACATGTTTTGTACAATAATAATCTGTATTAAATGTAAGCAAAAGTATGTCATAAACATCTGCACTGAGCTGACAAACGGCTCCCTATTAGTCACATCTATGAATAACAACGGCAGGGGTGGGGGCTATACTTGCACAGGCATATGCATGTTAATAATACATCTATTTACAGTCTGTTTCAAGCAGTTGTGATTTGTGTAAAAAAATCCAAACTTGAGATTTCATGTTCTCTTTTAAAGATTGCAATAGACAATTAAAATCTATACTGGACATTAATATCACGGAAAATTTTGCCATCACATTCATAATTTACAATAGATGGGGCATAGATGATAAGACTCAGGGCGATTTAAAATTCAAATTATTTTCTATCGGCATCCATTTTTTACCTTTCAGAAAAGAGACTGAAACTATAATTGAAGAGCAATAGATAAGTATCACAACAATTGAGCAGGTAACCAGTTTTTAGAAAAGGCTAAAATAATGAGTTTTTACCTGAAACAGTTTCAAAACATAAAAAAAATGTACTTGCAGATTGAGAATCATAAAAAAAAAACATATATGTAATCTCTTTGATGAGTATTTAAAAAATTGTGAAGTAATATTGAATTTAACATTTAGTTAGTCAAATAGTTTTTCATTAATATAGTGTTATGCTTGCATTATCATGAGCAAAAAGCTTTGAAAAAGGTCACTTTTGAGGCTCTAAGGGGAATAACTCCTAAAAAAATGGTCCTACAACTTTGGCCCTGTGACAGATTTTGCAGATCTTGATGTGCTAAACAATATGCAATTTGAAAACTTTCACATATCTAATACAGTTTTCAAAAAAATCAAGCTTAAAAAAGCAAAAATTGGAAATAATCATAAAAAGGGCAATAACTCCTGTAGGGAATGTTGGATCTTCTTCAAAATTTCAAAGCAGATAAATCACAAAGTGCTGATCACCTTTGCTCCAAACAGAATTTTGTATCTGTAGCCATTTTTGAGTTATTTACCAAAAACTGCAATTTACCCCTTGTCTATTTTTAGCAACAGCAGCCATGTCTTTTATTATGAATCCAAAATCCAATCAACAATTTTGTAGCACTCATGCTAAAAAAGAACTATACCAGGTCTGATTACAATTGAACTTATGGTGTCGGAGGAGTAAATGGCTTTCAATATTATGAGGAAAGACTGTAAAAATGGTCAATTTTTATGTTTTAAGGGGGATAACTTCTAAAGGAATGGCCCTACAACTTTGAGCCTGTTACAGATTTTGTAGATCTTGATGTGCCTAACAATATGCAATTTGAATTTCTCAGATATCTTTTATAGTTTTCAAAATAATGAGTTTAAAAAGTGCAAATTTGGAAAAAATCAGGAAAAAGGGTGATAACTCTGAAATGAGTGGTTGGATCTTCTTCAAAATTTCAGGGCAGGTAGATCTTGAGGTGCTGATCACTTTTACCCTATGCCAGAATTTTGATATCTGTGACCGTTTCTGACCTATTTGCAAAAAACTGCGATTTACCCCTATGTTCTATTTTTAGCCATGACGGCCATGTTTTTATACGAATCAAAAATCCAAACAATAGATTTGTAGCACCCATACCAATTAATAACTGTACCAAGTTTGGTTGCAGTTGGACTTATGGTGTTGGAGGAGTTAACGTTTGAACAAGAGGCTCCCAGGAGCCTGAATCGCTCACCTGGTCCTTAAGCTTTAAGGGAGTCTTTCATGAGCTATTACCCCTATAATGGATCATCTGACAACTTCGACCCAATTCAGACTTTTGTAGAGCTCAATGAGCTGATTGTTTAAGCAAACAACAGCTTTTCTCTATCGGCAATAGTTTTCATTCTATAGGGCAAAAACAAGAGAAAACGCTATTTTTGACATTTAAAGGGTCATCTATAAGGCATCAACAGTTATTTTGACATTTAAGGGACAAAACTTTAACTCCTAAAGGGCTCATTTAAACATTTTGCAAACTAAGGGAAATGCTGTGAAAATGGTCAATTTTGATGTTCTAAGGGGAATAACTCCTAAAAGGAATGATCATACAACTTAATAAGTACAAATTTTAAAAAAAAAATCAAGAAAAAGGGCAATAACTCCTACATGGGTGGTTACATCTTCTTCAAAATTTCAAAGCAGGTAGATCTTGAGGTGTTGAACACTTTAGCTTCCCATCAGAATTTTGATATCTGTCACCATTTTTGAGTTATTTGCAAAAAACTGCAATTTACCCCTATGTTCTATTTTTAGCCATGGCAGCCATGTTTTTTTACAAATCAAAAATCCAAACGATAGTTTAGTAGCACTCATGCCAAGGAACAACTACACTAAGTTTGGTTGCAATTAAACTTATGGTGTAAGAGGAGTTAACGATTTTATTACAATGAATAAAGACTGCAAAAATGGTCAATTTTGACGATCTAAGGGGAATAACTCCTAAAAGGAACGAACCTACAACTTCGATCCTGTTACAAATTTTGTAGATCTTTGTGTGCCTAACAATATGAAATTTAAATTTTTCAAATTTCCTTTATAGTATCCAAGATATTGAGCTTAATAAGTGCAAAATTTGGAAAAAATGCAGAAAAAGGGCAATAACTCCTACATGGGTCGTTGGATCTTCTTCAAAATTTCAGGGCAGGTAGATCTTGAGGTGCTGAACACTTTTACCCTCTGCCAGAATTTTGATATCTGTTATGGTTTTTGAGTTATTTGCAAAAAACTGCAATTTACCCCTATGTTCTATTTTTAGCCATGGTGGCCATGTTTTTTTACGAATCAAAAATCCAAACGATAGTTTTGTAGCACATATACCAATAAACAACTGTACTAAGTTTGGTTGCAATTGGACTTATGGTGTCGGACGAGTTAACGTTTGAAAAATTGTTAACAGACGACGACGACAGACGACGACGACGGACGCCAAGTGATGGTAAAAGCTCACATGGACCTTTGGTCCAGGTGAGCTAAAAAGTAACGGACGATGGACGGACGGACGACGGTCGGACGACGGACGGACGGACGACGGATGCCAAGTGATAGCAATAGCTCACATGACCCTTCGGGTCAGGTGAGCTAAAAAAGCCAAAAATGTCAAAAAAGGGCAATAACTCTAACATCAGTTGAAAGATTTTCACGAAAATCAGCACACAGGTAGCTCTCATCATGCTGAACACTTTCAACCTGCAGAATTTGCCGTAACCTAATGATTTTTGAGATACTTGCGAAAAACTGTTGTTTGACCCCTATGTTCTATTTTTAGTAACAGTGGCCATGTTTTTCGATGGATCAAAAATCGAAGCATAAACTTTGTGCAGGATACCCTAAGGAACAATCATGCTAAGTTTTATCCAAATCCATTCAGTAGTTTCAGAGGAGAAGATGTTTGAAAAATTGTTAATGACGACAGACGACAGACGACGACAGACGACGACGGACGCCAAGTGATGAGAAAAGCTCACATGGCCTTTTAGGCCAGGTGAGCTAAAAAACGACTAAGTTCCAAAGTTTGGAAAAATGGGAAATAATTCCTGAAATAATTCCATAAAGTGAGGTGCACATCTTCAATATATATAGAAACATTCTATGAAGTTTCAAGGATATGGCTGAAAAACTGTAGGAGGAGTTGATTTCGCAAAATAGGTACCCTCTATTGAAGATGTCAATAAAAAAACGACTAAGTTCCAAAGTTTGGAAAAATGGGAAATAATTCCTGAAATAATTCCATAAAGTGAGGTGCACATCTTCAATATGTATTAAAACATTCTGCGAAGTTTCAATGATGCAGGTGAAAAACTGTAGGAGGAGTTGATTTCACAAAATAGGTACCCTCTATTGAAGATGTCAATAAAAAACGACTAAGTTCCAAAGTTTGGAAAAATGGGAAATAATTCCTGAAATAATTCCATAAAGTGAGGTGCACATCTTCAATATATATAGAAACATTCTATGAAGTTTCAAGGATGTGGGTGAAAAACTGTAGGAGGAGTTGATTTCACAAAATAGGTACACTCTATTGAAGATGTCAATAAAAAAACGACTAAGTTCCAAAGTTTGGAAAAATGGGAAATAATTCCTGAAATAATTCCATAAAGTGAGGTGCATATCTTCAATATATATAGAAACATTCTGCAAAGTTTCAATAATGTGGGTGAAAAACTGTAGGAGGAGTTGATTTCACAAAATAGGTACCCATTTTTCCCGCCCGCCCACTGCCGTCGCCAGCCGCCGCCCGCCCAACATTTACCATACTATAACCCGGATTTGCACTCTGTGCAACCCGGCCAAAAAGCAATACACATTTGTGTCTCCTGAGCAAAGTTACCTCATGGTTACATCTGTAATTCCCAACTAGAATCTAAATAAACATAAATCTTAACAATAGTCCTGTAAAGATGGTAAAAGGTAAAATGTTTCTTAGTTCATCAATTTTTAACCTACATTTAATCCATTCTATAATATCTTTGCATGTATGTTTTTTATTAACTTAATATATATGCATACAAAAGCTTTCTGATTCCCCCCTTCATATAGGTTTAATAAGTGACTTTCGCTTAATTTAGTTTATCTGGACATTTTGTCTAGCCCTTGCATTACCAATACCATTTGACAAAGCTGATTAATGAGCTATCCTAGTGGAATTACATGTTCCTGTAGTAGCACCTGTGACCATTTCTGTGAAACTCATTTGACAAGCTTTCTTTCTTGTCATTAACTGCATTAGACTGTATAACTATACCAACAAATGTACATTGTATTTTTTAATCCATTAATTATCTCCCGCCACACGAGTCTGCAGGGGACATAGAAATGTCGGTGTCCATTCGTCCATTCTCAATTCTACAATTCTCAATGGATTTTAACCTTTATACTGAAGGTGTACATTGACGATACCTTGATCAAGTTTGAAAACAAGCGTTCTCTGTTTTGATAATTCCTAACTGACCTTTTCTTAATACCAGATTTCTACTTTTTGCATTTAAAATCAAGAGATATTTCCTTTTACAATACTGAACTCACCGCGAATGGCTAATTCTCTGGCTGTCTCTTTGCCAATTCCAGAGTTAGCTCCAGTTACTATTACTGTTCTACCATATAATTTTTCCTCTCCTGCATATCTTTCTCCAGCAATGTAATCTCTGTTCAAATAGGGCTATTATTAAAATTTTTTATGTTGTTATCATAAATATAAATGCAAACTGAACCATTTCCAATTGAACATTTAATACCCCTATTGATATAAATCATGGCTATACCTTTGTTATTGTACAATAAATATGAAAAAATTGTCAAAATATAACATAAAACCTGGAGAATTTGAATATATAGAAAAAAAAATCATTGATTAATTGGTATGTCATTGTTGATCTTTCCTGTTATCCATTTTGTTGTTTGATTAAAGCATATTGCAGAATACATGTGTTATATCTATGTTTTACTTTTGAAATAGTAACTTTAAAGTCAAGCTTTAAAGTAACATCTACATTTAAGAGATGATTTGAACAATAGTAAATTAAAACTAGAGGCTCAGCTAGCCTGTATCACTCACCCGGCTTTTATCTTAAGCCATTATAAAATATAAGCTCTGTTTTTATCAACAAGGCTTTTAAAGAAATGCAAAAATGTCAAAGTAACATTGATATTTGACCTTTGACCTGAAAAAGGGGATCATTTGCATCTGTCATTCCATGTAGGATTCCTGTCAACTTTGGTTAGTCTGCCCATTAGTTCTTGAGCAACGACAAAACAGTCTTTTCCCATATTGATTCAATGGCAACTTTGAACAGCAGCTGTCGCTTGATCACATGAATCTCAATCAAAAGTGGATCGTTTGTGGTGGTTTTATTGTCATCAATCCTGCAAAGTTTCAAAACATTTCATACTGTAGTTTCAGAGGAGAAGATTTTTTAAAATTGGTCAATAATTCCTACCAAGTTTGGTTACAATCCGCCAAGTAGTTTCAGAGAAGATCAAAATGTGAAACGTTTATGGACGATGGCGGAAGAAGCACAGTGATGACATAAGCTCACATGGCCTATAGGCCAGGTAGGCTAAAATTTTTAAAATGTTTTGTTTTAGCAACATTTTGAATTTTTAAAAATAAATTCATTAAAGAACCTCCTTGGTACATGCTTTGTTAAAAGTTTAGCGTGTCTTGCTTGAGTGGATGGCTGTGACTTTGAAAAATTGACACATAAGTTAGTCTAGTGGTTAAGTCAAAGGGCAAATAAAATTTTGCTGGCAGTCAAGTTGCATGAGGAACTATTTAATCCTACATTTAACTTTTCTTGTGTTAAACAGGTATATAAAGCTTAAATGTGATAATAATGTCATAAAAAATAATAGTTGTGTCTCCCTTTTGGAGATTTGATTGTATAAAGACACAAACTATCTGCAACTGTTAAATCAATGTATGCATACTTAAAAAGAAAGGCACATCCACCTGCAGCTCCAATAAGACTTCCAATATAAACTATCCCAGGTAATTTATATTTAGCTGCCATTCTCCAGTTTTCTGAACTGTATAATATGTTATCTTCCAACTTTTGTCATTTAATTATCTGTTGTATGTATTTAGTTTAAACCATCAATATTAGACAGACATTTCTGAAAAACAAAGTAAAAATTAAATACCGGGGACATTTTTTACTGCCATGTATAATAAACCCTAAAATAAATGTTTTTACATTTTTACAATTTTCAGAATTAATTTAGAGGACACAGTATTTTTTAATTCTAATTAAGCAAAATTATTGCTAGCAAACCATTCTGCATATTTCTGCAACAATGATAATTATACCTTCATCAACCGAAAGCACCTGCTAAGGCCATACCAAATTAATTTTTCGTTCTTTGGATTTTTGGATTGCAAAAATAGGTGTGAACCAGCGAAATTTTTATTTTAATTTCTTTTCTTGAGGACTTGTTTTTTTGGGCGCGGATCAAATTTACGTGCAGTACACATTTTTCAAAATAAAATATTGCAAAAATGGGAAAAAAATCCCAATTTTAAAAAAATTTTAGGAATGGGTAAACAATTTTAATTTTAAATTTCTTGAAAAATAAAAAATTTGGGGCGAATCTTTCCCATTTTTGCAAAATGAAGTGGCAAAATTTTTTTCCTTAAAATTTACATAGTCCAAAAATCGGAGCAGCGAAATCCAAAGAACTAAGGCCACACCAAATTCCTCTTTAGTTCTTTGGATTTTGCCGCTCTGATTTTTGGACTATGTAAATTTTAAGAAAATAAAAAAATTTTGTTGTCATCAATCCTGCATTGTTTCAAAACATTTCATAATGTAGTTTCAGAGGAGAAGATTTTTGAATAGTGAACAATAAAAACCAAAGATGGTCTCTGGTGGCCATGTTGTTCATCCATCCAGAACCAAAGGCAGAACTTTAATAGAGGTCCTTCCTTTCATCATTCCTGCCAACTTTGATTACAATCTGCCCATTAGTTCCTGAGTAATTGACAAAAAAATATTTTCCCATATGGTTTCAACTGAAACTTTGAACAGCTGCAGCCGTCTGTTGAGCAGATGAATCTCAACCAAAAGTGGATCTTTTGTAGAGGGTATTGTTGTCATTAATCCTGAAAAGTTTCAGAGGAGAAGATTTTGATAATTGGCCAATGAAAATCTAAGATGGCCTCTGGCGGCAATGGTGTTCATCCAACCGGAACCAACAGTGGATCGTTTGTAGCAGTCCTTCCATTTATCATTCCTACCAAGTTTGGTTATAATCCGCCAAGTAGTTTCAAAGGAGAATATTAAAATGTGAAAACTTTACAGGTGCAAAGTGATGACATAAACTCCATTATTGTCAGATAAAAAAATAAAAATTTTAAGTTTCTTCCAAAATGATAACTTCAATCCCTAATATCTCGGAAACATGTAGAAAAAATTTGTTGACATACAATTGAATGCACTCATCAAGGTGAATTTTTGTCTTGCAGTCTCTAACATTGTTGTCAATGACTCAGGTGGCCATCTTAGATGACAGGCAGGAACATCGGATGTATTTCTGAAAGAGGAAAGTCTAAGGAAAATTGCTGCCAGGTTTGGTTCCATTGGCCTAGAGATCTTTAAGTGAACTTTCTGTTTTCTGCTCTTTGGTCGGGTTGTTGTCTCTTTGACACAGCCCCCGTTTCCATTCTCTATTCTATTTCCCATAGGGCCCTATGTTAAACTAACTTTGCCTAGGGCAGCCACCTTCGATGGCAGTCTGAGTCATCAGAAATTTTATGAAAGAGGACACTGTAACGACCATTTCTGCCAGGTTTGATTCCAATTTGGCTAAGTGGTTTCAAACAAGAAGATCTTTAAGTGAATTTTTCCATAGGTCCTATGTTAAACTGAGTTGTGCTGTGGGGGCCATCTTAGATGGTAGTTTGGGTCATTGGAAATATTTCTGAAGGAGGATCACCTAAAGATTTAGTTTGGTTCCAATTGGCTCATTTACATCTTTGCTGAATTTTCCCATAGGGTCATTGGAATTATATGAAACATAATCCAAGATGGCCACCAAGGAACACTGAAAAATTTTTCGCTACTGTTATTGACTCTTTAGATATATATAAATTGATCATACATGCTTTTTGACCACATTATCTATATTATTTAAACTAGAGAATCCCAGTAGCCTGTATCGCTCACCTGGAAATCATTTGAAGAATAAATTATTTGACTATATCCATCCAGACTGGCAGTCTTGAACATGGCTGCCTAATTGGCTCACTGGTTTTGCCAAATTTTTTTGCTGGTTTCAAACAAGAACATCTTTTAGTGAATTTTCCCATAAGGTTTGGCTCTGGTAGCTTTGATGGCAGGAAGGATCATTAGATACAATTCTGAAAAAGAACTATCTAAGGACCATTGCTGCGAAATTTTGTTCCTATTGGAAGAGTGGTTTCAGACAGGAGATCAGAATGCTGTCCCCAAGTACATGTGTCCTTAAGAGCAGATGGACGACTGAACCAATGGTTACTGGTTCGATAATGCTCTACAGTTACTGTAAGGAACTCAAAAATTCAAAACAGGCAGGTAATCAAATCATGCGAAATCATTATTTCAAAACATCTGAACTTCATTCGAACAGTTGAGTGACTTTGATGCAATTAAACTGATCATTAAACAGGTGATGTAAATAAACATTACGTAGAACAAAAATCAATAAAGGAATAAGTCCACTATTTACGGATATAATCCTCTAGTATGCCAGATGATAGACACACCGGAATGAAAGTACACTTTCATTTGTTGTTCATTATTTTCTTTTATTTTAGTTCATTATTTACCTTATTGTATTTTCATATTTTATTTATATACATTGTAGTAATTGTCATAAAAGTCAAATTTATTAGCATTACGTTTTTAGTTAGATAGCCATATGACAGCACCTGTTTTTTCATTGTTGTATCAGTGATGTACATCTCTTTGTGAATTGTAATTGTATATGGGCCCCATTTCATTTTTGAATTTAAACGTCAGATGCCCACAAGAAAGTTGATTGTAGGATCATAGTCGGTAAGGTTAATGACTGTCAATTTTTATGTTTACTGAAATACTACAAAGATTTTCAGTAACTGTTAATAATTTGTGCATTAAATCATCTGTATTTATTTGTGAATGATATTTCAACTTTATTGCAGAAAAACATTTTGTCAAGCTATTTCGTCTCTTATCGTAAGTTTATTATAGATATTACTGTCACTTGTAGATTGTTGAAAGTTTAGCTGTGAAGAATCGACAAATGTGCAGAATTAAAGATCACATTAACGTGAGATTTCTTATATGTGGTGTGCCCGAAAAGTCACACTATAGTAACTATTCAAAATAAATATGTGTATAAAGAATAAAAAATTATCTTCCTGACATAAAACAAAACTAGTGTGTGTAACTGTAAAGTCAATATGACCGTTGCCTTCATTAACGTTGGCTTTATGTTTACCTTCATAACTGTTTTTATGAATAAGTTTTTTTTTGTAATTACCAATTCTTGTGCAATCCCTACAAAAGTACCCACTTTGAACCAATTAAATATAGTTGTCTAAGAAACGACTTTCTGTGAAGTCATGTCCACTAATCATACAGCCCCTAGCATAGATCATCACTTCAAAGCAATTTCTTTTATTATCTCCCCTCTAGGTTAACTGGTACCTGACAAAATACTTTATAAAGAGCTAAGCGACTGTTTATTAAATTTAAAAACTGGAAAAACAAGCCAGCGCACATTATTTCAACATGCCGAATCAACCAAACCCATTGGGAAATTTGCCCAATCCTGAGGCACTGTATGAATCATGGTGGCCCGTTATCATTGCAGTCGTAATTGGAATAGGATATGCATTGAGGTTGATCCATTTTTCTAAGGGATATAGAACTTAAAAAAACTTCAGAATTTGGGCTTTTTACCCCCCCCCCCACCCATGGAAAAGGAAATTTTGACATCTGTGAAAAAATCTGGAATTCCACCCAGTTGTCAATTTTTTTTGGAAGCCTGAATTTCAGCAGTTCCCCTCATGAACAGTTTCCCAATTTTGTGCTTTTATTTCGCAATGAAAACCAATATTTATTAACGAAGGCATTCTTTTTTCTCCTGGAGGGCAGGTCATTATTCCCTACTCATCGATTCAGGACTTCAACTGAGAATATTTTCCTTTCATGTGAACTCATGACCGTTGCTAGGAGAACTGCTTTTCAATGATTAATAGAATCGCAAGAAACAAAATGTTATCAGTTGATCTCGGTTGACCTCCTGAATCAATACTAGCGAGGAAGACTGGGCTGCCAGGAGAAAGGAGAAAAAGAATTTCGTTAATAAATATTGGTGTTTTCGTTGGGTAAAAAGCAAATAGGGTTGAAGGGAAATCTTTTGTGAGACGAGGATAGGTGACAGTTACTCTGAAATCAGACAGGTTGTGGTAAAATTTTGAGTCGAAGCGGGGTTTCCTCTTTGTATTTTGAGCAGTTGTTGCTTACCTTTAGTCTTTTTTTCAGTAAACGGCAGCTGGAACTAGAAACAAAGGTTAATACAACGAGGCAGTTGTAATTCAAAATGCTGTTAAGGATGCTCACTGGTCAGTTTTGGTCTTTTTTGTCAGATTTTCGGAATCCTCAGGTTTTATCCATTTCTTAAACATGAAAGTTTTTGCCCATGAACCCCCACTTTTTCTTTTATAATTCAATCATATATACCTTAAAATGGTATTTGACAAAAATTTTATGAAATCCTTTTTATTTTTTCATACATCTTTGAGAGACTGAAGTTGTCAATGCAAATACAATGAAAAATCCAGAGAAAACCCATTTCCTGCAAATTTTCAAGGCTTATAGCCCTTAAATGAGCACATGAACCTATATTTTTTTCTTGCTTATTTGTTTACTATTCATATGTTCTCTCAAACTGAAACACCTATTTCAAATCCTATTTATTTCCTATTAGACCAGAGATCATCCTTAAACATTGATAATATGGTCAAAAGTGATATTTTCAGCTTAAGATTTATTGGAATCACAGGAGGGGGCATTTTGGAGATAAAAGGGGGATCCGGAATTCAAATGCCCATGGCAAAATTCCCATTCTTCACCGACTTTGTTTTGATCAGTGTTAATTGTAGACATCTCCAAACTAGAAAATTGTCTATTCTGGCAAGCGTGGAAGAGACCTGGTAATGATCAAGGTCTTCTGGCATGTCAAAATTTTTTGCAGACTTCCTTGTTTCTTAAAGCGCATGGATGCGAAAGAAAAGTGGCACACTGCATCTGTCTATTTCCCCCTACTATTTTCTCTCCTTGTGTTTTTGAGACAACGATGCCCACAATAGTATATAATATGAAACAGGTACGACCTGGAAAGCTAGCAAAGTGTAAGGTTTTTTTTAGTAAAAACTTCCGAATGGCGGAAAACATAAAACAGTTTCGATTCTAAGTGGTTTCTTCCAAAATTAAAGATCTGTTCATTAAGAAATCCAGCCATCCTAGTCAAGAATCTGACGTGAAAAATTTTGTATTTAATAATTTGAATGATGTTGTTTCTTCCGTATGTATGAGTCATGAAGACAATTGTTTGCAAAAAAATAAATAAATAAAGGTCGATGAGTCTTTTGACAGACAACATATTATCAGTGGCCAGAGTTCACAAAATTGAACTAACTGAAAATAAAGTTGTACACACATTATTGTTTTGTCTAGAATGCCGGCTTTCTCTAATATTCATTGTATTTCCATGAAATTTCTTTCCAAATTGAAAAGGAGGGGCAGTTTTTCAAAAAAGATAACAAATCACTTAAATGCCTTTCAATAAAAGAAAAATTAACATCAAGTCCTTATGTGTAATGCTATTAAATATATACTATATTCAGCAAAACTGTGTTATAAAAAAAAATTTGGTGTCCTAGTTGCCTAATTTTTTTTTTACCTACCCTCAAGTATTTATTAACATTTTAATATAATTTAATATTGGATGTAACACGTCTTTTGATTGGTCAAATTTTTTTCGTCTATCATATCATAGACTAAATTTTATTTTCTACTATGAGGTCATTAAAGGGAATCCCAACCTTTTACACGTCAAACCAACCGTTGAAATTAAATTATAAGAATTGACAGTAATTTTGTTTTCAGTCTATTCGAAATAATCTCATTGCAAATGGTGCACACTTTCAAATAACCCGCTACGCAGGTTATTTAGTGTGTACCACGTAACTAAGGTTCTTTCTTCATACACTGAAAAAGAATTAGTCAATCCTTAAATAAGTACATGTATTATTAAAAACCAAAAGGGAGCCACGGTGGCCAAGTGATCTAGATAATTCGTCATTACTATTAATGATCAAATGTGGCAGGGTGTGTTCGACTCCGATCTAAATTGACAAGGATTGCTCCATCAATAAAAACTAGTCGCTGCGAAATAGCCAAATGTGCTGAAAATGACATAAAACCCCAACCTAACAAAGTAAAACCAAAACCAAAAGTTGCTCCTGTAGGGACAAGGTAAAAAAAATACAGCAAAATAAAAAAAAAATACCTATCTACTTACCCTAATTTTCATAAGCATGACACCCTGTCACCTTAGCTTGCAGTGAAGGTCTTTATTATTTTGATTATTAATCTATTTGATTATATCCCATATTGCCGAAATTATCATTTACTACTTGCAACACAAATGGTCCATATTGCCAAATGTAAGTTTTTGATTAATATTTAATATTATTTGGTTGTTTGCATCTTGTATTAGTAATAATTAAGAATGTAGCTAATGATAATAAACATTCCATACCTGTTAAGATTTTATGGCAGCAAGACTTTATTACACCATAACAAATATGACAACCTACGGAAGTGCATTAGCACCACACAAACTTTTTTTTATATTCCTATGTTTGCGTTATAACGCGAACCTTTGTGAGATTATAAGGATCTAACACCGGTGAAAGTGCAAGACGGAAAAATCTCAGACACCCAAGGGAAAGATTTCTGGTCTCCAACGAGGCTCTGCCGTGTTGGAGACCAATGGGAATCTTTCACGCGGGTTCTGAGATTTTTCCGTCTTGCACTTTAACACCAGTGTTTTGATCCTTTTTCTCACTAATATTTACTCAAGCAAGTGTGTCATACAACGTATTCTATGAGTAGGAAACAAACGGAGTTATCTCCCCATGAAAGTAGTGCATTATGTACATTTTGTGTGTGATGTGTATGTGCTTTTGTGTATTGGATGTATTTTGAATAATTCAAGCCAGCGATGAGTGAAACCTTTAAATATAAAACGATATGGACAATATGGAATAGGTAAGACTAATAAAAACTCAAACTATTTGTTAAATATTGCTCAAACAGTAAATAATCACGATTGTCGGAACCGCGAAAATTTTGCGGGTAAACAAGCGTGAAATTCTTATCTCTCCTACGGAAAAGACAAGGATATCTCACATGGGTAAAAATAGGTACTGGGCTGTCTCATTAGTGAGAAAACGCAAACTTTGTATCTCGCAAAGGTTTTTATCTCACAAAGTTTGTGTTATCTTGGAAAAGTTTGTGTTACATGTATAATGCAAACATAGGAAGTAATATAAAAAAGTTTGTGTGGCACTAAGATGCTTCCTTAGCAATCAGTTAATAAAACACTAAGATTTTTAAAAGTTTTCACATTTTATGTAGCAAAAGTGATAGACAATTTAAAAAGACAACAATAAGTAAAAATGTCCATCCAGACTGATGTTAAGGGCTTTGAAATTGTTTTTTGTGAGGAAGTGCTTTGAAATTGTTCTTTGTGAGGAAGGCATAACTATGACATAAACATAAGAATAAGAACAATAGAAGGGCTGTTCCTTAGTTTGTACTCTTCATGTGTTGGTTTTATGTAAAGGACACCAACTACGCAGTTTTATAACTAATGATAATCTTTTATTTTAATTTAGGCAGTATATGAGAGGTGCTCGTTGTATGGCGGATGTTGAATTAAAAGAGAAAGTAGCAATAATAACTGGTGGAACAAAGGGTATAGGGAAATGGACAGCAATAGACATGGGAAAAAGAGGTATGTATATGTTTTAATATGATCTCAAATAATAATCATGCCTTTGCTTAAGGGTGTTATGTAAGTAAAAAGATCATAAAGATTACACTTTCCAATGATATCTCCAAAAATTGATATGGCCACTATGCTCGTCCAAAATATATTTGATAAAGATTTATAGTTGATGGTTAAATTAATATTTGCCAAATTTATATTGGTAGAGTTATGTGGCCACATCAAAATCTTACAAAATAATGCTTAAAATGTGTAAAATTTTGACAAAATGGCTGTTCTTAAAGTTTATGAATATGACATCATTAAAATATTTACTGCACATGCAGTGATAAATTACATGATATGGAAGTTATTTAAGGAGGTTATATGATATAAAATACTTTGAGGCAGTTTAAGCTTTATAAACCGTGAATTATGTTTAAGCATAAAATGATCAAGTAGGTCATTCACGTGTAACCTGTTCCAAAATTTATAACAATCCTAATAATTTAATTTTCAAAAATTTTCTGACTCAAAATCATTTGCATAACTTATATAACCCAGGAATATTTAAATTGCCGACTGCAAAGTAATACTTTGATGACTTCACAGTACCCAAAGTAGATTTTACGGGGCCATTTGAGATCTCTTGTGGACATACTTCTTTACATTTTGAACCTAATTTGCTTAAATTTATATATTTAGGTGCTAGAGTTTATATATGTGGTAAAAACAAAGAAGAAGGTGAAGAAAGTGTTAAAGAGATTAAAGAGAAGACAAAAAATAAAAATATTTTTTTCATACCATGTGATTTAAGGTCTTTTAAAGCAGTTAGAGAATTTGTAGATGCTTTTAAAAAAAGTGAGTATTTTGATTTTTTTTGTCAGATATTGTTTGCAATAAAATTCTGTTTCATGAAATACTGTAAATATTAAAGATGTTCTCATTCAAAATTAAAATGCAGCTTATTTGTAGTAAAAAACATGTGATAGATATTAAAATAACATTTAAACATAGATAAGGAAATAAGATTAAAGTTACGGAATATTTATTAAGGCAAACAATTTTTTTTTATTCATACAGTTATAATATGATAAAGAAATAAAGGATTATGAATATATTTTATAAAGGATTTGTTGATTTTTTTTTAGAGGAAACAGAATTACACTATTTGATACACAATGCTGCAGTTATGATGTGTCCAAGGGAGATAACTGATGATAATTTTGAATCACAATTACAAATAAATTTTCTGAGTAAGTAAATGTTCTATACATGTACTAATATGTGTATATTAATAAGAGAATTACAATACATGAGATTTTTTTAATGATGATGGATTTTTCCAGTGACTTACTTAGTCCAAACTTAATACTTTTAATAAAATAATGATTGATTTAGGTAAACATGTCAGGGATGATTCCACGTTTTAAAATGGGTCCCCAAACTATCAAATTGGGAATTTTCCAGAAAATTGGGAAAAATTGAACAGCAAGATGATAAACAACAATCATAACACTATTAGATTTGAATGATATTTTGAAAAATGTCCCTCTTTTTGTATTCCTGTTAAAATGTATAGTTTTGTTGGCTAACTGTGAACGTTTTCAAAATATTTAGGATAAAAAATTCTTTAAACTGCTAAAGGCTGTCATAATTGTGAATGTCAGCCAACTACTATGAAATTAATAATCAGAACGGGAAATTCTGCAGAACACTGTCAGTGTGCATTAATGCACGATCCATTTACGCTTCTACAATACATAGACAAGAAGCATTTACAAGTTAAAATTTTCATGTTGGGATTCAATAAAGTCCTTGCCGTTTGTTTACTGTTCAAAATCTGCGTTATTAATTTCAGCTAAAACAGATTAAACTCATTAAACGGCAGCGTATCAAATGGTAACCTCATAACATGATTAAAGCGCTCAAGTGATCAATAATTTGCGCTTCTAATTACAAGTCAATTTCGGACCGGTAAGAATTTCCGGAAATACCAATAATTTTTTTAGGGGAATTATAATTTTGCCACAGTTTTTTGGGGCCACCAGCAATTTTTGGGGCTGCCAAGCGGCCCTACAGGAATGGTAGAATCATCCCTTCATGTATACCCTATTTATTTCCATAATTTAAATCTTTATTGTATAGAATAATCTGCACAGTAAACTTTATTTTCATAAAGTATTGAATTTACAGTTATTTTTACATATGTTTATTTCTAGGTCCTGTTTTACTAACACATCTGTTACATGATATGTTAAAATCTTCTAAACCTTCGAGAATTGTCAGTTTAGTAGCTCCAGCTTACTCCCTTGGAGAAATGAAATGGGATGATCTTAACATGGAAAATGATTATACCCCATCAGCAGCATTTGGACAAAGTAAATTGGCATTAGTCCTGTTTGGCATCAGCCTTGCTCAAAAGTTAGACAGTAAGTTTTGTCATGTAGTTATTAAATAAAAAATATTTAACAAACATAGAATTTTTTTGTGCATTTATCAACTTGCTTGAATATTCAGCAACCTAAAATATCTTTTAGGTTTTTTTTTCCTTGCCTGCGACAAAAAGTCGTGAAGGCGAGATATAGGTGTTACTTTGCGGCGGCCACAGTGGCGTAAACTTTTGTAACACTTTAATAACTTTGCACATATAATACCTACAATTAAGATTTATGGTCCATAGATAGCTTATTGTATAAGGTTTGCCGCAGTATACTTGTCTTGTGACCCTGACCTCATTTTCATGGTTCACTGACTTCATAAACAAAAATGTGAAATCTGCGTCCAAGTTTCGTGGTTAAATCCATTTCTCAGCAACTGTAATACCTAGGCCAACCATATTTGGTGTATAGATAGTTCTTAGTGGGTACATGCCAGTCTGACACCTGGCTTGGGACCTTGACCTCAATTTCATGCTTGAGCGACTTTGTCACTTTTTCATGGTTAAGTCCATTTCTCAGAAATTGTAATACCTAGGTCAACCATATTTGGTCAATAGATGGTTCTTGGTTGGTACATATCAGTCTGAACATGCCTTTTGACCTTGACCTCAATTTCATGCTTGAGTGACCTGCGTCACATTTTCACAATTAAGTCCATTTCTCTGAAACTGTAATACCTCGACCCACTGTATTTGGTCTATTGATAGTCTTGGTGGGTTCATGCCAGTCTGACACAAGTCTTTGGTCCTTGACCTCAATTTCATGGTTGAGTGACTTTCATCCAAGTTTTTTGATTAAGTCCATTTTTCATCAACTGTTATACCTAACCTACTGTATTTGGTCTATTGATAGTTCATACCAGTCCGACACTTGTCTCTGGACCTTGACCTCAATTTCATGGTTGAGTGACTTCATCCAAGTTTGTTGATTAAGTCGATTTTTCAGCAACTGTAATACCTAGACCCATCGTGTTTGGTGTATAGATACTTCTTAGTGGGTACATGCAAGTCTGATACCTATTCCTGGACTTTCACCTCAATTTCATGCTTGGGTGACTTTGTAACATTTTCAAGATTAGTTCCATTTCTCAGCAACTTTTAATACTTAGACCTACCATAATCGGTCAATAGATAGTTCTTAGTGGATACTTGCCAGTCTAACACCTGTCAGCTGAACTTTGACCTGAATTCATGCTTGAGTGACTTAATATACATTTTAATGATTTAGTCTATTTCTCAGTGTTCTCCCCAAGCCTAAATAGCGTTGTGGTACCATGGTGGTATATTTCTCGGCTTGGTTGCTATCATGATCGCTGCAGTGCTATAAATTTCGACCGCGGTGGTATAAAAATTGTCGGTTCACATTTTTCACAAGCTGGTGTATTTGTTTTCCGGTACACCGTTAAATGTGCTCAACAATTTAAGTTGTTTCCTGTTGAATTATGACAAAGGAATCGTATGTACCAGGTGTCCAGTTGATTATCATTGTATCTCAATGGAGCGGCAAAGATAATTTAAATTCGTTCACAATGATGGTACAAATTAATTTAATTAAAAGTATAATGTTGACTTTGAGAATTGTTTTATGCAAAGACCAGGCTGGTGATATTCAGATAAATCACGCTTGTTGAGGTTGTTTCCATAATAGTTAGGTCAAGGACATTGAAAAGTCGTAAAGATGTCTTAAAGTTAACAAGTTTCTCATCAGCTGTTCATATCGACTTGGTATTTGAGAGACTTAGAAGTGTCAGAACCAAATGCAAAACGATGGAGAACAGCAGATAATTCCTTATTTTGATGGGTTAACAAAACTGGATCAGAAATGTCCAAAAAGTGATAACGCTGATATCGACAATTTCCGTGACCAAAGTACTTTGTGATTTTTGTAAAACCCCTTTAGCTTCCAAAGTTAGGCAATCAGATGGACCCTGAATTGCAGAAAGTATATCTGTGGCTCATCTTTACACAATGTATGCAAGGAAAGCTGTTTAAATGGTGCATAAAATTTAACATGAAACCAAACGATGGGTCTTGAATCTTGACAAGCCAACCATGTACTTAGCTAGTAAAGCATACTCTGAAATTAAAAAAACACACCCAAAAGCAATAAGTGGTGGCCAACTCTATATTAGTCTAGGTTGACCTAGCCTGGCTTTTCAGCATGTCTAAAGACATTTGGTTAAATGAAAAACAGAACAATTGCAACTAACGAGTTTTAGTATGTTGTGTTGATGTCTATTGTATATATCATACTGACACTGCCACATTGTATTTAAATTTAGTAGTAACCCCCGCTTTATTGACTACACATATTTTGTAATCCGCTATGTTGATCATTTCCTTCAAGGTTACCAGTGTGCTATCCAAAATTTCTGGGGAGAACACTAACTGTACTACATTTGTAACGAGACCCACAATATTTGGTTGATAGAAGTTCTTTAAGTGGGTATATACCACTTAAAAATCTGACACCTTATTGTTTACCTCTATTTCATGCTTGACTGACTTGTTTCATGTTTCAGGATAATATCCATTTCTCAGCAACTGCAATACATAGACTAAGCATATTTGGTCAATAAATAGTCCTTGATGGATACTTGGCTGTCTGAGACCTTGACTTGAATTTCAGACTTCAGTCACATTTTCATGATTAGGTCCATTTTTCTGTAGCTGTAATACCTATATCCAAATTGACCTCAATTTTAGGCTTGAGTGACTCTTGTCCCATTTTTACAAATAAGTCCATTTTTCAACAAATGTTATAAATGTATTATATGTAGACCCACCATTTTTGGTCTGTAGATAGTTTTTGGTGGGTACATACCAGTCTCAGACCTGTCAGCTCGACTTGGACACAGTTTTAGGCTTGAATGACATGCATGAGATTTTTCAAACAAATTATTGCCTGAACATTATTATTTCTTTTAACACATTTTCCTTTGACTTGCAATGTCGGGTACCAGATCATTATTTTGTGTCCATGTGCATACTCAGGCAAGACATGTAGTGTGTCCACTATTGTTTATAGAAAAGAAATTTCTCATTTTATTTATTAAATAGATATGGTGAACATGCATTCCCTTTTTAGCTCACGTAGCACAAAGGGTCATGTGAGCTATTGCCATCACTTGGTGTCCGTCATCCATCGTCATTGTAAACTTTCCTTTAAAGATCTTCTCCTGAAACCAGTGATCCATTTGGAACAAAATCTTTCAGAATTATATCCGATGACCCTGCCCACCAGGGCCAAAAATAGTTTCACATAGGACCCTATGGGATATTTACTTAAAGATTTTCTTGTCTGAAACCACTTTGCCAACAAAACTTGACAGCAATGGTCCTCAGGTGGTTGTAGGGTTACGGGATGGTAAATAAATAGTCAGTTGAATTATATATGTGTATTATAAACAAACCCATATATTTACATAAAATGACAGAAAGGAATAGTCTGATGAACGGCACTTTAACTGCTGAAATTATCCAGGTGACACACGCCGTTATCCATTTGTCTTTCAACCTCTCATACAGAAGAACGGCATTACCGTAAATGCCCTTAATGTAATACCTACATGGTCCTCTTTCAGAATCATATCTCATGACCTTGCCTGAAATCCAAGATGGCCACCAGAGCCGAACAAAGTTTAACATAGGACTATACTTTGTAGCAAGTTCATCTTTTAGAATTATATCCAATGACCCCACCCACCATCCAAGATGGCCACCAGAACCAAACATAGTTTAACATAGGACCTTTTAAAGATCTGTCCTAAAAGGAGATGTGAGCTTTTGCCATTACTTGGCGTCCATCGTCCGTCCGTCTGTCGCCTGTCGTAAACTTTTTCAAAGATCTTCTCCTCTTAAACCACTAAATCAATTACAGCCATACTTAGTCTGAATGATCCTTAGGGTATCTAGAATAAAGTTTATGTTTTATTTTCTTGTCCGTCAAGAAACAGGGCCGCCATGGCTAAAAATAGAACATAGGGGGTAAACTTCAGTTTTTGTCAAGCCTCCGACTTTAGTCGCAGAAAGCTCGACATAGGGATAGTGATCCGGCGGCGGCGGCGACGTTAACTCATTTCTTAAAAGCTTTAATTTTAGAAGGTGGAAGACCTGGATGCTTTATACTTTGTATATAGATGCCTTATGTTACGAAGTTTCCGTCTGTCATATGTACATTGTCCTTGACCTCATTTTTATGGTTCAGAAACTACAAAGATTTTTTGTAATGTTAATTTCTCTCTTATTATTAGTAATAGGATAACTATATTTGGTATGTGCGTACCTTGCAAGGTCCTCATCCCCATCAGACAGTTTTCAATTGACCTCGACCCAAATTCACGGATCAGTGAACAAGGTTAAGTTTTGGTGGTCAAGTCCATATCTCAGATACTATAAGCAATAGGTCTAGTATATTTGGTGTATGGAAGGATTGTAAGGTGTACATGTCCAACTGGCAGGTGTCATCTGACCTTGACCTCATTTTCATGGTTCAGTAGTTATAGTTAAGTTTTTGTGTTTTGGTCTGTTTTTCGAATACTGTATGCAATAGGTCTATTATATTTGGTGTATGGAAGGATTGTAAGGTGTACATGTCCAACTGGCAGGTGTCATCTGACCTTGATCTCATTTTCATGGTTCAGTGGTTATAGTTAAGTTTTTGTGTTTTGGTCTGTTTTTCGAATACTGTATGCAATAGGTCTGCTATATTTGGTGTGTGGAAGGATTGTAAGGTGTACATGTCCAACTGGCAGGTGTCATATGACCTTGACCTCATTTTCATGGTTCGCTGGTTATAGTTAAGTTTTTGTGGTTTGGCCTGTTTTTCGAATACTGTATGCAATAGGTCTTCAATATTTGGTGTATGGAAGGATTGTAAGGTGTACATGTCCACCTGGTAGGTGTCATCTGACCTTGACCTCATTTTCATGGTTCAGTGGTTATAGTTAAGTTTTTGTGTTTTGCCTTTTTTTCGAATACTGTATGCAATAGGTCTACTATATTTGGTGTATGGAAGGATTGTAAGGTGTACATGTCCACCTGGCAGGTGTCTTCTGACCTTGACCTCATTTTCATGGTTCAATGGTTATAGTTAAGTTTTTGTGTTTTGGCCTGTTTTTCGAATACTGTATGCAATAGGTCTACTATATTTGGTGTATGGAAGGATTGTAAGGTGTACATGTCCAACTGGTAGGCGTCATCTGACCTTGACCTCATTTTCATGGTTCAGTGGTTATTGTTAAGTTTTTGTGTTTTGGCCTGTTTTTTCGAATACTGTATGCAATATGTCTGATAGCATTTACTTTCATTAGAAATACACGACAGGCGAGACATTTTTGTGTGTCCACTCTTGTTGGCTTATATCTCAAAAACTTAAGCATTTAGAGCAAAACTGACATGGGTAAAAATAGGTCATCAGGTCAAGATCTACCTGCTATGAAATTTTCAGATGATTCACTCAGCCCTTTGTTGGGTTATTGCCCCTGAATTGTTAATTTTAAGGAAATTTTGCAGTTTTAGGTGGTTTTCTTGAATATTATTATAGATAAAGAAAAACTGAAAACAGCAAAAATGTTCAGCAAAGTAAGATCTACAAATAAGTTGACTGACCAAAATCGTCAATTGACCTCTTTAAAGACAATTTTTCACATTTTTTTCGTCATCTGTGTGAACTTTTAAAAATCTGCTTCTCTGAAACTACAGAATTAATTTCAGCCAAATTTTGGCTGAACGAACATTAGGGTATCTAGTATAAATTTTATGTTTTATTTTCTTGTCCATTGAGAAACATGGCTGCCCTGGCTATAAATAGAACATAGGTGAAAATGCACTTTTTGGCTCATATCTCAAAAACTAAAGCAGTTAGAGCAAAACTGACTAGTGGTAAAAATGTTTATGAGGTCAAGATCTATCTGCCATGAAATTTTTAGACAAATCGGTCGTCCCATTTTTGGGTTATTGCCCCTGAATTGTTAATTTTAAGGAAATTTCGCAGTTTTATGTTATTAAACTAAATATTATTATAGATAAAGACAAACTGTAAACAGCAAAAATGTTCAGCAAAGTAAGATCTACAAATAAGTCAACATGATCAAATTTGTCAATTGAACCCTTATAGGAGTTTTTCTCCTTGAAAGATTATTTACATGTCAACAGAAAATAATGGTCTGACATATTGTCACAGATGTTTAGAACATAACTTGAAATAAATTAAATGGTAGCTGTACAAGTAAAATGGGGGTCAAAGGTCAAGGTCATTCAGAAGGTTCATAACAACTAATAGTCCCTAGCAACAGATGAAAAAGTCCATAGCAACCAAATATATTTGGGTTAAGGACCTTATAATGTACCTGTACAAGTCAAAAAGAAATGTCAAGAATCAAGGTCATTGAAAATGTCCATAGAAACCAATGAAAAAGTCCCTACCAACCGTATATATTTAGGTTCAGTACCCTAAAATTTACCTGTTCTAGTCAAAATGGAAGGTCAACAGTCAATGCCATTGAAAAAGTCCATAGCAACCGATGAAAAAGTCGCTAGCAACCATATTTTTTTGGGTTCAGCATTCTATATTTTAGCTGTACAGGAAAATTGCGACGGTGTACCTTAAATAGCAAAAATAATCATTGATGCATGATCTACACAAAATATAACAGGTGAGCAATTCAGGCTCTTAGGAGCCTCTTGTTTATAATGTTTTTGATCAGATTTAAGGATTGACTGTAATTTTTTTCAGTCTATGAAGAAATAACCTCAATTACGTGATGCACACTAATTTAATTCCGACAGTTGTTTTGACGTCTAAAATGTCAGGATTCCCTTTAATGACATTATGGTAGAAAAGAAAATTTAGATGAAAAAAAATAATTTGGCCAATCAAATGAGGCATTACATCCAATATTAAATTATACTGTTATAATCATGTCTTATTTTACAGATGAAAGTGGTGTATCTGTGCATCTAGTTCTACCTGGAATAGCCAATACAAAGATATACAGACATATGCCATTTCAGCAAAGTGGATTTATTTCAATATCATTTGCTCCAGTATTGTGGTTTCTTATGAAAACTCCTGAGGATGGGGCACAGACTGTTTTATATGCAGCTTTGTCACAATTGGCTGGCAAGACCAGTGGCTTTTTATACAGGTAAGTTCATGGTGCACTTTCCGGGGCAGTAACTCAAACTAACTAAAGGCTCAGAGGGCTGAGCCTATATTGCTCACCTGGCATAAAAGCCATTTTTGTTGATGTACCTCAAAGAGAGAAGTCACTTCTCCCTATCATTATGAAGTGAGGTAAGCCTTGTAGGAACCAAATTTTTCTTCAAGGTCCTTCTTATGTAACTACAGGTCAGCATATTCTAAAATTTGGCAGTTCTCCAGAAGATTTTTGCATGTATTTCCCGCAGAATCTTATGTTAACCTAAGTCCTCTGCTGAAGGCCATCAACCAATCAGAAACAAGAATTGCCCATGGCGGCCATGTTTGTTGCCTGAACTGGGCAAAATGAGGAAACTTTTTGAAAGCTCACACAGATGCTTCCTGTCAAGTCTCGTTCCCTTTGGCCAAACGGTTTCAAAGAAGATTATCAACCGATGAAAGACAAAAACTGCCCATCACGGCCATGTTTGTTGCCTGATCAGGAAGAAATTAGGAAAGTTTGTGAAAAACCTCCCAATAAGATGCTTTCTGTCAAGTTTCGTTCCATTTGGCCAAGCAGTTCCAGAGAGAAAAACATTTTTTTTAATCAACCAATGAGAAACAAGAATGCTTATGGCGGCCGTGTTTTTTACCCAATCAGGACAAAATGAGTAAAGTTTGTAAAGAACCTCCCATAGATGCTTCCAGTCAAGTTTCGTTCCATTTGGTGAAGCGATTTCAGAGAAGAAGATTATTTTATATCAACCAATCAGAAACAAGAACTGCCCATGGCGGCCATATTTGTAGTCCGATCGGGACGAAATGACGAAACTTTGTAAAGGACCTTCCATATATGCTTCCTGTCAAGTTTTATTCCATATGGCCCAGCAGTTTCAGAGGAGAAGATTTTTGAAAACTCAGCCAATCAGAAACAACAATTGCCCATGGCGGCCATGTTTGTTGTCTGATCGGGACGAAATGAGCAATCTTTATAGATGCTTCCTGCCAAATTTAATTCCATTTGGCCCTGTGGTTTCAGAGGAGAAGATTAAAATGTGAAAAGTTTAAGGATGACGGACGGACGGACGCCAAGTGATGACAAAAGCTCACATGGGTGAACTAAAAACTTATTGATCCTTCTTTGCTATAATAAATACATAGAAAGACCTTAGTCTTTGTCATAAGTAATTTGCATTACCAAAGAACCCAGAAGGAGCTTAAAAATTCATCTCCTGGTTAGATTTCAAGAATAACACTCATTATTGACCAGAATTTCATTGTTCCTTGATTTCTATTCAATGAATTCCCTATCTTGAAAATTAGAAGGAAATGAACAGCATCATTTTTAATGTAAAAAAAAACCCACTGAAGTCAAATTCATTGTGCTACCAATATACTGTTGTTTGAAGTACTAATTTGTCTTATATATATTGTACTATTATGATATGTACAGAAATATTACATTAATTTCGTCTATATACCGGTATGCCATTTACTGATACTGATTATAATAATATTTCAATAACTTACATTACAGGGAGTGTGCAATTACAGAATATGATTCAAAAGTGAAGGATGAAGAACTACAAGAAAAACTTTGGTCTGAAGCTCTCAAGCTGACAAATATTAAAGAATTTGGGAAGGAAGATTGATATGAAATATTTATTGAACCAAATAGTTAAAAAAGATCTGCAGTTATGTTCTTTTTCTTCATATTAGTTTATATGAAAACTAATGAGAGAGTTGCCTTTGCATTAGAAAATTCATCATAGATAATTAAGCTTTTCCTGAAGTCCATAATTTACTTATTCTTATCATTTTTGTCTACCCTCTTCATCATTGCTGATGACATCCACATTTTCAGAAATGACTTAAAAATAATTATTTTCCTAAGCTAAACAGTTTATTTGAAATGGCTCTTTTTATACAGTAGTTTCAAATTGTCAAAGTTTGCCAAATGTTAATACAAAACTGGCCAGATAAAGAATAAAATTGAACAAAAATACTTAAATATTTACTTCCCGAGAAATATTTTAAAGGCTTATATTTCAAGGTTTTTTATGTTTATTACATATTCATAAAAATACAGAACATGTATGCCTCTTTAAATAAACTGAAGTAGGAATATTTGTCTTCATGCATTGTTTTTTATTTCACAATAATCACTTAAAATTGAAGAAAATCCAATTACATTTCTGACCACCTTTTTCATGTTGAATTGTATTTCTTAGTTGTATGCAGCATTTGTGAAAATAAGTGAAGTATCTTTGTTTCTGAAGTTAGATAATAATTACGAAGATCATTGCAATTACTTTACATAGAACATCTGAGACATTTGGATTAATGGTCGAGGTACCCAAAGTGGTTGTGTAGTAGTTGAGGGTATTAGACCACAAGTCCAAAAATGTCCAGTGTCACATTTTCATTAAGTAGTAGCAAACATTAATGCTTCAAAGAAAAATGTCTAACTGGCTTAAAAAAATTGTATTACTTGAAAAGAACTGAAAACTTCCTGGAAATCATTGTTTTGTCAAGATCATTTCATCCATTATATATTGCAGCAGTGTGTGTTTGTGTTATTTTTGTTATATACAGTTGTATACATGTAAAGTTTTATTTTGAATTCCTCTGCATTAGATATAAGTTTAGATAGACAAACCGTTACATAATATATTTTTTTATATAAACATAAATATATACATATATAAGTACATTGAATCATATAGAATAAAATCAATACTCAGTATGTCAGCTAGACTTTATTATAAATAATCTTAAAATCAATGGTTCATTGGTTTAGTTACTGTTATTGTTTCAAAAACCAGTGGTTCATCATTTTTAGCTCAACAGACCCAAAGGACAATGTGAGCTATTGTCATCACGTGGCGAACGTCATCTGTTAACTTTTAAAAAAATCTTCTCTGAAACCACTGGGCCAATTGGAACCGAACTTGGTCACAATCATCCTTAGGTTATATGGTTTATATTCCATTGATGCTGCCGACCAACCAACATGGCCACCGTTACTATAAATATAAAATAGATGTAAAACAGGCAAAATGGTAATCTTTTATGGCTTTACATGTAAAAATAAAGCTTCATTTTGTCGCGGAAGCAAGACATAGCGATCCAACATTCTGTCATCCTCGGTGGCATCAACATTTACATTCACCCTATGGTTGAAGTTTTTTAAACATAAATAACTTTCTTAAACCATCCTGAATTTTTACCAAACTTGGACAGAAGTTTCTTCATGATCAAAAGATAGTATCCAGAGGAAAATTTTGTAATATTTTTTTTCCAATTTTTCCATATTTTACTTATAAATGGACTTAGTTTTTCTCCCAGTTAACATTGCATACAGTATGCAGTTAAAGTTTTTAAAATCTTAATCACTTTCTTAAACCATCCTGGAACTTTGACAGAACCTTCTTCATGATCAATGAATAACATGTGGAAAAAATTATGTACATTCAACCATTACACTGTAAACATAGACAACAGCGAAAACAGGCAAGACACTGGGTTCCGTGGAACCTGTACAAATTTTTTGTACAGTATATAGTCACAACTTGTGTAATGAGTACTTATAAGTTGTCTATTTGTTTTATTCCAGATGACCTACTTTTTACCTAATTACGGCCCTTGGACATGAAAATCAAAAACCTTCTCAATTGGAACAAAACTTGGCAGCAATGGTCCTTTTTCAGAATTGTATTCATGACCCAGCCTGTCTTACAAGATGGTCACCAGAGCCGAACATAGTTTAACGTAGGACCCTATGGGAAATTTACTTAAAGATCTTCTTGTCTGAAACCACTAGGCCAATTTGAACAAAACTTGGCAGCAATGGTCCTTAGGTGGTCCCCCTTCTTAATTGTATCCTATGACCCCACCCACCAGAACCAAACATATTGTAACATAGGACCTTATGGGAAAATTCACTGAAAGCTGTTCTTGTTTGAAACCAGAAAACAATTTGGCAAAACCAGTGAGCCAATTGGACAGCAATGTTCCAGACTGCTAGTGAGGATGGATATAGTCAAATAATTTATTGTGCAAATGATTTCCAGGTGTGTGATACAGGCTCCTGAGAGCATCTAGTTAGCTCACCTGGCCTATAAGCCATGTGAGCTTATGTCATCACTTTGTGTCCATCGTCCGTAAACTTTTCACATTTTGATCTTCTCCTCAGAAACTACTTTGTGGATTGTAACCAAACTTGGTAGGAATGATCTATGGAAGGACCTCTACAATCGATCCATCTTTGGTTCAGCATGGCCGACAAAATCCAACTGATTTTTATTGGCCAATTTTCAAAAATCTTCTCTGAATCTGCATTATGAAATGTTTTGAAACTTTGCAGGATTGATGACAATACACTCTACAAACGATCCAATTTTGGTTGAAGTTCTTCCACTCAACAGCCGGCTGTGGCTGTTTCAAGTTTCCATTGAAACCATATGGGAAAAGACTTTTTTGTCATTTGCTCAGGTGCTAATGGGTAGATTGTAACCAAAGTTGCCAGGAATGATGTATGGAAGGACCTCTACCAACTCTTTCGACCTTTGGTTCCAGTTGGATGAACATGGTTTCCAGAGGCCATCTTTGATTTGATTGGCCAATTTTCCAAAATCTCCTCTGAAACTACATTGTGAAATGTTTTGAAACTTTGCAGGATTGATTACAACAATACATTGTACAAATGATCCACTTTTGGTTGAGATTCATTTGATGAAGGATGGCTGCAGCTCTTCAAAATTCCCCTGGAAACCATTTGAGAAAGGACTTTTTTGTCATTTGCTCAGGAACTAATGGGCAGACTGTAATCAAAGTTGGCAGGAATCTCACATAGAAGGACAGATGCAAATGATCTACCTTATTTGGGTCAATGGTCAAATATCAAGGTTACTTTGACATTTTGCATTTCTTTAACAGCCTTGTGGAGGATACAAAGAGCTTAAATTTTCAAATGGCCTAATAAAATAGCCAGGTGAGCCTCTAGTTTTCTTTTTATCACCAGTTTTACCACAATATTTGTGTATAATATTTTAATGTCTGTTTATACTAAATAATTTAATTCTGGAGTGGTTAGTCTAAAAGTTTCAAAATAAACCTGATCAAGAAATATCAGTTTAATTTGCATTTTGAATGCTTTGCCTTGAAAGAAAACCATTTTAATTCTAAATGCATTATATTAAGTCTTGTAAAAGTTATTTGAAATGATAAAATGATAACAAAAATTGCAACAATTTGGGTAATGTATGTTAATTTTGTGCCTAATTAATGATGCGACAACTTCAACCTATACAACATATCCGTTTAAAAAATGTTTGTAGCAGCAGATAATCCCTCATGAGACATGGGCATAAGTGTAAGATTTATATCACCAGTTTGATAGAATATCAATAGATGTATGGGGAAATTGGTAAAGTGAAAAAACTTTGAGAGCACTTTTTGTTCATAAAATGTCTGAAATACACGTATGGGTACTGGTAATTGTAACTATAATTATCATTCACACTTCTGTTTTGAATTGGGTATTTCACTGAAGATCGCAAGAAGCAATTTGTTTTTTGTAAGTTAATTCCTCCTCTGCCTTTTAATTTTCTAATTGGACTGTTAGGAATACAGACCAACACAAATTCTGTGGGTTTGTCGTTTTCCAAGTCTGCAAGATTTTGTAATGGCACCTATTAGGGGAATAAATAACAACAGATATTGTTGCAGTTTATATTTTCTTTTTTGCAATTAGTATTTAATTAATTCTTACCTATAATTTAGATGTTGGGATAATTATGCACAATGGTGAATCATTGACTAACTATAAATGTAATTTCATTAATCTATTAGAAAGTACTAGCAAAAATCTTTTACATTAAATGAAAATCAAGAGAGTACAATTACAGGGTGGTTTGTAAACTAGTTTTTTCTTTAAAATAATATCCCGGTTTTATATCAGAAAATATTTTAACATTGTATATTGCACAAATTATTTCTTTACGTTGAAGTATTGAATTAGTTCCAGGTGTCAGTAACCATATATTATGGTACCAACATATTTGGTTCACACATTTATCAGATATGTGAGGGTGTCATCTCCCCACATACCTTTTTGAATTTTTCCTTCTTTTTAGTAAGGCACTGATCAGCTCTCTTTATCAGTAGCAACTAATGAAATGTGAGATTTGTGTGTCATCTTGATTCGTCTATTGCCTTTCATCAAAGTTTGGTGATCAGTTGCATATGCTAGTATCAGTTACCATAAATCACAGCTACTGTGTTTAAATTCATAAAATCATTAGGGGTGAGATATATATATATATAAGCTTCATATACATATTGGACTGATTTTTGAACAGGGATGTGCATGTTACCCCTGGGCAGTTCACATTGAAACATCACATGACTTTGCCTCATTTTCATTATCAAAATGAAAGTATACATGGTATGTATCAGTGAGACAAATACCCATTAGACCAAATATGGCAATAGTTTGGTATGTCTAGGTATTATTTTGTAACCTTCAGTGATGTTCAACAACTCATGACATAAAATAAAAGTCTAAAAATACTATTCAAACAAGAGGCTGTCTGATCCTTTATCATTGTTTGGAGCTGCCCACATGCCATACATTGCCAACTAATAATAAGCCTTTTTCTGTTGGAAAATTCAATTAAATATGCAACAAAGATCCTTAAAAAATACAGTAATATATATACAAAGAAAAAACATTAATCATTAAGCAGTAAAGACATAGCAATCAAGAATACCGATTTCTGGCACATGCAGAATGTAGCAAGGATAAACCAGCTTATGAAATCTCAACCTTGTGCCTAATAGAAGACATTTTTTAAATCGGATAAAGTAATCAATGACATTTAAGCCATCTTTTATCTCAACAATATAGTACTCATTATAGAACATGTGAAAACTTGAGTTTATCCAGAAGTCTGTGACATTTTGCTGAATAGAAATACAGTGTGAAATGATATATCTATTTATTATTAGGTTATTTGGAGGTAATCATATTTCATGTCATATAACTTTATAGACATGAATATTTTCCAAGTCTGAGTCTTCATGATTTTCATTTCCATAAAGTACCAGATTGGCACGTTTAAGGTTTGATGTGGTATTCATCTTTGTTACCCATACACCCATCTGAATTTCAGTCTGAAAATAAAGAGATATTAAGATTACCGGTAATTACTTGAGGAATCTGACCCGAAATATGAAGGTTTACCTTTCGAAGAAATTTTCAAATTTTACCAACTTAAAAAAAGGAATGAATACCATGGAAGACATGTAGCCTGCTTTAAGATTGATTAGTTTTACCCCTTAGAGTACCAATAAATATTAACAGGAAAGCAAGAGTCTTAAATGTAAGTTTATATATAAAAAGCCTCCCTTCTTTGCTGGCATATTATTGTCAAATTAATATTCAAAAAGTTCTAGAAAAAAATAAAAATAGTGTGCATATTATTAAATTATTAAGATTTTGGTAATTCAGCTGAAATGATGTAGAGTTTGTATTTGGGAATAATTACAATTCCATTTGTTGCAATCATATATACAGATTGCCACTAAAATCAGTAAAATCCATTTCTGACAAATTGTTTAATTTATTGGGCTGTATGCCAGTTCATATGTAAAATAAAGGTGACCAATTTAAGGTATCAGGACCATGTGATTCTTCAAGGTGTCCTGGATGTTCCATAAAGTAATGGCAATAACTTTGGCAATTATTGGCAAACTCTAGAAACTCGATATATATAACTTATTTTCATAGGCCCCTCATCCAGACAACAGTGACTTTCAAATATACCTACATAGTCCCTGCTGTAAAGTTTTCATTAAAGTCATTTCTGGTCCATCCTCCCAAGTCAGGGTTTTGTATCCATGTTCGTTCCTACAAACCCCTGACATCACACATTCATATTTTGCGGGTCGAACATATCGCCACCTGGTGTGTGACCTAGAAAATTCTACCTACGATGCAAATGGATTCTCTTTTGACCCAGAAAAGTAACCAGTGAAAATCGTTCACTTCTGACCCATAAAATATGAATATGTGATGTCAGGACTTTGTAGGAACGAACGTGGATACAAAACCCAGACTTGGGAGGACGTTTTTGGTCAAAAAGAAATAAAAGGTACAAAGTTTACTCATGAAATTAAGTACTCAGGAACTAATTAATTGACTCAATAAAAATATTTTCAGTGAAATTGCGGTAACAATGTCTAAAGTGAAGTGTAACTTACCTGTAATGGTAGCAAAGATTCCTCCATACTTGGTATTGTTATGATAAGAGGTCCTGTTTTCTTTATAGTGCGATATAAAAAGTTCCATATTCTGTAAAGAAATATTGAAAAATGGTAGTTTGGATGAGCCTACTAAACTGATCTGTGATACAGCTAATGATTTCAGTAAAGATATAAGAACAATCATAACTCTTTTTATTTGTAAGTCCCAATGGCCAAGTGGTCTAGCCTGTAAACACCAAGATCTGGGGTAAGAATTCAACTTATGATTAGGTGTGTTCGACTGATTTTAACGAGGATTTCCTATCACTTGTTGTGGTTTTTCTCAAGGTTCACCACTCTACCAATAAAAACTTGCTGCTATAATCCCACTGATGATATAACCAATTGATACACTGAAAGTGGCATAAATACCAATATAAACTAAACCTACTATCAACATCACAAACAATAAACATCATGTAAACATCAACAAATCCTAATATTTTTAGTATAACTGTATGTAGGCTAATGTTAATGATTATATCTGACCGAAAGATTGAAAAATATGTAGTTTGTAGATAACATTAAGTAATAGATTGACATTTGCTTATTGTTGATAGCAAAATACAATGTTCAATTCCTGGTCTACCAAACTAGAGGCTCTCAAGAGCCTGTATCGCTCACCTGGATTTAACTTTTCACCTTGAGCAGACCTAAAAATGGTTGCAGTCAATTTGGCTGGTTTTTCTATAGGATTCTATGCTAAACTAAAATTTCAGCTGTGGCAGTCATCTTGGTTGACAGTCCAGGTCAAAGGATACACTTCTAAAAGAGAACCATCTAAAGACCATTTCTGCTAAGTCTTGTTCCAACTGGCTAAGCGGTTTCAGACAAGAAGATTTTTAAATGAATTTTCCTATAGGGTCCAATATTTAACAAAGTTCGGTGTGGCAGCCATCTTGGTTGACAATCCGGGTGATCGGACAAATTTCTGAAAGAGGACCTCCTAAGGACCAATGCTGCCAAGTCTGGCTCCAATATGTCAAGTGGTTTCAGACAAGAAGATTTTCAATGAATTTTTCCATAGGGCCCTATGTTAAACTAAGTTCGGGTGTGGCAGCCATCTTGGTTGACAGTCTGGCTCATCGCACAAAATTCTGAAAGAGGACCATCTAATGACCATTGCTACCAAGTCTAATTCTAATTGGCTTAGTGGTTTAAGACGAGAAGATTTTTGAGTGAAATTCCCATAGGGTCCTATGTTAAACTAAGTTCTGCTGTGGCGGCCATCTTGGTTCACAGTCCACGAAATCAGATACATTTCTGAAAAAGGACCTCCTAAGGACCAATGCTGCCAAGTCCAGCTCCAATATGTCAAGTGGTTTCAGACAAGAAGATTTTTCAATGAATTTTCCTAAAGGGCCCTATGTTAAACTAAGTTCGGTTGTGGCGCCCATCTTGGTTGACAGTCCAGGTCATCGGACACAACTCTGTAAGAGGACCATCTAAGGACCATTGCTGCCAAGTATGGTTCCAATTGGTCAAGTGGTTTAAGACAAGATTTTTCAATGAATTTTCCCATAGGGCCCTATGTCAAATTAAGTTTGGATGTGGCGCCCATCTTGGTTAACAGTCCGGGTCATTGGACATATTTCTGAAAGAGAACCTCCTAAGAACCATTACTGCCAACTTTGGTTCCAACTGGCCTTGTAGTTTCATATAAGAAGATTTTTTAAATTCACCCCCCCCCCTTTTTTTTCTATTTTTGGTAACAGCAGCCATGTGGGTTGGAAGTTGGGGATGCCAGACATAATTTTGGAAGGGGGCCATCCAAGGACCATTCCACCAAAGTTTGGTCTCAATTGGCCCAGTGGTTTGAGAGGAAAAGATCTTTAAAGGGAAGTTTACGCTGGATGCCGTCTTTAAAGGGCAAAAACTATAAGGGGTCAATCAATGATTTTGGTCATGTTGACTTATTTGTAGATCTTACTTTGTTGAACATTTTTGCTGTTAACAATTTGTCTTTACCTATAATAATATTCAAGATAATAACCTAAAACTGCAAAATTTCCTTAAAATTAACAATTCAGGGGCAATAACCCAACAAAGGGTTGACCGATTCGTCTGATAATTTCATGACAGGTAGATCTTCACCTGATGAACATTTTCACCCTGTCTGTTTTGCTCTAATTGCTTTAGTTTTTGAGATATAAGACAACAACTGCAGTTTACCCCTATGTTCTATTTTTAGACATGTTGGCCATGTTGGTTGGCAGGCGGGGTCATCGGACAATTTTTTAAACTAGATACCCTAATGATGGTTGTGGCCAAGTTTGGTTCAATTTGGCCCAGTAGTTTTAGAGGAGAAGATTTTTGTAAAATTTAACAGATGACGACGACAACGACGGACGCCAAGTGATGAGAAAAGCTCACTTGACCTTTCAGGTCAGGTGAGCTAAAAAGCAGCAAATTAATGAGGGTGTAATACTGTGTCTGTTGTCTGTAGACAGTTGGTTTCTGCTTTGTGAATATTGTTCTATTAAATATACGATATTCTATTTTATGGCTTGATTTTTTAAGTTGTTTTAAAGACAACATGATTGCATTTTCCTGAACTTCAATAAAATTAACTGAAATAATGATATCAAAGTGATTTGATGTTGTTTTGTGTTTCCTTTCTTTTTTCATATAAGTCATGTTTGAAACATTACCTTTCTTGTAAATCTTTTGACATGAAGAATTCAAAAACATTGTTTAACACAATCACATCAGCTGCAATCAGACAAGTAAATAATGTGTAAAAATTTTTCAATTTTTGAACAATCCAAAATTTTATCAGTGTTCTCATTATTCAATCAGCATGAAGGATATTTCTCACAACAAAAGATCAAAGATTTTTTTGTTCTTGATGGAATAGGAAATAAACAGTTACTTGGATGTTGCCGTAATAGATCATGCCCCTTATTGATAATTGTAGTACAATTATATGCATAAAATAATATCTGAAAATTTTCTGAGCTTAAGAGATTAAGTGTAAAAATTTCAAATTTGGTCAAGGAAAACACAAATTTTTGTACGACATATAAACAATAATGGAAACAATCTTATAACTTTTAAACTGCCAGAGTTAAATTGTGAATTTTGGGAAGGAACACCACTGTTTAAAAAAATCTGGTATGATTTGGTCAAAGTAATCTTAATTTATTGTGTTAAATATACCATTAAACACCTGCCTTCATCTCATGTAAATCAAACTCAATAAATATTTTCCTGTTAAAAAATTTACAGTTATTTTGAATTGGACATAACCACGTGATTCTAATAGTCTTCATTCACATATCAAGCTAGTTGGTGATAAAAAAAAACAAAACTTGTATTATTATTTTGATAGTGGAGAAAATCCTGAACCCAAAATATTTTCTCAAAAACAGTTTATTGAACAAAAAGTTGCAGAAATGATCATTATATGGTATATAACAAACTGGTTTCATTTCTAGAGTCAAAACTGTTGAAATCTGACAGGTTCTGTTCAAACTTTGTTAAAGCTAAGTGTACCCTCCTAACAATACATCTCACCTTGTTGAATAATCTCTGTACAAGCAGTTATGTTACTGTGAATTACCTGAAAAAAAGTAAATAACCTAAGAGTGAAATGTTTGATTTTTCTTCATGACTTTACAATGCATCATTGGAAACCCATGGTTGGTAAGTGTAGCAAAGCGTAAGCTTGCCTGGCTGTGGATTTCTGAAGATGTTTACAATGAAACACAACAATAAAAGACACTTATTTTGAATGAACTGTTGTCATGTGAGGATTTTTTGTCAAAATTTTTTCTCCATATCCTTTCTTATAATGTATAACAGATGAACTGGATGTGACTCTGTATTGCTGTGGTTTCTGTCAAATAACCATTTGATAAAATCTTTCCAAAAAAAATATTATTTTGATCATCAACGATGGTTTTCAGATTGAAAAAAAAAAATCCCTTTCATTCCAATTGTAAGAAAAATCATCAAAATCAAAACAAGAAGTACTTACATTTATACGATCTGTCATTTTATACTTCTCTACAATACTATGTTGTAACTGACAGAAATTAACATCTATCTCCACGCCTATTATTTTATCTGCACCACTAAATAAATAACACTGAAAAATATTTAAACAAAATTAAATGTTTCAATAATTCTATAGTATAAGCATCAATAATAAAATTAAAGAAATTACCTGATTATAATTAAAGAATATGATTTTTTTTTATGTACAAAATTACTATATTCTATGAAGGGTCAATTCTGTTGTCATGAAATACATATGCGTACAAGATATAATAGATGAGGGAAATTTCCTGTGCCTAAGATGAGACATATAACTGAAAAAACTGTTTGAACCAATTTTGTATGCTTCAGAAAATCATAAAAAAACAAAAGTAAAAAAAAAAAATCATGCATGAAAAATTGACAAATTATGGAAAATATGTATGTCTAGTTTTATTGAAATTATATTTAATGATGTTTTTTCTTGTTCTGATTATTTTGTGTTTATAGGTCAGAAACAATTAAGCACACTTGTCATACAAAACAGTAAAGTTTTGTATACACTAGGTAAAATTATTTTGTCATCTGACTCGGCATGCCTTTAATGAGACTATAAATTTAACCATAGACTATCAGATTTATCAATTTTGGGCATTCTGTAGTGTTCAATTCTACATGTATATCCACCTTGCTCTTAAATTTTTACAAATCACATATATATGTAAAATGAAACTGGTATTTAACATGACTACCCCATATAATACTGCTCCAATACGAGACCCAACATCTAAAACAGTCCTCCCTCGTAAGTCTGGTAGGAGATACTGGAACATAAACTTCAGTTGTTGTACTGATGCTGAGTGTGTGATAAAAGCTGAAAAACCAAAATATGGGATTTTAATCACTTCTTGGAATTTTAAATAATTTGATGCATTTAAGATTGTATGCGTACAGTGTTAAACACTTACAGTACAGTAAAGTAATTCCAGAATTTCTAGCTTTCTTAAATCTGAAACATACATATGTTCTTTTATCAGCATGTAATATGATGAATTCATGATAATAAGAGTCCTTAATATGCCTATTTTTCAACTGTATTTACCCAGTGGTCTAATTGATTGATTTAGAGAGAGAAGGAATATTTGGACAAGATATTTGTATACAATAATAATAGATTCTTACAAGAGTTCAAAGTGAAGATTTTCCTGACCAGTTCTTCTTTTGTAAATACTAGATTTTTAAGTTTCCTATATCTAGGTAAATCACTGAGCACAGACAATGAAGTTAAATAACATTATGTCTGATTGGTCAAAAGGTATGACAAAAGAATTCTGATTGGTCAAACTACCCATGACATACACGGTCGTGTGCACCTGTCTGTCATAGAAAATGCCCAAAAACGGAAGAAATATATATCTATCAAGTTTAGTCCAATGAGATTCTGTCTTATTGATGCATATCCTGCAATCTTTCATTTTCATATTCACAATGAGTTTTAACAATCTATACATAGATTTACTTTGACAGAAGACTTTATTCACTTACAACAAAGGATGAAACAATTCTCTTGTGAATCTGATATAAAGAACTGAACAATGCTCTCATTTCATCTGTTCATGACTGGTTAATTGTAAATTTTTGTTCTGTTTGTTTATTTTTATTACTTTCATCAAATATGAGGAGGCCATTATATTTTACACTTTCTGTGCAAAAATTTTGTAAAGTTTGTCTTACTAAGTGGTTTAACACTATGAGAACCACACTGCTGACAGTAATTTCTGCTCATTTTCCCATCATCACAAAGTTCATCAACTAAATCTTCATCATACATGAAAGCATCCACATGTACAGTAGTAGCAGGATCACAGTCATTGTTCTGTTATACATGTAAATAAAATGAGGTAACGATTACCATATTTGTGTCTTGGGTTTCATAATAAACTGTTACCACAGAGATATGTCTCGCCTGTCGGCAGAAAATTTGAAAAAAGACAATCTGATGGACAGCAACATTGCTAATTAATTCAAAGTTGCTGGACCATGACATAGAGGGCATAGAAAATATCATTGGTCTATCACAAGTAGTTCCTATGAATGTAACTTCAGCAGAAAAACAATACCTATGTCTCGCCTTCCACCACTTTCGTCGCAGGCGAGACAAAAATGCTCAAATTAAGTAAACTTGTGTAATATCTTCTATTTATGTTGAGAATTTAAAATCAATGGAATAGTATAATCAGTTGATTAATTTGAAAACCAGTTGATTTTTACAAGAAGAAACAATTTTTTCTTTAAATCATATCACAGTATATTTTGCTGACATTATAACATCAAAAGATAAAGATAACAACTTTTCCAGATCTGGACAAACAATTTCAAATAGAAATTGCTCATAAAAAGAAAACTACTACAGAATTTTCATTTAGACTTTAATATCAAGTTTTTTATAGTTTAAGTATAAAACAAAATAATGTATGATCTTTCTTATTATCAGGTTTGTTTTTCTCTAGAACCTCAAGTTTTGTAGAAATATTTTTTTCTGTCATGGCAACAATTCTCACTTCTGATCTATTTCTTTGAATTTGTTTGGCTGTAATGACTGAAACTTTATCATTTATACAGAAGATGTAATATAATTCAACCCTCAAGATAAGATGTGACCACTTGGTTGAAATTCCACTATCCTACACTCTCTGTAAGGTGAGTTATATTCTTCTGGAAATATCTTTAATTCAGTGAGAGATGACCTGTGTGAAAGGACTACTTCACTTAAAATATCTCACTGCTCTGTACAATACTTTGATTTATTCCAGCATGTCACAAACATCACCAATATAAATATCTTTATATGTATATGGTACCAGTAAATGAGGCCTGGTTTATTTTGGTTTTAAGTGTTTTCTTTTTTATTTTAGGCCATTAATTCAAGTTAATTGGTAGACTATCATCCCCGACTGCCCCTCTAAAATCAGCCCACCCTAATTTCTAAAAAAATTTCTGGAAAGCTTTTTTTGGAAGTTTTTCATATCTGTTTTTGGTAAAATCTATGATTATATCATGTTGTATGATAAATTAACAGGCGACTTTGTACTCATTCCACTGCACTCCCCTTGTGTAAACCTATCAGTCCACTTGTGTGAACCTGTCAGTTTGTCACATTCAGGGAAAACCCCATCTTCAATATGGACATTTGTTAGAACCTATTAATCTTACATTATTATCAGTTGTTTAAAAGAATCATGTTAATAAATGCTTGCATCAATTTCCAAAGTTAAACCATAAGAGAGATTGATAATACACAATAAATTCTGTAAAATATGCTCCGATTATAACTTACAATACCAACTGTAGGAGTCTGTATTGATTCAGTTGGTGATAATGCATTTTGTGGTAAACTTTGTCTCAGATCATCTCTGATGCTGTTTAATATTACATCCCTTTCATTATAACATACCTCTCTGCTCTTATATAATAGATCTAAATAAAACATATATAAATGAATTAATGATGAACAGTTATAAAAGAATTAATGATGAACAGTTATAAAGAAATGATATAAAAACAAACATTGCAATTGAAGATCCTTGAGTAATCAGGATTTTTAAAAGGATTGTCTCAACTGACTTTTGATAAGAATCATGTTATAAACAATAATTTTCAATGTCACATTTCAAATTTACATTTGTGATGATTAAATGTGTTTTGTTAATACTATTAAATCCATTCACTGATACTTAACTGAAATACAGAAATATCTTGGCCTAATTTTTCTCAGTATGCTGGCCTTTTTCATTTGTCTTGCCAGTATCAAAGGTACATTAAAAATAGGGCAAAGTTCAGTACTTCTTATTTACTAATTTAACCTCCTACAATTCTGTTTCTGCTGATTGTGTATTTAATTTATAAAATGGACATGCTGTTTTGCTGCTGTGTCAATTAGTTTATAAGCTTTGGATATACATTATTTTAGATTTCTTGTACTCAGGATGAAGCTTTTTACGTGTATGTTTAATGAAGGATACATTCACCAAATATCTCCATAGGCACACAAGGAATGCATTTAGTGTGTTGCATCTCAAATATTGTGAAAGAAAATTTGGAGACTTGACTTTTGCTATAATGAAGTTATATTGAATTTATTTCTTTCGTAAAATGAAAAAAAAATGATACAGAAAAAGGGGGACGCAACTTACTAAATTCATGCTCCAGTTGCCTGTAAATATCTCCACTCATTGTAGTTTAGTCTTAGAAACAGAATGTGTATTATTTATATTTGTTTAACTTTGAAAAATTCAGAGATGGATTTCCTGTTAAAATCATCTAATCAGTTGGTGACGTTTTGGTGATTGTGCACATAAACAGTTTCGAATACAAACCATCAACGTTATTCTTCAACCATCCAAGAAACTCTGCAACATCACTACCCCGTATACCTGATAACAATCTCTTGAATTCATCTATGGCCTGGTTCAAATTCATTTTGGTAAGCAACGTGGTGCTCTCAAAAACGAAAGTGAAAATATGACTAATTTATGATTCTAATACGGTCCGGACATGTATTCTAGATCAAGGGGACATAATCACAAAAGTTTTACTCTCCAATTAAAAGTTTTTTCTTTAATATATCATCTTTTTTTAATAATCCAGTTTATTTTTTTTTAAGAATTTAATTCAAAACTTATATATATATATATTAATTATTTGTTAATGGAATTCTTATAGTCCAGTGATTATTAAATACTGTTAATTGCAAGCGTCTGTTACCTAATTGAACTGCTTTCAGACAAATGAATTTTTTTTAAAGATTTGAAAGACTCTTCATGAATTTACTTTATTAGAATGTTAAATTATTCTGTTTTGAAATTCACAGCTATTGTCAATTTCTGTCAATGCGACTTTCTTAATAATAGTTAAGACAGAAAAAATAAATACATGTACAAGTGATAAATAAGTCCTAGTAAAATGTGTCTTGTTGGACATAAATTCCTAGTAAATTAATCAGTGGTTACTTATTTTACTAGTAATACTAATCCGAAGCCAGTTAAAAGACATCAGACATTTTTTTCGTAGGTAAACATGACCATGTCAATTTTCCTAGATAAATATGTCCAATTTATCACTAATTTAACTAGGAAAATAATTTGTTCATAAAGTATTATTTAGCAGAATAACAGTAAAATCATTTTCATTCATTTGTTTGGATTATGTTTGTTATATGATCATTCATTTTTCATTACTTTCCAAAACTTTGAACTTCATAATAAATTAATATTCAGAGACATGTATTGAAAGATATGTTTTTGGTTATAATAAAGTATGAATATTATGATTCATGAAATAAAAAAAAAAATTTTCTTCAAATATTGTTATATCAATCTAAGAGAATGAAGTCCCTGGAACAATTTTCCTAGGACTTTTCTAATGCCGGACATATATTACTAATTATGAACTTGTTTTCATAGAAAAATGGGTCAAAGAATCAAATGGTAAGTACATTACTTAACAATGACTAAGGAGTGGAAATTTGTAAATGTTTTTGTAATTGATGAAATGAAGACTATATGAATATGTAATGTTACAGCAAATAGGAATTCTGCAAAAGTGTTCCTAATTATGTATCCATAATAGGAGGTGCAAATGTCCAATATATATTCAAACACTCTACTAAGTTTGAAGACTCTGGATTGAGAACTGTAGGAGGAGTTGATTACACAAAATAGGTACCCTCCTTAAAGAATGTTGCTAATAATAGACTAAGTTTCACAATCTGGAAATTCCACAAAATTGTTCCAAATGTATCCATAATAGGTGGTGCACATGTCCATTATATATAAAAACACTCTACTAAGTTTGAGGGCTCTGAATTGAAAACTGTAGGAGAAGTTATTACACAAATAGGTACCCTACTTTCCCCACCTGCCCAAAATTCACCATACTATAACCCAGATTTCACTCCATGTAACCTGGCCAAAAATTAATCCTGGGACTAACTTTTCTGGTAAAATTCAAAACACGGACTTACTTTGCTAAGAAACAAAGTCCAGGAGTCACATTTTACTACAGGACGAAATTAACTGTTACGTTGGCAAACTGTGACAGATAATTCAAAGATGAAAGATAAATTTACTTTACAAACAAAAAATGTTTGTTTTCTGTTCTTGTTCTTATTTTTTGTTATAGCCAATTGTCCTGAAAGAGACATAAAAACCAAATAAACCTGATACTTTCTTCTCAAACACCTCATTTTTCTTTGAACAAAAATATTTCAGTTACAGATTTCCCTTTGGTTTTTATGGAAGTTTACTTATCTGAACATGTGACCCTAATGTTTTAGAAAGGTTTATCTAGTTAGTAAAGTAATCAAATTGGGTGATACCTGTATCAGTATTTTGCATAAAATCTCTCAACAAAAAAATAAGATTGAAAGAAACACATGATCTGTCCACTTTTATTTCTTATAATTTGCCAGTAACATAACAAATACATCTGGATATCACAGAAATAGAAGACAAACATTACACCTGTCACACGATAGAAACAAAATATCACAAACTTCATTCAGATTTAAAACTCAGCACCAAAGTTTTTCTTATATATTAAGTATTTTGTATTCCACACTACAAATTGAGACAATTTAAATCATCTTACACCAGAAATACATTTAATAAAAAAAAAATTACAGATAAACAAGATGAAACAAATGATAACAAGATTGCTACATGTAGACATATGTCCCCCGCCGCAGAGAAAAGACGAAGCCCCACAAGATATACAAAATGTGTATTTTTGAAATAGTGGCATAGGATCAAGTACATATGGTGACTAACAATCCTACAAAATTTGAACGAAATCCGATCAGCGGTCTCAGAGCAGTTGCATCCACAAGTGTTCCTATAGTGTCACATGCAAAAAAAGTTTAAAGTCCCATAACTCCCTTAAAATTTGTTGAATCAAAATTGTAGTGTGAGAAGGATCAAGTGCATGTGGTGACTAACAATCCTATAAAATTTGAACAAAAACTGATCAGCAATCTCAGAAGAGTTGCGTCCACAAAGTGTTTGTATAGCATCACATGCACAAAAACGTTAAAGTCCCATAACTCCCGTATAATTTATTAAATCAAAATGGCAGTGCGACAGAATCAAGTAGATATGGTGACTAGCAATCCTACAAAATTTGAACGAAATCTCATCAGCTGTCAAAAGGAGTTGCGTCCACTCTACCATAAACTGTACGTAATGTGACTCAAATGTAGGTGAGCTGTTAGCTATGTTGTAGTGTATAAGATGTAATTGTGAAATATCATTAATACACAGTCTAACTGTAAAAATTTAATCTAAATCACTCAAGCATAAAATTAAGTTAGTGGGGACTCGGATGTTGTTGAGTCGTGTTGTACTATATAAGATAGCTGTAGTGGTGAAATATCATCAATATCCTACCATAGGTTCCTTAAAAATATATCTAAGTGCAAAAATTTTATACAAAGTCGCTCAAGAATAAAGAATAGGTCATGGTGACTCAAATGTTGCTGACTTTTGTTGAACTATATAAGATGAATGAATAGGTATAGAACAATTATATGTCTCAATAGGTTTCTGAGAAAGGGACCTAAAGTGAAAAACTTAACCAAGACACTCGTGCATGAAATGTGGGTCATAATGATATAACTATTGGAGAAATACATTATATAATGTAAGAAGATTATAGTGGTGAAGTATCATTGACATAACACCATGGATTCCTAGGATATGAAAGTAAAGGCAAAACTTTATCACAATCACTCATACATTAAGTATAGGTCAAATTGACCCAAATTTGCTCAATTGTGTTCAACATTGTAAGGAGAATGTAATGGTGTAATATCATTGATACATGTATATCTCAATGGGTGTCTGAGAAATGGACCTAAACATAAAAACTTTACCCATCTTGACTGACGTACTTACGTCCGTACGGACGGACACGGGTAAATCCATATGCTCCTTCCACATTCATGTTTAGATATAATATATGTATAATAAATGAACTGCAATATCTTCCTAACATAATATCTGTTTCAAAAAAATACAACTGGCATTTGAAGTTAAATATGACCCTTAACCAAAACATTAATAAAATAAATAAATACATCTGTCTCAATAGTGGTGTGTGTATAATCACCAAAATGTCTTATCCAAATCTTAGGAACAAAACACTATCTCTGATATATTGCACAAAGAATTTACTGAGTTGTGATCAGTTTAACAATAGTCTCTATAATAAGACTGCCTTTAGGACAGGAACACAGATCCATGTGTGGATTCTTTATTTTGTCGGACAGTAACTGGTCTAATTCTGTTCTTAATTCTTTCACAAGTTCAGCAATCTGAAAGTAAAAGAACATTTATTTTTTATAGAATAATTAAAACTATCAATCTCAAATTAAAACCCAGAAATGTTCACAATCAAATAAATGTCTTTTTTATGATTTACATGGGATATATTTATAAAATAGCTTTAAATAATCACCTTTTCTCAAATTAATGTGCTATTCACTTCTATGTATGTCCCTTGATGTTCACTTTTTAAACCAGTTCACCATAAAATTTATTTGTTTCATGACAAATAGTTTTTCAAATAAACTTTTAGTCTAAAAAAAGTCTTTTAGCATAGGTGAAATAAACAAGTTTAAAACCACAAGCTATTAAATCATGCTGAGTAGGGATGTAATAAATAAATCATTCAATATTTGTATCATCTTCCAAATAACACTTATTATAAATATGTCCATATGGATTCAACGGAAACTTTGAACAGCCACAGCCATCGGTTGATCCGATGAATCTCAACCAAAAGTGGATTGTTTGTAGAGGATACTGTCATTATCAATCCTGCATAGTTTCCAAACATTTCATAACGTAGTTTGAAAATTGGCCAAGCAAAACCAAAGATGGCCTCTAGCAGCTATGTTGTTCATCCAACTGGAACCAAAGGTAGAAAGTTGGTAGTGGTCCTTTCATAAATCATTCCCCTCAACTTTGGTTACAATCTGCCCATTAGTTCCTGAACAAACGGCAAAACAAACCAATATTGATTCAATGGAAACTTTGAACAGTTGCAGCCATATGTTGAGATGATAAATCTCAACAAAACGTGGATCATTTGTAAAGGGAATATTTGTCATCAATCCTGCAAAGTTTCAAAACATTTCATAATGTAATTTCACAGAATAAGATTTTAGAAAATTTGCCAATAAAAATTAAAGATGGCCTCTGGCAGCCATGTTGTTCATTCAACCGCAACCAAAGGTCAAAAATTGGTAGCGGTCCTTCCATACAACATTCCTGTCAACTTTGGTTACAATCTGAACATTAATTCCTGAGCAAATGACATATAAGTCCTTTCCCATATGGTTTCAAAGGAAACTTTGAACAGCTGCAAATGGTGGATCGTTTGTAGATATCCTTCCATACATCATTCCTACCAAGTTTAGTTACAATCCGCCAAGTAGTTTCTGAGGAGAAGATCAAAATGTGAAAAGTTTATGGACAACGGATGATGGCCGATGGACGACAGACAAAAACTGATGACATAAGCTCACATGGCCAATAGGTTTGTTCCAATTGGCCCAATGGTTTCAGAGGAGAAGATCCTTAAAAGAAAGTTTATGACAACAATGATGACAGACAATGTCAGATGACAGACACCAAGAGATGGCAAGAGCTAATAAAACAAACATAAATCAATCATAACATCAGACACTGATTTGAGAATGCTTAAAATTTATAAGCTCATAATAGTTTGATCTCGGGTATGGAAAATTATCCAATGGAAAATGGATCCAAGTCTTAAATATCTACAAGTTCTGAGGAAATATTTCTATTTATCATATACTTAAAGAAAATAAAGGTAAAATTTTTTACCCTACAATAAAACATACTTCTGCCCAAATCTTATAAGAATTGGCTAAGCAGGCTGATATGACTTTGACAGGGGCATTTCCAGGATATTTGAAAGGGGGGCATATAATAAAACTTTTTTGGACCTTTTTTTTGCTAAAAAACATAAAATAATTGTGAAACGCACTAATGTAACAGTTCCTGACTTGGAGCATGTATATTTTATAGTTAAAGTGTCAGGGTTTGATATTTTTTATACCGAATTCTCTCCATTAATTGTCTATGGTATATTAATAAGAAGATTACAATAGTTTTTTTCTTTTTTTTTAAAAGTGGGGCGTACGCCCATTACACCCTCACCTAGACCTGCCCCTGCTTGATATCAACAGTCTCCTGTTTATATCAACTGCTTCCGTTTTATATCACACCCCTAATAAATAATCGCGTTATAAATCAGTCGTTTCCGTAATCGATTCTAAACTTACTAGCACATAGAAACACGACAGACGACAGCAGGATGAAACTGTGAATAATATTAATTCGCTCAAAAAAGTTAATACAAACAGAAAACATTAAGTGACAAAACATTTTGACTAAATGGATGAGGGACAATAACAATTTGCAGTGCCTTGAGGATATTCGGTAATACGGCAATGAAACAGAAATCATTGAGATAAGAATTTTCATGGGTACCTATAAAATACGAATTTTGAAGTATATGATAAAAATATCCTAACATGTCATTATTCATATCAGAGCCATTATCAGCCCATGGTCAAAATCATCCCTCGAGCCTGGCGGCTCTCGGGCTGATAAAAGGTGTGATATGAAAAATGTCATGTTATAATCTATATATATCATATATGTAGAGTAAAATACATACATTTTTCATATGCATTACACATGACTTTGCAAGACCTGTATCACCTACCCTATATGGCACCCCTACTCAGAATACTTTCTTTCTGTTCGGAGTTTATATATCATATAAAGAATAATACATCGACCAATTTCACTCCTCGGGTCGATATTTGGTACTCGGGTTAATGTAGCATGTGACATAGGTTTGGCTATGTTTTATTCTTCATATAACTATAACTATTTGTTTGGTCTCTTGGTCTTTACAGTCAATAGAAAAATGTACATATGTGTGTTTTTACTTTTTTATCTGTATTTTTTACTAATATTTAATCTTCTTGTACTTTTTTTCTTTCTTATCATGGAAAAATCAATTTGCTTATAACTAAATATGAATATAAATTTAAAATTATACCTATACCAATGTTCATAGTACAGGATAAAAACACACAATTTGTCTGAGCATTAACAATTCTTTAACACTAACAATATAATATATCTATGACTCCTTTCTTACTTCATTCTCTACTGTGCAAATAAGTTTAAATGTATGCTTTTTTGTATAGAGAGTTTAGAAAAATTCCTGGCAATTGGATTATTATCCCAGAAAAAAAGCTTTGATCATAATAGAATAAGAAAACTAACTTCATGAGAACTGGCTATAAATCTTATCCATCCATCATCTACAGATAAGATAAAGTTTCCTCTGTCTAAGTCAACTGATATGCCTCCTCCACCAAATAATAACAGTGGATAAACATTAACCATTGTACAGTCTCTGATGAATACCTAAATATATTGTGAATAAACATGTACTACAGTAGAGTCTCTGATGAATACCTAAATATAATGTTGATAAACATATACCATGATATAGTCTCTCATTAATACCTAAATATAACGTGAATAAACATGTACTACAGTAGAGTCTCTGATGAATACCTAAATATGTTGTGAATTAACATGTACTACAGTAGAGTCTCTGATGAATACCTAAATATAATGTTGATAAACATATACCATGATATAGTCTCTCATTAATACATAAATATAACGTGAATAAACATGTACTACAGTAGAGTCTCTGATGAATACCTAAATATAATGTTGATAAACATGTACCATGATATAGTCTCTCATTAATACATAAATATAACGTGAATAAACATGTACTACAGTAGAGTCTCTGATGAATACCTAAATATAATGTTGATAAACATGTACCATGATATAGTCTCTCATTAATACATAAATATAACGTGAATAAACATGTACTACAGTAGAGTCTCTGATGAATACCTAAATATAATGTTGATGAACATGTACCATGATACAGTCTATCATTAATACCTAAATATAATGTAAATAAGCAATATACTACAGTAGAGTCTTTGATGAAATTTAATGTTGATAAACATGTACCATGACACAGTCTCTGATGAATACCTAAATATAATGTTGATAAACAGGTACCATGATACAGTCTCTCATTAAAACCTAAATATAATGTGGATAAATATGTACTACAGTAGAGTCTTTATTGCAGAGTAAAAATTAATACTTATATGATAAAAACTTTCACTGCCATGCAGTGTCTGATGAATACCCATATATAACAAAGATAGGTATTAACTTTTTTACAGTCCTTAATGAACACCTAAATTTAATGCATAATGAACATTAATATCTAAATGTAATGTTAATAAGCATTAACCACCGTGGCCAAATGTTCATACACATAATATTGTAATGTTACAAATACATGTAGATAAGCAATATTAACAAATACAAGTTACCTTGGACGTTTTTACTTTTTCATGATAAACTAAGTATGGACTCTCATAATATCTGACTTGGAAATTAACTGAAGATGGATGGACATGTACCTGTAAAGTGATAACATGATATTGTTTGTTCAGAGTTTCATAAGAATCATGGCAATATGATTGATTCTTGGTTTAGTGTTGAATAATTCAAGAACATAAAAAATTGAAAATCTGGACCATTATGTTTAAACTTTGGCAATATGATTCTTGATTTAGTGTTGAATAATTCAAGAACATAAAAAATTTAAAATCTGGACCATCATGTTTAAACTTCAAATGAAAATTTCTTAAATAGGTATTTTGTGTAAAAATGTTAAAAAATTAAATAAATGTCTTTGGACCTTTCAATAATTAGTGATACCAACCTAACTTATTATACTTACAAATCCATCTGATTTTGTTTTGAACTTCAGTTCCTCTGGTTTTGGAAATTTTGACACAGCACCTTTAAAATAATAAATTGAACATATTGGATATACATATTATAATTGAGATATGAATGTGTGAGTTTGTTATATCCATTTTTAAAAACTCATCTCCGGCTTCACAAATTCACTTATAAAGATACAATTTCAACAAGTTACTTCCCTTGATACAAAGTATCAATTTATGTGGAAATGAAAAGTTAAGGATATAAATCTAATTCTGATACTTGCATATTTGTAAAAACATGTATCATTTTGGTTCATACAAATTAAGAACTATTATGATATTTTTGTTTCCAACATACACATAAACAAACTCGACTATAACTTGTGAAATGATTATATGTTTGCATTGAATAATTTTCTATTTACTTATCATTGTTGCTCTACTTGGTCCATATCAAGTGGTATTTTTTGATAAGGGAAATGACTTACTTTTAAAAATTTGGAATTAATAGCTGCCTAGAGAGATTTCTCCACCTTCAGAATTAACCTTCCAAGAGGGGAATTGAAGATATCATAGTCCTTCACCCGGATGTGATCAGAAAAAGAGGCAATTCCAAAACCTGTAATGTTCCCAGACAAAATCCTCGGAAACTGAACCACCTATCCCTTCATTAATAGTTTTCAGGGCAGTGGAAATGTGATCAGGCTCTGGAAAACTACTACGAGCCTTACTGTCAGGAAGGCCACAGGAGGCCTCGAAAACAGAGGAGAGCCTTTTGGGTTTAGGAGGTGATGCAAAAAGAACCTTGTTGACCTCCCTAATGATAGTGAAAACCTTATCCCTAAGAAGCCTTATTATAGAAGAAGGAGCTTCCACACATTCAGACTCCTTAGTACGAGAGGGTGGAACTGAATTCGATTGAGACACAACCGAAGCACTATCTTTAGGGGCGGGATCTGACAAAGAAGGATCTTCCTCATCCTCAGAAGAAAAATTGCTTTCCTGAATACCAGGAGCAACAGACATTCTGTCATCCTCAACCTCATGTTCACTATCGCTGTCCTGATCCCTGGCCATGGGACAAGGTTGGACGGCTTTACCTTCAAGGACAGAAAGCCTTTTAGAAAAGGAAGAAAAATCCTTTAGAATAGAATTTGGGAATTCATCAAGTACACTCTTGAAAGATGCAAGAGATGTACCAGAGACAGAAACCGGCTGGTTGACCTGGGGCCTAACAGAAGAGGTGGGCTGGGAAACAGTAGACGGCACTGCTATGGTGGAAGGTACTGCTACTGAAGGAGCAGGTATTGCCACAGAAGGAAGGTTACCGATATGGCCAGAGACTGAGGTTGAAGGACCAAAATATCCACTATATGGCCAAAAACCAGGCATACCTGCACCAGGAAAACCTTGTGCCCAAGGTGATCTAGACCAGGAAAAAGGATCATTACCTGACATAGGCAGAAGTAAACCACAGTATGAACTGGGGGGTCTAGAACCTGGGAGGCCTAAGCTCATAGAACTACCTGGAGCATAAGAAACTGACCCTGTTGTGGAAACAGGTCTGGATATGGTGTGGGTGACAGTGGTCACAGTAGGAACACTTCCATGGCTGATAACAGAAACCGCATTGGAAATAGAAACGTCGGTAAGAGGGCAGGTAGTAACTGGAAGTGAACCTGACCTCATTTTATAAACTAACAAAAAAGACAAGGTGTAATCTGTGTCTCTTTCACAGCCTTCTTAGAAAAACATTCAGAAATTTGCTTTGAAGTGTTAACAATGTATTGATTTAATTTTGAGCTTAATCTGTAATTGACAATTTTCATGTATTAAATGTTTTGATATTTTCAAAAAATATCAAGATTATAAAAGGTGTTTTATTTTGTTTAAATTTGCTGATTTATTATCATAAAAATTCCTCAAAAATTTGAGCACCATATACAATAAGTGTTTCACAGTAACTTAAATATTTTACCTGCACTACTTTGGTTAAACTTGGACTGTGGTGTCATGACTTGTACAACATTAGGATACAATGCTCCTACCAAAATGGCTGATATCAACTTCAAATTTTTCACATTACTATTTGCCTGTTGAAGTGAATAATATTTCATTTCTACATGTACTTCAACTTCAAGATTTATTCTAAGAACATTTACTGAAAAGTAGTTTGTCTATATCCTAGGGTAACCTATGCACTGTATATTGCTCATTATAATTAAAAATTCCGATATCAAATAATAATTTGTTTGTCCTAAGGTAAACTCTACAGTATATTTTATCCATATAAGTCAAAATTCCTGATATTCTAAATTACATTTGACAGTCCCAAAAAACTTTTAAGTAATAATGGTGTATTGTATTTGTAATATATTTTGTACCTCTTCTCCAGTCAATTCTATAACACCATCAGATCCACCCCTAGCAACCCTTTCTACATCTCTGTATGTTATTCCTTCCTTTATAAATCCTATGTCTGACAGTAGTTCTACAAACTGCTGCTTTAAACTAACTAGCATCTGTAAAATATTACAAACAATAGTTCATTCAGTTTACCATTTTACTCAAATTATCTCTAGTTTCTATTAGATATTTAAGGTATAAAAATGCTATCCATATATGAAATTTATAACACAAAATAAACAAGATGAAAAAAAAAAGAAATAACTTACAGGTTATGAGAAGAGAATAATGACAATTTCTATTAAAAAAATTTCATTGGTTTAATTAAGATTTTATTATACAACAAACAACAAATACTTTATAAGAATCTTGTCACTGTTATTATACAAAGAACAGTATCTGCATATACAATGTATTGTAACCTTTATTATATCACTGCTTATAGGCAAAGGGCTGTTTGTTTGTTTAGTTGGGGGTTTTATGTCATTCTCAGCACATTTGGCTATTTCGCAGCGGCCAGTTTTATTGGTGGAGGAAGCCGGGGTACCCAAAGAAAACCACCCTCCTTTCTAGGAAAATTGGCAATCTTGTGAATTAAGATCGGAGTCAAACACACCCCGCCACACGTGAGATTCAAACTCACAACCTCAGTGTTGACAGGCTAGTGATCAGTAGTAGTTATGACAATATAAAGGGCTATAAAGTGGGGTATATAAATTTTGTTTTCAATCCCTACACGAGAGCAACAAGATTTGTCAGTAGCTTGCCTTTTTCTTGTTTCTTATGCTCATACAAATTAATTTTATATTTGTCAACAATGTGCATATATTGTTTATTCACATTAAGAATATAATTACCTGGAGAGATTTCTGAGAAAGAAAGTTGTCCAGACAGAACAGATATGCTTCTCTATGACCTTGCCTTTTAGCATTAAGCCAACCCTTAAACAAATTTCAAATAGAGAGTAATAAAAGTTCACAGTTTTTTTAAGGTACATTATAAAACTTACATAGACTTTATATTACATAATTACATTTTTATTATAGATAACACAAACAAGATATAAGTCACTTATCATGTTTGAAAAAAAACCTTGCCAGTCTATCAAATACCTAAAACATTATTGATATCTCAAATCAAACAACCCAGTCTCATAGGTAATCAAAAGACAAAACCTCTACTTCTATAAAGTTCTAAATTAAAAAAGACTTTTCCAAACAAATTAAAAAGAGTATAAAATGAAATTAAAATTTTCTATTTTACCTGATACCCATTTAACATTGTTAGATGATCAGAATTTCCTGTTGCAAACTCTAATTTTTTCTGGGTGGCCTCTACTTTCTTTCCAAATGGAGACACCTTATGGAAAATAAAAATTTACATAAATTTAATACATTTGCATTTTTAACAACTTTTAACTACCTTCCAAGAAAACAAGAATGACACTGCAAACAATGTTGTTAAGCTTAGTATATCCCTACCTGTTTTCATTCTGATCTGTATTGGCAAAAACCAACAAACTACCGGTAGATTTCAACAGATGTGAAAATTTCCTTACAGAGCACAAGATAACATTATCAATACGTAGACCAAATATTCAATCATTTTTAATAATTTGTATTACATATATTACAGACATAGTTAAAGTTATTTAAGATAAAAGCCAAGAAAAAAATCTATGTAACTTGAATCAGTAAAATTCCAAAGTATCTAAATTACCAAGCAGCAGATCTGATAAATCATACACATTTTCTAACCAAATATCATATCATTCCTATGTAAATGTATGACAACAAATAATCTTTGATGAAAATTTTATGTTAAAAAAAAATTGAAGTCTTAACATAAAAGTGTGGCTGTGTAGTGCATCTAAAAATGTATAAAACTCCATAGTATCAGGCCTGACACCATATATCAAATCTTTCAGTATAGAATACACTGAGCAATTAGTAATCAAAGTTTCAATTTGGAATGACTGATCAAAAGTCAAGGTACACAAAGTATAGCCCACATCTAAGGCTCTAGTATACAAGATTAAAACCCATTTAGTTATTGATATTTCCAATAACAAGACAACTTAATAAACAAGAAGATACTGGAATTTAAGTTAAAAGAGGAAAATAGTTATTTAAGTTTAAATTATTACCAGATTTTTTTGTTCCAATGCTAAAAATAATAGATATATTTAGTTAGACCCATTTATATGCAAGTTTATTAATTCATATTTGGTATTCAGAAATAATAGTGCCATCCAAGTCCTTGTAATCATTAAAACAACAGAAGTGTTTTCGACTGAATATATTTTTTTTACTAAAACAAAAAATATTAAACCACAGGAATTTCATTATGTAAATTAAGAAACATCATTTTCCAAAATTTATTAAATCTGAAAGAATTCCAAATAAGTACAAGCAGATGTTGAGCATTTTTACAATTACCATCAAATTCATTTTGTCGTCTTCATTATTTACTGAATTTTTAATTGTTAAACTTATTTAGCATGATGATCATAATAGTATCCATGCCAATTTATACTGATTACGACTATGAAAAAGTTTTACCTTACTCCTACATATACTGGATGATAAAAGTAGAAAAAGTTATACCATAAAGAAAATAATTGAGAATAAGATATTGTAAAATTCCTGTAATCATTCCACTTACAAAAGGTGACTTAAAGCTGAGAGAAGCTGCTATAGTAAGTGCAGGGTCTAGACATCTAAATATAGCACCAAATAACATCAACTTTCCAATTCTATAACAAGAACAAATCTATATATCTTCAAAAGGATCTAGTTATACACTTGGTAAAAAGTTCTAATTATAACACCTTTCCAGTACATCTAGTGTTCTATATATCAAAAAGAAATAATGCACACAACCTACCAAAAGCCTTGCATCTTAAATTTGGAATATTTTATCACCAAACGAGGAAAAATATAGATTACTAGATACTTGAACTGAGAATTTGCCATTTTCGTAGAGTGAGATTTTTCTGTCTTATACAACGATATGTGAAAATTATGTTATCATGTTTTATATCTATCAATTCGAGAGACAATTAGACTGCCATCTCAATGGTTACAGTGTCAGAAATATTTTATCTCCTCTCTCTCACCCCCTTCTGTCCTCCTGAAATAAAGCACAATTTATAGTATATCATCAAATCCTCGGAATAAGTGTGAATGAAAATGATCCGAGTTGTTCTTAACAGAGCAGTCCAAAAAAGCTTGAGAAATAAAATAAATCGACACAATCCCCAAGGTCCAAGTTGTCTGAAAATATTTACATTAGAGCCGTTTCAGATTTTGATTTTGACTGTAGCTGAATTGCTAAATTGACAGAATTGCATAACTATATATTATCAGCATCAGGGATAAGAGCCATAAAACTTATTTTAATGAATGCAAATATTCCTTAAAGTAATAAATGTATGGAAAGTTCATGACCGAAAAAGTTAAAAATAGATTCGGTTGTCTGACCAGAAGTAGAGAATGGCAAAACATGGAAACATGAGTTAACTCATTGATAATTCCAGCATTTAAAGAAAGTTATCGACCTAGACATGTGAAATTTTGGGACAACACATTCATCCTCAATAAATCAAATTCTGATTTGAATTGTGTCTATTGCAGTTGTTAAGTGATGACGGCCCAAAGATAACAAGCCCATAATTTTAGTTGTATAGATACATCACCCCATCAATTATGATATTTATTCCCTCAAGAGTAAAATTTTTAAAAATTGATTGAATTGAGACTTGCCAAGACAAATAAATAAATAATGTACCAGATAAAGTGATGAGTTAAAGCATATAGTTAACAAATTTATTATGTGTATAATTAACTGTTAATCTTATATCTGAATGTTTATATTGTTAAATCTAACAAAGGAAGGATATAATTACCTGACATCTACAGGTAAACTTCCAAGGTGATATCCTAAAGGTGTCAACTCCTGAAATTAAATTAAGAGAGAAAGAAGCAACTTACATAAAAAATAAAATCGTTCATTGTAAAATTGAAGTAACTAGAACTGTGCTGAAAGGTACTAATACCCCCCACTTCTGTTTTGAAGGCTACACAAAGTTCAAATCATCATATTTTTCAAAGTACTCGCCCAAACAGAAAATCTTGATAATATGCTTATCTCCATAATGTGATCTTACACTCCATAAAGTTTCATGAGAATCATGCACGTAATGTAGGAGGAGTTGCGGACAACACATGGAATGTAGTTTTGTTAAAAATTGCCTAAGTCCAAACAGCCATATCTTTTACATTTCTTGTCCAAACAGAAATTCCTGACAATATGCACATGTCCATAGAGTGATCTAACACTCTAAAATTATGATTTAAAAAAAAATTTTGTTCATACAACTGTTTAAACTTACATCTTTTTCATCAAGAGCTCCAAGATCTTGTAAACGTTTCGTGGCTGCTAAAATTGACTCTTCCTCTGGAGGTTCTAGTAATTGTTCTAACACTCTCTATAAAATGAAATTTAGGAACATATATTTTGGCAATGTTGATACTGTATAACCCATGTTTCTTTTCATTTCTATTATACAAAATAATATCTAAACTAAGATCATGAACAAAACCGTCAGCCAAATCTGATTAAAATTATTGAAATCAGATATATGTAAAATTTGTAAAGACTCATACATAATAACAAATTGTATATCTTTAGGGTTATTACCTTTGCTGACTGTTTCTGGAATATATCAAGCATTTTGATCCTCAATACTATCTGTTCTAATGGAGCTCGAAGTATTTCTGAAAACATGATAAACCTATATCAAAACACATTTAGATTTGACAAATGTTCTCTTTGTGTAAAATATGCTTCAAATACTGTATATATTGTATTACTAAAGTCATATTAAGTGTTTGACGGCAAGTTTATGTTGAATAATTCTCAATATACAGATATCATTAATATATCAAACTTTTTTGTAAAAGCTTAAAATTACATAATACTTATTATATGATATTATCCATACATGGAAAACCAAATAAAGAGTTATCCATACAGTTTTCCACCACAGTATCCAATTATTACCTGGTACAGGCTGATCTGTGACTAGAAAACAGCTTAAACCAAGCAAAAGGCTGGATAACGTGATAATTACCTGGTACAGGCTGTTTTATCTAGTGAGATCTGTGACTAGAAAACAGCTTAAACCAAGCAACAGGCTGGATAATGTGATAATTACCTGGTACAGGCTATAAAGTGATTGTGAGATCTGTAACTAGAAAACAGCTTAAACCAAGCCACAGGCTGGATTACATGATAATCACCTTACTACAGGCAGTTCTATCAAGTGACTTCGACATCGTTGACTAGAAAATGGGTCAAAGAATCAAATGGCTGGGTTACATTACCTAACAATGACTAAGGAGTGGAAATTTGTAAATGTTATTGTAATTGATGAAATGAAGACTATAAGAATATGTAATGTTACAGCAACTGACTAAGTTTCACAATCCAAAATTCAGCAAAAATGTTCCAAATCTATCCATAGGAGGTGCACATATCCAATATTTGTACAAACATTCTACCAAGTTTGAAGACTCTGGATTTAAAGCTGTAGGAGGAGTTGATTATACAAAATAGGTACCCTCCTTAAAGAATGTTGCTAAAAAATGACTAAGTTTCACAATCCAGAAATTCCGCAAAAATGTTTCAAATGTATCCATAATAAAAGGTGCACATGTCTATGTACAAACACTCTACCAAGTTTGAAGGCTCTGGACTGAAAACCGTAGGAGGAGTTGATTACACAAAATAGGAACCCTACTTTCTGTGCCCATTCGCCCACCCATCTGACTGCCTGCCTGACATTTACTATACTATAACCTGGATTTCACTACATGTAACCTGGCCAAAACAGTTTAAAACAAGCCACATGCTAGATTAAGTGATAATTACCTAGTACAGGCTGTTCTATTCAACTGACTCTGACACCAGTGACTAGTAAACAGCTTAAAACAAGCCACATGCTGGATTACGTGATATTTACCTGGAACAGGCTGTTTTATCAGCTGACTCTGACACCAGTGACTAGTAAACAGCTTAAAACAATCCACAACTTGATTATGTGATAATTACCTGGTACAGGCTGTATCATCAAGTTATTGTGAGATGTGTGACCAGAAAACAGCTTAAACCAAGCCACAGGCTGGATAACGTGATAATTACCCGGTACAGGCTGTTCTATCAAATGATTTTGAGATCTGTGACTAGAAAACAGCTTAAATCAAGCCACAGGCTGATAATTACCTGGTACAGGCTGTTCAAATGACTTCGACAACGGTGACTAGAAAACTGCTTAAAACAAGCCACATGCTAGATTAAGTGATAATTACCTGGTACAGTCTGTTCTATCAACTGACTCAGACATCTGTGACTAGTAAACAGCTAAAAACAAGCCACATGCTGGATTACATTATAATTACCTGGTACAGGCTGTTCTATCAAGTGATTGTGATATCTGTGACTAGTAAACATATGAAAACAAACTCCATGAGTAACACGTCCTGCTCTACCCTTTCTCTGTAATGCATTAGCTTTGGACACCCATGCCGTATCTAAACTTTCCATACCTCGTGAAGGATCATATCTATAAAAACAAACCTGACATTTTTTTCAGTGAAAAAAGATAAATATCTAGTATCATTGTATACCAATATAATCTTCCAAGTAGAAACAAAATGTATTGTGCAATATTCTACGTTATTCTATGATATTGAACTCCATTGCAATATTGCTTAAAAAATTGACATCTTATGTAGAAAATTGGCTTCTTTGATAGTAAAAGGGGTTACTGTATTAAGGGATATTGTCCCTTAAAAAATAATATATTGCATTCACAAGCTTGTGCAATATGTTGTTTTGCTTGGAACAATATTCCCAAACATAAAAATTTGAAACTAACTGTGTAAGATTTTGGTGCTGAAAAATTTTTACCATGCCATAGGAATAAATTTATTACCTTTTTTCTTTCATTTTACCAGCATCAACAACAAACACAATATCATCAATTGTAATTGAGGTTTCAGCAATATTTGTTGCTATGACAATTTTTGTTACTCCTTCAGGTGGTTTTCTGAAAAAAATATTGTCAAAAATATTAGCCTCCTGCAATAAATGGGTCTACATATATTTTAACATTTGATGAGAAATGGACTTATTTGTAAAATTAGGATAAGAGTCACCCAAGCCTAAAATTGTGGTCAAGGTTAGGTATCAGACTGACAACACCTACCTGCCTGGAAGTTTCTACAGACCATATACAGTGGATATAGGTATTACAGCTGCAGAGAAATGGACTAAATCATGAAAATGTGACTCAAGTGTGAAATTCAAGTGTGAAATTCAGGTGAAGGTCTCAGACAGCCATGTACCTACCAAGGACAATCTATAGACCAAATATGGTTGGTCTATGTTTTGCATTTGTTGAGAAATGGACATTATCCCAAAACGTGAAACAAGTCATTCAAGCATGAAGTTGCGGTCAAGGTCAAAAGGAAGGAGTCATACTAACATATACCCACTAAGATCTATCTATTGACCAAATATGGTGGGTCTAGGTATTACAGTTGCTGAGAAATGGACTTAATCTCACAAATGTGACAAAGTCAATCAAGCATGAAATTAAGGTCAAGCTCCAGAGACAGGTATCAGACTGGCATGTGTCCACTAAGAACTATTTATTGACCATATCCATGGACAAGTGTCAGACTGTCATGTGCCTGCCAAGAACTATCTTTTGGCCAGATATGGTGGGCTTAGGTATTACAGTTTCTAAGAAATGGACTTAACCACGAAAATCTGAAGCAGGTCACTCAAACATGAAATTGAGGTCAACGTCCCAAGCCAGGTGTCAGACTGGCATGTACCCACTAAGAATTATCTATAGACCAAATATGGTAGGCCTAGGTACTACAGTTGCTGAGAAATGGATTTAACCATGAAACTTGGACACAGATTTTACATTTATGTTTTAAAGTCAGTGAACCATGAAATCAAGGTCAGGGTCACAAGACAAGTATCCTGCGGCAACTTTATACGATAAGATATCTGTGGACCAAAAATATTAATTGTAGGTTTTATGTGTGCAAAGTTATTAAAGTTTTAAAAAAGTTTACACCGACTCCGCAGGAAAGTAATAACTATATCTCGCCTTTGCAACTTTTTGTCACAGGCGAGACATAAACACTGTTATCTTCACTTTAATGAAAGTGTGAAATTTTCAAGTAAAGGTTTTTTAATTCTGTAAGTGATGCTTTGCACAAAAGTAAACACCAATAGTACACCAATTATAAAACTGATCCTCTTAAATTTTCTGTGTCATCCAATGAAAATAAACATTCTATATGATAAAGCCATGATCTTTCAATCAGTTTAATTGAGGTCTGGAGCTGGCATGTCAGTAACTGCTAGTAGTCCTTTCTTAATTTATATTGATCATTGTCATTTTGCTTAATTTCTTCCATTACCTATTCTAACTTTTTTTTAACTGAATTTTACTGTGTGTATTACTGTGTTTTTGTTAATTCCACACTGGATAGAGGTATTGGGGGGGGGGGGGGGGGCATTGAGATCTCACAAAACACATATTTAAACCAACCCATTTTTGCACCTGTCCCAAGTTAGAAACCTATAGTCTTTGTTAGTCTTGCGTGTTTTTTGCATTTCGGTTCATTTGTTTGTTTCGGAGTTTAGTGTGGCCTCCATTTCGCTGAACTAGTATGAATTATTGTATAGGGGCCTGCTGCAGCCCACCTCTGCTTGTGGGAATTTCTCGCTGCATTGAAGACCCATTGGTAGCCTTGGGCTGTTTTCTGCTCTTTGGTCGGATTGTTGTCTCTCTGGACCAGTCTTGCTTAAACTAGTCTAATCAGAGGAAAGGTCTGAATTCCATACTTGTATTTCAAACTGTTCATGTCCTTTTAATATTTGTACAATATTCGGTATAGAAATTACTCACGTGAACACTAATTGTTGATCTTCACTGGATAATGATGAGTGTAGTGGCACTATTTTGAACCTAGAAAATATTGTACTCTCTATTTCAATTATGATAAAAAAAACTTGTTTAATAAATTGATTGAATATTTAACGAATATTGCTTTAATATATACATTCAATCCTGTTTTTAACGGTCATTGTTGGCAAAAATATAAAGAGGCCACATATGACAGATGACAGTTTTATCAAGATTCAACATAAGCAGCAATACAAGATTTTTAAATATTACCCCAAACTGACGAGATATCATTGGTACTAAAAACATAACAGTTTCTTTGAAGTGACACATTTTTTATACTTTCTACCTTTTATGAAAGAAATGGTTGATAATTTTCTACCTAATTAAAGATAACTCAAAAGTGTGGCCACTTTATGGAGGAAATGTTTATGGTAGGGTAATGTGACTGTTGACCATGTTATACAGGTGTTTGCTTATTAAAGTTTAGTTAACTTAGAGGGAATCCAACATGACCCCTGGAGGCAGGTGGCTTTCTAGAGCAGATTTGATTGTATTTTGTTTTTCTTCAATAACTTAAATTTACTTAAGAAAAATATTATTATTGTTCAATTGTAGATAAAAGATTGCTGTTTTTTAATGTACATACATGTATTTACATTATAGATCTTTATAACTTTTGTTTTTTGTTTTTCAATTTTTTTTCCACAAAATACATGCCTCCTGATGGGTCTTCATAATAAATTTCATTTTAACTTTTAAAAATTTATTTATCTTACTTTCCATCATTTTAGATCAGAACAATTTCTATAGACTATATATACTGCCTCAGGGTCTCGTGGTAGTGTGCTAGCCTCAAGTGCGGAAGATCGCGAGTTCGAACCTGGGTCAAATCAAAGACATTAAAATTGGGATTTGCTGCTTCTCCGCCAAGCCCGCGGCATCTAGGAGTAAGAGCAAAGATCCACTGGTCCGAGTCAGTATAATATGTTCGAGTGGGGTGATATGTCTTCCTGTGGACAGTTACCTCATGAGCTAGCACATTAAAAACCCAGCTTCGTGTCTTGTACAAAGAAGGCATCATATTCATTATCATCACATGTTCTCGTCCTGATATGCACCTGGTTGCCAATGGATGTTAAACAATAATTCATCCATTCATAGACTATATAAAGCATTGGTTTCTTTTCATTATATACATGTAAAACTTGTTAAGATCTACTATTTTGTTTTTATCATGATGGACTATTTATGTCTGAAATAAATTATTATTATTATTATTATTATCATTATTATTATTATTATTTAAAAGTTAACGTAAAGATCTAAATTTCTAATTGTCCATTCAATGCAGGTATCAAAAGAAAGAAAATTTTTGTAAAAACATAATTTGGGTAGTTATATGATATTCACTTTATTTTTTATTGCACTATAAATCTATCTGAAATGTGTAATTTCTACTATTGTTACTGCAATATTTTTAAATGTTTATACTTTAAATGTTTAGCACATAATCTTCTTCTATCTTTAATTCAATTAAATTTAATATTCTTATTGAAAAGAACACATCAGGGTGTGATCCAATATAATACATCAAATATCATTAACAGAAATACTGACTTTTTCTGGTTTCTGTGACCAAATACAGGACTTGTCTGTAGTAAATCTAATAATGTCTGAATATCTGAAAATCCTTGGAGAAATACTAGAACTGATCCTGTTGGAAACTAAAATTAAAATATATTGATGTATTCTAATATCATTGGACATGGTTGGGCTCTATAATTATATAAAAATCGACTAATTATGAAACATTTCATAATACATAAGAAATTTCGATTTACACAGAATAACAGCTTCATATTGCAAAATGTGCCAAAACATTGACTTTAGAATCGACTGGAACTTTTTCCAGCTAAAGTCAATACTCACAATAAAGAGTGAGAACTTTTAGCAGAATTTTTATAACATATTTGATTTCTGTTAATAATCTTCAATTAATTACATAAATGCACAACAGATTCTAATAAAAGCTTAGATGATCATATTCTATAAATAAATCATGTAATGTACAAATGCAGCAAATTTTCAAAAAAAGACACCTTAATGTTAGAATAAACATACCTCATGGTCACCATCAACAATATATTCCAACAAAGACACTATAAGGTCAAAGTTGATCTTACTCATATCCATCATTGATAGGGTTTTACAGACTGTTTTACTAAAGCCTAAAATAATAATAACTTTATGAAAACAACTTTCAACATCGAGATTACATATGTGTAAATAGTTCTGGTAGTCATTGTTTGCATAGTTCTTTAAAATTTTATATGCATTTACAATTTTTAATTGTTTTTTATCGTTTAATTCCACTCATAGAACAATTTTAGTTATATAGATGAATTTTCCATTTCAATTATGAATACATTATCCAAATTACCTTTAGTAGAACAAATTACATCAGTGATATGATATCCATTTTGTGACAAACTGTTGCAGATAAAATGAATTATGTCAGAGTATCTTATGATAAACCATGACTTTCAGAAACAAAACCTGGCAATCCTTGTTAAACACAAGCAAGGTCCAAACATACTACCATAAATTAACAGGTTACTGATCAAAATTAGTTTTAACTATTTAGAACACTCAGCCAAATACCTGTGTCTTTTCAGAATCTCAAAAACATTTTAAAATTTTTGTTTGGATGCACCAAGTGTAACAAGTTGAATTTTTTCATAAACACCAAATATTTCAATGCACTTGGTTTGTTTCTGCATGTCATGTCATTTACTATTAAATAAGACTCCTAACAATTTTATTTTGCAAAGTCAGAAATCGTATAACAGTTTTATCTAACATCACATCACAGTATTGCAGTTAAAATCTATTTACCTGCATATCTCATTTTTAATTGTTTGACACTAAGATTTTCATCTTTAACATGGTCAGCAGCAGGTTTTCCTGGGTCACTATTGATTAAACTCTCATATTCATCATCACATTCCATACCATATTTAAATGTAGCATTAGATTTGTGTAGAGGTCTAGCATAAGGGGATTTCTCATCCATAATAAACCTAATAAAACCATGTATTTCAGTTACTTCTTGTAATAATTTTAATATGGATGTGATTTTACTCAACTTTCTGAAGATAATAATATTAAAAATAATATATATTTGTACGTCTATTTCAAAAATATTAATTCCAAATAAAAGAAGAATGCGTCCATGGGACAAGGATGCACTTGCTTATAAATATGCAAGAGTCAATGTACTAAATCAAACCTAATGACGTTTTGTTTTCTTTGAAATTTAATTAGTAAAAGTCATTATAGTGCGCAAAACCGCAAATTTGGCAATTTTTAATTTATAAAGGGGCATAACACAAGAACGATGAAATTGATGCCACTCAAGTTTGATCTTGATCAATATTTGGTGGTAATAAGCTTTGTGTATAAGTTTCATAACATTTGGTTGCGGCCAAGTAAAGTTGGAGTGCGGAAACAGCAAATTTTGCAATTTTTCAATATATAAAGGGACATAACTTAATGATGGTGAAAGTGTCACCACCCAGATTTGAACTTGATCCATGTTTGGTGGTAATAAGCATTGTGTATAAGTTTCTTAACATTTGGTTGAGGTAAGGTAAAGCAAGATTGTGGAAACGGCAAATTCAGCAATTTTTCTTTTTATAAAGGGCCATAAGTCAAGACACCCAACTTCAAAATGTGTTCATAACATTTGATTGAGGCCAACTATAGTTAGAGAGCAGAAACCAATTTCGTACAGACAGACAGACAAGGGTAAACCTTAATGCCTCCATCGTCTAGCAGCAGGGGCATAAAAATGACAAAATTGCAACTATTCAAATCACTCATTTTAATCACATTAAGTTGTAGTTTTAAATTCTATTTCCTGTCTATCCAACACAAGATTTTCAATAACCAATGGCAGCACACGTTTGTTTCTTCAGAGCTTTAGACCATTTTCAAAGCAACTGGCTATTGGCTTTATCATGGCATCAGAATGTAAATTCACACAATGATGGACATGAATGACAATAACATTGTCCAGCTTTCTCCCTAATGTACTATTTTTGTATTATTAAACTGTACCTTGTCATATCTAGAACATCTTCCAGAAAATATTGGTCAACTGGAAAGGTTTTACCTGTTTACAAAAGAAGCATAAATCATTAAAATAGGAAAAAAATGTAATTAAACAGGGTAAAACAAACTATTTGAAAATTTCTAAATTTAATGTTATTTTCTATGTCACTTATTCCAACAACACACATACTCATATCATAATTTTCAAATATAATTACTTGGCAATCACGTGATTGCCAAGTATAGTGGTTGGTTACGGTTTTTGTCAATCGAGTGTTTGAAAGAACTGCAATGAATATCAGCAAACAAAAAATATGTTCATCTGTCATTATTACTGAACTAAAATTAAATCTAGTCTAAATCGCGAACTGTTCACTTTTTATTTCGGTTATTTTCAATGTCTTCCGTTAGTTTTTATTTCTTTTCTGTAATGTAAGCAACTGTTCTATAAATAAGCGACTATTTCATTCTATTTATAATTTATAGTGGTTTTCTACTGTTGTATATTAAATGGCTAAAAGTCGTCTGCTAAACGCATAATCACGATAACAGACACAGTTGCAATTATCAGGTTGACCTAGTTGTCAGCAGCTGGGAAAAGTAAACTGATGAAGTCATAACTTTATATAAAAAAAACAAAAAAAAAAAAAATAACTGAAATTAACCATAACGTAGTACTTATAGTAAACTTTTAGGTTTACGGTTAACAGCATATAGAATGTGTTGCTATTACAAACATTTTAATTTCCAATATGCTATTTCACTGAACTAAGCGACAGTTCTATTTATAGCTGGGTTTCTACAATAACACTTATTGTGTATTTCAAAATACATCACACAAACAAATGAAGTGATTGTCAAGTATCGTGCTATGCACGACCTTTCATTACGTGTGTTAACTCTTTCAGAATAGATATTTTTTAAATATGTATAATTGGACTAGAAAGAGAAAGACTATAAATTTGTTGTTTGATTCTTCAAACAGATATTTTATTAGAAACTGACAATACAACAATAAGGTTATAAGATTCATTTGTATGCTTTATTATACCACCACAAACAATGTTTTGGGGTGGTATATAGGAAACAGCCTATCTGTCTGTCCAACTGTCCTTCCGTCTGTGTGTCCGAACAAACTTCCACATCTTTTGTCATATTTCAAGCAAACTTGATATAACTTTAGATAATGACAAGTAAACCCTGCTGTATTAAGGATTTTGTTGTCCATCAATTTTTCATAGAGTTCTGCCCAGTTGGACTTAGAAATTTTGAGACAATTCAGCATGCATTTTGTCATCGTGACCTCTCCAACATGCTTCATCAGAAGCTCATGAAACTTTGTATACTGCTAGATCCTAATATGTAGAGGTGCACATGTGAAGGATGTCCTGGTCAATTTATTTTTCCCTATGTTATACCAAGTTGGACTTAAAAATTGTGAGACAATTCACCATGCATTTTGTCACCCTGACTTCTACAAACTTGCTTTATCAGAAACTCATTCAACCTTGTATACTGCAAGATCCTAATATGTAGATGTGTGCGTGCAAAGGATGTCCTGGTCCATTTATTTTTCCCTGAGTTATACCCAGTTGGACTTAGAAACTGTGAGACAATTTTACTGCAAGATCCATATATGGAGATGTGCACATGCTAAAGATGCCCTAGTCCATTAATTTTTCCTAGTGTTATACCCTGTTAGACTTAGAGATTTTGAGACAATTCAACATGCACCATGCCTTTTGTCAAACTCCTCGATTGTTGGGACGGGGGGTATAACTTGGTGAATGTGCTCACAGTTCTAGTTAATCTTTAGTTATGCAGTATGATCCATTCTCTGAATATCATAGTATAATATACATGTTACTACTTCTGTCAGTTAAATGGCTTATCATTGTTGTTTTATATAAAAGACATTTTTGTAAATATGGCTGTATTGTCAAATCATGTCAGTGATAAAACATATTCTATGTCATGAAATATAATTTTAACATATTCCATGTCACGAAATATAATTTTTGTTAAAAACGAGTAAATGAAAAATCTGGAAAAATTCTTCAAATGGTCTACTACTCCCCATGCATCTTCTCCATTTCAGTAATCATTCTGCAAAGTTTCAAAAGATCTGTAGGAAGAGTTGATTACACAAAATTAGTACCTTCCATGCACATTTTTTTTTAAATGACCAAGTTCCCTCATACACATTTTTTTTTAAATGACCAAGTTCCACAACATGGAATATCTGGAAAAAAATTCTTAAAATGACATCATACTCCTTCAGGCACATGGTCAATATGTCCATAAATATTCTACAAGGTTTCAAATATTTTTCTGGAAGCTGTAGGAGAAGTTAATTACACAAAACAGGTACCCTTTTTCCATGCAGAGCCCACATTCATCATACTGTAAGCCAGATTTGCACTATGTACAACCTGGCCAAAAATTGTTAGGTACATCAAAGGACCATTTTACACACATTGATAAATGTAATATATTAGCATCATACCAGAGATTGGTGTAATTTGATACCATTTACCTGGAATATCTATGACAGGACAACCATTAAAGTATGCAGAAAACAGTTCAGCATTTAATGTAGCACTCATCAGTATAATCTTTATATCTGGTCGTCTATCCAACACATCTCTTAAATACATGATTAGGAAATCACTACAAAATTCAGAATAAATAAATATAACTATATGACCTCAAGTTTGCAATGATTTCCTGTTCAAAAATAAAATGCACATGCTATTTTTGTACTTTCATATGTTGAATGTCTGGTCTAATAAACGAGAAAGCAAACACCATTTTTTTTATAGCAGGATCTTTTGTTCAGTTTGAATATTTTCTTTTTCTTTCTTTCCGAGAAACGTACAACACCCCAAACTAATCTTTCTTTCTATATATACCACCACGTATAACACCAAACTAATAACCAGATCTTTGTTGTGGGAAAATTGGTTAAAAATACTATGCAATTAAATATTACAAATTTATATTTCTTAGAACATTTAAATATGAAATAGCAAGTAAAGATATAAATGTCAATATAAAGACTACTGTCTTCTATAAAGTTAGAAAAGAAATAGTCCAATACAATTTCTGCATGGACATAATAACCATGTATCTCACCTTTCTTGTGACCGTTCATGGACTTCATCAATAATGATATGTGTAATTCCCTCTAATTTAGGATCCCCTTCTAATCTCCTTAGTACAATACCAGTTGTACAGAATAACAACCTTGTCATACCAGACTGAAATATCAAATTTTCAATTACTACTTTCAGGGACATGAAATATTCTTATTAAATGTCTGTATTTTGCTTTTTTTCCTTTAACTGTTGACAGTATTTACAGATATAACAATTTTTTTTGTGTAAAATTTTATACAGCATATAAACTTCCTCAGTATAAGAACCAAAGTCGGGATTATGGATAGATTTTTCCAATATGTTAAAATACAGGTTCAATATAGTTATATGCTCATACTTGCCAACATATTTTTGCTAGAATCCCTGATAAAATTGGCAAGGGGGTCTGGGGACTGCTCAACGTCCCCAGTTGGTCCAGGGTGAAGCCCCCTGGCCAAAAACGATTTTAAGGTATTTGGAAGCTGTTTCCGGAGTGCAAAAATGTGAATAAATGGTTATGAATATTACTTCATTTTGATGTAAAATACTATCTTAATTCTTGATATTTTGACTGGAACAGCAGTAATGAAAACACAAGATGTAAATACATATGGGTATCCATTGTGATGAAGACCTGATGGTGACTTCTGAATAGTTGTCTTCATTAAGAGAAGGGACTTGTCTATCTTACATTATTATAAGTATAAGCACTGTAAAAATCCATGGAAAATTTAGAAATTCTGGAGAAATTTACAAATCCCAGAGAATATTACAGTCCACACGGTAACCCGGTAATGGGGTCAAATTTCCGGAGGTTCTGGGAGAATTCCAGAGCATTTGCATGTATGTATGTTATGAAATAATAAGGTATTGAATGTGGAGTAAAGCAGATTTCCACCTGTCTACTTTGACAAAAAAAATGAATAAATTACAAAAGAAGGTAATCATATACTTAAGCAGTTTAGTATGGGTACTTTCAAAACTATTACCTGAACCTTTTCTAATCTAATTTGATATCCAACACTCCTTCCAAGTTTCTCTGCCCTCTCATTAGCAACTCTCTCTGCCACAGACAAAGCAGAAATTCTCCTGGGTTGAGTACATAATATATTACATAAATGTAAACCTTTCGTTGTAAGGAACGAGTCCAATATAAACTGAGGAACTTGTGTTGTTTTACCACACCTATAAAAATGTAATTATAAATATGTACATATATAGGAGGGTTAATTTCGTGCAACGTCTTTGGCAATTTTTATTTCCTGTGTGACCGAGCTGATAGGTCTTTATTCACTGTGTTTCATGAAAACTGAGAAACATTCAATGTGCAGGCCAAATTTTTATTTTTCGTTCATTGTGACTGACATTTTTATTTCTCACGTGTCTATATCCTCCTGTTCAACCCTCATATAACTGATATCTTAAAACAAGTAATGAAGTCAGTCTTGCACACATGTGATACTTAGAAAAACATCACAGTGTGAGAGTTTAGGAATTAACACAGAAGTTGCTAATACATTTATAAAGTTTTGGTTTGAGAATATTTTTTTAGCAAATATAAAAAATCAGTAATTTCCATAAAAAGTGACATTTCACTCTAACAACATTAAAAGCTGATTATGATGTATTGCTCTTTAAAATATGTTTAACTTATCATTACAATATGAGCTTAATGTATTAACTTTGTTCCAAATAATGAATGTCCCTTCTTTTTTTATGAGATACATAATATACAGTATCATATAAGACTTCAGCACTAACCGAAAAACTTTAAACCTTATCTTTATATTTACCAGTACATAACAATTCTGTTGTCAGAAAAAAATTACAATTCAAAATGAACAAAAAACTAAGTATGTTGCGAAACAGCTCATGCGACAATAGATAATTCAAAATGCTTTATATAGTATTTGGACTATAACTGGTGGGTAACAATAACTATTGAGATCTTTCAGTGAATTTTCCCATCAGGTCCTATGTTAAAATATGTTAAAATATGTTTGGATCTGGTGGCCATCTTGGATGTCAAGTTTTGTACCAATTGGCTTTATGGTATGGTTAAACAAGAAGATCTTTAAGTAAATTTCCCATAGGGTACTATGTTAAACTATGTTTGGCTCTGGGGCCATCTTTGATGGTGGGTGGGGTCATTGGATAAAATTCTGAAAGAGGATCACCTAAGTTTTGTTCCTAGTGGTTTCAGACAAGGAGATCTTTAGATAAATTTCATGTAGGGTCCTATGTTAAACTATGTTTGGCTCTGGTGGCCATCTTGGATGGCAGGCAGAGTCATCTGATATAATTCGGAGGGAGGACAACCTAAGGACCATTGCTGCCAATTTTTGCCCCTATTGGAATAGTGGTTTCAGACAAGAAGATCTCTAAAGGAAATTTTATGACAACAAGTGATGACAATAGCTTACCCCCCCGTAATAACTCTATTTATTCGTCATTAAAAAACACCCATTTTTGAGGAAAATTGAAAAACTGACGAAAAAATAGGTTTTTTTTGTTGTGGGATCGTTGTTGACTTCCAGTAGATTGATTTGCTTAATGAATGATAAGTATAACAAGATGAAATTAAAGCCCGTACTTTCTGAGTTGTTTCTTCATTTGTTTTTCATGAATTCATCATCAATACTCATGAAAATTGCCATTTTAAATCCAAAACAAACAACGATGACAAACTTTCAACCATCTGCCATGTTTTGATATGTAGACAACACGTGGTCGTAATCCGGATTCGGAATGGAACCTAATGAATATTTATTTCATTTGTTTCTTTCGTCTTTGTATAAGATCATATCAATTCAATTTATAGGTTAAAGAAAAGGAATTATAAAATAAAATATGTTTAATTTTATAATTTTTATTTAAATTTTGTCTGTTATCTAATGTGGAATCAGAAGCATAGTTATACCGAACTTTATTTTGTTGTTACTATCTTAACCTAACTTCCAGGTGCAAAAAGTCGATTAAATTTGTTTAAAATTTTGTATTTATAACAATTATTTTCATGTTTTGGGTGAATAAACTTATTTGTTTTGAGGAATGGAAGACTCGATGGTGACAAGAACTTATTCAGTTCACGATAAATGTTGAAAATTCTGACTTCACAACAGTCGCGATTTGAAAACTTTGCAAGTGACGAGAAAAAATAGATTTTAAAAAATACATTTTTCCATGAAATACTAAAAGTGACGAATAATTAGGTCGACGAATAAATAGAGATTTTACGGTACATGGCCCTTTGGGCCAGGTGAGCTAAAAATGGTGATAAATGACATCAGTTAACCATCTTACTCAGCCATACCACATTCAACAGTAAATGGACTATGAATAAAATCTCATCATACTACTGATAACATTAGATCTGTTACTAAAAATTACCAATAAAATCCAAAATATTCTCATCTTACACACTTGTCCTGTTCTATCACTTATGAATGTATATTGACAATGTCTAATGGGATTCAAATCAAATCTTACTGTAATAAGACTTACCCTGTCATACCACTGATAACAGTTACAGAATTATCATTTATGGCACATAAAATCTCATCTTGTGTCTTCCACACAGGTAGTTTTCTTCTTTCTGACAGCATTGACTTGTAGGCTGATGATGACTGACAATGTAATGTAAACATGATAATGATACATTCAAATGTTTTTAAATACATAGATTCAAATAAAGCCTCTAGTAGGTAACTTGTTTAAAGGATACTTTGAAAGGTGATTTTAATCTTTAGGAAGTAGTTTGTTTTCATAAAAACCTATCAGTATAATAATTCTATTTTTTAAATGTAAATATGATAAAATGCCTTTTACACAAGAGAAAAAACTTTTATTTTATGCTATATCAAACAAACTTTCATATGTCAATATACCTGTTAAGAACATAGTTAAAGTGAAAACTGATCTAGAGAGAGTTTTTGGTTAACTTTTTCAAAATTTTGATTAAATACATGTACATGTACCTGTTTTCTTATAAACTCATCTTTCAATCGTTTATTCTGCTTTAAGACTTCAGCAGGACTCCTGGAGCTTAGATCATCTGAATCCCTGGATGTGGATCGTTTAATTTCCACTTTAAAATCTGTGTCATCTTTAAATTCAGATTCAACCATTCTTATCATGGCTTCTGTGTCTTCATTTTTCATTTCTGTCTCTATTTCAGAAGCATAATGTAAACTTTTCACTACCTCAGATTTAGTACCAGAGGGTGTCTCTGCTTTCCATACTGGACTAGTACATTGTGGAAGACTAGATTCTAGAGGCATTTTATCTACAAGTTCTCTCAATATGGCTTCATCCTCTAACAAACTGACCAGTGAGAACACAATAGGCAACTGAGATTCTGATAATGTCTTGGCCTCACAAAACATATGTTCTGTTATATTTAAAGATATGTAAGGAGGGAAATTAGGATCTAATGCTGAAAATCCAATAATAGGAGGTTCTAAAGGGTATAAATTGCCATTTACAAACCTCAAATCAAGTTCAAAGTGTTTATCTACTTCTTGTTTTAAATGTCTATCATCTACTTCTTCCCTGTTTTTACTAGGTATGTCATGGACATATCTACATCTGTGACCAAAGCGACAAGCCCCTTTCAAATGAAATTTACAAATTTCCTCAGATTTTAAAGAGATCATGTCTGCTTTGTCTGATTTATTTGGTTTAAAAACCAAATCTCTTAAATTTTCACATTCGAATTTCACAGTCCATATTTTGTTTGCAATTTTCTCGGTAAAATTCTCATCATAAATTGATTGTAAAGCAGTCATTTCTTCATTCCTCTGTTCATAAACATCTTCAACAGTCATTCCATATTTTTCCAGAAGTTTTTGCCTATCTGCCACTGTTTGCTCTTCAACAGTGCCATCAATGGTAAGGAAACAATGTGAAAACATGTATTCATAGGAGGCACCAAGATCTCCATCGTTTATTTGCAATGCTTCTATACAGCCTTGTCTTTCATATCCATATCTAACAAAAGAGAATGACAATATTTTTATACGGAAACTATGTTTATACCTCCTGATAAAAATGAAAGAATTTGGTTTTTAGATTTTTAAATAATTCAAAATCTTTGTAACAGTAAAACAACTTCCTTTATCATAAGCTATAATAATGACAACATAAAAATATGTTGTCAGTAAAACTTTATTTACATAGTCAAGTACAAACATCTACATTTTATCTTGAAATTCTGATGGTTGAAATATTGAAAAATATCATTATATAAAGAGAAAAAATAATCAACATCCAAAAGAAAAACGGTTTTCAAATTTTATTAACACTGCCTGAACAATCTCTCTAATATATATCCTCATTTCATTGGTTTTTGTGGTTTCAAGAACATGCTGTGATGTCACAATACTCACTGCAAAGATCAAAGTCATACGGTGTAGGAAAATGTATAATCTGATGATACATGTACTATATGTAATAAAGGGATTTGCTAAGCGCAGCATGATACGACTGCAATACTGGTAAGGAATTAAAGCAAATGTGGACATATTATTAAGCTTTACCCAATAAAGTGTTTGAAAATATAATATACAAAAACTGTCAAAGATAGGAAAAATCTGTTGACATACTATTGAAAGCACTCATCAAGATAAATAAAAAGAAAAAATCTCCATTAAAATTGGAGGAAAAATAAATATTTTTAGATGTCCCTAAAAAAAATGGCTGATTTTGGCTCCTTTAGACCCTTTTATCTCTGCAATGACAAAATTTATACAAAAATGTCTGGATTAACTTTATTGTATTTCTTATGAAAAACCATTTTAAAAAAATCATCAAAATCGAATAAGAAAAAAAAATTCAAAAATTAAGGCATGTCCCACTTTCGCCCCCTTATATCTCGAAAATGGTAAGAGATAGTGAAAAATGCACCGTGAATAAATTTTTAAATTTTCAGCAAAAACATTAAAAACTAAAAATCATAAAAATCAGACAAATATTAAAAAAGTTACACCAACATTATCAAAAAACCCTTAATGACCCCTAGAAACCGGAGGGGCCAGAGCCGCCAGACTCCCAAATCAATTCCAACCTGTATTTCTTATGGGGGACCATTCTGGTAAAATATTATAAGGATGCATTCAATAGAACAAAAGTAAATGAGCAGAAACCTAACTGTCTACGGATGCCGACAACACGCTCATACCACAATACGTCTGCAAAAATTTGCAGTCATAAAAAAATGGAAAATCTTTACTTTTCAGCATATACATAATTCATATCTTAGCATTATGAACAAATATAACTTATTATGTACCTGAGTAATTTATTAAGTGCATATGGACTGATACTATCCTTCTGTGATAAATCAGAATCTTCTCCTAGTTTATAATTAGGTATAGAATCTTCAACATACAATGTATTGTCTGTCATCCAATATTGATCTTCATATCTAAAATCAAGTTCATCTTCTTCTTCATAATCTTCATCACTTAAAAGATAAATTATAGTTTGTCATGGATGTTATAAAATTTATGTTTATAATCATAATAACAGAAATCTTTTTTATGTAAGGTGGAGGGCTACTCCCAATAAATTTGATAGTGTAAGTGTGCCATAATAAAGGTTCGTATTTTCATCATATTGCAATCTAGAACAGAGTCATAATATTTTGTACAGTTGTCTAGAAAAGGGTCATAAGTTCTTTAAAACATATCTTTGTGAAGTAAAAGATCAATAAAACTTTGTTCCATTTTCCTTACTTTGTAAATCCTTCCCATTTATTAGTTACCAGACTTATCTTAAGATAAAGTTCTTACAAATTGTTGCATTTAATTTAGGGTAGGGTATGTATTTTTTTTTTAAACTGCCTGTCACGAACAGGGTATGTGTTTGGAAATTGCCTGTTGAAATTAGGATCTATCTTTGCAAAGGCAATCCACCAAAATTATTAACAAGTATCCACCTCCTGTGGATGTATTATAGAATAAATATCAATATATTACCATTACTAAGACAACATTTTTTCAGATGTTTGTAGGAATGACAAAAATAGAGAAATCTAGTGTGCTTAAATTCAAGGGGAGCATGGTCACTTTTATGAAAATAATATAATGTTATACAATGTACAAGTATTGCCATCACTGATGTGGCAATAAACACAGCACACTGTCATTTCTGCTTAAAGATGGTAGATACACCAGGACATTACCGTGTTGTAAAATCATCCATCAATCAATTAACTCACTCATATCTTATAGGGACAACATCTAAAGTTCAATAAAATACTGATTTCATATAGTTCTTCCTTGACCCCCTCCCTCCACCCTCTTAATTTATTTGGTAAATACTAATGGACAGAAAATATGCATTGAAAGTATCAAAATGAATTTCAGTAGTACCATTTGCCTTCCTAGTATCTACTCCACAATGTTTGTTATGTTGTTCTTAGTTTTCAAAATGTTTCAGATATAAGAGTTACAGATGAAAGTTAAGTAGTCAACAGTAATGTTTGGCATGCTTAATTTTTAAAATCAATGTTGAATCAGGTGTTTTGAACCCACACCCCACTCTACAAAATAAAGTTTTTTACCTTCATCAATGTTTTGATGTTTTCTCTTACATCTTTCAGTCTGATTTTATTTATTCATATCATTAAAAAAAATCAATACTACATTTCCTCCCTCTAATTATTTTACAGAATCTTTCAGTAAAAACCTATATCACACAATATTTGCTTTTTATCTGCACATTTACATGAAACCCGGTGAATTGTAAATTTGTCTTCCTGCTAGCACGTTATAAATCTGGCTCAACGTGTCGGTCTAGTACAAAGCAGGGTTCATTTTCATATCAACATATTCTCGTCCTGATATGTACTTAATGGTTGCCACTGGACATTAAACAATAATTCATCATCCATACACAGTTACATTATATTTTAAGGTGTGAAATATGTTTTATTTAGAATTAGGAATGTCTATGAACAGAACATATATTTCCTTATCATTAAAATCATCCTCTGTACAAAATTACATCCATTTGAATGAGGAAAATGGGCATCATTTTGTATGAAAGAGGAAAAAATTACAGGAATCTGGAAGATGACAGTTTTAATGTATTATATCATATGTGTACTCTTTCCAAATATACATTGTATGAATAACTATATATAAAAATGCTAGAGTATTTGTATGGAAGATATCTGTTAAATATTGATACCTGTTATTTGAATAGGTTTCTTGTTCCTCTGAGTCTCCATGCAGATTTCGGAGCATATCTCTCACCATGTCCTGATTTTCTGTACTCATATGTAATCTTTGCATCTGAACTTTAACATCCTTAAAATCATCTTTCCTAAAAGCATAATTATTACAAAATTATTAACCTCATTGCTTTTCAACACTTAAATTATCAACAAAAGTGCTTTTTGGCAAGTTATCACATCAAATTAAGTTCAAAGCCTCATACTATACCAAAGTGCTGATATATAACAATATTTCACTATAAGAAACAAGATAAGAAATCTAAATGCATGGGACTTTAAATCGTCGTTTTTCAAAACAATAAAATGAATGTTTGCAGATGATGTTGTTGTAACTGTGCATCCTTTATACCTTTCATTAATTTTTTGTTGTAATATTCTTTTGTACTATCTGTAAGTGTGCAATAAGATTTTGAAATTTTAATTTGATATGAGGTCCAGAAAATATGCCAAAGAGAGCTTAATAACAGAAACTGGCAAGTGACTAAAACATCTTCAACAATTTTTAATTTTCCTTTTTATGTTTTACTAACTTGCTTCCAATAAGGAATAATATGTATCTATGGTCTCAGAATTAAGAATGTCTTATGATCCAAAATGTGGCCATTAATACCCATTAATGCTTAAAATAGTTGATTTGCATTTTATTTTAATACCACCAAATCAGTGCTTTGATACTATGTTTTGGTTTTTCATTGTTGATCTTTATTAGAAGCTATAGATAAAGTAACAAATTTCAATTAAAGGGATAAAAAGGTTAAATTGAATTGCAGGTGAATTGTTTGTCACTGTGATGCAATTTAATGACAGTAGATGCATGTACTGTCTTACTAAGTAGCATCAGTACATATACTTCATGGATTAAAATGAGTGTCAAGATAGTTGCAGCATCATCCAAATTAACCAAGAAACCATTCCACAAAATATTAATAAGTCTGCTTTTAAGTCAAATACACACGGTGTCTATCCATGTCGAATACTTCGTGCACTTTGTGATGTTACAAAGATCCTTTGTGATAAAGTAACTGATCCTTGCAGTAAAAAAAAGGTACTTTGACCACATCCAATGCAATCTGTATTTCATATAACGATATACTGGTAGTCATATAACTCCTAACTTAATAGCTGAACAGAAAAGAAAACATAGTTACTTACCTCGATTATTTACTTCATCTGCCAGCTATTCACATTTATTTAAAATCCAATTAAACAGGTATAAAATACAGTTACATTGGACATTCAGGTCAAAGTACCTTGTTTTTACTGCAAGGACTGTTACTTGATCATGAAGGATCTTCATATGTGAAAAAGCACTTAAAGGATCTATATGGATAGACACGGTGATACAATGTAAACAATATAAAAATCTAGAACTTTTGGACCAAATAAAAAATTATTACCAAGTTTCATGAAATGAATATTTCAAGATCCACTTATCAGTCCAAATATTTACCAGATTTTTTTTTAATTTGTTAATGCTAAGACTTTTATCAAAATATTAATAACGCTTCAATAAAAATTTTATGGAACATGAGTCATAACAGTTTTTAAAAATGTACTAAATGATTATGTTACTGCTGCTTATGGAGAGTGAAACTGCTATAACTTGGATATTCAACCACTTTTGTGTTGAAAAAAAACTTAACTATATGCACCATGTTAAAATAAACTCTGATACTAAATTAGTTGCATATAGGGTAACTGCGGGAAATTGTGTCACTGTATATTGTGACTTGTAAATTTCTGGTTTTTTGTGATGTCATAATTTTGTATCCAACTGTACTGATCGTAAATTTGTATGTTGACAAGCAAAATATTTAAAAATGTGCAAAATGTAAGTAGTTAAAATTTCAGTATCTAGAAATATTTTTAAGAGTAAAATTTGGACTGTAGATAAATCCATTACCCTGTATTTCTGCTACTGACAGAAGCCCTTCCAGGTGCAGATATGTAAGCAGTTTTTCTTGCAGTATTACTGTCAGTCAATTTTTCACCTCGTCTATGATCGTCTTCCCGACTAGACTTTCCTCTACCACGTCCTCTGTTGAAATGACCCCCTCCTCGATTCGGTTTACCTCTTTTCTTCCTTACAGATACCAGTTCCTCCATTAATTGCTGTTTACCTGTGAAGATCTGTAAGTTTAAGCCATAATTCTTTCCGTGTGAAATTGTTTCAGGAGTAAAATGTTTATATGAAATACAATGTAGTGTCCATGGGATATTATTAAACTATTAAATCCATTCCTCCTTTATGAATTTTTTTTCTTCTTTCAACAATAATTTTATCTCATTCCAAACAAATTTCAGGATAATAATTTGATGACTTACTATATGAAATAGTTTCCCGAAGGAATGTCAGTAGTTTTCAGTATTTAATTTTCATTAAATTTTAAGTAGTTGTTAGCCATGATAAAATCTTATCGTAACTAATTATTAAATAGCTTCCACCTCATTACAGGTAAATGTTAATGCAGGCGAGTTGTTTTCACTGTTGTAATAAAAACATGATAATTTATCCTACAGAATATGAATCACTCTTCTCTTTCTTAATTTTTCAATATAAATTTTCTGTACCTGGCAAATCTTTAATGATGAAATATTATCCAAGATAGATTATTATGAGAAAAATCATCCTTGATAATATTTTATATTCCATGTTAAGAAAATTCAATAGTTTTTAATGTAATAATTTATCATGGATAATATTTGATATGAAATAATTTCCTCTTTTACTCTCTTACACAATTTTTCTTTTTTTACCCCCATAATATAAAACCAAGCCCAATTTTTTTAATAGTTCCCCAAAGGTAAGCCGTTTTCAGACACTTTTTTGGGGGGCAAACTTATACAGTGGAAAGTAGTGTGGCTATGGAAACGATTTTACTATCAAAGTCTTTCCTCGGAAAAATTTAATAACAAATATTTTCATGAGGATACAATTTCACAGAATAAAGTATTAAATATTACTATGTTGTCGGGTAATTCGGCGCATTCAAATCATTTTCATCAAATTCGTGTTAATGCGCCGAATAGGATGAAGAGCAGAATTACCCGAAATGACTGTACATAAACTGTAAAGTCGTGGAGGGAATGACCAAACAATTTAAACAGTCACAGGCGACTGGTGACTGCAGTATTTTTCTTCAATGTCAAAAGGTTTCTTGTCTTTCTAGTGAACTGAATTTCAAATACAAACACCGAAATAACCCAGAATTCGACGATGTCAAAAAATACCTTTAATAAAAGAGAGTTTGTTTAAAACGAAAATAGTTGCTAAGAATGTTACCACTACTAGGACTTTTTCCGTTTACTTAGAATCTGGTATGTATCTATTAAAAGATATATACATACATCTGAAGATACTTTTTTAAGCCATCAATGTTTCCTCAGACCTACAAGTATTTTGTGTGTGTTTTTTTTAATGGGTGGGGGGGGGGGGGGGGGTGTCAAGTTACCACTGACTGTCTGGACTGTGGACACCTCAGTCCTTAAAATGGATTTTCCGCATTTATAAAAGTTATGTTTGTATATCTCACAGATGATTCTGAATGGGGAATGTTCAATAGAAATCTTCTCAAGTAAAATTTCAAATATGCTGTGAAATTCTTAACAATGAAATATATTTGAGTGTCGTGTATCATAGCTGGGACTAATATACTAACGGGACTGGAAACCGTTACGCCAATCATTGTAGTTATACTCAACATCACGGTCGTTAAAACGCGCGTGAGACTTGACGATACGCCATATTGTTTTGACAGTGATATAGACAGCGTGCTTTGATCGCATAATTTCTATAAGTTGTTTTTATAGTTATTTGAAAAGATAATCCTTTATCTAAACATGATTACTATTATGATAAAAGGTATTTCGATCTTTGACAGTTGTTATTAATCACCAAATCCTGCCTTAAATGTGAAAAACTGACATTTAAAGGTTGAAATTATTCTGGATGATTACAGCGTGGGGACGCTGTGGGAAAAAATTATTTACAAAATTTCTTATAACTGTTGATTGAAAAGATATACGCGAGTTTTGTTTGTTGTGAAATCATATTTATTGATTACAGGTTGGATTGACCTATTTTTATTGTCACTTTTTAGCTCACCTGACCCAAAGGGTCAAATGAGCTATTCTTATCACTTGGCGTCCGTCGTCGTCCGTTAACTTTTACAAAAATCTTCTCCTCTGAAACTACTGGCCCAAATTGAACCAAATTTGGCCGACATGGATAAAAATAGAACATAGGGGGTAAACTGCAGTTTTTGTATTATATCTCAAAAACTAAAGCAATTCGAGCAAAACTGACATGAGGTAAAAATGTTCATCAGGTCAAGATCTACCTGCCATGAAATTTTCAGACGAATCGGTCAACCCTTTGATGGGTTATTGCCCCTGAATTGTTAATTTTAAGGAAATTTTGCAGTTTTAGGATATTATCTTGAATATTATTATAGATAAAGACAAACTGTAACCAGAAAAAATTTTCAACAAAGTAAGATCTACAAATAAGTCAACATGACCAAAATCATTGATTGACCCCTTATAGGAGTTTTTGCCCTTTAAAGACGGCATCCAGCGTAAACTTTCCTTGAAAGATCTTTTCCTCTCAAACCACTGGGCCAATTGAGACCAAACTTTGGTGGAATGGTCCTTGGATGGCCCCCTTCCAAAATTATGTCTGGCATCCCCAACTTCCAACTGACATGGCTGCTGTTACTAAAAATAGAAAAAAGGGGGGGGGTGAATTTCAAAAATCTTCTTATATGAAATACAAGGCCAGTTGGAACCAGAAATGGCAGTAATGGTTCTTAGGAGGTTCTCTTTCAGAAATATGTCCAATGACCCAGACTATTAACCAAGATGGCCGCCACAGCCGAACTTAGTTTAACATAGGGCCCTATGGGAAAATTCATTTAAAAATTTTCTTGCCTTAAACCACATGACCAATTGGAACCAGACTCGGCAGCAATGTTCCTTAAATGGTCCTCTTACAGAGGTGTGTCCGATGACCTCGACTGTCAACCAAGATGGCCGCCACAACTGAACTTAGTTTAACATAGGGCCCTATAGGAAAATTCATTGAAAAATCTTCTTGTCTGAAACCAGTTGACATATTGGAGCAGGACTTGGCAGCATTGGTCCTTAGGAGGTCATTTTTCAGAAATGTGTCTGATTTCGTGGACTATGAACCAAGATGGCTGCCACAGCAGAACTTAGTTTAACATAGGACCCTATGGGAAATTCACTCAAAAATCTTCTCATCTGAAACCACTAAGCCAATTAGAATTAGACTTGGTAGCAATGGTCCTAAGATGGTCCTCTTTCAGAATTTTTTCCGATGACCCAGACTGTCAACCAAGATGGCCGCCACACAAGAACTTAGTTTAACATAGGGCCCTATGGAAAAATTCATTGAAAAATCTTCTTGTCTGAAACCACTTGGCATATTGGAGCCAGACTTGGCAGCATTGGTCCTTAGGAGGTCCTCTTTCAGAAATGTGTCCAATCACCCGGATTGTCAACAAGATGGCTGCCACACCAAACTTTGTTAAATATTGGACCCTATAGGAAAATTAATTTAAAATTCTTCTTGTTTGAAACCACTTAGCCAGTTGGAACAAGACTTAGCAGAAATGGTCCTTAGATGGTTCTCTTTTAGAAATGTATCCATTGACCTGGACTGTCAACCAAGATGACTGCCATAGCTGAAATTAGTTTAACATAGAATCCTATAGAAAAACCAGCCAAATTGACTGCAACACTTAAATTTTTAGGTCTGATCAAGGTGAAAAGTTAAATCCAGGTGAGCGATACAGGCTCTTGAGAGCCTCTAGTTAAAGTGAAAAGTGGAATATAAATCTCCTTCTTATTACAACCAGAAACCACATGCAGGGCTCAAATAAATTATACTGCTCCTATAAAATTGCCTACTCCTATTTATATGTGCAATATTTGTAGTAAAATCAGGGTTTTTGTTGTTTAGTAATGGTCTTCGGATGGCATGAGCATTTGACTTCGTGAAAATATGTACAATAGGTTCCACAATCAGAACTACAAAATTAGGCCTTTCACAGCTATTGCTGCCTTATATAAGCATATTGAATAGGGGTAGATTTTCTTATAAATGGAGCTGAAAATGCTTTGCCAATGTTTTTTCAAAATCATATTATATTAAATTTGTTAAAATAATTAAATAATTCATATATTTTTAATTTTTTGTTCATTTAATTATATTTTTTTATTTTAAATCCACCTATTTTAACGGTATAAGCATGCTGACATGTTCGCCGAAATCAATTGTTTATATGTATCGAAGGCTAATTAACCACGTGACACGATAAGCTGTCAATCAAAACAAAAAATCAATAATCCGCTATTGGGACAATGAAATCTCAACAGACCGATCAGTTTCCAGTCCCGTTAGTATAATAGTCCCAGATCATAGTAACAAATTAACCAATGAGATGAATGAGATTCGGAAGACCTCGGATGTTTGTTCAAATGTAAATAAAGATCCACGTAGTAATTATCAATTTTTAAACAAAAATTTAACTATTTTTAATGCACCCTATGCATATTTCATGGATCACAGGGTTGTAATACTTAATTTTATAAAATCTCATAGGAAGAGTTATCTCCCTTTAAATTGAAAAGTCCATAGGCGGAATTTTTTGTTTCTCTGGAAGACATGATTGAACCAAATTAGACAGATTAATTCAATTGTTTCAGTAACGACTTAGCTCATTGCATCTTTCTGACACCCAAGTGACTCGACAATTCACATTGATTAAGGTATTCAAATTCTGAAAAATCCATTTTATGAACTGAGGTGTCCAGACAGTAATTACGTCGAGGAATTCAATTTGCCCAGTTTTGAAGTTATTTTTAGCATAGGAGGAAAAGGTTAGCGATGAATTTGTTGATGATTAGGACATTTTATTTTCAAGTTAATTGATAGATTATTGTATATATGTAAATTATTCACAAAAATTCTTAATACTCGTCTTGATAACTTCTTAATAAAAAGGAATATTGTTTCACGTGAGCAAATGGGATTTTGTAAAGGTAAAGGTACAAGTGACGATATATTTGCATTAAAAACTCTTATAGATAAGTTAACTCAGCCATGCTCCAAAAGGTTATATACCTGTTTTGTAGATTTTAGGAAAACCTTTTTTAGGCATGAAGAGCTTTATTAGTGATCTATTCTATAATGTTATTAAAAATATGTACAGTAATATTGAGTTGTGCATTAAAGCTAACTCAAACAGCTTAACTGATAAATCACACCAGTGTTGGGGTCCAACAGGGTGATAATCTTAGACCTAGCTTGTTTAAATTGTTTGTAAATGACCTACCTGATATTTTTTATAGTAACTGTATCCTGTAAGTCTTAATACCTATGTCGCTGATGATGTAATATTATTATTTGAAACTCCTGCTGGTTAAAAAATAATCTATGTCATTTACAAAATGACTGTACAAAATGGGGTCTAAATATAAAGAAAACTAAATCTCTAATATTTAATAATACAGGAAAGCTAGACACAAAATTTTAATAACAACAAAATTGAACATGTTCAACATTATTCTTATCTTGGTGTTAATTTTAGTATAACTGGAAGTTTTACAGAGGCAAAGAATGTATAATATAAGAAAGGTCTTAATGCTTTTTTCAAAATTCAGAAATGTTTTGAGCATCATAAACCTAAAATTAAAACTATCATGCATGTATTTGATCATACAGTAAAACCCATATAGTTGTATGGAAGTGAAGTTTGGGGTATATTTGCTGTAGATAAACTCCAGAAACAGAAAGACTTATATTTGAATAAATTGTGTAATGACTTTACAGCTGAGAAACTTCATATTAAACTTTGTAAGTACTTATTAGAAGTTGGTCATTGATCACCTAAATCTGCTGTTCTTGGAAAATGATGGAGGTTTCCTCAAATATTAGAAGCATTTTAAATGTAGTCAAATACTGGACTTATTTGTCTAATTTAATTAATAAAGATAGTCTTGTAGCTGAAGCATTCCTTCAAAACATTTATATGAACAAAATAAAAATAGTTGGTATAAATGTGTAAGTGGAATTTTTGATTACTTTGGTATTAATTGAAAAATAGCACTAAATCTAAAGTAGAAAGTAGTCTGAAAAAATATGTCAATAATCGCTTGCATCTAAAATATAATGAAATATGGAAAAATAATCTATTTAATGATAATAAAAAATCAAATTGAAGTAATAAACTTGGAACATATAGACTTTTTAAAAATAAGTTTACTTTTGAACCATATTTACATTGGGGAAATTATGTCAAGAGACATTTAATAACAAAATTCAGAATAACTTCACATCAACTAGAAATAGAACTTGAACGATATTGGAATATACCAGCATCACAGAGAATATGCAAATTATGTAATTTAGAGGTAGAAGATGAACTTTACCTCCCGTTAAGATGTCCAAAATCTAATAAAGTAAGAAAAGAAATTTTAGAACAGTTAGAAAATAAATTTAATATTCCCAAACTTCTTGATAATACACTGTACCTCTAAATTTGTTTGGCTTTTGTCTGCTGAGGATGATTTAGTTTATGATCAATTATATCAAGTATTAACCAAATTGTATATTTTTAGACGTGAAGCCCTTTCAGGCAATATAATAGTATAACAATTTCATATATAAAGTCAACTACATATATTTTGACTATTAAGTTAATTTAAAACTTTTAATTAATAACATAGCTTTACTCAAATAGTTACTTGAAATGCTAATCTGACTGAGATCTTAAATTCGTTCCATGCTACATATGTATTTACACTTCACTATGTTTTATTACTAAAAATAACAACAGTTATTATATTATGTAAAAATATTTACACCTGTTATTAATCAATAGTTTATACTTTACCTGTTCACACTATTTTAGTATTTATGGTTAGAACACACTAGTATATATTTGGAGACCGGAATAAATACACGCTGGAATAAAAGTATGCTTACATTATCATCCCTACCTGGCGCTCGAAAATTTGCCCACCTCATATTGTTTATTTTGGGACATGTTTTCAATCTATTTCCGGTAAAATCAACAGTCTTTGCTATATTACGTGTTGTTGGCCAAAGTGATAGAAAGGGGTGATATGCATCAAATTTTAAGATACAAAAACATTATTTAATATATTCATTCACTTTTTGAGTGGTCAAATCGACCACAAGTCCCCTATTGTGGACTTGCAAACTGCAGGATTTTCCTTCCATATGGGACTTGCCAGTCATGGAAAAATAAAAACTGAATAAAACCCACCCTACATTTTTTAGAAAGGGATGGATGATAATCTATCGGTTAACATGAATTGTCCTTATTACATATCAAATAGACAACTGATGTGTTTCTCAGACATCTGTTTGGAGCCTGCAACCTTCTGGTTATTTACAACTGACAGCATTAAGTAACAAACAACCAAAAAAACAGAGAAGGTATCCAAATTGACCAGGTGGAGATTCAGTCCCTTCAACATGTTTAAATACTATGACATATATATAAGAATATGATGTTTTAGTACTTTCTAGCAAACTTTTTCAAATGTTTCCTATGATGTTGAAAAATTAGGACAGATTGGCAATCTGGGTACCCTGGGAGATTTTGGTTCCGTGACAGTAGTATAGCAACCATAGTGTTTTACTGCATGACCTATTAGCTTGTACCTGGTTTATGAGATTATATCCATATATCTATTGATAGTTGAATAATTTAAACCTGTAAAGAAATGACCATGTAGTTCCTCCTTCGTTTTTTAGGAAAAACTTTCCTTTCTGAATATGATTGCCAATTGTTGCAATAAGGTTTTACTTTGGTTTGAGGGTCCCTAAGAAGTCCAAATAGGCCTGAGTCTTATTTCAGTTAAGTTCATATAGGAATGCCAGACAACTCATAGCTCCCAACTCTAACTTGCACCAACTTCTGAGAAGTCGTAGTTACAAACTCACCCCACTTAGGGTATCAGCACAACCCATCTTCTCTGTCTCCTTGGGACCAGTATAATTTATATGATTGAAACACTCACCAACTTTAAGGACAAGATAACAATAACCCACAAGAGGATATTAGGCACTCAGGGTGCAATTTCGTCAAGGATAATAGTTGCTGTCTTAGCCTAGACAGTACTGTTGATTAAATTGCATAAATCCAATTATTAATTATCATTCAAACAAATCTTCAAAGGCGTAATAAACAAGATTTGGTGAGAGTCACTATTATTTCACAGTTAGTGCGAGTTTGTCCCTATTATTTTCACAGTTGGTCTGAGTTTGTAACTATTATTTTAACAGTTGATGCGAATATATAACTATGATATTCAGTGTTTGGGCGAGTTTGTGAGAAGTTGGGGCGAGTTTTCCTGCACCTATTTATGAGACTCCAACAACATTTTTTGGTTTGAGGTTTTAACTTTGTTATTAAAAGATTGTATAAAGTGAAAATGTAAATAGATTTCAGTAAGGCTTTAGAAAAGATACAAAATCAGCAAATATTATTTCCAAATCTTTTCATTTGAATTTATTGTGCCCACCAGTGCAGAATCTGGACCTAGGACTAGTATGGTGAACAACATGGCCACCATTACCAAAAACTGAAAAATAAGCAAAAAAATCATATCCTTCTTACTACAGTTTAACCCTGTTCATAAAGGACAGCTAAGGGACCAGAAAAAAGTGCCTGGAAGATTGAAAAATAAAGTGTGGGTATTAATATAATCTTTGAGAGCATCTTTTACCGGTAGTTTTAAAGAGTGTAAATTTTAATATTTTTGGAAAGTTAAGGGTTTAAAGGAAATGTACCAGGGAAAGGAACATTTTCCATATATGATCTGAACCAATTTCTTTAGGACTGTTTTCAGTATTTTGATGCATTTCAACATCAAACTACTTGAACTGAACAAGCCTTTCGGATGGTTAGGTATTAACTTTTCAAAATGGGTGGTGCCATGTAACAAGTGACAGTCAGAACTATTTTTGTATTTGTATGAAAAACATTATAGTGATTTAATTTCTTTTTCACTTTGATTTGATTAATATATTGTGTTTTAATTTCACAGGTACAAAAACTGTAAATCTGGAGTATAAAACTCAGTAGGAATGTAGACTAATGGATTTTTGATGACAGAAATGGAATAAAAGAGATTTATTAGAAGAATTCTGGTATAGTAGTAAATTTCATTTAGACAATTAATACAAGCAGATTTAAAATTATTGCTTACTTTTGGGGGGGGGGGGGATATTTGCAAAGAAATAAAACCAAATTCTTCTATTACAAAATTCTGTGTGGGATCCCCACTATAGACAACTAGTACATAGCTAAATTACTAAAGACAGAAAATTTCAAAGAAAAGCGTTTTCTCCTATGAAACTCCTGGGCCAATTTAGACCAATTTTAGTAGAATGGTCAATACATGGTCCTTTTTATACTTATGTTTGTGGTTTAGACCTTAGCTAAGTAAGGCTGTCGCTACTGAAAATATAAAAATCTGCAAATAGTATTTCAAAATCTTCTGTGAATTAACCTGGCCTGGATCTGGATCTTGGACCAGCATATTGGGTGTAATGGTTCAAAGGGGTGTATTTTTAGTAAACAGTTGTTTAACAGTATTGAGGGATATAGCCATTTTATTTGTCCTGTGATACTGACGCGTAGCAGAGTGAAATAGCCAATGTGTCGAGGGGACAAATAAAATGGCTATATCCCAAAATGACTGTTAAATAACTGTTTATTATACCAAAACTTTAATAAAGAAAAATGCCAAGAAAAATATTAAAAATGTGTTTTCTTTAAGATCACTTGCAATGGGACCACACCAACGTGAATACAGATGTCATTCATTCTAACCTGACACATCCATTACCGTGACGTTGTCCAATGAAAGTTTCTGCTGAAAAGTGCTATTCAATGGTCGGTGAATAGCATTTGTGCTATTCACCAGTGAATAATACTTTTCACGCAGTTTGAATAAAATAGTATTTTTTATGACAATGAATTTTACATAGCAAAAAACAAGAAAGGTGTAATAATATTGTCTTTAGCTGTTCATATCTTGGATTTGTATGTCTTCTTTCAACAAAATCTAAATTAGAAAATTCAGCAAAAAATGGGCGAAAAATATCTTAAATCAAAGGAATTTTTCTAGTGTCTGAACTTCTTTCTGGATGTCATAAATGTTTTCTTTGCGATAAGAATAGTGATAAGAAATTGTTATAAAAATAAAATTCAGAATAATCATAAGCTTTCAGAATGTATGGGTTTGTGAGGAGAGATATTCAAAGCAGTGTATATAAAGCAGTATCAGATTTCCTAGTAGAACACTGTAGTGATGACTGGAGAAAGATGCCAGCTAACTCTGCAACATTTAATTTGATGTTTGGTGAAAGAAATAAACTTCCATTTGGAAGATTAGGTAATTAAATGCAAAACAAGTTAATCATTTATTATTATGATTGACAAATATATAAAGAGAAATTTACATGGAATTAAGGTGAGTGTAATCAGAAAAATTTATAGTTTGTGTTTCTCATTTGCATTAATCTTGCATCCATCTTTGTACTGACTAAATAAAAACTCCTTGAGTCACAGCATAGGATTGGAGAGATGGAATGCAGTAGAACTTGGTTGCTCTAATTACAAGGAATCAACAAATAAACAATTTATATCTTTCGGAATAGAAATTCTTAACAATAGATACATGTATTTTGTGAATGGGATATTTAGTTGAAGATCCATATAGTATTCAAGCTTTTCAAGTTTTAAGTTACTTAAATTACGTTACATCTTTATAATACACAATAATACAATATTAACTGAACTAAAAAGTGATTTAAGACATTGTATTTGGTGTTTCAATTTTGAGTTTTCGAAATCCCTGAATTAACAAAATTGTATATTTATATGATGAAATTTCAGCTTGCACTTTGGTATAAAAATCTAAGACCATACTTCATTTGTTCAGTTCTACAGTTATGTTAATTAGCTTATTCTTAGCAGGGTTTTGTTGTGGAATAGAGAGTTAGGAAATTTTAAAACAATAGGTAAAAGGTCAAGGTACCTGTTTTATGCACTGACTTTCAATGTTTATACAACCATCCTCTAACACATTTATTTTAATAGTAGCCCATGCTTGTTGGTGATTAACATCAAGATAATACGTCTTGCCCTATATGAATTTTTGTGATGCTGTAAAGGGGAAAACTAGGTCAAGTTGTGGAAACTCTTTTATTCAGTATAGCCTAGAATGTACCCTTAACACAGTTCTTTATTACATTATTTATGTAGTAAAGCAGTGGTAATAAGTATATAAATTTTGTACGGCAGATGTAAACATGTATTCATGACTATTGACATTGATCATGAACTCGTATACAATTGCAACAGTCCACTGAGATGTCACATCCAACATTTAAAATCAACACTTATATCAGATGCTATGTAACAAGACATTCACAGGATGTGATGACATAAAAGTCAAAAAGAAGACCTATTATATTTAGATCATAATGCCAGTCTTACCTACAAATGAAATTAGAAATAATTTATGATTTTCTGTATCTTGAGACTCTCAGAAATGGTTAATTAATTCAACAGTTTATAAGTGTTCACAGTAGAATAGGCTTAACTACTGTTATGGTAATTGGAGTATACTTGTGTTCACACACTTTTTCTCTCATTAAGGGCATGAGCCAGGAATGTTTCAGTTGGTAAACTATTATAGGGGATCTGATGTGATATGCAGAAAGACAGCTATGATCAGGTATATGGCAAATATTTTCATGACATAGACAATTTTATCTACCTTTAACCATTGAATTTTTGTCGAGATAGAGCGATCCTACATTCCGTCGTAGGCGTCAGTGTCAACATTTACATTCACTCTGTGGTTAATGTTTTTAAAACATTAATAATTTTCTTTCCTGGAGTTTTACCAAACTTGGACAGAAGCTTGTTTATGATCAAAAGATTGTGTTCAGAGGAAAATGTTGTAATAGTTTTTCTGTATTTTACTTATAAATGGACTTATGTATATAGTTTTTCTAGCAGTTAGCATTACATACAGTCTGCAGTTAAAGTTTTTAAAACATTAATTACTTTCTTAAACCATTCTGCATTTTTATCAAACTTGGACAGAAGCTTCTTCATGATTAATAAATAACATGTGGAGAAAAAATTTGAAAATAATTATTTCCATATTTTACTGATAAATAGACTTAGTTTTTTTGGAGTTAAAGTTTACATACAGTCTAAGCTGAAAGTTTTTTTAAGATTTAAAAATGTATCAAACATATATGCAATTTATGTATAATTTTAATCAAGAGATAGTATCTTTAAAAGATTTTTGCAAAACAAATTCTTCTTTTTCCACATTTCACAGATAAATTGACCTACCCTTTTTCAAGTCAGCATTTAGGTACAGTCTACAGATAAAGGTTAAATTAAGAACTTTAATAGTTTCGATCAATCAATATGGAATTTCAGGAAACCTGCGCAGAACCTTCCTCATAAATAGACAGTTAAGCATCATTTTAGAACATTTCTTCTCACTCCATATGTGTAACGATTATCAAGTCTTCTATCATTTAATTTCACATTCCACTATTACACTAACAACAACAACAACAACAATACTTTATTTTAAGAGGGTTACACAGTTAGTTATATAACTAATCTTCCCTGAGGCCCTCATCATAGAAAAGCATAAACAAAAATGCAAACATATACATGGCATACATTAGTATAAAAGTCAAGTAATGATAATGTTCAATACAACTGCATAAAATGTTATGAAAAAATAAACATGATGAAATAATTAATATTCAATATTTTTTTTTTCAATTGGTTGATTTCAATAAATGATCTGTTATTTTGAATTTGAAAGAATTAACATTTGTAATATTTCGTAACGATATATGCAAATTGTTCCACAAGAATGGTCCAGAATACATAAAAGATTTCTTGAACAATTCGATTTTTGGTTTAGGGAATATGAGGTTTCCTTGAACAGCATTTCTCAAGGGGTATGGATTTGTGTCTGAAACATAATGAAACTTGTTAGTAAGATATGATGGGGCATCATTTTTGATGCACTTAAATGTCATCACAAACTTGTGATATTTTATTCTCTGTTCAACTGTCATCCAGTTTAAAACACTGAAAACAAAACAACGAAAGTAGGCGAGACACTGGGTTCCATGAAACCCTTAATATTTTTTTACCTTTTTAACCACATAAGAGGTAATTTTGTTTTATTCTAAGTCATCTTGATACAGACTTTTATTATAGAGTTTCACTGTAGTTTTTAAATCATTTTACATGTACTATTAGGATGAAAGGACTCTTAAGACATACATGATCATTTTACACTGGCAGAGTTTTCAAGGAAGAATTCAAAAGAAGGCCAACTTTATTTCCAAAATGGCTGCCAGTGTCATTTATAATCTGTCCTAAGAATATAACAGAGAACCTTAACAAAATGGGTGAGACTGGTATAGCAGCTATGAGGAAGATATCACGACCAGATGACAGACATGAACTGATTAATACTGACTCCACCATCAGTTTACAAGAAAAGAAGAAAATTGTCTGGATAGCCAAATCTGCTACAGGTTCAAAAGGTAAGTGAAATAAAGATATTAATAAATACACATCTTTTAATATTAGAATACTGTAAAACATAAAAATAACTGACTATTACATATACAGTAATGAATATTCCATTACATCAAGATATATCTATATTTATCAAATGCCAAAGTGACCAATAGGGTAAATCCAATCACCATCCCATTGTATCTCAATAGGGTAAATCCAATCACCAACCCATTGTATCCCAATAGGGTAAATCCAATCACCAACCCATTGTATCCCAATAGGGTAAATCTAATCACCATCCCATTGTATCCCAATAGGGTAAATCCAATCACCAACCCATTGTATCCCAATAGGGTAAATCTAATCACCATCCCATTGTATCCCAATAGGGTAAACCCAATCACCATCCCATTGTATCACAATAGGGTAAATCTAATCACCATCCCATTGTATCCCAATAGGGTAAATCCAATCACCATCCCATTGTATCCCAATAGGGTAAATCCAATCACCAACCCATTGTATCCCAATAGGGTAAATCCAATCACCAACCCATTGTATCCCAATCGGGTAAATCCAATCACCAACCCATTGTATCCCAATAGGGTAAATCCAATCACCAACCCATTGTATTCCAATAGGGTAAATCCAATCACCAACTCATTGTATCCCAATAGGGTAAATCTAATCACCATCCCATTGTATCCAAGTCCAGTGGACAATTCATTTCCAATAAACTTTCTTCAGTTCATTAAGTTCTGAACCAAACATCTGTGGAAATGATCCTGGTGCTAATACACTAGTGAAATGAGTTAATTAACTAAAAAAGATGTCTAAATGTGCTTTAAAAATTTTCTAAAGGTATTTAATCCCTTCCTTGACTCTAGAGTGAGGAAAATAACCCATAATACTGTGTTTGCCTGCGCTGGGGATATGGAAATGCTGATGTCAATCCATCTATTCTAACTTTAACATAGATTGTATATACCAAGGTATATATTTTATTATATTATTATTCTTCCAAACATTTTTGTGTACTTTTTTTTTACAGGTGAGGGAATTAGAATATCAGATAATGTAGAGGAGCTAATAGATTTTATAGACACTCAGACCCAAGGGTTTATTGTTCAGAAGTATATAACCAATCCATTTCTACTAGAAGGTGACAGAAAATTTGATATCAGGTAATTTAAATACCAACTCTTGTAATTTAGTTAAATTAATATCTGACATTCTTTCTTAAAAGATTGACAGAAGAGAATTCTCATTAAAATAAACTGCTCTGATAATTCTATGTTTAATTTTTATTATGTTAACATAAAGCACATTGTGTTTTCATATAGCACTAAAAAATTTATTATCAACTTCTTTTGTATCCAAGTAGAATTTTTATGCACTGCGATCTGTTGAACAAAAAATTTCTGTTGCTATGGCTACTATGCTGTTGTTCTGTTGTCCATGTGTTGTCTGCCATGGTTCTGGTTCAAATTCTGGTTGTTGTTGACTGCCCTCTGTATTTAATGTCATCAGAATAAGGGAAGATAACTTTTGTATCTGATGCCATTTCTGTTCTCTATATTTATCATACATAGCTTTGACTCCAAGAATTGTGGACTTTCTTTGTTCAAGACACATCTTCATGGATACGTTGCCATTAAAAATTGTTCCAAATATTTTTTTGTCCAGTTGTAAAATCTGGATATCTGCAAGAAAATAATCAGTTTATAAAAATAACGCAAGGCTTGATTAAGTTGGTTTATGACAGAAAATTAAATTGTTTAGAATTAACTACCATATTGTGGTGTCTTCCCGTTTTGCCAACTTTTGAAAATCAGGTATAATACAATATTCCCGTTTAGCCAACTTTAGATTGTAGTTAATTAGTGGGCTGTTTATTTAGTAATTATTAGGTGTCATCTTAAATTTTGACTGAAAATTTGTTCCTGTTTGGATTAACATTATATGAAAATAGAACAGTAATATAGGGGAAATTGTTAGGATTTGATTCAAATATTTATGAAAATATTGAAATTATTTTAAAATTAATTGAAGCAAATCTTTGGTGAATTATAATATTATTACATTTATAAAATATTTTTGAAAGTTTAAATGTGATTTAAGGGTATTTTTTTTACACTTATCTTCTGTAAAATTAAATTAAAAAAAGAAAGAAAAAAAAACACATTTTTTAATGAAATGGTGAGGAAACTTGAGAAAGTGTGGCTATGAGTAACTAGTATTCAGTCTTAATCCGCACTACCTTTGGTACCTCCTCAACGAGTAGAAGAAGTATGGTTCAATGCACTCGATGACTACCAAACCAACGACGCAAAGACCACCAGTTTCAACGACTATGTTACCGAACAGTGGGTTGACAGAGAACCAGCGAAATGGAACCACTACTCAACCGTCGGACCAAGGACCACTAACCATCTGGAAGGCTGGCACCACAAACTTAACAATCAGTTAAACAAGGCTCACCTGAATCTGTTCCTCATCATCCAGAAACTCCAGAAAACTCAGGCTGCCACCGAGATCCGACTCATACAGTATGTTGCAGGAGGAAAACGCAAGACTCGCAAGCTGAAATACCGCAACATCGACACCAGAGTATGACATCTAAAGGAGCGACTGCAGCAAGGACAGATCGACATTTTCCAGTACACAGACGCTGTTTCCCACCTACTCAAACTCGGATGAAGATACAACTTACAGAATATAGAACAACATTTGATGCACATTTATAAAGATGAAATTGGTCACTTCAACAAGAAATAAAAAATAATTATAACAAATATGTTATCTAGTTACAATAAATGTCTGTATCAAGATAAACACTTGAAACAAAATATATTTTTTTAAAAATCACCCAAAAATCCTAAAATACCAAAGTTACAATTCGCAAATATACTGATATACTTAAGAAATATGTTCCTGGAATAATTTTCAGTCGATTATTACCCTTGTCATCCAACCCAAGCCCTAATCAAGGATCCTTTGTTCCTAATTACCTTTGATCTCATCTATCCAACTTTCATTTTTTACCTGTAATACCTAAAAATTCAAAAAGTTGGCTAAACGGGAATGAACCCATATTGTTCTAATTAAGAGACGTATTTTTATTTATACAACATTATTTAAATGTATTTGTCATTAAATAATTACAAAAAGGTTACATTTATGTTTTGTATTCCCTACAAAATTATTACATATTACATACTTTGTAATAAAAAAAAGATGTTTATATAATGTGTAATGTATGACATACTCCATCCAAGGATGATTTGGTCATTGATAGTCTTGAATTTCTGAAGATCCAAACTTATTTGTTCAAGTTGTGTCAAATTTCTCAAATTTTTATTGCATTTTTCACATGAACCTGGCACAGACAACACATTCACAACAAAATCATCAGACTCAACAAGTAATCAGCCAGTCTGTATGTGTGAACAAACTACCATGTCTTTTGTCATATTTCAACCAAACTTTAGATAATGGCAAGTAAACTCTGCTGTGTTAAGGATTTTGTTGTCCATCAATTTTTCAAAGAGTTTTTAGAAATTGTAAGAAAATTCACCATACATTTTGTCATCACGACTTCTCTAATATGCTTCATCAGAAGCTCATGAAACTTTGTATACTGTTAGATCCTAATATGTAGATGTGAGCAAGTGAAGGATGTCATGGTCCATTTATTTTTCCCTGAGTTATATCCAGATGGACTTAGAAATTGTGAAATTGATTTATTACAGGTAATAAGGGTCTTTGGTGTATTTCACAAAAGTCACAGGTTTAAAATTGGTTTTATGTATGTTATTTTTTCTACCAGAATCAATTACAAAAATTGCTGACTTTAGATTACTTTAGACTTTCACTTTTTGTGGAATTCACTATTAGTCAAAAATTTAATTGGTAAAAATGAACTTACATATTTGATTCATTGACACTTTTCTCCTTATTTACTTAGATGTTGTTAAAAAGTAAGGATTGTTGGGGATGGGTATAACTTGAGAATGTTTTCTACTGTAGACCTTCATTACTGTACTCCATATAAAATCTTAACAGATTTTTTCTCATTTTTTGAAAATATTCATGGTGTAATATCTTTAGAACTTGTCAAAAGGTTTGCCCAAGGAAAACTTTGCCTTAAATTTAAGGCAAAATAATGGCATTATATATTGCATAAGAACGAAAAACAATTTGGAACATTTTCTATTTTTTTTTTATTATTTATCCCCACAACCCTAGATTTTTTCAGAATTGTCCTGTTAAACAGAAAATTTAAAATGACTATTATCATTATTTTATTGAGTGTATATATTTAAAAAGACATTTGGAACAGATACATATGGTTTTGGTTCACATTAATATCACAACAAAGATTTTTTTTAAACATTTAGTATTTAGATATTAATTTCATGACGAAGAAAATTTCAGTATTAATTATTTTTTTTTATCAATTTTGATTTTTTTTTAATAAAGTGAATTATGTTTCAGAGAAAAAAACAAAAGATATATTTTCAAATTATTTTTGAGATAATAACAAAAAATTACAAGAAACTTATGAGGATAGAATACTTATGAAATTTCGACAAAATCTTAATTATAATGTTTAGTTATTTATGTGTGTTTACTGAACAATTTTTTTTAATTCAACTAATTATTTCCCCTGTGTAATTAGTGGAATTTAACCGGTAAAACTGGAGGAGCTTGGACTTCAGTTGCTTATTGTAATGAGTGCTATTTTGAATAGAGCAATTTTTCTTGTTAAAAAAAATCTTGCCTAAGTATATGTAAAGTCTATGCCAATTAAAAATTGTACAGATCGTCTTAAGGAATTTGTTGAATTTGGCATTTAAACTGTGTCAGAGCTTGTTTGTCAGATATCAGGTGTTCTTCAAATAGCTATTTTCCATTATATTTTATTAGAATTTTTCAATTGTACATTTTAACTACATATATGTAAGGTAAGTGAATATACAAACCCATCCATACAAACCAGTATTATATGATCCCTGATACAAACCTAGTAATGCTATTTGTGTAACTACTCTGTCATGTTGTAATAGTAAATGCTTCAGTTGTCTAGCAAACACTACACTGTCATATTCTGTAGCCATTCTTAAAAAAATTTCATATTAACAAAAATAGACACAAATTTATGCCTTAAATGTTCACCTGGAAATTAACTCAAGGTAATTTATGGTTTCTGAAATTATAACTTCAAAGCTAGTCTTAATAGTTATCTAATTAAGTCTCCAGAGTTATTACAATAATCAGTGATTAATTCATGGCTTCAGTCCAAATTAGATTCCAATATTTTTTACCAACAAAAAAATGTGTTTATAATATTTTAATCATATTGTTTCATTGATATTTGCATATAAATATATATAAACTTGACAATGAACTACATGTATGCACAACTTTTATGTGTTTTTATATTAGGTTTGATTAAAGTTTACTTTTGAAGGAAATGTCAGAATGGAGCATTCTTGTACACAACAACACTCACCAAAACAAAAAAGGATTTAGATTACACAACAACACTCACCAAAACAAAAGGGACTTTAGATTACACAACACTCACCAAAACAAAAAGGCCTTTAGATTTACGTTTAATGTCAAGATATTTTGATATGAAGTGGATAATTTTATAAAAATAAAACAAAAGGTAAATCAGGATGTGAGTAATTATTTGAAAAAAGTATATATCATTTTGAAAAGTGATCTTGAAAAATATGTTGTTTTAGCCCAAAATAAATGTTTTTTTGTGATAATTTATCAAGGAAGGTTGTCATAACTTACTTACTTACCTTTTCTCTGAAATATCATTGTTTGTGACTTTTATGAAACTGAACAAATGGTAGATCTATAAACCATTTTATCTATAGTATTATTTTTCAAGTCCTATACAGGTTCAATCTTTGATGAAATTTGAAAAAATTGTAGAATGTAATCAAGGAAGGATAGTGTCAAAGGTGAGACTAACTTTTGGACAGGATTTTCGAACAGAAAAAATATGGTTATTTGTTTGGGAATGTGTGATGGGAGGACAAGCCACTTTGCTTGGGTTCAAACATTGTTAGAGGAAATTTAATTTTGCTGTCAGACAGTTTCTTCTTGTTATTGTATATATCCATTTTATTTGTCATTTTTATCTACTCATTTATTCTTCAACTCACTGTCCCATTGCCATTTTAGAGAGATTCATATACTTTATTACTTATAATGTCATCTTTGTTTTGATTACAGATGTTGGGTATTGTTGGACAGTCATTACAATGTGTACTTCTTTAAAGAAGGTGTCCTTCGTACAGCATCAGAAAGCTACAAACCAGAAAACTATGATGACGTCACCAGTCATTTAACCAATCATAGTTTACAAATGGAGATGTCACCAAATTTTGGGGAGTTTGAAACTGGAAATGAATTATTTTTCGATGAATTTAACAGGTACACTTTTGATTCTAATTAATGCATATTTTGTACCAATATGTCACGTAAAATTGGAGGGCAAATTAGAATTGTTTGAGTTGTCTCCCTTATTACACTAAATAATACTTTCTAAGACCATTACAGAAATAAGATTCAAATAGAAAAGATTCTGAGAAAAGAGATGATCATTATGACAGTTATTAGTATTACAGAAACCTGTGATTGTCAATTTCTTGTATTTTTCAGTTATTTAAAAGCTAAGACTGGTACAACTATGGATGTCACTGTCATTCCTCAGATTAAAGAGATTTGTAAAAAAGTATTATTAATAATAAAAGATGTAAGTATAAAAAAAATTACTGATTTATAATTAAGTAGCTTTTTTATTGAAGGATTTTCTTAACTACCTTCACAGCCTCTATGGTCTCGAGGTAGTGTGCATGCATTGTGTGCAGAAGGTCACTGGTTCGATCCCGGCCGGGTCAAACCAAAGACATTAAAATTGATATTTGCTGCTTCTCTGCTAAGTATGCGGCATCTAGGAGTAAGAGCAAAGATCTACTGGTCGGCTCAGAGTCAGTATAATGTGTTTGAGTAGGGTGATATGTCTTCCTGGGGACTGTTACCTTGGAAGCTAGCACATTAAAAATCCGACTCAGCGTGTCGGTCTAGTACAAAGCAGGGATCATATTCATTATCATATCAACATGTTCTCGTCCTGATATGCACCTGGCTGCCACTGGACGTTAAACAACAATTCATCCATCCATCCATCCATCCTAACTACCTTCAGAATTATTAATACAAACCTTCCTCAGATCAGTCATGTAAGAAAGGAATTTATTATGTGAAAAAAGTTCAGTTGTAAAGTATTCACAATTTGATTGAACTAATAGCAGGTAATAATGTTACTTTTATATTGTAATGAATAATTGTAGAGAATAAATACAAATATGCTTGGTTATGCCAGTTTCCAGTTGTTTGGCTTTGACTTTTTACTGGATGACCAGTTACAGGTACATCTGATAGAAATTAATGGAGCACCTGCTTGTGCAAAGTAAGTGCAGTATTTTTATGATATTTATCATTTTCAGTAATAGAATAGATAATTATATAATTTCATGGTGAAAGATAAAAACATGTACATGTATAAACAAAATATTATTTAACAATAAAAGTGTGTTTGGACAATTTTCAAATGTACGACTCTAAATTTCCTCTGACCTGCAACCCACAGAGCTGCCTAGTGCATCCACAGGTGACTGATAGGGGATACTTTTTCATTGGCGGTTGTCATGTCATAAAAACATAAGATCTCACCATGCACCATAGTGCCTTATGTGTTTTGAGAATGCCATGCTCCATGCAGACTAAAGTCTTCTTCTTTAGTTTTCAAAAAAGAGAAGGCTAGTGGTAACAACAGAATGCTAAATCATATGCCAATGATCCACCCTTTTAAATGGCAGTCAAAATTTGTTCTCTTTTGTGTCCTGTCCTGTCCTACCACAATTTCATATTTATCTTGATGTATTTTTTAACTGGTTCTCTTCTGAAGTGAATATTAGCCACTGGATGTTTAGCAAACAATAATAAATTTTATAATAAATCAAATTTTGAAAGAATTTTACAAATACATGGAAGCTAAAAACAACAATTTTTTTACATATTAGTAAGTTGCCTTTTGTTTATAATGGACTGTAATAATTGTTTTTTTCTTTTTTAAATAACATATTGTAATAATTATTATACTTTTATTACCTAAAGTTTTTACAACAAAGTTGATAGTGTATGAAAGTGTGTGTGAGTGAGGATTTTATTTATATGTTTTTCTCTCTTTTGTTTCCATGTAAAATTAAAATATTCATGTATAATCCATATTTAGAGCTATTAAACATAAGCCCTGTCATACCCTGGTCAGGTGGTAATGTAAGGGCATTTGTAAAACCCCGGCTACAGGGAAATAAATTTTTTTAAAAAGTTTTCTGTTGGAATTACCTGAATTCTTAATTCTCATTTCAGAAAATTGTTACCTGACCTAGCCAGGTCTTTAGTACAGACAGCTATAGATCCTGTATTTAAACCAAAATCTGCCAAAGGCTGTGGAGATAATTGGTTCAGTAAAATCTGAATATTAGTGTAGTAAATGATAAACAAAATGTTATTTCAAATATACAAGTAGGGGTAATAAATGAAAAACAGTGTTAAATTCAAATGTTGAAATATATTGTCATATGAATATTTAATATAAAAAAAAACAAGTAAACAAATACATGACGTATATGCAGAAAAAGATTGATTTGAGATACAAATAATTTATATTGCATTTCCATTTAGAATATTCTTGTGAAAAATTGAAGAGGACTAGATTTTGAGAACAAGTTTTATGTGAAGTTGTCAGGCAAGTTTTTTTTTCTGTATACATTAATTGTTCAACAGTATGTTGCTGTAAGGAATTGCTATAATCAAATAGTTTTCTATTATAGTACTGAATCATTATTTTATTTTAAGTTTTATGTACTGGTATATTAATTTGCATCTGCAAAGCTTAGAGAACATGATAAAGATTTTACATAATTCATTTTAATAAATTTTTACAAGAGTAACAAGCTTAATTACATGGACAATTTCAGTCATAATACAGTCAGTTGCAACTTTCAACATTAAATTATCAGACACAAGTTTTAAACAGTTTTCAATATTTTCACAGATATAGTTTATCAGTCACACATTTTTAAGAAATTTGCTTATATTATTTAAGCAGCATGATTTCATATCGCATAAAATTCCTTTCTCCCCATAAAAGGTGATCATGTGTCATTCATTATTCAACGATAATTCTTTTGTACCGGTCAATACCGTGCGATAATGACCGGTCATTATCAAGTGATAATGCCTGCTGTTGCTTTTAGTGCTAGGCCCCCTTTTTAAAATGCACAAGTGATTCAGATTTATTAAAGCACATAATCAGAAATATATAACTAAGCAAAATGAACATGATCTTGTATAAAAGACAAAGTCTGAAAATTCTTAATATAATTTCAGTAAATGTGTGGAGAAAAAAAACCATGCTTGCTTCAATGAAATAAACATTATAGATACTTTTACAAAGGGATTTATTGTAAAACATAGACAGCCCTCGTGACATAAGTATTGACTTCAACACCGATATTGCCTTGCCTGCGGCTCAGGCATTATCAGTGTTTCAGTCAATACCAATGTTCCTTGGGCAGTCTGTATTTTATGATAAAACCACCTGTAACTATTATATAAATATTTGTATTACATCATATTACATCATTGAAGATAATAACTGTTGTTGGACAAGAATTACACTCTTTAAGTATCAGAAAACTAAAAGTACATGTACCATTTTTCATGTCTAAAGATATTATAAATGAAGTGAAAGTCAGTAGCCAAGAAACATACAGTTTGATAAGAAATTTGATCATCACATGTTCTGAAGAATGTTTTATATATGTTTTTTTTTTAAAATAGATGTTATATATGACATTTGTATGTCTTATTTCATATATGTAAATCATATGTGACACTTTAAGGTGCAGCTGTAGATTTCACATATGTAAATCATGTGACACTTTAAGGTGCAGCTGTATATACTTTTCACTTTATTAATTAAAACAGCTCATCTTGTCTTATTTTTGTGGCATTCATAAGCCATGATCATATGTCAAGAAAATATAATTCTTAAATTTTCATTCAACTCTTCTTAGGGTAAACGGGCAAAAAGTTTTCTTTATTGTTTAATATGTCTGTAGATCAATGTACAATTTATGGGAAGTTATGATGGGGTTTTGATATAACTGAAATATGAAATCAAAAGGTTAAGAATGGGGTTAAATGCATAGGCAGGTCAGTATGAGAATAAAGAAATATATATGTAATCAATTTTTAACATTTGAATATTTTACAGTTTATGACCTTTTATATTAATAGTTATTTACATTTAGTTTTGTGTTATCATTAATATTTTATTTAAAGTAAAAATTTTGTGTTATGTTATTGCATTAATAGTTTGTTTATTTTTTTTTGTTGTTTATTAAATAAAATTTTTATATGATGAGATTTTGTTAGAAAATTATTTTTATGAAAGGAAACATCACAATTTTGTAGTACAGTGCATGACATTTGCACAAAAAAAATATTACATATGCACGAGAAAGAGCATTACATTTGCACAGATTTAAAAATAATTTACAGGTAAATATGACATTGAAAAACTGTTTTGTCCCTGCCAAGGGTACTCGTCAGGTGGCTTTATATACACTCGTAAAAATAGATCAGTATTCCCAGATATAATAGTGGTACTTTGTTCATCAGTCTTAAGTTTAGCCTTACAAGTTTTTACTGTACACCTCCACAAAATGTCACCCAATTACTGTATTGTCAATTTGGTAAGTATATCTATCACAATTAGGAATATATGTACCATCTCAAAATCTAGTCATATTGGCCTTACTGATAAAAACCATGAAATTAATTTTTATATTTGTGTTGGGTTAATGAAAACGTATGGAAATACAGGTAAAATTGCACAAACAAATCTTTTTTCAAGCAAATGTAAAGTTAATGAGCAAATCCTCACAATTGTAATTCCCCCTTGTAGTAATTTCATGACAGAGTAGAATACTTTTTCACTAAGTTGGATTAAAGTTAGTGAATTTGAGAACCTACCAAGTAATGCTTTACTCTTAAATGAATCAAATAGCTATCCCAAAAAGTACATGTACTGATTTCAATATAGAAATATCTCTTACCTGCAAAGTGAATGTTTGGGGCATTTATTGGATTTAGGGATGTCTCGGTTTGTTCAGAGTTGAAATATTTTAATTTTTCACAGCCAGTAATTTGTCAATTTTCTATTATTCATCCTCTTAGGCCTTCAGGACAACTGATGAGTCGTAAATCGACGAAATGTGCACATCTTGTGCATCAAAATTGGTATCAAAGAATTTTATTTCAGTTATTTAATATATAGTAATGACGTCTCTATGATTGTTATGACCAACAATTTAAACAAAATGTATTTCTCTTGTCATGTCGCAAATGAAGCTACAATCCTTTATGGCTACGTTTTATGGTTTGTATTTAGCGTACACTTTCACAGTGGCCAAGAAACTTCTTGCACATTTGCACTTTGATATGAATCTTAATTTCAAAAACTTTTTTTCAATAAATCTTTTTTTAAACAATAAAAAATTAATTATCAGAAAATTATTCCATCTTGGATTCCCTGTTTTACACTCATGGTCATAGTAACACACCACATGTAGGTGATCAAAAGGAATATTTGACAAAGAAATTTTTTAAAATTCCCAACTATTTCCAGTAATTTCACGTTTTATTTGTATTATTTCTATAAACTATGTGATTTGATTTTCATATTCCGCAAACGTCACATGTATATCTTTGCTAATATTCAAGAAATATTTTATAGTACAACTTTTTCCTAAGCTTTTCACTCAGATGTCTAATTTTAACCTAAAATTCATTGATATGCATACATATATCTACCAGTTTCTCATCAGGTATTTGAATTTCAAACATTTCTAAAAAAAATTTGAGCAAAACATTTTTTAAATCCAGCATGCATTATTTCGCATTTCAATGTATAAAAGTTTGGTCAAACTAACAAGTTTTGTTGTCGTAACTGTAATACTTAAAAATGTCCTTATTTTGTCTAGAATACTATTTCTTTGACTTCTATTTCATGCTCTTCTGAATTGCCCTCTTTCTGCTTGTTGCCTGGGAATCATATTGCCAGATAACACATATTTGATAAAAAAAAATTTCCAATTAATTCCCTTTAAAGGGAAACCAGACCCTGAAACGCAAACACTTGGGTTGGTAGTTGTAAAAGCAGCACTTGATAGTTGGAAACTGGAATGACAGTGATACTCTTTAGGTTACTCCCTTTTAAAATAAACACGTAAGTATAGGTATAATGAGCTTTTAATGATTAACTTTCATAAGATACCACCATGACTAAAACTTGGGAAACCAAAAAAAAACAAAAAAAAAACTCGGATCTATAAAAAAACACAGGATACATAATTCAGCTTTGGACGGGGGAGTTAAATGTAATTTTTGGCGTAAGAAAACAGAAAATACTTTTATCTGTACAAGATTTAAAAACTCAAAATTGAAGTTTGTACGTTTATTTGCGTTCCTGAATATTGCGGAGAAAAGATGGAATATGCTCATTTCTGGGGTATATTTAGGGTCCGTTCACATTGTCCTTACAAGTTCAGCCGGATTAAATCGGGTAAACGAGTTAATTCCGGGTGTAACTAAACATCGAGTTCGAGTTGAATTTCGAGTGAACTCGAGATATTTAATTTCTAATGTCATTTATCGAGTTACATTTCGAGTTAAAGTTACGGTTCGAGTTAAGATAAAGGCACTTGTTCTTGGTACAAAATTTTTGTACAAATAGCGATGCCGATATTTGAACAAACTTTTTTTCTAATACGGAAATCAGTGCCGAATTGGAGTGTTGTTCAACAGACATTTTATTCAACGTTCACATGATAAAATCCTGCTACGTGGGCCTTTAGGGTGCTTCATTTGCTGATAATTTCAGATTTTTAATTTTTTAGTTAAATGTCAATGAGAATATAAGCGTTCCTGGTGTAGACCATCAGTCCTAGTAAGACAAGTCAACCAGACTCTACCATACGACCTATAACATATGGACGGATGTATATACACACTCTATTTGCCCCAAATTTAGAAAATGTGAACACAACATATCAAGCCTACAAGTACTCTATACTACAAACAATATTTCAAACGAACTAGAGGCTGCAAGGAAGCATGTATATAAGCTGACATGTAAACATTATTGGTTCGGTGCATCCTTTGACACAATTTTGAAACTGGACACCCCTAATGATGATTTAGGCCAAATTGCCCAGTGGATTTAGACTCGGGGGGGGGGTCACTTCCAATATATGATGAGGTAGGGATGAGCCGCTAGAATAGGTACCTTTTTTCACGCTTCGTAATATATGATAAGGGTGTGAAATTGAGATGAAAATATGCGATAAGGATAGGAATTACTGATGGGATTATGTGATAAGGTCAATATGTTGCATCTAAATCAGATGCAAATTAGCACTTGACAACTACATTCATAAGGTTACAAACCATAAGTCATTTCACTACTTTGTCCCGGCTGGTGTTCTATGTTGGATACCACATATCTTCCCCATCAAAGAATTTCTGTTCATTATAATCGTTTTGATCCAAATATATGAAAATTAGGTATACTTTTCGGCATAAATATATGATTAGGTATACTTTTCTGCTAAAAATATGGGATAAGGTATACATGTTAAAGATTTATAATATATGATAAGGGTGGGGGTCCTGGTGTGCCAGCTGCTCACCCCTACCAAAAAAACATATTGAGTGACCCCACCCCCCCCCCCCCCCCCGAGGATTTAGAGGAGGTGCTTAAAGTGCATTCACATAGGGTCTAGTGCGAAACTAAGTTCGGCGGTGGTGGCCATCATGGTCGCAGAGGTCGGAATTACGGGACACCGTTTTGGAAGGGGACCATCTAGAGATCATTTAAGTAAAGTTTGGTTCATATTTTAACAATAAAATTGTTTCTTCATGGAGAATATTTAATATTTTAAAGCACAAAGTTCGCATATATATTCGACGATACAACCGTCTTCTTCAGATGCTGAACGAAAAATGTCTGGAGACACAAGTTGTTTATCACGACGTCATAGTTACGGCTGGCAACTAGACGGGATTCGTGATGCGAATTGACCAAAAAATCTTGAACTTCATACAATGAAATCAAGGGATCAATTCATTTTATACTTGTTAGAAAAATCAAATTCGGACATTAATCCCTTCTTGCTGAGTATTACACAGCTTTATAAAAAGGGACTCGCGCGTTCTCCGATATTCAATATCACTTTTTCTCGGGATTTCTATGCCGGCAAATTTAAAATTTTCAATTGAATGGCCTTTTGAATTAAAATGAATGGAGACGGGTTTATCTTTTTTAGTCTTGTTTGTTCGTATATCTGAAAGATGGTTTTGGATCCGGTCTTTCAATTTAGTATCAGTTTCTCCAACATACACGATGTGTTTGCATTTTGTACAGTACACGGCATACACTACATTATGCGACCGACAATGAATATTATCATTCATTCGAATTATTCTTCCGGATTTTGTGTTACATTGGCCTCTGTAAATTTGGTTTGGTTGATATTCACTTTGTAGTTTCAGAGGAAAAGATTTTAAAAATTCCCTTCCCCCTTTTCCTATCATTAGCTCCAGCAACTATCTTGGTTGAAGGTCGGGGACAACAGTCGACACATTTTTAGAAGGGGGCCACCCAAGGACTATTCAATCAAAGTTTGGTCCCAATTGGCCCAGCAGTTTCAGAGCAGATCTTCAAATTGCATTCCCCATAGGGTCCTAAGTTTAATTATGTTGGGTTGTGACAGCAATCTTGGATGACGGACGAACACGCCAGATAAAAAGTTTAAAGGGGACCATCCCATAACTATTATGACCAAGTTTGGTTCCAATTGGTCCAGTAGTTTTAGTGGAGAAGATTTTTATATTAAAAACAAAAACAAAAAGCTAAAAATCGACAATTCAGGGGCAATAACTCCAAGACTTGTAATCCGAGTTCTACGAAAATTGAAAGGCAAGTAGATCTTGTTCTCCTGGTCGTTTTTACCTTGCCATATTTTCTCTAAAAGGCATTCTGAGATAATTTTCAAAAACTACTGTCTGACCCACATGCTCTATTTTTAGTAATATGGACCACGTGGTTTGACTTGCGGCATCCTTTGACACTTTTTTTCTACTAGACACCCTAGTGATGACTCGGGACAGGTTTGATTCCAATTAGCCCAGCAAGTTAAGAGTGTAAGATTTTGTTCAAAAAAGTTTACGACGAAAATGACGCACACCAACTGATGGCAAAAGCGCACATGGCCTTTATGATTTTTTTGTATAGTAGAGATATTTAACACGGTATACAATCGGTGGATTCGAAACAATCAGTAAAACCGAGTGTTTACATTTCAACTAAACCATACAATTAAACTTTAACCCCTTTTGCTTTCCATAATACCGAGCTATCCAATGTTAAACGTATCCGGTGTTACCGATGGTCTCGGGTGCGCCGGTTGTACAGGGTGGTTAAGTTTCGTCTACTTAAATCGAACTACATGAAGAAATTTCTCGATTTTGCTATATTTTTTTTGTGTCTCAAAAATTGCAGGTATTTTTTGGGTGCGTCAAAAAGACGAAAAAAATAGCGTTTTTCTGGGTCTGAAAAAATTAGAGATGTCAACAAATTTAAATACTTTTTTGACGAGCCTATGTACAGGTAATTTCTTATCTCCCTCATCCTAAACTTAATCCGTAAGTACTAACTCGAATTTTAACTCGAAATGTAACTCGATAAATGACATTAAAAATCAATATCTCGAATTAACTCGAAGATTAACTTGAACTCGAATGATAACTCGAACGCTAACTCGAACATTAACTCGAACTCGATGTTTAGTCACACCCTCGCAATACTGAGTATGCTGTGAATACTTATCGCTTGTATTGTGGATTAAGTTTATCCTAGATTAACGTGAACGGGTTAACTCGCATTTACATAAGTTAATCGGGATTAATTTTTGTAGTGTGAACAAGATCTAAAACTTTAATGATTTTTTTCTTGAAGCTGAAAGTTCTGTCGATCGCTATATATCACTGAATTAATCTGGGGTCCGGAGTGTTATCCTCGTTGTCAAATAGTCAAAGCGGCCTTCGAATCGAACTAGCGCTCTGAAAACTATTTCACCACAATTGAATAGGATGGCCATTTAGTGTCATCTGTACGTTTTCCTTTACATGTATGGTGCAACAATTGAATGTTTTATTTGTGAATTTTATAATTGGTTTAAAAATTTTAACAACGTCGTGACTGAGCATTTGTCTGCATCTTTTACTGATGTGTCAAAATCAATTTTCTTTTTTTCTCATTTCACAAATGGCAAAACCCTATTTCTAGTATATATTCTTAATCTTTTCATACCAACTGTAATTTTCCAACAGCAACAAAGAATCGAAAAATCCCATACTAAAGGGTAATTCAAGGGGGATTTTTTTTTTTTTTTGCATTTTCAAACATAGAAATATCCAACAAGGAATTAAAGTTGAAAAGAATGGAAGAATGTATGACAGGCCCATTTTTTTCCTTTCGGTTCTTCGTTTGAAATTTAAATTAAATTCTTATATTAATTTGTGCGTTGTTTTCCATGTTTTTAAAATAATTTACACTCAAATAACTAGATGGTATTTAGCATAAACATAAATCCCCTAAAAATTGCAAAGCTTCATTGATCCATAGATAATAGCAACAAACAGAAAATTGATCAGGTGTGCTTCAATAGCAAGTACGGATAAGAAAATAGGTGATAAACATGCTTAAATGGATTGTGTTCACTAAAGTACGGATCAGTTGACAGGTGTATATGTTCTCATGTCACCTATACAGTTGTAGTACATTATATTGCTGAAACGTAAATGTATTTTTACTGTTCTAGTATGATTAATCATTGTGTTTGACTTGATTTAGGAATAAATACAAAACATGGATTTTGGTTACAGACATTTTTGTCGTGTATTGATTATACTCGTGTTTTCATTACGAACAATATGTAAATCTGAACAATGTTTCTGCTTGAAGAAACAATTAGAGGGTATCGACAGTCCGGTGTTTTTCGAAGAAGATCCTAAAAATGGAAAGTTTTACGTGGCACAACAATCCGGGGTGATACATGTTTACTCAGCAGACTGGAAACGTGAACTGAAGCCGTTAGTCAACCTAAGTAATGACGTTTACATCGGCAGTAGTCCTTGGGATGAAAGAGGATTATTAAGTATCGCCCTTCATCCTTCCTTTTCTACAAATAATCTTATATTTATCTACAGCACTCGTCTTTTTAATGAGAAAGAATATAGTGTCATATCTAAGGTTGAAATTCGACCAGAATTGTTGAAGGAAGTTATCCTTTTAGCAATTGAACAACACAGTGAAAAAAGGAACGGCGGACAGGTATGTCACTTAGCTTACTGAACAAACCTTATATATTCTTTCTAACAAAGGACTCTAATTAAAAACTTTAACAATGAAACTATATATAACAAATAGTGAGTTCAAACTGATGATACGGCAGAATACTCACTTTTTACAATTCAATACTTTTCGTTTATACACGATAGTAATTTAAATAGTTCTACATTGGTTTATTAAAACCCTAGGAATACCTTAACAATTATTTACAGGTGTTATTTGGAAAAGATGGCCATCTTTATATATCTGTTGGGGATGGTGGAACCTTGGATGATCGAAATATATCGTTTGCCCAGAACAGGTATTTATGCAATTTTTAGAATTTACCACTTTACGATGGTTTGTTAGATGACAGGGGATACATTTTAATGCGCCGCCGATTTATAAAATCGTAATCAAGAAATCTACCACATTTTGTAAAGGTCTTGTTGGTACAGCCGCATCAAGACCTGACAATTGTTTTGCGAATATCTTGTTTATATTACACTGATGATTAATTTTTTAGTATAAACATATTTTATTCAAACTTCAAGCACATATCACAGTATAATACACATATTATTAAAGATGAATGGGATTCGGAAACAAGCAACTGGATGCTTATATAAATCCGTCTCCCGATTAATTTTTTGAAACGGGCACTATAAAATTTTTACTATGATGAAACAAAAGCTTTTGTCTTTAAAACAGCAAGAGTTTACTTGGCAAAATATTACGGGTTGATGTCAACAAAGAGGAAATAGTCGACGACCATCTTCAGTTTTATGCAGTTCCAGATGAAAATCCCTTCGTTAGTAATTCATCCTACAGACCAGAGATCTATGCATTAGGGGCAAGAAACATGTGGCGTTGTAGTATAGACAGAGGCAGTGGTAAGAACTGTCTGGTAGAACATTTTGTATTTTAGGCCTTTATATTAATTTATATTTACCAGAAAATAATTATCAATAATAGACACCGGCTTTATTCGAGTGAGAATAGCTCTTAGAAGAATTACTAAATATCACCATTTTTGGACTGAAATACTAATTCAAGTGGTGCTAACATTTAACATTTTCATATTTTGTAACTATAAGGCGCCGTTTTACTATTTATTCCTTATTTTTTATATCAAAAAATATTTTCTTCATACCAGAAAATCATCTACATTTCTTGATATCAGAAATTTGATTTTTTTATATAAAAAAATCCATTTTAGGATATCAAATAATCGATTTTCTGATATCAAGAAATATATTTTCTGATATCACGAAATATATTTTCCGATATCATGAAATTTACTTTGTTTTTTTTATACACAGCCGAACTTAGTTTAACATAGGACCATATGGGAAAATTCATTTAAAAATCTGAGACTATTTGGCCAATTGGGACCAGACATGGCAGTAATGGTCATTAGCAGGCCCCCTTTCAAAATTGTAGCCGCTGACTCGGCCTGTCAATCAACGTGATCACCAAAGCTGAAATTAGTTTAACATAGGATCCTATGGGAAAATTTAATTTTGCAGATCATCATACCTTAAATTTGGCCATTTGGAACCAGACTTATGACAGCAATGGTCCTCTTTCAGAATGGTGTTTGATAACCTTGAATGTCAACTAAGTTGGCCACCACACTCTAACTTTGTTTAACATTGTACCTATGGGAAAACCAGCCAAGATAACTGCTGTACTTAAATTTTCAGTCCTGCTGAAGGTGGACAAGTTAAATCCAGTTGACCGATACAGGCCTCTTGTGAGAGCCTCTAGTTTCAAATGTAATCCAAGGCCCCCCCTCCCCCATAAACTTATAAGACCAAAGAATAAGGAAACATATTTTTTGATATCAAAAATTAAAAATTATTTTTTGATTTCAAAAAACAGTTTCCTTATTCCTTAAATCATTTTTTGATATTAGGAAATCAATTTCTTGCTATCAAAAGAATAATAAATATTTTCTGATATCAAAAATTTGAATTTTTGATATCAAAATATATTCTTGATTTTTTTATATGAAGAAATCGATTTTTTAGATAAAAAAAATTGACTTTTTGATATCAGAAAATCATTTTTTAATGTAAAAAATTAGGGAATAAATAGTAAAACGTCGCCTCATATTATGTGGTATGAACATTAAGTGTAACTTATAACAATATTCAATTTTTCTATCAATGTTGCACAGAGATGACCTGGCTGGAATATTGAGACCAAACCCACATTAATGGTTAATACTGAACATGAAGCACGAACTCTGAAATAATCCTTCTTTGGTGACATTATTCGTAAAACCTTAATCGCTTTTGTAGTAATGGGTGATTTATACTGTGGAGATGCTGGGGACAAAGACAGGGAGGAAATAAACTTAATTCAAGCCGGAAAGAATTATGGGTGGAATTTCTATGAAGGTTCAGTTAGAGAAAATTCAAAAGAAAAAATAAGTAAGATCATTTTAAGTGCTAATAATAGAATGCAAAAATACTGTTATCAGAATACTTGCTTTTAACTTACAACTTGTTCAAATTACTAAATAAGTTCAAAAAGTTACATCTTTTATTAAATACATTTAACTGTTAACTTAGTTTGATGAAATTCAGTTCTTGAGGTACCATGGAATAAAAAATTTTCACAAAATTTTAATTGCTTACCTAGCGACCACTGTTGTGAAATGTAGTTTGTTCCATGTTTTTCTACAATTGTTACTTTGAATATTTTTTTTTAAGAAAATGAAAATCCTCTGTACGAGTATCCCCACGGTGATATGGGACAGGCAGTTATTGGAGGATACGTATATAGAGGAAAATCCTTCCCAAATCTGCAAACTAATTATGTCTTTGGAGATTATGTTAGTGGGTACGTAGACAATATAGTTATAAATGATTTAAGTAAAGGATATCTGCGAAACTATTAGTGACATTATAAGCTTTCCAATAACCCTGGATTGCTGGTGGACTGCAAGTCTCCCGAAGGTTAAGTCCCTTAGCTTGAAATTGATAGTTATAAAAATGTTAAATTTGTGAAAACTCGTGCATAGCTCTGTCCTTAGATGGTTTCTGCTTTACCTTTTGACCAGTTTGGCAATTGAATTTGCTCTTTAATGTTTCGGTTTAAATCTTGTGCATTAAAATTAGTATAATAGAATTTATTATTAACACTGAGTCGGTATCTCTGATGGTGGTCTCCAAGTGCCGGGGGGGTATCACCACCAGCGTATTTGCTATCATTTCGATACTGTTCTGAAATTGATATATTACTGTTACAAAAATGTTCAATTTTGTGAAAAATAAGTGCATAGCTCTGTCCTTAGGTGGTTTTTGATTATTTCGAAATTTTTTAATTGTTCTCCAAAGTTTTGGATTTTTGTTTTGGGTTTCAACATTTTAGGCCTCGGGCACAACTGAAGAGTTCCATGGACTATTTTTTGCTGTTATTCTGCCTTTTGTCATATTGAGTATTTGACGTAAAAGCACTCGACATATATAGAACATAGGAATTTGCCGAAATACATTTATTAATGTTTTTAGAATTTCAAAGCAGTTTTTATCTACAAAACATCTTATATTTTGCTTTATCAACCATTTGAATAAATATCTCCAAAAATCTTGTTCATAAATTCAAAAGTTTATTTTGGCATCATCATGATCATTATATGAATACCGATAAATCGTTTATTTACTAACCACTGAATAGTGCATGGGCATTACTTCTAACACAAGTTTTTGAAAGGAAAAATGATTGAAATTAAAGGTTATGGTAAAGAATATGAAACAACGTCGGGTTAACAGCATATTTTGGCGTATGGATGCTTAATATTCAGTAATATTCTTGTTAGACATTTTATAAAAAAGAAAGTCTAATCGTGCATAAAACAGGGATGTTTTTATCTGAACAACCCTCCGCACACCATCAACGCCCCTGCATGTGTCTTAGGGCACGTGACTGTTTTTTTTTTTTATACATATACTTTTCACTAAATTATGTCTCTCACTATCACACACACAAGCAGAAGAAATATGGTATAACGAGAAAAATTACTCGGTCTTGTGGATCAAAATTGAAATCATAGAATATTTTTAATTTTCAATGCGTTTTGGGTTGTATTGTCCGTGATAGTATATGAGCACAGTGTGGGAACGGAACTGTACGATTTTTTAATGTTTTGGTCATTCGGGAGACTGTCAAGCGGGGCTCCGACATTCGAAATAATTTACAGCTACGGAGGAGGTAAGTGTTTTTTATCACTATTATCTCTGGGGCTTACTTGTAATGCATATGAGTAAATGTTTATATCTGTCATTAATATTCTAACATTCAAGGGTGCAGAAAACATTCTTAAGGCAAGAAAACAGGGAAAACATTGAAATGAAACTAAGAGCTCCGACCCAAATTAGGCAAATGGTTGTGTTCATTCAGCTGGAATTTTTACTTTAAAAGAATTTTTTTCAAAAAATTTAACCTCTTTTATTAGAATTAATATATAGTTTTTCCTCAAATTTAACTTCAATATGTTTACACTCACTAATAGTTCTAAATCTTTACACATACATGGCACTAAATATTTTTCACTGTACGGTCGCTTGTCGGTAAACAACTTTCGACTGTATTATCACTTGGAGCAGTTCTGTATTGTCGCTTGGGAGCAGTGTCATGATTTTGGCTAGAGTATGCATGAAAAAACCCGATTTTAGTATTTCTAAATTCAAAATCTCCTTCAGAACTAAAAAAAAAGGAGATTAACAAATCAAATTTCTTTAAAACCAACACTGATTTTTTTTCAATATCACATTTATATATTTATACAACTGTCTACACAATTTCTTTTATATAAATATGCTTTCGTGTTTTCAAAAATCACTTTCCACTTCAAAGTACTAGTACTCGAGACGACCTTATCATTTACAGAAGTGTACACTCACACACACGTAAGATTTATATTACTATTAACAAACAAGCTGACAAATACTAATACAAGATAATTGTAAGACTTTGTTTCTTATTTGGAAAACCTAAAATGAACTTATTCATTAAAACTTCGTTTTCAACTACACAATTATAGTGCGGTTTGCTCGACTTGTATAAAATTATTATTCTTTTGATGAACGATGTTATGATAAATCCGATAATACAAAGCATGTAAAAGCACCTATCAATTTGGAGTTTCACTTTTATATAAGAAGATACAGAGACTTGTTCCCAAATTCATCAATAAAAAAGAACAGACAACCCATCGTAAAGAAGAAAACTGCAAGCTCCCCCTTTAAACTTTTTAAAAAATATATTTTTCACTTTGCATTTTATTTCGATCCCAATAATTTTGGGATTGTTTTCTGCTGAGCCTTGTTCTAGCGCTTGAGATCCAAAGTCCAGCGCTACAGATGCTAAAGTCTAGCGCTGTAGATATAAAGTCGAGCGCTGGAGATGTTACATCTCCAGCGCTTGAATTTAAATCTGCAGCGCCTGGACTTTAGATCTTCAGCGCTGGACTTTAGATCTATGACACTGGACTTTTAGATCAACAGCGCTGGATTTTACATCTCCAGCGCTGGAATTTCAAAACCACAACTTTTTATTTGTGTGAGACAAACAGGGTTCAGTAGAAAAGCATCCCAAAATTATCGCGATCGAAATAAAATTGGTGCTTGATTAACGTCCAGTGGCAATTATTTCGTGCATATTCAGGACGGAATATTTATAAGTATAAAGAACTAGCTGCCGTAGAAAACAAATATCTTGACCTTTTTTTTATTGTGCTTAAAAAGTTGAAATAAATGCAGAAAACTTAAAAGCTTAATTTAAAACTTTGATATAAAAGAATAATGGAATATTCGAAATGACTTTTTTATGTGCATTTTGTGCGAGCTTTTTTTTTATCAGTGATTTATTTTCATTTGTGTTGTACTTTTTTGTCTTGTATACTGATTTTCGATTTTTTGTCTCTCTGGTATAGAAAACTACGTGTACGTTAGAATGGTGCACTTGATAGAAGCTTAATCGGCAAAAAAATGACTGAATTTATGTTCACTCTTATTTAAATGTTTAATACATCAATATTATAGTGCAGAAATAGAAAACAATGAAATAAATATGCAATGTATTTTATTATTTTGGCCAAGTGATTGTACAGTAAAGCTCCAAGTGATTGTACAGTAAGCGAGCAAGCGATTGTACAGTCAATAAAATTTTCCAACATTAAGAAAATTAATCAATTTTATTTTCTACTGAGACGATGGTTATCAAACTTTCAGAGAGGTAAGACTATATATCAGAAAAGGGTCAATTGTAAAAATTGTTGTAGTGACGATTATTTTTTTGCATTCTTTTAGCATTTTTATTCGCTGTTGATGGAGAATTTTGATCGATTTACTCGGAGCTCAACCATTTTAGGGAAAACTTCTGGGTGCATATGTCGTTTTTAGTATTTCATTGGTCTATATATACATGTAGAATGTTTTCGTTACCAAATCTTGAAGCAGAAACTTAATATAGTAACTTGTGCGTTAATCAAACCTTAGATTCAGCGACTTGTTGTTTTTTCGAATGTCGGAGCCCCGCTTGACAGTCTCCCGAATGACCAAAACATTAAAAAACCGTACAGTTCCGTTCCCACACTGTGATGAGGTTATTTAAAATTTTCGTTACAAAATGGACCTTTTTTTGATTAGATATCTGATAGTTTTGTCATTGTTTTTTTAAAAAGAAAGCTGTTTATCCTGAATAATACTGTCATTGCCAAAAATGTGACTGAGTTTAAAATATGTGAAAAGAATAGATGTCCATGCGATTCTCGTGACAAAGCAGGACAGTACTTGCAGTCTTTTTCAACAGATAACACAGGTATGTAGAATTCCAATTTTTTTTTACTAATTTTCAAATCTATTTCTTTGTTATTTTGAGACAAATTATTTTCATTCCATGGCCGTTATGTGGTTTTGGTATTTTCTTTATTTAAAAAAAATTACTTTAGTTCCAAATGTTACAGACGAGAGTTAAATTTCGAAATGCGCAGCATATGCATGGTCATCGCATGTGCGAGGTATCTTATGTTTCGAGACCACTTCTTTTAAAGATTGCTAGTCCAGAGGAGAAAGCCAAGCTCATTACTTTGTACCTTGTACCAATGAAATGAAAAGATGAAAGAGTAATCGTCAATAATTTAACACATCTAAAACATAGAAAAGGTTGATAGGGTATAGAATTAATTTATGTCCATTCTTTGGTATCTATTGCCTTTGCTGAGTTTATGCCTGTGCTGGTTGACTTAAATAATTCAGTAATCAACACTGGCAAAGCTTTCCCTGTGATTCGATTTATATTATAGATTCAAGTTAGCTAGAGGTTTGTTTCAAATTACTCTTTCTTGTCATTACTTGACTTAGCGTCGGTCGTTCGTCGTTGTAAACTTTAATGATATCTTCTCCTCTGAAACCACTGGGCGAATTGAAACAAAACTTGGCACCAATGGTACTTCATCAGAATTGTATCCGACGACCCGGACCGCCATCCGAGATGGCCACCACAGGGGCGAACAAAGTTTAGGACCCTACGTGGGAAATTTCCTTAAAGATTTTCTTGTCTGAAACCACTGAGCCAATTGGAACCAAAATTTGCAGCAATGGTTATTAGACTGTCTTCTTTCAGAAATGCGTCCGATGACCGGCACGGCCAACCAAGATGGTCGCCTCGGGCGAACTTTGTTTTACATAAGACCCATGCGAATATTCACTTGAAGATATTCCTGCCTGAAACCACTTAGCTAATTGGAACCAAATTTAGCAGCAATGGTCCTTAGTGGACCTCTTTCAAAACTGTATCCGATAATCCGGACCACCATCCAAGATGGACGCTATAGGCTAACTTAGTTTAATATAGGACCCAATTGATATTCATTTAAAGATCTTCTTGTTTGATATCACTCAGCCAATTGGAACTTAAGTTGTCGACAATGGTTCTTAGACTTTCCGCTTTCAGAATTATTTCGGATGACCCGGACCGCCATACAAGATTTTGGCCACATACCAACTTGGTTTAACGTAGAAGCCTATTGGAAAACTCACTTTAGGATCTTGACTGATACCAACTGGAACTAAACATTGCAACAGTAGTCCATAGGTGTTTCTCTTTCAGAATCGTATCCGATGATCCATATCCCGCCATATATGAACTTAGTTTAACATAGTACCCTATGGGAACATTCACTTAAAATCTTCTTGTATGAAACTAGAGAGCCATTTGAACCAAATTTGGCAGCAATGACCCTCTATAAAAAATGTATCCAAGATGGCTGAAACAATCGAACATAGTTTCATATAGGACCCTAAATTCAATTTAAAATCTTCTTGTCCGATATCGGTGACCCAATTGGAACCCAACTTGGCAGCAATGGTCCTTATAGATAGTTCTCTTTAAGAAATTTAAGCGATAACCCTGTCCGCCATGTAAAACCACCAGAGCCCATATGTAAAGTGGGTCAGAAATATATGGCTGACATGAGTTTTAATCCTTACTGGGAAAATAACAGAAATTTTGCAATCGAAGAGGCAAGCTTCCCAAGTTAAATTAATTTTTATTTTGTGAATGATAAAATAAAAAAAACAAAAACCGATATATTAAATGCTATTCTTCCCCCACACCCCCTTTTGGTCATAATTGGTTTGAATAAACTTTTATTTACTGATATTCGAAACAATATGAACTGGTATGGGATAATCTTGCTGGATATTGTACAATATGAACCGGTATAAGATAATCTTACTGGATTTTGTATATCGTGCCGTAAACTGGGTTCGATTACATATCCTTTTATCACTGAAGTCGAAAACATAAACTTCCCAAAAATTTCGAACATGTTGAAAATATTCAGGTATTGATATTTTAAAATCTATATTTTTATAGGTGAATTATATCTGTTAACGAAGCAAAATGGAGAAATTTTAAAGCTTATACCTCCATTAAGGTAAGTCAACAAGGTAATTAATATAAGTATAGATTTTATTTGAAATATCGGCTGCATTGCATATTGTACATTTTGAAAATATTCGCGATTTCAAATGGGTGCAAAGTCTACCCACATTTCAAATGGGCGGTTTTTTTTATTACAGGTGACAATAATTCTAATGCAATAAGAAGGAATCTTCTTCTTTTTCTTCTAATGCAATATTTATGTAACACACTTTTTCATTGGTCAAAACTGACCTTCAAATACTCTATCCAAATATCGGGCCAGAGAAGGGTCCCTCACTTTATCGCCATTTGGGAGCCATTTTGAAATTACAAAAATTTGTATCTTAGTCTGGTACCCGTCCGTTATTTACAAGCTCGCCTTTTCTCGGGTTTCTAAAGCTCGCCCAAATATTTTTTTTTTTATTTTCCGACAATGACTATGTTGTATATTTATTTATTCTACTCCCAGCTCCCCGTGGTGAACAGGGGACAACATATTATTTTAGTTCTGCTAACGGAGGGCGAAATGTATATCCTTTAAAGGCGCCCAAATGAAAAGTTCAATCATAAAAATTCTGCGCCCACATAAAGTATGAATTTGCGCCCATTTGAAATATAAATGCACCAAGATGAAATATCCGGACGGGAGTGCTGTACCCTTACCCTTTCTTTGAAGGTAAGACTTGAAATTTGAGTGGCAACATAATTATGTTGAGAACAGGGGTAGCAGTTATTATTTTCACTTGGTTATGATAGTTAACATATTGAAGAATGTTATAGAACTCAGTTTTAGGTTAGAAACATAAAAAAGTAAATATATGAATACACTTTACTGAGCCGTTTAGTTTGAAAACATAATTGCAGGAATGTAGGCAATCAAATTCTGCAAGAATATACATGAAGATTTAAATAATCCTCAAAAATAAACAGATGATAATGAAATGTCTAAGTGAAATGAAATAAATTGTAAAATCCAAATATTAACAGTTTATGTTTCTGTTTCAGTTCTGTTACAACGTGTGGATCAATACAACTGTCAACAAATACCATAGTAACCGTTATTATTGCATTTGTCAACATAGTATTGTATTGTGGTTTCTAGGAATTTTTTTAATCACAGTATATATTGAACGTTTAAAATTACTGTAGTGTATTGTATTTTCATATATCATTGTTTTATACGTAAATTGAAAGCATTGTGTTACTTTTTTACTGCCACTGATGGAAAAACCAATACCGTACGACGTTATCTATCGTGGTACTATATACATAAAATTGACACAAAAAGTGCTATAAATATGTCTTTTTATGTAATTCTGCTTTCGGTGAGGTGAAGACTTAGAAATTATACTGGCCTCGCCCTGCCAATTTCAACTGAATTTTTTGACAAGATACCATTAAACCCTGTTAAATCCTGGGTGTTTTCTCTGAATTTTTCGTTTAATAGTGCAACAGTATCCCGGGCAGTATCCGACCAACAGCTATTAAAGCCATGGCTAATTCTACAGTTCAAACGAGCACATTTTGCACCACCTTTCTAAATTTTGTACCGTTCAAACAATTTTATCATTTCTGGGTAGCGGTCACCTTGTTTGTAATCATTCAGTTTTTCTGTTTGATTACTAGTATATTGAGTAATAACAGGTCAAAGAGACTTCACGAAATTAACAAAATTTGGAACAGCAATATTAATTCCACGTGTTCTAGTTGTTTTGAATTTATAAATCCATTTCACGTATATACGTCTGTTGTTGGTATGATTCGATGAATGCAACAGGGGGTCTACTTCCAATAAATGTGATTATCCCATAACTTTCTTCAAGTGTAACATTTTTACTTGTGCTTATACCAGATAAAAAATCCAGTTTCATAACTTAATGCATTTTGATGCATTGTTTGAGACTTCGAAAATTTGTCATCCATCTCATCAATACTGGTATAATTTAAAAATGAATAAATAAAAAACTATTTGGGCGTTTTTATATTTACAGTCAGCAACTTTTAATCTTTTTATTGCAAAAACAAAATCATACAATAACTTGACTACATAAACTCGGGTTTTTTTCTCTCCAAATAACCCAATATTATATTCTTATTGACTGCATATTCGGGGAATAGTAAGTTTATCAATGTCCCCGCGATATCAACTATTGCCCCTTTGGTACGCCTCGGGGCAATAGTTGGTATCTCGGGGACAATGAACTTACTATTCTCCCCATACACAGTGAATAAGTATATAATATTACTAGGTGAGAGTGGTTTGTTTGTTTAGTTGGGGTTTTACGCCGTTTTTAGCACATTTGGCTATATCGCGGCGGACAGTTTTTATTGGTGGAGAAAGCCGGAGTACCCGGAGAGAACCACAGACCTTCGATAGGAAAATTGGCGATCCGGGAGTCAAACACACACCCGCCACAGGTGAGATTCAAACTCACAACCTCAGAGTTGACAGGTTAGTGATCATTAGTAGTGGTGACGAACTATCTAGACCACTCGGCCACCGAGGCCCCGGTGACAGTGGTAAATGAGTTTGAGAAGATATAACAATAAAAGTAATAGCACATTACTTGAAATAATATAATTTACACATGATTTACAAACAAGAAATATTAATTATTTTCTCTTTTCGCATTTCATAAATGGCATTATAACACTGAAGTCTATCAACTTTATTTAATCTATACCAATGAAGTGTTAACTACACAAGATTTGAAATTTTAAAAACTCAAATTTGAGTTTTAAATAGAATTTTGTTACCATTTGAAAATCGCTGCATGTTTATTTCCATCCCCGCACCTTAATGGGATATGCACCTAAATGTTTATTGAATCTGAAGCATTTTAAAATTGATTACCATTTTTTTCTCACGCTTAATGTACAATGGTCGCCCCTCTGGTCACTGTATGAAAATGTTATGTCATCTAAACTTTTCCTTAAAAATTATATAAAGTTTTTAAATAATTATGTATAGCGCATGAACCACATCAGCTGAACTCCTTTGGAATATAATGCTTGGTAGCAAGACGAAAACACTTTGAACTAGAGGCTCTCAAGAGCCTGTGTCGCTCACCTGTATCTAATGTGATTTTGGAAATTATGTAAAATTATATAATGATTGAGACCAAGATTGGTTTAATTTGACACAGTATTTAAAATTAAAAACAGGTCATCTTAGTGTAGTCTTACAATAGCTACTGAAGACATCTTATCATTATTATTTTTGAATATGTGGTCAAGTTGTGACCATTCAGAATTTTTTTTACAATTTTCTGATAGACTTCTAAACATCTTGGATGATGGATCGGCAACAAAGTAACAACACTTGGTCAGCACCTCATAAGGAACATTCATGCTATGTTTTGTTACATTCCATTCAGTGGTTCTCTAAAAGAAGTCATTTGTATGCATTTCCCATAGGGTCCAATGTTAAACTTAGTCCCCTGCTGGCGGCCATCTTGGATGATGGATCGGCTACAAAGTAACAACACTTGGTCAGCACCTCATAAGGAACATTCATGCCAGATTTAGTTTCATTCCATTCAGTGGTTCTCTAAAAGAAGTCATTTGTATGCATTTCCCATAGGGTCCTATGTTAAACTAAGTTCCCCGCTGGCGGCCATCTTGGATGATGGATCAGCTACAAAGTAACAACACTTGGTCAGCACTTCATAAGGAACATTCATGCCATGTTTGGTTTCATTCCATTAAGTGGGTCACTAAAAGAAGTCATTTGTATGCATTTCCCATAGGGTTCTATGTTAAACTAGGTCCCCCGCTGGCAGCCATCTTGGATTATGGATCGGCTACAAAGTAACAACACTTGCTCAGCACCTCATAAGGAACATTCATGCCATGTTTGGTTTCATTCCATTCAACGGTTCTCTAAAAGAAGTCATTTGTATGCATTTCCCATAGGGTCCTATGTTAAACTAAGTCCCCCTCTGGCGGCCATCTTGGATGATGGATCGGCTACAAAGTAACAACACTTGGTCAGCACCTTATAAGGGTTCATTCATGCCAGATTTAGTTTCATTCCATTCAGTGGTTCTCTAAAAGAAGTCATTTGTATGCATTTCCCGTAGTGTCCTATGTTAAACTAAGTTCCCGCTGGCGGCCATCTTGGATGATGGATCAGCTACAAAGTAACAACACTTGGTCAGCACTTCATAAGGAATATTCATGCCATGTTTGGTTTCATTCCATTAAGTGGGTCACTAAAAGAAGTCATTTGTATGCATTTCCCATAGGGTTCTATGTTAAACTAAGTCCCCCGCTGGCGGCCATCTTGGATTATGGATCGGCTACAAAGTAACAACACTTGGTCAGCACCTCATAAGGAACATTCATGCCATGTTTGGTTTCATTCCATTCAACGGTTCTCTAAAAGAAGTCATTTGTATGCATTTCCCATAGGGTCCTATGTTAAACTAAGTCCCCCTCTGGCGGCCATCTTGGATGATGGATCGGCTACAAAGTAACAACACTTGGTCAGCACCTTATAAGGGTTCATTCATGCCAGATTTAGTTTCATTCCATTCAGTGGTTCTCTAAAAGAAGTCATTTGTATGCATTTCCCATAGTGTCCTATGTTAAACTAAGTTCCCGCTGGCGGCCATCTTGGATGATGGATCAGCTACAAAGTAACAACACTTGGTCAGCACTTCATAAGGAATATTCATGCCATGTTTGGTTTCATTCCATTAAGTGGGTCACTAAAAGAAGTCATTTGTATGCATTTCCCATAGGGTTCTATGTTAAACTAAGTCCCCCGCTGGCGGCCATCTTGGATTATGGATCGGCTACAAAGTAACAACACTTGGTCAGCACCTCATAAGGAACATTCATGCCATGTTTGGTTTCATTCCATTCAACGGTTCTCTAAAAGAAGTCATTTGTATGCATTTCCCATAGGGTCCTATGTTAAACTAAGTTCCCCGCTGGCAGCCATCTTGGATGATGGATCGGCTACAAAGTAACAACACTTGGTCAGCACCTCATAAGGAACATTCATGCCAGATTTAGTTTCATTCCATTCAGTGGTTCTCTAAAAGAAGTCATTTGTATGCATTTCCCATAGGGTCCTATGTTAAACTAAGTTCCCCGCTGGCGGCCATCTTGGATGATGGATCGGCTACAAAGTAACAATACTTGGTCAGCACCTCATAAGGAACATTCATGCCAGATTTAGTTTCATTCCATTCAGTGGTTCTCTAAACAAGAAGATTTTTGAAATTTCAGCCAATCAGAACACATTATTGGGCCTGGCAGCCATGTTGAATATTCGATCAGTACCAAAATTACAAATTCTGTAAAGGACCTTCACAGGAACATTGCTGCCAAGTTTGGTTCCATTTGGTTCAGTGGTTTTTTAGAAGAAGATTGAAATGTGAAAAGTTAACGGACGGACGACGGACGACAGACGACGGACGGACGACGGACGCAAAGTGATGGCAAAAGCTCACCCTGGCTTTTAGCCAGGTGAGCTAAAAATGATATGATAAATGTATAGAAACAAATAAACAAGTTATAAAATACATTTTAAGTAAAAATAAAGTTTTTAATGATTGTTGCTGAACAACGTTTGAGAAGATGCGGGTTTATCTATCGGTAACTTCAATCACGAGGCACCCACAATCTTTACTATACTTTATTCACCTTAAGTTCGGAATCCCCTGCAGATGGACCTAAGTTGTTCGATGTAACCACTACAGCAAAGGGTTTGTCATCAACTTTCCTGCCGAACGTCGGTGGTTCTCTCCAGATACTGTAGCTTTTGTCGCAATTGTGATGAACGTGGCGTAATATTCCGTTACCGGGTTTTTGTCTCGCCGAAATTTACACAGTTATAATCAGTTTTATTTATCAAGTGATCAGTTTACTGACGTGTGTTAGACATACATGTATTGCAGTTGAGCAACATAACAATATGTTTGGAATAAATAGGAATGTAAACTAAACATACGTTACAAATAGAGTTATTATTCTCTCACGGAAAAAAAATATTTTATATATGACGAAGAGGTTAAAAAACAAAAAAGATTTCAAAATAATTCTTGTTTCTAAGCATGTCACCTTTGAAACATAAACACCCATTGTAATGTTTGAATACTAAATTTCCGTGGACTACTGTGCTTTTCAGAAATAAAACATAAGTGGTCATCCATGTGAGATGTGACCAAGATTTCTACGCTTATAATTAGATCAAATACTTCTAAAATTAACAAAAAACCTATACAGTTTTTAGTAATCATATCCTAGTTTTACAACAGTAAAACTTCGAGATCAACTTATGGCAGAGGTATCGGTTACGAGTTAAGGCACAAAATTAAGGGAAACATGTCAACGAAAAAGACATTTTGTCTTTTATCTTCTATACTTGTGTATCTCCTTTGTCTTTTGAGTGGCTGAGCAGTGAAGACGACGTATCAACTCCATCTGGCTGGGTTGTTTCTAAATGTTGATGTTCCTTGTCACCCTGCGAATAGGAAGAAGTAATATTTTTACCAATTAATCATATATGAGGGGGTGGAAAGGGGGGTACCTTTCTCCTTTCTCCCGCCCCTCGTCTCCTTTCTCCCGCCCCCTCTCTCCTTTCTCCCGCCTCTCTCCTTTCCCCCTCCCCCTCTCTCCTTTCTCCCGCCCCTCTGCCTCCATCTCCCACCTTAACAACCGTCTTTTTTCAGATCAATCGATTTTAATACAAATTTGAATTAATATATGACCATATATAGGTGGCATAGGTCTTTATTAAAGCATATACATTGTACTGATTTTACGAACAAGGCCTGCCTCCGACTCGTACGCAAATTAATACACAATGTTGGAATGTTGTCAATGGTGCATTCTGCATGCCCCAATGTCAAGAAACTCATTTTTGATATGTATGGTCATGTATGAGGATCATGAAATTAGACATAGTTTTTTATTGTGTCATCTCTATTTTTCCCTGTCCTCGAGAACACCTTACTTTGTATGGTCAAGTGGATAACGTAAATATTTTAAGGTGACCTGGAAAATTGTTGAAATATGCATGGACTATCCTGACTATGTGATGTGTTCTGTGCTCTTTTATGTTATTTTTGTTTGGGGTTCTGTCTGTTTGGGTGATGTTGATTGGTTGGAATATATGTCATTGTTGACCTGTCCTATTATCCATTTGTTGTTCATTTATAAATGTGCAGTAGGTCGAAATTGGCCTATACAGAGTCTACACACATTACCTACTTAAATGCCAAAGTTATATTTTTATCTTTACAAGTATTAAGCCCTCAGAAGTATGGTTTCTGGGACGAAGATGTACTATTCCTATGCCTAAGTATCCCACATCAAACCCACTCGTAAATGTGGAGAATTTAGATGTTTCATGCGTAAAGACTTAAGCATGTTAACAATGGTTTGAAATGTCAATTAAAAAATTTGTCTATAGTATCATGTTAGTTTAAGTCAGATTGAACATCAAATTCTTTAATGAAATGATCGGAAATGGCAAAAATGGTTTGGGAAATATAAATGTTGCCTTTTTAGCTCACCTGACCCAAAGGGTCAAGTGAGCTTTTCTCATCACTTGGCGTCCGTCGTCTGTCGTCGTCCGTCAACTTTTACAAAAATCTTCTCTGAAACTACTGGGCCAAATTAAACTAAACTTGGCCACAAGCATCATTAGGGTATCTAGTTTAAAAAATGTGTCCGATGACCCCGCCTGCCAACCAACATGGCCGACATGGCTACAAATAGATCATAGGGGTAAACTGCAGTTTTTGTCTTATATCTCAAAAAATAAAGCAATTAGAGCAAAACTGACATTGGGTAAAAATGTTCATCAGGTCAAGATCTACCTGCCATGACGAATCGGTCAACCCTTTGTTGGGTTATTGCCCCTGAATTGTTAATTTTAAGGACATTTTGCAGTTTTAGGTTATTATCTTGAATATTATTATAGATAAAGACAAATTGTAAACAGCAAAAATGTTCAACAAAGTAAGATCTACAAATAAGTCAACATGACCAAAATCATTGATTGACCCTTTATAGGAGTCTTTGCCCTTTAAAGACGGCATCCAGCGTAAACTTTCCTTTAAAGATCTCTTCCTCTCAAACCACTGGGCCAATTGAGACCAAACTTTGGTGGAATGGTCCTTGGTTGGCCCCCTTCCAAAATTATGTCTGGCATCCCCGACTTCCAACCGAGATGGCTGCTGTTACTAAAAATAGAAATAAAGGGGGAGGGGTGACTTTCAAAAATCTTCTTATATGAAACTACAAGTCCAGTTGCAACCAAAGTTGGCAGCAATAGTTCTTAGGAGGTTCTCTTTCAGAAATATGTCCAATGACCCGGTCTGTTAACCAAGATGGCCGCCACAGCCGAACTTAGTTTAACATAGGGCCCTATGGGAAAATTGATTGAAAAATCTTCTTGTCTGAAACCACTTGACATATTGGAGCCAGACTTTGCGGCATTGGTCCTTAGGAGGGCCTTTTTCAGAAATGTGTCTGATTTCGTGGACTGTGAACCAAGATGGCCGCCACAGCAGAACTTAGTTTAACATAGGACCCTATGGGAAAATCACACAAAAAGCTTCTCGTCTGAAACCACTAAGTCAATAAGAATAAGACTAAGAGCCAATGGTCCTAAGATGGTCCTCTTTCAGAATTTTGTGCGATGACCCAGACTGTCAACCAAGATGGCCGCCACAGCCGAACTTAGTTTAACATAGGGCCCTATAGGAAAATTCATTGAAAACGCTTCTTGTCTGAAACCACTTGACATATTGGAGCCAGACTTGGCAGCATTGGTCCTTAGGAGGTCCTCCTTCAGAAATATGTCCAATCACCTGGATTGTCAACCAAGATGGCTGCCACACCGAACTTTGTTAAATATTGGACCCTATAGGAAAATTCATTTAAAAATCTTCTTGTCTGAAACCGCTTAGCCAGTTGGAACAAAACTGAGCAGAAATGGTCCTTAGATGGTTCTCTTTTAGAAATGTATCCTTTGACCTGCACTAAACCAAGATGACTGCCATAGCTGAAATTAGTTTAACATAGAATCCTATAGAAAAACCAGCCTAATTGACTGCAACACTTAACTGCTCAAGGTGAAAAGTTAAAATCCAGGTGAGCGATACAGGCTCTTGAGAGCCTCTAGTTTCAAAGATTTGTCCATTTATTAGAACATTTAGTATCCAGTTTTTTAGTTTTTTTTACCTCTTTATTTTTTTTCAACATTAAAGTTCGTCTCCCTTTGATAGCTCCTTTCTCCAGCCCTTTCTCTCCTTTCTCCCGCCCCCTTTCTCCCTGTCTCCCAATACCCTTTCCACCTACTCATATATAATACCCGCCAAAATGTATACAGATATATCATGTGTGAGAGGAGTTTTTGCAAAATATACTAGTCAAGAGAATACAAATTTCCCCGAGCCTGAAGGCAGAGGGAAATTTTTTACTCGAGACGGGTATTTTTTGCAAATACCCCTCTCACAAATGATATATCTATTTAATTACACCGAATATCCCGCGAGGGTAAAAAAAAGCAAATTCATTTTCACAAATACTACGGCAGAGGGTAAAAAGCGAATTAATTTTCGTAAATAGCACAGCACAGGAAAAAAAAAACGGTAAATACCCCTTGCTAGTGAAAAAGTGTTAAAACTAAAGGAACATTTAATTTCACTATTGATTAATGGTATGGTACTGTCCTTGTAATGTTCTTTAATTTTTTTTCTGGGATGTGCTTTGCGAAATTGGTCTCCTTATTGACTAAGAATTGGTTTTTCATATAATTAGAATTTACTTTGAGTACATGTGGAACATAACAATTAAGGACTTTAAATTGTTCAATACATTATATAGGAACCTGGTAGGGGGTATCGACCTCGGAATTCGTCCTCAATTGATATCACTCGACCGGTTCCATGCATAATGTATTGACATCGTTAAAAATCCATACTTGATAAGTCCACACAAGATTGATCTTTAGTTCCTTGGATATCGCCGCTCCGATTTTTGGACTGTGAATTTTAAGAAAAAAAGTTTTTGCCGCTTCATTTTGCAAAAATGCTGAAAATTCGCCCAAAATTCTTCATTTTTCAATAAATTAAAAAATAAAAATTTGTCGCCCGTTACTAAATATTTTGCTAAAATTGGAATTTTTGCCCATCTTTTAGCAACATTTTAATTTAAAAAAATGTGTACCGCACGTAAATTTGATCTTCGCCAAAAAAAAACTAGTCCTTAAGAAAACTATTAAAATTAATATTTCGCTCGCTCGCACCTATTTTTGCCATACAAAAATCCAAAGAACTAAAAATCAATTTGGTGTGGCTTAAAAATAACTTTATTTGCAAAAGCAACACGGCGTATTAGAACCAATGACAATACATAAATGTATAAAGTGCAGTATTATGTCACATGCAGGTTGTCATCAAGATATTGTGTTTAATATTCATGATGGGTCGATAAAACAATAGAGTATAGAATATTCGATGTAAAAAAATGTTATTTTGTGATCTAAATTTAAAACAGAAATGATTTCCGAAATAAGATATGAAATTTCTAAAGTATCCGTAACATAAATCTTTATTGTGAAGTATCATATCAATGCATGCACGGTGACAAAAAAATTTCATTACAATTTCCAGTGCTTAAAACACCATCTGTCATATCTAGAAATAGAATTGTATCATTTGCCACTTTAAATCACTGAGCAATTTTAATGTGTATATACTTACCGATTCCGCCCATTTAAATACGATACATTCTACTACTGTCACCAGCATACCGGCTAATAAACCAACGGCTAGTACTAAAAGTATTCCTGAAAACGATGCTGTATCTAATGGATAAAATTCTTGCACTTTGTATTTCTCCTCTGTTGCTTCAAATATAAACTCATTACAAGAACCGGTAAACCATTTATTATTCAAAAATGTCAAAAATCCTTGTTCGTTGTAATTTACTATCTGCTGGCTTATTTTATGTGTCATATTTGAATCAATAGGAAATCCAAAACTGTAGTGTCGTTTCATTGTATTTTCAGTTACATAATAAAACTGACAACCCCTTTTTTGAGTATGATATTTTATCATCAACGACTCTGTTATAAATGCCTTTTTCCCAGGTGGATAATCCTCTAGTTCTTTGATTCCTTGATCTATACTAGTAACGTACTCTCCATTACCGCCCGATAGAAGTTCACCATACAGGAGTTTCACATATTCCTGTTGTGTGTTGTGTTGTAGAAACATCTCCGTTGCTGATCCTTTTAAAACGGAAAACTTTAAATTTTTCTTTAAAACGTCTTGTATTCCTTGTAGTTTCATATAACCTTCGATTTCTTTTTCATTTGGACGTACTTGCAGTAAATCTGTTAATTTACTAATGTAACAGGAGATAGTGACAATTACAAACATCCACCAAGCAGAGACCACGAGTCTAGCACCAAGTGATCGAGGTGTTCTGGTGTATCCTGACAAAGAAAAATGTATCATTGGAAATACAATTTCTGTGAGCTGTATTTAAGATACTTATATGTAATACCAATAATGAATCAATAAATGAAATGAACTTCAAAAAATCTGATCGAAAAAGTAATGAAAGACTTTAGCCTACTTTGCCGACATGGCAAACAAGCATTACGTCCATTTGTTTTGAAATAAACATTCCTAATACAATCGCATCTCATCAGTAAAGCAATGCTAGAACCGAAATATATTTGAAGCCAATGTAACACACACAATGTTTCAAGCGATTTCAAAAATAAATGGACGGCTATACGCTGCGTAGATGTTTTTTTTTATTTGTAGTATCTTGTGACTTATATGTGTTTTTTTGTGGGGGTTCACACTAGTTCTTTAGTTTTGTCTCGTATTGTTTTATATTTCTTTTGTTTACCTTGTAGTTTACTTCCTTTAGATATATGCTTTATAGTGTGCGTTCCCATTGTCAGTCAATTCGTTCCAACTTGCAATGTGATGGTGTCGTTAACGGACAGGACATGCTGACCCTTTCGGAGTACCTGATGTCACTCCCGTTTTTTTATGGCAGTTCATATTGCTAGTGCTTTAGTTTATGCTCCGTCTTGTTCTAGTTTTGTTTAGTTTATCATACGTTCTTTATTCTATACTTGTGGCTTTTTTGTTGTGTTTCATTCTTCTGACTTTGTCTTTTCCTTGGAATTTGTGGAATTTTCCCTCTGTTTTGTCGCTTTGGTATTCTTTAGCCGATACTTATACAATTTCATACAAATAAATAAGTATTATTTCATGCTAGTACTGTACTACTAGAAAATCTTCAGAGACTTGAGTTCACAGCGCTAGAATCCACACTTAGGTAGCAATAGTGCCGAAATGATGTATGTTAATCCAAAGCTTGTATTTTTTTTAAATATGTGTATATAACTTTACCTTGAAGAGTAAATGCACTCAGTGAGAACCAAAATGAATTCATGCATGTGAAGGATTCTCCTTCTCTGACGCTTGCTTCGCCTTCACGTGCCATTCGTCTCCAGTCATAAGGATTAAAATATGATATGACATAAATAGTAGAACTAGTAACGAAATATGCTGCAATTGCCAATAACCACACGATGGATTCAAATGGTGCAAAGACTCTTCGTAAGCGATCTTTTACAGGCATTCTCACTTCATCGGGTCGCTTCAGAACCATAACTAAACTGACTGTTTGGAATGGATGGGAGAATTCCACATCCTCAACACGTTTAGAATTTATGGTAATCGGTGCTGCAATTATATCTGCTCGCTGAAAAGGAATACAAAATCCAAATAAAACAGAAAAAGTCCTGCATGTATAAGATGGCATACTTTGACATTTTTTGTTATTTTTGAAATTTTACATTGGACTTTACCCCCTGGGCATTATCAAACATCGACGTAATGCAGTGGAATGAGGAAGGATTGGGTATAACAATAAGTCTGGATCCAAATTGTGACGAGATAAAAAATATAGGACTGATGTAGTCAAACAGTTGTAAATTTTTGGATTAAATAAAAAACAAAAACAAAAAACGGTTGGTTTTAAGTGGAACGAACAGAGTTCTTTTTGCATTGGCAACATTTTGGAAACCCTCCATAAATGAAGGTGAATACTATCATCAAATTGTTATTAACTTGATTGTAATCAGTTGTATTAGGGGACCCCAAAGACAACCACCGACCTCTAACAGGTAAAATAACAATTTGTTGGGAAATAAAATATACCATGGGAGCATTTGCTCCGTGACTAGATTAGACCAGAAAATTACAAAGTTGTGAAAGGCTTATTTCAAATACACAAGTATGTTGATTGGAACCATTCCACAAAACAGCACTGGAATGAGACGCGCAAACAATCAAACTAATGAAATTATGTATTGAAATGGCCAATGAGACCTCGGTTTCGGTTTAGGAATTTGAAATGTCATGTTTTAATAAAGCATACCGTTTTGCCCTAAAGGTTAAATAGTCTTGATTACAAAGATATTACAAAGATATGTCTGAATGTGCTATCTTGCCTGTTCCATTAATTCTCCTATAGTACCACTCCAGGATCCATTTGCCATTTTTTTCCCAAACTGTCCATCTGGAACTGGATTTAGCTCGTACGTAAACCCAACATCTCTCGATAGCCTATCAAGAAGATCTTTGATGTAACCACGGTAAATTGATGCTCCACCAGATTTTGATTTATCATAGAGATATGGTTCTTGCTAATGAAAATGAAAATGGGTCTCTTTTAAGATCATATTTTATTTAAATGAAGCATTTATTCGTATTGTTTATATTATTATTAACATCAATTGCATTTGTGTTTGTATGAGGTAATGTCAGAATCGTGATCTCTGTTACCTTTTGCTACATATAAGGTCTTCAGGAGCGGTTGGATCCAGGAGAGATTTAAACTGAATTGTATTTTCCAAATCCATTTTCAGTTTGGAATGAAGGTGATCAGATATTAGCAGATACAAAACAAAACAAACGAACAAAATTTTATCTCAATTTTGGATAGTCGAATTGTAAATACATCCTTCAGAATTTCAAGTTCATGAAATGGTTATTTTTTTTCTTGGATGAATTATCTAGAATTAGTACTTGATTGGGATGTCATAATTCATCACATGAGCATGATCTATCTCGCTGCATGTTTGTAATTCTTTAAGAAATAATTAAGTTACATTCTTTTTTTTCTGCTTTGTTGACAATATATTCACTACAAAATACTAAGTATGTTTCGAAACAGCTCATGCGACAATAGATAACAAGAAAAATAAATGGAAATGGTGAGCTGTCAAAAGGGGCTTAAAGTGACTAAAATGTATGAAATACACAAGTCGAACAAAACCAAATATAAAATCGTAAAAAAACAACAATCAAACTAAAAAGTTAAAAATACCCAACGTTATTTTTTTTTTTTTGGTATAACGTTGGATATTTTTTACTTTTTAGTTTGATTGTTGTTTTTTTTTTTTAACGATTTTATATACTTGTACATTTCATTTTAGTTGTTTTATGCCCCTTTTGACAGCCCACCATTTCCATTTATTATTCAATTACACACTGTACTACTCACAATTAATGTAGTGGCTATTAAGTGTTGACCCTGAAAAAATAATGTAAATGAATATAAAGTGAACCGTAACTGGTAGGAAAATATACATGTACATCTGTTAATTTTCAATATTTAGGAATAGAATTGAAACTAATAGAGAAGTTCACATTTTAATCATTACCTTTATTACTAGAAATACACAATTATATCTCTAAGCATTATAATGATTAGAGGCATATTAGGGAGCAACCATTTGATTTTTAGGGGGGGGCTAGGATCAAATGTTTGAACCTGCCTATTTTTTTCGTCTAAATTTTGGTCCTTGATTTTTTTTCGGCGGCTATTGTAGCCTAATTAGCTCACCTGGCCATCACTTGGCGTCCGTCGTTCGTCGTCCGTCGTCCGTAAACTTTTACATATTGATCATCTCCTCTAAAACCAAAGGAGCATATTTAACCAAACTTTACAGGAATGATGTATGGAAGATCCGTTACTAAGATTGCCGAAATTTTTCCGATCCGCCAAAAAACATGGCTGCCAGAGCAGGACATAGTTTAACATTGGACCATATGGGAAAACAGGTTAAAGTTTATCTCCTCAGAAACTACTTGAGAAAATTTAACCAAACTTTACAGGAATGATGTATGAAAGGTCCTTTACTATGATTGCCGAAATTTTTCTGATCCGCCGTAAAACATGGCTGCCAGTGCAGGACATAGTTTAACATTGGACCCTATGGGAAAACATGTTAAAGTTCATCTTTTCTGAAACTACTTGAGCAAATTTAACCAAACTTTACAGGAATGATGTATGGAAGGTCCTTTACTAAGTTTGCCGAAATTTGTAATGAAGACCTCATACAGTTCATTGATAAATATGTTTCTTGTTCATTGTCAAACATATTCAACAGATCTTGTTTTATCATTAAGCAAAACATTCAAATTAAGGCTACAGTGTTTTCTCTGGGCATTCAAGGGAGGGATGGGGGGGGGGGGGGGGGTGTTGTCAATTTGGCCCAACACATCTTGGAAAAGAGTCTTAACTATTGAGAGTCATTTTGTACAAAATTGATATATAAAACGTTCAGAAAAGGTGTTCACTTTAACCCAGTCTGTTGCTATTTGGGGTTCATTTGTAAATTTATTGTGCCGATGGTGCAAAACACATGGAGACTATTCTACAAAGGACCAAACTAGGGGATGGAGAGCACTTTATAAATTAACATGGGTACTGTGGTGCTTCTTGTGTCATATTAAGCTCTCTTGGTACAGCCGTTCATTACAGGAATGATGTATTGGAGGTCCTTACCAAAGATTGCTCATTTCAGTCGGATCCAACAAAAAACATGGCCGCCAGCAAGGAACATAGTTTAACATTGGACCCTAAGGGAAAAACATATTTTGATCATAGGCTCTGAAGCTATTGACGCAAATTGAATCAAACTGTACTTGAATGATGCGTGGAAGGTTCTTATCATTTCGTTCCAGTTTGACAACACACATAAATAACCACCAACAAGGAACGTGGTTTAAAATTGGACCCTATGGGACAAACATATTTTGATCATCTCCTCTGAAACTATTGAAGCATATTTAACCAAACTGTTCTGGAATGATGTATGGAAGGTCCTTTAGAGGGATTGCTCATTTCGTTTGAATGCGACAAACATCATGGCTGACAGCAGGAACATAGTTTAACATATATGCCTATGGAAAAAAAAACATATTATGATCATCTCCTCTAAAACAATAATAGCAAATTGAATAAAACTGTACTGGAATAATGTATGGAAGGTCATTTACAAAGTTGGCTCATTATGTTCAAATCTGGGAAAAATATAGCCGCCAGGGGGGAAATACTTTTAACCAAATGTCTTATCACTTTGGACTTTCCCCAATGTCTTATCACTTCGGACTTTTCCCAATCTCTTATCACTTGGATATTTATCGAGTTTCTCTGTATGGTACGATAACAAGGGGCATAATCATTACAGTGATAATGTGTTAGCAAATCCAGCAGTTAGCAGTCAACAAACAGTATTAACTAACGACAAAAAAACCAAACATAAATTAGAAACGTATAAACGTAAACACGGCATTGTGAGGAATGATGATTGGGTGGGTGGGGTTGATTACCTGCGTCGACAGTAGAATTGCGTAATTAGTGATCTGTTTTTAGAAACACTTAGAGACTGACAAACTACAAAATATTATACTTTACGATAGTCACAATGATCTCAAATGTGATTCTTAGGGGAAAGCTGAATTCTAAAATTCTACCCCCCCCCCCCCACCCCCCGGACACCACCGAATGGTAAATCCATCTCACAAACTAGATAAAGTCCGACGTACCTCATTTAATGTACAAAAATCACATGCCCTGAGAGAGCGGGATACATTTCTGCAATTCGTAATTAAGTTTCTTATTTCTTTGTTTGACTATGTGAGATAATACTGCTTTCCACTGTTCATTTTTGTATATTATTTTTAAATAACAGTTTACTTAGGTCAGTGAGGTTACTCAATCTGTTATTTATATTATCATATCATTATTTTGAAAAAAGATTCTCTGGTTTCAAAGATTTGACATTTTTAATAGTTTTACAGGAGCAAATCTTTTCCTCTGGGACATAATCATGTGATGAAACATACCCATGAATATATGTGACATGAATCAAGTTCTTTTAAACCTTCAAAAGACTATTTAAGAAGTGTTAATTTTTATATCTGCAGTATGAAGTCTAGCAAAACACAGAATGCATTGAGTCTTGATGTGAATTTCTAAAGGCAATCTACCTAAGATGGAAAGCTAGATTAGAAGTTTTCCTGACTCCCAATAAATATTTACAAAAAGACAGGTGGACCTTTTCGAAAGCTGACTTAATTATCTATAAAGTTTAACACTTCAACTAATATAGCACGTTTTTTTTTTTTGTTTTGGCGTTATAATAAGGAAGATACCTTTCTATGAAACAGACTTATGAATAATACATCAAAATTGGTCTAATAAGCTAATCAAATAGATTTGCTTCAACAGAAACTGGCATATTACCAATGGCAGCTATTCTTGAATAGGGACCAAATAGAACTTTTTTGGCTTTTTTAGCCAGATTGTTGATCCTGTAAGAAAGGTTGCCACTTCTGCAAAGTACAGAGCCAACAAATTTATACTCTGCCACGTTATCAATTAATTGATTTCTATGAAAACATTGGTCATAAATAATTATCATTGACAGTTGTATTTATGCAAGACACAGAGGCGTGATGTGGCCTATCGCAAAATAAACTGAAATTCACAAAATGTGCAAAACCAAGGGTATATGGTAAATGTCAATTTAACAACGTAGTCCCCCTTGTGGTTGAATACAGTAGACGGGTTGACTGTAGGGACCATCGTATTGTCTTCAACGTTGTCAAGGAGGAACTTTCCCTTGCACCACAAGAAAACAAAGGTGCAAAAAATTGAATATAAGTAACCATAAACTAAATTTTTATCCACAATGTATAAATGACGTTACTATATGACATCATCTGTGCAAAATGTAATAAATAAAAATACCGTTCAGTTGTTTTTTTATGTTAATAAATAATAACTGAAATAATTTTGTCATGTTTTAACAAAACGGAAAACGTTTGAAGATATTCAGGCTAAAATTAACCAATGAATGCGGACCTGCTCAATTAGAATAGTTGATTTTGGTCCACCAATAAAAACTGGCCGCCGCGAAATAGCCAAATGTGCTGAAAACGGCGTAAAACCCCAACTAAACAAACAAACAAAATCAAATTTCCAACATCTTAAAAAATATATATTTTGCAATTGGTAATAAAAACCACTACTTCTAAAACTTAGTTTTTCTGCAAACAAAGATGCTTTCCTTGCACACTATTCACTTGGCTTCGGTACATAATATACAGCTTCATTACAGTTGAAGATAATTGTAAACAGATGTTGTTAATGCTATTATATTAGTAAAAGTTCCAATACAATAAATACACCAATTCTCAACAAAGCTATATTGATTAATCTACACAGACACGTGTATATAATATAAATCATGATTTTGCCATTACTGCTAGCTATTTATTAATATTTATCACAAATTTAATCAGGGAAATAAAAAAAATCCAAAGGGAATGACCGGGAGGGAATGGGGTTGTAACCATGCACTTATGTCGGACAATTTTTTAATGAAAAGCATTGATAATGTTAGATGTAAGACCCCCTTTTTGTGATGTATTTTCTTCTTCAGTTAAATCCCAAGGAGGGGGGGGGGATACTCCCCATAATCATCTGTACATAGGCTCGACTCCGGAAAAATGTAATCCCCCATAAAATAGAAATTCTTTTCGAAACACCCCAAAAATAGTTGTCTAAATAAGTAACCCCCCCCCCAAAAAAATACCTAGAGAAAAATGTACCCCCCCCCCCCCAAATAAAATTAAAAATAAAAAATTACACATTTTGCATCATGCAATAACCCCATAACTTCCTTATAACATCTGATGTCTTTATTTGTTCAGTGTCAGGCTGACAATCCACGAATCAAATTATTCGTGTAATTACTAATACTATAATTCAACTGGGGTGTTAAATCTTCTTAAAATTTTAACACCCCCAAAAATATCACATAATTTCCCGACCCCCCCCCCCCCAAAAAAAAAAAAAAAGCTCAGAAATATTTAACCCCCAAAAAAATACTAAAAAATAGAGCAAAATTCAGAAAATTGAAACCCAAGTCATAGAACACGAGCCTACGTACAGGAAAATTATAAGGGTAACCCCCCCCCCTTGGGAGTTAAAACCTCCTTTAATCTATTATTTGGGTTCGATCACCTCTGTAGTACTGTTATCATATGAAAAACACGAAGGCATTCATATAATCTGTAATGAATGTTATGTTGAATCTCAGTTGATTATCAATGTCGTTGATTATTTTAACATGTTTTTTGGGTTAATTTTACTGCATGCTATTAATATGATGATAGATTCTTACCTGTACTAACACGATTACAGAAATTAAATTCAAAACGAACGCTGTTGTTAACCATTGCAGATCCATGTTTGAATGTGTTTATTTATTTGTGTTGATGAATTCCATTTATGCCATTATCGATAGCACTATAAAGATCGTGTTACAGCAGCGCTAGTAGATTGGAGGCGAATACACTGGCAGAATTGGTACTAACACAATCTCTAAGTATTATTATTACAGAGTGATGAATTCTAAATTACTGAATTACAAATTATATATCAACAGTGAGGTGTTCGACAAAATATATAGCACAAACGAATAGAACCGAGCTGATACTGGAAGGGAGCGTTTAGTAAAAACAATGATTTTTTTATTTTTAGAAAGGTATTATAGAGATGACCCGCGAACTAATTGATAATACAAACTTTGATGCACAAGAAATATTTTTTTTATAACCCAAAATTTAATTAACTTTATTCCACAGAAATCCACGCTTAAAGAGGACAAATATACCTAAGGAGCAATCCAAAAAACGCAATACGTTAGACAGACAAACCCCTGGAAGACAAATGAACAACCACAAGCATAACAAATTAACATTGAAACTAAAACACAATGAGCAACACGAACTCCTATAAAAACCAGGAGTGAACTCAGGTGCTCCGGAAGCGTAAGCAATTCCTGCTCCGTATACGACACCCGTCGTGAATTTCAACAAAGTCAATGCGGTGGTAGTCACAAATCGGTGGAGGTACATGAAATGTTACGACAGTGGGAACACGTCCAACATCATCTTAGATATTGGAACACTGTAACGGTCAATCAATTCGTGATGACGACCGTAAAATTTCCTAAGTGATGACATCAACTTATCCCTGATAAAACCCTGGTTAAGGTCTGACGATACCAAATCGACCATATTTAGATTTGTAAAATATTTTTCATAAATGTACCTACTATTGAGCTTCATTGAAATATGAAATAAAAAATGGGGGTCACCTTCCTTATTTTCTCGTAATTTGGCCTTAAAATTACAATTTTGGCGGGAAATTTACAAGGACATAACGTAAAATGACCAATTTTTACAGAATTATTTCCGTTGAACCAAAATGAAATGCTAACTATGAAAATATTTTGACCAAAAACGAACAAAATATTCTTACGATATTCCTGAATCCTTTAGTATGAAGAAAAAGGGGGGTCACCGTTCTTGTTTTTTAGTTAAATTGACTTGCAAATTGTATGGAGGCGTAAAAATTGGTACTTTTTGACGTTTTGATATTTTGACGTTACTCTTTATGACTGCAAATTTATAGAGTGAGTTGTTACAAGCATAAGATTTGAAATGTTATGCAATTCAACTTTAATTTAAAAACACTAATCATAAAAAATCTGTAGAATAAAAATTGCACGAGTTTCTTCAGTATATTCAGAAATTATTGGGCTTCACATTAAAATTCTATGAATGTTTGAACTATAGCAGTGGTCATTCCGGATTAAATTTTAAAGTTTTCGTTTGTTTTTCGGTATTTTGTTTTATTATCATCTGAAATATTAAATTCTTTATAGAATAAATTGTGAAAGCTAAGGGGTATCTTCCCTCGTGCATAGCCCTGTCCTTAGATAGTTTTGGTAATTTGGCATTTTAAGAATTTGCTCTTCAACTTTTTGGATTGTTGTTTTGGTTTTCAACATTTTAAACCTTGAGCACGACTGATGAGTCGTAAATCGACGAAATGTCTCAAAATTGGTACCAAAGAATTTTATTACAACTGAATTAATTTATTATTTAAATTTTTATTTGGCAAAGAATTCGAAGACAAGTTGAATAAATGCATTTTGAAAGTGCTAAGATTCACCCTTTTCAGTTCCGATTGTTGCAAATATTCCGCCTCGAAGCTAAAGGACAGCAACTGACCAGCGGTTTGATCAGTTTTCAAAACAAGAACGTTCTTTTTTGTATTTTGTATAGTAGATACTAGAGAACACTGCCTATATTGAGAACAAGAATTTTACGGGTCAAGTTATTTCGATATTTTCTAATCGTCTTTATAAAAATCATGAAAAAAACAGAACTAACACCTTATTCCTTTTAAAGCAGTTAGTTCTCCGTAATATTTAGTACAGAATAGTGAACATCTAAAACATTTGGTTTGGGCTCAGTTTCTACTTTGAATCTGATAGAATGTGGAAATCGCTTTTATGAATGAAAAAATTTGGTATGCATATTTTCCTGTAAACTAAATGATTTATATGTATTGTTTTTAATACTTTGTATAAAAAGGGGGGTATTTTGTTTTCTTATATACTTTTCTGATTCATTTTATTTATTTTTGTTTTGTTTTAGGGCCATATATTTATCTGGAAATGCAGATTTATTTTATCATTCGCTTTTTCTGGATGCATGGATGTTTGTTCCGATTATTCAAAGTATAAATCTCTTTATATGAATATATAATATTGGCAAATAAAAAGGATAATAAATAGAAGTATTAATTAAAAAAAAATCATATAATAAACTCATAACTCCTAACATAATCCTCTGTTTATACAATCACGGTATCAAATTCTAAAAACAAGCGATTCTGGTATAATGCTATTCAAGAAGGGAAAGTTAACAATAGGAAAGTCGAAGTCATCACGTTTGTTAAAGTTTTATCTTCCGATGTCCCTGATTGTCTATTTCGAGACACAAATCCAAATATGAAGCGGACTTCCATGTGTCTGTAGTATCCTTAATGGGGTAAGTCTTGGAATTTATCGTTATTTAACGACAACACATGATCTTTATAACGAAAAGTGAAATTAAAGGATCGAGCTTGTTTTTTTTTTTTGTTTTCACGTAGAAGCCCTTGAATGAAGTCCGCTTCATATGAGTACATAAACAGATCGGCGAGGAGAGCACAGTTGGTTCCCATTGGAATGCCGATTTTTTTGTTGAAAAATTCGACCGCCTAATTCAACAAATATGTTGTCTATGAGAAAATCTAACATGTTTGTCATTTCATCTTCAGAATACTTTTTTGTCAGAATCAGAGTGGTTCTGAACGAAATAAGCCTTTTCTCTGTCTAAAACTAGAAATTTATACATGCGTGTGCCATTTTTCTTTAAAAAACATCGATGAACTAGTTGTTTCAATCGATATTTTAATTGATGGATGGATGGATGAATTATTGTTTAACGTCCAGTGGCAACCAGGTGCATATCAGGACGAGAACATGTTATAATAATGAAAATGATCCCTGCTTTGTACTAGACCGACACGCTAAGTCGGATTTTTAATGTGCTAGCTCACGAAGTAACTGTCCACAGGAAGACATATCACCTCACTCGGACACATTATACTGACTCCGAGCCGACCAGTCTTTGCTCTTACTCCTAGATGCCGCGTGCTGGGCGGAGAATCAGCAAATACCAATTTTAATGTCTTTGGTTTGACCCGGCCGGGGATCGAACCCGCGACCTTCCGCACTCGGGATATTTTAATTGAGAATGTGGTATGATAGTATTACGGAAGCCCATTTAGGACCTACCAAAAATATAAATTTGAATTCGGAATCATGAATTTAAATCGTTATCACGAATTGAAGAATTCGTTATAACAGATTAAATCCGTGATAACGAATTTTCGGAATTTGTTGTAACAGTTTTTGTAATTCGTAATAACGAATTAAATTCGTTATCCCAATTTTGTGTAATTCGTGATAACCCATTAAAATCATGATAACGAATTGTGTAAATCGTGATAACGAATTGTTATTACGGATTTAACTCATTATAACGAATTTGTAGAAATAGTTATCACAGTTTTTTGTAATTCGTGATAACGCATTAAATTCGTTATTACAGATTGAATTCGTTATAACAGATTTTTTTTAAGTCGCGATAACGGATTAAATTCGTGATAACGAATTTATGGAATTCATTATCACGAATTATACAATTTGTTATAATGATTTCAATCCGTTATAACGAATTATAAAAATTTGTGATAACGAATTTAATCCGTAATCACGAATCACAAAAAATACTGTGATAACAAATTACCCAAATTCGTGATAACGAATTATACAATTCGTAATCACGTTTTTAATCCGTTATCACTAATTACAAAAAAATGTGATAACGAGTTTAATCCGTTATTACGAATTACAAAAACTGTTATAACTAATTCCAGAAATTCGTGATCACGAATTTAATCTGTGATAACGAATTCTACAACTCGTGATATCGATTTTAATTCGTGATACCGAATTCAGATTATATTTTTTGGAGGTCGTAAATGGGCTTCCATATAGTATAGAGTGTAGAGAAGTCATATAAATGGATTTTTTTATTTGCTTACACGTACATAGGATTTTTGTCACTGGTGCTTTGTGGTCTGTATAACATGCGTTAATTTTATTTTTTAGGGTTTTGTGTAATAAAAATAACAATAACGGATATGCATATATCACGTATATAAATTTTATATATCATTAATTACAAAAATATCCAAACGTCACGTAGCGTAAGAATGTTATTAATATATCAATCCCATCATTATTATTATTATATCAATGTTGTAAAATAATCGCACATTTTTAGTAATAAGGTTTAGAACGCTGTCAAATAGATCCATATAAAACAATGGTATTGTTGAAATGATGTTGAGATCATTAAGTCACTGCAAGAATTTTAGCTAATTTTGTTCGTTTGGTGACTTTCAAATCCATGGATTAGACTATCAATGATGAAATGAATGAGCTTTCCGTAAATTTTACCGATATTTGGTGTGAATCTTTCTTCGAGAGTCTCTTTAACTGCCAATAAGAATGGATCAATAACTGACTGAAAAGAAACATATTCTGATGTAATAAAACTTAAAACTGTATATGGTAACATTATATATTTTTAACAGTAAGGGAAGAGTTATAAACTGAGCGAGCTTTGAATTATCAAGATTGGTATTTATATCAAAATATCCCAGTCAGTAAAAAAGAATGATCGTAGATATTTTTAATGCTTAATAAAAGCATCAAAATTTAGAACTAAAAATAAAAAGCACTATGATATACTCATGTCTCAATTTCTTCATTAAATAAAAAAGATGGATGGATGGATGGATAAATAACGGCCAGTGGCAACCAGATGCATATCAGGAGGAGAACATGTTGATATGAATATGATCCCTGCCTTGTACTAGACCGACACGCGGAGTCGGATTTTAAATGTGCTAGCTCACGAGGTAACTGTCCGCAGGAAGACATATCACCCCACTCGGACACATTATACTGACTCCTAGCGACCAGTCGATCTTTGCTCTTACTCCTAGATGCCGCGTGCTTGGCGGAGAAGCAGCAAATAAAAAATAAATCAGTACGTACCAGAAAGAATTCACGCCTGAAATCCAAAAAGTTCCTGTGCTTTCTTCCTATGTCTTGTAGCATACTAGAAACATAGTGGATGTCCTGTAGATTGTAAATTGTATCATCCAACGTACTCATCACCATCAACACATGCTTAGACAAACTTTTAGACTGTCTCATTTCTGACAATGTTTGGCAATCTTCAATCATGAAGAAGAACTTTTTAAGGTCTGCATGCGTTTCAAATATTCTGAAAACAAAATACGAAAGGTTACTGCGGCAAAAAACTTCGTCGTGAATGTCATAACAGAACAGCCTTGATGAGTACTGAATAGACACAGTTTAAAAAAGAATATGCATGTAAAAAGATTGTATATTTCCATAACAGATTATATCATTACTGAAAAAAGTGATCTTTATATTTTAGATGTAATATGTCAATCACTTGTAATTTGGACCAATATATTTCCCCGTAGTACAATCTGCTAAGCACAGAAATATTATAATTTATTAGATCTTTATTTCGAAGAGAAGGTAACTCCTATAATAAATCTAGTCGGCACTGATTTTCCAATTCGGCCTGGATATTGTTGATATAAATTGTTTTTGAAGTGGTTGATTTTGGTGCGACAATAAAATCAAATTTCCAAAGTCTTAAATAAATATATTTTAGTGAAGCAACTCCGATCCTCATTCAATAACTATATTGTGAACTCTATCAATGCTCTTTCCCTCCTTTTTGTTTTGTTTTATCCTTTATACTTATTGCCCTTTTAGGGCACGTTAATTGGAAATAAAATGTTGTTGTATTAAAACGTTTAATATCGTATCTTGCTTTAAAAACAGCCAAAGTTTACAAAATATTTTGAACAATGAACTGCAAATCAAGCAACGAGATTTGTTGGATTTGTAATCTGCAGTTCACTGGAGAGAAAGTTTCAACAAAAGAATGAACGGCCTTAGATAGACTTTATACCCGTCAACCACGCAGCACTTTCGGTCGACTGGACACAAACCGTGGGACTTGGTAAAATGAAGGTTTCTACTATAGAACAAAATTTAAATTGGAGTGTTCAAGAATTGGGCACCTTTTATCCAAGTGGAATAAATAAAAAGATGAATGGATGGATGAATTATTGTTTAACGTCCAGTGGCAACCAGGTGTATATCAGGACGAGAACATGTTGATATGATAATGAATATGATCCCTGGTTTGTACTAGACCGACACGCTAAGTCGGATTTTTAATGTTCTAGCTCACGAGGTAACTGTCCGCAGGAAGACATATCACCTCACTCGGACACATTATACTGACTCCGAGCCGACCAGTCTTTGTTCTTACTCTTAGATGCCGCTTGCTTAGCGGAGAAGCAGCAAATACCAATTTTAATGTCTTTGCTTTGACCCGACCGGGGATCGAACCTGCGACCTTCCGCACTCGGGGTGAGCACGCTACCACGAGACCACCGTTGGGGTCTAAATAAAAAGAAATAAATGTATATTAACGTGTATTATTTCAATTTTTATTTACATGCGTTGCAACACAGGCGGAAGGTCAAGATAACTAACTAACTAACTAAATTCTTTATTTAACGAAGGTAACAATTTAACAATACAATATGTTAATCTCACTAGAGGCCTTCATATAAAACAATATATAATGTTACAATCAAATTACATATACAATAAACAATATAAAATCAATAATAGAAAAGAAAGAAACTATGTATAAACATGTTTTGTAATGGCAAGAATGTTTACGGGACAGATTGTGTACCATCATTCTGACGCTTAATAAAATATTCTGATACTTTTACTTTAAAAGTTTCCAAGTTTTTAGTTCCCCTTATTTCAATTGGTAATTTATTCCAAACATTAATACCGGAGTATTCAAACGTTCTTTTGAAATATTCAGATTTAGGTTGTGGAATATGAAGAAGTCCAGATGTTGCTGATCTGAGAGAATATTTACTACATGTAGTAAATTTATCGGCAAGATAATTTGGAGATAATCCATTCATACATTTAAACATTAAAAGAGATTGGAAATATTTAATTCTAGTAAATATAGTCATCCATTTAAGTTCTTGAAACATCATTATTGATGGATAATCAAAAGATTTGTTTAAGATTAGTCTTGCTGCACGCTTTTGTAACTTATAAATACGCTCAAGATGATATTTTGTGGTGAGACCCCACACTGTGCTACAATAATCGATTACGGGCAATATGTAACTATTATAATATAAAATAAGACCCTTTAGTGGCAGGTACTGTCTTAATCTATTCATAAGATATAATCTGCTTGACACAGTTTCACATAATTTATCAATTTGATTTGACCAGGACAAATTTTTATCTATGTATAATCCAAGTAGCTTTTCTACTTCCACGTTATCTAATAGTACATTGTCTTGGGTAAATATTTCTAAATCATCATTAGTGCTTTCAAGTTTTCTCTCAGATCCCATCAACATACATTTGGATTTCTTGCTATTTATAACCATATCATTTTCTTTACTCCATTCAATAACATTATCAAAGTCTTTGTTAAGACACAAGTTTAAATTAGGAATATCTTTAGGTGAAAGATGTAACGTTGTGTCGTCAGCATATAAGTCTGATTCTGAATATTCCAGAGAAAAGGGTAGATCATTGATGTAGATGAGAAATAGTAAAGGACCAAGTATTGATCCTTGCAAGACCCCCAAGTTCATATTTTTATATTCGGATGTTACTGTGCCAAGGCCAACTTTTTGTATTCGCTCTGTCAAATAAGATGAGAACCATTTTATTGAGTGGTCATCACACTTATATAAACTTAGTTTTGACAATAGAATGTTGTGATTAACAGTATCAAAAGCTTTTTTGAAATCTAAAAATAGGATAGCAGTAAAATTTCCCTTGTCCATTTCCTGTAGCCATTTATCAACTACTTTTATAAGTGCTGTATGACATGAATGTTTTTGTCTAAAGCCAGACTGCTGGTGTACCAATAGATCATGTTTGGTAAATCACGATTAGACATAATTAGAATCTGCTAGTGTATTCTGAGGTATCTTCTGTTTAAATTAACAGTATTGTTAAAGCCACTCAATTATCCGTATACATGTTCGTGTCCAGTCCAGAGAGAAATGGTTATGCTATAGTTAGTTCACATAGCCTATTGTTATCGGACCACCGATAACTCTTAACATTTTGAACTTAATAAACTGAACTTTGTAAGAACTTCTTTAAAATGAGTTTTCGTCCCGGTCAGACAATTGGTCATCATAAACAATGTCCTACCATCTGATTAGTCGAATTGAAGAAAAAGAATTTTGGTTGAGTCATGTTAGGGAGATTCTATGCACATATATCTCGATAACATTTAAACAAATATAATGACCACCACAAATAATTATAGTATTTTGTCAAAGAAATTCTTGACCTTGATAAGATACAAAATGGATAGATACATATTACTGCCAGGTGAGCAACACGTGCTTAAATCTTGAGCCTCTATTATGTTGGCCCTTTATTGCGAGCTGAGGATGCTGCAATAAATCGTCCAGGTTAGGTTGCGTTTAGATAACATAATATCAAACCCATACCACGGGTAGGGTTTATAATGACCAGTAACAAAATCAATGTGACATGCAATAGCAAACTGTATTTATCACTGAAATTTCGGGGAATACAATTTTTGTGAAAAATTACTGAGTTCCACAACATGAAAACTGGGAATTTCTTTAAATGGCATAATACTTCTTCGTGCACATCTTCAATATGTCCACAAAGTTTCAAAGCTGAAGAGGTGTTAATTACACAAAAGTGGTATCCTCCACATACAATTGTTGCAAAAAAATGTGTAATTGTCAGAACGTGGAAAATTTGGAAAAATTCTTCAAATGAAATCAAACTCATTCATGTACATTTTCAATTTGTCCATAAACATTTTGCAAAGTTTCAAAGATTTGCATTGAAAGCTGTAGGAGGAGTTGATTACAAAAAAAAAGGTACCCTCCATACACATTTGTTGCAAAAACTGATTAAGTTCCACAACATGGGAAATCAGGAAATAATTCTTCAAAAGACATCACACTTCTCCGTGCACATCTTTAAAACATTCAGAAAAAATTCAAATTTCGGGATTTTAAGGCTGCAGCAGTTGATTACACAAAATTGGTACCTTCCATACAGAATGGTTGAAAAAAAATTACTAAGTTCCACAGCATTGAAAATCTTGATTTTTTGTTTAATGACACCATACTCCTTCGTGCACATTTTTAAGATGTCCATAAAGATTCAGCAAAGTTTCAAAGATCTGTATTAAAGGCTGTAGGGGGCTTTTATTACGCAAAATTTGGGACCTTTTACCACGCCCGTCTGCCTTTTACCATATTATAAGCCGGATTTGCGCTACGCACAACCCGGCCAGTGGAAAGGAAAGCGTTTTAGGTAGGAGTTAATGAGAAATTCCATTGGAAAAGAATAATAAGATGTCCGGCTTTCAACGATGACTGGCAAGCTTTAAGACAAGCACCTACCGGGATGCATGTCCAAAATTTAAGTTTTTAACCAGTATTTTTGTTGGCCGTTTCGGTATTTTCTTGTGGTACTGATATTTGTCCTTTGGTTACATTTATTTGGTGGAATGATTCTCATTTTAAAATTGATGTTGTATTCATTTTCTCCTTTTCATTCTGTTCATTTTCAATTTTAGGACAAACTTGTTTTAATTCTTTATAGATACTTAATAGTTATTGTCAATCCATAAGATAAACAGATTTGGTCTTTTTATTTTATCGTTTATTAAATTTATGGTCTTTAAATAAGCCAATGAATTTCTACGTGGAAAGAGAACTTCACAGTTATAAGGCAAACACAGATCCATTTGATATTTTCCGTCACTGTTTCGGTATACAGTCAAATGTATGTATATAGAGCACACATGGGACCAAATAAATTTGCCCTTTATACAGTTTTGTTCATAACTGGGGCATTTATACAGTTCATTTTACAGTCAGTGATATGCTATATAGAGGTACCTTTAAAGCAGGTTTGGTTGTATTAGCATGCCTGTTCAGAGCAAGAAAACTGTATATTTGGTGGCTGTATACTTATTTTATGTCACTGTTGTTTTTAAACGATAGACTAATTTATTGCTCGTCTTGTTGCGTCGGTCACACGACTACCCTCGGTGCTACCTTATTTGTCATCTCTGTCTATTTGAAAACAGATGTTAGTTAGATTCAGAGGACGGGTGGATGGATGAATAATTGTTTAAAGTCCAGTGGCAATTTTATATGCACACCAGCACGAGAACATATTGATGTATTATGAATATGGATCTTGCTTTGTACTAGATCGACACGCTGAGCCGTTTTTAATGTGCTAGCTCTCAAGGTAACAGGCCGCTGGAAGACATATTACCCCACCCGGACACATTATACTGACTCCAAGCCGACAAGTCACTTGCTCTTACTCCTCGATGATGCAAATACCAATTTTAATGTCTTTGGTTTTTCCCGGACGGGGATCGAACCCCCGACCTTCCGTACTCGAGACGAGCACGCTACCACGAGACCACCGAGATGGTTTAGAATTAGAGGAATTCCCCCGAAAAATTGACTCGCCACCAATGACTCGTCCTTCAAGAAACAAAATGGTCACCCACTTTCTGCATTAAAAATTAGCGAGTGTTCGTATCAAAGGGGTACATGAAGATTTTGTTTTTCTTTCTTGGTAATTTTTTTGACTATTATTCATAAATTTAAACATACCTCCCATTCGAGATGCTATTCGTACTATACCTGATAAACATGTTTATTCCCGTGTATTCCATCTTCCGAGAGATTCCCTTCCAGGACTGCTGTAGCTGAAAAATTTGTCTTTCGGTCATTTCCAGCTTAATGACTCGATCACTTAATGTGGGAACAAAATGAATGCTACGCTTGAAGCGTCTTTTAATGCTCTCCGTTCGCTCTTTCGGAACCGCACACGCGCAGCCCATTTTCGAAATAAAACTAAGTCGAGAATAAATCAATCTAAGGTGATCATGTTTTGTAATTCTTTGATACAAAAAGAGGATTATATGAAATTGACATTTCCAATCAAAATTTTTACTTGAAAAGAATTCTTATCTCTCATTCACAGAAAATATATCTCTGACACGAAAAATTTAAATAATTTAGGTTTCAAAACAAAACGGTTTGTGTAAAAAAAATAGACGACACAGATTTGCATTGTACTATAATACCCATCTATTGGTCGGATAACCGCCGAAATAATCACCTGAAATACATAAAGATGAGAGCGGGTACCAATTCTGGTGCACTGCATGAACATACATAAACAATCTATGTCCCATAAGCAGTGCTTAAGGCCGAAAATGTTGAAATCCAAAGCATTGCACAGCATATTAACTGAAAAAAAAAGAACCAACTACCACCTCAAGACGGATCGTCTTTACGTTCAACAAATGAATAAGTTATTCGATGGATTTGTATTACCATTGGTCCTGTCGACGGCTCTTGTCATTTCTGCACACTAAATAACCTGCGTAGCGGGTTGCTTTTACATTTCTCGTCTCAGTAGAGATAAAACCTGCTTTGTGAAATTGCACTCGCTTTATGAAAAAAAAAGAGAAACTAACGCAATCCTTCAATTTCACATTCCTTATATTGGTGTCATATTGTCAGCCTATCACAAAGAACTTGAAACTAAGGATACACCTAAGTCATCTTATTTGGGTTTATTTCTTAAAAACTCACTACAAAGCTGCCAACTTCCACTTCCCTTTTCTTCTGCATCTACATTTCTCAGCCGATAACATACTCGAGGGCATGGCGTCCTAGAGAGATGCTTATCGCTGTCACAAAAGCTACGTACACCGTCATGGTTTTGTCAGGGATGGATTAATTTCTCCGCAAATTTTTAACCGGTCGTGATCACGAATTGATTGGTCGTTACTTTGTAACAATATACATGTATATCACAAATGACGTTGGACATGGTTCTATTTTGTGACTACTAGCGGATTGACTGTGGACCACACAACGGTTACGTATATTGTGTAGGAATTGCTTCCAGTTCCGCAGCACCTAGGTTCACTGCTGGGTTTTCTAATTCGTACCGTTTTTCATTTTTCATTGACAGGGTGTTGTCGTTTGTATTTTTTCATCTGTGTTTAATTGGATTGCTCCTTTTTTGTCCATTTTGTTTTCATATGTGACATATTAACGGATTTCAAGATTCGAAAAAGCTCATAATTATAACTATTAATATATGTGTCGTTATTAATGACACAAGACTGGTTTATTGAGTGACATATGGAATAAACAAGTTCAGACAAAAACAGACAAGACAGGTAATATATGAAAAGATAGCAAAGAAATATGTTACTGAGCTGAAACCAAACTGACATTGTAATCCTCTTGAGGAAATAACATTTATTATGTGATTAAGATGTCATAGTTGGAATAACTATACAGTCCTTACCAGTATTGGGATAACTAAAACAAATATGCAGTTTCAGGTAACACCCTTTGCACTTCTGAATACACTGAACATTAAGTCGCAAATAATTTCAGTTACCATCCTGAAGACTATACAGTAATATTAATAACAATAACTATAAAGAGTGCCTTTCACAATGTAGGGGCAGTTAAAAAATCTGAATGTTTAGAAAAATTAAGAGTATTCATCAAATTAAAGAACAAAGTCGTGTATTTAGAAATAACATTTTATTGGCAGACATGGTACAGGTGAGAAATAAGAATATCCATTATTTACAAGGGATAATACACACCCATAACATGTACAATAAGTTTTGGAACCAAAATTATTTCTCAGTTCCTTTATAAACTTTAGTAAACCACTTTAAATCTTAAAGATATTATCTGAACAGTGGTATTAACTTTTTTATTTTTTTAAATTAACAGCAAAGTAAACCCTCACAAATACAAATGTATTCCTTTAGAAAAAGAAATTAAACATGTATTGCCAACAAATGTTAAGTAATTCTCATTATAAAAAATATTATAAAATTACCTGTTTTGTCATTTGTAGATTTGCAATTTTTGCCCCCCCCTTTTTTTTTAAATGAAAATTGGCTATGGAGTTTCCATTAGTCGACAATCTCTTATTCTGTGTGAAAATGTAATAAGTACATGGTCTCAAAAGGATAAATAAGAATTAAATTTTGAAAGTAGACTGCAAATTTGTGTTACATTTACTATAAAATTTCAAGTCCTAGTTGGCAATGAATCTTTTGAACCTTTCAAGCTTTGTTGATGCAACAAGTCCACATAATATATAATTATGTTTTAAAAATTCTGAGTTCTATATGATGATCTTTCACCTTACTGCCACTGATAACGAAGTATGTATTTCTATAAATATACACAATATATTGTTAGAGAGTTGTAGTGAAGTATTTAAATATTAGTATTTCAAATATGAATTTTACATTGCACTAGCACCATGTATTTTCTACATTGATAGTCATACCTAAGGAGAAGACAATTATATGTTGACAAAATTGGAAGTCTAACCCTTTTGTTAACCTTTTACAACAAAACAATTTGTCTAAAGTATATCCTAGAAATAACATACAATCAGGTTAAAAAGTTGGATTAACATATTATTGTATATTATTAATTTGAGATTCCAGACATCAAGCAGCCTGTTTTTGAACTGGCTGGGGTTGTGAGATGCCAGAGCCACTGACAAACTGGGAAAATTTTTTGAGTCTGTACATCATTGTTTTAGGAATAATACATTTATTTTTGAACTAGAAAACCTTATATGCTTCACTTCTATGCCGAATTTTCTATTAAAAAATATGTGAGTCTTCCAAGAAAGACATGTGTCGCCTGTGGACGTCAATTTTTACAAGAGATATCAAATAGAAGTTTTGACCCCCTCCTTTTTTTAAAAAATGCAAATTTTTACCAAAAAAAAAATTAAAATTTTCTAAAAATGAAATATATATGCACACCTGTGCATTAAGGTTAATGCACAGAGAAAGTTTCATCAAATTCCTTTTAGCGGTTTACAGGTAGTTTGAGGATAGAAGAAAAGTGTGACGACGCAAGACGACAGTATGTGTCGACCATGCGATCCGCAGGCGACACAAAAATGTTTTCAGATTCAACAAATGCTCCCTAATTAAGAAGCTTGGTATAGATGATGAATTGTGTCATCTACTTTCATTTTAACGAAAAATATTTTTATTATATAATTGAACCATGCAAGGTTTTCTTGGCAGAAATTTCATTTGGAATACATTGATAAATGTTTTTTGTAGAATTTCCAAGTTTCATATATACTGATTGTGCTCTGATGTCCCATGGCTTCAGTCTATTCTAAAAGAGGCAGTATGACATTAGTGTGATCTAAGACTAACTATATACTGTAAATTTAAATTATTTTGTCCACTTAATATTGTGAATCCTCAACAACTGACAGTAATGTGATTATTAAAGATAGTAAATAGTATATATATCAAGCTAAAATTAAAATGTGAGGATTAATCATTGCAGCCTTCACCCTGTCACTTTTTTTGCATTAATTTCTGAATTTATAGTATTAAAATCAGTATTCCCATCAGCTATAAAAAAACAGGATTTATTAATTTTTAGGTGCAGGGATAAAGACTAACTTTTTTACCTTGGTCGCCAGCTAGGCTCCTAGTTTTCAAAATCAAGTGCCCACTCCAAAATTGAGGAGCTCTGTATAGACTTTACAATTTTTTATTGTACTTAATTCAAATAAAGAATCATCAGCGGTCGTTTGTCTGTCTCTTTAAATCCCTATATGTACCGCCATAAGTACCCCCTAGACGAAGAAATGATTCGATTATCAAAGGATATAATCCATGCTTTCAAGTGTCTTATTCTGATACATTGTACCTAGGGTTAAAAACAGGAACCACCACATAAAAAAATCAAGGGTGGGGGAAAATTGGAATTTACTTCTGATAAAACAGCGGCGACTTAACTCATTTTGTCTTATCATTAACTGATTAATAAGATCCAAAAGAAGAAAAAAATAAAGTGATTTATATTTATTAAAATTTATTATGCCCAGTTAAAATACTCAAGCACTAATTAGGCAATTCCCATAAGTATTCAGCAGTCTGAAGCTTTCCATTTCATCAATCAAGTGAAAATGTTTTTTCTTTCATTGTTTTATCATGCTCATTCTATAACCATTGAGTAATTTTGGTGTTGAATTCTTTGCTGTACATAAACAACCCATTTTCAATGTTGCAATTTTATCTAATGTCATAATAGTCTTTATTGAAGTTAAACATTGACTTTTCATAAATTTAAGCCAAACATCATGATCTGTCAATAATTTACAGGAGTTTAATATCAAAATTCCTTAACAGTAACTGTTAAGGATTTGCACTCCTGTCCGGTTTGGCACCATTCTTGGTTCATTTTAAAGTGGTATATTTTTCTAAGGAAGATAAAGTGCGCAATTGATTTAGATAGCGATTTGTTTTCGGACGTATCAGATTTTATCCATTTTGTTCTCGTATAATTCCGATGTTACTGAATCTAAGAACCTATTTACGTTCTGTACTGAAACAAAAATTCACTGTTGTCAAAATTGAAGAGCTGTCATGGCAGTATTTCCAGAAGATATAAAAACATGAAATTGTTCTGACAGCAAACTGAAATTTCTGGGCTACCGATGATTCAATCGCCCAACTCAAATTTTAGTTGCCCCAGCAACCGTTAGTTTTTATCCCTGCAGTTGACCCTCTAGTTTCAACTGTACTAATGTACTATCTAACTTTTTCAACCCCTGTCCTATACCTTTTTACAGAAACAATATTAGCTTTTCAAACCTTATATCTACATAATAATTTATTGATACTTTTATCCAGTATTTGTATACAAAGCATTTTCTACTTAGATAAAAGGCATGCTTTGTTCGCATATACCATTATTAAGATTTAGCAAATAATCGACCAAGATTTTATTTTTACAAAAATTCTTTTCTATCAAATTATCTATCATAAGAATTATTTTTGTATCTTTAGGAGCTCTGTCACAAGAGACCACCTTCATCTGGAAGACCAATCAAATGTGTCACAATTCTACATTGTCCATATGAAAAAAATCTGCTGTTTTGAAATAAAAGTATGATTGCAGATGAGATTCATGTGTCCAAAAAAAAATCTAATATAATATACTTCATACTGCTTTTCTCCTGTAAATCATAATAGTTCAAAATGCATAGGGATTTGCTTCCTGTACAAAAACACCAAAAAAAAAGAATACTTTTCTATTATAACTGTTTTTCAACAAAGAAATGTCTGAATCTAATCTATAAAATAAAGGTACATAGAATGTAAGTGTTTACATTGACTAGACTTAGTTGGTCATTTGAATTTGTCATACACCTATAATGACTTTTTCTTAACATTTGTTCTAAGGGAAGACTCAGGGAATAAGATAAAGTACTACAACTACCTTTGGTTAATATCTATAAAGCAATTTTTCTGTATAAATTAACTCATGATTAATTATACAATATTGAATTTTTATCAACACTTTCATGTAAGATTTATATATATGAGATACCCAAATATTACTTATGAAATATTTATAAAAATCAATGTATTCATAATATTTATTCTTCCTTTAATTTATTGGCATATGTTGACAAGTGCTTGGTATCCAAACAACCAAACAGTAGAAATAATCCAGATTCACAAATAAACCCATCAACTTATAACAAATATTAAATGTAACTAAATTACTGCAATTAATATTAGCTGGAACCATGTTTTGCAAGAAACATTCCAAATCTAAATAAAACATTTTGCTTTTAAAGTTGAAACACTTATTAAATGTAAAATAAAAAACGCAATCTTTACTTTTCCTTAAAAAGTAAACATATGATTATATAAATGTTGTTATATAAATAAATAATATTTATACACGTACATATGTACTTCAATCATCATATCATTACCACTTGATGCACAATTATTACATTGTTATCCATGGACAATCTCCATGTCTTACTCAGGATTATATGATCTTTTTTGTTAATGATATATGGTGCAAATAAAGTAATGAAATGATATATCATTGCATTTTTTTTATCAGGTGATACACTGTGATGAAAATCTGAAGTCATTCATGAATAATATATTTTTAAATAAAGGATTTTTGTCAATCTTTAAATAATAAATGTTATTGACCCATTGGGTCTGAAATAGCAGACCCACACTGTATGTTAGAGGACAGTATCTTCAAAGAAAAGGAAATGTAATGAACTGTGGTCTAGATAACTTTCTAAATAAGACAGACCATTCTATAAGATTCAAAGTGACATCAATCATTTGTTTTAAATTTTATCCAATATGTTTAACAATTTTTATGAAGAAAACATATTGAGATTGTATTATCTTATAAAAATTAGCTAAAAATTTGTCATATTGATGTAAACAGTTTATACAAAATTTTTTAGATTCATTTTAAAAAGAAGCAATCCACACTGATAAGTAAACGATACACAAATTATTCAGGAAATTTGACTGAACCATGAGTTGGTCTATGTAATTGTGTAGTATTAATCTTTACATACTATATATATATAATCCATAATACTCTGTAATGGTAGTACAACCTTAATCAATTACTTAATACTATAACAAATTAACGAAAGCTGACAAGGTTGACCGTCACTAGATCCTAGAAAGTATATATCTCTTTATCTACTTCACTGAATCAACCAAAATTAACTATTGTGTACAATTTTGTAAATATTATATTACAATTAGCATACATGTAGTTAAATAAATTAAATATTTTTACCATTCGCTTCAATCAACTGAAAATTTGTCATATGATTATACTGTTATAAAATATTTTGTTATAAGAGGTAGATAATTATGATTTAATTTAAATAGAATACCTCAGAATGATTAACATTTAGGTAAAAATTCTTATTAGTATTTATTACCATGTTCTACTTATTGAATGAGAAAATATACGAATTATGTATCCATGCAATGAGTATCTATAAAAAAAAAAACAATTGGCAAAAGTAATGAAACTTAATCTCTGATATGCTTACTGTAAATTATACAATATAAAAACGTATCCATAAAAAGACTGACACTGCAATCAACATTAATAAAATCCTACCACTATTCTGTATGTTTCACTTAATGTTTTTGTTTTAACTGGAAAATGTTAACAGGAATTTTTCACTGTCACATTAGAAAGATTTTTAGACAAATTTTTAGCTTAAGTTTTCCTATATGAAAAAGTAAAAGGACTTTCGCATTGAAATCATAAAAAGATTCTAGGCAAATTTTCAGCTTAAATTTAGATTCTCAAAAATGTTACCAACAACAGTTAATTAACAAAGTTGTCAAATAAGAACAGAGAAAATGTTGGTAGTATGAATGGTTTGGCAACTATGACAGAAATTAAAATTGAAAGTTGTACTGCATTTTGTATACCCTATCTTTATTTTAACAAGCAATAGTGAAGAAGTACCTTTAGCTACTGCTGAAATTTTTTATAAAAGGTAAGCAGATTTTTAATAATGGAAGCTTGAGGCTACAAAGTTCAGGGGTTCAATAATTCACTTTTGTCCGATTTCGCATACCTATAGCACTGTTGATTGGCAAGTAAGGTAGGCATGTCATACATCATTGTGTTGATAAACTAATATTTGTTTTATTGATCCAAAAGTTTTGAGCGAGACCGAAAGTTGGGGACCTTTTCTTTTCTCTTGACATATATAGACATCGGCGCCATTTTGCTATGCTAGCTACGTAGCATATTGTTTAATACAGATAGCTATCTAGGGCATTGCAGCTAGGCTAGCTGCTACAATATTGAACACAACTCTGAACTCCTATATAATATCATGAAAGAGAAAAAGAAAAGAGAGAATAAATACCCTCCTTAGAACAAGATTCTGTGTGTCTCATGCTTCTGCGACTGATTTCTTCATGAAAAATTTGAGACTTTACTACAATTCTATTCATTTAAAATTAGGTATACATATATATAAAACATGTCTCATTTGTTTGTTTGTTTAGTTGGGGTTTTACGCCGTTTTCAGCACATTTGGCTATTTTGCGGCGGCCATATTTTTTTGGTGGAGGAAGCCGGAGTACCCCGAATGAACCACCAACCTTCGGAAGGAAAATTGGCAATCCTTGTCAATTAAGATCGGAGTTAAATACACCTCGCCACTGGTGAGATTCAAACTCACAACCTGAGCGTTGACAGGCTATTGATCATTAGTAGTCATGACGAACTACATAGACCACTCGGCCACCGAGACCCCTTTATTTGTTTGTGGTCACTTCATAGAATTTTTTTGAAACATTCTCTTAAAACAGTTGAAAAAAGACACACAGTAAATGAGTTTATATAATTACCTTTATATAATATTTACATTTGAAATATAAAGCATGAACTTGTGCACAGAAGACTGAGAATCTAAATTTGAAGCTGTTGTTGCCAACATACAGCAATATCCTTAAAGTAAAGAAATCTAAAATGCTTTCTTACAGGGACTAATTACTTAGGCATTTCTTATATTTCTTTATGGCCAACTGTTTAGTTTCTATGATAAAAGATCCAGGAAAATTATAAAATAACTTCTGCATTTTTTAAGACAAAAATTCAAAATGTAATGTATTCTACAAATATCTTGGAAGAATGAACCAGTTCAAAATTTTCAAGGACTTTAAATGTGAACATTAGAGAACCTTTTATTAAGTTGTGGACGGATAGCTAGTAGGAGTCTTTGTGTCAGTAGGAATAAATGAAAGAACAGAGAAATCATTATAGCACTAACTGTGTATCACTTATATGAATACTGTATACTTAATACAGTCCTGGCAATTGTATTAAAAATCTAATTTGTTAAATGTTCTTTGTACACTACACAAAAATGTCTTAAATACAAAATCTTTGAACAAATTTTCATGAATATTTATCATATGATTCTCCTGACATGTTTGTGTTCTATGATCTGTGAACACAGCTGGATACTGTAGCACAAACAGCTGATAAGGACAGGGCCTTCTTCTGATGTGCTGGATAGTAGCTAGATGATTATCCTAGTCCTATCTTCTGGTCATACAAACACTTTTGCTAAAGCATCAGCTCCTGCACTTGCTATGTAAGGCTTAGATGGATGGAAAGCTACGTCAAATATTGATTCGTCAAATTTTTTCCTATGTGCAGTTATTTCTTGTACACAAGTTTTACTGTCTAAATTCCATAGTCTAATTGAACAATCATGACCTAAAATAGATATGATCTACAAATGTACTTCTAATTCAAAGCCACTGTAATTCAGAAGTCAAAACTATTAAGCCTCTCATTCCCCAATATTTTTTCAATATCCAACACTACATCAGAAGGCTTCCATTGATTTTGGAATATTAATTTGATAAGTTCAATTTAGTATTTTCACTAACCAATCAAGAGCATATCCTTTAAACCAGAAATTATGTCTGAATATGTGCATTTATTATTGTTCTTATTGGAGAGGTCACAATAATACAAAATACATAAACATATTGTAATGGAGTATTAGTTGGGGAAAAATAATACGGTGAGTTTTTATAATTGCAATGTTCATCTGGTCATATTTTCACATTTAATTGTGAATTTGTAAAAATCTTGTAGTTACAAAATCAATCTAAAAGATATTTCACACTTTTAAAATAGGATTCACACTTTTTCATGTCAAAATTGTAAGATATTCAATCGTTTAAACCTCAGGAAATCTTTTAAGATTCTTTTCTAATGTATGAAATATTACATTTCTGACACAAGCATAACAAAATATAACAAGTACAAACACAATACTTACTTCCTGACAATAAATATAATCCATTAGGATCAATTGCTAAGCTAGTTACTGCATCTAAATGTGCTACCATAGAATGGATCAATTTCCCTGCAACAGAAAACAATAATGTATACATATGATGTATATCTGCCATCATTACATACTTTCACAAAACACACGACAATATTGTTAGTTGATAATGAAGAATTAAAGTGTTGTTTCTTGAAAAATTTAAAACTTTTGAATTACCCCTTGCATTTCTCTAATTATATTATTGCACTTTAATTTCTCTTTTGGCAGTATTTTCTAATCATATCCTATATTCTTATTTCATGAAAAGACAGGAAGCATATCTGCCCAATGGCTGTACTTCGTCAAAAGTAATAACCGGGATTCTTCAGTATAAAATTTGGTTAATAAAAATGAAGTGCATTATTACAGCTTTACTTTGAAAATTTAAAATCTATTTTGATGAATGCAACTGACTATCTGCTGTAAGAAATTGAAAATGAAATAACAATATAGTTCAACTGTGAGTGCACTTAACATTTGATCCATATTTTCTTACCATATTAAGACTCAGAATCAGCAAACTAATAAATTTTCAGATGTAAATTCCTGAATGGAATAAGAAACCCCCAACAAAAAAACAAAAAAAATTTAAAAAATAGGGGGGGGGGGGGGGGGGATTAAAAAAAAGACAAATAATTGGGGGAAAAAAATGAACAATTTCCCCCAAAAAGAAATTTGCCCCTCCAAAAAAAAAAATACCAAAAAAAAAAAAAAAAACCAAAAAAAAAAAAATAAAATTGAAAAAAGCTATGTGATAAAGGGTAAGCCAATGCGATAAAGGGTAAGCCATGCAATAAAGGGTATGACGTCATAGACGTCAGATACGGACCAACATCATGGGCTTTATCGTATATTCAAAACTCCTGTATTTAGTACCAAATATATGATAAAATCATAAATTAAACATGTATTTATTTTTTCCTTACTTCCAATTTCATTCATAACAACCCTAATAATGTACAAATACAAAGGATAACATTTTTTACCTGTATTGTTGTCAAAGAATCTAATGTGTCTGTCTTCGTGTGCTGTTATTGTAACAGGTAGTGTTGGATGTGTAATTATTCTGTTAATCTGATTACTAGTACTAGCATCTGAAATAAATTAATTAATCTGAGGTTGTCTTATCTGTGATAGTGCAATACTCAAAAGAATTTGGGAATGAGATCAAATTCCTTTATATTGCCACATTTGTGAGTTTGTCTACTTATGGTTTTCAACATTTTGGGCCGTGAGCAAAAGTTACGAGTAGTACATCAATGAAATGGGCATATCTTGTACATCAAAATTGGTTTCATAGAATATATTATGTAAGTTGTTATTACATCATACAATGATATTATGATAGAAAACTCAAATTTTATTTGCTTTACTTATCACATATAAAGGAAAACAACTTTTCCATTCAACATTTAATTCCAGGTTAACTGGCATTAATAAAAAGCCTACATACCTATATTAATTTTAGTTTCTAAACAGAGTATTTGTTGAGCCGTTTCTAAATCATAAATATATGTATTAGAAGATGTATAAGAAGCTACCATTTGGCTAGGATCACAACGCACGAAATCCACTGATGTTGGAACTCCATCATCTGAAATTCAAACAAAGTACTTATTTACCTAAATACTTGATACAACATAAACATGACGTTGCATGTGTTATCGTGCAAAGTATACCCCCACTCTTTCATAATTCTGAAAATTGGGAAAACAGACTTGAAAAGTGTGACGAAAAATTTCATGTAAACATAAGGTATTGTAAAATTTGTAAGTATCGGCAAACAGGAAGTGGTTCCTTGACAGACCTGAAAATAGGAGAAACGATACAACTCATGGTCAAAAAGCTACAGGCCAAATATCAAAACATTCCGTTGCACAGAAGCCGAGATAAGTGTGACGAAAAATTTCAGAATGAACAGACGGACGGACAAGGTGAATCCAGTATACCATCCACTCCGTAGTGTGGGGGTATAATAATTAATAAAATTTACTACTAGTGCAGTCAGGTTCAGGTCTGCATTCTGTATTATTTTAAGATGCTGACCACAACTGCATAAAAGCAATTGTTTAAAACTGAATTTTTAAAATCAGTAAGATGGGAATGTGAAGATTTGTACTTTGACAAACATCTTTTCTTTGGATTTTATTCAATCTGAACACAAAAAGACAATTAGATTTTACTGTTTAAGTGAATTTGATTAAAAGACTGTTGGATTATGCATCTTGTTCAGATTTCAATAAACAACTAACCAGTATCGGCTGTAAATGTATTAAGTAATGGTGATTTGGCTCCAGGACTCCATAATCTGACTGTTCCATCAGAAGAATTAGATAACAGTTGTGTTTTAGAACTATGTATTGACAGACCCCATACAGCATCTGTATGACCAACTAATGTCTCCTGTAACACACTAGGATCTGAAAAGTTATTTACAAATTTACATATTTGATAATTTATTAAATGTATATTAATACAATGCGTAACACTGGTATCTCATACTGTATACTGACCAAGTATTTCAACTTGAAATACGTTTTAGCTCCACCTTATGTTTTGTTGGTCACTTACGTGTTTAAGTGACAGATATATATATATTCTTTATATAAATACATTACTTCTAGTTATTGAAATAAGACCTTTAAAAGTTGTATATTATTTTTGGCAATATCATCCACAACAGACAGCCTATCAAGAAATCAACTTTCAAGAACAAGCCTTGATTTCACATTTCATAACATTCAGGGCACATATTTTTACATTAATCTACAGACAAACAAATTATCTCACCAAATGAATCATATGGATCTATATTTGAATTAGGTATATTCCAACATTTTATTGAAGAGTCTATTCCACCACTGTAACACTGTTCTCCTGTTGCATTAATTGCTAAACACAGAACTGGTCCTATATGTGCTCTAAATGTATATACAGGTTCAACATCTAATGATGCTGCTCTGAAATATATGCACAATTAATTTAAGACTAAACATACAATGATTTTCAACCACTTTTTGTAAATATTAATGATGAACCTACTTCCTGTATGTATAAGTACGTACTAGTAGAAGTTTCACTTCATCATTTCTATTATCAATGTTGTATAAAAGTCAAAGAAAAAATGGCAAGGAGATATAATTAAAAACAAAGGTTAACTAGATTTGTCAGTTTCCCTCTTTAAAGTTAGCAAGATATCTAAAACTTTGTAATAAAAAAAAAAAAATCACAGAATAGCTAAAATTTCATAAAAAACTATTCCATCAATTAAAGGTACATGTAAATGATAATCTTCCAAAAAATTCTTTGTCTGGTTGTGTTTAGTTTGGTTTATTTACTCACAATTAGAACTTCATATGCAATGAGTTTTTTCTTACTTTTTAGCTGGAACTGTCTTTTGTAAATTCCATAATTTTAACGTATGGTCTTCCGAGGCTGTTAATAACACAGGTTCTACAGGGTGGAACGCCAAAGCCCTAACACCATCAAAATGGCTGTAATTAAAAAAAAAATAAATGCAAATGAATGATGCACGGTCTTTTGTTATTTTCTTCACTTTATAAACTTTTAACTAAATTCAATATCATACTCCATCCTTTGAAAAGCAACATTACAAGGTTGTATACACTTTTAAATAAATTAGAATTATCCTGAGATTCCTCTGAGGTCAAACTGCCTCTTTTTGAATTGGCTGGGGCTGTAAGACATCACTGCATATAACAAACTGGGAAATATTGTAAACAAAATTGATCAATGTTTTTTTTTTTAATTTCACATTAATCATCCATTAAGAAAAAGGGACAAAGAATCAAATGCCCAGGTTACATTACTTAATAATGACCAAGGAGTGGAAATTTTATTGTAATTGATGAAATGAAGACTATAAGAATATGTAATGTTACAGCAACTGAGAATTCTGCAATAGTGTTCCTATTGTATCCATAATAGGAGGTTCATATTTCCAATATATATATATAAACATTCTACCAGGTTTGAATACTCTGGATTGAAAACTGTAGTTGATACACAAAATAGGTACTATAACTCCATGTAACCTGTCCAATGGATTCGAACTCACAACCCCAGCGTTGACAGGCTAGTGATCAGTTGTAGTCATGACGAACTACCTAGACCACTCGGCCACCGAGGCCCCAACTTTGGATTGACATTTTTGACTGACACAAAATCATTGTTCATTAAATTCTAAATAAATGACATTACTGAAGAAGTGAATGCTTGTTTTGTAGTTAAATGGGGTGTAAAAGCCTTGACCAAAGAACATTTTGTATGAAGTGCAAATGACTGTAATATCAAAATATTCTCAGTATTATTAAAACATTATACCATTGCATTGCAGTAAACACATGCTAAACAAGACATCACCAAGATTTGGACTTTTATTTGGTTATTAAACAATACTTTTCAGAACCACATAACTAGCATTTTCAAATAAAATTATCGATTTCAGTGAAATAAATGTAATGTAATTATTTTAAACTGAAATCTTTTTTGAAGAGATAAATGGTTATAAAATTGAACCATGTAGAGATTAAATGATTATAAAAGTGAACCATGTAGAGATAAATGGTTATAAAAGTGAACCGTTTAGAGATAAATGGTTATAAAAATGGATGTAGATATTAAATGGTTATAAAAGTGAACCATGTACAGATAAATGGTTATAAAAGTGAACCATGTAGATATTAAATGGTTATAAAAGTGAACCATGTTTATATTAAATGGTTATAAAAGTGAACCATGTAGATATTAAATGGTTATAAAAGTGAACGATGTAGAGATAAATGGTTATAAAAGTGAACCATGCAGAGATTAAATGGTTATAAAAGTGAACCATGTAGATATTAAATGGTTATAAAAGTGAACCATGTAGAGATAAATGGTTATAAAAGTGAACCATGTAGAGATTAAATGGTTATAAAAGTGAACCATGTAGAGATAAATAGTTATAAAAGTGAACCATGTAGAGATTAAATGCACAAGTCCTAAAACACTGATGTACCAATTCTGCACAGAATCTGCAAATTCCCATTTATATATATGGAGTGCAGTCTGGTATGCGACAGCCACAGTAAATTCTAAAACAGGCCATCAGGGGAATCTCAAACTATTTTTTGTATGTGCACATTCATCAAATGCCAACTTCCTATCTTGCATTCTTGATAACATGCTCAAATTGTGGTTTTGATATTGACTTTCAAAAATTTCATCTGAGAATTTATATCTCAATGGATTTATCTGTCCACAAACAGTCACAGTATGCTTTTGGTAACAAGCATCTTCACCCCTTTTCTGAACATTTTTTTACTGATAACCAAAAAATGATGTCAATAGTACATGTATTCCTATGTTCATACTGAATTATATGCTGTGTAAAATTTACCTTCTTAATGTGTACTTGGCATTCCATGTTTTCCTGAAAGGTTCCTTTGGTGACAAATTCTACAAATAGTGAAAATATTAATTTGTAAGAACTAAATTTTTACCAGAAATTTATGTTTTCCAATGCAAACATCTTATCAGAGATTTATACTCAATCAAATGTTTTTTTCCTGACAACCTCATAGTTGCATTGAAAGTATCAAAGGTCTCACAGCTCAGATTTCTTGGACAACATTGGTATCCTAAACTATTTATTTAAATCCTATCTATTCCATGATACTTTTTTCTACCAACTTGAACAAATTTAATTAGCCTGATTCCCCTTGGGGGTACAAAAGTTTAAGTTAATAGTCCAAGATCTCCTTTTACAACACTGAAGATAGAATATAATCAAACAACAGTACTGAAGGCTTTGGAATTTGGATATATACCATCTGGGCAGAACTATTGCCAAAAATGTACATTTCAAGATATCAATTTATAGTGAAATATTTTAATTAATCAGTGTAATATTTTGAAACATATAAGAGAATCAAATTATAAGTGACTAGTGAATGGTTTCCAAATTTCTATTGAATTCCAATGATAAAATTGAAACTACAGGCTCCAAGAAGCCTGCATTGTTTACCTGGCAAAAGCTTACTAGTACTATTTGCTGATTTTTATTTCACTTATAGTGCAAATATTGGTCCACAGTCTGGACACCTACACATAACTAAGGACCACTTCAACAAAGTTTAGTCTAACTTGCCCCAATAGTTTTAGAGATTTTGAAATATTTATTTTGCTTATCCAAGGTCTCAGAGGGTGAACATTTTTAAAAATTTTGGTGATTTTTCAATTTTTCAGTAATGGTGGCTGTTATTTATCAAAGGTCTGGATCCTCTGAACACAGTTTTGAAAGAGGACAAACTCAGGGGCATTCCAACAAATTTTGGTCTTAATTGCCCAAGTAGTTTCTGAGGATAAGATCTTGAAATAATTTTTCTGCTGATTTTAAAAAAAAATTCTCCTAATGGGTGATATATTTGATAGAAAGTCCCAACCCCAGACACAATTTTGAATGGGAAACACCCAAGGACCATTCACTACATAAAAGTTTTGTCCAAACTCACCCACTGGTTTCAGAGGAAAAGATGTTTAAAGGAAATTGGATAATGATGGATGACAAACAATGGCAGTAAGTCACATGGCCTTTTGGGCCAGGTAACCTACAAATTGATTGTCCAAGAACTCCTTTTACATCACTGAAGATAGAAACTTTAAATAAGTTTTTTAGTAACACTATAAAGCTTGTCTGTGCAATAGTTTTCTGAATGTAGTAATATGCCCTAGAGCAGAATTATTAGAGAAATTGTAGAATAATTTAAATCAGAAAACCAGGGTTTCTGAAAATTGTCACTGCTGTGTTTCATTCCATTTTTTTTTCACATTCATAATGAACAGTTCATCTGTAGAAAAGGAATCAAACACCAGATGATGATTGACACTAATTTCATTATGAAATAATATGAAAAATTACAGAAAAATATGATCATGACTGTGATGAAAAATTTGTCCATTTGAAAATCATTTTTTCCCATGTAATTTAAAGTAATGTGGCAATTATTTTTTTTTATTAAAAGATGAATTGGAGTTAGGGGTTAGAGCCATTGAACCTACACAAGGAAGACCTGCCATCTGTGTCAACACAAGCTGAGTGGAAAGACAACCTCATTGTCGACAAGCTAGTAGTACCGGTAGGAAAATAATACCTACCTAACTACTAGGGTACTCAGTCATACTATGTACTTGTAATAAATAAGTTGTAATCAAGAGACATTTATTATTTAGTATGAGTGAATCAATAGATGGATGGATGGATGGATGAATTATTGTTTAACGTCCAGTGGCAACCAGGTGCATATCAGGACGAAAACATGTTGATATGATAATGAATATGATCCCTCCTTTGTACTACACCGACACGTTAAGTCAGATTTTTAATGTGCTAGCTCACGAGGTAACTGTCCGCAGGAAGACATATCACCTCACTCGGACATATTATACTGACTCCGAGCCGACCAGTCTTTGCTCTTACTCCTATATGCTGCGTGCTTGGTGGAGGAGCAGCAAATACCAATTTTAATGTCTTTGGTTTGACCCTGCCAGGGATCGAACCTGTGACCTTCTGCACTCGGGGTAAGCGCCGCTACCACGAGACCACCGAGGCGGTCTGAATCAATAGAAAGTAATATTGAAATGAACAGAAATTACACCTCCATGGTAGAAATTTTGTTCTCTGATTACTCAGACCGAGGTCACATGTTTCACTTACATCATAGTTATTGTTTATAGGGTCTGATTCATCCTGAGGAGTTAGACCAGCTAATTCTCCCAGCCCTAAAGCAGCTTCCAAAGCGTCGTCATCAGAATTCATTATTTGTCGCTGATTTCCTGAAGATGAAAATGGCATAGATCCTCCTCCCTGTACACCTACAAAACAAAAACAATAAGCCATATGTATGCAATTACATTAAGCATTGTGACAATTTATCATTCAAATGATTTCCCATTATTTCCCATTGAACTACATTTTATTCTTTAGAACAATTACAATCGGTTCATGAATAAAAGTTACATAAAACAGGAAATAACATCTTCAAGTTAACTGTGAATAGAATGCAGACTCATACAATTATAAATGTAACATGTTTTAAACAATAGTTTTTCAATGTCTCTACAAACACACCCTTTCTAAATGTGATAAGGTTATAACACTGACAGTGGTTAAGTTGTCATTGCTGTACAAGTCTCTGCTAAAATCAAACTCACGAAGTCCACTTTACTTTATCTAAATAATTCACATGTAGACAAGTTGTACATTTACTTTATCTAAATAATTCACATTTACACAAGTGGTACATTGTGTCTTTCAAGCAAAAACACAAGTGATATGGGATATTTGAAAATAATCAGAACATTCCACTTATTTAGTTAGATATCATTTACAGCTACTTGTATAGGTTGAGCACTACTAATTCCATTAAATAGTTACAACTTAGCAAATTAAATACTTTGCTTTCTATTTAAACAGAAAAAGTCTGATATTATTGCATGCAATTCAAATTTTTTTCTCTCATGATGTGGCAATCAAAAGGATGATAAGTATTTGGCTACATTATATGTTGACGGTAACAAACAAGCAGAACTGCCATGGTGTGTTTACATACAACACTAAACATTTACATAACTGTTAAAGTGGACTGTTAAACAATTAATACAAAATCTTACATGTACAAATGGATCGGGGACTTTCCAAAGTGAAAAAAAAATATTATGCAGACTAAAGCAATAACTCAAATGAAGCCAAAGCTAGTGGAATTTTTTGCATAAAAATTTATAATACTGACCTTAATAGTTTACATATTATAAAATACTGTTGAATTTTAGTCAAAATTTCTCCACTGAAAAGTCCCTGCTGATCAACAATTCTGATCCTGCTTTCAGATTATAAATTCAGCAAAGGATCAGAGAAAACTAAGTATAGCAACTAATTTGCATACCCAATTCATCTATATCGGGCATGCCTGATGAAGCTGATGAAGAATGAGATGGTCCAGACGATGCTGCTCCAGTATCGTCTTCATTGCCCAGATTAGCAAGCATGGCTTGTAATGCCGATCTTTTGGGTCCTGTCAACACATGAGATATTAAACTTCAAAATGTGTCTCCTTTATTTGCTAATAAAAGAGCTTATGCTTGGACCTTGCCCTAGGAAAGCTATTCTCAGATAGTATTCAATTAAACCCTTTATTACAGAGAATTTTTAGCTTGCCTTATGCGCCTTCTATTTAATTCTGTACATGTATCTCAATACTTTATTTTGCTCAAAAACAAAAAATGATAAATTATCAAATATTTCTGCTTTTAGACTGTTAGTATCAAGATAATTCAAATATTGTCAGAAATGTTAAAATATTCAACTTTATGATTTGAACTAGTACGCAAAGCCCACGAAGACTATTATTGATTTGATATTATCAAAATTTAATATTTCTTGTATCTTATGATGTTTAAATTCTTTAAAAATGAAGAAAAATGAAGAAAAATGCTTAACCTGAATGCCGTTTAAAAGTAATACATGAGTAGGCTTCAAAATCCCTCTCCATGATCGACAGTTCGTCCATGATTGTGGTGTGTAATCTTATTTATAGGAAAACAAATTACTATGTACTTCCTGTCAAATTATTGTATAAGGATTGTACATATTCATCTTTTCCTGTTTCTAATCGTCACTTAAAGGTATTAAAATATTTAATGCAGACAAATTAATATTTTTTTTTATATATATCCAGTAACTGATATTTCAAAAATACCTTTTTTTCAAATTAAAGTAGGGTTTATGCATATTCATTTCCTACATTTTTATCATCCCCAGTTCTTCCTTTTTCCTTCATACTTTTAGATAATAATTTGACATTTTGCCAACAAAATTAACAAGATGTTACTGAGGTTTGTATGTATGCTAAGTAAGCCACTTATGACAGAAAAATGTTCAGATAGGACATGAATTAAAAATAATAGCAAGAATGTTATTCATCTCAAATTTACATCTCAATTAATGCTTAAGAAGTATGGTAGCAGAAAAAAATATATACCTGGATCAATGTAATAACAACACTTGTTTTTGTTTGCCATAATGCAGAAGGAAATTTGTGAGATACAATGCAGTATCATGCATTTAAAATACAGTTCTGAAGCAAATGTATTCTGGGTTCCTCATAGGACCTGGACTCATCACTCAAAATGGTGTCCCACCAGATTTTCACGAGTTGAATATTACTTTATTGATCTCAATCAGAACTTATAATTTCTGTTTCAATAAGAGCAGCTGTTCTGTGTATAGTTCATTGAATTTCCATGAAATATGTCACCCATACTGATGTGACATTGAATGTGTGGAAGTTTCATTTCCAAAAGTTTGAAATGTTTTGACTTTCAGAATATGCCTCATGTGTAATATTAAAGCAAAGTAATGGCTTTTTCATGAAAGAATCAGTTTGTGAATTACAGTGAGACACACAGTAGTAAAAATGATATTACATCAATTATTATTTTAGGTTACATAATTCAAACAGTAATTTTTCTTAAGATTTTTTTTTAATTGTTCTGTTAGTACTTTTTTTAATGATCTTTAATCAACCAAAAAGATATCACAGGGTTAAAGAAAATTAACCTTTTTAAGTAAAAATGAACACATATGTCTGATTGAAATTTAAAAAATATAGATTTATACATTTCACCAATGGAATCCATGTCTACTATACTGAAACACTGATCCATGCTAATGATGTCAAAATAAGTGTGACAGTAAGTACTATAAACTGATAATCTGTTGGTAATTGGCCTTACTCCTCATCGTTTGGCATTTTTATTGTTGTAAAAACACCAATTGTATTTTCATTTAAGAAAAGTATGTAGATTTTGGTTGTCCCCATTTGTTATTTATAAAGTAAGTACAATGTAAGATGTGTCTGCACATGTGGACATGTACAGGGATGCATCTGAAACAAAATTGCTGCATCCAAAGCATAAACACACAGGGACGCGTCTAGATATGTTGTGAGGATCCCTGGGTAGTTTCCATTAAAATCTTTAATGGTTGAAAGTAATTTTAAACCATGATGCTAGTATTGAACAGCCTGATATGAAATTCAGTCATGAATACAATGAATGCCGAATCAGAGCACTTTAGTTCATATGTATCTTTAGTCCAGCTGAGCAAAAAATCCTTACTTATATTTAAAAATTTTGTACGGGTCCCATGGAGCCCAGTGTCTCGCATGTTTTCGATGTTGTCTATGTTTTCAGTGTAATAGTTGAATGTACGTAATTTTTCTCCACATTTTATTTATTAATCATGAAGAAGCTTCTGTCAAAGTTTGGTGAAAATCCAGGATGTTTTAAGAAAGTAATTGATGTTTAAAAAACTTTAGCTGCAGACTGTATGTAATGTTAACTGGAAGAAAAATTAAGTCCATTTATAAATAAAATACAGAAAAATGGAAAAAAAATTATTACAAAATTTTCCTCTGGATCTTTTGATCATGAACAAGCTTCTGTCCAAGTTCGGTAAAAATCCAGGATGGTTTAAGAAAGTTATTAATGTTTAAAAAACTTTAACCACAGGTGAATGTCGATGCCACTGACAAAATGTAGGATCTTGCTTTCGCGACAAAAGTCGCAGACTCGACAAAAAGGTAGTTTCAAATATATATCCTTTATATTATAATGCACATCATGCAGTGAAAAAAACTTAATTAAATTCAAGAAACTGCCTATCCAAAATTGCTTACTGAAAAACATTTGAAACGTCATCTAAATTTATCAAATCATTCACAAAGCTAAGAAGATTTCTTGTCCATGCAATTAATACTTATTACAGTACATGTAATTATTTCAAAAATTATATAAGATCTTGATCATGCATAAGGAAAAAAGAAAACATCAAAACATGCATTTACAACAAAAATTCACAGCAAATCAAAACCAAAAACTGAAAAAGCATAGATTGTCAGTTAAGATGCAGTGAGTGACAGCGATATCATATTTTGGCCACAGACATCATAATTTAAAAAAAATTAGATATTTTTAAATTGTAGCAATATAACAGCAGCATGTATTTAGCAGACTTTTGTATTATGCCATGGATAATCTTACCTATATGACAAATGTACTCTTCTAATCATTGGCTACTTACTTGATTTTTTTCCTTTCCTTTCTTTTTCATACTGTTCTTTAAGTTTAGATATATGTTGCTGATCAACTTTCCAATCATCATCTTTCTTTTCTGTGTAATACAGGACATATCACATGTATAGTGATAATTTGTCATATACACTTTGTTGATGCTGCTGTTACAACTCAGATCTTATCATTTCTTGACTAAATGCCGTTACAGAGTTGTTTGTTATCACTTCAAACCAAATCATTTTCCTAAATTTCCGCAGCTTATTTCATGATAAATTTCTATGTTTGCTAACTTTCTCTTAATTTTACATGCCTTAGAAAAAGGTACTTCAATTGCTAATTCATGTTTGTATTTTTTTACTACATATAAAAACAAAGGGGTTTAATAGCAATGGAATAAACATTTTTGAAGGGTAGGAAATTAAAAGGCAATATTTGACATATACTATAACAGATATATGTATTTTGATTACATTTTAGATTCTAGTAAAAAATTTTGAAAAAAAAAATTGAGGAAAACAGAGGAAAATGACAAGATTATAGCATAAAAAACCAAGTTAATATAAACATATTCAGAGACTGAGAAAAATTACCAAGAAAACTGAATAAAATACTTAACGCTATTAAAAATCTTAAGAAAATAAAATAATGAAAAATATATTGATTTATAGTTATTTATCATATTTTTACTAAGTGTCCATTTGATCTTAGCTGGATTCAGAAAAATGACATTTGTAACAATTCATAATTCCAAGTTAATTCTCAGTAAGCATACTAAACACTATATGACTACATATTAATAACTGGAGAATATAAATAAAAAACATATTCAGTGATTACAATGGAGTTTATGTTTCTGCTAAACTTGAGTGATTTCAATTTATTCTACGATTAAAGTGTATTCAATTGAATATACATACACAATTAACTTGAATTTCTATTTTCAGTGAAATTTTATCTGTGTTTTTCATGCATGCATTCACTCATATGAGTTTATATATGTAAACAGAGAAAAACTATTGTTCATTCAATTTACAATTATAATTTTTCTCAGTTTCTAACAATACTTGAATACAACAAACAAACCTATCAAGTGATATATAAAAGAAAGCACATAAGCATACCCCATTCTGGTCCATCGCCATGACTCCTTGTTTCTCCAGCACCTTCCTCACTCTCTGCAACAAGAAAATCAAATTCTCTCAAGGCTTCTTCTGTTTCTTCATCACCAGCCATAATACCATCTACAACCTGAAAATTATTATTAAAATGATTACCGGTATCTCATCATGATATGAACATTCAAAATTGGATTTATTAAACTTATTGCTATTTTGACATTATCATGATTATGACAGAATTTTGAGCTGGTACAGAACAATCCTTAATGTCGAGTGCTGCTTATCACTTTAATGCTAATGACTGCTTCATTAAAGAGCAAAAATCTGATAAAAGACATATGATAAGCTTTCTACTATTTTTCCAATAATAACACACAAACCCATTTCACTTTGATATGTTAACAATGGATGTGTAAAAAGGGGTTTTACATGAAATTTTTTAAAGAACAGCACAAAATGTCAATTTAAAAGCATAATCACGGTATTGTTTATATGCATTTGCTCTTGTTGCTGCTATTATGCTGTTTCTGCATTATGAGGTGCACTTCACCGTCGAAATGTTACTAATTTCAAAAACTTTGAGGCACTGAAAAGGACAGTATGTATAATAAGAGTGGACACACTAAATGTCTCGCCTGAGTATGCACATGGACACAGAATAATGATTATGATTAAATGGACTTAATCACAAAAATTTGACTCAAGTCTGAAATTCAAGTCAATTCTCAGACCGCCATCAAGCACTATCTATAGACCAAACAAGTTTGGTCTATGTATTGCAGTTGCTGAGAAATGGATATTAACTCAAATGTGAAACAAGTCAGTCAAGCATGAAATAGAGGTCAAAGGTAAGGTGTCAAATGTTAAAGAGGTATATACCTACTAAGAACTTCTATCAACCAAATACAGTGGGTCTAGTTACAAATGTAGTACATTTGCTGACAAATAGACTATATCATGAAAATGTATATCAAGTCATTCAAGCATGAAATTCAGGTCAAGTTTAGCTGACAGGTGTTAGACTGGATCCACTAAGAACTATCTACAGACCAAATATGATGGGTCTAGGTAATACAGTTGCTGAGAAATGGACTTAATCTCAAAAATGTAAAAGTCACTCAAGCATGAAATTGAGGTCAAGCTCCAGAGACAGGTGTCATACCGACATGTACCTACTGAGAACTATTTACTGACCAAATATGGTGGGTCTAGGTATTATAGTTGCTTAAAAATGGACTTAATCAAGAAAATGTGACGCAGGTCACTCAAGCATGAAATTGAGGTCAAGGTCAAAAGACAGGTGTCAGACTGACTGGTACCGATCAAAAACTATTGACCAAATATGGTGGGTCTAGGTATTATAAATGCTGCGAAATGGACTTAACCATGAAAATGTGACAAAGCCACATTAGCATTAAATTGAGGTAGAGGTCCCAAGCCAGGTTTCAGACAGGCATGTACCCACTAAAAACTATCTATAGACCACATATGGTTGGCCTAGTTATTACAGTTGCTGAGAAATGGATTTAACCACGAAACTAGGACACAGATTTTACATCCATGTTTATGAAGTCAGTGAACCATGAAAATGAGGTCAGGGTTACAAGAAAAGACTACTCCGACAAACCTTACACGATAAGCTATCTAGTGGACCATAAATCTTAATTGTAGGTATTATATGTACAAAGTTATTAAAGTTTTAAAAAAGTTTAAGCTGCCAGAAAGTAATACCTATATCTTGCCTTGGCGACTTTTCGTCGCAGGTAAGATAAAAATGGCGAGCTTATCTAGGGTAAAGAGAATTTCAAATGTGTTAGGTCTCGCAAAAGCATATAAATGCAGAGAAGCATACTTTATGATGTAACATGTTAGTAAATGGATACATGTATTCATTTAAATTCAATCCTTGTTACAAATTAGTTTGAAAAAAAATCAAACTGCATTAAATTTTGGCCAAGTAAAATTTAATTTGAACCTTTTTTCCAAAAATTCGTAAGGGTTCCGCGGAACCCAGTGTCTCGCCTACTTTTGATGTTGTCTATATTTTCAGTGTGATAGGTGAATGCACATAATAGTAAAATTCCTGGATAGTTTAAGAAAGTTATTAAAATTTTAAAAACTTTAACCACAGAGTGAATGTAATGTTTCCTGGCAGAAAAACTAAGTCCATTTATAAGTAATATACAGAAAAACTGGAATTTTTATTTTACAAAATTTACTTCTGGATACTATCTTATGATCATAAACAAGCTTCTGTCCAAGTTTGGTACAAATCCAGGATAGTTTAAGAAAGTTATTAAAATTTTGAAAACTTTAACCACAGAATGAATGTAATGTTTCCTGGCAGAAAAACTAAGTCCATTTATAAGTAATATACAGAAAAACTGGAATTTTTATTTTACAAAATTTACTTCTGGATACTATCTTATGATCATAAACAAGCTTCTGTCCAAGTTTGGTACAAATCCAGGATATTTTAAGAAAGTTATTAAAATTTTAAAAACTTTAACCACAGAATGAATGTAATGTTTCCTGGCAGAAAAACTAAGTCCATTTATAAGTAAAATACGGAAAAACTGGAATTTTTTTTTTACAAAATTTCCTTCTGGATACTATCTTATGATCATAAACAAGCCTCTGTCCAAGTTTGGTAGAAATCCAGGATAGTTTAAGAAAGTTATTAAAATTTCAAAAACTTTAACCACAGGGTGAATATTTGTGGACGCCGCCGACGACGACGGAAAGTAGGATCGCTATGTCTCGCTTTTTCGACAAAAGTCGAAGGCTCGACAAAAATGGTTTGTCACATTTACAGTTACCTTGCATTCTCAATTAGAGACATTAAAAATCTGTTTCATTTTGATTTGTGATTAATGACGAATTACTTTACACATACACACATACACACTGGATGTACAGCACATTGATGCAAGTAATGCATTAAAACTGACAAACACATGGCCCAAAAGACATACATGTAATAACAATGTCCCTGAACTTTCATTTGAAAGAAAATAGTTTAAATGTACATCAGACATGTTACAATTATTCTGTTTTACTCATTTTTTAAAATTAAAAAAAAAATTCTAAAATTCAGATGGTCTGATGCTCTCTGAAACTTTTGTTTTATGAGCTTTGCGAAATTTAAAGGCATTTTTACATATTTTCAAAGTGAATAGTTTTTTTTAAAGTAGATTGTAGCATGTAGTAATTTTTTGTTCGTGCCAAATCTTGGTAATTTAGCGTATTCATATGTTGTACATGTACTCTCTCAAAGGGAAGGTGACCAATATTTTTATTTTTGCATTTAAATGTCTTCCAAAAGTTTCATAAGAAAAGCCATATACAAATGCAAGTTACAAAACTGGTGGGAGGGGGCACTGATAATGACAGTTTATGGAGTGATTTTAACAAAATAAGTAATGGAAAGTATTATGAAATTAATCAATATTTGTTTCTTGTTCTCTTGTCAAAATTTTGAAAAAATTTTACTTTATTTCATATTTTAATATACTTAAGTATATATTAAAAGTTATTCGATTTAAACATTATTTTTAAAAGTGTATTCGTGAACTACTGAACAAAATATATTCAGGAAAAGGTGCATTACAGATGACAAAAGCAATGAATATTCAATATGAACTCTAAAGCTGCAGTAAGTAACACATAAAAACTTTTAAAAAATTATCTGTATGCATAAAAGCGGCATATTTTAACTGGTTTAACTCCACATGCATTGTATAAACTTCGTGATGTCATAATTCATTAAGGGTAAACAACTTGATTTACGCCAAAATCTGATAAATTCAGCAACTCCATGCCTTATACTCTCTTAAAAGGCCAGTGACCTAATTTTAAAAATTTTCGCATCTGAATGTTATTTGTAGATCTTTTTCTACACACAAAAATAAGATAAAAAACTGTAGGAAACAGAAGATGACAGTTTATGAAATAAATTGATAGAAAGTACATATTGATTTAATCTATATCCTCTTGATGTACTAGAATCCAAAATTTAATAATGTAACACTTTCTTTCATACTTTAGTCCAGTCAAACTAAGTTTTAACCTCAAAATAATTGCAACAGAAAATGTTTTAGTTCTAATCTATAGCATTAAGCCCCAAATATACACAGAAAAAAGTCCCATAAAATCTAACTTGAGGAAAACTCAAAATCAGCATTTTTAATTTCCTATGGAAATTAACATTGGAAAGGGGAGATAACACCGCAAAAATGAGTCTTTTTTATGTCAGTTTTTGGTTGATTTTCTTAAAATTACTGTAAAGTATGATACTTTGATAGTGTTATAAGTTCGTATTTGACTATATTATATAATCCTCTGCTCATGAAATGTACAAAACCTATGTATTATGGGTATTTTTATTTTTTTGTGTGCATTTTTCATTACAGAAATTGCACATTTGTGGCTTTGTTACCATTTTGAAAAAATAATGTGAAAATTTGGTATTGTTTATATCTGTAAATTGTATTTTTTCAGCATCTACCTTGTTTAAAGAAACTTTAAACCACAAAAAGAAGAATATGTGCTTAATTATATTTATCAAATTTGAGATTCTTTACCTTGACATGTTGAAACATTTAATAAATGGTCAACTAATGAATTACGAGATCCAGGCTGTAGCTTGATAAAAGATATGAAAACACCTTTAGAGTTGTTTGTTATACTCTAAAGACGGCTAAAATATCAAGAATCAATACATTCTGCTGAAGCGGTAAAGTTCTAATTTTGTATCAATTTTTATTGATATATCTGCCTTTTTTGCAGAGTTATCTCCCATTTTCAATGCAAATCTCCATAGAAATTTTAAAATCGTGATTTAGTAGTCTTCCTCAAGTTAGATTTTGTTGGACTTATGATTTGAATTTATATTCAATTTTTTGCTTTTTGTGCAATACAATATGCTGTTGTGAATTGACACCCCCCCCCCCCCCTCCAAAAACAAAAATTAAATTTTCCCCCTTTTTTTGCTTTTGTGCAATACACTATGCTGTTGCGTATTGACCCCCCCCCCCCCCCCCCCAAAAAAAAAAAAAAAAAAAATTGTACCCCCCCCCTTTTTTTTGCAAAAAAATATATTTGAAGAAATTTTCTCTTTACTTTCTGAATTCAGAAATAAGAAAAAATTGTCCCCTCCACAATTTCTTATTCACCCCCCTAATTTTTTTTTCTCACCTCCCCCCTTTTCCCTTTTTCCAAAAAAATTTCTTTCCTTCAAGATATGGTCATAATCCCTTTTCAAATTTCTCATGGAGTTTGCAAACATAATTACCCATTTAAATACATGATAAAAGTCTTAAAATAGAAAATGACATGGCTAAAATCAATATTAATTAATAGTAACTTCTAAAAATAAACTGACAGCTATAAATCACCCCAAGACAATCTATGTTTCTTTATACATAATTTACAAGCAGTGTAAGGGAGGTAATCGAATCGTACACAACATTTTACTTTAAATGTGTTTGGATTACCTCCCTTACACCACGATAATAACCAAAACTGCAAAATTTACTAAAATTTACCAATTCAGGGACAGCAACCCAACAACGGGTTGTCTGATTCGTCTGAAATTTTCAAGGCAAATAGATCTTAATCTGATGAACATTTTCACCCCATCAAATTTACTCTAAATATTTTAATTTCAGAGATACAAGCCAAAAACTGCATTTACCCCCATGTTCTATTTTTAGCCATGCTGGCCATGTTGATTGGCAGGCGGGGTGGTCGAACACATTTTTTAAACTAGATACCCCAATGATGATTGTGGCCAAGTTTGGTTACATTTGGCCCAGTTGTTTCAGAGGAGAAGATTTTTGTAAAAGTTAACAGACGATGACGACGGACGGCAAGTGATGAGAAAAGCTCACTTGACCTTTCAGGTCAGTGAGCTAAAAATTGGGGGGAATAAAGTTAAGTAAAGTTCCACAATATGAATAAAATGCTCCGCTGGGCGCAGCTAGATACGACCGCAGATGTCGAACCCTGAATAGTTGGGGCAATTATGAACACAACATTCAAGCTTGATACAATACTGAATTTGGATTGTGAATAAATATTTGACACAGCATAGGTTTCTGACACAGAATGAATGTTGTCTAAGAACTTAAAAATTTTTAATTTACCTATTCAAACCATATCAGTATTATTTGTTTTTATATATAAATCAGAAATAACCAATTTAAAATTTAAAATTGGGCACACATATCAATTTCTTGCTATTGCGCAATACTGTGTAATTGAAAATTTCTTCAAATATTTGACACATAATAGGTTTCTGACACAGAATAACTGAAATCAAAGAATTTAAAATTGGTCATATGATTTGAATTTATATTCAATTTTTTGCTTTTGTGTAATACAATATGCTGTGGAGAATTGCCCCCCCCCCCCCCCCCAAAAAAAATAATAATTTACCCCTTTTTTTAGCTTTTGTGCAATACACTATGAAGTTGCACATTGACCCCCCTCCCAAAAAAAAAACAAAAAACAATAAAATTTATTGTAACCCCCCCCTTTTTTTTGCTAAAAAAAATTTGAAATTTTCTTTTTAATTTATGAAATATGAAATGAGAAAAAATTACCCCCTCCCCAATTTCTCATTTACCCCCCCCCCCCCAAATTTTGTTTTCAACCCCCCCCCCCCCCCCCCCCATTTCTTTATACTTTGCAACCATAACAGCCCATTTAAATACACCATAACATATTAAAATAGAAAATGACATCATAGTCATGGATGGCAAATTTTAAATATACATATTAAAAGCAGTTTAGATAAGATAAACAAAAAAGCTTCATCAGCACATTTTATATTGGCAAATTTCCAATGGAATTTGTTAATAATAAAGTTTTGATAACAGGGCACACATATCAATTTCTTGCTATTGCGCAATACTGTGCAATTGAAAATTTCTTCAAATATTTGACACATAATAGGTTTCTGACACAGAATAACTGAAATAAAGAACTTAGAATTGGTCATATGATTTGAATTTATATTCAATTTTTTGCTTTTGTGTAATACAATATGCTGTGGAGAATTGCCCCCCCCCCCCCCCCAAAAAAAAAAAAAATAATTTACCCCCTTTTTAGCTTTAATTTTGGACCCCGATTTGGACCAACTTGAAAACTGGGCCCATAATAAAAAAACTAAGTACATGTTTAGATTCAGCATATCAAAGAATCCAAAGAATTCAATTTTTGTTAAAATCAAACTAAGTTTAATTTTGGACCCTTTGGACCTTAATGTAGACCAATTTGAAAACGGGACCAAAAATTAAGATCCTAAATGCACGGTTAGATTCGGCATATCAAAGAACCCCAATAGTTAAATTCTCAATGAAATCAAACAAAGTTTAATTTTGGACCCTTTTGGCCCCTAATTCCTAAACTGTTGGGACCAAAACTCCAAAAATCAATCCCAACCTTCCTTTTGTGGTCATAAACCTTGTGTTTAAATTTCATAGATTTCTATTTACTTATATTAAAGTTATTGTGCAAAAACCAAGAAAAATGCTTATTTTGGCCCTTTTTTAGCCCCTAATTCCTAAACTGTTGGGACCAAAACTCCCAAAAACAATCCCAACCTTCCTTTTGTGGTCATAAACCTTGTGTTAAAATTTCATAGATTTCTATTTACTTATACTAGAGTTATTGTGCGAAAACCTAGAAAAATGCTTATTGGACCCTTTTTTGGCCCCTGATTCTTAAACTTTTGGGACCAAAACTCCCAAAAACAATCCCAACCTTCCTTTTGTGGTCATAAACCTTGTGTTTAAATTTCGTAGATTTCTATTAACTTATACTACATTTATAGTGCGAAAACCAAATGTCTACAGACTCCGACGGACGACGGACGACGACGACGACGACGCCAACGTCATACCAATATACGACCGCAAAAATTTTGCGGTCGTATAAAAATCTGGAAAATTTTCTTCAAATGGTATACTGCTACTTTATGCACATCTTCAATATGTCTGTTAACATTCTGCAAAGTTTCAAAGATCACACAAAATTGGTACACTCCATATACAATCATTGCAAAAATTTAGAAAATATGGAAACTTGAAATTGTGTCTGTAGTACACATTCGTGGGGGGAGCATAAAGTTTTTTATGCACCTGGAAACCTGGACACTGTGATCATATACTATATGTTGAAATGTTTGGGGTTGTTTCCAAGAATGCTAGATCCTCGTTTGACCTTTAATGATTATGTTCATTCAAGCAGATGATGGAGTGCGAATGACCATGCTGTCTTGGAGGAATGATGATAGTTTGCTAAACAGGATGGAACATGGGCTAAGATAATTAATGAAAATATAGAAATATTTCAAACAATATATGCGATGTTTTTATTTTATAACAGTTATTCACTTCCAGTAAAGAACGATTTCATAGTAAAGTGTTCTTTTAAGGTCAGATTTTTCACGATTTTTATAAGGATTTAATTACTCAACTAATTTGTTTACCTGTGTTAAAATATCTATAATTCTAATATTACCAGCTTCATGCACGTTCAGTCTACATCTGTGGAAAAATATTTGGCATAAAGTGCCTACCCATGGTAAATCCAGGATATTTTATTTATTTCTCACCTATAACTTTTAAATGTCTAATAAGAGGATTGGTCTAAAAGGTAAAATAACTACTGAAATTAATTACATTACAGTTGAATTTAAATTTACTGACTGTCACCAGCTCTTAACAATGACAGTAATTTTGACAATTTTGCAAGTGTTGAAAAATAAGGGTTATCAAAAAATTCAATTTTCCTGGAATTTTCAAAAGTTAGAAAAATATGAGTTGTTATGGGATTTCAGTTTGGAAGCAACACCCAGGCAAAAGATTGAATCTCTCTGTCCAACACATCCTAATGGAAACAGTTTTACAGCAAGCAACTTTATATTCAATTTGCCAGAAGTCCTGGTTTCTTTCAAAGGGTAATTAGTACAAGCCACAGATGCATGAACAGACATATAGCTGCCCATCTTATTTTTTGGCATAAAAAAAATAGCCTGTTGTTAAGCCATTTCAAGTCAATGCTTAAAACATTAACAATCAAAACTTACACCTGGGCCAGGACGCTTTACTATTCTTCTGACTTCCCTTTTCTCATCGGCGGCCATTATGTCTTCTTCATCACTGAAATATAATTTACCCAAGTCTATTATATATAACATATAATTTCTCAAACACTGTCAAAAGTTGTAACTGAATAACTAAAAAACATTGGACTCCTTTGAAAATTTTGATATCTGTACCTCTGAAGGATTACGGTAAAGACAAAAATAACACAGGAGCATGAAAACTAAGTCTTACCTGCATTTAAGTAATGAATAATGTTTTTTAAATATTTATTCAAAACATTCCACTAAGATATTGGTCCAGATCACTTGTTAAATTAAAATCCCATTATCTGGGGATTTTGTGGACTAATGAAGTTGCTCTTATCTATATATACTCAAAAACACTGTTGGGAAATAGAGTTATGCTGAAAGTCAGGTGACAAGAACACTAACACTCTATGGACTCATATTGTTGTTCATAATGTATTGTTACTGAGATACAGAACTAATCACAAAATTTCCTTAAAAACTGCTTTTCTGCTGCCACGTTGCAATTGTCTATAGTTCACCTCTCAGAAATTTTGTGTGACATCAGACATATACTTTCTCAAGATCAACATTTATCAAAATGGTCAAACTAACAACTGTTCTATTAAAAATAATTTTAAGCTGGTCAAGTCATTTCAGATATAAAGATTCTAAAATACTTTTTGTTTTATTTTCTATTTTAGCAACTGTTTCTATAATTGTCAAAGGCTGGGACAGAAAAATGAATTTAAATGTAATCTGAACTAGATTGAGAGGCAGTGGGAAACGACAGCCATCCCAACACTCCTCACATGTAGTATCCCTGTGCACCTTTTTTCATAATCATATCTTTGAATACAAGCCCAAATTTTGGAAATTTAAAATTCTAAAACCTTACTGGGCATCTGCATACAGTGAATGAAAATATTGTATAACTAGAGGCTCCCAGGAGCCTGTATCGCTCACCTGGACTATGTCCATCTTGACTGGCAACCTGTCAAGTTCCAACTGGCTAACTGGTTTCAAACAAGAAGATCTTTCAGTGATTTTTCCACTTAGGTCCTGTGTTAAACACTATTCAGATTTGGTGGCCATCTTGGATGAAGGGTGGGTTCATAGGATATAATTCTGAAAGAGGACCACCTAAGGACCACTGCTGCTAAGTTTTGTTCCAATTGGCAAAGTGATTTCAGACAAGAAGATCTTTAAATTTCCCAAAGTGTCCTATGTTAAACTATGTTCGGCTCTGGCTGGGTCATCGGATATAATTCTGAAAGAGGACCCAGTAAGGACTATTGCTGCCAAGTTTTGTCCCAAATTGGCCAAGTTGTTTAAGATTTTTCAATGAATTTTCCTATAGGGCACTATGTTAAATTAAGTTTACCTGTAGCTGCCATCTTGGTTGACAGTCCAGATCATCGCAGCCAATTCACAAAGAGGACCACTTTATAAGGACCATTTCTACCAAGTCTAGTTCTAATTGTCTGAGTGGTTTCAAAAAAAAGAATATTTTTGAGTGAATTTTCCAGAGGGTCCAATGTTAAACTAAGTTCGGCAGTGGCGGCTCTTGGTTCAAAGTCCATGAAATTGGACACATTTCTAAAAGAGGACCTCCTAAGAACCATTGCTGTGAAGTCAACAAGTCAGACAAGATCTTTCAATGAATTTTACCATAGTGCCCTATGTTAAACTAAGTTCGGTCATGGCGTCCATCTTGGTTGACATTCAGGGCCATCGGACACAATTCTGGAAGAGGACCATCTAAGGACCATTGCTTAGTGGTTTCAGATTTTTAAATGAATTTTCCTATTGGGTCCTATCTTAAATTAAGTTTGGCTGTGGCGGCCATCTTGGTTAACAGTTAGACATAATTCTGAAAGAGAACCTCCTAAGGACCATTACTGGCAAGTTTGGTTCCAATTGGCCTTGTAATTTCATAGAAGAAGATTTTTGAAATTCATCCCCCTTTTTTCTATTTTTTGGTAACAGCAGCCATGTCGTTTGGAAGTCAGGGATGCTGGACATCAATACCCAAGGACCATTGCACCAAAGTTTGCTCCAAATTGGCCTAGTGGTTTCAGGGGAAAAGATCTTTAAAGGAAAGTTTATGCCGGACGCAGTCTTTAAAGGGCAAAAGCTCCTATAAGGGGTCAATCAATGATTTTGTCATGTTGACTTATTTGTAGATCTTACTTTGTTGAACATTTCTGCTGTTTACAGTTTGTCTTTATCAATAATAATATTCAAGATAATAACCTAAAATTGCAAAATTTCCATAAAATTAACAATTCAGGGGAAATAACCCAACAAAGTTTTGAGATACAAGAGAAAAACTGCAATTTACCCCCTATGTTCTATTTTTAGCCATGTTGGTTGGCAGGCGGGGTCATCGCACATATTTTTGAAACTAGATACCCTAATGATGCTTGTGGCCAAGTTTGGTTCCATTTGGCCAGTAGTTTCAGAGGAGATTTTTTTTAAAAGTTAACGGACGACGACGGAAGCCAGATGCCAAGTAATGAGAATAGCTCACTTGACCCTTTGGGTCAGGTGAGCTAAAAAGTCTATTCCTGTATACTTTCTGTTGAAACTTTGAATAGCCACAGCTGTCGGTTGAGCAGATGAATCTCAAAGAAAGTGGATAGTTTGTAAAGGGTACAGCAAAGTTTAAAAACATTTCATAAGGTTGTTTCAGAGGAGATTTTTGAAAACTAGTGGATCAAAATCAAAGATGGCCTCTGGAGTCCATGTTGTTCATCCAACCAGAACCAAAGGTGATTTTGTAGATGCTCTTCCATACATCATTCCTACCAAGTCTGGTTCCAATCCACCAAGTAGTTTCAGGAGAAGATCAAAATGTTAAAAGTTAATGGACACAAAGTCATCACATAAGCTCACAATGTGAGCTAAAAATAAGAGGAGTTTAGGTCACAAGCTTAAATTCTCAATTTTCAAAATCCGAGCCCTGTTGGTCCCACTTTTTGAAAATCAAAATTCTAAAACCTTATTCACATCTACATATAGTTTGTGACATAGAAATTAAATGCATAAAATGAACCAGAGGCTCCCAGGAGCCTGTATCATTCACCTGATATTTCCATTTGTTCATTGTTACAGGAACTTGAGATTAAGATTCATTCCATGTTTTGTTTCAATCCATTCAGTAATTTTCAAGAAGCCGTTTGTATGGAATTCACATAGGGTCGTATGTTAACCTAAATCCTCCGCTGGTGGCCATCTTTCATGATGGGTCGGCATCAAATAACACTTGGTCAGCACCTCATATGGAACATTCCTGCTATGTGTAATTTCAATCCATTCAGTGGTTCTCTTGAAGGAAGATTTTTGTATGTATTTCCCATAGGGTCCTATCTTAAACGAAGTACCCCGCTGGCAGCCATGTTGGATTACGAATTGGCACCAAAGTAATAAAATTTGGTCAGCACCTTGTAAGGAACATTTTTGCCATGTTTCGTTTCAATCCCCTCAGTGGTTCTCTAGAATATTTTTGTATGTATTTCCCATAGGTTCTATGTTAAATTAAGTCCACAGCTGGTGGCCATCTTGGATGACAGATCGGTAACAAAGTAACAACACTTGGTCAGCACCTCATAAGGAACATTCCTGCCATGTGTAATTTCAATCCATTTGGCGGTTCTCTTGAAGGAAGATTTTTGTATGTATTTCCCATAGGGTCCTATCTTAAACTAAGTCCCCCGCTGGCAGCCATGTTGGATTACAATTTAGCACCAAAGTAACAACATTTTCAGCACCTTGTCAGGAACATTTTTGCCATGTTTCGCATCAATCCACTCAGTGGTTCTCAAGAAGAAGTTCAAATTGTGAAATGTTGACAGACAGAAAGACAACAGACGAAAAGTGATGGCAATAGCTCATCACCTGAGGTGAGCTAAAATGAAAGAGAAGTTTAGGTGACAAGCTTAAAATCCCAATTTTCGAAATTTGATCCCTGTGGGACCAAATTTTTGAAAATCAAAATTCTAGAATCTTATTGCACATGTTCATGCATGAAGTTCAAATGAACGAGTTAAGGTCACAAGATAGTGTGATAGAAAGATGGATAGACGAATAGATGAACAGGGCGATAACAAATAATAAGGACAGTTCATTACAAGGTATGCTTATAATAGTTAATAACGATATTTAATTCACATTCTGTTATTTCAAAGGAAAAAGATGCCGAATCAATGTAGTTACATGTAGAAACAATATTATAATGTAGAAAGCACTTTACATCACCACCAATCCTGAGTTTGGGGTCTAATTGCCTCCTAGCAAATAACACTTACTAGACCTAAGTCCACATTGGAAATGAAGGTACAAGTAAAATCTTCAAGAATTTATCCTACTGCTCCTAGTAAAAATTTTTTAAAATCAATCTCAAACTAAGATACCTTTTGTATGAATGTAATACTGCAGTAAAATTAGAATCATGCTACCCTTCTCAAATTTTATTTGGTATTCAGATTATCGAATTGTTTAATTAATATGTTCCTGGCCATTTTTTACTTACTTTTCCTCTTCCTCATCTTCATCGTCTCCAATGCCTTCACTGTCTAGGAAATCAAGAGTAGCAAGAACAGACTTCTCACTTTCCATAAAGATATCTTCCACTAGAGAAGCGGGTACTTTCTTGCCAGCTGGTCTAAGAAAGTATAAGAAGAAATCATTCCTGCATGCAGTTTGTCAAAATAACATTTCTCCATGGCATTTAAGCATGTAGCAATAAATATCATAACATGCATATGTTGAGAGAAATATTTCATAATAGTAAATTTTACACGAACTGTGGTAAGCAAGCCTTAACTTCTGCACGAAAAAACCACTTTACAATTGAATGTCAAAACAGCACATGCATAAATTTTATTTTATGAATTAAATATCGGTACATTATACATGCCAAAAGCTTTATACAAAATATTTAAGCAGTTATGACTGGCATAAGAAGGGAAAGTTAACAAATGGACAGAGTAAATAGAAAACAAATATCTACAGAAATAATTTTGAGTACAAATTGAATTTATTTCCACTTGAATCATTCAGAATATACATGTAGTGTGATTATGATTGAGGGAAAAAGGCTCTTTGAGTCATATTTTTACTAAATGTTCTTGAATTGGAAATTTTATCTACCTGGCCTTTCCTTGGTCACTACTTCTTTTTGCTGGAGACAATTCTCCATTAACCAAAGCTGGCTGCGCTCCTTCTGCTTCATTTTCTGTATTATGTGCTTGGAGTCCAAGTAATGATCTGACTCTAGCTGACCGAACATCAATTATAGTATCTGTATATCCAATTTCTTGTAGATACCTGTTAAATTATATAAACACAAAAATCTATACCTACTTCAGTTTTTTTTTAGATACAGAAATAATGAATTGTTTATGTTCCCATCTTGGCAGCCCATCTATAGATGGATGGATTATTGTCTAAAGTCAAATGGCTATTATAGCTTGCATAGCAGTACCTTGATGTGATATAAATATGGACCATTTTTTGTACTAGACAATATGCTGAGCTGGAATTTTTATTTTCCGTATCTGACAGCAATTTCAACTGTCCAAATGGGATAATATATACAACTTTGCAAAGTCTTCTTATTGAGGTTCTTGCCAAATTTCAGTTCATTTTCCCAAAAGTGCTGGCAGAGAAGATTTCTAAAAACTGGGAAATCAGAAATAAGGAATTTTTCATGGCACCCATGTTAACTGTCTGACCAGGATGAAATATACAATTTCACAACAGTTCTTCTACAGATGCTTGATACCAAATTCATATTTCTTTTGGCCAAGTTTCAGGAGATCAAAATGAGAAGTGATAGGTAATGACAACAGCTGACAAGATGATACAGTAGAGTTTGTTAATAAAGAAGTCCAGGGGACCCTTGATCTTATTTTGTTCTAGGCATCGTTTGCTTTAATGGAAAGAATGCAGAGTTACCATCCCTTTTAAAATTGAATCCTGAAAATTTTCTCTCAAAGTATTGATGTGAAACAATATGTCATGTTCTAATACCATTTTTATTTGTTTTCAAATGCATCTTTGTTGAAAGAATTGTTTTCTTTTCCAATAAAATATATTTTAAAGATCTATTTTCCCTTCTGAACCACGATGAAGTACGCAGAAAATTAATAAGTATAATAGAGTTCATACATAAAGAATCATTAATTACCTCCTTTATCAAAACGGTGTATTACAAACCAGAGGCTCCCCGTAACACTCACCTGATATTTGTATTTGCTCAGGACTCGAGATTAACATATATGTCATGTTTGGTAACAATCCATTCAGTAATTTTCAAGAGGAAGCCATTTGAATGTAATTTCCATAGGGTTCAATGTTAAACTAAGTCTTCACTGCAGGCCATAATGGACGACAGATCGGCCCCAAAATAACAACATTTGGTCAGCACCTCATAAGAAACATTCATGCCATGTTTGGTTTGAATCCAATCAGCAGTTCTCTAGAGGAAGATTTTTTTATGTATTTCTTATAGGGTTCTGTTAAACTATGGTTTTTCCCATAGGGTCCTATGTTAAGTCCCCAGCTGGCAGCCATGTTGGATAACAATCAGCAACAAAATAAAAACACTTGGTCAGCACCTCATAAGAAAAATTTGTGCAAGTTTCATTCAATCCATTCAATGGTTCTCTAGAAGAAGCTCAAAATGTGAAATGTTGAAGGACGGATGGACAGATGACAGACGAAAAGTGATGGCAATAGCTCACCTGGTGAGCTAAAAACGTTACTTCAAGATATGTTTATCTTTTTAATATTTAACAACAAAGATGGGATTATTGAGTTTGCAATTACCGATAATGGAAGTGTCAAGTCCAATTTCCCATCGTTATATGTAATAGTCTGTGCATAATGGAAGATAGGTAAACAATTTTCTTTAACTTTCATTACCATTTCCCATGTTTCAAAAATGTTTAGGAAGATCAAAGAAGTTTTGACATTTGCAGCCATGTCTGTTGTCTGACCTGGATATTTCAGTAATTAAATCCTCAACAGGCTCATAGCAACTTCATGATCACTTGGCTGATAAGTTTTAGAGAAGGAATTGGTATATAAAAACACGTTATGGAGGCCAAGTGATAACAAAAGTTCCATTCAGCCTTTTGCCCTGAGGAAATATACACTGTTCAACTTACTGTCTCAACAAATGTCTGCCCTGTCTCCAAGATACATTACTGTTTTGTGTTGTAATTTCATTCTGTTCAGTTTCATCTAAAATAAGAAATAGTTATAAATCATATCTATTATCTCTCCTTACTAATTTCTTAATCAGGAAGAAATGATTCGATTATCGAAGAATGTTATCCATGCTTTCAAGTGTCTTATTCTGATACCTTTGGTTAAAAACAGGGACCGCCACATCTAAAAATAAATTCAAAGATGGAAGAAAATTGTAATTTACTTATGATAAAACAGTGGCAGCTAAACTCATTTTGTCTTATCATTAACCAAGAAAAGTTCCAAAGAAATTAAATTTAGCACATTTCCCTACATATTCAGCAGTCTGAGGCTTTCCATTTCATCAATCAAGTGAAAATGTTTTTTCTTTCATTGTTTTATCATGCTCATTCTATAACCCTTGATTCATTTTGGGCTTAAATTATTTGAGGCATACAGTGGATTCCGCTTATTTGCAAAGCCTATTTGTCAGAGAAAATTTTGCAATTAAGCGGACTTTGCGATAAAACGAAAAGCGTATCAGACCGGAAGTTTTGGAATCAGCTGATAGCAGTATACAGATCGTCAGATGTTAGCCACAGTTTACCAGAGTTATATAAAAGAATTTTGTTGAATGAAAGTTATTGCCTTTTAATAAATAAAAGTGAAATGAAGTTTTTGTTATTTTTTTTTTTCTTCATAAACTTCTTAACGTATTGCATGTATTTTGATAACCCAGATGACCTACATTTTAAATATAGAAACTTTACCTTGTACATAAATACAACTATAATCCAAAAATCCTTTATTCTATCCCAGTGTTATATTCCAGTAAAACATTTTAAATGCTGCAGAAATGATTTCAAAAATTTTAATTTTAATCGATAAAAGATATTTGTGATGAAGAAACGGTTTGTTTACATGTGAGTTTATAATCTCTAATCTGTTTCTTTTTTTTTTTTCATTAAAAGTATTACATAATTCATTTTCATTTCAATCTGAAGTGATAATTGTTTATAGATCTGAAATCAATTGTGATTTAGCCTACTTTGAATTAAAAAAAAAAATTTTTGCTTTTACCTGTGCACGTGGTTATTTACATTGGAAACAAAAATGGCGGTCACTTATTTTCGTTTGTCAATCGCTGTTAGAATGAAGGACACGGAACATTCTTTATTCAGTTTCAGCAAAGGAAAACACAAAGACAACTCAATTTCAAACATTTTTTATTTAAATAACATGAATAATAAAGATCTAGATGTCTTGGTTTGTCAGATTCTACATTACGAACTTCGATCATTTGAAAACTTCCATCGATCTACAAATTGACAAAAATAATTGCAAGTTTGTTTCAAAAGACAATTATATGAATTTTCACCAATTAATTGCAAATGATCATCACATTTTACGGAAAATATGACAAAACCCATTGGAAATTTTGCAAATAACCAACACTTTTTCTCATTTTTGCCAGAATTTTCTTTGCTATTAAGCGAATTTTGCTATAAACTGCTTTGCAATTAACCGACATATTTAACATTAGTTGAATGGGAAATGGTTTTGTGCTGGTAATTTTTTTGCAAATAACCGAATTTTGCAATTAACAGGTTTGCAATTAAGTGGAGTTGACTGTATTAATAACCTAATGGCAATGTTGCAATTTTATTTAATGTCATAATGGTCTTTACTATAGTAACTTTTCATAAATTTATGCCTAACATCACGGTCTGTCCATAATTTACACAAGAGTAAGATCAAAATTCCTTAATAGTAACTTCAGGATTTGCCGTCAACAATCATTCTTGGTTTATTTTAAAATCTGATAAAACTGGTATAGTTTTCTAAAGAAGATAAAGCGCTCAATTGATTAAGATGGCGATTTGTTTTCGGATGTCTCAGATTTTATCAATCTCTTTCTGATATACTTCCGATGATATTAAATGTAAGAACCTATTTACCTTCCATACTGAAACATAGATTCACTGTTGTTAATATTGAAGAGAGACAAAATCAACCAGTCCTGACAGTGGACTGAAATTTCCGGTCTGAGTTCTATAGATTGTGTGTCTGTAAGGATGCCCCTATCCTCCTGCACATTGATTCCTTATCTATTATTTATGACAGGAAATCACTATGAGAATTAATTCAAATATTTTGAAAGTTACATGTATATCCTGTTTAAATTAACTTTTACCCCATTAAAAATAATGAATCCACAGTGCTAAACTCTGTTTCTGACATAAGGACCAAAACACTAAAATTTAATGCAATCACTTAAACATGAAATGTAGGTCATGTGGACTTGTATGTTTGTGTTCTCGTCAACTAAAATGGTTGCAGTTTTAAAATACATGTACTGATATTATCAACACAGATTTTATTTAGAAATAAACTAAAAAGTAAAATTTAATCAAAGTCACTACACCATAAAGTGTAGGTTATATGTCTTAAATGTAACTGAACTTTATTTGTACAATATAAGATGACTGTAATTGTGAAATATTGTTATTAAATAATAATAAGTTCTTTAATAAAACATCTAAATGCAAAAATTTAATCAAAGTCATTCAAGCATAAAATGTAGTGTGTAGTGACTTAAACGTTGCTGAGTTGTGTTAAATTGATTGTACAGAACAAGTATAAAGGATGCCGCAATGCCCACGTATTTTGACGGATGCCCACCAACTATCCGATCCACGTTGGCTGATTATTGTCCACGTTGAACGTGGGCATCCGTTATCAGGTGAAAGTTCGTTTTGACTGTGGAAAAACATGGTGGACGGTCAGCAGATCGATATAATAAAACGGGTTAAAAATTGACGTTATGTGTTCTTTAATACAAGAATTATTAATTTAATTCCAGTCGTTTTCATAATTATATAATTTTATATGCAGTCGGGAGTTTTTTATGTTCATAATAACAGATTTGTCCAATATCGGTGTCAGCATAAATAAATGGGTCATCCTGTGGACTAGACAATGATTGACAATAATCTTGACCGCGGTATATTGTTTGAAGTAACAGGTCAAGGTATTATGAACTGGATTACAAGGAAGGCGTGATATATCGATTGATTTGTAACATCATTATTGACAAATGTCAAATTATGTACCTGTGACAAGACCGCACAATTCTCGTGCAAAAACTGGCGGGAAAGTATATGACAGTACGATAAAATCTTCAATCAATACGATTTGGAAAAATAACTTGTGTGCTATATTTATTTTGTATTGTGTACTTCTTAAATAGAAAACAAATTAAGATACATGTAGATTTATCAAATATTGCGGCAGACGAAAATTTTTGTTTTTGCTTAGAACTATTTTATAAATGGAGCAACAAACCGCATAAGATCGTTAGAAGATAAAATAAGTTTTAGTTTTCAAAAGTTGAATAATTATTTATACTTGGTTGTATTTCAATGATGTTACTGAAGTATTAAAATAAAAAATAATACATTTGTTCTATTACTAATCCTTGTGCTCTCTCCTTAACCCATTGTCGGAAACCCACGGCCGGTCGCGCTTACGCTTTGTTTCCACTTCCCGAAAGTGGAAGGAAAGCTTAAGCGGGACCGGCCGTGGGTTTTCGACGATGTTCTTAGCCTTATTTTTTCTTTTATTTCATACGGTATAAAATAGTGTACCTTTAAAATATTAGAATGAACTGCACTCTTTGCATGTTTTTTTTTAATGAGAATTAATGTTTAGAGATTCTCCTTTCCCTCTTTGTAGATTTTTATGTTATATTTTTCTCTAAACTGTATGTTTCAATCGTCTGGCAGATAAAGGGAGGTATACACATCTATAACAAAAACCTTGGTCTGGTAAATGTATAATAAACACAGGTGTCAAAAACCAATCTGTCCGTTACCTTACAACAATTCAAGCGAATCTCCTATATATTACGTTTGAAATAACAACTTGTTGATTAACATGTGAATAATTAAATGTACACGTATAGAACATTTTAATCCAAAGGATATTGAGTTTTTTGTAATAATTATCTTTATTAAAAAATCACAATGTTTTTTTTTTTTATATTAATACAATGCATTGAAGAATTACGCAATTAAGGAAAAACTAGTGTTGACAAAGTATTGTGTATTAATTTATAATTTCGAAATTACAGTTTTGAAGGGTAGGCAATGTTTTAATATTTAAAGTTCTAAAATCCACTAAAGACCTTCAGCATCTATTCCATACTACATGTAGATTTATATAATTACCGGTAACACAATCTACTCTGAAATCACCCTTTAATCGTAAGCTAACAATTAACACCTTCAGTTTGAGTAACAGGTGTGTTGTAAGGAAGAAATACATGTTAATAAACCAAATTATTTTTTCTTTTATTTCATACCGTATAAAATAGTGTACCTTTCAAAAATTAGAATGAACTGCACACTTTGCATACAACTTTTTTTAATGAGAATTAATATTTAGGGATTCTCCTTTCCCTCTTTGTAAATTTTTATTTCGAGGTATATTTTTCTCTAAACTTTATGTTTCAATCTTCCACAATACCAAACAGCTTGACATCTGGCAGATGAAGGTAGGTATACACGTCTACATGTATAACAAAACCTTGAACACAGGTGTCAAAAATTAATCTGCCATTACCTTATAACAATGCAGTGAATCTACTATATATTACATTTGAAACAACAACTAGTTGATTAACATGTGAATAATTAAATGTACACATGTATAAAACATTTTTATCAAAAGGATAATGAGCTAATAATTATCTGTATTTAAAAATCGTAATGTTTTTATATATTAATACAGAAATGCATGCGTTGAAGAATTGCGCAATTAAGGAAAAACTAACGTTGACAAAGTATTTTTCGTGTGTTTTTATAATTTCAAAATTATAGTTCTGAAGGGTAGGCAATGTTTTAATATTTAAAATTCACTATAGACATTCTATGACTATTTATTCCATACTATATATATATAACTACTGGTAACACAATGTTACTCTGAAACCACGCTTTAATCGTAAGCTGATAATTAACACCTTCAATTTGGAATAACAGGTGTGTTGTCAGGAAGAAATACTTTTTATAAACAAAATTATATAAAAACTCACTGCAACTACGCAGTATCTGGACATTCCAAATGAGAAAGTATACCTAGTTGTATATACGATTGACACTGACATTCTCGGAAACGTTTTTTTTTTTTTTTTTTCTTTCTTCTCAGAAACGTAACTCACCTGAACAAGAAAAATAATTAGTATGTAGCTACATGTGTAATCAGTACACTTTATTAAAAATAAATAATTGATCATAATTAAATTGAAAACAATTGAAGCAATGGACTCTGTTGTTACTGGCGTTAAAGGTAACAATGGATAAATTACTAATACCGCAGACGCCAGAATAAACAATGACATTTTTATGACACACCCGAACACCTGTGGTGTTTACCCCCATAAAATATCCGATTTTAAACGTAAAAAACACGGGATTGTTAAAACAATAATCGCTTTAAAAATACGTTCAAATTGATAATATTCGTCCAGTTAACCCATATGTTTTTGCGTCCGTGATCGTATCTAAACTTTATGTTTCCGTCGTATGGAAGATAAAGGTAGGTATGCACCTACATCTATAACAAAAACCTGTCAGATAATAAACACAGGAGTAAAAAATTAATCTGTCCATTACCTTACAATGACTATTTATTCCATACTAGATATATATAATTACTGGTAACACAATCATACTCTGAAACCACGCTTTAATCGTAAGCTGATAGTTAACACCTTCAATTTGGGATAACAGGTGTGTGGTCAGGAAGAAATACTTTTAACAAACAAAATTATATAAACACTCCCTTCAACTACCCAGTATTTGGACATTCCAAATGAGAAAGTATACGTAGATGAATTACATACATGTATTCACAACACATAAGAAGATGTATTTACGATTGACACTGACATTCTCAGTAACGTAACTCACCTGAACAAGAAAAATAATTAGTATGTAGCTAATCAGTGCAGCTCTTTATTATAAATAATAATTGATCATAATTACATTGAAAACAATTGAAGCAATGGACTCTGTTGTTATTGGCGTTAAAGGTAACAATAGATAAATTACTAATACCGCAGACGCCAGAATAAACCATGACACATTTTTATGACACACCTGAACACCTGTTGTGTTTACCCTCATAAAATATCCGATTTTAAACATAAAAAACTTGGGATTGTTAACACAATAATCTCTTTAAAAATACGTTCAAATTGATCAAATTCGTCCAGTTAACCCACATATTTTTGCGTCCGCGATCGTACCAATCTGCCCACCGCGGTTTTCCTCGTTCAATGAGAAGTGCCCTTGAAGGGAAACGGGATTTAGAGCATGAAACACTGACTGTACTGTAGTGTTGAAAACTCATCAATATACAGAGCTCAAGCTACTTGAGGATGACAAGGTGAAGTGGAGAGAGAACAGTTAGGTCATTATGCTCCATTCTAAAGCACAATGATCATGTTTTTAAATAGCTACAATATTCGCTTATTCTCATGTTATTAATTTTTTTTTAAAAGAAATTCTGATTCATTCTCTGCATTTACAATTCAACTAAGTAAAGGCAAACTAAACTTATATTCCCTCTAAATCAACTAGAGGCTCTCAAGAGCCTGTATCGCTCACCTGGATTTAACTTTTCACCTTGAGCAGATCTAAAAATTTAAGTGTTGCAGTCAATTTGGCTTGTTTTTCTATAGGATTCTATGTTAAACTAATTTCAGCTGTGGCAGTCATCTTGGTTTAGTCCAGGTCAATGGATACATTTCTAAAAGAGAACCATCTAAGGACCATTTCTGCTAAGTCTTGTTCCAACTGGCTAAGCGGTTTCAGACAAGAAGTTTTTTAAATGAATTTTCCTATAGGGTCCAATATTTAACAAAGTTCGGTGTGGCAGCCATCTTGGTTGACAATCCGGGTGATCGGACATATTTCTGAAAGAGGACCTCCTAAGGACCAATGCTGCCAAGTCTGGCTCCAATATGTCAAGTGGTTTCAGACAAGAAGATTTTTCAATGAATTTTTCCATAGGGCCCTATGTTAAACTAAGTTTGGGAATGGTGGCCATCTTGGTTGACAGTCTGGGTCATCACACAAAATTCTGAAAGAGAACATCTAAGGACCATTGCTGCCAAGTCTAATTCTAACTGGCATAGTGGTTTCAGATGAGAAGTTTTTTGAGTGAATTTCCCATAGTGTCCTATGTTAAACTAAGTTCTGATGTGGCAGCCATCTTGGTTCACAGTCCACGAAATCAAAAATATTTCTGAAAAAGGACATCCTAAGGACCAATGCCACCAAGTCCTGCTCCAATATGTCAAGTTGTTTCAGACAAGAAGATTTTTCAATGAATTTTCCTATAGGGCCCTGTGTTAAACTAAGTTCGGTTGTGGCAGCCATCTTGGTTGACAGTCCGGGTCATCGCACAAAATTATGAAAGAGGACCATCTAAGGACCATTGCTACCAAGTCTAATACTAATTGGCTTAGTGGTTTCAGACGAGAAGATTTTTGAGTAAATTTCCCATAGGGTCCTATGTTAAACTAAGTTCTGCTGTGGCGGCCATCTTGGTTCACAGTCCACGAAATCGGACACATTTCTGAAAGAGGACCTCCTAAGGACCAATGCTGCCAACTCTGGCTCCAATATGTCAAGTGGTTTCAGACAAGAAGATTTTTCAATGAATTTTCCTATTGGGCCCTATGTTAAACTAAGTTCGGGTGTGGTGGCCATCTTGGTTGACAGTCTGGGTCATCAGACACACCTCTGTAAGAGGACCATCTAAGGACCATTGCTGCTAAGTCTGGTTCCAATTGGTCAAGTGGTTTAAGACAAGAAGATTTTCAATGAATTTTCCCATAGGGCCCTATGTTAAACTAAGTTCGGCTGTGGCAGCCATCTTGGTTAACAGTCCGGGTCATTGGACATATTTCTGAAAGAGAACCTTCTAAGAACTATTACTGCCAACTTTGGTTCCAACTGGACTTGTAGTTTCATATAAGAAGATTTTTGAAAGTCGCCCCCCCTTTTTTTCTATTTTTAGTAACAGCAGTCATCTCGGTTGGAAGTTGGGGATGCCAGACATAATTTTGGAAGGGGGCCACCCAAGGACCATTCCACCAAAGTTTGGTCTCAATTGGCCCAGTGGTTTGAGAGGAAAAGATCTTTAAAGGAAAGTTTATGCTGGATGCCGTCTTTAAAGGGCAAAAACTCCTATAAGGGGTCAATCAATGATTTTGGTCATGTTGACTTATTTGTAGATCTTACTTTGTTGAACATTTTTGCTGTTTACAATTTGTCTTTATCTATAATAATATTCAAGATAATAACCTAAAACTGTAAAATTTCCTAAAAATTAACAGTTCAGGGGCAATAACCCAACAAAGGGTTGACCGATTCGTCTGAAAATTTCATGACAGGTAGATCTTGACCTGATGAACATTTTTACCCCATGTCAGTTTTGCCCTAATTGCTTTAGTTTTTGAGATATAAGACAAAAACTGCAGTTTACCCCTATGTTCTATTTTTAGCCATGTCGGCCATGTTGGTTGGCAGGCGGGGTCATCGGACACATTTTTTAAACTAGATACCCTAATGATGCTTGTGGCCAAGTTTGGTTCAATTTGGCCCAGTAGTTTCAGAGGAGAAGATTTTTGTAAAAGTTAACGGACGACGGACGACGGACGACGACGGACGACGGACGCCAAGTGATGAGAAAAGCTCACTTGACCCTTCGGGTCAGGTGAGCTAAAAATGTATAAAACAGAATAAACATAAATACCTTAAATTCAGAAAACCTAATCATTACATTCATTCACATTATCCTTCTCACTGTCTTTCTCATTTTCACTATGGTCCATCATGGGGGCTCAACCTATAGAGCTGCCTAGCCCGTACCCAGGTAGTGGACAAGGGGGACCCTCTCGTTGGGGGGGGGGGGAGGGTTGTCAGGTCATAATACAGAAAGCCTGACCACGGACCATAGTGTTTAACATGTTTGGAGATGCCACACTCCCTGCATGCTAAAGACCCCTTCTGTAGTTTTCGACAGAGAGTAGGCTAATGCTGCTACAGAAGGCTAAATTATCCGACCCTACTCAACCATCCTTTTTTTACAGTTGCAGTCAAAATTTGTTCCCCTTTGTGTCCTGTCCCACCCCTATTTGAATTGTTTGCCACTGGATTGAGAACATTTTACCAGTCACTTAAACATAAAATATTGGTCATGGTGACTCAAATGTTCCGGAATTTTGTTGTGTGATGTAAGATGAGTAAATCTATTTAATATTATTGATAGATCTCAATAGGTTTCTGAGAAATGGACCTAAACGCAAAATCTTAACCCAATCATTCATGCACGAAATGTGAGTCATTTGACCAAACTGTTGGAGAAATGCATTATACAATGTAAGATGATTATAGTGGTGAAGTATCATTGATTTAACATCATTGATTCCTAGGATACAAAATTAAAGGCAAAATAAAGGCAGGGATAAAAAAAGTTAATGGTCGAGGTGACTAAAATTTGAGTTGGGCGATTGAATCGTCGGTAACTGGTCGTCCAGGTGATGAAAAGTCACTGTTTAACTTCAATTAAGACCATTATGACATTAGATAAAATTGCAACATTGCCATTGTGTTGTTAATGTGCAGCAAAGAATTCAACCCCAAAATGACTCAAGGGTTATAGAATGAGCATGATAAAACAATGAAAGAAAAAACATTAACACTCGATTAATGAAATGGAAAGCCTAAGACTGCAGAATACTTATGGAAATTGCCCAATTAGTGCTTCTTGAGTGTTTTAACTAGGCATAATAAATTTTAATAAATAAAATCACTGGTTTTTTTCTTTTCTTTTGAACTTTGTCTCGATTAATGATATGACAAAATAAGTTTAGTGGCCATAGTTTTATCAGAAGTAAAATCCAATTTTTCTCCACCCTTGATATTTTTTAATGTGGTGGTCCCTGCTTTTAACCCTAGGTATCAGAATAAGATATTTGAAGGTATGGATTACATCCTTCGATAATCGAATCATTTCTTCTTCTATCGGGTGTTTACCGCTTGTGGTGGTACGTACAGAGAGACAATTTAATAGACAACGACGGCTGATGTCATGTTTCTTTTTAGCGTTTTTTTTAAACAAAACTTGTTCAAGATCTTTATCTAGCAATGTCAGTAAACACTAGGGGCACCACTGGGCGGAAACCAGTGTTTGTTTACAGTATACTGGTCCCAAAATAGGCTGGAAAAAGATTGTAAAGAAGCGGAATCCAGTTTTCAAATAACTTCCCCCAAAACAGCTCCACCTGGCATTTAGTGACATAGCTATCAATCACTCATGCATTAAATGTTGTTCAAAAGGAACCCAAATGTTGTTGATCTGTGTTCAGTGTTATATGAAGATTGTGGTGGTATAATATCATTGATATATCTTCATGGGTTCCTGAGAAATGGACCTAAATATAAATAAATTGCTTCGCTGAGCGCAGCTGGATACGACCGCAGAGGTCCAACCCTGAACAGTTGGGGCAAAAATGGACACAATATTTGCGCTTGATACAGGTCTGAAATTGGATTGTAATTAAATATTTGACACATAATAGGTTTCTGACACAGAATAACTGTAGTCAAAGAAGTTAGAATTGGTCATATGATTTGAATTTATATTCAATTTTTTGCTTTTTGTGCAATACAATATGCTGTTGCAAATTGAACCCCCTCCCCCAGAAAATAAATTAAATTTTACCGCTTTTTTTGCTTTTGTGCAATACACTATGCTATTGCGTATTGAACCCCCCCCCCCCCCCCCAAAAAAAAAAAACAAAAACAAAAAAAACAAAAAAAACTTATTTGCGGTCGTATAAAAACTTAACCAAGCCTGACAGGTGTACAAATAAGTGAAAATCTATAATCCTTCCACAATCCTGGGTGGGGCATAATAAAGATATAGTTTAATGATACATGATTATATGTTTTCATTAGATTAAGAATACCTTCTTTCTTTTCAAATGATGGAGCTTTCATGTCATCCTGGTTCATTTCTGTTCCATATTTTAACTTGTGATACTTTGACCTGAAATTCATAACATGTGAGTAAAAACAAGACTGGACACACTTAATGTCTTGGCTTAGTACACAAGTGGACACAGAATAAAGATTATCCTATACCCGACATTGCAACTCAAAGGAAATAGTAATGGTCATGTGACATTTGTCTGAAAAATCTGATGAAGTCACTCAAGTCAGACTAAAATTGTGTCCAAAGTCTCAGACTTGTATGTACCCACCAAGAAGTATCTATGGACCAAAATGGTGTGTCTTTGTATTACATTGGCTGAGAAATAGACTTAATAACTAGAGGCTCTCAAGAGCCAATATCGCTCCTGGATTTAACTTGTCCAACTTCAGCATGCCTGAAAATTTAAGTGTAGCCGTTATCTTGGCTGGTTTTCCCTTAGGCTTAGGTACAATATTAAACAAAGTTGAAATGTGTTGGCCATTTTAGTTGACATTCAAGGTTATCAAACACAATTCTGAAAGGACCATTGCTGCCATTACTAGTCTGGTTCCAAATGGCCAAGAGTAAGGTATGATGATCTGCAAATTTTCACATAGGGCCCTATGTTAAACTCAGTTCAGCTTTGGTGACCATGTTGATTGACAGGCAAGGTCATCGGCTACAATTCTGAAAGGGGGCCATCACTGCTGCCAAGTCTGGTCCCAATTGGCCAAATGATCTCAGACAAGAAGATTTTTAAAATGAATATTCCCATAGATCCTATGTTAAACTAACATCAGCTGTGGCAGGCATTTTGTATTGCCATTCTTGGTCATCGGACACAATTTTGAAAGAGGACCATCAAAGGTCCATTGCTGCCAAGTCTGGTTCCAATAGGCTAAGTAGTTTCAGACAAGAAGATTATTTAATGAATTTTCCCATAGTGTCCTTGTTAAACTAAGTTCAGCTGTGGCGGCCATCTTTGTTGACATTCCGTGTCATCGAATCCAATTCTGAAAGTTTGGTTATACATGTAACTGGCTCTGTAGTTTCAGACAAGAAGATTTTTAAATGAATTTTCGTATAGGGTCCATGTTTGGCTGTGCCGGCCAACCTGGTTGATAGTCCAGGACAACGGACACAATTCTGAAAGAGGACCACCTATGAACCATTTCTGTCAACTTTTCCAATTGGCAAAGTGGTTTCAGACACGAATATTTTTTAATGAATATTCCCATAGGGTCCCATGTTAAACTAAGTTCAGTTGCCATCTTGGTTGACAGTCCAGGTCATCGGACATAATTCTGAAAGAGGACCATCTAAGGACCACTGCTGCCTAATCTTGTTCAAATTGGCTGAGATGTTTCAGATAAGATTTTTAAATGAATTTCCCATAGGGTCCTATGTTAAACTAAGTTCGGCTGTGGCAGCCATCTTGGTTAATCTCCAGGTCCTCAGACACAATTCTGAAAGAGGACCATCTTAAGACCATTGCTGCTAAGTTTGGTTCCAATTGGCTCAGTAGTTTCAGACAAGCAGATTTTGAAATGAATTTCCCATAGGGTTTATCGGCCAGTTCATCGGAAACAATTCTGAAAGAGGACCATCTTAGGACCATTGCTGCCAAGTCTGGTTCCAATTGGCCATGTATTTACATAGATTTTTGAAATTAATCCCCCCTTTTTTTCTATTTTTTTCAGTCACTGCAGCCATGCCGGTTGGAAGTCGGAGATGCCGAACACAATTTTGGAAGGGGGGGTCGCCTATTTTTCCCCTTTTTTTAATGTTAATGTACTTTTTATTGTGTTTTAATATTCCATTTCCAACATTCTTCTCATTCTGGAATGTGAAGGCCTATAGATTTCCCATTTTTGTTGTCGATAGTTTACAATGTACAGGTATGTCATTTTGTTTTTTATTTCATTAATTTTTAGTGCGCATGAAAAAGAGGGAAGAACAATTTAACTTTTATATCAGAACACTTCCAGGTTTCAAAATTGATTAATCATGTTAGATTAATTTGAAGGTTGGATTCAAAAGCTTCCAAATGAATTTGGCGGGAAAAGGCTCGTGAGGGTATATATGTATTGGCAAATACCACTGCACAGAGGAAACAAGAGGCTCTCAAGAGCCTGAATCGCTCACCTGGCAAACAATGCACTATAAACTAAATTAATATATTAATGTTTGTTGTAAATTAAACTGAGTATTAAAGGTCATGTAAAATGCTAAGAATACCTTTAAAAGCCTTTCAAGAACCTCTGGAAAGTTTGTTCTGGTTACCTATGTGACCTTACATCTTTGGCATCTAAAAAGTGAACTCTCTTTTTCTGAAGTATCACAGTGTCAATTACATGTACTTGAAAGGGAAATATTGCAGGAACAATCATGCTAAGTTTCATCCAAATCCCCCTATTAGTTTCAGAGGAGATGATGTTTGAAAATTTGTTAACAACGATGATGACAGACACCAAGTGATGGCAATTAAAAGCTCACTTATTATGAAGTTTAATCATTGTTATACAACATTCTCATCATCACCATTCACTAAGGATACCATGTTTACTTTAAAACCCAAATATTGTTGAAATCTGAGCAAGTGTAAAAAATGGCGGGAAAATGGCAGCCATTTTAAAAATGGCCGTCCAAAACAAACTTTCACCACCACCATTCAACTCGGGATACCATGTTTGCCTTGAAAGAAGCTTTCATCTTCATTTTCTTTCTATATTTCAGGAAAAAATAGCAAAAAACAGCATTTTGATCCCTATGTTCTATTTTTAGTAAGGGCGGACATGTTTTCTCGACCAATCAAAAATCCAAGCATTAACTTTTTGCAGGATACCCTAAGGAACAATCTTACCAAGTTTCATTTGATTTTGAATAGTAGTTTCAGAGAACATTTTTGAAATAATAACATAAAAAAAAGCCAAAAATGTCAAAAAAGGCAATAACTTTAACATCAGTTGACAGATTTTCACGAAAATCAGCACACAGGTAGCTCTCATCATGCTGAACACTTTCAACCTGCAGAATTTGCCGTAACCTAATGATTTTTGAGATATTTGCGAAAAACTGTTGTGTGACCCCTATGTTCTATTTTTAGTAACAGTGGCCATGTTTTTCGACGGATCAAAATTCGTTTTATCCAAATCCATTTCGTAGTTTCAGGGGAGAAGATGTTTGAAAAATTGTTAACGACGACAGACGACAACGGACGCCAAGTGATGAGAAAAGCTCACATGGCCTTTTAGGCCAGGTGAGCTAAAAAATTGCATTTTGCAACATTGGCGAAGCCCAGCGTGTTCCCTGGTTAGACATACAGCTTCCAAATAGGTCATAGAAATAAATATGGTATCATCAATTAATATGAGATTGAAACAACTAAATTTTATTACATTTTGTGTTAATTTTTCAATAGTCTGGCTGCAGTCTGATTACGTCTTATTAAGTAAATTTGCCCATCTGTAAACTGGTAATTACATTATATGGTGATGTCTTATGAAAGAAATAATATAAATGAAGCATAGACATGTAACCTGACCAATAACAACCAGACATTTTTGGGAATTTTTATTATTAAAAATTGGGAAAAATGTAGGAAATTTTTGGTGTAAGGAATGGTGCCCATAATCAACCCTAGAATAAGGGTAGGAAAAATCTCTGAAAATACATTAAAGACTGTACCTTTCTTGCTTTAAAGCGAATTCTAACATCTTTATTCTTCTGACCAAATCTTGCTTTAAGTTTTCTTGACCTTTCCTTTCTCCTTGCAAAAATGCAATTCTGGCCTGCAACAAAAAATAAATTATTAATCTACAGCGTATGTATCAATGTTAAATGTAAAGTTTTTTCAAACAAAGCATTTCTTGTGTCAGAAATAATTTAACCCTAATTGCCCAGATCATTTCTATCGCATAATTTTCTGATACTTTTACAGAATCATGAATTTTAAGATAACAACCAGTAAGATAACATTATCCTTTTAATGATCAATTTTAGTCATTTTTCTGAAAAATCAACTGACTTTTTTTTTCACCTGGAAGTTTAGTCTCTATTAATGTGTCCCAAACTTAATGTTTGAACTCTGGCTTTGGCAATGTCAATAATGAACAGGTATCCTAGCCAGATGCATTCGGTACACATATTTTTTACTTTGGATGCAGAAATTTTACTTGATGCATCCCTGTACGTGGCCAGGCGGATTTGGGTCGTGTCTGGTTGGTTTCCGATAAGATTCTAAATTTTGTAAACAATTTAAATGGTGGCAACCAAAATTTTCCTGTGAAAATACAGGTAGTCGTATTGGAAATTTGGATGATGTTTTTATGACAATAAAAGTTTCAAACAATGAGGAAAGAGGATAATTACCATATATTATCAATTGACATTAACTTATTTTTTATCTTCCTGCTTATTTTGACATCGTTTCAGTGTTTCATTATTTCACTGATGAAATAAAAATATCAAAATCTTTACATTAATTTTAATCTTCAGTCAGACATGTGAGGGAAATCAAAATTGTTCATGCTCACTTTAAAAACCATGTTATTCATTTCATTGGCTTGGATAATTAAAAATATTTGAAAAATTATAGAATTTAAAACCAGAAATCTATGATTACAAAGTTCGCTTCATTCCCCCGTTTTTGTAGGAGGCTGTGTTACTCCGGAGGTGCACCCTGACACCAAGTTATATGATTGTAGGTTGCATGGTATCGGAGAACTGAACTCGGACATAAAACTTAACCTCAGTGAATGAAGCGTGATAATTAGATCATAGTGACCTAATTTTGGTGGGAGGCTGAGTTCCTCCCAGAGATGCACACTCACACCAAATAATATGATTGTAGGTCCCTTGGTATCACAGAACTAAACTTGGACGTAAAACTTAACCCAAGTCAATGAAGTGTGATAAGAAATTAAGAGTGATCTAATATTGGTGGGAGGATGTGTTCCTCCCAGAGATGCACACTCACACCAAGTAATATGATTGTAGGTCCCTTGGTATCAGAGAATTTAACTCAGAGGCAAAAACTTAACCTAAGTCAATGAAATAAGTATGTCAGAATGACCTAATTTTGATGGGAGGCTGTGTTACTCCCCAAGATGCACCCTTACATCAACTAATATGATTGTAGGTCATTTTGTATGTTAAAAGTGATTTTGACTCAAAACTTGAAAGCCAGTCACCGTGTAATATGGATCATGTGACCTCCATCTTATGTCATATGGTCAGTCTCTTCAACGTGCACCTGCACACAAAAATAGATGACCCTATGTCAACTAGTAACTGAGAACTGGCTGTTAATGCGCAGGCGCATGCGGACACGGACAGTACTCCATTAGTCCCTCTCAACTTCGTTGTGGCGAACTTAAAATAAGGTGAAAAAGTGAAAATGGGTTTGATTTAACTTTTGGAAATAAAACTTATGCATCTTTAACAATATCACACTGTACATGGCAACATCCTATTTTTCGAGACTCATGAAAATTTTGTTGGAGATTTCAAAAGTGATGAGTCCAGGACTCACCATGAAAAAATCCTATGAGGAACACTGAATAAATAAAACTTAAGAATTTAAACAATTGAATAAATTTTTAGAACATAAATTTGCTCTTAAAGCTGTTGGCACCAAATTTTTTATCAGACAAAAAATTTAATTTAATTTTTAATGAAATCTGCAGTATGAGCTATTATTTCTTAACTTTTATTAACCACAGTTAACTTACAGAGGTCGAGAAAAGCTGCCAGAATGACATGGTTCAAGCTACAAATGTATATGTGTACTTGAGAATAATAGGGAGCTTTCTTAGCCTCACAAGAAGAAATTGTACACAGTTGCAAAGAACCACATACATATATACACATTTATGTAAATAACCATATTTGTATTGATAAGGTGTATCTGCATTTTACGACATTAGCGAGGCCCAGCGCGGCCCCTGATCGAGTCTATTTTCCTCATTATTGTATTTTTTTTCTTGACCACATGATGCCTCACATCCCACTCCTTTTGCATTTACATTTACAATTGGTAAAAACAGACTAACTTGTTCACTAAATCACTCTTTGCACACCTTTATTACATACTGTGGAATTAACATATTCTGACGTCATATTTTATGCAAAAATCAATGCATCACACAGAAAAATGTAAAATTTGCACTTAAGAAAAAATCTGTCTGAAGTATACTGGTTTTTCATTGTTAGAAAGTATATAGCCAACCTTAATCAGCTAAAGGGGATCTACTTTAGCTCAGACTATAGCACCAACTACAGAGAATTCCTTGGATTAAACCCTATAGTTGCCATCAGATGTCCTTCACAACAGTAACAGGTCATTCTGTCCCACGTTTAATCGTCTGTCGATCCGTCCCACTATTATATATACATAAAATATAGAATGCTGAAGGTGTAATAAATTATAGCAAGCGCTATCGCAGCATATGGGTCATTTAGAAAAGTCTTTGTTTAATGAGGGTAGCCATTATGCAATCCGAAGTGAATTTATTTGCTAAAGCGAATATGGCCATATTGTGCTCCGTATTAAGGCTAGAAAAAGTTTTGTTCGCTGGAAACGGAAGTAAGTAAAGTAACGGAAATAACTTGCTTCAAATTATAATTTTAGAGTCAAAATCGTGATACCAGAAATAAATTTCTGGAAAGGGCTACTGCTGTGCTCTCTTCATTGGCTACGCCAACAGCATATTATTATATATACAAGTTCTAGTATTTTTATGTTCTGCAATTAGAGTAAATGGACTTTTAAATGATCATCAAAACTTATAGTTGGTAAAATCATATTACTGTAAACATCTATAATTCTGCATGTTTAACTGTGTTAATTGCTGTGTATATTATTAAATATATGTTGACATTTCCTGTCATCTACTTTACTGATTAATTAATATTTATTCAATCTAATCACTGATAGTCATAATAAATCAAAAAGAATAATAAAAAAATTTTTTTGTACATATTTATTTTTATTCATATCTTCTTCTTCTTCCTGGTACGGGAAAGACTCCAGTGCAGGAGTGTGGAATATCCCGGAACTGTGGCGCTATGTACATGCAAATGTATGTCGAAAATTTTGTTATAATAAAATAAATATTTGCCACAGTTCAATTACAATTTAAAATAACATTATTTGTAGCTTAATGTTAAACGTATTCACATTATGTACAGTGGCTAAATACGCTAATTAATTAAGCCAGACTAGAACCTCCAAATGTTAAGGTGGAAATAACACCTTTGAAGGATTCTAGGGAGGGTGACATGCAAATTGTTTCTGGGAGATCGTTCCAGACAGCAATAGTACTTGGGAAAAAAGATGATTTATAAAAGTCTTTATTTGTATATATATGTCGAAATTTATGTAGGCCTCTAGTTCGCCTGTCAGATTGTGTCAGGACGTCATTAGTGACTTCGACCAACCCCCCCATTAATCTTATAAATCAAGACAAGTTTAGCTTTCGTTCTACGGGATTGCAAGTTTTCCCATTTTAGTTTGTTTAACATACCAGTGACAGCACCTGGTGATCTGTCGTTATAGTCATTAAAAACATATCTTGCTGCCTTACGCTGTATCTGCTCAATTTGGTTCATATGGCTTTGTTTGTACGGATCCCAAACTGGGGATAGATATAATTTATGTCCAAAATTATGTTCCCTTCCAATATAGTATTACTATGTTGTCGGGTAATTCAGCGCAGCGTTCAATTTGGCGCATTCAAATCATTTTCATGTTAATGCGCCGAATAGGACGATGCGCAGAATTACCCGAAATGACTGTACTGAATATGGCATGAATTGTCCGTAATAATATGGGGATGGATCAAATGGGACTGGAACAACATGAAATCTTTCACAACAATTGCACTGCAATCAATACGGCTGTACCAGATGAATTAAGCCTAGGATTCAAAATTGGTTTTGGTGTGTGGTAATTGTGTAATTGTGAAACATCTCTGGCATTGTGGCAAAGAGACATTCCAAGCTAGGTCTTCCACTTGGAAATTTTAAAAAGAGGGAGGGATGTTGTATAGTTGAAGGTATATAGCAAGCCTTAATTCAGCAGGCTAGTTGACTAATTCAGCTCAGCCACTTATTGCGCAGCAATTATGAACAGAGAGGTCGAATTACATGTGCACCATAAGAAAATATTAAGATGCTTTTCACAAAAATTCCAAAGTATGCATCTCCAACCATAGTAGATTTGTTCTCATTACTCATTGCGTTCTCAAAAGTGTTGCATGTTGTGTTTTGCTGGTGTGTATAGGTAAAGTGTAGTACTGAAAAAGGGATTACTGCATTTAAATGATTAAGTAAGATCATGAGATCACAATATGAAGTCGCCATATTGAATTTGTAAAATGGCGTCCTGAGTTGTCAAATTAGAGGCTTGTTTACAAATAATCTACATGAAAGCAATTCGAAAGATCTCGCAAGACAATTGTTTAAATTGAAAGGCAAATGCATGAGTATGTCGACTGAACAGGAATGATGCTAACTTGTAGTTCTGCACGTTCAACTTCCCACTGTGATCGCTCCATTTCGAAACGGGACCACTCCGTTTGCAAGAAATGTAGGATGCCTGGCATAGAATATTGTGGTCTTTGCATTGATTCATCTTGCTGTTTTGTCATCATGCCTATTGCTCCTGAAACGGGGCCCAATTGCCCACCGTTCTGTGGTCCTTCGCTATCGTTTATCATTATTTCAAGAGAGAATCGCCATTTTCTTTCATTTTTATTTTGTTTTCCGATAGATGTCGCTCTTGGTATGACGCAAACTCCTTTCGGAGAACTCCGAATTTATCATTGATTCTATGTTACCCCGCCCAAGTTATAAATAGAACGTGAAAAGGAGAATGACAGTGTCAGTGGATCAAGTGAATGAAATGTAGATATCTATTTCCGAAAACTCATTGACATTTGACATTTATTGCTTCACAAAGAGTGTTTCTTTGAAGCATGACATATAAGATTATAACAAAAAAAAGTCATCATTGACAGTGGTTTGGAAATATGCTTGTTAATGTTGTCATGCATGTATAATTTCTACTAATAATTTATATTTGCAAGCAAAGATGTTTTTTATGTCTTATCTAATATATAATGCATGTTTTTAGATATCAATGGAATACCAGAAACGTTGGCATTGTCTAGAGATAGAGTACTTGATCAGAGATCTAGGTCAACTTCAAGAACAAGAGGATTTCCTTTTTCTGAAGCAAGTAAGTGATTTTTCTTTGTACTTTTTAAGCATCCCAAATGAAGTTCTAATTTAAGATATTGATTTTAATAAAAGGATTATGGGTGGCTTTAACAGTAGGTTTTTAAATGACAAACCAAATATCTTACATCAGATTTAAATGAAACATGAGGATGTGGTTCAATACAGTGATTGTATGTTGTAGGGCCAAAAGAAGTATTTTGAAGGGAATTATATATTAAAAATCAAGTATGTTGTTTTTTGCTGAAAGTGAAAAGTTGCTGAGTCGGTAAAGAGCAGACAAACATTTTTAATTTAGGCCTAGGGCAAAATAAAATAAAAAGGTTAACCTATTCCTTTATTTTATAGAATTTCAGAGACGAGTTCTCTACAAGTTCGAAAAGTTAAAGCATATTCTAGAAAAAGACAAAAAGAAAAAAGTCAAATTGGTGATACAAATTTTAACATCAATAGATGTAATACCCTAGAGGAATTCAGGACTTTTGATTCCAACTTGGATGAAAAGGAGGAATATGATAAATGTGTAAGTTTACATTAAACGAGTGGGTTCAGTCATTTTTTCATTGATTTCAGAAATTTGTCTATGAAAAACTTTCAAAATATATTTTTAGCTATTACATCATTCTCTCCCCTTAGCTCCTTGTACATGTAACATTGTCCATCATAAAAAGGATCTTTATTGTCTGAAGCATTCATCATTTCTTTTGTAATGCTTATGAATTGCATTTTTATTGATAATTGTACTACCGTTAAATTTTCACACTTTCTCACCTATAGCTACATTTGTATGTTAACCCACGACATCAAGCCAATTTTCTTTAAACTTAATTATTGGTTGGTTGATAGGTAAAGATCAAAGTGTTATATTCTTGCTAAATTTGAAGGTGATCACAATTTACATTGTTTTATAAATGTGAAATAAAACAAGCATTTAAAAAATTAAGGGTCAGGATACGAAGGTTTCTGACCCGTGGGTCATTTGAATATTTTAAGGGTGGTGAGTAGACTTTTAATTGTTAAGAATCATTGTGAGTATAATCTGTTATTATTATGACACAATGATCATGCTGAGCCTCCTGTTTAAAGTTGTTTTTGAATTGTTATATGAAAAGTGGCTTTTTATTTATAATAATATGAAATCGATTTCAATAATTTGAAATATACCTTCATTTGAAAAATAGCATACTTATCAAATTTGTTTGACATTATAAGAATAATAAATTTTGTGTATGCACATGTCATTTCAGATTTCTCTGTAACTCTGTAATGAGCCAAATGAATATGGCTGGGAAAAACAAAAAAAAATGGCCTTTGAAACAACCAAGTTTTACAGTCTACTGAAAGGTAAAGTTAAAACAATTCAATGGAGTCCATTCATGTCTTAAATAAAACAATATTTTTAATATAAACATTTTGAAATGTGATTATATTTTCTCTCAGCTTGTTACTTCCTGGTACATTTTCATAATAAAATAAAACCAATGAATATATTTACATAAGGTCAAGGAACAACTCTTTTACTATTCAAATCCATTTTCCAAAACTGCAAAAAAGGGTTGATTTGCAACAATAGTCTTCGATTTTATGCGATCGTTTTGTGGGGCAACAGCAGTCAACTATTATGCATTTATTTTTATTTAAAACCTAATATTTATTCAGCTTTCCACAGCCAACAATTATAAAACTTTGCTACTCGTAAGTGTGTTAGTCAGTGATTGTAATTAATATTGTTTTTTTTTTTTTTTGTAGAAGTTATACTTGCATCATTTGGACAGGCAAAGGAGGCCAACATAAAGGATATAGTGTGCAAATTTGTAAGATTTGCACCAGACTGTGATGGTGGGACTGGGAGATCAAATAATTGACAATGTTGTAGAAGACATGGGTTTAGTCCAGTCGAAATAAAATTTGACCTCAAACTAATTGCAACAGAAGATATTTTGAATATATCCTAAATCTACATAGAAAACTGTCCATGAACATCTGACCATGTGAAACTTCAAAATTAGACTTTCAAATCTCTTAAGGGATTTCCAATGGAACAGGGGAAATAATTCTTGCTAAAACTAGGTTTTTGTCTTTTTATTCAACAATCATCTCTCTCTGCTTGTTAAGTAAATACTTCCATGGACTAAACTGGCTTAATGTAACTTAGTTATATATTCTGCTATTTATGATACAAGAATATTTATAATTTTATTTGTAGTTTGATTTTATCGACATGTTAAATATCTTAGAAAATGCTTACTTTGAACCAATTGGTTTTACGCTTTTTTAATGCTGGACTTTCGCAAAACATTTTGTACAGGAAAAACAGTAATTATTATTTTGTTTTGATTTTGGCCAAATTTCAAGCGGTTTTTACAGAGTCATCTCCCTTATTCAATACAAGTTCCCAACGGAAATTTATTTCAGCTGTAATTTTATCTGCTTGCATTCATTTCATCGGGATTTTTTCTTGGTTAATCCTTGTACATTTCCTGACACAAAAAACCATTAATTTCTTCTGTTGCAATATTTGAGGTTAAGGTCCATTTTTGGTAGATTGACTGAGCTAGTTCATTTCTTTGGAACCAACCATAGTGTATCAAAGAAACTTCATCAGTGGATGTGCCTTCGATAGTACTGAGCATTCATACATGATGACCTACATTTTAGGCGGGCATCTTTGTATTACAGACACAATTTCTAGTTGTACATATTTCACAATTTACAAAAGAAGACATATCATGTGCTATATGCTCTTGGTTTATTACAGTATTACACCCAAGACAATGGTGGTGGAAACAAGAACATTAAATTAAAAATTATATTATATCAATGGATATTCATTTATTAGTACCAAAAATGTAAAATAGTTCATCAAAGATCTCTTGATCTATACCTGTTGGAATGATTTGATTTTTTGGTATGGCTTGTAATGTGTATAAGTCATTTTCAGACCTGTGAATGTCCATTTCCTGTCTACCAATGTCAGTGAGCATCTGTATCCTACAGATTCATTTAACTTCAATTTTCTTTTAATGTGAAGCAATAAAGATAACTCTTATTAAATTTAGTTAACACAAATTAATTGTCTTAGTTTTGTTGATCACAGCATGCACTCCTATAGTCTCTGCTCCTGCAGTTTAAAGTGCATGGTTCCTTAAGGTCATTTTGGTTTGTGTATTTTTCATTGTTTTGTTTTGTGTTAATTTTTTTGTCATTGTTTTTCTTGCTGGATGGAACAGAGCCTGCATATTTGTCAGTTATGTTTGAGATATGGTAATAAATTCTTAGGTCATAATTGTTGTGGATTTAAATATATAAAATTTAGCTAGGCCACACCAAATTAATTTTTCGTTCTTTGGATTTTTGGACAGCAAAAATAGGTGCTAGCGGGCGATTTTTTTTTTACTTTCTTGAAGACTGAGGGCTGATAAAAAATTTTCAAATAAAATATTGCAAAAATGGGGAAAATCAAAATTTTTATAAAAAAAATGTAGGAGAGGGCAAAATTTATTCCTAATTTATTGAAAAATTAAAAATTTGGGGCGATCTTTCAGCATTTTTGCAAAATGACGCAATTTTTTTCTGAATTTACATCGTCCAAAGGACGGAGTGGCAAAATCCAAAGAACTAAAGATCAATTTGGTATGGCCTTGTCAAAAATGATCTTGACTAAGTAACCAAATTTGTAATGGGGTGTATGAGGCAATACAAAAAAAATTAGTATTAAAACTGGGATGAGCTAAAACTTAATTGGATAGCTATCCTGAATAACCAACTGCTAAACTAAGTAGGCCTATTCTAGGACAGAACCCTACATGGTTGTTTTTACATTTATAATGTTGCATTGATTCAATGTTACAAAGCAATGTTGTTTCAATGTTAAATTAACAACATTGTTTCAACGTTGAAACTACAACGGTTATCCAACCAAAATTCAACATTATATCAATGTTAGGAGACAACGTTATTTCAATGTTGAAAACAACATTGTGTGCCTGCTGGGAAGTGTAAATATAAACACGGAGTATTATTTCTAATCAATAATTAAAAGATTAGTGTTATAAACACAAATAGTAAAAGTATTTCAGTAACTCTGGAGAATAATTTGACTACCGTATAAATGTTAAACGGCATTGTTAAAAAAACAAAGCTATCTTCTCCAAATACCCCCCGTTGACAAAAGGAATGTAAGGCTGCATCGGAAGATTTAGTTATAACGTCTTTGAACAGCCAGTATTTGTATCATCATCTAATGAATTTTAATATCTATATGTATATATTTGCGTCGAAGAAATGTTGGTACTAGGAAGTTTAAAAATTACTAATAATCCGATAACAATCTACTATAATATATCATATTCTATATTTATTGAACATGTCATGCCTATATAATTATAAAAAAGGCATTGTCTGTTTTGTACATTGGGTTTTTTTTAAAGCAGTTGTTAGTTTCGCTTTTGCTTTTGCAGTAAACAAATAAGAAATATTTATGCAGGTAAATTAAGATTAATTCTGATTTTCTAATCTTTCTGTTCCTCTTTGGGACAATACTAACACTGTATTCCGATTGACTTTTAGTCACCATCATCAATATTTATCAAGTTCCTCTCTACAGAGATCATAGAGATTATATTAATAATTATATACAGTATTTTCAAAAATCGCTAAAACATGAAATGAATAAAATTTGTTTGTAAAGAATTCTGTCTATTAAAGCACTAAGAGCGTATGAGAATTAAATGTTTAAATAATGTTTGTTCATCACTCTCCAGTAGTGGTACAACCTCAGAAACTGCAAGTATTCCTTGTCATCTAAAAAGTATGATATAACCGGTTTACCAAACAAAGTAATTCTTCTCCAAATATACGACCAAGAACTGTAGTCATTAATAATCATTGATGTTTATGAATTCCGTGAGATGGATTGTGTTTTAAATTTTTAATCCTGATTTAAATTTCTAGGTATTTTGGAAAATTGAATTTCTCTTATAGTGTTGAGAAAAATCATGGAAGAAATAAAATTTGGTTATTCCAATGTTAGACCTGAACGTATGAATGATACAGAAACCGTCATTTTGAATAGATACAGTTCAGAAATGGCAGACCTTGTAGACCCAGTTGATCTGGTTGAATGCTTATATAAAATGAAATTTATCAATCGGGAATTCCATGATGAAATATATAAAAAATGGTTTAATTTAAAGTGGTCAAAGAAGAAACTTTGCGAATATTTAATTTCAGAGTTGTCGAATGTTTGCTCTTTGTATACTTTAATAAATATTCTGACTGAAATTGGTTATGACTATGTTGCGAGAAAATTACTAGAAATGTTGATATTGCCGAAATCTGAATACGTCCTGCGTGTCAGTCGAGTTGATACATCAAATCGAAAACAAGTGCAGCAGTTTTTTAAAGGATTGAAAAGAAAAGTATGGAATGCTGAATTTAAGAATCCGCTAGAGAATCTTCGAACTTTAGCACAAAGATTACAGTCTTCCATGTTAGCGGAAGTAAATGTCCATAAAAGACAGATTTTGGCTGACAAAGTTGTTGCTGTTCTTGGCGCCGAGATCGACGCACACGCCATTACCTTTGACACAGAACTTTCGGAACATGCTCTGTTTAGAGATTTGCGGGAAATAGTTCCCGAGACAACAAATACGATGGTGACCGATGTTATACTGTACGGAAGACGAGCTAATGCGTGTGCCATTGGGAAACATTTTCGTTCGAGTGAAAAGTACCTTCAACAGGCCAAAAGTTATTCAGCGTTCATGACCCCTTGTTTGGAACTTGCTAATATGATATATTGTGAAGTATATGTAAGGCTATGGCAATTCGAGGAAAAGCCTTGTGATGAAATTCGCGAGTCTTTGGTGCAGATGGCAGAGGTTGGAATAGAATGTTTGAGGGAAGAAGAAGAGGAAATACGACTACTGTGGACGCGTATGTTTCTACTCAGAATGGTATTTTGCCTTCTTGGAATTGGAAACAGAGGTTCTATTATTGAAAGCTGCAAAATTACTCCTTATTGTTTGGTTAAAGCCAGAAACATTCTTGAAATATTAAATAATACTCTAGATGACATGGATACGCGTCGAGAAATGTTTTATCGCATGGCATATGCGCGGTTGCTTGAATTGGAGGGTAACATTGGCAGGGCACGTATTTCCATCAAGGAATCACTGAAATTGGCATCGGAAGGAAAATTTAAAGAAGAAAAGTTTATTGGTCATTACAAAGAGAAAATAGGCGCACTATTTAAAATGCAAAACAACGGACAAAACACGTGCGTTGTTCTCAGTCCAGAAAGCTTCGACAAATCCCTTACAAACAGTTTATCCGCAAACGAAGGGAGTTCTTCTTTACACATGAATCGACCAGTTAATTCCCAGACAAGAGTAAAACGTGTTTCATCCCCAGTTAATTCCAATACAAGTGACAAAAGATATTCATCTCTAGTTTTAATACCTGCTCCTCGACTTGGCATACAAAGTTTTGAAGAAAAATCAATGAAAAAAGAATTGGACTTGGAATATAATTCATTTCAGCAAATCAAGGAGTCAAATACGAAAAGTATGTCTGTTGAAGATGAAGAATCTCAGTTTGAGATGGTATATCTGGAGCGCGCAACAGAATTAAACACCGATAGTTTTCAAATTCTGACTTAAAGTACAGAAAGTGACTTTACCTAGTGTTAAGACTTTTAAGGTGATATGTTAAATGTATTATTAAGTTTTCTCCTAAATGAGTATTGTAAAAATTGCAAAAACCAAACACATCCTTTTGAAATCCTTGGATAATAGTTGAATAAGCTAAGACTTTTAAATGAGGTTTCAGAATGAGTCTACCCTAAGCTGAGGAAAATTTTTGTACAGAATTAAAGGAAACGATTTGTCATACATACTTGCCTCAAGCAAATGCAGCACTTTTTTTAAATATATACCTTGAATTTATACCGTCCAAGAGAACAAAACAGTTTACAAATTACTTGTGATTCGGGATATTTCTGTTTTGTACATTCTAAATGTATACCATGAAGATCAATGTGGAAAATAAAGATTATTAGTAAACACTGCGGTACGGATAAGTAATGCAAGATGTATATACCCGCTGATGTACAATCGGTAATTCCTGAAAGTCGGTTCAATTTTATCTCCCATCGAAAGAAACTTTTGAAGAGAATAAAATGTGGTGCATTCGGATCTGAAGGAAATACACGTCAAAGCATCTCAGATATTTACACCGGAACTGCAGTCGTTATTTCAAATACTCAAGATGTATATTTTCCGAAATACATGCTTGAATATTATTTTCTTTGTTTAATAACTCCTAGAGATCAGACTGTACTCCCATTATTTACAATAAGATTTATATCTATAATACTAAATTTACGAATTAGCCGAATAGGCGGCAAAACGCGTGGTTCAAAATAAACGATGTATGGTTCAGATTATAAAGGTTATTATCGGATTTGACAATCTGCATTTATAAATTTCAACTGCAGTTTTGTTTATGTGCAAATGGAATTTGTATGCACTTTTCCTATATGAATTCTCCCAACATATCCCTTAGAAGGTTCTCGAATGCATCATTTTAACACATTGATTTAAATAAACAAGTATGCACATATTTTAAATGTATTTCTGTTTGAAATTACGGAAGAAGAATAAAACTAATTAAAAACATTCTCCTTCGAATGGGATGTTTCCGCTTCATGTATTCAGGATTGTTTTTCTACAATAACGCAATTTCTCCTAACTGTAAAGGCTATGAACTTTCGAGATTATATGAAGAAGTAAGGTAAAGTTTCAGAGGAATTCCTAACTTAGTTGTTTTTTTTTTTTTTTTTTTTGGATTGCTCGGATGTTTACATTGCACAAAGTGATTAAACCAACAATTATGTATTTTTACATTATTTGTCATGTGACCTGTCTAAATATATCTCTACCATACAATTCCCTGTAAGCCCTAGATAAAACTATTTTTAACAAATGGTCATCTTTATCATTAATGACGAAATTTATCTCGGACATCTTTGATAAATATAAACGTGGACAGCACACGCATCCACACACTAAAAATGCTTTTATCGTCTGATTATTGGATATATTTGTGAAATTAAGCATTGCATGCCCTGCCCATGATGACAATGGAACAATTGGAACAATTATTTTCCAAACATATGCTCTACCTAACTCATGGCATCTTTTGAAAAATTCATCCGTCACTAAGGAAATGGTTACATCTACAATTTCATTTTCATATTTATTCTGAAGGAAAAATGTAATGCATTATGAAATGTGTATTTAATGAAAGCTTTTCATCAAGTTCCAGTTCAGAATTAATTGTAACAATAAAAATATTGATAATTTATGTGGTTGTGTTTTCGTCATAGATTTTGACTTTGATGGAACCTTAAGGTCCATTTTGGTAATTCTACGTGGCATACAGTCTACTTCATCAGTGGATACATCTTCGGTAGTAACGAACAGCCATATGACAATTGGGTCACGTTGACCTACATTTCACGCTTCATTGACTTTGGTTAAAGTTTGCATTAACATCCATTTCTGGAATACTACAGCATATATAGACATGAAACTATCAGCTGATACCACCTACTTGACAGGAAAGTTTATGGAAAGCCTGCTACAACATCCATATTGAGTCACTGTTCCATGAATGACATGGCCGCAACAACTTTTTATAGTCAACATGCCCACCACAAAAAAAATGCTTATTTTCCCGCGCTCGCGCGGGTTCAATGTCTTGTTATAATTTAATTTTTTTATTTATACCTGCAGTGCTGCTTTTAGCCACTCAATACCATGTAAATTGGTTTGTTTTCCAAACAGACCTTTCATTTTTTTCATGGGATCATTGCTGCAAACTTTTGTTCTAATGGGCTGTGATACCAAGTGTTGGCAATAGCTCATCTCAACCTGTTGCCCAGTTTAGCTAAAAGATACATCCCCTGATGAATGTAAAGAACAAATAAAGTTGATATTGGGTGTGCAGCATTCATTTTTGAACATGATGCAGATTCCAATCAATATCAGTCATTACTGGACAGGAAGTGAATCTCCAATAAGAAAGAGCTCATCATTGTCCTGCTTCACATCAATTAGTTGGGTCCCATAGTTAGAAAGAATTTTAAAACCAAAATTTTATCATAGTCCATAAGGTGAAAAATGTAAGGCAGCATTGTTTAACTGTTTAACAGGAAGTTGATTTGCCACATGAAGATCAACATGGGAAAGAAAGGATAAACTAGTGTTCTGGATGATCATTACATAGATAAGTATTACAAGGTCAACATTGTTGTACACAATTATAATGTTAAAAAATCAGTACCTCATCTTACAACTCATAATTGTTATGCTTCACATTAATTATGAATTAGTGGTAACCAAGAGTTGCTGAGAATTTTGTGACACTTTCTAACCATGATGGGCACAAAAGTATCCCACTATAATATAAATCTATTTTTCAGTCATATAAAAAAGGTATAAACTTATAAAAATATGGGGTTTTGTATTAAGACAAATTATCAATATAAACTAAATTATGTCATGTAAAGGATAACATATAACAAGGAAAAATTAAAATAAATATAGGAACAACAAGTACAATGTATTAAAAAAAAATCTTTGTATGTATTAAATGTTTCTCCTATTTTTTCACTTTCTGGTGATTAAATTTGTACATGGGAATTACTACCATTTTTTTTTCTACAGTTAATGGGACAATAAACTAGAGAAGTCCCGAAATGATGTCTACGTAAACAAACTACATAGCAACGATATTTTCTTGAGGTTTTTGTCGAAAATCATATGAGAAACAGATTCTCCTTCAATTTACTTGTGAGTTATGGAATTTTTCTACCCTCAATAGTTAAATTTAAGATTTTAACACGCTTGCTAAGGGCTCACGTGTTGAAAATCGAAAATTTAACTATCTTGGGGAGGAGAAATTCCATAACTCACTCGTACCTGAAGGAGAATCTATATGTCTCATCTAAAATAATAAAAGCATAAGTATAATACACATGTGCACAGTATATGCAGAATATACTGAAAACACTTTTTCTGTATGAAACCAGTCATGAGATCTGAGAAAATGTCCAGTCAATATTATCAACATCTAATATTAAAATAATGAAACAAAGAAACAATGTTTATTTACCATGTATTATGGAATTCATTACAAAATAACCTAAAAATTAATAAGTATAAAATATACTGAATAAATACTTCCTCAACAAAAAAGTAAAACTGTATAAAAATTTACAAAATAAGATATGTTGAAAGGAGAGTTAACAATTTCAAGATTTTTTTGAAATGCTACAGCTTTATTGTGTAACATAAAAACATAGACAAACAATTCTTACAAAAATCGAGGAAATGTTTTATATACCGGTAGTCAAGATAATCATCATACTACCTAAAATATTTATAGAGTTGTTATGAAATGTATATAAAATATATATCTAAACGGTAAGTATATTATAATAAAATACATTTTTATAAAGTACAAATATTTCCCATTAAATTCAAAGGACAGCAATTGTACAATATAATTCTTCTCATACTGAACAATATCAGTACATTCCAAATTATATCAAAATTTTAAGGGAGTTATATACACTTACTACTGTATTTACTATCATAATAAATTATTATACATTTATTTAAAGCCATTTATCATTGGTATGGATTACTGTGGTTTAATGCCACTTTCAGAGTGACTGAGAAATGAGCTGGCCAGTTTTTATTGGTTCAGGAAGCCTCAATACCAGGAATGAACCACTGAACTTTGGCAAGACTGGCAATCCTTGTCAACCAGGATCAGAGTCAAAACAACCTTGATGACTGCCTAGTGGTTATCAGTAGCTACATGTATGACGATTTATCTAGACCACTTGGCTGCTGAAGCCATGAATTTATAATTTTAACAATTTTTATAAATGACACTTTTCTCTTTTTTTCAAAAAATGTTATATTATATGTATAAATACTTGACCAAAAATGAATAAAAATCATAAGGGTTCCACTGAACCCAGTGTCTCGCCTGCTTTCACTGTTGTCTATGTTTTCAGTGTAATAGTTGAATGTACATAGTTTTTCTCCACATGTTATTTATTGATCATGAAGAAGCTTTTATCAAAGTTTGGTAAAAATCCAGAATGGTTTAAGAAAGTAATTAATGTTTGAAAAACTTTAACTGCAGACTGTAATTAATATTAACTGGGAGAAAAACTAAGTCCATTAAGTCCATAAGTAAAATACGGAAAAATGGAGAAAAAAAAAATTATACATTTGACCTATGGTACTATCTTTTGATCATGAACAAGCTTCTGTCCAAGTTCTGTAAAAATCCAGGATAGTTTAAGAAAGTTATTAATGTTTAAAAAACTTTAACCACAGAGTAAATGTAAATGTGGACGCCACCGATGGAATGTAGGATCACTTTGTCTTGCTTCCAGTACGAAAGTCGCAGGCTCGACAAAGAAGTCCTCCAACAAATATCACAGATGTTATTAATTGTTAAATATAAAATATCACAGATATCATTGATTGTAAATATATAAAATATCACAAATACTGAAATTTTCTTAGAAAATCATATGATCATAAAGTATTACTATCAATATCCCAAATTTTCTTTCCATTACAACCTTTTACAATATTTTCTTACCTTAGAAAAATCTTGAGATCTTGATATCAATTACTTCCATCTATGAGCTCTTTCTTAAAAAAGATTCTGTTTAAATATAAAAAAGCAACCCAAAACCTCAAACAGATATTCTTTACCAATACCTGGAAAATTCTATTTAATGAAAAAATATGTATTTAATATGTGTCTAACAACAATTAAGCCTACAAAAAGAAAACTTTATTTTAAAAAAATTAAAACAAAACAAAAACATAAATCTCTGGTTTAGGTATAAAGATTAAAAAACGTCAACTTACTTTAACAAAGATAAATTTATTAGGCCAGATTTTTAAAAATTTTCTTTTGAGCCACTCCAGCCACTCCCGCCACTCCTGCCCCACCCTTGACCCTAGATTTTTAAATATTATCCCTATCAGAAAATTTTGTAAATCTGGCCTTAAAAACATTGTCTAAAAAAGTATGATTCTGAGTGAATCTTTTATATGGAATGGGATGACACAACAAATATCTAAAGACATAATCTATCCTTCCTAGACTTGGGAAAGATAATTAAAAAAAAACCCAAAAGAACAAGAGGCAGGAATTAGAATTATCTCTATCTTTGTTAAGGGAGATAACTATGAGTATATATCCCACGAGACTTAATTTTGATGCAGAAGATATGCATGTTTTGTCAAGTTATGACTTATAAGTTCAAAAAGGTTGAAAGCTGAAACAATAATCCAAATTATTTCATATCCGAAAAAATCTCTGTATCCCCATTGGATAAAAGAAAATCATGTGTGATTTATTATTCAACAGTAATGCTTGTACCAGTCAATACCGTGTGATAATGACTGGTCATTATCAAGTGATAATGCCCACTGTTGCTTTTAGAGCTATGTCCCCTTTTTCAAATGCACAGGTGATTCAGATTTATTCAAGCACAAAACCAAAAGTATATAACCAATCAATATCCAGAGATTACATTGAACATGGTCTTGAATAAAAGACAAAATCTGAAAATCCTTTTTAATATATTTTCAGAATAAATGTCTGCAAAAATCCATGTCTGCTTCAATGAAATAAACATAATAGTTATTTATACATTGGGCCTTTATCATGAAACATAGACAGCCCTTGGGACAGTAGTATTGACTTCAACACCGCGATAATGCCCACGCCTGCGGCTTTTGCATTGTCGGTGTTTCAATCAATACTGATGTCCCTTGGGCAGACTGTATTTCATGATAATGCCCTCTGCATGAGTAATTATTATATAAATAATGCAGACATGTTTCAAAATTGATCAAACTGACCAAAAATAATAATATCAAAAATAAATCTAAGAACAGAGAAATGCAGGAGGAAGATACTCATTAGCTGACAAAATTTTAACACTGCAATCTGAAAAACAGAGGTCATGTTTTATCCTGCCTTCAGACACACTGCCACATCTTTCCTACCATGTCTGATTGACCATACCTATAGTGAAATTATACTTAATTCTGACATGGTTATTGCTTGATGTCTCACTACCATGACTATGTGAGCTCATTAAAATTACTGTGGTTATTTGTTAGGCCATTTATTTTTAATTAGTTGGTTTACGGATCCGCCGACCCGATTTTGCCTATTTGAAGAAAAAAAATAAAATTAAAAATTTTGGTTTTTTATTACCGCCGACCCTCTGAAATCAGCCATCCCAAAAATAAAAATAAATTAAAATCCTTTTTTGCATCAAAATTTCATAAAAGATTATATTCCAATTCGTCTAAAAATAGATTATCCATCAATAAAATACTTGTAAACATGATCCCAAAAAAAAATCTATTTATAGACGTTGGTTGATGCCAATTTCCGAAACACGTTTTATGAAACGAATTTCTTAATAGAATCCATGCGGCTTTTAAGTTCGTTTTGTATGAATATCTTGATTCCGTGAGATATCGAATCCACTCATTGAATGTTGTAGTTGACGAGTCGGTCCCTTAAAAAGGGAACGGTCTACTGAACAACACCTTTCAAGATAGATGTTCTGATATTTGGGTTTCAAAAGAGGGAATTAACTGATCATTTGCAACCTTTGTACATTTGGCAATATAACCAAGATTGTTCAAAAGTACATGATTTTCCCTCTTTTTTTTTCTTTTTTTTCCCGACCGACCGACCCTATTTTTTAAAAAAAAAATCCGTAAACCAATTAAATAAAAATAAAAGGCCTTATGACAGAAAGCATCCTCAGTCCATAATCCACAATTTAGATAACACTCTGTTTCAGAGATTGTTCTTATTTAGGCATCAATTCTTGTCTCATAGTATTTTATTATTTTTATTCTGAATGTTTTTTTCATAGATAACATTATAAGATAAGAAATTCTCATGCATGGATATATAGTGTTACAATATTCATACAGAAAATTCTTCAACCAAAACACATATTCAACAGATATGAAATAGTAGCTCAGATGACAATATAAAGCACCCGGATGAGCATTGTGAGCCATTTGGTCGCATAAGCTACTACTTACATATGGTCAATGCTAAAAACAACATTATTATATAAATAGTGATATTTCAATGCCAGTTTAATAATTTTACGTGTATCTCTATATATACACTGTATGTAAAGTATACATTTCTTGACAAACCGAAATTTGTATAATAATGTGCAAATCAAATACTAATAATTTTACAGTATTGAAATACACGATTAAATATCCTAATGCAGTCCCTAAATATTTAAAGACCTGTACATTCTAAAGAGTGAATCATAACTGCCAGAACTTTCCAATCTTCATCTGTTTTAGCAGATATATCGCCACATCTGGTGAGTCTTTGTACCATTTCAGATTTAGAATCAAAGTATGATTTCAGTTGCTTTTTATTCATTGACATTATCTGACGAAACTTCTCTCTCCCATTATATATTCTCTTTGCCCCAACATCTTGTTCTGAAAGAAATAGTCAATGAAATGACTGTTGATAAAATTTATTGTATTAAATTAAAAATGGTAAAAATGGAAATGTCAAGGGAACAGTTTTGAATTTGCCTTAAAATGTGATTGTTCTCTTAATTGGAGACGTCAATATGATATAAAGCTTTTAAGAAGACTTTAAATATCCCTAGCCTTCTATATTTTTTTTTTTTTTTTAAATATAAAAGAATTTTTAACAAACATTCGACTACAACTTTTAGAATATGATTTATTTAGTTACATCCCAATAAATCAAAACTGAATAAGTCAAAGACTGCATGATTCTTAAACCACTTACAAAGTCCCATCAGTTTAATTTTTGTCTTCATGTCAATTATCTAATTGACCACAAAGCATCTTTTAAAAATCCAATTAAGATACAAAGATTACACTGTAAATGAAATCATACCATCAGTTGCACTGCCCTCCTCTGTTTGTATAGCTGACAACTCATTGTCACCGTAGTCTACATCTAGAAAAGAAGACCAACATTATAGGTAGCCATGCATGACCAAACATAATAGATTATGGTTTGTTGTAGATTTTACCATGAGTACTTATTTTTTTCTGCAATTGTACCTTGAGTGTTGTACAGTGGTCCTAATATAGGTACTATGTACAGAACACACCTGTATTTCTATACTGTATCAGATGACATTTTTGTGCAAAAAAGATATGGTGACCATTTGTGTTGGTGGTTAATTGGTTATTTCACCATTATTTATATCATTATAAGCTATAACTGAGAACAACTGATCTATTTACCTTTATTATGGCCAGTACTAACATTTACATTACACCATGCTGGTGCTGGATTCATTGCTTCATTAGAACTTTTCATTTCATTTGTAAGTATAGAAAACACATTCTTTACATTTGTACCCTTCTTTACACTTGTTTCTACAAATGGCATTCCTAGAGAATCTGCATATTTCTGAAAAATAAATTAACAAATAAAACAGAAAGAGAACAGACACAAAAGATAGCTAATCCTCTTGTCAATGATACTAATATCAGAGTTAAAAAGACCTCAAACTTTAAACAAATTTCTTTGCAAGTCATTCTATGTAAAACAAAGCTCAGGATGACATAACTTTTACTTGTATCTTTGTAACTATCTAAGATATTAGCAATGACAAAATAGCATTCCTCAAATTATTTGTAGTTTCTATCTACAGTAGATATTAATGCAGCTGTTATTTACCATATTTCTTCTAATTGATGCTCACCGTGATATGGCTTAAATGTCGCCCACACGGCGTTAAACAATGTTCAATCAATCTATCTAATTGATGTTTCCCTTCTAATTAAAACCGCAGACCTAAATTCTAGACATCAAAATGTTTTTACTTCTAATTAATGCAATATATTTTTGGCAATAAAATAGATTTATAAACATCTGTAACAATAAAATGAATAATGCAAAGAAATCAATTAGAAAAATCAATAATGTGCATATTATCAATTGGTTGAAAGATGCAATTAGCTAAGTCATAATTTAAACAAATAAACTTTCTTGATGTTGGTTCTCCTATGTCTTAAAGAATAACATAATGGAGTTTTTAATATAAAGGGGTATAACTCTTAATTTTTACATCATTAGCTGCAACACATATGCACAAAATGCATGAAAAATATTATAATAATGGCTTAATACAAATTTTAGGACAGCTCTGATTAGTCATTTCAGTTTTAAAAATTTTGAGTGGATTTGTTTTTCCACTGGAATTCCTCATTCAAAATCATCTTTGCAATATAAAAATATAACATTCACAAACAATGCTAAAAAATTTTATGTTTTCTCGGACCACTCAGCAAGGTTAATTAAACAACAAAAAATTCTCTTATATTTTTAGCATTTAGGCATTCAGAAATAAAGTATGCATAAAAAACAGGTCAATGTGACTTAATACATGACCTTCATTAATATACAAGATTTCTTCCTTGACAAAAAATTATTTTTATATAACTCATGTAGTTGCTTAGATCTGGACCTGAATCAGTCAATCATGTGTAAAGTATGACCTATATAGAAGCACTGTTCAGAGGTTAACTTACTTTTGCTGTATCATAAGTTATTTTCCTTTTAGCCTCTAGATCTGTCTTATTTCCTACTAGTATTTTTTTCACAGAATTATTTGTGTATATATCTGCCTCTTCTATCCACTGCTGAACATGATCAAATGATTCCTAAAACAAAATGAATATATATATTTCACTTTTTCGAAAAATGAGTAACAACATTTTGTTGCATTTAGGCATTCAATTAAAACTGATAAAATCAAAATTAAACACTATTTATTGTGGTATTATATAATTTATTTACACAATAATTACTTTTGAAGAGGTATGCTATTACAGATGTGTTGACTGTTGTGCTGGAACACTGATGATGACTAAAGCCACAGAAAAAAAATTGAGATAGTTAACAAAACCAGGCCATTTCAGTAGTTACAGCTATTGTCAAACTATGCTTAAATTGCACTACATAAAACACTCACCTGATTAGTTATATCATATACAACAACAACTCCATGAGCTCCTCTGTAATAACTGGTTGTAATACTTCTAAACCTTTCCTGTCCCGCTGTATCCCACTATAAAAAATAAAAAACACTACCGGTATCACGTAAAGTCTACTGAAACATATTTTAAATAATTTAATAAATTCCAAGTCGGTATGTACATTTTAAACAAGATTTAAATTGTCACTAAATTCATATTTTAATATGACTTATCCTCATAATCTTCATAGCTGTAACAACAAAATAGGTATGTACTAAAATTTTATGGAAAACTTCAGGTTATCTTCATTTGATGTACTTTAAAGAATTTTCTCAAACTGTAAAATAAAATCATACATATGTAAATTGTTTGTAGCAAGTGACTGAAGTCAATCATAATTGTAAGTTTGAACCTTCCTGGTTTTCAAACAATTTTTTTTCTAAACGGCTATAATTTCCAAATTTTTCAGAATCTGCCCTGTACTATTAAACTATTAAAGAATTTCTATTTGGTAAAATATTTACGCTGAAAGATGATACTTTAAACCGGTGGTCTCATTTTAAGTTTTACTTCTTTGTACATTTTAATACATTTGTACTGATTTCTAGAATTGCTTTTACCCATTTAAAAAAAACACCTACTATCAGTTTTCTTGAAAGCTTAAAGAAAAGGAAGTCTAAGTCATTAAAGCCAGTCTAATCATAACACACTACATTAAAGCAGTCATGCAATACCAGTATGTATTATATAGTAAATGAATCTTACAATTTGTAATTTTGTTATCTTTTCCTCAGATTCAGTTGTGTGTATTCTCTGTAATATAATCAAACAATTTTTATTCAGATTAAGCATATATTTTTAAAATGAAAGCAGAATTCACTTAACATAAATACTTATACTTAGACATTTGGAAAAGATTTAATTTATTTATCAGGGCTGTGGTCTTAATTTGATAATTATTTTCTTTAATTGATGAATGAGAAATTGTTTGACAGCTCAAAAAAAGGTGTAGTAGAACTTGATTAAAATCTGAAAAAAAACATTAATGGTCAGAATAAAGTATCATGAATATACTCAGCTAAAAAAAAAGAAATAAATAACTTATATATCATTTACAAGTAAATTATCACAGTATCAATTTAAATGCATTTTTCTTCATCGTAAGTGAACAATTAAGCTACCGTAGACTGACCTCTAAAATTGATTCTGGATAAAAAATGAAAAAAATATTTACTACACCATGTACTTGCCATAAATTTGGATAAAATTTCAAACCTTTTTAAAATAAAAATCCATATAATATCTATGTATGTCATGTACTTACAAAATCTACCCCTATGGTAGGTATGTATGACTCTGTATGCATGTATCCTTCCTCCTGTAACAACAAATCATTGTTTATACTCTTGTTGGGATGTTTTGCTTTTATCACAGTCTGTGGGCAATTACTGACAACACATGAAATTTTAATTTACAGCAAATTTATATGTTAATCAGTTGTTATATGTTGGTGTGTTTTACTGTCAAATTTTGTTTATACTCATTAGTTGTGTTCATATTTGATTAAAGAAACAATTATAACTTTTCAACAGTAAAACCACATAAAGTCACAAAGCTGAATATTCTTATTTTGTACGTACAGCTAATGGTACACATTTAAACTTTATATCTTAATCATGTTTTTAAAGATATTAAAATGTAAGTGATATGGTAAGTATGAGTGAGGCAAATGTATCCTCCTGAATGTTTTGTTCAATAACAGCAAAAGACTACACCTCTGTCAGATCTAATGGCTGCAAGAATCTCCTAGTTAAAATATTGCTTATACAGCATACAAAGTCCTAAAGTGACAGGTAATATTTCATTCACACAATCTAAGCTGAAGTGTTTAGTCAAAAATTGTTTTCTGGTAGATTTAGGATAATTACTTACAGCAAACCTATGCATTAAACAAGATTTTCCAACTTCAGTGTCTCCAACCATCATCACCTTGTACAGACTGTCACTGAAAATATAAAGAAAAGGTTTCCATTGCTGTGAATGAAAACTTCAACTATATACAAAATTAGATCTGGTAAAAATCTGGCAACTTGTGAAGAGCTAAAAATTTATTTATCAAAAACTTTTTATTTATGACTTAAATTCATTCAGTGCACCCTATATAGAAAATTTGCATACAATATTAAGAATGACAAAACCATTTGGTGTTGATATTTTTTTGTAGCTGATTTGCAAATAACTTCAGGAAATAGAAAATAGCTGTTATGTTGATGTACTTTGCAACCAGACTTGTATAAAATCTTTTAAAAGTATACTATTTTGCCATTGTTAATTGTTTTTAAGATTGCTTTTGACATGCCCTGAGTGAATTTCAAGATAATAAAAAATTTTGGAAAACTAGAGAATGTGTCTGTAAATTTAAACACATGTATGCCCTGTCCTCCTGAACATAGAATTACGATCTTTTATTTATCACAGTAAATCATTTTGAGAATTATTTTAAATATATGAAAGTTTCATGATATATCCTGCTTACATAACTTTTATCTCTTGAAAAATGATGAGTCCATAGTAATAATTCAGTTTCTGACAACCCCAAAGGCTAAAATTTAATGCAGTCATTCAAGCATGAAATGTAGGTCAAATTGAATCATATCTTTTAAATCTGTGTGACTGTTGACCCAAAAAAGATAATTGTAATTGTAAAATATCATTAATGTATCGTCACAGGGTTTTGAGAAATAGACTAAAATGCGAATAATTCAATCAAAGTCACTCTACCATAAAATATAGGTCATAGTGACTCAGATGTAGCTGAGTTGCATTGTACTATATAAGCTGATTGTAGTTGTGCAATATCAATATAAAACCATAGGTTCTTTAAAAATATACCTAATGCAAACATTTTACAGTCACTCAAGCATGAAATAAAGGTCATAGGGATTCAAATGTTGCTGACTTATGTTGTACTATATAAAATGAATGAATACATATAATAACATTGATATATCTCAAAAGGTTTCTGGGAAATAGACCTGAATGCAAAAACTTAAAAAGTCATTCATGCATAAAATGTGGGTCGTAATAACCCAACTGTTGGAGAATGCATTATGTAATGTAAGAGGATTATAGTTGTGAAGTATCATTGATGAAGCACCATGGATTCATATGATGTGAAATAAAAGGCAAAACTTTATCACCCAAATGTTACTCATCAGTGTTTATTGTTATAAGAGGATTCCAGTGGAATAATTATATATCTCAATGGGTTCCTGATAAACAAGCCTAAATGCAATAACTTTACCAAGCAAGATTGACATACATACTTATGGACAAGGGTAAATCTATATGTCTCTCCCACATTCGTGGATAGGGCATAAAAAGCATATTATAAGAAGGGAGTATGTATGTCATTGTTGACCTTTCGTGTTATCCATTTTGTTGTTTATGCTACATATCAGTTTTATTGGTACTTTGTTATGCTGATGTATGAATTTCAAAACAACTTTTGAGCTGTTTTTTTTTTTTTTTTTGGTTCATACAAAGATTTAGTTTATATTCATGAAATATTTTTAAGGTTTATGAACCCTTCTGTATCCCCGTTTATTAATAAATTTTTAAAGTGCAATAATATCAGACAATAAAAAATACTGAATAAACGAGGGTGCCAGTTTGTACATATAACAAAGGGAAACATCGTTCAAAGAAATAATATTGTTTCATTGAATTTAATAGAAAATGTGGATTTTGTGGCCAATCAAGTCAAGAATTTTACAGAAAATCCACAGACTTTATTACAGAGATTTTCGTTATAACATTTCAAACATAGATTACTCACTTCTTTGTCCATGATGTGTAGTGTTAATTGTTTATAAGAATGGCCTAAATAACCTTTACAATCCAAAAAACCTCAAGGTGAATCATCAAAGTCAAGCACAACCTAGTTAGGTGTACTTGAATAGGTCTATATTTGTACTTGTTTTAACCACTATCTTTATTTAAAAACTTGTTTTAGGAAAATCATTGTTACTGTTAGCACTGCATTCAGTAATTCCCTATCTATGAAGTACAGAATTGTGAAATATAAGAGTACAAGGGGGGAGACTGAGGATTTTCTATAAAATTTCCATATGTTTAGCATTGAAACAACAAAAGCTAGGGTACATAATCATTTAAAACTGTGAAGATCAAGAATTTTAACATTTTATTGTTGTTTATTTTTTATTTTATTCAACATCTTTATTATAACTATTATCATTTCTTTATTAAGCATGTGAGCTGTTTCCCAATTTAACAGTTTTATTTCAGATTGCAATCTTGTAACTGAGAAATCATTATTTAATTGGAAAGGGGTCCATTTTCACATCGGCTGTTGCACATGTGTATATATATGTACATTATTAGTAAATCAAAGTTTTTCATCTTACTACTGAGGGTTCATTCTGGTCGTGATTTACTCCAGGGGAGTCGTTTATTCACTTTTTTGTTGACAGGAAATGAAATAATACATGTAAAATAAATCTCGTTTTCGGTCGTACTGAAAAATGAACTTCCAGGGTTATCGCCGTTTATTAATATTACGAAGTACTGTCTGATTCCTAGGGATTTGGGCAGAAGTAGGACAAAATCATTTATTGATTACCCTTTGTGTTTAATAACTGGCCATTTTTATAAAATGAAGTATTTTTCAAATGGAAGCAGTGTCTTGAGTTAAATATTAACAAGTTAAATGACTACTGTCAGATAACCAGTTGCAAATTACAGGGAGCGTCTTTTTACCACAGAACACCCCAGAACACTGCAGAACACCACAGAACACCGCAGAATACCACAGAACACCTAGAAACTAGGGAATAAGTCGAAATAATGTATATATTTGGTTCAATAATTATAAATTATTAATTCAATTTTTTTTTAAATGATGTTTTTTTAAAGACTGTAATTATCGGGGCTCTAAAACAATAGAAATTCCCCCACATTGAATTTATATTTCATACAACCTAAATTGGGTTAATGTATGTATTTCAATAAATAAATATATTCTTTCATTTTCATTTAACTTTACGCAGATCACAACTGAGTTTATATTTGAGCCCACAATTGTTTAACGATTAGCTTTAATGTCCAAGATAAGGAAACAGCAGATTGATTTTGGTGGAAGAGGTGCTCTGAAAAAGGAGGGTATGCCTAAATATTCAGCTTAGAAAGGCATAATTTTTGTCTTGAAAAAACATGCAGGCTCTCGAAATGGTGGGATAAAACCTATGATCCAAAATCACTTTCTTGTCTACCCGCCTTTTCACAAAATTCAGGGTTACAGAATTATATATATTCACTTCATTTGTTAACCAATTGTTATAAATTTTTCACCATTGATCTGAGATTTGTCTGTAGTTTCTTTGTTCATTCTGAAATGTTTATCAGTGCTGCTGTTCTAATTACTAGTAAGCAAAATTTTAATCACACAGAAAAATGTATGATGTTACAAATTTACTTACGTATATATAGGGAATTTGTGCAACCAAATTAATATGTTATAATTCAATTAATGCATCTTTTTAAATGGTTACCAGAAAAATCAATCCAAATTATGAGAGAAACTACAAACAATTCTCAGATGAATGGTGAAAAATTTATAAAAATCAGTTAAGAAACGGAGTGAATATAATTTTCCAAAAAAATTGAAAGGTCGAAATATTACCTTGATATTTAATTAACATTGCTAAATAAATAAATTTTTCATTTCAAAGTTTAACATACGTTTAAATTTTAAACTATAAATAAATGAATAAATATAGAAAGAAATAAAGAAGACCTTTTCAATAATGTCCGATAAGATTGTAAATTTTAACTATAGCAGTCGGTGGTAATTTGCAAAGATACTAAAATTGTGCTCTGCTATTTAACTAATTATATGAAATTGATTTATATATTATACCCAAGTTATATAAGATTTTATGTCTTGGTGATGCAGAAAAATGTGTGTTATCCAATGAAAAACCGTAATAATTTGAACTGATTAACACCTCAGTGTTAACAAATTGCAATATAACACTGTAGGGAACAGAAATAAATTAAAACTCTTATCTAACAAATAAGGTGACATATGAATATATAAAAGATATCTTCCAAGTTTGGAGAGAACTGTCATATTCTTTCATTAAAATATCAGATGAATCGTTGTCGAAAAAGTTGAATAAGTCGAGAATGAGACCATATCCATATCTAGGTATAGAGCCTATAGTCATTTTGAAAAATAAATGGAAATGGTGAGCTGTCAAAGGGGGCGTAAGACGACTAAAATGTCTTTGCTCTGGGTTTCAAAGAGTCAACACCTATTTATTTTTATTTTTTATTTTCACACTCGTGATCAAGACCATATTGGTCGAAACGTTGAGTATTTTTTACTTTTTACTTTTTAGTTTGTTGTTGTTTTTTACGATTTTATATTTGGTTTTGTTCGACTTGTGTATTTCATACATTTTAGTCGTCTTACGCCCCCTTTGACAGCTCACCATTTCCATTTATTTTTCTTGTTATCTATTATCGCATGAGCTGTTTCGCAACATACTTAGTTTTATAGTCAAGTTGCAATAAAACTGATAGTGCTCGTACTGTATGGGTCTGAAATTTTGGGTTGCTTTAATCAGAATAAACTCAAATCTCACTTATCATTTTGTAAATTATGTGTAACAGTAGAGCATGATTTGTCTCCCAAAATTACCTACCGCACCAACCGGGGATCGAACCCGGAACCTTTGGTTCAGTAGTCCACCGCTCTACCAACTGAGCTAAAGGAGTACTCCACTAGCGCAGCTAATGGAGGGTGGTTATAAACCTGTTACGGTTCTATAACTTCTATATTAATCAAGGGAAGCCCGTTACATATGTAATGAAAGTACCTGAGAAAAAAATCAATATTAAAGCATATAAATATACTCTTTGCGTACCAAGAAAAAGTACTTATAACTCTGCCGTCATGGCTGACTTAGGTAGATTTCCACTTTATTTCAATGGAATATTATAAATTTATTTTCAAAAGACTTCCATGAAAGTGGATTTGATAGCTGGATTACATAATCTGTATATATAGTAAACTGAGCTTTTTAGGTCTATCAGTTGATGACATTCCAAAGAAGAAAAAAATTTCAAAAAGATTGTTATTAAAACATTATCTACTATTTATTGCACGTGTGGAAGAATGAACCTTTTAATGACACCAGAAAAGACACTAGTTATTCAAAAAACCAGCTGCACACTCTCAGATCAATTTCAATTTCAAATATTTTATTGAATAAACAAATGGATTGGACAACAGGCTAAGCCTATACAAATCCTCTCCAAAAACAAGATGGAACATATAAACAAGTACATAATATGGATTGCAAGCAAATAAACACAATATACAGCACAAAAGTATCTTATATAATGTAAAAGCTAAATCAGAGATAATAGGACATATTAATTAAAATTATTCAATTTAACTCTGAAAATAATGTTATATAGGTAGATAGCAATTGAATTTTAATCTTTACAAATCTTTTCAGATCAATATATTACTAGTGGAAGCAGCTCCACTGCATATCCCTGCACTATTTTTGTGTTTTTGAAATCCATACAATCCAAACTAGTGCTGTTGCTATAATGGTCCTAAATAAATATGGTTGCCAAGTAGAAATCACAAATAAAGTGTCTTTCAGGAAATTTACTACAATTGGAATCGCATATTTTGAAATCCTTACAATCCAAACTAGTGCTGTTGTGGTATAGTGATTCCAACTATACATATGTTTGCTAAGTAGAAATCACAAATAAACTAGTCTTTGAGTCTTTCAGGAAATTTACCAAAATTGGAAATATAAATTTATTTAAATCCAAATGATCCCGATAAGTCTTCAAGCTAATATGATCCAAAAAAATCTAAGTTTCTAAGTAAAATTAAAAAAATAATAATCTTAGACACTTTCAGGAAATATATCGAAATTGAAATCTCATATTTTTGAAATCCATACAATCCAAACTAGTGCTGTTGCTATAATGATTCCAAATATATATGGTTGCTAAGTAGAAAGTAATCTTTGAGTCTTTCAGGAAATTTACCAAAATTTGAATCACATATATTTGAAATCCAAATGATACTGATAAGTCTTAAGGCTAACATGATAAAAAAAAATGTAAATTCCTAAGTAAAATTCCAAAAATAAATAGTCTTAGACACTTTCAGGAAATTTACCAAAGTTGGAATCACATATTTTTGCCATCTAGATGATCCCAATATGTGTTTCTGCTGATGTGATCCAGAAAATACATGGTTTCTTATGTCAAAAATCCAAAAAATAATGATCTTTGAGACTTCCAGGAAATTTACCAAAGTTGGAACCGCATCTTAACAAAAATTCTGAAAATTTTATCACAATTTACATTAGTGATACAATTACTAAACCAACTTTCAGTTCCGTATTCCAAATAGCATGAGAGGAGTTGCGTGACAAAGGAATAACATACCTTTAGGCCACCCATGTAGCTTGGAACCCAGGTGTACTATTCAAATTCCGAAACCTTCGGAACAATCTAAATTGGCAGGGCAATTACTGAGCCAACTTTCAGTTCAGTATTCCATACAACCTGAGAGGAGTTGCGTGACAAAGGAATAATGTAGCCTTAGGCTCCCTTTATAGCCCGGCCCCTAGGGGCACTATACAAATTCCGAAACCTTTGGCACAGTCCCCACACATAGTGCATTCAATGACCAAAGTTTCATATTTCTACATACAGTGGTTACTGAGATTATCCTCGACATTACTAACATGCGTACGTATGCCGAACAGCAAAACAATATCAATGCGCTTCGTTGATACTTGTCCATAGTTGAAAAATTTTAGAGACCCCTTATTACATCCACTCTTTATCAAATATCCAAATTTGAAAAATTGTAATGATACAGATAAATTTATTTGGCTGTTAAGCAATGAGGACCCAAATTTCATAAAACTCCTTACCAAGTTTACTGTATTATTTTAAACAGAAAGAAACAATCTTATTAATTCATAGTCACATTATTTGTAATCTTACATTAGCATTCTTATTTATTATACAATACATGTACATGTCATATAAATATGCATCTAACATTGATGTTTTTGCCAGCATGTCTCCAGAAGACATCTAACATTGATGTTTTTGCCAGCATGTCTCCAGAAGACATCTAACATTGATGTTTTTGCCAGCATGTCTCCAGAAAATAAACCATAAATAGATTACCTCTATACATTTATATTAAAATCTTGCTGTCTATTTTATGTAATATGTTTGGGGGGTGTAGGGTATAAACAATGAAAATCATTGTACTTAAATTTAATGTAATCATTCTGCTCAATTTTGGGCACTGTGATTAGCAATAAAGAATTTGTATTTGTACTGTCTGTATACTGTTTGTATACATGTATTTTCATTTCTTTGCTACAGACACATGACAGAGGGAATGAAAAATACCAGCAAGTGAGAAAAATAATTTAGTGGTTTATTTGTTTACAGACTCCTTTTAAAGCTGGTAGACGGTGATTAATATTTCTGTAAAAAATGGAAAAAGAAATGATAGATAACTTATTTCTATTTATAGGTTGTAATGATAAAGTTCATTTTCATTTTCAATAAATTGGGAAAACCACGAATCGTGAGATTTTATGACGATATCAGTGAGTCTTCTAGATCTGCCACTCAGAATGAAGTTTCTAGACTGTGTATAGCTCATCCCAATCAGGTACTGAAAGTTTAATATATATTTTTGCTTGGATTAATTTATATTAGATTAATTAATTTTTTGGCTTCTGATTTTAATTTATCTACATATAGATAAGGTAAAATAAGAAATTTGTCCTTTTCATTCTGAAATGTGACCCCTTAAACCTGATATGCAAATGCATTTATTTATTTACCTGCACATGCTGAGTTTTGGATGCCACTTTCTGTTAGTATCTGTGACTTTTGTAAATTTCCTTAAAGGTGAAATACAGAATTATGATAAGGGACGAGATCAAAAGTTCAATGTAGGATAAAAAACTTAATTCAAATAGTTTGGGGGTGGGGTAAAAATCTCTGCAATTTTGTTATCCAACATCGATTTTTGGATATGCCCATATTGGTCAATCAATTTTCCCCAAATTAAGTTAAGGTGAGGGGGGGAGGGGGGGTCAGTGAAATAACTATGTGAATTAAGTTTTTTATCCTACATTGAACTTTTGATCTCGCCCCTAAATTAATTGATATTTTTAACAACACCTGAAGGTATCTTGATTATGATAACCCTGAGTCTTAATCATGCAAAAGGCATTTATCCAAAAGAGCTACATTTGAACAAAGCTAATACATGTATGAATAGTTATTGCTGTTCCTTTTTAGCTCACCTGGCCTAATCAAAGGCCATGTGAGCTTTTGCCATCACTTCGTGCCCATCTTCCGTCCGTCGTCCGTCCACATATCATGTTTCATCTTCTTAGAAACCACCAGTCTAAATGGAACCAAACTTGGCAGGAATGTTAATTGGATGGTTCTGTACAAAACTTCTGTGTTTTGTGCCGATTTGATATTCAACATGGCTACCAGGGGCAGATAATTCGTTCTGATTGGACTTTTCTTTAAAGCTCTTCTTGTCAGAAACTGCAAAGCCAATTGAATTGATTTGTTGCATCAATGAGTATGTTTTTTGTGTCGATAGGAAATTCAAGATGGTCACCACAGCAGGCATGGGGCGAATTACATTGCAATGTAATGCATTACATTACAATTACTTTGACAAAACCATGCATTATATTACAATTACCATTACATGAATTTATCAAAGTAATGCATTACATTACAATTACTTTTGCAAAGTAATGCATTGAATTACACATTACATTTGCAAATTTTATTATCAAGTGAAAAGAAAATTCAAAGTTGATTGCTCTTCTGTCTTTGGTTTTAAGGTATCAATGTATACATCTCTGTGTTTTCTCTAAAAAGAAACTACAGTGATGTAGTTTAATACATATTTTAACTTAATGTTAACTTTTCGTTTATAAAAATACATTTGTTTTTTTTTTTTTAATTTCAATCAAAATATTTACTAATCTTTCCTAATTATGTAATAAACATAGAGCTTAATTTATGACAAATGGAGAAAAGATTGATTGTAAAACAAACAAATTAGTGTTTTATGACAATGGTCAATTATCTGTTATTTAATCAAGACAAGGTATTTATTCATCTTTTGACAACAATGGAAAACTTTTACAGTATAGCTTTTCATATATAATTTTTGTTTATACAGGAAAATGCAGGAAATAGAATGAAATAAAAAGACATTAAAAAAGATAACTCAGTCTGTCTGATAATACAGTGTTGTGTTATTCTTTTAAAATTGTAATTTGGACATTCTAGTATTTATACAAATTTTATTTTTATTTTTTATTTATATATTTGTGAAATATTTCTTACATATTAATACAATATCTTAATTATTGAAAATCTTACCTTAAGATGAGTTACAAAATTTGATGTTATGTTTATGTAATGCCATGTAATGCAATGTAATGCATGAAATTACACAGATTTTTGCTAAAGTAATGCATTATATTACAATTACATGTAATGCTAAAAATCTTGCATTACACATTACTTGCAATTACTTGGGAAAATGTAATGCATTACCATGCATTACAATTACACATTTGCATTACCCCATGCCTGCACCACAGCCAGACTTAGTTTAACACTGGACCCTATGGGGTAATTTATACAAAGGTCTTCTTGTCAGAAAATACTAATCCAATTGAAATGTTTTTATGTATGAACAAGCATTGGCTGAACCTCTACAAAAGTTATGTTTTTTGTCCCGATCGGAAATTTAAGATGGTCGCCACAGCTGGACCTAGTTTAACATTGAACCCTGTGGGAAATTTTTACAAAGGTTTTCTTGTCAGAAACTACCAAGCCAATTGAAATATTTTTATGTATGAACAAGCATTGGATGATACTCTACAAAAGGTATGTTTTTTGTGCCGATCGGAAATTCAAGATGGTCACCACAGTTTAACATTGGACCCTATGGGGAAATTTGTACAAAGGTTCATATCTTCTTTTCAGAAACTACTAAGCCAATTGAAATATTGTTATGTATGAACAAGCATTGGATGAACCTCTACAAAAGTTATGTTTTTTGTGTCAGTCGAAATTTAAGATGGCCACCACAGCCGGACTTAGTTTAACATTGGACCCTATGGGAAATTTTGTACAAAGATCTTCTCTTGTCAGAAACTACCAAGTCAATTGAAATGTTTTTGATGTGTGAATGATCAATATGATGGACAACTACAATATATATGTTTATGTGCCGATTGGAAATTCAAGATGGTCACCACAGCGGGACTCAGTTTAACAATGGACCCTATGGGGAAATTTGTACAAAGATATTCTTGTTAGAAAATACGAAGCCAGTTGAAATGTTTTTGTTGCATGAGGATCCTTGGATAAATGTCTGCTACAACAGTTTTGAATCGAAGCTAGCTGCCACAGCTGTACTTAGTTTAATATTTTTAACATTGGACACTGCAAGAATTCTTTACATATCTTATCTAGAAGTGCTGGACAGTGTGGAACAATTCCTGACAGATATTATCTAGAAGCGCTTTGTCATTTGTCGTCACCTAAAATCGTGAATAAATGCAAAAGTCTCGCAAATATCCCACAGAAATTTGGAAGTTACTTTTACTGATCTTTTTACAGCAAGGGTTATAAATGAAATTTTGTGTAATTCTGTAAAAATTGCTCTTTCTATCTATGACTTGAAGACTTTAAATTTATACTGGCCTTTCACGAATACTGCCAATTTCTAATGAACTCTATGACGAGATAGCATCAGGTCCTTTAAAACAATTGAACCAGGAAACACTGAATGAATATTTGTGTCCCAAAAGTTTGATAAGGTAAAAAATATATGAAAATTGGAAAATTTTCCCTTTGCTAACTCAAATTTCTTTTTCTATGCTTCAGGTGATCTGTTTCATTTAAAAAATTTATGAAAATAAATGATATGGGAAGAAATAAAATTTGGAAATATTACAATATACTAGTATACCCAAAATCTTTGTGTAATAGAACAACACATAAATTCTTGTATAGTGCATGAGTGATTTATGAGTGATGTTTGGTCAGGAGTTATAGGTTTTTGAAAAAAAATTAATATTAATTATTCTCTTTATTACATTTTCAAAATAGTAGGATTTAATAAGAAATTATGAGGGATTTTATTTTTATGTGACATTGTGTCAACATTTGTATTGCAAAGATATTTGGGGGGGGGGGGGGGGGCTCGAGTGGTCTATGTAGTTCGTCATGACTACTAATGATCACTAGCCTGTCAGCACTGGGATTTTGAGTTCGAATCTCACCTGTGGCAGGGTGTGTTTGGCTCCGATCTAAATTGACAAGGATTGCTAATTTTCCTACCGAAGGTCGGTGGTTCTCCCCAGGTACTCCGGCTTCATCCACCAATAAAAGCAGGCCGCCGCAAAATACCCAAATGTGCTGAAAATGGCGTAAAACCCCAACTAAACAAACAAACTAAACATTTCCTCAAGTGAAAGGACATTAAACAATAATCCATCCATCCATTGGTTCTGGAATGATTTTATAATCAATAAAATCATAATCAATTCAGAAGAAGTTTGGAGGATTATAAGGAACAGTCTTAAAAACTGTCTGGTGATCAAAATATGAGAGATACTTGTATTACTTACTAATACTTTTACTAATGTTTGTATTTAATAACTTATTAATTTGAATTTCTTTAAAAATGTTTTGTATTTTTATTAGGAAGGAATAATAGACTACAAAGAGTATACACTAGTGTATCGTCAGTATGGAAATCTAATATTTATTGCTGGTATTACCACTGATGAGGTAAATATATGTTATGACAGTAACAGATATACTTGCAGTCTTTTCCATAATTTTTAGTCTGATTTCTGTTTTTCTCTTTGGTTCTTCATACATGTAGCTTTCACACATAATACAAAAATCTAAAATGAGCTTCTTCAGAATTTTTATGCAAAGTTAAGATTTATAGATGAATGCTGTGTTCAGTATTGATAAGTTTCTTTTTTTTCAAAATTAGAGGAATTTGTCAATAATTTGGAAATTAATTATATAATTTTTGACTACTACGATTCCAATAGGCTGCATTAAGTTTTTAGAAGAATTTCCCAATCAATAAAATTAGTCTTTAACTTGGACATTTTTTTACATGTTGTTTCAGGAGTTACTGAATTTGACAAAAAATGGAAATCGTATGTTAAATTTATTGAATAAAAATTCAAGTTCTTCATATTTCTAGTATATATTGTCACCCATGATGATATTTATAACTAAAAGCCAATTATCACCCGTTAATCATATGATCTATATTTCATCACATGGTATGATAACTGTGTGCATCATGAATATTAATTTTGTCCTGTGTAAAATATGGTTTGTTGATAAACAAGGTTAAAATTCAAAATTAAGCATTCACAAGGAACAGCTGTATTTCTTTGACCATCTTGAACTTAGAATTTTTATTCACCAAAATCTGCTTTAATTTGTTGTTATAAGAGATTGAATTTGCTTCCCTCAAATATCAGTGATTCTTTATGCTATAATAAAGTCTTATTTATGTATATTTTTATTATTCTATCACTTTATATTAAGGCTATTCTGTTGGATTTTAAAATGAAAGGATATGGTAGATGAGTGAATGAGATAACATTCCCCAAGAACAAATACTGTGACATGCCCATTCGTCTACAGTTTGTAATTTGTCATATGACATTTTATGATGAGCATCAATCACTAGACAAGCAGTATGTTAAAGAATTGTTCGATTTCATAACATTCCAAGAAATCTATGAAACCAGACCAAAGACTCTTACTTTCCACTGTATAACATATTAAAGATGTCCTGGTACGATATCCTGATGATTGAAATTTTCATTTTCATTTTTTTTTTCAGAATGAATTAGGAGTGATGGAATTGTTGCAAAATTTAGTTGAAACAATGATGAGATATCTTAGTAAATTGGTAGGAATATTACTTACAAAAAAAATACATAATGTGTGGAGTAGTTTTTACTTAGATTAATAAAAGATGACAAAAGACTAAAGGCAAAACAAGAAATCATAAGTTAGGAGACAAATCAACATGTAGATAGATAAAGAAGGCAATGTACACAGGTCTTTTCCATAAAGTTCCTCATTATCATTTAATTTTCATGCCCTGTCCATGCATGTGGAAGGGGCATAAAGATTTACCCTTGCATAGGTCCGTACAAGTTGGTTAAGTTTTTGTGTTTAGGCCCATTTCTCAGAAACCAAGTGAGATATATCAATGATATTATACCACTACAATCTCCTTACAACATTGAACACAGATGAACAACATTTGGATCACATTGACATATATTTAATACATGAGTGACTCTGATGAAGTTTTGCCTTTCATATCCTTGGAATCCATGGTGTTATATCAAAGATACTTCACCACTATAACCATCTTACATTATATAATGCATTTCTCCAATATTTGGGTCATTATAACCCAAATTTTGTGCATTCATGAGTCATTTGGTTTAGTTTTTGCGTTTAGGTCCATTTCTCAGAAACCTATTGAGACATATCAGTGACATACCTATTCATCCATCTTAGATAGTACAACAAAAATCAGCAAAATTTGAGTCATCATGACCTATATTTTATGCTTGAGTAACTCTGGTAAAATTTTTGCATTTAGGTATATTTTTAAAGAACATATAGTAGTATATTGATAATATTTCAAATCTACAATCATCTTGTACAGTACATGTACAACACAACTCAGCAACATTTGAGTGACCATGACCTACATTTTATGCTTAAGTGACTTTGAATAAATTTTTTGCATTTTGGTATATTTTTAAAGAACCTATGGTAATGTATTTATGATATTTCACAATTGTTACAGTCATAAGAACCTATAGTAATATATTAATGATATTTCAAAATTAGTCATTTTATATAGTACAACACCGCTCAGTTATGTTTGAATCACTGTGACTTATATTTTATGATAGAGTGACTTTCAATAGATTTTTGCATTTTAGTCTATTTCTAAAAAAGTCTGTGATGATATATATATCAATGATATTTTACAACTACAATCATCTTCTTTAGTTAAAGACAGATCACATACATATAACTCCACATGACCTACATTTCATGCTTTAGTGACTCTATTAAATTTTAGCGTATGGGTCCTTATGTCAGAAACAGAATTTAATACTGTGGATTCATTATTATATTCCCCGCTTAGCAAAACGGGGGATATGTTGCGATGGGGGATTCCATTCTTCAGTCTGTCAGTTCGTTTTCACTTATTGACTGCAACTACTCGTACAACAGTTAATGGATTTCTGTGAAACTTTCAGGGAATCTTCAGTGTACATTGCCATTGTTCACCACCTATTTTATGTTGGATTAGAATGATTTTTAGGGTTTACCACATACAAACATGAACTTTGCCATTTCTTCATAATATAGTAATGTAAGGGGTTTGGCATGCCCTATCTGCAACTCTTCCTAAACAAGTCAATAGATTTCTCTGAAACTTTCAGGGAATCCTCAGTGTACATTGCCACTGTGCACTACTTATTTTATTTTTGATCAGAATGATTTTTGGGGTTTTCCACAGACAAACACAAAACAATTTCTATATAATAGATGGGAATTCTATGTGGAGGAGGACTAATCTTACAGACACATAATCTCAAGTTACATTTTCATTCATGGGACAGATAGAAAAGATTAGTATTCATTAAAACCAATATTATTCTTCTCTGTATTTGGTATGTGAGCTTATAATGATGAGTTACAGATCAGGTTTGACTTTCACACTGATTGGATAATTATTGTGCGAGTTATTGCCCTTGGCAATAGAAATTATGGTCGAACTATTAGTTTTTAATACTTTTTGCAAACCGTTTTACTAGTTGACCTTATTTTAGTATGTAGGCTTATAATAATGAACTACAGATCAAGTTTTAGGCTGATCAGGTAATTTGTTTTAGGATTTTTAGGGATCACTGTCCATATGTCTGCATCAGATTCACATAGTCAAGGAGCATTTTGCGTGTTCTCTCACAGCTCAAGCCAGTAGGGGATATTGTATTGCTCAGCAATACACTCAGAATGCTTGTTTATTTTATACCATTGGTATGCTGAATGATATTAGGTACCCCTATATCAAAGGTAGTTAATTGGCAAAAACAAAATTTTCTTTAGGTCTAGTGCAATACAAGATAAATGAAATATTTATCCAATTTTCATTTGAAGTAATTTCTTCTTTTTTTTCTTTTTTGCAGTCAGAGGCAGATGTATCCTTAACACAAGTTTCTAAAGGAATATAATCATTGAACAATGGTTCCTGTAAATGTAGTAAAAAAAGAACAGAGTGTCTTGTTTTGAAAAGTATTGTATTGTTAATATAAAGAGCAACATCAAAATTACTGTGGAATTTTTCAAAATCCGTACAATGTAGAATTGTTTCTCCTATTCTTGACGTGTTTAATTGGTGGGATAAAAATACATAATATTTATTAAGGATTGCCAATTTTCCTACCGAAGGTCGGTGGTTCTCTCCGGGTACACTGGCTTCCTCCACCAATAAAATGCTCCGCTGGGCGCAGCTAGATACGACCGCAGATGTCGAACCCTGAATAGTTGGGGCAATTATGAACACAACATTCAAGCTTGATACAATACTGAATTTGGATTGTGAATAAATATTTGACACAGCATAGGTTTCTGACACAGAATGAATGTTGTCTAAGAACTTAAAAATTTTTAATTTACCTATTCAAACCATATCAGTATTATTTGTTTTTATATATAAATCAGAAATAACCAATTTAAAATTTAAAATTGGGCACACATATCAATTTCTTGCTATTGCGCAATACTGTGTAATTGAAAATTTCTTCAAATATTTGACACATAATAGGTTTCTGACACAGAATAACTGAAATCAAAGAACTTAAAATTGGTCATATGATTTGAATTTATATTCAATTTTTTGCTTCTTGTGCAATACAATATGCTGTGGAGAATTCCCTCCCCCCCAAAAAAAAATAATAATTTACCCCTTTTTTTAGCTTTTGTGCAATACACTATGAAGTTGCACATTGACCCCCCCTCCCAAAAAAAAAAACAAAAAACAATAAAATTTATTGTAACCCCCCCTTTTTTTTGCTAAAAAAAATTTGAAATTTTCTTTTTAATTTATGAAATATGAAATGAGAAAAAATTACCCCCTCCCCAATTTCTCATTTACCCCCCCCCCCCCCAATTTTGTTTTCAACCCCCCCCCCCCCCCATTTCTTTATACTTTGCAACCATAACAGCCCATTTAAATACACCATAACATATTAAAATAGAAAATGACATCATAGTCATGGATGACAAATTTTAAATATACATAATTTAAAAGCAGTTTAGATAAGATAAACAAAAAAGCTTCATCAGCACATTTTATATTGGCAAATTTCCAATGGAATTTGTTAATAATAAAGTTTTGATAACAGGGCACACATATCAATTTCTTGCTATTGCACAATACTGTGTAATTGAAAATTTCTTCAAATATTTGACACATAATAGGTTTCTGACACAGAATAACTGAAATAAAGAACTTAGAATTGGTCATATGATTTGAATTTATATTCAATTTTTTGCTTCTTGTGTAATACAATATGCTGTGGAGAATTGCCCCCCCCAAAAAAATAATTTACCCCCTTTTAGCTTTAATTTTGGACCCCGATTTGGACCAACTTGAAAACTGGGCACATAATAAAAAAACTAAGTACATGTTTAGATTCAGCATATCAAAGAACCCCAAGAATTCAATTTTTGTTAAAATCAAACTAAGTTTAATTTTGAACCCTTTGGACCTTAATGTAGACCAATTTGAAAACGGGACCAAAAATTAAGAATCTAAATGCACGGTTAGATTCGGCATATCAAAGAACCCCAATAGTTCAATTTTCGATGAAATCAAACAAAGTTTAATTTTGGACCCCGATTTGGACCAACTTGAAAACTGGGCCCATAATAAAAAAACTAAGTACATGTTTAGATTCAACATATCAAAGAACCCAAAGAATTCAATTTTTGTTAAAATCAAACTAAGTTTAATTTTGGACCCTTTGGACCTTAATGTAGACCAATTTGAAAACGGGACCAAAAATTAAGAATCTAAATGCATGGTTAGATTCGGCATATCAAAGAACCCCAATAGTTCAATTTTCAATGAAATCAAACAAAGTTTAATTTTGGACCCTTTTGGCCCCTAATTCCTAAACTGTTGGGACCAAAACTCCAAAAATCAATCCCAACCTTCCTTTTGTGGTCATAAACCTTGTGTTTAAATTTCATAGATTTCTATATACTTATACTAAAGTTATTGTGCAAAAACCAAGAAAAATGCTTATTTTGGCCCTTTTTTAGCCCCTAATTCCTAAACTGTTGGGACCAAAACTCCCAAAAACAATCCCAACCTTCCTTTTGTGGTCATAAACCTTGTGTTAAAATTTCATAGATTTCTATTTACTTATACTAGAGTTATTGTGCGAAAACCAACAAAAATGCTTATTGGGCCCTTTTTTGGCCCCTGATTCTTAAACTGTTGGGACCAAAACTCCCAAAATCAATCCCAACCTTCCTTTTGTGGTCATAAACCTTGTGTTTAAATTTCATAGATTTCTATTAACTTATACTAAAGTTATAGTGCGAAAACCAAATGTTTTCGGACGACGACGCAGACGACGACGACGACGCCAACGTCATACCAATATACGACCGCAAAAATTTTGCGGTCGTATAATAAAAACTGGCTGCCGCGAAATAGCCAAATGTGCTGAAAATGGCGTAAAACCCCAACTAAACAAACAAACATACTATATTGATTATGGTTATATGAGTTTTTCCATATTTTATACAAATAATGGTTACATATAGATTCTCCTTCAGGTACGAGTGAGTTATGGAATTTCTCCACCCGAGATAGTTAAATTTTCGATTTTCAACACGGGAGCCTTTAGCGAGTGTGTTAAAATTTAAAATTTAACTATTGAGGTGGAGAAATTCATAACTCACGAGTAAATTGAAGGAGAATCTGTTTCTCCTATGATTTTCGTCAAAAACCTCAAGAAAATGTCATTGCTATGTAGTTTGTTTACATAGAAGTCATTTCGGGACTTCTCTAGTTTATCGTTCTAATATAACTGTAGAAAAAGGGCGGTAATTCCCACGTAGAAATTTAATCACCGGGAAGTGGTTAAAGATATTATGTATTTTTATCCCACCGATTTAAACACGTCAGGAATAGGAGAAACATTGTTAAAAGTGAATTATTTATCAATACTACAATGAACTGCAAATTTGAAGACAAGGAGTAAATAAAAAAAATTAAAATAAAGAAAATGAACTTTTTAAAAAATTTCTTTCTTTGTTCTTTTGTCATGATTAATTAATTGATAAACAATTGTATGAAGAAGTAATAATAAATCGCTGCTGGTAAATAAATTGACGAGTTGATGGCGTTCTATTTATAAATTAATACTCTAGTTTCCAGGTTTTAATTTTAGAATACTGAGTTAGCCAATCAGAAGGCAGCAATTCATTTGATCCTTGTCTTCAAATTTGCAGATTATTGTAGTAATGATAAATAATTCACTTTTGACCGATTTCATATGCCTAAAGCGCTGTTGATTGGCAAGTAAGGTAGGCGTGTCATACATCATTGTGTTGATAAATTAATATCTTTTCTATTGATCCAAAAGTTTTGAGCGAGACCGAAAGGTGAAAGCGATAATTCTTTGGAAATCGAAGCAGGTGCGTAAAATTGTGTTGCCCGAGCTGGGGACCTTTTCTTTTCACTTGGCATATATAGCAATTTTTTTTCTGAGACAAGTGCCTGTGGTTTAAATGTTAAAAGCTACAGCATGAACAGTTGGTTTTCTCAATAAAGGATATGGTCAGATTCTTAATAGACTTACTGACATACATTGTAATGTAACAGCGTATAGTTAGTTGACAATATCTACAGGTGATATAGTTGAAATATTAAATCCTTGACTAACAAATACAGATTATATTGAATATGGATAAAGTCTACATGATATTGGATGAAATGATTACAGAGGGTTACATCAGTGAAACCAACCAAAGCAGAATATTAGCACCACTTCAGCTTCTAGATACTGTCAGAAAGTGAAACTATACTATGTCAGATGGTATTACAAATGAACCAGGAAATAAAATAACACAGTATATCTTCAGTAATACACCTGGCTATTTGATACTAAATGTTATTCATGAATTATGAAGTTAATATACCTTGATAGGACAGTGAAGAATATAGATTTTAATATCAGTAACTGTATGTACTGAAACTGACTAAATAAATGACAGATGAAATCCATTTTGTACTGGTATTGATTTCTTTTTTGTCCATATTTTGAAGAGGTGTACACCTGCCACTTGTCTTGTTTGTCGTATGAGAAACAGTTATCCAAAAGTCCATATACAGATGATTCTCATTATCTCGAAATCCTTCTGGCCGCAAAAATATTTGAGACAGATGAAGTTGATTAACCAGAGGCTCCCAGGAGCCTGTATCGCTGGCCTCATTTTTCCATTTGTTCATAGCTAAAGGATATTGAGATTAACATCCATGCCATGTTTGCTTTCACACCATTCAGTAAGTTACAAGAAGCCATTTTATGTAATTCCCATAGGGTACTATGTTAAACTAAGTCTTCTGCTGACACCCATCATGGATCACAGATCGGCACCAAAGTGACAACACTTGGTCAGAACATCATAAGGAACATTCATGCCATGTTTGGTTTCAATCCATAGAAGATTTCTATATGTATTTCACATTGGGTCCTATCTTAAACTAAGTTCCCCGCTGGCAGTCATCTTGGACGACATATCGGCACCAAAGAAACAAAACTTGGTCAGCACCTTATAACGAACATTCATGGCATGTTTTGTTTTGATCCATTCAGCAGTTCTCAAGATTTTTGTACCTATTTCCCATAAAATCCTCCCTGGCGGCCAACTTATATGATGGTTCAGCACCAAAGTAAAAGCAATTAGTCAGCACATCATAAAGAGCATTGAATATATAAAGAAATATAATGTCAGATCAAAAGGTATTTTTCACATAATTGGCAATCAGAATGTGAAGTCAAAATAATACTTCTAAAGAGTAAACTGATCAAGGCTTACCATGAGGAAAACTTTTCCATAGTGTACAAAAGTAACAACACTATTGATGGTTACTTGAGAGATATATCTGTATTATGTTTGATTTCAATCCATTTTGTGTTCTCAAAAAGAAATAGTTTTTAATTTGCATTTCCCATAAAGTCTTATGTAGTTTTTGTATGTATTTCCCATAGGGTTCTATGTTAAACTAAGTCCCCCACTGGTGACCATCTAGGATGACTTATCAGCATCAAAGTAACAACACTTGGTCAGCACCTCATAAGGAACATACATGCCATGTTTCGTTTCAATCCATTCAGCGGTTCTCTATAAGATTTTTGTATGTATTTCCCATAGGCACCAAAGTAACAACACTTTGTAAGAACCTTCATAGGAACATAACTAAAAAGTTTAGTTTCAATCAGTTATGCTGTTCTTCAGAGGTTTTTCAAAAATTCAGCCAATCAGAAATTAGAAAATGCCTGGGTGGCCATGTTTTTCGACAAATTGAAACCAGATTAACAACACTTGGAAAGGACCTAAAGGGAAAAATCTCTGCCTAATTTGGTTTCATTATGTGAAAAGTTATATAACAATGTCGCTGGACAGGGTCAGGTGATCTAACAAGGCACTGACAAATTTTCCTGATATAAAGGGGAGACAATTTACTACTTCTGGTAAATTTAAAATCTCTGTAGGTGCCTTAGTATTTACAACTACCATCGAGGCCTCAATTTATTCATGTTTAGATACTTGTACAATACATTTAAAATGTATTTTGTGTAACATTTTATATTTGTTTAAATAATAATAATAAATTGTTGATTAAAAACCTTTATAGGTAAATTGACACTATAATCCAATCTTAGTAAATTGTTTTCAATAGATGCCAATTGTCTATCACTAGAAATAAAACTTACCTGTAAAGACAATTAATTTGGCAGATGATGATTTCTTTGACATAACGAATAAAATTTACATTATTTTTATAACTTGGCAACTAAAAATTTGGTTCAAGATAGAAGAAAATTTGACTAAACAGGAGTAAAAATACTGTAAAGGTTGAACTTCAAGATCTGTAACTGACCAATATCCATATATCATTTGCAGGGCTACAACTATTTGCTTATGGGCAATTTAATGAGGAAACAATTCAGATACTGTATGTGATCTTTATTGGACACATTTCAACAGGCAGTACAGAATTATATTGTTTAAATAAATAATTTCAACAACAGGACAATATAAATTTACCACAATTCCTCATGAACTCAACAGCACACATTATAAACTAAAAAAAAAAAAATATTTAAACAAGTACAGTTACACTCCCATAAACATAACAATACATTTTTAAATAATTATGTAGAATAACATGCTGCAAAAAGTTTTAATTTAAAAAAAGTGGTCTTTTACAATAGGTCTAGTTCTTTATTTTGGAAATACCACTTAGATATTTTTTGTTAGCATTGATCAATGGAGAGTCTTAAACCATTTTTCATCTCAAAAAGAGTGCTTCTTCAAAATATAAAACACAAAGTTATATGCATCAATTATAACCTTCATGTCCTTACTACTCCAATACTAAGAGTTCATACATGGAAAATTTTTCTAACTATATTTTATATCACAAATATCACATTTAAATATTAACAGAAAATACCTTGCAAACAGGACAGAAATTTTTCATTCCATAATAATATGTTAGATATATAGATTCTCCTTCAGGTACGAGTGGGTTATGGAATTTCTCCACCTGAGATAGTTAAATTTTCGATTTTCAACACCTGAGCCTTTAGTGAGCGTGTTAAAATCTAAAATTTAACTATTGAGGGTGGATAAATTCCATAACTCACGAGTAAATTGAAGGAGAATCTGTTTCTCCTATGATTTTTGACAAAAACCTCAAGAAAATGTCGTTTCGGGACTTCTCTAGTTTATCGTTCCAATAACTGTAGAAACAAGAGGCTCCCAGGAGCCTGAATCGCTCACCTAGTTCTTAAGTTAAGGGTCTTTTCTTACTTCTCTAATGGATCATTTGACAACTTCCACCCAATTCAGACTTTTGAAGAGCTCAATTATGTGAAGGTTTAAACAAGCAACAGCTTTTTCTATCTGCAATTTTATAGGGCAAAAACATGAAAAAATGTTATTTTTTACCTGTATGAAGGGTTATAACCGCTATAAGGGATCATCTGACATCTTCGACCTAATGAAAACTTTTGTAGAGCTTAAGGTTTAAGCAAGCAACAGCTTTTCTCTATCTGCAATAGTTGCACAAATTTGGAAAATGACATCTTATAGCAAGTGGACAAAGTTTGAAATAAAATTTTTGGTGGTGTCAGAGGATTTTTGGAAGAAAAGTTAATAGTAAATTGGACTGCTAGTGATGATAATAGATCACATGATCCTTCAGGTCAGCTGTAAATGCTACAAATTACTTCAAAGGGTTATAACCTGTACAAAGCATCATCTGACACCTATATTCAAAAGGAAACTTACATGCAAGTAAAGCTCTATGAGCTCAATGTTTGTGCAACAGTTTTTATTCTGGAGCCATAGTTGAATTCACACAAGGAAGTTTGCACTAGATTATATATTGTCATATTTTTTAAATTTAGACACTAAAAATATGGTTTAACCTGTGTCTGTTTTAGCAACTGTGACAATGTTGTTTGGTCAGCATTTACTATTTGCATTTTTTGGGAAGAGGAGATTCTATAAACTAGAATGGCAGTCTTCCATGGAAGACATATGTCGCCTGCGTCTTAAAATATTCGGTAAACAGGAAGTAGATGAGTTACGGACATAAAATCGCTTTCCACCATAAAGTTCTATATGAGGAAGCTACATACCAAATATCAAGAGGCTGTGACATGTAGTTGCCCGGAAAACTGCGCCGGAAATTTTAGTGACGCTCCAGGATGCAGGACGACGGATAATGTCAGTGACTCCTATATGTCACTTTGCAACACGTTGCAGGCGACATAATAAATGGAGTGTACAAAGTTTTAAAGAATTTTTTTCAGAGATGTTTAAGAAATGATGACAACAGTCATGTTCATAAAGCAATTGCAACAAGGGGTTGCACTTAGTTGTGCTAAGGATACCCCCACTTTATCATTTGGAAAATAGGAAGTAGATGTCTGAGTGACCTGGAAAGGGGAGGCACGTTACAACTCATCATAATACAGCTGTGTATTAAATTTGAAATCAATCTTTTCAGTAGAAGCCAAGAATAGTGTTACGAAAAATTGTCTATTTATGATCCTTAAACAGTCAAGTTGATTCAGGAAACAGGAAGTAGATGCACGACTGACCTGGAAAGGGGAGGCATGCTACAAGTTACATAAAAAAGCTGTGTACTGAATTTCAATCCCTTCAGTAGAAGCAGAAAATCTGTTATGAAAACTGTCCATTAATGACCCACAATAAACAGGAAGTAAATGCACGACTGACCTGGAAAGGGGAGGCATGGTTCATCTCATCGTGCTTAAGTTGTATACCAAATTTAAATCAATCCTTTCAGTTGAAGCAGAAAAATCGGTTTTGAAAGTTTGTAATGGAAGGACAGACAGACAAGGTGATTGCAATATAGCCCCCTTTTGACGAGTAGGGGTCTAATATTTATACAAGTCTATAGGTCAGGATATCTATGGATATTTTTTTTTATTTGCAGTTATATAAATGTAATAAAACCATGAGAAGAAGTTCTGAAATATCTTTATTTCAAGAATTATGCAGTGATTTAGCATTAAAGTATAATATATGATGTTCCAGATTTGCATTTATTCAAGTTGGACTTTTAACAAATGAAAAATGCACACCGATAAATTTAACTCATCATTGGTTGTAAACCGCTCGTAAATGTAAGAGCTAAAAAGTACAAGGAGACAGGGTTGAAAATCGAGCGATGACAGGAGTTAAATGTAGGCTTTAAAAAAGTGAAAACAGATATATCCCCATATGTTATTACTTATATAAATTTGGAATTACAATAAGTTTATATCTAATACAGTTTTCAAAAAAATCAAGCTTAAAAAAGCAAAAATTGGAAATAATCATAAAAAGGGCAATAACTCCTGTAGGGAATGTTGGATCTTCTTCAAAATTTCAAAGCAGATAAATCACAAAGTGCTGATCACCTTTGCTCCAAACAGAATTTTGTATTTGTAGCCATTTTTGAGTTATTTACCAAAAACTGCAATTTACCCCTTGTCTATTTTTAGCAACAGCAGCCATGTCTTTTATTATGAATCCAAAATCCAATCAACAATTTTGTAGCACTCATGCTAAAAAAGAACTATACCAGGTCTGATTACAATTGAACTTATGGTGTCGGAGGAGTAAATGGCTTTCAATATTATGAGGAAAGACTGTAAAAATGGTCAATTTTTATGTTTTAAGGGGTATAACTTCTAAAGGAATGGCCCTACAACTTTGAGCCTGTTACAGATTTTGTAGATCTTGATGTGCCTAACAATATGCAATTTGAATTTCTCAGATATCTTTTATAGTTTTCAAAATAATGAGTTTAAAAAGTGCAAAATTTGGAAAAAATCAGGAAAAAGGGTGATAACTCTGAAATGAGTGGTTGGATCTTCTTCAAAATTTCAGGGCAGGTAGATCTTGAGGTGCTGATCACTTTTACCCTATGCCAGAATTTTGATATCTGTGACCGTTCCTGACTTATTTGCAAAAAACTGTGATTTACCCCTATGTTCTATTTTTAGCCATGACGGCCATGTTTTTATACGAATCAAAAATCCAAACAATAGATTTGTAGCACCCATACCAATTAATAACTGTACCAAGTTTAGTTGCAGTTGGACTTATGGTGTTGGAGGAGTTAACGTTTGAAAAAGTTAACGGACGACGGACGGACGACGGACGCCAAGTGATAGCAATAGCTCACATGACCCTTTGGGTCAGGTGAGCTAAAAAGGGCAGTAATTCCCACGTAGAAATTTAATCACCGGAAAGTGGTTAAAGATATGTATTTTTATCCCACCGATTAAACACGTCAAGAATAGGAGAAAACAAGTTCTACTGTTTTTATACATGTATTATTTTACTTGCAGAAGAGAGAAATAACTATTCCCTATTTGAAAATGAAAAAGACAAATCTGGGTATACTACCTTTGTGATAATTTTCAGAATCAGGCTACTAGAAATTTGATTGACCTGGAGAGAACCAAAGACATTAGAAAAACTGGCAATCTTTGCCACAAGTTGTATTTTATATCACCACCTTAGTTCAGACTAACTACTTGTACCATTTAGCTAACAAGGCAGCCAATCATGTTGATGCTGGCTTTCATCAAACCTATTTACTGCATCTGTTGGAAATACATGCGACTAATGCCTAAATTTGTTGACTGGTTATCCTTTCAATTTCTTGACACAAATACATTATTTACACAAAAAACATGTTTGTCGGTGTAGATTTAGTAACTGTATTGACTGTGTTTGATCATTTTTTGAGAAAGTTGTAATGAAGGAATATCTAACAATCCAACTAAAGAATACATATACCCCAATTAAAAATTACTTAAAAATCCAAATTTTTACTTTATATACAAAATAAAATATTCATGATTTGAATACCTGAGTATAATAAATAACATATTTATGCAATCATAAACACCACATATGTAACTCTCTGTTGGATAAATTATACATCTTGTTCACTGTTATAGGATGCATTTATTTTTCAACTATGACAATTGTGTTAAAATAAACTTTTGTTGCATTTATAAATACATTCAAGTACATATTTTGTGGTTACATTCAATCATCCACAATTTCTAATGAAAAACGTTATAAATTTTATATCGTGTTATTACTAAAAGATTACAAAACTTAAAAGTCTGATGTCCTCAAAACTACAAATTTTCCACACAAAAAAATTGAAACCTATGAAGATAATAGATTCTACAATACGACATTTCCTAATTAATAAGGCTGCAACAATTTTTTTAATGGATGATTATAGATCAATTCTGGGTAAAGAAAACAATAAAAAAAAATTATGTAGAAATAGCAACATTAACACAGAATTGGTAGTGCCTGGGTACAACTTCCTTAGCATAAATGGGTGATATACAATGCAAACATTTGTTTAAATTTTACAAACATATTGAAGCTGTTATAAAAATTTCAATAAAGTTTTCGTTTAAAATCATAAGACAGTTTGTTTTCTATATAATATTCAATGCTGATAAATAGTAAGTTCAAATAAGGTGTTGTTGAAAACTAAATATAAACAACATCAAAGATGCTGCCAGTCAAATGTTAATAGGTTTGTATTGGTCTCCAGACTGTGAGCTATAGTTTCTGGTAAACTGTGGTTAAACCATAATTTCTGGAGGTTTCTGTAACTTTCTGTACAAAGATGCAGTGGGTTACCACGCCTAGAATAAGATATATAGAAACTAACATGGTAGGTCTCAAGGCTTGCTGACACAAGGAACAATAGAAATCTTACCAAAACATTTTGACTACTTCTTCAAACAAGAGGTTCAGTGGACTGAGCCTTTATCGCTCACCTTGCATCACAAACTTTTGATTTGATCTGACAGACTAGATTGATTTCTGGAAACTTTGTAAATCTTCTATAAATGCTTCATACCAAGTATAAGTTCATTGGCCAAACGGTTTCAGAGGAGAAGTTTTAAATTTCGACCAATCAGAACATATAAAGGTTTCTAGTTGCCATTTTGTTTCATGGACTAGAAAGATTTATGCAAAGTTTGTAAAGGATCTTCCATAGATGCTCCATATCAAAAATGAGTTCATTTGGCTTTACGGTTTCAGAGGAGAACTTTTAAATTTCGACCAATCAGAACATGTAAATGTTTATAAGGGACCTTCCATAGAAGCTACAGGCCAAGTTTCAGTTTAATAGGTCCAGGGGTTTCAGAGGAGAAGATAAAAAGTTTACAGACGGACAGACGACGGATGCCAAGAGACAACGACACAACCAAAGAGCAGAAAACAGCCCAAGGCCACCAATGCGTCTTCAATGTAGCGAGAAAATCCCACACCCAGAGGCGGGCTTCAGCTGGCCCCTAAACAATAATGCATACGAGTTCAGTGAAATGGATGCCACACCAAACTCTGAAACATACAAATGAACCAAAATTCCCAAAAAAACACAAGACTAACAAAGGCTAGAGGATCCTGACTTGGGTCAGGCGCAAAAATGTGGCTGGCTTAAACATCTTTTATGAGATCTCAACACTCCCCTTATACCTCTAGCCAATGTAGTCAAACACACAACAATATGCATGGTAAAACTCAGTTCAAAAGAAGTCCGAGTCCAATGTTAGAAAAGGTAACAGAAGAAACTAAAAAAATGACAATAATCAATATAAATTAACAAAGGACCACTAGAAGTTACTGACATGCCAGCTCCAGACCTCAATTAAACTGATCGAAAGATTATGTCTTTAGAATATTTTTTGTTTCTGTGTACAACAAATTTTCTTCCAAGAAAATAAATTTCATTACATTTGAACATATTTGTTTGGTCAAATAACCTAGTTCACCTTAAAATTAGGGGCCTCGGTGGCCGAGTGGTCTAGGTAGTTTGTCATGACTACTAATGATCACTAGCCTGTCAACACTGAGGTTGTGAGTTCGAATCTCACCTGTGGCGGGGTGTGTTCGACTTCCATCTAAATTGACAAGGATTGCCAATTTTCCTACCGAAGGTTGGTGGTTCTCTCCAGTACTCCGGCTTCCTCCACCAATTAAAACTGGCCGCCGCGAAATAGCCAAATGTGCTGAAAACGGCATAAAACCCCAACTAAACAAACAAACAAACCTTAAAATTAAAATAAATGCCAATAGATTGAAATATGCCACAAGATAGGACACTATATGCACATAAAATATATAACAAGAGTGGACACACTAAATGTTTTGCCTGAGTATGCACATGGACACAGAAAAATGATCATCTGATATCCTGACATTGCAAGTCAAAAGAAATAGTAATGGTCATGCGATAATTTGTCTGAAAAATCGAATGCTATCTACAGACCAAATATGATGGGCCTAGGTAATACAGTTGCTGAGAAATGGACTTAATCTAAATAATAAAACACAAGTCACGCAAGGTCCAGAGACTGGTGTCAGACTGCCATGTACCCACTACGAACTATCTATTGACCAGATATGGTTGGCTTAGGTATTACAGTTGCTAAGAAATGGACTTTATCACAAAAATGTGACACAGGTCACTCACCCATGAAATTGAGGTCAAGGTCAAAAGGCAGTTGTCATACTGACATATACCCACTAAGAACCATCTATTGACCAAAAATGGTGGGTCTAGGTATTAAAGTTGCAGAGAAATGGACTTAATCTCAAAAATGTGACAAAGTCACTCAAGCATGAAATTGAGGTCAAAGTCCAGAGACAGGTGTCAGACTTGCATGTACGCACATGCGGGTCTAGGTATTACAGTTACAATGGACTTAATCAAGAAACTTGCATGAAAGTCACTCATTCATGAAATTGAGGTCAAGGTCCAGTGACAAGTGTGAGACTGGCATGTACCCATCAAGAACTATCAATAGACCAAATACGGTGGGTTTCTCAGAAATGGACTTAATCACGAAATTGTGATGCAGGTCACTCAACCATTACATTGAGGTCAAGGTCAAAAGGCAGGTGTCAGGCTGACATGTACCCATCAAGAACTATCTATTGACCAAATATGGTGGGTCTAGGTATTATAGCTGCTGAGCAATGGACTTGACCACGAAAATGTGACAAAGTCACTCAAGTATGAAAGTGAGGTCAAGGTCCCAAGCCAGTTGTTAGACTGGCATGTACCCACTAAGAAGTATCTATAGACCAAATATGGTTGGCCTAGGTATTACGGTTGCTAAGAAATGAATTTAACCAGGAAACTTGGATGCAAATTTTACATTTATGTTTATGAAGTAAGTGAACCCTGAAAATTAGGTCAGCAGACTTGTTTACCCTGAATGATGCCTGTCAGTAGAATTGGCTCAAGACCTGCAATGAACTTTGACCTGAGGGATACAAAAGAAGTCCATTAAAAAATTTATAATTGCACCATGATATATGGACCTACTGTAACAAAACCAACCATGATAACAGAATAACTAGTGTTGTTTTAAAGGTGTATTTACCTGAGACATTTGACATAGAAATATTGAAAGGATTAAATGAATAAAACCAAGAAAATTTTTATTCTACATGGAGAGCATGAAAGAGGTACATTTTACTTTGCGGAAGGAGACTTTTTTACCATGGCTCGTGATTTCTAAAATTACGGAAAAAGTAGACTGACTTCACACCCCGAGATTTTAACTGGATATGTGCCATTGTATGGCGATCGTTTTGAGCCATCTCCCATGTTTCAACGAAACGTACAGACTTAATGGCAGCCTATTATTTCATGACTTCTGTAACAGGAAAACAATTGCGCGGCTTGACCCAACTTGACGTCATGATCTCAAACGTGTGTAAAGGAATATTTTGTGATGCTGATCCATCCTGTAAACAACTGATGGAGAAACTAGGGTCAGTATAATTCCTTAAGTATGTATTTAACACAAAAAGTATAAAATATTTGCATACGGTCCAAAACTTTAATGTGATGCATTAAAAAAGAATGCAAAAGAGGTGAAAATGGGGTTTTCTAAATTTGAACAGTCCATATGTAATGTAAATCTTGTGCAATAATTTTTTTTACATATATTATAAAGTAAAATGAAAAAAGTATTGTTTTTTTTACTAAAATCTTTAAAAAAATTGTCATTCCTTAAAATTCTAGAAACCCAAATACCCCCCCCCCCCCCCAACCGGAAGTTGTAATATGTATGATGTAAACATTGAAACATATGTGTTTGTGTGAATAAATACACAGGGATTTTGCATTGCTATTAATAATATATTACAGGTCAGTTATTGTATGATGAAAAATTCTCACTATAAGCAGGAAACACATGCTTTTTATTTAGATGTATCAATTTTGGCGAGACTACATACATGTCATGTAACAAGGACAATTGTAAACACGAACAGGTGGTTGCATTGAAAACCACAGCTAAATAATTGTAACATTAGATGAATGTATTTAATGGAAATAGATGCAAAGAGACCTATATCATCCACAAATCCCTTTGAACAAGAATTTTAAACCAACATTTACCAATAACAGGTTGAATAAATTCTTGTGATTTAGAATTTGCAGTTTGTCAATTGTAAAGGGGAGTAACTCATTATGACAGCATGTAACTTAAATGTAAATGTATTACTGAATTTATTTGGTTTTTAAACTTTTAATATCAGGCAGCAAAATGGACTGTCCTATTGTTCCTGTAAATTTATAAGCTTATACACTTATACACATACTGATGAATTATTTAAAAGTGCACATGTGATTGTGTAATAGAAAAAATTCATTCTCCTTGGTTGCTATGCATTTTTTCCTCAATGCAAATCCTTGGTTACTACTTGTAGATTAATATTTTTTTCTTTAATCATTTATCGTTGAAATGTTCAGGATAGGACTAATTGTGTTTTACAATACTTGGTGACGTCATAAAGTTATGACATCATAATTCATATAACATCATAATTTGTTCGCCTTCAAGATGTTTACATTTCTCAGACATAGAAACTGCAAATTTTTAAATAGCTGTAAAATTGTTAATACTGGGCAGATTTTGACATTTGACCCTATTTTAGATTCGTCTTTACATAATCTAGCTATTAGTTAAAAAATATTGAACTTTTTTGTGAGCATGTGAAAATTTCAAGCTGAAACTTTTAAAATGACGGATAATAATTTTCAAAATTTGCAATATTTCAGCCTAAAAAAATATAAAAAGTTACCTTTATTTGTCTGTTATATGATTTTTTTAAAAGTATAAATATTAATGATAATTTTAGAAGGCATTAGTGAGTTCCAAAGAGTAAACTGAGGCTCTAAATATATCAGTAATGAATCTTGGTTTTTTCACTGATTTTTGGTTTTTATTCATGAAATAAACATGTTTGCTTTACGCCCAAATTTATGGTGAATCTTTCTTATTTTCTTTCAGATCTGAAAAATATTGCACAGTTATGTTCAGGAAAAGCTTCCGCACCAACCAAATACCATAATGTAGAGAAAATTTATATGTCATATTTCAATATGGCTCAAGACCTGCAATGAACTTTGACCTGAGGGATACAAAAGAAGTCCATTAAAAAATTTATAATTGCACAATGATATATGGACCTACTGTAACAAAACCAACCATGATAACAGAATAACTAGTGTTGTTTTAAAGGTGTATTTACCTGAGACATTTGACATAGAAATATTGAAAGGATTAAATGAATAAAACCAAGAAAATTTTTATTCTACATGGAGAGCATGAAAGAGGTACATTTTACTTTGCGGAAGGAGACTTTTTTACCACGGCTCGTGATTTCTAAAATTACGGAAAAAGTAGACTGACTTCACACCCCGAGATTTTAACTGGATATGTGCCATTGTATGGCGATCGTTTTGAGCCATCTCCCATGTTTCAACGAAACGTACAGACTTAATGGCAGCCTATTATTTCATGACTTCTGTAACAGGAAAACAATTGCGCGGCTTGACCCAATTGTCAGTAGTTTTGTCCTGTTGTTAGTAGTACTGTCCGATGAGTGCAGCAAAGCGCACGAACCTGCCATGTGCGCAAGAAAAATCACGTTCACATGTAGAGCAATACACAAATTTAGGATCCTCCTTTGAATGCCCCAGAGAAGGAAGGTTTCCTTGTAACATTCTCTAAATCTTTGGCAAGATTTCTTTGCTGCTGTTGGTCCAGAAACATTATTATTGTCATTAGTTGGTCTGGTCTAATCTGTCTTCTTGGACATGCTTGCCGTCATATTGATTTATTTGACCTTGTCTCAAAGGCGCTTTAAAGCATAGATATTCTGCTGCTTTCAAGCGTTTAAGTGATCCAGAGGGAATTTTACACATTTTGTAACAAAACGAAAATTTTCTGAACAAGCGAATTGACAACCGTAGATTTTGAAATGAAAATCGTAGTCCGTATTTTTTCACTAAAATCCGTAGAAACTACGGCAAAATCGTAGATGTAAACACCTCTGGGTCAGGGTCACAAGACAAGTATACTGGGGCAAACCTTATATGATAAGCTATCTGTGGACCATAAATCTTAATTGTAGGTATAATATGTGCAAAGTTATTAAAGTTTTAAAAAAGTTCACGTCGCAGCTGCCGCTGGAAAGTAATACCTATATCTCACCTTCGCGACATTTCATTGCAGTCGAGACAAAAATGATTTAAATGGCTGAATTTTGTCAGAATTGTTGTTTCTGTCTAATTGAATATCCTGGATAATGGAATTTTTTTCTCGACATTTTTTATATCCAATTAGCAGGAGTCTACTGTATTACATCATGATCAGCTTATAAAACATACCTGAGACCTTGATCAGTTTCTCCATAGCTGTCTAAATATGGTGGTGGAACAAAACAACCCTTTGTCTTCCCAGTCAATAATAAAATCTGACATTCTCTTACCCTACAATATAACACCATGTCAGTAATAAAATCTAAAATATAACTTTTACGTCTATTATCCTACAATATAACATGTCAATTATAATCCTGAAATTCTATTGGCATTGTATTATCCTAAAATCTAATACTATGTCAGTAATAAAATCTAAAACTCTTATCCCACAATACAGCATGTCAGTTAAAAATTTGACATTCTATTACCCTACAATATAACATGTCAGAAATAAATCTGAAATACTCTTATACTACAATATAACATATCTGTTTTATATCTGTCATTCTATTATCCCATGATATAACATGTCAGTAATTAAAGTTTGTTTTTGTACACAAAAATGTATGTCTCCCCCCACCTGCATGTTATCAGGAGGGAACATAAAATAGCTGTATTACAAACATGATATCAAATATGCAATTAATTGGATTTCATAATGAGTCAGAAAGAAAGAGGTGTCAATATTCCTCTCTAAGCATGAATATTAATTTCTTCCATCCTGTCCTAAGGCAAAATGGCTAAGTCCATATTTTACCCTAGTCAACCCTCAGAAATTGATTTTTTCACAAAGACCAGAATACATGCATATTTGTGTACCCTAAAAAGTACTCCTGCCAAGTTTCATCCAAATCTGAAGTAGGATGCATGAGTCAGAGTGATGACAAAATGTCTTCCATCTAGTCCTAGGGCAAATGAAAAAGTCCATTATTTACCCTGGTCAACCATAAAAGATTGATTTATCATAAAGTCAAGAACACATGCACATCTGCATACCCTAACCAGTATTCCTGCCAAGTTCATTCATTTCCAAATTATGGTGCATATGGTAGATTGATGACAAAATTTTACCATGCAGTCCTAAGGCAAAATGGCTAAGTCCATAATATACCATAATATACCCATAATATACCACGGTAAGCCGTTAAAAATTGATTTATCGCGAAGTCAAGAACATATGCACATCTATTTATTCTAATAAATAATCCTGCCAAGTTTTATCCAAGTCAGATGCACGATGCATGAGATAGAGTGATGACAAAATTTCTTCCATCTAGTCTTTAAGGCAAAATGGCTAAGTCCATATTTTACTCTGGTAAACCGTCAAAAATTGATTTATCAAAAAATCAAGAACATATGCATATCTAGATATCCTAATAAGTAATCCTGCCAAGTTTCATCCAAATCGGAAGTACGATGCATGAGATAGTGATGACAAAATTTTGTGACGGACAGACAGACAGACAGGACAAAAACAATATGTCTCCCTACCTCAATGGGGGAGAAATAAGAAATTCTCTTATTCTACAATATAACATGTCCATTATATATCTGACATTCTATTATCCCATGATATAACATGTCAGTAATAAATCTGACACTCTCTTACCCTACAATATAACCTATATTCGTTACATATCTGACATTCCTTTATCCCATGATATAACATGCTAGTAATAAATCTGACATTCTCTAACCCTACAATATAATATATATCCATTAGGCCATTTATCTTCAATAAGATGGTTTACGGATCTGCCGACCCAATTTTGCCGATTGGAAGAAAAAAAATAACATTCAAACTTTTGGTTTTTTATTACCACCGACCCTCTGAAATCAGCCATCCCAAAATAAATATAAATTAAAATCCTTTTTGCATCAAAATTTCATAAAAGATTATATTCCAATTCGTCTAAAAATATATTATCCATCAATAAAATACTTGTAAACATAAAATCTCTTTATAGCCGTTAGTTGATGTCAATTTCCGAAACAAGTTTTATGAAATGAATTTCCTAAAAGAATCCATGGGGCTTTTAAGTTCATTTTGTATGAATATCTTGATTCCATAAGATATTGAATCCACTCATTTTCTAAATGAAAATGTATGTTGTCATAGTTGACGAGTCGCATCCCTTAACAAGAGGCTCTCAAGAGCCTGTATCGCTCACCTGGATTTAACTTTTCACCTTGAGCAGGACTAAAAATTTAAGTGTTGCAGTCAATTTGGCTGATTTTTCTATAGGGTTCTATGTTAAACTAAGTTCAGCTATGGCAGTCATCTTAGTTGACAGTCCAGGTCAATGGAAACATTTCTAAAAGAGAACCATCTAGAGACCATAACTGCTAAGTTTTGTTCCAACTGGCTAAGTGGTTTCAGACTAGAAAATTTTTAAAAGAATTTTCCAATAGGGTACAATATTTCACTAAGTTCGGCCGTGACAGCCATCTTGGTTGACAACCCGGGTGATCAGACACAATTCTGAAAGAGGACCATCTAAGGACCAATGCTGCCAAGGTTAGTTCCAATTGGCTCAGTAGTTTATGCTGTCTTTAAAGGGCAAAAACTCCTATATAGGGTCAATCAATGATTTTGGTCATGTTGACTTATTTGTAGATCTTACTTTGTTGAACATTTTTTCTGTTTATAGTTTGTCTTTATCTATAATAATATTCAAGCTAATAACCTAAAACTTAAAATATGTTAAAATTAACAATTCAGGGGCAATAACCCAACAAAGGGTTGACCAATTCGTCAGAAAAATTCATAGCAGGAAGATCTTGACCTGATGAACATTTTTACTCCATGTCAGTTTGCTGTAAATGCTTTAGTTTTTGAGATATAAGACAAAAACTGCACTTTACCCCTATGTTCTATTTTTAACAATGGCAGCCATGTTTGATTATGGATCAAAACCTCGGATATATTTTATGAACTACATACCCTAAGGAACATTCACTTGAAGTTTTGAAGTATTTGGCCCTGCAGTTTCTGAGAAGATCTTTGAAATAGTTTAGGACGACGGACGCCAAGTGATGGCATAAGCTCACATGGTCCTTTGGGCCATGTGAGCTAAAAATGGAACAGTAGATGATTAAGGTAACAGATGAAACAATCGGTGATCTACTGAACAACACCTTTCAAGATAGATGTTCTGACATTTGGGTTTCAAAAAAGGGAATTCACTGATCATTTGCAACCTTTGTATATTTGGCAATATAACCAAGATTGTTCAAAATCAGTCTTCATTGTACATGATTTTCCTTCTTTTTTAAAATTTTTTTCCCCACCGACCGATCATATTTAAAAAAAAAAAAAAATCCGTAAACCAATTAATTAAAAATAAATGGCCTTATATATCTGATATTCTATTATTCCATGATATAACATGTCAGTAATAAATCTGAAATTCTCTTATCCTACAATATAACATATCTGTTATATATCTGACATTCTATTATCCAATGATATAACATGTCTGTATTAAATCTGACACTCTCTTACCCTACAATATAACATATCTGCTATAAATCTGACATTCTATTATTCCATGATATAACATGTTAGTAAAAAATCTGACATTCTGATTTAAGTTTTCTACATTCAAAACTTTAGATATGAACTAAGTATGGAATTAATCTGCATACCTATAGATATGAATGTAGATAATGAATTTAGTCCCTATATCTGTCTAACACACCAAAAAATTATCACTGAAAAATCAGTAATTTTTTCTGATTTTCCCATTTTCAAGGCACAAAATTTTTCGGTCAGCTTAAAATTCAAGCAAGTCCACATTTAAAAGAAAATGTATTCCTACCGGAGAAATATTCCCACACCAGCTCCACATTTATATGAGTGTTCAGTTGCAGCTCCTACTTTGCTACCATCAAGTTCTGTCTGGCAGCAGTAACTCTGAGAACATATCATTTGTCCACACACCAGACACATAGTTGGAGCTCTTGTATCATCTCCATTAGATTTAGGACACCTGTATTACACAATGTAACAATAAATTATACTACTACATGTATCTACAATTTTAAATTGATTCTGTAAAACAAGAGTGGACACACTAAATGTCTCGCCTGAGTATCCACATGGACACAGAATAAAGATTATCTGATACCCAACATTGCAAGTTAGAGGAAAATGTGTTAAAAGAAATACTAGTAGTAATGGTCAGGCAAAATTTCTCTGAAAAGTTTAGCATGTCATTCAAGCCTAAAACTGTGTCAAAGGTCAGCGGACAGGTCTCAGACTAGCATGTACCCACTACGAACTATCTACAGACCAAATATGGTGGGTCTAGGTATTACAGTTGCTGAGAAAGAGACTCAATCACGAAACTTGGACGCAAGGCACTCAACCATGAAAATGAAGTCAAGGTCAAGAGACAAGTGTCATTGCAGTTTTCAAGAAATTGACCTAATCACAAAATTGTAACACAAGCATGGAAGTGAGGTCAAGGAGACAGTTGTCCGACTGGCATTCGCCTACTAAGAACTATCTATTGATCAGATATGGTGGGCTTAGGTATTACAGTTGCTAAGAAATAAACTTAATCACTAAAATGTGAGGCAGGTGGCTATACTTGAGGTCAAGGTCAAAAGGCACATGTCAGACTGACATTTACCCACCAAGAACTATCTATTGGGCAAATATGGTGGGTCTAAGTATTATAGTTGCTGAGAAATGGACTTGACCATGAAAATGTGACAAAGTCACTCATGTATGAAATTGAGGTCAAGGTCCTAAGCCAGTTGTCAGACTGGCATGTACTCACTAAGAACTATCTATTGACCAGATATGGTGGGCTTAGATATTACATTTGCTAACTAGAGGCTCCCAGGAGCCTATATCGCTCACCTGGGCTATGAATCTATGGACCCGACACCTCAATTTTAGGTATTATGTGTGCAAAGTTATTAAGGTTTTAAAAAAGTTAACGGTACTGCTGCCGCTGCTGCCGGAAAGCAATACCTTTATCTCGCCTTTGCGTCGCAGGCGAGAAAATAAAACCTGACTGAGACATTCAGGTTGTTTTCTTTCAATATCAAAGCTCACCACACATCAAAATTTAGGAAAAAGTGACTTCTCCCATTTCAACTCCTGTGGGCCTATATTATGTGATATTACTAAGATATATAATCATGACAATGTCATAAAAATTCACAAAAATGTCAATTTGAGGTTAAGAAAAGGGCAAGGCAGTGCCTTTTTATTTAGCCACAGATGAAACTATGTACACGAAAGGAATCAGTTCATTATTACAAAAGTTATGCCACAGAAGCTAATTACATCATACAATAGGACAATAAAATTTCATGTACACTCAATAATTAAAAGTCAATTTTATAATTAAACATGAGATTTATTTCAATGGGAATATTATAACAGTTTTGTAAAACATCAAGATATATACTATAGCTTACGTAAATGTGGAATCTCTATTTATGAGCTCACTGTAGTCATCAGGTAAGGGGACCAGTCTGTTGATTGGCAGTGGATATGTTATTATTTTATCACTGCTAGCAGAAAATCTGTCCTTTAACAAACTATTACTGCACCATCTAAAATAAAAAAAAAACAATCACTTTAATCCAAAGTAACATTATCTCACATTGTATACCACATAGATTTTACCTTAGTTGAAAAATAAAATGGGACTTAACCCAAAGGCCATAATAAATAGCTAAGAACTAAAGAATTAATTTATTTATGCCTAACGTATAGAATACAGATATTATAATAAATTTATTCACTATATTCTTTGATAACTTTTCTTGGCACTGAATTTTAATTGTGTTTTATTGGCAGCAGCTTACTCCTAATCATTTTATTAAGCACTAGTCTATTCCCTATAATAATAATCATTTATTGGTACCAATTTATTGTAATATATTGAAACAGTATTCAAAAGTAAACTGTAAATACTTTAATTCCCTCAGACTTGAAATTGATAACTACTGTTTTGAACCTGGAGCCTTGGGTGAAGTGTTCTTTATAAGACGGGGAAGCAAGCATATTTGCCTTTTTTATTTTCATTCATTTTGGGCATGTGGTCGCTTTTTAAATTCCCAGTGCAGATGATTGAATAGAAAGACGATTGTTCATTTTCTTTTGTGCATTTTTCTTTACACTTACGCAACGAAATCCTAAACCGTTTTCTGTCGAGCTGTCTTTAGACAAACTTTTCCTCGGTCGATACCGGAAACTTCTTGTGATGTATACTTCCGGAACGGTATCAGTTTTCGTGATCCGCATTAATTAATTAGGGGTAATTAGCAAAACGCGGAAACAATTGCGTATGTACTGATAAAAGTTTTAAACTGCACAATGGTCTCATACTTCTGATATATAAAGATCGCACGTCGCATTTGTTGTTGAAACGGCAACCCGGCTAACAAAAATTTGTCTCATTCTTTTAGTAGTATTAATACAAACTCAAAAATCTTATTTCTTGGTCAACTATAACTTAGGCCATGCAAAAAAGATGCTTAGGTTCTCATGCCACTTTTTTAAAAAATGGATGAGGGAGGGAGGCTTTTTGTTTGTTTTTTTTTTTTGAAATTGACATTGTATGGGAAAACATTTTTTAAAAAACATCATATATATGATTTATATCATTCCTGGGTTTCATCACAGATTTCCGAGGAAAACAACCACTGTTTGCCTTAGCACACAATGCAGTTTAAAAGTTGTTTTACAATTATGAAACAGTTGTGACGACTGTGAAATTACAATCTTTTTACTGATTGCATGAGTATGACCCAAGTCATAAAAGAATTATAAAGGTTTTACATAAAACTGTATGTACAAAAAAGTTTGGGAAACACATTTTTTGTCAAAAGAAGAACACAATTTTTTTCTCAAAATTCATTTTTTATTCAACAATTAAATATAAATTTTATGTTTTCCTTGTCAGAAAAAAATTTGAATTGAAAAGAAAATTGATTATCAAAGGGGAGAAACTCTGCAGATTTTTTTCTGTAACATCAAAAGATAATTAAACTTTGAACTTAATTTGGTCAATTAATGACAACAAAAACATGTTCTGAAAGAAAGGGCATATTTATGAGACTCAAAGGGCATCAAGAGTGACCAACCCTTCCATTCGTTTAGGGCAAGCTAGAGCACTATAATAATTATTTATTTCTACAAGCGTACGTGTATGAAATAATAAGTATCAACCATTTCCGGAGCGGACTTGAAAAAATTCCGGATTTTAATAATAATAAAAAGCGCCGACGGGGGAGGTTTTTTCGGATGTGGTGGTGTCTGAGAACCTAGCACCTTTATTTTTTTGACCTTAGGTAAAATGACTTTTATTCTATTTTCTTTATTTAGAATACAATACCTCATGACTAATGTCTGAATTATGTCTCCTTGGGTTTCAAACAAACTGGAGAATTGCGGAGAAACTCCCAGATATTTACACAATGGTTCAAACTGATCACAGTCTGCTTCTGAAATAATAAAAAGTTACTTCAGGATTTTTCTTCAATTTCTGAACAGGCTTGTTTGTTACAACATGGTTTTAGGCAGTTTATGCTTAAAAAATGTAGAGTGATTTATTCAAAACTGGCCTTCCAGGTAATATCAGTAAAACTTGTTAAAAAATTTAAAACAATTCAGATTATTCAATTTTTTAAGCCCATTGCCAAACTACTTGTTTTTCTTCCTTGAATAACTAATTTAGCGCTTCAGAGTAATATATTGGCAAAATCATGACATCTCATATTAAATTTTTTTTCGTAAATTTATTTCCATCACACAGTGGATAATAGTGAAAATCATACATAAATGATTTACTGGTATGCATAGATTGTGGTCTCTGTAAATTGACATTTCTATCTTATTTACCTTGTAGTACTGTTGGCACAGGAACATTTGTGATATAGTGAAACAAAATGGCAGCACAGCTTAGGAATGGCAGACATGCCTCTCTGATCATCAGTACAACTTGCCATGGCTGTGCATTACTGTCTTGTTGTATACTATAACAATAAAAAATATAATAACTGAAAATGAACCAGTCAATTTTTGTATTACTTACTTTAAAAAGATTATCTAGAAAGAATACTCTGTTTAACCAAAGGAGTAAAATTATACTATTGTCAATTTAGTACAATTGCATGAAACTATTATGATTCTTCAGAAATATTGCAATCAACCAGTACCTAGTCATGATTATTTGAGTATTTATTTATTTATTTAGTTGGGGTATTACGCCATTTTCAGCACATTTGGCTATTTCGCAGCGGCCAGTTTTTATTGGTGGAGGAAGCCGGACTACCCGGGGAGAACCCTAGTCACAAGTAGAACTCATCAAAAATCAATTATTATACATGTATATATCTATTAAAGAGTTCATAAAAGTTTCAAGGAAATTATCCTGTGATACGTAAGTGTTATAACAACATTGTCATGGGTAATTTCAATTTCAAAATATTTTATTGATAAATACATTTCAAATGGATAGGACAACAGGCTAGGTCTATGCAAGTCCTCTCCACGAAACAAGATGGATAAACAATATACATTTTTTGTACAACGTAATCTAAACATCTACAAAACAACCCAGCAATTACAATTTTATAAGTAATTAATTAGTATAGATAACATGGGTAATGTTAACAATAAGATGCTAGGCAGTGATCCCTATGTGTCAACACTGCTAAACAGGCAACACAAAAGTTATTTAAAGATACACTTTAAAGTTGATATTGAATTATATTAAAATGTGTGAGTCTTCCAAGGAAGATGTGTCGCCTGCGGACGTCAATTTTTCAAAAGATATTAAAATTTGTAAAAATGAAATATATATGCACACCTTTGCATTAAGGTTAATGCACAGAAAAAGTTGCTGGAAGCCGTTGTGGAGTAGTTGAGGATAGCAGTTTTGAACCCCCTCCCCCCCCAATTTCTTTTCAAAAGTGACCATTTTTACCAAAAAAAATTTAAAATTTGTAAAAATAAAATATATATGCACACCCGTGCATTAAGGTTAATGCATAGAGAAAGTTTCATCAAATTCCTTTGAGCGGTTATGGAGTAGTTGAGGATAGAAGTTTTGACACCCCCCCCCTTCCCTTTTTTTTTCAACAAGAGTGGACACATAAAAATGTCTCGCCTGTCGTGTATTTCTAATGAAAGTATATGCTATCAGACATATTGCATACAGTATTTGAAAAACAGGCCAAAACACAAAAACTTAACTATAACCTCTGAACCATGAAAATGAGGTCAAGGTCAGATGACACCTGCAAGTTGGACATTTATACCTTACAATCCTTCCATACACCAAATATAGTAGACCTATTGCATACAGTATTCAAAAAACAGGCAAAAACACAAAAACTTAACTATAACCACTGAACCATGAAAATGAGGTCAAGGTCAGATGACACCTGCCAGTTGGACATGTACACCTTACAATCCTTCCTTACACCAAATATATTAGACCTATTGCATACAGTATTCGAAAAACAGGCAAAAACACAAAAACTTAACTATAACCACTGAACCATGAAAATGAGGTCAAGGTCAGATGACACCTGCCAGTTGGACATGTACACCTTACAATCCTTCCATACACCAAATACACTAGATCTATTGCTTATAGTATCTGAGATATGGACTTGACCACCAAAACTTAACCTTGTTCACTGATCCTTGAAATGGGGTCGAGATCAATTGAAAACTGTCTGACGGGGATGAGGACCTTTTAAGGTACGCACATACCAAATATAGTTATCCTATTACTCATAATAAGAGAGAAATTAACATTACAAAAAATATTAACTTTTTTTTCAAGTAGTCATTGAACCATGAAAATCAGGTCAAGGACAATGTACATATGACAGACGGAAACTTCGTTTGTTTGTTTAGTTGGGGTTTTACGAAGTTTTCAGCACATTTGGCTATTTCGCGGCAGCCAGTTTTTATTGGTGGAGGAAGCCGTAGTACCCAGAGAGAACCACGACCTTCGGTAGAAAAATTGGCAATCCTTGTCAATTAAGATCTGAGTCAAACACATCCCGCCACAGGTGAGATTCGAACTCACAACCTCAGCGTTGATAGGCTATGATCACTAGTAGTCATGACGAACTACCTAGACCACTCGGCCACCGAGGCCATTAGGCATCTATATACAAAGTATAAAGCATCCAGGTCTTCCACCTTCTAAAATATAAATCTTTTAAGAAGTTAGTTAACGCCGCCGCTGCAGGATCACTATCCCTATGTCGAGCTTTCTGCGACTTAAGGTTAATGCACAGATAAAGTTTCATCAAATTCCTTTGAGTGGTTTACGAGTTGTTGAGGATAGAAGAAAAGCGTGATGATGCAAGACGCAAGATGGCGCAAGACGACAGATAGTGATCCCTATGTGTCGACCATGCATTCCGCAGGCGACACAAAAATGGATACAATTGCGTTCTTCAAACAGTTGCATACTGGATAAAACTTATATTTAGTACACTACGTTGTTAAAGTTATTATATATATAATATTTTGTCTATTTATGCAAATATACTATACATCTGGCATGCTGATTATTATAAAGAAATTAGATCCAGCTCTTACCCAGCTATCTGTCTAACGTTTGTATATATTTTCAAAAGTTTCTCTGCATCCGAGTCAACCTCTATCTCCATTGCACCTAAGGAAAAAAAACTTATTTAGAATCAACATTAATTGTAATTTAGTTACAATTTTTATCAAATTATTTAAAATTCCCTTAACTTTGTTTAGACTATAGCACTGTTTTTATTTGTTTTGTGTCATTGTGCTGATGGGTTGATTTTCAAGGTCTTAGACGAACAGTAATAAAGTTTATATGAAATTCTAAAGATCATTTCAAATATCAAACTGATTGATTCATATGAAAATTCTTTGCTGAAATAATCCATTGTACAGATGGAAATCATTATATTACTGCAATTCAATCATAAATATACAGGGAGGTTAAAAACTGTTATATAAAAAAATAATTAGACTTCTATTAATTCAAAAGCTAAAATTTTGTTTATAAAATAAAGAAATAAACTTACTATGAGCAGAAATATCACAGACAAGCATAATCTGTACAAGATGTGCTGTCAATACCAGTTCAAAAGCATGATGGCTGCCGATTCCCCCAGTAGGAATTATTGATAGGGGTGATCTTTGACCTTCTATGTGTAGTGATGGCAATGTCATTGTCAATACTGTCAGATAGTGGAATAAATCCACATCAAGTAAACAAATGTTGTCATTGTTCTGAGGTGTATCCAGAATCAATACTGCAATCATAATATTATTAGTCATTTTGATAAATTTAGTAAAGATATTCTTTATCGATAATCAACTTAAAGCTTTCTACCACCACGTTAATCGGAATATTTTGGCATAGGGATAATTTTGCGGTTTTTGCTAAAAACATGGATATTAAATTTTGTTGTGTAAAAATTTGTGTCAGTACTGTGTTTAATTTTGGCAATCTCAGAAAAAAAATAAATGAAAATAAAACTAGCTGTTATGAGGTTATGATTTACTAATTTGTTTTATTAGCGGTGTCTTGTGTAATCGGAATAATGTTGTCACTACACAGTCGGACCGCCAAGTCAATAATGGCGTCGTTTTTATATACACAGTCACATGACTTTTCATTTGAAAATGTGTCATTTTTTGTAACGTCAATCACCTGCCGGTTTTTTTGGCCATACATGACGTATGGTTTGAGTTGGGTCTATGGGTGGCATTAAACGGTTTCTGAGAATATTTTCTTTTCATATTACTTTAAAACATATATTTTTCGCATGCTTTTCCTACAAAATTTTACAATCAAAGTTGGCAATGATGCCGACGATTTTGTCACCGTTGGTCAGAAAAAGGGCAATTTCTTCATTGTCAGATCTCGGGACGGGGATTTTTAAATCGGAAAAGGTGTGCTGATACTTTTCTGACGAACTGTTCAAATATTTCTCTGCAAAACCCAGTGAAAACTGAAATGCAATTCGAGCGAGCTTTTTCTGTTAAAATTACGTGATAAAGGTGGATAATCAACGTTGACGTTGTCAATAAAATGTAAACAAAGAATGTATGAAGGTAACGATCGATCAAAAAAGGAAATATAAATAAGTTTCACGCTTGGTTGTCAAATGATATAATAAATAGGTGTCAATAAACATTAAACAACCCATATTTAGGAATAAATAATGTACCAGGGAAAAAAGGGGGGCAGGGTCAGACAGGTGCTTCCACTTACTTCCATCATTTTCTTGTGGAGGGGTTCATAATTTTTCTGTGAAATGGTAGAATGTGCACAAATAAATTTAAAATTATTTTCCATAGAAATTAACACATGAAAGCCTGGGGAGTAGCTGAAGTACTGCTATAGGTCTGTTTGAGTAATGACAAATGTTTATAGTTTTTTTTTAAAAAACAGGTCTGAATAAATTTTTTCACTTTAATTTTTAAAATTACTTGCTCCAATTTCTACTTAAATGGTTTGTGCATTTTGCAACGTGGAAACTGTTAAATAAGGGATTTTTTGTCTTTATCAGGACCCAATTGTGAGTTTTTGGTACAAGTAAAAAAAAAGCATTGGAAAAAAAGAAAATTTTATTAAAATCATCCTTATCCATTACTTAATTGTGAAAAACTGTAAGGATCTGACATGGACATATTTATTTTTGCCAGCAAATCACATGAATCATATGCATATTCTTTTCAACAAAAGGAAATTTTACATTTGTACATTAATTTATGCCTTCTCAATCTTGTTTTTCATGAATTAATATTTATTGTATTTATTAAGAATAATTATTATTGCTTTTTGTGTATTTGACATATTTCACCTCCTGTAGTGCCAAAATTGGTAAAAAAAAATATACATGTGATTTTATACACCAATTTCTCAAGCTTATTTTTGAAATTTGCTGACTTTCCAAGTAAAAAAGTAAAAACTGGACATGATCACGAAAAATCATGATATAACAAAATAAAATCATATGTATAAGAAAAACTTTAATACAACCCAAGATCATGGATTTTGAAATTAAAGGCAAAGCACAAAAATTAGAAATTTTCAACAGAACTTATGTTAATAGGTTAATAGATCTATTAATGTATATAACATGGTGAAATTCAGGTGAATGTAATGGATATTCTTTGAATATTAAAGAGAACACAACCAAAATATAATAAAACTAAAAACTATACATTGATTGAATCATAGACTATTCTAACTAAATAGTCCCAGATGACACCAGAAGGTAAAAAAATTTAAATCATAAATTAAAAGAAATTAGATAACCTTACTTACAAGTGGTTATAAAATTTGAATTTGAGCTGGAGATATAACAAGATTACTATTTTGACAAAAATTTAAGAAATTATACACATAAAGACATATATGAAAATCATACAATATTTTCCATCCAAGTAAAAACAAATACACCTAAAATATATGTTTTGGTATACAATTTATCTACTAATAGTTTTCCTGTACATTGCCAATGATAATAAATAAAACTGCTAGCTCATGGGTTGAGTATTTATGCCTAATTTCACAATATTATAAAGACTAAAAGTGTTCCATAACTACTTATTCAAATGTTGTCAGTGAATCTGTTTTTTTTTTTTTTTTTTGAAATTTTTTATCTTATTTTTTTTAAAAATCATCTCATCATGGATTTTTTCTGTCCATAATGTAACCTATTAGATGAACTGGAGTAAAATTTTTAAAAAAAAACGTGTATAATCTACCACAAAAATGGGAAGGGGACTTTCCAGGTGACTGATCTTTGAAAATAGACAATCCTTTACAATTTTATGCAGAAAATATGAATATCCAACATAAAAAATACTTCAAACGTCTCATTTTGTGAAAACAAGAAAAAACACAATTCATTTCTTTGCATATTTTGATACCCTTGGATATTGAGTAAGAACTATGTAATGGAGTCTTGGGACAGCCTTTTAAACTTGCAAATGAAAGACCCAATACTATATCTATTTGCAAAACAAAACTTTATAGGCTCCTCCCAGTGAAACGGTAAACGAGCGAGATCTGTTCATTGGCTAAAAAGTGGCAATGTGTGTCGCCAGCCATTTTGAGGTGCGGAAAAATACTCACTTTTGATGTCTCATACGTTCATAATTTTCAGTGTCAGGTGAATCCAATAGGCCAGGGTGTTAACGAAATATTTTTTACACATATTTCCATCCATGTTATTTGAAAGTCAAAAACTAGCACAACGATATTTACACATTTCACACCCGTCATGTCAATCAAAAATTCGAGGCGGTACTAAAAGTGCCATCTAGTGTAAAAAATTCTGAAATTATCTCCACCTGTTTCTCTGTAAATAGAATGCACTAGCATAACGGTCAAAATGGCACTTGGCGGTCCGACTGTAAAAGCTGTCATGACAGACAATTGGTAATTGTTTTAATAAATAAGACAAATATGATTATAACAGAATTACAATGAATCAAAGAAGTACAACTGTAATCAATGTTAATAACTTTTCCTGATTAAAAGAATTTGAAAGTATTTTAGAAGTTTATTTTTTTTATTTGTTTTATTTGGCACATCTACAACTACACCAAAATATAACCACAGCTAAAATATCCCAATTTACTGTAGAATTCAAAGTCTGATCAAGTAGTGCTCAACTTGCAGCAATAAAATCTTATTTATACTTTATACTTTTCCAAACTTGAAAAAAAAAAAACACGATCAAATAATTAAGGTAGATACACATCACTTTATGCAACTTTCAAATCTGTTCACCAAGCATATCCAAGAAACAAGAAATTGACTTTATAATGTAGCCTTGTAAGTTGTCCAAACAGCATACACTATGAAACTGCATCTCCTAGTCCCTATCTGCTTCATATCAAGTTTCTGGGTATTTTGGTTATGCAGAAGATGTCTTAATTTGATCCAAAAGAATACGAATTGCCGTCTTAAGCTGTCTAATTGGAATAAATTATGCAAATATTAAATACATTCAATTAAAATGCCTTTTATCAAATTTAAGTGCATTTTGCAGTAGCTGAAGTGAATCTCCGTGTAATCAGTGGATAAAAACAGTCTAAAGCAGAGATGCTGGTTAACAATCAGGGATGAATATTAAAACTTAACACAGACCATGGATAAAGTATTATCTAATTCTGACAGCTTGGTAACAATGAATATGGAACATCCCCTAACTTTTACACCAGCACTAAAGTGTAAAATGTAGAGAGATCCTCTCATAGATACCTCATATCCCCTTATTTTGAGCAAGAATTTTTAAACCCATGAATCAGAAAAAAGGCATCACCCATTTCTAAAACTAGGAAAACAAAGAAAAGTGTATGTAAATCTGTTACCTCCTTATGTTCAAAGATATATTCATATTTCTATATCTCTATGTAGCTACCATCAAAATGTTCATGATTGATTTATGTTGTGCTCCTTTACATATATGATCCATTATACATTCATAATAATATATAAAACATAAAAGGGTCAAAAGGTCAACAGAGAATTAATGTATTATGTGGCACTGATTAAAATTTCTTTTAAAAAAAAACCAAACTTACAAGAGAGTAATTTTAAGCAGTGTTGTTTGACCTGATTAGAATTCATCACTTGACCACAGACAGCAGCAAACTTAATAAGAGAAGCCAGGCAATCATACTGTCGTGAAGATAACGATCCAAATAATGGCTTCTTCTCCTGTCTTAGGTTTTGTTCTAAAAAATCCAAAAATACATCTCTAAATATACAATAGGCTACTACACATACATGTATATGTGTATGAAGTTGTTTTTTTAATGTATTGTTTGGTTAATGCTATTCAAACTTACATAAGATGTCATACTACAACTCTCATTTACCTCCCAGAGTTTTTTCTGTTGAGATACAGATACTGTAATACTTCAAGCATGTTTTGACCATTTCATTTTGACTGTAACATCTTTTGAGTTTTCAATACTATGATTAGTAAGCCTTGATAAATATATACATGATTGTAGACATAAAAACTAGAGGCTCTCAAGAGCCTGTATCCCATTTATCTTGTCCACCTTGAGCAGAACTAAACTTTTAGTGTAGAAGTCAATGTGGCTAGTTTTCCCGTAGGGTCATACGTTAAACTAAGTTTGATTGTGGTGGCAGTTGGGGTCATCGAACACAATCCTGAAAGAGAAAAATCTAAGGACCACTGCTGCCAAGTCTGGTTCCAATTGGTCAAGTAGTTTCAGACAAGAAGATTTTTAAATGAATTTTCCAATAGGATCCTATGTTAAACTACATTCAGCTGTGGCAGCCAACTTGGTTGACAGTCTGGGTCATCAGACATAATTCTGATAATTTAATGGACTAGGGCATCCTTATCATTGTGAATTGTCTCACAATTTCTAATAGGAGACCATTTAAGGACCGTTGCTGCAAGTTTGGTTCCAATTAGTCAAGTGGTTCCAGACAAGAAGATTTTGCAATGAATTTTCCCATAGGGCCCCATGTTAAGCTAAGTTCGCCTGTGGAAGCCATCTTGGTTGACAGTCCGGCTCATTAAGACATAATTCATAAAGAGGACCATCTAAGGACCATTGCTGCCAAGTCTGGTTCCAATTTGCACAGTGGTTTCAGACAAGAAGATTTTTAAAAAACTATTCCCATTATGTCCTATGTTAAATTAAGTTCAGCTGTGGTGGCCATCTTGGTTAACAGTCCAGGTCAACGGACACATTTCTTCAAGAGGACCAATTAAGGACCATTGCTGTTAAGTCTGGTTCCAATTGGTCAAGTGGTTATAGACTAAAATTTTTAAATGACTTTTCGCATAGGGCCCTTTGTTAAACTAAGTTGGGCTGTGGTGGCCATCTTGGTTAACAGTCCAGGTCATCGTGCATTCTTCTGAAAGAGAACCTCCTAAGGATCATTAATGCCAAGTCTGATTCCAATTGGCCATGTAATTTCATAGAAGATTTTTTAAATTCGTCCCCACTTTTTTCTATTTTTAGTAACAGCAGCCATGTAGGTTGGAAGTCGGGGATGCGGGACACAAGTTTCGATGGGGGTCACCCAAGGACCTTCCACCAAAGTCTGCTCTCAATTGGCCCAGTGGTTTCAGAGGTGAAGATTTTTAAATTAATTTTCCCATAGGGCCCTATGTTAAACTAAGTTCAGCTGTGGCAGCCATCTTGGTTAACAGTCTGGGTCATAGGACATAATTCTGAAAGAGAACCTCCTAAGGACCATTACTGCCAAGTCTGGTTCCAATTGGCCACGTAGTTTCATAGAAGAAGATTATTTTAATTCATCCCCCATTTTTTCTATTTTTAGTAACAGCAGCCATGTGGTTAGAAGCAGGAGATGCCGGACATAACTTTGGAAGGGGGCCACCCAAGGACCATTCCACCAAACTTTGGTCCGAATTGGCCCAGTGGTTTCTGAGGAGAAGATCTTTACAGGAAAGTTTACGCTGGACGACGACTACAGAAGCCAAAATATGGCAATAGCTCACATGGCCTTTTAGGCCAGGTGAGCTAAAAAAGTTGGTTAAATTTTACCCTCTTCTATTATGGATGAATGTGATATATGACATTTCCTAGTGTACTGAAAGCTATACAACAACCCTCTTTTGTACTCTTTAGATTCTGTTTCTGGGTAGTTTAATTTCATTTCTGTCAAGTATTTATATACATGTAGATACAAAACTGTTAATAAGCTTCACAATTATCTAAGCTAGAACTCTGAGGGGACCTGACTAACTATACCCCCCGCTGCTGTTAATTTAATGGACTAGGGCATCCTTATCATTGTGAATTGTCTCACAATTTTTAAGTCCAACTAAGTAAAACTGAGGGAACAAAAGGGTATAAAATTATGGGAAAAAGTATTGGACCAGGACATACTTTGCATGCGCACATCTATGTACTAGGATCTAACAGTATGCAAAGTTTAATTAACCTCTGATAAGGCATGTTTGAGAAACTGCGGGTACAAAAAAAATTGGGGGATAGACAGAATTTCTAAGTCCAAAAGGGTATAAAATTATGGAAAAAAGTATTGGACCGGGACATACTTCGCATGCGCACATCTATGACTAGGATCTAACAGTATGCAAAGTTTCATTAACCTCTGATAAAGCATGTTTGAGAAACTGCGGGTACAAAACAATTCTGGACAGACAGACAACTTTGTTGGCAGGGGGTATAATAAAACCTACCTCAGAGTACCGGGGGTACTTCAACTTATATAATATAATGGTAATGTTGATATAAGGGGTGATTATTCTTTCCAAAACTTGATACTATTGCAATTTTAGTAAAAATTGATAAAATGTTTTAGCATGTAACATCATTGATTTTGAATTTTCAGAATTTTGTATCTACCGGTATACTGAATCATCCACCCAGTGTGAGTATTAATACTAAGCTTTATGTATATATAAACATACCAACTGAAATGATAGTAAAAGCACAGCTATTCCAAGCCATTAAAGGAACTCTTGGATTAGTGTCATCTGGTTCAACTCCCAAACCAAACTATAAGTATTAAAAAAATATGTTAATCCTGAAAAGGACAAGGAAATACATTTGAATGAAAAGGAGAATATTTTTATTTTCTGATTTTCTACAAAATAATTTTCAATCAAATGAGCATGTGTGTTAGTCTCACAGATACTTAATTTCTGATATTAAAAATTTCTGCAATTTTTAAAGGTCTTAATAGAAAAGGATAAAAAAAAATGCTGAAAAATAATCATCAGGAACAATCTAGGATATCTTCAATGAATATAAGAAATTCTATCTTTCTCAAAACTATTACAAAAGAGCTAGGATTTCTCATACTAGTGGAAAATTATAAGTCTTTTGTACACAGATGTAGAATAGGAGAATTCTACCTTATGTCAGACATAATGCTTTCAAGTCATTGAAATTTCTTTACTGTAAATTTTTGATCATTTTTACGACATGTACAATGTATTCTATAACTGACTTTGTATTTTGGGCCACCAACAACATAACAATATATATATCATGATACAGTTTATTGAAATAATCTTCCTTTGTCAATGTTTATTCATTTCAAATGTCTTTAAAACAGAAAACTTGCTGTATTCATAAATATTGACAAGAAAAACCTTCTTTTATTATCATTCAGATACATATTTATATAATAATGTTGTGTTTAACATTGACTATGTGAAAATAGTAGCCAGGGTGAGAGACAATAGTGAATGACAAGACAAGATTTTTTACTGAATTTTCCCATACGGTCCTATGTTTAACTAAGTTCGGCTGTGGCGGCCATCATGGTTGACATTCTGGGTCGGACACAATTCTGACAGAGGACCATTTAAGGACCATTTCTGCCAACTTAGGTTCCAACTGGCTCTGTAGTCATATTGGCATAAAAAACTTGGTAGAGGACCATGTAAGGATCATTCCTGCAATGTAATGATTCAATTGCTTTTGTAGCTTCAGAGGTTTTGGAAATTTCAGGCAATCAGTGTGCATGATTGACCCCGGCAGCCATGTCAAATTTTGGATTGGCACCAAAAACATCTGATAATTCAGGCATAATATTACTTCCATCATGCCAAGATGCAACAATTTCCATGATGCAGGCAGAACCTGATAAACAAACTTCTTTAAATGGCCTAAGTTATAATGATAAATTAACATTCCAGGTACTTAACCACTTTTTGGACAATTTTACAACATTCACTTACTGAGTAAGAATCTAATGCAAACTTCTTTATCATATCCTTCATACTGTCCGAAAACTGATTACTGAAACAAGAATCAGAATTCAAATTTCATGTTTAACTGTGGAGTCCATTGTCATGTAGAAAAAATTTAAGTCTTTCTAACTTTTCAGGAGTATTTCGTAGCTAAATCTGAAACAGTATTTATTTATATTCTTTGTTTCTGAGGTAAATAAAATTCCTAAAAATGAATTGAAAATGACCCTTTATCTTTATGCACTAAACTGGTAAAAATAACTAACATATAGTACATATATAATAGAACACGTGAGGGCCATATTAAATTGATTTGTTGTTCTTTGGATTTTGTGCTTGAAATATTGGGGCATGATGGTGATTTCTATACTTTAGTTTTTTTCTCTCTTAGTTTTTTGAAAGCAAGCAAAATCCATTTCTCTCCATTTTTCTCAAAGCAAGCAAAATCCATTCCTCTCGGTTTCTTTTAAGCAAGCAAAATCCCATTTTGTCATAATATTTTGTAAAGCAAGCAAAATCCAAGTTTTAAATTTTTTCTATAAATTTTTTTTAGAAGCAAGTGATTAAACTTTTATTTTAAATCTGAAACTTTTGAAATGAGACAAAGAATCCTGACAATTACCAGCAGGAGTTGGTATCCAATTTTTTAAATTACTTCAGATTTTTAGGAACAAGCAAATCTAAAGAACAATAAAACTGATTTTTGTTTGGGTGTAAAAACAACTCCTACCTGATCTCCTCAGTGTCACCTTGCCATAGTAACTGGAAGTTTCTTGCCACACTCTCTGCTAACATTTTTGTCACAGTAGGCAATGGACATGGCTTAAATAGCATAGATTCCTCTGAAAACAAATTCAAAACATTTACTCTGTGACAACTAGAAATACTGTAGATGGTATATTAAGAACGTTTTCTAAAACAGTGGAGATATTTTAATCAAGATGCAGAATATACATGTATGCTGTTTCCAAGGCTTTAGTCAAGGTTGGATAAATTTTTGTTTTAATTTGTTCAATAATGTTATACTACATGTACAATCAAATTAGGAGAAAATCACTTACTTGATAAATTGACAATATAAAAGAAACTTAAAGTCTATTTACATGTCAGTTTTCTTATTATAAACAGCATCAAGCATTAAAATGTTTGAAACCAGGTTATTATATCTTCTTATCAAATTAAATATGAAACTGATCTTAAGATTTACTGCCACTGCTGAATGAATTTACACAGTTAAATCTGTGTATAAAGTAGTCAAGGAACAAGAAAAGGTTTTTTATGGACATGTGCCCTTTACCAAAGGTTGCTGTGCATGACATGGACATTCTAACAGTGTCTTTTAAGTCCTTTATAGACAGTGATTTACTACACAGAGATGCCCTTTGCAGAGGTTTGAATGTAATACATATAGAGTTATAGAAATATACCTTGATCTTCATTTTTAGCCTTATCTATACTGTTCTGTATTGTTTTCTGGAGGCCATCAATCCAATCATTAAAACTTATATATATTTTCAGATCACTACAACAAAAAATGAACAAGTAGAACCAACATTATGTTTTTTTCTTTCCAAAATGTATAACCAATTGTAACAAAGATGTAAACACAGGTAACTTTAAACACTAAAACTGGCATACATTACATAAAGACTTTAGTGTATTTACTTATCTCCAACCTTAATGAATACCAGTAATACAGTGAAAGCTGTCCAAACTAAATTACTTCTGAACTGAATTCTAATTAGATTCGATATATATTTTCTGAAAACAATATTCCATTTATTTCTAAATAAAGTTTACTGAGGTTCAGGTTGGACAGTTTTCACTGTACAAAAATGTGGCTTTGTGTTATTATGTAAATGTGCCAACAATACTTGGAGACTTACCTTTCTTTATAAAGACTAGACAATGCAGGAACAATAGGTATCACAGTATTGCTTATACATTCACACAGTGGACACAGGAACTCACTTAGGTCTACGTTATAACTCAGACTAGGTCTAAATCTAAAAGGTCTACCTCTTCTCTCCTTAGCCAGTAAAGCATCAAAGAACCTTAAAAGAAACACATCTCACAGTGAATCTTTAGTGTTTAGTTATTTTTAATTCTGTGGTTAGAATAACTGGTTGCCTAATAAAGTACCCTTGTATTTACATTCAGCAACAGTCTGTAGTGTGTTCTTGTTCCCAATGGCAATGTTTATGATGTTATTTTTCCCCAAATTACATGCCAAAAACAACTTTCTTCAAATCAAATATTAATGTCCCATTTTTTTCCCTTTTTTGTATAACTGGTAAAAGTTTACTGTTGCAGGATGAAAACAATATATGTAGACTGTTTGAAAACATGCAGTTTATTATGCACCTCCTTCTACCAGTTTCTAAGACTTGTACAATAAACTTCATATTGTCTGACAACAGAAATATATTGTAAATGTAACTTGCTATCAAGCAAATTTGTGTCCTTAATAACTAGGTCAAATAAAGATGATCTACTAAAACACAGTGGTTAATTCTGGTGAATGCTCTTAACAACAAGTAACATTAAAGATTCTTACAATAACTACAAATTGTGTCTGTAATACACGGATGCCCCACCTAAAATGTAGGTCATCATGTGTGAATGCTCAGTACTATCCAAGGTTCGGACGGATGGACAAGGGTAACTCTATATGCCCCATCCATATTCCTGGGTTGGGCATAAAAATGGCTTCTTATTTTTACTAAAATTTTTACATCATATTAACAGCTTTATCAAGCATTTAAATTTTCAGGATAATGGAAACAATAATTGTCTTGCATATGAACATAATATATTTTGCACAAAACCAGAGAAATTCTCATTAAGCCTATTCTGAGCCAATATATGATATTGTATATATATATGGGCATCACTCAACAAAATTATTATACCTCTGCCAACAGTCAGCATGCATGACATGACCACAGGAACTAGTATGTACACCAGTATTCAGATCAGAAGACATAAATGTTGGGTCATGTTTCTCTCCATTCTGTAAAACCTTGGTACGATTCTGAGAAAGCACGGTAGATCTGTTGATAAAATAATAGATTTTCACACATTTCTTAAAGTAATATATTGAAGTTTGTATGAAAATCTGGTGCAAATTTAAGGCGCAGTAATGTTCTGCATATGATTCTGACATCATGAAGAATATATATAAATACTTGTTTAGAAGAAATTGACATATTTAGTGAATTATAAATTTGCATTTACCAAATATGTCAATTTCTTCTTAACAAGTATGTGCTGAAAAGGATGTAAAACCCCTACTAAAACAAAACAAACAAATCTAAAGCAGTACATTGTATTTATATATATTCTTTGTGACATCAAAGCCAGATGCAATACATTACAGATTTAAAACATTAATGGTATAACAACAAAAGAGCAAATTCATTTTACTAATTCTTTTACTTGGCATATCATAACCAAACAAAAATACATATTCATGTTATTCACATTAGATCAGTTAGTATATGCTAATGAAAATTAAAACATTGAGAATAATACATGGCCAAACCTATATCACATGCTATATCAACCCAAGTATCCAATATCACACCGAGGTGTGATATTGGTTGAGGGTTGATAATTTGACAGTCAACTTATCATGACTGAAACTTTGTTTGGTAATTTTGTGGCAGAACACAACTTGCCATTTGTTGTTGCTGATCATTTTATTCACGAGTTGTGTTCTAAACTGTTTCCTGACAGTAAAATTGCATCAAAATTTGCCTGCAAGTATATTTATTAACTCTTATTGGTGTTTTGCAGATGTATATAGTGTACAGGTCGTATATTTCTGATGAAAATGTCGTTCGCCCGAAATCTCCCCCTCAGCTGTCATAGCTGAGGGGGAGATCTCCCTCATTGAAGGTTTCAGAGGTTGGCAGGTACGGTCTCATCAGAAATATATGATAAACAGTTTATGACAACATATCTTCCAAATCAGTCCCAATTTCAAACCTCGTCCAAGGCATCAGGCTGATATGGCAGTATCTGGAGTCTTGATATGGAAAATGGGGTGTAATAATCTATATGTATTTTACCTTTGAATATAAGCAGCCAGTACCATTGCCCTGGAGTTATGTCGAACATCCTGTTCTTCTTGGCAAAGAATACATGTGACATGTTGAACACCAATATATCCAACAGAGGTCTGATTCCTACCTAGTGCTACAGGAAACCCACTATCAATGATGCTATAAGATATAAATAAACAAAAAATAACATATAGCAGATTTCGCAAGTAGTTTAGAGCACTGGGAAAATGCAGGACATTAAAATGTCTCATTAATGTGCAATCAAAATGTGAAGGACTTCTAAGTACTTTAAACTTCGGGGAAAATCTCTTTGTAGAGAATGTTAGTAAAAAATTTTTTTTAACAAGTCTTTTTATAACTGTGCAAGTATAGTTGAAAGATGAAAATTTATCAATCCTACACGATCAGTCTGCGTTTACAATGTAAACAGAAGGTTGACAATTTATTAATATACCAGTAGTTTAAATGTTGCAAGTTCACACTGTCATTGTTTAAATAAAAAAATATGTCATGTTCAATTATCTTAATACCAACATACATCTACTTCAGTTCATTAAGATATTTCATGTAGGCATACATTCAAGAGCTGGTTTTAATGTTAGTAATATTACCGTTTGACCCACTAATAATGACATTTCCTTGCATTATATGGATATGGAAATCTTAAAAATATTTACTTTTCTGTTTAAAAATTTTCATCCCCTAGTGAGTGAAGAGACTTTCCAATACATTTTGTACAATGTATTACCACTGAAGGACAACATATCAGTAACAATCTTTGACAACCTTATTGTGCGACTATTACATGACATCCATATCAGTGACAATCTTTGACAACCTTATTGTGCGACTATTACCTGACATCCATATCAGTAACAATCTTTGACAACCTTATTGTGCGACTATTACATGACATCCATATCAGTAACAATCTTTGACAACCTTATTGTGCGACTATTACTTGACATCCATATCAGTAACAATCTTTGACAACCTTATTGTGCGACTATTACCTGACATCCATATCAGTAACAATCTTTGACAACCTTATTGTGCGACTATTACCTGACATCCATATCAGTAACAATCTTTGACAATCTTATTGTGCGACTATTACCTGACATCCATATCAGTAACAATCTTTGACAACCTTATTGTGCGACTATTACCTGACATCCATATTATTAACAATCTTTGACAACCTTATTGTGCGACTATTACCTGACATCCATATCAGTAACAATCTTTGACAATCTTATTGTGCGACTATTACCTGACATCCATATCAGTAACAATCTTTGACAACCTTATTGTGCGACTATTACCTGACATCCATATTATTAACAATCTTTGACAACCTTATTGTGCGACTATTACCTGACATCCATATCAGTAACGATCTTTGACAACCTTATTGTGCAACTATTACCTGACATCCATATCAGTGACAATCTTTGACAACCTATTGTGCAACTATTACCTGACATCCATATCAGAGGCAGTCTTTGACAATTCAACATCTGTACTTTCAAATAAATCAGCATTGTCCTTTATAAAATTCTTTTGCATTTTCGACATCTTTGCCATAATTTTTTCTCTTCTTTTTGCAGCTATTTCAGCCTTTTTTTTCTTGGCACATTCAATTTCTTGTCTTGTGGTGGCAGATATCTGATCAAGAGTAGTGGAACTTACTGTCATATTTGTCATCTGTCTAATCTCTATAAATTGCTGAAAAATATTACAGGAAATTTCTGTAATAAATTCAAATATACAAAGATAAATAACTTTTATACAAAGGACTTTTTAAAAACTATCATTTTTAACAAACAAGAGGCTCCCAAGAGCCTGAATCGCTCACCTGTTACTTTTTGTGCAGATCAATGATTATTTATGCTATTTAATGTATAATGTTGCATTTTTGCCTAAATATTGACTTGAAATTCTAAAATATAGAATCCTGAACCCAAATATATATGGTTGCTAGTGACTTTTTCATCGGTTGCTATGGACTTTTTCAATGGCATTGAATCTGTGACAATATGTCAGACCATTATTTTTACTGATAATTACTGTTTACATGTAAATAATCTTTCAAGGGCAAAAACTTCCATAAGGGTCAATTGACGATTTAGGTCATGCTTACTTATTTGTAGATCTTACTTTGCTGAACATTTTTGCTGTTTACAGTTTGTCCTTATCTATAATACTATTGAAGTTAACCTATAATTGCAAAATTTCCTTAAAAATTAACAATTCAGTCGCAAGATCCCAACAAAGGGTTGACCGATTCGTCTGAAAATTTCATGACAGGTAGATCTTGACCTGATGAACATTTTTACCCCCGTCAGTTTTACTCTAAATACTTTAGTTTTTGAGATATAAGCCAAAAACTGCAGTTTACCCCCTATGTTCTATTTTTAGCCATGGCAGCCATGTTTCTCGATGGACAATAAAATAAAACATAAACTTTATTCTAGATACCCTAAGGATCATTCAGTCTAAGTATGGCTGTAATTGGTTCAGTGGTTTCAGAGGAGAAGACCTTTGAAGAAGTTTACGATGGATGCCAAGTCATAGCAAAAGCTCACGTCCTTTTAGACAAGTGAGCTAAAAAGGAAATAAGCTGTCAAACTGTCAGAAAACAAATCAACATTTGAAGCATCCCACTGCCAATTCCTTCACCATACATTGCTAAACTAATAAGCAAAATATTTCCATTGTAAAACCTAGTTATAAATAAAGTTATGTTCTAAAAAAATTTATGAACCACCTATAGGTAAGTCATATGAATCACTATCCCACTCACTTTGACAACCCATGTTAACAAATCTTTAGTTGAGTCATGAGATATATTGCGATGATCTTTAATCAGCATCTCTAAGAGTGTCAGGATATTTTTATCATCTGAAATTTTCAAAATGTTATGTTATGATTAAGACACATTGAGAATTTCATTGATATATTATCAACAAAAACAATACTTTATGTTATGGTTATAAAATTAATTGATTTTGTTAAGGCAGGTTTTTAAGGGATTCGTGACCATATGAATTTGAAAATATATATATTCTATGAAATCTATATATCTGAAATGAAATATGCATGATGAAGGGCAAGTCATATTATCAAATCTTTAACATTACATAACCTTTGTTTCACTAGCCATGTTCCTAGTTAGTGTGACAATGAAATATTGTTCTACAAACTTAAATTCATTTAAAAAAGATGAAGTAAAAAAATTTTCATAATCTAAATTTCAATAAGTTTTCATAATTCAGTTGTTCAAATTGATATCTAACTTTTGCATGTTACTATAAAATCTGTTGCTATGGTAACTACCAATGCTGACTGTAAAGGCTAACTTTTAAAATTATTATGTTAAGATATAAGTTTACCTTTTAATGCTCTAGATAAGAAGTCAAATCTGTGGTTTCCTTCCATTATAGCTCTTCTTTGTTCATGTAAAGCTAATCCTATCAGATGTAAAACCTTCATTAAAAGAAAAGGAAACTAGAGATTATGTGTCCGTAAGACATGCATGGCCTATCCTCCTTAACATACAATTCCCATCTACCATTTATGAGGGGAAATCATTTTGAGAAATATTTTAGATGTATTGATCGGTATTGAACTAAAAAACATGGTTGCTGCAAAATTTGCCATAGCATCTTAGGTTTAATGGATTAAAAATACAAAAATGTAACCAGTCACTCTAGCATAAAATGTAGGTTATGTTGCTAAATTGAGTTGTAGCATATAAGATTATTGAAGTTGTGAAATATTATTTAAATATTACCACAAGTTCTTTAATAAAACATCTATGTAAATGCAAATATTTAACCAAAACAAGACAAGCCTAAAATGTAGGTCATAATGACTCCAACTTCTAAGTTGTTATTTACTATACGAGTTTTAGGTAAATGTCCGCAAGAAGACATATCACCCCACTTGGACACATTATACTAACTCCAAGCCGACCAGTCCTTTGCATTTACTCCTATATGCCGCGTGCTTGGCGGAAAAGCAGTAAATACCAATTTTAATGTCTTTGGTTTGACCCGGCCAGGGATCAAACCTGCGACCTTCCACACTCGAGGCGAGCATGCTTCCACGAGACCATCGAGGCGGCTAAGTCAAATCAAGACAAACTTACAAAAGTTGATGTCAAGGAAACACATGAAATACATAATAAATCCCCAAAATCAGCTAACTTTACACTATTATATGTGTAGAATTTAGCAGTGTAAGTTTCCATAAACTAAGAATTCAAACCATGTAGTTTCAGGGAAGGTTTGCTGGCTTCCAAAAATTGAAATAAATTATCTAATCAACATGACATTGGCTGCAATACTACCAGCTCAGCATTAAACATCATTTAATCAATGAATCAATAAATTACCTAATAAAAACACATGTATGATGTATATTGAGTTAGTTACCATTTATACCAGTTATATTTTTTATTCATTTTTTTATGTCTGATATTTTTCACAAAATGTAATTAAGCTTAGGATCTACTGGAAATAATAAATCACAAAACCAATGCAAACTCATTATATTCAAGTGTTTATAAAATAGGGAATTTCCTGTCCAATGTTTTTTTTAGGAAACCCATGTAATTTTATAAAAAATTGTTTTTGTCTTTGAGCTAACTGCATTTTGTCACTAAGCGATTTGAATAAGCTAAGGTGCCTAAATTATATAAAATTATAATATAACTTTTATTTCACCAATCAAGGGTGCAATGAGGGCATGCATAACAATAAGCATTCTTGATTATAAAATGAAGTGTTCAGACATTAAGAACCAGATAATTTATGGCTTGGTATACACACCCTGTCAACCTGAGCTTCTGACCATGATCTTGATCTCAGAGCTACAGTCCTTTGTAGTACCAGATGCATGATATGTACAATAATATCACACTGTAATAAACTGACAAGTGGTTGGAATAAAGGCTCTACTTTTGGTGGCACTGGAGGTGGCAATGCTGAAATATTAAATACAGAGTATAATATCAAAATATAACTCAAAGCCGAGAACCAGAAGGAAACTAACCTGTGCTCACTGTGTAATCCTCCTTTTATTTATAAAGATTAGTTATTTATTCAGTTACAGTTGATTCTCGTTATCTTGAATTGCAAAGGAACATGGGACTGGGTTTGAGATAGCCAAAGTTTGACTTAAAAGGAGCTGAAAATCCTAGAGTTTTTGACAAGGGAGATAAACATTAAATTAATCCAGATTCCTTTTGTAATATGAGGTTGTGTATTCACTGATTGTTTTTAATTCTTTGATGATTTATTGTTTGATACACATGTAATTGCTCCTTTTTTCCTCTACCCAAATAAAAATTTAAGAAATTAAAAATGAGTTTATTCAATGGAAAAAATCACTTTTATCAAGGATAAATCAATCAACAACAATACACAAAGAATCACATGATACACAAAGACATACAAGAAAAACCGAAGATTATCATTTCTGGGAAAAAGAGTTTTCATTACCAGGATTTTTTTTTCATGCAAAATTTGAACTAAGGTATATTATTTCCGGGAACCAATTACAAAATTCTTTGCAAACTGTTCTCAGTCATGTCTCTCAGCTCATTTCTTATCACTGCTAATGGACAATTAGTATCATGGCCAGATTAGTTTCGAACACGCATCCCGAGTATTCTTGATTCATTTTCTCTGAGATTTGGTTCTTTGCCATAGGAATGGTCATTTTATATCTTCACAACAGCAACACCTTCAGAGTCTGTAGTGATTGACTTGTTGCATGTCTTACTTACACTACAAACATGTACAATATCACCATTTTTTAATGTATTCACTTGCCGATATACATGTACATATCCAACAACAATTATAGATTTTTTGTCATAATTTGTTTCCGTATGTACTATCTCCATGTTGTTGAATTAATTCTAAAGTTGAAATGTGAGTAAAATCTGAGCAGAAATCACATTCAAGTCACCTGATATAAATACATTTATACGACTTACATGTATTCAAGTATTTATATCAGAACCAGGAAATGATATATACTTTTTTACCAGAAAAGATATATAGATATTCCAGGGAATGCATCTTTAGAAAATTATAGAATTCCCAGAAATGATAGTTGCCCAGAAAAAAAAATAATACATATTTGACAAAGCACTGATGTTTATACAAAATTTATATCATTGAGCACTAATTTTATAATTCATTGTACAATAAAAACATATTGTTGACAGTGTTGATTTTATAAATTCTTTTTTTTCGACAAATCGAGTCTCATTAAGTTACGATTCACCACATGTTACTGACTGACAGGTGTGTATGTATAGCTGATTAATATATCTATATAACACGTTTAATTTGCACTAATTATATTTCCTTGGTACAAAATAATCTCCCACACATCTGAAATTTCGACCAAGATGCAGCCTTACAGCAAGTAAAACTAGACTGAGGCAGTCGGAAATGACAGCTATCCCCACATTTTGTATCCCTGTGCACCTTTTTCACAATTATCTCTTTGAATACAGGCCCAAATTTAAAATTCAATAAAATGCTCCGCTGGGCGCAGCTAGATGCGACCACAGATGTCGAACCCTGAATAGTTGGGGCAATTATGAATACAATATTCAAGCTTGATACAATACTGAATTTGGATTGTGAATAAATATTTGACACGGCATAGGTTTCTGAGACAGAATGAATGTTGTCTAAGAACTTAAAAATTTTTAATTTACCTATTCAAACCATATCAGTATTATTTGTTTTTATATGTAAATCAGAAATAACCAATTTAAAATTTAAAATTGGGCACACATATCAATTTCTTGCTATTGCGCAATATTGTGCAATTGAAGATTTCTTGCTATTGCGCAAGTGAAAATTTCTTGAAATATTTGACACATAATAGGTTTCTGACACAGAATAACTGAAATCAAAGAACTTAGAATTGGTCATATGATTTGAATTTATATTCAATTTTTTGCTTCTTGTGCAATACAATATGCTGTGGAGAATTGCCCCCCCCCCCCAAAAAAAAAAAAAAAAAAAAATTTACCCCATTTTTAGCTTTTGTGCAATACACTATGAAGTTGCACATTGACCCCCCCTCCAAAAAAAAACCCCAAAAAAAAACAATAAAATTTATTGTAACCCCCCCTTTTTTTTTGCTAAAAAAAAATTCGAAAATTTTCTTTTTAATTTATGAAATATGAAATGAGAAAAAAATTGCCCCCCTTCCCAATTTCTCATTTACCCCCCCCCCCCCCCCCATTTCTTTATACTTTGCAACCATAACAGCCCATTTAAATACACCATAAACATATTAAAATAGAAAATGACATCATAGTCATGGATGGCAAATTTTAAATATACATAATTTAAAAGCAGTTTAGATGAGATAAACAAAAAAGCTTCATCAGCACATTTTATATTGGCAAATTTCCAATGAAGTTCATTAAACTAAAGTTATTGGCAAATTTCCAATGGAATTTGTTAACAATAAAGTTTTGATAACAGGGCACACATATCAATTTCTTGCTATTGTGCAATACAGGGCAACTGAAGATTTCTTGCTATTGCACAATACTGTGCAATTGAAAATTTCTTGAAATATTTGACACATAATAGATTTCTGACACAGAATAACTGAAATCAAAGAACTTAGAATTGGTCATATGATTTGAATTTATATTCAATTTTTTGCTTCTTGTGCAATACAATATGCTGTGGAGAATTGCCACCCCCCCCAAAAAAAAAAAATTTACCCCTTTTTTTAGCTTTTGTGCAATACACTATGAAGTTGCACATTGACCCCCCCCAAAAAAAACAATAAAATTTATTGTAACCCCCCCCCCCCCCCCCCCCCCACCTTTTTTTTGCTAAAAAAAATTTGAAATTTTCTTTTTAATTTATGAAATATGAAATGAGAAGAAAATTGCCCCCCTCTCCAATTTCTCATTTACCCCCCCTAAATTTTGTTTTCAAACCCCCCCCCCCCATTTTTTTATACTTTGCAACCATAACAGCCCATTTAAATACACCATAAACGTATTAAAATAGAAAATGACATCATAGTCATGGATCAAACAAAGTTTAATTTTGGACCCTGATTTGGACCAACTTGAAAACTGGGCCCATAATAAAAATTCTAAGTACATGTTTAGATTCAGTATATCAAAGAACCCCAAGAATTTAATTTTTGTTAAAATCAAACTAAGTTTATTTTTGGACCCTTTGGACCTTAATGTAGACCAATTTGAAAACGGGACCAAAAATTAAGAATCTAAATACACGGTTAGATTCGCATATCAAAGAACCCCAATAGTTCAATTTTCGATGAAATCAAACAAAGTTTAATTTTGGACCCTTTTGGCCCCTAATTCCTAAACTGTTGGGACCAAAACTCCCAAAATCAATCCCAACCTTCCTTTTGTGGTCATAAACCTTGTGTTTAAATTTCATAGATTTCTATTTACTTATACTAAAGTTATGGTACAAAAACCAAGAAAAATGCTTATTTGGGCCCTTTTTTAGCCCCTAATTCCTAAACTGTTGGGACCAAAACTCCCAAAAACAATCCCAACCTTCCTTTTGTGGTCATAAACCTTGTGTTAAAATTTCATAGATTTCTATTTACTTATACTAGAGTTATTGCACGAAAACCAAGAAAAATGCTTATTGGGCCCTTTTTTGGAACCTAATTCTTAAACTGTTGGGACCAAATCTCCCAAAATCAATCCCAACCTTCCTTTTGTGGTCATAAACCTTTTGTTTAAATTTCATAGATTTCTATTAACTTATACTAAAGTTATAGTGCAAAAACCAAATGTCTTCGGACGACGACGACGCCGCCGCCAATGTCATACCAATATACGACCGCAAAAATTTTGCGGCCGTATAAAAACCTTATTGCGCATCTGCATACAGTGTATGACAATACTGTATAGAAATAAAATGTATAAAATGATAAATGAGAGAAAACTTTCAGTCACCCACTTATAATTCCAAATTTTTTAAATTCGACCCCTAAAGGCCCCAATTTTTGAAAATCAAAATTCTAAAACCTTATGGCACATCTATATACAGTGTGTGACAATGCCGTAAAGAAATTAAATAGATAAAATGAAAAACTGAAAGAGCAGTTTAGGACACAAGCTTACACTCCCACTTTTCAAAATTCAACACCTGTGGCCGTGGCCCCAATTTTTGAAAATCATAATTCTAAAACCTTATTGCACATCTAGATACAGTATGTGATAATACTGTATAGAAATTAAATGCATTAAATGAAAAATAAAAGAGTAGTTTAGGTCACAAGCTTAAAAATTTGACCACTGTGGACCTCAATTTTTGAAAAAGAAAATTCTAAAACCTTATTGCGCATCTACATACAGTATGTGACAATACTGTATAAAAATTAAATCCATGAAGTTAAAAATGAACCAGGAGTTTAGGTCACAAGAAGTGTGACGGACGGACGGATGGGCGGCATGACGGACAGGGGCGATAACAATATCCCTGAACTTCCTGGAAGTGCAGGGATAATGAATGTAAGTCGCTTGGTATCGGAGAACTGAACTTTAAGAACCTTAAACTTAACCTAAGTCAATGAAGCACAATAAATAGGTTATAGTGACCTAATTTTGGTGGGAGGCTGTTACTCCCCAAGATGCACCCTCACACCAAGTAATATGATTGTAGGTCACTTTGTAGTTTAAAACTGAATTTTGACATAAAACTTAAAAGCCAGTCAACCGTATAATATGGGTAATGTGACCTTCTTCTTATGTCACACAGTCAGTCTCTTCAACATGCTCCTGCACACAAAAAAAAAAAATGAGAACTCGCTGTGGACGTGCACACCTACGCAGTTGTGGATGCCGGGGGTACTCCATTTGTCCCCCTCAACTTTGTGATACATAGATTGTAATGTTGTCTGCTCGGGACCAGAAAAAAATTTGACATAACCAAAATTTCGACTCAAGTGATTTTTAGACAAGAAGAATCAACTGTATTTTATTTACTGAAATAAGACAAAGGAATGAACTTTAGCTTTGTTGAGAAAATGGATAATAAAATATATATCAGCCTTTTCATCTGCAATTACAAGATATACATGTATCTCAAAATTTCCATTAATTTGATATTTTCTGCAACATTTGTGATAAATATACCATGGTCTTCTTTAGATTCCTTCTTCCTCTTCATCTGAGCTTCTTCCGACTGTGAAAATAAATATATGTTGGTCTTTAAAATATTCAAGAATTATCAATTTCCTCATGTTTAAAATTAAAAATCTAAAGATAAAAACAATTTTTTAAACACTTAAAACAGGAGCAGTTTTTAAACTGTTGACACAGAGATATGTCTCGCCTGTTAGCAGAAAATTAAAAAAAAACAATCTGATGGACAGCAACAGTGCTAATAAATTGAAAGTCGCTGGACCATCAACTAGGCAGGGCCTCGAAATGGTCCTCAAATTGAGATATACTGATAGTAATGCAACTTTATACAAAATATCATTGATCTGTCACAAGTAGTTCCTATCAAACTAACTAAAGCAGAAAACATAACATTGAAAATTGCTAATTAATTGAAAGTAACTGAACCTTGACTTAGGGGCGTGGCCTCAAAATGGTCGTCAAACTGAGATGTACTGATAGTACTGATAGTTCTGCAACTTTATAGAAATTATCACTGATCTATCACAAGTAGTTCCTGTCAAACTAACTTTAGCAGAAAACTTTAAACAATTGTTGATGCCGGCAACGACAACACCGGCACCGGAAAAGCAACACCTATGACTCGCCTTTTGGGACTTTTGTCGCAGGCGAGACAAAAACTAGAGGTACTGTGTGCAAATGGGAGGTGCACAATGGCATTATATGATTAAGAATCTGAGAGTTTCATTAAATTATAATAAGCGGTTTAGGAGGAGTTGCGGATACAAAAGTTGAACATATTGTACCAGACGGACAGACTCCCCCATCACTATATACCTCCGCTTTACAAAGCAGGGGTACAAAGCAGACGGATGGACTCCCCCATCACTATATACCTCCGCTTTACAAAGCAGCGGTATAATAAGAAAAACTTTCCAGAGTAACAAAATCACAAATGCAGCAACACTACAATTACAATATTTTGTTATACATGTATATGATACCAGAGGAAAAGTGAAATTCAGTGGCATAAGTATAATTAATATAAATAAATGTGTCAATATTTTTTCTGATGAGACCTTGTGTTATAATTCATAAATCAAACATAAATCAGAAAATAAAATAGTTTTCATTTCATTCAAAAACACTCTGAACATAAATTTTTCACATTTTTAAATCTTTTTCATTACTTTATATGTTAATTTTATTTAATTATCCATGTATTTTCCTTTTGTTCTATTAAATTATTATTTGAAACCAATATGTCTAATTATTATTGAACGTGGCTATCAAATGTATATAAATACCTTAGACTGTTCAGATCTACTGTAATGATAGAAATATGGATTATAATCCTTGAAAAATTCTGGTTTCAGTTCAAATATACCCTTTCCTCCCATTGCTGTACCAGGTTTTCTACAAAACAATGCCAGAAATATCTTTAATTCATTAAACAAGCAGACAGGACCATAATAGCTTCTATAAACAGGTAAGATTTTGGTCATCTAAAATTTGGAGGGAGTGTCAGTAAAAACATTATTTCATCAAGTTTTTTCAAATCATTTTACTGAATGTAAAATCAATATAAATCTATTTTAAGCATATCAGTACTTAAAACATTATATCATTTATCAAAATATTTACAATTGATTCATTAACAAATCTTCTATTTGTTGTACTGTAACAATGTCTGTGATCAGGAATCAAATATACAAATTTAATACATTATGTACACTTACTTAAAAACAGCAATATCATTAATTACTTCATCTATTCCTGTCTCATGATTGCTCTGAAATATAAGTAAAATACAATTTTATAAATTTCACATAAAACACAGTTCAAGAAATTTTTTCCAAATTTATTATAATTCAGTTTTTTATGCATATCATCACAAAATCCATGTCGCAAACATGGTGACATTTGGACATTACATAAAACTGATCATTTAGTACTAATGTCAGTATCTGTCAGTAATCGCCTGTCTGCTTACAGTAATGTGTATTTTGTAATAAATGTATCTACATGTAATTCTTTAAACCAACACAATTATTCATTAAATAAAATACAGCCGACAGTAATGTACATAGAAATCTATTCCTAATGTCTCGACTTTTTGGTTAAGTCGAAAGAAATTGGCTGATCCTTGTAGGTTCAACTTTAAAAGCGAGAATTGACTGTATGTTATTAAGTAGTGTAAATACAAGAATACAAAACTTACATTTTCAGGAAGTCCTTTACCTAGTTCACTATGTGACATTGATGTTATGCACAACTGGTGAACTATCTCCCTTTTAGTGATATCCTGTTCCTGTATCATTCCAATACCCAGAACATAACGTTCACCTGTGTTGGTGTAAAAAATAAATAAAATATATTTCTATTAAATTATGAATATTGTTTGAATTAAAAAGATAGGATGTATCAAGGACAGCTATCCTTAATTCTTACTTGACTAATCTTACATGTGTGAATTCATATTTAACCAAAGTGTTTTGCAGTTAATAATGTTTGTTTGAAAATAAGTAAAACAAGAACATGTGTCAGGATGACATTAAAGTCCAACCGTTCGAAGTTAGGAGTGATTTTTTTTAAATGAAGTGTGTCTGTAAGACACAAATGATGCCCCCGTCTGATCATAATAAATTATACAAATGCAGCTAGTAAGAAAAAAAAAATGACTTAGTCCAACCTGTAATTTTGAGAATATTTGAAATAAAATGCTCCGCTGGGCGCAGCTAGATACGACCGCAGATGTCGAACCCTGAATAGTTGGGGCAATTATGAACACAACATTCAAGCTTGATACAATACTGAATTTGGATTGTGAATAAATATTTGACACAGCATAGGTTTCTGACACAGAATGAATGTTGTCTAAGAACTTAAAAATTTTTAATTTACCTATTCAAACCATATCAGTATTATTTGTTTTTATATATAAATCAGAAATAACCAATTTAAAATTTAAAATTGGGCACACATATCAATTTCTTGCTATTGCGCAATACTGTGCAATTGAAAATTTCTTGAAATATTTGACACATAATAGGTTTCTGACATAGAATAACTGAAATCAAAGAACTTAGAATTGGTCATATGATTTCAATTTATATACAATTTTTTGCTTCTTGTGCAATATAATATGCTGTGGAGAATTCCCCCCCCCCCCCCCCCCAAAAAAAAAATAATAATTTACCCCTTTTTTTAGCTTTTGTGCAATACACTATGAAGTTGCACATTGACCCCCCCTCCCAAAAAAAAAAACAAAAAACAATAAAATTTATTGTAAACCCCCCCCCTTTTTTTGCTAAAAAAAATTTGAAATTTTCTTTTTAATTCATGAAATATGAAATGAGAAAAAAATTGCCCCCTCCCCAATTTCTCATTTACCCCCCCCCCCCCCCCCCCCCTAAATTTTGTTTTCAACACCCCCCCCCCTCCCCCATTTCTTTATACTTTGCAACCATAACAGCCCATTTAAATACACCATAACATATTAAAATAGAAAATGACATCATAGTCATGGATGGCAAATTTTAAATATACATAATTTAAAAGCAGTTTAGATAAGATAAACAAAAAAGCTTCATCAGCACATTTTATATTGGCAAATTTCCAATGGAATTTGTTAATAATAAAGTTTTGATAGCAGGGCACACATATCAATTTCTTGCTATTGCGCAATACTGTGCAATTGAAAATTTCTTCAAATATTTGACACATAATAGGTTTCTGACACAGAATAACTGAAATAAAGAACTTAGAATTGGTCATATGATTTGAATTTATATTCAATTTTTTGCTTCTTGTGCAATACAATATGCTGTGGAGAATTGCCCCCCCCCCCCCAAAAAAAAAAATTTACCCCCTTTTTAGCTTTAATTTTGGACCCCGATTTGGACCAACTTGAAAAATGGGCCCATAATAAAAAAACTAAGTACATGTTTAGATTCAGCATATCAAAGAACCCCAAGAATTCAATTTTTGTTAAAATCAAACTAAGTTTAATTTTGGACCCTTTGGACCTTAATGTAGACCAATTTGAAAACGGGACCAAAAATTAAGAATCTAAATGCACGGTTAGATTCGGCATATCAAAGAACCCCAATAGTTCAATTTTCGATGAAATCAAACATAGTTTAATTTTGGACCCCGATTTGGACCAACTTGAAAAATGGGCCCATAATAAAAAAACTAAGTACATGTTTAGATTCAGCATATCAAAGAACCCCAAGAATTCAATTTTTGTTAAAATCAAACTAAGTTTAATTTTGGACCCTTTGGACCTTAATGTAGACCAATTTGAAAACGGGACCAAAAATTAAGAATCTAAATGCACGGTTAGATTCGGCATATCAAAGAACCCCAATAGTTCAATTTTCGATGAAATCAAACATAGTTTAATTTTGGACCCCGATTTGGACCAACTTGAAAAATGGGCCCATAATAAAAAAACTAAGTACATGTTTAGATTCAGCATATCAAAGAACCCCAAGAATTCAATTTTTGTTAAAATCAAACTAAGTTTAATTTTGGACCCTTTGGACCTTAATGTAGACCAATTTGAAAACGGGACCAAAAATTAAGAATCTAAATGCACGGTTAGATTCGGCATATCAAAGAACCCCAATAGTTAAATTTTCAATGAAATCAAACAAAGTTTAATTTTGGACCCTTTTGGCCCCTAATTCCTAAACTGTTGGGACCAAAACTCCAAAAATCAATCCCAACCTTCCTTTTGTGGTCATAAACCTTGTGTTTAAATTTCATAGATTTCTATTTACTTATACTAAAGTTATTGTGCAAAAACCAAGAAAAATGCTTATTTGGGCCCTTTTTTAGCCCCTAATTCCTAAACTGTTGGGACCAAAACTCCCAAAAACAATCCCAACCTTCCTTTTGTGGTCATAAACCTTGTGTTAAAATTTCATAGATTTCTATTTACTTATACTAGAGTTATTGTGCGAAAACCAAGAAAAATGCTTATTGGGCCCTTTTTTGGCCCCTGATTCTCAAACTGTTGGGACCAAAACTCCCAAAATCAATCCCAACCTTCCTTTTGTGGTCATAAACCTTGTGTTTAAATTTCATAGATTTCTATTAACTTATACTAAAGTTATAGTGCGAAAACCAAATGTCTTCGGACGACGACGCTGACGACGGACGACGCAGACGACGACGCCAACGTCATACCAATATACGACCGCAAAAATTTTGCGGTCGTATAAAAATTGTAAATCCAACCTCCATTATGTGTATAAACATCCTACAAAATATCAAAGCTGTAGCTCCAAAACTGTAGGAGGAGATAGCCGGACAAAGCATGTTCCCATTATGCAGCTAGTACGACAAAAATTACTAAGTCCAACTACCTGTCATTTTGAGAATATTTGAAAAAATTATAAATCCTGTGGACATGCAAACCTCCATTATGTGTATAAACATCCTACAAAATATTTAAAGCTGTAGCTCCAAAACTGTAGAAGATAGCCAGACAAACCATGTATCTATATCCAGATGGACGAACGAACGAACAGATGGACGAGCGGACTGACGGACAAGGGTAAATTAACACAAAACAAACCTTAACCTGAGGATTCACCATCACATTCCATATTCACTGAACCATGATTTAGGTCAAAACCTTTCAAAACTTCATATATTTTAGAAAGTTCATATTATGTGATGCCATCTTCATAAAAAAAAAGCTTAAACAGAAACCTTAAGCTGAGGCAGGATGGAAGAACAAACGAACAAACAGATGCACAGAAAGAAAATCTATATGTCACCTGATTACTGTTGGCGGGACATAAAAATATCATAGAGTTAATCATCTACATTTAGTTGTGTGTAATTTATAGTACTTTTTCAGTAAGTTTTATAAAATTACTTTAAAGCCATTTTACAACTATTGGTAAATAAAACTTACTGATGAGGGTAATGAGTAGATTGAGAAATTCTTCAGCTAAAGTGACGGTCTGTCTGACCATATCATCCTGTCCAGATGGTGTATCATATTCTGGTCTGAAAAATTTAAACATATACAACTTCAGCCTATTTGTGAAGAACATTTCACTTTTCAGAATATAATTTGCTGCTTTCCATTTATTGGTTTAAGACCAAAAACTGTAGTATTTAGGAATAATGTCTTGAAGATTACAAAATTGTTTTTTATTGCTACGAGTTTTGTTCCACAATTAAAATTTGTAAACCGTTATATATTATACAGATCCACTAGTGATTTCAAACTTTGATTTGTTTATCATTTTTTTGGGAAGGGAACTTTAAAAATACATATATATTTACAACATTCATGTAAGCCTCATTATGTAAATAAAAAAAATTAAAATGCATAAAACTATTTTTTCTATGTTCTTAACACATTCTAAACAAGAAATTGCACATGGTGTTGTGCTAAGGATACCCCCACTTGTCAAAGTCCCGTCAAACAGGAAGTTTGGGTCTGGCAGAACTGAAAATAAGAAACAACGTACAACTCATCATGTCAAAGCTACATACAAATTATGAAATCATTCTTCCCCGCAGAAGCTGAGAAAAATGCGACAAATTTTTATGTGTAACATTGTATTTTTACAAAGTCAAAGACGCATCACATAGGAAGTTGGGGACTGGCAGAACTGAAAATAGGACATACTGTACAACTTATCATGTCAAAGCTACATACCAATTATGAAATTATTCTTTCCACTAGAAGCTGAGAAAAAGGTGTCAAAAAATGTTTGTGGACGAACGGACAAGGTGAATGCGGTATAGCCCCCACTTACGAGTCGGGGTATAATAATAAGTCTTTAAAATTTTAAAGTATTATCTAATCTGATAAAATCAAATTATCGTTTGAAAGTTCTGCAACAACTATATATAACTGATTACAAAATTCTAGAAATGATTTACTTTCTCAAATTCAGAATACGGAATGATAACAATTCAATATTGTTTTTCAAGCTAAATAACTCACTTGACCCAAAACAGAAGGTTATACTTGTTCATAAGGTGTATTAAAAATTCATTGTTGTCTATTATACTGGCTCCAATCTGAAACAAATAATAATTCTCAATAAATTGAATGAAAACTATATTCTCACAGAAACTTAAAACTTATATACTTTATCAAAAGAAAAAAATCCTAAGTATTGAATGCATACAACATAAAATTGACTAGTCCCTTTCATAAGGCTATAATATCTCTACAGTACATGTATGTCTTTTAAACACTAAACTTCCTGAATTAAGCCTTAAACTTTAAAGTACCAAAGAGAACATCATTCAGTATATCCTGGTATCCTGACTTTGAGCAACTCTTCTCATAATTCTAATGTGATGTGCAAAACAAGCATATTTAAAAAATATATTATCTTTAAAACGTTTGAAGACAAATCAATTTTTTTAACTTAAATTAACCAATACATATTTCCTCTGCTACATCATCATCTAAGGCCACCTAAAATAAATTCTCTGGTCCTCAGATAATTGATTTTATATAAGTGGCATGGTAAGTATTATTTTAGTTTATTTTCCTGTCAAAAGAGGCAAGGGATTTTCAATTCTATAACATTTTAATTATACAAATAGGTTATCTGCTTTCAACGCCTCAAATTCCTCCATTTTTCCTGCAATCACTCTTCTGCAGAGCTGTTCCATGGTAATGTAAACCGAACAGGCAGTATTGTCCATGGAATGACTTGTTTGGAAGGAATATTGAAGTCAAACTCACTGCCATGATCGTTTTTCAGCTGTTTATTTACTTCATTTTGACTTGATCCATGTCACACAATGCTTGAAAATTGAGTCTGGGTCGGCAGATGCTTGAAAAGTACTTTTGGTGACAAATTCAAAATTTTATTTCTACCCAAAAATACCGGTAAAAAAATCAAACTTGTTCCATCGGCAACTTTTTAAGTGGGGTAGGTAGTGTCTGAGAACCACATATCTAAGTTTAAATGGCCTATGTGATTTCTATATATAAAACAGTTACACATTAATAATTCAATGACAACTAACACATGAATCTATGATGAATATTTTTTAAAGTAATCATCAATATTTCAATCTGAAAAAATAAATGTATACACACAGCCTATTTTGAAGCTTTTACACAGATCTCTATAAATCAATCAAACATTACTTAGTTGTGTACTTACCTGTAATAAACATATATCTTTATCATACATTTCTTTTCTACACTTCACATTGTGGTAGAAAAATATCTGAAAACAAAAGTAAAATTTTCAACAATGAAACATTATTGATCATATTAATTTCAAGTCAAATAATGCAAGAAATCTTAGTGAGATTAACAATAATCAACACATATACGAAAATTTATTCAAATTAGCTGCCCTTAAAATATATAATTTTTAAAGCAGTCCTTATAATTGTACTTGATCAAGATGATGACACAGGTATGATTTTTAAAGTAAACTTGTTAATTTTGGAATAACAATAAAATAATATTTTATGTCTGAACTATATCTAAACCAAAAAAACTTCAAAATGATTGAAATACAAGTGTAATACTAACCTGGTTTAGAAGAGAGTAACCATTTCTTCTCCACATTCCTGCCTGTGTTTGTGCTACCATAACTTGTACTCTCAATGGAGGCTCTATTATTTCTGCCATATCCAAATGCTATGAAAATAATTTTTGGTCTATGCATGAAAGTCAAGTAACAATATGTATATATATATTTTTTTTGTTTTTTAAAAAATCAACCAAGAAAAAAATGAAAAATTCATCAGTGTCTGTTTATGTTATATTTTTAAACCCCAAAAGATGAATGGAAATTTCCAATAGAAATAAAATGCTCCGCTGGGCGCAGCTAGATACGACCGCAGATGTCGAACCCTGAATAGTTGGGGCAATTATGAACACAACATTCAAGCTTGATACAATACTGAATTTGGATTGTGAATAAATATTTGACACAGCATAGGTTTCTGACACAGAATGAATGTTGTCTAAGAACTTAAAAATTTTTAATTTACCTATTCAAACCATATCAGTATTATTTGTTTTTATATATAAATCAGAAATAACCAATTTAAAATTTAAAATTGGGCACACATATCAATTTCTTGCTATTGCGCAATACTGTGTAATTGAAAATTTCTTCAAATATTTGACACATAATAGGTTTCTGACACAGAACTGAAATCAAAGAACTTAAAATTGGTCATATGATTTGAATTTATATTCAATTTTTTGCTTTTGTGTAATACAATATGCTGTGGAGAATTGCCCCCCCCCAAAAAAATAATAATTTACCCCTTTTTTTAGCTTTTGTGCAATACACTATGAAGTTGCACATTGACCCCCCTCCCAAAAAAAAACAAAAAACAATAAAATTTATTGTAACCCCCCCCTTTTTTTTTGCTAAAAAAATTTGAAATTTTCTTTTTAATTTATGAAATATGAAATGAGAAAAAATTACCCCTCCCTAATTTCTCATTTACCCCCCCCCCCCCCCCAAATTTTGTTTTCAACCCCCCCCCCCCCCCCCCCCCCCATTTCTTTATACTTTGCAACCATAACAGCCCATTTAAATACACCATAACATATTAAAATAGAAAATGACATCATAGTCATGGATGGCAAATTTTAAATATACATATTACAAGTGTGGACCCTAAAAGATGTCTCGCCTGTCCGCGCTTGACCCAGAATAACATGCACTATCAAAGACCATGCTATCATTTGCCTACCATTATGGTACATTTGAAACAGACATGCGAAAGCTGTTATGTGATTACTTGAGCAATTAATTAATTGAGGTCAAGGACAAAAGCCATATGTCAGAAACTGACCTCATCAAAAAACCTTAATATGGTCACTGGACCGTGAATTGAGGTCAAGGACAAAAGGCATATATATATCCCCTGTCCACGCTTTATCCTAAAGCTTATACTGAAATACTGCTCGCTGGACGTTAAACCAGAAATGGGAGCAGTCGCAAATGACAGCTAATCCCCTCGTCCGTTGTTCAAGTATGGTCAGAATAACCCGAATATCATCTAAAGCTGTATGAATCTCAATGGTACTATTACTTAGATCATTGAAGTGTAAGAAGTGGTATCTCAGATATGAAAATGTTAACTTTAACCAAAGTAAGTCAAGTGTAAAATGTAGGTCAGAGTGACCCAATTATCATCTGAAGCAGCATCACTCTCCAAGACGCATCTGCTGACCAAAGATGATTGATGTACCACATGTAGTTTCTTAAATATTAACTTTAACACAAACTTTAACCTGAGTCATTCAAGCAGAAAATGTAGGTCAGAGTGACCAAATTATCATCTGAAGCAGCATCACTCTCCAAGACGCATCTACTGACCAAAGATGATTGATGTACCACATGTAGTATTTTAGATATGAACCTTTACACAAACTTTAACCTGAGTCATTCAAGCAGAAAATGTAGGGCAGAGTGATCCAATTATCATTTGAAGCAGCATCACTCTCCAAGACGGATCTACTGACCAAAGATGATTGATGTAGCACATGTAGTATCTTAGATAATGCAAACTTTAACCTGAGGTGGGACAAACGGACAGACACTTGGACGGACGGACGGACGGACTGACAGACAGACACTCGGACGGGCGAGATACTATATACCCTCCACAACTCAGTTGGGCGAGGGGATAACAATAACTAATCAATCAATAATTTTTCTATGGATCATCAAACTGTGCATTTTAAGTATTTCGTGCAAACCACCAAAAGATAAATAAATTGTCTCAAAATTTTGATGATTGCACCATACTGCGCGCACCATCGCTCATTTTATGTCAATTCTTCGAGAACCGGCATTCAAGTGATAAATCAATGGCTTTTTTGTATGCTAATTTTAAATTTCAGAACCACCCATATTTATATAAAATTTTGTGTCAACAAATATAACAATTTTGAAACAAAGTTTAAATATATACTTATCCTTTTTATATTTATATCAATCCAAATATTCTTATTGAAAGGACATCCACACAAAAATTAACATTACATTACAGACTTATTTACAAAGTCATGAATCAATAGATCAATAGTTTTGATATGTTTTAGTAGTTCTCACAATTTTGCCAGGGGCTATTGAGGGTTGTGAAATTATTTATGTGTGAAATTTAATAAACAAGATCTTTGGTTTTATGATCAACAAAATACTTTTTCTCAAATAGATTATATACATAATCATGTAAGTTTTGTATCAATTATCTTAGGTATGCCATTCGAAGAGAAAAAACTAGATGGAACTTTATACACAAAGTTATACTTCTCCCCCCCCCCCTTCCTGTTTGTCTATCCCCTAATTAAAACATTAGTGATCAATCTGAAAATATGAGGTGGGCAAGTTCTTATATATATGGCGAGTCTAGATATTGCAGTTGCTGAAAAATGGACTGTAAAAGAAAAAAATTGACAAAGTCACTGAACCATGAAATTGAGGTCAAGGGCACATGAAAGGTGTCAGACTGGCATGTACCCATACAGATCTTGCTATAAGCCATGTATGATGAGTCTATTCATTGTAGTTGCTGTAAAATAGACTTTAAAGAAAAAAATTGACAAAGTCACTGAACCATGAAATTGAGGTCAAGGACACATGACAGGTGTCAGACTGGCATGTACCCATATAGATCTAGCTATAGACCATATCTGATGAATCTAGTCATTGCACTTGCTGAAATATAAACTTTTGAGGAAAAAATTGACAAAGTCACTGAACCATGAAATTGAGGTCAAGGGCACATGAAAGGTGTCAGACTGGCATGTACCCATACAGATCTTGCTATAAGCCATGTATGATGAGTCTATTCATTGTAGTTGCAGAAAAATGGACTTTAGAAGAAAAAATTGACAAAGTCACTGAGCTGTGAAATTGAGGTCAAGGACACATGACAGGTGTCAGACTCCCATGTACCCATATAGATCTTACTATATACCAAATATGATGACTCTAAACATTACAGTTACTAAGAAAGGGACTTGAATGTAAAACTATGTCGCAGATTTTCGAAGTTCACTGAACCGTGCAATTGAGGTCAAGGACAAATGACAGGTGTCAGACTGGCATGTACCCATATAGATCTCACTGTAGACCAAATATAATAACTCTAGGTATTATAGTTTCTGAGAAAAGGATTTGAATGTAAAACTATGTCGCAATGTTTATGTGGGTATTGAACCATGAAAAAAAGGTCAAGGTCATCTAAAAATGTGCTGCTGAAAAGGTCATCACTTCATGCACCTGTGGACCAAAGATGAACATTGTAAGTATTATACTTTAAAAGTTATTAAGGTTTTACAAAAAGTTAACGCCGTCGCCGTCGCCGTCGCCTTCGCCGTCGCCGCCGGATTGCTATACCTATGTCTCGCTTCCAGCGACTTTCGTCGCAGGCGAGACAAAAAGCAGTTTAGATAAGATAAACAAAAAAGCTTCATCAGCATATTTTATATTGGCAAATTTCCAATGGAATTTGTTAATAATAAAGTTTTGATAACAGGGCACACATATCAATTTCTTGCTATTGTGCAATACTGTGCAATTGAAAATTTCTTCAAATATTTGACACATAATAGGTTTCTGACACAGAATAACTGAAATAAAGAACTTAGAATTGGTCATATGATTTGAATTTATATTCAATTTTTTGCTTTTGTGTAATACAATATGCTGTGGAGAATTGCCCCCCCCCCCCCCCAAAAAAAAAAAAAAATTTACCCCCTTTTTAGCTTTAATTTTGGACCCCGATTTGGACCAACTTGAAAACTGGGCCCATAATAAAAAAACTAAGTACATGTTTAGATTCAGCATATCAAAGAATCCCAAGAATACAATTTTTGTTAAAATCGAACTAAGTTTAATTTTGGATCTTTGGACCTTAATGTAGACCAATTAGAAAACGGGACCAAAAATTAAGAATCTAAATGCACGGTTAGATTCGGCATATCAAAGAACCCCAATAGTTCAATTTTCGATGAAATCAAACAAAGTTTAATTTTGGACCCTTTTGGCCCCTAATTCCTAAACTGTTGGGACCAAAACTCCAAAAATCAATCCCAACCTTCCTTTTGTGGTCATAAACCTTGTGTTTAAATTTCATAGATTTCTATTTACTTATACTAAAGTTATTATGCAAAAACCAAGAAAAATGCTTATTTTGGCCCTTTTTTAGCCCCTAATTCCTAAACTGTTGGGACCAAAACTCCCAAAAACAATCCCAACCTTCCTTTTGTGGTCATAAACCTTGTGTTAAAATTTCATAGATTTCTATTTACTTATACTAGAGTTATTGTGCGAAAACCTAGAAAAATGCTTATTGGGCCCTTTTTTGGCCCCTGATTCTTAAACTGTTGGGACCAAAACTCCCAAAATCAATCCCAACCTTCCTTTTGTGGTCATAAACCTTGTGTTTAAATTTCATAGATTTCTATTAACTTATACTAAAGTTATAGTGCGAAAACCAAATGTCTACAGACTCCGACGGACGACGGACGACGATGACGACGACGACGACGACGCCAACGTCATACCAATATACGACCGCAAAAATTTTGCGGTCGTATAAAAATTAATGCACTAAAAAATTGAAAATATTAAATACAGTGTAAGTGAAATCAACAGCCCAAATTAATTTTAAAATATTTTTTGTTCACTTTGTTCATAAGTAATGTAACATCTATATACAGTGGCCCCTCTGAAAACCGTATTCCTCCGCAAATCGAATGCTTTCTTTTAGTCCGGAATTTACACCTATGTTTTCAAGTAAATAAATCCTCCAAAAACTGGCCCCTCTGAATTCCGCATACCGGAGATAATTTCCGGTCCAAAACGTATATATTCCTGTCAAATACACCTCTAAAAACCGGCCAAACTCTAATTCCCTTCATTGAGTAGCGTATTTTAAACAAAGCCTCATTGATGTGTACAGGAAAAACTTTGTTCTAATAAAGGATTTTAACTCGCCATTCTACCAAAAACTAACAATGAAGCTTAAAGACTAAGATTTAGTAACAGTTAAAGAAAAAACAATGCAAATGTAATAAATATGTAATTTTCATGCCTTTCAATATTTCTTAATTTACTTCCGGTCGGATTACAGTACAGTCCGGAACCTCTTAAAACCGGTACCTCCGAAAATTGGCCAATTTCTACGGTCCCATAGCTGTTCGATTTACAGAGGTTCCACTGTAGATGCATGTAGTTAAGAAAATATCACCAAAGAGTGGATATCATGTCAGCAAAACATTGTTTTCACAAAATCTGCTAAGATTAATGTTTTACATGTAATTACAACAGACCTGATTGCATCTCATAGCAATGTGAAAAATCAATTTAAAATGCTTAAATACAAAAAGTTAATACTTGAACCAAGGTTTCCAACTGATTCTACAAGTATATTTTGTAGTAACAATGTGTTATGATTTAAATTTGTGGTTAACCTTCCACCATGAAAATTTGAATCCAATGAATTTAATGTAAGATAATATTGTATTTCATGCATTTTTTTAATGTAGGGTATCCTTTATTTTGGTATAAAATAACTTTGCTACCTATGAAAATTTACCTACAAATTTTTAAAGTGTAATATAATAAAAAATTACCTCAATATTTAGTTCAGGAGAGGTCCATGTTAGTCCATGCTTTCCAAAATGTAAAAATAAACCTGAAAATTCCATTGCTTATTATTATTATAAAATCTGAAAAACGAAATACATGAAAGTACATAAAATCTAGATTTGAACACAAAAAAAAAGATAAGATACCTTAAGGAGGAGGTATGATAACATATGGATTAACATTACTCAGTACTATTTGTATATATGCCAAATTAAATTGTTCAGTCTTAGGTAAACATATAGACTATGGTATCATATTGACAGCTTTTCCAGACCCAAAGTCTATCATTTTCAATGAAATGCCTAAAAAAACTTGTATATCTGACCCAGAGCAAGTAAAAAAACTTATTTACACATTTTTAAAAGTATCTGACAATATACAGTCAAGCCTGCCCTAAAGGTCACCTTTATCAAACAACCACCTGCCTTCAGCAATCGTCCTGGAGTCCGCTCAAAGAGTTTTATGTTAAGTTAACTTGAATATGCGGTCACCTCTTTTACGCGGCCAGCGGTCACAAAAAATAATATCCTAGCTTGAACATTTACCTGAATTAAACGGTCATTTTTCTTTCTAGAATCTAGACATGTTAAAAACATCATTAATTGACTTTCAAGTCACCTTTGATTAATTGTAAAGCTTGAGTATCATTTAAATTATCAATCACATCGTTCATATACGGTTGATTGTGGAAAAAACATCGTTTCACCTCATTCGACTAGCCATGTTTTTTTATGGTTGACAACGATATGTTGACTGACAAGAAACCAAAATCCAAATTTGCTGCTCAGTGTAAAATTTGATTAAACAGTTACCTGTCTTATGTGGCCACTTTAGCTTTGTCCCAATTACGATCGCTAAAAACAGGTTTGACTGTACAGTGAAATACTTTCTCATATTTCCTGTGGTTCACATTAAATTCTGTTTTAAAAATGACTAGCTTTTCGATAGAATTTTTTTAATGATTCTTGGGCAAACAAAAACACTTCAATACAAGAATGCCATCAGAAAAATATAAAACAAAAACAATGTGAGAGCAATGTTTTTATAATGTCTCATGAATGTATTTGTCTGTAAATGCATCTCGTAAATGTTTTTTTCTGTAAATGCATGTTAAAATTGTCCAAAATACTCATGAAGATAAGAAGTCATTTTTATATACCTGCTAAAATCCTTGATAAAGGTAGGTGTATAGATACTGGCTGTGTAGATACATCATACTTCATACATTTTGTTTTATATCCACAAACTAGAAAAAAGATTAACTTCATGTTATCCATCATATTATGGTATTGTCAAAAAATACATTTACAAATGTATATAGTAGAAGACCCTGAAATCACAACAAATTTGTTAAGTGATGTTTTGCCTGTTTAAGTGTCATTGTCTCATTAGTATAATAACCCCACATTTCCTTTCGACCTGAAGCATAATTTTGTCTTTTTGTAAAAACTTTAAAAGATACTGTTACTCTTTTCACCAAGTTATTCAGTGATGTAGTTGTTCTTGAATAGTAAATATTTATGTTCAAACTTAATTTCATGCACTATCAAAAGCATAAACACCAACATAGGCAATACATGTATATAGTTATAACTGCACAAGCTCAACAAGTAGAAAATGATAAATACAATAACAGGTACAAATATGTAGTAATTTATATATTGTATATTGTATATAAAACATATGCAATCAAAGCACTGCAAGTGCTGTGGGGCAGTTTTTAACTATTGGCCATATCAATATGTGATTCCTTCATCAACTACCGTAATAACCCTAATTATTGGACGGCCTAATTATTTGACACTTTTGAAATTTCAAAGAAAATTGAATTTTTTGATAACTCTATTTTTTCGACGATTTCAAAATTGTCAAAGTTACGATCGTTGTTCTAAGGAGATGACAGTAGTAATTTTAACTTCTTAGGTAAGTTACATTAATTACTTTCAGTCCTCATCGAGTGTTTATTTCGACTTTCTAAAGAATTTAAACTATCTTAATAAATTTGATTGAAACAAGATTGATTTTTAAGTAAATTTTATTGAATTTTTCTTACCTGAAGTTTTCATTTTGAAAAGATATCCGAAACGAGTTCAGAACGGAATTGCGTATTCGTGTTTCTCAGAGAAATAAATTAAAAAATTTCCAAATGAAATGAATAATGTTTTTACGAAACAAATCCTCTTATCACTGTTTATAAGACATTTAAATGTAATACTAAATAGTTATAATATGTTCTAAAAAGACGATGAGACTACAAACATAACATGTGTTGTAAAATTCATTTGTGAGATGCTCCAAATCCAGATTGTAAAAATCATTTGTGAGATGTTCATATATTAGTCAACAACATGGCGGGTCATTTGAAGTTTGCTACGGTTTTCGTGTCCAAAATTATATTAACTATTAATTTGAAGGTACAAAAAGATAAATCATGAAAGCAAAATCAAACAATACCACAAGTATGAACCATTATTTTAATTGCCTATTCTTAAAGTACATTGACTAGGTCGATCATATAAAGACAAAAAATGACAACGATGTGGACGGAAATACGAAAACTCTATTTTTTCGAAAATTTTCCAATTTTCCTAAAAAATATGTGTATTTTAGTGTTGAATAAATAGAGTAAGTATGGTAAATATACATTATCATGGCTCTACCTGTATTCGTTGGAAATACTTGTCACCTTGCAAGTATGATTTCTTACAACTTTTGTTTTGTTTGTTTAGTTGGGGTTTAACGCCGTTTTCAGCACATTTGGCTATTTCGCGGCGGCCAGTTTTTATTGGTGGAGGAAGCCGGAGTACCCGGAGAGAACCACCGACCTTCGGTAGGAAAATTGGCAATCCTTGTCAATTAAGGTGGGAGTCGAACACACCCCGCCACAGGTGAGATTCGAACTCACAACCGCAGTGTTGACAGGCTAGTGATCATTAGTAGTCATGACGAACTACCTAGACCACTCGGCCACCGAGGCCCCCTTACAACTTTTGTAATATGCATGTTTAGATTTTGAGTCAGGGTCATGTTCACCATATTCTTTCTTACACATTTTTTCTTCGATCAGTGGTATCAGTGCCTAGTTTAAGAGCATTCAATGCATCACAATTTTTTTCATAATTCTCAAATCGTCAATAAGAAGAAAGCCGGTTTCATATGAAAACTGCTTACTTGAAAGAATGTGTTTATACATAACATCACCACAATGAAGAATATAATCACAGGTAATACAGTAGATTATGTAACAAGGAAATATATAGGGTAAAATATGTGTAATATCACAACACCAAACCCTTTCATAGTAACTCTATGTTAAATTTATAGGATGTATATTTGGAATTAACATTGCCTTCAAACAAAATTTATTTGAATATTGCATTTTCCAATAATTTTCTAATAATGTTCATGATACAATACTACAAAAGTGGGGTCAATTGTAAATTAAAGTAGGTGAATTGTTATTATAATAAGACTATAACATCAATTAAACCAACTTAATAAAACACCAAGCATGTTTTCTATAAATAATTTTTCCATGGATTCATCTTCAAACGTTTGCAAAATAATATTCCCTGTTATACATCCAAGTCATATTGATCCATGAAATACATATGCCAAACCAAAATAATTACTGTTTCCTTGAATTTATTTATTTATTTAGTTACAGTTGGGGTTTTACACCGTTTATAGCATATTTGGCTATTTCGCGGCGGCCAGTTTTTATTGGTGGAGGAAGCCAGAGAACCACCGACCTACAGTAGGAGAATTGGCAATCCTTGTCAATTTAGATCGGAGTTGAACACACCCTGCCAGAGGTGAGATTCGAACTCACAACCTCAGTGTTGACAGGCTAGTGATCAATAGTAATCATGATGAACTACCTAGACCACTCGGCCATGGAAGCCCCTTGAATTTATTTATACCATGCTTTTATTCAAATAATTTCCATGACAATTTTTAATTTAAATCATTCCAAGCAATTCTTCCTGATAAATATTCCATGATTCAAACTTCCAACATGTTTTATGAAATTACAGTAACAAGACAATTTTTATTCAATGAAGATCTAAATGACAGTTCAATTATGATTTTACATGAAGAAAAAAGAATAATTAATCTTAAAGGTGTAATGAGCTGACAATCAACAGACGAATTTAGATTTATTTACATACAATACGCATGCACGTAGATATAAAGTTTGTTTATACATGTATCCTGTGCTATCGCTACTTTTTTCTGGCAGTACAAGGTTTAAGGTAAAAAATGGAAAACAAACTGGGTTTGTTTGTATAAACCATCACAATGTATACATACATGTACTACCACTGAAGTAAAGTAAACGTACACTGGTCAACATTATAAAATGCTACGCATGCGCACAAAATTTGTTTACATGTGACAAAATGAATGTAAACAAAATACTAAAGTCAATTGATAATGCTGGTCATCATAATTGGTATGGCAATCCTAATAAATAATTCTACCCGAATATAATCAAAGACATGCATATATGAATTAAAAGTTGGGCGCTGCAAAAGTCTTCTTCACTATGACTGGTAAGAAAATTCATACGCATTACAGCTGGAAAATAGTTTTCTTCTCGGTGGCATACTTCTGTATGCATACGACAGTCGTTACTTACAAATCCCGCAAATGCAAAATTTCACGATTCAACCACCTCAGATTGCATAAAAAAGAGCATTAAATTATGAAAAATGATACTATAACAATCATAGATGACTGTTTCATGCATTGCAGCATGGCATGTTGTTGTTTATGAGCTCCAAAGCCAAACCATGGCCAAACTAAGTGGTAGCATAAGGGCAGAAAAAACTGCCCCAATAAAAACCATGGATCAGCTAATATTATGAATGCATATGTTAATTTTTGTCCTGGGTTTGTTTGTTGGTTGGCATTTATTGATTGGTATGTCATTGTTTACCTTTCCTGTTATCCATGTTGTTGTCATCAATTGAAAACTTCACAAATTTATATCAGATCCAAATTTTCACAAAAAGTCTTGATATTATTTTGTGCAAGTAAGATAAAAGGTACATAGGATGTTATGATGCCTCACATACATGTAAGATAATTTTGTGAATATTAGGCCAAAATCTGTAAAAATTGATTGGCATTCTGTAATATTATCAGGTCTACAAACCTGTTTTATCTTCTCTTTTTACTGTGGCTGGTTTATCTTTACACTTCAGTAAAAACTCCAGTGTTAGTTTAAATGCATCAATTAAAACTTTTCTCTGAAAATGAAAAAGTAAATGCACTAAAATTCACATGCTTTATTTAAGTTTTATTTCTATTTGGACATAGAGTTAATAGAGACTTGAAAAATATTCCAAATGATAACTGGTATATACCCTGTAAAACTACTAACAAAATCAGTTCAAATAATGAATTTTTCTTACATCTGTTCCACACCATTCTAAAAACTCTGTGATAACATCATCTTGTTTAAGTTGTAGATTGAAAGCTCCTTCCCATTCAGGTTCATATTCTAAATGTGTACCAACTTGTCTGATTACAGCATCCATACCCTACAAATAATAGTCAATTTGCTCTTAGAATTTTCTTATCTCTATAATTATCACTTTGGACTAATAGTAGAGTAATGATTTAATTTCTCTAATTCCATATTCATTTAAACTAACTCTGACTGGTTCAAATATATTTCAATAAACCACGACATGTTTGTTTGTTTAGTTGGGGTTTTACGAAATTTTCAGTACATTTGGCTATTTCACGGCGGCCAGTTTTTATTGGTGAAGGAAGCCAGAGTACCCGAAGAGAACCACCGACCTTTAGTAGGAAATCTGGCAATCCTTGTCAATTTAGATCGGAGTCGAACACACCCCGCCACAGGTGAGATTCAAACTCAACCTCAGTGTTGACAGGCTAGTGATCATTAGTAGTCATGATGAAATACCTAAACCACTTGGCCACTGAGGCCCCACCACAACATGTACTTTCTCTCAAAATTTGTTCAGAATATTATGCTTGGCACTTTTCATTTTATCAACAGAGAAATAGATTTTACTACTTTACCATGAAGATCATAAAATTTATCCACTATCAAAAGTTAAACATCAAATTTAAAATGCTCCATAATCCTCTAATCTTGTTTGAAAATTTAATAGATAAATATTATAATCAACCAGGTGATATAGTAGAATCTATATCCATCCAGTCATGATAAATTCTGCACTTACAACATGTATAAAACAATTAAATTTTTATTGGATATATTTAAATAAAGACAGACTGTGACAGTAAAAATTAAAGAACCTTTGTGAGCACGCTCACATACCCCACGTCTTCATATTGTCACTGGAGAAACAAAATCTCACTTAACAAGTAAAATGAACACAATCAAATGCTTACCTTCACATATTTATCCTAATTTGAATGGCAGCATGTTGGGAAATTTAAATTCCAAGCAAGAGGAGTCAACAGTAATAGTATAGTGAGGCAATTAAGTTCAAAGGGGCGTAACTCCTGGAAAAAAAATTGAATCGCAATTTCCTGTCGATATGCACATCTATGTAGTATGTCCTTATTATCTGAAAAGGTTTCATGAAATTCTGTTGTATGGTTTGAGAGGAGTTGCGATGACAAACTGTTGCAGTAGTACATTAAAGTAAATAAGTTCAAAGGGGCGTAACTCCTAGAAAAAAAATTGAATCGCAATTTCCTGTCGATATGCACATCTACGTAGTATGTCCTTATTATCTGAAAAGGTTTCATGAAATTCTGTTGTGTGGTTTGAGAGGAGTAGCGATGACAAACTGTTGCAGTAGGACATTAAAGTAAATAAGTTCAAAGGGGCGTAACTCCTAGAAAAAAAATTGAATCGCAATTTCCTGTTGATATGCACATCTACGTAGTATGTCCTTATTATCTGAAAAGGTTTCATGAAATTCTGTTGTGTGGTTTGAGAGGAGTTGCGATGACAAACTGTTGCAGTAGTACATTAAAGTAAATAAGTTCAAAGGGGCGTAACTCCTAGAAAAAAAATTGAATTGCAATTTCCTGTCGATATGCACATCTACGTAGTATGTCCTTATTATCTGAAAAGGTTTCATGAAATTCTGTTGTGTGGTTTGAGAAGAGTTGCGATGACAAACTGTTGCAGTAGTACATTAAAGTAAATAAGTTCAAAGGGGCGTAACTCCTAGAAAAAATAGAATCGCAATTTCCTGTCGATATGCACATCTACGTAGTATGTCCTTATTATCTGAAAAGGTTTCATGAAATTCTGTTGTATGGTTTGAGAGGAGTAGCGATGACAAACTGTTGCAGTAGGACATTAAAGTAAATAAGTTCAAAGGGACGTAACTCCTAGAAAAAAAATTGAATTGCAATTTCCTGTCGATATGCACATCTACGTAGTATGTCCTTATTATCTGAAAAGGTTTCATGAAATTCTGTTGTGTGGTTTGAGAGGAGTTGCGATGACAAACTGTTGCAATAGTACATTAAAGTAAATAAGTTCAAAGGGGCGTAACTCCTAGAAAAAAAATTGAATCGCAATTTCCTGTCGATATGCACATCTACGTAGTATGTCCTCATTATCTGAAAAGGTTTCATGAAATTCTGTAGTGTGGTTTGAGAGGAGTTGCGATGACAAACTGTTGCAGTAGTACATTAAAGTAAACAAGATGATACTTGCTTTTTTAGCTGAAAATAGTCTAAGTCCAATAACTGAAATAAAATTAATCGGATCAATAAGGCAGTAAAGTATGCACATCTACACATCATGACCAACAATCCTACCAAATATGAAAGCAATCCATTAAGCGGTTTTAGAGGAGTTGCAGTGACAAGATGATACTTTGGTATTTTAACTGAAAATAGTCTAAGTCCCACAACTCCCACAAAAATTATCCAATCAATATGGTGGTATAGTATGCACATATACACATCATAACCAACAATCCTACTAAATATGAAAGCAATCCGTCAAGCGGTTACAGAGGAGTTGCAGTGACAAGAACAGGACTGACGGACGGACTGACGGACGGACTGACGGACAGACGGACGGACGGGTCAAAAACATTATACCCTCCGCAACTTCGTTGCGTGGGGTATAACTAGTAGTAACTGTTTTAGTTGAACTAAACATACATGTATGTCTCCCTTTCTTACATATGAACAATCTGCATTTTTGTTTTCAAATTTCCTGGTCATGATGATATGCATTTACATACCAAATATCATTGACTCTATAATTAAAGACAAAAATGTTATGGCCCTGACAAGCATATTGCCTGAAAAAGCCTATTATTTGACATTGGGGTCAAAGGTCAAGGTGATATGCTGATCATGATTATACGTAACACACTGTCTCATCAAGATACATCTTTTTAAAGTACAAAAAAATTATGGACCGGACAAGACTTTATGAGAAGAAAAAGAAGAAGAAGAAGAAACACTACTTAAACAATATTTCTTCCTTCTGTGAAGGGGAGACATAATTACGTGAGAGTTTGTTATTTACAAATTATACAAAGATAACTTAAGCTAAAAATAACTGGTTATAAGGATTCTCAAACTTCAACTTTTCATTTGCCAAAATTAGCAATAATTTTGCTTAACTTTGTGCCACAATATACAAGATTTTATTAAATGAATCATGGACCTTAAGGTGGCATATAACATTACAGACATTCAAACAATTATCATGATAAGACATACTACAACAAGTGAACAGTTACCTGCATCATTTTCAACAGTTTTAAAAATGATTGGAATCCCCGTAGAAAGCTTTTCCTCAGTTTATCACTCCAATCCTCTGGGGAAGGTTTACATATCAATGCATATCTAATTAATGAAAAAGAAACTTTATATTTTGTATATCTATGTTACATGGATTACAAATTTCATTTTGCAATTTTTTAAAAGTTTAAAATGTGTATGTGCTGTAAATTCAGATTTTCCTTTAGATTTCAGTTCAAATTTACTGTTGTTTAAATTTTCAATGATAGATTAAAAATTTCTACAAAATTAGACCTTTTAAAATTCTAAAACAATAAATACCAAATAGAAATGACTTATAACTTTTGAAAAATTTGCTTTACTAATCATTGTAAAATACTAGTTTTCAAGAAGGAAAATATACAAAAACAACTGAAACACTACCTTATCATAATAAAATACTGAATAAAATATTCACTTAACCAAACTAAATACTTCAACTGGAAAAGGCTTTGGGTCTGACAAAATTGTATGATACAATATTTCACATATATTTAATATTTTTGATTATTGTTTTGGCCGTTAAAATTTTCTGTCTCAGATTTTAACTGACAAGACATAATTCGACAAATATGCAATGCATATTTTATACATCAAAGCTGGTATTTATTACAGTGACAGTTTAAAACATCCCATTTTCACAGGCTAAGGACTTGTTAATAAATTGGAAGACCCAAGTTCCTAATTAAGATAACTTACTTGACATCATAAAGTACATAACATGCCCTTTTAAATGCTGGACTTCTCTCATTTCTTTCAAATGTTAACTTCCCGTCACCTAAACAATGAGATAAACATATTGTACCATATATTTTCCAGGTAAGATATGAAAGACAGGCTAGCAAAAATGGATTATATGGACAGATATACAACCAAAGAAAGAGGTTCTTTTGATAATATTTTAACAGTGTTTTAGGGGTAACATCAAGAATGTGTTGTTGTGTGAGCTGTTGCTCCATTATGAAGACTACATAACAATCCCTAGATGTAAAATTATCTTTCCTAAATTCACTACATGATATTTCTGTAAGTCCATTACAGGAAATAGCTTACTTTTGCTATGGAACCCCAAAAATTGTTCTGTTAAAAAATAAAACATGTGGTGTACCATTCCATTCGTTACTGAAAATTCCCTTAAAGTTTCAAAGAAATTCACTCACTGGTTTAGTGAAAAATGCAAATATGATAAAGTATGACGATGACAGAAAACTCAAGACAACAGATAGTGATCTCTATGGTGAACCACACAAAAATCTGTATTTCTTAGTAACAACTTACTGTTTTTCTTTTCCTCACAAAACGTGAGGAATGTTGTAATAATAACATCCAATAAATCATGGTCAGTAACCAACATTCTCGCCTGAAATTGAAATAAATCTTTGTGTCAAATTACATTTTACAAATCATTTGGTAAAATATTATAATCAAATTAATTCTACAAATCAAATATCAATGAAACTAATTCAAACAAATGGAAACAACATATTTGCATTCAAAAAATCAAATAAAGTATATATTATCCACAATTACTAAGTTTGCCTCATCAAGTCAATGACTAAATATAAACATTGATAAAGCCATTTCTACTTTTTCAAAGAACATGCATAAATGCAAAAGGAGTGTATTCAGTTGTAGTGACCAAATTTTTGGTATGATGTAGTGGTATTCTTTCAGTGGGGGATCACATGGTATTTATTTAATATATGTCATTGAAAGGCATAGTAATATAATTTTGGCAACTCTCCAAAATACATCCTTACATAAATGATATGGTTATAGTCACTTGGTACATGTACCGATGAATCTAGGTAATAAAGTTGGTAATAAGGTAACAACACTGATGTTATTTTGGATGTACATTATATTATATACTTTACAACCAATGATTGTGTCTTTCACAGATTATCAATGACCTGCTTTAGACATTGACTTAAAACTACCTCAATTTTTTCATGCAAGCTAAAAATATATTTAACCAACAAAACTAATTTATACATGTGAGAGGAACAAGAATGTTTATCAACCATTTCGACTTCTATAACAGAAAAAAACTTAAACGAAATCTTTTTTTTTTTTGGTATAACAAAATCTTCAATATGTAAAAAATATATCTTAAAAATACAGAAAAAACATCATTTCAGTGGTTATTTACAATGGTACAGTACAGAATGAGGACAACAGCTACATGTACATTTCACTTAACTTTTCACTCAAAAAGATGAAAAATTTTCCAAAATAAAAATATATACCAATAAAAACAGAAATATGCATATCCATTACACATGCATTGAATTGAAACGTTTTGTACTAAAGTAAAACCTACCACTGAAGGTACGGTGAAAATTTGAACAGATAATGATGTGACTGATACTGGGCGATAATGGTCGTCCAGTACAAACTCCTTGGTTATTGCTTCATAATGCTACAAAACAGATATAAGTCACAGTGAAGCTACTATCTAAATTAAAAAACAAGATACGACATCTGAATTGTAAACAGTAAACCTTGAAAGTTTTGTATAGTATGATTGTAATTTATTAAGTGCTGCATTTGTTAGCAATATATTTGTTGATGAATAGTCCGAAATCATGTCGAATAGAAAACTGTTCACAAATAGCCAGATGTCAGTCTTGCTTGTCACTTGAAAAAAGGACAAACATACCAGACTGGAAACTGTAAAGATTTGAACTGACAATGAGGCTACTGACACTTCAAAGTCATGATCGTCTTTAGCATAGTCTCGGATCAGCCTGGGATAATGCTAAAAGGAGGCAAAAACATTGTTACTGTTTATATAATATACAGTTGACTATAATTATCTATGTTGAAGATACCATCAAAAATAATTTTGAACATACTATCAAAAACATTTTGAGAAAATGGAATTTTAAGATGTGCACATTTTGTTGATTTACTCATAAGTTGTGCTCAAGGCCTAAAATGTTGAAAACCAAAACAATATACAAAAGTTAAATTACCAAAAGGGTAGAGCCAAACCCATCTAAGGACACGGCTATGCAAGAGGAAGATACTCCTTACTTTTCACAAAATTTAACATTTTTGTATAAACAGAAAATTTAAAGTATAAATTTTGGGCTAGTATCAAAGTACTAGCAACTGAGCTGGTAATACCCTTTAATACCAATTTGATGCACAAGATGCATCGATTATAGAATAAAATATTGATACCAACAGATTACTCTGAGATAACAGGCGAGACAAGAAGTTTAAGATAACGTGAGTCAACTGTACTTGTTATTGGTATATCAGTAATTTGCTAGATATCTAACCATGCTTTTTATGTTCATGTATGTAATATCTCTGTGATACTTTAAATGACACAGTTTCTTGTAACTAAAAACTTACATGTTTATTTGAGAATTATTTGTCATATTGTCCAAGTCAGAACTGCCAAATTATAAGTAGGAATTAGTGGACAATTTATATCCCCAGTTACTGAAATTAATTGTTTACAAGTTTCTGAAGTAGCATAACATATCAAAAATTATCCAATATACACAGTAACATATATAAACAAGGTATAATTGAAACTGGATGCAGTTTCGAATGTCTCCCAAACGAAGCTCTTTCTCTTTCAGGGTATTTTTGGAATTCCTAGTGTTTGAAATACTGGGCAAGTGTACAAAGAGATTGAGTATATGCAAAATGTTTGATATATGGTATTCAATATCTGCAGTTTTATATGTTGTAATCGGTATTAACATGATTAACAGATTTTTTATCAAAATATTTTATTATTGAAGGTGCAATGGCCTCCACCTCCCCTTTAGCCATGCCTTTCCACCCAACATATATAAATAAAAAATATACAGACACCCCTATGGTACCAAATGATTCGTCTTATCATAAGAAGTAATAATATATGTGGTTATTGGGTGGGGATCTCAATGGTTTTCAGAATATTTAGTATTTTATCATTTAAGGGGGTGGGGCATGACCCCCCCTCAGACCCCCCTATGGTACCAAATGATTCGTCTTATCATAAGGAGTAATAATATATATGGTTATAAGGTGGGGATCTCAATGGTTTTCAGAATATTTAGTATTTTATCATTTGAGGGGATGGGGCATGACCCCCCTCAGACCACCTATGGTACCAAATGATTTGTCTTATCATAAGGAGTAATAATATATATGGTTATAGGGTGGGGATCACAATGGTTTTCAAAATATTAAGTATTTTGTTATTTGAGGGGGTGGGGCATGACCCCCCCTAAGACAACGAAATGGAGGGTATAACATAATACCTCGCCACTTCGTGTGGCGGGGTATAAAAACTTCCGTCTATTTAGTATTTTATCATTTGAGGGGGTGGGGCATGACCCCCCCTCAGACCCCCTATGGTACCAAATGATTCGTCTTATCATAAGGAGTAATAATATATATGGTTATTGGGTGGGGATCTCAATGGTTTTCAGAATATTTAGTATTTTATCATTTGAGGGGGTGGGGCATGACCCCCCTCAGACCCCCCTATGGTACCAAATGATTTGTCTTATCATAAGGAGTAATAATATATATGGTTATAGGGTGGGGATCACAATGGTTTTCAAAATATTAAGTATTTTATCATTTAAGGGGGTGGGGCATGACCCCCCCTCAGACCCCCTATGGTTCCAAATGATTCGTCTTATCATAAGTAATAATATATATAGTTATAGGGTGGGGATCTCAATGGTTTTCAGAATAATAAGTATTTTGTCATTTAAGGGGGTGGGGCATGACCCCCCTCAGACCCCCTATGTTACCAAATGATTCCTCTTATCATAAGGAGTAATAATATATATGGTTATAGGGTGGGGATCTCAATGGTTTTCAGAATAATAAGTATTTTGTCATTTGAGGGGGTGGGGCATGACCCCCCCTCAGACCCCCTATGGTACCAAATGATTCGTCTTATCATAAGGAGTAATAATATATATGGTTATTGGTTGGGGATCTCAATGGTTTTCAGAATATTTAGTATTTTATCATTTGAGGGGGTGGGGCATGACCCCCCTCAGACCCCCCTATGGTACCAAATGATTTGTCTTATCATAAGGAGTAATAATATATATGGTTATAGGGTGGGGATCACAATGGTTTTCAAAATATTAAGTATTTTGTTGAGGGGGTGGGGCATGACCCCCCCTAAGACAACGAAATGGAGGGTATAACATAATACCTCGCCACTTCGTGTGGTGGGGTATAAAAACTTAAATATCCA